>OX463815.1:12160066-14687030 GCA_949825045.1 Argyresthia goedartella
AACCTCTCCTGTATTTAATTTTCTCTCTTCTGTATTCGTCATCTTCTTCCATATTTTTCCGAATATTTATTGCCATTTATTTGCCATTCGGCACAGCACTACCTCGCGAGAGGTAGATGGGCCTATAGGTGGTAAATGATACGCGTTGCAGGTTCAATGTATAGTTGTATAATGCGTAATGTTACAAATAAGGTTGGCTATTTATAGACGTAGGTAATTAGGGTTCAGGTGTGCATACACTACAAGTCTCTACAACAATAGAAAAGCTTCATTGAAGAAATTTAAAACATTTAATACTATTTTAAGACCTAATAACATAAACGGCTCCTCTTTTGCACATTTTTATTTGATTTAGTACACAACTTCATCTGCTTGTTCCTAGGAATTATTATTAACCGAATTAACGTTATCCTCCTTCTGCAGTCAGATAAAAACCATTATATGTGTTAATCTAGCTCATAAACTATCTCTAGGCTAAATTTCATTCAAATCCGTTCAGCCGTTTTAGCGTCATTGAGGCACAAACACACAAACATCCAAACATCTAAACATCGCTACTTTCACATTTATAATATTAGTTGGATTGATTTTCAAACACAAATACGAAAAGTATACGGAAGTGACGTCAATGCCATTGTGACACTTGGATGTTTTTAGAGACAGAGCTTGCGTTAGTCTCCCTTGAAGGGAGTTCCGTCCCACGGAACATTTATCCTTCCCTTTCCAAGCGAAAGAAGGAGAAGAGATGGATGCATAGCTCTGTCCTTTACATAGAAGTTTCACAATACGGTATTTGACAAGGACGTATAATAAATCTAGAAACGTGTCTCAAGCTGAACCTTCTTCAACATGAACGTTTGACAATATCAGAATTGTATATTTCCGGCAGTTGTATTTTATAAACTCAATTTTGTGTTAAAAAGACAGCATTTGACGAAGAAAGCGGCAACAGAAAAACATCATCTGTACAAAAATTCAACTGTCTAACTATCACGGTTCATGAGATACAGCCTGGTGACAGATGGACGGACGAACGGACGGACAGCGGAGGCTGAGTAATAGGGTCCCGTTTGGCACCCTTCGGGTACGGAACCCTTAAAAACGGCCTGACGATACAGGACACTTGCGTGCATTGCACAATGGATTTTTAAGTAAGATTTTTATTCGGAAACATGCATTTAATAATGAGATTTCATACTTACATGGTTTGGCAGTTTAGTAATAAATTAATAAAATACCTTCGCCGTTGAGTTTAGTAGTTTAGACAAAAGTAGTAGTTCAGGGAGCTCAAAAATATGCCCAAACACGCTGCGAGTTTGACCTCTCTACTCGGACTTTGCACTGCTGGTGTTTTATTGCGTTTTTTTCGAAAACTGCTTGACTGAAATTCAGAATCTTCGTATTCTGGGAGCTTAATATAAGCTTGCAATGCCCTGAATTTGATCCTCGTTTCAAGGTGTCAATATTCAAAAATCCAGGTTCACGGATACCTTCAAGTACCCTCTAGTTGAAAATGTCGCGAGTTGACAGAGCAGACTTAAAATTTGCAGGATATATAGAAAAGGCTTAAAGATTCCAGAATACGAAATTTCAGATTTCCAGCTTTAGTTGTTTAGATAAAAGTGTAAAAACGTATCAATGTCATCGATCTATCTTGCTTGGTATTTTGTAAGTATGGACCACTAGGAAGTCGTTATTTACCCTCACCTAAAAGGTCCCAAAACCTATCTGCGCCTGTCAATATTTCTTCTCTGTTGTTTTGTTTGGAGTCAAAAAATATTGTGAATAAATATTTTTTTACTCCAAAAATTGCGGATCTTCCAACCTTATATTGTCTGGTAAGTATACAGATCTGCGCGTAACATAAGGCCGGCATAGATGGCGTTATTAGTGATAACTGATAATAAAAAACATTCAATGCGCGTAGTATAAGTATTATCGACGCCAGATTTTATTCCGATATTACACGTTTCGGAACATTGTAACACCGAATTACCTACGCCTTGGATTTCGTGAGTGGACTGTAACAATTGTGCTTTTATTAATTTAGAAAATGATTTTGAAATGAAGCAACGCTGACTTCCACTGTCGAGCAGTGCGCGCGCCTAGGTATAGGTACCGTGGGGGTCGGCTACCTCGACAACAGCTGTTGATAGTAGAACTGTATTATTCATGTCTTTATGTTACTCTTCAGCTGTTTAAGAAAATTTGGGTCAGAAAAAAATAATATTTAAAGCTTTATGATTAAGTCTTCAGATGTAAGTGGGTGAGAACATACACTAACAACACAGGAAGCTTTTACATATAATGAGATCCAATATTATATTATTCATATTCTGAGCACCATTGTACTGAATACTACCTTCTACTGAACCTACCTATTCCTGGCCAGAGACCTGGCGAAAAGCCATGACTACAAGTTCTGTTGGACCAGCAACGGGAAGGTGTTTCTCCGTAAGACTCCCGACTCATCCCACATCGAGATTAAGGATGAGAATCAACTGATCTCGCTGAAAACAGACATCTGACTAGAAGTAGTTTTATCTTTTATTTTTTTACTCTTTTCTTTTCCAAAATTCGTGGATAATCTGCAATTGCTAAAAGTTAACAACAATGAAATATTTATTTTACAATTTATTACAGAGGTAACAAAAAAACTAAGAAATTTTGAAACAATGATAAGATCAACAAAACAAGTTTTTAGCTACGTCACACCAAGCAACCGTAACACTCGATTCTTTAAATAATGAGAATTTAATTAAAAACATTGATAAGATTCAACCAGGAACCTCTAAAGTGTGTAGTGTTGAATCCTGCAAATCAATCCTAGCATCAAATTATAAACACAATCTAAACATCCTTACACAGAATATCAGAAGTATAACGAAAAATTTTGACGCCTTTGAAGTATTTTTAAAGAGATTAGACCTTCCCTGTGAAATATATATATTAACGGAAACATGGAACTCAAAAGCTGCAAATTTCCCACCTCTACTGAGCTATGATTTGCACTATACAAGGGAACATCGCAATCAAAATGACGGGATAGTTATGTATACCAAACAGGGATTAAATTGCTCAGTCGAAGGAGTCGCACTTAATGATGCCACGTGTATAGCATTAGTAATTGAAAACCATACAGTTGTGATTGGTATCTACCGTTCACCGTCACAAAGAAGCATCGATACTTTTCTACTTTCCCTAGACAAATTACTTACGCAATATAAAAATTATCGTAACCTAATTGTAGCTGGTGATTTAAACATAGATATCAAACCTAACAATGAAGACAAAAATTCGGAAGGCTATTTAAATCTATTAGCATCACATGGCATTCTTCCAGGACATACGTATCCCACAAGAGAACACAACTGCATTGACCACCTTATGATTAAAGCTACCTTTGATTCTTCTACAATTGTGATAGATGCGCCTATTACAGACCATTGCGCTGTCTTAAGCTCAATCGCAACCAAAGCCAAAACAAAACAGTCTATAAATTTCATTATAAACAAAATTAACTACGATGCTATTGTGAATGAATTACTGTCAAAAAACTTCAATGATATTATTAATCCCCAAAACCCGAATTATACAGCAAAAGCTTTTGTCGATATTATTCATACTTCAATATTAAATAATTCTCTTAAAATAATAACACCTAGAAGAACACGCTGTATAAAGCCTTGGATAACTCCTGGTCTGCTTAGGTGTATGAAAAATCGGGATCGAATGCACATTAAAAGTAAAAAAGAAACTAATAATATTGTTTTACAAATTACTTACACAAGATATAAAAACTATTGCAATGATTTGTTAAAACGCCTAAAGCGAAATTATGAAAAAAGCCAATTAAACAAACACATTAAAAATCCTAAACTAAAATGGAAGATAATAGACAGTAACAAATAGAAATAACAAAAAAGAAAGACCCATAGACCTACTCAAAGCGGAAACTACACCACAAAACGCTCTCAACAAAGCCAATACCTATTTCACTAGTATTGGTAAAGAACTAGCTGAAAAAATTATAGCCCAAAAATTGCACATTAATGACGATCCTGAACGTACCCATAATCCAGTAAATTCGATGGCCATGCTAGAAACCTCCGAACAGGAAGTTGAAGCGATCCTAATGAACTTAAATTCGAACAGTGCCACAGGATGGGATGATATCCCTACAAAGCTTCTGAAAATGCTAAAAGCAATAGTAGTTCCTGTTATGACCCGTATCACAAACTCGTGCATTGAAACAGGTGTATTTCCTGAAGTATTCAAGACATCACTCATCCATCCAATTTACAAAACAGGAGATAGATACTGTGTCGGTAATTACCGCCCCATATCTGTATTACCAGCTCTGTCTAAAATAGTAGAAAAAATTTTGAACAAAAGATTAATATCGTACCTTGAAAAAGAAAATATTCTGTCTACCAATCAATTTGGCTTTAGAGCGGGCAGATCTACAGCAGATGCGGTACTGGAAATTACAGAATATGTTGCCACCCACATTGACAAACAAAATAAATGTATCGGAGTGTTTTTGGATCTTGCAAAAGCCTTCGACACGGTTTCTGTCTCTATTTTGCTAAACAAGATGGAACAACTTGGTATTAGAGGGACATCACTGAAAATATTTAAAGACTATTTAAAAAATAGGAAACAAAGGGTAAAATTGGCAAATTACTACAGTAATGACGTTGTATGTTGTGAATATGGAGTACCACAGGGTAGCGTCTTGGGTCCAACACTCTTCTTATTGTATATCAACAATTTGTGCGATTTAGATATAAATAGCGGAAGATTATTCACTTTTGCGGATGATACATCTATTGTTTTTCATGGTAGAACTTGGGATGAAGCAAAGTCAAATACAGAAACTGGATTAAATAGAATAGCAAAATGGCTTAACCGTAATCTATTAACGCTAAACACTACCAAAACGAAATTCATTCTCTTTGGGAATACAATACGATCGTTACCACCTGAAAATAATTTCAAAATTCAACTACACACCTGTCAATACAACAACCAAAATAAATGCAACTGCACATTTCTAGATAGAACCAAAACAATTAAATACCTAGGAGTGCTCCTAGATGAAAAATTAACATGGGTCCCACACATTAACTTACTAGCGGAGAGAACAAGGAGACTTATATATATTTTTAAAAAACTGAGGCACGTAGCGGATTACACACTACTAAAAAATGTGTATACTGCTCTAGCAGAGTCTATCTTGACTTATTGTATCTCGTCATGGGGCGGTGCTCGAAAGACGCATCTTATAAACCTAGAAAGAGCACAACGTGCCTTACTCAAAGTAATTAAATTTAAACCTTTCAGGTACCCTACAGTCGATCTTTATTCAGAATGCGACGTCCTAACAGTCAGACAACTATACATAAAAAATATAATTATCTATCAACACAAAAAATTAATTTATGATGATGCCATCGCAAATAGACGAACACATAAAGTCTGTCCCACTATTCGAATTAAAACAAGTTACATACAAAAATTCCAATGTTATACAGGCCCCATGTTGTACAATAATCTGAATAAAATCCTAAATATTTATCCCCTTAATATCTATGAATGTAAAATAAAACTGGTTGAATGGCTAAAAACTCAAGAATATAATAAAATAGAAAGCTTGTTTGTTAATATTATATAAAATAATAAAATTTGCCCATTTAAAATTTCTAACTCCAGTCTTTAAAATTGTTCTAAAATTAAAAGAATAGAAAATCTTAACACTAAATAGTTAAATGAATACTAATAAGTAAATAAATAACGGCACTAACTTCATATCTCGTATTCAAGTCTCGTATTCAAGTTTCTCATCCACAACACTTAAAAACTTTGTCGAAGTTCACATTTACCATGGTCTAACCAATTGCAACCACTTATATAGATTCTACCCTCATATAGCTGAATAAACATCTAATGAATCAACTTAACCAATTTGTCAAAACACTGGAAGGAACTAGCGTTTAAGATACAGGCTAGGCCTAGTTTAAGCGCTAGTGCTCATAGAATTATATTATGTATAAGTTTAACGAAAATGAATGAGTGTATCCCAACGATTCGTTGGGTACCTATTGTAAGTTTACAACCTTTAGAATGTAAGTACAATATGTAATTGTTTATTCTTACGTCAAATAAAGATATTTTTATTTATTATTATTACTACCGGATAAAGATAAGAAGTCACTTGTTTTAGTTAAATAGTCATCGCTGTGAAAAAGTGACATCGGTGTGCCAACATGATCTTGGAAGGTACCTACTGTACCAACCAAGCAGTTGTACTTATGTTGAAATCAGCCGTCAACAGAAAAACGTCGTGGGGCCTATCATTCATAATTTTTGCGGTTTTATCTAGAAATTTTTAGTTCTGTTCAGTTCAGTTCAAAGATTTTATTCATAATAGCACAAAAATTGAGACTTATTGAACGTCATAACATAATAAAGCAAGCATAATATAACATTAAGTAGGTTCCTAATTATTACATTGTACATAATATACAGGGTGCAGTGAACTGGTTTAATGCCAGATGTCGGTGTCTTGTAAAAATTCATTAATTTTTTAGTAGGCCTTTGTGCACAAAGTGTGCTTTATACATTTTTTAAATTGAGCTTCAGTTAAGTTTTGTATTTCTTGCGGAATTTTATTGTATAGGTAGAAGCGTATACAGTGTCCCATAAAGAACTGCTAAATTTTGTGAGTCTGAACATTGGAAAATAAAGTTTATGTTTATTTCTAGTTTGCACATTGTGGCGACTATCAATGGTTTTAAAGCTACTGATATTTTTCCTCACATACGTTATGTTTTCATAGATATATTGACTTGCAGCTGTTAGGATGTTGGTTTCTTCGAAGAAATCTCTCAGAGATTCTCTATTACATAGCTTGTAAATAAATCGGATCGCTCTCTTCTGCAAAATGAAGATTGTCTCAATGTCAGCAGCCCGTCCCCATAGTAGTATGCCGTAGGACATAATGCTATGGAAATAACTAAAATATACAAGCCTAGCAGTTTAGGTAAGCACTAGTAAGTAATTTCTCGTAAAGATTTCAATATTCAAAAAACCTAGCGCAACTCCATATAAATGCAAAAACGTATGAAAATTGCGCAAATTGAAATGGCGACACGTTCTTACTCTTTCGCTTACTGTTTCTCTCTGTCAAATGATGTTGTCAGTAATTGTCATGTCAAGCAAGAACTAAGGCGGATTAGGTCGGTGAATTATTTGTTTGGAAAACGCATTTCTCTGATTCTTAAAGATATTTAACTGTGTTACGGTAATCTAATAAGTGCTTTATGTGGCATACTATTGTGTTTTTGGTAAAAAGAACGGATATTTGCAATGCACTACAAAAATTTGAGATATGTGGAGTGCGAAGGTGTCGAAATGATGAGAAACGTTTATTTATGGCCAAATTTCGGCTCACCTTTAGCGGATGACCTACTCGCTGGGGCGTCCAAACTTTTTTAAGCATCATGTTGGGGTCATTTGATCATCTTCCTGAAAGTTTCAGGGTGCGGAATTGAATAGTTTTTAAGATATGATTTTTTGAAAATCTGAAAATACTTTGTAAAATGATGTAACGCAACGCAAATAATATGTTTAAATCTTGTCTGTGGTCAAAATACATTACTAACATTTCGTTGTACGCATATTTGGAAAGATGAGAATTCTCTAAAAAAAAGGAGGAAATGTGGAATCTTTTTTTTATAATACCTATTTTAATAAAAACGTTCATTTAACTTGCAATTTATGTTTGTTTATTTATTTATTTTACGTCAATCAAAGTTAATTTAGTATTTATTTCGTAATTTCACTTTTGATAATATAAAAATTGACATTTTTGTTTAAAACGGAACGCATTTTGTTGGGGCGTTTTGCCGCGTTTTTGGTTGGGCGGCAAAGTAGTAGTCCCTTTTCTAGTAGTTTCGCGAATGTTCTATTTTCTTGTTCTCTCGATATTTACAAGCAAAAACAACTGGCTAGAGTAGGTTATTGTGGCTACATTTCAATCGGGTTATAGGTTATGTTAGAACGTTGAAGAAGCTAAACCGGAGCGGAGCGCAGCGTATGCAAACAAAAACGATTGGCTAGAGTAGGTTATTGTGGCTACTTTTCATGTAAATTTTGATTGCATTATGGAACATTTTTGGAGGAGAAAGGTGTCGAGGCAGAAAAATGACCCTTTCGAAGAAAGCAACTAGGCATTTTCGCGTGGGGGGGAGTAGTGTGGGGGGCATCAACCCCCCTCCCCCAACCCCCCCTCCCCCCCTCAGGGTCAACAAAAGTAGGTCATCCGCTAAAGTCCTTCCCACATTTCCTTTGGATGAGACTCAGTAAGTACCTCTATACTGTTAAATGAAGAAATTGAAAAGAAAAACCATTTTGTTACCTCAATTTAAAAGTTGAATAGTGATGGGATAGTGTCGATAAGCAAGGTATCCGAAACTTAGAAAAATCTTAAAAAATATTGTTGTGTATGTTTTAAAAATTGTTTTTCTTGCAGAGCCATCTACTTCGGGACAAAGTCCTTCGTCACGGAAAAGAAAAAGGACACTGGATTTAGGTAATCATTACATTGTTTTTTTAGATCGACCAACATCAAAAGAAAACCAAAATATTATTATGACCGCCTCTGTGGCATTCGCTTACCAACCCAGAGGTCGTGGGTTCAATCCCCGCAGGACACAATAATTTTTGTTTGGTCTGCATGCTTCGGAAGGCATTAAGCCGTTGGTCAATTTTTGCCTCAATTACGGCGATGGTGCTCGCCACCCATCACGTTTGGGCCGTATAATCGCCGGTGAAAAGCTGGTGTACCAAGTGTGGACTTTGACTGGTGTTTCACAGTTCACACTTGTGAACACCTCTGACACCCCCCAGGCGATTCATGTCGTGACGATATATTTAGTGAGATTTTTTCTAACATGAGGGAATGAAGTTTTAACTTCATTTGCATGGTTTTATTTAAAAAACCATGCAAAACCACTAAAACTAATACTATCTTATAATTAAAAATACATTTTATGTTACAGATCCAGAAATATCACCTCGCAAAAAGAAACTAATGAAATAACTGGAGAAAAGTAAACGAAGAATTCGGTCTCTACA
This sequence comes from Argyresthia goedartella, assembly GCA_949825045.1. Taxonomy (NCBI): domain Eukaryota; kingdom Metazoa; phylum Arthropoda; class Insecta; order Lepidoptera; family Argyresthiidae; genus Argyresthia; species Argyresthia goedartella. The sequence continues at coordinate 12,169,208 of OX463815.1, forward strand.
GAAAGAAAACATTTTTAAAAAGATAAAGTCAGCAGCTTTAAAAACTTTGAAGTCTATTTTATTCTAATTTATAGCAATAGCATTAAAATCTTTGCGCATATTTTTTCATGTATTTCATTATCTTATAAAGGCTTACATTTTATTTTGAGAGCAGTTAAAATTAAAAATTTATTATTGCAAATCTATCTCTCAAAATATAATTTTAGTCTCGGAATTGGCCTTATTCATTGCAATTTCTACGGTAACAAATATAAAAATATCGATATCGATAAAATGAATTACTTCTATGGTACATCCCTACACTTTTACTTAGGTTGGCAGCCTAGTTGTTATTGTCATTTCTGTAGTGTTGGTAATAGTTTGAAGCGCAAAATACGCGTTATTCGCATCTACGGAAGTCCCGACTCTTCTTACGTAGTAAATTATATAATTATATAGGTACTCTTTGAGAAGAACCAGCTGTATTGTCTGACTTACAGATAGATAAAATCTAGTGAACAGTAAACTGAGAAACGAGGTTTGTTATTATCAGTAAGACATGTAACGAAAGTGTCATTTCGCACTCCTGCCAGTTACCGCACAAGCCGGTTTAGTATCGAGGAATAAAGGTAAAGGTAGTTCTCACAAATTTAGCAATCATATATCGTATCGAACTGAACATGAACAAAAAGTGTCAAAAAATAAAAAAAAACAAAACCCGACTGCATAAAATAACCACTAAGAAGGAAAAAACAAGCTATATAATTTAGTGTGAAGAGTACAACAGTGTACCGTGTATTGTATTTTATTGGGTACCTACATAAATAACATATATATTTTAATGTAAAACAAATCAAATTTTTATGTTTTAAATTATTGAAGGGGGGGGGGGGACAAACTAATAACCCAAATATATTTATTGATATCTAGTAAAGGTTTTTGTTAATGTTCGAATTATTGTAGATACCTATTTAAAACATATAAATTTTAAAACCCTCCGGAGCAACTGGACAGATACGCAACTGGACAGATACTCAGCTGGACAGTTTCTCAGCTGGACAAATTAGCAGCTGGACAGAACGTGTACAGTCGCTTTATAGGTACATGTTGTGTGGGGAAAGAAAATAAATGTAACCTTTATATATCTGCGTAATGCACTCTTTGATAACAACAAAAACTATGTTTAATCGGTTTGACATTAAATGCCATCAATATCATACTTCATATTGTTTTGTAGCTTTTGAACGTTTCAATAATAATAAATGATAATAAATTTATCAAATCGGTAAAATGGATATTGCTGGTCCATGTCGGACAAAATCAAAGCTAGTCTTTGTAGATGGACAACGCAAAAGAGGGAAAGACCCTCTGCATGGGAATGTTCTATTAAATGCCGGACATCGGTATAATTTCACTAAGCGGAATAAATCGAATTCTACGAATTGGAGATGACGCAAAAAACGTGAGTGTAGTACGACTATTATATTAAGTACAGACAATGATATATTAAAAGAAGGCAAACACTCGTGCGCTACAAATTTTCGGCGGAATAGAAACGAGAAACGTTTAGACGGATGTAAAAAGGAAGTGTGCAGTAATATGGAGCCTATTCAAAGAATATTTGAAAAGCATTTTATTGAAGAAAATTATTCTGATTCATCAGATCACTCACAACCATCATTTAATAACAAAAAGGATACATTGTATAGACATCGCAAAAAATCCTTTGTGTGGATGCAAAAGCGATAAGATTGAAGATATTAAAATACCTGAATGTCTAGTTAAATACTTCTTTTTATATGATGATGGCTGTGCAGACAAAATAATTGTGTTTGGCAGTCAAGTAGCACGAGATTTAATTAAACATACAGACATATATTATGGAGATGGTACATTCAAAATTGCACCGAAACCGTTTCACCAGTTTTCTCGCTACATGTTGACATAACGAAGGGTGGCGATTGTGTTAATTTTGTACCAGTGTTGTTTATTCTTTTACCAAATAAGTCTCAGGAAACGTATACAAGTATGTTTAGAACTTTGAAAGAGCAATTGTCTTTTAATATTAAACAGTTCAAGTGCGATTATGAAATAGCGATTGCACAAGCAGTAAAATGTATCTATCCGGATGTCATTGTCAAAGGATGCTTTTATTATTTTCAGCATGCGGTGTGGAAAAAATCAAAATTGAAATTTTCCTCTACTAAAAATGGTCAGAAACTGACAAAGTTGTGTACGCAATTAGCACTTTTGCTCAAGACATTAATACCTGAAGGATTTTTGTCAATAAATGGAATGGCTCCAGATGATGAAGACTATGCGGTCGATTAGGTCCGAATGTCAAAATGCACGATCAACGTATTGACCTAATCTCAAAATGATCTTTTCCCAAAATGAATGATTTTCATAATGACCTTTTTTACGCTTGTCCTAATTTCAGAATGTCTGACAGAAACAGTACAGCCAGCCGGATTACAAATCTAACACATTTTAATGTATCACTCTGTCCCTGTCTCACGCAAAATCGTATTTATCGAAATGTCAAGAGTTCACTGCTGGTTTGCTTCGCAAGAGGTAATGTATATACATTTCCCAAGATATTTGTTAAAGTAAATAATCTTTGAAACAATAGCAACAATAGATATTTAACCCATACATGCCCAAGGGGTCGTTTCCGGTAACAAACTCCGTAATATACAACCTATTTTGTGAGTGGTTCACCACTGGCCACAACTTTGTCTTTATGGCACTTTTTCTTCTTGACAGATATTTTATCGTATGATGAATTTTGGGTGATGCAGAATTTCCATTTGTTGTAAAAAATTAATTTACTGCGATTTTCAGAAAATCATAAAGAGTGTCCTACTCTAATTAACAATGGACACAGATATAACTTGTCCAACAAGAATAAATCAGGAACAAGCATGTGGAGGTGTGTCAACCGACAAGAATGTTCAGCTTCGGTAACGTTAAATGCAAACTTGGATTCCATAATCCGTCAAAGTCCCCACGCATGCCGATCGCATTTCAACGAAAACGTAGAGCACATATTTACTGCTAAATGTAAAAAGCAAGTAGCTGCAAAAATGACGCCAGTAAAAAAAGTTTTCGAAAAATGTCTCTCCGGACGTCCAGGTTCAAGCCAGGCAATCATGCCTCCGTATGCAGAAAAGAAAAGTTCTCTTATATATCAAGACATAAGGCATTGAAACAACATAATACTGAATTCACTCGATTGGCAGATATTAAAATTTCGGAACTGTTGTCAAATAGTTTCCTCGTTATCGACGATAAGAGAAGTTTCTTGCCTTTTCTAAGACAAACGCACAAAGATTCATCGCTAAAGACAATCACAACACTGTGTTTCATGGAGATGGAACCTTCAAACGCACGCATTTTGGGGAAAAGATCATTTCAAGATTAGTACATTGTGTTGAATAGTACATTTTGACATTCGGATCTAATCGACCGCATACGATGAAGAATGTAAAGCCTTTTTCAATTATTTCAATAATTATTGGATGACGAAAATTACGACTGAACAGTTATCATGTTACGGAGAAAAATTTAGGACTACTAACTCTATAGAAGGCTGGCACCGGCAAATTAATGCCAAAATACCAAAAAAAATACATCGAATCGAAAATCAGTGATACCAAAATAAACAGAAGTTCTTATCACTGTGAGGAAACAAAACGTCGGCTAAAGCAAATTTTGATTGAGAAGATACAAAATATATTGGACTGCGTTAACGATAAAATTTCAGTCATGACATGCTTAGAACACATACGCTCGTTAAAATTATCTCAAAATTAGTTTTCTCTCCGTAATCAGAAGTTACAAATTGAAGATTTTGTTAAGTTAACAAATTCTGAATACAGCAGATTGCAAGACAGATCTTATTCTGTCGTCGTGCTTTTGTGTTAAATTGAATTTCCTTGATAAAGTCTTGACATTTAATACCTATGTTTCATAGTTTATTAACTTTTCTTCTCGACTACACTCTGTCCAGCTGCTAATTTGTCCAGCTGAGAAACTGTCCAGCTGAGTATCTGTCCAGTTGCGTATCTGTCCAGTTGCTCCGGAGGGAATTATAGAGCTTGTTTTTTTTCCTTTTTAGTGGTTATTTTATGCAGTCGAGGTTGTTTTTTTTAAATATAAAATCAAATCATATAGTAGAGGAATCAATGGCAAAATGAAGAGAAGACTACTCAGAAGTGAGTGCAGGAGGCTGGTTAGATAGATAAAATCTTAGATTTCTTGTTCAACGTTTTAATAAACGAAGAAGGGTTAGAATCTCCGCCTCATCTCTTTTTAACTAATGTTATATAATTTCTATTTCGGGCAATACACCGGAGTGACCGTACACACCTTGTCCATGGCCCTTCGTTGGATTTCTGTGCGCCGATGGCGATTTTCGTTAACCTTTTTACCTTTCCCTTGATACAGATAGATACAGGTAGAATATTTGACTGCACGCATCTTCGGCAAAAATGGTATTTTGACGAAAAGCAGTTTTGACTAAAAGGTATTTGACGAAACGCACCTTTGGCAAAAATGGGTTAACGACGAAACGCAGTTTTGACGATACGCATAAAACTCCTGGATTTACAGCCGTCGACGCCCGCTCTGCTCATTACTGACAACAGGATGGCGAAATACAAATTCTACGAAAAAGATCTGATGATCGTCGTTTTGCGTCCTGAGTGGTCAGGTGTTCCGATTTTCCGAAACAAAATCCGAATTGAAACTAATGGCCCATCCGCACGCTTGGCAAGCCTCCACAAGCTGTCACAAATTCAAGCGTGTGGATAGGTTGTTTGGCTTGGCTTGAGTTGCGTGCGTAGGCTGCGAGAGCTTGTAGCCGTCAGTTTTTTGGTTATAAGTCAAAGGGATTTGCTGCAAACGCTTGCGAAGCGTCCACACGCTTGTGCTGACTCAGTGAGTGACTGAGTAGGCACTGTGCCTCTTCCACCTCGCATGTGAACAGGCACGATCAGGTATATGTAGGTAGTTGTCTTCTTAGTCGTAGCACTTTTGACAGAGTGGTCGTGGTCGTCTTTTCGGTCGGGAGACCCGCCTCACAATTCGTCGCCATTCTTCCCTGAGGGCTGCTTTGGTAGAGGGGGTCATCCGGTGCTGCCTTGATTTGGTCCGTCCGTCTCATTGGTGATCTACCACGCATTCGGGTGCCCTCTACTCTGCCCTGTACCACCAGTCGCTCGATGGATGTTACTTCAATTATTTCCTTGAGGTTACAGAAAATATTATCGGGCGGGTTAGGCCATTTAAAAGAATTTCCAGTATGTAGTCAATGTCATTGTACTTATTTCGTAGTTGTTCTTTCTCAAACTTTAGATCTTGCCTGGAAAATACTGACCTTCATATTTAATTATAACGAAACTTCCTATCAAAAATTCCTGATTTTATTTGGTTTAATTGCTTTTATCTACACACGTATCATAAACCCTCTTTACTGCGTTCAAAAACCGCACGTTACAATCAGCATTATGTTAAACTATTTGGTAAAAACTCAATTTCTTATCTGAAAAATTACACATTATGACCATAATGTGTAGTTTTTCTACATATTATGACATTCAACGAACGCCGACGCCTGTCTTCGTGCCGCTCCTAGTTTGTGTGTGAAGTTGGTACTGACATTCAAATTTCGAACGCCGACGCCCGCCTGCGTGAATTTGGTACTACAGAACAAGCTAAACAACTGCAGAGCCACAATGCCGGTCAAACATGCGGTTCCTGAACACATCAAAGAGAGCTTATGATATGTGTGTAGATAAACTAGTGTATGTAACTGTACATAATTAGGCATTAAAACTCTCGAGTGATATTATTATGAAACTCGCCTTCGGCTCGTTTCATAAACCCACTCTCGAGTATTAATGCCCTCCATTATGTAGCAGTCACATAAACTACTATTGAAGATGCAATTTTGCTTAAAAGCAAATTCTCTAAGTCCGCTTCTATGGGATCAAGGTCTAGTTGATTCTTTGCAATTGTTATTCTTGCTCTTTCTGGTTCATTCTCTTCGTCATGTTTTTAATTTTAACTAATATCACGTCCAGCGTATGAAATCTCCACATCTGTCTTCTGAAGTTGTATCTTCTTGAAAGGTCTTTTTTCTTATTTTTATAAAAATAAAAGTAAGATTTACGTTTTAACAGTTAACCAATGAAAAGAAAACTTTTCATTGGTTAACTGTTATTTTAGTATATTTTTTTCTATTCTCTGTCTTGCTCTTTTCTTCTTTTTCTTGCTGTTTTTTCTATTTCTAGGTTTCTTTTTTCTCGTGATAATATTTCCAAGCTTTACTTGTAACTGTTGATGGTTTTTTCTCTTATTTCATTCTCTTCTTATTATTCTTTAAAAAAATACCATTGATATTATCGTATATACATCATGACTAGTTTTCTGTACAATTCCCTTTTACGAGAATGAACTAGTAGTCGCAACTATCCTCAAGAGTTATCACATATACTACGAAAAAATTTGTATGGCGTACCAGAATCTGGTTATAGATACGAGATTTTTTTTTCCGTGTAACCAACAAATAATTGTAACAAATGACTCTTTCGGCCTTAAAGGTACCAAGTAACATGGAATGTATAACACACTGAATAATAATGGCTAATCTAACACCCTTAAACAAAAACAATTTAGAGCGGCGTTGCGGGAACCTTTACTTGACGAGGAGCGAGGCAACGGGAGTAGGTTCAAAGCGTAAGCGAGGAGCGGCGTAAAGGGAGAGCGAGGCAAAGGGAACAAATCGTTGAAAATAGATATTTGTGTCACAAGGGAGCAAAATGATTTACGGCGGGGGCGGTACATTAAATCCAGAGTGAAGCGAAGGCTTCTACGATAGAATCCTGAGCGTAGCGAAGGTTTCAAGCGTTAACACCCAAGATGAAAATAATTTTGCTCCTGAGTGACACATGACTATAAGAGGAAAAATAGTTTGAATTATACTTTTCAACAATTTTACAGTAATCGAACAACGAAAACTTTTTTTTTATAGTGGCGGATTGTGTAGGCTTGGGGAAAAGTCACCACAGATAAAATATTCCTGTGCTACTTTTACCAATGTGTAAAAATAATCGAATCGATTATAAGAATGGTATCGGATATCAATATTCATTATATCACAATAACAGTCATCGATAGTTTTGATTTCAGTAAAACACAATTTAATGTGACATATTTTTTAAAATTACGAAAAATTCATAAATTTTCTTATAACGTTAAAGTTGAAACTTTAAACGTGTTCGTTTTTAATCGATTACGATTTAATAAAATCGATTATTTAATTAAGATCTCGTTCTATTGGCACGTCGCATAAATGCTACATGCCAATGAATAAATTAAAAAAGTAGCTTAAACAGAAAAGTAGCATTTTGCTCCCTCTCATCATGGAGCAAAACTTACTTTACCGAATGAAAGGTGTGAAATAGTTATTTGTGTCACAAGGGAGCAAAATGATGTATTTACGGCGAGGGCGGTACATTGAATCCAGAGTGAAGGGAAGGATTAAACGATAGAATCCTGAGCGTAGCGAGGGATTCTAAGTTAGAATCCTGAGCGTAACGAAGGATTCAAGCGTTAACGCCCATGACGAAAATAAGTTTGCTCCTGAGTGACACATACAACTTTTCACACCAACTGTGAGGAAAATTTAAATTGCTCTAAAAAAAATAAATTTGAATTATACTTTTACCACTTTTACAGTAATCGAACAACGTAAACATTTTTTGTATATAATGATGGATTGTGAAGGATTAGGGAAAGGTCACCACACTTAAAATGTTCCTGTGTACTTTTACTATTGCGTAAAAATAATTGAATCGAATATTACAATGGTTTCGGATATCAATATTCATTATATAACAATAACAGACATCGATAGTTTTGATTTCAGTAAAACATAATTTATTGTAACATTTTTTTTAAATATTACGAAAAATTCATAAATTTTGATATAACGTTGTTAAAGTTAAAACTTGAACCATATTCGTTTTTAATCGACTACGTCATCGTTGTCGATTGTAATGCAATTTCATAATTACATTATATTATTTACCCCTGCCTTGCTCGTAAAGACCTACTTACTTACGTTCAAAGAGTGAATGTAAGTTAGTCTTTACGTCATTCATTCATTGTCTGCATTGAAAACTACGTTCCATTTTCAAATTACTTTGCAGAACAAGCAATGCTTGATATGTAATGGATTTTCATACAACTTTACAGTTCAAGCTATGCAAACCTCCTTGGTCAAAAACTCAACCAACACAAAAAAAAAATTGGCGGTAATTCAATCGATATTATTATTTTAAGTTTATCTCAAATTAATTACCTAATTAAAAATGTCAAGTGATGAAGTGGATATGGAAGCTGAGAATCTAATCGACAACCTTTTGCCAAATAAATCAAAAGATAAAATTTACATACTTTCCCAATATCTAATTCAGAAATTACACACACAACTTTTTATTAAAATCACATTAAAATTAATATATAGGTACCTCATTAGTTTTTTGATATGAATTTAAATTACATTGTTTTATTTTATTTGTTGTGTTTTATTTTCCTCGCAAGAAAGGTGTATAATAGTATACTTCTCTCGGGTTGTAAGTAGCTATTGCACCCTCGAACTATATCCGCCCTTGCTCGCTTCGCTCGCTCGGGCGTCTAAATATCTCGGGTGCACTCGATCCTTAGAGCCCTTTGCGAGCGAAGCTCGCACGGGCACCAAATTGCATCTCGTTCCGTAATAGCTCACTTACTTCCCTTGTAGCGTAATGTACTATTTAATGTGTTCAATTGGCACATTGCGTAAAAGTTGCATGCCAATGAATAAATTAAAAAGTAGCTTGAACAGAAAAGTAGCATTTTGCTCCCTATCGTCGTGGAGCAAAACTTACTTTTCCGAATGAAAGGTGTGAAAAATAAATTTTTGAACTCACAATACGGCGTCTAAAATCTTCCCTTTTGTTTTTAATTATTTTTAATGTGCCCAGTGTCACTTGCGCTATCAAGACGAATCTAACAACACCTCATATGTAAAATCCTGCAAGCCGTTCATGCCACCTACATACATACACATACACTCGAAAAACATAACCCTCCCTCTGAAGGCAGTCGAGTAAAAAGGGAGTGTCCAATACGACATGTGCCGAATCATAGGGGTTCGTCCATCTAGTTATACTATTAGTTATACGATATAACAAAATGGACACAAAAAATCCAAATAGTTATACTGCTCAGTATAACTAAATGGATTCGATTAATTTGGGTCGGACTCGTCCTAATAGTTATACTGCTCAGTATAACTAAATGGATTCGAATAATTTGGGTCGAACTCGCCCAAATAGTTATATTGCTGGGTTCGTCCATCTAGTTATACTATTAGTTATACGATATAACAAAATGGACAAAAAAAAACCAAATAGTTATACTGCTCAGTATAACTAAATGGATTCGAATAATTTGGGTCGGACTCGTCCAAATTGTTATACTGCTCAGTATAACTAAACGGATTCGAATAATTTGGGTCGGACTCGTCCAAATAGTTATATTGCTCAGTATAACTAAATGGATTCGATTAGTTTGGGTTGGATTCGTCCAAATAGCTATATTCGTTATTAAACAAGCAGTTAATAATACTTATTTATGGGTATTTTTACGTTTTTACGCATATTTATTGAAATATTTACATTAACAGGCAGCAATACAGAACAGAATAATACAGTGTAATAGGTCTATCCAGGTCCATCTAGGTCTGTTTCCAGAAAAGTAGGGATTGAGATATTAATGTTAACTAATTCTAAAAGTAGGGATTGAGATATTAATGTTAACTAATTCTATTTGTGCATCCATTATCATTACGTCGTTGACAAGGCTGTTTTCTTTTCTATACTCCTATATGTCGATAATAACATCTTCTGCATCCTCCAAAATTGCTTTTAAAAGTTGCATAATGCTTACTTGTTTCCTGGTTTTGCAAGCTTGGTTAAGGTTCATATGCCATACCTCCACTTGGTTAGTACTGCGATGCCACTCTCCAAACACGCACCACGAGTTTATGAATGCATCACTCTTGAGCCAGTAACTCTCGAAGTAATTAACAAAGGTAGTCAGTTTCTTTATTTTTATTACCTCTTGTATTTTTGCAGCTTTATCTTTAATATATGCCCATCCTTCGCGAATATGGTAATTTGGGATAAGTGGAAACACTACAAAGACCCACATTTTTTTTTTGCCTATTTGTCCTTCCTTTTAATGAAATCTATTATTTTAGTTTTTCTCCAAAGGCAATCGGAATAATGGTTATAAATCCTTTAATGTGCACATTTGGGAATACTATCGGTGCGGCTAAACCTGACGCTTTCTCAAATTCGAACATTGACATACTCTGATTCCAATTTGGGATTTGTGACAAAATCATTCTGAACAAGATTATGTAACATTCGGTTGACATATCCGGCATCAAGGCATACACCATAGGAAAATACGCGATTCCGTCTGAGTACTGGAGAAGTCTCCATGTAGAGAAAATACTTGGGCGAAAGGTTTCGGACAACTTTTAATGGTGCCGTCGCCGTAATATTTTTTTATATCCGTTATGTTTAGTCTCATATCTGGCGAACAAAACACTAAAATTCTTCTTCCTCCAAAATTATAATCACCCAAGAGCATTTATGAATATTGTTCTGGTACCTTTACTTCTTCCGACCCAAACTAATCGAATCCATTTAGTTATACTGAGTAATATAACTATTTGGACGAGTCCGACCCAAATTATTCGAATCCATTTAGTTATACTGAGCAGTATAACTATGAATAGGGCCCAAGCGAACCACGTGTAGCAAGGGATAAATAAAACAATCTCTGCTCTGTGGGAACAAGCTTACAAAAATTTATTCAATTTTCTATATAAGGAATCCGTGAAACATCTTAATACCGCGATGTAAAGTACTGGTGGTGCCATCTATGGAAAGGATAAAAAACTAAAAATGATGCACACCACTTACAAACTACAACTTGGACATTCCGCCCACCAAGAACGCTATTCTAATACGTTCTTACATATATAATACCGCCCACCATGAGGTCAAGAGGGTATAGTATTAACAAATCCTAATATTTTTAAAACTTAACATTATTCAAGTTAAACTCTATATGCGTATGAAACAACCATTGATCAAAATAAACAAAATTCCATATAAAGTTTAAACACTGACTATAACTTATGTAAACATAAAACTCTAAAGAGTACGGATAACAAAATAAACCTTAATTTTAATTTGCAATTGGCAATACACACAATTTAGAAGTTGGTCTCTTAATCAAGGAACCATTACATTTTAATGTTACCACTCGAGTAACCTGGTCCAAACCTGGATGTTTCTCAACAATTTTACCCATGAGCCAGCGAGCTGGAGGCAAATTGTCTTCCTTTACCAAAACCACATCGCCAACATTGGGTTCAGGGGTAAGTTTGGACCACTTGTATCTTTGTAGACAATTAGCTAAATACTCGTTCGACCATCTACGCCAAAAGTCTTGCATCATTCGTTGTGTCATCTGCCAACGCCTCAAACTGCCAATATTGCACCTTTCATAATTTCGTTCTGGGATGGTGATCAAGGGTTCGCCAATTAGAAAATGACCTGGTGTTAGTGGCAAGGGTTCGTTTTCATTATCTGGCATCTTAGATAGGGGCCTTGAATTTAAACAAGACTCCACTTGCGTTAGGAGTGTGGCTAACTCTTCATAAGTGAGTGTAGAATTGCCTATCACTCGTTTTAAGTGAAATTTTGTTGATTTCACCCCTGCTTCCCACAAGCCACCGAAGTTTGGTGCACGAGGTGGGATGAAGTGCCATGACACAGAATTGTTGTTTAGCCAGTCCCGAATTTCTGTAGCAACTGAAGATTTTTCGGCAGCAATTAACTTGTGCAGTTCTGTGGAAGCGCCGACGAAGTTTGTTCCATTGTCGCTCCAAATATTGCTGACATGTCCACGTCTCGCGACAAACCTTTTGAACGCTGCAATGAAACCTTCAGAAGTAAGGTCACTCACTACTTCGAGATGTATAGCCTTGGTGACCATACAAATAAATAGAGAAATGTAGCCCTTGTACGACTTATTGCCACGACCCTTTGAAACGCGAATGTTGATGGGGCCTGCGAAGTCCACACCACTGTGCAAAAATGGTCTTGCTGGTAAATAACTCTGCTTGATGGTAGCTGCCCCATTAACTGATTTTTAGTAGCTGCAGCATGTCGAGTACAAGTGATACATTTGCGTACGTGGGTTTTGACTAAACCTTTAGCTGAAAGTACCCAATATTTGGTACGCAAGTAGTTCAGCATAAGAGTAGGTCCACCATGGAGCGTCCTTTTGTGCGCGTCATCAATCACTAAGTTAGTGAAGTGACTACCTTTTGGTAGTATTACGGGGTGTTTGACGTCAACGGGGACATCAGCATTTTGGATTCGCCCACCAACTCGTAATATACCCTTTTTGTCTATAATATACCCTTTTTGTCTATTATGGGACATAACGGCTTCAAGCTTTTCTTATCTTCGTCGAATCCATGTTTCTGACATTGCCTTATGCAAACTTCGAGAGCTTCAGCGAGTTCTTCACTTGTCGGGTAAGTTGTAAACCTTTTGTTTTCTAATTTGTTCATTTTGAGTTTCAGGAATCTTCGGCAGACTGCGACAACTCGAAGCAATTTTTGGAGTGCCGAATATTTCGTCCAAAGTGGAAATTCCTGATCTTCCTTTTTCGCAGACAAGTGAGCTTTTACTTTCCGCTGTTCAAGTTCAGTGGATATCGATTTGGGTCTTGTGTAGTTGATTTCAGAGTTTCTAAGCCACGCCGGCCCTTGCATCCACAATTCGTTTTGTAGCAATTCTGATGGTGTCAACCCTCTGGACGCCATATCTGCGGGATTATGAGCAGACTGCACATGAGCCCATTGCGTATTGTCCATTTTTGTCAGAATATCAGACGTCCTATTGCCGATGAACGTTGTCCAACGACTTGGGTGGCTACTAAGCCACGCTAACACCACAGTTGAATCGGTCCATCCATGAACATGAGATCGATCAATTGCCAATAACTTGGCGACTTCGGTGAGCAATTTTGCTAAGAGAACTGCTCCCATTAATTCAAGGCGAGGTATCGAGACTTGCATGGTAGGAGCTACCTTGGTTTTGGCAGTGACTAAATTAACGTGCACATTACCATCAGCATCGATAATTCTCAAGTAGACTACTGCTGCATACGCTACATTAGATGCGTCACAGAAACCTTGGAGTTCCACACATATATCTCCCGCCTTAGCTTCGACCCATCTGGGAACACGAAACTCGCGTAATTGAGTCAGTTCTCCTTTATACGACAGCCATTCTGACAGCAATTCGGGCGGTAACTCGTCATCCCAATCTATTCCTGACAGCCATAGTTTTTGGATCATGACTTTGGCCGGAATGACGCAAGGTGCTGCCCATCCTAAAGGATCAAACAACCGCGAAATGTCTGAAACTACCTTTCGTTTGGTGATTGGAGATTGTTGGTCTGGAAGTTGCACAGAGTACTGAAAACTGTCTGTTTCTCTGTCCCAAGAAAGGCCTAGAATCTTAATGACTTCATCCATCTTTATATCTACCTTTCCCTTTTGTTTGCCTTCTCCTTCAAATACTTCCGCCAATTCCCTGTTATTAGTGACCCATTTTTGAAGCTGGAAGCCACCCTTGGTAAGTAGTTCTGTCATCTCCTTATGAATTTGCTTTCCTTCTTCCACTGTTTGGCACCCTGTCATTAGATCATCAACGTAAAAATCTGTTTTCACCTTTTCAGCCACCATGGGATGCTTCTCTTCTTCGTCGAGTGCCAGCTGCTGCAGTGTCTTCACGGCCAGGTATGGAGCAGATGCAGTTCCGAAAGTAACTCTTACTAATCTATACTCTTCTATTTCAGATTCCGGATCATCGCGCCACACGAGACGTTGGAAGTCTGCATCTTCGTTTGCGACTATAACTTGCCGATACATTTTGACAATGTCAGCGCTCAAGCAAATAGGAGAGATGCGCCATCTGATGATAATGTGTCGTAAGTCTTGCTGCAGTGTAGGACCAACCATCAGTGTATCGTTGAGAGAAACCCCGTTGGAACCTTTGCATGAAGCATCGAACACAACTCTGACCTTGGTTGTTGTTTTGTCGTCACGTATGACAGCGTGGTGTGGTAAATAAACAGCCTCTGATCGTTTAGGATCGTCACCAGTCTGTATACGTTCCATATGGCCAAGGTCATGATATTCGTGAATCACTTCGGTGTACTTTGCTTTGATTTCTGGGTTCTTCATGAAACGATTTTCAAGAAGGTGAAATCTCTTGAGTGCAATGTTTCTTGAATTCCCGTATTTACACTGAGGGTCTTCATCACGGAAAGGTAGCCGTACAATGTAGCGACCTGTTTCATCTCTCTGTGTAGATTGGCTATAAGAATTCTCACATAGCCTTTCTTCTTGAGTGAGGATTTTCGTGTCAAAAGAATCAGACTCAATCTGCCAAAATCTTTTAAGCATCTCGTTGTCATCTACTTGTGAGTACATGCTCACAATGACATTATGGTAACAAATCTGTGAATTGGAGTGATCGTCATCCTCAGTGGGATGTGTAGGACCTGACAAGATCCATCCTAAGGCTGTATTTTGGGCTACAGGTAAGCCTTTAGGACCCTTGATCAAACCTTCTCTGATGATTTCTCCATAAACATCTGCCCCAAGCAAGATATCGATCTTGTTTGGAGTAGCAAAACTAGGATCAGCCAAAGTTATCTGTGCTAACTCAGGCCAATCACAGTGAGTTATCTTCTCAGAGGGAAGAAGACTCGTTATTGTACCTAATACATGTGCGCGTACTTGGACAGAAAAACTTGGATCATGGCGTGATTGAATAGTAATATTTACGATATACCTAGAGGCTAAAGCGCTCTTATCACCACCTAATCCAGAGATAACCGTTTTGGTCGGTACTTTCTTGAGTCCAAGTAGTTGCACTGCTGATTCTGTCACGAACGACGCTTGCGAACCCTGATCTAACAAGGCTCTCAACAACTGTGCGTGACCGTTCCTTGCCTGCACCTTTACCAATGCTGTGGCTAGCAAAACTTGGTTAGGTACACTCTCCTTCGAAAAATGTGCTGCAACGTTCGACGTTGATGGTTCCTCAGCTAACGATGCCTTAACATTAGACACCGCTGAGCCGACTTCAACCGCTATATTTGGCTTAGAATCCTTTGGATTAAGCGGTTCGTTGGTTGGCTTGGGGTTATATGGATGAAGCAATGAATGATGTTTGCCTCTGCAAATGCGACATCTAGTGGTTACTCTACAAATGTGAGCGGAGTGGTTCTGACCGAGACAATTGAAACAAATTCCATTTGTTTGAACAAAGTTGTGACGTGTTTCATAATTTACCTTAGCGAACTCTTTACAATTGCCAATCTTGTGATCATTTTTACAGAATTGACACGTTTTATGAACATCAGCGGAAATTGCATGCATGACCTTTGGCTTGTTTGAAAAGTTTGGTTTCGGCTTCGGCTTGGGGTCTAGAAATTCAAGAGAGCGGAATCTAGACTCTAAGAATTCTCTCATTTGATTCAGCGTTGGAAGCTCATCAGATGTGCTAATTTTCAGTTCCCATTGTTTGCGAGATTCTGTATCCAATTTCGAAGTTATAATGTGAATAATTATAACATCCCATGAGCTTACATCGATTCCCAAATTCTTCAAACCATTCAACGTGTCCGTTGTTGTGTCTAAAAGATCTCTAACATTGTTACAGGACTCGACGTTGATATTTGGATAGTTCATAAACCGTTTCAATAAACAGTTTGACAAATACTTCTTATTGTTGTATCTGTTGTTCAACATTGACCACGACTCTTTATAGTTAGCGGCAGTAATCGGAACATGTCTTAAAAGCTGTTCTGCCTCTCCGACTAAATAGCCTTTTAAGTAGTGCATCTTTTGGACTTCGTCCAATGAAGTGTTGTTGTGAATGAGCGACAAGTATAAGTCTCTAAAGGTCGTCCATTCGCTATACTTCCCGGAAAATGTAGGAATCGCAATTTTGGGTAGTTTTACGTTGCCTTCACTTTTAGAACCCTTAGACATTTTTTCTTGTTGTGAGCTTGAGTTACTTGTAGAAGGTGTTGCCCTTGATAAAGCTTCTTTTAGTTCAACCAAATAGTCAAGGTAAATTTCTTCTACTTCTTGAAATATAACTTTAGTAAAATAAGCATTCTTTAGTAAGTCGGTTGGAGCATCTTGAGATAATTGATTATGCGTGGTGTAAAATATTTTCCAATATTCTTGCAAAGTGTCTATTCTAACTGACATGTATGAACCTTTAGATAGACGATCCCTTGGTGACTTTTTAAAGTTCTTGTAGGCATTTTCAATTATCTCTTTGGTTGCATATTGACTTTGAATCATTGACTCCAATCTAATTGACATGTTTGCTCACACAAATTTTTACAAGTCTCAAAATTCCGTGAAAGTTTTACAAGTGGTTGGAAATTAAACCGAAATTGGGCATAGGTTCCCCGTCGGAACACTTTTTGCTTACTGTGCTAAGTCTAACGTGTAAAGCTAGCATGCAAAGTTAAAGTCCCAAATTCCTATGAAATTTTCTAAGTCCAGTTTGAAATTCCGCAAATTTTTCTAAGTTCTTAACTCACTTGAAACACGCATGTATAAAATCACAAAATGTACTCACAATTTTTGCAATACACTGACCACTGTATATCCGCTTCGTCCGTGTGTAGTACTTCTCTGACGCTGCGTCACACTCTTCGCTGCTGCAACGCCACAATCCTCACACGCTGCTGCATCCGACGACTTGTTGCTCCTTGGTTGAATGTGGTTTTGTCCACACTCCTCCTCCCGTCAACGATCGTTCCTCACTGGGACGACACGCCTCGGTGCGCACTCTCAGTGACAATCCGTCACCACTTAGTGCGTTATAGCAAAAAGGCGTCGGCTAGTGCAATACAGTTATCACCACAAAAATTCGCACTAAATCCGGCTCGAAGGACCATGAATAGGGCCCAAGCGAACCACGTGTAGCAAGGGATAAATAAAACAATCTCTGCTCTGTGGGAACAAGCTTACAAAAATTTATTCAATTTTCTATATAAGGAATCCGTGAAACATCTTAATACCGCGATGTAAAGTACTGGTGGTGCCATCTATGGAAAGGATAAAAAACTAAAAATGATGCACACCACTTACAAACTACAACTTGGACAAACTATTTGGACGAGTCCGACCCAAATTAATCGAATCCATTTAGTTATACTGAGCAGTATAACTATTTGGATTTTTTGTGTCTATTTTGTTATATCGTATAACTAATAGTATAACTAGATGGACGAACCCAATCATAGAGCATGTCCAACTAGGGAAAATAGCTAATTTAGGAAAGTGCCGAATGAGGGAAAGTGTTGATTAAGGGAAAGTAGCGAATTTCGGAAAGTACCAACTAAGTTTCGGACTCCATCATGTATATGGCCAGTGGTACGATGGGTCTGCAGTGTACGAGTTTATGATACATACACGTACACTGCAGGCCCACCGTATACCATATATGAGTAATATGAAACTAGACATTTTAGGAAAAATCTGTTTATTCTATTTTTCCACAAAATCAGACGGTACAACTTTTTGACATTTTCACAAAGTAAAGGGACAGAAATACAAAACGATTACACTTACATACAAAATGGGCATCGCTGCCTGCCACAAAAATATACTCACTGCTGATTAAATAGCCACAAAAATTATATTACGATATAAAATCAACTATAGATTTCTCCGTTCAGAATTTGCAAAAAAAAATTTAGAAAAAATATCAATAAAGGGAATCACGCCGCAAGACTACTAAACGGAGAAATATCGAAGCAAGGTTAATGAGGAAGAAGTTAACTGGCTATTGATTTAATGAAGAAACATTTGCGAAACACTATAATTATTGCTAGTTTCATCGTTAATCTCATATAGTCCTCACGGAGGGTGTCGTCGTCACGGAGCGCCAACCGTAAGCGGACATTTTCGTACCTATACGCAATTTTCGCAGACTGCCATATTCAATAACAATAAAAAAATCGTGTTGCCGCGGCTTTGTGGCGTCCGCTGCGGTAGACGCTTGCGTGTTGCTGATTCACAGGCGGACAAGACGCTCGTTTCTGCCTTGGGGTGCCTGCAGATGGAGCAGTTTGGTCCTGCCCCGTGTGAAAGCAGCGTGAGCGTGTGGCAATACCGCGATGTTGCCGGACTTCCGCTTTCCCGGTGGCGACATCTCGAGGCGAGGGGTGGAGGCTCGTGGCGGGAGCGATGCACCAAGCGGCAACAGCCTGTGACGTCATACCTCGTCGTCGCAGGAGCCCTGCATGTCCGTCTCCATGGCCACCTCGTCGTAGTCCCGCTCTAGAGCCGCCATGTCTTCTCTGGCTTCTGAGAATTCGCCTTCCTCCATACCTTCGCCTACGTACCTGCAAAACAACAAATCCCGATAAAACATCCGTCCTCACGGGGCCAAAATTGGTCAATGTGAATTCGGAGAGTGAGGACCTAGGTAAGCAGCCGCTAATAGCGGAATTACTAAAATGAGCGCAAAAATACTGAATTGTGGGACCAAATTACTAAATGGTTATCCAACACTTATTAGCTAAATAAAGAAGTTAACGTTGTGGTTCAGGGTAGGTGATGGATAAATGGGATGAGCGAAGCAAAGCCTCCTTTATCCTTTGTATTAGGTTGAACATGTAATAACAATAAATTCCAACGCTGTATTAGGTTTTCAAGTTACTGTTTTTCAGGTTTAGTCTTGAGATTCTGTAATTTTGACACGACAAAATCAGTATTTCTAGTCGCGCTCAGTTTTTCGCGCAATTTAGTAATTTTGTCACAAAATCATTAATTTTATCCATCAAAATCGGTCTTTACGTTCATACTTTGAAATACTCGTAACTGATAGAAGGATAATTGTTATATAAAGTAGAATATTGAAATTCTTGGACGTCACGTGAACATAATACATGATGTCGTCAAGCATATGTGTTATAATTAACAAACAAACGTATTGAAAAAGTAGAACATAACTTTACATTTAAAATTAAGAACATCCCCGACACAGTACATGGACCTATTTGGTTTACTTTCGGACCACCACAGTACCGATTTCAATAAAACATGACTAAGAACCATCACAGTAAAAACCTACTACCAATTACAAAAAGCCGCATTAAAATCCGTCCATCAGTTTGAGAACTAGGGTGCCACAGATATAATTCACATACAGCAAGACAGACAACGTTCAAACTTAAAACATGCCATTTTTCGACGGAGGTTAAAATAGGTACCGAGTTGTACTCTTGTTGTAGACAAAACGCGCAGAAAAAGGTCCCTTACCAATGAACGAACGCTCGCTTGGAGTACATGAGATCGAACTTGTGGTCCAGTTTGCCCCAGGCTTCAGCGATGGCTGTGGTGTTGGACAGCATCGAGGCAGCTCGCTTCATCTGGGCCAGGTCCCCGCCCACTACTACCGAAGGTGGCTGGTAGTTGATGCCCACCTGGAGAGGAGTTGTGGGTTCAGTTGATGGGATGCGTGTGCAGGAAGTGCGGGCGAAGGTGCCGTTCATAGGTCGTTTTATTAAGTCACGAGCGGCTGTGCCGTTATCAATCAGACGATACGTTAACCAACTGTCAAGAAGGCCTTATGATGATGGGGTGGCATGAGTTGGAAAGTAATGACAAATGGGAGTTTTCTGGACAAGGTGTTAGCTCTGGCACAGGTAACTGTATAGTTATAGTGCACACATTTGGTACAACAGGAGTGAATGGAGAGTTTCCTAAAGCTCTGACAATAGAAGATAGGATAAGTTTTAAGCTTTACACCAACATCGCAGATGGCCAGGAAAGGATAGCCAGTCTCGAACCTAGATTAGATCAACACCTTCAGTTGGATAACCACTGACCTTGAATCCCGTCGGACACCAATCCACAAATCTAATCCCAGCCTTTCCCTTCATAGCCGCTATTGCCGCGTTCACATCCTTCGGCACCACATCGCCTCTGTACAGCAGACAGCAGGCCATGTATTTGCCGTCGTGCGGATCGCACTTGACCATCTGGTTTTGTGGCTCGAACAGTTCGGCTGTGATCTCCGATATGGACATTCCCTCGTGGTAGGCCTGCGATAAAATAGGATTTTTGGGTCGGTGGACAGACCCCGATTTCACCACAAAAATGTAGATCATGTCTGAAATGCTTTTAACAGTTTTTGTCCATACGTCTGCTGACATAAATTCGTTTTGAACAGTGTTTAAGCCCCACAGATTGGTAATAGGCGCAACTTCAAGGCATGTCAACTGTCATGACATGAACATTGTGGTCAGAAATAAGAGCCATGTTCTATCCAAAAACCGGGCAAGTGTGAGTCGGACTCACGGACCAAGGGTGGACCTAATCGCATTTCTTTGGTGAAGGAAGTACAAATTTATGGTTTTAGGATTTTTTTCTTTACTTGTTCTTTAAGAACTTGCTTCGTACTAAAGTTTTATAAAGAATCATCAACGAGAACGCCAACGAGAGGTCAACGAGAAGTATAACCTATAACGTTTTGATTCCCTTGCAAATTCATACAAATTTAGCAAATTTGCGACATGACTAAGGATGGGCCTATAGGACCTAGAAAACGACGTTGGTTCAAAGATGGGCGTTTATTAACTAAGGATGGATACAGACATTGGTTATTTGACGTATAGGTGACACATCCACCTTTTTTTGAAAGAAAAATTTAGTATGTAAATTTTTCGAACATTAAAACAAAATTTAAATTATAAATTCAAATGTTAAAATAATAAACTATACAATCAAATCTGACTTTTTAATTTTTTTACTTTAGATATACTGTACTTTTAAACAATATGCTGTAATTTATGCCAAAGCGATTAACATAATCAGCATGAAAAAACTTTGCAAATCATCTTACATTTAATTTTAACCATATTAAAACTCTATTTCACATAGTGTCACAAAATTACAAATTTACATTTGTTTACCAAATAGGTATTCAAATGTAATTTTGTGACATAATTTTGTGGCCATTGATACAAAAATATACGCAAATTTTTCATGTTAAAAAAACATAATAACCATACAGAGGTTGTCTATAACTATGGGTATAATTTTGTTTTTAATCTACCATTCTAATACTAAGGATACATGATAGGTAAATAAGTAAAACCAAGCAGACAAAAAAAAAACAAAAGAATAAACACACACTATTGATAAAATAGGTTTGGTTGTAGGTAGTATGGGGTTGGGTAAGGTTGGCGACATTAACATATATATATAACTATGGGTATAATTTTGTTTTTAATCTACCATTCTAATACTAAGGATACATGATGGGTAAATAATTAAAACCAAGATGACAAAAAAAAACAAAAGAATAAACACACACTATTGATAAAATAGGTTTGGTGGTAAGTAGTATGGGGTTGGGTAGGGTTGGCGACATTAACATATATATGTATATATAACTATGGGTATAATTTAGTTTATAATCTACCATTCTAATACTAAGGATACATGATAGGCAAATAAGTAAAACCAAGCCGACAAAAAAAAAACAAAAGAATAAACACACACTATTGATAAAATAGGTTTGGTGGTAAGTAGTATGGGTTTGGGTAGGGTTGGCGACATTAACATTTATATATAACTATGGGTATAATTTAGTTTATATCTACCATTCTAATACTAAGGATACATGATAGGTAAATAAGTAAAACCAAGCCGACAAAAAAAAACAAAAGAATAAACACACACTATTGATAGAATAGGTTTGGTGGTAAGTAGTATGGGGTTGGGTAGGGTTGGCGACATTAACATTTATATAACTATGGGTATAATTTAGTTTATATCTACCACTCTATTACTAAGGATACATGATAGGTAAACCAAGCCGACAAAAAAAAACAAAAGAATAAACACACACTATTGATAAAATAGGTTTGGTTGTAGGTAGTATGGGGTTGGGTAAGGTTGGCGACATTAACATATATAATATATAACTATGGGTATAATTTAGTTTATAATCTACCATTCTAATACTAAGGATACATGATGGGTAAATAATTAAAACCAAGCCGACAAAAAAACACGAGAATAAACACACACTATTGATAAAATAGGTTTGGTTGTAGGTAGTATGGGGTTGGGTCATTAACATTTATTAATTTTTTGCTTACTCTATCAGCGCTATTTTAACTCATTCCTTTTCTTACTTGCATACCAAACACCAAAAACAGACTTTCCACTTTACCTAAGTACATAACAAAAACACTCAAAATTTACAATAAAATAATAACTTTATATCCTCTGACTTTCTTGTCTGTTTTATAAAAATATGTATATAAGTCTAGATGATAGCATTTTTATATTTGCCATATCTCATTTATGTCCTTGATATAAAATCTTCAATATCTCACATAAAATAAGTAAATAAATATTAATATTGTCCTCTAATATTAGAGAGGCCCATAGTAAGCTCAACAAAACTTGTGTTAAGGGTACTAGACCAAGATATATTTAATACAGATACATACCTATGTAAATACATATAAGACAGCCAAGACTAAGAAACAAATATTCATGCTCATCACACAAATATTTGCCCTTATTTTATATATTCGAACCCAGGTCGGTCAGCTTCGTAGGCGGGGTACTACCCCCTAGACTAAACCTGTCGTAGACCTAAAACAAAAAGAATGTATTACATGAACATAATAATAATAACATGACCATAATTTCTTTTATCAAGTCATATCAGTTTAAATAATATTAATTAAACTGATATTTTTTTGTATGCAATATCGATTATGATATTAATATCATAATCGATATTGCATACAAAAAAATATTACAAGACAGTACTATCATGCATTCATCTCGCAGAACCTGGCATACTTTTGCATAATATCCCTCCATGCATCACCAAACATCATCATCATTCAGTGGTGCTGCAGCCAATAAGGCGTTGAGGCTGTCCCGTGCTCGTACTAGCGGAGACTGCCAGCGCGCCATCGTGCGGTGCGAGCCGCCCGCTAGCAGCTGGTGCCTGCGCGCGCATAGGAACTTGTTAGGCACGTATAGCGCGCATACCGTACTGACAAGCGCTGCGCAGTCACTGTCGTCTCGCAACAATCGACACACAGTCATGAGCTGCTCGGTGTCACGTCTCACCTCTAGTGAGTTGTATCCGAGCATACCCAATATAAAGCGGATGGATAAAGGTAAGGATAGTATCCATATTTCCTCTTGTATAGGTATCGTAGAAAAGCTTCGTGTACCTTCCCGAGCATAAGGACACATGTGCTTTCATGTGGATTCCAAACAACCGAGCTGGATTCAAGGTTGGTTCCCACTAGGGCCGTTTAAAGAAGCTGGACCACACCCAAATTCTGGAATCCCTTACTATTCCGTATCACAACCCCTATCATTTGTCATAGACTTAATGCCGAGAGCATACATTGCGCTAGTGGGTCGAGGAGAGCGTGTGAAGGACATGACATACATAACACTTCTCAATATTGAATAGGAGTTTATTTTTCACACTCCATCGATGTACCGCATCTAGATCTTTCTGAAGTCGCCTACAATCCTCCTCTGACTTCACGGGAAGCATTTAGCGTGTTTTAGC
Source organism: Argyresthia goedartella (assembly GCA_949825045.1). Lineage (NCBI taxonomy): Eukaryota > Metazoa > Arthropoda > Insecta > Lepidoptera > Argyresthiidae > Argyresthia > Argyresthia goedartella. Next base: position 12,192,994 of record OX463815.1, read on the forward strand.
TGAAGTTACAGTTATTGACTGCCAACAATTTTGCCAATGAACTCAGGATCGCAATCGGTCGATATTGATTTACAGAGGCAGTGTCAATTGCTTTGGGAATAGGACTTACTCGATAGAGCATCTCTCGCTCTAGAGCTAGGTTGAAAATATGACCAAAAGGGAAAACCAGCTGATCGCTATAGGCCTTCAAAGAGTAAGGGACGTTGTCCAGTCCAATTGCGCTCCTTGGCCTTAGCTGCCTCAGTCCTTGCTCTACATCCCCACGGGAAACATGTGATGTTTGGACGTAAGTTAGCAGCGCGCGAGTCATTGGAGCTGATGACCAGATCCGGATTAAGCACGGGCACGTCACTGAGGAATCCGTCGGAGAAGTAATCTGCAAATGCGGCTGGTGCTTCTTCTCCAACGCACTCTTGCCCATGATGTGTGGCCCGAGGTTCGAAACCACCCTTCAATCGTAGGCCACTCACATGTTTCCAAAACGCGCGTGGGTTATATCTTATGTTGCCTTCAATATTTTACACGTAGTTTACGTATGCTGCAGCTACGCGGCACTTAATGCTGGATCTCAGCTCACTGAATGCAGCTGGCTTCTCTGACGATTTCCATTTACGGTGAAGGCCTTGGTGGCAAGGTACCTTATTATTATAAGGGACCTACCCCCAGTTCCCGAAAGAGTGGTCAAATGTAACAAGCGGTTAATCGATCATATATTCAAAATAGCGGCATGATATTGGCTGAAATGCGTTTAACAAGAGTTTAACAAGTTGTCACAGCTATTTTTCTTTCAGAAACCGGCGCTAGTGAACCACACCGGATTACGCCTAGTAGGTTGGCGGTACAGTTCACAATTTATCGATAGTTTGTAAACTAACGAGAAAAATACCGTTAGATTATAAACTATCAGTTTTTACAATCTTAAGGTGACATATACTATATAATCTTAAGGGTTTAGCTTACCCGCTTGTTGGACACTGAAATAACATTCTGCCGTAGTTCTACTCAACACTTTTGCCACCACCCATAAATCGAAAAAATATCCAGAAACCACGAAAGTTTTCGGAAGTACTATGTAAGACCCGCCTAATTTTGTTTCCAACCTATGCCATTTCGTAAACATTTTGCCAAGGCACCTCAATTTTTTTAAGTACTAAATTCGATCATTTTTTTTTCTCTGGGCAGATTATACAATGTTATCTAGACTAACAACATTTGTTATTGTAAAAAAGTCTGTAGGATGCATAGTTATCGAGTCTGTAGGATGCATGGTTATCGAGTCTGTAGGATGCATGGTCATCGAGTAAAAAATGTTGAAAGAAAATATGTAGGGATATAATTATTTCGTAATTTCTTTATTGTTCTACTCAAAACAGACATACAGAAAGTCAAAATACTTTATTCCTGTAGATATTTACTTATTATTAGCACTTAGCAAACGTCCTTTTTGCCTCTTCTTTACATTGGACCATTGTGCGAGTAGAAACTCCCAGATTGATTTTTAGATCTCTTTTAAAAATTGGTTGTGCTTAACTAACACAAATGTTTTTTTTATCATTATGATTAATAAGTAGGAATAAATAATAATTAATATATTTTGCAAGGTCTGTGTTGAGCTAGATTAACCCCATACAGTCCCGTCATTTAAGTAATTTCAAAATCTCCAGGGTTATCTTGTTGTAGTAGAGAATGCACTGGCCCTTGAGAGAATTGCTAAACTTCGCGAGTCTAGTCTGTGATTATTTCTTAGGTTAACATTACAGCTATAGCTAAGTTTGGAAAATGTTGTAAGGTTCATGCGTAAATACATTATATTTTCGAAAATAAAGTGACTAGCAGTTAGTATCTCAATTTCTTTAAAAAGCTCTCTTAAATTATAAATTGCTCGAATAGCTCTTTTCTGTAAAATACTTTGAATATCCGCTGCTTTCCCCCAGAACAAGATACCATAGGACATGACACTATGAAAGTAACCAAAATATACTTATCTAGATGTAGCCACATCCGTGCTTTGTCCTAACAGCGTAAGCCGCAGAACTTAATTTACCAGCTAATTTATCTATGTGGGGTCCCCACCGTAGTTTGCTATGAATGGTTATTCCAAGAAACTTCGTATCATTTACTAATTCTAATGTGTTGTTGTCTAACACTAAACTGGTCTCAACTTGCCTGACATTTGGAAGTAAAAATTTGATACACTTGGTTTCACCAGCGTTTAACAGTACATTATTAACTGTGAACCAATTCAAGGTTAAAGACAATACACCATTAACATCAACAAAATCTCCTTATTGTCTTTCAATTTTGAAGACCATTGAACTATCATCAGCAAACAGAAATAGAAAAAACATGTACAAAGGCAAGCTTATCTCTAAAAAGAGATTTCTTCCAGCAAACCAAGATGGGTAGAAAAGGTGATGGTTGCGCGGGGGGAAGTCCTGCGCCTACAATAATACAGTACTACGAGTAATACATACAACAAACATATAACCCTAATTGCTAAAAATAGACTGCATAAGCAATTACTCAAATACAACATAACAATATATATAAATCGTACATTACTAAAACATACCAATATATATAACGTATAATATATTCTTTCACAACATTTTCGGAAAGCAAGGACTCTCCACTCTTTCGAAGTGAGGTGCAATTTCAGCCTACTCGATTTTGTTTGCCGTGTCTTACGGGGAGTCAGATTGCCTAGGACTAGTGAGGCAATTTTTGAGGTTGCACGTTCCAGAAGTCCCACGAATGGCTCTTAGACCTCGTGCGCGCCCGCTTTTAGCAGTGCCTCCGGCTCGCACTGTGTCGCACAGGAACACACACCTCCGTGCCCTGACGCTGCTGAATGTTGTCATCAACACCGGAGTGTGATCTGCTGGCGTGCCGATGGACGGCTGAGTGTAGGGAGCGTTTTGTGAGATGGAGGATGATAGGCTTTTTAGTGTACGTAGTTGATTATTAATATTAATACCTTGAACACTATTTACACACATTGATCTAGCCCCAAACTAGGATTCCCTGTATCTTGGGTACTAGACAACGATACACATACTTTATTCTTACATAGATAAACAACCATGACTCGGGTACAAATATCCGTTGTCATCAAACAAATATTTGCCCCCACCGGGACTCGAACCCGGGACCCTTGGCTTCGTAGGCAGCGTCACTGCCGACTCGGCCATTCGGGTCGTCAAGTTATTGTTAAGTTCCTTTTAATTGATGTTTCGTTTCACAGTGTATCAGACTTAAATAAATCGTTCAAGGGACAATAAATTATACATGAACTCATAGTGTAGTAATACACAGGATTCATAAAATTATTACAATATCTTAATGATTATGTCAAAAAAATGATTAATTTAAATTGAATAAATTGTAAATTACCATGTCATTGGAATTATATTAAATTATAATAAAAATAAAATCTGTAATGCTTTGTAAATACATTTAAAATAAATGAATAAATAAATTAGTAGAATTAGGCATTTGTCGACTAATCCCCCTGGATTTCTTGGACGAAACGACGACTTATGGTAAAAATGTCATGAATTTTATAGTTTGACCTCTAAAAGTGAATATATGCAGTAGATCTTATTTAATTGCTTGTAAGTTGTTTACAGGCATAGTTTCTCAGTTTGTAGTTCTCAAATAGACTGTATGGAGACTGTAGAATAATTCCTTCGAATCCGAAATGAATGTCAATAAATAATAATAATAATAATAATACCTTGGACACTATTTACACACATTGATCTAGCCCCAAAATGTTGATGATGTTTACGGATGGAGCCAGCCGAGTACATGATCTCCGCAGGACGTATGTCAAAAGCGGGTCAAGTAGGTGTAGGACGTCTGACCCACACAAGGGTTGCATACCATTGTACACGGAAAACGTATAACGACAGTATTTTGTAGAGCTCCGTGGTCAAGTGGGTTTCACTCTTGCGTCTCACAGAGGAGATGCAGGTTCGATTCCTGACCATGTACTAATGAGATAATTAATTAATCTTAAGTACATTGTACGGAAGTGCTTACGGTGATGGAAAACATCGTTAGGAAACCTTCAAAACTGCGGCGATGGGCTAGCGCACTGTAATGCGAAATGGAGTATTGAATAACTGGCGCCAAGTGGGTACAATTGTGCCTCTGTCAACCCGTATGCGAAAAGGCGTGACGCTATGTTATGTTATGTTTGTACGAGTTTACCTTTTTAATTCCTAATAATAAAATATTAAATACTAGGTATGACTACATTCAAGGCCGTACATCGATACATTGAAAAAGAGTTTTGTGTATGTACCTATAGTATGTAAGTATTGAACTATTACTACTTACTACTACTATTACTTACTCAGGTTAACAAACCTCTTTGCTCATTGAAACCTGAAGTGAATGGAAATTCAGTAACTTATTTACAAAAATAAAATCAAATATGATAAAAAAAAACTTAATATTATAATCGTATAAGGATAAATAATTATGCATAAAACTCAATACCCGCAATTAAAAATCGAGAATATCAGGAGAGTCGAATTCACCGGTAAACAAATAATATAAAATGGCCAAACAAACTTTTACTTTAAATTCTTAAAAACCCGTATGTTTTATTATTTTTTGTTATAGAGGCAATAGAAATACAACCTCTGTGAAAAATTCAGCTATCTACCTATTTCGGTTGATCCGGTAAAGCCCGGTGACAGACAGACAGACGGACGGACGGACGGACGGACAGCGGAGGCTTAGTAATAGGGTCCCGTTTGGCACCCTAAAAACTGTTTCCCGTTTATGAGACATATATTTTTTGCAGTTTCCATGCAATGAATATAGATTGTGGTATATCATTTGAAAGGCAAAATTTTAACTTCTTTCAATATCATAACCAAAGATTATTCACCTTATGTCATGGAACGTAAAAACAAAACATAATATTGTTAAGGTGTCCTGAAAACCTATCGAAAGTGGGTGATTATGAAATTCATCAGTCCAATGTTTCATATCCCTGGCAAGACTTAACTACTTAAAAACCGAGGGTTGGTACGGATCGCGATTTTGATCCCTATGCCATGGTAATAAAATTTAAAACCTATAACGGAAAAGTGGCGTTAGCTAGTAACCGCCGCGCCGGTGGTAACTAAGGGGTTAAGCTAAAAGAAAATGGCAACCACACCTATAGAAGCCGCTCAAGTCGGCATCCTAATCTTGCAAGGGTTGTCTCAGCGTAATATGCTCGACAGATTCATCGGAGCCAGTCTTGTGACAAGAGGTTCAAGGAGACTGAAAACTTAACTTCGGTGAGAGAGCCTTTCCTTGAAGTTCTTTACTGCCGCTGGACGTCCACGCCAGTCAGGTGTCGATTTCGGCGAGAAGTGGTGATTATAAATCGGTCATCTCTCACCGAAGTCAAGTTTTCAGTCTCCCTGAACCTCTTGTATACCTTCGAGATAACAGGGGGCTAGCCCATCGCCGCAGCTAACATTCGTTTTTGTGAATTGAACGAGTTATTCGCATGGCGTCAACTAGCACTGCGTCAACCCGCTTTACTATGCCCGATACATTTCATTCAAGCTGCATCAACTTTTAGTATATTCCTTACTAGACCTTACAGCTAGCTAACAATAATAAAGAAAAATAATATATAATGGTTTCCGTTTACTTCCCGATCCGTCCACTTTCCCAATCAGTCTACTTCGCAATCCTTCTACTTTCCCCTCTGTCTTAATTTACTTTTCTTTCTTTTACGCGTTTTCTCAGATGGGGTTGCAAAGGCACTCCTTTATGAAAATTTTGAAGGGTCACTATTTTTGAGAGGTCACTATTTTGACAGTGGTCAAACTAAAAACTGATATATCTCGGAAACTACTGAGCGTAGACTGGTATATATGGAGATATGACAGCACTCAACGAGATCTTCATTTCGGATGACAGATGTCAAACTAAAAACATGCATATACCTGAATTTACTGATCCTAGACCACTAGTATGTATGGAGATATGACAACTCTCAACGAGATCTTAATTTCAGATGGTTATCATGATGTTGACACCAGTAAGAATCATAAAAAATATGAAGTTATATTTTTACAAAATTTTAAGTTTATTCTTCATTTGACACAAATTAATATATGTATATTTTTCTGACATTTTGCAGGTGTGAAATTAAGTATTTTGAGCATTATGCTTGCTAACCGTCATGAACTTTTATTACCTGTCAAAATCATGAGACTTCTCAAAAGTAGTGATACCTGTCAACAGTGTCACCTGTATAGTGACACCCATACCTTTGCAACCCCATCTGAGAAAACAAGTAAAAGAAAGTAAAGTAGACAGATTTGGAAGTAGACTGATTGGTAAAGTGAACGGTTCCGGAAGCAGACGGATCGTAAAAACCAGTAAACCGATGGGGAAAGTGGACTGAATGTACCGGAAGGGTACAATTTAAATCAAATGAGGTTAAATTAAACTCATATATAATAATAATATGAGGTTAGCACGCCATGTAATTAAAAAAGCCTCTGAATGCAATGAGAATGACTATTTCAGCAAAAATGGTTTAAAATAGACTATGAAATCGCAGCCATCAATGCTCTGAGAGCAGTTTTCCCCACTGCTGCTGTAAACTGTAGCTTTTTACATTATGTCAAATGTTTGTGGAAGAAAGGTTAACAATGTGGACTAATCGATAAAGCAAACGGAAAAAAACACGTGATGTGTGGAGCCTAAAGCACACTTACCAGCGGAAGATATTCCAGAAGCTTGGTTTAGCTTGTTGAATAATTGACCATCCTCTAAGTCATACACTGTTTTTAACAATTACATGACGAATCAGTGTACAGGGGATATTTAACATAAATGTCGTGTTATGGGCAACGAGACCACACGCCCAACGCTGTAGAAGGTTGATACGGTCGATTAAATAAAAAGGAAATAAGGCATCCCTTTTTTATTTCATCAAGGTTTTAAAGAAAGAGGCACAGAAAAACAAATCTCATACAGAGCAATCGGCCGGCCATAGAGCCATAGTTCAGGGGGTCACATCCAACGAAGACAGACGTGCGCATTGATAGCATCGTCAATAATTTTCTATAGAACAAAAACAATGTGGAAGTCTGCATTTTAAGACTATGTTGTTAAGTTTAAATTATAAGATACGTAATAAGATGAAACCTAATGTGATTTAATTTGAGACTGAGTCTGAATACCTTTAATTACAATAAAATCATTAAAAAGTATTTTGAGGCCCCTGGGAAAATTTACTATTGTTGCAGGATGATTTGGACAAAGACAAATTATTATAAGTGCTCAAAGTTAAAGTCAGCAGCAGGAGTCAGTATTGTTGAAGTAGGTACTTCAAATTAAGTAATTGTGAAATAATGTGTCGTTTACGTTATGATATGGGCGGCTGACATGGTCCGTAGAAAAAAGTCTCTTTTGTTTCCCCCTTTTCGCAACTTTTATTATGTATATTAAATAAACATTTTCCATCTCGCATAAACGATTATTCGCTACTGTGACACCGGCACGAACGGACGCTTCCTAGCAGCGTACGCGACGATGCCCCGTAAATTAGCGACAACCTAGTTTTCGCAATATCGTTACGCCATGGCTGTACCAGCCAAGCGCGCGGACACCATCTTGGTGAACGAGCTGCTCGCCTTCGTACAACAGAAGCTGGACGTGATGGACGAGGTCTCCCTGGAGCAGATCTGCTCGACCAGCTTCAAGGAGGTTGAGATCGCCGCCGCCAAGACTGTGCTGCAAGAAACCGCCATCACCACTGTGCGCCTTGTCGCGCGGAGGGGTGCTGCAAGCGGGAAGAAGGATCTTCAGGACATCTTCCGGGTGTTCAAGGAGACCGAACCCGATGACGTCCCGACCTACGTGGCCCGCGACCTGAACAAGCTGCCGCCGGTGACATTCGACCACGTCGACGCCACCCGGCTGCTGAAGGATATCGTGCGACTACAGGCTGACGTCACCGACATCCGGAGCAAGTTGGAGACTTCGGAAGGCATTTGCACTGAACTAAAACGTGAGTTGTTAGTATTGCGTCAGGCCAATACCTCGCTGCCGACGCAGCGAATAGCCGACGCGCGCGACGACAACGCGACGGTCAGCAAAAATGCCCAACAAGCGACTGACCCAGTTACGCGGGTTGCTAAGCCCACGTTGACGAACACCGCACCGCTTCGTGACGTCACGAAGCCATGCCGACCAGCACCGAATGCGGTCTCTTCTGGTTCATCCAAATCACTGGAAGCCCAAAAAGAAACGTATGCTGCTGTGTCCCGCCGTGCCCGCCGCCGCCGCCCGCGCCCCGCACCGCCCGCCGCCGAACAACAGAAGCTGCAGGCTGCGCCGCGCGCGCAGCCGGCCAGGCCCGCTCGTGGCCCGCCGAACGCGACAGTTGATGGGGAAGGTTTCATCCTGGTTCAAACCAGGAAGCGCCGCTCCAGACGCAGCCGCAATCAGCGTGGCACCGCCCCCGCCGATGAGTGCAGCCTCAAAGCTGCCGCTCCCACGGCCCTAATCTACCTTTCCCGGCTCGACGTGAACATGACCTGCCAGGACATCGAGCGTCACATCCTGGAAAGGCTGAAGAAGAATCCGCCGCGCAGTCCCAAGCAGGCGACAGAGGTTTCGACGGTGCAGATTGATCTTTTGGAGTCAGATAGACCCAAGGACTTTCTGTCCTTCAAACTTCGGGTGCCGGCCGATCTCAAGACAATGTTCCTGGCCAAAGATTACTGGCCGGAGGGCATTGTCTACCGACGCTATAGGGAAGCGAGACCGAAGACCAAAATCCCTAGCTAGGCTAGAGTTACTATTGTTATATTTTATATCTATGTCTAGTTTTAAGGTATCTATCGATATGGGATTTTACATCCTGAAATAAAGATTTTTATTATTATTATTATTATTATAAACACCAGCCGTCCATCCTCCTGTGTTAGGAACGGAACACGGCCGTTCCGCGTTTGCACCGTCGTCGTTGGTACGGCGATAAGTCATTATGCACTTTCTAAACGCACCTTGACGTAATGTAATAGAGCAGTAATGAATTTTTTCATTTGGGAATTTACTTACGATATCATCACTCCTTCCCTCATCTATCGAGGCAGCCACTCGATATTATCAGGAATAATCCGAACCAAACTGAATTAGTTGACGCCACGCGAAGTCTAGTAAAGTGATCAGAACAGTTGACGTCATGCGAAGCTAAAGCACTGGGCATAGTAAAGCGGGTTGACGCAGTGCCGTTTGTTTAGCAACTTATCTACACGGACTACTTTAAAACATTGTCTTGGCAGGGTTAAGACTGGCATACGTGAAGCTGCCTAGCGATAGTACGCTGAGACAACCCTTGCAGGATTAATATGATGACTTGAGCGACTTCTATAGGCGTGGTTTCCATTTTATTTTAGCTTCAATGATCCCAGTGACGTAAACATTTAACTGATTACCAATTTTCATAAACAGTATTAACGACTAACAGACTATTAATGCCTAATTCTAGAAATGCCAAATTTTACCAAAGCCCAATTCTATTAACGCCTAATTCAAAAATTTCCCAATTCTTCAAATGCTTATTTCTACAAAAGCTTGACAGGTGTCACTAATTTTGATAGGTGTCGCTATTTTTGACAGTAGAAACTATTCTTGACAGGCGTATGACAAGAATGACAATATTTGTTATATATTATCTAGGATTTTTTATTTGAGGCCAAATATGTAAATAAAGGTGTTACCATTGGAGAAAATGTATGCTAGATCGAGAAATCGAGATTGAGAAAAGAAATAGCTATCTATAATTTATTTTCATCTCTGTTTTATAACTTCTGAAACAACTAAACATACTACAGATTTGTAAATATATATAACATTCATTTTATGTAAAGGAAAACAGTTCTTTCCGGCGAAAGGAAATATGGTGCTTGCAACACTAAAGAGGTTCGTAACCTTTTGATTCTTTTTTGAATTTATGCAAAACGAATCTGCCAAAGCCAAAAAAAACCATTCACCATTCTCGCGGACGCCAGTGAGAAAAGCGTACTTAGTTGCACTTTTGTCTGTCTATATGTATCTGTTTACTCCTAAACCACGCAACCGATTTTATTCGGTTTTAACCATCAGCTAGACATTTTTTCACGGAGAGTATATTACGCCGATAATGATACTGATGGCTCCGGAGGAACCGAGGATTTGACAAACGCTCTGGGGATTTCCTGGTCCAGAGCATATCACTCGCCGTGCAGCGCGGTAATGCTGCTAGTCACTAGCAGCAGTGTACCCGGTAGAACATTATTGTACGCAAATGTACCCATTACACTAGCAGCTAGTGTAATGGGTACATTTGGGTCGGGCGATTCTTGAGGCGGTTTGTTTGTATAATTAATTTTGTAAAATTTGTATGATTTATTATTCTGTTGTGTGGAATGTTCTACTTAGATAAAATTATCTAGCGAACAATCCTTGGATATACACCTGTATATATGTTGGTAGGACGATATTTTCAAAAATGTGCTTAACATTTATTATATACAGGTGTCCCATAAATAGCGGTCCTTCATTAAGGTCAAGACAGCTCACCTATTTTCTTAAAACTAATTTAAATATTAAAAAAATACCAAAATGTATATTTTTTTCGGAAATTTCTATTCTTTCTGCCAAACATTATGTTTTTTAATGTTGTCGCTGCAAGTGACAATATTTGGAGGAGAAATGATCGTTCCCCTCCTGTAGGTACCACCTGAGATGACGGCGAGACCCGTGTTGCCAACACGCGGTGGTTGTGGAGAAACGTAATGCCCCTCAACAAAACGTCTCCCCAGTAGACTGAGTACTGATGAAGTTGGTCTGAATAAAATCACCGAATTACACTGATTTATTGATTCTAATGCACTGCACAGTAGCTAAAGATTATGATGAAAAAAACACGGAGGACACGCAGCCTCACTGATAACGCTGCACCCAACAAGCGAGCTCAAGAGTGAATGTAAAAAATAAAAATGACCGACCGACTTAAAACATTGCGGTCCTGAATGAACTAACAATACGTTCTGATATATGCAGCTTTTCATCCAATGCAACCTTTATGATTTAAATTAAAAAAAGAGAAAAACATGTTAATTCTCCGTTAACAATATTTGCAAGATCTTCTTTTTGTAAAATAAAGCTAAATAGTTTACCAATATATTCAGATAATAGTTTTGTTTCTTACTTTTATAAAATAACTTAGAATCCCGAGTAGTTTTTTTTTTCTGCCTTCAGATGACCGACACAGGAAATAATCTCCTATAAAAATAAACTTTACATTAAACTGAATCATTACTTTAAAAACTTGAACACTTTATAAATTAGTAAAAAACTGACAATCTACAACGCCTATTTCACAACACCTACTTCACACCGCATTCAAGTTTGAAGCAAAAAGAAGAAAGTCGGCCGACCCGTATATACCTGGAAAGATTCCCTAAAACATGACATAAATTTACTTTCTAACTTACTGGCTTTGTCGTTACAAAGCTATTGCTCTTAACCCTTTCAGTTCTCTGCTGGCCGGCAAATAAATAATAATGATATATCAATTAAGGCAAATTTTATGTTGTTGCCCTACAAAAGCCCACAACAGAATCTGCAGTTCTCTAGATGACGTCTGTCAAAAAAGTTTCTTTTTAGATTCTCAGCAACTCAGCAGATTAATCTGAATGGTGGCGCTACTTTTAAATAAAAAAAAACTTTTTTAATAACCTTAACAAATAAGTTCCTAAACTAATGTAAGTATACCTATGGTGTGTTCGGAAACCGAGGAAAAAATATTAGTTTCCGAACGCACCATAGGTATACTTACATTAGTTTAGGAACTTAGTTATAAGGTTAATTAAAAAAGTTTTTTGTTACAAAGTTTTTTTTTATTTAAAAGTAGCGCCACTATTCAGATAAGATCCACAAATAAGATCTTGCAAACATTTTCACTTGCAGCGACAACATTAAAAAACATAATGTTAGGCAGAAAGAATAGAAAATTCCGAAAAAAAATATACTTTTTGGTATTTTTTTCAATATTTAAATTAGTTAGGTGAGCTGTCTTGACCTGGGACCTGGGACACCTGTATATAATAAATGTTAGCATATTTTTGAAACTATCGTCATACCAACATATACATAGTCAGGTCATAAGTTCTGTCACATGTGCAATATGAAATAATTTAGACATGTTTTTTTATTTATGAAAACATTTATATAGCAAAATGAACTTAATAAAACATAGATTCTTATGGTAATAAAGTTTATTCAAAATGACCCCCGCGATTTTGAATACATGCCTTTATTCTGCGCGGCCAGTCGTCTATCGCAGCACGAACGAGGTCCATGTCAATATCGGCGGCTGCCTTAATCAAGGATGCCTTGAGTGACTCCAAATCAGGATGAGGCTTTGAGCAGGCCTTTTCCTCCAAGTGTTGCCATATCTTATAATCTAACGGACTCAAATCTGGACTGGAGGAGGGCCAGTCTTCGTGCCGGATGAAGTCGATTTCACGCGCCGCCAGCCAGTCTTGTGTGCTTTTCGCTCTATGAGCTGGCGCAGAATCTTGTTGGAATACCCAGTGCCTGTTATTAAACATGGTATGAGAAACAGGTTCCACAAGGTTCTTGAGGACTGTATTTTGATACACAACTGCATTCGTTTTTACGCCTTTCTCACAAAAATGTACCTCAGTTAAGCCCCAATAAGAGACTCCCAACCAAACCATGAGCGAGGATGGAAAATGACCTCGTTGGACACGCGGAATACGGTTGCTCACTTCTTCACTGCTGTGTGCGTACACCTTATCATTTTGTTTGTTGTAGCTCTCTTCCACGGTGAAAATTTTTTCATCCGAAAAAAAGAATTTCCCGATGCTTTTTTCCCGCGTACCGCTTCAACAAGCGCGACATCTCTTCAGTCTCAGGTCCATTAAACGAGCTTCGAAACGATGTCCTGTTTTTCTTCGATATGCCCTAAGCCCTAAGTCTTCATTTAACACCTTTTTCACCGTGGTCCTGCTTAACCCCATCTGAAGGGCCAACAGTTTCTGCTTACGTATGGGATTTCTTTGAATTCGCGCCTTACAGCTTTTATCACTGCTGGAGTCCTAACAGAGCGAGGGCGACCACTTCTTGACCTGTCATCTACACTAGAGTCTTCATTGTATCGTTTTATGGTACGATAAACTAATCTTTTGGTTATATTCAAATTTTTCAGTAAGTCGAAAATCTGAATTGGCGCGTAACCGCAACGATGCAACGCAATAACTGCGACACGGTCTTCTTTAAGTGTCCACTCCATATTTAAAAATGAGGAAAATTCTAAAAAGTACACATTTTTATTTTCATGAAAAATTCGAAATTCGAATTCAATAAACTTTTTTGTGGCCAGCGTTCTAAATTCAAAAGTTTTTATTGTGTGACAGAACTTATGACCTGACTGTGTATACAGGTGTTTGTTTAATGAGAACGGATGTTTGTACCCTAGTCATGGTTGTTTATCTATCTAAGTATAATATTTATCTATATAAGTACGTGTATCGTTGTCTAGTACCGGGAATCCTAGTTTGGGGCTAGATCAATGTGTGTTAATAGTTTCCACGGTATTATAAGGTATTATATCCAAGGATTGTTCGCTAGATAATTTTATCTAAGTAGAACAGCCCACACAAAGCTTCGTCACAAAATAATAAATCATACAAATTAGACAAAGTTAATTACACAAACCGCCCCAAGAATCGCCCGACCCAAAGGTACCTATTACACTAGCACTAGCAGCATTACCGCGCAGCACGGCGAGTGAGATGCTCAGGACCAGGAAATCACCAGAGCGTTTGTCAAATCCTCGGTTCCTCAAGTGACGGCCGATGTCCTTGTTAAAGATCCTACCCTGCGAACCCCAAACCCTCGTGGTCTCGACATACCCCGGTAGAACATTATATCCGTTGGCGGTTTTCTCCTAGCTTTGTTTTCAATAAAATTGAAAAAAATATTTATTTCAATGTATTCCTCTTTCAGTATCGAAGCACATAATAAAAGATGCAGTATGCCATTTTACATGCTTTCTTCCGGATAGGACATATTTTTGAGCTGGCAAGTAGAGAGGCTTCTACGATTGCCTGTGTGTCTTGGCAAACGGGATGGACGGACGACAAAGTGACAAAGTGACAAAGTGATCCTAAAAGGTAAGGTTCCTTTTTCTTTTCAATTACGGAACGGAAGCCGAAAAATAAAACTGAAGGGAACTGTCACGCCTATTAGCATTCTGCGGGGCAACTAATTGGCAAATGTTTTTGAAGTGTTGCATGAGTAAGGAATGATTTCAAGCGCATTGTGGAAAAAACTGCAACCCAATAAAAAATCAGATACAGAATGGTTGCACATTATATCGAGAGCAATGATGACACTTGCCCTGCGTTACAATTATAATCATACTATATTTCACTTTATTGCGATAGTTATGGCCAGACTGCGATGACATACCAGTCAGACAGACCGCTATGTGCTTATCAATTTTATTGATCTCAAATGAAATAGATGATCTCTGTATAAAGACTATCTAAGTGTATCTGTTAGGGCTGAAGATTTATTTACATTTATTCTAGTTAGGGTTATCAATGTTTATGTTTGTTTAACGTAGGCGTATTGTTTTTAAATTGTGTTTAAACTGTTTGTAGCCGCTGTCAAGACTGGTGCAAGTCGCTCTTAGGATTGGTGTCAACTTACTTTGTCAGCGGAAACGACCGGTGCGTACGAAGTTAATGGGAAATGGATCCTTGGGTAGGGGACCAAGTTGGTCTGGAACTCTGAGAGGTCCACGTTCAGGGCCCCGTCGAAGCGGAGGGATGCCGTGATCGAGGATACCACCTGGGAAGCCAAAAAGCAGTGGTAGAAGTCAGCGCAAGACAAATTTTATTAGAATGACTGAAAGTTGATTAAACCTGGATGACTCTGGTGGGTTCATGGCCGTTCGGAGTGAGTTTAACATACTCACACACCTTGCCTGTTGTGAATTAGGTTTGAGAACTATGTACAGATGAGGCACTCTCATTGTACAAAAAAGTGAAATAATATCAATATACTATATTAGTAACAACAAGAGCAACTTTTAGAGCAAAGCTGAAATAAGGTAACCTTCCGATGTCTTGTTAAAATCCATCAATCAGCCCACAATCTCTGCTGAGTACAGACCTCCTAGTTTACCACGCTACGCCTAATCTCTTCTTGTTTACCTAATCTCTTCTTGTTTACTTCAAAACAATGATAAATGATGGAGCTGACCTGGCAGATTAGCCTATTCAGGTTGGCGTAGCTCGGCCGCTCAATCGACAGCCGCCGCCGGCAGATGTCGTAGATGGCCTCGTTGTCAACCATGAAGGCGCAGTCCGAATGGGAGATAGTCGCGTGCGTAGTCAACACCGCGTTGTAGGGCTCCACTACTGCTGTTGACACCTGGAGGAGAGGTTAGTAGGAAGTAGAAAGTTAAGAGAAACTTCGCGAGATGGAAAAACATTGGAAAATATTTGAGGTTAACAAATTATTACTCTTTTTTTTAAATCCTCATTAGTCGTTAATCCATGATCAAGTTTGGTTTCAGCACCAGATTTCTGTTCTTTGTTGATATTCTTCTAGATTCTGCGATTATTTGACATAACTTTTTCAGAAGCCTCGAGAACGGCCAGGGCTGCCGATGCCGGATTTCGGGAATAGATGCCATTTATTTCAAATAGGAACCGCCGATATTTCATCCTACCTATTTTTCTGTAAGTGGACTTGGATGCATACCTGCGGCGCGGGGTAGATGGCAAACTCCAGCTTACTCTTCTTGCCAAACTCATCGGAGAGCTTCTCCATCAGCAGGGAAGTGAACCCGGAACCCGTGCCTCCGCCGAACGAGTGGAAAATGAAGAAGCCCTGAGGATGAAGGACATGTTATTTTTCTGCAACGATGCCTCTGCTACCCTGAACGAGAAAAGGAGTCGCTATGTTTGCTCGCAGCATCTTCAAAAAACATGATAAGTCCGATGAGCTGTAGCCATGTGTAATTTTAATATCTAGGAATTTCAAGAAATTTTGAAACATTCCAATCAGAACACGATTATGTTCCTAGATGTCAGAGTTATATGATATGGCTATTGTTATTGGTTGGTCCCATAGACTTTATACCGAGCTTATGATGTGCATCCTCGGGACTACGGTCCTACGTTGTGTGTTGGGGTCACAACGTGCTCGTGACTTTACACGATCATATTATCGCCACCGTGACCGCCTAACTCCTTTATACTCGTCGCTCTTGGGCTAGAAAATAGTTTAAATAGCCAATCTTCTTGTACTATAGGAAGCAGTAAACCATGAGTGTGCAACTATGGGTAACTTCACCTGAAGTCCACTACACTGGTCGGCGAGCTTCCTAATTCTATCCAAGACCGGCGAGAGTATCTCCCGGCCGGTCGAGTAGTGGCCGCGGGCGTAGTTGTTGGCCGCGTCCTCCTTGCCTGTGATGAGTTGCTCCGGGTGGTATAGGCGACGGTAATCGCCTTGGCGAACCTCGTCTGCAACCACAACATGGGGTAGTTAGTCTGATAGTTTCATGAAGAACTATTCGTGACAAGATGGGAGATTATCGCCTGATGGATGTATAAGTCTTTTACGATACAAGATTCTACGCTGCGAACAATTGACATGGTGTTTGCCAGCTTATCGCTTGACTTCTATTGTGGTTACGGGATCCTATTGTGGTTACGGGATCCTAGGTAGTAGTATGTAGGTAGGTAGGAACACCAGCTGCAACCACGTAGCCTAATAAAGTCGGGTGCCATACAAATTTCTCGAAAACTCACATTCACTCTCGAGACATTTGTATGGCACAGATTTTATGGCACAGATTTCTACCATAGAAACCTAATGATGATGATGACTGTAATATACGAAAGTATGTCAGTACCAATAACAGTCTCCTCCAAATCCACCATCACGACCCTCGGCACCATCTTGCCCCGATCAGCCTCAGAGAAGAACGTATTGAAGCACGAGTCCAAAGCATTGGGGGCCGATTCACCCGACGGCAATGTCCCGTCTGGTCTGATGCCGTGTTCCAGACAGTAGAGTTGCCAGCAGGAGACTCCCATCTGAACCCCGGCTTGGCCCACGTGGACTGAGATGCACTCCCTCTGCACGCGTGGAAAGAAAGGGAGTTGTCAGTTGGAATTACACCTGAGAATCTGGGTGTCGAGGATTCGATCGCGTCTTCTCGCTTTACAAAACGGAACTAAGAATTACATCTTGCACTTGCAAGCCCGGCGTGTAGAACTTACCGTTATTTTTATAGACTAATTAAAGTGGACTTCATAAAATTCATTCCTAAGAATATTTATTTATTTATTGTATTTATTCCTAGGCACATTAATTGCTCCTGGCCCCACGCTAGGATTCCTTGTGCCTTCGGCCTGGATAATCAGAAACATTGAAGTCACAAATATAAACATCCAAGCTCTGTTTTTTTTTTCCGAACTTCGAGCCCGAGACCTCGCTTGGTAGGCTGAGCATTGAACTCCACGCCACAGAGGTCGTAGACAGTGGTTTATTTGGGATTGACGTTTTATCTTGACAGTTTCATTGGTTGTTAATTTACAAAGCCTTGGAAGGGTTTCCACCAAGGACTGGAGGAACGAGTACCTATGATACCTGAATAAAGTTACCTGTATATGTGTCGGACCATCTTAGAAAATCACTACTGTCATGATTTGGCAATGGAGTGACTGCTGACTTGTACGCACAATGTACTTTTCCAAACGTACCAAAAAGTCATGAACAAGATCTAGGTGATCATGTAGTACGGGCAAGATCCCATCGTTCAAGCAAATGAACCTTGGTAGAACCATCCTTTAGTACCAGATCAACACAGTACACAACACAATGTATTTCTACAATTATACACTCACCATTTTGTACACTGGAAATTTTGATCACGGCACAATAAAATAAATAGAAATGTAAAAAAACTAAAGCTTTCCTACAAAAATTTGGTTCAACTAAAATTTGGAATAAAAAACTGCGAATCGACCGTCTGATGGGCCGCCTAGATTTATTTGTTGATGTTTATTCCATTTTTGAAATACTCTAATGTTGTCCAAAAAGTTCAATACTTTTGAACTTCAAGTGGACAGCACCGTGCCAGCCAGCTAAAGATAAGAAAAATAAAGATAAAGCCTCATTAGTATTTATCGTCAGATCTTTGCCTAAACCTTCTTCCTTCTTAGGAGTCGGACTGACCCTCAAACCTTATTGCCCTCAACGGTCTCTACACAAGTGGCTCTGTGAGCTACAGCTGTAGACCAAGCGAGCTGCATTTTCTTTCAATACCACAAACAAACTTATGAATGCACCTGGTAAAGTACAGGGAGTATGAAAGTAGCCACACCAACTTCGTAAACTACATTTTGAGATCTAAAATCCAACCTTTCGACTATTCACGAAAATCATATAGCCTATGTAATCAAAGGGTCTCCACAAATTCAATGACACCAAATTTGTTAAAATCTGTTGATCCGTTAGGGCTGCAGCGGATTTATTATGTTATCAACCACATACAATTTAGAAAAATAAAAAAATAAAAACCGGTCAAGTGCGTGTCTAAATCGCGCACGAAGGGTTCCGTACCACCGTTCAATGGAAGCGATGATGTGGAGTGAATAGTTTGGATTTTACACAGCAAAATATTGTTTACAAAGTTATTGGTGCGGTTACTTTCACACTCCATGTACGTAACCAGGTGCATCCATAAGTTTGTACGTGGTATTGTTGTATGGGAGCCCCCTTAAATATTTATTTTATCCTGTTTTTTAGTATTTTTTGTTATAGCGGCAACAAAAATACATAATCTGTGAAAATTTCAACTCTCTAGCTAGCTAGGTTCTTGAGATACAGCCTGGTGACAGACGGACTGACGGACGGACGGACGGACAGCGAAGTCTTAGTAATAGGGTCCAGTTTGGAACCCTTCGGGTACGGAACCCTAAAAACTGAATCGAAGAAAGAACCCATATGATTAACGAACCTGTTTACAAAAAATCACCAGAATAGGTTGAGTGATTCGACCTGTAGAAGAGATCAGCCGGACGGACAGAAATCCAGACATCCGAAAGCATTTTCGCCCAAGCTAAACGGAGACCCTCCGTCCAATCAATAAATACCCTGCCTTAGACCAGCAGCAGCTTTCAGTGGAATTTCCACGTTAAAAAGTCAATAGGTACCTTTATTTATTTAAGTATTTATTTATTTTATTATCTTAAAATTTCCACTGCTAAATATATGCAAGATTAAACAGCTAATTAAACCTTAACTTAAGCCAATAATGGATTTAAATTCATCAAGATAAACATCATGACATTGTACTGAGGAGGTTAAATAAGTATATATTCACAAAGAAAACAGTAAAATATGTTACTAAAAACTAATTCAAATTATTAAATTATAAATTTTGAATGTTGAATGCACGGGTAAAGTGTGTAGTTTGCAGTGTAGTGTAGTGTGGTGGTGTACGCCCCTGCTTAGCGCTATGACCGTAGTCTTCGGATCGGATCTTTGGCAGCATTTACCACTAAGCAGGGTGCATGGGTTTCGGGTCAGAAAATAATTGTTTCCAAAAGGCCTGTATGAAATACCTTAATCGAAACTGTAGTAAACCAGAAAAGTAATTTATTTCACCAATAGTACGGCGGCTACGAGGCTATTTCGTGGGTAACTCGAGTTTATCAGATTAAGATATGGGAGATACCTTATAACCTGTTTAGTGTTTTGAAACTCCACCAAATCTGCGCTTTTCATCTAGAGCCGCGCAAGGGCAACAAAATCCCCTCTTGGCCTCCAGAGGGCGCTGAACAGTCAGTTTTGTCAACGGTGCCAAACAGCTAGGCATGGCACTGGGGTCTCGATATGGGGGCGGACCCTAACGTGAACTATTAGGGCACAATGGCGAATGGATGGGTGCTATTGTTGGTTGTCCGGAACCCTCCTGTTTGGGATCGGTAGGATGTGGGGTAATTTGCATTTTATGCCGGTTTTACCCATTTTTTGTCTCACGATAGACGGGTTTTCGTATTGCGACGGACTAAGATTGCTCTACTCGTAATGGTCGAACGCACCTGCTCAAAATATGTGCCACTTAAATGTCATACTGACGCTGGCAAAAGTATGGTGACCAGTACGTTTGTACATATTTTTTATTTATTAACTATAAACCGAAGAATAATACTTATAACATCTTAAAAAGGTCCACGGAAACCATTTGGGTTTGTGTGTGGATACGAGTTTACGCTATTATATATGATATATTCTTAAATTAATTGGTACACTTCACAAATCATGTTATTTTCTGGTAGGTAAGTTATTTGCATGTTTACACAACTATTGATGTGGGGTTAGGGATAGGAAGGAGAGGAGAAGTATTTTTAAGTTTAGGTTTTATGTTTAAGGGTGATAATGTGTTTGTAATATCTGTAGGTAAATTGTTTATTAATCGCGGGATCAAGTAGGCGCGAGTTCGAGTAGCTATAGCTAGTAATATATATATATAAATGACTAGCTCGCTGCCTTGCTTTCATTTACTCGATAATTCTGTATAAATGTAGGCCAATCCCTGAGGTAAATTAACTTATCAGAATTTGACAATGCAGGTATCATTAGAACCGTCATGATCGAGCATTTCTTATTGGCAACATGAAGTTATACTTAATTTAATATAGCTGCCCTCTAAAGGTCATGGAATAAAAAAAAAAGATTTTTGCACAGGGCCGTGTTGGATAAAATTAAAGGGCTTAATTAGCACAATTCCAAATATGCCAAAAATAGTTGAATTAATACTGAAAGAGTGTAACGACATGCTCCACCACCCAGGCCGCGCGCACCACCAGCATCAGAAGCGACACAGCATGTGTGCCGTGCGTGTGGGCGTGTCCGCCGCTCCATGATCGAACTGTATAGTCACGACACGAGCAAGCTTGTACTTCGGAGGCTGCTCAAATCATCTGATATAGATGTTACAGTTCATAATTGATTGATTGATTGAATTAAGATATATTTTGGGGCAAAACACTGCGGTAGCTTAGGTGAAGACTAAAGAGGGCGAGCGCAGCGCGGTTCCGAACAATCTTCGTATTAGTTTGACATGTATAACACAAAAAACACCACGTAGTACTGAATACAAATGCATTTAAAAAGGCATGTGGTTGTGAATTCAACCCTTTCTGATCATTTCATGAAATGAGTAGCTATATCATGAAAGGTTGGCCATTTCATGAAATGATCACTCCATGGTTGGCTATTTATATGAAATTATCAAATTTTACGTGATCAGTACTACGTGGTGTTTTTTGTATTCTACATGTCAAACTAACACGAAGACTATTCAGGGCTTAGCTGCGATCGCCTCCTTTAGTCTCCGCCTAAGCTAGCGCAGTGTTTTGCCCCAAAATATTTCTTCATTCAATGAAAGTTCTAATTCAACCATGGTTGGCTATTTCATGATATAGTAAATTCTAAGTACATACCTATATCGATATTGTTCGACATGTATATGTCACAAACAAAAGGAACTTGTTGCACGTTTTTATTCTTGTAATAAAGGTCCACATTTCAAATCATCATCAAAAAAAATAATTACTATATTGAAAATTAAAAATTAAACTATTGTTACAGATACTCCCATCTTCAAGTACCGCGTGACCACTTAGCGGCTGGTACCGCGTGACAACATACTAGATTGGATTTGCGGCAGGCGGTCGATTGGGATTAATTGGGACGGACTTGTGCGGATAGCATATTTCTCGTTTTATCATAATTGTAGAGCATTCAATTAGTTCTTTAGGCGAACCTTGTTATTTTCTTTATAACAAATCTCAATTTATTTTCTCACACTATTATACGTGGGGCGCACTGTAAGTTTCCGGAATGAATATGAAAAAATACTATTAAAGGTACAAAATTAATTTATTGTTTTTCAAAATAATCTCCCTTGGCGTCTATGCACTTTTTCATTCGATGAAACCAGTTTTGAAAACTTTTGTGCCACTCCTCTGTGGTGACCTCTGAAACGTGTTTTTCATACTCCTCGACAGCCTCTTCTGGTGATGAAAATCGTTGACCGCGTAATTGGTACTTAATTTTTGGGAACAGAAAAAAGTCACAAGGTGCCAGGTCGGGACTGTATGCAGGATGACTCATGAGTTCTACATTTTTCGCCTTCAAAAAGTCGTTTGTCTGTCTGGCCGTGTGAGAACTAGCATTGTCGTGGTGCAGGATGATACGGCGTTTACGGTTATTTTTACGGAGTTCGTCAATAACTTCCGGCAAACAAATGGTCGTGTACCAGTCACTATTCACTGTACGACGATTCTCTAAAGCAACAGTAGCCACGTGTCCAGTTTTATTAAAAAAAGAAGCAATCATCCGCTTAGATGCACTTTTCACGCGCGCCACTTTGGTTGGTTTCGGCTCATCTTGAAAGACCCATACGCTCGATTGCTGCTTTGTTTTGGGATCGTAGCAATAAATCGATGTTTCGTCACCTTTTACTATGTCCCACACCAAATTTGACGCTCCTTCGTTGAATCTGGTAAGCATGGCACTGCACCAAGTGACGCGGTCCGTTTTTTGAGCCTCGGTCAAGTTGTGTGGGATCCACCGCGAGCACAGCTTTCTCACACCCAAATGTTTGTGTAGGATTAATTGTATTTGACTCATGCCTATTTCTAAGGATGCGCGAATTTCATGGTAGGTCACATGCCTGTCTGTTTCAATCATACGGCGCACAGCATCGATGTTTTTGTTGGTCACAGCGGTGGACGGCCGACCATCGCGAGATTCGTCACTGAGATTGATACGACCACGCTTGAATTCTGCAAACCAGCTATAAACAGTTGTCTTGCATGGTGCTTCATTGCCAAAAGCTGTTTCAAGCCGAGCGATGCTCTGTTGAGCTGTCAAATTACACTTAAAATCGTAGAAAATCATACTACGAAAATTTTCCCGAGTTAAATCCATGTTGATGCAGACACACAATTTTTTAAATGGCGCCACAAGGTAAAAGCAAAAGGCAGTCAGATGAATCAAACTGCATTCTACAGCCAAAGAGTTCTATTTTCAAATGTTGCAATAAATTTTTAAATATTGTTTATGTAAGTGGCCAGTTCCGGAAACTTACAGTGCGCCCTATGTATTATCAATTATTTTTTTCAAGATCGATAACTTGTCCTGTTGAGCGATGATGTCCCTAGGACATCAATATTAGCGTATAAAGTATGATATTTGTCTCCGTGGCAAAATATGGTACTTGATTGATAGGCATGATTTTGATGACAGCTGTCACAGCTATCATATGTCAATTTCTTTAAAAAGTTCTCATATGGAGTCTGTGCGATTTAAATTATAAATTGCTCGAATAGCTATTTTCAGTAAAATAAAAAAGTTTGAATAGTCAAATAGTCAAATAGTCAAAGTACTTTATTACTGTAGATATTTACATATACTTAGCAAACGTCATTTTTTGCCCCTTCTCTACATTGGACCACTGTGGGAGAAGAATATCCTCTGCTTTCCCCCACAACAAGATACCATAGAAAATGTCACTATAAAAGTAACTAAAATAGACTAACTAGCCTGGCAGTAGTCACATCCGTGATTTGTCTGATGTTCCTAACAGCGTGAGCCCCAGAACTTAATCTACCAGCTAATTGATATATGTGGGGTTACTGCACTTTGCTATCTAAGGTTATTCCAAGAAACTTTAAGTCATTTACCAATGGGGTTTTTTTTCTAGACGGTTTTCTTCAAAATCCAAGCCTGTTTTTTGGTCATAGAGTAAAGTTTAAGGTATACAAAGAGTTTCTATAATCTCTGATGGTATAGGTCAATGAGGAAGAAGTATAGGTACGTAACCTACTGAAAAAGGTTGGATAAAAAAGGTTGTGTACTGGCTGAACGTAACCGTTGAAAACGACCGTACTGAAAGAAGGTTTGGTATGAAGAATTTGTACCTACTGGCTGAAAGTAGTCTATGATTGAAAGCTGTCATGTGTTGTTTGCTAAATAAAATACTCGGAGACCTCGAAGTATAGGTAGGCACAGACTTTAAAGGGATGCTATAGCAGTCAACCTGCCGAACGACGCAGAACAAACTGAACTTGACAGCTTTCTATTTCTTTTCTATATACACAACCTTTTTACCGAACCTTCTTTCAGTGGTTGCGTTCCTCCACCATCTGAGATCATGGAATCTTTTTGCATAACATATAATTTACTCTATGACCAAAAAACAGGCCGTCTGCTCTGAAATAATCCCATTGTCCAACGCATTGCTGTCCTAGTCTCAACTTGCGTTACAGTTGGAAGTTTTTGATACACTTTTGTTTTACCAGCGTATAACAATACAATTAACTGTGAACCAATTCAAGGTTAAAGACATTATTATCAACATCATCTAAATCTACTTTTGTTTTTCAATATTTTATGGTAAGGTCTTGGTAATCGGTTTCATACTCTTTAGAATGCGATAGTTTCGCAGTCAGGTTTTAGTTTTTGAACTTTTTGTCTTGTTAATGGATAAGGCTGTTGGATCTAATGGCCTTAACCTGTTCGTAGGTTTTCAGGTTAGGTTTAGAATCATATTTCGCCCTGTTTAGGGTTAACGCGAGCGAGAAACTGCCTTGGGATATCAAAATGGAAAATATGATATTTTTACATTGCATTCCCGTAACACAACAAACATTCCTAACCTGTAATTAAGTATTGTATAGCTTGCTATGTTATTTCCGTTAAACTTTTAAAATCTTGTTCCTAAAGTTGCCATGCAGCAAAATGTATTCAACCATACAAACAAACTACAGAATTTGCATATCCATCGCCAATTATGCTAAATCATGTCTCTCTCCTATTAATAGTTAATTTCAAACTTCACGGATAAACCAGGCACTTCTGTTAATCCGTGCTAACAGAAAATGACAAAATGCAAACCTAAATGCGATGTATTATGTTAACAAAATGGCTTGTCAATGGCGGTGTCGTGACAATGGCGGTTAACTTGGGTTAATAATAATACCAGAAGTATATAAGTATAAAAATATGGTTTGTATCGGCGGCATGAAAATTTTGTTCCTTTTAAAATATTGAAGACTGTTTTAATTTATTGGTAGAATTCGGTATATATTTATTTTTATGAATGAATGTAATATTATTACATGAATGTATAATGCACGAAAATTTATAAACATGTAGCGTAAGAGAAAGAGAAAAAGGAGAAAAAAAATGTTATAAGTATAAGTGCTCTAGTTAATGCAGGCTCAGGTCAAGGTAAGTTTTTCGCAGAAAAGCATCGTCGTCTTGTGTGTTGTTAGAGTACTGCCAATTTAACTTTTACATTTTTGTCCAGAAAATTTATAAATATCAATGAACTTAAGCTTATAATAGGTTTATACAACTTGTGCATGTATCATAATTGAAACAAGTATTGGAGATAATCATGTTTTCCTGCTTTGTAAGAAAATAAAATAAAAAACGTGATTATTTATTTCAAAATAACGCTTTTCTCCCTGATTGTACAAATCGCCGTAATGGGAAATGAAATATCTGGTATTATAATTCGGGTCGAGCTGTCCCAGACCCGCTGTTAACAGGTCTGGGACAGCTCGACCCGAAATTAAATTAAATTGAAAAAAATAATAACATAAGGTATTATCCATAAAAAAGAAGAGGCCTATGCCTAGCAGTGGGTAAATGATTGATGATTCATTATCTTATGGTTCTGTAATATTTTCCCATTAATTAATAAGTTATTCGTATAATTTAAAACAGAGTGGCGGCTAAACATGGTGCCTAAAGGTTTCGCCTCCACCCAGCATGCGTCAAGTCGTGACGTTGAGTTTTTAGTTCTAACTTAAATTACTAACATCCCTTAAACATATGCCCCAAACACCAAATATATGATACCGAAAGTCGACCGTCATCGTCGCGACATTGTAACTGAGTCGCCGTCGAATCGGTCGCTAGCGGAATCGTTCCCCAGAACCCTTTCTTTGCAAGTGTCATAGTGTTTTGAATATATAATTGCGTGATATTGTTCTGTGCGGGTTTGTACGAGGTCGGTAAATAAAGGGGCAGTGGACAATCGATTGGTCGCGGGCTTGGGGTGAGCACGCGCATCGAAACGTACCTATAGACTGATTTTATTAAACCGTTTTGGGTGGTTACCAAGAATTCACCTGTTCGAGAATTTCCTAGTAATCTTCGGCTAGTATTTCATCGCACAGCACTAATTTTCACAGCAAAAACACTTTTTATGTTTCAAATATTTAATGTGTACTCAAGTTTATGTTTTAAGTATTTTTTGTTGTTCTTGCATGATCAACCTAACACGAATAAAGGCTTCGCGCAGCCCTTTTACCCTTCACCTAAGCTACCGCAGCCGACGGTGACGTATCCTCTAACTACCTACAGGATGCCGACGGTGACGTATCCTCTAAATACCTACAGGATGCTTTTTTATCAATTATGATGATGGGCTACCCTCAACATGGGATGAAAATATAATTCCCATGATTCGAAGAAAAGGGTGTCTAATATATAGCTCGATTCCATATCTTTGCATAGATACCTACCATAAATAAAAATCGGTCAAGTGCGGGTCGGACTCGCACACGAAGGGTTCCGTACCATACAACAAAAAACAAAACAAGAAAAAAAAATCTAAATCCTTAATAATAAAACCAAAACAAAAAGTAAAAATATATGTGTGCTCTGGGAATCGAACCCGGAACTTCAGATTGCAAAACAGATATGAAACCGACTGAGCCATCTCAAAGTTATTATATTAAGAACAGCGAAATTTATGGTGATATTGAATCATGATGTTATGAGGTATTTCGCAGGGGCAGGGATTTAAAAAAAAAACGCTTGTCAGGGGACCCGCCTTAATTTTCAAAATTGCGTGTAGTTCATTATTTGTTGCTGTTGCGGCAACAGAAATGCACATTCTGTGAAAACTTCAGCTCTCTACCGATTTCGGTTGATCCGATAGAGCCTACTGACGGACGGACGGACGGACAGACGGACGGACAGCGGAGGCTTAGTAATAGGGTCCCGTTTGGCACCCTTCACTTATGGAACCCTAAAAACGTGTAAGAGGCATTTAAGAATTTTAAAGTAGTGCATACGAGTAATAGTACCTATCCCAATATCAAAGTGATAAGACGGAGTTGACAAATCTCTGTTCAGTCATTCGATATGAAGCTCAGGGGGAGATGAGAGAGGAAGATTGTTGATGGTAATCTGTAGAATGAGTGCTAATGCACCGAGATACTATCTTGGATCGGATTTTGAAGGGGTCCTATTTATTGTGAAGCTGCCAGATATTCCGAGGCTGTGCTTACATGCGAATTTGATGAGGAAGATATTATAATTGATAGATTTCGGAACCTAGTTGTTTGAGGAAGCCAACGATCCTTCGTATTAGGCAAACTATTTGTTGGCAGTTGGCGTGGGTGAATTTAACAAATTTAAAAAAATATATACCTGTGGCGTGTTTTAATGAGACCAAGGATCTAAGGAAAACTGATAAAAAAAAACTATCAGTTTTTCAGAAAAACCATGTTCCACACACGGAACATAGCCAAATTATCAGTGCACTCATTGTGATCTCTGAGAGGAACCTTTCCAATTTAGGGGGTAAACTTTAAAATGAAATAAAGCTGTATTTAAAAAAATATATGTATGTTTAAGTTTAAAAAACTCGATCTCCGGCGATTTTAAAACTTACAAAATCGATAGAGGATACCCAAACCAAGTAACAGCTTTATTTACAATATATCTTCATAAAGTGTTTTGCGAGATAATACAATAAACATAAAATAACTTTCAAATAAAATAACCCGTATATGACACATTAGGACAATATGCCGTAGATAAATTTTTGTTCGTCGTCACACATTTAAACTACCATATATGTATATACATATATATGGTAGTTTAAATGCGTGACGCCAACTTGAGAAAAATCGCAAAAAATATGATATTCGGTAAAAATATCGACACCACTATTCAGAATATTTTAGATTTTTGAGGCATTATTATTCATCCATTCTCTAAGTTTAGGAAGGTAAGTACTACCTATTCCGATCACTGATTTAACATATAATACTTGAAGTTCAACAAAATAATAAGGCTTGAGGCTGTACAAGACGACACGTGCGAACTATTAATCTTCGAGAATGGCGTAAGAGAAGGCCGCACCTAGATTTAAATAGTCTGTGCCTCAGTTACGTCGACTGGGAAGTAGTGTGACAAGTTCTGAAATCAAAAAGTAAATTCGGTGGAGCATCGTCAGTTCGGTGATAAAATCGCCACCGAACTAATGGGCAAAAAGGTTTTCAACCTTAGATAATTTAAACAAAACGTAATCAAAATTGAATCTCCGCTACTTTGTTTGTCTTGTGGATACTACGATACTTTTAAATTTATACACGTATTGCATAACAACAACAAATTGCAACTGAATTCACCAAGTCGGAGTGCCAAAAGCCAACGCGTGGAAAACTTGCAAAGAATATGTTGGAAAAACAGTGAATTCTGCAAACATTTGCTGCATTGAGAGAAGCACAACCAACTTATTTTTATATGCCTAGACTACAATTACAGGACGCTGAACGTCCAACGAATGAGTTACATAATTATAAGTTCTTAAGGCCGGCTAAGAGTGGGACAAACACGTTTAATGCGCGGAGTATAAGTTGAGCCACAATGGCGGCGTCTGCGCAGGTGAAGACGACTGTTTTAGATACATGTTACCCGGCGCATTTTTTATACACCGGGTACTGTAGTGACCTCTAGTTGACTACCTCTGTGGCGCAGCGGTTGTGGCTCTACATACCGTGCGAGAGGTCCCGGGTTCGATCCCCGGCTGGTGGTAAAGAAAAAAAGAAACCAGGTCTCTGATGTTTATATGTGTGTGACGTTACTGTTTCTGGTTCCTATGACAAATGGTATCCTAGTGTGGGGCCAGAAGCAAACGCCTGTACCTATCACCGTATTAAAGATTTATATTATTTGTTGTATTAACCGTAGATGAACATATTTTTATAAAAAAAATATTTAAAATTGACAATTTTGTACGATGTTTGGATAACGATTGTAAGTATAAAGGAAAACCCGCATGGGACGAGCCGCTCACAGCGCTTGTAATATTTTTATTAAAAATATTTTTTTAAGTTTCATCGATTTCCTGTGTTTTGGATATCACTTAAAAGATAGAGGTATATTGTTTTATTTTGCAAGAGTTTAGTTGGTTGTGCAGAATGCCACATTAAAGTTCGTTTTAGATTTATATCACAATTCGTTTTAGATTTATATCACGTGGACACTAAAAAAAGTTATGATGAAAATTCAGGCAAATAAAAAGAGTAATATGATTAAAATACAAAATTAGGGATATGAACATAATTAAGGTAGGTATGAGGTAATACTTGCACAGCGTAAATAGCATTTGAAGTCATCAATAGCTACCACCCTAATCCATTTTCGCAACACATTTTAACCAGATTTCCAGCAAAAAATCGCAAAATTTAAATCATCCGACCCAGTGACACCATCACGACAATGCCAATAGGTGTCGGGCAGAACAAAAAGTCCTCCCTTGTCTCGTAGAGCGTAGAGGCGGAATAATAACTGCTTTTTACCGGTTTAATCCAGATCAAGATTACTACGGAGCCCTAATGCGATGCGCGTTTGATATTCATGACCATTCCCCGTGGATTTGGAAACATTTTTGGGGATCAAATGGAATTTGAGAGCATCCCAAATGCATCTCTTTGTTTAATATCAAGTAGCTCAGTAAGATATGTACTAGCGTTAATGTCCGAAGATTGCTTGATTTGATAAAAACATTAATGGGAGGCCTTATACATACACATACATATATTAGAAAATGTCATAAACGATGTTTTGTCAATATTTACTCATAATTTATTTATCTAAAACCAATTAATTATGTTTTCATTGTATAATAATTTTTATATTTAATAATGATTGGTATGTCATCGGCAAGTACACTTATGAATCATCAGAGATGATTTGTCTCGTCTGAGAGATCGTTTATATCGCAATGTTTTGTTTCCGTTCTTGTAAATACCCACTTGTCTGGCCTATAGATTCTGATAAGTTGAATTTTAAGCGGTGAGATATACAGTAGATGGAGACGTCTCAACGCAATAGTTATTTGTGAAACAAGAGAGCAAAGTTGATTTTTGCTACGAGCCCATGTTTGACTCCCGAGTGAGCGAAGGATTCTGTATTTCAATCACGAGCGTAGCGAGTAATTCATCGTTAGAATCCTGATGGAGCGAGGGACTCAAAGGCACGAGTTACAAATAACTTTGGTCTCGTGTTGTACATATAACTTATCATATCAGCAATGAGAACGTACCAAATAAGAAAATAAAAAGATACAATATTGAACAATCAAATAAAATTTATTGTAATTTTTCATAATAAACTTCGACTAATTTACACTACGGAATATTGCTGAGGTGAAATAGTTTATTATGCAACTAGTGAATAAAGTACGGATTTAAAGCGAGGGCCATAGATGAATCACGAGCAAGTGAAGGATTCTAATGACTGAATCACGACCGCAGGGAAAGATTCATGATGAAGTTTTAAAATCCTGAGCGACGCGAGTGATTCATGGCCCTCGATATAAATCCGTTTTATTCAAGAGTTGCATACGATACTTTATATCATGACTACGATAAAAATAATGATTTAAGCAAAAATAGACATTTAATGAAGAAAAAAGGAAGGTTCAATTAATTAAAATGTACATTAAAATTCCTAATGCCCAGAATCAACGCAACCTGTAAACAAAAACATTAAATCTGTTACAAAATTGATGATAATAGGTTTAGAATAGTACTTTGTTGCCCAGGTATAGAAAGGAAGCAATAGATGGACGAGTTAGTTCGCGGGCCGAGCCGCAGGTGAGGCCCGCCAAGATGCGAGTCCATCTATTGCACTTTCTACCGAGGCATTTACTATGTGCTTTTCACGCCTAATGTAAGGAAATAAAACAGGTTGAGTACACAGTATAATACACAGTTTAATTAAAAGTAATATTGATATTCGCTTTAGGGCAGTTGTGGAATGACAAGGAAATGTTTTTTCCGGGAACATTTATATTAGTATTTTGTGTCATTTCGGCCGGTATACAAAGGTGAGCTTATCTCTAATAAGAGATTTCTTCCAGCAAAACTAGTTCCGATGAGAAAGGTAGGATATTATCATAATTTTAACACTTTGACGGTGGAGATATTTCTGGTTGAATAATCGACCAATAGCAGAGTAGAAAGTAAAAAACGCCGCTAAACACTACTTTTAATTTGCAAATCTACATTGTTTGACTGTTTTTGAATTGTACTACTAAGAACTACTTTCAACTCTCATTTCAATCCATCTTTAGCCATATTTCCGAGCAGTGGCGTGAAAAATAAATAGATCTAAACTACATGTATAAATTAACATTTGTTGAAGATTACTCAGTGTTATTGCCAGAAATTGCGAGTCTGGCGCTTCATTCAAAAAGCGATCAACATTTTGAGCGGTTAAAACCAGGGATTTTTTCGGTTTGTAGCCTTCTATCAGATGTAGCCTTTTAGGCAGGCTTGCAATTTCGAGTAAGTTTTTATGCCAATGTTATGCCGTGTTTTTATATCCACCGTAGCATAGAATACGTACTCCATAATTTCAATGATTTCTACTTAAAGATGGGAGATAATGTTGTTAAATCCAACGCTGAGGTAGCTCGAGCTTTTGAAACATTCTTCACCAATGTACCCTTACTCACAACAGAACATCTAAATTCATCTCCATATGAAGCAGAGACTTTATTAAAAAACAGTACTAGCATCAATGATCGTATCGTTGTCTAGTACCCAAGATAGAGCGAATCCTAGTTTGGGGCTAGATCAATGTGTGTAAATAGGGTCCAAGGTACTATTATTATTATTATTATCAGTAATGTAGATTTTAAATTTCATCATGTATATCCCCAGTATATTTTCAAAACTGATTACTTAACTTAAAAAATACTGAAGACCTGTGGGGTATATCAGTCAAAGTCATTGGTTCAATAATACTAGTTATAGCCCCACATCTAGCTTATATATTTAATAAATGTGTTGACGATGGAGCTTTCCCAGACCTCATGAAACACAGTAAACTGATACCTCTGTTCAAGTCCGGATGATCTTTGAAGGATCACAAGGGTGATCCTTTAAATTTCAGATCAATATCTGTTCTTCCAGCACTAAGTAATTTTTTTTAAAAGATTATACTCAATCAAATGCTCTCACACTTCAACCGTACAAAACAACTCCACGCCAAACAATACGGTTTCACTAGGGGTAAATCGACTACGGATGCAGGTATTACTATTATATCTCATATTTACTATGCATGGGAGGCCGCACAGGATGCTATCGGAGTTTTTTGCGATCTGTCGAAGGCATTTGATTGTGTTGATCATAATACGCTACTAATGAAATTAAATCATTACGCAGTTAGAAATAAAGCGTTGGATCTACTAAGATCATACCTAAGCAATACAATTCAACAGGCAGAAGTCAACGGAGTTATATTTGATGGATCGACAGTAAAAATTGGCGTTCCACAAGGCTCCATATTAGGCCCTTTCTTATTCCTGGTATATATTAACGATCTGCCTTTCATGGTGGAGAAATTGACTGATATAGTGTTGTTGGATGATGACACTTCACTGTTCTTCAAAATTGAAAGACAAAAAGAAGATTTTGATGATGTTAATGGAGTATTGTCTTTAACCTTGAATTGGTTCACAGTTAATAATTTATTGTTAAATGCTGGTAAAACCAAATGAATCAAATTCTCACTTCCAAATGTCAGGCAAGTTTGGTGTTAGACAGCAGCACGTTAGAATTAGTAAATGACACGAAGTTTCTTGGAATAACCATTGATAGCAAATTACAGTGGGGACCCCACATAGATAAATTGGCTGGTAAATTAAGTTCAGCGGGTTACGCAGTTAGGAACATCAGATAAAACACAGATGTGGCTACATCTAGGCTAGTATATTTTAGTTACTTTCATAGTGTCATGTCCTATGGTATCTTGTTGTTGGGGAAAGCAGCGGATATTCAAACTATTTTTATTTTACAGAAAAGAGCTATTCGAGCAATTTATAATTTAAAACGCACAGACTCCCTAAGAGAGCTTTTTTAAAGAAATAGACCTTCTAACTGTAGCTAGTCAATTTATTTTCGAAAACATAATGTATGTATTGCGTACAATAAAATATAATGTATGTACGCAAGAACCTTAAAACATTTGCCAAACTTAGCGATTGTAATATTAACCTAAGAAATAATCACAGACTACTTGCGCCCCGGTTTAGACTCGCGAAGGTTAGTAATTATTTCAAGGGTCAATGCATTCTCTACTACAACAAGATACCTCTGGAGATCTTGAAATTGTCATTTGAGCAATTTAAAAACCATGTTAAAGCGACATTGTCAAAAAAGGGATTTTACAATGTTCAAGATTACTTAAATGACGGGAATGTATGGAGTTAATGTGGCTCAACACAGACCTTGCTGTTAATAGTTTTGTAATAATTTATTCCTACTTATGAATTATGATACATATATTGATGTTATAAAATTTCTATTAGTTAAGCACTAGCAATTTTTAAAAGAGATCTAAAAATTAATCTGTGGGAGTTTCTACGCCCTGCTTCTCCCACAGTGGTCCAATGTAGAGAAGTGGCAAAAAATGACGATTGCTTGCTTGATTGTATATGTAAATATCTACAGTAATAAAGACATTTGGAATTTGGAATTTGTCGATGACTTCTTTTTCACTGACAGCTCATTAAAATAAGTGAGAAAAACAGACTCTGAAAATGTGAGAGAAATTTGTTTTTCATTTTTCAATTTTCAAAACTCGTCGTAGGGTTTGATGTGAACCAGCCGTTTGTATTTGTGATTTGTTGGGTAACAAGTTTTCTACTATATCGGCCGCCCTCTCTTTCATAAACTCAGGTGTTAACCCATCTTCTTCATCACTTGAATGCAATTTCAATCTATTAAATAAATAACACTAAACTTGTGTTCATACAACTTACAGTATTTAAAATAGTGCCAATTTCAATTTCTTATAAGGTGGCTTCCATCGGTTTGATGATTCTGCCAATGTCAAGTTTCAGAAATTACACGTTATTAATTTCATTCGGTCCAAATCACAGGGTTTCCGGTATCTAGAATAAACAGGTACATAAATAGATACATAAATATTAAATTATGTTAGTTTAGTTAGACTACAACAAATACAACTATGTAGAGTTAAAGTTTGATGTTATTTACATTAATGAAATTGCACAAGATTTGGATGAATGGAGAATTGACACATGATAATAGGGTTTTCAAATTGGTAGGCCTAGGAATGTACGGCGGAAGGTAATTGTACAAAAAAAATTTAAGATTGCGGCATTCAAAAAAGATGTGGTCAGCAGAACCCTCCGCAAGACCACACTCACAAAGGGAGTTGTCCCTGACCCTTATTTTAGCAAGATGCACCGGAGTGCAGGCATGACCCAAACGGAGTCGACAAATCGTAGAGATGGTGCGTTTATCCGCGACACGGTATTTGAAAAACCAGGGTTTCGGCGGGACTGAATTCTGGATATCTCCATAATATCTACCTTTGACCTGACGGCTATCTTGCCAGGAATCGTTCCAGGATTTATAAAGATGGGTTTTTGATAAAGTACATATATCTGAGCTGAAATTATGAAAATGTTCAGGACCGCCCAATACAACGGCATTCTTTGCACAAGAATCTGCCACCTCATTTCCCGAAACACCCGCATGGCCAGGGATCCAAGCCAGAACAATTTCTATGCCCTGTAAATGACAGTCATAAAGAGCTTCTTTAATTTTTAAAATTACTGGGAATCTAATTTTAACTCTGAATTGGTTTGCCTTGATGGCTTGGAGACAACTAAGACAATCTGTAAAAATTATGGTCTTATACAATTTATGGGATAAAACATATAGAATGGCTTCCAGAATCGCTACCGACTCACCTGTGAATACCGATGAAAGAGGGGGGCATTTATAATTGAGAATGATTTTATATCTTGGCATCCAAACCGCAGCTCCAACACACCCGGACTCTTGGAGTTTGGAGGGATCGGTAAAAACAAGTAGCCAATCACTCCAAGAATTGGCTACAATTTCATTAAAAGAAGTATTAGCGTCGGGGGATGATTTCGAGATGCCAAGAGACAGAATAATGATAGGAGAATGGATAAGAGCATTAAAGTTAGTACTAAACAGAGGGTTCATATTCCTTTGATATAGAGGTTGATTGACATTTTCTAGTTTTTGGAGACTTTTGACAAGGCATGTAGAATCCTTATGGGACCAGTAGCTCGTATTTGACACTAGCTGACTCAACAATTTGACTTTGGGAATGAGGGGGTGGTTTTCGAGCTGGATAGTCTTATAAAAGAATCTGTCCGATAGATATTGTCTTCGTAAATTTAGAGGGGGGTCCACACATTCAACTTGTAAGGCATTTGTGGGAGACGATTTCATGGCACCGATAGTAATGCGTAAACATTTGAATTGAACCCTCTGGAGGCAATCAAGAGCAGCTTTATTACATGGTTCAAGCAGGAAAGTACCGTAATCGAAATGGCTGCGTACGATGGCATTATATGTCAGCTTTTGACAATACGGGTGAGCGCCCCACCACGTACCAGAAAGACATCGCATGATGTTGATTCCCTTTTCGCATTTTTTCATCACGTAGTTAAGATGGGCGGAACCGTTCATTTTAGAGTCAAGAATGACACCCAAGAATTTAACAGAATTAGAAACTGGGATTGATGAACCGTCTATGGTGATGTCCACATCCGGAATAAGGATTTTCCTGGTAAAAATAACAACGCTACTCTTTGGGGCTGACAATGACAACCCGTGATCACTTAGCCAGTCCTCGAGGTACATAATAGCGGAATTCAGTCTAGCAGCGGCCTCCTCTATCGAAGGCAAAGGAACATAAAGGGCTAAATCGTCCGCATACTGAAGTATGTTGCAAAAGGAGGTAACTACTCTATCAAGATCGTAAGTGTAAATGCTATAGAGTAGGGGACTCAGGACTGATCCCTGAGGCAGACCCTTCCATACTGACCGAGGAGACAGGAAGCAATCTTGGTTTCGTATCAACACTGACCTGTCTGAGAATAAGCTGGTAATGAAATTAACTAACCTCACTGGAATACTCAGATGGAGCATTTTTTGCCTGAGCACAGGAAGAAGCACATTGTCGTAAGCAGAGCATATATCTAAAAATACTCCCACGACTGATACATTTTTCGAGAAAGCTATCCTAATATCCGTGGTCAAGATGGCCAGGCTATCCATAGTTGATTTGTTTTTTCTAAAGCCAAACTGGCTTTCGGCTAAAATGTTATGACTCTCCACAAACCATTCTAAGCGATTTTTGACAAGGTGTTCAGAAATTTTAGAAAGAGTAGAAGACAGGGCTAAAGGTCTATAAGAGGCAGCATCTGAGGAGTCTTTACCAGGTTTTAATATAGGGATAATTATTTGCGACCTCCAAGCCTCCGGGGGAGACCCAGATGTGAAGAAACTATTGATCAACTGTAGAAAGTATTTTTTAGTCACAGACCCAGTGTTTCTAATAAAAGAGTATGGAATGCCATCCAAACCTGGGGAGGAGTCCTTTAGGTTTTCTACTGCAAGATCAAACTCCGATTCTGAAAATACTTCATTTAATCTATGGGGGGGAGACTGGGTGGAGGGCACAGATGAGAGGCAATCGGAAAAGGGAACTGAGGAGGGGGCTAATTTACTAGCGAAATTCTCCAACCACACTTTGGGATCGCTATAGGACAAATTATGATCCGAAAAAGAATTCCTGAATATTTTTATATTTTTCCAAATGAGAGAAGCTGGGGCTCGAGGACATAAGTTCTCGCAAAATTTTGACCAACCTGATTGTTTTTTTTTAGACAACATTTTACTGACCATGGCAGAAATTCTTTGGTAGTTTATAAAATTCTCTGTGGTCATACATTTCGCATATAGTGCCAATTTATTAATGACAGCAAAGAACACAAAACAGTTTTTATTCTAATGCCGAAATGTCGACCAATCAAATCTCGAGCAGTTATTTGCACAAGGCGTTTGCATATGTTCTAGTATTCTTTTCACTAGGAATTTGTATCGAGTATTTTTTGCGCAAGGAGGTTATATAGCATTGAGATGTAGGTCGAATACTTATATTGGTGTATTTTTAATTCAAACACCAAATTTGTGAGTAAAAGGGCTTTTTGTTCACTGTTATCGACCGAGTTAGGAATAGATTTTTTCCGCTTGAGAACCCAAAATCAAGCGGCGAAGATGCTATTTTAAATCAGAAGTCGAAAAACCTTTTTTTCGACAACCATTGACTGCGAAATCCCAAAATCGGTCATATAAAATAAATATCGTTCACAATTCTCCCTCTATGACGGCACCTGGCTCTAACTGGGTCCTTTGTGTTCTCCCCCCGTCGTTTCGCTGCAACCCTGCTCCCTCAAGATTTAATTATTGTCCTTTACGAGCTGCCACCGAGCTCGTTAAAGTTTTGTTATTTTTTTGTTTTAGTTATAGGCTCAGTCATAGCACTATTGTCATAGTGAAGATGAATATTATAGGTATGTTGTCAGTTGATAAGCTAGCGACTTGTCACTGATAGCTCTTCCTTTTGGGACCTCACATATTTTGCTGAACGTGCATAATGGCCGAGATATCACGAAAGCTGATCGGGGTGATCATAACACAATTACATTTTCTTTTTATCTTCTCCACTTAACATCAATTTTTTCAGGATAAACCTAATGCGCAATACAGTAATTATAATATAACAAATTGATAAAACAAAAAATAAACAAATATCTACAATTTTTCTTATATCTAAATAAACTTTATCTTATTATATAGTCTTCAAGTGCTATTCTTGTGAATTCGCTCAGTACCCGAGAAAATATCAAATTTATTGTGAATGCGGTTGAGCACAGCGCTCGCGTGAGGTGCCTTCTGGAGCCAGCAGCCTTATGGCGTAAGTCGTCTGAGCTATGAACTTCATATAGACTTTTAAGTTTGACACCTTGCACCAGCTTCATCTGTCAAATTGGTATCACGCAAATAGCATCATAATGGAGGCCAAACCCAAAGATACCCCGCAATCGATGAAATTGTATGAGCATGAGATGAACCATAGACACACGCTATGAACTTCAGAGAGTTACGACATGAGGCTGCAGGTCGGGGCGCGCGGTTGGCTCCGACAGCAACTGCGGTCCACTGCGGTTGCCGCCTTCGTACTCTTCAGGTACATAACACCAACCTATGCACTTTTAAACTGGGGCCCAATTCCAATGTAGGCAGGCAATGACCGCTCATTAATAATGACGCGACGCCGTGGGTCAACTTAAAAAAAACTTGCAGTAGTTTGAAAATGTAGCCATCATATTTTACCTACATTAAATTGCCAAACTGTTAAGGTATTACTTCATATTAGAAACTGTGGTATTTATGTACCATTCTTACCTAGGACGTACTACACAGAACACACGGCTAATAGAGAACACATCGTAGGTACATTATTAATTATAATTCTGTGACATCATCGTGGCATATTCTATTTTACCCCAAAAAAGT
Source organism: Argyresthia goedartella (assembly GCA_949825045.1). Classification (NCBI taxonomy): domain Eukaryota; kingdom Metazoa; phylum Arthropoda; class Insecta; order Lepidoptera; family Argyresthiidae; genus Argyresthia; species Argyresthia goedartella. The sequence continues at coordinate 12,231,831 of OX463815.1, forward strand.
TAAGCCCACTTTGCACTGACGCCTCACCGTTCCCGATAAAACGTGTTTTTGGCCGAAAAAACTATTTTTCCGATAAAAACGACTACTTTTTATTGAATGCACCTCATTGTTCTGGTGTAGTGCAGCGGTTGCACGACAGATGGGTGCTCGGTGGAAGCGATAAAGGAAGTTTTGGTAATCGGTCAAACGTTTAAGCACTGTTTTGTTGTAGATATCATTTTTTTGGTAGGATAGTAGCACGTTAATAATGTAAGCGTCCGTGGCCTATCGGTATTCGCATTTCGGACACGATCGTGCGGGTAGCCACATCTGGCCGAGACGAGCACTGGATGGGTGTCCGTTTCTATGTGGCATTTGTTTCGAGCGCTGCTGTGTTTCGGATGACATGTTAAGCCATAGGTCCCTAAGGTAAAGCCCTGATATAGCAGCTTGACAACACTAGCCCGACACCTTTCCATCACCTAGCGTGGTGGAGTATGGCTCAATCTTAGCCGTATTCGGGTAAAGGCCTGCGCCCCTCGATGAGGACATTTAATACGCTACATTCATCGTAGCACGTTTATAATTTATCTGAATTATAGAAATCCGAGACTAAGACTTTCACTCTTAAATTGTTATCAGGGTAAAAACCCTAGGCATTGACCGTTACGCAGTCCTACAAAACGGCCAAGACTAGTTTTAACCCGTTTTAGAGGCTTCTGGACTCTATTTAATCTTTTAATTTTGATTGGAGCATCGCACATAAGTATAACTAAATGATTACAAAACAACATAGCGTTACACCTTTTCCCATACAAGTTGGCACAGGCACAGTTGTGCCTACATTGATAAATTCATAAAATAGCATATAAGATACTAAATGCCACTATGTAGTCCTAAACTAAATACAAACTAACAAATTAGTGGCATCGACAGGCGTGAAATGGGAAATATTAAACGATTCGTCACGAAGTATGGAGTTTAGGAGAAGTGCGGATGGACATTATTTATTTGTATTCTGTTACTAATTTAACGCTTGTAATTACAATTAGGGTAAAATATTTGGCTTCTAGGCATGAAATTCTAATGTATTTAGTATAAATATATAAGGTTTTGTGGCGACGTGTTGTGGCCCGTGTTGTGGCCCGTGTTGTGGCCCGTGTGCGCCGCGGCTAATGTTGATTTTTTCTACACTTAACATTTATTTCTATTTATTTTTAAAGTTTATCTCTAGGTTTATTATTGTAGATATTGCATACACTGAACATTTTATTCATTGAAACTGACTCCTCAATAACTAAAAAAAAATACATTCGAAATACTATCCACACACGCTTCGTCAAAATGCATTTAAATATCAATTAGAAATTATAAAATGTCAAAACTTAAAATTAACCGAACAAACCGCCCCGTGACATTTCCGTGCTAAAGGTTCCAATAACGCTGGCAGCATTTCCGCGCTGAACAGCCAGTGATATCCTCTGCATAAGAAATGCCCCAGAGCGGTAGTCGAAACCTTTGTCCCTTAAGGCGGCGTCCCAACTCTCTTACAAACAGTTTACCCTGCGCCCCCCATACCGCAGTCGTCTCGACCGCCAGCGGAACAAAAATGTAGGCCGACGTGAGAGCGTCATATTTTAGACACAGCACTCTATTTATGCATATGCTCCAAGTAGATCTGGTGAGTAGATTATTAGGTATCAACACAAATTGGGCCCACGTGACCGGCACGCTTTCACACTTACAGCCGCGCGAGCTTTCACACTTCGGCTACACGTGGCTTGGCATGCGCCGTGCATATCATCCGTGGTATCGCAGATGGACAGTGTTTTTAAGGCATTATTGTGGTTAATTACTCGCAATAGTGCTATTTCATTACCATAATATCTACCCTTCCGTTTGGCATAAGGCGTGACGTGAATGGCTATGATATATCTGTCGCCTTTATCGCATTCCAAACAAAACCTCGAGAGAAAGGTGAAGTAAAAATTTAAAAGAAAATTATGTGACATACAAGTGACACTGGAATTCGATGAATTAAGGATATTATAACTGTGCCACTGCAGCCCTGTATGGTAAAGTCGTGACGTATGGAGATGTGGAACAATAAGTACTTTACGTATGATGCACACTTTATGAGCACATTAAATTATCCCATGGGAATCTTTTTTATTCAATAGAGATAGAATATTCTCATGAAAATCATGCTCTTGAAAATGATCCTAAAATGACACTTCTATGTTTTCCTATAAAAAGGTTGTAATTGTTGTCCGAACTTTTTGCGACACGCACAAGCTCAAGTGGGATAATGCTCTTATTGACAACAATTACACAGTATTTAAAAAGCTATCCATGTTATGATAGGGTTAATATTGTATTTAGAAACGTGTGAACTTTTGGTGCTTGAGCTTGTTAGTTTTAAGTATCTATACTTATAGTCTGGGATCGTAGTGTACACTTAAATAACTAATCCGTTTGTACCTAGTCGGGTCTAAAACGAATGAAAAAGAGATAATTAGTTCATTCACACAGTGAAAGATTTTCAGAAGGGCAGCAATAATCCCATGAAACTATACAACATCTTTCTGAATATTAGATCTATTCCTCAAAGAAGTTCTTTGTCAGATGCTTCGGCTTTCATAAATTTGCTGCATTGTCTGTCATTTTCAATTCCACTTGTTAGACCAACCATAAAAGTACAGTACAGTACATCTGCACACTCAACCAATAACACGTCATCGGTATTATCTCTACAAACATTCACAAAGTACCAAGTTAGTTTTCAATCAACCTCAAGTACCTAAAGTAGGGGTACCAAATGTTGCCATAGATGAAACAGACAAATTTTCCATCGGGTACCATCGCCCTTTGTTTATAGGCCTAGGGGTGGTTTTGTCCTGGTTACTGTGAAGGGATGAATTTGGTGGAATGGTAAGTTTTCAAGTGTTTATGCTCGGAAGGATGACAAACAATGTGGAGTGGGGCTGGTATGAGCAGTTGCGCATGCTTAGTTTTTTAATGATAAAATAAAATAAAATGCTCTAGGGCAGATCTGCTACATCCAGTGAGATAACTAGCTAAATATGATAAAGTCAGAAACCTAACTGACCCGGTGGAATACCGGGAACTAAAGTTGTTGTTTGAAATGAATGCTCCACGGAGATAGTGAGTTATAAGTAGAAAAAAAACGAGGGCAACGGAATACTGCGTATTTTTGAAATAAAATGTATGATTTATCTAACAAAAAACTATTACTAGCCACTATTTTCTACATTAATTTGCCAAGCTAAGCATAATAACTTAAACAACCTTTGAGTAATAAATAATGTATAACATTATTAAAAAACTAAACAACCGTGATAAGAAACCGAACTACTGTATGACAATGGAATATATGGTTAATTTTGACGCCGTAAGATTTTTGACAATAGCACTTCATACATTTGCATTTGTTTTAATTATTTTAAATACCCACTTGTCGATACCATTATTAAACATGACTTTTATAAAATAATAGTTGCTAGTACGAACAATTTATGTATTTTTTAGGTCATTGACTCTAGCGAGGTCGTCCCTGCGCTAGTAATATCTGAGATAAGTTCTGTACATAATGTGACAACTTTGATAAAAACGAAATGGAAATGTGTCATTAAAACATCAAATTATGCCTAACCAACCATATGCACATAACGAAAACCATACATCAGGCACCTTTCTGATCATTGTATTCAATTGAGCCAATATTTGCTTGGTTCCCTCTGAATATTAATATTTATATCTTTTCAAACCAGAGATTTCATCCTGCCTATTAATATAGCACCCTATTTTGCGTAACCACTTATAGCTGAACTCTGGTCAGTTAAGCTTACCATACTAAATTACAACTTTACTTCAGCTTAAAGGGGATGGGATGGCTCTAGTTATACAAGTCAATAAAGCTATCGAATGATTTGATCTGAATCTTAAAGTTTGTGATATAAGGTTGATATTCGTAAAAGACATAGTAAAAGTAAATAAATAGTAATGTCAGATGTAAAGCCAATTTGTGGTGCTGCCAATTCATCTCCGAGAATTAAGCATGAAAAATGATGGAATAGGTTTTATTAGCCTAATAGAGGGTAATTTGGGTAAAGAAATATTTGTTAGTACTGAGGCGCCGTCCTAATTAATTAAAATGTATTATATTTGATGTTTGGTTTATGATTTCCCATTTTGTAACATTCAATATGCTTTCTTAAATTTGTATTGTTTAAGTAAGAGACGGTATAAGCTATACCAGGCTATACAGAATTAGTATGAAGCCCAGCCGTTTCCGATTAATTGAGGTCCGACGCACGACTATAGTCGTAAGACTGGGTGAACTTTCAGGTGTACAGAGAAAGAACGAGCGGGAAGTGACGTAACACGTGAATTTAATTAAGAATCTAGGTACAGTTATAGTTCGTGTCAGGTTAGGATGGCCATAGGGGAAAGAGGAAGTCGCGGAGTGGGAGACTTCGTATTGCTCAAGTTGATGTTTTTTCTTGTAGTGGTGTTTTAAAAAGGCATCAATTGCTTCTTCATCATTTATGAAAAGAAAAAACAAATGGTCCATTCTCAAGCACGATAGAGAACTCGCCAGAAAAGTACTGAAAAATTGTTAAGAAACTAGAAAATGAATATTGGGTGAAGGCTAGAGATGGAAGATTTTATCATAGAAGCGGATAAACCAGAGAAGAAGATTTCTTAAGTATTTCTAGTAATGAAAACATAGGCTCATTTGATTTTGATTGTCAGGAATAATATATTAGTTTAAATAGCAAAGATGATCATAATCAACTTTAATTTTGTCGTGTACGTTTTTGGTAACTATATTACTAAAATAGTGAAATCCCAACTTAACGTGGACTAGCTAGGTATTTATTATTATGTCAAGTCATAAAGATATGTAAATATTAAAATCACTGCTATTACCGATAAAATCTTTTTTCAATTGAAATTATTCAATTCAAATCAAAATACACTCCAAAACTAAATAAAAAGTTCAAAAATAAATAAGTGAATCATAATGAATATTGGCTTAGCGACCTAAACAAACAAACAAGGACCGGTGCCCTAAAAACACTCTACTCGAATTTTAACCGGGAGCGAACAAATAATCGTGTATGTAGACAAACAGACAAACAGACAGACGAGCAATTAGCCCGAGGCCAGGTTTCTGGACATATGATGTATGAACCCAGTTGGTCTGTGTTTGTATATGTTAATTAATTCTGTTAGGGATTGAAATACAAGTTGGATCAAGCCCCTGATAACAGAATAGTTTTTGGGTTCGTTTGAGTACATTAAACTTTAAACCGACGATATCTCACAGGTCGACACGTCATATCAGGGTAGGCGCATCTGAGGTATCTGATGCAGGTCCACTTCTGGTACCAGGTGATTATGGGACATCATGTTTGTTTAAAATTAAAATTTACCGATCGCCACTTCTCGGCTTTCTGTTCTTTTTTGAATTGTAAATTAATTAACTCTGCATGATACACCTCTATGCCAAATTTCAAGTTTGCAGGACATCTTGACAACTTTCAGCGACTTAAGCCGAGAAGTGTCTAGCGGTAAAGTTAAAGTACTGTACGTAAAACGAATTCATAAGGATTATAGGTTCATCCCTATAAATCTCAAAAATACCCCGCAAATTGCTTTCTAATCTAAAACCGAAGTAACTCAAAGTACCAACCAAAGAAAGGAACGACCATCTGCTACAAAATTCCTCAAATCCAAACGCTAGCCACATACAACCCTTGACAAGCGAAGGTACATACAATAGGGGTGTCACATCGCTATTTAGCCCCAGGGCCGTAAGCCGTGATAATCCATTCTCCCTGGTAGCAATGACTGTGGGCCATGCCTGTTATATTTAGTAGGTACGACAAAATTACTTAGATTCCTCATGGCATTAAGTTAGTATGGCGGGTGGTATCCGAGGATAGTGGTTACTATAATGGCAAATTTGCTATTGTCGGTCGTGGAATGAACTTCAATGAAGGTAAGTAAACTTTGGTGTGAGATCTGGTCTTGTTTTTGTAATTTGTGTAAGTATGAAAAAAAAACTAAATCTAGTCGTATAGAGCCCTACTGCATCACGTTCTGGATCAGTGCGGATTGCTATAGTGTATACCGGTTATCATTGCGATAGCGGTCATCGACCCGACTGATTGTAGCCATGGTACGATCGGCGACTGCTACCAAGCTGAACTACAGCAATTTCGAACGTTGCACGTAATATTAAGTATCGCTAACCCAATAGCGGGCATACAGTGGTAGACAGGAGTCAATGCCCGGCATTTCTATGCTAACCCAAAAATACTATAGTGCCCAACCCGACTGACAATTTTTTCAAGCTGCCCTAATAGCTCTGGCTTTACGACTACAATCATCGATGATTGATTTTACAAAAATATTTCTTCAATTCACTTTCGGAAGTGTATTTCCTGTTCGGCTCCCATTATTACAAACAGTGCTGCGTGACGAAAGCGCAGATTTATTTCGATTGGTTCAGTAATTGATTGTAACGACATTTGTGTCGCTCTTTGCCATGCGCCAGGTGATAAGAAATAAACAGGCAATTCTTTACCTAAATATTTTTCTTCTAGTCCCTCTCCACTACTTTAGGTCAGCAGTCAGCTTCGAACATCGCTCTCGGTCTAGCGGAAAAGGTATTTTCAACACACCTGCTCGTAAAGTAGGTCTTATTACAGCGTATTTACACTGATAATGCAGAATATTACCCATGCCGTGCCTTTTACATTACATTATCGCACTAGTGCCTTTTCATTACATATCTTTTTAAATATTAGCAAGAAGTATTAATGTTTCGAAAACAGCTAAGTAGTTATTTGCGTAAATATAAAATTCAATTCAAAATGTGATAAATAATTAAAAAAATTCATGAAACTGCTTGTTAGCTTGTTGGTATTTATATTTTGACGGTGTATTTTTACCTATAAATACCCAATTTCAAAATTTATAAATATGTGGCTGATTAGCTACTTTGCCGGTGCCCTTATCTCAGACTTGCGCGCGCAGGCAGCGCTGAGCGCGCGAAAAAATAAAATTACGGCCGCCATCTTTTAAATGGGTTTCTGTTTGTTAAGTTTATTCACAGTATTGCATTTCGTTAGTTTTATTTACTTTTCCTCGCAAGTGTGTTGAAAAACGTCTTTGAAACACGTGAGCATTGGTCATTACACTTCTCGTCTCCATTAAGCCTGAGCCGAACGACTCGAGTGTAATGACCAACATACCACACTTGTATCATAATGTACTATTATCGCCCGTTCACTGGTTATTATATTACTAAAGAAAATATTAGTTATTTATAACTTATAGAAAGCGATGTATTAGATAAATTTCTATTGCCATCAACAAACCAAGGATTTTTTTAAATTTTAAGTTCAAGATATATAAGCTCAATAAGGCTTGTGTTATGGGTACTAGAGGACGATTTATTTAATAGAGATAAGTACTTATGTAAATACATAGAAAACATTCAAGACTACGAAACAAATATTCATGCCCATCACACATATATTTGTCCTTACCGGGAATTGAACCCAGGACCGTCAGGGGCAGGGTCACTACCCGCTAGGCTAAATTTAATAATTTAAGTTAATAATTTGGTGCCTCAATGAAGTCAAATCTTACCTTGTGTTAAATTGTATCGTTGGTAATAAGGACTTTGTCTGAGAACCTGCATCTAATGTAGGAGAAGATCACTAAAATAAATGAGAACATTAATATAGTGCCAATCATAAAAGTAGTAGGATGATAAACCGATCAATCACGATCACAACTTGATCTAGTTGTATTACGAAAATATTTGACACCCGAATCATTGAAGCGATCCTTCCAACACATCGGCCGTAACGAATCTCCAAACCAAACATTCGTTTTTGCAACTTGATCCCTAAACGGGTGCCCCTATTTCTCCTACAACTCTGATACTAAGGTTCCCATTATCTTTATAGTCAAGGCATAGAGGATATATTCCCTTATTCCAGTGATACAAATATTCGAACAATGAGTACAAGCAAGGGTGCGCCTGAGCATTCACAACTTTTCGCTCTTTAGGCTCCATTGTTCCAGTTTGATTTATATTCATGAATTTTATTCCATTCTTATTATTATTGAGCGGTAAATCAAGTGTAAACGTTCACCGTTATGTGTTTAATTGTCAGAAATCTGGTCATGCGGGTGGCGCAAAGAAAATGCTTGGAAATTAGCGTAAAAATTGTATATTCCGTAAAATTTGTACATAGTTTGTGTATAATGACTAGAAAAAATAATCTTTGGTATGCTTAGAACTAAGATTTTACTTATAATTAAGTAGGTTTATTGTCAAAATAAGTAATCTAAGTATCTTTAGTACTTGTTCTGAGCATAATGTAATTATATGGTCCTAAGCCTTCAGATAAGGAGTAGGTTTATAGTCAATTTATTAACTCGTAAACCTAGTTTTAGCACCCCTGTAACCTTTACATAGGAGAGTTTTAATTTCGCCATTATAAACAATTCTTTTGGGATATGGTTTGCAGATTAAATTTGAATTACAAACAATTACATAAATATTTTCGTGTGACAATCTTAGGACCCAAAATAGCTCTTCAAATATACAAGTCAAACAAAACTCACTCAAATCTGTGTATTTACTAAAGCATGTGGTCTATTATAAGAGTTCCTGTAACATCTTTGGTCGTTGTAATAATATTCTCTCGGAGCATAATTACCATTACTCATATAACATTGTCTTTGACTAGCACTGTACTCATACATAGAATTAGAATCACCATAATTTGGAGAGTAATCAGTTTTAGGATATTTGTTATTATTTTTGGCCGTTTCAAAAGCAGTCTTAAATATATCGTAGTTTTTCTGACTAAAATATTCTTCGGAAGTGACTTGAGCTCCTGCATTAAAATACGAAGTATTATTGCCATACGCATCGTAAACGCTTTCTTGAGTTCTCTGATAATAAAAATGCTGGTGATTTGGGTCGTCACCATAACTAGATGGATGTGTGAAAAACCCACTACCAGTTGTTGAAGTTATGCAATTTCCACCTTTATTATTAACGGATACTGTGACGTTACCAACATTGATCAGTACACCTTCAGTGGTCTGCATGAAGTTAGATCCGTTAGGAAAGGGTTTGCTAAAACCTTGGAAATTCCTATAGCTTCCATCGCTGTTGAATCCTTCAGGTTTATTTGGCGTGAAGATGTCCCTAAAGGCGTCTTTGGTATTTTTATCCCCAAACGGAGAACACTGAATCACGTCAGTTGCACCATTGCTGATGTTGTCTAATGAATCCAAAGTTTGTCCCAGGGCAAAAATATAGTTATGCGCAAATCTTAGAGTCTCTATTTTTGTCAGCTTCGTATCTTCAGGGAAGGTTGGCAGCACACACCTGAGTCGATCCAACGCTTCATTCAACATGTGCATTCGGTTTCTCTCTCTATCATTTGCCTTCATCCGTCGGTTCCTCTTAATCCGCAGGATATGAGACGGGCTCTTTGATCGGGTAACTCGGTTCTTTCCATTGGCATATTTTCTTTTAGGCTTATTTGGGTCTTTCGGTTTCCTTTCCTTTTTGACCGGCGTTGAAGTGTTCTTGGCTTTAATTTCAGTGACGAAATTCTTGATATCGTTTTCTTGACTTTGGAATGGAAATTCATAGCTATCTTCAGAGAAGAGTTTTCTTCTCACATTTGGTTCGGATTTGATCGGTGTGAGGCAGATGCCGAGGTCTGAGGTATCTTGCTTCAAGGGGGTGGCGTGGGTTGAATGTGTTGATCGTGGGGTGGCGAGCAGGTCCAGTGGGGCGAGTGGATCATTATACGACTTCTCGAAGCCGGAGTCTTCGCTGCAGATGCTGTCATTGAAGTCGCAATAGTCGTCGAAGGATGTGCTGAACATTATTGCCTGAAAATTACAAAAGTAGTTTAAACATGAGCGGTTAGTGGTAATGGTAAGGAACTAAAACTAGGTTCAGATTGAAGGATGGACTCAAAATGTGGCGTACTAAGTATTTAGGAAGCAGATTATGCCTAAAAATGCACTACCTTTTATTGCAAAACAAACATAGCATCGCGCATTTTCCTATTTGGGATGGCTGAGGTACAGGCACCTTAATTATGAATAGTTAAATATCTCATAGATAGCTCTAGAGCAGTATCTATAGTTTTTTAAGTAAAATGCTGTCGCTAAAACTCTCAAATGGCTAGACCGGTTTGTATAATTACTATTTTGTTTTATTCTCCTCAGGCGGTTTATTAAAAAAAAATGTATATGGGCGTGCAGCATCGTACAACATTATTGGAAATTTATCTCTTAAACCGAAGAAATGTGGCTGTATAAAACATATAAAACGGCATCAGTTTCCTTCGGAGTTTCGTTCATTTTGGTCAAAGACAAAACTGCTAGTACTAATGAAAATATAATTATTTTAATGATTTAAACATTTTTCTGTCTAATCAACGTTCCTTATCACGATTGCCCTGTTAAAAGACGTTTAAATGCGCTTTTCGTCCGTTACGATAAATTTTAGCCCCCAATAAAATTTCACAACGTCGCTAAAGAAGTAATAACTTCAATTAGGAAAAACACAAATAATGAAATATTATTTGTATGAGAAGTTCAGCCTTTTCCAATAGTTGGCGTTGGTAGCGGATCTTAAGTTTGGATCTTTCGTTCTTGTAACTGTATGTACCTTTATATTTCCATTAAATTAAAGAATATGAACATGAATGATTTTTAATCTGAGGCGCGATACGTACTTATTATGAGATGGGCTGAATTTGACAGTATGTTGACTAACAATTTTCTGACCGGCAACTGAGAATACCGAAATACCGAAAAGACAAAAAGTGCGATGTCGTGCTACGGGCAGCGATATATAGGTAGTTCATTATAAGTTAAACAATGGCAGGTGCCTCTTTCCCCTGAGCTCGCGTGACCGGCATGTTACGGAAAGTCAGTTGAGCTTTATCACTTCCGACTTCCGGCAACAGATTTCCGGTGTTCAGGGGTGCTGACCAAATGCAGAACTCGAAACAATGAAGAGGTTATTTGAGGGTTATACGCATTGTGTATTTAATTATTGTGAGGCTCTATTTCTAACAGCTTTCACGATAAAACATTCAAGCAAACTTACATTCACCGCTGCGGGTTTGAGTTATAATTGAAGGTGATTAAGAAACTATGATGCAAAGATCAGCTATTTTATTCACAAAAATTTTGTCGTGTTTATTGTTTACCAATTTATTACTTGATTAAAAAGGTATTCTGATCTTGTACCACTTTGCATTCCATTAGTTTAGCCGAGTATAGTGTTCAACAGTTAACAGTTGAGATAAAAGAATGAGACTATGATGTCTTGCTCTATTTTTCTAGGTTGATGTGAAGTTGACAGCTACTTGACAGCGGAATTTTGAATTTTACATCCTATTTCGTAGCGAGAGCAAACTCAACAGAAAACTGCACATAATAAAAATTAAATAAATATATATGTCGACAAACTTTTGAACAGAATAACTTCTTTAGGCGTGATTTAGAAATCGAAGAGTAGATGAGAATGAGGAGTGACAAACTAATGGCTAAAAGTGGTGCCTATTTTAAAATCAACTAAACCATGAAATACCGATCCTAGATTATGTAACAAACAAAACATAGTATGACATATATACCCCGAAACTCAGAGCAATTATTTTTTAAATGTCCTAAATGTTTTTATACTGTAGAATTGTATCGGGTAAAGCTGACTTACTGTAAACATATAGGTGCACTGGTTTAATGCTTGGCGTGGGTATTTTTCATTCAAAACTATAAGTAGTTTAATTCATTAATTCGTTCATCAATCACGCGAATCCTGCGAAACCATTCTCATCAACATAGGCTAATATTAGCTCTACCTATAAGACTGCGCTCACACTTAACTGACCATTTCGTCGTGAGATGTGCTCCATAAATCTTTGAGCACGGAAAACGACAGGTGCAACCTCCACCACTTGAGCATCTAACCCTTAAACACCGCTGGGGTATGACTAGACCACCTGTATAGCATACTGCACGCGACCGGCACGCGACGCCAGCGCCCCCTTGTTTGCGCTAATGAAGTTTGTATGGCGACCGCCGAAGCGTGTCCGAGTCACAAAGTCAACTATTTAACTACCGGGGGTTTCTGGACTGATTCAGTGATTAGTCCAAAAATCGAACCGTACACATATATAGAATGGACGTTGAAGTAATTGAAAGAAATGAAATGGGCTAAGCATCTTTGTGCTTAGAGAAACGGTTGTATGTGATTGATTGACGCTGGGGGGCTTTTACTTTACTTTCAGTCTATGCGTTTGGAATTGTGGTAAGATGAATAATTGTACACTTTTTGGTTAATTGGACACCTTCGGCAGGAAATGCTCGAAAATAAATGATGGCAACTTGAGTGACATATTAGCGGACTACTGCGTGTTCTAAATAAAGAGACCGAATATTTCATTGAAAAAACTCGAAGTGGTATACAAATGTTGCCATTTCCTGCCAAAGTACAGTATCATACCATCATTTGCTGAACATTTGCAAGACGGTATTGTATTAATTGTATTAATCATAATAATTGTGATTGTATTAATCATAATAATAATTTACTAATAATAACAATATTATAATATTTGTATTAGTTATGCACAACCAATTTAAAAGAGATTTAAAAATCAATCTGTGGGACTTTCTATGCTCTCCCACAGTAGTCCAATGTAGAGAAGAGGCAAAAAAAATTGTTTGCTAAGTATATGTAAATATCTACAGTAATAAACAAACTTTAACTTTGCCTTTGAATCAATATGATAAAATTATTAGAAGACCCAACACTGGAGCCAGCAAAAAATGTAAATCGGTAAAATAATAATTGTTAACAGAACTATCCAAGGCTGTGCCTCTGTTACCCCGTATGGAAAAAGGCGTGACGTTATGTTAGTATAATTTTAAACAGAGAATCGGCTAACTTACCTATTAAAAAACTTTCACATTTGTAACTATTGCTTCTCCACAAACTCAACGTAAGTCACAAAAAAAATGGAAAATTGCAACACCGACACTATGTCCATAGATCCATGTCTGGATCAACCCGTGAATGCTTACGCGCGTGCGTGCAACACTGTTATGCTGCGCGGGTTTGTATTACCACCCTATTTATGTGACGCACAGGTTCCAATGGGATAGCTAGGTTCAGCGGGCCACGCCCACTTATCGGGATATTGCGTAGGAGGAGCTGTTGGGGTTTTTAAGGTGTTAGATTCAATCATGAAAGGGTTTCATCATCATCATCCATCTGACGATGATAGTATGTTTTAAGGTTTAAGATTGTAACTTTCTAGATTGTGTGTATTTTTCCAGACGAAATTTGAAATTTACAGTATTTTTTATTGATATAGGTATATAATTTCTTTACGACATATGCGCTTAATCTACAATCTGCACTTGCAGTTACACGCAATTATTATAATGGTTTAATAGCGCATGAAAAAAGCGTCGTTTTTATCACGTAACCCTTTGTCGGTATTGACATACCATAAATTATTAAGTATATGTTCAGACACGCTTTGACATCACGGAAAGAATTTATTGAATTGGTCCGTAGAGGTGTTTCGCTTTCTAGTATTGTTAACCTTTTAATTAGTCACGTGTCATATCTTCCATTTGATTGGTTCTCAATCGCGCCATATTTTAGCACAATGCCAACATTTTAACAGCAAACAGTTTTCGCCACGGTTCAATGGCAATTCTGGTAAAATGCTGACAAATCGCGTCACGGTAATCGATGTAACGGGTTAAGTTTAGGGTTTAAAAAAATACAGAGCATGCAATAAAATTAAGAAAAAATCCTGTATTTCCTTTCCATAAGTTTTCAGTAAAACCGTAATGTAAGGTGACTAAAGTTACCAATACTTTGAAAATTATGAACTAATCACTCTAACTAAATAAAACAAATATCCTCCGCAATATTAACCCCACACGCGCGCAGATCTAAATATTATAACGTTGCAGTTTGAAATAATAAAAAAATCGAGACACAGGGGGGGGGACTCGACGTTTAGTTACTTTGCCGCCGCCACGCTTGAGAGCCCATGAATGCATTAAATGTACAACATGTGTATGTTGAAGGGTTAGATTTAGGTATGAAACTGTCGATTGGAATTTTATCGATATCCTGTTTATCACTAATAGAACTTAGTGTCAACGACTCTGAATTGTCAGGAGCTTTGGCCAAAGAGCAGTATGAGTAGAAATATTTTCTGAATCGAAGTGAAAGTTTTATTGTGTTAAAAACAAATAAAAATCCTTATTATTAATTAACTATCTAGCTACGATAAAATTCTTACAAGGAATGGCAGTCACGGTCCACGTTCATTTAGTTAGAGAATGACAATAATGGCGGTTGTGACTCTGTCTACGATGCGAGAGGTCCCGGGCTCGAAACCCAGGACTTGGATATTTATGTGTGAGACGTCACTGGTTCTGGTTCCCACGACACAGGGTATCCTGGTGTGGGGCCAGAAGCATTATGTGCCTGTATGTAAAAGTAAATCTCTTGTAAATTTTCATAAGTTGAAATAAAATTACGCATAGTATCGATATCGATAAAGCAGCAGCGATACTACCATGGCAGCAGCAACCCTTGCACGTGCCCCTCGCGAGGTTCAACACAGCTTCCTTGCAGCACCAGCCTGGACCACCGAGCATAATTCTGCGGACCGTTGACGGGTTAGACGGAGAACTCATTTATCATTTTCGAGAACAGTTTGGTAGTTTGCAATCATGATTTGATTTCCTGCGTATATGATTTAGTTCCCAATGCTTTTAATGTATCTTGTTAGAGATAAGTTCACCTGTGCTGAATTTACATATATGTCTGTTTATAAGATCCAACACGAGTAAGGTTGAATATGATAACCTTGAGATAAGTTTAACTTTATCAGAGATAAAGAGAGTGTTTTTAGTGGTGCCTTTATAAAAACATAAAAATATCGAGTTTATTGATATCCCCACTGAGGGGCACAGACTTGTACCAGAATACGAGTAAGATTGGACCATATTTAACAACACTGGCTCAAAATGCTTTGGTATAATAATGTAAAATATGAATGCATAATTAACTATACAGGCTAACGTAATTCAATAACTATAAATAAGTTTCATAAATACCATCCTTATTTGCAATCAAACGCATGAACATGACGCTAATCTTTTAAATATTAAAACATTTGCTGAGCCAAGAGAGTAATCCAGGGTAGTTGTAAAAAATCAATGCATCAACCTTTTGTGGCATTGAGTTTTAAAATGTTAAAAAGCTTTGTTGTTAAGGGCTTATCCGAAAGGGGTATAAATAATGACGGAGCAACTCTTTTTGAAAACTAAACGATCGCGCATGAAGGGGTTAAACTTTAGCTTTGAGCACGTAATAACATACAGGGTTTTTTAAAACTACATTAGCAGTTTTTGTGGAGCGACGAGACTGATCTCTAATACGGTATTTGACTGGTAGTCAAAATAAATAACTTTTTGGAACTGTGAAAACGGTAATTTTTTTCACGAGTTTTATGAAATACTAGCATGTGAGGTCATAGTCAAATGTAGTATATAAAATACAACTGCCGGAAATATACAATTCTGATATTGTCAAACGTTTTTGTTGAAATAGGTTCAGCTTGAGACACGTTTCAAGATTTATTCGACTTTCTTGTCAAATACCGTATTAGGCTGGTTTTTCGAACGTGCATATATATTGTTGTGTATTTTGTGTCAAAGTCAAAGACAAATTTCTTTATTACTGTAGATATTTACATATACTTAGCAAACGTAATTTTTTGCCTTTTCTCTGCATTGGACCACTGTGGGAGAGAAGGGCGAAGAAACTCCCACAGATTGATTTTAAGATCTCTTTTAAAAATTGGTTGTTTCATAATTTTGGTGGCATATTATTAATAATGTTCGTATTTTCAATCAATACCCTCACTGTTTGTATTGTACCTGTGTACTGCACCCCTGCATTCGTATGCAAGCATCATCACAGCTATCTTGACAAGCAGTCAAGATAGCAACTTGACAGTTATATTAACTGTTTTCTAATAACTAGTCATATTCATATGGTATTTTAGGAAGTACAATATATCTATGATATTAAGAAAGAAAATAGATGTATATAATAGTGACAAAACTATATGATAGTTGACCTAATGAATCAAAGCTTAGCGTTTAAGGGTTGATGTATAGCGACGAAAAGGACATGATATAGAGAAACTAACTGGTAATTACATAATAGTTGAAATAACATTCGAAAACCATGTTTACCAAGATCGTGTGTTTTGCACACACGTACACTTATTTTATTTTATTGCATTGCAGAATCTTAACAATATCCTGATGACTCTCGTTGGCCTGATTCTTGATATAATATTAATATTTCCTCTGAATGGTGAGAAAAAGTCATGAGAAACAGTCTGCTGTCATCAGCTGTTAGGTTACGGTTGTAGATAACAGTGATATTATTTTTGCAATTATTCGTATTGTGGAACAACTAATATTGTGTGCTGTTTTTGCTCGGCAAACACAATAAATGTGTAGATATGAAATGTTTTGATTTGATTTGAGTTAAGCAAATTGGAAAAAGAGCTATTTTATACCTGATAGTACTTTATGAATATCATTGGGTGTAAGGTAAATGTCCTAATCTATGACACTTTCGCACATTCGCACATTTATCCAAAAAACTATTCAACTATCAAACATACTGACTAGACACTACTGAATTATTCCGGTTTTCCACATTCTCTGAAATTGTATATCAGTGGATGACAGGTAAAATTTCGTATGTCTAGGAAAAAAACTGGTCTAAGTACCAACCAGTATTTGACAGGGCCTTGCATCAAGTTTTTATGATGGTTTATTTAATTTAATATTGATGAACATAAAAGAAAACAAATAAATGAAGTTGATCAGGTATTTATTAACTGTTAATTAAACTCGGTTTCTTCACTTTAACCAAAATACTATAATTATAAGACTTTTAGTACATCTACTAAGTATAAATAAAAAAAAAAAATTATCGTTATAAAAATGGTTTCACACTCAGGTTACACGTCCTTTGTGCTTCCTCTTGACTCTTGCCATTCACACTGCGATTCTTGGATTATTGAAGGCATGTGTTCGTTGCAAAATACCTGTAACCAATGAATGACATACATTTATGACCCAATGAATGACGCATCAATATGCAACAGTCATTTATTGGTCCTCCTTAGTAAAGGAGTCTCTGACACCCATGTCAGACACTAGTGGAAACACTTTACCGTAGGTCTTTTTACAGGTCTTCCATGATAAGTATATACTCCATTTCAATAGCATTTCATAATAATGTAAACAGAATGTCAGTTGACAGTTGTCTATGATTGAGCGAGATTTGAGTGTTGTGCCTACACTGATGTCAAAGGCATTGATCAAAGAGATATAGTTCGCTGTCGATTCTCGATCGATTTTTTTCTATTAGTAGTACAAAACCAAGGAGTGGGGCGCGTAATTTCAGCTTAGACGAGCTCTAGCATCATACTAAAAAACTTAATTAAATTGTTTTAGAAAATTTAGTAGAATAGAAAATAACCGAAGATAGAGAAATGTCCCAACCTGACGCGCGTCATTCGCTTGTGACAGATTCATCATCACTTGATGTGTCATCATCGGTCACATTTATAATAAAACGCTGAGTTACAGCGTCGCTAGCCACATCCATAAGGCCGTCTAATTTTTTCATCCTTTCCTCTTCGTTTTGAACGTGACCGACGCATTTTGCCCATTGGTCTGCTCCGACTCTCGCCAATCCTTCTTTTAGCAAATTTTTTATTACTGCCATTTTAAAATATTTATTATTTCTTCCTACGTAAGACTTGACCTGTGCCCAAATCAGTTCTATTGGATTCAACTCACTCAATTGCCACTATATGCTAAATATCTCGGGTAGCCTCGATCCTTAGCGCCGTTTGCGCTCCAAATTGGATCTTCGTCCGAAATAGCTCTCTTTCACTCCTTGTGTAACAAACTACTATTGTTACCTCCTTGTTTTTTGAGAAAGAGGTCCTATCGTATAAAAATCAAAGTCCGTGATTTTAAGCAGATGTCGTCGTTTCAATAATAAATCCAACCAAATCGCAAAGAAAATGTCCTTAATCCAAAGTACAAGAAGCAAAGTCGTCGATAATTACTGGAAATGGAAAAACGCAGAGAACTCGGAACAATACCCACTGACACAGGACAGGGACAGTGAATGAAGTTTTTTTTTTTTTAAATATATATTTCCTCTTTTCACTTTTTTAGGTTCACCTCCTCCCTCGGTAGCTAGATCTCCTTTAAGTTCTTCATTATTCTTTTCATCAACAATTCAACAACAACATTCAACAAATCAATCAATCAAACCGATTGATCCATCGAATCGGATCGATTCAAAAGAATGAACCACACTTACTTTCCAAAGACAATAAGACTTTGATGCGCTTTGATGAGTAAAAAAATAATATGACTTTTTACAAACTATTGAAATATTCGTCGTCCGATAATTTTGCAAGAAAATAACTATCTTAGGGGAGTTACTTGGTGGCGAAATGATGTAAGAACAATAAATGATTCCTTGGTATGTGAATGTGTTCAGGATTGATGTTCAAATGTAAGTAGTTACGGCGTAATCGTGTGTAAATTGGCTTGTTTACATTATTATGAAATGCTATTGAAATGGACTTTAAGTATCTTTTTATTTGTATCTTTATTATTGGTGAGTAGTTTATTATTTCTATTAACATTTTTATTGTTGTGCACATAGTACTAGCTTTAGTTTATTTTTTTCCTCTCCATTCTAGGTTTGCTGGAAGAAATGTTTGTTCTATTTTTGTTTTGTTTTCACTTGTGCAATAAAGTATTACAAGTATTACAAGGTCTCTTGAGCTAGAGAGGCGACCTGCTTAAAATCATCAATTAAATTCAATGAATCGATACGGACTTCAAACATCCGAGAATCGATTGTATCTTATTAGGGTTCCGTACCCGAAGGGTTCCAAACGGGACCCTATTACTAAGACTTCGCTGTCCGTCCGTCCGTCCGTCTGTCACCAAGAACCTAGCTAGCTAGAGAGTTGAAATTTTCACAGATTATGTATTTCTGTTGCCGCTATAACAACAAATACTAAAAAACAGGATAAAATAAATATTGAAGGGGGCTCCCATACAACAATACCACATACAAACTTATGGATGCACCTGGTTACGTACATGGAGTGTGAAAGTAACCGCACCAATAACTTTGTAAACAATATTTTGCTGTGTAAAATCCAAACTATTCACTCCACACCATCGCTTCCATTGAACGGTGGTACGGAACCCTTCGAGCGCGATTTAGACTCGCACTTGACCGGTTTTTAGTTTTTGTCACGACGAATCAAAATAAATGTCAAATAACCTATCTAACGTTTGAAATGTATCGCGATTTGTCTAAAACCCGAATATTTGTGTGTTTGTCTCACAGAAAAATGAAATATTAGTACAAGTAAAATGCACTGCTTTATTCATTTGAACTACTGCTGTTGTCGTCATCACTGTTGTCTACACTAAGAGATATTATTATCTCGTTTTCTATATTGTCTACACGTATATCTCGTTACAAATCTTGTTGTATTATTGACTTCGTTTTCTTCACAATCTTCTTCCAGTCAGCTACTGTTACTCCTGCTGACGCAGCTTCTAGCAATCCCATCATTTTCGCCATACTAAATGGTGGATGCGTATTTTGTCGAGATGCAAGGCCCTTTATATTATCAAAAAATTAGCTCTATGGCATTATATTGGCAGTGGTAGCAGCAATATTTTTACTTCGTGCCCGTACTCCTGGGCTAATTCGTCAATTATATATCTTGGTCTGCACGGCTTATTAGATTTGACTAAACTGATTAGTTCTGCTTTTAGTAAACCAGCACTGACACACACACCATTTCTGTTCAGCCAAGAGACAATGTCTTCTTTATTGCGTGCCTGAGTAGGTGGTTTGTCTGCTTATACCGAATGGCACGATGTAATATCCAAAACGATTGTAAATAGATTCTCGACGCTGCATAGCAGCTTGTCGAACCATTCTTTAATAGTAGTTTATGTGACTGCTACATAATGGAGGGCATTAATACTCGAGAGTGGGTTTATGAAACGAGCCGAAG
Source organism: Argyresthia goedartella (assembly GCA_949825045.1). Taxonomy (NCBI): domain Eukaryota; kingdom Metazoa; phylum Arthropoda; class Insecta; order Lepidoptera; family Argyresthiidae; genus Argyresthia; species Argyresthia goedartella. The sequence goes on from OX463815.1 coordinate 12,252,092, forward strand.
GCGAGTTTCATTATAATATCACTCGAGAGTTTTAATGCCTAATTATGTACAGTTACATGCACTAGTTTATCTACACACATATCATAAGCTCTCTTTGATGTGTTCAGGAACCGCATGTTTGACCGGCATTGTGGCTTTGCAGTTGTTTAGCTTGTTCTGTAGCACCAACTTCGGGCGTCGGCGTTCGAAATTTGAATGTTAGTACCAACTTCACAGACAAACTAGGTGCGGCATGCAGGCGGGCGTCGGCGTTCGAAATTTGAATGTCATTATATGTAGAAAAACTACACAAAATGACCATAATGTGTAGTTTTCCAGATACGAAACGAGTTTTTACCAAGTAGTTTAACATAATGCTGATCGTAACGTGCGGTTTTTGAACGCAGTAAAGAGGGTTTATGATACATGTGTAGATAAATATATTAAAGTTCATTTCCTTATGGTAATCGCCTGTTTTTTTAAGCAAATGCGAGGAGGCAGTCAAGAATAAAGCCTTAACCTGAGCCTGTGTGACAAATAATAAAGCGGGCACCTTTCCCTGATGGGACTTCTGATGTGGAGGCCGCCGAATCTGAATACAAAATCGTATGGTTTGCATTTAACCATGTTTCATCCAGAAACACGACATTATCCCAATCTTTTACTGTTATTTATTAGTATTGTTCATTTGCCGTAAGAATGTGAGTCGCTTCAGTTCACATCCTGGCGCTCCATTATTATTGACGTAAGAATGTAAGTCGCTTCAGTTCACATCCTGGCGCTCCATTATTATTGACGTAAGAATGTAAGTCGCTTCAGTTCACATCCTGGCGCTCCATTATTATTGACGTAAGAATGTAAGTCGCTTCAGTTCACATCCTGGCGCTCCATTACTATTTTACGCTTTACAGCTTTTTTTATTTGAATCCTATGGCCTTCAAGACCTTCTTCAGAGATGTATTACATCCAGAAAATAAGCCTACGTTTTTTAACGATTCTAATAGCTTTTTAACAGAAGGATATTCTTTTCTAGAGTAGTTTCCATAAATATGGTTTCTTATTGCTTCCGCATCGAAACTATTAATACTAACGATTACTTTTTTTCTCTTCCTAGAATTAAGGGTTTTCAAGGCATTGTCTTCGAGGCCCGATTTCCCGAAATTTTCTGTAATTATTCGGGAAACTGTGTTTTTGTTAATGAAAAGAGCTGCGGCAACGCGATCTCTAGATCTTGTTAACAGAGGCCCGACATTATCTTTTTCATCGTGAAAGTAATGATATAAGTTTACTACCTGCTCCCGAGCTGATGTGTGTGTTTAATTATCTAACATTTTTAATGTTCACTTACCAAAAAAACGCAAAATCCTGGCCATACATTCCACTTTCACGAAGCACGTATAACAACGCTCGTTCGACTCGGAACACTTGTTCGCAAATACTGGCGCGCAAATTCAAAATTATTCAAGGATTCGAAGAAAGCTTACAAACAAAATTCATAGAAGACCTTGGTACTTAGTCCATTGAACCCGGTTTTGGGCTATATTAATATCCATTTTCTTATTTTTTTAAATAAACTGCTAAAAACTCATCCACTGTGTCGTCTAGAGCGAGACAGGTACAATCCACTTAATCCGCATATATAACCAATAAATATTAGTAACTAGTAAGTAGTAATATCAATTAGGTACAGCGCGGCGGGCGCTGGCCGGGTCGCATTCCGGGAGTTATAGCATGAACTATGTGTAATTACGTATTGAATCACAGTCTGAACCGTGACAGAGTAGCTACCTACCTATAAAAGTTCTGAATTAGAACTTTTATAGGTAGGTAGCTACTCTGTTCGCAACCGTTTATGAAAATCAAATTCGATAGGAATAAAAGTATTACATATCGCAGAATTTGCTACGAAAAGCTCTCAATTTCACGTTTCACGAAACTTCGTAGCCTGCGTTACGACCCCTCTACGTGCGTAGCAGCGGTCAGACGCTACACTGGGTTTGCGCGCGCTTGCGTGTAATTCCCTTCGCGTTCCACACGCAAAAGAAAAATGCAAAAAAAACACGTGCAAACACCAAATGTTTACCAAAGTAATCAAAAACCAAATAAATACCACCAAAAACATATTCCATATTTGCACAATTGGTCAATCCCAAACTTTCAGATATAACACCTGATTTGCGATCTAAAATCATTTCTGGCTATAATAAATATTGATAATCTAGGTAATCCTTTATTTGCACTGATGGCCAGTAAAGTGGGTGGTCAGATAAGGCCAGATAATCTAGGATTTGCAATTCTATGGGTACATTTTTGAGCGCAAATTCGTTTGCGGAACGAAAACGCGCGGATATTTGTGTTTTGAACGGAGATTATTCGCTATCTGCTATTTGCATATATCCTGGAAATAATTTATATTGAATTGATATTTACCTTGAGCAAATCCATTATTTTAAATTATTCAGAATCAGTAATCCAGGCAGACACGTTTAACAAAAGTTTACGATGCAGGAATGTGGTCTCCAACAAATAGCACGATTGCTTGTTGATTTCAGCTAATAATTTCTATATATTTTTAAGATTTATTTAAAATACAAGTCGCACAATACAAACCAAAACGCGCTAGATTCAAAACAAATCTATTACCTATACACTGTACACAAAATATGCTTTATGGAATACAGACAACAAATAATCCCCACATACATTATGCTACACGTTACACACGATTATTCGGCAATGTATATATGATTGTAATGAATCATCACAAGGGCATATCAAATACATCCAACTCCTCTTAATCTGACTCTGAGTGTTGAGTGAGTGACTCACGCGCCCACCTTCCAAGCGTTGAGTAGTGTCAAAGCCTGGAAGGAAGAGCGTGATCTGATTGTCCGTAGACAACACCCGTCTAGTCGGGAATAAGTAGTAAGTGTAAGTACCAATATCGTATTTTATTTAAGGGAAATATTACACTTCACATCAAAAATACTGATTTGCACAGCAAATATCAGGGCAAAATACTGCGGTAGCTTAGGTGAAGGGTAAAGGGGGTGAGCAAAGCGGAGCCTCCTTTATCCTTCGTGTTAGGTTGAACCTGCAAGAACAACAAAAAATACTTAAAACATAAACTTGAGTACACATAAAATATTTAAAACATAAAAAGTGTTTTTGCTGATCCTCTTTTGCTGTGCAAATCAGTATTTTTGAGGTGCGATTAAATGCTAGCCTTTGTTTAAGAGCCTAGTGAGCATGAGTTACACTTTCTCTAGCATAAGAATAAACTTGTTCTCATGTGGGTCCCAGATTGGTGCGTTATATTTTAATTTACTCCGTATAAAAGCATTAAAACAAGGAGGTTAATGTGGAAATATCCTGAAATCCCATTACGATATCGAAGGATTATTAGGCTATCCTAAGTACAAGTCTTCTGAATGTGGTCAACTCACTGTCCAGTGTCAGTCCAGTGCAGTCAGCACCCGCAATGGTGTAGTCATGGAGTTGACCGTGATCTAGTAAGGGTCTAGTTTTATATTTGAAGCTGTTAAACGCTAAGTGGTTGGTTGACTCCACTCCACGACTCTATCAATCGCTCAGCAGTAACCCAATACCTGAATCACATCCTATACACAAGAACAGCTACAGGTTAACCGCGAAAATCATGCACTCAGCTACCTTCACGACATCGGGAAAGTCGTTGATAATAATCAAGAACTGGGTAGGGTTCTGGCTCACATCTGACCAAGTCTCATCAGACTCCGAGTCCTAACCATTCAGTCTAACAAATTGAGTCCTATGTGAGAAGTAGTTCTCATTAACCGGAACAAATTTGGTGTGAAACCTATGTTTCCGAATTTATCCAGCAGGACGTCATTGACGACACATCGACCTGTAACGATTTGTTACTGTCTTTTCATTATAGTTACTCAACTATTAGTCACGACTTGCTTGACATTTGGAATTGAGAATTTGATATACTTGGTTTTACCAGCCTTTAACAATAAATTATTAAGTGTGAACCAATTCAAGGTTAGGGACATAGACAATACATCATAAACATCATTAAAATCTTCTTTTAGTCTTTAAATTACTGACTAGTGACTTTACTCATCACTGTGGGAGCAGCAGGGCGAATAAACTCCCACAGATCGACTTTTAAATATGGTTTTGTTTAACTGGAAGAAATATAACACATTATAAATAATACGGAGGAAGAAATTATTACAAAACAATTAAGCGAGTTCTGTGTTGAGTTAGATTAATAGCAGGCAAGTTAGATTAACACCTTTATCCACATCATTTGAAGCGTGGAGTTCTCCCTAATCTGAAGCGGCGAAGGACGCATATAGTGCACCAAAATCTGCTATGCGGAAGTTCCACTGTGGTCGACCTGGTGGATCAGGTGAGTCCGGCGTCGTCGGTAGAGGGGCGGTAGAGCTCGCGGCTCTAGTGCAGAGTAAATAATTTAAACTATTTCCTATATATCTCAACATCACATTTTAAATATTATAGTGGCATTTTTGTTAAGTAATTTGATATAAGTATTTTGATAAGCTTTTTTTGGTAAGCCTTTGCCCAGCAGTGGGAGACTACCCAGAAAAAAAACTGTAATAAGTGCGTTTTTCAAACATTAGATTTTTTCGTGTTTGTGTTTTTCATTTTGGTTAGCGCTGCGAACCTTTTAATGCTTTGGTTCTGATGATTAAATAACGTCTACATTATCTAATGAAGAATACGCGGACGCCGGAGATCTTAATGGCATATGGAAGCGAAACTGGCAATCTAAGATATAGTAAACCTAGAGGGATAGTGATTCGACATAACGTCGAATTGAACGAACAGATTTTGGCGCTGTTCGCGGAGCAACCGATCAGAAGCATTAGAAATGTTGCTCTAATGCATTTAAATCTGGAAGGTGTGGAAGGTTCTTCGGCAAAATGACAAACATGCATTTCATTGCACTCCTGTACAAGGTACGCATTTTTTTACAACTAATATCACATTGCCTGAAACCCTATCCTGATTGATCCTATCATCACTCTGTTTCTTACGGTAGTGTACTTATTTCTCATTTTAATAATCTACATGTTGACATTAATGAATGCGTTCTCATCCGTATTGTACAAGTCTCGAAGATAACTACTTTGGGACACGTATCCGGTTTTGTCGTTTTCTGATGCACACAGACCTGGAGGATCGTTACTTTTTAAGTATTAAGTAGTAATAATAGTATAATATATAATAATATATAATAATAGTAGTAATAGTAATTCTGGAGGATTTAAAAAAAAACGTTTTTCCAAAACTATTTTTGTGTACCTAGGGCGTAGCAAATGACTTCTTTTATCCGCCATTTTAATTTGGCGTTAACAACGTTTTTTACGGATTAATTATTTCACTTCAATTTGTGAATTGTTTATCGCAGATACAGTTATTAATAGGAATAAAACAAAGACTTACCTCAACTTTCCACAAAAAATTACACTTTTCACAAAAACAGATCCTGGAGCTCCGTCCGTTTTTCAGCGCGAGAAATAGGAGATTGTACAACAAGGGTATAAAACACGCCGTTTCACCCGATACTTTGATATCCACCCGAGCCGCAGGCAAATGTGGATAGTTAAGTCGAGGATAAATGGAGTTGATGGCTGAGTTATACACACTGCTTTTCACTTCGACTGCGAGAAAATTAAACAATGACATATAAATGATCGTAAAACAACAATCGTATAACAGCAACAAATTGCAAAAATTTACAAGAGCTTCCCGCCAATTTTCTTTTTTTATTTTCTTTTTTATATTCGACATGTGAGTTTAGACTAAGGTTCTTCATATTGCCAATTCATTTAATGGTTCGATAGGTTTTTAAATAATAATCGACTTCTGTTTTATCTAGTTTTAATAATTTAGTAATGTAAAACACGAATGTGAAATTTATTGAAGTAAATCAGCTAAAATAACAAGTTTATTCTACGAAGTTTTATTGTGCGTGTGGCTGTTGGTCCGATTATCTCAGCCTTTAAAACAATTTTACTTTGTGCACAAAGGATAAAAGTGCATTTTGTGCAGCATGCATCCAGCACAAACACGAACTTTGCGGGCATGAAAAGTGAAATAGTAGATTGTCCGTTGATTTCATGTACGTTGTGATTGCGTCCTAGAAATAGAAAATCTTTTATTCATGACCCAGGCGTAGACGCGTCAAAACTAAAGTGGCATCTAGCGGAATTAAACGTAAATAGAACACAGTGCTGCCATTTGTCAAATGTATAGAACTCTCAGATAAGCGAAACTCTTTATCTCCTCAAATATTTTTTATTTTTTGAGGGTACGCGATTTTGAACCTTATTTCAAACCTATGCCACGAAATGAAATGTTTCAAAGGTTCCGTAAATGTTTGAAAGACCTCATCAGCACCATCTCGTGTTGAATAGCGGAACTCAATGTGATGATTCTTGAACCAATAATGTACTTTGTGCTGTCAATCTGTAAAGCAGCGATGCCAACTCTACGTATTTTAACGTAGATCTAAGAACTTTTGGCCTTTCCTGCGAATTGTCTTGAATTGACTGCATTACTGTGACTGACATACGACGTGCAGGGCGACGACTTAAACCTCGCTCCTCTACAGAGCTCGACGGCATTCTGCCTTTCCTAATCAAAGACTGTCTTGAACTGCATCTCTCTGCACTTGAACTACCACTTGGGTACCTTAACAATTTAGCCCTAAAATCTGCAGTCTACGCAAGGCGCTGGAAAACGTCGTGAGTCACGCCTATGCTCAAGGACGGCTCCAAGTCGGAAGTAGCAAATTACAGACCTATAGCCGTCCTCTCGGTATTCGGGAAGGTGTTAGAATCGATCGTCAGCCATCACATAACTAAACAAATACGCTGACTACTGTCCGACTGCCAACATGATTTCCGCCCTAGTCGTTCAACATTAAGAAACCACAAGAACTTTGTAAACTATGTGACGTCAGCTCTAGATAAGTCGACACAGGTTGATGTGACGTTTTTCGAATTTAAGAAAGCATTCGATAGAGTTGACAATGACATCCTCTTGGAGAAGTTTGCATCCATAGGATTTACACCGAACTTAGTTCGACTATTTGCGAACTACTTCTCAAATAGAGTTCAGTACGTGTCGTTGAACGGTAATAGTTCTGAGCCCTATGAGACCTGCTCGGGCGTCAGTCAGGGTAGTACTCTGGGCCCCACTCAGTTTCTGATTATGATTAACGACCTTCCCGATATGGTTGGGATGGCTGAGTGTCTGATGTTCGTGGGTGACTTAAAGCTGTTTTTGCGCTTAGGCTTTGAGGATGATATTGGACGCCTGCAAAGCAATGTCAATAGAGGTGGAGTGGAGTGAAGGTAACCATTTGGCGTTTAGTAGCGCCAAATGTAAAACCATGACCTTTACTCGGTCTCGGTCGCCGCTCCAACATGACACTATCGCTGGGTCTGGGTCTGTGAGGGTTACCCAGATACGCCACTTAGGACTATTAAGTGACTCTGAGCTTACGTCCTTTAATTACCACATCCGGGATACTTGTAGGAGAGCCTTCAGATCTCTTGGATTCTTAATGCAACAGACAAGTCGGTTCAAGGACATTTCTACGTTGACCTCTATGTACAACGCATTTGTTCGGAGTAAATTAGAGTACAACGCCATCATCTGGGACCCACATGAGGCTAAAATATATGCTCATGCTGAAAAACGTCCAAAGAAAATATGCTAGGCTTCTATACAAAATCAAATATGGATTGGGTATGATCCCTACCTATTCCCGTCTCTTTTTGTGGCAGGAATGGTGGGGGTAGCCAAACTAGAGCTGAGGCTGAAGTTGTCTCTGTTGGTCCACTTCTATCTGCTCTTTCACAACAAGGTAAATAACCTGGTGGCACTGCAAAGTGTTGCCCTTAACTCGCCGACTCGGTACGCGATCTTACGATCGCGGCCGCTCTTCGCTACTGCTCTCGCACTGACTCAACTCAATGCCTGTGTTGCTCAGCACTCATGTTTTTAGTATGCCGCTCTGGATGTTTTTTAAAACTGTTTACTTGTTTTTAAATAGACGTATTTGAGTTATGTAATAATTTATAAGGTATGGTGTCTGTCTGTGTTTCTATATTTATTTGTAACATGTTACTGTTAAGTGTTAAGCTCACATGTTTTGGTCTTTAGACTATAAATCAGTGGCGGCTTTGGCCCTCAATACTTACTGAGGCGCCGCGCTACCCGATAGAAAAAATGGCCAAGTGCGGGTCATACTTGCGGACTTAGGGCTCCGTACTATGGAAAGTTTAAGATATTAAAAATGAACGTTCTATTTTCACCGATCTTAACGTCTAATAACTTAGGTGACGATGTATGTGTAAGTGTATAGTCAGCATACTTATTTGATAAAAATCTCTCAGCCAGACATTTTGTCATTCATATCACAGTCATTAAAATAAGTAAAATGTAGATTGATGACGGCTCAAAAGAACGCACGGCCAGCCAACGGCCAAAGAACAAAATTTAGACTGACCTTGATCTTTAAGTGGGGTGAGGGGGAAGGGGTTGATGCCCCCCCCCCCCCCTACTACTCCCCCCCGACACGGAAATGCTAAGTTTCTTTCTTCGAAAGGGTCATTTTTCTGCCTCGACACCTTTCTCCTCCACAAATACTCCATAATGCTATCATCAAAATTTACATGAAAAGTAGCCACAATAACCTACTCTAGCCAATCGTTTTTGTTTGCATACGCTGCGCTTCGCTCCGCTCCTCTCCGGTTTAAACATAACCTATAACCCGATTGAAAAGTAGCCACAATAACCTACTCTAGCCAATCGTTTTTGTTTTCATACGCTCCGCTCCGGCTTAGCTTCTTCAACGTACTAACATAAGCTATAACCCGATTGAAAAGTAGCCACAATAACCTACTCTAGACAATCGTTTTTGTTTGCATACGCTGCGCTCCGCTCCGGTTTAGCTTCTTCAACGTTCTAACATAACCTATAACCCGATTGAAAAGTAGCCACAATAACCTACTCTAGCCAGTTGTTTTTGCTTGTAAATATCGAGAGAACACGAAAATAGAACATTCGCGAAACTACTAGAAAAGGGACTACTACTTTGCCGCCCAACAAAAAACGCGGCAAAACGCGTTCCGTTTTCAACAAAAATTACAACTTTTTTTTTATCAAAAGTGATATTTTACGAAAGAAATACTAAATTAACTTTGACTGACGTAAAATAAATAAACAAACATAAATTGCAAGTTAAATGAACATTTTTATTAAAATAGGTTTTATTAAAAAAAGATTCCACATTTCTTCCTTTTTTTAGAGAATTCTCATCTTTTCAAATATGCGTACAACGAAATGTAGGTAATGTATTTTGACCACAGACAAGATTAAAAACATATTATTTGCTTTGCGTTACATCATTTTACAAAGTATTTTCAGATTTTCAAAAAATCATATCTTAAAAACTATTCAATTCCGCACCCTGAAACTTTCAGAAAGATGATCAAATGACCCCAACATGATGCTAAAAAAGTTTGGACGCCCCAGCGAGTGGGTCATCCGCTAAAGGTGAGCCCAAGGTAATAGGATTCTCCTAATTCGTCCCGTTAAATTTGTAAAATCTCTGTTGCTTAATGCTATAGAGGCGCTAGATTTTTTTTTAAAACATCCAGCCTCACGCCGCCGGCCGCAGCAGCATTACAGCAGTCCAAATAGGCAAAGCAAATTGTGTGCTATGGCTACGTACAGAAGGTCACGCCGCGGGTGGGTAAAATAAAAATGGTTTTCGGTGCAACGATGATCGCGGGAATTTCGGCAGGATATCCAATTTTGATGTAGGCTAGTTTTTATACTATAGATTAATTAATAAAAAAATATTGTACCGTACACTAAGTTTTTATGTATTTATGTAGGTATTTGTATTTTGATGTAGGTGGTAGGTAGGATGCATAGTGAGAGGTGAGGCGCAGCCTAACTTGACTCCCCTGGAAAACCGCCACTGCTGTAAATGTGACCCGTAAATGTCAATAAATCTTAGATCTTTAAATCTACGAACTTCAATCCCAGAATCTACGTATTTTGTATCAAACATAGGTACAAATTTTTCAAAACAATTTAGCTCATTACGCAGAACCTTTATTTCGTCGCGAAAACAAAACATTCCGATTCCGTTTCATATCGCAAACTCGGCTCGCCTCGCCTTGTTACCATTACCTAAGCTAAATCACATGTCACATAATGTCCAACAAATATGACTCTATGTTTCTTAAGGTGCTACGAAAATAAAATGGGTTTTTTTTCGAATCCATTTACTCCACCATGAAGTCATCTACATATTTGATTTTTGGGTAAACGTTTACTGAGTATTTGATTAAGATTTTCACCAAAACAAAAACGCGATTGGATGAAATTTTCTCGATAGAATTTAATTACGAAAACACCTCTAAATTATATTATTTTTTCCTGTAATTCTGAAATCCTAACTAATTTCATTGTGGAACTGCGTTCAAAATGTAGATATTATGTATTCGCAAAATCTCCTGAAAAAACTTTTTAACAAAATAGAGTAGTTTATTTTTAAACAATTATTCTGTTGTTTAGCGCTACGGTTTTTCATTTTTTTCCGATTCCGTCCCTCTCACACTGCGGGTCTTTCCGCCTGGAGTAACGGGGACCTTTGCACGGACGAGGTATCGCCTTAAAACACAAATATTCCATTTAAAAGGACCACATGATCAAAGCACACTATTTTTGGCGTCATATTTCAAAAATAAGGAAAGGCGATTCGTCTCATATGTTTACTTTGTTGGCTCATTTTGCGCAAAATGTAATAACATTACCACACATCAGTGCTATACTAATGTCGAGCGTCTGTTTTCTGCGATAAATTTGACGAAAACCAACATCAGAAAATAGACTTTCCACTGTAACACAACAGGCTTACTTTTCACGAGAAGTGGTTTAAAAAGAAATTGCGAGCCTATATACAGGAACCTATTACCTAGACATTTTAATAAAAATATATATAAATTAAATAATGTCCTGAAAATAAAAATAAAAATGAATAGATTGCGTAACAGAACCATAACAGAACACTTGTTTTATTCTACGTACTTTTCTACGCTGGTCTACGTATTTTTCTAAATCCGAGCTGGCAGCACTGCTGGCTGTCATGTCAACGTCAGTCAAGTATTTCGTTCGTTTCTTTTCATTTCCTAACTTCATTGGAAAATTTTGTTTGTTTATATCTGTCGTTTATATCACGACACACGAATACATGAATTTTATTTTAATTATGCGGGAATTACAATAATTACATACTATGTTGCTGAAGATAAGGTTGAAAAGCATTATTTTAGCTAGAAATCAGATGTGTAGTCTTCAACAGTTTCCATTGCCTGTGAGTCCTTTCAAGAAAACTAAGTTACCATCACATGTCTCTGCTCTAGAATAGCGTACATTAATCATTCATAATTATATGTACAAGGATAAAACTTGTTTTGTTGTTGACCTGTGTTCAAAGTCCAATGTTCACACGGACACTTAGAAAGTAAGGTAGTAGGTATATAGATAGATTAGTTATAGGTAACTGGCTAGATATCTGACCTTAAAACACTTTCCATTTCAGAGTTTAGCAAAAACCAGTTTACCTAAAATCTTCTCAAAAATGTACAGTTCTTCAAGTATTAGTCCACAGCCTGTGTCAGCTACAATACATAAGGTAGGTAATAAGTTTCTTTTTATTTTGTGTAATCTTGTTTAGCTTTAATTGGAAAGCATAATTCTAAAAGAAATAAATGGTTCCTCATACTCAAGTAATCATTAGTTGGATGAGTTACTACTTTTATTTTCAGTTAGTTAAAGTATTTACTTAAAATATAATTTTTTACAGAAAGAACACCTTATTGCAATAAAGCAAGGAGATCTAAAAGGAAATGCAACCAACTTGTTTGATGGTACTCCCTACTTTAGCTTCAAAGGGATACCATATGCTCAGGAGCCTACAGGGAAACTCAGATTTAAGGTAGGTCACACCTTTTCCCATAAGAAGTGGTAGTAGCACAGCTATGCAACATTTTGAGCTAGTTATTCAATACTAGCTAGAAGCGACCCATCTCCACTAATTAAGGTTTCCTCAAAATGATTTCTGTCAACATAGAAGTCCAATTTAATGTTTAAGAGCCTTAATGTGCCACCGCGCATCGCGCATCAAGTTTAGGTTTTAAGCTCAACACTTACATGCTTGGAAGCATGTATCTATAACTGTATGTGTGATACACCATGCTAAATCCCGTTGATACTTTTCAAGACTAAACAATAAGAACAATTAATTATTGGGTTTTAATTATATTACTATTATATATAGCACACCCTCACACACACAAAGACCCACATACATAGAGTCGTAATGCCTTTTCTGACAGGGGGAGAGGCACATTTAATTAGTTATTCATTACTCAATTTCGTGTCAGAAGTGCTAGCCCATCGCTGCAGCAATGGAAATTGAAGGTATTGTAACAATGTTTTCCATTACCGTTATAATTGAACGTCCACATACATATAATGTACATTGTATTTGTAGTGAAACACCGAGAGTAGGACAACAACTGATTTATTATAATAATAATTGCAGACTACCCACAACATCTTTCCCTCATATTTAAAAACTAGACTATTCTATCATGCATACTCTATTCTTCTATCATGAGAAATAAAATAAAAACTTAGTACAACATGTGTAAATATTATACATCTATAGATAATCTATATGTAACTCTATTCCTAATTCTTTAGCTCTTTTCCGTGTGAGTGGTGGCGAACTGCTACTACGAGTTGGTTGCTTAGTACTCGCAGTAGCAGCACGACCGGACGAGGCACCTGGTGCCGTGCCGCTACCACTGGCAGCTTGTGTCCTCGGGTCACTCTTAAAAACTACGTCATCACATAAAAACATCTCATCCCTATACGACCAATAACCATGCAAATCACATCACATTTATTCTTAGGCCAACCATTTTTTATACAATTAGCCAACATCGAAAACGTGTTATCAGATCTACTTTCTTTTTTAATTAATACCATTTTTTTATTTGAAACCTTTGATGTTTCAACTAACATTTGTACTTGAAATAAAATTTCATCACTTAAACTATTATCATACAAATCCGGCAACGGTGCACGCGACAATGTATCCGGTATGTACATAAACTTGCCCGGTTTATAGACTACCTTGAGATCATATCCCTGCAGGCGGAGCATCATCCGCTGTAAGCGTACTGGGACTGACATCAAAGGCTTCTTAAAAATGGTTTCCAGTGGTCTGTGGTCACTTTCGACTATTATGTTATCTCTACCAAATATGTATTGGTGGAACCTCTCACATGCAAAAACGATCGCGAGAAGTTCCTTCTCTATTTGAGCATATCTACGCTGCGTGTCTGTGAGCGTGCGCGAGGCGTACTCGACCGGGCCAAGCACCTCGGCGCTCGCGTCCACGCTCAGCAGTACAGGTCGCGCCACGTCGTACAGCGCTAGCACCGGCGCCGAGCACACTAACGCACGCAATGACTCAAATGCTTTTTGGTGACCATCTTCCCAGCACCAGATCGTTTCTTTCTTTAATAAACCCGTTAATGGCGCCGCATGTTCAGAGTAGTTAGGTATATATCTAGCAAGATAATTAACTGCCCCTAAGAATCTTTCTAGTGCTTTTCTGTCTGTAGGCACCGGCATTTCATTGATAGCTTTGACTTTATTATTGTCTGGCCGCATGCCATTCTTATCAAATATGTGTCCTAGGTAAACAACTTCCTTTACACCTATCTTGCATTTCGATTTGTTGAATTTTACATTAATTTCTCGCGCCCGGCGCAATAATGCATCGAGCCTTTCATCATGCTCTTGGGTAGACCTACCCCATACAATAATATCATCTACAAAACTATCAACCCCTTCCAGATCCTCTAATAGCTGACGCATTTTACCATGAAATACGTCAGATGCACAATTTATTCCGTAAGGAAGTCTCAAAAATTGATATCTCCCAAAAGGTGTGCTAAATGTACAGAGATCCGCGCTAGTATCATCTATTCTCAACATCCAAAACCCAGAATTGGCATCTAAAACACTAAACAGCTGAGCTCCCTTGAATTGCGTTGCCAGCTCATTAACTGTAGGCATTTGAAAATGAGCTCGTTGAATGGCATTGTTCAGCGGCCGCGGATCTAAACAAACTCTAATGCCGTTATTCTTCTTAGCCGCTACAACCAACGCGTTCACCCACGGTGTCGGATGACTGACCTTACGAATTACTCCTAATTGAATCATTTTATTTAATTCAGCATTCAGTCTGTCGCGCAATGCAAACGGTATCTTACGAGGCGCACAGACCACTGGTTTTATTGACTTATCGACAACAATGTGATAAACTCCTGGAAGGCAACCCAACCCGTGAAATAGGTCCGAATATTCATTAACGTTTACCGTATTCATTCGACTTACTAATCCCAATGATTCACATATACACTCGGCGTCAAAAAAATCGCACCTTTCCTAAAATTCGTGTGCTTGACACGAATTAACGATTATAACTCCTAAGATCCTTCCTGTACCCTATAATTATTAGTATCATTTGAAAGCTAATGAAATCCCCTATTTGAAAACGGTAGGAAATTGGCCACCACCCCCCCATAAAAAAAGAAAATTCTGGGAAAATGAGAAACAATGTGTCTTCTGATCAAAATTACAAAGAAAAGGAACAGTACAAAAATTAAAAATCAACAATAACAATCCTTAAAAATTAGTCTTAAAACCTAGTGTTGCCTCCTCTAGCCCTCCGAGCAGCTTCCAAGCGGTCAGTCATGGACCTGATGAGCGTCACGACGTGTTCCTGGGGAATGTTGTCCCACTCCTCGATGACGGCATCTCGAAGCTCATCGAGAGTGGCAGGAGCTGGATCATGGGCCCGAACTCGCCGTTTCAGCTCGTCCCAGAGGTGCTCGATAGGATTTAGGTGGGGCTTCTTGCTGGCCAGTCCATAACCTTGATGCCAACTCGACGTAGGTAGTCCTTGACAATAAAGGCTGTGTGGCACCGGGCGTTGTCGTGCATGAACTCGAAGTTGGCGCCGACAAAACCAGCATATGGGACCACATGCTCCTCCAAAATCTCGGTGATGTACCGGTGAGCAGTCAGGGACCCCTGACCGCGACCACCTCCAGCTCTGGAGACGCACACGAGGTCTGTCTTGCCGTCGATAGAGATGCCGCCCCAGAACATGCAGGATCCTCCTCCATAGCCGACGGTTTCCACGGTGCAGGCCGGTGTGAAACGCTCACCTGGTCGCCTGTAGACTCTCTTACGCCTGTCGTTGGTGTACAGGCACACTCGGGTTTCGTCGGAGAACAGGACATTCCTCCACTGGTCGAATGTCCACGGCAAGTGCGTTTCGGAAAATCGCTTCCTGGTCGTCCGGTGGATGGCAGTCAATTGGGGGCCTGTGGCAGCTCTCTGGGGCAGCAAATTCTTCTCTCGCAGCCTTCTTCTGATAGTGGAGACGCTGACTGCTGTCCTTCGAGTAGCTCGAAGCTGGTGCTGCAGCTCCACAGCGGTGGAGAAGCGGTTCCGCAAAGACGTCGACACAATGTAGCGATAATCTCTGACGGTAGTGCAGCGACGTCTCCCGGAACCATGTCTCCTGATGTAACCACCAGTCTCTTGGAACCGTCGGTATACCCGTTGCACTCGAAATCGGCTGATGTTTAGTTGCCGAGCAACTTCAACCTGCCGTAGTCCGGTTTGCAGTAGGGACACCACTTGAGCTGCTTCTTCTGCTGTGGTATCCATTTTCACTGGGTTTTTTCTTGTCGGAGCTCTTCAGGTGTGACCTCTGTGACGTCTGGATAGTGAATGACCCATAATTAACTTTAACCCCCCCCCCCCCCCCCCCCCCTTTTATACGCGTCCAGGGTGGTTCAATTAGTGAGCCTCCAAACGCGTACATCGCCACTTTTTAATCAAAGTGTTGGCGATTTGTGGTTTTTGATTTTCCCTAAACAAATGTTTTTTTTGAAAGGTTATTAATTGAGCTTTTAAATGATACTAATAATGATAGGGTAAAGGAAGGATCTTAGGAGTTATAATCCCTTGACATGAATTTTAGGAAAGGTGCGATTTTTTTGAAGCCGAGTGTACATACTTTCCCAGTACGCTTTCACAATTAATATCAGCCACGCCAAATTTTAAATTATGCTTATCACCGTTGTAACACCACTCCAGCTCACAAATGCCCTTCAAGGGTATTATGTTGCCCGTGTATGATTCTACCCTAACTTTTTGATTTTTCATCAAAATTTTTGAATCAAATCCAAGACGCAAAAAGGTTTCAATTGAAATCAAGTTAATGTCTGCACCAGTGTCCAACTTGAAACGCTCCGTAACATTCGCACAGTGAAGATTTTCATACCATTTATCAGAAGACGGCGTATTCCGCCTTGATATAACCGAGATATGAAACGACTCACAGCTGTCATCCGATTCGCCATCCTGCTTCACATAGCACTCAATTTCATTTACCTTTTTCGGCGATCGTTCGCCCACTTTACACATCCTAGCAAAGTGCCCATGATTTTTGCACATGAAACACTCGACACCATAGGCTGGACAAGCCCCCGGCCGTGCCGGCGCTGCCCGCGCGCCAGCCCCGCCAGCGCCGCGGCACGCCGCCGCCACTGCCTCGCACTGCCTGCGTTGCAACTGCATCCACTTGAACAGACCCCAGGCCTGCTTTGCGATCCAGCTGACGACTGCCATCCGATGACACCTCGTCTGCTTGGCATATTTTGACGGCCTTTCACCACTGAATTTCTAACTCCGCACACGATCCGATCCCTGATAAGACCTTCCTCCAACAATGAAAACTCGCAATACTTGCTCAGCAGCTTCAGCGCCGAAACGTACTGATTAATTGATTCACCAGTCTCTTGGTTTCGAGTGAAAAAATTATACCTCGATAGTGCTATGTTCGGTTTGGTTCCAAAATGGCGGTCAAATTTCTTGATCACAGTGTTGACGTCATCCGCCGATTCAGTTGCGCTGTACGTAAATGTTTGAAACACATCGAAACCATCCGGCCCAATCAAGTTAATCATCAAGCTGGCTTGAATTGCCGGTTCTTCCTTATGCACCCCGGATGCCTTTAAAAACATTTGGAATTGCGTTTTCCATCGCTGCCATGCGTCGGCCCGGCCGACGGGGCTGCCGTCCATACTCAGTTCCGGTGGTGGTCTTGCGTGTTCCATCTTACGAAATATATGCCGCTTGTGAAATTAAGTCTTAACACAATAAGCCCGATACTTGAATCGCCTAGCAAACACTTTATTTCTTGATTTATAAACCACCGCTGTCACCATATAGTGAAACACCGAGAGCAGGACAACAACTGATTTATTATAATAATAATTGCAGACTTATAATAATAAATGCATGATAGAATAGTCTAGTTTTTAAATATGAGGGAAAGATGTTGTGGGTAGTCTGCAATTATTATTATAATAATTGCAGACTACCCACAACAGTATTGTATTGTAAGATATATTACTTATCTCAACATGAGCAGCACCCAATTCGAACCAGCATATCCTATGTAGTTTGGCAATAAATAGTAGAAATTAAATAAAGTGGAACTATTTGTGAGTGCAACTAACTAACTATGAGTGTGTGTTTTATTCCGGAAAGCCCCAAAAAGTAAAATAAACAGTGATTCCGTGAATTAAAAAATATGTTAAATACAGTGGCACCCTAGTAATGGTTTCTTCTATTTTTTGCCAAGTTATAGGTAAGTAATGAATGAGCAAATTCACAAATGTTGAAAACTAGACTTATTATTTTTTTATTTTTTTAATATTGGTTATCTCTTAATTTCATTGATCAAATTTTTGGGAGGTTAACTATTTCGAGCAATAAGCATTTATTGTAAAAACTGACTAGTTGTTCTTCCATATTCTTTTTTCAACAATTCACCATCTTTGTCAATTTTTTCAGTCTTCATTATTAAGGCTAGTACAGGACCCATCATGCCCTCACTGTGGCTTGGAGGAAAGTAGTCAGCACTTCTTGGGAGAATGCGTAATGTATTCAAACATAAGATGGCGAACACAAGGGATGGATAACATTAAAGTAGATAGCTTGTAAAACTTAAAGTTTAGCGACATCCTAGAATTAATTAAACGAACAAGAAGATTTGGGTAGGGACATCTGTTGATCCAACTGTAACCAGTGCCCAAATACCCTATTGGGTGAAATAGTCACGATAGAGGCCCGATCACCCGCGTGTGGTTCAGCGGGCGTCCCACCTCATAATCATCATACATCTTCTGTACAAAAATGAACAGATCATTGCATAATTGACGTTGAAAAACGTTAAAATAGGAAGGATAGAAATTTCTAGCGTACGTTCTTAACCTCTTAAAGCCCCAGCAATTTTTGAGGCATCGATTTTGAACCTAATTCCATGGTAATAAAATTCAACACCTATAACCGAAACATGGCATCTATAGATGTCCGCGTCAACGGTATAAGCTATAGTAGGTATAATTTTTGAATTAATTAATGTTCATTTCATTACTCTGATTAAAATATTAAACACAGGACTTCTAAAGAGGCAGAGAAGTAATATGGGCAAAAAGTGCAACAATTTTAGTTATAAAAAAAATATTAACTTACAAACGCATTAACATTTTTCAGGCTCCATTGCCACCAAAACCTTGGTCAGGAGTCCATGATGCTACAGAACACGGACCAACATGCCCACAACTAGACTTCACTACCGGTCAAGTGTTAGACGGTGACGAAAATTGTCTCTACCTGAATGTCTACTCCCAGTCCTTGTCTGGTAGCAAGCCGGTCATGGTTTTCCTCCACGGTGGAGCCTTCATGTCAGGCTGTGGAAATGCAGACCTTTACGGCCCAGAGTATCTTCTACAACATGATGTGGTTCTAGTTACTATTAACTACAGACTAGAAGTCCTTGGATTCCTGTGTCTGGATACTCCTGACGTTCCCGGGAATGCTGGAATGAAAGATCAGGTGGCGGCTTTGAAATGGGTTCAGCAGAATATTGATAAGTTTGGTGGTGACCCGAATAATGTTACACTATTTGGTGAGAGTGCTGGTGGGGCTTCTGTCACCTATCACTTGGTGTCACCAATGTCTAAAGGTCTGTTCCATAAAGCGATAACACAAAGTGGAGTGTTTTTAAATGACTGGTGTCAAGGTGTTGATGGAAAAGAACGGGCTTTCAGAGTAGGAAATGTTTTGGGCAAAGAAGCTAAATCTACGGGAGAACTGTTGAACTATCTTCAGAAACTGCCCGCATTGGACTTGGTAAAGTTAACATTCAAGACAATGTCTTATGATGAGAAACACAGAGGACTCCCCATACATTTTGCACCAGTTGTGGAAAAGAGGTTTGACAATGTTGAAGCATTTTTGAATGACGATCCCTTGAAGTTGTTATTAGAGAAGAAAGTGTATGATGTCCCCTTGATGGTCGGTTATAACTCCGCAGAAGGCATACTGTCGATGGCAAATACAATTAGAAAAATTGATTTTGTAAACAAACATTTCGAGTTTAAAATACCTAGAGAAATAGCACTTAAAGTCTCTGAAGATACTCTTAAAAAGTTTGGCGAAAGAGTCAAAGAGTTCTATTACGATGGAAAAACCATAACTTTAGAAGATAGGGAGAGTATTTCTAATATGGAGTCAGATCTTCACTTCACATACGGCATTCATCGATTCGTACATTTATATGTAAGACACTTCAAGTCCCCTGTATTTATGTACAAGTTTAACTATGAAAGTGATCTGAACTTCATGAAGAATGTCACGGGCTCTTTGGACCTAAAGGGAGCCAGCCACGCTGATGATTTGTTCTATCTCTTCAGCAATGTGATGACTAAAGATATTTATTCCGAACAGGAGAAGGTTCGACAGATGGTGTATGTGATGACTAAACTGTGGACGGACTTTGCTAAGACTGGGTAAGTTCCAGAATTATTAACCACTCACCTCCCATGGCATTTGTTACCATGGCATAAGGTTCACAATCGCGATGTCCCGCGCATAGGACCAATGTTTTTTCCCAGTCTCAGTGAATAGAACCAATGATATCATCATCATGTTTAGCCTGCATACAATGCTGGGTATGAGATAACGTAATTCTAGTTTAACATTCCTTCACAGTGAGTCGAATTGATGATATCTTTCGATATTCAGGTATTCGGACGACTGGCCCTTCCGTTGCTTGTTGATGTTATACCTACTTACAGCAGTACTGTAGGAACCTAATGCCATAAAATAGTAGTCAGAGCTGCATGATCTGATCACAAACCTTAACCCACATGAACATTCAGCAAATATATCGAGCCAGATGTGCCTATAAACAGTTATCTCTCCCTTTTCAGAAACCCAACCCCCGATCTCAGTTTAGGCGTCGAGTGGTCTCCTTGCAAGCAAAGCATGGAATACCTCAAACTCGAAGACCCACCTACTATGGACAGTCAGGCAGACCGGACACGAATAGACTTCTGGAACAAGATTTACTGTGAATCAGGTTTGTCATATATTACTAAGAGTAATTTATAAAAGAGCAGTGCCTTTATAAAGTTGGCAGTGTATTTTGGTTTTAGTTGGACGTAATGTTATACAATTATTATGACTGATTTTATAAAATGTTATAATGTAATGTAATGTTGGTGAATTGGATAGAAAATTAGTTCATGTTGAATAATGTAGTAAGTAACTAAACTAATAATAATTCATGTTGAATAATGTAGTAAGTAACTAAACTATTTTTATATCTTTATAATAATGTTGTTATTGGGAAATACATATTAAATATATTGTATAGTTGAAAGTACAGTCAGCATCAGATTTATATGAGCACGCATGATCTGGCGTGTAAGCACGCCACACATCTGTTGCTGACTGTATGAGTAAACGTTTTCATTTTTAACAGACTTCAAAAAAAGAGGGGGGGTCTCAATTTGGTTGTGTTTTTAACTTTTTTTACGATTGTCACCTCAAAACTGGTGTCATTTATGAATCAAGTTGAAAAAAAATAATTAATAACGACCTAGAATTTTGTCACATTTTTTGAAAATTATAAATCATTCCAGTAGTTTGTTTTGTAAATAAAAAAATTGGATTATGATGTCATCCAGGTAAACGTAATTGCTTATCCTGTCATCTGTAGGGCCAAGAAAAATGGCCCGCGATTTTGAACCTTATTGCTTAGTTATAAAGTTAAAAAACCTATGATAAATAAAAACCGGATTCCTGTCCCTCGCACAAACGAAGACTTCTTGCTTTCCTGTGAATTTTCAGTGGTGATTACGGCAATAGTAACGAGATGAATTCTGGCTTTATGTACCGGATATTATTTCATATCTTTCATATTTCTTAATTGCACACAAAACTTAAAAAAAAAACATAGTTACATGAACATAGTGTACAAAGGCGAGCTTATCTCTAATAAGCGATCTCTTCCAGCAAATCAGGATGAGATGGCAAAGGTTGATTGCTGAGCAAGGGCAGACCTATGCGTACAACAATATAAGGAAATAAACAAGTACTTCCAATAAATAAAAAAATAATATACCTAATTACTATCATAATATACTAAATACTTATAATAAAATATAAATACTTACATGCATAATACCTATAACTCTAAAGGGAGAGGTAATGCTTCTTCAAACGACTTAAATATATTCGGAGTTGGACTGTCCCTGATGGTGCAGGGGAGTGCATTCCACAACCGAATGGCCCGGAGTCTAAACCCGTGCTCATAGGCTGCGGTGTTATGCTGTGGAGTAGTGAGCATGGAAATAGCACAATATTTGTAAATGTCGTGTAATATATGTGGACTTGACTATCAGAAAACTGTTTTCGTGTATATAGACAACATTCCAGACGGTCCGATGACAGAACGAGGACAGCTGGAAAGCATGGACGCTGGTTGCACGGGACCGAGTTGAATGATGTGTTCTGAGGAGTCCTATACTCAGCAGTGGGTTCCCTGACCGGCTGATGATGATGATAATGATGACATTCGCGTCCTGCTGGGGAAGAAGAAATAGAGCTTGAAGTCGGTTTTTAGGCTTCCATACCGGGTTCCGTAGCCGAAGGGTGCCAAAGGAGACCCTATTACTAAGCCTCCGCCGTCCGTCTGCTCGTCCGTCCGTTAGCGGGCTTTTTCTTATGAACTGAACCAAGTAGAGATATTTTTTTCCCACAGAATGCACATTTATGTTGCTGTTACGTTAACATGAGCTACACGAGATTTTATAACATGTACCCCATACAAGATGCGTATTTAGACAGCACCCGCGATATAATAGTAGTTTATGTGACTGCTACATAATGGAGGGCATTAAAACTCGAGAGTGGGTTTATTATACGAGCCGAAGGCGAGTTACATAATAATATCACTCGGAGAGTTTTAATGCCTAATTATGTACAGTTACATACACTAGTTTATCTACACCCATATCATAAGCACTCTTTGATGTGTTCAAGAAGCACATGTTCGACCGGCATTGTGGCATTGATCATTGCTCTGTAGTTGTTTAGCTTGTTCTGTAGTACCAACTTCACAGACAAACTAAGGGCGGCACGCAAGTGGGTGTCGGCGTTCGAAATTTGAATGTCATAATTTGACAAATTTTGGTACATGATGGTCGTAATGTATCAATTTCACATAAGAAATGAGTTTTTACCAAAAACTTTATCATTATGCTGTTGGTTTTTGGATGCAGTAGTTTATGATACGTGTGTAGATAAAAACCATAATATTATGGAAATACAATCGTAGATTTCGCGGCTTATATCGTGTTGCGGTGGCGCAATTGGTTTGATATCGGTTCCGCAATCTTAGTGTTTATGATCGAATCCACGTTGGGACATAATGTTATTCTCTTTTTGAATTTATTATATTATTTGAGTACTTAAGTTTTCTTGTACAGTCAGCATCAGATATATGTGAGCAAGTTAGCTTCTCAAAAAGTTCTACACATCTTAAAAAATCAGAAAGATCGATACAGCCAGTGTCAAAATTATGTCAACACCCTCAGAGTTAACTTGGATGTTGACATAATTTTCACACATTGGCTGTGTTGGTATTTCTGATTTTTTAAGAAGTCTAAATCTTTTTGAGTAGCTAACCTGCTCACATATATCTGATGCTGACAGTACGATGCTACCGAGCGGTTTTTTCTTTCATCAATCAGCCCACATTCACCAATGCTGGGGGGGGGGGGGTATAGGCCTCTTCTTTACCACGCCATCCACTCCGGTCCTGAGCCTCCCGCATCCACTGCCTACCCGCTATGGCGATGATGTCATCCGTCCATCTGGCTGGTGGTCTGCCGACTGGTCGTCGTGCGGTTCTGGGTAGCCACTCTGTAACCGCTTTGGTCCACCTTCTATCATCTGTCCTTGCCAAGTGCCCTGCTCACCCCCACTTCAGTCTCGTGATCTCTCGTGTCTCGCTTGCCGACATCGACGATCTTAGTACAACGTCTTATTTCTGTATTGCAAATACGACACGATACGAAAGGAAAACCTTTTACTTGGTCAATTATTATTACTTATCATTTTATTTAAGTGGTTGCGATCACGTTGCTATAACTTTACATCATTTTGTTGCAAAGTGAGGTGCATTATTATCAAACATACAGAAAAACATTAATTAAATTAGACAACTAAAACAAATTCAACATTATAATTAAGTACCGATTTAATAGTAAGCAACTATAAAAAATATATTTACATGGTGTTTAGCTCCTATCATAACTACATCATTTATTTTTATTTGATAGTTTTCACATATACATAAATGCTTTATCAAAATAATTTATTACTTAGCTAGAAAACAAAATAATTTGTTTAATATATTAAATTAGGTACATACTCACACAATGACACATTCTTTGTACATAACTGTGTACAAATACGATATTTATAGCTACTTAACTATAGTGCTGGGTCGACAAGAAGCGATAGCAAATGTAAAGAACGCCAATAGAAAGTCGTTCGATGCGTTATGTCAAATACACAAGAAAGAAAGAGGCAGGTAACAGATTGTCAGTTCCTTGGTGTAGTTTTCGGCCAATCACCATTGACTTTTCGGTATTGCTTCTCGAATGCCCAAATCTATATAAAATATGAACTCGTCTCAATAAAGTTTATCCCGAGCTGCAGGGCCACAAAGCAGTAAACAACTAAATCCGGTAAAATATGAGATGCCAGGATATTAAACGGAAGGAGTCCATTTGCTGGCTCAGCGTCCGAAAGAACTCGTAATAGCTATACGTCTAATTAATCTAGTTTCTTGCACGGTGCATGGCTTTTTGATTGAATGGAGAAATTGCATGGCTGTTACATTATGTAGATCTAGTCATCTGTTTTACCTACAAGAGTCTTAAAAAAGCCTTATTAGTACACAGCTCTACGGTGATTGAGACACCAAACTACTCGCCACTCACCAACTACCGCAAGATAGAAAGCAAGCTAGCAGTAATCGCGAGTTAATGTTGACATTCCATAGATATTTTGTGGAGAAACTCGAGATTGGTGCTTGAGAATTCTTCAGCCCCAAATCGTAAAGGCATTGCCCAGTGAAGGATTGGTCTAGTCCTGCTGTCACGAAGAGTACAACGGCTCGGCGTACATTCTGGTCGGCGAGGAGATGTTGCTGCCGCTCATGGCGTGCTCTCTGTGGTCTCGGTGCATGAGCAGAGCTCGCCGGGCTCTGCTCTTTGCTGAAATAGACATAGGTCTGTTTACAACACGTTTACAATACATGGGCGTGGGCGAATAGTTGCTCTCGTTCGTAGGAAATACTTGGATCCCACGTTTCCCGATGCTCGAGGGTACAATAATAGTTCCTTGAATGGTGCGAGATCAAATTCAAAATTCTTTATTACTGTAGATATTTACATATACTTAGCAAACTTAATTTTTTGCCTCTTCTCTACATAGGACCACTGTGGGAGAAGTAGGGCGTAGAAACTACCACAGATTGATTTTTAGATCTCTTAAAATTGGTTGTGCTTAACTAATACAAATATTACAATATGAATTATTATAAGATGGAATAAATTATGGCAAAATTAATAACCGTAAGGTCTGTGTTGAGCTAGATTAACCCCATATAGATCTCTAATGAATTCCATAAAAATACGTGCCATTGCCGAAAGTAACCTGTGTTCATAGACTGCGTTAATTATGAAGCCTTTTTGTGATTTAGATCAATGATGAAGCTCTTCCATGCGAATATAAAACATACGAACGTACCACTAGAATGCATAGCGCACAACACAAGTGCAGTCACAAACGCAGCCAACGGCAACAGAGCAGCCAGACCCAGCAATGCGTGTTGCGCCACTGAGTGTTTCGCTCTGGAAACCCCGCAGCTAGTCACGTTACGGACGCCGGAAGTTTCCAGAACATTCTGGAAGTCGGTGCCGAGGGAGCGTAGTGCTGCCATCATGGCTTTCGGCGGGAGCGCTTCGCCAGTTTCGGTTTTTCGGAATTGGAAGCACGCTCTGAAATGGAAGGTTTGGGGTGCTGAGCATTAGTTCAAAATAGAGGAGATGAGCTGACAAAAATCCTGTAAAATAAAATGCTATGGCCTTTGTGGGCCCACGCACGAACAGGTTGCAGTTGCGGTGACCTCCATGAAAAAAGTTATTTAGTGCCGAGTTTGAGTATCGTAAAGCTGTTTACAGAATACATCTCCGTACTAAGATTCAACTGTGTAGTCCTAATAGTTTCTGCATAAAATTGCTGTGACATACGGGCGAAAGGACGGGCAGAAAGAGTTGAAAAAAAATAATAGTGCTGCCCAACTAGCTAGCCGCTAGCCCTAACCGCAGTCGCCAAGTGCTTGGCCCCTAAGTGTGATCTATTTGTAGTCCTGTAAAACTTAGGGATTTTCCAATACAATACACATCGTAAGAAAAGAAAGCTCGTGTAAAATAATCGGCGTGTTCTGATTGTCCGATTTCTAGGGTTCGGGACCCGAAGGGTGCCAAAGGGGACCCTATTACTAAGCCTCCGCTGTCCGTCCGTCCGTCCGTCTATCACCAGGCTGTATCTCATGTACCGTGATAGTTAGACAGATGATGTATTTCTGTTGCAGCTATAACAACAAATACTAAAAAACAGAATAACATAAATATTTAAAGAGGCTCCCATACAACAATTCTTTCAATACCACATACAAACTTATGAAGTAACCGCACCAATAACTTTGTAAACAACATTTTGCTATGTAAAATCGAAACTATTCACTCCACACCATCCCTACCATTGTACGGTGGTACGGAACCCTTCGTGCGCGAGTCAGACTCGCACTTGACCTGTTTTTCAATTTGGGTGTAGCGATTGATGTTATAAATATAAAATAAGGCTGCTGATTCATCATCACCAGTTTTAGTACTACGCCACAAAGTTAACTTGGCTCCCGCGAGGAATGCGCTTCCCCTCCCCCTTTCGCTTACTCTCGCCCTCGCTTCTGTCCACCTCGCGTCAGCCTTACTGACGGACGCTATGACGTCATTAGGGCGAGGCGTGGAGTCTACCCTTACCCGGTCTTAGTAAAGTCGAGCGATCTATCAGCCCCAGCTAAGGGCGCGGCCTCGTGTATCTGCAGCTTTAGTCCCATGGGCGCCAGGGCGGCGGTGAACCGCTCGTGCAGTGCCGGCAGCTTGCCCCTTACGGAGCTGGCGCTCTTTTCCCAGATCAGTCTGAGCAGGTCCCGCTCGCGGACTACTTGCACCTGGAAGTGAAGTGTTGGTACAGTTCTCGCCAAGTTTCTGTGGCTCTGAGCCAGCTGTCACCTCTCTCTATCTCACGCTACCTTACCCAATGCGAGGAAGAGTCACGACTAGCCAAAGAAGCTTGCCGCGGACTGTAATATTATTAGCTATAACAACAAATACTAAAAAACAGAATAACATAAATATTTAAAGAGGCTCCCATACAACAATTCTTTCAATACCACATACAAACTTATGAAGTCGCCGCACCAATAACTTTGTAAACAACATTTTGCTATATAAAATCGAAATTATTCACTCCACACCATCCCTACCATTGTACGGTGGTACGGAACCCTTCGTGCGCGAGTCAGACTCGCACTTGACCTGTTTTTCAATTTGGGTGTAGCGATTGATGTTATAAATATAAAATAAGGCTGCTGATTCATCATCACTAGTTTTAGTACTACGCCACAAAGTTAACTTGTCTCCCGCGAGGAATGCGCGATATAAATATATAAATATACGGCCATATATAATACGGCCAAATATAATGCAAGTAAGTGTTCGGTACCTATTCAATTTATACAGCCTACATCCGAGCGAGGTCGAGAGAGGAATATGTTGCACTAGAGAAGCTCTGAGAAAGAACTAATGAACAGAATATTTTATTGGCTTGTAAAGTTTTATTACGTACTGGGTGTGTTTATGAAATGAAATGAAATTTATTTTTTATCACACCTGCTCTGAAAATACATACTAATTATACCAATAAGAGGGAAGAAACGCCTTTATCCCGCCCTTCAAATCCTTTCATCCCAAGGTATGGAAGTTTGCATGAAAATCCTTCCGACCCAAGGGTGGGAAGTATGTATGAAATTCCATTACATACCCGGTTTTTTTTTTAATTGTCAGCAGTCATACTGCAAAGAGACTAACTGTCTACTAATTAAATTTCAAGTAAATTGTTACTGGCCACATACAGTTTTTTTTTTACCAGTTACCAACCTCCTTGGTGCATACAGAAAATTAAAAACGAAATTATTTTTGTATATAAAACGCGCGGAATCACGGAAGAAGTGGCTGCATGACCTTATGATCTTAGCCTACTCCAGAAACGGGCGAATAAAAAAAGGAAAAGCCCGCGCATTTTCGCAAATCTTCGATTGATTTAGCATTTATCTTTGTGTTTTTTGTAAAATATGGATGCATTTATGTCTATAATTTTCCTCGTAGGTGTAATAAAAAGCACTATACATACCTCAGGATAAAGTACAGTTCCATACCTCAAATGGTTTGCGCCCCTCGCAAGCTCGTGGCGCAAATGCCATAATCTCGGTGTGGAACTGTCACTTTCTTCCCTCTGAAGTAATGTACTATGCATTCAATCAATCAAATGTCTTTATTACTGTAGATTTACCTAAGTCCCTTAATGCATGGACTGACCCGAAATGGATCGCGATTTTCAACCTTATTGGTTGATAATAAAGTTAAAAGCCTACGAAACCATATATGCAGTAAAGGGTTAGCAATCGTAATGTTTGCCACTTCTCTACATTAGACCACTGTGGGAGAAGAGGGCGTAGAAACTCCCACAGATTGATTTTTAGATCACTTTTAAAAATTGCTTGTGCTTAACTAATACAAATATGAAAAATTTCATTATTATGATTAATGAGCAGGAATAAATAATTTCAAAATTATTAACAGCAAGGTCTGTGTTGAGCCAGATTAACAGTCCCGTAATTTAAGTAATCTTGAACATTGTAATATCCCTTTTTCGACAAAGTCGCTTTGACGTGGTTTTTAAATTGCTCATGCTCATTGATATGGAACCGTCATAGGTCTTATAACAATTATAGAACAGCACATTCAGCCAGCTTGTGGCATGCAAATAATGTAGTCAGTATCTTACCTCGACCATGACGTCACTAAACATATCAGGATCTTGCGAGTTGTTGGCACGAATGACTAGTCTGTAAATACATTTTAAAGTTATTTGCATTTATCCTTAATTAATAATATAAAAATTTGTAGTAGTATCATGTAGTAGTAGAGACTCATCATCTACCTTATCTTTGTTGTTAAGATTTTTTTATCACACCTGCTCTGAAAATACATACTAATTATACCAATTAGAGGGAAGAAACGCTTTTATCCCGCCCTTCAAATCCTTTCATCCCAAGGTATGGAAGTTTGTATGAAAATCCTTCCGACCCAAGGGTGGGAAGTATGTATGAAATTCCATTACATACCCGGTTTTTTTTTTTATTTGTCAGCAGTCATACTGCAAAGAGACTAACTGTCTACTAATTAAATTTCAAGTAAATTGTAACTGGCCACATACAGTTTTTTTTTACCAGTTACCAACCTCCTTGGTGCATACAGAGAATGAAAAACGAAATTATTTTTGTATATAAAACGCGCGGAATCACGGAAGAAGTGGCTGCATGACCTTATGATCTTAGCCTACTCCAGAAACGGGCGAATAAAAAAAGGAAAAGCCCGCGCATTTTCGCAAAAACTTCGATTGATTTAGCATTTATCTTTGTGTTTTTTGTAAAATATGGATGCATTTATGTCTATAATTTTCCTCGTAGGTGTAATAAAAAGCACTATACATACCTCAGGATAAAGTACAGTT
This sequence comes from Argyresthia goedartella, assembly GCA_949825045.1. Taxonomy (NCBI): domain Eukaryota; kingdom Metazoa; phylum Arthropoda; class Insecta; order Lepidoptera; family Argyresthiidae; genus Argyresthia; species Argyresthia goedartella. The sequence continues at coordinate 12,281,552 of OX463815.1, forward strand.
CCATACCTCAAATGGTTTGCGCCCCTCGCAAGCTCGTGGCGCAAATGCCATAATCTCGGTATGGAACTGTCACTTTCTTCCCTCTGAAGTAATGTACTATAAATTGGCAGTACTTTTATCGTGTAGGGTTTTTTAATCCTCCTAACAATAAATACCCGTCCCGTGCTATCTAGGAAAAAGTGTACTTACCTAAACACGCCATCAGCAAAATGCATCAGATTCTTTATAATCCTCAGATCACCCGTAACGTTATTCAGTGACACCACGCTTATATTTTCATGCTTCTTTTGTATCGGTGATTCAAAAGTTAAGTTCACTATCTTGTAGTCTATTGGCAAAGACTCCGGGTCTTTGTCTATGGCCTTTACCGTCGCGATCGTGGTGTCTATAGGCACGTTGAGTTTTACTCCTATCGTTATGTTAGGGCTTTCGAATTCTGGTCGGTGGTCGTCGATGTCGACTATCTTGATCAACACCTGGATTTCTGAGGGATCCTGTAATGTTAACGATTATTATCATAACGAGGCTTATAGCATTTCGAAAATAGAGCAATGTTAGTCACTGGCAAAATGTCTGCCACCCTTTATGGGAAATGGCGTGATTAAGGCGGAGTCATACCTACTATATGCCATTCATGAAGCCCGTATCACGACTGCCTAAGGAGAGAGCGGCGAAGCCCAGATAAAAGGATATTCAGAAGAGCCACATGAATAGATGCAACATTGAGCCCTTCGTATGCCCCCATACAGTCTGGCAGAGAATCGTCCAGAATAGCGAACTTTAATTAAGGAAAACGTTTACAGCTTTTAAAGCCAAAAACGGGCTGACTTAGACAAGAAGCAAGACAACTTGAAGGCTAAACCACCTGCAGCCAAGTGTAACAATTACCAAAACGATGTATAAACGTGCACTTAATGTGCGTGCGTTCCTTTACTGCCAACATTGGCTATATAAGTCATATAAAGGCAGGGTGGAGCGTGTATCATGACGCTCCACTAACCAACCAGGGACCTCATAAAGCAGTCGCCGTGGCCGGATACGGCTTGGAACTCATCATCATCATCATGTATTTCAGAAATCAGTTAAGGCCTTTGGTCTAATTATTTTTTCTCCATCTAATAAAAAGAAACCCTCCGATCACAGGAAACGATGTTTATTGTGCTCTGAGAGATATAAAATACGATAAGAGCAACGGCGAGGATGGCGTCACGACAGAGGCTTTAAAATTTGGAAAACCCGTTCTGCTTCTCTTCTAACCTTACAAAGACCACGGAAATTTTGAGGCATCGCAATTTAGAACCTCATGCCATAGTAATAAAATTAAAAAACTATAACTTGAAAATGGCATCTTAAGATGCCGTGGGTCGTTGAGACCTTTGTAATAGCATCCTCTACAAAGGCAGTTTTCCAAGTAAATTGTGCCACTCCTTCATCATCCTGTTGCAGGAAAAATATGATAGAAGCGATATCGGCAACTATGGACCTGTTAGCTTAGTTTTCCATATTAATATTTGTTTAAGTTATGGAATTCGGGATGACTTAGCAATTAGACGCAAATTAATCGCAGGAGTAAACAGATTTCAGACCTGGCTTCTTCACTAACTGACCACCTCCATACGCTCAACCAAATCATCGAGAAGTACTAAGAGTTTAATAAACCATTATATCTGGCATTTGTGGACTACTCCTTAGCGTTTGATAGCGTCTCCCATTCAGCTATTTTCAGCGCCCTCAGCCATCATAAAATTAAACAGGAATATATACATATTATTAAATTTGTATATGTCACCGGAAGATAGTCAATATCGTAAGATAGACAGATAGTAAACCAGACCGACAGTGTTGCAACCTAACACCAAGGCTATTCGGGGGCTTCGCTGCCCTCGCCCCCTCTAGTCTTCACCTAAGCTACCGCAGTGTTTGTCCTGGTGTTTCGTTTGCAATTCAAGTTTAAACCAGTTTACTATTTATCGGTTTTAACCGTTAGTTTATCAACTAACGCGTCATATATTAGGTCCTTACATATGAAATTGGCGCTTCGCCGTACTGGCCACTTTGATCTCAAATATCTCCTCTATGGTTAGGAATCCCAAATTAAAATTTATACAGCTATTTACTCATGTATTTGTGTTTTTAAAATTATAATGTATTTGGTTTTTCCTCAATTGTTTTTTTTCTTGCGTCACTCAGCTTACAAAATGGAAAACTTAAAATATCGCGTTATTTACGAGTATGAGTTCTACCGTGGCACCAGTGCTGCAGAAACGGCTCGAAGGATTAATGATGTGTATGGCGACGGTGCCGCAATAGAAAACACAGTGCGTTTTTGGTTCCAACGTTTTCGTTTTCGAAATTTCGACCTGCAGAACAAGCCCCGTGGACGGCCGGAGAACAAAGTTGATAATGAAGAATTGGAGGCTATTGTGGAAGCGGATCCATCGCAAACCACGTCCGAGTTAACTGCAGGCTGCGGTGTTGGTGATAAAACTGTTTTAATCCACTTCAAGCAAATTGGGAAGGTGAAAAAGCTTGAAAGGTGGGTACCTCACGAACTGAGTGAAGCAAATCAACAAACGCGCGTTGACTGCTGCGTTGCAATACTCACCCGGCACAATAATGAAAGGATTTAAAATCTAATCATTACCTGTGATGAGATCCTGTACGATAATGGGAAGCGCTCATCGCAATGGCTGAGCCCTGCCGAACCAGCCAAACCATGCCCCAAGCGAAAATTGACTCCAAAAAAGTTACTTGTGAGAGTTTGGTGGACTAGTGCTGGTGTCGTTCACTACAGCTTTCGTAAATCTGGCCAGACGATTACGGCAGATGTCTATTGTCAGCAACTGCAAATCATGATGAAAAAGCTAGCTGCTAAACAACCGAGGCTGGTCAATCGCTCTAGGCCACTGCTGCTTCATGATAACGCTAGACCACACTGCACAACAGACGGCTACCATAATAGAGGAGCTTCAATTGGAATGTCTAAGACATCCACCGTACTCTACGGACTTTGCTCCAACAGATTACCATTTTTTTTTCGAAATTTGGATAACTTCTTGAAAGGGAAAAAATTCAACTCTGATGGGGCAGTCCAAACCGCCTTCAAAGATTTTATTGATTCCCTTTCGAATGTTTTTTTTTAGTAAAGGGATCGAAGAACTACCTATAAGATGGCAAAAGTGTATAGATAGCAATGGTACTTTGATTAAATAAATATATTATATTTAAAAAAAAAAACGACTATGTTCCTCCCATGCAAAACGTCAATTTCATATGTAAGGACCTAATAGTAAGCAGTACGCTACAGTTTACTATCTGTCGATATTTAGCCCTAACAAGAAAAAAAACGTTAGTTTGTCAACTAACGCTTTTGACAATCTTACGGTGACATATATAACAATAGCACCGCCAACATAAAACTGCAGTCAGCAGACCCTTCCGATACGATCGAGAAAGGCGTGAAACAGGGTGACACGTTGTCACCAAAAATTATTCACAGAGGCGCTCGAAGAAGTCTTCAGGAAGCTGACATGTCCTTGGGCAAACTCAAACTTTTTTTTTACATTGTAAGTAGGCTAAAAAATGCACTTTTACAAGTCAGACACTTATACTGGAGAAAAAATAAAAAAATAATAAAATATGATCACCTAAACTAATAAGTAACTGATTATGGTCGAGTTTGGAAAAGAAAATTTTCCTATCTAGTGATACATGGCTGAATTTCGCACATGAAAAGAAAACTCCATTAACTCTACCATTTCTTCGGAAATACGCTCGTAAGAGAAGATAGCACCAAGAAACTCTACGGGGATACGATGTAATGTTCCAATTTTCATCATTTTTTTATGCCACACTGGACAATATAAAAAGCATCTAATGCGTCAATATGATAACATCGTATCTTTAAGTGTCATTAAGATGTCTCAAAATAATAATTTTACAAAAGAAATAAATAAGAACAACCAAAAGCTGTAATGAACATAACTTGTGAGAAGACAGACTGGACCAGCCCCTCCAAGCAGCACCCGTTCACAAGTATGACTTATGCGCCAGTCATCACCCAACTCGCCATATGGAGGCAAATGGGGGAATCGTTGTCGGTGTCAGAAGGCTCACAAACCTTCGCTTTGCCGATGACATTGTCCTTTTCGCACCGTTAGCCCTTGAACTAGGAAAAATGCTGTAGGAGCTCAGTTCGGCGAGCTATGAGGTTGGACTGAAGAGATGATGATCGGTCCAAAACACAACTTATGACAAACAGCGTGAAACGCAGAGTGGAAGTAGATGGGCAGGGTATACGTTACGTCGATTGGTCCAGATAGTCCATTCGAAAACAGTGAAATCGAAAATTTCAAACGCCTGGGAGAGCTACTGGTCCATGAAACAGCTGATGAAGCAATGAGTAATGTGTTATGAGACCCGTTGCACTCGCGGCATTTCTTGTTTGATGTACAGGGTTTGTCGCCGTGACTGAAGAGGCAGTTTGCACAGAAGTTCAATTTCGCAATTGTTTGTCGTTTTTGTGACGGCGATTGTGCCAGGAATTGTGTGCAGTAGTAAATACCATGTTCGTTACTTGTACAAATTGGGCAATTATACTTGTAAATTTTCCCGGGTCTTGATGTAACCTTGTTGCTCGAGTAGTACTTGTAGTTTTGTACTTTTTCTTGTTTAGAGGAACTTGATGTCGCAGATTTTGATTGGTTGTATTCTTGCTTTTTGGGTGCTGACTCCATGGTGGTAAACTTGTTCTCCATGAAGTAAAAAAAATCGCTGAGACTCGGTAGCTTTCTTGGTTGCTTCAGGGAGTCCAGATAATCGGAATGAGTTTCAGAGTCGAGCTTCTGCACTAAAATATGTACCAGAATTGGGTCCCATGTTTCAATGTTGACCCCTAGGTTTTTTATAGCATTCAGACATTCTGTGAGAACGTCATGGATGCGTTTGATGTTGTGCGATTATGGGTACTGCATGGTTTGAATATTAATCAAAGTACTCATATGTGTTGAAAAAATGAATTTATTGCTGTTGTACCGGTGGTTTAGAATTTCCCACGCGGTAAGATAATTTTCCGAACTAATCGGAAGATGTTGGATCAAACGCTCTGATTCTCCTTTACTTCAGAGGCAGCCTTTCGCTGACTCTGAAGCGGAAGCTCGTCGACATGTGTATCCTGCCTATCCTTACCTACGGCGCCCAGACGTGGCCACTGACCAATCATATAAAGTCCAAACTCAAGGTTTGTCAAAGGGCTATAGAGCGCAGTATGATAAGAGTCTCAGAAGCATCAACCTGCGTTCCATAACTCGCATCATAGACGTGGGTGCAAGTGCCAAACTCAAATAGTGCTGGGCCGGACTTGTTTGTCCTATAGACCCCGATAAGTGGGCAAAGATTGTTAACAATAGGGTACCTCAAGACGGACGCCGCCGAAGAGGTGGGCCCAGGAAGTGATGACGCGAGGATCTGGAGGGGTATCTAGTTAGGGATGTGTGGACTAAAATTGGGGAGGCCTTTGCCCAGCAGTGGGAAACACCACAGGCTACATAAAAATGAATAAAAGAGAACTGCCCACATCGTATAACTCACCAATCGATTAAAAGCCTTGTTGACCCGCTGTTTGGTACCATATTTCAAGCACTTGATCGTCAAAAGTTGCCTCGCTAGTGATTCCCTATCCAAGCGAGCTGCAGCTTTGATCACGCATTTGCTGTCGTTCGTGCGTTCTAGTTTGAGTAGACCCAGGTCGTTTCCAGCTGAAATATGTTACAATATTATTGGATTTAACAAACTCGCGTAGGCTGAAAAATGAGTCTGTTAAATTCCTTGTTTAATCTAAATCTGGCGGTTATAAACGATAGACGTACTCGTAATTTGGGAGTGGCAAAAAGAAAAGCCAAGTTCGAAACTGGCGATAACCCATATAAACTTTCGTTTCCTTGATGACTCGAATCAGATTTATCAAAACAGGTTTTGGCACTAATTCATAATATAGCCTCTGAAGAATCATTCCCTAGTGGAAAAAAAAACAATGAACCTTCTTACATTTTATGACGTAGTCAATAGCGGCATTGTCTCCTATATCTTCGTCAATGGCTTCCAGAGTTCCTATGACGGTGTCTATTGGCACTTCTTCGTTGGTCTTCATTAGTAGAGGTGGATCATCCTGAAAAAAGATAACAGACCATTCCGAGGTAGATCTTTCCTTGGTGTGCGTTTTTAACTATCTGATTCTATCAAACAACTGCTTCAATGAACCAAAAGTCAGCACTTACCTAAATTTTCCCACCTTAGGTTCTTAAGAATCTAAGAATAATCTGGTTACCAAGTTTTACATTGGTTGTTATCTTTGTCCCATACATAAGATAATCTTTGTTGCCTCAAGATGTTTCTCAAAACTCAAAAAAACTCAAAACGTTTATTCTGTAAATAGGCCACAAGGGCACTTTCACATGTCATTTCATTTCATTTTTTACAGAACATTTGGTATTATTATCATATTATCAGAAAAAAAAAAGTACTTAATTATTGTTTCTGAGAGATGTAAAGAGTCTCATGTCATAATAAAATAATTAAAATATAAATAACAGAGATGTATAGTCTCTTTAGTCAATAATACAATGATAATAGGAGATGTAATAGGAGATGTAATGTTTCCTTCGCTACGTATCACGACATATCTACAGACTTGAAGATCTCCAATGTTCCAAATCTGATTCGATCTTAATAAAATATTTAAATTCAAGTGTCTATACTTACAAGCTGTCTAGAGAAGTGTGGCTTATGATCGTCCACATCTGTGACTGAGACTGTAGCTACCCTTGCGCTGTGCTGAGGTGGTTGGCCTCTGTCCCACACCTCCAGGACCAGGGTGTATGTAGCCTTGTACTCCCTGTCTAGCGGCTGTCGCGTTGTAATGATGCCGGTTTGGTGGTCTGAAAGAAGCCAAAAAAACACAACGTTGCAATTTTCACGTTAAAGAAGTTCTTTGAAGGCATACATTAGACGAACAAAATACATCAACATGAAGCCTTGATAAGTTGATATACCTGTCTTTTGATCTTATTTCAGACTAAAAAGGTCATGATTTTACTCAATAGGTTTGATCAATGTTGTTTTAATCATTCGGATTCAAAATTAAGATTATTCTTATTTCTATTTCTGAAAGAAATACACCGAAGAAATTTACCAATAGCAAACATCTTTGCGTCAGCGTTGTTCTGTTGTATAGAATAGTATAGTTGTCCCGATGGTTGAGTCGGATCATCAGGATCACTGGCTACTGCTTGGAATACAGCCGAACCAATTGTAGCGTTCTGTAAAGATAATGTTAAGATAACTTCATTAATCCATGTTTGTTTTCCTGGATGTTCACTTAATGTCTTGTTTCTTGTCAATATCAATCAGCCTGCGTTTACGCCACTGATGGGTATAGGCCATCTACTCATTTCCGGGTCCATTGCCTGACATCTATGGCGACGATGTCATCAGTCCATTTGTTCCTGTAAGACATTAAGAGGGTAACCAGAAATGAGCAAAGCGCGGGCGGCCCGGCCGCATGCTTCAGTCTCGTAATATTCGTAGTCCGGAGCATAAGCTGTTGTTTTATTTATCAGTTTCTTGTACCTCTGACAATATCGTTCCTATTTAATGTAATTATCCACTTTCATCTCACATACCTCACTGATACGCAATATTTCCTCGTTAGTCGGTCTAATAAACCTGGGCACTCCGTCATTTGCGCTAACATCTCCGATGTACAGCTGCAGCGACGTGTCCCCTGTATGGCCACCACCATCTGTCGCGCCAACTAGTAAGCGGTAAGGTTCGATACGTCCCCGGCCTGTGAGATCTCGGTTGGATCTAATTTCCCCTGTGGACTGGTCTATTGTGAAGAATCCTGGAATTCAAGAGATAGTGTCAGAATATTAACCACCTTCTCGCTATCTCAGTTTTCTTTCGACTAAGCCGCATCTAATGCTGAAAGGCTCATATTATTTTCTTTATATATCTCGAGTCACGTACCGTTGGTCTCCCCTTCATCCAAGAACTCGTATTTAATTTCGCCGCCTAATCCTTCATCAGGGTCCGTTGCTATCACCTTGGCGACGCTGATACCAATCGGAACATTTTCTGGTACTACAGCTGAAATAAAAAAGTTTCAAAGCCAGTTTACGATATGTACAGTATCTATTGAATTGTCATAGCGATCTGATTTCTATATTACCAGTGTAAACAGATTTTTCAAAGGTTGGCGCATTGTCGTCTACATCTAGTACGTCAATTAGAATGGTTGCTGATGTCTGCAATCTATCAGAACCCCCTTTAGGTGTATCCATAGCTTCTATTTCAAGTCTTAAGACTGATTGTCGCTCTCGGTCTAATGTCTTATTTGGTGCTATCTGCAAATATTTTAAATTATTATTCTGTCATGTATTGTGAAGTTTATGCTATTTAGTATATTTACCTGTATTACACCAGTGACATTGTCGATGGTGAAAAGGTCAGAATTTTCGCCTCTCAGTGCATATCGAATATCAGAAAATCCTTTCTCTTTGTCAACTTGAGTCAATAAGGCATCAGAGTCAGTTGCCTTTACTGTCAGTATTTGTTCAGGATGCTTTATAGACTCTAATACGCTTACTTTGTACAACTGAAACGATTTAAGTATCAGTTAAAATTCCGCTGTCTATACATCAGCGATGCGTTATCTCTCGTCAAAACTTACCTTTTTATCGAATTCTGGTGAATTGTCATTCAAATTAACAACCTCAATAATAATCTTAGCCATACTATTTTTGCTACCGTCATTGCTCGCAGCTTTGACTGTCAATGTCAGGTTGGGCGTCGTGAGCTCTTCGTAGTCTAAATATCTAGTCAAAACTACCTGCCCACTCAACGGATCAACCTGTATCAGGCCAGTCTCAGAATTTATAACTTTGAAACTAGAAACCACGTGACCTGAGATTGGGTCGTCTGCACTTAGAACTAAAACAGTGCTTCCTATAGGCTGCCCTTCTTTTATTTTTTGGTATATTATAGGATGGGAACTTGACCATCCTGGGTTAGTGAACTGTGGATTCTTGTCAGCAAAAGGTTGTATGTAAACTGTATGTTCGACTACAGCAAATTGATTGTGTCTATCGATCTCCGCATTTGCGTCAACAACTTTCACCGTCAAAATGACTATAGACGCTTGACTGTAGTCCAATGTTCCATTCACGGATATCTCTCCAGTATCTTGGTTTATACGAAATTTTGTCTTATAGTCGTAAGGAGAGTTAGGTTTTAGTTGGACTCCTGCTTTTGAAAAGGCCTTCAGTGGCTCTATCAGGCTGTATTTTAACTTGGAATTGACATCTGTATCGTATGCCTCCATTTTGGTTACCAAGTCTCCGGTTTTAGTTTTTTCGCTAATATAAGTAGTTGATTCAGTTGTATTGAATCTCGGTGCTTTGTTATTGACATCTCGAATGGTGACAAACACTGTAGTAGTGGCAGTTTCAGGTATTGGTAATCCGCTATCTACCGCTGACACTATTATTTCGTATTTATCTGTGTTTATGTCTCTGTCAAGGTTGGCATCGTTGGAAACTGTCATCAATCCTGTTCTGTAAATAAATAAAAGACATTGTCCCGGTCGACTATGTTAGTCATATTTTCACGTAATGTTAAGATAAGTTGACGACCGTCACAGATAAGGTATAGTTTGTTATGGACTTAGATTTTTTCCATTGTTATAAGTACATTCATTTATTTTTTTCCCTAAAGGGGGGAGTATCTGTGCCGGTCGACTATGTTAGTCATATTTTCACGTAATGTTAAGATAAGTTGACGACCGTCACAGATAAGGTATATTTATATTCATCACGCACTATGTCTTATGCACGTCATTAGTAACATGTACCAACCTAGTATATAAGCTAGGATTTCCTATAATAAATTAGTCTAGTCTAGTATTTTGCGCGCATCTCAAGCCTTTTACTTTGCTCCCGAAGATGTCGCTCTCCTTATAATTGCCTCTGGCAAAGACATTGTGATACTTGAGACAAATCAACATAAAGAAGAATAATTATAATTTTAACTCCGTGACTTACTTTTCATTGATAATAAAGTTGTCCTTTGAACCGGATACAATATGATAAGTCAGTAAATCATCGAGTCCATCGGGATCGTTAGCTGTTACCATAGTAACATTTTCACCAGGTTTTGCATCTTCTTTTATACTAGCCTTATAGTTCATTGGGTTCAGCTCAAAAGTGAAATCTTCAGTGCTATCGGGATTGCGCGGTGATACTGTGTTTTTGTGGTTGTGGAAGTTTCCTTTGAACGTTGGTCTTTGGTTGCCAGGTACGCCCACCCTTATGAATACTCGAGTGTCGTTGTGTAGGGTTGGGATACCTGAAAATGTTTTAATTAGATATATATATATATAACTTTACCGCCGACAAATCGGCCCTCCCATGCTTCGCGGGATATGGGGGTAGCATGGCATTGCCGCCACGGTGACATATCTTAAGATTCTAAATTTTCGTGTTATTTTTTAGGCAATAATATGATAATAGATCGATAGATAATATGTTAGTATTAAGTAACAAATTCTTATTAATAAATAATTACTTTGACACCGTAATACAGTAATATATATATATATATATATATATATATATATATATTATTTAATGTTATTAAGGATTTAAAGAAGATAAAATTTCTAATCATATTTTTTCATCTGAATTTTCAGATTCAGATTTTGAGTCTGAGGAAGATTCGGGTGACATTTCTTTACGTAAAGACAAAATAATCTCATGTGTATCGGACGCAAGGCTACAACCGCGCGAGCTCTGACTATTAACGTCTATCGATGTCGGCAGCTGGTAGCTGACTGATTGATTAGTCAATCGAGCGCAGTAGGAGTGAGCGTTCTAAACACGCACCGTTTAAAAACACCGTTTCCTCCCAAGAACGCACGCACCGTTTTTCGATTTCAAAGTTGACAAAGTTACTGTTGCGGCTACTTTCGTATTATATGTAGAGAATTAGGTGCATTCATAAGATGTAGTTTGTATTATGAATGCGCCTTACCCACATAGAGTATGAAAGTTGCCGCTCAGTTCTTTGTTAACTACTTTTTGCCATCTAAAATACATGTTACCGATTTTTCACTAAAATTATACAACCTATATTACTTTCACGGTCTCCACATATACAACGACACCTCATTTGACACTTTAACATAGTTAACTATCTATGAATAACTAAGATCAGCAACTCATTACGTCAAATATTTAAAAAATCTCATATAAAAATAAATATTATTTCAAAAGTTAACTTCCAAAGTTGCACCCAAAGGTGCATAAATTATTTGTCATCGTTGTCATCATGCAAGGTACAATAGCTCATGTGAGCCCCAGCCCATTTGTTTAAATCATTTCCGAAAAAATGTGTTTTAATATGGCGTATAAGGAGGTATACCGGAGACAATGTTTTATTTTTACATTCTTGACATTAAGTTCCTATAAGTATGGAGGCCGCTTTTTAGACCATGGTGCGTCGTCATCACGTCACTGTCACTGAGCGGCCATTGTGCTAGCTGAATCGGGACCGATCATGCTCAAACAAGCGTCGTCATATTGCAGGAAACAAAAATTCCATCTGAGTTACCTTTAAATACCTTTGAAAACTTTATTCATAACACGTCAAAGACGATAATAGCAACTCAAGAGCACCAAGTATATTTTAGAATAAGAAGGCAACACAGTTTGACTCTCCCGATGACCGACGTGATGCTCGCAACTATTCAAAACTGTACATCATATGGAACATTGCATCAAACAAAACTAGGCACTAACGAGACCATTTTGTAGACCAGTTTTCCTATAAAAAAACGGTTCTCGTCTCGTCATTGAAAAGAACGACGACCCATTAGAGCGCACCCCCTGCTCAGCGTCCCGCGGACCATGGGAGGGTCGGATTTACGACGGTCAAGCTGTAGCTGCTCTTGATGCAGATTCTTATTTTTACATTTAGTTATACAGGGTCTCCGGTAGATCGAGGCAAAATCTTCAACCGAAGCTAGTACATTTAGAACCATTTAAGCCAAACATACATACGGCGAAGTCTTACCGTTAATTTTTTATTGATGATTTAGTGTTTTTGAAGAAAATTTCCAGATTTTCACAGTTAAGTGATTTTCATTGTGAAACTGAACAATAATTGGATTATTTTACAATTGATTCTAATAAATCACTTAATAAGAATACAAATAAATCTTGATTTGTGCATCTGCTACGTTAGACTTGGTTTTTACAGACCATTGAAGAGCACTGCAAAATTTCAATCATCAATAAAATGAGTTTTTCGGACCTAATTTAACAAAAACTTGTGAAAGATTTTTATGAGCAAATCTTTATAAAAACATTCTTAGTCAATGATCTTTCATTTAAGGTATTATTGACGTAGATACCTCGCACATTCTTGAAGTTATGTTACAAACCGTTTGAGGGAGAAAAATAGACTTTTTAGACAGACTTTTTAATTAATTAAATTTATGATGTTCATTCTCGAAATGAGATCCTTAGTTCCTAACACAGACACGAGTCAATGTTCTGACTTCTGATTTTATTTTTGATCTGACTGTGATTTTGAGCATCATTTCATCTTTCATGGTGTCGAAAGCCTATTATTATTTTTGAAATCAACTCTTCTTTTGTGTTGATGGCTACGTTAGAATAGACCAGTTCTTCGGCTCTGCCCCACACAAAATATCCATTTGGGTCAGGTCTGGTGAACGAGCAGGCCAAGGAATAGGCCCGTCTCTGCCGATCCAGCAATCGGGAAATCAGTCTTCAAGATAACTTCTGACTTCAATAGTCCAATGTGCTGGACAGCCGTCTTGTTGGCATATGAGTTCCCGATCCATCGGAGCTCCAGACTCTTCCACCAAAACCGGGAGGTCGTTCTGGACAAAATCCAAGTAGTTTTGGCCGATTAAGGTATCTGGTAAGAAGTGTGGCCCATTCAACGTCCTGCCTATCAATCCGGCCCACACATTGACTGAGAATTTCCTTTGGAATGACACTTCCTTTTTCCAATATAGATTGTTATGCTTGTCAGCCCATTTATGCCTATTATGGAAGTTCGTGATACCCTCTCTGGTGTACCTCTCGCTTATTAAGTAGTTTATTAGAATCAAATGTAAAATAATCCAATTATTGTTTAGTTTTTAAATTATAACCACTTAACTGTGAAAATCTGGAAATTTTCTTCAAAACACTAAATCATCAATGAAAATTTAACTTCGCCATATATGTATGTTTGGCTCAAATGGTTCTAAATGGTCTGTACTAACTTCGGTTTAAGTCTTTGCATCGATCTACCGGACACCCTGTATATAAATATGATAAAAGCATTTTATTGTCCCTTGGCTTACCGTAGTCTGTAGCTCTGACAACAAGTTCGTACTGTCCTCGCGTTGTGTCCATAGAGTCGACTCGGTTCACAATCCTTAGTTCTCCTGATTCTGGATCAATGGTGAACACATTTCCGTTGTTTTTAATACTGTTGTCTGATATTATACTGTACTTTACTCGACCATCGCCTTGAGTTGGACCATCAACGTCCGTTGCCTGAGAATATTAAAAATATCATATCACATGGTTATCCATTTTCGATTCATTGCAGTTTGTGGAGGCTTCAATTAAAGTACTTACTCTGATGACAAACTGAGGTTCAAAGCTGGTAGCTCCGTCTCTTATTGTCCTAGTATATTCCGAGGTTTCAAAAACAGGTGCATTATCATTAACGTCTATAACATCTACAAATATACTACTTGACGACACTTTACCGCCTCCATCTTTTGCCAAAAGAGTAAGGCTGTAACTTTTCTGCTTTTCATAGTCTAAAGTCCGTTTGACGTACAGACCTCCTTTACTTATATCAGTTTTAAAAAGATGCGAACCGAATCCTGTCAGTGAGTATTCTACTTCACCGAATATTCCATAATCTCTGTCTGTTGCTTGTACATCACCGATGTTAGATCCAGCAGTGGCATTTTCAAGAACATTGAACTTGTAACTTGACATGTCGAAAACCGGGGCATTGTCGTTCACATCCAACAACTTTATATTTATGGTTGCTTTTGATAATTCTTCTTCATCAACTGAAGCTATTATATCAAAACTAAAGAATCTCTTGGTAGGATCGTCCACGTCATAGTCGAGTCTAGACGAATCCTTCACTTTGATGCTAATTGGAGTTCTTCCTTCGCCGTGCTCAGTACTTAGAGCAAAAACTTGCCCTTCGTAGTGTTCTCTTATCTTTAAATCATATTTACTATTATGTCCAATATCGTTATCTTGAATATAAATTGAAAGACCAGGTATCGGGCTTCCATTCTCGATATTCTCGGGAATTGAGATATCGAAAACTTCTTTGTTGAATTCAGGTATATGGTCGTCTTCATCGGTTACTATTATTGTAACTTGGGATACTGTATAGTCTGATGGCACTTCGTTGTTTATAAGCTCAGTAGCCTGAAAAAATAATCATAACTACATTTTAACTGCGCTAAATATTTGAGTTAAGGCCTGTACGCTTCACTTGTTGGGACATCTTTTGGCTATATTCCTGATTCCTTACTTTACTTACATTTTGTTAGTTTTAGATAGAATGTCGAATCAGTTTTTGGTTGATTTTGTTTACCTTTATGAAAAAGTTGTACACTCCACCATTTTGCATGACGGTTTCGCTTTCTCTATCAATTGGTACATCCGTGGTGACCAGCATGACTTTTCCTGTTGCCTCGTCCATTTCTAAAGTGAAATAGTCTTCAATATCTCCTTCAACGCTCATCAAGACTGGACGAGGATTCGCAGTGTCTCCGTCTCTGGCTACGATTTCCATTATACTGGTTCCCTGTTGGAGAAATTCAATAAACTACTTGTACTCACATGGAGTAAGTGGAAGATTAATTTTTTGTGAGACATGAGATTGAGTGTTTTAATTTTTTAATGCTTCCCAATTCCGTGATCTCATGATCATGATCTACCAAAGAAAACTCCTACATTTTAGTCATGTAAAGTGAACTCAAACTATTTTTTTTTGCAAATAGGCAAAAATAATGCTCTTTTTCCATGTACATGGATAAAATAAATCAAATATGATTAACTAAACTAATGAGTACATGATAGATTGAGGTTTGAGCTTGAAAAGGTTTGAGTAAGAGTTTGGCTGATTTCATATTTTAAAAGTGTTGAACTACTAGATTTGTCTCTGCCACCACTTATGCCAATAAGCTTTAAGTTATGATTTTTTACTGTGTTAATTTTCTCCTTTAATTACCTCAGGAGTATTCTCAGGCACAGTAGCTGAATATGGTCCATTAGTGAATACTGGCGGTTGGTCTTGTACATCGAATACAGTCACGGCGACACTGGCCACAGCTCTTAGAGGTTTGTCTGATAAGTCACGAGCCTCTATACTGATGATGTAAGCTGATCGACTCTCGTAGTCCAGTTGTCGGTTGAGGTAGAGACGGATTTGGTACTTGTTTGGTGATATCTGTGAAAGTAAAAATACTTAGATGGTCATCGAGTCGAGTTATCTTCTCACGCACCCTTTCTGGGGCGTGTGGAGTCAGGGTTAGATCATCGGATCTGTTCCTGAGGAAGCGCCTCCACTCCTGTGGACAGGTCATCGGGGGGCCCTCACGGGCGGTGGTGATCTTCTATACTGGAGGTGGTCCTGTGGGTGATCGCCGGATAGGCAACCAGGTCGCGTGGCAGGTGGCGGCGGTCGGGTGGGCGTGCGAGGTACGGTGCCAGTTCGAAGATTTGCGGGTGGTTTGACGCATTCGCACGCGCGAACATGCTCTTCGCCAGCCTCTGGACAAACTGGTCCACAGATTCCCATCTAAGATCAGCACAAATTTACCCACTGCTTATTAACCATGCCAACTACTCTGAGCCTCCCTCATCCACTGCCTGCCAGCTATGACGAAGAAGTTATCCGTCCATTTAGCTGCTGTCGGTTTATATAATGGCATTTATTATTTACAAAAAAAAAACAATATTATCCTACCTCATCAGTAACAACTCTAAATGTAGAGCAAGCCTCCACATCGCTTCCTTTCTCGTACGTCACGCATTTTGCCTCAATTGCGGCGTTGAGGCCTTCATCTCGGTCGGTCACTATGATACTTGGTGTTACCTGAAAAATATTACAATTTTAAAATACTCTATTCACCTATTTTGTTTAAGCATGCTATCTTCATTCAGCGTTAATAACTTTTCAATCCAATATTTGATTTAATTTGGATGTCGGCCTGTTTCTGATTTCATTTATTCTGATTCGTATGTATAACTATTTCATTAATTTGGCTTGAAATAGAAACAAAACGGGTTACTTCTTCCTTTTTTTGTTCGACACCTTCTCAAAAGCGTTAATCCCCATAGCGTTAATGCCAGCCGTCAACAACGAGTTTATTATGTATGTTCATCATCCCCAAAATGCTCTTCTTTCAACATATCCTTAGCTCACCAAGATCTCAGCACCATCCGGGGTGGCCTCACTAACATTGACGATGTAAGGGCGGTTGTGAAACACCGGTGGATTGTCGTTCACATCCCGCACAGCTATCACTCGACGGAGCGAGATCGTGTTAGGTTCCAAGTTGGCTATCTGCTCATCTGTAACAACACATCATTAATTTATATTAAAGGATCTGACCCGTTTACAAAATCTCACTGTTGATAAAAATGGAGATGGGTATATTATATATAAGAACGAGGAAAAATAGTCGAATGGGGTTGGCCGGTGAAAGCTAATCATAGGTGGCGCCACGTGCATTTGGTACCTTTATCCAGTTGCCACTTTCAACGATCGACTAATTTCTGGATTTTTTTCTGTGATAATTGGTTATCGGAATCTATTTACTACACAACAAAAGTAATTTTTCGAGTAGGTATATGATATAATCTCATGTAATCACTACTATACAACTTTTTTGTCTTTTTGGCAGGGGTTTTTTACTATATGCGCACATGACTGGCGATTGAACACAGTGTACTGGTAACACTGAAGCGCGACTTTGACGTTAGGGGAACCAACCGATACTAGCGCCACTTTGACAGTTGCCAACCCCATTGGTTAAGGATTTCATGATGTCACCTTTACTTTCCAAGAAAAATTGTTTATGGTTTAAGACATTGCCAATATCGCAATCTTAACCAAGTAACACGGAACTGCATTTTAAAATATCACTTGAGGGCCACATCGGTAATCCAAGTAGGTACTTATGAAGTTAATAGAGTTCAAGCAATCCACAGCTAAGTCTTCATCTTTTTAGTTCCCATACATTTTATGATAACTCCTAAAGCTTTCAAATGTTTTGATATATCCATACCTGTTATGCTGATGATGACTTCCAAGTTGGTCTGCTCCTCTCTATCCAGGGCTTTTGCCAGGGTCACGACCCCCGTCAGAGAGTCCACGCTGAAATACTGCCCCGATATTGAGTACCTCAGAGGACGGCTCTCTGGATCTATGCCTTGGGTTAAAAAAATAAGGAATATGATTTAACAATTTCGTCACAAAGGCAGCAATTGATTATCCATTGGTCAGCCAATACATCGGTAGAGTGGAAAATAATGATTACTATATTGTTGAAAAATAATGTCGTCTCAGTCCTTTAAAGGGGAAATTCGCATTAGTGACAAGTGTTACCATTTTGGTCAAGAATATTTTTGCCATTTTAGAAAGGAAGTTAAAACATTTGTTTAAGTTATCTCGCTCTTACTTTCTCTCTCTCAAATTTCAGCCTATCACACCCCAAGGTCCAGACCATGCTAGTCAAGTGCATAATCCAATTTCGTAGTTCCTATACTATTCATGTTACAAGGTCTTATACTACCTACAAGTCGCTTAGCATATATAGAGAGCTGATATTACCAGTTGCAATAGGTTACAAATTGAAAGTGATCTCAGATTGACTACGATTGTTATTTGTCAAGGCTGTATGTATCGTGTTAGTAAACGTATTGTTTTATTGGGTCTTAATTTTTTTTAATTGCTATTTTATAATGGTCAAATAATAAATCTCTGATCTATATTACTCCTTACAAAGACGTTTCTCGTTTAGAGACCTTTGAAGTTAAAATATTTAGTTAATATTTAAAGTGGACTTGCAGGTTCTATCATAACCTACATTTAGAATTCTCATCGGGCTACTAAAACACTGATAAGCAACTGATTATCCACTTCGGTCAAGACCCTTTTGCTCAGTTAGTGAAACAGTAGCCCAGTATCTATTTCGGTTAGGTTAGACATTTTTGACATTCTTGTGCAAGGCTTGTGTTTAAACGATTACCAAAAAATTCGAAAATTTACTACCAATAAATTCGAAATGACTGCACAAAAGGGATGGATGTCCACCAAATTGTGTTTGGATAAATGATCACCAAACTTCTTTTTATGTTTTGTGTTCTTAAGTTTATGTTTTAAGTATTTTTTGTTGTTCTTACATGTTCAACCTAACACGAAGGATAAAGGGGGCTTCGCTTCGCTCCCCCCCTTTAACCTTCACCTAAGCTACCGCAGTATTTTGCCCTGATATTTTCTGCAACTTTTGGTGGTCGTTTAGCCATTTTGGGTAGGAAAAAAATATTTTGGTGGTCATTATATTTGTTGCCATTTAAAAATATCTATAAAATTAACCACCACACTTACCTTTTAGCTGATACACCGGAGTACCAACAGCCATGTTCTCAGACAGACTAAATTGAGCCATGTCGCCGATTTGTGGCACAAAATGCGGTGCACGGTTGACGACCTGACCGAGGCAGGTGTGACATAGTGCTAGCAGGAAGAGGATGATGAGGGGGTTCGGATCCGTCCAGATGGTGGCTACCTTGCGCTTCTGGATTATTATTTCTGCCATCTGGTGGGAGTGAGATAGGAACAATTATAATGACGATGACTTAAATTTAATTTAAGATAAGCCAGAATTATTCATGGCTAAAGATAAAACGAACCAGCTTGGTTCGACTAATCGATCTACCTGGACTTTCCTCTTTAGCGTTAGAATAATCGAACCAGCAGGACCTCGGAGTCGTGAGGTTCAACTTTTAGACGGTAGTTCTAAGTAAATCAACGACTTTTTCAGGTCCTAGACGTTTTGTTTGAAACATCGCAATTTCTGATTCTAAGCGTCGGGTATCCATTGTAGTTCAGAAGCAATTCGTGTTTAGATATGTACCTGAGCATGTGAATGTTTAATGTTACAGACGCTTTATTTTGATTTGTAGATTCTGTTTCGTAAACTCCAATACTCCCATAACGTATGTCGCAAGACATGTTATGGGAGTATTGCTAGCTTGGGATCTACATCTACAATGAACATATCGTAATTTAGCATAATTTAATACGTGTTTATCAGTACTACTCGGTTTTGTTTACTTTCGTCGAGCTGTAGCCATTAGTTAATGATTCGTTTTTTCCTAATATGCGGTAAACGGACACGGAACTAAATGGCGACTGTAATTAAAATAATTAATGTTTCATAACAGTTTAACGTGGAATGTTGGGCAGTTCAATTAAATTGAATGAAACATGATTTTCATGATTATAGGTTCCAACCACATCTTCGGCGATAGGCTCAGACGCACAATTGATTATTTAATAAGTGCCTTAACGTCGTCGCCGCAACTGTGCCTAGTTTAACCCATAAGAGAAATGAAAAAGGTTTTTAGGGCAACTGCCCGACGCTGAATGTCCGTTTTAAAAGTAACTAAATACATGTAGCCCATAAATGTCCCCATCGAGGGGCACAAGCTTTTATCCGGATTCTAGTAAGATTGAAACATAGGTACTGTATATATTCTAGTCAATGAACGATTCTAGATGGGAAAACTGAAAGCAGAAATTTTGAGAGACAAACATACTCCTGTCCTGACCCCTCCTGAGGTGATTTGTTAGACAACTTCCGCTGAATAGTTTTCCCGCGCAGTGACTTTCAGCATTCGCATTTTTCCGCGATGTTTTTCTTTTAACTTGTAAAATTTCTTGGTCCGACTTTTATGTTAGCAAAAACGTTTAATCGCTTTTGGCCTCGATGGCAGGTTTTCACAATAGTGTTGTTTCAAATCGTTAAATTACACACAAGAAGATTTTAGAACTCGCGGTGTTTCTTAATAGTTTCTTATTTCTTCTTTTGAAAATGTTCATGTTCATAATAAGATAAAATTTATATCTCACAGTAATATTGATCTACCTGGTATCTTCCTCCGTACTTATGTTATATTTTTAGTATCATGCTAGGACCCTGTTAGCCGCAGCAAACGCATTGGCTGCCGGGTCATCCACCACAGAAAGCAACGGTCGCCCGACCTGTCGCTGCTGCGAGGGCAATAGAGTTGTGTAAAGATCCATCGGGCGGCTGATGCGGCGGCCGGTGCTACGTAGAACCTCTGTGAGAATGAGCCTTAGCAGCGTCTCCCTGAGAGCATTATTTCCCGAGCATACGAAACAAGCAATCGCCGGCGAGCAACTATAATTATAACGCTCGGCTCAACGTCCACGCCACTCGAATATTCGACGCCAAATGCTCATTACACGCGAATGCTCTCAGTGTGGACGCTCCTATAGTCAATAAGTAAGATTGAATATTGGTCTAATCTTTTGATAATTTGGTAAGTATAAAATAAAAAGTGATGCTTCAAATCGTCAAGCCTTTATGGCTGTCCACTAACTTGTATAAAACTTAACGAGTGGTTCTGTGAGAAAAGTAGACCTCGCTTCAATTTCAAAATATAAATCCGTCCAAATATAACGCTATAGCAAACTTCCCCCCTTTTCCACCCACCACTCCCCTCTTTTGTTTTTTTTTCGCTACGTCTTGTGTAGAATGATATCCTTAGTGTGTGTTTGTGTGATATCAAGAAACTTGGGTGCCAATTTCGGTTGGAAAATGTGACGGATAAAAGCATTTTTAGCCAATCTTGAAACTGGACGCTTCGTTCGCTTCGCTCGCTCGTTCACTTATCTGCCAGACATAGGGTTGATGTTTGAATAAAACGATATGACGCTTCACGAAAACAGTGCAGACTTGTCATCACATATGTCTATCTCACTTTTCTTCAGACACCACTGTTTTAATCAAATTAAAAATAAGGAGTCATTGATGGTTGTCTTTCGCAAAGACGTTTCGTTTCAAGTAGTGTAAGGTATTTTTAATTTGCTTTTAGTAAAAAAGTAAAATATCTAGTAAAAGCAAGGAGTTATATTCTCGTATACAAATTTTATTAAGGAGTTATGCAACTAGAAATAAATACGACAGAAAAAATATGCGAATTAAAATATGTCCGATTATAGAAACAAGATATTGAGAAAATTTGCTATTAAAAAACCTGCGATCGTGGATAAAAGCGAATACACATTTTCGCTGCTACATAAAAGTCGGACCAAGAAATTTTACAGGTTGAAACAAAGAGATCGCGGAAAATCATGCAAATGTTCGGGAAAACGATTCAGCGGATGCTGACTAACACATCTCTGAGATGAGCCCAAGGAGGCCACAAATATGGTCCCTTTTTAGTTTTTTGCTTTCATCTCAAAAACGACGTTTCAGAAGAAATATTGTTTTTACAAGCTTTTTTATAATGAAAGCTGATAAAATTCTTTACAAAGTTGACTCTACGGTTATACACTTTTACCTATACCCAACTCTGTAAACTGATAGCTGTAATGTTAACCTAAGAAATAATCACAGACTAGTTGCTCCCCGGTTTAGAGTCGCTATTCGCATTCTCTACTACAACAGGATACCTCTGGAGATTTTGCAATTGCCATATGAACAATTTTAAAACCTTGTAAAAACGACTTTATCTAAAAAGGGATATCATCACAATATTTCAAGATTACGGAAATGAAACAGTGCATGGTGTGTTAATTTAACTCAACACAGAACTCGCTTAAAAAATTTGTAATTATTTATTCCAGCACATTACTTGTGATATTTGTACTATATAGTTAAACAAAACCTAAGTATATTTAAAAGAGATCTATAAATCAATCTGTAGGAGTTTCCTCTCGCTTCGTCTCCCACAGTGGTCCGATGTAGAAAATAGGCAAAACAAATCGATTTCTAAACATATTTATATTTACGGAAAATAAAGAATTTTTAATTTGAATATTGGATATTGGATATGGGCTCCAAAAAAAAAGAAGTATTTTTGTCATAAATTGCTTTTTAACTTGAAAATAATGCACCAAAGAACGTTATAGAGCTGAATTGATCTTATAAAATATAAATACATACAGTGGTGGTCACCTAATTAGAAACACTGTACCTATTTAATATTTATGCTTCGGAACGCACCGGTTTTCGTTGCGCGGATCGACCGCGAGTAATCGGGACATCACTAGCGGAAACGGAACCGCAGCTGTCACTCGTACCAACGAGATGAGAAATTAGAGCTTCCTTCTTGTCGTGAGAAAAAACATGTCTGCTCATGGCGTCGGGCCTTGAATGTATTTCAGTGTAACAATTGTCTAACACAGGTGTCGGGCCTGGTCGGAGTGTTAATCATAATAATCGTCGGGAAATAAGTAGATTCGCGTCAGTGATTCGTGTTATGAAGGTTGAAGTTGTACGGTCCCCAACTCGTCGTATTCGGACGGCGACTCCTCGTGTCGGCAAGCAACACGCCGGCGACAGCGTCGGGCAGCGAAACGAGTGAGATTCGGTTCCTCTCCTACCACACTTGTGCTCCTATCCCGTATTCCTGCCTCGAATCGAGCTTTCGAATTCCGGTCTACGACGGCAAGGTAAAGTACCACTCACGATTCTCTCCCGTGCTGGCAAAAACCCAGCCCCTCATGATTCCACGCCGTTCGGTTGAGGCGTGGAATTAAACATTTTGGTAGCAGAGCGTGGTTTCCTAGTGGGAAATCACCGATTCACGGACGGTTGTAGGGTTGTTTTTTTGCCACATGGTAGTTGGGAGAAAAGAATATCTAAGATTGGCCGGCAATCAGTTGTGAGTGAGTCTGTGGTCGGTATACCACAATTAAAGTTCATTTTCGGTTAGTGAAAGTATAATTGTCAATTTAGTTAACAATTATTATAAATTTGTAGTCGGAAACTACTCGGTGTGCCTAAGAAACAGTCATTCGGTCGGACTATAGCATTGCAGTCGGGTTCCATAGCATTGCAGTGTTGTTTCGGATTACAAAGCAGGGTCAGGCTATTTAAGGGGTATTAAGCTGATTTTGCTGACCTCAGTAGAAGTGTGGGTCATATCGGAGGGACCACTTCTAGAAGGTTACCGGCTACCTACATTATATTAAAATTAGCTTGGATTTCGGAATCTAGTGTGGTTAGGGTGCTATATTGTTTAGGTTTATAGTCTCGGAGCCCACCACTTATTATTTTTTAATAAATTTTATTTTTTATTGCTTATATGTATAACAAATTTTGGGTGTTATTTTTATTGTGCTTTATGGTGGCATTCTCTAATTGATTTAGAGTGTATATTTATAAGGTGTATGTCCACAGGGCGACCATATTAAATATTGTTTAGGATTTAATTGTTTTAGTGGTTGCCTTGGTTTTGACAACTTAGTTTTAATTTCTGTGCCCAGCGCTGACGGGCAAGTGCTGGTCTCTGGCTGTGCTTAGTTCGGTAGTGAAGCATAGGACCAGAAACAATTGAATCGGTAACCATGACCAACCACCTTCGCCCTTGACAGTACTGCGGTATGGTGTCCGTGAGGAGATGAGATGGCTCGCCCATACTCACAAGTATGTGGAGCGACCTGACATGGACGATGTCCTGCTCAAGCGTGTGGAGGACGCAATGACACGCGTCGGGAAGGTGTGTCGGCTGGCTGCGGAGGCTGAAGCCCTCGGGCTTGTGGATGAGGCCTCGGTGGCTGCAGTGAAGCAGCTCTGCGCGGATGCTGACCAAGCGATGGAGTGCTTGGGCGACATCGAGCGTCGCGCCGAAAAAATTAAGCGGTCGCGTCGGAATGACCGCGGGGAGGGTAGCGGAGACACCCCCCCCCCCCCCTAAGGGTGTTGTTGGACGGCTGCCACACCTGGAGATTCCGGCCTTCGGTGGGGCAATTGATGAGTGGCCGGCATTCATCAATTTATTCGATAGTCTGGTCCAAGGTCGGGACGACCTGGACAACGCCTACAAGTTGGCCCAACTATTGATGGCACTGCGGGGTGAACCGAAGGAGTTGGTCGGTCACCTAACGGTCACGGCGGGCAATTATGAGATAGCCCGGTCCATATTGTTTGACCGCTACCAACACAAACGGCGGTTGGTTGATGCGCAGCTGGGGAAGCTGTTTAGCATCCCAAGAGTAACCCGGGATGTTGACATCCGGGTACAGGTGCTCAACCCTGTGCTGGTGGCCACTAAGGCCCTTCAGAACCTTGGTCTGCCGGTAGACCAATGGAAATATATCGTATTGTATATGGTTTTGTCACGGTTGCCTGCAGCTGTTCAAAGTCGGTTTGAACAGCTGCATGGGGGCAGTAGCTCGGAACTGCCCACGCTCGTCCAATTAACGGATTTTTTGGAGGGTGAATGCAGGCGATGCGACACATTGGATACGGAGGCCAGTGTGCAGCGCCAACCCGCGCGGTTGCGGGAGGGGCCGCGCCCCCCGCCCCCACGGGGGGTGGGCGGTCAAAACAATTTGGCGTTTTGAATGCCGCGCCGTCGGGTGACGGCTGTGTGCACTGCGACAGTGCCGGTCATTAAGTGACCAGTTGCGCCAACTTTAAGGCGCTCGGGGTAGCTGCCCGCAGGAAGGTAGTCTTCCGCCACCGATTGTGTTTCGGTTGTTTGGGGCCGCACCCGCTGAGCGAGTGCTCACGCGCGTTCCCCTGTGAGTGCTGTGGTGGCAAGCACCACATCGTGTTGTGCCTGAACCGGTCAGGCCCTTCGGACGGTCACCAGGGCCGGACTCAGGTTGGTCGGTCACAGGGCCCAACCAGGGCCGGACCCAGTCCCCCTCCGGGCAACGGGAGTCACCAACGGGGTGACTGGGGTACCCGCGGACGGGACCCCTCCCGAGGGGAAGGGGGCAGCGCGGGGGGTAACAGGCGGGATAGCCGGGGTTCGGTCGCCGCTGTCCAGGGTCAGCGAGGACTTCGGGCCGCTGGCTCACCGCGTGTTACGGGCGGGTGTCAGATGGCACCTATGAGTGGCGCGAAGGCTGGGAGCCCACCACCTTCTGCGCCACCCTGCCCGTCGCTCTGGGAGGCGAACAGTCGGATGTCGCCCCCATTCCTAGAGCGCCCCAGGTTGGATCCGCTCTCCCCCCTCCATCCACGGTGGCCACCGGGCACACCGTACACCGTCCGGTATGGTCGGATACCGGGACAGCGAGGGGCCTATTATGCGGGTTGGGACCCCCTGATGTACATACGGTCTGATATGCCACCGGCATATCAGCAGCCGAGTTACTCCAAGGCCGACGGAGGTCTGAGCGGGTTCGGATCCCGCGGAGGTTCCCGCTAGGGACACGCCGCCCACTTACAGGGTGCCGTCACTCCACAGACGGTCATGCTCCCCACCGCCTCGGTGATAGCGTGGAGTTCGGACGGCAAATCTTGTGGGGCACGAGCACTATTGGACTCGGGGGCCCAGGGGTGCTTAGTCTCGTGCAACCTTGTAAGACGATTGGGCATTTCGGTAAGGGAGTATCCACATTCCATTCGGGGAATTGGGAACACGGAAGTCGGTTCCGTTAAGGGAGTATGTCGGATTACTCTCTCGTCACGGGTGGATTCATCGGTGAATCTGACGGTCACGGCATTAGTCATGCCTAATGTGATGGGCTCACACCCTCACGTACGGTTGTCGCCCTCGGTGCGACAGTTGGTCGCTGGGTTGTCACTGGCTGACCCGGAGTTCGATATTCCGGGCCCAGTAGACATTTTATTGGGTGTCGATGCCTTGGGATACCTGTTAGTGCCAGGTGTCCACGTGTTGCAGGCGACTGGTCTGGTTTCGGTCAACACCAGACTGGGCCATGCGGTAATGGGTCCGGTCATGCCGGCTGCCCCACGCCTAGCGACTCGTAGTCCCTTATTCGGTTCTGTACTCTCGGAGGTGATACAGAAGTTTTGGGAGGTGGAGGAACCACCTACGGTCCGCCGGTTGGACCCGGTTGAAGAAGAGTGTGAACAGTTTTATCGGAACAATACTGGTCGCCTTCGGTCAGGTCGATTTCTCACACGTCTTCCATTCCGGAGTGATCGCCCACCGCTGGGCAGTTCACACCATGCAGCCGAGACGCGGCTTCTGTCGATGGAACGACGCATGAAGCGTGACGGGATTTTCCGGCAGAAGTACGTCGACTTCATGCGGGAATACGAGTCGCTCGGCCACATGTCGGTTTCGGGTATCGACTGGAAGCGTGAAGATCACTGCTTCCTGCCCCATCACGCGGTCTTGAGGACCCCGGAGGGCAAAATACGGGTAGTGTTCGATGGATCGGCATCAACATCTAACGGCATGAACCTGAACCAGTTGAACCATGACATCGCGGATGTTATCACACGGTTCCGTCGACACAATGTTGTGTTTGTAGCTGACATCCGGATGATGTTTAGACAGACGGTCATTCACCCTGACGATAGACGGTATCAGCTGATACTGTGGCGAGAGAGCCCAGATTAGCCCATCAGGGTGTACGAGCTGAACACCAACACGTACGGGCTACGGTCTAGTCCTTATTTGGCGATTCGCACTCTGCTGGAGTTAGCGGATCGAGAACGGTTGAATTTCCCTAGAGGAGCAGCGATCCTGGAGCAGGATCTCTACGTGGACGATATCTGTACCGGTGCAGATTCCGTAGAGGAGGCGCTCGCTCGACGGGACGAGCTAGTTGAGCTCTTACGGGGTGGAGGTTACGAGCTCCGGAAATGGATGTAGAACTCTCCAGAGTTACTGACTGGTCTTCCGGATGACTACCAGCAGGATCCCCACATTTTTGAAAATTTGGAAAATCCAAATATGCTGTCGGTATTAGGCGTCCAGTACCAGCCGGTGTCAGACATGTTTTCGTATCGGGTCGAGTTGGACTCCCCGAAGGTCTGGACGAAACGGAACGTCCTTTCAACGGTGGCTAGGACATTTGATCCAAACGGGTGGATCACCCCGGTAACATTTCAGCTCAAGTGTTTTATGCAGCAATTGTGGTCTGCTGAGCTGAAATGGGACGACCCGATCGGCGGGTCATTGAGCTCAGAGTGGGACTCGTTCTTTTCGACCCTCCCTGGCATCAATCGGATTTCACTGCCACGGAGGTTGGTCCCCACCAAACGATACACCGCCACCCTGCATGGGTTTTGCGATGCCTCGGAGAAGGGCTACGGAGCTGCGGTGTATTTGCGTACGGTCGACTCCTCGGGGGAGGTTGATGTGCGGTTGGTCATGGCCAAGAGCAAGGTTGCGCCGTTGCGCACTCGCCTGACCATTCCCAAATTAGAGCTTTCGGGAGCGGCTCTCCTGACTCGTCTGCTCAACCACACGATGACGGTTCTTCGTGGGTCAATAGCGTTAGACGATACGGTCTACGCATGGACGGACAGCCAGATCGTGTTATGCTGGCTGAAGGCTTCAGTTCACAAGCTGGAGATTTTTGTGGCGAATCGGGTTTCGCAGATTTTGAATTCGGAGGTTCCCTTAATCTGGAGACATGTTCCAGGGGAGATGAACCCAGCAGACTGTGCGTCTCGTGGGTGTCACGCTCCGGAGTTGGTTGGACATCCCTTGTGGTAGGGTCCAAAATGGTTGACTCAAGCCGAATCGGATTGGCCAATGAGTCCACGCGTTACATCGGCGAACGGCGCCTTGACAGTCGGTGTCTGTACGACGCAACCAGAGCCGGAAGAGGAGTTCAGCTTGCTGGAACGGTACAGCTCGCTCGACAAGCTGGTCAATGTGACCGCCTGGATCTTCCGATTTGCGCGGAATTGTCGGAATTCTGAGGCGCAACGAGTGCGGACACAGGTCCTGACACCACGGGAACGGAACCATGCGTTGTTCGCATTGGTACGGAACGTGCAGACGGTGCACTTTAAGCCCGAACTGGACATTCTGAGACGCGGACGCGTCCAACTGAAGGGAGCTGTGGCTCGGCTCAACCCGTTTATTGACCCTCAAGGATTGCTGAGGGTAGGAGTTCGGCTGCGGAATGCCAACCTGCCTTATGCGGCTTGCCACCCGTTGTTACTTCCTAGGAAAGGGAAGTTGGTCGAACTGTTGATACAGGATCGACACATTCGGAATGGGCATATCGGATGCCACGCCTTGATGGCGTTTCTCCAGCGCGAGTTCTGGATTCTATCGGGAAGACGCTTAGTGCGTAGCGTCGTATTTCGGTGCCTGCCTTGTTATCGGGCCAAGGCGGCTACGATGCAGCCCCAGATGGGCGATTTGCCCTCGGATAGGGTTAACGAAATCCGGCCCTTTGCGGGTGTCGGAACGGATTTCGCGGGACCATTCATGGTCAAGTCTTCACAGCTACGGAACGCCAGATTAGTGAAGGCATACCTGTGCGTCTTCGTGTGCTTGGCCACGAAGGCAGTCCACTTGGAGGTAGTCAGTGACTTCACTACGGAGGCATTTATCGCATGTCTGGATCGGTTCGTCTCACGAAGGGGCCTCCCGACATTAATCCGTTCGGACAACGGCACAAATTTTGTCGGAGCCAGGCGATATCTGCAGGAGGTCACTCAATTCCTGAACGGTAACCAGGACGCCATCGGTACGGCTTGCTCCCGACGAGGGATTGAATGGGTTTTCAGTCCGCCGGGATGTCCTCATTGGGGAGGAATTTTTGAGGCTGCGGTTAAATCGGCTAAGTCGCACCTGACGAGGATCATCGGTGAGACCTCTCTACGCTTTGAAGAGCTTGCGACGCTGTTCTGTAAAATTGAAATGACACTGAACTCGCGTCCGTTGTGCCCGCTCAGTTCGGATCCAAATGATTTGGAAGCGTTGACGCCGGGTCACTTCCTGATAGGTCAGCCCCTTAACGCCCTGCCAGAATACCCATTCGGTGATGTTAAGTTAAGTCGGTTAACTAGGTGGCAGATGTTGCAGCAGATGGCTCAAGATTTTTGGAAACGGTGGTCCCTTGAGTACTTGCACATCTTGCAGCAGCGCCTTAAGTGGACTGACCGGACGAGCCCCACTCAAGTCGGTGATTTGGTGCTGATTAAGGATGCGAACCTGCCATCATTGAGATGGAGACGAGGACGGATCGTCAATCAGCAGAAGTCAAGGTGGGGGACTCGGTCCTCAAGAGAGCGGTCGCAACACTTTCTCGCCTTCCTATTGATTAGGGACAGGTTCGGGCCTCTCCGGGCGGGTGACTGTTTAATATTTATGCTTCGGAACGCACCGGTTTTCGTTGCGCGGATCGACCGAGAGTAATCGGGACATCACTAGCGGAAACGGAACCGCAGCTGTCACTCGTACCAACGAGATGAGAAATTAGAGCTTCCTTCTTGTCGTGAGAAAAAACATGTCTGCTCATGGCGTCGGGCCTTGAATGTATTTCAGTGTAACAATTGTCTAACACAGGTGTCGGGCCTGGTCGGAGTGTTAGTCATAATAATCGTCGGGAAATAAGTAGATTCGCGTCAGTGATTCGTGTTGTGAAGGTTGAAGTTGTACGGTCCCCAACTCGTCGTATTCGGACGGCGACTCCTCGTGTCGGCAAGCAACACGCCGGCGACAGCGTCGGGCAGCGAAACGAGTGAGATTCGGTTCCTCTCCTACCACACTTGTGCTCCTATCCCGTATTCCTGCCTCGAATCAAGCTTTCGAATTCCGGTCTACGACGGCAAGGTAAAGTACCACTCACGATTCTCTCCCGTGCTGGCAAAAACCCAGCCCCTCATGATTCCACGCCGTTCGGTTGAGGCGTGGAATTAAACAGTACCATTAACCCTTATTCTTCATCTCTTCAGTATAAACTGCGTTAAGATTTTTTTTAATGACATGAAAGGAATATGGTAATGTATTTAAGTAGTCACACCAATAAATGTATCGAATAAGTGCAAACGATAATTCAAATCAGTTACAACAGTTTTTTTTCTAACATTACATAAACCATTCATTATTTCGCCCTGCTTGTAGCTTGACAACTAATAAGAAACATGGCTGATCACGACATGTTCTGAGTTCTAAATTAAAAATTGTAAAAAGTATATTCTATCTATGAAAATGTGTTTTTGGCGCCACCGTAGTAAGCAATAAATATTATTTTATTGCTTACTAAGGTGTATTGTGTAAAACCAAGAGCTGCGACCCCTCTACCAGAAAAATAATGGTTAGTTTACATTTCCATCGCTATTGGACATATAGAAAGATCACTAATCACTGGAGTGTTCCGTGAAGAATAGTAGTTTATGCAACTGTCGTACAATAAGGACTAATTATATACAGTTGCATACACTACTTTATTTACACACATATCATTAGAGCTCTAAAAGCGGTTCAGAAGCCATTCGTAGAACCAAACAACAAACAAATAAACAAATGACAACTGTCATGGCGGTACCACCAAAGTCGGTAAAGCGGATTGAATATTTCGTGTCGGTAAAGCAGTGTCACCAACAAAACTGTTCAGTTGAAAGCGTCGCTACCGTCTATGTCACTCTAATGTCATTTCATACTGGGAGGGCATTAGTTCGTGGTTTAGCTACCTGAAAAGTTAAGTTGGTGGCACTGTACAGACGTCAAGACAAATGTCAATTTTGACGATTTGAAGATCACAGACATATTTTTTTACTTCAACGCATTGATTAATCGATGCATTAAAGTGAAATTTGTTTGTCTGTAAATTGCCATATCCGCATCGATGTGTCATACATAATGCAAGTCATTGTCCTGTGGTTTCTGAGTTGATTTTAGAGAATTTATGATACGTGCATAAATAAATTATTTAACGTCATAAGACAACAACAACAACAATAACAACATAAGATATCAGAGAATATTCCTAGAATATATCGCCATCGGAAGACCACACCGCGTGAGGACATGATGATTGTATGTTTGGCTAAACTTGGCCCTTTAAAGGGTCAAATGACATAAGAAAGGAAGTGTTCTTCTTACTTCACTTCTTACCAAGCGGCTTAGAGAAGCTCGATTGGCTTTTCCAAAAACGTATTCCGCCTGGACTGTTGATCAATGGAAAAATGTTCTGTTTTCGGACGAAACGAAGATCAATATTCTGATGGAATACGATACGTTCGTCGCCCTACCAACCAAGCTTTGGATGCTAAGTAAATAAAGAAAACAGTAAAGCACGGTGGGGGAAATATCAAAGTATGGGGTTGCTTTTGCTTGACACTGGATCAGTACCAGTACAAAAATATATCAGAAGAAACCATGATTCCTTATGCTGAGGCTAATCTCCCCGTTACATGGATATTCCAAAAGGATAACGATCCGTAACACACTGCTAACAGCGTGAAGGCATTCTCTGAGGGAACAATCTCTGACGGTGTTAGATTGATCCACAAACAGTCCAGATTGCAATCCGATAGAATATTCGTGGTGCATTGTAAATAAACAAGTGTCGGATCGGATACCAAGTATGGAAATGCGCAGGCGCTTTACGACGGATTTGTGGAGGCATGGAGCAACATACCTTTGGAAACATGCGAAAAACTCATAGACTCAATGCCGCGGCGTTGTATAGCTGTAATTGATAATCACGGCTATCCAACTAAATACAAATTTATTTATTATTTTAGTAATGTAATTTATTTCTTCATAAATATTGTTTGTTTTTATTAAATTATTTTGTATTTTACAAAGGTTTTCATTTTGTTTCTAATTATTTGGCCAAAATGACGACTGGTTTAGGTAATGGAATAAATAATTCTTGTTGATAACTTATATGATAATAATTGTTTTGTGTTTATTTTATACAATATTAAAGTACCTAAGTCTGGCCTCTGAGAGAATGCGATCCTGACACCCCAAAACCCATAGCTTTTTGACATTTGCAAAGAAAAATATTTCTGTACGCATTAAGAAAATGTCATAATCGCTTTCTAAAAACGGCCGAAGTGGTTGTTATTATTTAATACTCACCGCTAAACCTTTAATACAAAAAAAAACACAATTCAGTAGCATATTCTGAGCATCATGGGCGTTCATGGGTGTATGGAACTATGTGTTTCTAATTTGCTGACCACCACTGTATGCTAATTCTACATCTACCGATGAAAAGTTGGAAACTCATCATCCTAGACAACAATTGAGATTGTGAATAGGTAATAAGTGTATTGAATCAAAGTTCGAGATAATTTTATCAGCTTTCATTATGTGGTACCACAAAGGGTTTGAACCTTTGAGCATGACAGGCTGGCCTAGTGGTAGGGAACCTTTGAGTATGACAGGCTGGCCTAGTGGTAGGGAACCTTTGAGTATGACAGGCTGGCCTAGTGGTAGGCATAATTTGTCGGTAAATTAGGATTTTTCATAAACAGCGGCGCACGATTTAGCCTATGTTACATAAATATAGGATCTATAGACGAACAAAAAATGTTATATGACATAAAGTCGTAAAAAGCAAGGGTTTTGAGATAATCCATGTTTTTAAGATGATCTTTAATGTTTATGCTACAACAATTTCTACGACTGTCTCCGTGGTCTAACGGTTAGACCACGGAGGTCAGGAGCCCATTGCTTCTGCATTGGGCTCTTGACCAGAGGTCGTGGGTTCGATTCCCACGGGGACACCAAGTGAAAAAGTCACTTTGTGCGTTTTACCCCAAGCGGCTAGGACACTGCAGGCTGAATCACGTGATTGTCTGAAAATAAAGTTGATTCAAAGCATGGGCTTTTGAAGGCAAGTTAAGACGTTGGTCCCGGATATTATCTCTGGCGGTAATGGTTGTTACATAACAACCACGTTAGGTGGTTTCAAAACTCTGATCACCCGACCAAGACTGGGAGTCCCACTCATAATTAATAATAAATATTTAAGAAATAAGGACAAATAATGAAATAAATAGACAATATACAGTGTAATATTATAAGGTTTGATAAGTCTATTGGTTCCAAGTGTATACTCGTAATGCAGCTTAACCTTTTGAGCCCTGGACCTGGTTACTCGTAATGCAGCTTAACCTTTTGAGCCCTGGACCTGGTTATGTATACTCGTAATGCAGCTTAACCTTTTGAGCCCTGGACCTGGTTATGTATACTTGTAATGCAGCTTAACCTTTTGAGCCCTGGACCTGGTTATGTATACTCGTAATGCAGCTTAACCTTTTGAGCCCTGGACCTGGTTATGAGACATCGCGATTTTGAACCTCATGCTATTTTAATAAAATTCAGAACCTATAACGGCGTAGTTACACCACAGTGGCATCACCAGAGCGGCGTAGTTACACCACAGTGGCATCACCAGAGCTTAAGGGGTACAATCATAATCAATTATATGGTCTTCATATGCTTCAATGAAAAAGTTCTAGTCCTTTTTATACTCTCGCTATAATAGACTATTTATTAATCTGTGCCCCACAGACTATTTATTAATCTGTGCCCAAAGTTATCTGTATCAATTGGTTGAAGATCTATTGAATGAAGAGAAACCTTCGCTGTCTGTATGTCAGGTGTTAATTTGATCCATAATTGTGGTCGAATCCTAGATGTTTCGCAATAAATTCAGCAATCGAAAATTCATGTGTTTCTTTCTTTCTTTACGGTACTTTATGAAGTCTGATGTCTTTCATTTGATTCTCCAGTGTGCAGTTTGGACAAGGCAACCGCCAATGCTACTTTAGTCCTTTTGAAACTAATAGGGAAGGTGGTTCAGCAGATATTTGCAAGAAAACTGCTTTGAAAAAGTCAATGTAATAATTAGACATTCCGTATCTAATATTTCAAAGTCTTATTGCATCCCCTTCCTTTGTAAAAATT
This sequence comes from Argyresthia goedartella, assembly GCA_949825045.1. Taxonomy (NCBI): domain Eukaryota; kingdom Metazoa; phylum Arthropoda; class Insecta; order Lepidoptera; family Argyresthiidae; genus Argyresthia; species Argyresthia goedartella. The sequence continues at coordinate 12,315,526 of OX463815.1, forward strand.
TCAACAATTCTGCCATTTGCTCACTGTCAAAAGTATTATAAATATGGCAAGTGTGTAAATGCGAATAAATCCACACGTCACTTCCTAAACGTAGCTCACAAACTCGTGATCCTCGAGGAATGTATTTTGATGTGGAATCTGCGGAGGTCGGGATATTCACAACTTGCTATAATACAATTCATGCAACTGTATGAATTACGTTTGAATTCAGGTACTGGAAACACATTAAGTGCCTTGTTCCTGAGGTGGAAACACATTAGGTGGTACGACAAAGTTGCAAACAACGCCTACATATCTCCTGTCTTCAGCGCTAACCTGTAATTAATTACCCACCATGTTAGTTTCAATAAAATGTGTGGGAAACTCAGGATTTTTAACATAGATTATCTTGAAACCTTTGCGTTTTACTACTTTATGTCATATGACATTTTTGTTCGTCTATAGATCCTATAGGCGCTATAACGAAAAAATCCTAAAATAGCAGAAAATGAAATAACACTAGGCCAAAATGTTCAAACCCCTTTCCTATGATTCGTCGATTACGAGATGTTAAGGTGGGTCCAGACATGTTCTTTTGTCCGTAAAGTACCTCCTAGTTTGGGCGCCCGTATCGGCTGGGATCGAGACGCGCCGTACCACCGTAACGTACCGAACGGGCGCCCAAACAAGCGTTTTTGGATGGCGACGCTGACATGATACGGAGGTACGTTACGGACAAAAGAACGTGTCTGGACTCACCTTAAGCAAATAACCAAAAATTGGGACCTTCTTTGTGTCCAAACTGTCCAACAAGATTCAGCCTAGAAACCCCTTATATCGATCGATCGACTGCAATCATAACATTGCAGAATAAAATACTCTCTCGGTACAGCCCCAATACAGATTTCATAATAGACTACGTGAGTAAGGCCCGAATGCACAACCGACATCTCAAAGTTTGACGGACACTCATACTCATACTGGCACTGTCTCCCGTTCAGGAGATGACGGCGCAAATGTCAGTGACATTCAAGCGGCACTTAAATTGAGCAGAAGTCTGCGCTTCTCGCCATAAGTCGTAGGACTTATTTGACCAGATCATTTGGTCACGCAACTGCAATCTATTTAAGAACTGTAAGCTACTTATCTTTGCGTAACGCTACTTATCTTGTTTTCACGGATGCACCCGCATCTTGCGTATCTGACATTGGTGAAATCGACGTTCTAGTAGTATGTTTAATATGTACCATACCTTTGTAGTTTGCGACAGGTCGGGATGGCACTCGGGAAGACATGACACATTTTAATTTAATTAAGTTATGACTTCCCAATCGTATCCAGAGGAAATGGGGGCGACAAACACACTTATATCCATAGATTGAGCATAACTCAAGAAAGTCCTTCGTCGTCTTGTGCCTTATATTCTCCGATTGCCATCCCAACCTGTCGCGAACAAAACAAGGATTCGTTAAATTAATATTGGTTGTTTTCACCAAAGTCATCCTTGCTGCTCCGATGTTTTTATGTTAGTTAGTTGTTTCAATTAAATTGACTACAATCACGATAAGTTATTCTGGCTTTAGAAATGTTCCATATCGGTTGGCGCAACAATGTAGTTGTTACATTGTAGTTTATACGTCAGTCTAGTTTTTCGACAAAGGCATGCCTAAATATTTCTTGAAATAATTCATCCTTTAGTACTCCTAGAATGATGACCATGGTACACACTCAGAAGTTAAATCATCAGCAATAGACTATTCTTCCCATAACAGTATTCACTAGTGAAATTATTTTAGGAAGAGGAATGGCGATCGTCATTTGTTTTGTCATTATCAGTAAATCAATCGCAGCGCTTGTTCATTCCCACGGTTTTTGACAAACTCATCTGAAAAGCTTCCATATTTCCTAACCTAGGTTAATTTAGGTTACACAAGAAGGGGTGTCTTAAAATTCTAGTGTGTCGACTTGTTGTCATTATGATATATGTTCGATCTGTTTCGAATTCTCTAGTTGCGACGTCTTATATAGTACCACAGATACTTAATAATATGGTATATGGTACCTAGGTATTCAAAGCAAACCTCACGGCTCACGGCGCGGCGGTGGCAAGCTGGTAATGAACGAAGGTGTCGGTTTGGAACAATCACAGTTACGTCAGGCAACTGGCACAGATCTCGCGGGAGATCTTGTCACGCTGACGAAATAATACTCTTGAGCGCGTGAACCAAAATATTGTTACTATTGTTGCTCCATCGTTGGAACAACGCAGAATCTTCGCTTCACGTTAAAAAACCCTTAATGTTAATGGTAATGCTCTGCGCTTCAAATGGCTTCATTTATAGTTTTGGCAATGAATGAAAGCATAACATGTATGATTCCACTATGACTGGTTGATTCATTTAATGGTCCTTCCCCACAAACCATGACACGCAATTGTTGCTATGTTTTAGCAATATTTACTGTTCAAGCCATCGACAATTCACTCACATAATTATAAAATCAGCTGGACACTAAGCTAGATCATTGACTGTAGTCAAAGGCAGTAACTCGGATTCTTATTTCTCTTTTCCAGATCCTGTTTTCCGACTCATGTATTGGTTCTAGATTTTCTCGGACTCCTTTTAATTATATTTCTATAACCCAACGAACCGGTGTCAGGGAAAACGCTTTCCTACTTAAAAAGGCATATCAACGTGCAGTTTATACATTACGCTTGAATAGTTGCAAACAAATGCTTAGACGTTAAAAACACGTTCGGACGATAATTGCTGCACTGATCTGTCCCATAAAGTATCGGTTATTAAGACTTTTTGTTGATTATTGACAATTTGGTGTGGTTCGCTGATGTTGTAGTTCTTGTCACGCAACGATCGTGCCTTCGGTGCGGCTGACTTGCTCAGGCTCAAGACGTTCGTGATCGACGAACTACTTTCGTTCGGCTTGTGAATCGCTTGATTGAGAGAAAAAATACTGCACAAGAGTTTAATAAACTCTATATAGATGATAGAGTATATTGGAAGGTCTGTAACTGTCTAAGTATTCGGTAAACGATATATGAGGGCCACTAACAAAATATCTAGAAATCTTTTCTATGCTGGCTCTGAACTATGAATCCAATAGACCAATTAGTTATCCACCTACTTATTCATTAACTGAAATCAACCGAAAATTATGGAAAAATTACGTACACTAAACGGCAATTTGACTTATAGGTAAATTTCGGTTTTGATATGGATTGGAGTGAGTTAGTAAGAGCTCCGTGATCTAATGGGTTTCAGGCTTGCTTCTCACACAGGAGGTCACGCAGGTTCGGCTCCTGACTAAGTACCAATTAGATAATTAATTTATCTTAAGTACATTATACGGACGTTCTAACGGGAATGGAAAACATCAGGAGGAAACCGTCAGTACTCCATATCTGCGGCGATGGGCTAGCCCCCTGTCACGCGAAATGGATTATCAAATAACTGACTCAAAGTGGGCACTATAGATAGAGACCGAGACCTCTGCCGCCCCTTATGGGAAAAGGCGTGACGCTATGTTATGTTATGCGGAGTTAGTTAGGGTTGTGAAGAGAGAGAGAAGTCATGATTCGTTGCCTGTAATGAATGTGTAAGATTTCGCATACTTTAGCAATGAACCCAAAAAAATGGAGAGGTGTCAAAGTAACGCCTTTCTCGACCTCAAGTCAGTGAACTGCCTAGTCTATTGAACAATGCTTCATGGGAACCAGCGATGTAATTATATGGTATCCTTCGATGGAAACGTTTCCTATGGAAGTGGGGAACCGAGGCGTAGCGTCTATCTGTAATGTATATGCTAATCGGCGTAAATGTATGGTTGGAGGTGGGAACACGACTGCTTGTGATGCAGCTGTCATTATGTGCTGTCGGTAGTTTTTCTTTCCAACAGCAATCAATTATGTAAGGCTTGGTCAGTAGATATTTTTAAAGCATTACACCAATCACTAGATATTGTCAAACTTCGAATTATAAATGGATATTTTGCAGCAGAATCTGTTATGAAATATTATTTTATCTATCCAAGTAGTCTAAATTTTAAATTTTCATCCAAATTTCGCTTCACACGCCTATTTTTATCGCCAATGGCTTAAAGGAATACGCTTCTCTCTTTCCGTTTCCGATAGATGTAATCTCTTTCTAGCTATACACTTTCTTTCAATATCATCATGCTCAGCCTAGTTGTTGATGATGATAATGATTATATAATTACTTGAGTCATGGCAGTTCCATATTGATTTAATTTGATTGATGTCATGCATACCGGCCGATTCCCAGACAACATGTGCTAGGTACTCGGAGATCATTCTCATTTACCAAAAAGCTTTTATCATTCAAATTCAAATTAAATCGTATTTATTACTTTTTTACATACACTTGGCAAACGTCATTTTTCGCTTCTTCTCTACATTGTACCATTGTGGGAGTGCATGGCGATGAAACTCCCACAGATTGATTTTTAGTAGTGGATAGTTTAACACATCCATCCATAAACAGCTCTCCATGACCAAGACATACATTTATACTACATCAACCGTATCAGAGATGTCTTGACCGGATATGCCGCGGAACTTCATTTTGTTTTGAAAGGAGCGTCAAGCAAGGCGATCTTCCGCAAACTACTTACCAGCGTGTTGGAAGAGGTCTTCAATAAACTACAGCCATATTGAGAAACCTGCGGTGTAGACGTGGGCGAGGTGAAGATTACAGACCATCGTTTCGCCGCTGACATAGCCCTGTTCTCTAATTCAGCTTCTGAGCTACAAACTATGCTGCAGCAACTCAGCCACGCCAGCCTCGCAGCCTTAGGCTTAGCATGAACATGACAAAGATCAAAGTCATGTCTAACAGTAAGGAGCATACGGTGTATGTAGATGGGGTGAGAATTGCATGTGTCCAGGAAAATATCTATCTAGGCCAAATAGTCTCTTTTCAGGCGCGACAAGTCAAGGGAGTCGAAAGACGTGTTGGCAATGCCTGGAAGAGCTTTTGGTCTATGAATGAGCTCATGCAGGGACACCTTCCGTTGTCCCTGACATGCAAGCTCATGTGCATCCTCTCCGTCCATACCTGTCTGACTGAAGCGCAAAGGTTCATACTAGGGGTTTGTCAGAGAAACGAGGAGCGCAGCATTCTCGGGGTTCGGCTTTTAAACCGGAATACCGATCTGCGTTCCCATACAAAAATAATAGTTGTAGCAAAGAGGGCAGCCCAAATAAAGTGAGACTGAGCCGGCCACGTTGCTCGAATGCAGACTAATTGTTGGGCCAGGAGAGCCCCAGACTGACTGGCTCCCAAAAATGCAAAGAGAAAACGTGGCCGAACCGTAAGGGTCATGTGACAAGAACTGGGGAGAGACCGCTCATGAACGGATTTTATTACTTATTTTATTTACAGGCACCCACATTGCTTCTGACCCCACACTAAGATTCCCTGTGTCATGGGAACCAGAAACAGCGACGTCACACACATATAATATCCATGACCGGGAGATTCCAACCCCTCTTGTTTGGGAGGCAGAGCCTCGAACCACAATGCCGCAGAGATCTTCAATAGAGTCGGATAGAGTGGAAGAGGGGGAGAGATGCCTTTGATGTCATAATGTGATCATCATCTGAACCATGATGCTCTTTCAGGGCTCGTCAGACCTGTTTGCGTTGCGTTATTTGGGCTTCCTTATGATTCATATTTTAGGAATCTCTGACGTACCTAATTGCGAATATTTTTGCCTGCAACAACCCTAACGAATAAAGGAGCTCGACTATTTTTATGGAAACTTATTATATTGAAGAAGAACTATATAACATGTTTTTGTTGGAAACTAACTATAAAACAATAAATATATTGCTCCCGATTCTACATTAGCTTAGGAAACTATTGCGTGGGAGGCTGAAAATTAATAAACATTTCTTTCTGTGGGATTGGCATCGGGTTTGTATATGTACTATACCTTCAGCCCAGTATCGTGGACACTTGAAACCTTATGATATGAACATCCATATGATACAAGACAAACTTTTCTTATTTTTTAATTGATTGTATTACTGTTGGGCGGGGTTTTGAACCCAGTGACCCTCTGACATGAAATAATTAAAATGAGAAATACATAGCACAGACTATGTATTTCTCATCATTCATTGCCATACCTATCGTTCATCTGAATTGTATATGCCAGACCCGGTAATAAACTATGTAGAGTCGACATTTAACGTATAAATGTCACTGACTCATATAGTCCTTGCCATGAGGAGTCAAACTGAGAGATGCTCAGAAAGTTCCGCATGTAAACACGACCTAAACTTACAGTTAGGAACAGTTATCCCAGAATAACCTACCTTAAATCAACGGTCTTGTTCCTTTAACCTCCAGAAAGCACACAAAACACTGTCACTATTATTCACACGTATTTCCAGAACATTTTGATAATTTTTTCCTATTTTTTAAAGTCATTTAGGGGAAATACAACACATTATGCGCCCGCGCCGTCAACACTTCGCCAAGTTTCAAAGTTCTGTCAAAAACTTGCAGCCCAGGTATCTTAAGACCGGATTTGTATTGCACATACCTCGCTCTGTCCGCTTATCTCGCAACTAAGGAGAGGGAATGAGATGGCGATAGTCGTGTTACTTCCGTCTTTAAAAGTCTAGAGATAGAGCCTTTTTGCACTGGTAAAAGTAACGGGGTTTTTCTTGAGATGTGAGAAACGTGACGGGATATGCGAGGTCAAACGTGTTAGAGGGAGATGCCAGAATAACTGTAGGTCATGTCGTATAGGGTCTGTGAAGAGAATAGATCTAAGAGCATTATTATTAAGGTCATTATAGTGAAATATTTTATTAATTGTTTTTGACATTTTGTCTGTTTGATCTTGACTATGTAAGTCAAATCATTACCTGTTTAAAGGTTCAAATCACGAATTTTGAAATCGAAAGCCAGAAAAAGTTTTGAACTACGCGGACGCGAGTCTGAGCGACTGCTCCTCATTACCTCTGATCTTCGATTTGATTTGTATGTACCACCCCCCGTGTCGTAGTGACAAAATGTGAATGTAGATCACATATTCTCCGGTGCCTACATACCTATGGAATCGTTGTCAATATTGTAATCTGTATAAGGTATCATACTGTATAATCTACCAATAAATAGTGCTGGTGGTTCCTCAATATTTTTTACTCTGTATGAATAAAAGATTTAGCATCGCTCAAGAAACTCCTTCGTGTTTGAGTAACAATACAAATTGACTTTGTTTTTTAATGTAAACGCCATCTATGTTGCTTTAAACGAACAGTTTTACCATTTTGTTTAGCTATGATACTTTTGATGTCTACCTGTTTACGGCTGCGCTACCTTTACTTACTTTCTTCATGCATAGAGGGCACTAGTTGATCTAAACGTAATGATAAATCTAGTGTGGTACACTTCACCATTGAAACTAAATGACTTCATATTTACTAAACTTGTATTTGTAGCTCCTTAAATAGTATTTCTGTTCGAAACAAAAATTTACAAAGAAACGACAAAATGTACGCAACGGTTCCTTACGAATCGTTGTACAAAGTCGGTGGGCGTAGAAAGAAAGAGTAACGTTCTTACAGATTTTTTTACACATACTTTAGCTAATAAGTACCTAATATCAATCCATTGTTATGATTTGCCACTTGTATCACTTCTTCTCCTTATTTCGACGTAATGTGGTATAGTTTTCTTAGAAATGACTGAAGAAGTGATTTCTAATTTTCTTTTACGATCTGGGTCTATGTTTTCGCTTAACCAGTTGTTAATGTGCTTGGAATTTTGATTTACACTTCTGTAATGACCGTTTATTTGCGGAACATACGTTTTTACAGTAGTAGTTTCTTCTATCGACTCTTCCTCCACCTCGGATGTTGTAGTTCTAGTGGTTTCTGCAGTCGCAATTTCTGTGCCGGTCTTAGGTGTAGCTCTTTGCAGATAATTTCTAAGTTTTATTATCAGAGTTTTTCTTTTATTTTCAAGAGCCAGATCTTCGTCATAATCTCTTAAGTTTCTTCTAGTTACTATTTGCGGTTCTATACTAGAAGTTTCTAGCTCCGTTTGATGTGTCGTTTCATTTTCTTGAGTTACCAATTCATCATAATTTTCTGCGTAGTTTCTTCTGGTTGCTGTTTGTGGCTGTAAGCTAGAGTCTTCTTCCGATTCTCGTAACCTTTTGTAGTGATCAGGAATTTTAGCATCTTCTTGACTGAATTTCAGTATCTCTGTTGGTTGAGAGGACCATAAGCTTTCCTCTGAACTCGTCATTACGTTGTCGAAGAAGGGTATCATAGTTGTCACTACTGGCAATGATGTCGTAGGAGGTATGTAAGTTATCTCTTCTACTGGTATCACACCTGAGCTGCCAACGTGAAAATCTTCGACATTTGTTGAACATAAAGGAGGACATGTGGGTACCTCTGGCCGATTGTCAATATCGTATTGGTATTTTGGTTTATCAGATTTAACTGTAGTCATCATTTGGGTAGATGTAACTGGTATTTCTGTAGTTGAGAATGTAGACTTCATTTGCGTTATAGGTGTATTTTCAGTTTTGGGATAGAGGTTTACCTGTAATATCATTTTCGGACCGCTATCCGTTTTGGACCGGTTTTCTTCAGATGAATGTTGGTGAGAATCAAATATTTCACTGCTACCTATCCGGCTTTGCGTCATTAGACGTGGTCTTTTAGAACGAAAAACAAACGGTCTTTTGTGACTGACTGAGGTGGTGGACTTTCTTCGGAAAAGGAACGGTGATTTTGCTGTTGTTATGTAAATCTGATCTGGTGATGTATACGAGTAGGGATTTTGCATCTCCTGTTTGGTGTATAAACTGCTTGGAGAGGGGGTTACTGAAAACAGATTAAGTAAAACGCTGAAAGACTTTGGTTTTTCGTAAAGATTGGTTTCAGCACTACTAGAATCGTTGGTGCCCTGCAGTAAATTGAGAATTTTCTTCTCCACATTGCTATAAATCCCACATCGTGTGCCTACGCATCCTTTTAATCGTGGTATTGGTCTAAACATTGGAATTCTGTAGCTGGATTTAGCTATGGGTGCGCCTGTAGGCGCAAATCGGAGTGGCGCATCTGCTAGCAAGTTAACGTCACCAGGGCTTTCAGGCTTGAAACTGTAATAAGGATCTGATTGATGATTGGAAACCAGACTCTTTACAAAATCTACCTGGTGTGAACTTTGAGTAACCGGGTCAGTGTTAGTCGCCGGACTTTCTTTTTGACTCTCCTTTGAACCTGGCAAGTAAAGACCTGTAAAAGTAATGTGGCTGTTTGAAGGTAAGGTGTACAAGTCACCGAATTTCGCATTTATAGTCTTTTCTAGGTAGCCGATGACTTGTTCCAAGTTTTTTAACCTTTGAGCGCTTCTGTAGCCTTCCACCCAGCTTCTGGAGTTAAACTGTTTGTGAAATGGTACAGGTGTTGGACTTCTGTATTCAAATATAAATGGTCTTGGACTTGTTCTTCTTATAACTGAGTTGTATTTGTTCACGTATAGCAGTGGCCTTCTCGTTGTGGTATATGTTAAGTATCTCGCTTTCTTGTCTGCAGGTAGAGACATTTCTATTGAAGTATCCACGTAACTGTTTTCTTGCATCGCGTTGACCAGTAGTGGCATCTGTTCGAGATAGTCTTGGTCGAATCCTAAATATGTCCTGTCGAGCCTATCGGCTACGGGAGTGTCGTTCACAATTGTGCTATCGTTTAAATTTCTCACTCCTCCTTTAATTTGTACTAAACCGGATTCTACTGCAATCGTATACTCGTAGATTAGTAGAATTACCTGAAACAAAATATTTTTCAATATTAATATTGCTATATGAGATTTCAACATTTAATAGACAGTATTTTTTTTCGAAAATACCTACTTTTAAACGTCAATAGCAAATAACTTATTTTAAGAGTAATATTGCATTATATTATTGTTCATATATTTATTTTATTAAATTACGTATTTACATTAAACTAATCACTACAACCACTCTTCTACATAAATGTTGTCAAAATCTTTACTGCTATTCGAGAAATCGTTTCGCAGTATTTCCAGATATGAAGGTAACCCTGCTCTCAAGCGTCGTGGCTTGACGATTTTATTGAAATCCACCCGCTTTTTCTTAGTCACTTCTATGTGTCGTTTTTTATTGAAAGTATGTACATCGAGATCATCTAAGGTTTCGCCATTGTCAACTGTTTTTATTTTTTCCTCAGATATCTTACATTTATCACAAATTCTGGTCTGTTGTTGTTGATGTTCATGGGTAGTTTCGAGATAAGATTTAATTTCTGTAGAACTTTCAAAAACTTCTGAATATGATTTTTGAGGCTGAATTAGTTTATTAATATCTATCACTATTTTCTTAGGCCATTCCAAATGTTTTTTTGTGGTTAAAGTATCTTCATCAAGATTTCCGTATTTTTCGAAATTGTCAAAAGTTCTTATTTTTTCTTCAGATACCTTAAAATTTTGAAAACTTTTATGTCGCATTTGTGTGTGGGTGTGAGTTTTGGGCAAAACTTTGGTTTGTGAAGTATCTTCGTCTTCTTCAAAATATGATGTTCGTGGTTGAAGGACTTTATTAATATCGAAAATTCTTTTCTTTGACCGACCAAAGGTGTCCAAAGAATTTATTTTAAAATTAACTAGGTTACGAATTACCGAAGTTTTTTGAGTGGAAGATATCGACAAAAATTCTATTTCTTTAGAACTTTCCGCACTTTCAGAATTGATAGTAAGCTGAGCATTCTTTGCTGAAACTTCTGTTGGATCTCGTTCATACTTTGTCTGTTTTATTGAACTCATTACTTGTTTAATTTCTGTGAAAGGTTGTGTTAAACTAATATAAGTAGCCTTATTACTATTACTTTTATTTGCCTTTGGTTCATTTCGTATGTTATAATCAATGCGAGTAGTACCTAATATATTTAATACTCTTTCAGGTCCTTTGTCACTGAACATATATTTATTACCTTGAAATGGGTTATAAAATCTAAAATTACTTTCTGTTTGCACACCTTTAGTATTGCTAATATTGACAGATACGTTTTGTACTTTTTTTTTGTGGGTGTCATGTATTTGCTGTAAAATGTTAGGCTTTTTAGACTTTACGTCTGTTTCATTCATGGTTACATTATCGCCTGATGCATTTTCAAGTAGTTTATTATCTTTTACAGGAGATGCAATATAAAAACCTAATGTAGCTGAGTATTTCACGTGGGGTTGCATTTTCTTGGTGTTATTTTGACCTCGCACTTCATCATAAAGATCTTTGTGCATTAAATAATGTAGTGGCGGAATATAAACATCCATATCTTTCGACTTTTTTATGCCAATGAGGTTCATGTCTTCTCTCTTTTTGAAGATAACTGAGGGTATTTTCTCATATATATTGATTCCCACAGCTTCTGTGGTAAACATCGCTGTCGGTTCTATTTTATTGACTTTATGATTGGTCCAGTATTTAATAAAATGTTTTTCTGTTGCATTGATTGCAGACACACCTTCAGTTACAATTTTATCTTTATCCGAGGTCATCTTACTTTTTACTGGTGAAATATAAGCACCTACAATTTTAGGTGTAATGTCATCAATAGTATTTTTATTAAAAGGAATATTTCCAGCGATCATTGTTTCATTGTTTAGTGGTTGAATTTGTTTGTAGTTTGGTTTTATCGCGTTCACTTTCGTTTTTTCCTGAATGGCTTTATGATTTGTCCAGTCCTCTACTGACCGGCTATTAATTGGTTCTATGTTTTTCATAAAAGGTGTTTCTGTTGTTATGATTGCAGAAACATCTTCAGTTACTATTTTATCCTTATCCGAGGTATTCACACTTTTTACAGGTGAGATAAATGCACCTACAATTTTGGGTCTAATGTGTTCAGTATTTTTTTTTGTAAAATGTTTATCTTTGGTGAGGATTATTTCATTATTTAGTGTTTGAATTTGTTTGTTGTTTGGTTTTATCGCATTTGTTGTTATAATTTCAGCTTTATCATGAATATAATCATTATTTTTTTTATTTGTCATAGGTAAAGTCTTCATGTTTGAATGCGCAAGATCAAGTTGGAATATGTTGTTTGTTGCTTTACCTTTTTGGTTTTTATCATCATCAACTTTTTGTAGTACAGTTCTGTAAACATCATTATCATTTTTAATTATATTTGCTTTGCCAACCGTTGTTTGAAAGATATCGAACGGTTGAAATAAGGCATATTGAGAAGGTCTGTGATTTTCTTCATGATCTGATATGATATGCATATTTGCAGAATCATTCATTCTATCATTATCGAAATGTATTGATTTTACAAGAGCCCTGAAATATTTGTAACCGTTATTATTTTCATATGTATTTTCGCTCTCTGGAGCTGCTGTACTGGCTGTTACTTCATTTACAAATTCTTCTTGGTTCTCGTAGTCTTTTTGTGGTAAAAAGTAATCGTAAATACTATTAGGACTTTCGTACGTACTGTCCTCATTGGTCAGTCCCAACCCTTTATCTAAAACTCCTGTACTCTCATCAAGTTGAAGTATTGGTGCGAAAGTTAGATCTTTTGAATTTGTGGTAGTTGCTAGCTCTGTGGTCGCCACTTGATCATATAGAAAATCTCTGATTTGATTAACTTGTAAATGTTGAATATTTTGGTCAGTTTGCGAATTGGTCGTGTTTATTTTGGGTCTGATTTGATATTTCAAAGTGTTATTCATGTGTGCGAAAATGTTTGTAGTTTTAAATATATTAATGTTAGTTTGAACATTCGGAAAATCTTTCAAATCCTGCTTTTTGACTAATTTATCTCTGTGACTATTAATTGAGGTTGCATGTTTTCTCTTTGCTTTTGCATGCTGACTATTTTCAGTCATCATTGTTATTGTTTTAGTCGTAGTATCGAAATGTATTTCACTCGTAACATAATTTAAATCTTTTCCAATAAGAGGTTCGTTTATAGTATCGTGGGAATGATGACATGTTACCTTGGATGTTGAATTACCAGCGTTATCTGTTATTTTGGTTTTATTGGTTAGTTTCTCTGAGGATGATTTATTTTTATTAGAACATGCCATGTTGTATTTAGATTGAGGTTTGCTTTTTTTACAAATTGAAATTAATTTGTCCAAAAAGTGCCATAATAAATCCTCATTGTTACATAACTCATTCTCAATAATATATTGTGTTATTTGGCTGTCTATAGTAGTTTTCAAATTTGAAGACGAGTAATTTTGTATGTTCAATGTACTGTTGATATTATGCAGTTCTATCTTTTTTAAAAGATTAAGCTTTCCGAGTATCGAATAGTTTTCACTTTTATTTTGATGTTTGCTTACATTATTAGCAACATGATGAGTATTGACATTTTCATATATTTTTGTTTTATTAAAATTCCGGTGCATCTGTTTGCGACTATAAAGGGTTTTATTGGTACTGATTGAGTTTTTAACCTTAACTTTAGTCTTCACGGAATAAATTATTGATTTTTCTGTTGTGCTCGTAGCTTCTAGGTTTTGTTTGTAATCTGTATCTTCACTTTTTATATTATTGTAATCAAAGGTGTTTTCAATGATATCCTTTTTAAATGTTTCAGTCTCTATAGCTTGTAGTGGTTTAAATCTTCTAAATTTGCTTGTAAAATCCGCTCTCTTCTTGAGAGCTTTTAAATAGAATATCTGTGGTGCTTTGTATTCTATCGGAAAGGTTCTGTTTGTTAATTTCATCAGATTTCTTATGATAGGGAAAGTGTTCTTTATTTTGCTAAATTGCTCTATATCTTTAAGAGCTGGTGGCCCTTGGGTACTTTTGTTCGAATGAGCTACCGGAAGAAAATTAAATTTTGCTCGTTTGAGTTTATTGTCTCCATGTTTGGATATAAACTTCATTGCGCGTTCATCTTTGGAATTGTTGATTCTTTGCCATCCTTGTATTTTTCTACGATTGCTGTCAACAGCTGATTCTGCAGTGGTCATACTGTGCAGGTACACCAGTATCAAGACCTGAAATGGAAGGAAAAATAATAGATCAGTGTTCTGGCATTTCAATCGTTTTGCTTTCTTCGGTAAACATGGTAGATACCTTTGCAATCGTAATTATGTATCATTTCGTATGTTCAAGGATAAATCCATGTTAATGCTATCACTATTTTAGTTAATGAAAACACAGACAGTATCTACTAAGCGACAGTTATTAAAAAAACTTACCTTCACTAAACTAGAGGAGAATCACATGTGGATTCACATTTTATCGCACATGTTTACGCATAAAACGTTACATAATAATATACAATATACTATTGTTATATCCATACAAACAAATACTATGATTTATGACAATACTAATTATACAACATTTAATTAGATGTCGTACCTACGATTTATAACAATACTAATTATGCAACATTTAATTAGATCATGTACCTGTTTAAAGTAAAAAATTCTTTATTACTATAGATGTGTAAATATACTTGAAATGTAATTTTTCGCCTCTTGTATTGGACCACTGTGGGAGTAGAAGGGCGAAGAAACTCCCACAAATAGCTTTTTAAATTGAGTTTAAATTATACAATATTATTTATTATAAATAATAAGCAGGAATAAATAATTATAAAATATATTAACAGAGAGTTTTGTGTTGAGTTATATTAAACCCTTCTTGTCACTTTATTATTGTAATATCCCTTATAATATGTAAGTCGTATTTACATGGTTTTTAAATTGCTCAAAAGACTACTTCACAATCTTCAGAGGTATCTTGCGGTAGTAGAGAATGCACACAGACCCTTTAAAGAATTGCTAACATTATTTATACATTCAGTTCATGGCTGTAACATCAAAAAACAAAAATACCGCGGTTTAAAAATCCTGTTTCATCAAATGTATCGCATACCAACCGCGCAATATCTAAAACCGTTTAAAATCATGTTAAGAAAAAATATCGGTGACGACTTTTTGTTTAAAAATATCGGTGACGACTGGTTTAGCCTAGCGGGTAGTGACCCTGCCTACGAAGCTGATAGTCCTGGGTTCGAATCCCGGTAAGGGCCATATTTGTGTTATGAGCATGAATATTTGTTTCTTGGTCTTGAGTATTTACATAGAAATTTATCTCTAATACATCGTCGTCTAGTAGGTACCCATAACACAAGTCGTGTTGGGCTTACATGGGCCTAGTTCGATTTGTGAAAGATTGTCCTCTAATATTTATTTACTTTAATTAATCCCACTGAAAAACAAAATAAAGACTTTCAGTTCAGCATATTTTTTCCAGTAGTGAGAGAAATATTGATGATAATTTTTTTAACATTGCTATAATTGCAATATTACACTGACATTATTTTTCTTGTTTTAATCAGCAGGTTTTCATAAACATTTATTTATGATGTCACTATGTGCGTGCGGACTAGCTTTCCTTTCAGAAACACTATTAATCACAAACTATTTTGAACTATATTCCAAAGAGTCAAAGTTTTCTTTTTAGAGTTTACTGTAGATTATTCTTTACACGTGGGTTGGTTGAGATGTATTATTTAGTGTCGAGCGACTGAACACGCGCTCTCGGGACCGTAACGTAACAGCGTCAAATACTAACACTTGTGTATTATGTGCTTCAGTGGAAAAGAGATGGACTACTCTACTTTTCTACTCATATCTATCCCTCCAACATCCATCGCGTTTAGTTAAAAGTACGCCTCGTACGAAAATGCATGCGATCTTCTCGACTCTTTATCATGCTTATTTCGTGTGTCTAAGGCGTTGTGACGTGGCGTGCGTGACATGCCTTCGATGAACGAACAAAGAAACGAAATACTTTTATTTACCAGAAAACTGGTTAAATGATAAAAATAACGGTAAATGCTCGGAATGTCTTTATGGGTGCCCAATTTTTCGTTACCGGGTAGAACTTGCCGTGCAAAGATTGCCATAGTCAGATATGTAAGTACATGTCACGCTGCGTCCGTCACATGGGTAGGCTCGACGCCCAACTATCGCCCCATCGTGACCTACACACAAGGGGGGGGGGGGGGGGGCTTCGTGCGCGAGTCCGACTCGCACTTGGCCGTATTGTTAAAATTTATTTGTCTAGAAAATTTAAATTTAAATTAATCTTAAAATTTTCAAAGGCTGTTTTTATTAACTATATTATTAATCTATTTTCCCTGTCGGGCAAGTTGACTACATCAAAAATAGATTTTATCAAAAGTTGTCAACTCGCCCGGTAGTAAGTTTTCTTGGAGGATGATAATAAGACTGAACGATGTGACAGACCAATAGTAGTTTATGTGACTGATACATAATAGAGGGCATGAAAACTCGAGAGTGGGCTTATGAAATGAGCCGAAGGCGTGTTTTATAATAATATCACTCGAGAGTTTTAATGCCTAATTAGTAATTATGTACATTATGTACATACACTAGTTTATCTACACATATATCATAAGCTCTCTTTGATGTGTTTAGGAACCGCATGTTCGACCGGCATTGTAGCATTGATCATTGCTCTGCACTTGTTTAGCTTGTTCAGTAGTACCAACTACACAGACAAACTAGGAGCAGCACGCAGGCGGGCTTCGGCGTTCGAAATTAGAATGTCATAATATGTCGAAATATTGAAACATTATGGTCATAATATATCAATATCCAGATAATAAATGAGTTTTTACCAAGTAGTATATCATCATTATGCTGGTCTCAACGTGCTGTTTTTGGACGCAGTAAAGAGGGTTTGTGATACGTGTGTATACTTGTTTATAGTATAATTTCAACTGCGAAACAGCAACAGTTAATTCTCGTAAATCGAGACGTAGCCATCAAAAGTGCTAGGGCCCTTATAACTTGAGATTGAAGATAAGAGCCTAGTGAAGGTATGTGGTTGGCTTTAAGATTCAAAAGATATTGTAGTGAGCAAATAGGGTTTATTGTTTGTGGTTAATACCATGACAAAGTTCCTGCCTACGAAAGTTGTGTTCTTTCTCTTTGTAGCTAGTGCTGCATGAACTTTATGGCGTAATTATCGTGTGCTAGATAGACGAGTTCATAGCTCGAAGGTTGGTTATCGTTAATGTTATTGTTAATCTACTGTGTAGTTGCTTATATAATTATAGTATCATTTAGTTGTATTAATATTTTACACAAGCTGATTTAAAATCGTAGTAAAAACAGACTCAGTCATAGTTTTTTTTTGTTTTTTTTTTGGGAAATATAATTATGTATGTTTTAACGAAACAAAAGACCCTGCAACTGACGTTGTTAGGGTGATTCAAAACTCCACGAATATGCAAATTTTATAACCGTGCGCTCTTTTTGCGTGTTATTGCATCCACTCACATACATTGCAACTACAAACAACACATGTTGACAACAACAATATAATTATTGTCATCGGATGGAAAGGAACATTCTGATTACATTTTTAAATGAATAAGCAATGAGGCACGCGATTAGCTCTGTAATTACTGTCAAAGCAGGAACCTATGACTGTGATTCGTTAAGACTTATCTTTAACTGGTTGCAAAATTGAGTAAAAAGTGGTATCCAAAAGAAATACTTTTTCTATCCCAATTTCACTAAATGTTCACCAAAAGTGTACACCCTATTTTATACTCTACATGGGGTCACCTCGGCTCCAGGTTGTATCATAAAGTCGTGACCTAAGAAACGTAACTTTAGTATTCGGACAGAACCTACATGCGGGCACCAAATTTGGTGAAAATTTAAGTATAAATAAATAAATAAATAATACCTTGGACACCATTTACACACATTTATCTAGGTCCCGGGTTCGAGTCCCGGTGGGGGCAAATATTTGTTTGATGAGAACGGATGTTTGTACCCTAGTCATGGTTATTTATCTATCTAAGTATAATATTTATCTATATAAGTACGTGTATCGTTGTCTGGTACCCAAGATACAGGGAATCCTAGTTTGGGGCTAGATCAATGTGTGTTTAAATTTAGACTAGGGCCATCCAGGCAATTTTAATTCTAAGAACAGTCAACAGTTCTGTTTCATTTTTGTACGGTTTTTGACTTTTAGAATTTTATGAGCAGGTTCGATAATTAGATAGATTTTTTGGAAAATTTTCAGTGTTTCGGATGGCACGTTAAGCTGTAGGTCCTACTATCGCTACTTGGTAGTGTAGTCGTAAAACCCCTCCATCAACGCGCACTGAGCCAGCGAGGTATAGTATGGCTTAATCTTTCCCTTACCTGGGTAAAGGCTTGTGCCCCTCAGTGGGGGCATTAATGGGCTACGTTTAGTTTAATTAATTTACAATAACACTGGGTATTAATTATTACAGTGAACTACTCCATTGAGCTCCGTGGTCTAATGGGTTTCACGTTTGCTTCTCACACAGGAGATGCAGGTTCGAATACTGACCAATGAGATAATAAATTTATCTCAAATACATTATCGAACGTCCAGAGTTTCGGATGACACGTTAAGCTATAGGTCCCGTCTACTATCGATATGTGGTAGCGGTCGTTAAATCCCTCCACCAACCCGCACTGAGCCAGCGTGGTGGAGTATGGCTTAATCTGACCCGTATCTGGGTAAAGGCTTGTGCCCCTCAGTGGGGAAAATAATACGTTTAATTTAATTAATTAACAATGAATGCACAAATGAATAAAAACCAACCAATGTATTTACAGAATACTTACTTTTGTAAAACTTTATTCCGCTAAGAGAGATGCAGTTGGAATACTTCTAATAAACTCATGACTTTTATGATCTTAAAAAGCAACAGGCACTAAGCGTGTGTGTTTACTCAAACTACACTAATTGACGAATTTTCTAATTAATTACATGTACCGGACAGTAAAACGCATGCAATGTTAACTAAACTTTTCTTTTCTGACACTAATCGCCAGGAATCACATGTTACATTGGTTGTTATGTCAGCTATGAATTCAGTTCATGTCTAATTACTTTATGACATTTGATGAATTGCAATAATTATCCCTGGAGATAAATTGTTCGAGACAATGGCTAAAAATGGTTTTTACTTTCGTTGGTGATGTAAAATGTGGGGCCAAACATTGCAACTCCGCCTCTGCCTCAACAACTCAGCTGTGGGGCCATCAACAGATGATTGATTATTTTTCATAGGTTGAACTTTATTACAAAGCAAAAAGGTTCAAAATCGTAAGGCATTTTTTGATCTACCCACGTAAGAGACATTTGCGTCATGAGAAGAAATGGTAAGATTATTTGTTGCGGTTGCTTTCTAACCCCGACGATAACTATCAATTCAAACATTAAAACCGAATTTATACGGATGTTGTAACGGTAAAAACATAAACATTTACATACAGGCACATACATTGCTTCTGGCCCCACACTAGGATACCCTGTGTCATGGGAACCAGAATCAGTGACTTTCGACACATATAAACATCCAAGACCTGGGGTTTTTATTTCTTTACCCCCAGCCGGAGATCGAACCCGGGACCTCTCGCATGGTGGAGAGCCAAAACTGCAGCGCCCCAGAGGTCGTGACGATGATGGAAAACATCGTTTAATCAACCTTTAATCTCCATGGCTGCGGCGATGGGCTCGCCCCTTGTTACGCAAAATGGAGTATGGCATAACTGGCTAAACGATGGCACAATGCGCCTTTGCCACCCCGTACGGGAAAAGGCGTGACGCTTTGTTTTTTGTTTGTTCAAAACCGACACAATTAATGAAACCTCAAGTCTAAAGTTTGGCTGACATGTTTCCTAGTTAAGCTGATAACTTTTGAACCTTGAACCGATTTTAATAAGGCAACAAATATAATGATCACCAAAATATTTTTTTCCTACCCAAAATGGATATATGAACACCAAAAGTTGCAAAAAATATCAGGGCAAAATACTGCGGTAGCTCAGGTGAAGGGTAAAGGGGGTGAGCGAAGCGAAGCCCCCGTTATCCTTCGTGTTAGGTTGAACATGTAAGAACAACAAAAAATACTTAAAACATAAACTTAAGTACACAAAACATAAAAAGAAGTTTGGTGATCATTTATCCAAACACAATTTGGTAGACATTTATCCATTCTGGCAGTTATTTCGAATTTATTGGTAGTAAAATAGGTGAGTTTTTGGTAATCGTCTTAATTGGTAATTTAAACATAAGCCTTTTGATAAAACATAGCTAAGAACCATCGCAGGGAAGTCTATTTCCAAAAGGTGGCCAAGTGCGAGTCGGACTCGCCCATGAAGGGTTCCGTTGTAGCATGTAATTAAGTGACTGGATGTCTGTGTTGTAACTTTGTTTTTCATAGTGTTTGTATGAATGACAAAGTTAGCTTTGCGGTTTTTAATAAATGCTTTATATCATAAAAACTGCTTATTTTATTATGTTCAAACCAATTTTCGTTGAAAGTGAGTATCGAGTTTGAGATACACAGCATATATATTTTTTAGATTTTTCACTCTCTTACTTTAAAAGTTAGAGAGGGTGGGGACACACATTTTTCCTCTTTGGAAGGGTCTGTCTCTTTACTGATTAATTTCGAGAAAAAATGGTTTCAGGCACCTCAACGTAATTTTTAAAGACCTATCTAGACACCCACACATATAGGTTTGGTGAAAAAAATATTTTTGTTGTTTCAGTTCCATGTATGGTGAATTTAATTTTAGCCCCTTTAATTATTTTAATTTTTTTATAAAAATCTTAAAGCGGTTCACATAATACATCTATATAGATGTTGGCTACACAGTTGAAACTTGGTATATACCAAGTTTCAACTGTGTAGTCCTAATAGTTTCTGCATAAATTTGTTTTGTTGTTGTTTCTCTACGGAACCCTGATATCCGCAGTAAATTTCGCCCACCCGTTTGTGCGCTACAGTGCCACAGACAAATTTATAACATCCCACTTTAAAAAGAGTGCTGTTGGAGTGTCGGTCTGTGGCACCTTAGCGCTTAAACGGGTGGACGGATTTTGATTCGGTTTCTTTCAATTAGTAGTAGACTTCGTGGGCATGGATCTTAGATATATTTTATTATGAATAGGAAAAAAGTGAATCAAATTTTAGGCAGTTCAAGTTTCAATAATGTGTCGGGCTTGTTTTAAAATATCAATTTATAATTATGAATACAATAATGTGATTGAAAATGCAAGCTATATCAATAGTAACAAACCAAAGCTCTACAGAGTACCTGTCCACCCCCTTGGGACAAAGTAATAATTATGTACGACTTGTCATAAGTCTCATACATAATCATGCACAAAGAGAAATGATTGATAATGAGTTTCACAATCCCATATTCAAAAACAACACAAACATAGAGGTCGTTCTCTGCCTCCCATGCGAGAGGTCCCGGGTTCAGATCCCGGCTGGGAGGAACCTCAGGTCTTGGACGTTATCTGTATATAAAACTCAAAACTCAGGGACTCAAATAATTTAAGGAAATATTAAACTGCACATCAATAATACTGATTTGCACAGCAAATATACTGATTTTCACAGCAAATATCAGGGCAAAATACTGCGGTAGCTTAGGTGAAGGGTAAAGGGGGTGAGCGAAACGAAGCCTCCTTTATCCTTCGTATTAGGTTGAACATGTAAGAACAACAAAAATACTTAAAACATAAAAAGTGTTTTTGCTGATCCTTTTTTACTCTGAAAATCAGTATTTTTGATGTGCGATTAAATACAGCCAATAATTTATTGCAAGAAGGCAAAAATAATGCACTTTTACAAGTCAAGACTTAAGTCTCATTTACATGGAGAAAAATAAAATATAAATCAAATATGATCAACTAAACTAATGTCTAATGGTTTGAATTTTAAAAGGGAAATTTCCATTTCAAGTGGTGTTTAATGGCTAAATCTCGCAAGGAAAAGGAAACTCCATTAACTCTGCCAGTGCTTCGGGAATACGCGATGTCAAAGAAGATAGCACCAAGAAACTTTGCACACCAATGACACACCGTGACCCTACCGCCTACTGTGTTGATATTTGACAAGGTAGTCCATAAATCTAGAAACGTGTCTCAAGCTGAACCTATTTCAACAAACACGTTTGACAGTATCAGAATTGTATATTTCCACCTCTTGTATTTTTATAACTTCATTTTTTTGTTAAATAGACAGCATTTGACTATGACGTCTCATGCTAGTATTTCATAGCACTCGTTAACAATAGTACATTATGATACAAGTGTGGTATGTTGGTCATTACACTCGAGTCGTTCGGCTCAGGCTTAATGGAGACGAGAAGTGTAATGACCAATGCTCACGTGTTTCATACGACGTTTTTCAACACACTTGCGAGGAAAAGTAAATAAAACTAACGAAATGCAATACTGTGAATAAACTTAACAAACAGAAACCCATTTAAAAGATGGCGGCCGTAATTTTATTTTTTCGCGCGCTCAGCGCTGCATGCGCGCGCAAGTCTGAGATAAGGGCACCGGCAAAGTAGCTAATCAGCCACATATTTATAAATTTTGAAATTGGGTATTTATAGGTAAAAATACACCGTCAAAATATAAATACCAACAAGCTAACAAGCAGTTTCATGAATTTTTTTAATTATTTATCACATTTTGAATTGAATTTTATATTTACGCAAATAACTACTTAGCTGTTTTCGAAACATTAATACTTCTTGCTAATATTTAAAAAGATATGTAATGAAAAGGCACTAGTGCGATAATGTAATGTAAAAGGCACGGCATGGGTAATATTCTGCATTATCAGTGTAAATACGCTGTAATAAGACCTACTTTACGAGCAGGTGTGTTGAAAAAGTATTTCTTTCTTTCTAAACTCTACTCTAGAAAACTGACGTCGCTGTTGCTGGTTCCCACGACTAGGATTTAGTGTGGGGCCAGAAGCAATTTATGTCTGACTAAATGTTTATGTTTATTTTTATTACCTTGACAAGATATGAAAGAAAATAATTTATGGCAACATTAGCTACATGCGTGTTTTTTAAATAATATATTTGTTTGGTCTATTACTACACGTAGTAGTCCGCTAATATGTCACTTATGTCATCATCATTTATTTTTATCATATCTTGCCAAGGTGTGGTCACACAGATATCAAAAAGTGGTGTTGGATGAAGCGGGTCGCAGTTTTCGCAACAATATAGATTTAAAAAAACTCATAAAACCTTCAGCCTTTCAGCTCCAGTGAACCTACCACTCAAATGCTGAAATAGCAGATTAATTCCATATTAATTCAGATCGTTTAGACATCAAATAACTCAACTGAAGTATTGTTGCAATAAAGTTACACCCATTTGTCCTGACACGCGATTGACTGTTTTTTTTTACATTATGTTGCCATCTTTGAGA
Organism: Argyresthia goedartella; assembly: GCA_949825045.1. NCBI lineage: Eukaryota > Metazoa > Arthropoda > Insecta > Lepidoptera > Argyresthiidae > Argyresthia > Argyresthia goedartella. The sequence goes on from OX463815.1 coordinate 12,338,836, forward strand.
ATCGTCTGATTTTTGATTACAATGTTATATTGTTATCACCTTCATGATCAGCCCACATCGAACTTCTGCTGGGCATAGGCTTCTTCTCTACAGAGTGTAACAGAAAGATGTAGTCATTTACTAAATGGCGATACCAAAAACATGTTTTTTTTCCAATCCATTTACTCCACTCAATTTTTTGAGTAATTGTTTATTAAATATTTTATTCGGATTACCACTGAAGGAAAATGCGATTGAATAAAAAATTCTCGATAGAATTTAATTACGAAAATACCTCTAAATTTTTTAATGTTTTCCGTAACTCTGAAATCCTAACCAATTTAATTGCGGAATTGCATTCAAAATGTGGACATTATGTAGTACTCCTTGAAAGTATTCTTGACAATATAGCGTAGTTTATTTTTAATCAATTTTATGTAGTGGTGAGGTTTGAGTCGAGCGCTCTGCATTAGCGAACGCCAATTTTCCGTTTTTCAAGTTAATTACCATGGCATAGGGTTCAAAATTGCGTTTTTTTGAGTAGTTAAGGGCTTGTTAGGGATATATTTCTGATCAAGTTTCACTTTGAAACCGATTTAATAAGAGCAACTTTATTTTTCACTCCTGTGAAAGTTGTTCAGAATTATATTAACAACCCATTAAAGTTTGACTACAACCTATATAATGCCAATCTTTAAGGTCCTGTGGTAACCGCATTCACAGAGATGCATGTTATCGTCTCAGGATAATTTACAGAAAAACATTTTACATAATGCTCTTCATAATTATTTATAGCACAGTTTTCACGAGCGCTGACATAAATGGCATAACGTTTACTCAGGCTATCACATTTACGTGCATAACGTATAAACAGGCCATCATGTTTACGTGCAAACCGTTTATACAGGCCATCACATTTACGTTCATAATGTTTACACAGTTCGTCATATTTACCCCACTCAGCTTAAAAACAGGTTTAAGTAAATTTTAGGCATTTTTAGGGTTCGATACCTTAAAAGGAAAAAGGAACCGTAATAGGATTACTTCATAGTCCGTCTGCCCGTCTGTCTGTCCGCCTATCAGACCCTTTTTGTCAAGAACGATTAGAGATATAATGTTTTTTTATTGATTACTCAGGTCTGTGATCTCTTAAAGTTGTGAAAAAATCAAACTTATAAGTTAACGCATTCAAAAGATACCGCCATAATGTCACAAATTTTCTGAAATTGCTTCCCATTCTATTCCAACGGAGTCAAACCTATAAGGAACTTCCCGTTGACCTAAAATCATGAACTTCGGCACGTAGCAATGTTATATAGCGCAAATAAGGGAATTACCCGAAAACTGTTAATTTATGTTGCCTATTGAATGGAAATTAATTACAATTACTCTATTATGTGATCTCTTGAAGTTGTGAAATAATCAAACTATAGTCAACAATCAAAATATACCGCCGTTTATGTCACAATTTGCTGAATTTGTTTGATACTCGCCAAGGGAATCAAAACCTATAGGATACCTTTATGGTGGGTAAAATTGCTCTTGCTCTGATTATTGTGATCGTACGACAAACCAAATGGCATATGAATTAGATAGGTTCCTATTTATAAAAGTTGTTAGGAAGAAACTGGAAAAACAGTTTAATTTTAATTTTAGTTCAACTGTGCCTCTGCCACCTAGTATGGAAAAAGACGTGACGTATATATTTAATTTTTGTTAGGAATTTTTCTTATTCTTTGATACTGTACTTTACTACATACCCTACGCAGAAGATGCTACAAAGATCATGGAATTGGGCCCTGTTTTGGAGGTTATTAGATGATTTTCGACAGAACTAAAAAAAAATTGATGTTTCCCTGCAGGCTCTTCAACCTGCAGGCTCTTCAACTTGCATGCTCTTCAACTTTTTTACATCATTATTTATTTTGAATAAACTGCATTGCTGGAGAGATAAGCTCGCTTTTGTACACTATTTTCATGTAACATTTGTTTTTTGCATGATTTGTGTGCAGTAAAGAAATTAGGAATTATGAACTATAATTTCCAAGTACTTTTTCACCACCTATCTTACGCTTACTATATTTCGCTAAGCGGTTTATAGTCCATGTAATAACGGGCCTCGCTTTCTTTGATGCTATCTACAAGAACCTTTGCGGAAGACTCATCACCATCAATCTCTACGGATACGAAGACAATTTTACAAAATTGCCAGTCTTACATTCCGAAAAAGGGACAAACGTCGGCTCTTAGCGTTTAAGCCAATCAATCTATCAATTACCGTAGTAATTTACAAAGCTGACATGCACATTGAATTTCCGGTTATTTCACAGAGTCACTGTGAGAACAAAGTTACTCAGAAGCTTAGTGGACAAACGAATAAACAACAAACAGTTTAACAATCTTTCTTCAATTCCAATAATAACATATAAGTATGTTCAACTACAGACTACAATACGCTATTGGACTGGTAGTGTAAATAGATACTGTTATGAATCTGTCAATATGGCATTTTTTTTTCGTGAGTTCAATGAAATAAAGACTTATTTAACACAAAATTGAGTTCATAAAAAACATTATCAAACTTTTTTGAAGAAATTGTTTCGACTTCTGACAAGTTTCTAAATTTATTGGACTACCTACCTTGTCCAATACCGAATTCCCTATAGGAATAGGCCCCTGGACAACCCATCTTACATGGTTACAGAGATTTAGTAACAACAACACAAATACTCTAAAAACCATAAACATATAATAACTTAACTACTGACTTTCCGAAAAGCTGAGTTAGAAGTTTTCGGAAAGTTAATATTTCAGTTAGCAAAATTAGTGGTTAGGTTAGACTAAGCTGGCTAGTTTACACTCTATCAAATATATATCATATAGAAAAACTACTCACAATAACAACGGTGATCGTGATGATGGTAGAAACAGCCGCACACGCACATCCTTGCCCCAACTGGCGTCTCCTGGACAGCTTCAGGAACTCCTCGGTCCTCGCATCGATACTGCGATACAGCCCGAACTGGCTCAGTTGGGAACTAGAGCTGGTCGTCACAGAAGCCGGCGCCATTTCGTATCACTAGCGCATTTTTTTAAAGAAAATTTTGTTCTTTTTTCACGTTCAATTCACGTTTTCGCGGTAGGCTGCGCAAACGCGCGTCGGCGGCGATCGGAGGGAAATGGTGGATGGCCGCGTGTTTTCTTTAAGATTGCCTGTCGTTGCTGGGTTTGGGTTGGCAAGAATGCTTTCTTTTTGTTGATATCGATGCTTGCGGGTTTGGACGACTAGTGGTAGTTAACAAAGTGAGATAACTGACGTTTATGCGAGAGGAAAAATACGGCCGATTATATATACGGCCGATTGGCCGAGTTGGCAGTGACCCTGCCTACGAAGCCAAAGGTCCCGGGTTCGAGTCCCGGTGGCCCGGGACCTTTGGGGTCGGGATCCCGGCAAATATTTGTTTGATAAGAGCGGATGTTTGGACCCTAGTCATGGTTGTGTGTCTATCTAAGTATAATATTTATCTATATAAGTATACAAGATACAGGGAATCCTAGTTTGGGGCAAGATCAATGTGTGTAAATAGTGTCCAAGATATATTATTGCGGCCACGTTTTTGGTGATAAATTGGTAGTTTTGTACAGATTTCGAATAACAGAATAACCCTTTGTTCGTTATTGGGTTGAAAACCGTTTCTGAAACTGCCGAAATGAGCAATGCTATTGATTTGGTTGATCTACACCCTAACCTTCGTTCGACACGGTTAAGAAGGAATCACACTTTATCGATATCGACCACCCCAGCCAGAGAACATCCCCACTCCACCAGCATTGGACCGTTGAGCGTTCACGTCGGTGCTCTGCTTGTCTTATTGAAATGTTCAACGACAGGTGAAACTCATTACACATACATAGCGGAGTGTTTGGTGCCATGCTAATGTTTCACGCTGCATGCTGCTGCGCTCGCGAGAAACTGTCGCCTGACTGTGACGTCAGAGGTCTCTAGTGTACCTATGAAGTCGCATCTAAGGAATTTTTGGTATTATTCAGGCAATCAAAGTTTAGCTTTGAGTTTTGCCCGTGTAACTTAGTAAGCTACCAATAATTGTTTGTCACATTAATCATTATGCTCTTTTGGGCAAGATGTCCAGAAATCACTAATTGGCTTCATTACTGATTTCTGAGTTTTGCCCGTTTAATTAAGTAAGCTACCAATAATATTTTTTTCACATGAATCATCATGCTCTTTTAGAAGAGGTGTCCAGAAATGACTGATAGGGTTCATTACTACTTTCTGAGTTTTTTTAGTAAGCTACCAATAATATGTTTTTCACATTAATACAAATTCTTTTTTGATGAAGATATCCAAAAATCACTATCGGCTTCATTACTAATTTCTGAGTTTTGTCCGTGTAACTTAGTAAGCTACCAATAATATGATTTTCACATTAATCATCGTGCTTTTTTGGGAAGATGTCGAGAAATCACTAATCGGCTTTATTATTGATTTCTGAGTTTTGCACGTTTAATTTAGGGTAGCTACCAATAAATAGTACATTACGATATTAGTGCGTTATGATGGTTATAACATGCGAGGCAGAATTTCAGCCCGAGCCGAAGGCGAGGGCGTAATTGAGCCGAGCATGTTATAACCAATACGCACGTATATCGTACAAAGTTTTTTAACACATTTGCGAGGAAACAGAAAAAAAAAACATTTTATATTTTGTTCATTTTTAATTATTGAAACAGTTAGTGAAATTACAATTATTAAAATGATACGTAGTTGTAGTTGGTTTTTTAATTATGTTATTATTATTATTACTATTCATAATGTCATTGTTTTGTGTTAGGGTAAATGTTGGAGACGACGAAACTTCTTGAAAGGCGGCAGAAGAGCATTGTAATTCGTCATTAGTTGTAAATAAAAAAGTATCATCAGTAGAAGTAGAGGGGCGCGGCTCAGGGCAAAACTTCTTCGATTGTGGCTCCAAATTTATTGTCTGAGTTATTTTGGCACTTATATTTGCTTTGTTTTGGATGGAATCTTCTACATGAGATTCTGCTACTGCGTTAGAACGCTACCCGCCATGCCGCTTTAAAGTCAATATATCAGCTCCCGAATCAGCAAGTAATGTAGCTTCTTCTGAAACTGTGCCCTGTATAACAATCAGCATCCGGAAATCCTAAAAACTTGGCGACTTCCTTTGGCATGGCACCGAATTTATTTATGCCAATAGGTTGCGCAGTACATTTACCTTTTTGATAATTCTGAAAGAAGTGATTATTTTTTGAATTAGTCGAACGCAGAGCTTCATATTTTTTGACCACGTCATAAAATAGGCCGTCGATAATAAAAGATCGGGGTATTTTGTTTATAGTGTTTGGGATTTTAACTAAAAGCCTTGATTTTCAATGTCTTTTGTGGTAATATTGTGAAGCTCTTGCCGTCTACATGCACCATGAATACCAAATATTAACGCAACCTGAAAAGAAATAAAAATGTGTTAGATAAGGTATAGGTACTTAGCTTACAGACGGTCGTTAAAAAATATGTAAAAGAGTATGTACAGTAGGTAGATCAATACATAAAATAAGGAGGCAAACTGACCTTTGTTGCCAGGTACTGGCTATCTGGAGCATCTTTTAGAAACTTTTCGACGTCATTTGATGACAGTACCTTAGATTTTTTCTTTATAAAACCATCAGAGCGTCTCTTTAAAAATGCAATGAGATTTGTATATATATTAATATCGACACCATTTTTCATCTTGAGGGTACTTTTCAGCATAGAATATGTTGTCCACAACGAGCTAGGCTTATATTTACCAGCTAGTTCATTAAAATACGCCAAAACTACATTTTCGGAAAATGACTTGGCATTTTTCATGTTTTTCCACTTCAAGAAATTTTCATACGTGGTTATGTATCTGTCCTTGGATATTGACGGCAGCAAGCTGTCGCATGCGGTTCGCGCTTCTGTTAGTATATCCGGTGGAGTTGAAGTAATATATTGCTCATCTTCATGATTAAAAGTTGTCACTTTTAGATATTCACAATACAAGTACAAAGAAAAGAAAATTTGAGAAAAATGGCGCGAGGATTATTTTCTGCCGTGGCTGCGTGAAAATGTTGGCAAAGACGCTAGAGCATGCAGCCAAGTTTTTAAATTACCGAATAAACTGTTTTTTTTTTTTAATTTTAAATAAACTCAATCTGTGAATGCACACTGTCTACTGACTGGCGCCGCGCGGCGATTAGTTCGAAATTTGAATAGCAACAGCGCGCTGCTCACTAGCTGGAGTCGTGCGGCGGCGATCAGTTCCATATTTGAAATGGCAAATAATACTGTTATGGAATTTGTATGGACTTTACTTAACTATTTGCTTTGGTAACACACGCGTTTTTTATGACCCGCCTTACAAATTTAAAACCGGTGGAATTACATCAGCTTTACGAGCAAGGGCGTTAAAAATGTTTTTAACTTAATCATTATGCTCTGAGAGATGTCCAGAAATCACTGAAAGGGTTCATTACTGCATTCTGAATTTTGCCCGTGTAACTTAGTAAGCTACCAATAATATGTTTTTCACATTCATCATTAGGCTTTTTGTGAAATATGTCCAGAAATCAATAATCGGCTGCATTACTGATTTCCGAGTTTTGCCTGTTTAATTTAGTAAGCTACCAACAATATGTCTTTCACATTAATCATTACGCTCTTTTGGGAGAGGTGTCCAGAAATCACTGATAGGGTTCATTACTGATTTCTGAGTTTTGCCCGTGTAACTTAGTAAGCTACCAATAATATGATTTTCACATTCATCATTATGCTTTTTGTGATATATGTCCGGAAATCAATAATCGGCTGCATTACTAATTTCTGAGTTTTGCCCGTTTAATTTAGTAAGCTACCAACAATATGTCTTTCACATTAATCATTACGCTCTTTTCGGAGAGGTGTCCAGAAATCACTGATAGGGTTCATTGCTGATTTCTGAGTTTTGCCCGTGTAACTTAGTAAGCTACCATTATTACGTTTTTCAAATTAAACAGCTCTTTTGGGGAAGGTGTCGAGAAATTTATAACATTACCGATTTTCGGACACCTTCCCCAAAATGACACAATGAGTGCTATAAAAAACACATATCAAAACCTTTATGTTATACATTTCTTGTTACTGGCTAATCGTGGGTGGGCTCGAAACTCAAAACTCAAATCTTTAATTGCAGGTAGGCAAAAATAATGCACTTTTACAAATCAAAACTTAATTGGAGAAAAATAGAAATAAACATGATCAACTTAACTAATAAGTAGGTTTTTGGTTTGTGTTTGAAAAATAAAAACGAATTTTCCTTTGTGGCCCCATATGGGAATAAGCGTGAAGCTATACAGAGTGACATTTAAATATGTTTTGGGTCTCCCATAGTAACTTGTATAATCAGCTGATCTGATAAATGTACTGAGGGTCTTATATAATATTATATCTTATATATAATACTTTTAGAAGTATTTCTCATTTGCGACCATATGTTTCTTTGGGAAAGTTGTTCACAATAATCGGCGCTATCATTCCCCAAAATATGGTCAGCTTATCAAAAGTCACCTTATTTTTGTGACGTGTTTCATTATACTCACCTACAGAATAGTCATTGGTTAACTAGAGCAATACGCATATTATACTGACTAGAGATCAGAAAAGCGATACATTTTATTACAAGAAGGTGTTGTAATAAATCAGATCTTAGACGCAGACCGCGAGCATTCCACGGGGTAAATCATCTACGCTGAATGATTCCTTTTCTTTGAAGATATATGGAGTGATTAATTATTTTTCTTCTACTTTTTATTATGGCGTGGTAACGTCTCTCTACGTTAAGGCATATGGCGGGCTGGTCTCTATTGGCGTACCACGGATATGTCTCGTCGGTACTGCAGTACCTATGGATGTAAGGTAACTCCGTTAACTTTGACAGGGTGTTCAAAACCCAGAAAAAATGTGTCCGAGCACCGGGTGGTGCAGGTTATTTAAATAGCTGTAAACATGTGTTCAAAAGCACAGATTCTTTCCCTACCGTGCCTCTGTTTGTATGAAATGTGCATTTTTGTTCCAAAAAATACCCTGGTCCTGTAGTCTCTAAGAATATCTGTAATTGTTTTGATGCAAGAGACAGACACAATGATAATTTACTACACTAGTTTATCTACACATATATCATAAGCTATGATGTGTTCAGGAACCGCATGTTCGACCAGCATGGTGGCGTTGATAATTGCTCTGCACTTGTTTAGCTTGTTCAGTGGTATCAACTTCACATACAAACTAGGGGCGGAACGCAGGCGGGTGTCGGCGTTCGAAATTTCAATGTCATAATTTGTCGAAAATTTATACATTATGGTCATAATGTATCAATATTCAGATAGGAAATGAGTTTTTACCAAGCAGTATAACATTATGCTGGTCGTAACGTGCGGTTTTTGGACGCAGTAAAGAGGGTTTGTTATTCGTGTGTAGATCAAAAAATAAATAGTTCTGAAAGCTGTGACAGAAGGCGTTGATCCGCCATGGCTTTAATTTAAGGATCTGCGATAAATTAATAACCAAAGAGTTCAATTCATTTTTTACTTGTTCAACTGCTTGAACCCATACTAATCTTCAACGTTTACCACTAGGAAAAACGTGAGGATCACTTTTTTACAGAATAAGACGCAAGTATGATGAATTTCCATGATTTCCATTGATTTCGCTCGGGACTTCGGTTTCAAAACCATAGTCAGTCGAGGAAAGAAGTCACAAAGGTCCGAAATAATAGCCAGGGTCGTTGTAATCAAAGAGTTTGAGGTCAATGGTCGTAATAATCACAAAACATAGCATAGCGGGAAAAGAAAGTGTTCGATATAAACCAAAACAACATTATTATTTTTTTGTTTGTTGTGGAGCCAAGTGACAGTTCTTGTTCTTTGGTTTCGTCACAGACCAGCTTTGCTCAACACAATCACCATCAAAATAGTAGTTTATGTGACTGCTACATAATGGAGGGCATTAATACCCGAGAGTGGGTAACATGTAAGAACAACAAAACATACTTAAAACATAAACTTAAGTACCTACACATAAACTATTTTATCTACACACGTGTCATAAACCCTCTTTACTGCGTTCAAAAACCGCACGTTACGATCAGCATTATGTTAAACTACTTGGTAAAAACTCATTTCGTATCTGGAAAACTACACATAATGGTCATTATGTGTAGTTTTTCTATATATAATGACATTCAAATTTCGAACGCCGACGCTCACCCGCGTGCCGTCCCTAGTTTGTCTGTGAAGTTGGTACTGACATTCAAATTTCGAACGCCGACGCCCGTCTGCGTGAAGTTGGTACTAAAGAACAAGCTAAACAATTGCAGAACCACAATGCCGGTCAAACATGCGGTTCCTGAACACATCAAAGAGAGCTTATGATATGTGTGTAGATAAACTAGTGTATGTAACTGTACATAATTAGGCATTAAAACTCTCGAGTGATATTATTATGAAACTCGCCTTCGGCTCGTTTCATAAACCCACTCTCGAGTTTTAATGCCCTCCATTATGCAGCAGTCACATAAACTACTATAAAACATATAAAGTGTTTTTTGTTGATCCTTTTTAAATCAGAATTTTGATGTGCGATTAAATACTAGCCGTTTTCAAACCGATGGTTTGACAGCGGTTCGCCAAGTTCAAATCTAATGACCAATCCAACCACGAGCTGTCATTGTCACAGCAATTGTAATTTGCATTTGGGAAGTGACAAGAGATAAAAAATTGAGTTAGTAGTAGACCCTAAAAGTTCTATCATATTCCGCTATCAACTAAAAAACTGCTGACGACTTTCGGACTTTAAAAAAAAAAGGTCAATTGCGAATTGGACTCGTGAACGAAGGATTCCGTTCCAACGTACAAGGGTAGGGATATTGTGGAGTGAATAGTTTGGATTTGTCACAAAATGTTGTGTACAGAGTTGATGGTGCGGCTACTTTCATACTCCATGTATGTAACCAGGTGCATTTATGAATTTGTATGTGGTTTGCAGATAAATAAAAAACCTTGGAAAATCCGGGTAGGTATTTTTCCGTAATCTTTGGCCTAAGTTCTATATTCTGTATTTTTTCATAATTTTAGACTCTGTAGTTTCGGAGATAAGTTGGAGGAATTGTCATTTTTTGCACTTTTTGATCATAACTTCTGAAGTTCTCAAAACGGAAATAAAAAATAAAAATAAAAAAGTTTATAAATAGCCCTTTTCAACGATAGACTACATGACGGTGTTATTTTTTTCGTTTTACCTTTTCACCCCCTTCATTTTTTTGTAGGCATTTTTTTAAAATATTAACTTTGAATTATATTGCGGCTATCAGGTTAAGTAATTTTGCAGAAGATTTCAAGACTATCTCATATAGTTCCTGAGAAAAGTGCGCGTGACAGACGGACGGACGGACTCGCGAGTGATCCTATAAAGGTTCTGTTTTTACCTTTTGAGGTACGGAACCCTAAAAATGTTTAGGAGCTATGGTCATACATACATTTATATGTTTATGTTATACTTATGCGTCACTCTTTCTTAGTTATAGTTTTTAGATTATCGCGTGCCACTGTTCCGAAACTCGACGTCTTAAATTTGCGCCTATTTTGCGTGATGTGGGTTGGGGGCACTACTCCTGCCAACCCAGCTCCTGCAGGAAGCCTAGCAGACCCTTGATGTTACCGACGACTTCCTGGAGCGACCTCGGCGTCCCAAGGTGTGTTGCCCGGTAGATGGCCACGCCGGAACATTCCAACAGGACGTGGGTGGCTGTCTCCTCGACCTCCATGCAGGCTCTGCACAGGGGGCTGTCCGTAACACCTAGAGTGTGTAAGTGTTTATTTAGCAAAGCGTGTCCAGTTATCGCTCCAGTTACCAAGCGAAGCTGTCGCCTCTTGAGCTTCAGAAGCTTACGCGACAATCCGGGTCTGATCATCGGGAGGGCCTGTCTGGCTTGCTTGCAGATATCCAAGGTTGACCAATAAAGTTGGTGAGTTAACTTTGTGTACTGTCATAGGGTTTTCCTCAACCAGCTGAATTGCAATGGTATTATGGGTTCTGGTCCCTCCTCTCTTTCTTTTACGTCGGGGTTACGAATCTCGCTAGCACCTTGTATCTTCATCTAAATGAATTCGTGTGCAGTCGTGTCTAAGACATGGAAATCCGCCGCGTAATCCCCGTTAATTGCTATAGAAGATTCGATTTATCAAACTAATATGCTCACTTGCCGGTGAAGCGACGACTCGGCATGCGGCACAAGAGCATCCAGTGGCCGCCAGTGAAGGCCCAGTTGTGGCTGTTGAGGTGAAAGGCGCCGCATTCGCCCGCTGTCTCCTGGAGGGGTAGCGGAACTGGCGGGGTAGCGGGCGGCGCGGAATAGCATCGGGCCGCCCGGGGCGACGTTAACAATTTGGTGTTATTTCGAATTTACTCAAAAAAGGAAATAAGGTAATTGATAAAATTTAAGGAATGTTAAGGAGTTCTGAATGGGAATAATTTTTGTATAAAAATTTTGATAAAATTCAGTAGGTAGGTAATGCTATATTGAAATTATTTTATTTCCTTTTTTATATAGACTATGTTTAGTTTTTTTCGATCTATCGAGGCAAATTAATCCAATCTTGTAATGACATTATTTCAACTATATTAACTCATAGTAAACAACAGATATTTTTTTGAGACCGACGAATTTAGTGGTTATTATTTTTGCATACTTACATACTTACATAATAATAATACCTTGGATACTATTTACACACATTGATCTAGCCCCAAACTAGGATTCCCTGTATGTTGGGTTCTAGACAACGATACACGTACTTAGATAGATAAACAACCAGACTAGGATACAAACATCCGTTCTCATCAAACAAATATTTGCCCCCACCGGGACTCGAACCCGGGACCCTTGACTTCGTAGGCAGGGTCACTCCGACTCGGCCATTCAAGTTGTCTATAATAATGATGTAAGGCTTGTGGAGTCATGGTATTTATGGCTTCCATAGGGGGGCTAGTTTTTTATGAGATCAGATTTTTCGCCGCATGGAGTGTTTTAGGCAAGGAAATTGCTTTCTTCAGTAGAAAGAGATCCGGTTTTCTTTGTTCCAAACCATACAAGTAATCTATCTAAATTACGCAACACAATAGACCTTTGATGTTAGTTGGTAATTTTAATTACAGTTATAAAGGCTACGATTAAAATAGCTACAATTGGATGTGTTCATTGTAAATCACTTTTATTCATTCTTAGCTGTTACGTCGTCTGATGTAAGAGTTGTGTCTGCTAGTAATTAATATATCACATTAAGACTTACGCCACACAATGTCACATGCTGGAATAGATAAGCTCGGATTTGTACAAGTCATTTCGTGAAATCTCATCTGTGTTTCTCTTCTGTGCATTACATTACCTGCTATTATCATTTTTAAATAAAATAATAATAAAAAAACAACATTGTTTTATTTATCTACACACGTAATATAATAATAGTTTATGTGACTGATACATAATGGAGGGCATTAAAACTCGAGAGTGGGTTAATGAAAAGGGCGGAAGGCGAGTTTCATATAATTATAATAATATAATACCTTGGACACTATTTACACACATTGATCTAGGCCAAACTAGGATTCCCTGTAGCTTGGGTACTAGACAACGATACACATACTTATATAGATAAATAATATACTTAGATAGATAAACAACCATGACTAGGGTACAAACATCCGTTCTCATCAAACAAATATTTGCCCCCACCGGGACTCGAACTCGGGCCCTTGGTTTGGTAGGCAGGGTCATATATGTAGATAAACTACTATTAAGTCAACTATAACGATATAAGGGTTCTACCAATAATCGTTAGGAAACCTTCATCAAAGCTGCGGCGATAGGCTGGCTCCCTGCCGCGCAAAACATAAACATTTATGAACATACATTGCTTTTGGCCTCACACTAGGATACTATGTGTTGTGGGAACCAGAAACAGCGAAATCACACACATATAAACATCCAAGATCTGTTTTTTTTTTCCTTATCCCCAGCCGGGGATCGAACCCGGGACCTCCCGCATGGTAGTGGGAGCTACAACCGTGGCGCCACAGAGGTCTTACTTAAGTTAAATAAGTTACCTCATTGGTACACGAAAAAACAATCTTATCCACTTTAAAGGTGCTCCAGTAGATGAGCTCTGAGACCAATGATCGCCATTTCTCCGCGCAATATTATGATCTGATAAATAACTAATTCACGCGCTTGCTAATGGCGTAAGAGCAATATTAGTCATTCACGATCCGGTGGATTGAAAGCATTTGTTTATAAACGGTGTAACAGAAAGATGTGGTCCAATATTGAGCAAAGAGAAGAAAAGTGATTTCAATCAAAAAATTAAGTTGCTCTGATCAAAATAGTGAAAAATTATCAGATGATATTTCTAACATTGTTTTCAAAGACGACACCTTTCTGCTACATTCTGTGTACAGGAAATGTAAGTAATTTTAGTGAGCTCCGTGGTCTAATGGGTTTCACGCTTGCTTCTCACACAGAAGATGCAGGTTCGATTCCTGACCATGTACCAATGAGATAATTAATTTATCTTAACTACATTATCGGGCATTCTGACACGTTAAGCTTTAGGTCCCGGCTACTATCGCTGCGTGGTAGTAGTCGTAAAACACCTCTGTCAACCCGCACTGAGCCAGCGTGGGGGAAGTATGGCTTAACCTTACTCGTATCCGGGTAAAGGCCTGTGCCCCTCGGTGCAGATGTTAATAGGCTACGTTAAATTTTAAAAAAGGTAACTTTAGACATACCGCAAAACAAAATTTGGAAGATATCAGACTTCTATAGTTTCATGTCTGCAAGAATGCTAAAATTACAACCTGTATAAAGTAAGGCGGATGTATAAAATCATGCTTATTACTAGATTAGCTGGCCGAGGAGATCGATAACTATGCTAGACCAACTCATATCCGGATCTTCAATGCAGCTAACATAAAAATAATCTGTAATGATTTTATGTCAAGGTGCTCGCTCATATTATAATTTTGTGATCAAGGGCCGCCTTTACATATGCATATTTAACATAATAAGTATTTTAGGTAGGTATGCTAATTTATAAGAGGAATCACTACTGATTAATGAATAACTTTTAAAAGGCGCACTTTAATTACTTCCTGAATGTAGGCTGCAACCTTCTGTAAACACTAATTATTAATTTTCATCCGTGGTCTAGTCGCTCGCCTGACATGCAGGAGTTGCGGGTTCGATGCCTGGTATTGACGATGTACGAATGATATAAGTAATTGCGCAAATTCGACCATGTTTCTCAATAATGCAAAGAGTGGGGGTGGCTTCACATTCGTCGTCGGCGAGACGTTCATATTCTCTCTTATATTTTCAATATGTCGAAAATTCCGCGCTAACCCAGCTACATTCGAGACCGCTTTGAGTATCTCTTGTCAGGAGATCGGCACCGGAGATCTCACCTTAGCCACTCCAAGGCAAAGCATATGAGCACTCCTTCAGGTTGCAGACGGTCCGACTGTGGAACTCACTTCCTTGCTCTATAAGAGACAGTCCCACTATTGTCTCTTTCAAAAACCGGGTAAAAGAGCACTTCCTCTCTCTTTCGTGGTAGTTATAATAGGCTTATGTTTAAACGATTACCAAAAACGCACCTATTTTACTACCAATAAATTCGAAATGACTGCCAGAATAATTAAATGGCCACCAAATTGTGTTTGGACAAATGATCACCAAACTTCTTTTTATGTTTTTTGTACTTGTTTTATGTATTTTTTGTTGTTCTTAAAGGTTCAACCTAACACGATGGATAAAGGGGGTGTTCATTTATCCATGTTGGGTAGGAAAAAAAAATTTTGGTGATCATTACATAATGATCACCAAATGATGAAAATGATGTATTTGTTGCCGTTATAATGGGTGCGCCAAAGTTGACCTAAAATTTCTACCTCGATTATTGTAACTCCGAAAATTTTGTTACTACAATTTTTCATCCTAACAATCACTATCAATAACTACTCTGTTCCTAATGTTATTAATTCCGAATCATTCAACTTCATAATGTCGGTAACAATAAACATCTATTGTACTACTATTTGTTTTCCTATATTTTCTCAAAATAACTGTTTTTTACACTATTATTCGAAATCATATATTTGTTATGTAGAATTGTTTTTACTCTAAAATTTGCGGATGAAAGATAATTGCAATTAATTAGGTCAATGTCGCTACCGAAATCGACATCTGGGCAGTAGGTAGGTTAGGTTAGGTTAGAACATGTAAAAACTACAAAAAACACTGTTTTCAGAACGAAACCTTCCTACCTATAAGCACAGAATAATACTATAAGTCAGAATAGGATACTATTAGGTCAGTGACGCTACCGAAACCGACATCTGGGCAGTAGGTAGGTTAGGTTAGGTTAGAACATGTAAAAACAACAAAAAACTACTATAAAAAATACTACTTTGAAACTAAACATACCAACCAAAAGTCAAATTATGGTCCTGTTAGGTCAGTGTTGCTACCGAAATCAACATCTGGGCAATAGGTAGGTTAGGTTAGGTTAGAACATGTAAAAACTACAAAAACACTACTTTGGAACTAAACATACCAACCAAAAGTCAAATGGTACTGTTAGGTCAGTATTGCTTATGCTTTAACAATATTATGAAAAACATTTTTATGAATGACAACATTATGGTAAAAAACACTTAGGAGTTTAGATCAGTTTAGTAGTAATATTAGTAATAAAAAAAATCGGAAACCAGAGTGTTATGATCTTCGTCGGTAGTACTAGAAATTGTATGAACGAAAAAATTAGGTACCAAAATTTTCGGAAGAGTGATCATTCGGAGTACAAACCGTTAGTAAGACCATTTTCGGAAGATAGACTTTAGTTGAGCCAATATGGACCCCGTTATAATATGTATGTTATTATTTTATATAAACTATATGTTCAGATATATGTATGTATTGGTACTTATTTAGTAGTCTGGTGTATAGGTATTTTATTTTCCATATTTTATAGATATTTAATTTACTTATACAATGTGACATTTAATTAGCTGACCATATTTTGGGGATTGATAGCACCGATCATTATGAAAAACTTTCCCAAAGAAACATATAGACGCAAATGAAAAATATTTTTCGTCCTTCAGTACATTGACCCCATCAGCTGATTACAAGTTACTATGGGAGACCCAAAAATTTATTTCGTTTACGACCATATGTTTCTTGGGGAAAGTTGTTCATAATAACGGGTACTATCATTCCCCAAAATATGGTCAGTTAATAAAATGTCACCTTGTATATGTATTTTTGTATAGGATAGATATTGTTCAATGCCTACCTTTTCATTATAAGTACATATCTCTTTCACGCCTTGGTTTTTTGGAAGAAATCTCTTTTTAGAGATAAGCTCGCAGTTGCACATATGATTTCTCTTAATGTAACCTTTTAAATTTAATATGTGTGCGATAAAGAATTATGAATTATGCATAATTTATCTTAAGCACATTATACTCATACGGACGTTCTAATGATGATGGAAGACTTCACATCTACAAAGCTGCGGCGAAGGGCTGGTCCGCTGACACACAAAATTGAGTACTGAATTTCAGACTTAACTTTGCCACTGCCAGCCCCTCTGAACAAATCTCATAATTTCAACCAATTGTGGAAATCACTTATCCTGAATTTATCATACAAAATGTGTTGCTGTTATGATGACACATTCTTCTTAGGTGCCGGAAATGATTGGTGTTTTATTATTCCTATATATTTTATTTATACTTGTTATAGTGTCTACCCTTTCATGATAAAGAGCAATATAAAAAACATGTTAAAGCGAATTTGTCGTAAAAGAGATATTACAATGTTTAAGATTACTTAAATGACGGGACTGTATGGGTTAATCTGGCTCAACTCAGACCTTGCTGTTAATAATTTTGTAATTATAATTTCCTGCTTATTAATCATAATAATTAACACTGTAATATTTGTATTAGTTAAGCACAACCAATTTTTAAAAGAGATCTATAAATCAATTTGTGGGAGTTTCTACGCTCTTCTTCTCCCATAGTGGTCCTATGTAGAAAAGGGGCAAAAAATTACGTTTGCTAAGTATATTTAAATACTGCAATAAAGAACTTTGACTATGACTTTGATACTTTTTCCTATCATGCCTTGGTTTGCTGAAATAAATATCGTTTACAAATAAACTCGCATTTATACATGCGTTTTCTTTTAATGTAACTGCTTGAATGTTTGTCTGCTACAATAGTAGTTTATGTAACTGCTACATAATGGAGGGCATTAATACTCGAGAGTGGGTTTATGAAACGAGGCGAAGGCGAGTTTCATAA
The DNA here is from genome assembly GCA_949825045.1 of Argyresthia goedartella. Taxonomy (NCBI): domain Eukaryota; kingdom Metazoa; phylum Arthropoda; class Insecta; order Lepidoptera; family Argyresthiidae; genus Argyresthia; species Argyresthia goedartella. The sequence goes on from OX463815.1 coordinate 12,356,276, forward strand.
TTATATCACTCGAGAGTTTTAATGCCTAATTATGTACAGTTACATACACTAGTTTATCTACACACATATCATAAGCTCTCTTTGATGTGTTCAGGAACCGCATGTTTGACCGGCATTGTGGCTCTGCAATTGTTTAGCTTGTTCTGTAGTACCAAGTTCACGCAAGCGGGCGTCGGCGTTCGAAATTTAAATGTCAGTACCAACTTCACAGACAAACTAAGAGCGACACGCAGGTGGGAGTCGGCGTTCGAAATTTGAATGTCATAATATGTAGAAAAATTACACATCATGGTCATAATGTGTAATTTTTTAGATAAGAAATGAGTTTTTACCAACTAAGTAGTTTAACATTATGCTGATCGTAACGTAAGGTTTTTGTACGCAGTAAAGAGGGTCTATGATACGTGTGTAGATAAACAATTATAATAATATTTCCACATACCATATTATCTTTCTTCCGATTCTCGCAAACGCTTTCTTCCAGCCGACACGTCATCTTTTCATACTTATTAGCGTTCTAGCTCATTGCAACAACAAATGAGTATTTATTTGGACGCAACCAGCCATACTTATTTAGTTTTGTATGAAATCCACAATAGCTCCGGTGTAGTGAGCCGTAGCTCGCGACAAGTACAGAATTTATTATCTCCATTGATTTATAGACTGATCGCGTGTTGTACTCTTCCTGAACTGAAAGTATTGAAAGTAAACCCGAGTTTTTGTGAGTTGACAATGGGGTATGATTCTAAGAACGGCGTTGCTTTCTTTTTGTGTCTTTTTTAACATTTTTCAATGTGATATCAGCGCCGGATTGACGTAATATGGCAGCAGCAATAATTGTTCTCAAACGTGGTCATTGTGTAATCAATCAAGGATGAATGCATGCAAAGAGTGTGTGTGTGTGTGTGTGGATGTGTTTCATGTACATTAGGAATACGCCCTATATGAAATAAAAAAGGCTACCGATTTAGAAACCGCCAAGAAGGCTTACTATGCCTACGCACATTCCCGGCTTCAATATGGCATCATACTATGGGGCAAGTGTGTTGACATACAAAAAATCTTTATCGTGTGTGTTTGTGTATGTATGTTTTTTATGTCTGTGTGTGGTATTAAGTTAGACTACATCACGCTTTGTACGTACGTAAAGAGTTTCTTTGCACTTCTGCCTCAGTGGTCCAATCCAACGGAGAGAAAAGGTATTTATATTGCTCATGAATAATATTGATTTATATAGCCCTGAACAATGTATGGTTGATTTTAGATTGACTGTTTTAATCTGAAAATATGAGTTTTCATTAAAGAATTATATTTTCTTGTCATCCCAAGAATATCCGAATTCCTCGTAGAAAATAAAATGGTATCGTAATCAAAGCATGAAATCACCTCAGCCTAGAAGCACATAATATTCTTGGAATAACTACTTATACTTGTCATTCAATAGTCGATTTACAATGGTTGCACAACCCCGGCAACTCAATTGATTTATTTATGTATTACCACCATTAACTATTTGTGACATTACGGGGAACCAAAGCGACACAAATAATAACAAGAGAATCATATCCATTCTGATTGTAAGACATTAAAAACAGTTCTCATCAAACAAATATTTGCCCCCAGCGGGACTCGAACCCAGGAATCTTTTATTTATTTTTATTTATTTAATATACAATTACGATGTACAACATTACAGGTATACACCCATTGCGCTGTACAAAGTCTAATAGTTATACAATGTCAGAATCAATTTAGGTAAGTCGATTTCACAGGTAGGGAACAAAGGGTACAAATTCGTAGAAAATACTACATATCACAAATCACATTAAACATTAACTTTAACTTTAGGTCAAATTCAAATAGTATTAAACATTATTAGGTATGTCAAGGGTACTAAATTAAAATGTCAATGCAAAAATAATAATAATAATATTTCTAAGACAACACTTTCACTCCTTCATCTCGCAGAACCTGCCACATTCTCGCACAATATGCCTCCACTCATCACCAAACAGATCAGTCAGTGGTGCTGCAGCCAGCAGAGCATTGAGGCTATCCCGTGCCCTCACCAGTGGAGACTGCTGGCGCGCCACCGTGCGGTACGTGCCGCCCGCTAACAGCTGGTGCCTACGCGCGCGGAGATAACTGTCGGGCACGTATAGCGCGCATACCGTACCGACAAGCGCGACACAGTCACTGTCGCCTCGCAACAATCGACACACAGTCAGAAGCTGCTCGGTGTTACGTCTGACCTCTAGTGAGTTGTATCCGAGCATACCCAATATAAAAGCGGATGGATAAAGATAAGGGTAGTATCCAAATTTCCGCTTATATAGGTATCGTAGGAAAGCTTTGTGTACCTTCTCGAGCAAAAGTATGTAGGAGCTTTCATGCGGATTCCAAACCACCGAGCTAGATTCAAGTTTGGTTCTCACTAGGGCCATGTAGAGAAGCTGGACCACACCCAGGTTATGGAATCCCTTACTATTCCGTATTACAAACCCCAATCTTTTGAAGCATTCCTTGGCTAATGTGCTCATGTGCTCATGGAATGTAAGTTTAGGGTCGAACGTAACACCGAGGTCCCTAATCGAATACACTCGAGTCAAAGACTCCGTACCGAGTGTACATATCGCGCTTATAGGATGAGAGGAGCGCGTAAAGGACATTACGTAGCACTTGGCAGTATTGAAGAGGAGTTTATTGTTCACACTCCACCTATGAACCGCGTCTAAATCTTCCTGCAGCAAACTACAATCATCCTCTGAACTCACGGGAAGTATCAGTTTCAGATCGTCCGCATACAGAAGGCAATTGGCGTGTTTAAGCTCTAATTCCAGGTCATTTATCATAATGATAAATAACAACGGACCGAGAATAGACCCCTGGCTGACGCCCGACCGTGTATGGTACGGCTGGGACTCAAAACAGCCGTGTCGCACATATTGCTGGCGGTTCTTGAGGTAGTCAGCGAAGAAAACCAACAGCCGTGGGGCAAATCCAATGGCACATAACTTCTTCATTAGGACGTCATTATCGACTCTGTCGAACGCCTTACGAAAGTCCATATAGGCGACGTCCACCTGACATCCCTTGTCCATGCACTTCGACACAATCTCGACTAAAGTCAGCAAGTTGGTGTTAACTGAGTGGCGACTCCTGAATCCGTGTTGCGAGTCGCTCAGATAAGGCGCAATCTGCGAACCGATTTTGTCTCGAACAGTTTTGCCAATGAACTCAGGATCGCAATAGGTCGATATTGATCAACGGAGGCAGTGTCACTTGTTCTTGGCTTCGTAGGCAGGGTCACTGCCGATTCGGCCATTCGGGTCGTCAGTGTTCACAAAATAAAAGGCCCGGTGACAGCGTCCGTGTCACTGACGTGATAAGGTTGAATTTAGTTTGGGCCACCGGGCTTTTTATTTTGTGAAGACTGTAGGGAGTTAAATCGTGGTTAAATCCAAGCATATGCATAGCAATGTTTGACGGATACTCAAAATCATGGTACTGCGTCTCTCGCTCGCAAATCGACAGCGCCAGTATGATGTTTAAGGGATTAAATATGGCCAGCGCCAGGGGATGCGAACAAAGAAATGCATCTTTAGCTTCAATTCTAGGCTAAAATAGACAACATAAAAATGTAGGATAAATATATGTTATAAAAGGTCTATTAGAGATAAGAATGGACTTTTAAAATTAGCGGATATCTGTTATATTTAATATTTAAAAATATTTTTCGCAATGCATTATTATTCAACTAAATGAACAAGCGCTCGGAGACGAAATCAGTTTCCTATATGAAACTAACACCCAAAAATAGGTAAAAAAGGCAAAATTTTTAGTTGTTTTATTTTATTTTTAATGTTATTAATACAGGAGTTTAGTAATATTTCCTATAATTTTCTTGGTCTCGGAGCTCGGGCTGCCCCGCGGGGCTCTGCGCGGGAGCATGCGTCAGTCTGCTTCGACGCGATGCGACGGGTATTTGTTTTCTTTGTCTAATTCTCAATGCCATTGGCTCTTGTTCAGCCCTTAAGGCTTGAAAAGGTCATTGAGATTTAGACAAAGAAAACAAATACCCGTCACACACAAAGCGTCGAAGCAGACTGAGCACACCGCCCCCTGTAGGAACCCGCGGCTCCACAAGTTAACTAGTCATATATAATAAACTCGCTTAGTAATAACTCAACGGCGAATCTCCATTTGATTGAAAATGATGCATCAAGAAGAAAGGTTATTATAGTACTAATGTAACAGATTGTATTTACAGCGCTAGTTCTTCTTATGCTTTAGTTATTTATCCTCTCCCTGTGTTGGTTATGTAAGTTGGTAATGTACGCGGAACAAGGTTTTATATCATATATATTTTACCCACATTTCCTGCCAACTAGTTTGGCCTAGAATTGAAGCTAAAGTTACATTATTGTCGCTTGTCCAAGCCTCAAGAGGTACTTCGTTAAGATACGGAACATTTTTAATTTGTGGCTTGAAAGCAAAATTATCATTTAAGGTTATACTAATAGTAAGGGAGTTCAAGAGGGGACTTCGTGAGTAACTCGAGGAAAATACCTTACATCCTGTTTAGTAATTCCACCAAATCTAAGCTTTCCATCTAGAGCCGCGCAGTAAGGGCATCAACAAATTTGAGTTATCTAACAGGTCTAAGGTATCTCCCATATCGTAATCTGACGTGCTGTCTGACAACCTCACGAAATAGCCAAGCGGCTTTCGGAACTGTAAGTTAAAACAAATCTTCAAAGTTATGAACTAAAAGTAGGTGAGCCTAAGTGTGACGAATAGATTTCACAGGTGCAGTTCTAGCCTCATATATTGCGTAGATGTTGCCTCATGATGATGATGATGATGCAGTTTCCACATGAAACCATGACTGATGACTAAATTCAGCAGGTGGCTGATAAAGGACACAATATTATTGCAAAATATATCATTTTGTTTGATGGGCCATTTTACCAAGATGTAGGACCGATTCGATTGGCACAGGAGCAGTTGAACTTGAACTTTAACTTGAACTTGAACTTTTTATTTATGTTTTTACAAAATTGAGCTTAATATATAATATTACAATTACTGATAAATTTGTTTAGCTAATAGGTACAGTGGTTTGCTGGCCCCGAACTAGGTAGTCCTATATTTCAGGTACCAACTAATTAAAATTTGGTGTATGAACAAGCTGCGGATAAAATACTTCATGCCTTTTCCCGGCACGGGTTGGCAGAGGCACAGTTTCGTACATTGTTAGCCTTAATGACGAAATGAGTTTATTCGCATAACACACAAAACAGAACTCAGACGATGCGACAAGTAGGCATAGAATACAACATCATTACCGAAATTTGTCTAAGATACTATTAAATAATCCCTGTCAATAATAATAGTTTATGTGACTGCTACAGTTACATACACTAGTTTATCTACACACATATCATAAGCTCTCTTTGAAGTGTTCAGGGACCGCATGTTCGACCGGCATGGTGGCATTGATAATTTCTTTGCACTTGTTTAGCTTATTCAGTAGTACCAACTTCACAAACAACGTAGGGGCGGCACGCAGGCGGGCGTCGGCGTCCGAAATTTGAATGTCATATTGTGTAGAAAAATTACACATTATGGTCATAATGTGTAATTTTTAGTAGTTTAACATTATGCTGATCGTATCGTGCGGTTTTTGTCCGCAGCAAAGAGGGTTTATGATACGTGTGTAGATATAACGTGTGTATAAAAACATATGTTGGTATTTCTGTTTCACGATATCAAGCTGTCATCAAAGTATTCTGCTCCATCTTCGCATCGAAAGGCTCTGACATGTTTTCGCGTGCCTCTTACTCTCATGGAAACTGCTCTTATTTATAACTGAGCTTTGTATTTACACCTTCAGCCAATACACTATTTGAGAATACGCTTTTCCCCATTTCTGGTTAAGCTTAGATGCGTGTTTTTTTTAAACTGTTATATTCAATTCCTAGGGCTCCATCGCATAAAATGGCTAGTGGGGTGAACGAGGCTCTTAGGTCTTCAGCTGCTCGGTCGTATTTTGTGTGTTTCTCTCGGCTATGTCTCTGTGCTGTTTTTTGCCAGGTGAGGTTGCTGTAAGAGGAAGCGTCAGCATTTACTATGCGTACGTCGAAGAACGCTTTCCTTGCAGGTTCCCACACATTGTTTAGTAACAGATCACCTATAAGTGCTGGTTGATTTATATTTGCATCTTGCATTATGGGTTCTATTGTGATAGTTCCCCAGGCTAGTTCGGCCCAATTTTTACAGTCATCTCTGTGTTTATCATGTCCTTGTTTCATTAGGGTTCCGTACCCGAAGGGTGCCAAACGGGACCCTATTAGTTTGCTGACAAAATACATTATGGAGCTGACCAAAACCGATTTAATAATAGCCGTTATTCAATGCTCCGTTATGCGTGAAAGGGGCCTGTACTGTAGCAGCTATGAAGATTATGAATAATGATATTGCTGAAGATATTATTCATAATTTCTTTATTGTAGTGAAATAAAATCATACAAAAAATGTGTAAGATAAAAGTGTACAGAGGCGAGCTTATCTCGAACGAGAGATTTCTTCCAACAACCCATGGTTGGATTTTTCTCCTCCATTCGTATGCATACTTTATGTTGTATCGTTGAAATAATGTTTTATTATTATCATGAATGTGCACGAAAGTGATTAGGTTACATAAATATTTGAACACAAACTGTCTGTGCAGACATGTTGGGTATAAATAATAACATAATTGGGCTACAGTTGACTTTATAACGCGTTAAGTTGTTGTTTTTTGTAAGCGAGATTTCCTTTCAGCAGTTATTGTCGGTCGATCGATTACACCTTCTTGTTTCTTTATATTTATCAAACTATGAACTTAATTATTGTTTGCCCTTAGTCGTTACTTAACTCAGTCGATGTTCTCCCAACATCCACATCCGTATCTCCCAATATGGATAGTTGGATTATTTTAACTATTCTCAGCTGTTGAACAAAAGGACGAAGCAAATGACACGTGGCTTGGTCTTTATTGCTTCGTTTCCATCAATCTCTTACCTAATTCGCTTAGTCTGGGATACTTCGTCTGGTGATACATTTACTCCTTATGAAATCACTCTAATCTCAACGGAGCAATTTTTCAGTTGGAGTGACTTCACTCCAACTGAAAAATGGTTCCGCCATTTGGTTGCTTTTGTATGTCTTACGGCCGTTTGTATTTTAGTACAAATATTTGCAAAGAAAGTCGCAACTCCAACTAAAAGTAGGTACACCATAATGTAGTGCACTAAGCGTGAAATGGTCTATAGACATAGCATGTAACTCGTATCGTTTCGTCACAGTTAGATTACCTAACTTAGGTAAGGTTAGCTTAGCTTAAAGTTAACTTAATTTCATTTGATAGACCTTCAAGTGGTGGCTTAGAGATGGAACTCGTCTTTAATTTAATAAATTACTTTACTTGCATTGAAAAAGTTTATTTCTGTAAATAATACGCATATTTTTTAACATTTCTGTCACCTTATCTTACTGCAAGGCGCATTTTGACTTGTGTTGGCTGCATGTATAACGGTTACTAGGAAGGATTATTTATTCTGGAATAACAACATTGTTCCTAGTGTGTCTAACAAAGTAAAGTTCTGGCGCACAAATAGTTAGTCATTCCATTTCGTTAAATTGTAATCAATATTTAATTCTAGATGTAACTTGTATTTAGTTTACGAGCTCTCAATTAGTGATGATTTTGATTTGCACTTTTTGAAGTAAATTAAAAGTGACTCGCACTAGTGCTAACTAGTAATTTGACAATGCTAAGGGCCGACTCGATAAGCCCTATTGAACAGATAAACCACAAGTTTTACATGTAAAAGGACATATCAAACTGTCACATGGAGTTTATCGGGTCTTCTTGAAACGTGAATGTGGGCTGAAGGAGTTTTATAATTGTTTATAAAAATGCACAAAACAGATTTTTATTACAAATATTTATTTTTTACAAAAAATCTTAAAAAGTAGAATTGGTTAAGGCAGTGATTCACATCAATTTATGAGTATTAAAGCATTACGCTAAATAATAAGATACATACAACATCACTAGAATCGTGGTAACATCTTTGAGTTGACATCTACTAACACGTAATTATAGTATTTATATAAAATCCTATACTACGGAACCCATTCGACTGCAAGAGCACTAATTCGTATTTATCAATCAAATAAGAAAAGCGCTCCTGATTTTGGTATCACACTTATGGCAACTTAAGGAAAACAATTTCGTTTATTTCTCGCTATTAATATTAAAATACGAAAGGTACTGATGGTTTATCGTAGACGTATCCTTGGTCTGGTACGAAGGGGGGTCTGGTTGTCGGGGGGAGATAGGTTGTCGGAGGAGGTGGTCTTCTGGTTGTTGACGGGGGGAGATAGGTGGGTGGTTGGGTAGTCGGCCTCGGTCTGGGAGTTGTGGGATACGTGAACGGGACATTAGGTGTCGGGTAGGTATACCCAGTGGTTCTAAATGTGGGTAACTGAGTGGAGTATGTTGGTGGTGGTGGTGGTCTGGTTGTGGGTGGGGGTGGTGGTCTTCGTGTGGTGGGGGGGAGGTAGGTAGGTGGTGGTGGTGGGGGTGGTGGTCTAGTAGTAGGGGGGAGGTATGTGGGCGGTGGTGGGGGTCTGGTTGTTGAGGGGGGGAGGTAAGTAGGAGGTGGTGTTGGTGGGGGGGTTCTTCTGGTTGTTGAGGGGGGGAGGTAAGTAGGAGGTGGTGTTGGAGGTGGGGTTCTTCTGGTTGTTGAGGGGGGGAGGTAAGTCGGTGGAGGTGTCGGTCTTTGTGTTGTAGTCGGGTATGTAAAAGGAACTTTTGGGGTTGGGTACGTGTATCCCGTTGTTCTATAGGTTGGTAGTTTAGTTGAATACGTCGGTGGGGGTGGCCTTGTTGTTGGTCGGGGAGGTGGTCGTCTCGTGGTAGTCTGAGGGGGAAGGTAAGTTGATGGCGGGAGGGGGCGTCTGGTCGTTGGGGGAAGGTATGTTGGAGGGGGTGTCGGTGGAGGAGGCCTCCTTGTAGTGTAAGGGGGAAGGTATGTCGACGGCGGCGTAGGCCTCTGAGTTGTAGGGAACGTAAAAGGAACCTTCGGTGTGGGATAATTGTATCCGGTTGTCCTATATGTGTTCAAAATAGTTGCGTACGTCGGTGGCCTAGTGGTTGGTGGGGGGGTTGGTCGTCTTGTAGTTGGTGGTGGTGGCGGGCGGGTTTTTGGCGGTAGGTATGTGGTAGGTGGTCTAGTTGGAGGGGGGGTCCGTCTGGTAGTGGGAGGAGGTGGTGGGGGTCTGGTAGTTGGAGGTAAATAAGTTGGTGGGGGGGTAGGTCTCGGTCTCGGAGTGGTGGGGTAAGTAAATGGTACGTTGGGGGTGGGATAGGTGTAGCCGGTAGTTCTCAGTCTTTGAGTGGTCGTTGGTGGGGGAGGGGGCCGAGTAGTAGGAGGGAGGTATGTAGGGGGTGGAGTTGGTGGTGGGGGTCTACGCGTTGTTGAGGGGGGCAGGTATGTTGATGGCGGTGGCGTGGGTCGCGGGGTTGTCGGATACGTAAAAGGTACGGGAGGTGTGGGGTAATTGTATCCCGTAGTTCTAAACGTGTTAAGAATGGTGGAATAAGTAGGTGCTCTTGTGGTTGGTGGTGGTGGTGGTCGTCTAGTCGTAGAAGGTGGAAGATAAGTTGTCGGAGGGGGGGGCCTTCGGGTGGTTGTAGTAGGGGGGAGATAAGTTGGCGGTGGTGTAGAAGGTGGTGGTCTTCTGGTCGTCGAAGGAGGTAGGTAAGTCGTCGGTGGTGGAGGAGGCCTCCTGGTCGTCGTAGGGAACGTAAAAGGAACTTTGGGTGTGTTGTAAACATATCCAGTACTCCTATCAGTTTCAGGTGGTGGGTACTGGTAGCCGGGGGTAGGTGACGGTGGCGGAGGAGGGGGAGGTGCTCTTGTAGGTGTCGGCGGCGGCGGTGGTGGCCTGGAAATAGAGAAATGTTTATGTTATGGATATTTCTGAAGCACTTCTTTGGTTGTGGCTTTATATATAAGGACATTATTAGTCAATACCTAGCGCAATGGACGACGTTCAGTGTATCACATGGGTACAATATTCGTTCATCATGATTTGTAACGTTATTAATGATACTCTAAGCATGTTTGCTTTCCATCAAAGTTAACATAATCTTACTAGGTATTTAACTACCAAGAACAATTTCTTATCTCGCTGGAAGGGAATATTTGATAACTTGCTGTCTTGGTCGCCCCATGATTGTGAGGTCAGCAGACGAGTCTTTGCGTAATTTCACTCCCTCCGGAGATTGCAGTACTTCCTGCCACGGCAGACTAAAATCACCCTTGCTCACTCCCTTTTACTACATTTAATAGACTACGCGGATGTTTGTTGGGTCAGAGCGAACGAAGAACAACTGAACAAACTCGAACGACTTCAAAACTTCGGGATTCGTTTTTTCTACGGGCTGCGCAAGTATGATCATGTCTCCCAGTATCGTAAGGAGCTGGGGTTGCTTCCGATCGGTCTTCGCCGTAATATGCATTCTCTCCTATCTATTCAATATTTTGCGAAATACCCGCTACTCCACATATCTTGGACAACGTTTTGAGTTTCTTTTTCCCAGGGATAGCAATTGGAGACCCCATACGGTGTCTCTCCTTTCAACTCCTCGGCACAACACTGCCGCTTACGAACATTCATTTAGGGTAAGGGCAATCAGGCTGTAGAACGCACTTCCCTGCACTATTAGGGATAGTCCCTCAATTTTCACTTTTAAGAAAGATTTAAAGTGCATTTCTTTTCTCTTCCGAATAGGTACCATATCTATGTAGGTATATGTATCGGCTCGAAATTAATCTTAAGACTAGCCGGCTAAACTAAAGTTTAGTTTGACACCTAGCTTTAGCCATAACATATATTTCGTTTCGAACGTTTCGAGTTTATTTCCTCCAGGCATAGCAACCGGAGATCCCACACGATGTCTCTTCTCTCTACTCCTCGGCATAACACTGCCGCTTACAAACACTAGTTTAGGTTATCGGCGATCCGACTGTGGAACGCACTTCCCTGCGCTATTAGAGATAGTCCCTCAATTGTCACTTTTAAGACAAGATTGAAAGAGCATTTCCTTTCTCTTTCGTGATAGGTACTTTTATATATGTATATATAAGTAGTATAGGTTTGATATATATAAAATTTTTTGCTGTTGTATTTTATTTAGTATATATCATTTATTACATTATTATGTTTTAGTTGTAAACAATTAGATGTGTACAGTTTTATTGCGCACTAGGACTCTCCTGTTGCGCAATTTTTCCTGTCCTACCTAGGTTTGCTGGTAGAAATCTCTCTTTAGAGATAAGCTCGCCTTTGCTCATAAAATGTTTTGTTACCTTACTATTAAGATTTCTGTGCAATAAAGAATATGAATATATATTATAAGTATTTAGTTCAATATTATAGTAATTAGATAATTTATAAATTTTAATATGTTTGTAAGCACTCTTTTATTTCGTTATATTGTTGTAGACATAGGTCTGCCCCTGCTCAGCAAACATCTTTTCCCATCTTAACCTGGTTTGCTGGAAGAGATCGCTCATCAGAGATAAGCTCGCCTTTTGTGTAACATTTTTATGTAACTATTGTTTTTATATGATTTGTGTGCAATAAATAAACGATGAAATCATGAATTTTGATCTACCTGGTAGGCTGCGGCGGCGGCGGGAAGGGAATACTCGGTTTCGGGTAGAAGTACCCATCCTCGTTCAGCTCGGCTCGGATCGGGCTACCCAGCACCGCGTAGTTCTGGCTCGGGTAGCTCGGGATCGCGGGCTCGGCTCGGCATGTGTGAGCTGCGACCAGGATCACAGCTAGCTGCAGTGACAGCCTCTGCAAAGAAATTAGGGTACGCATTAGAAATACACATAAACTATGAGGCACTTCTGGTCCAGCACTAGGATTCCCTGTGACGTGGGAACCAGAAACAGGGACGTCACACCCATATAAACGTCCAAGAACTGGATATTTTTCTCCCCAGCCGGAATTTGAACCCGGGGCCTCTTGCTTGGGAGGCAGGGCCTCGGACTGCAACGCCACAGAGGTCGTAAATATAAGAGGAAGTCTTGAAGAAAATAAAGAAATTTGGAGTAAAAGTATAGATTAAACTTGAAATTTGACTTACACCCAAAGTTATGTTGTCACTCGCTGTAATTTTCCGAACGGGTGACAGCGTTCGTTAGGAAAATTACAGCGTCAGTATATTTAAGATGCCCATAATTTGATCTATGAGAGTCTATGTTTATAGTGTGTAACAATGAGGTGTAATGGAATGTTATGGAGTTTTAAGGACATCATTCTGAACAACTTCAGTATGAAACCGATTTGATCAGAGCGAATTTTCTTCTCATTTAGTGCCAACCGAACCGGTTAGTGTTAAAGTTAAATAAATTTAGCCCATTAATTTCCCCACCGAGGGGCACAGGCCTTTAATCGGATACGTGATAGATTGAGCCATAATCCACCACGCTGGCTGAGTACGGGTTGGTGGAGGGGTTTTACGACCACTGCCACGTAGCGATAGAAGCCCCGGCCTACAGCTTAACGTGTCATCCGAAACACTGAACGTCCGATAATGTTCTTAAGATAAATTAATGATCTCATTGGTACATGGTCAGGATTCGATCCCGCATCTCCTGTGTGAGAAGCAAGCGTGAAACCCATTAGACCACAGAGCCTTAAAGATAAGTTTGTTCTTATCGTTCACAGTAACCATTTGACGTCCTATGCCTTTCTATATATTCGATAGACACATTTTAACCTCTCCTTTCCCGCCGTCAGCATAAGCAGCGCGGCCCCGATCACTCTATGTACCGCTGTCAGTATAAGCAGCGGGATGACTAATATTTTTGAAACCGGTATTTTTTATCCAACGGTTGGACCAATTTTTACGGTTCGATCATGTGTGGACACCCAATTAGACAAACTTTATGGTCTGTGTGCTAGTTTATGCTTTTCCGTAGAAAAAAATAATTCAACCGCGTTTTGAAAATCACTTTCTTCCGGACGCTCCCAACGTATGTGGTGGTGAAATTTTATTGAGAGAAAAGTGTGGTTTTTTGGTGAATTGAGGTAAGTATTTGTTTTATTCATATTTACAACTCTATTTGCGATAAACAAACCACAAATCATAGTAAAATTCATCAAGATGTCCAGAAAATCGGCAAATTTACATGATACGTCATGCAACCAGACGGATTCCCCCCAATGCTATTTGTAATTCCAATGAGAAATACAGTTAGATTTCAATAAAAAATACACATATCTTATTGGAAATCTTATAAGGAATCCATTTTTATAGGTTTCTTTATCAAAATAATGTACCAATTTGCTGATTTTCCGTCAGAAACGTGATCAGGCATCCAATTCACATGCTTCACTCGCACACATAAGCATCCCGCGACGCCATTTTACTCACACACAGACAGAATCTCACTACAGGGTGCGGGTGTTTTCAGTCATATTCGGTGAAACTCCATATCATAGGTTTCGGGGTGATGTGATGATTGGGGTTTCCATATCAAAGGTTCCGCGGGTTTATGATTGGAGTTCAGTGTCGATAAGGGGGCGGAAGCCCCTTTTTTTTATCAATGGAAAAATCCAGCATCCAGCGACTTAGAAAAATTGTGTTAAAAATTGTGTTAAAAAATATTTTTTTGACTGTTATTTTTTGCTTCGGAATCGTGTAGTGCTGCTTTTTGCTATCACTTTTGGTTATAAACATTTTCCTCGTGCACCTCACCGATTTCGAGATATACGTCATATTATGTTTGTAATATCGATATCTCTATAAATATTGGTCCTGGGGAAAACATGCATATGACATAAAATTATGCTCGTAAGACACCTTACACGATGCCCAAGTGAAAATATCAAAATAAAAAAAAATAAAAATAAAAATAAAATAAAAAAATAACAAATTTGTGTCATATTGTGTTAACTTGTCTTTTTAGGCGGATTCGTTTGCCTGCAAGTTCAGATATGTACTTTTGACAATTTAGTGTAAAATGACAAAAAAATGCAAAATTACACAAATTTGTAAAAGTGCACAGAGTGTACGTTTTGATCCTAATGCCTTAGCTACTTTTTTCAGAATGGATCATGACTATCATGCCCAGCTTGCGCGTCGGTCGCCGCCGGTGCGCATTCTATCCGATGAGAAGCTGGTGTATGTGCGCTCCCGCTCCGGTCGGATGAAGGTAAATAATTGAAATTTCACTCGCATCGTTTTTGCTTCGTTTCCTTTTATATTTATATATATACATATCCATTAATTTGTTCCATTCAGCAGCCTAAACGGTCTGAATATAGTTTTACCAAGTATAATTAAATATTTACCTGGGAAATGTGAAGTTTTATACTAAAAGGACACAAATAATTATACTGCAAATGTCACTGACTGCCAGTCTGGTATTTTGTTTATATTTAATTTGCCTATTTTATTTATGTTATAGATGGTGAAGCAACCAGCTTCTCTGGGCCGGAGCGGGAGCGAGGGCGACTCCTCCCCGCAGCCGTCGACATCAAGGCGCTGCCGGCGCTCGCTGGCTGAAGAAATGGTGGTAGGTATTCTGATTAGCAAGCAGATAGATCACCGGTGGTATCATACCATTCTTCTCCTCCAACAGGGTGTGGCCTGCCTGCAGCTGGCCCATTTGAGCGGGGCCTTTGTGCATTTCTCCTGCACCTACTCTTCTATTCCAGCTATCCTTCCATGCTTTCTAGTACCATACCATATACAATAATGTATTTTTCTATTTTCACAGTCATCAGCAGCTGGCTAAATTATATAAATTTTGCTGGAAGAAATATCTTTTTAGAGATAAGCTCGCCTGTTGTTATAAAATTTCTTTTAAGTACATTTTTATGCACAGGGCAATAAAGAATGTGAATATATAACTATATAAATTTTTGTTCTTTTTTATTTTTCCAAAACCTAATTACACAATTACACATTAGGTAGGTGGTAGCTAATTACTAATTACACATTTCAAATAATTGTTTATTTTTTACAAATTTGTGTAATCTTACACTAAATTGTCAAAAGTACATATCTGATCTCGCATAACACTAGTTAACACAATATTACACAATATTACACTTTGTAAGAACAGTAGGTATCTGTACTTGCGCGTGAACGGAGCCGCGTGGAAACACTTCATATACACATAACAACTAAATACTAGTTAACTCAAACTTACACCATACCTACACGAACGAAACACCAGTTTAGCTATTTTACCTAGAATCAAATCACAGCGAAACATTTTCTTCGTTCCATCTTTGCACACTCTGTATAAACGCATATCGTACACCTGCCGTGACCTTGAGAAAGCCCAGAAACAACACACCGTGACACGAAATAACATGCATGATTTTGAATTATTTTTGTATGAAAAGGTACATAGTACGATACACTGTTAGAAAGCCTAGTTTGTCTTCTACTTAGAACCACTAATTCTAGAATGATAAGTATCACCTATTGCCTATAAATTCAATAATAGTACAAAGTGTTGATTTCTACCTATTTTATACTTTCCTTGCGAGATATGGCGTCCTCACACTTATCATTTATGATTTAGTGGCAAATACCACTTGTTTTCCTCTTATTGAATAAATTACCTATCCTAGGAACTAAGAAATATAACGCTAGGTAGTCTAGTCTCTTCACAAATAATTTCACAAGATTTGCATAATTCGCGCGATGCGTCAGTTTACTTTCCGTATTTTATGAAAATTTGAAACGCTGAAATATTCGAAAGTTTCTATAAGAACACCCTAATGTTTTTATTGTTTTGAAAAGGTTATTTTGTGTAGATTACGTAGGTATCAAACAACATGTACATGTTGTTGATAATTTTCTGATGTCGGCTAGATTTGTGTCGAGAGGGAGCATTTTCATAGAAGTCTGTGTTTCTCATGCCAGTACAAAAATAAACTAAGGTCACAGTGACATTTTCTACACATTGTGTAAAAGAGGGTTTCATTAGCTACTCAGATATACAACTCCCATAATTCTAAGTGTTACCATTCCAACAGAATCACTTGATATATTAGTCAAGTGCCGCGCAGCCCGCACGCTCAAAAACACTCCGGTATTTGTCGTTTTTGACGTCTCGAACTCCCGGGAAAGGAGAGGTTAAAGTTGAAGAGGTCAAATTTCTATTTTCATGTATCAAAAGTCAAATGACTCTAATCATAAAACACTTAAAGAGGTCAACCAATCATCAGCATCATTTATTAGACGCAAACTTATGTTCATCATAAACTCAATAACAAACTGTTCTAAAGACATTAGACGTATAACTGCGAATTAATTCAACTCATACAAGAGACATAAAACAAATGTGGTCAAATATGTCATGTCAAGGTTTTAGCGTAAGAAAAATATTACAAAATGGTTTTCAATTAATCATTGTATCAAAGGTCACTGCACAAAACTGACCATATTGTAACTTATTTAATTGAGGTCTGTTCTCGTCACACGCCCTTTGTCTGTTCACCAGATAATACATAGGTATTTTTAAGAACTTAACACCACTGATACTATGATGTAACACCAAATAAAAACGGTACAGGACGATGCAGAAATAATGTATCATAAGACCTATTTAAAAAAAATAGAAAAGAAAAGTAGGACGTGTTGTAGTGTACGAGTTTCTTGCGCCGCTTGTTCTGTGCTGCCGTAACACGTTCCGAAGCGGTAGTAGATTTTCTGGCATTATATAAATTCAAATGACGTTCAAAAAGTTAAAAACAATAAAATAAAAAATAAAAAGTTGTTTTATTTCTTAGAAACTGTTACACAACGAAGCCTGCCAGTTAGTAATCGCGATACTTGTGTTGGGAATGACTCACAATGTTTCTTAGGATTCTAGCGCACAATTAAAGGGTAAATATTTTTGATTTTCTTAAATACTAACAAATAAGGATATGTTATGGGTGTGTGTGTGTTGTGTGTGTGTGTGTGTGTGTGTGTGTGTGTCTATGTGCGTCTGTTTTGTGTATGGGTGGTGGTAGCTGTTCCTATGCCCCACGGTTACATTACAATGAGCCTTGAGATCGGGTGTATAAAATAAACATCCACATAAGGTGACAGTTATACCTACCTATTCCCTGCGGTTGTACAAACCTTGGGATCGGATAATACCCACAATAAAAAGCGTTCCTAAGAGTCTATTTGGAGTTAAATTTCAAGTTGAAGTTAAGTGCAATTGTCCCTAATAATGTGCACATCATTCAGCCATTATATCCAATAAATTTTCGAAGGTTTGAGATTTACGTCTCAGACTGGACTAGCCCGCACCTGTCCGATCATCAGAATCTGATTTGCGTAAACATCATTACTATATATTTAGCGAGATGTCCTATCCATATTAACATGTCGTTTGATGAATGAATGGCATTCGACCAAGTAAGTTCAGTAGCCTTAGTAGTTTGTAACATCTAGAAAAATTGAGCGATCAGAAAATCGCCCTTTGTTCGAACTTCGTGTGAGATATTCGGAAACCCGATGTGAGGTACGGGTGTATTAAGACTGATGGTAACATCTCTTCACAGTTCTTAAACTCAACTAAACCATAATTGAATTTTTTTCTGGCGACAAGCAAATTCGAAATAAATGACCGCTCGTATCAACTAATCGTGTTCTGATTGGTCATTTTTTTTAATATAATGTGAATAATGTCGCCCATTAATTTCCTCACCGAGGGGCACGAGATTGAGCCTTACTCCACCATGCTGGCTCAGTGCGGGTGAATGGAGGGGTGTCGGGGTAGTGGCCAAACCGACTGTCAGATGTTATCAAGCTCCCCCTAACAGGGCCTCTGACCAGCTTTACGACTACTACCACCGAGTAGCGATAGTAGCCGGGACTTACAGCTTAGGATATCATCCGAAACACGGAAGCGCCCGAAACAAATGCCACATAGAAACGGACACCCATCCAGTACCCGTCTCGGCCAGATGTTGCTATCCGCACGATCGTTTCCGATGTGTGAATAACGCCGGGCCACGGACGCTTCATTTTTCAAAAGCGGTTGTAATTTTTAGATGTCAGAATAGCATGGATAGGACTACAGCTCTGGCATTCCTGATACCTTGCGTTCACAGAATCACCATATTCGCGTTCTCTGAAAGTCTGTTTTTGGAAAGTTTACGTTTTGAAACACCTCGTCATAAGGTCAAGGCCAGTGAAACAAACGCAGTTAAATAGATCATTTTTAGGGTTCCGTTTCCGAAGGGTGCCAAACGGGACCCTATTACTAAGCCTCCGCTGTCCGTCCTTCCGTCCGTCGGTCACCAGGCTGTATCTCATGGACCGTGATAGTTAGACAGATGAAATTTTCACAGATGATGTATTTATGTTGCCGCTATAACAAAAAATACTAAAAAACAGAATAAAATAAATATTTAAGGGGGCTCCCATACAACAATTATTTCAATACCACATACAAACGTATTAATGCACCTGGTTACGTACATGGAGTGTGAAAGTAGCCGCACCTATAACTTTGTAAACAACATTTTGCTATGTAAAATCCAAACAATTCACTCCACGCCATCCCTACCATTGTACGGTGGTACGCAAACTTTAGTGAGCGAGTTCGACTCGCACTTAACCGTTTTTAATTCATCTCTTGCCATCGTTTACAATTTCTTCAGTATGTCGTTATGAGTATAAACTTTTCCCCCCGCCTTTATCATGTTGGATAGCGTTTCGATATTTCTATTTTCCTTCTACTAGTAATTTTCTAACTCGTTTCGCAAGCAGATGAAAATCAGTCATACATGCTAATACAAATTCGTGACAAATGGCTCTACTTTCTTTGGTTTGCAAATAATGTAGAGCACGACTCCTTGATAAAATCTAATTACATATTTACGGATAAACACCTTTGGCTATTAGAAACAGTCAGGCGTTTGCTTTTCCATGGAATTCCATGCTACCATGGAATGAAAATAGTGGGAATATCACTGACCGTCTCATCTCTAACAACAGTTTTGTAAAAAGGTTGATAATTTTATTAAATTAGGGGTTATCTATATAAAAAACGTTGTATTATTATCTGCAACTGTTGTTGAACGATAAAAATGTAGGTATCGAAGAAGCTCAAGGCGCTCCACTCAACTTCGAGTCTTCGACTGCTTCTCGATATTCATGTTTTATTGGTCAATTCCTTGTCTCTGGAAATGTGGCTATAGGTTATGTTTTATTAATTGCGAGGTAAATGTTCTTAGGTATTTTTTTCATTGATTTCTGTTGAAACGTGTCGTCGTCGGTAACAGAATCCACAATGAGGATGACCTTTTATTTAGTGGTTTTTTAATTATCACTATTAACAACGTTTATATTTTATGTTGATACTGCCATTTTTTTATGTAAACTGAGTTATACTATTATGGTGAAGGTCTTCCATTGTGTCAATGACCTCTTTTGCTTCGTTATTTGGCAGATAGTATAGCAGCAGCATTTCTAGAGATGTAAAACCAAACTAAATCTGTGGCCTTCGGAAAAGATCAATCGGGTATCCGACCTTCAGCATAGTCATTCTGAGACCCTTAGAATCGCTGTCTGTGGCAAACTATCATGCCACTTTGGGTAACCCACTTAGTTTATAATTTAGCAACTTCAGTCGATTTGTAAACAAACAAAATTAACAATGCCTTATAAATTAAAATGGCCACTCGACAAGTACTCGATGCAACTTGATTGTCAGTAAACATTTGCATCATGCTGACCTTCCGATTAGGACTCCTGCTGTATTTATTTGAGGTTATACTATATTTACACATGTGTTTGTGTATATTATATAGAAATAAAGTTAGCTTCAGTTGACACGTATGTGTTGCGCAAATAGGACACACAGGCAGGAATGTTCGCTTGTTTGCTAACTGGACGAAACATATTTGAGAATGCCATGTGGCCATCGATGACAATGTTAAAGAAATTAGAGAATGTTATGTTAAGGAAAATTAATATACGTATACAGATGAGTTACCCGAATTGAGCAAAGGTTTTAACCCTCACGTAATAGGGTTATTTACCCCGACGTATTTGTTACTTCGGTTTTTAATTTTTTATCTATTTGTTAATAGAAGAAGAAGAACTAATGACATGTTGTTAGAATTATCGGGCTAAATTTATTTTAGTTAAATTATTAACAATAAATTTCTCCACCAATAAAATGTGTGTCTTATTGTTGAGGCATTGAGTCAAATCGGGGCTTACAGAACAGGGTCTGCCTAGTTTAGGTCGCGATAATGCAAACATACTCTAACAATAAAAGTAACACATTGTTATAATTATATTGTCTTATAAATCGTAGTCATTGTTAATGGTAAATAATAATCGATATTTGTTATTGTTTGGGTGAAATCTCTACAACTAGTAGAAATTCAGTCGATAAAAGCTATACATTGCATCATCATCAGCCTCTCAGGGGACCCACTGTTATCTATAGGCCTCCTCACAAACACGCCTGCGCTACCCGCGTCCATTGCGCACCTGCCACCCTCGCCACATCGTCGGACCATCTGGCGGATGGTCTGCTGACCGATCTTTGGCCTCCTCTTGGCCACCACTCTGTCCCCGATCAGGTCCATCTTCCGTCTTCTCGCCTTGCATATCTTAAGTTAAAACCATTTTATGACAATTTATACATTGAACAAATTGGCAACTCCGTGCATTATTAGGTCATTAGATTGCAATCTTGAATTGAATGTTCACAAGTCATAATAATTTCGCAAATATTGCAATCTTAGGTTAACAGTAGGCGTGATATTTTATTGATAATTATAATCATATTGATTTATCGCTCATTGTTCGCCAAATACAGACTTCATCCAAATGTCGCAAATGACCTGAAAGTGTATGAATACATGACTTTTAATATAATTGTTATAATATGATGTGGCATTGGCAAAACTTTGTAACTTCATCATATATATCAAATAACCTAGTATTACTCTATCAGGTACGCCATTGCGTCAAACTTAAGTATCACCCCGTTTCGTTCAGCCAGTTATTGAATACTCCATTTTGCAAGACAGGAGGCAAGTCTAACGCCGCAGCAAATTGTCTAGAAAACAAGCCTGAACTATTCTATCATCGCAAGTATTTTCCCTAATAAGGCACGCTTCCATTACAACCGGACATAACAGACCTTAGTTAGCAGACGGAATCCGGACTCACCTTGTACAGACGACACATGAGTATGACATAATGGAATTCACACAGTTCACTGCAGTGATCGAGTCATGTACTCCAACGCAACCTTTGTTTTCTCGACGACACTTCAGTAAAGCAGCACTTCTTTCTGGCTAAAGCAGCTTTGGCCAGAAAGAATTAGCCATTCTCTATCTCTTGCCATCTGTCCCGATGCCTTTTAAAGGTACTGCAATTGTGATTGTAACCGCCATTTTATATAAGTACGAATTTCTCAAAAAAGTGAAATTGAAATTGAAAATCGTTTATTGAACAAAAATAGAACAGCAGCTTATAACACACTATTATGTTGTTATAGAAGCAGTTAATCGGCTTTACAATTGTTGAAAGGATACCAGCACAACTAATGATCACATACTGTGATCTGTGTTCGCTGATTTTAAGCCAGGACCTACTTACAGTAATTTGTTAAATATTCCTACCGATAACCACCAGTTCTATACCATTCTTTATTACATATTCCTTGTTTTTCTTAAATTATTCTTATCAATTTGACAAGTGATATTACATCTTTTCATGATGATATTACATCTACGTCCTTAAAAACGTCATTTCCAAAGTGATTTCGACATAGATATTGCGGTACAGAATCAGCCCATTGGCTCAGGACTATCTCAGTGTTGTGCGGGTTTTATCACGCTCGTGGTATGATCCCGTGCTGCATAGCAAATACGCATAATACTGAAAGAGGCCTTTTCCAGCTTTGAGCAGTTAGCTACTACTTCGACTGCTCTTTCCATGGACTATCTGGCTAAACCTGGGTACGTCCGTGCCCTGCCACCCCGTGTGGTAAAAAGCGTGAAGCCCGTTTTTGAGGGTTTTGCTATGCATTTCTGATATTTAAAAACATTTAAAAATGTATACAGGTTATAACAGAATGGTGGGTCAAATTTGGAGGGGTTTCCAGGGACATCATTCTCAGCAACTTTTACAGTGAAGCCAATTCGATCAGAGCATTCTTATTTTTCCAGCTCAGTGCCCGGCCTATGTATGTAGTAGATGCCAAAAAAATAAGTTCAGATCATAGTGAAAGTTGTCCAGAATGCTGTTGATAACATCCCCTTCTTAAAAGACTAAACATTTCTGTTCAAACCTGTTTACAGGCACATACATAAAACGACCCGAATGGCCGAGTCGGCAATGACCCTGCTTACGAAGCTAACCCGGGTTCGAGTCCCGGTGGGGGCAAATATTTGTTTGATGAGAACGGATGTTTGTACCCTAGTCATGTTTGTTTATCTATCTAAGTATAATATTTATCTATATAAGTATGTGTATCGTTGTCTAGCCCCAAACTAGGATTCCCTGTACCTTGGGTACTAGACAACGATACACATACTTATATAGATGTATAATAGGATGTATAATACCTTGGAAACTTCCAAGGTATTATAAATGATAGCAGTTAGGATGATGCCACCATGGTGATATTAACTTTAGTTAAGTTCGTGAATTTGGCCGCGTTGTCTGTATTATGAAATACGACGGAACCAACATTGTACATCGGTTTCACAAGTGTTGGTGGTAAAATAACAAAACTTGTGAACACTGGCAAAGTACCCTATTTCGTTCAGTAATAGGTTTCCGTTGAAATACAAAAGTCAGTCTTATCTGCCTCTGTGGAACTATGTTCAACCCAAGCGTTCACTTTCCCTTAGCATTGTTCTGCTAAATGTTCTCTAGTAATGTTGAAATTTGTATGAAACCGGAAAACTTCAATAAAATGTCTATTACTTTTTCGAACAGGGTTTGAACGAGCTTCGGAAATTCCTCAGGTTGGATTGTAACATTTCGAATTCTCAATTTCTCAATTTTATTCAAGCATAAAAAACGGATTGGATTCATCATTATTATTATTTGCTGCTGGGTATAGAAATCCTCTTTTCTACAAAGATATAAAAATACTAAAACTGCCGACTGCGGTACAGTAAAAAGTACAAACAAGCAGATGAGAATTACCGTAATTATTAAGATTCGATAAAATTATTATTATACATATATAAACTACGTTATATATATACTACTTTTTAGGGTAAAATTACGAAAAATCTGTATATACTGAGCTCCGTGGTCCAATGGGTTTCACGCTTTCTTCTCACACAGGAGATGCAGGTTCGATTCCTGACCATGTACCAATGAGATAATTCATTTATCTTAAGTACATTATACAGACGTTCTAACGGTGTGATGAAAACTTCGTGAGGAAACCTTCACTACTCCATAGCTGCGGCGATGGGCTAGCCCCCTGTCACGCAAAATGGATTATTGAATAACTGGCTCAAAGTGGGCACAAATCTGCCTCTGCCACCCCGTATGGGAAAAGGTGTGACGCTATGTAATGTAATGTAACTTAGTTTAGGACTAATTTGTATTATGCATAGCTTGTGCAATATTAGTATATATTTCCGTACTCGACTTTGAAAGCCCATTAGTTTGATACCCCACTCGAAAAATTTGAAATATAATTTTTAACCCGAACATTTAACCGCACAATATCTGCACTTTTTTAATTTATTTTTTCCATTTACACTCGCGCTATCATGACCAATCTAATGACGTATCATTGCTTAAAATCGGTTCAACCGTGTAGTAGTTACGAGGGAGTCCAGGAACAGTATACATATACGACATACAGGTCAAACCCCTCCATTTTTCGCTGCAGTTAGGTAAAAACAAGTAGATAAAGATTTGATTTATGTTATCTATCTATTTAGCAACAAAATGTACTATAATTTAAAGGATTACAACAATTTATGATTTTCTTATATAATCTTCATAAACTAACTAAAGATTAAAAGGTGTCTTCAGCCTTCTAAATATATATAATCCATTATCTTTTGTCAAAGTCTAGGCTATTTAGTAGGTAAATTGTTATACTTTCTTGACAGAAAATCTTTGATAATAAAATTAAAAAGCTATTTTGGGACATCTTTTAAAGCGTGTAAAAAACTGATGATTCAACCCAAATGACGGGTAAGCAAACTACAAGACGTTTCCGTTATACTAAGATTCGAATAAGAGGTAAGCCATTTACGACATCATCAGTTCAAGGCCGGTTTCACTGGCACTTCCTTTGAAGTAACGTTACTAGTGCGCGCCCGCGTTGAACTCTTTTATATGACAGAGTAAGTGCTTTTTTTGTTACGTCCGTTTTTTTTTGGATTAGTTGAAAATCAAGATGAACAATTGCAATAATACTGCAGCTTAATTCGGTATCTCATGATATCAAAACCGGTTCCTATCAATTTGACGTTTCACCAATGACAATCGCTTTAAATGTGAAGTGGGCGAATATCCTTCACGTCTATTTTAAAGAAAAGTTAGATCGCATTCTGAAATATACGGGTTGATAATAGATACACAGACGCAACCTCACGGACTGAAAACATCGAAACGAGCTAACATGCCAACTATTGGAGGTAAAGAAAACCCTGCAACATATTTCCACAATAACTAACTATTTGACAACAATAGCGCGCGCCATTTTTCTTGGCTAACTTGTGTGACATCCATTTTCACCGCATATTTTCCTTGACACGTGCCACCATTCAATAATCTGACACATTGGATAGAAGTAAAAAGGCAGGCACAGTGTCACGTCTTTCCTATACGGGCTGGTAGGTGCACAGTTGAGTCCTTTAGCTAGTTATTCGAAACTCTATTTTGCGTGACAAGAAGCTACCCTATCGCAAGAGTAAGCCCACATTCACCTACTACGGCTGCAAACTTAACTATAGCTTCAAAGAAGCTCCTTTACTCCACCATTCGGTTCGTCAATGTGAGCCCTCGCTGTCTGGTTCACAGTCCAATGACCTCGCCACGACCTGCCACGTAAGACAATGCACTAATTCTTTCTCCGTGCCAGTTCCCTACATTATATGGTGGATTATTTTCCGACACTAAGCCGTTGTGTTGCTTGTTTACATACGATTAGTAAAACGAACGTTTCGCAACTGACCTTCGGAGGTTGCGACTTATTGCTTGTTTGCTTGTCAAACTTGCATTAGGGCTAACTCCGGCCTTATGAGGTCTACTGCGCAAACTGCGGTCTATCGGCCTTATGCACAGCCTGGTGCTCGAATAAAGTTTGCAACTCGATTTGTGGCGGATGAACTTTTCGACACAACCATATTAAAGTAAATTTCATAATAGCTGACATGGCTGTTACGTGAGAGTCGCTACTGCAGAACAGTGCGTTTTTTTTTGTTTTTTTTTTTTAATTAGTACTGACATATTTCTATGTTTTTATATACCTATTTTTTGACCCAAGAATCATTTTTAGATCCCAAAAAACATATTGTTTTAGGTAAGTTTTAGGTGATAAACATCTATGTATTTCGTATTTTTTTTCTTCGTGCATACATTGTTCTCATTGACACATTATGTTTTCCAACTTATAGATTGAAGAGAATGTCTTCTTAAGATATATTTTTTCGAGATTTGGAAAGTAACTCTTTTAAGAAGAATAGTGCTTCAAAGATAGGCATTTGACAATACCCACCCCCTGACATAATATTATACTGACGCTGGCATTTCCCAGGTGAGAGACTAGTGTCACTTGGACACTTTGAGTGTCTGTTAAAGTTTGAGTTTTTGGCTTTTGTATATGTCACCATAAGATAGTCAAAACCGTTAGTTGATCAACTATCGAGAGATAGTAACCAGACCGACAGGGTTTAGAATTTACGTTTCTTTTGTTCTTACATGTGAACCTAACACGAAGACTATTCGGGGCTTCGCTACGCTCGTCCCGTCTAGTCTTCACCTAAGCTACCGCTGTGTTTGCACTGGTATTTCGTTTGCAATTCAAGTTTAGACCAGTTTACTATTTAACGGTTTATCAACTAACGCGTCGTATAGTAAGCAGTACAATACAGTTTACTATCTGTCGAAAGTTGACCAACTAACGAGAAAAAAACCGTTAGTTTATCGACTAACGGTTTTGACAATCTTACGGTTTAATATATATCCTCAAGCCTTTTTCCCGGTAGGAGGAGGAGTAGGTAGGGAATAAAGACCTCCACTTGCTAAGTGCATTCTCTTACCATCATAGTGGCTTTGTACGATTAATTAATTTATCGAGATCCTATTATTAGTTATGAGTCGAGCTAACCTCTTGAATACCACCGGCGACTTTTCCGTTACAGGTTTTAAATTTTATTACCCTGGCATAAGGTTCAAAGTCGCGACCCGTCCCAACAGCCCTCGGTTTTGAGAGGTTAAGGCTATGTTTTCCATTAATTCACAGCCAGTGGCCAACGGTTTTGCCTCCTTACTTTGACACATTAGCATAACAAGAGGCAAAAGGAAACACTTTGTTCCTAAAGCCCTTCACGTCGTAATAGGCAACAAGTCGTTCTCAAGATGTTAAGTTCCAGGTTCTTGTTAGAAAACCTGATCAAAATGTGATATTTCAAATGGACATGAGTCTGGAAAACTTTACCTCAAAAAAGATTATGACGCAATCAATAAAAAGAAGAAGAACAAAATCACATGGAAGAGCAGTAGTCGAGTACCCTCTGCCAGACGTCATGAATGCCTTAGTTTTTCAAATGCGAAAACGTTTATGGGAAGTGCATATGAAACGCATAGATTAAAATTAAATTCAATGATAATTAATAGAATATTAAAATACTTTCTTTACTTATTAT
Source organism: Argyresthia goedartella (assembly GCA_949825045.1). Taxonomy (NCBI): domain Eukaryota; kingdom Metazoa; phylum Arthropoda; class Insecta; order Lepidoptera; family Argyresthiidae; genus Argyresthia; species Argyresthia goedartella. The sequence continues at coordinate 12,383,243 of OX463815.1, forward strand.
ACTGATTGCTCGATTCATATCAGCGTTGGTACATTTTCCAGAGCTTCCACACAACACGCCTACACGCCTAACTACATGCACCATATTTGCATTATTTTTGTTTTGTTTAAGTTGCCATGTTTCGTCATTGGCATTTTACGTGTTTTCAATTAATTAAGTATTACAATTGTATTTTTTTTGTATTTTTTGAAACAGCAAATAAACTAGTTAAGTTAAATATGTATTAGCTACTGGCTGCGTTACTTATCTCTGTCTAGGTCAATATTGTCTAGCTGGTGGTCTGACCTCTGGTATGTTGTTTACAGATGCACTAATATCATGCAATTGGCACAGACCAAATGAGTTGATATGCATACTATCGATTCAAATGACATCTGGGGGCTTTTTCATTAGGCGGCAAATTCCATTTGCAATGGAATTCAGAACTGATGATCACTTTGGCCCGGATGCACCACTTTACGTTTAACTGACACTCAAAGTGAGGGTGTCTCGTTCGCGAAATGACAGCGCATATTCTATTTGAACGGCACTATTTGCAGCGGCAGCATTTGGCGAAAACTTTAACGGCAAATCACCGGATAATTTGATAATGACCGCCTAACTCAGTCAAAGATAAGGCAGAGTGTCATTAACCGGTCATTATGTAAAATATCCAGAACACTTTGGTTAAAGTAAGATATAACAATAATCCAGGACAGTTTTTAGCTTCACCTCTCTTTTTTGATAAACTACGGACCCATTAATCCTTCCGCTTACCAAAAGTCTAAAGCCCCCGTCAATAGTCTTCAGCTAAAGCCCCCGTCAATAGTCTTCAGCTAAAGCCCCCGTCAATAGTCTTCAGCTAAAGCCCCCGTCAATAGTCTTCAGCTAAAGCCCCCGTCAATAGTCTTCAGCTAAAGCCCCCGTCAATAGTCTTCAGCTAAAGCTACAGCGAACTTCCCCGCTTTCCCCCCTATTTCCCCCCCAATCAAAAATCGCGATAAGGACTAAAGACTTTATTCTGCACAAGATTTTGCGAAAAAAAAGACAATTGGAGGAGTGGAGGGGAGGAAAGTTTACTGTCGCGTTATGTATGGACGGATTTAAATTTTTTCAATTGAAGCGAGGTCTTCTGTTCTCACAGAACCACTAGTTAATATTCAAAATGATGTTAGAATGGTTTATTTCTTTCTTAAAAGATGTATGTCATTGTGGCAGGTTGTAGTCTCCTGTTACAGCTATTATACTTAATACTTTAAATTAGATCCCATGTATGTGTAAACCATTTTTATTGAAATGAAATAATCTATTTGTATTTGTAATGTATTTGTAACCTTGAAGATTTTGGAACACACAGCGCCAAGTTTCTTTGACTGAGCAAGATGCCACCCCTCTCTTTCTCTCTCAAATACACACACACCACCTTACCCTATGCGAGAATGAGAGATCACAGCTCTCTCAGCTCGCTCAGAGCTTAAGAAACATGGCGCGGCCTGTATATTGTTTCAGTCTTCTTTAGAACCGTTGCATTCTACACCCACTACACCCATAATAGCCGCCGTTCGGTCACTCAAAGCCACATGCCCTGAGTTTTATAGCTGCGTGTGCGCATAAGCAGCCCGCAGTCCTTGTCGATAGTTCACGGTCCGTCGACATCTCATTAACTCACTCGATAAGTCCGCTGGGTTCGAATTTTGATCACCTCGATTGGTCATTTTGTTGTCAGGCTGTGAACTGATGTTCGCATTTTCCGAAGGTTGTATAGCTTGTACAGGCCGCGCCAACTCTCATTGGCTGTGAGCGAGCTGTGTCACCCCTCTCACCCTTTCTTACCCTATAAGAGATGGAGAGGTCGCACTCGCTCAGAGATGTGCGGTCCGGTGCGGACTCTTCTGAACGACGATTCTTCTAACAAAATGACTTCGGTACAGTTTAGGTACACATTTATCTTACGTTTCTATAATCGCTTTCTTTATGATGAACTAGCTTATGCCTATGTGTTTTTTTTTGTCACATCGCATTTTCTTCTACATATTTTTTCTAAGATTTGCTTACGTTACTAGAACCAAGAAATTTGGTAGCAATTATTGGCAATACGCATCGTGCTGTGTATAGATATTATATTTCGTGACCGGCCAGTCTGAGACGTCAGCGGCGGGTCAGTTTTTTTTGTGATTCCCTGGAATCTATCACAGGTAGGTAATTTTTAAAGATCGGTAGCAAATAGTAGCAACTCCTCAATAAACTCTCAGAGCCAGGAACTACAGGCGACCAAAATCTGCAAAGTGTTAATGTGCACATAAACGAGTTCTGCATTCTAACGGTAACATATCGATTCAATTGATTAACCGATGTTTTTAAGCAATATCCCCTCACTAACACTGTTTCATACTGTCCCTAAAGTGAACTGTCGTCGTCATTCCCAATAAGCCGTCAGTTTGCCAGCAGAATCGGATCCCCGGCGGACCCCGCATCGACAGTGATTGTAATTGTTTATTGTGATTGAGTAATATCACAGTGATATTACGTAAGGGAGCGACAATTTGTGGTCGCAGTTTTTTTAAAGAATGGTAATCGCGCGATTCTCCTTCGCGTTTCATTGTTGCATTTCTGCAGATTACGGACAACCACAAGGACTCTTCTTCATGGTAATTTCGCCGGATATTATATATCGTTTAAACGGTATCTATCGAAATAGCTATTATGGCCCTTGCGTATACTTTTTGAATTAAACCCATTGTCATTTTTACCATGATTATTGGGTATTTGCGACGTAGGTATTGGCGTTTATCTGCTGCAACCACGATTTCACCTCCAAAAAATCTATGTATTTTGGTGAAACTATGTTCAAGTGTAAATTAAAACTTTGTGGATCTTACCGCAAAAAGTTAAACTCCTGTTCAACACTTGTTTGTATAGAATTTGACGTTTGTTTTCAGGTTAAACTATGCGTATCATTCCTTGTGGTAACACGGAGTGTGTTTTTCTACGCAGAGATAAGTTCATTTGCCTCTAGAACACTCCCTGACTAGACCTCTGTCGTGTCATGGGAAATAAATAGGTAGTAACGCTATTGAATCTATAACAATGACTACTACTGCAGTACTGAGCCAGCGTGGTGGAATATGGCTCCATCTTACGCGTATCCGGGTAAAGGCCTGTGCCTCTCAGTGGAGTTCTTAAAGGGCTACATTTGTCTATTTATTTATCTTAACAATACTACCCAACTCTTACAGTCGTACATATCGTATGCAGTTTTTCCCCAATGACCAAGTCATCAGAACCAGTTTGTCATCGCTGTACCTGGCCAAGGTCATGGTCCACTTTCTACCTACAGGTCTTATCGGTCGATATTATACTTTCTTGAATGTACAGAAGTTTTAATTATACATTGTTATTGTTAAACATAAACTCTGGCGGTCTAACAACTTAGGTTCACATCGCCCATATGACTTGGTCTTATATATTTCGCTGTATTTGGATAGGTTATCTTTGAAGATCCTGAACATTTTAGTGTTGATGTGTTGCTCGATAGCACCACCCAGGAAGGACGTGCAGGGCTGTGGGATCCAAGAATTTTCTTCGGACGTGAGCAACTGCTTCCTGACGGCAGAATTATGATACGTAAACACAAAAGTTTGACAATATCCGCGATGGACTAATTTTATAGAGTTGTATATTGCTAAGGTCTTAAAACTTGGCCTTAATATCTATGATTTTATTATAACTAGGATTCTAAACGACCACCGATCTTTTCATATCTTTTGGCACAAGATTTATAGTTTCCAAGATAAGACTCGTTTTTACATTTATTTTAGTTGCACAAAATGGTTGAATAGTGTCATTTTTCGTCTAATAACTACCTAAACAGGTGTTGAGTGTCGTTTGACTTTTGGCCCCATGTCATAACTTAACTGTTAACTGATAGATAAATCGTTTCGCCTCTCAATACGCAACTGCTGGAAAGATGCAAAATGTTGTGAGAGAATTTCGCCAATCGAATGTCGACATAACTATGGACGCCGCCGTAATATTTCAAACCCTAGATAAATCGGTACAGACTGTGCACAACCATTTGCTTTCGCACGAGGGCTCTCTTAGACTCGTGACTACTCGTGACACACTCTCTAGCGTTGTAGACAGTCTTTCTACGAAATGCTTTGACTGGATGTGTCAAAGTTTGGACAGCACTATCGTGCTTTTCGACAACTTTAACAACAACAATACTTTAAATAGATACAACTTTTTATATATATCATATATTGCATTATATCTGACTAATATTATAAATGTGAAAGTAGCGATGTTAGGATGTTTGGATGTTTGTGTGTTTGTGCCTCAATCACACTAAAACGGCTGAACGTATTTGAATGAAATTTGGCACATAACAGTTTGGCAGATTAACATATAGGATACTTTTTATCCGACTGCACCAGAAGGAGGATAACGTTATCTCGGTTAATAATAATTCCTAGGAACACGCAGATGAAGTTGCAGGCATCAGCTAAGAATGATAATAAGTATGTTTAATGTTTATTAATTTGATTTTTTAACAGTCTGTTCTATTCAGACTGATCCTTTTATATTGAGAAGATATGCTCTTTAGAAATTATAAATAAACAAACAGTTGTGATTGTCTCTACACAAAGGATTTAGCGAAATACATGTGATTTTATTTCAATTGTCATACAATTATTTTTTTCATTGAAACCTAATTTAACAACTCAACACACTACGTGAACTTAGATGACCTTAGCATTGCACGATTAATATTTTGTTTAATTAAGCAAAACTGATATTATAAAACGGATAAAATGTCGTCGAATCTACATAATAAAATCATTTGTAAGATCTTGCTGATAAAACTAGTCTGATGTTGGGTGCTAACGTAGAACTGGAATGATGTTAAGTTCAAAAGAAGATCCTAAACGAAAAAAGATAATCCAATTTATTATACAGAATAATACTTTCCGAGAACTTGGAAAAACTCAAAATCAGTGTAGTAAATTAGCTTAGGAAATTAGTGCTCGAAAGGCTCTAGATGGAAATGTCGAATGCAGAAAGTTTGACGTCGGAACTTTGTTTGGACTATGGACTATTTATGAATCAAACAAACTAAAATTCCTGACACCCTGAGGTGAGCCCTTGGGGGTGGGCGCAAAAAGGAGGTCGCGTTTTTGGTATTTTGCTGTAAGATGTAAGATCTGTTTCAATTCTCTTCAACTTTGATTTCATACACTTTTTACCTATCTCCAATCGTTGTCGAAGATTATGAGTTCCGAACTTTTTAACGGTAGATGATGAAAAGATGATATGCATAGGTATATGTTACCGCAAGATAGTCAAAACCGATAGTTGATCATCCATCGACAGATAGTAAACCAGACCGACAGGGTTTAGAATTTACGTTTCTTTTCGCTGTGCTCGCCCCCTATAGTCTTCACCGCAGTGTTTGCCCTGGTATTTCGTTCGCAATTCAAGTGTAAACCAGTTTATTATATAATAGTTTTAACCGTTAGTTTATCAACTAACGCGTCATATAGTAAGCAGTACGCTACAGTTTACTATCTAAAAAAAACGTTAGTGTATCAACTAAAGGTTTTGACAATCTTACGGTGACATATATATATAGGTATATATTTTTGAAGAACAATTGCACTCTATGTAAAGTTTAATCTATCCTTTATGGTACTTTTTCCAGACGAACTGTAAGCTAAAAAGCAATGTATGAAAAAAAAGGGAGGAAAACACATTTTTTCGGAGCTTATATCCTAGTCAACGATCGGGAAAGTAAAAAGTATATAATCAAGTTCTAGAGTATTTAAACAGCTTTCATTATGTAGAACAAATTAAAAATGTCCTATGGAGATATAAGTAAAAAACGGGACTTTCTTTGTGCCCCAACCTCAGGCTCACCTCAGAGACGTCAGGACTTTTTAGAATGTTTGTCTCCTAACTAGTCCAAATAGAGTTCCGATGTCAAACTTTCTGCTCCCGACATTTCCATCCAGAATCGTTTGTTGACTAGTCTATCTATAGAACTGAGGGCAATACCTTTTGACACGATAGTGTAAATAGATTAAAGTTCTTCTGTTCAAATTATTTCAGGCCTTACGACGTTTAATATGAGTAAAAATCTAAGAATATGGACAAAACGGGAACTTTTCATTATTAACCATGTTCTAATGGGATGTGCCCTAGAGAGTTTTTATTAGAAAGTTTTTATAAGTAAAGTCAAAGTTCTTTATTACTGTAGATATTTACATATACTTAGAAAACGTCATTTTTTGCCTCTTCTCTACATTGGACCACTGTGGGAGAAGAAGGGCGTAGAAACTCCCACAGATTGATTTTTAGATCTTTTTTAAAAATTGCTTGTGCCTATCTAATACAAATAACAAAAATTTCATTATTATGATTAATAAGCAATAATAAATAATTACAAAATTAAAAACAGTAAGGTCTGTGTTGAGCTAGATTAACCCCATACAGTCCCGTTATTTAAGTAATCTTGAACATTGTAATATCCCTTTTTCGACAAAGTCGCTTTAACAGGGTTTTTAAGCTCAAATGGCATTTTCAAAATCTCCAGAGGTATCTTATTGTAGTAGATAATGCACCTATCTGTCCCCGATTTACTTCTGTGGCAAAGTTAGAAGCAATTATTTGTGTTTGTTACCATCGTATTGCCAGCTTATCGTAATTTGGTCTAGGTCACCGTATTTCATACGTTGTCTGATGAATGTCCGCACCATCTATAGTGGACTTTATGTTCTGTTGCGCCAACGTTGGACAGTTCCCAGTTTTGTGTGGGTATTATTATGGTTAAGGCGATGTTAATGTTTACCGGCACTAAATGATCCTTTTTTATTCCAATAAAATGTGTTTTTTTCTTTGCGAAGCTGTCTATGTGACGGGCTAGCCTCTAACTATCATGAAAAATACATAACTGACTTATCCTGGGCGTCTTATGATATCTTAATCTGGCCCTGCCACCTCGTATCGGGGAATGAGTGACACTAAGTTTATTTTACTTACTTGTGTAATAACTGTATACCAATAAATATAACAATAAATTGTCCTCTCATATTTATAGTGTATTGCTAAAACAACACATTCCGTTTGGGTCAATGAACTGTTAAATAATTTTATACAAAACAATTAGCTACGAAAAAAACATAAAACCTCTGGCTTCACTATCAATACCACTAATTTCGAATTACGTTCATTCCATAGTTTATTGACACCAAAACACGTATTTCCCTTAAATCAGATGCGAATAATTTAAATAAAATAACTGAGGATTGGTTAGCGCCTAAGCGTAGATAAATAATCACCTACGCATACCATCTGGATAATTTAACTACATAGGCAGCATAAAGTGATGATTTGTTTTTTACAAGAGTTTTATTATCTGGTGGTTTTGTACGATTGTTAGAATCTCCTTTGTTTATCGTGGTGCGTGCTACTCAAAAATATGTTATTTTACGTGTTTTATGGTATTTTTGATAAATTTATTTCTGATAACTAGCGCGGTAGAGTGAATGCTTTTGTTAGTTTATAACCATTAACTTTCGTTTACCAAAATATGTACATTCATTTATGTAATTTTAAAATGATATACGAGTGCAGTAATCACTTTTTATGGACATCTCCGTAATAATGTAATCATGTAATCACAATCAGAGACAAATGCTACTCAACAAAGTTATGTCATACAAGTAATGAAGATTACATCAATAGTATGTCAAATATCATTGATGCCTCTTGTATGAATGTCAATGTCAACTTAAAATGTTCATGCAATTGCAGTGCCACAGTGGTGAGATATGGCTCAATCTTACTCGTGTCTGGGTAAAGACCTGAGCCCCACAGTGGGGACTTTAATGGGATACATTCATTTTATTTGTATTCACACTGCCACAAGCTTTACTGACTCGGTGACGGCGTCATCGCTGGCGCAAATGGCACGAAATGTTCGATACAATCGAACTTGTACGATTCGGGTACCCAAAAGGACATGCCGTGCAAGCGTGGCCTTAGCTTAGCTTTGCCACACCGCGCTAGTTCTCGTCTTGACCACCGGGTCACTTAAATTTGTCGCTCTTTAGTTAAGGCGATACCTCCTCCGTGCAACGGTCCCCGTTACTCCCGGCGGAAAGACCCGCAGTATGAGAGGGACGAAATCGGAGAAAAATGGCAAAACTACAGAAAAATTGTTTAAAAATAAACTACGCTAATAATGTAAAACAAGATGGCGTCACGACAATAGCTGATTACTTTCAGAGTCTATCTTTTTACTACTGATTTGCACAGCTTATATCAGGGCAAAACATTGTGGTAGATTAGGTGAAGAGTAAAGGGGGTGAGCGAAGCCCCCTTTATCCTTCGTGTTAGGTTGAACATGTAAGAACAACAAAAAATACTTAAAACAAACTTATGTACACATAAAATACTTTTTATATGTACACTTAAGTAAACATTCCGAGGCAACAATACATATACAAAATATTTATATTGTATATGTATTGTTGCCTAGGAACGTTTAGACAACTCGTTAAACGTTTCGTTCACTCACTTGTCTTATGGAACTTTAGCGACTTGGTTAAACGTCGGTCTTTAATTAACGGTCTAGGCTGCTAGTTAAGAGTCTGATTTAACCAACTAACTGCGGCATGGATACCAACGAGGAAACATGACTGGTCGTTCCTGCTTTTGATGGTAGTCTGTCATTTGTTAAGACGCTGATTAAATAAATATGGGGTGCTGTTTTCATGTGTTTTTCAGGAAATACTGGGCAAATCGTAATTAATTTCTGGTATATGTAATTTGACTATATAATCTAGAGATTCTTAATTGGAAAACATGTTTGGATAAAATTTTCTCGATAGAAAATAAATACAAAGTCAACCCTTTTTTATGGTTTTATCCTATTACACCGCAGTAGTAAGTGAATATGACTGTGTAATAATTGCAATATATGAACAATTGTTATTTCTAACGATTTTCAATTTGAAAGTTAATTCCCTGAAATAGTTTATTTTTTATGATTTTTTTTTACGTTTTGGCGCTTACGTTGTTTCAGATTATTCGCGAGTGCATTATTGGCATCCCGCTTTTTCTTATTCGCGAGTAATTATTGCATCTCACTTCCACTCGACAGCGCATTTTTATTCCATCATCGCCTTAAATAAGAAATGTGTGCCTCAATGCGCTCGCAACACTTTTAGTCAGTCGCGCGGCACATTCATCGGAGATCAGCTGTTTCTGAGCAGCGCGACAGTCGCGCAGCTAACGCGCTGCATAGTGTGAAAGAGCGCTGAGAGACGCAAACCATGAGCACAAAAGGACTCACTAGACACATGCTAGGCACAATCGCCCAGATTTTGTGATTAAAGCATTTTGTACCAACTTTTTCTGGACGTTAACGACGGCAATTCATTGCTTAATTAGCTAGACACGCAAAAAGACACATACTGCATTCAACACATACAATAGCGACTACGGTTTCAAAGGTAAACAATACGAGTGGTGTCTCGTATATCACCTATAGGTGTATAATGTTTTGCTCTATCTATGTAGGTCATTCGATAAGTTTTGGGATGCTCGTAATTTAAAAATGGAACGCATCTGCATTTTATTTTTTTTAAAGCAAATTTATGTATAAATAGTATGCAAGTTGCCAGTTTGCTGTTTAAAAAAAATATGTTGTAGTCGTTTTACTACGTCGGTTCCCGCGTTTTTCTTTGCAACGATGGAGCTTAACTTAACTGCGAACATTTGCGTGCTGTGATATTTTCTGATTTTAAATTTGATCTAACTGAAAAACTTAGCCTTCAACGATTACTGAGTGTAATCTTTGAAGCGTAAGGGGAGTCTGCCCCATCTTGAGCAACAGTTTTAAGATGGTTCATTGAATTTACAAGAGGTAAAACAAACCTCGAAGATGACCATAGAAGTGGTCGCCACAAACGGCAGTAACTGCAGAAACTACTGAAATGATGGTGCGAGAAGACGCACGAATTACTTACTCGGACATCGAGAAGAGTCTTGGCGTTAATTCGAGGAGGTTAACATTATTTTGCATCAGCATCTTGGAGTGAGGAAGCTTTGTTGTCGTTGGATCCAGCGTTTGCTCGCAGACACTGAAAAATAGGCCTGTGTGGTTTGGTGCCGCAAGATGCGTCTACGATTTGAAAAGTGAACGTCAAGACGTGTTCCGGAAATCGTGACCGGCCACGAATCGTGGATTTTTAAATAAGATCCGGAAAATAAGAGACAGGCGTCAGTGTGGGTCTTTTCAGAAGGAAAGTTGCCGCCAAAACTGTGCAAAGAACTCGGAAAAAATGGTGGCTAGTTTTTTTTTTCACAGCGGGCATGTGTTGACAACAATGTTAGGAAATAATAAATCTCCTAACTCTGAATGATATACAAAAGTTTCCAAGCTCTGCGGAAGAGGAGACCAAAGACAGGGCTTCGGGGAATCATGCTGGATCACGACGACGATTCGTCACATAAGTCCCTCAGAACAAAGGTGTTTCTTGAGGAATCCGGTGTTGAAAACTTGCCCCATCCACCTTCCAGTCCTGATTTAGCTCCCTGTGGTTTCTTTTTATTCCCGTTAATCAAGGAAAAAATAAAAGGGGTTATTTTCGTGCGCCGAAGAGGCCGTGGCCGCCTACGAAGTCGCAATTTCAGACCTATATATCGCATGAAGACAGTCAAAAGTTAGTTTATGCAAATAAAACTTTGCATAGAGAATGAAGGGGAGTATTTCGAAAAAAAAATAAAAAATTGTGAATATCTTGTATAGTTTTTTTCGTGTCTCATAACTTATCGAGTTACCTACGTATCAGAGTCGTATATACTGTTGGACAGTGGCATACCCGATTTGAGCCCACACATTACTCTGATTTGATCAGAGCAACTTTATTTTTCAGTTCCTCATAGATTTTGGTCCGGGTGGTCAGCTGATTTGTATGGGGAAGTAAAAAAATTAAGTTGCTCTGATCAAATCGGTTTATTGTTGAAAGTTTCTTAGAATGACGTCCCTAACAACCTTTTAAATTATGACTACACCTTCCTGTTACACCCTGTAGATTTAATTGTGATCGGGGCCTTGGTAGGAGCTTGTACAGTCCGCACCAAGATTGTTTGGCCTTGACCGAGCTGTGACCTCTCTTAATCGCATAGCTACAACTCAGAGACAGAGAAACTTGGCGGGCTCCATAAAGATCGTCGCCCTATGGAAGAATAAAGAGAAAAAGGTGCAATTCATGCAGAAGTTCTTGATTTACGATATGGCTAAAGTAAAGTACAGTAAAAATTGTTTGTTCACAAAAAAAATACATTTATACTTACGACGGACTAAACGGAACGGAGGCGGTGTAAGCGTTTGGGTTTATATGTTGTTTGTGTGTTTGTATGTCCGTAAGCATTTTCCTGGAAAGCTGCTGGACCGATTTCGATACGTTTTTTTTTCATTAAACGGCTATAATTTCAGAGCAGGTTCTTAAATATGTTTTATGATTGTGGACCACCAAAGGGCATTGCAGCAGCCAGGATGGTTGACGCTTAGCCTCTTGAATACCACCGGCGTTTGTTAACGCCATTTTTGCATTATGTAGGTTTTAAATTTTATTACCATGGTATAAGGTTCAAAATCGCGACCCGTCCCAACTGCCCTCGGTTGTTGAGAGGTTAAGGGCATATCAGAAACTATTTAGACATATTCGCTGCGGTTTTTTTTGCATTATATTAGCCATCAGGTTTCATTAATTATTGCTATTGCTTCATTATATATCAATTCTGAATCCTAAACAGCACATTAAAGACTAACCTACCTTGAAGTAGTCTGAAGTAAATATAGTCTCTAGGAAGTCCCTAAAATAAACTTCTTGAATTCACACTATATACGACTTTGTTGACGTGAAAAGTTGAAATAACAATATTTATAGCCTTCATTATTAACGTCCACAGAACTAATTAGATCTAATAAATATGCAAGAATGTCAGTTTTTTAGTGACGATATAACAAATCCTTGTAGCTGTTCCGCGATGTCCAGGAACCTTTGACATTTGATTATAGGCTTCGAAATTTGTTAGTTTTTGGCATTGAGGTGCTATTGACATTGAGCGATGTTTAGTTAAATAAACAGATTGTCGCATTGGATTACTTCGCTCGTAGAGTTAAAAACCTTACCTCTCGACACTTTTCGGCTTTTTGATATGTTTTAATGGTAAATCAATTAAGATGTTTCCCAGTGTGCCAAATTTCAAGTTTCCAGGACATCTTTGATCACTTTCAGCGACTAAAACCGAAAAGTGTCGACCAGTAAAGTTATAGTCTTCGTACTGTACCTAGGTATAAATTTTTTACGTACTTTTTAACATTTTTACTAATATTAACTTTATAAGGTCTTTGTAATGCCTATCCCACTTTTGAGAAAAAGGCTTGAGCTTACAGTAGGTGTAAGTCTGTATTAAAGTCGTAACTATATCGTAGGATTGGCTTTATCATGATATTGTCAACCATGGTTGAATTAGAATTTTCGTTGAACGAAGAAATTGAAGAAAGAAGAAAAAAAGCGCAAAACACTGCGGTAGCTTAGGTGAAGACTAAAGGGAGCAAGCACAGCGAAGCCCCGAATAGTCTTCGTGTTAGTTCGACATGAATATCACAAAAAACAACAGGTAATATACTGCGTAAAAAAATACATATCTTCGTGAAATTCAACCACTTTTTGGTTGACTATATCATGGTATGGTCAACTATTTCATGAAATGATCAATCCATGGTTGACGATATCATGTTAAAGCCAATTCTATGATATACATTAACATGGATAATAGCCGCTTTTCATTCAAAATCATCTGCTAGAACCGAGTTGTGTTTGAATTACTGGATGTTTGGCTAATTGTGTGCAATGGTATGGTAAATGGTATTTAAAATCAAAACCATTCTCCTTTGGGTCAATAAAAACACTCTAAAGGTGAATCGTTCCAATAACTGGTTATATTATAATGAAGGTGGCATTACCATTTCTATTCTAGTTATTTCAGATTCAAGATTGATCTCCACGACGTTATTATTAAAAGCAGACCACCTACCTACTAGACCATTACTGTTAGTTAATGGGGTAGACCTTGGAGTTTTGAATACTGATACACCACAATCTATTCGCAATTTGTTTGGCCAAAAGAAGAAGCGCAGATTATGAAATTATGTATTATGAATGATTGTATATCTACATTATTTGAACATGGGCCTCGTTAGAGCAATGTCAGACTGTTCCATAATAGTAGTTTATGTGACTGATACATAATGGCGGGCATTAAAATTTGAGAGTGGGTTTATGAAAGGAGCCGAAGGCGAGTAGTTTAGGACAGTTACATACACTAGTTTATCTACACACATATCATAAGCTCTCTTTGATGTGTTCAGGAACCGCATGTTCGACCGGCATTGTGGCACTGCGACGAATGACATTGCTCTGCACTTGTTTATAGGTACACAAATTAATCGCGAAACTCGCAATCTGCTTGATCGATTTGGATGAACTTTTTATATGATTTGTTGAAGTCTCTAGAAGTTTTTTAACAAAAAATCTTTGGTTCAGTTCAAGCATCTGTCGATAGATGGCGTTGGTAATTTTTACAGAACGACGTCGACGTAGATAAAAAAATAAATACCAAAACGTTGTAACGGTTAATCTCGCAAACGGCTGCGCCAATTGGTATTTAAAAAAAACTGAACTTTGGAGTCTAGGAAAGGGCACCAGAAATAGCGACATCACACACATATAAACATCCCTTTTTTTTTTGTTTTATCACCAGCCGGGGATCGAACCCGGGACGCCTCGCATGGTAATGGTCCTGGGTTCGGTTCAGTGCCTACCGGCAGAGCCACTACCGCAGCGCTCAGAGGCCGTCAACAGCAAAGCGAACAGCTGAAAAATCGAAAAAGCATTTAGTAAGAGGATTTTGTATGAGAATTCAAGACCGCGGCGGCCATCGGGGGTCACGCGTTCAATTCGAAATTTGAATTTTGTTTTTTCCTCTAAAATTCAAAGCGGCCAGAACCCTTGACGGGACGACGTCCGTCGTATACGAGTATATGTACTGCAAAAAGCAACCGTAAATCAAAGTGTGTCAACAACCATTAACCCGTTAAAAAGTTGGAGAAATGAGGTCGCGTCTGCCAAGCAACCTTTATTACGTCATGCATGCAGCACCCATTGTGAATCCTTGTGATCGAAAAAAGGTTCAAGATGAGATCCAATACAGGTTTCTGTAATCATCGTATTCATCATTACTTATATGAAACCACTTAATGAAACCACTTGGAATGAAGATTGCAACAAGACGGTTTATTTTAAAATCCTGATTAATGTTCGGATAAAATTATAAGGCGACACCTGCGCTTGGTGGGATTGTTTTTAAACCAGGACCTTCTGAAGACATAGAACAATGTTAATTTTATAGTATAACATATATCGACGATACCTTTATTGATCTGTTTCAAGTTCTCCATCACATATAGCGATAACAACATGGAGTAACCATAGCAACGACCCGAATGGCAGAGTCGGCAGTCCTACGAAGCCAAGGGTCCCGGGTTCGAGTGCCGGTGGGGGCAAATATTTTTTTGATGAGAACGGATTTTAGTACCCTAGTCATGGTTATTTATCTATCTAAGTATACTATTTATCTATATAAGTATGTTTGTCGTTGTCTAGTACCCACGATACAGTGAATACTAGTTTGGGGCTAGATCAATGCGTGCAAATACTGTCCAAGGTATTATAGAGTCACGCGATATTCCCTTACAGAATGGTAGAGGCACAGTTGCACCCACTGACGAAATACTCCATGCAAGATAAGGGGCTAGCCCATCGCTGCAGCAATGAAGATATGAAGGTTCCCCTTGAAATAATTTAAATTGGGATTTTCTCTAATATTACGTGACAAATTCCTAATTAACCACGCTGAAATGTTTAACGGTAACAATTAAAAACAAAAAACAGAATTCTGCTAAAAATTTCGTCCTTTGTCTTTAGAATGAGTGCCAATCAAAGTTTCCTAACTTGCCTCTAAACCTTATTGTACCTACCTGGCTTTCGACATGCGTGTTGCGGCTTTTCGGACTGTCAGATGGAAAACCGTTATATAAATAATAAATAAATAAATATACCCCATTAAAGTCCCCACCGTGGGGCACAGACCTTTACCCGGGTACGAGTAAGATTGAGCCATACTCCGTCGCACTGGCTCAGTGCGGGTTGATGGAGAGGTTTTTTACCTACCAAGTGGGAATTGTAGCCAGGAACTACAACTTAACGTGTCACCGAAACACGGAACGTCCGATAATTAAATAATAATTATAATACCATTGTAGCCCATTAATGTCACAATCGAGGGGCGCGGCTCTTTACCCAGAGATGAGTAAGATTGAGCCATACTCCACAAAGCTGGCTCAGTGATGCGGGTTTGATGGAGGGGTGTCGGGCTAGTGGTGAATCCGACTCTCAGATGTTTTCAACCTTTCCTATCAGGGCCTCTGACACAGCTTTACGAGAACTACCAGTGAGTAGCGATAGTAGCTAGGACCAACAGTTTAATATGTCATTCGAAACACGGAAGCCTTCGAAACAAATTCCACATAGAAACGGACACCGATCCAGTACCCGTCTCGGCCAGATATTGCTACCCGCACGACCGTTTCTGACGTGCAAATACCGCTAGCCACGGACGCTATCATCTCATTACATGATCAGCACCGGATTTGAACTCGTGTGTGAGAAGCAAGTGTCACTAGACCAAGGAGCTCGTTTTTATGATATGAATTAAAATTGGTTCGTTAAGTCTTCAGTTTTCAGTTCATAAAGTTTACATTTTCATCTAATGTACCTGATATGGCTAATATTATAATCATTTTGTGGGTTGACCAGGACAAAAAATTAATAGCGTCAGCCGTTTCTCATACGAGGTCGACATTTTACAAAAAACGCTATCAATATTATTCATTTCTAGTATGTAATTAATATTCCACATTAAGTGCACGACTATCCACCCGCCAAACGTAATGTAAGTACAAATATGTAAACGACAAAACACAAAACTATCAGTCTGTACATCTCACGCTGACGCGACAAGCACCGTTGGCGTATTTGGTTTATGGTACAAGTTATGGAAGAAGCTACTGTTACTTTACTTACAAGTTTTACATCAGGATTAGTCCTTGTTTTAGTTTTTTTGTAAAGAAGACATAGTTAATCTTGGCTCATTTTCCTTCCTTTCAGTTCAGGAGGTTTGTGAGATGGCATATTTGAGAGATGGCATATTTGAGAGATGGCATATTTGAGAGAAACACTTTTATTTCACATCTTTATGTCTATTTGGGGAGAAGTTGTAATAAATTCAAGAAGAGTTTTTCCTACAATTGGCGAGGCGATAACGTAGTTTCCTACGTTTTGCTCTGTTTTCTTTTTTCTTTTTATGTACAACACCTGTAAAGCACCAAATTATGTGCGAGTGGTGGTAAGCGACTGTCATTTTTAGTATATTATACTGGGTGAATGTACATATTTATTTTAGAATATACACACATACATTCAATTGAATCGCTTTTGTCTTATTACTTGCATCATTAATCAAATCAAGATTATCGTAATTATTCCACACCATTGTCGGGAGTAACATAGAATTTCTTCTCTAGAGAAAAAATCCTTTAATTTGACAGGTCGTTTGTTCACTATTTACAGAGACATGTATGTATGTGGTAACATTGTGTTTGTTTTGTTCTGCTGGGAGTATATCTGATTGAAAATAAAGGAAAGGAAAGTGTGAAGGAAACTTAGTAAAATTGGATAATCGGTCTGATTGAGCCTTGCATTTCTATTTTTAAATATATAAATCCTGTGCTTTTCTGTAATGAACCATCCCTAAGAAATTGTTATAATACGGGTGCTTCAAGTATAGATTTAGAGGTAAACTTACTAATTTTATAAACAAAATATCTGCGTTACATTTTCCGTATTTACCATTTTAATCCATCCTTTATCTATATATACAGGGTTACAGGTTAAGTCGACCTAGATCCGTTAAGGGCGTGTAGTACTCATCTTTTCTGATTGATTTCACTATGAAATACCCTACCCCAAACCTAACCATTTTCGAGATAATCGACTTTTATTTTTTTTTGAAAAATTGCCAATTTTTTTGCCATTAAATATGATATTTTGAAATTGGTGCGCCTTATTATTATTATTATTATTTATTTCTTACATGCAGTTGCAATATAATTGCGTCTTTCGAAGAATTGAAAGTTAGGATAATCAACGCGGCAAACGAAATTAGAAGAACATTGACTACTGGTGTAGTAAAAACTGGACTCCGCAGAAGAATGCGAAGATGTTTACAAAACAGAGGAGGACATGTTGAACACGAACTTTAATCTAGGAAGTTAATTAATGTTATCTTGTACAAATTTACCTATTGTTTTGCTTTACTTTCTAGGGCCAAAGAATAAATTAGGCTCAATAAGCGTAATTATTTTTACGTCCACTATCGCCTATGAAACTAAGTTTTTTCCTACGAGATAAATAATACCCTAGAGTGTTATACCTTGTTGGATAGCTTGATGATGAAACTTGTTGATGAAATGTTAATATTTTGAGGCACATCTACCAAACGTCTGCTATACTTTTTTTAGATATTCATTAAAGAAAGTTAAATTGTCAATTTTTTTATTAACTTTTTGAACTTTCAATTGTCCAGAACAACGTATTTAGTTAACTTACGTAGGATTTTGATTACTAAGTTCATAAAGCATCTTAAACTGCATGTAAAAAATAAATAATAATAATAATAAGGCGCACCAATTTCAAAATATCATATTTAATGGCAAAAAATCGGCGAATTTTCTATAAAATTAAAGTCGAAAATGGTTAGGTTTGGGGTAGAGTGTTTCATAGTGAAATCAGTCAGAAAAGATGGGTACCATACGCCCTTAACGTATCTAGGTCGACTTAACCTGTAACCCTGTATATTTATATAAAACATGAAACGATGTGCGTTAGTCTCGCTAATACTCAAAAATTGCCTGTCGTCGGTTTGTATAATTCCTTTTTGTTTTATTGTCCTAAAAAGTAAAGTTAGTAAAAACGCAAAAAAGCAGCCGAAATATATTTTGTATGGGAAGTTCAGCCTTTTCCTATAGATGGCGTGGCTAGCGGACTGAGGTTAACGAAACTCTTAGTTTCTCTATGGTAGCAGACCTCATGTTTGACAACTTCGCGAAGCATAGAGTTATTTTATTATACAAAGAGTTTTATTCATCTGAGGCGCGATTGTTATCACGCCAAATGGTAATACCAAAAACGCATTGCGAAGCCTTGCCACGCGCAGATAAATTTGAAATAAAAGTATTTTCCGCCTATTAAACTCAAAATAGCATCTTCGCCGCTTGATTTTGAGTTCTCAGGCGAAAAAATCCTATTCCTAACTCTTTCAAAAACGCTTCTTCACGAACCTCGCTTCGACGTCGCCTTCGGCTCGTGCCGTAAACTTCTCGGTTCGTAAATATAAGCCTTTGCGAGCTCGTGGGCAATCTACTACAACACGGTTCTTGGAAACACTCAAATGTTTACAAAAAGTTTTCGTTGACATTTAATTTACAACACGATATCGTGATGGAGTGTTGTTAATGAAGTAGGTAATTGATTACTAGCACGTACAGAGATGACACAACACATGTCGACCAAAATATGGCCTTACCTAGGTTCAATATCAAACTGAAATTTATCATCCACCTGCCAGTTCCAAGGTCTTATTTAACTTAATTTACAAGTGCAATTTGTTGCTAATCCTAAATGTTTGCTGTATTTATAAGTGTATGCATTAAAGAGTGACGATTTGTTTCAATTATGAATTTTGTAACGTTCGTTTCAGAAGAAACACATGGTCATTGCACACGAAGTCGACTCATGGCCGTCAAGGAAATTTCCCTCTAGAATGAGAAGATATTGTATTTCTAGAGTTCGCAAAGCTCAAATTTACGAACCGAGAAGTTTACGGCACGAGCCGAAGCCGAGGGTTGTAGTGAGGTTCGTAAAAAGCCTTTTCGAACGAGTTAGGAATATAATTTTTCCGCCTGAGAACCCAAAATCAAGCGGCAAAGGTGCTATTTTTAGCTCAGAAGTCGGAAAAATTAATGACTGGCTGGCTGGAAAAAAGGCTTACCAATTTGTCAAATACATCTCCGAAAATCGGCGATATGAGCTTCCCAAACCAAAGCTTCCCAAACCAAAGTGAAGCTATTCTTAGAAGTAGCAGTTTAACTGTCAAGCGAAACAAGCAACTTTCAAGAAAGATCTAGAGGGAGATGAAGAGTCGACGTAGACGTTCCTGCCAGAGTGCGTTAAAGCTTTATCCAGGAACGTGTGGCTTTGAACCAGGAAGGCTTTTGCCCGGCTTAAAGGACAGAGCTTATAATCAAGACATGTAGGAATTTCAAATAATGTAAAGAAAGTGATAGTCTGATGATGCCGTAGTCAAAACTAAACTAATTAAAATGAGTTCGAAAATGAAAGTATAATTAATGGTTAATTTTGACCTTTTGGGAATTAGGTCAAGAGTTAGTGATATATTTGTTTGTTAACCGTTTTAAATACTTACCTGTCTTGACCAAAGACCAGATAAATCAGTAATTATAAAACAGTAGCTTAGGAATGTTTTAGCTGTCATCAAGTCGGCGGCTCAGGCAACTCATTTGTTAAGAATCCTCAGGACAGATATCTGATGAACGCGATTAGACTGTCCGGTATTTGCTTGTATATAATCAATAAGTGTGTTGTAAGTTTATAGTTACATCTTGACAGATGCAGAGATGTTAGTTGTATTTGGATGAGAGTTGCCATTTCGTATTTGCAGCATTCTATGAGGAAAGTGGGTTTCTAAGCTAAAGGTCAGGAAACCACATAAGAGATAACAAATTACTTGTTAACAACTTCAAGTGGTACCTCTTATACTTTTCGCGATACTCGATAAGTCATAACAACATATGTGAATGTGAGATACGCATATGCCATTTTCTTTTAATCTAACTTGTAAAATATTTGTGTGCAATAAAGAATTATGAATGTGTTGCGAAGATTTAATTTTATCTATCTATGATTTATTTATTAACCTCTCCTTTAACTGAACAGAATCAGCATCGAAAAGTTAGTCAATCTTATTCGATTTCGGGCTAGGTGAAACTAATTTCTACCAGACTACGGCGAGGCCAAAAAGAAGGATATTATTTTAGCTGGTATTTGTATATGTTCACAAAGATGATTCCCGAAAGTGTTTGATGATTCCATTTCTGTGATCACGTGTGCCTTAAACGGTCAGCTCATCTCCATTATCATTATTTCAACCAGCTTGCATTGACAATATGGAGTTGTGAACCCGAGACCTTTGTGGCGGCAGCCGGCGTCTCCATTGCGTCACAACTGGCGATCTGAGACAGTTGGCTACACGTCCATCTTAAATTGTGGGCATTTTGGGAAATACTGTATGTACTCTATGAGTAATCATTAACCCACAAAGAACCAGCATCGCAAAGTATACTAAATTTTATTGAAATGTTTAAACGATCACCAAAAAAGCACCCTTTTTACTACCAATTCGAATGGATCGCCAGAATAAGTAATCGACCACCAAATTGTGTTTGGATAAATAATCACTAAACTTCTTGTTATGTTTTGTGTACATACTTAAGTTTATGTTTTAAGTATTTTTTGTTGTTCTTACATGTTCAACCTAACACGAAGGATAAAGGAGGCTTCGCTTCGCTCACCCCCTTTTCCCTTCACCTAAGCTACCGCAGTATTTTGCCCTGATATTTTCTGCAACTTTTGGTGATCATTTACCTATTTTGGGTAGCATTTACCCATTTTGGGTAGGAAAAAGTTATTTTGGTGATCATTATATTTGTTGCCAATTTTATTTTATTACGAGTGAGCTTACCTTACCGGCTAGGTAAAAATATGATAAACCCGACTACGGTAGGTATTTCAAAGATTGTAGGATGCAAACAAGCAAATGTATGTGTGACAGTTGTCAATTCCTAAGACGCCAAAAATAACCATAGATTTATTTTGGTTATAAGCTTTTATTTTGTTCCACTTGTCCCGGGCTCTGACTATCTGTAATCAAATCTTGAAGTTAAATTTGACCCACTTCCCAGATTTCGATTGAGCTGAAGTTTTGCATATGAAAGAAGGTGATCCGGAAGATGATGGAGCTGGAAGGTGCGGTCATGGGAACTCTGTAATCAAACGACATAACCCCATCGAGTTTTGGGCTCATCGGATTGCTCTTGACAAATAATCTGGTTTTAGATCAGTTTACTACTAATAAAAACTTATTTGAAAATGATTTTGTTCATTGCTTGTTTAGTTTCACCTGTCCCGCGCTCTGTCCGTTTGTAATCAAATCTTGCAAGATATATTTGTCCCTTCCAGATCTCCGATTGAAATGTTTTATGTTTGTGTCAATCGGATTTATATGACATGGAGCTGATCTGATAATTAAGCCGGAAAGTGGCCATATGAACAGTGTAATAACAAGACGCAAACCCATCGAGTTTGGGCTTGTCTAACTCGTCTTGAGCAGTAATCTAGTCCTAGATGATATCCAGCGCCTGATGATGGAGCCAGAAAGTGGCCATGGGAACACTGCAATAAAACAACACAACCCCATCGAGTTTGGCTTGACAAGTACTCTGGTACTAAATTAGTTTCCTCCTTTTTAGGGTATTTATTAGTTTTATTCTACAATTAATGTAGTTTAAGATTTTATGTTTATTGTTAGGTTATTTATAGATAAGTTTAGTTTTATTAGTTTGATTGTAGCCTAAGGAACAGGCAAACTGTTACCTTTGTTTACAATCTTTTAAATACCTACTTGTCCTCTCATAGTCTCATAAATGATGTCATAGAGAAATTGACCAAATACCTCAAAGAATTGTAAAAAGGACATTCAGGAATGAAGCCTTTAAAGATGGATAAGGATCGACATATGTATATGAAGATGGATCTGTTGGCACTTTTACATCACGGATATGGTGCTGCGAAGGCATAAAGCCAAAGTTATTATCATATTAAGTTGATGAAATCGAGATATGCAAATGGTAGTGGTATAGTCTCTACCTACCCCTCTTCTGGGAAAAAGGCGCGAGTAAATGTATGTATAAAGATAAAGGTCAACTTATATTATGCCTTTGATTTAATTTATACTTAGCGTCACGCCTTTTCCCATACGGGGTGGCAGAGGCATTACTATACTAAGTATAAGTCAGTTGCTGCCCATTTTGCGTGACAGGGGGCTTGCCTACTTTATTATTAAAGTCGGCGAAGGTATAAATAAAAAACCTTCAAAAACACCTAAGTACACACATTTATACATCTAAAACATCTTTATCGGTACATTAAAAATGTAATTAATTAGTATTTATGTGTATAAGGTGTTGTTTAATCTGTGGCCGCCTCTACCGACAGGTCGTAGTAAATCAGCAGGTTTTACTTTAAAATATTACTTTGTCCACTGTGCTGATGGTATGCCAATTGAATAATGATAATACCTTGGACACTATTTACACACATTGATCTAGCCCCAAACTAGGATTCCCTGTATCTTGGGCACTAGACAACGATACACATAATTATATAGATAAATATTTAATACTTAGATAGATAAACAACCATGACTAGGGTACAAACATACGTTCTCATCAAACAAATATTTGCCCCCACCGGGACTCGAACCCGGGACCCTTGGTTTCGTAGGCAGCGTCACTGCCGACTCGGCCATTCGGGTCGTCAAATCAATTTATCTTATCAAGTAAGGTTAGGAATTAATTATTTATCTAATTAACTCGGGGAACTTATCATCGGACTGCGTGGATGGGGAAGCTGGAATCCTACAATCGAATGTTTCAACTCCAATCTGAGGAGTTTGGTTTCCCATTGACTCTTATCAATCAGTGACATCAATTTTGCAGTTTTGCTTATAAGTATCTATTGAGAACAGCTAAACGTAGGCACAAGTTTTAAATGCCAATGCGTATTTAGAAAGGCGTCATAATATTTTTGTTATTTTCTATAACGCTCTGGATTTGAAACTTCAGAAGGAGAAAAAGATGAATTAAATAACCGGTCAAGTGCGAGTGGGGTCCGAAGACGAAGGGTTCGATACCATTGTACATGGATAAACGTTAAACGATAGTCTTTTGTTAGACTATAAACTTTTAATTTTTAATAATATAATATTTAATACCAGGTAGGACTGCATTCAAGGCCGTACATCGAAACATTGAAAAAGAGTTTTGTGTTTGTAGTATGTATGTATAGAAATAGGTTAACGAAACTCTGCTCATTAAAACCGGAAGAGGCTAGAATAATATTAAGTATAATGCGAGTGAGCAATTATAAATCGTATAATGACAAATCACTAACCACAAAACTCAACACCTGCAATAAAAGATCGTTTCCGATAAGAGCGGGGGAGTCCAGATTTTACCGATATAAACAAATACAACAAAATGGCCATACCAATAATTTATTGCATGGGCACTTCTTTTAATACTTAAAAACTGGTATGTTTAATTATTTGTTGTTATATCGGCAATAGAAATACACCCTCTGTGAAAATTTCAGCTCTCTACCTATTTCGGTTGATCCGGTAGAGCCGGGTGACAGACGGACAGATGGACGGACAGCGGAGGCTAGAGCCTTCGGGTACGGAACCCTAAAAATGAAGTTCAGGCGAACAGAAGCTACTTCGAAATAATATCGCAAAAGCTAAATACCTTTTTATACCCAACGCAAGATATATTGCAACGATAACTCAAGTAAGTATTTTTTACATCGTTGCAGCAATATTGAAATAATCGTTTATGCCTCAATCAGACTTTAATTAAATATTACTTCATTTCAGACCTCTGACTCTGTCAATCGGAGATGAATCTTGGAACACTCCAATGCAAGTCAATGTAAATACAATTTATGGTTCTTATTTCTAGATTAGAACTAAGACTAAAATCAAACTTCATCTTGCATGCTTTATTGCAGATTATACTGCTAGTTTGTCTGTTATTTTTAAAAGTGTCACCCATTCTCAGTTGGCAGTAGATGTAACTAATTTGTAATTCTTTAGGTTCGCCATCAGACTAGTGTATAAATAAATAATGTATAATCCTACTTTGTAACGTATTACGAGGACAGGAGATATATTTACGTATTTTGTTAAGCAATTTGAGAGGCGGTATTAAACTGAAGACATTATAATGCTCATAAAATTATCATCTTCAGATTTCAGTAAACAGATTTAAAAATATGTAGAGCATTTGATACTTTAGTTTCATTTTCATGAAAAATATAAGGTTCGATCTGTACTTTTCAGCGTCTTAGTTTAATATTCACTTTATTTAAATTAGAGTTATAGACCTTGCAGCATGTTAACCTTGATCAGTTATATTAACAAATAGTCAAATTTAAGAAGGTTGCAGCAAACCTTCCCAACCTTACACAATTCAAAAGCTACACTTCATAAATACTGAAAGAGTCAAAATAAAAATAGCTCACCATTTTGTCTCTCGGCTAGTCAACACATCCACTGCATAATAGTCTTCGGGTCAAACGTAGGTAACGATAGGTTGCACTCACACACGCGCGACAAACACTGCGCTCACACGACTGTCGTTTGAGCTGCGCCCGCGCACGCCCCCCCGATATATAGCTTCGGAGGACTGAGATTCACGAGTTTTCGGACAAATTCGTTGTTTTTGGACAAACCCGAAGTTTGCGGACAAATTTGGATGTTTCGGGCTAGCTCCCTGACACGCAAAATGGAGTATTGTATCGCTGCCTAAACGTCTGTCTGTCTTTAGATCTACCTGTTGTTTTATTATATCCTGTTCATTCTAAAGTTAAATTGCTGGAAGAAAATCTTGTTAGAGATATGTACGTTCGCCTTTGTAAATTTTTTCCGTATTTTTTTTTAAACCATTGTTTTCTACAGTAAAGTATAAGTATAAACAACTGTGCCCCATATTACCCGTATGGGTTAAGAAGTGACGCTATTACATACATACATTTACATTTTCATAGAGGCGCATCCATTGCTCCTTGCCACACATTAGGATACCCTATGTCGTGGGAACCAGAAAAAGCGACGTCACACACATATAAACATCCAAGACCTGGGGTTTTTTCTTTATCCCCAGCCGGGTATCGAACCCGGGACCTCTCATGGCAGGCAGAGCCACAACCGCTGCGCCACAGAGGTCGTCGCAATGTTTATTTATATGAAGTATTCCTCTTTCAGGGCCTGGTTGTGAAGAATGCTCATTTATCTCTTGGTCATTGCTGACTGTGGTAATTTACCACATGAGTTTTTCTTGCGGTAACAAGTGTTGCAATCGAATAAATCGAGTGATTGCCTCCACCTTGATGATATGTAGCGGGAAGTACAGGCCCGCCAGGTTTCTGGGCCCGTGAGCAATTTGACAACTCTCTTTCTCTCTCTCGCACATGTACGCATCTCTCGTGCACCCATGCTTCGCTACCCCCTCCAAACGGCATTCGATACTAAGAGACCTAGAAGGGCCTGTATTTCGTGGTGTTAAAATTATATAGTTATAATCAAATCCAGTTGCTATTAAGATAGGAACTTTTGGAATGGAGCGGCGTATGACGTCAATTGACGCGCTATGAGTGGAGTAGAAGAATTTGAAAATTAGCTTTAGTAGTATTATTAATAATAAGTAAATTAACTGATTAATATTATTAATCTGACTATTTTTCGGACCCTACAAGTCGTCACTATCGCGTACCGCAACTCCAAAAGGTCCTATCGTTATAGCAACTGGATTTGATAGTAGGTATTGATTCAAATCGCCATAAGTATTTTAGGTTTCTTAACATGTATTTTTTGTAGCTGCTGAAATAATATCAGGATTGCTTCTTCAGTGATCTAAAGTTTCTGATGATAGTATCTGGGATATCGTAATGTTTTGCTTCCGGTTGGTCAGCCCTTCGGCACTTTTCTGTAAAATCCTGTGCAACGCCGTGAACAATATTATATGATAACAACAATAACAACATCATAGCGTCACTCATTTTCGCACACGGATGGCAGAGGCACACTTGCGCTCACGATTAGTCAGTTATTCTATACTTAACTTTGCGTCATAGGGGCTGCCCATCGCTGCAGCTATGGAGATATGAAGTTATATTCCAGGGTATTCTATTTTTGTGCCATGGTTCAGAATTACGAATTCACTTTGAAATACAAATCACCAGACTCTATTTTATTTTGTTTTCAGCATAAGACTACTCTATTGTTAGAGAATAGAGAAGAAATGTTTCGAATTTCCGATTTCGCAGTCTTACAGAGGCTAGAATAATATTACTAATTTTAATTACAAATTTTAAACGATACTCTAACATGTGATATTTTCATATATACATCATTTTAAAATGCGTTACCAGTTGATAGCCTTTAGACTAGAAAAGGATGAAGAAAAAATAACCCAGATCTTTGTGTTTATATGTCTGTGATGTCGCTTTTCTAGTTCCCACGACACAGGGTGTGGGGCCAGAAGCAATGTTTGTGCCTTCATATAAATGTATTTTTTGACATCTTAACATTTGAGTGCATATTCCATTCAAATTACGTCATAGCAAACTCCTCAGAGTTCACATCAAAACTGGATTTCATAGATCATTATACTTAGACCACATCCTTTATCCTTTAAGTGGATATTAAACCTTGTTTTATTTGAAACCGTCTGGTCGTCAAAATAGTCACGAAAATATTATCCACAGATCACAGACCTAGGTATATTGATTGACGACCGGTTTAACCCAGAGGGTAGTGACCCTGCCTGTGAAGCTGACGGTCCTGGGTTCGAATCCCAGTAAGTGCGATGAGCATGAATATTGGGCTTACTATGTGTCTAGTTCGATTTGTGTAAGATAGTCCTTTAGTATTAAATGTCTCTGGCTAAGCCATCCGCATTGAGAAAAATAGCTGGACATTTTCGTTTCATTTGCTTAGTAGAGTTATGTCAGGCTATAAGCTGGTAACCTATCACTTCCCAACTTTTGTTTTCCTTAATACATCTGGCTCCGCATATTATACGGAACACACGGTAAGTTTGAATTTAATAAATAACACTTTATTCTACGATTCCGGCTACAGCCAAGAATCATAACATTGAGAATACATAACTTATGTTCATAAGAATGACTAAAATACCCATTACACTATCATTTCATAAGTTTGTGGTGACACACGGGGAACTTTTAGTCCGATCTTTTGGTTTCGACCAATCTGTAACATTTAAGGTTTGAGAAGACCAAACAAATCAGCGGCTGCAGCGTCAAGGTAGTTCTGCTACTTCCGGTACGCACACATCACTATGACCTTGGTAGAACACCAGTTCTACCATGTTCGCATCCCCGTGATCCTGACAATGCTGACGGTTAGGTGTGCAGTGCGCGGCCTCAACCAAGTGCGTCCGCAGTTATGCTTGTTTAACCCTTTCGCTTACCATACAGCGCCTAAACGTTGTAACTATACTGGGTACTGGTGTCATGGCGGCCAGCGAAAATACTCGCAAAAATATATATATTTTTTTTATTTCTAATGAATTTTTCTCTCGACCAATCAAGTTTGAGATATCAACCGGAAGCTAGTTCCATTGGCTGTTCCCGGCAGTGTTGCCAGTTAAAAAAACTACATTGGGATTTACACGTGCCGATTTTTCCGAAACCAGACGGGAGCTAGAGCTCTCTGTATGGAAGGTGTCTTTACGCGAGCCAACGGTTTTGTTAGCTGTCATGCACCGTACTGCGGGTGTCTTTACGGTAGTCAGAGGGTCAAAGCACGCGTAAAAGCGGATTACGCCCATTGTATACCCTACAGGTTCTACGGCCACTGCTTTGTTACATGTGAGCTCACCTTTACCCTTCCTCAAGGATATCCCACCTGATCTACAAAGTCGTCCAACGAAAACAAAATATCACTTGGAATCCGCATTCCATATACTATTTTACGATATCAGTGACCTAACAAATATCCTGTATGTAAATCCATTTATGATGTCTTTACTAAACGAATGCATCGTCTAATGAAGTCGGTTCAAGGCTCTACACTACATAGTATCATTCTAACAAAACAAACAAATACTCGTCGCTATAACGCGTTGTCCCATATGGATTGGCAGACGCGCAGTCATACCAAAACCATCACTTAGTAGATCTATATTTTTGTTTGCGCTATTACAGCTAATGCTAGATCGACAAAAACATTCACGACATATTGACATGTTACTATAAAATTACAATTCAAATTACAGTTAAATTACAATTCAATAAAATTCACTTATAATTACAATTATAACAGTCATTCAGATTCCAATTTAAATTATATTCAATAATATGTCGTAAATCTTGGAAAACTCTCAACACCTTTACCGGCAAATCATATATTTAATTTTTATTTAATCTATATTATATTTAAGTAATATAACATCTTAAATAAGTCCATGGAAACCATAAGGGCTTGTTCTGGTAGGTAAGTTTTGCATGTTTATACAACTATTTGATGTGGGGTTAGGGAACACAGACCTTGCTATTAATAATTTTGTCATTATTTATTCCTGCTTATTAATCATAATAATTAAATTTTTCATATTTGTATTAGTTAAGCACATCTGTGGGAGTTTCTACGCCCTTCTGCTCCCACAGTGGTCCAATGTAGAGAAGAGGCAAAAAATGACGTTTGCTAAGTATATGTAAATATCTACAGTAATGTAGTACTTTGACTTTTTTTTTTACTTTTGATGGAGAGAAGAAGTATTTTTTAAGTTAAGGTTTTATGGGTGATGATGTGTTTCTAATATCTGTAGGTAGATTGTTTATTTATTACCTTAGAAATTATTTGCACGTATAGTGGTTAGTTTACCTTGGGCCACACGGCGCGTGCCTACGGTGTGATCTATGCTGTAGGAAATTGTTGAAAAAATCCTCTTTGAGTAGGGTATAGTGTAGTTGGCGTGAACAGGGAGTGCATTGCAGAATGTGAATAGTTTAGATTCAATTCCGGAATATTCGTATCTGATTTAAGGTGGAAAAAATATTTTAAGGAGTTTTAATTGCAGTGTGTGAATTTGGTCCAAGTCGGTATGTTTTGTCGATGCGTCCGTAGCTGGAGAGGTCATACAAAACTATGGAGTCCAAGAGTACTTTATATAGCATGACCCGGGTCTTAAACGTTATATGATTTCTGACTACATAGAACGAGGCAGTGAGTGCCCTGAGCTTGTGACATACCCGTTGGATGTGGGGGCCCCAGTTAAATCTGCCATGTCTACTAACTAACTAGTCCCAGGTAAGTCTGTTTGTCAATAACCTCAATTGAAGGAGATTGGTAATCTTTATTTTCATAGTTATCGTGCATACAATCATGTGCATGCGCAATAAGCTCATTTGACAGATTTCCCTTTAGATGAGGCGATTTAATATGTATTTATTTGGTATTTTGGACATTCAGAGTTAGACCTACGTTATGACACCACTTACTCAGGTTATCAAAGTCAAACTAGAGGCCTTGAAGTGCTAAGTCTATCTTGCTATTGGCGATTATCAGACATGTGTCGTCCGCATATTGTTAAAGGATGCTGAAGGTTAACACATTTACCATATCAATGACGTATGTTATGAAGTAAAGGGGCCCTAGGACAGATCCTTGGGCTATGACCTGAGATACTGGGTGGTACGACTAGTAAGTTCGCCAACTTTAACACAGAACTATCTATCTCTTAGGTAGTCAGCGCAACAGGCCTGTAATGGGCCTCAGACGCCACAGTTTCCAAGTTTAACCATGGGCAGATTATGATCTAATGTATCAAATGCACGCGAAAAACCAATGAAACTGTTTATGTGATCAGTAAATTTAGTAATTAATGTTGTCGTACTTTTTTTTTTTGTTATAAACCGAATTGGTGAGTATTTATTATATTATTAGTTTGGTTACAAGTATGTATCTGCTCGCAAACAAACCTCTCAACTATTTTGTCGACTGACGACAGCAAGACGGTAATAATCACTTATCGCTTTGATGTCTAGAATTTCGATTTTATCTTGACCCGACGCTTTTTTTCTATTCAGACCGCGAATAAGTTTGTGGATTGTTCCTCGGGTGGCTTTTTAGAACTGCATACTAACATTTACTTTTTTGCTGAAACTGTTTTCGTCGAGAAGGATACATTTACACTGTGGGAGGATCTTTTTTGCGGATCCAACAAACGCAACAGCGAATTGATTTGCTATTTCAGTATTTGTTATGTTTTTTGGTCTAAAAGTATCCGTTATCGTATCTTCAATATTTTAGACATTCTACCGCATATCGAATTAACTATCATCCATTAATTCTTAGGGTTGCTATAATTATCTTTAATTTATTTTGGTAGTGTAACTTCCTGTGGTATTCAATTTTATTATTTTTGTTTCGTATCTTGCTATAGTGTAATCAGAGTTCATAGTTTATTGGATTTTTCCTCCAAAGTCAAAAGAGAATATCTCTTTTTTCGCTGACATTTAGAACATTTTTGTATATCCAGGTTTCTCGTTTTCTAATAACTTAACGTTTTTTCTGAATGCCGACTGAATGACTTTCGCCTTTGCAGCAACCTGTACATGAGTCATGCCGGGTGGCGGTGGGCCAGTGAAGCTGGCTATTGTGACGGGGTGATCGGCCAACACAGTATCGACTGCTGCCGGGTACGCTTCTAAAGTGTGGCAGTGAATAAACATATGGTCAATGCAAGATTTCGTTATCATATCCTTGCGCTGTTTGATTCGGATGTAGTCAGTAATGCCACGCGCATATACCGCGCGCTCAAAATTCAGTGAAGCCAGATGCCATAGCAGCCCAAATCGTTGAACTCACACGAATTGAGAAAGACGAAGTTTTCACAAAGTCCTTAAAAAAGATCTTCGTTCCCTGAAAAAAAAAAACCCTCAAGACCTTTCGAATTTGAAAAAGTAGTCAACGCCATCAAACTTCTAAAGCATGCTAAAGCTGCTGGGCTAAATAATATTTTCAACGAATTTATCCCACATATGGGCCTTATCACCATATCATGGCTGAGATCTCTTTTTACGAACATTCTGCAAACTAAGCTGTCGCAGAAATTCAAGCAAGCTAAAGTGGTTTCTGTTTTTAAACCAGGGAAATCCGAACAACAGGCAGAAAGCTACCGTCTATAGACCACCTATTAACTCCTGGAGCGAGTTCTGCTCACCTCACAGAGTTGGTTTTACCATCAGAACAAGCTGGTTTTCGAATAGGCCGAAACTGTACGGATCAGGTCGTTGCCCTCACAAATCACATCGAATCTGGTTTTCAAAAACAGCAAAAATTTGTTGCTGTGTTTGTCGATCTAACGGCCGCTTACGATACAATGTGGAGACAAGGTCTGCGACATAAATTAATAATTTCTGTCGTCCCTAGTAGAGAAATTGCTGACCTCATAAACAATATGCTAACGGAACGGGAGTTTGAGTCCATCTTGGCAACTCCAAAAGCAGAAAAAAGACACTAAACAATGGGCTCACTCAATGTTCAGAGAGTGACCTCCCTAAACCGAAGCAACTTAATTCACTTATGCGGATGATATCGCTCTGGTAACGCAAAGTCTTTACTTTGCGTCTTTAGCTGGAGTCTGGAGTAGAAACCCTAACATCAAATCTTGTAAAGTTGAGCAACTATCTCAAATGCAGGCGTCTTATTCCCAGCACGAGCAAAACCGAAGTATCCAGTTTCCACTTGAACAACTGCATGGTAAACCACCGACCCACAGTGTTTTTTAATGGAGAAATATTAAAGTAAAACCCTTGCCCCAAATATCTTGGCTTCACCCTGGATAGATCCACACATATAAAACATTTACACAAGCTCTCACAAAAAGTGTCAACCCGATGCAATATTTTGCACAAGCTTTGTGAGTCATCCTGGGGAGCATATGCCGACTGCCTTCGCACCATTGGACTTGCACTTGTTTACTTTGAGGCAGAATACTGCGCTCCGGTATGGATGAACTGCTCACACGTGCACATAGTGGACAAAAAACCAATGATGCCATGCGATGTATATCTGGCACTGTAAAATCCACCCCCACGCACTGGTTACCATCACTCAGCAACAATGTCCCTCCCCACCTCCGCAGAGTCCACGCTCTTAACTACTCAAAAACCGAGGGTAATTGGGACGGATCGCGATTTTGAACCCTATGCCATGCAAAAGTGGCCGGTGGTAACTAAGGGGTTAAGAGAAAGTCGAACAAAGTAGCCGCCTACAACCTACGCTCTCTGTCCATGAAATTTTCTGTAACCAGCCCCCCACTGGCTGAAACCCCGAAACCCCCCGTGCTAAAGCACGGGCAGTAAACTGCCAGGACCACAACACCCTTCAACACATCAGATAGCTGGAAGATGGAATGGACCATAGCAACCAACGGAACGAAGCTCAAACTATTGACCCAGCCAAAAAAATCAGAGTGGCCGTTGCGACTACTTCCGGCATAAGTGGGGATGGAAAGATTCTGCCCTGTGTGAATGCGGCACAGAGATCCAAACAATGAAGCACATCATCCAGCGATGCCCAATTCATCGATACCCCGGTCCACCCGAAGACCTGTTCCACAACCTAACCCCTGACGTAGTCAACTGGCTGAAAAATCTAAAGACACAAATATAGATTGCCTATCTACTGCATAAAATAATAATATATCAATTCAAAGCAATAACCAAAATTCGATTTCAATAATTCAGCAACAACACAGTCATGCGTACATCTCACAGAACCTACCACACTCTCGCATAACATCCCTCCATATACGAGTATCACCAAACATATCTACACAGTCAGGTCATAAGTTCTGTCACACAATAAAAACTTTTGAATTTAGAACGCTGGCCACAAAAAAGTTTATTGAATTCAAATGTCGAATTTTTCATGAAAATAAAAATGTGTACTTTTTAGAATTTTCCTCATTTTTAAATCATCGTTGCGGTTACGCGCCAATTCAGATTTACGACTTACTGAAAAATTTGAATATAACCAAAAGATTCGTTTATCGTACCATAAAACGATACAATGAAGACTCTAGTGTAGATGACAGGTCAAGAAGCGGTCGCCCTCGCTCTGTTAGGACTCCAGCAGTGATAAAAGCTGTGAAGGCGCGAATTCAAAGAAATCCCATACGTAAGCAGAAACTGTTGGCCCTTCAGATGGGGTTAAGCAGGACCACGGTGAAAAGGGTGTTAAATGAAGACTTAGGGCTTAGGGCATATCGAAGAAAAACAAGACATCGTTTGGACACTCGTTTAATGGACCTGAGACTGAAGAGATGCCGCGCTTTGTTGAAGCGGTACGCGGGAAAAAAGCATCGGGAAATTCTTTTTTCGGATGAAAAAATTTTCACCGTGGAAGAGAGCTACAACAAACAAAATGATAAGGTGTACGCACACAGCAGTGAAGAAGCGAGCAACCGTATTCCGCGTGTCCAACGAGGTCATTTTCCATCCTTGCTCATGGTTTGGTTGGGAGTCTCTTATTGGGGCTTAAGTGAGGTACATTTTTGTGAGAAAGGCGTAAAAACGAATGCAGTTGTGTATCAAAATACAGTCCTCAAGAACCTTGTGGAACCTGTTTCTCATACCATGTTTAATAACAGGCACTGGGTATTCCAACAAGATTCTGCGCCAGCTCATAGAGCGAAAAGCACACAAGACTGGCTGGCGGCGCGTGAAATCGACTTCATCCGGCACGAAGACTGGCCCTCCTCCAGTCCAGATTTGAGTCCGTTAGATTACAAGATATGGCAACACTTGAAGGAAAAGGCCTGCTCTAAGCCTCATCCTGATTTGGAGTCACTCAAGGCATCCTTGATTAAGGCAGCCGCCGATATTGACATGGACCTCGTTCGTGCTGCGATAAACGACTGGCCGTGCAGAATAAAGGCCTGTATGCAAAATCGCGGGGGTCATTTTGAATAAAGTTTATTACCACAAGAATCTTTGTTTTATTAAGTTCATTTTGCTATATAAATGTTTACATAAATAATAAACATGTCTAAATTATTTCATATTGTACATGTGACAGAACTTATGACCTGACTATGTATATATGTAGATACTTAGTCAATTTTGCGTTATATGATATAATATTGTCATGTTATTTCATTACTTTGGGGCTTCATTTGTTTCCCTTCAACTCTGACAATATAAAAATAAATTGTTAAATTCCACGCCTCAACCGAACGGGCGTGGAATCTGGTAGGGGTGGTTTTCACCAGGAGTATCACAAGTGGTACTGACCTTTGACGCCGTGGACCGGAATTCGAAAGCTCAATTCGAGGCAGGAATACGGGATAAGGAGCACACGGGGGGTGAGGGGAGAGGAGTCGAATCTTACTCTCGTCGTAGCCCGATGCTGTCGCCGTCGCTGCCGAACGCGACGAATTGGGGGTCGAACCACTTCAAGCTTCACAACACGAAGCACTCACTCCGCTGACGTGAATCTACTTATTTCCCGACGATTGTTCCGTGCTTATTAACACGTGGCCGACCAGGCCCGACACCTGTGTTAGACAATTATTACTACTAAAATACAACCAAGGCCCGAACGCCATGTGCCGACATTTTTTCTCAAGTCAAAAAAAAAGTAACCTCTAACTCGTCATCTCGTTTCTATACAAGTGACAGCTGCTAGTTCCGTTTCCGATCACTCGCGGTCCGAGTCGCGCAACAAAAGGAGGTGCGTTCCGAAGCATAAATATTAAACAGTCACCCGCCCGGACAGGCCCGAACCTGTCCCTAATCAATAGGAAGGCGAGAAAGTGTTGCGACCGCTCTCTTGAGGACCGAGTCCCCCACCTTCTGAGTTGACTTCTGCTGATCGGGGCGTGCCATCCCGACCCGTGTACAATTTGACGATCCGTCCTCGTCTCCATCTCAATGATGGCAGGTTCGCATCCTTAATCAGCACCAAATCACCGACTTGAGGGGGCTCGTCCGGTCAGTCCACTTAAGGCGCTGCTGCAAGATGTGCAAGTACTCAAGGGACCACCGTTTCCAAAAATCTTGAGCCATCTGCTGCAACATCTGCCACCTAGTTAACCGACTTAACTTAACATCACCGAATGGGTATTCTGGCAGGGCGTTAAGGGGCTGACCTATCAGGAAGTGACCCGGCGTCAACGCTTCCAAATCATTTGGATCCGAACTGAGCGGGCACAACGGACGCGAGTTCAGTGTCATCTCAATTTTACAGAACAGCGTCGCAAGCTCTTCAAAGCGTAGAGAGGTCTCACCGATGATCCTCGTCAGGTGCGACTTAGCCGATTTAACCGCAGCCTCAAAAATTCCTCCCCAATGAGGACATCCCGGCGGACTGAAAACCCATTCAATCCCTCGTCGGGAGCAAGCCGTACCGATGGCGTCCTGGTTACCGTTCAGGAATTGAGTGACCTCCTGCAGATATCGCCTGGCTCCGACAAAATTTGTGCCGTTGTCCGAACGGATTAATGTAGGGAGGCCCCTTCGTGAGACGAACCGATCCAGACATGCGATAAATGCCTCCGTAGTGAGGTCACTGACCACCTCCAAGTGGACTGCCTTCGTGGCCAAGCACACGAAGACGCACAGGTATGTCTTCACTAATCTGGAGTTCCGTAGCTGTGAAGACTTGACCATGAATGGTCCCGCGAAATCCGTTCCGACACCCGCAAAGGGCCGGATTTCGTTAACCCTATCCGAGGGCAAATTGCCCATCTGGGGCTGCATCGTAGCCGCCTTGGCCCGATAACAAGGCAGGCACCGAAATACGACGCCACGCACTAAGCGTCTTCCCGATAGTATCCAGAACTCGCGCTGGAGAAACGCCATCAAGGCGTGGCATCCGATATGCCCGTTCCGAATGTGTCGATCCTGTATCAACAGTTCGACCAACTTACCTTTCCTAGGGAGTAACAACGGGTGGCGAGCCGCATAAGGCAGGTTGGCATTCCGCAGCCGACCTCCTACCCTCAGCAATCCTTGAGGGTCAATAAACGGGTTGAGCCGAGCCACAGCTCCCTTCAGTTGGACGCGTCCGCGTCTCAGAATGTCCAATTCGGACTTAAAGTGCACCGTCTGCACGTTCCGTACCAATGCGAACAACGCATGGTTCCGTTCCCGTGGTGTCAGGACCTGTGTCCGCACCCGTTGCGCCTCAGAATTGCGACAATTCCGCGCAAATCGGAAGATCCAGGCGGTCATATTGACCAGCTTGTCGAGCGAGCTGTACCGTTCCAGCAGGCTGAACTCCTCTTCCGGCTCTGGTTGCGTCGTACAGACACCGACTGTCAAGGCGCCGTTCGCCGAGGTAACGCGTGGACTCATTGGCCAATCCGATTCGGCTTGGGTCAACCATTTTGGACCCCACCACAAGGGATGTCCAACCAACTCCGGAGCGTGACACCCACGAGACGCACAGTCTGCTGGGTTCATTTCCCCTGGAACATGTCTCCAGATTAAGGGAACCTCCGAATTCAAAATCTGTGAAACCCGATTCGTCACAAAAATCTCCAGCTTGTGAACTGAAGCCTTCAGCCAGCATAACACGATCTGGCTGTCCGTCCAAGCGTAGACCGTATCTTCTAACGCTATTCTAACCCACGAAGAGCCGTCATCGTGTGGTTGAGCAGACGAGTCAGGAGAACCGCTCCCGAAAGCTCTAATTTGGGAATGGTCAGGCGAGTGCGCAACGGCGCAACCTTGCTCTTGGCCATGACCAACCGCACATCAACCTCCCCCGAGGAGTCGACCGTACGAAGATACACCGCAGCTCCGTAGCCCTTCTCCGAGGGTCATGCAGGGTGGCGGTGTATCGTTTGGTGGGGACCAACCTCCGTGGCAGTGAAATCCGATTGATGCCAGGGAGGGTCGAAAAGAACGAGTCCCACTCTGAGCTCAATGACCCGCCGATCGGGTCGTCCCATTTCAGCTCAGCAGACCACAATTGCTGCATAAAACACTTGAGCTGAAATGTTACCGGGGTGATCCACCCGTTTGGATCAAATGTCCAAGCCACCGTTGAAAGGACGTTCCGTTTCGTCCAGACCTTCGGGGAGTCCAACTCGACCCGATACGAAAACATGTCTGACACCGGCTGGTACTGGACGCCTAATACCGACAACATGATTGGATTTTCCAAATTTTCAAAAATGTGGGGATCCTGC
The DNA here is from genome assembly GCA_949825045.1 of Argyresthia goedartella. Classification (NCBI taxonomy): domain Eukaryota; kingdom Metazoa; phylum Arthropoda; class Insecta; order Lepidoptera; family Argyresthiidae; genus Argyresthia; species Argyresthia goedartella. The sequence goes on from OX463815.1 coordinate 12,420,558, forward strand.
TGGTAGTCATCCGGAAGACCAGACAGTAACTCTGGAGAGTTCGACATCCATTTCCAGAGCTCGTAACCACCACCCCGTAAGAGCTCAACTAGTTCGTCCCGACGAGCGAGCGCCTCCGCTGCATGGTGTGAACTGCCCAGCGGTGGGCGATCACTCCGGAATGGAAGACGTGTGAGAAATCTACCTGACCGAAGGCGACCAGTATTGTTCCGATAAAACTGTTCACACTCTTCTTCAACCGGGTCCAACCGGCGGACCGTAGGTGGTTCCTCCACCTCCCAAAACTTCTGTATCACCTACGAGAGTACAGAACCGAATAAGGGACTACGAGTCACTAGGCGTGGGGCAGCCGGCATGACCGGACCCATTACCGCATGGCCCAGTCTGGTGTTGACCGAAACCAGACCAGTCGCCTGCAACACGTGGACACCTGGCACTAACAGGTATCCCAAGGCATCGATACCCAATAAAATGTCTACTGGGCCCGGAATATCGAACTCCGGGTCAGCCAGTGACAACCCAGCGACCAACTGTCGCACCGAGGGCGACAACCGTACGTGAGGGTGTGAGCCCATCACATTAGGCATGACTAATGCCGTGACCGTCAGATTCACCGATGAATCCACCCGTGACGAGAGAGTAATCCGACATACTTCCTTAACGGAACCGACTTCCGTGTTCCCAATTCCCCGAATGGAATGTGGATACTCCCTTACCGAAATGCCCAACCGTCTTACAAGGTTGCACGAGACTAAGCACCCCTGGGCCCCCGAGTCTAATAGTGCTCGTGACACACATGATTTGCCGTCCGAACTCCACGCTATCACAGAGGCGGTGGGGAGCATGACCATCTGTGGAGTGGCGGCACCCTGTAAGTGGACGGCGTGTCCCTAGCGGGAACTTCCGCGGGATCCGAACCCGCTGAGACCTCCGTCGGCCGTGGAGTAACTCGGCTGCTGATATGCCGGTGGCATATCAGACCGTATGTACATCAAGGGGTCCCAATCCGCATAATAGGCCCCTCGCTGTCCCGTATCCGACCATACCGGACGGTGTACGGTGTGCCCGGTGGCCACCGTGGATGGATGTGGGAGAGCGGATCCAACCTGGGGCGCTCTAGGAATGGGGGCGACATCCGACTGTTACAAAATACAAAATACAAATACAAATACAAAATCATTTATTCAAAAATTGAAATCAATTACAAAATATACGATAGGGCCTTGTACTAGATTTATAAAATCTGTATGATAAGTACCCCGCAATTCCCATTGTGATACACTTTAATTTGATGAATAATGGCAAGTAGACAGACTTTTCTAAATTAATAAAATAAAATTAAATATTACAGTAATATACATTTAGTTTAGTTAAATAACTATGCATTAAGATTTAAAATCAAATATTCTTACAAGCTAATAATTTTGGGTATATATTAAATTGGGGTTGTTATGTAGAGTGTATACCTATAGTGAGTGTGGAGAGAAGATGTGAGTGTTGTGAGTGTCTGAAGGAGATGTAGTGTGTATTGTGTGTATATGTGTAAGGGACAGGGGATGAGGAGATGAGTCTTATCTGCGTAAGTTCATGTAAGAATCTATTTTCTATGTAAATATAAATGTCGTTAATGTCTCTGTAAATATAAAAATAAAAATAATTTAAGATAATTTAAATTCTAAAATGTCCGTTAAAATCGTATTATCGTGAAGTATTAAATTTATTGTTATTTAACAATTTTAATGTTATTTAACAATAACTAGAAATTTTTCAGTGTGTGCATAATCCAAGGTTTTGAGCAATTTTGATACTGAGGACTTACACTCAAACGAGAGCATCGGATGTATGCTACAGATTCTGTTTACCTTATTATACAAAAGTGTTGATTGAATGGTAAATTGTTTTCTTGCAAATTCTGTTTCAAAGCTTGGTGTTTTGAATATTATATCATGTCTTCTCTTGTGATTATTGCTTGGATTGACACTGTTGCGGTGTCTTCTGAGAACCGACTGGAGTATATAGAGTTGTCTTACACTAAGTACATCAGCAAGGGAAAAGAGATCGGTTGTGGGAAATCTGTAAGGTTTGATGAGCATCACCTTCAGGAGCGATCTCTGGGCTCTTTCAAGTGATAACATCTTCGTCTTACAAGCACCACCCCAGACAGTTACACAGTAACATAGTACAGACTGAACCAGAGCAATGTAAGTCGCTCTGAGCATATCCGGAGGCATGGCGTGTCTAAGGTTTTTAAATATCCAACTTAATTTTCTCACACGTGAGACGACTGAGTCAATCTGGGGAAGCCAGTTTAGTTGTTGGTCAATTACCACACCAAGGTATTTTATTTTATCTACTCTCTCAATTCTCTCACAAGAGCATGTGGCGTTGGTCGGGTAAGAGCAAGAGTGGGCTTTTAATCCGACGTGGAGGGCCGGAAGTTTTGATTTAAGTATGGAGAAGAACATACTTTTTGTTTTTGCAACATTAAGAGTGAGCAAATTGCTTTCTAGCCATTCCGAAACACAGCGAAGTCCCTGCTCTGCAGAGATAATCGCGTCACTCCAGCTCTTACTATTAAATATAAGCGCCGTATCATCCGCGTAAGTGTAAATATTGCAATCCTTCAGAGAGAGATCGCACAGATCGTTGATGTATATAAGAAACAACGTTGGGCCAAGAACACTGCCCTGCGGTACTCCGTAGGTAACAAAGCTGTCACTACTGTAGAGGGGGGCCTATCTTGACTCGTTGTTGTCTCTCTTGTAGGTAGTCCTTAAAAAGTTCATGTGCGATCCCTCTAACACCGAAACTTTCGAGTTTATCCAGAAGGATGGGGACAGAAACGGTGTCAAATGCCTTGGCTAGGTCTAGGAATATTCCCAAACATTTTTGACGCTTGTCTAAACCATTAACAACTTTGTCAGTAAGTGCAGCAACAGCATCTTCTGTTGACCTTCCATTCCTAAAACCAAACTGGCAATCTGATAGGAGATTTTTCTCGTCTAAGTAGCGTTTCAGTCTATTGTTCATTAGCTTTTCCAGTATCTTTGACAGAACTGTTAAAACTGAAATGGGTCTATAGTTGTTGATATCCTTTCTGTCCCCACCCTTGTGGATCGGGTGTATGATGGAACGTTTAAAAACTTTGGGAAAGACACCCTGAGAAAAACAAATGTTACACAAATGAGAGAAGACCGGGACCAAAGCATATCTAGACAGTTTTACGAACTTTGTTGAAATACCGTCCCAGCCCACCGCGCTATCTTCCTGTAGGTTCATTATTAATGAATGAACTTCAGCTGGGTCTACGTCAATAAGACCGAAAGAATGAACGGTTGTAGGAATTTTCGATGTGGGCCGGTGTGACGACTGCGCATTAGAAACGAGCTTTTCAGCAAGTGTTTTGCCAACATTCGCGAAATGGTCATTGATAGTTTCTACAGATTCTGCAGAAGTGGTTTTAATAGATAGTAGGGTTGTGTCTTCTGTCTTTTTGTTAGGAATTTTAGCTATTCTTTTGATTGATTTCCATAGTTTTTTAGCATTTTTGCGAGAGATTTCTAGTTCTGACCGGTCATACTTGCGTTTTAGTTTGTGTAAAAGGTTATTACAGAAGTTTCGATATCGTTTATAAGTGGTTTTTAATATTATGTTATGAGGATTCTTTTTTACTGATTTATTCATGTTATCTCTATTCCTAATGCATCGTAAAAGACCAGGAGTCATCCACGGTTGTTTAACCCTTTTTCTGTTCGGAATTGTGATCATTCTTGAATTATCGGCTAATATTTCGGATATTGTCACAACCAGCTTTTCTGCAGCTTCGTTCGGGTCGGATGACCGCCACACTTCGCTTAGGTCAGCATTGTCAAAAGCTGCAACGGCTTTTCCGAAGTCAGTGATAGTTTTTGTTTTTGGTGTTTTATCTAAAGCGGGGAGTCTTTGTAAATTAAGCGTAACTGTTAGGTGGTCAGTAATAGATGTATTTAGCACGGCTATAGACGCTGGTCGGGATGTTTTGATCATAATATGATCTAGGCAATTGTTGTCGCGTGTAGGTAGGGTGTGCCCTGAGAATATTCCGTAGTTAAGAGTCATATCAAGATATTCGCAGCTGTTCCGATCAATATTGTTAGGTTTAATGTCAATGTTTATGTCACTAATCAGCATAATATCCGTAGAGGGATCGAGATTGGATATTAAATTATCGAGTGATTTTATAAAGTTGGTTGCACATGTATTTGAGGGGCTACGGTAGATACCCACAACGGATATGTTAGGTGTTGTAATAGTCAGGCAGGATGCGTCAATTAATAGGGGTTCTTCAACCTTGCACATCAGACTCTGTTTAGTATAGACAACTACACCATCGTTTTGGTTAATAAGTCTTTTAGTGCAGAATATCGAGTAGTTGTCCATACTTGGTGGAGTTTTCAAATCTGAGAGCCAACATTCTGTTAGGATAATAATGTCGTAGTCATACTTTAGAATCGATAGGAGAGCCTGAAAGCTTGTCATATTCGAGTCGCTATGAACACTTCTTATATTTTGAGTAATTATACTATAAGATAATTTATTTTTTGGTATATGATCGATGCATTCTTCAGGGCTGCAACTGATCGATTTAACCAATTGCATGTTATCTATTTCCTGAGATAGTTGGGCCGTATTAGTCATAATTGAAGAGTATAATGATGGTTTTAATGCTTGAAAAGGTGGTCACATAAAGAACAATAATAGGGGGATTCGTAACAGACATAGGACAGTTAAAATCAGTGATTTTAATTACGCAGATTAGTCTAGTGAGATGGGAATTGTAGGTGTGTGTGTTATGGTAAAGGATGATATGATTGTAGTCGTATGTGTTTGAGATGAGTGTAAGTGCAGTGTGTGTAGTAACTATTTTCAGGTTGAAACTAACGAGAGTAACATTCGCAGGTAGTCATGCCTTATTTAATAGCGCATGGACTTGCTTTTCACATGTAATATTAATAATTGGAGAGTCGTCCAGCAGTCGCATATAAACTTTCCCATATGAGGTCCAGCAATGCTTGTAATTATTGGATTTTTTCAGGTCGCGGGCCAGATAATAGAGTTTGTTTGCTTTTTGTGTCAGCTGCTCAACTACGAACACCGATGTTGAATTATTTTGAAAGCCTAGATGAGAAGCGTTCAGTTTGTTATTTTTATGAGTTTTGTTAAATTGCTTTACTCCCTTTAGTAGATCATTTTTAAGAATTGACGAGGAGAGCTCTGTAATGACCGCAGTCTTGTCGGTCTTGCCTCGTGTCCTGAAAATATCCCTGATATCGCTCCTTTGTATTTTAATGTCCGAGGTTTTTGCTAAATTCAACACTACATTTATGAGGTCTTCTTTTGTTTCTTCAGCTTTTTTCGGCACATTTCTTATCTCTATATTGGCTTTTCGGTCACTCCGTTGAAGCTCATCTACTTTCTCTTCTAGGAGTAAAATGTATTCGTGATCCTTATTTCTTTCGCCTTCCAATGCAGCTAATTTATTTTGCATTGTTTCGTACTGCTCGGATAGAAATGTGATCGCTTTCTCTATTCCAGCGTTCTGGGACTTTATTTCGGAGTTCTGAGTCTGAATTTCTTTTATAACGTTCATGATCTTCGAGAACTTCTCGTCCTGTGCCTTGGCGTAGCTATCTAAGGTGGTATGTATGTCTCCCCTTACAACTTTAAGGTCATCGAGATACTGTTTACCTTGGTTTTGTTTGTGTCTGAGCGTGACGTGAGAAACGAGCGATCCATCCTCAGCTTGACTTGGGGCAATAGAAGTTCCTTTCTTCGAAGGCGAAGCGGACGAAGAGTTGTTGGTGGCTGTCGTAGCGGGCGATGCAGGCGGAGTGCGTTTAATCATCTTAACGGCGCGTACGTACCAGGGAAGCAGAGGCACTGAGTAGTTGGCCCGCGGAGCATAAACCAGCGAGCGGACGCTTTAACGGCCCGTGTACAGCAACTCAAGATACCAGGCGCACAGAGCTCACAAGAGCTCAGGTGACTCACCGACTTCTGTGGGTGGAGCTGAAGCCGTGGTTGGAAGCGGTCACAGCGTGCGCCCGCGCTGAGTGGTGCGGGAGGCAGGTGGTGACTCACAAGCAGATCTCGGTGGGCGTTGCAGGGAGGAGCCTGATGAAGTAGTGGCGGGTTCGGGGGCGGCGCAATATGGCGCGTGCCCGCACAACAAGTGGCTCCTGTGGTTACTGCACTCCTAATATTTACGCACTATTTAATTTTTGTTTTTGACGATTTAATTTAATTTAATAACGTTTAATACAGTTTTAGAGCACGTCTACTCGAATCGAGGTCCGGGGGGAAGAGGGACTGTTCGCCTCCCTGTTCGCCTCCCAGAGCGACGGGCAGGGTGGCGCAGAAGGTGGTGGGCTCCCAGCCTTCGCGCCACTCATAGGTGCCATCTGACACCCGCCCGTAACACGCGGTGAGCCAGCGGCCCGAAGTCCTCGCTGACCCTGGACAGCGGCGACCGAACCCCGGCTATCCCGCCTGTTACCCCCCGCGCTGCCCCCTTCCCCTCGGGGGGGTCCCGTCCGCGGGTACCCCAGTCACCCCGTTGGTGACTCCCGTTGCCCGGAGGGGGACTGGGTCCGGCCCTGGTTGGGCCCTGTGACCGACCAACCTGAGTCCGGCCCTGATGACCGTCCGAAGGGCCTGACCGGTTCAGGCACAACACGATGTGGTGCTTGCTACCGCAGCACTCACAGAGGAACGCGCGTGAGCACTCGCTCAGCGGGTGCGGCCCCAAACAACCGAAACACAATCGGTGGCGGAAGACTACCTTCCTGCGGGCAGCTACCCCGAGCGCCTTAAAGTTGGCGCAACTGGTCACCTCATGACCGGCACTGTCGCAGTGCACACAGCCGTCACCCGACGGCGCGGCATTCAAAACGCCAAATTGTTTCGACCGCCCACCCCCCCGTGGGGGCGGGGGGCGCGGCCCCTCCCGCATCCGCGCGGGTTGGCGCTGCACACTGGCCTCCGTATCCAGTGTGTCACATCGCCTGCATTCACCCTCCAAAAAATCCGTCAATTGGACGAGCGTGGGCAGTTCCGTGCTACTGCCCCCATGCAGCTGTTCAAACCGACTTTGAACAGCTGCAGGCAACCGTGACAAAACCATATATAGAACAATATATGACCATTGGTCTACCGGAAGACCAAGGTTCTGAAGGACCTTAGTGACCACCAGCACAGGGTTGAGCACCTGTACTCGGATGTCAACATCCCGGGTTACTCTTGGGATGCTAAACAGCTTCCCCAGCTGCGCATCAACCAACCGCCGTTTGTGTTGGTAGCAGTCAAACAATATGGACCTGGCTATCTCATAATTGCCCGCCGTGACCGTTAGGTGAACGACCAACTCCTTCGGTTCACCCCGCAGAGCCATCAATAGTTGGGCCAACTTGTAGGCGTTGTCCAGGTCGTCCCGACCGTGGACCAAACTATCAAATAAATTAATGAATGCCGGCCACTCATCAATTGCCCCACTGAAGGCCGGAATCTCCAGGTGTGGCAGCCTTCCAACAACACCCTTCGGGGGTGGGTCTCCGTTACCCTCCCCACGGTCATTCCTTCGCGACCGCTTAATTTTCTCCGCGCGACGCTCGATGTCGCCCAAGCATTCCATCGCTTGGTCAGCATCCACGCAGAGCTGTTTCACGGCAGCCACCGAGGCTTCATCCGTAAGCCCGAGAGCTTCAGCCTCCGCAGCCAGCTGACACACCTTCCCGACGCGTGTCATTGCGTCCTCCACACGCTTGAGCAGGACATCGTCCATGTCAGGTCGCTCCACAAACTTATGAGTATGGGCGAGCCATCTCATTTCCTCCCGGACACCATGTCGCAGTACCGTCAAGGGCGAAGGTGCCATGTTGACCGATTTAATAGATTCTGGTCTTATACTTCACTACCGAACTAAGTATAGCCAGAGACCAGCACTTGCCCGTCAGCGCTGGGCACAGAAATTAAAACTAAGTTGTCAAAACTAAGGCAACCACTAAAACAATTAAATCCTAAAAAATATTTAATATGGTCGCCCTGTGGACATACACCTTATAACTATACACTCTAAATCAATTAGAGAATGCCACCATAAGTCACAATAAAAAATAACACACAAAAATTTATTATAAGAAAAAAGGCTATTTTTAATTTAATGAAGGTAGCTGTGAACCTTCTAGAAGTGGCCTCTCCGATATGACCCACACTTCTACTGAGGTCAGCAAAATCAGCTTAATACCCCTTAAATAGCCTGACCCTGCTCTGTAATCCGAAATAACACTGCAATGCTATGGAACCCGACTGCAATACTATAGTCCGACCGAATGACTGTTTCTTATGCACACCGAGTAGTTTCCGACTACAAATTTATAATAACTGTTAACTAAATCGTCAATTATACGTTCACTAATCGAAAATGAACCTAAATTGTGGTATACCGACCACTCGACTCACTCACAAACTGGTTGCCGACCAATCTGAGATACCCTTTTCTCCCAACTACAATGTGGCAAAAAAACAACCCTACAACCGTCCGTGAATCGATTTCCCACTAGGAAACCGCGCCTGCTACCAAAATGTTAAATTCCACGCCTCAACCGAACGGGCGTGGAATCTGGTAGGGGTGGTTTTCACCAGGAGTATCACAAGTGGTACTGACCTTTGACGCCGTGGACCGGAATTCGAAAGCTCAATTCGAGGCAGGAATACGGGATAAGGAGCACACGGGGGGTGAGGGGAGAGGAGTCGAATCTTACTCTCGTCGTAGCCCGATGCTGTCGCCGTCGCTGCCAAACGCGAAGAATTGGGGGTCGAACCACTTCAAGCTTCACAACACGAAGCACTCACTCCGCTGACGTGAATCTACTTATTTCCCGACGATTGTTCCGTGCTTATTATAATTAACATTCCGACCAGGCCCGACACCTGTGTTAGACAATTATTACTACTAAAATACAGCCAAGGCCCGAACGCCATTTGCCGACATTTTTTCTCAAGTCAAAAAAAAAGTAACCTCTAACTCGTCATCTCGTTTCTATACAAGTGACAGCTGCTAGTTCCGTTTCCGATCACTCGCGGTCCGAGTCGCGCAACAAAAGGAGGTGCGTTCCGAAGCATAAATATTAAACATAAATAATAAATGTAGCCCATTAATGTCCCCACCAAGGGGCACAGGCTTTTACCCGTATGCGAGGAAGATTGAGCTATACTCCAGCATACTGGCTCAGTGCGGGACGGTGTAGAGGTGTCGGGCTAGTTGCCAACCCGACTGTCAGAAAGTTATCAAGCTGCCCTATTAGGGTCTCTGACACAGCATCACGACTACAACCACCAAGTAGCGATAATAGCAGGGACCTAAAGCATAACTCGTCATCCGAAACACAGAAGCGCCCGCAGCAATTTCCACATAGAAAGGGTCACCGATCCAGTACACGTCTCGGTCAGATGTTGCTACCCGCACGATCGATTCCAATGTGCGAATACGTTTAGGCCACGGACGCTTCGGACATAAACGTAAATACGGACTCCAACTCTACCACTATAATAATAAATAATAAATGTAGGCCTTTTATGTCCCAAACAAGGGCCAGTGCTTTTACCCGGATGTGAGTAATATTGAACCATATTACACCACGCTGGGTGAGTGTGGGTTGGTGGCGGGTTGTCGGGCTACTGACCTATCCGACTGTTAGAAGTTTTCAAGCAGCTTTTTTATGGCTTCTGACACAGCCACTATAATTGATGTTTTAATCCAGGTCTTTGTCACAACAATAAAACTCCATATTAGTTTTAAATATTCTATTCATGTTTGAAATAGCCAATTAACCATGAAGCGGCATTGATTTGGATTTTATAGCTATTAAGTAATAAGTGGGAAGTAGTTTATTTAAAAAGCAAATGCTGTTTCATCAGTCAAGCGTAAATATCGATCAATCAATAATCAGGTATCATCATGTCAATTTCATGGGTAAAAGACTCTAAAAACAGCACCCCTAATAACACTTTAAAGTTGGAATGCAACTTTTTGTCGGCTTCTAAATACATACTGTAAGAGATATGTATATATGTCACTGGAAGATAGTCAAAACCGTAACGCGGTAGTTGATCAACTATCGACAGATAGTAAACCAGACCGGCAGGGTTTAGAATTTACGTTTCTTTCGTTCTTACATGTCAACCTAACACGAAGACTATTCGGGGGCTTCGCTGCGCTCGCCCCCTCTAGTCTTCACCTACCGCAGTGTTTGCCCTGGTATTTCGTTTGCAATTCAAGTTTAAACCAGTTTACTATTTTACGGATTTAACCGTTAGTTGATCAACTACCGCGTCATTAGTACGCAGTACGCTACAGTTTACTATCTGTCGATAGTTGACCAACTTACGAGAAAAAAACCGTTAGATGATCAACTATTTTTTCTACTATTGGATTTCTGAGTCGAGTGCAAAAACAGCGACTTGACAAACATATACAACCAAGAACCGATGATTGTTAATTCCAATTAGTATTAATCATTTCTCGATGTATGATAAGAAAGATAACAGTTTAATAAGATGGGATGAAGTTACGTTCGTCGTGGGAAAAATAATTCGCTAATAAAAACGGAAAATCTATGAAAATTTATTGGCGTGGATTAGCGCTATCTGCCTTTCAAATCGTCAAATCAGACAAATATTGAATGATGTATTGTCTCTGCTAATTGTTTGATTAATCGGCTTTCAATTCATACTTCATATAGGCATTTTATTTTGAAGTCATTACTTATTGTTTTTCCTGGAGGCTCCTTTTTCTATACATCGATGATAATCTTCGGTGATCTCTTTATCATACATTATACTGTGGTCATCTTGGTTTTAGGTTTTAGTGAGTTTAAGAGAGTACATTTTTTTGTTTTATCGTAGTTACTTCTCCAAACTCCTCACCATCATCATCGTCGCAGCCCAGCATAACTACCCACCGCTAGGCACATTTTTGTTGGCAGGTTTTCAAAATACCCTTACAGTTTAATTATTTATAGTTTATCTATATTTTGACTTTTGTTCTATGAGCACATATATTTGGTTGAAATGATTCATTTTATATATTTGCAAAAGGTTGTAAGCGTTATCTTGAGAGAATTTAACTCAATTGATTTTCTGGTTTAAGAAAACAATGTTGTATTTAGGGCGACTTATACTAGACGTTTGACAGCCGCAAAATACATTTTCCATACAACTTAAGTACAACATGGCCAAGTTACTTACTCAAGCACGGCAAGTTTCCACTTAATTTAGCCGTGTTGTTTTTAAGTTGTGTTTAACCTCTCAAAGTCTGAGGGTAGTTGGGACAGGTCGCGATTTTGCCATGGTAATAAAATTTAAAACCTATAACGGAAAAGTGCCGTTAGCTAACGCCGGTGGTATTCAAGAGGTTAAACTGTATTTAGCGGCTCTCTGGTGCAAGTCAGCCTTAGTGTAGTAAACTGAAGTATGTTTCAATCAGGTAAATTGCTTAATTTAAGATTTTAACACCCAGGGCAGGATATGGACAAGCAAAATTATCCTAAAATGGTATATTTATAGATACTTTGTCTGTTTCAACTTAATTTACAGTCAAAATTGTTGAGAAACTGCTCGTATATAATCGATATTTATGATGAACTTCAGCAGGTAGAACTTTTGTGACTAGTCTGTCTTGAACTTTAGCATCCACATTACGGGTAAGTACCTATCTAGAGGTGGATATATAAATGTTAATTACTTGCATAGTTATTTACAACAGCATTATAAACCTCTAAGTCTTAAATTACAGCCGCAATCATAGTTTAGATAATTTGAACCAAATATATACTATTATTCCCACCTTTATTTTCACCATATTCATCGTCAGTATCAAATGAGTGCTCATATATTTATCTCCATTGGTGTGGCCGAAACCAATCAGCCCGTTTCACACCAGAGGCCTATTTCATAAAGTTACTTACTTAATACAAGTTACTAGTTTACAAGTCCAAATAAACTGGTAACAACATTATGTCAGATTTTGTACAAAGAAAAGGGGGTTCTTTTGTATGGACCCCGTCTCCACCTTTTTAGCATATATGTATAGAGGTGAAGCTATAGAAAGGTCTTCTAAAATAAAGTATTGTTTGTATGGTGAAAAATATTAAGTCGACAGGATCTCACTGGTCTCGGTTGGCACAGGACCCTGAAGTTAAAAACTTTCTTGCTAAATTGGGAGTTTTTTAAATTCATATTTGAAGTCTCAAAAAACCCATACAAACGAACCTAGTCATATGCCATTTAGGATATTTCAATATTCAATATAATTTGTTGCACAAAAACATGTACAAAGCTTATCGCTAATACGTTTTTTTTCTAGCAAACCTAGAATGGAGAAGATTATTTTTATCAATGTCGCCATTTTAGGCTAGTTAAATTGTGACTCTTTGCTTTATGAATTGGGCCATGGATGCCCGAGGAACATTAGTATAATCCCAAGGCTGTCCAGTGCCGTAAAGTTCGAATAATAATTAGAATCGAATGCTGAATAAAGTAGAATATCTGCTAGGAATCGTTGGAGGACGAATGAGGGTATTCAATCGGGTAATAATGGATCGGTGTTACCTATATCACGAGGACTGATTGAAATGAGTCGAAGACCGATTGGCTGAATGATGTTTCACTTTGTGAAAGTGCTGGCGCAGACATGGCATTATCCTACTGTGGGGACAGATTTAGATCTGTAACAGAAAAGTGTAGTAATCATCAAAAGTCATCCTTTTGAACAATAATTTCAAATAAAACTTATTTGTATTACTAATTTTCCACAGTTTCTGTAAAAAAAACATAGGTAATTTGTATATCGTATCTAGAAGTCAAAGTCAATGTGAACCAGTCATTGGAATTTGTGTATAAATCTCCTATTCAGCAGCACCATTAAAATTCATTTAAATCATACAAATTAATGTGTTTTTTGCTATAAAATCGCGACATGATATTTTTTTTGTGCGTCACAAGATTTTGAAATCGTTTACCGTTTCCAAAGTCGTCATAACAAAGCTATTCAAAAAGACGATTGTCAAATTAGAATATGTATGTGACTATCGCAGAAGAGCAGTTGGATTTGAAGCTCTCAGTTTAGTTTCAGCCAATGAGCGTTACACGTCTGGCTTATAGCCTCAGATAAACGTAACTCTTCGCTTAAATAAATGTAGCGTCAATTTCGGATTGCATACACTTTCTTTGTTGGTTTGGTTTCTTTTGGTTTATTGTTGCTCTGCAGAATTAGGTATTTCTCGCCATGTGTATAGTTTGTCAGACAACAACAAACTCTTCAATTGCATCGAACAGCAGATCTGTCATAGTGATGACATGAACAAACACTGAATATTTTAAATATTGAAACTTTCGGGAATGGTTATTTTAATTACGTTAGTGTGTACGTTACGGTGTGTTACGGTTAGTGAGAAAAATTATAAAATGGCATTACAAAGCCATTCGCCATTTAGTGTGCTATCATACAGAGTAAAATTTACATGATAAATCTTAAAAAAAACTTAAGCAGATTCATCAGCCATCAACCACAGGTAAATATTAATTGATCGTAGATTTTTTTGAATTTTATTGGATACATTAGGATAGCGAAAGATTTCCCAAATTATTTTGTCCTAGAAATATCAGAGATAAGTATATAGTAGCGTATTTATAATAATTTATCTATTACAAATTTGTTCAAGAAATATCGGTAGTGCTGGGAAACATTTACTATCGATAAATTGAATAGTAAGAAATAATAGTGCTTAACCTGCTGGGACGCAGAGAACCTGAAAATGAACTTTTTTGACAGAGTCTCCTAGAGTATTAAAGATTCTATATTGGGCTTTTTGTGAGGCAACAACATTGTCATATTTTTTTTCTTTTTCGGGCAGCAGAGAAGTGAAAGGGTTAATTGCAATGATCTGATCTGTATTTATGAACATTTTCCACAGAGTAACATTGATGCGTGATTAAATACTACACTTTTAATTTTAAATTTCCTCGTGCAATAGCTGCTAAATGTGTGGATTGCGGCGGTATTTCACGGATCCGGCTGGACGGCAAAACACGCGCGAATTCTCAAGAAGCTTTTACTGCAAAATGATTTTACCAGCAATAAAACAAACAAACATTTACATACAGGCACTTACATTGCTTTTGGCCCCACACTAGGATACCCTGTGTCGTGGGAACCCGAAACAGCGACGTCACAAACATATAAACACCCAAGACCTGGGTTTTTTTTTCACTACCCTCAGCCGGGGATTGAAATCTGGACCTCTCGCATGGTAGGCAGAGCCACAACCGCTGCGCCACGAAGGTCGTCAGACTAAAAAAATTGCAGACTAATACAACCTACTATACCAACACTTATCTCTCGTTCACAGCTGTTACTAGAGTAACAGAACAGCCCACTCACACGGGATCCGACATTCAAGAATCGTTAAAATATCCCAATAGACTTATACCCGTTGATGCTGCTGATATCTTTAAATATATTTTACTTCTTCTCAGTACGTCAATGGTATTGTATAATTTAATCGTGATTTGCGATCTTTATTAATTAATGCAAATGTAAATTACAGTTTAATTTGTAAAGACATTTATTTATTGCTATATAATTGTCGATATAATTATGTGTATTTTTATTGATTATATTTTTTTAATAATAAAAATAATAATATTTTTGCTAAAAGGATCCACATTTTCTACAAATTCCATATCTTCAGACAAACTACTTAATCTTTGTTTATTTCTTCAGATTGCACTCAATTTATTCGATTTATTACGAATAGGCCTGCCTGTGGCACAGCTCAGTTTTCCACGCCTGTCACAACACACACCCGGTGTTTGAGTGTTGGGCCGTCGAGCCAACCTGCAATGACGTCTAGGATGCTGTTGGTGCTGCCATTCATTCTGCTTCAGTAAGGAGGCCGTTCTCGAACCCATCAGTACGTGCCTCAACAAACATGCCCGATGCACTTCAGTATCCTTGCAGCTTTGTTATTATGGACGAGAAGGGCGTTGAAAGTCTTTTGGGTATAGTTGACCCATAGGCTGCACGTGTAGATTGATTAACAATGTACCTTGAGATTTTTACTGGCTTTTTACAATGTGCAATCCTACGAGCCAACATATTATCCCGAATTGCCAAAGCACTACGCTCCCACTCTATGATTAGGTCATTCCTCAGGTACTGAGTCACCATATGGCCAAGGTATTCGAAATCAGTTATTGAGTTTATTACCATATAATTTTATTTAAAGACTACGCTTATTTCTTTCATAGCATGTAAATAAATTATCCCTTCGACCTTGTATTTCGATATTATTGAAACAGCTCATAGATAAACACCAGTCTTTTAAAATATCGGTCAACAAAGTAGGTAAACTATCTTTAATTTTATCGATAGCCGTACTTATGTCGATACTTACCCCATCGCTGGTTGTCACTAAAATTGTACGCGAAAAGAAGTACAACAAGTAAAACGCTCGTAAGAGTAAAGAGTGTCGGTATATAAACTGTTGTTTATGGCAAATAGCCCTCCCTATATTTACTTACTTACTCTGAGCTTGCAGCAGTCAATTTAATAGTTGAAGCTCTACCTATGATGCCTTAGTTAAAGTCAGCAAGAATTGCATCTCATTTGCTGGAGATATTTTAATTGTTAACCTTATTAATAGCACAAGTGCATGTCAGGAATTAAGTTTACTCATTCACAAACTATTTGTGAAACGGTAAATTATATTACAGTAACTTGACTTTGCTTAGACACTACATTGAGTGAATAAACACTTTATTATTTACTCATAATGCATAATGATAATGATGCACTTAAAATTGTATTTACGCTTACTTATTAATTACGGCATATAACGAAAAAGGGCATGCGATAAAGATTGGCATTTACAGCGCTGTTGAGTAAGGAATTTTAGAAACATATTAACAAATTGTAGAAGAACATACTATACAATAAACGGTTAAGTGCGAGTCGGACTCACCCACGAAGGGTTACGTACCAACGTACAAGAAAACTTGACCGCTAAAAATAATAAAACAAAAACAAAAAGAGAATAGTATTATGTACCAGATTCGAACCCAGAACCCTGAGACGTAAAACCGATATCAAACCAACTTCGCCACCACCGCGCCTTAGTATTACTATAGTATACCGTTTGGTACCCTTTGGGTTCCGAATCCTAAAAGGGGTAGTACTTAATGGTACAAACTAACTAACGTATTTTGTCAAATATAAGCGTTGAAAAAATACGGTAAAAAAAACCTCCTATCTCATGCAGATACATCTTATCCCATGTATCTGCATGAGATAGCAAATTTCCCGAAGTTAGGCGGTCTATTGAAAAATGTGAGCACAAGTAAATAAATGTTTTTATTTGCTTTTCTAACTGTACTGAGTAATACCTAACTATATTTTATGCTGTTGTACGATTATATAGATAATTTTCTGTAAACACAGGATAAATAAGTACATCTTTTAAATGATCTCCTGAACAGTATTATATTATACTATTCACTGCAGTATGCTAAGCTGTTTGCCCTTTTTATAGAAATTTTAGATAATCAAGGCAACATAAGTTTCTATAGTGATAAAGCAAAAATTATAATTTTGTTGTTCAAATTTTGGTTCCTTTGGTACCGTTCGTTCCGTACCTCAAAAGGAAAAAAAGAAACCCATATTCTATATTAAATGATTCTATAAGACTTATAAGATTATTTCGTTGTACTTCCGTCAGTCCAGTTCCAGTCAAAATCATACTTCAAGTGTTCAGGCATTGTACTCTTTAATATGTGGGTAGTCACATAACTGCGGCGGACCGGTGCGTGAAGAAATTTGAGGGTAGCTCGACACAAACCTCAAACCAGTGCGTCCTACACCGGCTCCCACATCGGATGCGTATCTCGGTTCCGGCGGAAGAAGAATCTCCAACCATTCAAGCTGGACTGTATTGGGTGTTCTGTGCCTATAATTGGAGTGTCAGACCTTATGGTGACATATGTGTGATAGCTGGCTAGCTCGGACCCGAAACCCAGATATTGGAGCGGTCCGGCCCACCAGGGCTGAATGTCAAATTACCATCTGTCTGTAACACCCGAAACTCTATTACCTCTTTCCCAAAATGCCTGAAATCCATAACGACACCTTCCACTAATGACTGAATGTCTGAATACCTATGGCGTTTTGTACAGTCGATGAAAAATTGTTTAGGGTGCTTTTCCAGTTGAATATCATCTAGTGTAGACACCTTTAGCCAGTTATTTAATGCTTCATCTTGCTTACTATTTAATTGGGAACTAAGTCCACAGCACGGTTTAAAATGCATATAGTTTAAAAAATAACATTAAATTGGGTGAACAAAGCCGCAATTGAAAAATTAATAATTACGTGACAGGGGTTAGCCCATCGCCGCAGCTATGCAGTAAGGTAGGTTTCCTCACGATGTTTTCCATCAATGTTAGAACGTCCGTCCGTATAACCGTCTAGTACGTGGTTTGATCAGCACCGGGATTTGAACCTGCATCTCCTGTGTGAGAAGCAAATAGAGCTTTTTTATAATATGGCAGCTCATGTCAAATAACTTATAGCTATATTTTTTTTTGTCTGGTCCCATTTCAACAATCATACTCTTAGAGGAGTTTCAACAAAGAGTATCATAGACCTGAGATCATTCTGGCATGGCCACTTCAAAGACACACAACTACTTATTAACATATATTTTTTTAAACCAATGACGCTGGTTAGATACTTCAAAATAGTAGACTTCATCAATTTTGCAAAATGGAAATAAGAAAAGACATCGTTTTCACTGAAAATCAGAAGGGGAAGCCTTGCCTACTATATGATCGACACAAATATAACTTTGGGAATTCCAATAAAAGTGGCAACTCTATGTGGAGATGTACTAATCGCCCCGATTGCAACGCATCTCTGAACATCAATGCTCTAAGAAACGCCATAGTGAGGCCCAGCACCTCACATGTGTGCGAGGTAAACCATTCTCAAAATATTCGAGATAAAGTAATTGACGACTGCAAAAAAGAAATACGCGATAAAATAAAAATATTTGAAAATCACGTGGCAAACTATAAGCGCCGCCGCAGCAATAATGCTTTAGAAGGCTAAAACAGGCGGCAATATAAGAATGCCACATAAACCAACACTAATTCGCTTTATTTATGTGCTAAAGAAAGAAGCACAATACCAGGACACACGTACGAGAAACGCGGTATTATCAGGTGCGCGTCGAAGGCGCAACGAAATAGCCTTCGACCTTAACTTCAAAAATCAGCTGCAGGAGCTAAATGATGACAAAAAGACCTCTTTAGAGTTCTTAGAAAGTGTAGCAATATTACGGAAACGTTACAACTAAATTATATTTAAGTATGTCTACTGTAGATAATATTAAATTGAAACGTTTTCTTATTTATCTATACCGCAGAATCCCACATTTTTATTGAATTAAGAATATGCCTATTTTTTTAACAAGAATTAAACTTAAGTTAGTTTTACTCTGACATGTCTTTTTCTTATAAAAATCATATAAGGTCAAAAGTCAGTAGGTACCTACGAAGTATATATTTGTAACGACTGTACATCGATTGTCATTTTCTTTTTTCAGGCATATGGAAATTAGGTTATTATAAATTTCAGTCATTTTGGGAAAGAGACAATATGAGTTTCGGGTGTTACAGACAGATGGTAATTTGACATTCAGCCCTGGTGGGCCGGGCCGTATTGGAGTGTTCTGAAGTTGATACGTGGCTGAAGGCGTGCCAGGGTCAATCTAGGTTAAAGCAATTAAAGGATTCGGTCGAGTATGCCTCAAATTCATTGAATTTGCTTGATATTCGCGAAAAAAAAAAAGAAAACAAAGCCCATAAGGTAGTTCCTGTTTACCTAGAATCATGAAATTTGGCATTGAGCGGAACCCGCGGTGCGCGAATCTGACTCGAACTTAACCGTTTTTTATTTCACGTTTGCAATATAGAGTTGGTGTAAAATACATAGGTACATAGATTTACTTTCCTAGCAGAGGGGAACTGCATTTCATTTGCCTAGAATACATATTTCGCTTGCTCAAATATATGCCTCTTCGAAATGCTAATTCGGTGGTTATGGTACTAATTGGTCCCTTCACATCTAAGGCACTAATTTGGTCACTGTAGGGCCTTCTAGGGCGTCCCTTTACAACAGCTCCAATCACACGCGCTGCATAAATCTGTTTCGTCGTAAAATCCTAGTTTACAAACTTAACACTGTACCATAAGGTTGTTCGATTAATGTATTATTTATATCTTAAATGATTGCGAAGCGATGCCGTTATAATGGCATGAAATAAATAGGTTACAGTTACTTTATTTTCGAAACTATTTTAGGATAAACATACTTGTATAATTATAATTAAAACACCCGCACCAAACGTGGCCATCAAATAAGCCCAATAGTTCCTCTGTAAAGTTGAAGAAGAACGTCTTAAATTAAAATAATATTTTAATTTAATTAACACAAATTATTCTGTGTCGTGATGAACTTGACCAAGTTAGTGTTTTTTCGTGCGTTTATGAAGAATTTATTAAATTACCACCACTTGTCGTACTATGTCATTGTTCACGCATTGACACTTATAAATATGTACAATTTATTTTAGCGTCATTTTTTGTTACTTAGACGTTAATATACAGTAAGTACTGTACAGTGAAGCATCCGTGGCCTACCGGTATCCGCCCATCGGAAACGATCGTTCGGGTAGCAACACCTGGCCGAGACGGACACTGGATGGGTGTCCGTTCTATGTGGCATTTGTTTCGGACGCTTCTGTGTTTCGGATGACACGTTAAGCTATAGGAGTGGGTGCAGGGGATATGCACAAAGGGCCCGCTCAAGTCGGCCAGGTACAGGCTCTATCACCCCCTGGAGAAAAGAAAAAGAAGATGTAGGTCACGTCTACTATCGCTACTCGGTGGCAGTAGCCGCAAAGCTGTGTCGGAGGCTGTCTCTTCTGACAGTCGGGTTGGCTACAAGCCCGACTCCCGTCCATCATCCCGCACTGAGCCAGCGTGGTGGAGTATGGCTTAAATCTCACTCGTATCCGGGTAAAGGCCCGTGCCATTCGGTGGAGACATTAATGGGCTACGTTTATTTATTTAAATTATACGTTAATACGGTAAACGCAAGAAGTATACCATTACATTTAAATATTCTCACCACGGCTTAACAGCATATAAAAAAATAACAAATTATCCTATCATGAATTCTTAAGTATGAATGTAGAGTTTTGCATTAAAGCTAGGTTGATGATTTTGATTACTTGATTGATTTTTTATAATGATTCAGCATTTAATTATAGTTAGCATGGGTAAGCTGCGAAAAGAGATTTTAGGATCCACAAAACTTAGTCAGCTAAATATATATTCTGATAACCAAATTAAGATCGTATATTCATCATCATCATCAATCAGTCCACACTCACTCACTACCGGGTATAGATATGCTACCTGCATTGAAAATATAAGCTTTAAAATTACAGCGGAGCTTTATATATGACGTAATCCGGAACCAATCAGCAATGGCGTCAAAGTCAAGTGAAAACGGACATATGTAAGTCTTGCTCCAAGACGATGTAGGAATGATAGGAAATATGTATTGCTTTTAAGTACTTAAGCGAGTAATTAGACAGTTTCTTTTTTCAGGGGGAAAATGGAATTACCCATTCCCAGGAGTCAGATCCCCTTGCTATGTCCGGGTCTCTACACCTTGAGCAGGCATCTCGTATGCGGCGTAAAATAACCCCTTAATTGATTTATTTAACAGTGACGCTTTAGATTTTACTGTGAGCCATAGACTTTACTGTGAGCCATAGACTTTACTGTGAGCCATGGGTAATTCGACAGAGTATTGACATCGTAACCACATTAGATCATATCATGAAATAGCCAACCATGGTTGAATTAGCACTTTCATTGAACAAAGAAATATTTAAGGGCAAAACACTGCACTATCTTAGATGGAGACTAAAAGGGTGTGCGCAGATAAGCCCCCGAATAATCTTCGCGTAAGTTTGACATGTATAACACAAATACACCACGTAAGTACTGAATACAAATGCTTTTAAAAAGACATGTTTTCGTGAAATTCAACCCCTTCTGATAATTTCATGATCACTGGATATCATGAAATAAGTGAATCTATTACGGTTCCGATTTTCCTTTGAAAGGTAAGGGTGTAAAATTTTGGGGAATATTGCGGGGAATGTTACAGTTTATTTGGGATGTTTCTCTTTTTTTTAAGATGTAACTTTTTACTCAGTTTGGTAAACAGTTAAACAAAACCTTAAATAATGAATGCATCTAAGTTTGAAATCCATAACAAAGGCATTATACAGGGTGTTTGTGCATCGTGTTTTTTTTTTTTTGAAAAATCCTCCAGTATTACTCCTTTAAACTTGAATAAATAAAAAAGTTATTGATGAAACTTGCAATGATTTACAATTGGTTGTGTAATATTGTACGGTTCTTTTTTAGTCAAAAATACTGGAAATTAACGTCTAGTTATTTTTAATTACTCACAAATGTTTTATTTTTCCAAGAACTGAATCATCTTTGAATTTAAATGCATGCATTTAAAAAAATGAGGCTGTTTTCTTGAAAGTTTATAAAAAAGTTTGCTGGTCTATCTTCTTTTTAATAATGTACGACACTCGCTGTTTTCGAGATGTTTTTGGCGGACTGGGCTGTTAAGATAAGCCTTTGCCCAGCAGTGGGAGACTACCCAGAAAAAAAACAGTAATTGGCGCGTTTTCCAAAGTTTGTTTTTTTCGTGTTTGTGTTTTTCATTCTTCGTTGGTTAGCGCCGCAAACGTTTTGATGATTAAATAATGTCTACATTCTCTTATGAAGAATACGTGGAAATCTTAATGGCTAATGGTGTTTCATGAGAAGCGCAATGAATGTATCAATAAAGATTTCCTAACAGAGGCTATCTTCCCGCAACACATTTCAAAACACCTACCGACGCTTACGCGAAACTGGCAATCTAAGATGTAGTGAACCTAGAGGGATAAAGATTCGACATTATGTCGAATTTGATGAACAGATTTTGGCGCTGTTCGCGGAACAACCGACCAGGAGCATTAGGAATGTTCCTCTATTGCTGGACATTTCAATCTGGAAGGTGTGGAAGGTTCTTCGGCAAAATGACAAACATGCATCTCATTACACTCCTGTACAAGGTACGCATTTTTTTATAGAATTAACCCAATCCCGATTGATCCAATCATAACTCTGTCTTTTAAGGTCATATACTTACTTCTCTTTTTAATTATCTACATGTTGACAATAATTAATGCGTTCAAATCCTTATTGTACAGGTCTCGAAGATAACGACTTTGGGACACGTGTCCGGTTTTGTCGTTTTCTGCTGCACAAAGACCTGGAGGATCGTGACTTTAAAAAAAGTATCCTGTTGGCGGACGAGTCCAAATTTACTAGAGAGGCAATTCTAAATCTCCACAATCTGCACCACTGGTTGTTGAAAGGACAGAACCCACGGGTCAAAAGATAGAGTCGTTTCCAGAGGAGATTCAGTATCAATGTTTGGGCTGGAGTCGTTGGAAATTAAGTCATTAGACCATACTTCCTACCTTATATTCTGGACGGGGAAAATTACCTTGATTTTTGAGTCAATGTCCTACCAGAATTGTTGGCACTGGTGCCACTTTTCAATGGTAAACAGGCATATCGTCTTCCAGCAAGACGGTAGTCCAGCTCAATGGAGAACTTAAACTTTCCCAAATTCGTGGTTAGGGAGGGATGGACCTAATCCATGGCCTCCACGTTCGGCGGACCTCACCCCTATGGACATAAATCTGGGTACGGGCGAAAGAGTTATTCTACGATACGGAAGTCGAATCTAGAGAAGATTTATCCCAACGGATACAATTAGCATTCGCCGAAATTAAAGAGGAAATTCGCTTACGAACCACCACTGTAGAAATAAGGAATCGATGTTATCGAATGTATGTCGAAGGTCGGCAATTCGAGCAAGATTTGTAATTTTTCTTTTATAAATTAATGTGTGTAATGATTAAAGAACAATTGAAAATTTCTTTCTACCTACAAAATCATGTTCATTCTTACATACCTATCGAATATCACCTGTAAGACTACTGCCCAAAGTTGGCAAATTCATTATCTTAGAAATGTTTTTTTTTTATGGCATTATTGTACAAATAATGCCATAAAAACCAAACTTTTTAAAAACTTTTTATTATTGCAAGTCAAAGATCATTCGTTACAGAATTCCATTCTTGAAAACACATTTGTGACTAAAACTAGTGTGTAAAAAAATCTATGTTAATTTCCAGTATTTTTGAATACAAAAAAACCGTACAACATTACACATCTAATAACATTAAATAATTTTAAGCTTTATTACAAACTTTTTATTTGTTCAAGTTTAAAGGAGTAATTCTGGAGGATTTTTCAAAAAAGTTTAAAATATTAAAATAAAAAAATTCGTTGGGCCAAAACTTTTTCTTGTGGACCTAGGATAGCAAATGACCCTTTCTATCCATTTTATTTTGTGCAAACGATGTACCAAACACCCTGTATATTTAGATTTCCAAAGCAGCGAGCCAAGTTACATGATGGTAGCAAGTATTAGTAGCAGGTTTTTTATCTAAATAAAAAAAAATAAGATCGAGATTTACGAAAACTCGAATTTGCCGACCGGTTTGCCTAATTCCTCATTTGTTTTGTTCTCCGGAGACCGGAGGAGGTTTAAATAAAAGAAAAATTTGGAAAAACGCAAAGACACAGCCCAAAACTCGAATTAATAGATGGCGTTGGTGGCGGACTTAGATAAACTAAACTCTGTGTGACAGCTGCGCTATGGATAGGTTCAATACGCAAAGAGTTTCGCTAAGCTGAGGCGCGCAGCGTAATATGCTGAATGTTATTGTACTATGAAATGGAAAATACTAAATATGCATTGCGAAGTTACCGTCGAAAACACGGCCGGCCCATGGTCCGCGGAATACGAGCGCACCCGCCGCATTGCGTCCCGTAGACCATGGGAGGGACGAGTTTACGTCGTTCAAACTTTACTTACTGGTAAAATGTGAATGGAAATCTTCGCTCGTATGTACCCCGAATGGGAATGAACTTTGTATGGACATAAAATAGTAGTTTATGTGACTGATACATAATGCCTAATTACGAACAGTTACATACACTAGTTTATCTACACACACGTCATAAGCTCTCTTTGATAAGTTTAGGAACCGCATGTTCGACTGACATTGTGGCATTGATCTTTGCTCTGCATTTGCTTAGCTTGTTCAGTAGTACCAACTTCACAGTCAAACTAGGGGTGACACGCAGGCGGGCGTCGGCGTTTGAAAATTGAATGTCACAATATGTCGAAATATTGATACATTATGGTCATAATGCCTATTCAGTTAAGAAATGAATTTTTACCAATATGCTTGTAAATCATTAATCATCATGCTGGTGTTAACGAGCGGTTTTTGGATGCAGTAAAGAGGGTTTGTGATACGTGTGTAGATAAAACAACAAATTGACCTATGAAGCTGTAATTTGGCAGTTTTAGGACGTCAGTTCTGTAAAATATATATCGAAATTTGTCCCCACAAGGGGAGAAGGGCGTGTTATGCCAGTTAGTGCCAGGATTTTGCAGTTTTTTGATCAACTCAGGAGTAGCCCAGGGTTTCAAACCTGGGTATACATTACGCTCAGGGGTACTAACTACATATTTAAAAAACGTAGACACATGCGCGTTTGCGACGGTTACTTTTTTCTGTGGACATGAACTACCTAAGTCGGGTCAAGATAATAGGTACACTAGGCCAAATTAAACCTTATTACGTCAGTGACAGAGACGCTGTCAAGTCACCTATTATCTTGACCCGACTTTAGTAACCTACAAAGCGAGCTAAACTCAAACATTTCGCAATTTCAGGTCCGATTTCTAGATATACCAGATGCAGAAGTGATGTCTGCGGTAATTTCATAGGTTTAGTATTAGGTGAGGTAAAGTCTTATAATACTACTAAACGCTTCCGATCTGACGCTCGTCGCTACCGTATACAGCAGATGACCCACCACCAACCACCCACCACCCACCACCAACCTCCCACCCACACCACAGTCGCCAAGATCAATACCAAAGAAGATGACACAATAATAAACATTATACTGGAGCACTCAGAAGGTCACGTGGTCTAACCTTTACGGAAGCAAGGCCGGTTGATGTTGATATTATATTTAGATTGTTGCTAGATACGTGATGTTTTTGGGTTAAATCATGAAACTTACAGATATATTTGGAGTAACTATTAAGGCCCAAAAGATATCAGAATCAGGGATAGTCCTACTCTCAATATCTTTAAAAGTCGCGTGAAGAAGCACTTCCTATCTCGTTAGAAATATAGGTAGTATTTATAATTTATATATATATTTAATATTTAGTTATATTTAGGATGTACATTTTTTGTATGTAGTTTATAGAGTTGTAATTTAAGGTATGTTGTACACATAGATTAATTGACATGGTTTGCTGGAAGAGATCTCCTGTTAGAGATAAGCTCGCCTTTGTACACTATTTTAATGTACATCTTGTCAATATAATTATTTGTGTGCAATAAAGAAATTATGAAACAGGCAAATCAAGCACTAAGCTCGGGTGAACCATGGCGTTGTAAGAGCGACTATATCAAATAATGCAGGAAAACAAAGAGTCTCAAGATGATCATTCTCGCAATATGAGATAATAAGCTGAAAACTTGGACTAACCCTATATTTTGGCATCCTTAATTCTCTCCCAAAAGATACCATCAATCACTTGTCCGTGTCTTTAGTTCTTCAAGGTCAAATGTGGCAAAAATCGCGAATATCTCGCTTCCGCTGGTTTCAATGATGATGCAAATTTATTGACATAGTTAAACATGAGGTTCTCTACATTTAATCAGCCATTTTTTTAAATCTAGCCGTTTTTAGCGCAGCGCTTTGCCAAATATGGCTTATTGCAATGCCAATTGTCAGTCCCGGGAAAAAATGTGCCGATTTTATTAATAGCAATATTTAGACAGACTACGCACAGCCATTGGATCTAGAATCATAGAGTTGGTGGAGGTCTCTTGTACAGCTTATGGGAGCCCTAGAAAGGGATTTTACTAAAATCCTCTTCTTAGTGGGGAATATGAGGAGCAAAATTTTGTATGAAAATTAAAAACTAATTGACGTATGAAGCTGAATTAAAGCAGATAGGTAGGTAATTATCGAAGCGTCAGTTAAGGACGGTTATAAAGAATTTTCCTCTCCTCCTAAGGGGAACATGAGAAATAAGACGTATGTAATGTAATGTATGTAATGAAGTATGAAAACAAAAAATCTTCTTGACCTAAGAAGCTGTCGCTGGGCAGGTAGATAGTTTAAAGATGCAAAACGTTAGTTCATTAAAACTTATATCTACACACATATCATAAACCCTCTTTACTGCTTCTAAAAACCGCACATTAAGACCAGCATATTGTAAAACTATTTGGTAAAAACTCATTTCTTATCTGAAAATTTGGAATCTTATCTGAAAATAAATTTGTCACATTATGACATTCAAATTTCGAACGCCGACGCCCGCCTGCGTGCCGCCCCTACTTTGTCTGTGAAGTTGGTTCTACAGAACAAGCTCAACAACTCAATACCACAATGCTGGTCAAACATGCGGTTCCTGAACACATCAAAGAGAGCTTATGATATGTGTTAGAGAGATTATGATAAGTTGGAACCAGTTTAGTGTTGGACAGCAATACGTTAGAATTAGTAAATGACACGAAGTTTCTTGGAATAACCATTGATAACAAATTACAGTGGGGACCCCACATAGAAAAATTGGCTGGTAAATTAAGTTCTGCGGCTTACGCTGTAAGGAACATCAGACAAAACACGGATGTGGCTACATCTAGGCTAGTATATTTTAGTTACTTTCATAGTGTCATGTCCTATGGTATCTTGTTGTGGGGAAAAGCAGCGGATATTCAAACTATTTTTTTTTTTGCAGAAAAGAGCTATTCGAGTAATTTATAACTTAAAACGCACAGACTCCTTAAGACAGCTTTTTAAAGAAATTGACATACTAACTGTAGGTAGTCAATTTATTTTCGAAAATATAATGTACGTACGCAAGAACCTTACAAAATTTCCCAAACTTAGCGATAGCTGTAATGTTAACCTAAGAAATAATCACAGACTACTTGCGCCCCGGGTTAGACTCGCGAAGGTTAGCAATTCTTTCAAGGGTCAATGCATTATCTACTACAACAAGATACCTCTGGAGATCTTGACATTGCCATTTGAGAAATTTAAAATCCATGTTAAAGCGACTTTGTCGAAAAAGGGAAATTACAATGTTCAAGATTACTTAAATGATGGGTCTGTATGGGGTTAATCTGGCTTTGTAATTATTTATTCCTGCTTATTAATTATGATAATGACTAAATATTATATTTTGTATTAGTTAAGCATATGCAATTATTAAAAAGAGATCTAAAAATCAATCTGTGGGAGGTTCTACGCCCTTCTTCTCCCACAGTGGTCCAATGTAGAGAAGTGGCACAAAATGACGATTGCTAAGTATATGTAAATATCTACAGTAATAAAGACATTTGGTATTTGGTATTTGTGTGTAGATAAACTAGTGTATGTAACTGTACATAATTAGGCATTATGTAGCAGTCACATAAACTACTATTTTTAAATTATGCCCCCAAAAGAGTGAAAAAGGGGTTTAGAGTTTGTATGAAACTCATAAACTACTTTGATCTGTGGAGTCGTAAGCCAGGGTAATTCGGCAGGGTAAGGTAAAAAAACTAAAACGGGATTTAGCGACAATACTGTGTCAAGGTGTGGATGGAATGTTAAAGTTTCTATGAAAATCTAAAACCACTTGCGTGAGCAAAAATGTGTAAATGCCAATTTGAAAAGTTTAACTTTACATAACTGAAACCATAGGAGTTGCTATATCGAAAAACTGATTTTCGCCTCTTTTGAACTTAACTAACTTAGGACACGTACAAGTATATGTACATGTACACGTACACGTGCATTTTATCACTTTGCAACAACATTATGCCAAATGAGAGGGTTCATGCAAGTTTACAGCTTATTATCTCAAATTCCAAGGTGAAACTCTAAATTTTATAGGCGCGAGTCAACACTATTCTCTGAATAACTTTGACACTTCCATAAATAAAGTATGGAGATGTCAAAGTTGACTCGAGATTGGTGCTAACTCCTCCATATTTCAACCCTAAGTTGAATAAACCTAATCATAACATGATTGTACAGGATCTTGCGTCTGGTCGGGACTGAAAGCCCCGAATTGTGAAAGAGTCAAAATTCATTATATACGGTCTACTAGCTAGACGGCGACTCCATACAAAATCATATGGAGTTGTCAATATTTAGTCCGTTTATGCTTAACTCGTCTTCTAGCTAGTCGACCTAACGAAGTAATCCGACATCTCTTTTCCGGTTGGCACAGGTTCAATTTTCAAACTGGCCTGGTTAAAAACTAGTTTGGTACTGTGCTGTAGCACCTGGAATCGGTCTAAGTAAGATTACTTTTAGAGCGACTTGCACCAGACTTTTGATAGACCAGGTACGTAACTTGCCCGTGTTGTACTCACAACTTGAGTACAACATGGTCAAGTTACGTACCAAGGCAATAAGCACGACAAAGTTATTGCCTTCAGCCAGGTTTTCACTTCATACGGACGAATTCTTACCCGATTTGATTTGAAAAAACAAACACTTAATTCCAGGCTCAAATGAACGAAACTCTGTTATTTACTCTGTGCTTCAAAGCCTGTGTGGCAAGAAACGGAAGTTGACTGTTGCGCGGAATAATAGTTTTTTTTTACATTTTATAGACATAACTTTTATAATGTAAATTACTTTTTGGAAAATTGCTTTGCCAGGCCTTAGAATATTTTGGAATATTTTTATATGAGAATTTCATGACCTTATAACTATTTCATAATCAGAAAAAAAATAAAAAGTAAGTGCGAGTCGAACTCGCGCATGAAGGGTGCCGTACCACCGTACGTATGGTAGATATGGTGTTGAGTGAATGTTTGGATTTTACATAGCTAAATGTTGTTTACAAAGTAATTGTTACGGCTACTTTCACACTCCATGTACGTAACCAGGTGCATTTATAATATTATATATATATATATATATATATATACTACTCAAAAGAAAATAGGGGCCACTAAGTATTTTGATTGCTACGTGAAAAATATAGTAAACAGTAATGTATATTTATTAAAATAACATGTAACAAGGCTTTTGTTTTAACTTATGCTAATAACCATTTAATTGTGTAGTCAATTGTTTCACTTATTTCAATTAACATGAAATTAGTCCATTGTCAACAGCAAAAACTAAACAGAAACTCTTTGCAAAACAAAACAAAAACTGACACAAGCTGTTTTTTTAATGGTTTAGTAACGGGTGTGTTCTCCTCTCCTGTTTTCGCACACCTGGAGCCTTGAATGCATACTTTCGATTAAGTTTCTGATGTATTCATCAGGTATTTCTTCCCACACACGTTTCATCGCATCCATAAGCTGTTGCCTGTTGTGAACCTCTTGCTCATGCTCCCTAACCCTTCGTTTTAATTGGTCCCACATATGCTCTATTGGATTTAAATCCGGACTATACGCTGGCCATGGTAGGACACGAATATGGGAGTCATCCAGTACAGTCTGAGTGGCCCGAGCTGTGTGTGGGCGGGCATTGTCATGCATTAACCAGAACCCTGCCCCACTCTCTGTGAGAATGGAATCACATGAGGCCTGATGACTTCATCGATGTACCGTTGTGCAGTTACTGTGCCTTGATTTAAGAAAACCAGCTCAGTTTTGCCTTGTAAGCTAATCCCAGCCCGAACCATCACACTAGGACCTCCAAAGCGGTCAATTTCCTTGATGCAGACATCGGAAAATCTCTCACCCTGTCTCCATACTCTAATCCGCCGATCATCACTACAAATCTTCACTTTACACTCATCTGTGAAGAGCACCATACCCCATTGATTCATGCTCCAATCTGAATGTTCGCGGCAAAAACTTAAACGATTTCCAAGTCGAAACCTACACGGAGAAAACGAGCGGCCAGCAAAGTGCGATTTTAGCTTTGCTAACGTCGAAATGGTTGTTTTTAACGAAGACTCGTTTAAAATCTAATGAGTTTGGTTTGCTTTTATTTACCAAGCTTTCATTGCTAAATACACTCGACTAAAAGTAATTAAGTGCTTATTAATTTCTAAACTTATTACTTGGTTACTACTAACCCTTTTAAACACGGTTAATAACAAAAAATTAAATTGATTATTTTCTGACAATTTACTTGTTAAAATAACAACACGCATGGTAGTAATCAACCAACTACTTAGCTAAAATCAATCATGTTGGCAGTGCTAAAATTAAACTAATTTCTTTGCTGTTCCTAACCAAGTTACTCGCTTAATTGAAACCAAGCGCTTGGTAATTATCAATCAAGTAATTGTCCAAAATCAAACAAGTGAACGTAGCTAAAAATTAGACGAGTTGCTTTACTAATCTTAAATAAGTTGCTCGGTTAATTTCAGCGAAATGCTTGGTAGTTATCAACCAACTCCTTAGCTAAAATCAATCAGGTCAGCAGCGCTAAAATTAAACGACTTTCTTGTTTATTCTTAAACAAGTTACTCGCTTAATTTAAACTAAGCACTTGGTAATTATCAACCAAATACTTGACCAAAATGAAATAAGTGAACTTAGCTAAAATTAGACGAGTTGCTTTACTAATCTTAAACAAGTTGCTCGGTTAATTTCAGCGAAATGCTTGGAAGTTATTAACCAACTCCTTAGCTGAAATCAATCAGGACGGCAGTGCTAAAATTAAACGACTTTCTTTGCTATTCCTAAACAAGTTACTCGCTTAATTGAAACCAAGCGCTTGGTAATTGTCAATCAAGTACTTGTCATAAATCAAACAAGTGAACGTAGCTAAAATTAGACGAGTTACTTTACTAATCTTAAACAAGTTGCGCTGTTAATTTCAACGAAATGCTTGGCAGTTATCAACCAACTCCTTAGCTGAAATCCGTCAGGTCGGCAGTGCTAAAATTAAACGAATTTCTTTGCTATTCCTAAACAAGTTACTCGCTTAATTGAAACCAAGTGCTTGGTAATTATCAATCAAGTACTTGTCCAAAATCAAACTAGTGAACGTAGCTAAAATTAGACGAGTTGCTTTACTAATCTTAAACAAGTTGCTCGGTTAATTTCAGCGAAATGTTTGGTAGTTATCAACCAACTCCTTAGCTAAAATCAATCAGGTCGGCAGTGCTAAAATTAAACGACTTTCTTGGCTATTCTTAACAAGTTACTCGCTTAATTGAAACTAAGCACTTGGTAATTATCAACCAAATACTTGACCAAAATTAAACAAGTGAAAGTAGCTAAAATTAGACGAGTTGCTTTACTAATCTTAAACAAGTTGCGCGGTTAATTTCAACTAAATGCTTGGTAGTTATCAACCAACTCCTTAGCTGAAACCTATCATGTCAGCAGTGCTAAAATTAAACGAATTTCTTTGCTATTCCTAAACAAGTTACTCGCTTAATTGAAACCAAGCGCTTGGTAATTATCAATCAAGTACTTGTCCAAAATCACAAAAGTGAACGTAGCTAAAATTAGACGAGTTGCTTTACTAATCTTAAACAAGTTGCTCGGTTAATTTCAGCGAAATGCTTGGTAATTATCAACCACCTCCTAAGCTGAAATCAATCAGGACGGGAGTGCTAAAATTAAACAACTTTCTTTGCTATTCCTAAACGAGGTTGACGTCAATGCGCTGGAATTATTAAATGATGACCAAATCAAACAGCTGACCTGTCATTGGACCACAGGCCAAATTAAAAAAGGACTTTCAGACTGGAAGCTCAGTCTAAAAAGCAAAGTAAGTGATGATTATACCCCGTGGCAACCTGGATTCTATGTTTTAGTGTTACTTCAATGCGATACATTAAAATGCGATACTTTTATTTAACTTCACTTTAACCCCCGACGATCAAACGAGGGGTGTTATAAGTTTGAAGTGTATGTCTGTAAGGTTTCAATAATGTGTCAGAGGTATTTTGAATTGTTGATTCATAGTTATTACATGGGTACCTACCTATTTAGTTATGATTTATGAATCAAGAAAATGACCATCATGGTAGGTAATAATAATTATAATGTAGGGATCATTTCGATATCGAACCCAATAGTAAATACCTATGTTCTCCATTTCAGAATGTCAAGAGTTAGGACAACTATATGAATATGGACATCATGCATGTCGACTAACATCACCGGCAGTGTCCTCACCCAGTACATCTTCTGCTGCGTCGTGTGCTCTATTTGAAGAAGTAATTACCTAAGCTTATCCTTTTTTCTTTATCTTTCTTTATCTTTTGCCTAGTCATGTGGGAGCAAAAAAGGTCCCATGACTTGGTGGAAATATTTCGAAAAATATTGTCCTAAAAATATTTTTATAGATTTTTTTTTATATGCCTCCCATGCTTCCCCAAACGCTACACCCTAACTCCTACTTCCCGCCTCAATTTGAATCGCCAACCGAAGACTGTTTAAGTGACATAATGTTTTTACATTTCAGGACCTAGAGCTTTTGCTCGGCAAAAGCATTGAGGGAAAAGCTCTATTGAAAGCAGACAAATCTAAACCGCTAGATAGTGGCACGCGTCTTCGTTTGGTGCGGATCATAGCGAACAGTATTCTTAAGGAACATTCGGAAGCGGTAAGGTCTGCCGTTTACACAAGCTGTACCCACGAGATTGTCCGCGTGTTTCCACAAGAGAAACTTTCTGTGTATTACCACACTAAGATTGTGGAATCAACAAGAGGTATTATTTCAAGATTGGCGGGAAAATTGCCGGATGCCATTCACAATTTAAAAAGAAAGTACACAGAACAAGGCATATTTGAAAAGCGGCGAAGGACCTCGTCACCGTCATCGACTTCGTCAAACCCGTCTCAGTCGCCAAGACTTCGCTTGCCCGAAACCTTAGAAGCCACTACATGGGATGAAGAGACACTGGACAACATCCAATGGCTAAAAAATTCTAGCGACCCGTGGGCGACCGTCGCTAAGAAATGGTCAGACACAACACACGCCCGACTACAATTGGCAAAGGAGACGCCTATAGCCGCATATTTCAATGAGTATCCAGCTCTCGGAAAGCCCCTCGGATATGTACTGGTGAGTACATTTTGAGCAATTCATATTATTGTTTTATTTTAAATAGAGTGTCCAGGTGGCGGGACCTGACACTTGTAATATTTTTGGATATCCGAATCTGCTAGCTAACCGACATCACTCTTTGCGATTCCTACCTACTGAAGAGATGCGAATATTTTATGATTACTGCTGTAAAGTAAATTTCTTACGTTCACAGCTAGAAAAAGACTTCGACTGCCTCTACAAAGACAAGATATACGACATAAATGAGATTTTCCCGCACCTTAAGCAGAAGATCTTCGACTTTGCCACAAAGCGGTCGTCTGCCGGCAGAGACAAATACTTGCAGCAAGTGATCGCTCTGCAGAATGGTAAGTAATAATAATAATAATAATAATCTTTATTCAAGATAAAACAGTGACAAAGGAAAGGTTAGGTGACTACTTAACATAGCTAGGCTCACAAGTAGCCTGTATTTATGTTTGGTATATGTATAAGAC
Source organism: Argyresthia goedartella (assembly GCA_949825045.1). NCBI lineage: Eukaryota > Metazoa > Arthropoda > Insecta > Lepidoptera > Argyresthiidae > Argyresthia > Argyresthia goedartella. Next base: position 12,454,439 of record OX463815.1, read on the forward strand.
TATTAGAGAATTTTTCATCGTGTTTCGTCATTGCCATCATTTTAGGTGAAATACATTTTCACCATCAAAGATATTTATAAGAAGAGTGTCCGTAGAATTCCTTACACTGACAGTGCGAAATTGTAATTTACAGAATCGGAAGAGACTGCTAACATCGCCTGCTTGTTGCTGATTCCCTCTCTGCTGGCTGTAACTACTATACGGCTGAAGAATGCCGCCAAGAAGTTGTGGCGGCCATCGAAGGTGGATGTCAGAGAAGGTTTTATCACTCAATGTTCAAATGTTGTTTAGTAATGTGTATGTGTAAGTTTGTAAGTAATAAAAGTTCAATTAATGAAAAAAACTGTTTTTATTTTAGAACAAATCAACCTTCCACCCACCTCTCAGTGTGAAGGCTGACCTGCCTTGCTGCCCTGCCCTGACGTATTTGCACTATACGACTACAGCAGTGTAGGTCGGCTATTCACTATTATAAACTATTTACTTTTCAACCCATTTACTCGGTAATGCCAGCGGATCTATGCTTGGTTGTTTTTCCCGGTAACGCCAGCAAATCAACTTGGGCGTTTTAACCCATTTACTCGGTAACGCCAGCAAATCTACTTGGATGTTTTAACCCATTTATCGCTAACGCCAGCGACTCTATTTGCGTGTTTTATCTTATTTACTCGTTAACGCCAGCAAATCTATTTGAGTATTTTAACCCATTTACTCGGTGACGCCAGCGAATCTACTTGGGTGTTTTAACCCATTTACTCGTTATTGCCAGCGACTCTTTGCGTGTTTTATCTCATTTACTCGGTAAAGCCAGCGATTCTACTAGGGTGTTTTAACCCATTTACTCGGTAACGCCAGCGAATATACTTGGATGTTTTAACCCATTTACTCGCTAACGCCAGCGACTCTATTTGCGTGTTTTATCTTATTTACTCGTTAACGCCAGCAAATCTATTTGATTTAACCCATTTACTCGGTGACGCCAACGAATCTACTTGGGTGTTTTAACCCATCTACTCGTTATTGCCAGCGACTCTATTTGCGTGTTTTATCTCATTTACTCGGTAAAGCCAGCGATTCTACTAGGGTGTTTTAACCCATTTACTCGGTAACGCCAGTGAATCTACTTGGGTGTTTAACCCATTTTCTCTGTAGTAAATAGCCTATCTATGCTGCTGTATTAAACTTAACTTGATTTTGGCACGCTTTAAACGTACAGTTTACTACAGCAGCTTATTCGGCTTTCATTACCGAGTGTATGGGTGACAGCATAATAGATTTGCTGGGGCTTACAAAGTGAATGGGTTAATAACAGCTAAGTAGGTTTGCATGGCGTATCGAGTAAATGTGTTAATAACAGCTAAGTAGGTTTGCTAGGCGTACCCGAGTAAATGGGTTAAAAACAGCTAAGTAGGTTTGCTTGGTGTACCCGAGTAAATGGGTTAAAAACAGCTAAGTTGGTTTGCTTGTAATAACCGAGTAAATGGGTTAAAAACAGCTAAGTCGGTTTGCTTGGTGTACCCGAGTAAATGGGTTAAAAACTGCTAAGTTGGTTTGCTGGTAATAACCGAGTAAATGGGTTAAAAATAGCTAAGTAGGTTTGCTTGGTGTACCCGAGTAAATGGGTTAAAAACAGCTAAGTTGGTTTGCTGGTAATAACCCAGTAAATGGGATAATAATAGCTAAGTAAGTTTGCTGGTAGTAACCGAGTGAGTTGCTTAATAACAGCTAAGTATGTTTGCTGGCTGTGACCGAGTAAATGGGTTAAAATCAGCAAAATAGGTTAGCTGGTAGTAACCAAGTAATTGGGTTAATGTAAGCAAAGCAGGTCTGCTATTAGTAACCTAGTTACTTGATTAATACCACCAAAGTATGATTGCTGGTTTTAAACAAGTAAATAGGTTAATATCAGCAAAGTAGGTTTGCTGATAGTAACCGAGTGAGTTGCTTAGTAACAGCAAAGTAGGTTAGCTGGTAGTAACCAAGTAAATAGGTTAATGAAAGCAAAGCTGGTCTGCTATTAGAAACCTAGTTAGTTGATTAGTACCAACAAAGTATGTTTGCTAGTTGGAAACAAGTAAATGGGTTAATAACAGCAAAGTAGGTTTGCTGCTAATAACAAACTCAATAGGTTTATAACAGCAAAGCAAGTTTGCTGGTAGTAACCCAGTTAATTGATTAGTAACAACAAAGTAAATTTTCCGAAATATGATTAAAAACAACCTAGTAAGTTTGCTGAAATTTACCAAGTATGATTGTCGTTAATAACCTAGTTGAGGGGTTAATTATTGCCAAGCTATCTTAATACTTGATAATCAAGTTACTTGATTATTATTAAATAAGACGACTTAACAAAGTTCACTTAGTTGTTTTTAACCACCAGCTTTGCAGGTCCTATACGAAGCAAGTTACGTGGTTAAAAACAACCAGAATGAAAGCAAAGCTGGTCTGCTATTAGTAACCTAGTTACTTGATTAGTACCAACAAAGTATGTTTGCTAGTTGTAAACAAGTAAATGGGTTAATAACAGCAAAGTAGGTTTGCTGCCAATAACAAACTCAATAGGTTTATAACAGCAAAGTAAGTTTGCTGGTAGTAACCCAGTTAATTGATTAGTAACAACAAAGTAAATTTTCCGAAATATGATTAAAAACAACCTAGTAAGTTTGCTGAAATTGACCAAGTATGATTGTCGTTAATAACCTAGTTGAGGGGTTAATTACTGCCAAGCTATCTTAATACTTGATAATCAAGTTACTTGATTATTATTAAATAAGACGACTTAACAAAGTTCACTTAGTTGTTTTTAACCACCAGCTTTGCAGGTCCTGTACGAAGCAAGTTACGTGGCTAAAAACAACCAAAATTTAATTAATATTAATTAACTCGTTTTCTCCGTGTAGATAAAGGAATTCGTACTACTCAGCGTCTGGACCTTTGCTGGTCTTCATGCAGTCGATTACGTATCGTTTGGTCACTAATACGAGTCCCCGTTTTCAACCGTAGGCGTTTGTAACTTACGTGCCGTCACAGAGCGCTCTTGACGGGCACTCAATCGGATGTAGCGATCCTCTTGTGCCGTAGTCGCTCGCACCCTGCCCGATGCAGGCCTTCTTGCAACACTGCCAGTCTCTTGGAACCGATCCCACACATTTTGGATGGATCGGCGAGAGAAACCCAACCAATGTAACGGCTCTGGTGGAAGTAATGGTATCCATATGCCTTCGTTGACGTGGCATTATTAACAAAAGATGTTAAAAGAAGCAAAAGATGGACAGAAATAGTTTTTGAACAGAATAAAATTGTGATTCCATCTGAAAGGAATTTGACCTGAAACTCGCTTTTTTATTTGCTTCAATTTCTGGCCAGCTGTAAGACTTAAACACCAGCATTAAAGAGGTTGGATACTGAAGGAGGCCGGACATCATTAATTAGTCACTTATTAATTAGTTTACATCTAAAAATTTACTCAAAAACAGAAATATGTAAGTGGCCCTTATTTTCTTTTGAGTAGTATATATATATAAAATTATGGTTTACAGATAAATAAATGATTTTAATCTGTTTATAGGATTCCGTACCCAAAGGGTAAATAGGACCCTATTATTAAGACTCCGCTGTCCGTCCGTCCGTCCGTCTGTCTGTCATCAGGCTGTATCTCATGAACCGTGATAGTTAGACAGTTGAAATTTTCACAGATAATATTTCTGTTGCCGCTGTAACAACAAATACTAAAAACAGAATAGTTTGTATGTGGTTTACAGATGAATAAATTATTTTAGCTGTCCGGGGGGCCGGTTTGGCATGCATGCATAAAAAATAGTTCTTGCGAGACGAATGTCGTAGATAAGGTCGAGCAAGTGAGGCTCGCTCGCTTAATGCACAGTTTCATAACATTAAATACATAAGTTTCTCGTCGCCCGCTGGAGGAAGCTGCTTCATGGTCGGCTAAAAAATCTTTCAATTTAATATTAAATGGGACATCACCGAATGGCCGTGTCGGCAGTGACCCTGCCTACGAAGCCAAGGGTCCCGGATTCGAGTCCCGGTGTAAGCAAATATTTGTTTGATGAGAACGGATGTTTGTACCCTAGTCATGGTTGTTTATCTATCTAAGTATAATATTTATCTATATAAGTATGTGTATCGTAGTCTAGTACCCAAGGTACAGGGAATCCTAGTTTGGAGCTAGAACAATGTGTGTAAATAGTGTTCAAGGTATTATTATTATATTATCCATACCCAACATATGTCTAATCTTTCAGTATTTCCTATCAATTAGTGTATTAATGGCGTCATGCGAACAAAGATTTTCAAAACTTAAACTTATCATAATTCACCAAGTGAAAAACTTAGAAAAGTGACTCCAAGTTCAAACCCTATTTCTTCTTGCCTGGTTAGGATGCGAATGAAGTCTTTATACATAAAAAGTCCTCATCAAAACTTTAGCTGCACGGAACCACAAACCAAAACGTTATCTGTGTATTTTTTTTTGTTTTTGTCCATTTTTTTTTGGAGGTAGGATCGCCCTGCTTAACGCCTTTTTCAATAGGAAGAATGGGTTTTGTTTTGTACTTTGGAGTTTAATAGCGGCGGTACTGTTATTATGTTTTTTTTTGTTGATAATATTGATGTAGAAAATATTGATTTTCTTATTCTGCAGGGCTCTAAATATGGACTCGTGAGATACACTATCGAAGAATAATCGACGAAAGCAACCTAGAGTGGGAGGTTAAATAAATTAAGTTAATAAATTAATTAATTCTTGGTACTTCTCTATTATTTGGTTCAGAGTTTGCAGATGGTCTGGGGTTTACAAACCGGGACGAAAACCAGCTTGCTCGGGTGGTTGAGCTTGGTCGAGTAGACCAGATAGGCGGTGCTCTATCATTTTAATAAAAGCCTTATACAATTGTGATATATGGCTGATAGGACGGTAGTTACCGATATCTGATCGCTCGGCCTTTTTGAAGAGGAGGTTAATCTCCGAGTGGCATGTAAAGTTTGTGACATGTGGGAGCAAATTGGGTTCGCTTAAATTCAGCACTTCTGTTGAGATGCCATTGTGGGTTGGGCTTTTGTTGAACTTCATTGAGCGCAAGGCACAATGAACTTCATATCCTGTGATTGGTGGAATATCAATAGGCCAACAGAACCTATCCTGCCCTGCTGCAACACAGTTTTTAAAAACTAATGTGGGGGGCGGTATACTTATAAGACTTTTCTACACCTGTTAAATGTAAAATTCTCAACAATGTGTTAGTTACTGTGAGTTTGTAATATTTTTTTGGTAAATAAAATTATTATTATTATTATTATTAAAAGGCTGTAGCAGGTATGGGTCTCTTGAATTCACCAATCTTAAAGATCCTGCTAAAACAGTCATATCATAACCTTAGATCTGTCTCTCTGTTTATTTCCATCTGTATCATTTAGGCATGTGATCCACGATTTATTTTGAATTATTCCATTTTAAGCAATTTTGAGGGATTTGTTACATTCTAAAGCGGTTTGAACTAATTTTATGTTATATTGCCTGTTATCATTTCTTATTGATCTTTTTACTTTTCTATCTAACAGTCTATAACTATCACAGGTTAAATCATTTTTGTAGTTCTGTCTTTAGTCTGTAGTTCGGTCTATGAGGTGAAGTATATCTGTTGAAAGTTTTTAGAGTTTTGATTTTGTTTGTTGAATTTTGTTGCTAGCCTATTTTATACACTGTTGGATGTTAATGTACCATTCTTACACATCTTCTTTTTCTATTTGTTTCAGTTGTTCAAAACTATTCAAGCTCTTATTTCAACTGGTCTATATTGGCCATCACGTGCTTCTATTTAAATGCTTAGTGCGAGCCTTGAATAGTTTGAAACGGTGCAGTTTTAAGTTAAATACTAGTTTAGTCCGAAGAAATCTATGATCAGAGCTAAATTTGATATTGTTAAAAACGCTGACTTTCTGAACTAATCTCTGATCTGAGCAGAGGGAAATATCTATTTCGTTTTTGGGGCGACCATCTGGCAAAATCCAGGTCCACCTTCTTTGTGGCTTTTTGTAGAAGAAGGCGTTGCTGGTAGCTGTATTCTGGCCCAAGGCAAAGCGAATGAGGCGTGTACTTCGGGGGTTTCAGGTGCCGAGGCCTTGCGGACCCTGTATACGACAGTTGTCTTTGTGATGCCTTGGGCCAATCTTTGCACTGAAGTCACCTATAACTGTTGTCCGCTGACCTCGATTTTCATTGCAAGCTGTATCAAGGAGATCGTGGAATGATTATATTTCCTCGTCTTGGTGTTCTGACGTAGGGGCGTAGGTTTGGGTACTTTTTATTCTGTAATTCGGAATATCAGCACGGCAATACGGTCGCAGTAGGCCTTGAACTTTAAGATATTAATCCAACTTTTAGCGACTAGAAAGCCTATCCGGACTGGTGTCCAGGTTTCCCAGAATAGAAGAAAATGTCTATTCTCTGAACTTTAGGTTTTCAAATTATACGTAATGAAATTAAGCATGTTTTCGGAATCCATTTTCGTAGCCGTGGTCGTTGGACGATTGGATCTCGCCCGGGGATTCCTAGCACCCCCTTCTCCGGAGACACCTGGCACATCGTCGTAGCCAGGGCTACCGGGGCTGCCGGGGACTAGGGACCTGGGGCTTGGGTTGTTGGGATTCATATTGGGGAGAGGAGTCGACATTTAATTGTAAGTGGAGTAATTGCGTAACAAATATACAAAAATAAAAAACAGACGAATTGAGAACCTCCTCCTTTCTGAATTCGATTGAAAACAGCGTCGGTTTAGGATTTTGATGACGCAATTAATAAATTTAGTATAATAAAAGCCACAAAACATAATTTGAAATTACTATAATTTTAAGTACTTGTCTAGTGTCATTGCTTCACTTATAAATCTGTTTAAGACGTGGTCAAAATATCGTTTATAATTCGATTTTCTGTTTGGCTTGAATTTAATTCAGTAAATATTCAAATCTAGAGTGCGTAAGGGGGCCCACACTAAAACATCGCCCCGGGCCTCAAAAAGTCTTAGTCCGCCGTTGCAACAATGTACTATTAACTATAGAACAATTACGACAAATTTATGAGACTAAAATTTTGTTCACTTATTTCTTTGTTAGGCTGACAAGTTTTGAAGTAGTGAACCATCGCAGTGAAGTATACTACTTTTTTTTTTAAAACGCATCATAATCCGACTACCCGTCCACAGCGTTAGAGTGCTACGGACAGACATACAGAACAGACAGGCGCTTTAAACACCACTCTTTTTCGTCGTGTGTTAGAAATAGTTGTAAATAACCATTGCGTTCTCAAGCATACAGTTGTAAAATTTACCAATGTTTCCATTTTACGCATTTATGAAAAAGTAATTACAATTTATTTACTAACACAAACACTCAGCGCCTGTATTATTTTGGTAGCTAAAGTTTCTACAAATACTTTGACAGTAAATTTTCTCAGGCGCTTCTGTCTCAATTTGCTAACCGGGTATCTTGGGTTTTAGATGTATCTTCTCAAGCAAATAACTGCTTCTGATGCTTGTCACACTGCTGTAGTTATTCTCCTGGTAATTCAAAGATGTCGCTGAACAATTTGCAATGCATTTTATCTAATTTGGCGCTTCAGAACTTAGTATAATAGGCGTTAGTGTAAAGAGGAACTTTTTTTATTATACCTTACAATATGTACCACTATTTAAAATATCATTTCAAATCAAATTAAAATCAAATATGTTTATTTTGCATAGATATGGTTAAAAAAGTTTTACATTTTTCGGCACTGCACATCTAGCCACGTATGTAGTGACATGCAAAAATAGCTCTACAATAGTGCACTACAATTCTTAAATATTATCTAAAACAGGTCGGTGTCTATTTTCAACTAAAGAGATCGGCAGGTAGTCAAAGAAATTAGTTAATTGATTAATTAAATTTACACCCTATAGATTATTTTCATTTTTATTTATTTTGTATGTTTCTACTGTTTTGATCTATTAATGAAAAAGAGTGTCGCTTCCGTCGCTTACTTAATAAGTTGAATTCGATTCGCTGAGGCGATTTATTTTTCTGATGACTCTATTTCGTTAATACTTATTGCACATGAAATAACTAATCACAATCCAATAGAAGATATTAACAAAGGCAAGCTAATCTCATAACGTTATAATTCCTAAACGTTATACGGCTATTTATAACATTATTATCTTAGTTTTATAGCGTTCAGTAGTAGTAGTTTTTTCAGTAGCGCTATGCACAACATAACGTTATAAATAACGTTATCATAACGTTATAGTAGGGCATCTCTTTCACGCTTACACTCCGTCGCTATAGTCCATATTTTTCAAGCATTGCGCGCGTGAGTAGTGTACCTAAACAACACACAGCAGACATAGCGTACGGCGACAGCGCAATAACTTTATTCTTAACGTTATTTTGATTTCGTTATGTTTCTTCTACAGTTTTTTTTATCATAACGTTGTAATATCATATTAATAAGTATCATATGTTATATTTTATATTTTATAACGTTATGAAGGTCCTCTCATTCGTTCAAATTTGCCGCTTTCCGCACTTAGCTCTGGTTTATCGGCTTTGGATAAAACTCAAAAAAAAAAAACTCAAAACGTTTATTCTGTAAATAGGCCACAAGGGCACTTTCACATGTCATTTCATTTCATTTTTTACAGAACATTTGGTATTATTATCATATTATCAGAAAAAAAAAGTACTTAATTATTGTTTCTGAGAGATGTAAAGAGTCTCAAATGTCATAATAAAATAATTAAAATATAAATAACAGAGATGTATAGTCTCTTTAGTCAATAATACAATGATAATAGGAGATGTAAATGGTCCCCACAGTCAACAGTTGTATAATTAAATTAATCTTTGGAGGTGTAAAAGGCCTCCAAGTGTCCAGTAAAAGAAACTCTGGCAGTGAGGATGCTCACAATTAATTAGAACAATTCAGTCCCAAGCATTTTTATCGTCTATGTACTCTTTAATACTGTAGTAAGCTTTAGAAATAAGCCTTTGCTTGATGTATTTCTTGAACTTATTAATTGATAGATCTGTCAAAGTGCTTGGGAGTTTATTGTAAAATCTTACACAATTACCCTTGAACGAGTTTTTTATTTTATGGAGCCGAGTAGTGGGCACTGCAAGTTTGTCCTTGTTTCTAGTATTTAAGTTATGTATATCACAGTTTCTTCGAAAGTTAACAATGTTCTTATGGACATACATAATATTCTCGTAAATATATTGACTATGGACTGTCAATATATTTACTTCTTTAAACTTATTTCTAAGAGAATCTCTATTATTCATTTTATAAATCGCACGAACAGCCCGCTTCTGCAGCACAAAAATAGTATTTATGTCAGCAGCACTGCCCCAGAGCAGAATACCGTAGGACATAATACTATGAAAATAACTAAAATAAACTAATCTGGCTGTTTTTAAATCTGTCAAGTGACGGATTTTCCTGCATGCAAAAGCTGCAGAGCTCAGTCTGTTCGATAGCTTATCAATATGTGGACCCCATTGGAGTTTGGAATCCAACGTTATACCTAGAAACACTGTGCTGGTTACCAATTCCAATTCCTCATTTTTAATTGTTATACATGTCTGATTATTTTTAACGTTAGTAGTAAGAAGCTTAACACATTTAGTCTTTTTCTCATTTAATAGCAAATTATTAACATTAAACCAATTTACCACTCTTGATATGGTATTGTTCACGTGATCATCAGTAGCGTGTTGGTTTCGCTTTGTTTTAAAAATAAGTGAGGTGTCATCAGCAAACAGTACCATATCATGACAGTCCCTTCCTAGATAGGGTAAGTCGTTTATATAGATGAGGAATAGGAAGGGTCCCAATATTGAGCCCTGTGGCACGCCCAAAGAAACCAATGATCCTGGTGATCGTTCTCCGTTTACGTCTACCCTTTGTATTCTTCCGTTCAGATAAGATTTTAACAAATTCAATGACGTGTCTCTATTAGAACCAATTTAATGATTTTGGCTGCTTGTTTCTAATTTGGGCTGCTTGATGATATGATTATGTGATGTTGTCTATATCATCTCAAAAATAAATTGAATGGAAAACATCAATTCAAAAAGGAAACCTTAAATCACCATATTGCGGCTATGGGATAGCCCCCTGTCACGCCAAATGGAGTGTTTAATAACTGGCTAATAGTTTAACGTGGGTAAAGTTATGCCCTTGTCCCCCGTATGGTAGATAGATAGATAGATAGATAATTCATTTATTCATTGTTCGGTACAAACCATGTACAAACACAAAAACATTATTGGTTATTAACATATTACAAACCAAACAAAATTAATTATGACAAAAAATATCAAAGAAATTAAATAAAACAATGAAAATAATTATAATTAACACAGCAAAAATATGGAAAGTAAGGATCACTATGTGGCACCGTGACTGTACCGCGACAATGAAATGGCCCTGACTCAGCAATGTCACAGACGAATCTGTGACGCTGATATTCTGCCAGAGCCAAAGCGGACGAGACAGCAATAGGCTTAAGTACACAAAATACACTAATTATTACAGCAAATAAAAAAAAAAAAAAAATATTAAAATCTACTAATATGGAATTGAATTAATTATTGCAATTGAATTTGAATTTAAATTGAATTAATAATGCATAGAATAGTATCGGAATTGTGTTATTTAAATAAGATGAAATTTCAGAATTGTATAATATGAATAGAAAAAGGATAATTTAATGTCAATGATTATGTCGTATGGTAGTCAAAATAAAAAAGAATGAATTTTGTGAGGTAGGAGATTTCTTCAGGTTATAACCAAGGGCATTACAGTTATTTTAAAGTGCTTCCTCCTCAGCCTTCTGCTGCAGTATTAGAAACCTTCTAAAGGCACTTCTGAAACCAGCCTTACTATTTAGCAATCGAAGGGGTGGTGGGATGTTATTCCAGCACTTTGTGGCTCGGTATTTAAAACAGCCACGGAAAGCTGCACTTTTGTGTCGAGGCATTGAGAGGAGAGGAGCGACTCTCTGGGACAGACACCAGGTGAGTTTATCATAAAGATAAAGCGGTGTTCGCGTCCGGACAACCTCAAAAAGCAACATTAAATAATAAGGATTTTGTCTAGCTTTCATTCGTAAAATATTTGCCTTATTTAAAAAAGGAGTGACGCGCGTTCGAGGAGGAATCACGAAGCAGAACCTGGAACAGGCGTTTTGTACTCTTTGTATGAGTTTTTGCGTTTTCTCAAACAGACACGATCCATACACCGTAATACCGTAGTTTAGCTTGGAAAGCACTAAGGCTTCAATTAATAGTATTCGCAGGTCAACGCTGAGAAGATCCCGGATTCTATACAGAACTTTAAGTCTATAAAAGCAGTTTCTAACTACCTCAAGAACATGTCCCTCAAATCGCAGTTGATCATCCATAAGAAGACCAAGGTTTCGAGCCTCGCGGACCCGTGTGATAGCGATTCCATTAACTAGAACTTGTGGATCATGCATCGTTATATCCTTTATCTGAGTTTTTGAGCCCATTATCATACACTTCGGCTTATTTGGGTTGAGGACTAAAGTGTTATCAGAGGACCACTGCGATATGCGGGCCAGATCCTCATTTAAAGCTTCCACCCCTATGCAGGGATCATTGTCTACCGAGACATCAATTTGCAGATCATCAGCATACAAATGATAATTACTGTTAAGTATGCATCTAGTGATATCAGCACTGTATATTATAAACAGAAGCGGTCCAAGTATGGATCCTTGTGGGACTCCTCTATCCAGGGTAGCCAGCCGCGACTGCAACTGAGATCCATCAGCTTTGTCCAGCACCACCCGTTGGCTCCGAGTGCAAAGGTAGCTATTAAACCAGTTTATGGTGAAAACGTCAAAGCCATAGAAAGCCAGCTTAGACAGTAAAAGAGGGATGTTTAGAGCATCGAAAGCCCTGGAAAAATCCAGGAGAGCCAGTACGGTGCCCCTGCCTTGATCTTGAGAAGACAAGATATTATCCTCAACATCCAACAGTGCTGATGTAGTACTACGCCCCTTTCTAAACCCAGGTTGACGCTGGGGCAGTACATCTCTATTCTCACAGTACTTATAGACCTGGTTGTATATTACTCGTTCCAGAACTTTCGATAGGTAGATTGATAGATAGATAGATAGACCGGTAAGATACTATCGCCCGAAGGTCACCAATATTATCCGGATTGTCTATTTTAGGGATGGGACGGAGAAAAGCAGTCTTCCATTGAGCAGGGAAAGTGGAAGAGGCTATGGACTTATTAACTATAGCAGTTATCACTTTAAGAGTACGAGGCCAGGTCAGCAAGATCATATCTTCAGTTATACCATCTGCGCCTCTTGCATTTGAGCTCAAAGAAAAGATCGTTTTGGCTATATAGTTCTCATCCACTTGGTCCAATGAGAACTCAGCACTACTGAATCTATTGAATTCAAAATGTTTTAGAAGTGACAGGGAGACCGTACTTGCGCCAGGAACATTTAAAAAGTTAGCGTTAATTTCATCAGGGTCGCTAAAATGTTCAGGCAAATCATATTTATTTTTAAAGTTTGGTAGAATGGTGCCCTTAAGATTTTTCCACAATTTTTTTGAATTATTAACATACTTGTTGATATGCTGTTCAAAATATGCCTTCTTCTACCATATACAGCTACGTTAGCCAGATGCTTTAGGGACTTATAATACTCCCTATCATGTTCTAATTTTGATTTCCGCAAACGAGCATGCGCTTGATCACGCAACCTCATCATCAATTACCTTACTGTCGCAAACCACTTAAATTATTTCTTTAGCACAGTTGGTGCTCCCGCAAAGGACAAACCTAAACCACTCGGCCGCCCAGTGCAGTCCACCACAGAAAATTCCATTTACATCCAGCTTACTGATCCAGTAGAAGTCTTCAACATAATAAAAAAACTAAAATCAAAACGTAGCTTTGGTTTTGATGAAATTCTACCAATACTCGTAAAAGAATGTGCTAAAGAACTGATTTCTCCATTGTCGTTTCTTATAAACCAGTCTTTTTCAGAAGGAATAGTGCCTGATTTACTAAAAACAACAATAATTAAGCCGCTACATAAAAAAGGCGACCGTTTAAACAGCAATAATTATAGGCCAATAGCATTACTGCCCACTTTTGCTAAAGTATACGAATCGGCAATGTACCTGCGTGTCTATGCTTTTTGTGAAAAATTCAAAGTTTTTAAGGACGGTCCACAGCTCTGGCTTTATTCAACTACATAAATTACATATTAGACACTATAAATAATAAAAAAACACGCAATAGGTATCCTCTTGGATATGACTAAAGCATACGATAGAGTCTTACATAACGTTCTAATTGCAAAGCTAAACGGAATTGGAATACGAGGTTCAGTACTGAGTTGGTTTATTTCGTATCTTTCTAACCGCGAACAATACGTAGACTTGGAGCATCAAAATCATGCCACCGGCGAAATCAGCTACACCAGATCCACAAAAACAATCCTGACACAATCAATCCCACAAGGCAGTGTCCTGGGGTGCTTCATGTTTTTGATCTACATAAACCCATCCCATGCACCCTTTTCGCTGACGACATATCGCTTGTACTACCGTGTAATGATGATATCGAACTTGTACAATTATTAAATTCAAATCTAACTAAACTAACAAACTGGCTCAATGATCATAATTTGGAGATAAACTTTAGTAAAACTAAACTAATGCAATTCAGACCTCACCAAAAACGCCCTCTTGACATAAACTACGCTTTTAATAAAACACCAATAGAACTCGTTGATTCCTACTGCCTCCTAGGAATTGAAATAGATAGCAACCTACATTGGAAATATCATATCAAGAAAGTGGCTAGTAAACTATCAAGCTTTACATATGCTCTATCGGAACTAAAGAGAACTACAAACAAAAAAAGTGCTCTATGTGCTTACTTTGCTTACGCACAGTCTTGGCTGTCTTATGGTGTCCTCCTCTGGGGCAACAGCACGGATGCAAAGCAATTATTCTTAATACAAAAGAAGTGTATCCGAATTATCGCTAACATTGACATAATGACGAGCTGCAGACCATATTTCGATAAATTAAATATTCTCACACTAACTTCACTTTATATTTTAGAAGCATGCGCATTTGTGAAAAATAATGATCAACTCTTCCCCTTATACACAAGACCAGAAGGATTAAGACCACATAAAAGATTGGCAACATGCTCATCGAAATTACATTTAGTTCATTCAGGCCCCCGCTCGATGGCTGCCAAAATATTTAATTGTATACCGAAATCAATTCAGTCTATAGAAAAAATTAATGTATTTAAAAATGCCCTTAATAAATACTTAGTACGAAAAAGTTATTATACTCTACAAGAGTTTTTTGATGAACATGGCAAAAACTAGGTTTGGAGCTTGTGAGACTTGTGTTATTATATCTTAAGTAAAAGTAAAATATATTCTGTTAATGTTCTTGTTTTAGAGAGTCTATGAAAATTAATAATAAATAAAATAAGTAATCTAGGTAGTAAGTAAGAATTTAAGTTATAACCTTTTATAATCCTAAGTTAGCAGCGCCCTAGCAGGGTTCTTGTTTGTTCCTGAAAATACTTATCTAAGACCCTATGTACAACAAGAAAGCTAATAAACGTCTATTCTATTCTATTCTATTCTATTCAATAGTATGTTGCTAGTAAGCCATGGTGTGGGTTTGCCCCTGATCCTAGTCCTAGTCAAAGGAGCATGTTTATCATACAGTACTAAGAGGTGCCTGCTGAAACGTTCAACCATTTCATCAACTGATGGGCATGACATAATATCCTCCTCCCAATTAACCAAATTAACATCGGAATTAAAATCAGAAAAAAAAACCACCATACTATACCGCGCCTGATTTTTTTCCTTTTTGATTTTCAACGTTACCATAACCATTACATGGCCCTGCTGAGGAATGTTTAGTAAAGAGACGTTTAATACAGACGCAAACGTGGTAAAAGGCGTGACGATATATTGTTTAGTTTAATTTGATGCCTACATTTTTGAGATAAAGTAAAGATTTAGGGTATTAATATTAAAGTTCTCTCAAGAAATGAGTCACAGAGCGCGCCAAGATTTTCCAGAGCGAGTTGTGATCGCTCTTTCTCACATAATACGGTGTGAGCGAGAGAGGGGACAGCTCTCGGAAACCTGGCGCAAACTGTACCAACATCGATTTACTGAATTTGAATGTGGGATGATTTATTCTCTCCGTTCGGGCTTCACGTTATTTGGAATTACCAGAATGGGAAAGTTGTAAGTAGTTACTTTTTATGGGTTGATAAGGACTGATTCTGGACAACTTTCAAAAGGAAGTTGATATCTGTCTATTTACATATCACCCACCAGGCAAGAATTGCGATTGTGTGCGTGCACACCTACAGAGTAAGGCTGCTTGACGGCTTGAAGCCGGCCACTCACACAAGCGTTTTTCTCAGATCTCGCCCGTAATTTATTAGAAAAAGGTATGCCAATTATTACTTTTGGCATTATTTACACGCTACTTTTCAGTTATAGGTTTTAAATTTAATTACCTTGGTATAAGGTACAAAATCGCGACCCGTCCCAACTTCCCCTTTGTTTTTGAGATGTTAAGATATGAATAATTATAATGACATTGTTTTTTCAATTCTTCGCTCAGCATAATTATGTTAACCATAGATGGACTTACCTATATAATCCAGCTAATATTATAAATGTAAAAGTAGCAATGTTTGGATGTTTGTGTGTTTGTGCCTCAATCACGCTAAAACAATTTAGCACAGATATAGTTTATGATCTAGATTAACATTTTATTATTAGCCTACATCATCCCACTGCTGGGCAAAGGCCTCCCTTCCCCTGCTTCATTCTTCACGCCCCTGGGCTCCCTCCCACCAGTTGTTGTCTTGGTACCTTAATTCTTCACTCCAGCGCTTCCTGGATCGACCACGTCCCCTTCGCGTTTGGGATCGAGAGAGTTGTTAGTTTTGCCCATCAACGGTCTGGTAGCACTAAGAGGTGCCTGCTGAAACGTTCAACCATTTCATCAACTGATGGGCATGACATAATATCCTCCTCCCAATTAACCAAATTAACATCGGAATTAAAATCAGAAAAAAAAACCACCATACTATACCGCGCCTGAATTTTTTCCTTTTTGATTTTCAACGTTACCATAACCATTACATGGCCCTGCTGAGGAATGTTTAGTAAAGAGACGTTTAATACAGACGCAAACGTGGTAAAAGGCGTGACGATATATTGTTTAGTTTAATTTGATGCCTACATTTTTGAGATAAAGTAAAGATTTAGGGTATTAATATTAAAGTTCTCTCAAGAAATGAGTCACAGAGCGCGCCAAGATTTTCCAGAGCGAGTTGTGATCGCTCTTTCTCACATAATACGGTGTGAGCGAGAGAGGGGACAGCTCTCGGAAACCTGGCGCAAACTGTACCAACATCGATTTACTGAATTTGAATGTGGGATGATTTATTCTCTCCGTTCGGGCTTCACGTTATTTGGAATTACCAGAATGGGAAAGTTGTAAGTAGTTACTTTTTATGGGTTGATAAGGACTGATTCTGGACAACTTTCAAAAGGAAGTTGATATCTGTCTATTTACATATCACCCACCAGGCAAGAATTGCGATTGTGTGCGTGCACACCTACAGAGTAAGGCTGCTTGACGGCTTGAAGCCGGCCACTCACACAAGCGTTTTTCTCAGATCTCGCCCGTAATTTATTAGAAAAAGGTATGCCAATTATTACTTTTGGCATTATTTACACGCTACTTTTCAGTTATAGGTTTTAAATTTAATTACCTTGGTATAAGGTACAAAATCGCGACCCGTCCCAACTTCCCCTTTGTTTTTGAGATGTTAAGATATGAATAATTATAATGACATTGTTTTTTCAATTCTTCGCTCAGCATAATTATGTTAACCATAGATGGACTTACCTATATAATCCAGCTAATATTATAAATGTAAAAGTAGCAATGTTTGGATGTTTGTGTGTTTGTGCCTCAATCACGCTAAAACAATTTAGCACAGATATAGTTTATGATCTAGATTAACATTTTATTATTAGCCTACATCATCCCACTGCTGGGCAAAGGCCTCCCTTCCCCTGCTTCATTCTTCACGCCCCTGGGCTCCCTCCCACCAGTTGTTGTCTTGGTACCTTAATTCTTCACTCCAGCGCTTCCTGGATCGACCACGTCCCCTTCGCGTTTGGGATCGAGAGAGTTGTTAGTTTTGCCCATCAACGGTCTGGTAGCACTTCAATTCAGCTGCCTTTTCCGCTACGTCCTTTATTTTAGTTCTGGAGCGTATCTCAGTATTCCTGACTAGATCCACCAATCGGACTCCCAGGATACTATGCTCCATATTTCGCTGGAAAACCTTGAGCCTAGACTTTTGGATGTCAGTCAAAGACCAAGTCTGAGCTCCATTGGCAAGGATGGGAAGAATGCATATGTCCAGAGCTTTCGTTTTAGAGATAACGGAAGTTGTCCCTTCATAAGCTCTTTCATGGACCTATTGGTCCATGAAAGAGCTCATGAAGGGACTCCTCCAGGCGTTACCAATTCGCCTTTCGCTCTTTGTCCTGTCTGCTCTGGAAGGGGTCTATATGGCCCAAGTAGATGTATTCTTGGACATATGCTATTCAGGACCCATCCACTTCCACTGTATGCCCAGTGCTATTTGTCATGACCTTGGTCTTTGACATGTTCATCCACAATCCCACCTCGAGGGTTGTCACGCTGAGGTCTTGCAGCATGGACTGTAGCTCTCCTGCGCAACGAGAAAATAACACGACATCGTCGGCAAAACGAAGGTTGGTCAATCTTGTTTCGCCAATTTCGATGCCTTTCTGTTCCCATTCTGGTCTTACTTTTCTGAATACTTTCTCTAAGGTGCTCGAAAGAGTTTCGGGGAATGTGGGTCTCCTTGTTTCACCCCTTTTTGAATCGTAAAGGAAGGTCGGCGGCGGCGGAAATCGGCGTCTGTACTGTCATCGTATATACATTTAATAAGATTTGAACAAAATGCCCTGTAGAGATGTGACACAAGGTTGATTGGCCTGTAATTGCCGATATCTGACTTTTGACCCTTTTTGTGTAGAAGCACGATCTCTGAATGACACATATTTTTAGGAAATCGTCCAGTATGTATAATGCAATTAAACAGATTTATTACGTATGGAAGTAGTACCTACAGATTGTCCTAATTTGAGCACTACTAAGGAAATGGCATCACATCCATAATCAGATTAACATACCACCACCAGAAGGTGGGCAACGTTGTCTCGGTAAATAATAAATCCTAGGAACACACAGATGAAGTTGCGGGCATCAGCTAGTGATATTTAATTAATAAAACGATATGTTTGGTACAAACCATGGGTAGTTTAATAAATATTTACTATGATCTTATAACTATTTGTACATTATTAAACGGCAGTGCTTTATTTCCGACTTAAGCATACATAACTCTAGTTTTGGTAATACTTACACAACATACAATATTAAAAAAAAACATAAAATAAAACCGGCAAGTAATCTGTAAATATTATAAATTTTCGATATAAAATACTCCAAAATGTAAAACATATGTACATATTTTTAATAACCTGAAACTACATATAAAAGTTCTTTAACTTATAAAAAATCGTGTTCACCACCATCCGTAACCATGGCCGTAACCGCCGTATCCGTAACCTAAACCACCATACCCGTAACCTGGGTATCCCCATGTGCTACCCCAGTACGGGTACCCGCCGTAGAACCCGCCATACCCGCCATACCCGCCATACCCGCCGTACCCGCCAAGCCCGCCGTAATACCCGCCGTAGTGGGAGGCGGCTGGTTGTAGGTCGTCCTTTTCTGACGGGGCGAGATCCTGCTTAGCTTCTTGCTGCAGTTGTTTCACAGCTGGCGCGGCGAGGGAAAGAGCCAGCAATAGCGAGAGGGATGCGACGAGCAGGGCGATCTGAAAGAGATGGCAGAGATATCATCATCAATACCTTTATCATCTTTACTACGTTGACCTGGCTGGTCTTCCGCGTCAACTAACTATCAGTTTCAAAATTAAGGTATTTCATTACGACTACAATATTTTGGAATTTCAGATTTTTGTTTGATATTATTTTGTAACGAACTTTTGACTTGAGGTTGGACTGAAGATGAAAAATTGCCATTGCCGACGTAGGTGTGCAGACCGCCAGGCTGAAGATACCGGGCTGGTCATGTCTGACGCATGCACCAGACAGATGGGCGAACGTCGTCACTGACTGGGTGCCACAAGATGGATGCCGGCGTAGGTGCAGGTCGAGGCGGAGATGGCGGGACGACCTCGATAAGTTTCTGCCAGGGTGAAAGGACGCGGCCCAGGATAGAGAATTGTGGTTTCAACATAGGGAGGCCTTTGCCCAGCAGTGGGAAACATAAAGGCTACCAAAAAAATAAAACGATTTTTTTATTTACTTTTATTCAGTTTTTATACATAAATTAAATTAAATTTATCAATTTTTTGACTAATGAAGGCAACCTGATAATGGGAGGGAATGCCCAACACGCCATTGACTCCATCATAACAACTGCTTACAGAGCACTAGGACTGATCGCAGGTTTGCAAAATTAGGAGAAAAAACACTCAATCTTACGTTCTAATTATGCTATTTAACGAGAAAAATTGTATTTGCAAATTTTACACATTATTCGCGCACACTAAACCAATTAATTAAACTTAATTGCAGTTCAGTATCCCATGGTCATAATGGGGTCAATACAGTTTAAAATTGCATGTTCTTATCCGTATTGTCTATTGTTAGGTAACAATAGATTAATTCATCAACAATTACCATGGCACGCCTCTCAATTGTAAACAAAGTTTGTCACAAACCATTGAAAAAAAAATTTTTTTACATACCTAATTACTGTCGCGTCATTTACCATAAAAGGTGGCAGATACTACAAAAATAAGATAATTTAATATATTTTAAAACAAAGGTATTATAGTTACACATGAATGAAGAGAACTCCTCCCATTCAAGTTTTCTTTAAAATCTGTGATTATTTTCATGTCAATCACGAACGAATTTCTAGCCACAACCTATTGGGCTATCTATCAAAACTAATACTATGAAATCTCCACATTCCCCATATCATAAAAGTATTCAGTACAACCCGCACAACTACGCCCTTGTGAAATTTATTTGCCCACTACTTATTTGTTTGTTTATTTAGTACAACCCAGCAGGTTAACACCATAGACACTAAATCCTGCCAAACTCTAACTACTCACTTACTTTGCAAGCCATGTTAGCGAATATTTTACAAGTCACGTTTCCACCACTGATCACCAAATGCGAGTTGACACTGTGCCTGCATTATGCCATCGCATGGTTATATACGCTATGGACGTCCTAGAACCTTACGGATGGCTGAACCTCCTTGGTAGCCTGCTGTGGCCTGGAAGGTATGGTGACTGCGAACGTGGTATTGACCTCTTTGGTGGGATGGCGAGATTTGTCTTGCTCTTGAGATGGAATGTGTACTTCCAAAAAAAAACGGATATTTAATCGGAAGGAAGTTCCATGGCATCTGATTATACAATGCAAGTTAATTTTGTGTTTCTAAATACTGGCATGAGAACTGAGTTAAAGGTAGAGTACAGACACCTACCAGTTATAAATAGGTGTAACGGAAAACTGGATAAACATTCAAAATAGTAACAATTAGGCACTCTAAAGTCTATATTTGTATGGGTATCTCTGTAATATAGGTTTAGCTTATTCAAAACGCATACAAGTATTGCTCCACGCTGTACGATATATCAAAGATATTTGTGGTCAGAGTTAAGGTCGGTCTTTAGAGCTGCTTCGATTTATACCTCAGTGCGTTATAACCATTTTCTGTCTGTTGACGTGTTTTTTTTTCAGGATTTCATGCCATACAGACGCTGAACATGTTTCCGGCCTTAATCTGCTATAAAGACCGAATTATACTCGAACTGTAAATATGCTGTTCATGTAACAGACACCAAAGACACCGCTCGTTCGGTCGATAATTAAGAAAAAACTGAAATAAAAATGTTATGATCACATCAGTATTTCTGAGAAAGTTGTTCAGAATTATGTCGTTAATAATCCTTAAAACTAAACATACTAAACCTCTATCTTACACCATGTCTGTCTAGTTTGTTTTTCTTCTGTGATCCTGTGTACTTACCTAACATATAAAATGAATCAAACACAGCCGGTTTTTTATTTATCTAAAAAACTTTTAAGATTAATTCAAGATACTACACTGACGGTTTAACTAGACACCTAGCTCGAACGACATTACGTTTGAACGTCGTAATGACGTGACCATCAAAGGTGTCTAGGTAATTCATTCAAACTCAGTGTTTTTTGCGTGAAATTAAATTTCCTCCTGTGTCATCAAAGGAAATTGAAATATTCGCTTTGTAACGTAACGTGACAAAAAATATTTATTTAAACGTCATCATTGTATTTTTGTGCTACTTAGCACATTAATACAAATTACATCCCAACATACATACTTATGTATGTTGGGATGTAATCTGTTTGTTCCTTCGGCCGTCGAGACCATGGGGGTTTGGAGTTCATACGGTAAGGTCTTTATCAAGGACATTGGGCGTCGCTTGAGCTTTCCTCTAGGGCTTTCCTAGTCCAGAAGAAGAGTCCAGAGGAAGAGGAGGAGTCCCACTCGCCGTGCAGCGCGGTAATGCTGCTAGTGCAATGGGTACCTTTGGGCCGGGCGATTCTTGGGGCGGTTTGTTTGTGTTGTTATGTGTGTATAATTTGCATTATTTATTATGTTGTGATGAAGCTTTGCGTGGATTTTTGACACTATGCAGAGAAGGGGCAATAAAATACATTTTCTAAAAACATATGTTAATATTTACAGAAAATTAATTGTGCATTTATGTGTGTACTATACTATTAATTATAGTAACGTCTACGAATATTACTCGTAGATCTACAGTATGTAAGGTTCAAAGTTTATTGAGGGAGGTGTACAATATAGAGGTGTTTTGCCAATAAATAAATGTACATCTACATATGTACAGTTACATATATTACTTCTGGCGCTAATCTAGGATAACCGAGTGATGGGGACCAGCAACATCGAACAGAAACATTCATGACCGGGATTCGAACACGGGACATCTTGCTACATATAGGTAGATCCTCGACTGCTACGCCATAGAGGTCGTAAATTACATAATCAGGGTTCTAAGCTAGTAGCTTAGTTGTCTAATCTGTCTGTTCCAGTTTCGGTTGAACAAGCTCAAACATTTATTCTTACAGATGAGTAAACCGAACCTAGCAAATGTACTTATCAGGGTTTAATATCACAAACTTCTTCTAAACCATCCAAAAACAATAAGTGACCTGTCCAATCTATCAGGCACTTATTTATGACAGGATTTATGACTCTAATGCATTTTTTATATGAATAAACTATAGTGGCTTTGTGAGTTATAGTACCTCGCGAGAGACCCAGGAAATTTGCGTTTTTTATCAACATTTTCTACACCCTCACACCCCTGACCCCTTCAATCTTGAACTTTATCGAATGAACAAGTAGAATTGTTATAAAAACAAATAAAACCGACTTTTCAATACCACATACAAACGTTACGTAGAAAGAGTATGAAAGCCGACATTATTTTAAAATTCCACAACAAACTGAATCGACAATAAATCCATGAAATTATTGAACCTACTCACAACATTTCAAGAAATGCGTCTTGTAGGGTAGAACAGCCGGAAATCCGGACAGAAATTTGGACAAACGAAAGGTTTGCACGCTGGGTCAATAAAATACTGTAAGGAAATCAAGGCCTAGTCCTCGCCCAACCCAACTATGAAAATATGAATATTTTCATAGTTGGGTTGGGCGAGGACTAGGCCACTGTCACACAAAACAGACTATTGAACAACTGGGAAAAGCCTAGTTGATAATCAATCAATTAAATCAAAATCTTCTTCATTTTGTTGGATAATTACATGTCTCTTAGAGCACATTATTAATTTAACTCTAGGTATGTAGATGTAGGATTTATAGATCCAAAGAGAAGCAGAAATCTAAATTCGTACATCATAACCTGCACCCGCCTGTACTTAACAAGATAACTTCTCCTAAATTAGACAAACAAGACAATAATCAGCGTGTCTCAAGTGCGTGTATAGGTAATGAGTTGTTCCCAACGCGGCGATTAGCTGAGCCACCGTCTTCTGTGGGCCACGCGAAAATTGGTATTGCGACATGCTTGTACCACCGTCATTCGGTTTAGGTGATAAACAGAGCGAGGAGCAGTTTTTTGGGAGTGACTTAGTGGACAGACTGGTCGAATGGATGAAATCATCGCAATGACCAGCAGGCAGAGGATACGGGAGGCCCAGGGCCAGAGTGGACGGCGTGGAAAAGAAGTGGGTAATTGGGGCTAGATGTGTGACAGTGACTATACACATTCTGTTAGCCCATAGTTGCATAAATACAACTTAATGATCTCACAGCCACATTCGCTGAAGTAGAGAGAACTGTTAGATCTTATTCCACTTTAATCATTAAGTATTTCTTCGGTAGCTTAATTTAGGGAGATCAGGTTATCTTATTACTTCTGCACGAAGCTTGTGGATAGCACTCTTATGCTCCTGGGCCTGATGGCTTGTCCTACCTAGGTTCAGCCCGTTTTCGTTTTAGCCTCAGTTGTTATACAACTCTTCTTTATCGCTGTCTCTTATAATAGGCTTGTCGCTCCGCTTATCAACATGCTCAAATGGCGATCAAACGCACAATTGCCTGCATTTCCCGTCTTGTCAACGCGTCCTTCCTTCCGTAGCCTCAAGGTCACTTGCTGTCATTAGCTGTCATTGACATGACTAAATAATGGCTAATTTGGTCATACTTATACCCCATGTAACGGAGATGTGGCTTGTTTTATGCATTGTTTGTACGAGAACACGTTATTTCGTCGGCGATTTTATCAGTCTCTGGACGGTGGCAACTCTAGATCAAAAACATAACAAATCATTCCGTGTTTTCGATTTTGTCGCTTTGCTCTAGGTCTCATTTTTCACTAGTTAGCGAATTCTAATATCCATTGCACATAGTACTAAGGTTAACAATCTCAATCCATAAAACACGCGTATTTAGTAAAACTAGATAGAAACGAAGATTTCCACTTTTTGATCTTGTTTTTATGCACTGCAGTCCAAGAGAAGAAATTCTTAATAAGAACAAAGTTCCGTATGAAATTAATTATATTTAATTGCCGCCAACTTTGATAAAAAATTACTTTTGCCATACTTATAATCCACAAGTCCTTATAACAAGTGAAAAATGATGGTTACTTTATGTGTGTGACATATTAAGAAACAACGAAAGCTAGAGACAGACGTATAGTACAAGAACTTTATTAACAGTAACATAATCAACATAAATACTTAGAATTAGCAATGTAATAAAAACAACAATGACTATATTTGACTACATTATGCTCCGTTATCTGTACAGGTTGTACCTCAATATAAAGATAACGTCGGACAGGTTTGGACTAGGGAGGTCTTAAAAACATTCCCTTTTAGACAAACATTTAAAGATTAGTATTCTGACCATTTATCTACAAAAATTTATGTCAGTATTAACTTTACAGTGTGACAATTTGTTTTTAGTTACGATAATCCACAAAATATAATAATATTTTGTGGAATCCTCGGTACCCTAACTTCCTGCGTGATCGCTTCGAATTTCTTTCTTCATGCAGGCCTCGGAGAACTCACATGGCTACTATGCTTAAAGCCCCACAACGCTCCACTGCAACCTACGAGCACGGGTTTAGAATCCGCGCTATACGGCTGTGGAATGAACTTCCCTGCACCATCAGGGACAGTCCATCACTGAATATCTTTAAGAACCGACTAAAGAAGCACTATCTTTCACTTTCTATTTAGCTATATAATGTATTAGTATTAGTATATTTGTAAGATATTTATTGATATGCTGTATTTATGTAACTGTGTATGTAGTCTATATTTCTTAGCAATAGGGTTTTATGTATGTGTAATATGTATTATATTAGAATATAGTCTTAATTGTACGCGCAATTCTTTCCCTTACCTATCATCTCCGTCTCCTATCCAACATGGTTTGCTGGAAGAAATCTCTTTTTAGAGATAAGCTCGCCTTTGTACATGTTTTTTCTATCATAAGTTATCTGTATGTCTGTTTTGTTTAGTACAATAAAGAAATTACGAATTACGAATAATCCTCATTGGCACTTTGGAATCGTGCACATATCCTTTGTCAAATCATCATTAAAAATCTGCATATCTGGACGGACACGCTGTATCTCATATGATGCTCATTCATACCCATTCAACACCTACTGCGAAAGCAAAGAGCTCTGTTTAATATTTTGACTGGACCGCCAATTCCCGTCGGTTAAACCCGTCAAAATACCGAATTTGTGGTGTCCGATGAATACTAAACGGCCAGGAATGAGGGGTTTGCGCATGACAATATTAACCAAAGACGTCTTTCTTTTTCACCTCTATTATACTCACAGCTTGTATTTTGAACTAACCGTCTACCCAACGTAAACATTTTCACATAATTTATTTTCTTTAGACGTAACTAGTTCTTAAACTCCGTCTTAATTAAGACGGAGTTTAAGAAGTAGTTACGTCAAGAAGCTTAACACACGTAATTACGTGTGTTAAGAAGATATCGGCTCTCTCTCTAAAACTTCAATTGGTACCAAAGCTCAGTGATGGCCAAATATCGAAATAGTTTTTACCCATTAAAAATTAAACTAGATAATCTATTTGAATTGACCTGTATTTATTTGTCAGTTACTTTACGACTTACATTACAGTTGGTTACGCATGTCCAAATTGAATCCATATTGTTGCCCACGCTGGAGAAGAGGCAAAAAATTACGTAAAATAAGCAAATTTGTAAATAATAAATAAATAAATGTAGCCCATTAATGCCCCCACCTAGGGGCTATTTGTTCTATTTTACGAATACCGAAACTTCAAATAGGAAGAGTAAAACATTCTAACTTAACCCCTTAACTTCTCACCAACTCAACTCCATTTTGAGGCATCACGATTTTGAATACCTCAGAATACCATTTTAGTAAAATTAAAAACCTATAATGGCGCAGGAATCTTCACCAACAAACGAATTCTGGGCAACTATCAGACACCCAGGTTGTTAGGTACAGAGCTACAATTTGCTGCTGAGGTAAAGTACCTTGGTGTAATACTAGATAGCAAGCTAAATTGGAGCAGCCATATGAACAACAAGATAGATAAAACAACAGTCACATTTTGGCAGTGCCGAAGAATGGTAGGTAAAACCTGGGGGCTAACTCCAACAACCACCCTTTGGCTTTACTCAGCTGTCATCAGACCTATAAGCTACGGCGCAATAGTCTGGTGGCCACGAACCAAATATCCACTGTTAAATCAAAACCACAACGAATCTAGAGGCTGATGGCTTGCATGGCAGCAACGGCATGCATGAGGACCACACCCACTGCGGCCTTGGAAGCCATACTGGATCTGCCGCCGCTACATCTCTTCATCAGACCGTGAGCGCTGTGCTTAAAAAACTTAACCTGTGCAAACATGCTAGGGTAAGTAAGTAAGGTAAGTAGGTAAAGCGCCGCTACTAGAAGCGGCTACTGACAGGATACCGAAACAATATGTCTTCGACAAAAGGTATAAAACTAAGAATATTTACAGACGGTTCTAAAACAAACTCAGGCACAGGTGATTAACATTATCGGGTGCCCACTGCACCGTCTTCCAAACCAAGTGTATGGGAATCATATAATAGCTACTACAGCTATTGCAGAAAGAGAGGTAAAGGATTTCCCTATCCGCAAGGCAGCTCTGCAAACCCTTCAGAGCAACACCATCACCTCCAGGCCTATTTACGAATGTCACCAAGTCTGTAACCACGGTACTGTTACCCTGCAGTGAATATCACACATTGGTTCGTGCAGCGACGACGCAGCCGACGCACTGGCAAGGTAGCGTTCGGAACAGACGTTTGATGGAAAATAATCCATAATACCACAGCCATTCAGCTGGTTGAGGAAAACCCTACGACAGCACACAAAGGTAACTCACCGACTTTATTGGTCATCCTTGGATACCTGCAAGCGAGCCAGACAGGCCCTCCCGATGATTAGACCCGGATTATCACGTAAGCTCCTGAAGCTAAAGAGGTCACAGCTCCGCTTGGTAACAGGAGCGATGACTGGACACGCTTTGCTAAATAAACACTTACACACTCTAGGAATTACAGACAGCGCACTGTGCAGAGCCTGTATGGAGGTCGAGGAGATACACACCCATGTCCTACTGGAATGTCCCGGCGTGGCCATCTATCGGGCAAGACACCTTGGGGCGCCAGGGTCGCTCCAGAAAGTCGTCGGTAACATCAAGGGTTTGCTAGGCTTCCTACAAGAGCCGGGCAGGAGTAGTGCCCCCAACCCACATTACGCAAAATTTAAGACGTCGAGTAGCGGAAAAGTGGCCCGCGATAAACAACAACTAAGTATAACTAAACGGCACAGTGGCACCACAGTGGCGTCACTAGGTCTTAACCCTTAACAGCCATGACTGCAATAAAGGTCAATTTCCCGTAATTGGTTTGGAATTTTATTAAAATGGCGCGGTTCAAAATCGCGGTGCCTCATACCCAGTTCCAGGGCTTGAAAGGTTAAACGCCTTTGCTTTGGGCACAACTGTGCTTCTGCCAACACTTATAGTAAAAAATGTGACGCCATGTTATCTTGTGAAATTCCTATCTTTTATGTACTTAATGTATGTATTTACATAATACACACATTATATCCTAAGTCACTAGACAACTTATGGACTTGAATGTCCTAAACTCCAATCAACAAACGTCCGTATCATCACTCGTCATTGTAACATCAACCATGGCGAATTGACAGTCACTTTGAGTCGGAAGCCAAACTTCTTGCATCTCTACCGATTATGGCTAAAATCCATTAACTTGACCGTGATCCTCTGTTATGTCATTCTGTTAACCCTAAAAAGATAATCTACGTCAAAATGACTCCGTGTGTTTCGAAATATTGCTGTCTCGTTCTAATTCGCGCGAATCCGGCGCAGTGCTTTACGGACATTACAGTCGCCGGGCGGAGCTACCGAGTGGCGGTCGCGGCACCGAAGTAAGTGTTCCCGTTTTCGAAATACAACAGGTGTTGGAGTCAAAATGACGTATGATTATCTTTTACGTGACTTTTGAGATTTTTGTATGCGTTTCAATTAGGGTTCTTTTTGCTAACTTTTCTTTATTTTAGCGATTGTTTTACCTTTATTTTATATTTATAAATATTATAGAATATCCGGTCGCAATGGGAAATCGAAATTTAGAAGACGAGAGCATCCTGGCGGCTCTTTTAGAGAGCGATGAGGATCTTTCACCTGCCGACACTGACAGCGAGCTCGAGGACCATCTGAGCGAAGACGACGTGCAGAGTGACGTTGAGGAGGCATTCGTCGACGAGGAGAGGGACCAAGAGTCAATAGCATCCAGTGTACCGCCTGAAGGAAATGCTGAACAAGTACCACCATCTACAGCATCTCGTCGTCTGATAACCGTGTCTCGGCCTAGCATAAGAGGTAAGAATAAACATTGCTGGTCTACTACAAAGGCATCAAGAAGAGGACGAATCTCAGCACTGAATATTATAAGGTCACAAAGGGGTCCGAGGCGAATGTGTCGCAATCTTTATGAAGCTTTGCATTGCTTCGATATTTTCTTTACCGATGAGATAATTGCTGAAATAGTTAAGTGGACAAATGCTGAAATTTCTCGAAGACGAAAGGAAACCATGATAAGTGCTACATTTCGTGACACCAATGATAATGAAATTCGCGCTTTGATCGGCATCCTGGTAATGACAGCAGCGAGAAAAGATAACCACATGTCCACAGATGAGTTATTTGATCGATCTTCGTCAATGATTTATGTTTCCGTTATGAGTCGAGATCGGTTTGATTTTTTGATCCGATGCCTTAGAATGGACGACAAAACTATCCGTCCAACACTTCGAGCCACTGACATTTTTACTCCAGTACGCAAAGTATGGGATCTATTTATTGACCAGTGCATAAATAATTACACTCCAGGAGAACATCTCACCATAGATGAACAACTCCTTGCTTTTAGAGGTAGATGCTCATTCAGAATGTACATTCCCAATAAGCCAAGCAAATATGGCATAAAAATCGTCATGGTATGCGACAGTGGTACATCGTATATGATAAACGCAGTGCCTTATTTGGGAAGAGGAACGGAAACCAATGGCGTACCCCTCGGAGAGTACTACGTGAAGGAGTTGACAAAGCCTGTCCACGGCAGTTGTCGCAATATAACCTGTGATAATTGGTTCACATCGATTCCTTTGGCTCAATCTTTGCTTCAAGAGCCTTATAAACTGACACTGGTCGGGACCATTCGCTCTAATAAAAGAGAGATACCTGAAGAATTGAAGAACAGTCGCTCCAGGCCAGTAGGAACATCAATGTTTTGTTTTGACGGACCCCTGACACTTGTCTCATATAAACCGAAGCCGGCCAAGATGGTTTACCTTTTGTCATCATGTGACGAAGACGCGGCCATACACGAAGTTACTGGGAAACCAGAAATGATCATGTACTACAACCAAACTAAGGGAGGAGTAGATACCCTTGATCAGATGTGCTCTCTTATGTCGTGCAGTAGGAAGACGAACAGATGGTCCATGTGCCTTTTTTATGGGATGCTGAATATTGCATTCGTAAATGCATATATAATATACAGGCACAATGTTGTCACTAAAGGCGAGAAGCCTCTAAATCGCCGCAAATTCATGAAACAATTGAGCATGGCTCTAACTTCACCCTATATGGCCAAGCGCTTGGAAGCACCCACTTTGAAGCGATATTTGCGAGATGAGATAAAGGATACGTTACCGAAAACTGCTCCTGGACCAACCGAAGACGACACAGAAGAGCCCAATCCAAAGAAACGTACTTACTGTGCCTATTGCCCGTCTAAAAAAAAGCGTAAGGCTAGTGGATGTTGCAAAAAGTGTAAAAAAGTGATTTGTCGTGAACATAACATTGACATGTGCCTGAGCTGCATCTAATCGATCTCCGTAAATTTAAGTATTAAAAATCTATAGAGTCTATTGTTTCAAACTAACACTATTACTAGAAATAACTGATTAGTCTAAAAAATGTGAATTCTTAATAATAAGAGAAGTTCCTATGTTTGGTTACTTTAAAATGATAGCCATTATGTTTCGTTATTTTTTTAAATAATTAATAAACAGTACTTATATATAAATATGTTGTATTTTTATTTAAACTTATATGAGAAATACATACATACCATAGTTCATCAAATTAAGTAAATAATCTTTGAAATAATAGCTATTTAAAACTAAGGAGTAATTTTGACGTATGATTATCTTTTCAGTACATCTAAATAAGATTATCTTTCTAGGGTTAAGTAAATAAGTATAATGTCAGAAAGGCTTTTGCCCTGGCTTTAAGTAGCTAACATGAAAATATTGTATTTAGGGACGGCTAGACCGAATAATAAAGCCACGTTCCTAATGTTCAAAGACCATCTAAGATACAATAAACACAAGTATGATTGGAGCTTAAAACGATGGCTTACAAAGCCAATTAAAAGTGAGCAAGGCTCCCATAGGACTAATGAGCCCCTCTAACTCTCTGAACAGCTTAACATTTCGATAGTATTGATAAGTTATTTTCAGCCTCTAAGGATTTAAGTGATTCAATTAAGCAACTCCCATATTTAACCAATAGGAAAATATTGCGATAATTCTAAACCAACGACCAACTTAACTCTATCTAATGTCATAGCACGCGTGTTATACCACCTAATAGCCAGTCTCGAGTCCGTTGACCGTGACAGGCAGACAGAAATACTAACAGACCGTGTTTTATTATGTTATCATCGGCATTGTTCCTAGGAATCCCTTCATTTACTGCATGTTTGCTGTTGAAGATGAGTTGAGTTATATGTTGACGCTAATGGAACTGTGTGGAAATCTAAACGCGACGTATAACTAACTAACTAAAGAGAAGCGCTTAGCATTTGGCATCTGTCAACAGAAGAGACAGGGCTAAGCGTCGGTCTCCAAACCTTTTCTAAGGGGAATAAGGAAAAGAACATAAATATTAGACTATAGCTCCTTCTCTACTCAAAATAAAATAAACTAGTGGCCCTGTGGACAGAAGACCTCGCTAACAGGGGGGACTGTGAACCAATTTATAGGTAAGTATTTTAGATTCAATCAAAATCAAGTAGTAAATTAGCCGCACCAAAGACTTTGTAAACTAAATTTTGCGATTTAAAATACAATCTATTGACGTTTCACGAAAATTGTTATAGTCTATTTCACTCACTCTCATGGTCTGTATAGATCCTCTTTAATAATCCATCTCCTACTTCGAGGAGTCCAAACTTGGTATGTTTTGAAAATATTTCTTGGATTTTTAAGTTTCAGAAAGAAGAAAAACCCATACAAGCAATTAATGACGTCATAACTCCCCCCCCCCCCCCCCAAGGGGAAAATCGAGAAAAAAATATTTTTATTTCAAGGAACACGTGTGCCAAGTTTTGTGAGGATCGCTTGAAAACTGTGGCCCCTAGAAAATGGAAACTAGGTGTACAAAGGCGAGCTTATCTCTAAAAAGAGATTTCTTCCAGCAAAACTAATATGGACAGAATACATGAAATAACAGGAAGACCTATGTGCACAACGTTAAAAATATTAAAATAATAAACTAATTACTAATATGTACATAAATACATAATATCAATACAAATAGACAAAATTATACTACATATATATCAAAGCAATAAACCTACATAAATCTAGTATGGAAGAGAAAGATAGTGTTCTTTTAAGCGAGTTTTAAAAATAGAAAGTGACGGGCTGTCTCTGATGGCGCTAGGAAGTTTGTTCCAGAGCCTGATAGCTCGTAGTCTGAACCCATGTTCATATGCGGCTGTATTGTGTTGCGGAGTTATAAGCAGTGATCGAGCGTGAGATCTCCGAGGCCTATCCGAGGACAAAAATTCAAAACGATCTCGTAAGAAGACAGGATAGCGAGGATTAAATAAGATGTTATAGAGGCAGATGAGGATATGAGAATCCCGACGAAGACGGATAGGGAGCCACTTTAACTCCCTGCGATACTCCGAGACGTGGTCATACTTGCGCAGGCCGAAGACAAACCGAATCCCGAGGTTTTGAAGTCGCTCGAGTTTGTTCAGTTGCTCTTCATTCGCGCTCACCCAGCATACGTCAGCGTAATCGATCAGGGGAAGGAGAAGAGACTGGGCAAGCGTTATTTTTGTCTGACGAGGCAGGAAGTATTGTAGTCGTTTGAGGGAGTGAAAAGTGGCAAAGACTCGCCTACTGACCTCGCTGACATGCGCTGACCAGGAAAATTGGTTATCGAAGAAAACTCCTAGATTTTTGGCCTTAGTACTATATGAGATTATAGTTCCATCATAGGTTATAGGGGCAATGGACAGATTCTGTAACAAGTTAAGGGAAAACCTGGAACCAATAATCAAAGCCTGGGACTTACTAGGGTTGACAAGTAGTCCAAAAGAAGTGGCCCAGTCCCTAATTCGCTCGAAATCGGCATTTAACATTCCCACAGCAGACACCATATCACAGGGAGAAAAATGACGATAAATCTGGAGATCGTCTGCGTAAAGATGGTATGATCTTCTTCTTTTCGAGTCGACGGTCATCTCAGATACGGGCGGCCCAAAAGGCCGCAACCGCAATAGCTCGCTCGGTAGCCTTATACAGCTCCTCGTCCGTGCAGGTTGTGGGGCACGCAGGGCACCCAGTCATGTGCGCAATCGTCTGTCTCGGGTATCCACAGACGCACGCCGTGTCTAGTTCCGAGATGATGCCCCACCTCGCCAGGTTAGCTCTGGACCTCCCCACTCCAGCTCTGAGACGGTTGAGAGATTTCCAGATCGGCCAGCTGATTTCCTCCTTCATCCTTCAGCTAGTTTCTCTTTCACGCAGTTGCTCGGGTCTGTAGGGTTCAGTCGTGACTGCCACTTGGCGAGGCGTGTAGTTTGAGCTTGTTGACTTAGCGGCTGCACTGAGTGCAGGAAGCTTTTTCTGGAACGCAGCCTGAAATGGTATGATGACGAGAGAGTATCCGAGACGGAATTTATGAAGACGGAGAAAAGAAGAGGAGAGAGAATACCACCCTGAGGGACCCCCGCAACGAGGTCACACCACTCCGTTGAAGTCACCTCCGACCTAATACGTTGCTGGCGACCTCTCAGATAAAAGTCTAACCAGCAAGCAGAGACGGAGGACACATTCAAGGACTTCAGGGTCTCAACGAGGATATCGAAATCAACGCAGTTAAAGGCGCTGCTGAAGTCCAGCAATGCAAGCACAGTGAGCTGTTTCTCGTCCATCGCATGCTGAATGTCATCGGTGACTTTAAGCAAGGCCGTGACAGTGCTATGACCGGGCCTAAAACCGGATTGCAGTTGATTCAGCAAGTTGTTTGAGCATAAGTAGGAGGATAACTGAGAATGGACAATGGATTCAAGGACTTTGGATAGGATAGGCAGAATGGAAATTAGACGAAACTCTTTAAAATCCCTCCTGATTTGATGTTTTGGGTAATGGGATAACTAAGGCTTTTTTCCACACATTTGGGAAGAGAGAGAAGTTTATTATATGTGTGATAGCTGGAAGAAGCTCGTCAAGTACGTTGCTGATCTTTTTGGAGCAGATATTATCGTCGCCCACGGCTTTGGAGGAAATGGAGAGCACTGCTTTCTTAACCGCATCAATTCCGACAAGTCTGAAGTCAAATGGAGTGGAGGTGGGAGCAGACCTCGAGCGCAGGTGACACAGAGTTGCATTTTTTAAGGTGGGATCCATGACGACAGGGGGAGCTGAGAAAAAAATGTTGAGACCGTTGAGATCAACAATGCCAGCCGCTTGATCCTGAGACTTACCGACACCAAGCGTTCTAAGGAATTTCCATACTTGAGCAGGTGTGTATCTTTCGATACACTCAAATATATGACGGCGCTTGGCATCACGACACATACGATTACAGCGGTTTCGGAGGCGTTTGAAAGTGGCAAGGTTCTCGGCTGTAGGCTCCTTTTTGTTCAGGCATTTGGCTCTGTTCCTTTTAGCCATCAAACGTTTGATAACGTCGGTGAGCCAGGGTGCTGGAAGGTGTTTCACCTTAACCTTCTTGACCGGTGCATGCTTGTCAAATAGTCCCAGAATAATTGCGTTGAAGTGGTGGATCTTATCATCAACGGTCTCACTAGTGAAAATAGGTGTCCAGTCAATCGACGCGGCATCTGATTTAAGGGATGCAGAATCAATACCCTTGAAGCTACGAATGTAAATAAGTTTTGCATTGCTCTTGGGAGTCTTAATCTTATATGAGAGGTAAATCAGGTCATGATAGGAAAAAGGAGAGTTAATTTGTCCATGTGTCGCAACTTTGTCCAAATTAGAAACTATCATGAGATTAAGAAGAGAGGGAGTGCAATGTGATTGGAAATGAGTAGCGTTGAGAGGAAGAATATGCATATTGAAAGAATTTACAATGGACTGTAATTTAGCAGAGCGGGAATCATTTTTAAGAAGACATGTATTAAAATCGCCGAGAAATAGGGTATCATTATAAAGAGGAGTCAGCTCATTAAGCAAAGTCTCAAAAGAGTCAAAGTAATCAATACGAAGTGAGGGACTGTAGAGGACTCTGAGCAGAACTTTACTATGGTGAAGACAGATTTCGAGGAAGAGATGTTCTGCTGATTCGGAGTACTCATTCGGGGAGGCACTTATAACTCTGCAAGGGATATCCGAGCGAAGGTAAATAGCTACGCCGCCATCCGCTTTCCCAACTCTGTCGTTCCGATAGAGCTGGTATCCAGGCAGCGAGAACATAGTGGATGGTAAAGTTGGCTTGAGAAATGATTAAAATACAAGATTACCATCTACATGTTTGCTACTGAACGACCCGAGTAGGTCCGGATAACTGGAGTGAATGCTCTGGGCGTTAATATGAACAATATTAAAATTATTCCCCAGGCCCGCAAAGACAGACGTCAGTTCGACGGATAGCGGTCTCTCCACAAAGGAGTTATCGCTCTCCGCACTAATACAGGGTGTTAACGGGGTCGTGTAGCAAGAAAGAGAAAATAGACTTGGCACTTAATTAGGAATACAACGCTGTAGATTGGAGTGCATAAATTAGCACTTTTTTCGCAGGTAAAAAAAAAACTAAAAATGAATCCCTATTTATTAATTATTATGGTCACCCTACGGTGACGTGACCCTTATGACGTGACGGTTGACAATTACCTACTACTTAAATAATAAATAAATCTAAAATACATAAAACTACACAAATAAACCACCCCAGAACGCTCCCGGACCAAAGGTGCCCATTACGCTGGCAGCGTTGCCGCGCTGCACAGCAAGTGAGACCTTTGCACCAGGAACGCTCCGGAGCGGTAGTCATGGCCTCGGTCCCTCAAGCGACGCCCAATGTCCCTGATGAAGGCCCTACTACTTACTCATCTAATCATTTGTTTATTAAAAAGGTTTTATCATGAATTAATAGGGTAACCATAATCTGAGTTATTAACTGGGATAAATAAATTGTTGATTAGTTCAAAAAAGGCTGTAATTTTTTAAAAATTTGCCCTATACTTGAAATCGCATTAATTCTTCGAGTTAGGACCGATAGGTTTGAATCATGACCCCGTTAACACCCTGTATAGTCATCACTTGAAGAACATGAGAAGAAACTGTTATCAATATTACATAAACTATCCATACCAAATAAAATAAATATATATTAATAATATAATAAATATGCTAGAATGCGTTATCTAACACAAAATAAAACTACAACTACACTACTAAATAAATATTGACCTAGACCCTAACCACACAGGAGTGATGAAAGGAATCTGGTAAATAATAAGATCCCATAATATAAAAAACAAAAGACAAAAACACACAGGGCAAAAGTCACGCACTTTTGTTTTGTAGACAGCGAGTCAAGATAAAAAAAAAATATACAAAATGTATAGGTTCGTAGACGATGCGGTTTGGCAGAAATCGGAACACAACTTTATATTTAAAAAGTGAGCCCAGGGTGACATTTCATGACAGTGACAGATTGACAAATGCAAGGAAAAAAAAAAAATATTTATAGTCGGGCAAATGCAAAGAAGTTCGAAGAATAAATAAACCTACCTCCCAAAGCATGGCACAAGAGAATTACCAGCATAGGACTTGTAAAATGAGGTCGTTTCGAACATGCCACGGCGAGCATCTGAAAACCACACTCCGGCTAACTAACCCCACATCACCAATCACTTCGCAGCCCGAGCTTGAGACGCACCTCTCCTCGTAACGACGCCTTTGACGGTGCCCGCCGAAGTCTGCGCAGTAGGTTTCTGGAAGGACTTTAGCGGATGACCTACTTTTGTTGACCCTGAGGGGTGGAGGGGGGGATGGGGGAGGGGGGTAGATGCCCCCCCTACTACTCCCCCCCCGCGGAAATGCCTAGTTTCTGAGATATGATTATTTAAAGTTTTGAGGTTATGATATGTTGTCTAAATTAAAACAAAATTTAGACTGACCTTGATCTTTAAGTGGAGGGAGGGGGAAGGGGGTAGATTCCCCCCCCCCTACTACTCCCCCCCCGGGGTCATTTTTCTGCCTCAAAACTCAAAAAACTCAAAACTCAAAACGTTTATTCTGTAAATAGGCCACAAGGGCACTTTCACATGTCATTTCATTTCATTTCATTTCATTTCATTTCATTTCATTTCATTTCATTTCATTTCATTTCATCTCGATACCTTTCTCCTCCACAAATGCTCCAAAATGCTATCATCAAAATTTACATGAAAAGTAGCCACAATAACCTACTCTAGCCAATCGTTTTTGTTTGCATACGCTGCTCTCCGCTCCGCTCCGGTTTAGCTTCTTCAACGTTCTAACATAACCTATAACCCGATTGAAAAGTAGCCACAATAACCTACTCTAGCCAATCGTTTTTGTTTGCATACGCTCCGCTCCGGTTTAGCTTCTTCAACGTTCTAACATAACCTATAACCCGATTGAAAAGTAGCCACAATAACCTACTCTAGCCAATAGTTTTTGTTTGCATACGCTCCGGTTTATCTTCTTCAACGTTCTAACATAACCTATAACCCGATTGAAAAGTAGCCACAATAACCTACTCTAGCCAGTTGTTTTTGCTTGTAAATATCGAGAGAACAAGCAAATAGAACATTCGCGAAACTACTAGAAAAGGGACTACTACTTTGCCGCCCAACCAAAAACGCGGCAAAACGCCCCAACAAAATGCGTTCCGTTTTAAACAAAAATGACAACCTTTTTATTATCAAAAGTGATATTTTACGAAAGAAATACTAAATTAACTTTGATTGACGTAAAATAAATAAACAAACATAAATTGCAAGTTAAATGAACGTTTTTATTAAAATAGGTATTATAAAAAAAATATTCCACATTTCCTCATTTTTTTAGAGAATTCTCATCTTTTCAAATATGCGTACAACGAAATGTAGGTAATATATTTTGACCACAGACAAGATTTAAACATATTATTTGCGTTGCGTTACATCATTTTACAAAGTATTTTCAGATTTTCAAAAAATCATATCTTAAAAACTATTAAATTCCGCACCCTGAAACTTTCAGGAAGATGATCAAATGACCCCAACATGATGCTAAAAAAGTTTGGACGCCCCAGTGAGTAGGTCATCCGCTAAAGGTGAGCCAGGTTTCTTCCCCTTGTCGGCTAACTGTGGGGCATCCTTACTGGGGAACTTGTTCATGAGCGGCCGCAACTCCGTCCAGCATTCGATCTTCTGGCGAGTCTTGTTGGGCAGGTGCAGGAAGATTCGGCCATCGGAAGTCCATGAGTTATTGACCCCGAAGTGTTTTCGCGCTGCCATGAACACATCATGCCGCGACCTTGTGAGGAACTCCGTTATGGTGATGCCGGAACCCTTGAGGGCTTTCTTCGAGTCCCACACCTCGCTACGTGCTTTGTAGGATGCAAAGCGCACTAGGAGGGGCCTAGTCTTGGCCCCCTTCGCTCCCAAGCGGTTACCTAAATTTATTAAACGTCATTTTTTGCCGCTTCTCTACATTGGACCGCTGTGGAAGAGGAGGGTGGAGAAACTACCACATATTGATTTTTAAAACCCTTTTGAAATTGGTTGTGTTTTAGAAAATAAGTAGATTACTATGTTAATTATTATAAATAATATGCAGGAATAAAGAATTACAAAATTATATACAGCGGGTTCTGTGTTGAGTTAGATTTACCCCACGCAGTCTTGTCATTTACATAATATTGACAATCAATCAATCAAATTAATATCGCTTTTAATATTTGTTTAAAATACGTTTTTACAGGAATGGATATTGAAATGGTTATTTCAAAACTGTTTACAGATAGCAAATCCGCCTTAAAAGAATGGCTCGACTTACAAGAATTGTCTGTAAATAAATTTAAAAATGTTGTTAAAAATCACTTACGTAAAAAGGCTTACTGCAAAATATCAGATTATGTAGAAGAGAAGACTAGAAAGCTTGGGAAGGTGTTTGCTCCAAATCTCTAAAAAATAAGCTGGAGGTTTCTAGTCGCCTCTTTGCCTGCAGCATCTTAAACATTGAGGTGACGGATTTTAAATGGAGTTCTATATTTCCCTATACCTTATATATGTGTTAGTTTTAAGATTTGACATTCTCCTAATGTAACCTAAGTGTTTCTTATGGAAATAAACTCTTTTTGAATTTTGAATTTAAAATTTTTGAATTTTGGATTTTGTTAACCTTGACATGCTAGGACCTCTGTGGTGTTGCGGTGTAGGCTGTGCTTCCCAAGCGAGCAACAGTAATTTACAGGAGGTTGCGAGAAACTCATGTCACAGTTGAACTGCTGACTCTGGTATAATAATTGGGCGGACGAGTAAAATAACACTATTTTTGGTAGCAATTGTAACACCCATGCACCTAAACGTATCCCCTGGGTAGTGTAACCAAGCGACAGTTCGTAAAACGAATATATTGTCACAGTCTTTTCTTATAAAGGCTGGCAAAGACAATGTTGAGCCCTTGTTGGACAAATAGTTTTAGCTACTTTAATGTTACTCTTTCCCGCATCAAAACCCATTCGGGCATTATTGTAAAGGTATTTAAACCCCACCTGTCTGGTGTACTCGTTATAATGTACTTACTACTTCTAAGAAAACAATAACCTAATCAATAATTAACCAATAATCGAGTAATTATAAGAATGTCTGAGCAAAAACAAGTGTTTTGTTTTAACAAGTGTGAAACAATCAAACCTAAATGAAACAGTGGAACGGGCTCCTAGCGACGTTGCAGTAAGTTTGCAAGGTAAGGAGAATGCAGTTTATCAGAAATACCTGCAAGTTTTTCAAGCTAAGTATAGAGGTACATCCTTCAAGAAATATTTTGCTGAAACAGAAATCGAGAATCTTAGCTTTTTAGACGAGAAAACAGTAATATATAAATTAAAAAATTAGGACACCCCAGGCAAATTAATGACACCTTACGGCCATAGTTTGGTTCATTTGTTTGGATAGGCTGACAAGAAATACAATTTGAACCGCTGAAGCAATTTTAATGGATAATATAGCTTAAAACTATCGCAGTATTGTTAAAAATTAAAAAACCGGTCAAGTGCGAGTCTAAATCGCGCACGAAGGGTTCCGTACCACCGTTCAATGGAAGCGATGGTGTGGAGTGAATAGTTTGGATTTTACACAGCAAAATATTGTTTACAAAGTTATTGGTGCGGTTACTTTCACACTCCATGTACGTAACCAGGTGCATCCATAAGTTTGTATGTGGTATTGAAAGAATAGTTGTATGGGAGCCCCCTTAAATATTTCTTTTATCCTGTTTTTTAGTATTTGTTTTTATAGCGGCAACAGAAATACATAATCTGTGAAAATTTCAACTCTCTAGCTAGCTAGGTTCTTGAGATACAGCCTGGTGACAGACGGACGGACGGACGGACGGACGGACAGCGAAGTCTTAGGTTCCGTTCTTACCCGTTAGGTACGGAACCCTAAAAATGCATTCGTCCACCCGTTTGTGCGCTACAGTGCCATAGACGGACACACAGTCAGACAGACGCTGCAAAATTATAACACCCCTCTTTCCCAACGGCGCGTCTTTAGAACGCACAATTTGGTATAACAATTAGTATTGTGCAAAGTCCAAAGGGTATGCTCAGTTTGCCGTCGACCAATAGCTAACTAATCGCAGTGCGTGGAAAATATACAGTCGGCCGCTCACTGGCTGAGCGATGAGAAAGTATACTACCATTTTCTTGTTTATAATAAACTAGCTGACTCCGCGAACTTCTTCGAACGCGAACCTATTCCCGCCTTAGCTCCCGCGTGGTGGCGCAGGTGTGGTTGGAGGCAAAAAGGTTGCATTCATCGGAGGTTAGATTCAAAAACACGTCACGTTATCTTTCAGATACACTTGACACTGGCCGAATTAACCTCAAATGAGGTTAGAATATTTTAAAAGGAGAAGTAAATAGAATTTTCACGCCACTGCTCGGAAATATGGCCAAAGATGGATTGAAATGAGAGTAGAAAGTAGTTGTATATATTGTATATATTTGCACATAAAACAACATAAGATATAATAAACAGAAAGGACATCTACAAAGGCATGCTTATCTCTAAATAGAGATCTCTTCCAGCAAACCCAAGGTAGTTCTTAGTAGTAAAATTCAAAAACAGTCAAACAAAGATTTGCAAAGTAAAATGTAGTGTTTAGCGGCCTTTTTTACTTTCTACTCTGTTATTGGTCGATTATTTTTGACAATAGTAACTCGTTCAGAAAATAACAAAATTATTAGAGCAACATTACATTTGTGCGTTTAATTAAAAAATTAAAACGTCAAATTCGCTCAATGAATGTGTACTTTTACGATTGTAAGCGTTTTTTATTTAAGTATGTGAAAAACGCCTTTGCATGCTTAAAAAAAATTTAAATAAAAAATTTGAAAAGGCGGGATGGAAAATTTCTTCTGTCTGTTGTTTAGATCGGAAACAAACATTCAGATAATTGTGTATAATTCTGTACGATTTGAAATAAAAATAAATAACAATGAGTGACACGAGTACGGACATGGATCTTACACCGCCGGAAATTCAAAACACTGCATAGTCAGTGATTCGAAATTTATTGCCCATTAAATCCCGAAATAAATATAAGAAAGTGTATGAAAATTTCAAGACATGGCAAATAAATAAAAAAACAAACTCTTTCTCTGAAAATGTAATGCTGACGTATTTTGATGAACTCTCAAAAAAATATAAATCCTCCACTTTATGGGGAATTTATTCAATGCTAAAGGCAACGCTTAATACGGAGCACAACATCAATATCAAAAACTACACCAAGTTACTAACTCTATTGAAACGGCTATCAGAAGGCTTTCAATCAAAAAAATCAAATGTCTTGACAGCGGAAAATGTTGAAAGTTTCTTGAGAGATGCGCCTGATGAAGTGTTTCTAGCAACAAAGGTAAGTTATTTCACAACGTGACCGATGGTTATTTTTCCTTTCCGTTGCTTAATATATTTTGTATCAACCAAATTATTATCATTATTACAGGTCATTTTAATATTTGGAGTAAATGGGGCATGCAGGACAGCTGAATTAATTAATATAAAAACCGGTCAAGTGCGAGTCCAAATCGCGCACGAAGGGTTCCGTACCACCTTTTAATGGAAGCGAGATGGTGTGGAGTGAATAGTTTGGATTTTACACAGCAAAATATTGTTTACAAAGTTATTGGTGCGGTTACTTTCACACTCCATGTACGTAACCAGGTGCATCCATAAGTTTGTATGTGGTATTGTTGTATGGGAGCCCCCTTAAATATTTATTTTATCCTGTTGTTTAGTATTTGTTGTTATAGCGGCAACAGAAATACATAATCTGTGAAAATTTCAACTCTCTAGCTAGCTAGGTTCTTGAGATACAGCCTGGTGACAGACGGACGGACGAACGGACGGACGGACAGCGAAGTCTTAGTAATAGGGTCCCGTTTGGAACCCTTCGGGTACGGAACCCTAATAATCGATGACATTGAAGAACACCACGATATGATTTTGGTCAAACTGAAAAACACTAAAACAAAAATTGATCGGTCGTTTATCATTCGTGATGAATTTTTGGAAATTGTCAAAAAATATCAAAACCTTCGCCCGGAAAACGCGGGATGTGATAGATAGATTTTTCCTAAATTATTTTAATGGTAAATGTACCTATAGGCCGGCATAAACTTGGTGCTATACCAAAAACGATCGCGGCCTATTTGAAGCTACCGGATGCTGAATCTTACACCGGTCACTGCTTTCGAAGAACCTCGGCAACTCTGCTAGCAGACTCCGGTTCCAATTTAACCACATTGAAAAGGCATGGCGGTTAGGCATCGGATAAGGTGGCAGAAGGATACATAGCAGACTCAGTAGAAAATAAAGTCATAGTCAACCACCAAATTAATGAGACGATAAATTTACGTGCTCGTCCGTCTACATCAGCAGACACGAAAGCAGGACCATCAACACCTAAGGAAACCTTACTGTCAAATTCACCTCATCCTGCATCATTCGATGATATCCCATTAGCATCACACTCCATACCGGCCGAAATTACACAAAATACTAATATAAATGTTCCGGGAAAAAACATTTCCTTGTCATTCCACAACTGCCCTAATGCGAATATCAATATTACTTTTAATTAAACTGTGTATTATGCTGTGTACTGTAGTGCTCCTAGCACCCTGTTTTATTTCCTTACATTAGGCGTGAAAAGAACATAGTAAATGCCTCGGTAGAAAGTGCAATAGATGGACGAGAACAAACTCGTCCATCTATTGCTTACTTTCTATACCTGGACAACAATGTACTATTGACGACTTGAACTGACAGATTGACAGCCTGCAACTACACCAGCGACATCAGTAATGAGATTTTTAGATTAGGTGTCATTGCGGAAGATGGAGGAAATCTAAAACTAATTTATTTAAAAAAAAAACTGTTTAATTTTTTCCCGTGTTTTTTTTTCGATATTTTAATAGTTATTCTGCTATTCGGAGCTGAGGCGAATCCAACAACTAAGAGACGATAAAATATGTCTAGTCGATCTTGAGTTGTAAGTAGTGTAACTAACGTGACTTTGTTTCATATACTTACGGCACAGACTTACGGTCGATTTTTCTATCCTCAGATAAAGTTTATAAGCCTGTTGATCTGAGGAATTTGATAGAATTTGTACGGTGAAAAGTCAAAAAAATTACCTGCCTGGGGATGGAACTATCGCCACTTAGTGTTTTATCTATCTAAGTAACAATTGGTCAATCAATGCCCAAAACTTCGAACCAGAAGGAATGGAGGCAGAAAGTAGTGGGCCTTAGGCTTCGTTCTTATCACGGCCGACTGTGAAGTGGCGTGTCTATAAGGAAACATGACAGTCGGCGCTCACTGTAATCAGAGCCTTCTTGAGACTCGCACGTACCTACTCAATAACATCTACATGACCACAATGGATTAACAAAAAATATCCCACTGCCACAGCATACA
Organism: Argyresthia goedartella; assembly: GCA_949825045.1. NCBI lineage: Eukaryota > Metazoa > Arthropoda > Insecta > Lepidoptera > Argyresthiidae > Argyresthia > Argyresthia goedartella. The sequence goes on from OX463815.1 coordinate 12,498,320, forward strand.
AATAAATTGCTCTAAGGTACAATATTGTCTGCCTTCCCACGACAGTACGTCGGCCATTGTTTCTAAGTAAATTGTTAGTTATTAGCCGGACCTGGTTCTTTGACAATAAGGTTTTGTGAACATCATTCCTGTCTATGTCATTTTTATGACCTATCCTGAGAAAAAAATACTATTATTTCAGAAAAAATTGTGTAATAGATAGTTTGATACTTAAATTAAGTAAGTAGACTTTTTGCATTTGCACTTGCACTGTTCATGTTACCTATGTTATTTTTATTTTACTCCCTTTAAATTGTAAAATCTGTTTTGTGTGCCAAATAAAAACATATAAAAATAAAATTAAAAACCCTGAGTAGAAATAGTACATTGTTAAATAGGCTGGGAAGTCAGCAATAGATGGACGACTGAGTTCGAGAGACGAATCCATCTATTGCACTTTTAGCCGAGATATTACTTAGTGCTTTTCACGTCTACTGCGAGGAATTTAATATTCATATTCATATTCATATTCATATTTATTTATTGATAACGTCAGTTACAAGTCATTTGTAAATATAGTTAGTTCATGAATGTCAAATAAAATTACATTAAAATTAAATTGTGTCAAATTAAATTAAAATAATAATAATAAATTATATTGAATTATATAAAAATATAAAAATAGAATAATTTACTTAATTAACACAAATGTTGTCTACCTAGTTGGGTAGGTCTAGGAATTCCGAAAAAGAATAGAAGGTTTGCTCGACAAGCCAGCGCTTCAGGCGCAGTTTGAAAATGCTTGGATTGGGAGCATCGGTTACGTTGGCGGGAAGACGATTATATACTGCCGGACCCATGACGTGAGTCATCTTCGATGACTTCTCCAATGTGTGGGGGACCGTCGCGAGTTTGTGACCGTGGCGGTGTGTTTTGCGGAGCGTGCGGAATGAGATAATAATAATAATAATAATACCTTGGACACTATTTCCACACATTGATCTAGCCCCAAACTAGGAGTCCCTGTATCTTGGGTACTAGACAACGATACACAAATAGATAAATATTCAAAATCAATCTTATTTAACATCAATGTTCATAATAAATTTTCTTACGACCGACATTGCTGACTCAAGAGTCAGCAATGTCGGTCGTAAATGACGTCAACCGAATTACAAGTAATTCGGTTGACGTCAACGCTTCTATATCGATCGATGAAGCCGTTGTAGATCAAACTTTTTTTAAATTTCGTAATTAATTTATCATCGAAAATTGGCTCATCGAAAATTTCACTCATTAAAATGTTCACTCTCCCGCCTATTTTAACTTCCTACCTTTTACTTTGTGGGGCCAAAACGGAGAAGCATTTCCCCAATTGCCCAGCAATGGGACATCGTAAAATATTTGTATGTAATACTGAAATTCCTTAATAATTATGCATAAATATACTCAAATAATTCTTTCTGGGACTTCTAATCAATTAAATAACTGCCCGGATTTTTAAATCAAACCTCATGAAAAAATATAGCGTTGTTTTTTTCATGTGGCGTGGCAGAGGCACGGTTCCGCTTATGTTTAGCCAGCCATTCAATACTCAATTTGACGTGTCAGGGGGCTAGCTCATCGCCTCAACTATGGAGGTAAGACGGTTTCAATAAGATGTTTTCCATCACCGTTAGAACTTACGTACAAATCACCTGCGTATAAATCTAACGTCTGCCTATAACCTTTCGGAATTAGGTCAGAAAGAGCTTAAAGCTTCATTGGTCAACAATAGCATCGGAATTGGAAATAAAATATAGCCCGACATATTTATACCTTTATTATTATAGTCATAGCACTTAACTAGTGGGTAATGCAGTAGAATGGTGCGGGAGGGTTGTGTTTTCAAATTCCTGTCTAGGTCATTCGTATGACCTATCCTGATCCCTGACTAGAAAAAAAATACGATACTGACATAATTAATTAATGGAATACATTCAGAGTAGGTTTTTTTCAAAATCATAAACAAAAGCCAGACTCGATAATCCATTTTGCGTGAAGGGGGCTGCCTATCGCCGCAGTTATAGAAATATTATATATTCTTTTTACCGTAAGGTAGTCAAAACTGTTAGCTGATAAACTAACCTGTTAGTTGATCTATATCTCTGCAGCTATTATACTGATGAAGCCACTGAAATATTAGTATTTTTCAGTTACTTTCACAGCAATAAGTCATATGGCATTCTGTTGTGGGGTAAAGCTGCGGTTATCCAATCCGTATTTGTGCTTTGTTGCAAAAATATTAACACCTTTTGCGATGTTTATAATTTCAACACTAAGAATATAAACTGAATATACTGAGACTCCTTTTGAAGAAGGTTAATGGTTCATTTATGGGAAACTTTATACGCTTTTATAATAAGTTACCAAATGGAATTGATCAATTACCAACGCCAAGGTTTAAAAATATTATAAATGTTATCTAATAAAAAAAATACACTATTAATGATTATGTTTAAGATAAAACTGCATGGCCTCAGTGCCCCAGCTCTATGATAGATAATAATAATTAACGTTACTTTTACAAATGCAATAATGTAATTTAATAGTCTATATAAAATTAACGTTTTTAACGTAGAATTGTATTTTCATAAACGAACCATTAACCTCTGCAACCGAAGTCTAGGTTCATTCAGTTTGTTTTTCTAGTGTTGAAATTATGAACATCGCAATTTTTTAACCGTCTGTTACAAGTCTGTTACCAAGAAACTAGAGCTTATGGTCATGCTCACTATAATGTCTTTGCTTGCGGCGGCTCTGTGTAGCGGGTTGCTCCCCTCCCTTAAATATGGTGAGGGGGGTGATGACTGGTGTAAAAGTTATCCTCGTGAACGTGTGCTGCTTGGGGGGACTGGTCTAGTCTGGTTTCTCATAAATTATTTTCATTACAGCTTTTGTTCGTTCTTATTTATTTATTTTCTAAAATTTAAATTTTGATACATCTTATTGGCACTTACAGATACGATGTTACAATAAACTTCAACTTCAAACTTCTTTTTTTTATTCAAAATAGATTCTTACGAACACTTTTTGAATGTCATTTGAATCTATTTATTGCAAGAAAAACTACTACCGCTTCGGAAAGTGTTATGGCAGTGGAGAAGAAGCGGCGCAAGAAACTCGTACACGGCCTACTTTTCTTTTCTGTATCTTTTTTTTTTTCAAAAATACTTGTGTTACAATCGTCCGTGGTTCTTGTGCTGCGCTGTAAAATCAGAGCTCCATACCTCTTTGTTCTTCATGTAAACATCTAACCTATAATTTGCTTTATAACATAATGTTTTTTAACAATGCCTTCATATTTATTCTCTGAAAAATTTAAAATCTCTTCAAATATCGTCATTAGATTAGATTATTTTTATATCGTATAAAAAAATGACATTCCCGTAGAGTTTCTTGGTGCCATCTTCTCTAGCAGTCTTATTTCCAAAGCACTGGTAGAACTAATGGAGTTTCCTTTTCCTGTGCGAGTTTTTCAAACTGTAATCAGTTACCCATATATATGAGAATTAAGTGTTTGTCTTGTAAAACATCATTATTTTTGCCTATTTGCAATAATTGAGTTTTAAGTTTTGAATAAACGTAACATCTTAATTTCCCCACTGAGAAGCACAGGATACAAGTTCGATAGAGCCATACTCCGTCACGCTGGCTCAGTGCGGGTTGACGGACGTGTTGTACGATAAATACTGCTCAGCGATAGTAGCCGGGACCTACAGATTAAAGTGTCATCCGATACACCGAATGTACGATAATGTATTTAAGATCTATCATCCCATGGTACATGGTCAGCATAGGGTTCGAACCCGCATCTCCTGCGTGAGAAGCAAGCGGGAAACTAAGCAGCGTGAAGGTCATTTTTTGAATAATTTTATTACCTTAAATACCTTAGCGCCTTACTACAAAAAAATAAACTACTGATCAACACTTGTTTAAAAACAAAAATGTATGTGATTTGACGTTTGTTTTGAGGTTAAACGCTGTTTAATATTTTTTGTGGTAACACGGCTATGGTCTAGACTAGACTCTCCGACTCTGGACTAGACATAGAGTCCCCGGAGAGAGTTTAATGCCCACGGGCATCTATAGATGCCAGTTTCCGTTACAGTTTTTGAATTTTATTACCATGGCATGAGGTTCGAATTCGCCTCAAAAATGTAGCGGAGTAAGGCAACCCTCCCGTACCGCGCTACTAACAACACTACAAAAGGAAGAATTATGCACGATAACTGCAACTCTTAATTTATATTTACAATCACAATTGCTTGTTACGCAATTTTAAATGGCAATGTAATGGCATGAGCAACATTTGTAAATTAAAAGGTAACCTAAACCGAGGCCTTCACATGAGCCGAAAAAAGAGAAAGATATTGATTGTTGCTTGTTTTTGGACCTCGTCACCATTGATCGGAAAGGCAAATGGTCTTACTATGTATGCATTTTCGTGCCCACCGACATGACTTAGCGTGACATATATGTGACAAAGGCCACTTTTGCACGGCACGTTCTTCCCACATTGATTGGGACAGAAAAGTACATGCCGCGCAAACGTATGTCGCGTCATGTCACTTACCTTAGTGGGCACGATGACGTCTAAAACTTTGAACTATCGATTTTAGTATTTTACTAACGCCATCTACATCACAACCAATGCTCTATGGGCGCGAAGTTTGGTTCGGCGTGGACAGCCAGCGCCGCGTAGTTCTCTCTCCTAGCAACAGATGGCGCTTGCTGTCTGAAGAATTCTGCGACGTTGCCGCTCATACTGCCGTAGGGTATGCCGCCTGAAATGGGGAATGGGAAAGGTTCAGAATGTAAATTAATTATAGATATTTACGAGAAGGGTTTTAGCCAAATCGCTTCGGTAGTTTTAGGTCAGCGCTGATAGATCCGAAGAGTGTAACTGAAATGTAGTCATATTTAAAGGCATTGCATCCTGTACCTGTAACAACCCGACAAGAGAGCAATCGGTTTTCAATCTTTTAGTTTAGTTAATTATTTAGTTAGTTTTGGCGGCTTCAGAATGCCATGGAATATACACTGCGCGAAATTTAGTTCATAATTTATTTTTTGCACACAAATCACATGGGCCATGACATATATAATAATGTGTATTTTGATGGATAATATATGATATGACTGAGACATTGAGTTGCCCAGTTAACTTAGCGATAACTGTAACTTCCAAACTTAGCGATAGCTGTAATGTTTACCTAAGAAATAATCACAGACTATGTGCGCCCCGTTTTAGACTCGCGAAGGTTAGCAATTCTTTCAAGGGTCAGTGCATTCTCTACTACAATAAGATACCTCTGGAGATTTTGAAATTGCCACTTGAGCAATTTAAAAAGCATGTTAAAGCAACTTTGTCGAAAAAGGGATATTACAATGTTCAAGATTACTTAAATGACAGGACTGTATGGGGTTAATCTGGCTCAACACAGACCTTGCTGTTAATAATTTTGTAATTATTTATTCCTGCTTATTAATCATAACAATTAAATTTTTCATATTTGTATTAGTTAAGCACAACCTATTTTTAAAAGAGATCTAAAAATCAATCTGTGGGAGTTTCTACGCCCTTCTTCTCCCACAGTGGTCCAATGTAGAGAAGAGGCAAAAAATGACGTTTGCTAAGTATATGTAAAAATCTACAGTAATAAAGTACTTTGACTATAGTTTTTGGAGAAATGCCCTTATAAAAAACAAGACACACCTGAAATTGTATACAAAGGCGAGCTTATCTCTGTTCTCTTTCATCAAACCAGGTTAAGGCGGGAAAGGTTGATGGCTGAGCAGAGCAGGGGTAGACCTACGTGTACAATAAATAATAATATAACAAAATAAACAAGCACATACATACATGTGAAGAAATATATAAAATTAAATAGTAATTAGATAGTTTTATGGTGATATAAACAGCAGAGCACCTCAGCAGTTCCGCATATGAACACAATCACGAATCGTCAGGCGAGTCATCAAACTCTACCCTTGTCCGGGTTACATCGCACATTGTTCATATTTCTGTCCTTTCACTCCGAAACTGATTTGGTCAGACCAACATTATTGTAAGATTGTATTGGCAATCTCTCCATGACGTCATACAGCTTGCAAGGCACGCCATTGTTTAAGGTATAATACTTTCCTTGGCATTCCGCATTTATGGTAACTAGTTCAAAAGGGGTTTCACCAGTCTCGGGCTTTGTCTATCTGATTTATTAGACAGCTTCCGCTGAATCGTTTTCCCGTGCAGTGACTTTCAGCATTCGCATTTTTCCGCGATTTCTTTGTTTCAACTTGTAAAATTTCTTGGTCCGACTTGTAACTTAAAAGTTAAATTTGACCCATTTCTTGGTTTTCCACTGAGCTGAAAATTTGCATGCATATGTAAATCGGATGACAATATGTAATATTTTCATGACATATGATCTGAGGATAGAGCCGGAAGGTGGCCATGGGAACACTGTACTAAACGACGCAAAACTATCGAGTTTGAACTCGTTTAGTTCGTCTTGACAAGTCCAAATTCCAAATTTCAAATTTCTTTATTACTGTAAATATTTACATATCTTAGCAATCGTCATTTTTTGCAACTTGGACCACTGTGGGAGAAGAAGGGCGTAGAAACTCCCACAGATAGATTTTTAGATCTCTTTTAAAAGTTGTTTGTGCTTAACTAATACAAATATTATTATATAAATTATCATAATTCATAAGCAGGAATAAATAATTACAAAATTATTAACAGCAAGGCCTGTGTTGAACTAGATTAACTCCATACAGACCCGTCATTTAAGTAATCTTGAACATTATAATATCCCTTTTCCGACAAAGTCGCTTTAACATGCTTTTTAAATTGCTCAAATGGCAATTTCAAGATCTCCTGTACTCTGGTCCTAGATGATATCCAGGGTGTGATGATGGAACCGGAAGGTGGCCATGGGAACTCTGTAATAAAATGAGACAACCCCATCGAGTTTGGGCTTGCTACATTTGTCTTGACAATTACTCTGGTCCTACATAAGTTTCTTTCTTTTTATGGTTCCGTATTTATTAGTTCTATTTTACAACTAATAAAAGCTTATTGCAACAAATATATATTTTGTTTATTGCTTTGTTTTCAATACTCCATACTAAATACCACCCAAAATGTATGGAGATTTCAAAATATCGTAGCTTTGATCGAATCGTTTCCATAAGAAAAGTTAATCAGATTGTGAGACAACATAATAATTTTCTACAATAATTGAATATCAATAATTGAGAGATTTATTCTCCTCGAATACACCGTATTTATTTATCTTAGGAATTCCACGGAAGATTCTCCAATTGGTTCACGTTATGCTCCACCGCACAATTGCACCGTTACTAGAACTATAGTGTGGAACAGTAAATAAAAAGTTCTTGTGAACCGATTGTGTCATCTCTGTTATCCGATTTCGGTTCTTGCATAAGCATTAAGTGAGCTTCTTTCTATGGGTTCACATTTAAAGAGGGTACCTTAGATAGAGCTTGATAAAAGATAACTAAGGGTTTCATTCCCGACAAAACAGAGGGATCTTATGAGTTGTTATGTGACTGATACATAATGGAGGGCATTAATGTCAAAACATTTGATACATTATGGTTAAAATTAATATCAATGTTCAGATATGAAATGAGTTTTTACCAAGTAGTATATCATTATGCTGGTCGTAGCGTGCGTTTTTTGGACGCAGTAGGGAGGGTTTGTGATGCCTGTGTGGATAAAAATAAAAATATGTATGATTGTGCTATGCCATTACATCGTTAGTAATTATGTGTGCACTATAATTTCCTTCTCTAATAAAAATGCTTCTAAAATGTTCCTAATCTGTAACTTCTCAAAATGGAATCACCTAGTGTGAGGTCACTGTTACTACTATTAATTAACTTACACAAAAATGGACTATAGTCTAGTACTTATGCTTAATTGTAACTGCTACTCATGTTAATGTAAATCATTCTTTTTACGTAATAAATTTATTTGTATTTGTATTTGTTAGTTATAAGCGTCTGTCTGTCTGTGACACCCTAGCGCCCAAATGGGTGGCAGGATTTAAACATGGATTGTTTTGTTGCTAGAAGACTTCACCGTGATGGTTCTTAGCTATGTTTTGTCAAAATTGGTTCAGTTGTTCAAAATTTAATGAACCAATCCCAAGCGGCGTCGGTCGCAAAGACACAGAAAGTCTTCAACAACACACTTTGCCCAAATGGACACATCATGCACCCTTAAAAAGATCGATAAAGATCAATATTGCTGCGATGGCGGAGAAAGACTTCAATAATACGAGTTAGGCAATTGCCATTTCCGTCGAGACTTGTCGAGACTTGGTGCTTTTCTCAAAATAATGCAGGGAAATAAATGACAATCTTATATAAAAATACCTTTTTCAATGACATGAAATTCTCGTTAGCTTCCCTGGACTTCTTTGGTAACAATTTTTCCATGGCCAATTTGGCTTCCGCCCTTTAATTTGGCAGAGTACATTCAATCTCCATTTCACTCTCATTAGAACTCATTATAATATATTCAATAAAAATAGAGGCACAAGAAACTCTGAGGTATCTCTTTTTCAAACAAAATATTTATTACTAATATAATACATACATTTAAACATCAATAAAATAGTTGCACTTTCTTTTTAGCTCTTTAGTTTTTTTAGGGTTCCGTACCCGAAGGGTTCCAAACGGGACCCTATTACTAAGACTCCGCTGGCCGTCCGTCCGTCCGTCCGTCCGTCTGTCACCAGGCTGTATCTCAAGAACCTAGCTAGCTAGAGAGTTGAAATTTTCACAGATTATGTATTTCTGTTGCCGCTATAACAACAAATACTAAAAAACAGGATAAAAGAAATATTTAAGGGGGCTCCCATACAACAATACCACATACAAACTTATGGATGCACCTGGTTACGTACATGGAGTGTGAAAGTAACCGCACCAATAACTTTGTAAACAATATTTTGCTGTATAAAATCCAAACTATTCACTCCACACCATCGCTTCCATTGAACGGTGGTACGGAACCCTTCGTGCGCGATTTAGACTCGCACTAGACCGGTTTTTTAAATTAATTTTGTGTCCCTTTTACGCGAGAGGCAAAGGTCTCTAGACCGTTAAGTTAGTTTGTTTTCCCGCTAATGGTAGGTATTTTTTTCGTATGCTTTTTTTAGGCGAAGGCAACTCGATTCATTTATTTATTGCTTACATTTGGTAAAAAGATGTTAGATAAAATGTGTCCCAGAACATGCGCCCTGCAAGGGCATTGCAATATAAACATATCCTAAAACTAATTAGAATTAGTTAGAATTTTAAACATTTCAAAACATAACATTATTATTATACATAGTTATACTTATTGCACAAAGATTGTTTAAACAATAATTAAAATATAGAATGTTAAGCTTTATCGAAAAATTCTTGCAGGCTATAGAATGAATTTTCTATTTAGTGTTTTGTTAATGTTTTTTGAAGGTTGGTATGTTTAATATATTTTTAATTGCTGTTGGTAACATATTATATATTTTATCTACACACGTATCATAAACCCTCTTTACTGCGTTCAAATACCGCACGTTACGATCTGCATTATGTTAAACTACTTGGTAAAACTCGTTTCGTATCTGGAAAACTACACATAATGGTCATTATGTGTAGTTTTTCTACATATAATGACATTCAAATTTCGAACGCCGACGCCCACCCGCGTGCCGTCCCTAGTTTGTCTGTGAAGTTGGTACTGACATTCAAATTTCGAACGCCGACGCCCGTCTGCGTGAAGTTGGTACTAAAGAACAAGCTAAACAATTGCAGAACCACAATGCCGGTCAAACATGCGGTTCTTGGACACATCAAAGAGAGCTTATGATATGTGTGTAGATAAACTAGTGTATGTAACTGTACATAATTAGGCATTAAAACTCTCGAGTGATATTATTATGAAACTCGCCTTCGGCTCGTTTCATAAACCCACCCTCGAGTTTTAATGCCCTCCATTATGCAGCAGTCACATAAACTACTATTAACACACATATTATACGGGCCTGAATCTACTAAAACTAAGTTTGATTGATATGTAGCTAATATAATACATACATACTAACGTGTACGTGGCCTTAGGTTAGTAGGTCGTTCACGGATAGGAAACAGGTGTTGGTGTTTTCTAACAAATATGTAGGCTTCTAAGATATAGATGTTAGTGTGAGGATTTCGAAAGATTTAAAATATTGTCTGCAACTGGTCATTTGATCTATATTAGCTATTATTCTTAAACATTTCTTTTGAAGTGTAAATAGGTTTCCTACGTCAACACTATTTCCCCATAACACAATTCCGTATTGCATCCGGGAATGTACATAGGCATAGTACGCCATCAATGCCGTATCCGAATCAGTTGCTTTTTTTAATTTCTTTCAATGCGAAGGAAAAACTTGATATTTTAGAGCGTTTGCTTACGTGTTGTTTCCAGTTAAGGTTGGAGTCTATGTGAATTCCTAGCAGGCAGTAGGAATTCACACATTCTATGTCCTCATTTCTAAAAGTAAAATTTATTTCTAAAGGTTTTCTTTTACCAAAGGGTAAGGATGAAATTGTATTATTTTTGTTTTGCTGAGGCTTATGTCAAGATTGTGATCTTCAAGCCAATTTATAATTGTTTTAAATGTTGATTGTAAATGTTTATGTAAGATTTGTGTGTCAATAGTAGGGATTAAGACAGATGTATCGTCAGCGAATATAGTACAGGTATGCTCAATGACTTTTGGGAGGTCGTTTGTGTAAATCAAAAACAGCAAACACCCCAGAGACTACCTACAGTTTACTATCTGTCGATAGTTGACCAACTAACGAGAAAAATAAACGTTAGTTTATCAACTAACGGTTTTGCAAATCTTACGGTGACATAGATACTGTCAAAAAAGGCATTCGTAGAGCCGGGCGGGCTGCATTGTATAAATATTTAGTGTAAAGTCCGGCTCCTTAAATAGATACTATATTATTTAGTAGAAGAAAGGATTTAGGTGCATGTTTGTGGCCGATTACAAATGCAGACGACGACGTGTCGCTTGAGCGTGTGAGGGAGACAGCGAGCATAGTTACCTAGCTCTCTCTTCACTCGCTAGGTAACTAAACTACGCTCTCTGTATCTCTGATAGGACCTCAGTGGCAGAGGCACATCTCCGATTTCTGAATTGAGAATTTAAGTAATTAATCAAATTCTTAAGTATAGCTCTGTCTCTGCAGATGTAAAAAGAATGTGACAGAATGATACTTAAGTTATAACTTAGTTAATTTCCCAGTTCAGAAACCGGCGCACAGTAGTAGTGTATTGGAACGTACCGTACGCTAGTCCGGGCGCGGGCGTCGGGATCAACCCGCCGCTGTCTGGTAGAGCTATTGCCGATGCTAGCAGTGCCAATACGCAAAGCAGGAACATTATCTGAAATTAAAGTAGAAACTCGATTATCGTAGTGGCACGAGTGAATATATTACTTTAAATACAAAAACAACACATGCCGCTAAACTCAAGTTATCCGCCTTGCAACATAATTGTATTCATTCAAAATTACAGTGAAATAAAAAGTTACATTAAAAATAAAAATGTAAATATCCTCCTGGAAATTCGTCGAAAACTAAAATAAAAATAATTAATAAAATATAATAAAATAAAGTAGGTTTACGATCGAGATGTTTACGTGATAAAGAGTGAGAGAGACGGAAGATCGGTCCACTCACTCGAACGCTATGCCAGCCTCCGCTCGTGAGGATTCCGCGTGACAAGTTTCACGGAATGACTGGCAGCGCTCGAGATGAGACGGGAGATCGGTCCGTCTCTCTCTCGTTATACCTGCGATCGCGCTCGTGAGCTTTTGGTGTGACACAAGTTTCTGAACATGTCACCCGACTAAAACGATTTTAAAGACGTTATCACGTCAAAATAATGGCTTATGTTTAAACGATTACCAAAAACGCACCTATTTTACTTATACATTCCAAATGACTGCCAGAATGGATAAATGTCCACCAAATTGTGTTTGGATAAATGATCACCAAACTTCTTTTTATGTTTTGCATACTTAAGTTTATGTTTTAAGTATTTTTTGTTGTTCCAACATGTTCAACCTAACACGAAGGATAAAGGGGGCTTCGCTTCGCTCACCCCCTTTACCCTTCACCTAAGCTACCGCATTATTTTGCCCTGATATTTTTTGCATCTTTTGGTGTGTGTGTGTTGGGTAGGAAAAAATATTTTGGTGATCATTATATTTGTTGCCAAAAATAATTATTAAAATTAAGAGAATAGGCTACCCCGAGTCATGCATGGTACATTTGTCGCGGTACCACGTTGCACTGCAAGGGAGATCCTCTGCATAAGATCTGACCCAGAGCGAAGGTCATCACCCCGGTCCCTCAAGCGGCGTCCTGTCTCTATTTCCTGTCTCTATTTTTGATGTGCGATTAAATACTAGCCCTTATCAAATAACCGTTCTCGATTCATGAAAAGTGTGTCGGAACAAAATGATGCTTGATAAATTGATTATAAACTATATAAAATTTAACACACAAAAACTATATCACTTCCAATTTCTGCGCACTGCGCCACGAAATATTTGAAATATATTTCGTCGTCAAAGAAAATCGATAAATATTTAAAATTAGTATTTTTCGATGTTTTTTGCTGAAATTTGCTACAATACCGCCCAAATATGTATGATTGCAGTAATGAATAGAATATCCACTTAAAAGAAGCATAAATAATTTCTCAACTGTTGAATTTTACGTAGCTATTGTAGCTATATTTTGAAAAAAATATTCATTCAGCCATTCAGCGAAATATAAATAATTAAACTATTGTGAAGTATAAAAACGTTTCGTACCAGTACAGAAAACTTAAGAAATTTATAAAAAAAAATGGTTGTTTGTAAAGTAGGTTTACGATCGAGATGTTTACGTGATAAGCCTCCGCTCGTGAGGATTCCGCATGACAAGTTTCACGGAATGACTGGCAGCGCTCGAGATGAGACGGGAGATCGGTCCGTCTCTCTCTCGTTATACCTGCGATCGCGCTCGTGAGGTTTTGGTGTGACACAAGTTTCTGAACATGTCACCCGACTAAAACGATTTTAAAGACGTTATCACGTCAAAAATATAACAATATCAAAAACCGGCCAAGTAAGTCTGGATCGCGCGAGCGTTCCGCAGAATGTTTTTTGATGTAACTGATGTAAAGTATGATGATAGAAACAATATCATTTATTTATTTATAAATATAACAATTTAGTAGTGTAACAATAAGACATTGCTTCTTGCCTTTCATGATCCTAAAACCAAAAGGGTGCTTCACCCTATTGGTTTTGTTCCCTTGAGAGCAAGCAAAGTCAATAATTTAGGGCCGTATCTTTTGATTGCGTTTACCTTGAGTTTGCACAGCTTTGAGTAATATTTAAAAGGTGATAGTGATGATGATAATACATGTGCAAAAATTTCAAAGGCCAGAGTTGCGTGTGCGCTTCATTCACTTCGGGAGTTAAGAAATAAATAATGCCTCATTTTTAAGAGCATATTCTATTCTTATTAGTATTTGTTAGGTCGATTATTATTGGTTTTGGTTGTTGTGTTGGAGTCACAGATCAGACAAAGCACGGATGTGGCTACATCTAGGCTAGTATATTTTTGTTACTTTCATATTGTCATGTCCTATGGTATCTTGTTGTGGGAGAGCAGCGGATATTCAAACTATTGACGTGATAACGTCTTTAAAATCGTTTTAGTCGGGTGACATGTCCAGAAACCAAAACCTCACGAGCGCGATCGCAGGTATAACGAGAGAGAGACGGACCGATCTCCCGTCTCATCTCGAGCGCTGCCAGTCATTCCGTGAAACTTGTCACGCGGAATCCTCACGAGCGGAGGCTGGCATAGCGTTCGAGTGAGTGGACCGATCTTCCGTCTCTCTCACTCTTTATCACGTAAACATCTCGATCGTAAACCTACTTTACAAACAACCAATTTTTTTATTTTACAGAAATGAGCTATTCGAGAAATGTTTCTTCATTATAGTAGTATTTTTTGAGTAAACTAAACATTCAGCAAAGACAATCAATAAATATTTTAAAATTTTCATATTTTGGCAGAGTGCTTCGAAATTATAAGTGTTATCGCTTTGGTGTGTGTTAAAGCTTTGTAGTAAATTTATAAAGGATCATTTCGATCTAACAATTTTTTCTCACACACACCCGAGCCGTATGCAGAGTAAGTAATCCTGGGAATCGATAAGCAAGATTATAAATGCGACGTGGGCTGGGCGTTATTTTACAATCCAAGAGAGTCCATCTTGCCTTTGCAGACAGTAGACCCAGTATTCCCTCTGGATATATTGGTGCACCAAAAAGTGTACGATTACTTATCAATATCCCTATTCCTGGGGCCAGTGATTCTAAATCCGTTGACACATCTGTGAATCCCTACTGGAACAGGCAAAAAAACTCACATTTCTGTTTGTTAACTTGAATCCCCAGCCCCGCTTAAACTGAACAAGACACGAGGTCTTCAGCCTAGCATCGTCCAAATACTAAACGTTAAGTGGTGAATACAAGTTGGACACAATACACTGTATTGTAAGGCTATAGATTAATGTTCCCAATGGATCACCTTGGTGCGCCCTAGCTTGTGACTGTCTCCAAAAAAACAAGTTAACTTTATTTATGGTAACATTGGTGGGTAAACGGGTACAACTTAAGGAGTTGTCCGGAAGTACCTTGCGAATTAGCTGTGATGTAGTAACTGGCCATGACCTTCTAATGTTACATCAGGCCAATGACTATGTTACTGTTACCTGTGAGTGGTTCTCAATGACTGTGTTACTCTTACCTATGAGTGGCTCTCAATGCGTGTGTTGCGGAAATATTTTTGCTTTATAAAGGTTATGGATTTGGAAATAAAGTGCCTTATTTTTTATTCCAAGAGGAATTATTTCTTGAGGGTCAGGGTGGAAACACAACCGAATATAAAAACGTGTTTGTTGGTTTGTGACTTATATATCACCTAGGTTAATAAATAATTAATAATTATGTATTATTATAATAAGTTATGTTTACCTTTATGTTATGCCGGATTGTTAAGGAAACGGCAACAAATTTATTGTTTACCAATACCTAAGGTAAGTGGCGGCATGGACCAATAAAACTAGAGGACAGACAACCGTAGTACTTTGAAGCGTAATTCGATTTTTAGTTTAAAAATATATTGCTAGATAGAGCTACTAGTTCAAAAGTTCTTTCTAGTATAGGTAGTATCGTGGTGGCGCGCTTAATTTAGGAAAGATGGCGGTATAAGCGTTAATTTCCTAAGAAGAAACAAGGCTTACGCTTACGCTATCTCTGATTTTTCGTCGATATTACTATGAATTATACTACGCCGTCATCCTAAGCACCCATCATCTATTGCGTGGTACAGCGACATCTAGAAATAATACAGGATTTTAGCTTTCCAGCAGGGTACGTTTTTTATATATGACGTTGTCAGTCCTCTTGTTTTATTCGTCCATGGTGGCGGCATTACCGCGGTACTTTTGTTTTCGTGTTTTATTTGCGTTGGAATAACTTTCAGTACAACAAAATTAAAAACCAGTGGCTCCGTAAGCTGTAGACCGCACAAGTGACACTTTCTTTTAATTACACAAACAAACTTATGAATGCGCCTGATTACGTATATGGAGTATGAAAGTAGCCAAGCAATAACTTTGTAAACTACATTTTGCGGTCTTAAACCCAACCTTTTGACTTTTCACTAAAATTATATAGCCAGTTACCCTCACGGTCTCTATAAATCCAAAGACACCTCATTTGTTCGTCAGCCGTCAAGCTGTTTGGACTGTAGCGGTAATTTGAAATTTTAAAACCCCCACATCTCCGCCATTTAAAAAAAAATACAAAAACTGAGTCGAAACGCAATAAATATTTAATTATCAAACCTGCTCACAAAACATCACGACAATCAGTTGAAAAATGCGGCCTGTAGAGGAGAACATCCGGACACACATCTGGACACACGAAAGCATTTTTTCCTTTTTTCAATTAATGTCATGGGAGCGATACTGAAAAACGCCACCTAAGGAAGCCACAGATAATGCGTAATTTTAACCAAAGATTTGAATATGTAGATACCGCTTCAGTTTGTGAAAATTATATTTATAGCTTTCTTACTTTATCATAGTTGATTTATATTATCTTATAATAAGGTCTTATCCTTTTTGTGGCTGCTATTGGACCTCAAAATCAAAAAACAAAATATCCCGGTGATAGGACATAAATTTTAGAGGTTATACCCAAAACCGCGTTACGGTATTAGAGGAATTCAGTATCGTATTTATTTGCCTACAACTTACAGAATTTAATATCTTATTCATTAAGTTTTAAGTTTGGTTGATATAATAATAAATCTTACATTATAAAACCAATAGCCTCTAGAAATCTTATTTTATCACGAAAACTGTTGGGAGAAAAGGTCGGTTTCTTAGAGCGGTGAAAAGGGAGAGTTTCTCATCGGTCAAAAAGGCAGTCATTTTGTGTAACTGCTTACTTGAGTCTTACATTTATTATAAAATATACTGTGGTTGTTCAACTAAACTTCTTACATTATTTATATGAAAACTTTTTGATGGGTCGGAATTAGAACAATACGCACGTGTAAAACACCTATCACGGAAGGAAGATTTTTCTATCCCACGGTATTAGGCTTTATGAGCTCCTTTTTCCGTGGGTATGCCTCGGCAAAAGGAGCTTCATAAAACTTATTACCGATGCATATGATTCCTAACTTAGGGCTCCGTTATGTAAAGTTATTTGAAACAGAACAATATTTTTTTTGTTTTTGCTTTTTACATAAATAGTATGTTATCTGGGATAGATTATTATTATACAGTGTTAATTCTATACAGTAGCCATAAATTTAAGTTGTTTTATGTGTCACTATTTTTTTTAATTTAATAATTGAACTAACGTGCTCTTGCTGCAATAAGGTTTTAAAATAGGGAATTACTTTAATTTGCAGAATATAACTAACTGTACGGAACTACACCAACTTCATTTCTCACCCTCGGTATTAGGATACGACTTCGCGGCAACCAGCTCAAACATTACCCCAGTAATAGAGTAAATCGACTTGAAAGTATATGTTTTTTAAATAACAATTTTTCAAAAAGAAACATAGCATTCAAATTAATATCATATGAAACGTCCAATTTTGCACATTAAATATTTTTTATCCTGGTATACAAAATTAATCACTTTTTACAAGACACTGACATCGGGCATTAAACCAGTTCATTGCACCCTATATATTATGTAATAATTAGGCACCTACTTAATGTTTTATTATGCTTGCTTGATTATGTTATGACGTTCATTAAGTCTCAATTTTTGTGCTATTATGAATAAAAATCTTTAAACTGAACTGAACTTAACTGAGTTTTGACTCCCAAATATGATAAATATTCACCAAATTAGTTTAGTTTCACAGAACCATTGGTCACTTTCTGTCCGAATATCAAAGTTAGGTCACAATTTTAAAATACAACCTGAACCAGAAACGAAGCGAGCGGAGCGAGGCGACACCATTTAATTTAATATTAAATAGGGTGTTTAGAAACAACGTAATGCTTTCATCAAATTTCTTTGGCTTGGCTATCTAACCAAAACAGATTTGGACCCCTAATTTAGTATGTTGCTATTTGCTATAGTATTTGAGCGTCACGTGGCAATCGTAAATAATCTAAATAAACAATCAAGCAATACCTTAAATGGCCGTCAAGGTGTAAAGTACACCATACAAATGTCAAGCACTTGAAACTAGTTCAAGTTCCATTGTTAATTATAAACTTGCCATAAGTAAGATCACCTCCTTGGCACACTGATCGCGGCCTGTTATTGAAAGTTAACTACTATTAATATAAGAAGCAACTAAAGTATTTGAGTATCTCTAACACGACGACGAATTTAGGAAAATAAAACTCATTCTCAATTCACTTATAATAAATATATCGACTTTTCCTCTCTAGAGGTACATGACTACATATATCTACTACGATCATTAAAAAAATACAAAGCTTTATTTCCGACAGGTACAAGCTCTTCGGTTACGCCTAATTTTGACTTCTGTAAGTTTGGAATTAGTTGGACTATCTCAGGACTCCCGGTCAAACAACTTCATTCACATCAGCTGCTTAATCCAGGTCTTCCTTTTCGGTCCACACTTCTATGTGCTAATTAATCTACACTGCCTACGAAGCTAAGGGTCCCGGGTTCGAGTCCCGGTGGGGGCAAATATTTGTTTGATGAGAACGGATTTTTGTACCCTAGTCATGGTTGTTTATCTATCTAAGTATAATATTTATTTATATAAGTATGTGTATCGTTTTCTAGTACCCAAGACACAGGAAATCCTAGTTTGGGGCTAGATCAATGTGTGTAAAAAGTGTTATCATTATTATTTATCTCTGCCAGTCAGGAATCTACACCACTCGATATCACCTAGACGGCTAGATTTCCACTATATGCTTATTCTCATAAAACGCTTCCCCATCTTAGAAGCACTTTAGTTATAAAGTACATGCCCGTAATGAAATGACATAATGCTGGCTTAGAAGTCTAAGTGAATGGATAGAGACATTGTCGTGATGTGACCTTTACTAAGATTGATTTGGCCCATTTCCCGTGGTCGCACATTATGTTGATGTACCTACTTGTTTAGTGACCTCACTTCTATTTGATTGGCAGCTTGTCAAACGAAAACTTTAAAGAATGCTCTAAACCTAATTTGTACACTAAAACAACTGTAAAATTACTAAAATAAAAAATATGGGTGAGGGATTTTGAAAATAGAATACGTATATGGCAAGGCCAGGGCTGTCAGTTTTAATTAATTCAGTGAACCTTTAGATGATACTAATGATAAGGTATGCAACATCCTACGATGAACCTTTGGGCGCATATGTTGGTATAAATCTGAGAAAATGTGTTGAAATACTTGGTTTAGAAAACAGAGTGGCTTATGCATTTCCTTGTTATATCGAATAACAACATCACATTTATGTGCATTTCTCTCACATCAAAGAGAAAAGTTTTGTCAAGCTACTGTCCCATTCCGAGCCATAATGGTATATCACGGAAAATGCCATGCGTCCGAAAATTGAGCTCTATTTCTTTGGATTACAGCTTTTAAAGAAAGTGAAACTCCCTTAACAGTGAGTTCAAGTGAACCAGTTTGTGTTTATGGTACTTGATGGAATAAACGAACGTTTGCAATTTTATGAGACAAGAATTATTGTCTGTGGTCTGATCACTTCCCGAATTGCTAGGTTTTTTCATGAATTGTTTGAAATTTGGTTTATTCATGGTTTGTGTAGGTAAATTAGCAAAGGTAATTAGGATAAGAACTAAACCGCTAGGTAATTGAGATAAGAGTTAAACCGGTGGGTAATTAAGATAAAAGCTACACCGCAGGTAATTAAGATAAGAGCTAAACCCATCTCCAAACCTTCCTATAACAAAACCAATGACCCTAAGCTGCCTAGGCTTAGTGGATAACAAGCCATACGGTGACATTTAATTAGCTGACCAGATTTTGGGGCATTATAGTACCCATCAACATGAACAACTTTCCCCAAGAAACAAATAGTTGTAAATGAAAAAAAAACGTCCCTCAGTACATTGACCCGATCAGCTGATTACAAGTTACACTGGGAGAACCAAATTTTATTTTCGTTAGCGACCATATGTTTGTTGGGGAAAGTTGTTCCTAATTATGGGTACCATCATTCCCCAAAATATGGTCGGCTAATTAAATGTCACCTGCATAACAAGCACTACAATTACTTCTGCGCGAAGGAATTCTAATCTATACTATATTGCTATCCTTTGTTAAACCCACCGCCAAACCCAACCAAAACAAAGCAAATGGTCACTAACCTGCCCAGTGGTGATCATGTCGACGCTTTTCGTAACACTTAGTAAGTGAGTCGCGCGACCTTCCACTCGGCATTTATAGCGCGATGCAGCGCATACGGCCCTCAGACCGGCCAGCTAGGCCGTTCATGCTATGGAGTATTTCATATCGGCATCCAATATTATTGTTTAGCAATATAAGTTTTGACTTCCAAATGTGTTAAATGTTTACCAAATATAGTTAGTGCCCCCAAGTAGTTGCACAGAACCGTATTGGTTGTCATAGGTCACTTGCAGTTTTGTTATGTCACAACTTTATAATACAACTTGGAGCCGAAGTGAAGCGGAGCAGAGCGAGGCGATCCCATGTAGTTTAGTATAAATAGGGCGTAAAATGTTGGTGCACATTTTGGTAATTTGGGATGAAAATATATTTTTTGGGTGTATATTTTTACTCAATTTGGTAAGCAGTTAACCATAAACCTTTAGTAAATTGGGCTCAGCTGTGCTTCTGCCAATCGGTATTGGAAAAGAAGTGATGCTTGTGTAGTTGTTTTTTTAAAACTGCGTTTTGGAGAAGGTAGACCTCTGAAGCTTAAATTTATAGATCGCAGATAGGGTTTCCTTTTGAGTATATTTTCTATAGGACTAGCTTAACCGAGAGACTTCGTTCTGTATTGACATTAAATATAGCGGATGGCTACAGACCAATAGTTATTGAACTATTTCTCTGTGGCCATCCGCTATAACTTTTGAAAGAAGAGAGAAGACATTTTCCATATCATCTGTTCCCTTTGCGTTTTTTAAATTTTGCTATCCGTCAGAGCCTTCCCATTAAAAAAGTTAATCAAAATCGGTCCGGTAAATACATTATGCCAACGAATACATCTACTTGCGCCTTAGAGAGCGAGCAGGATAAGGAAATCGATCATCTACTAGTATTTTACAAAACAGGCGATTTCTTATTTAAAATTTATTTGGTAAAACTTACAGAATTATCCGGCTCGTTCATTTTTGCTGATTTGTACAAAGGTCACATCACAAATCAAAATATTAAGTTACCACTAGGCCACTGCTGTGATGTAGTCGGTTGGCGTGGCACAGTCTCACTTAACAAAAAATCCACCCTTTTTTAGAAAAATGCTGTTCTCAGTAAAGAACGCATTCCATTGTTATGAGCTATTTCATTAACGCCTTTACAAAATATGCTAGTAAAAACGAGGTACAATACTTTTTAAAATATTCCCTAATCTGTAGATGTTCTCAAAAAAATTACCTAATATTGAGCAGGTAATATAAAGGGATGGAATCAACCGTAGGTTGCATAATGAGCCTCAGTTAAATGTAATATTTGAAAAGAATATTTTTTGTCATTATTGAGGAATTCACTTTTTTGTTATAGTAAATATAGGTATGTACTCGTAAAATTAAAAGTCATAATTAAGTTTCTATTTTGTGCATTTTAATGTTAGCCTGGATATAGAACTTTTGAACTTGACATTAATTTGGCAGCCATGGCAAAAGCAAACAGCTAAATTAAAAAAATATTCATTGAAATACGACCCTGGCAAAAGGAGAGGCTGAAAAAAGTGGGGCAATCGGAGCATGTGGCAAAAGTGGACTAACACCCACGGGAAGGACTTACCCTATAGGTTTTGATTCCCTCGCGAGAATCGAGCAATTCCAGCAAAAATTACACATGTTTACATCTTTTAATCGCGTCCACATATAAGTTTAATTTTTCACAACTTCAAGATACTTTAAATCTGATCAATATGAATATCAACTACATTCCTGAGAAAAACGTCTTGACAGACGGACAGAGGCACAACGAAGTGATCCTACAAGGGTTCCTTTTTTCCTATAAAGTTAAGGAACACTAAAAACACACAGCGTCACGCCCTTTCCCATACGGGGTGCGTGGTAGGGAACTAGCCCAAACATACCCATGTATATGTCACCGGAAAATAATACGATCCGCAAGTTTATAAATTTCCTAGGAAATTTATAAACTTCCTTCTAGATTATATTAGGCTAGGTTAGGTTAGGTTAGGTTATGTTAGGTTAGGTTAGGTTAGGTTAGGTTAGGTTAGGTTAGTTAACTATTTATAAACTTGCGGAAAAAAAATTAGGTAATTTATAAACTTGCGGATCGTATTATTTTCCGGTGACATATACATTTAATTAGCTGACGATATTTCGGGGTATGATAGTACCTGTGAACAACTTTCCCCGAGACACATATGGTCGCTGACGAAAAAAAAAAACTCCCATTGTAACTTGTAATCAGCTGATCGCGTTAATGAACAGAGGGAGTATGGTTCATGGGTAAGCTGATTAACTCCTTAACGCGTGGTCATACCCGAAAAAGGTCGCGATTTTCAACCTTATTGATTTGCAATAAAGTACAAAACATATATGGATTAGTATGTGGTAAAAGTTTTGAAATGTTATCAATTATAAGTTCAAGTCCACGAAATCAAATTATAGTAAACTAAGTAGATAATTCACATGCAAATAGTAATTCCAACATATTTTATGGAACGCTCTGACATTGCTCTAACGAGGTCTATGCTCACATAATATTTATTAGATATAATACACAAATAGATAGATAGATATTTAGGATATTACAAATTGGATCTTTGTATAAAAGCCCTGATTTAAGAATCTCATTGTTTCCGATTATGATACCACACGAGACTGCTGAAAGCTAAGACATGTTTCTGCGGTTAGAGGAAGTAAGTGAGCAAGGTTACAACGGCCATTTATTTCTCCTGGTGCACAGATAAATACATACCTACACACTTAACCCATTGATATAAAATCTAGAAATTACTAGGACATTTGATTCCCAACTGGCATTTTCTAATTTACAAATCAAAGGGGAAAATTTAAATCAAGTGATTAAAAACGCCTCTCGGAGTTTATTCAGTCAAATAGTAGTTAAGTTATGTTAGCTAACAGTTTTTTTTTGCTCATTTGCACCGAGAAGGAGATCAGAGCGATGAAGGGCAAACTCCTGGAGGAGGCTGTTGCACGGTGGCAGGAACGCTGGATGATTGAGACGAAAGGCAAGGAGCTTTACCGCCATTTTCCGGACGTGGCGGCTTGGCTCAAGGTATCTTGGGTAGAGCCGGACTACCAAACCTTGCAGATACTGTCGGGGCACGGGTGTTTCAGGAAAAGGCTGCATGATATGACGTTGTATTCGATAAGCGTATGCGAGTGTGGAATGAAAGACAAAGATATGCACCAAGCTCTCTTGGAATGTCCACTTAATGAAGATGAACGAAAGAGAATGTAAGACAGAATAACTCGTGCAGAAGAAGGACCGGTCTACTACGAGGAACTCGTCTCGTCCAAAGCGAACTTTCAACGGCTACAGCGGTTTGCACACGTGTGGCACAAAAATAGAGGTAGCCGGGATAACGGCAGAGATAGACGCAGCATTGGCACCGAACTCAATCTGTTTGTGTGTTTGACGTCACCAAAGGGATGCGTATCTTTCCCCGTGCCACAGAATGGGGAGAAACAGGAAGCGGACAGGCGGACAGCTAAGATAAGGCAAGTTCGACCACGTGGGGGATGAACAGAATAAGCTACGGGCTATTAGAGCTTTAAGCTTGCAACTAACAAGTACACTCGCTCCCCCGCGTTTGCCTCATGATGACATGATACTGTATGAGGTTGGGTGGAGGTGGGTACGTCCTGTTCGCTCATTTAAGAATGATCTAATATAATGTCTCAAGGCACTGAGCTATAAAAGGTGGCACTATAATCTATGAATTAACTCACCATGGATACAGCTTCTTGCTTGATAGATGCTAGTTGTAGACTCACACAGAATCTGGGTTTGAAGAAAATTGACCCACGCACATCAGACACCACCAACTCGCAAAATTAACACCTTCGCAGTGCCACGACTAATGAGCAATCACTATTTAAATAATAAGTACTAATTACCAAATTAACTGTCTGGCAAAATATAATGAAAATTAATTAGTTTTGGATAAGTCTTAATTATAATGACGCGGCAACGTTCATACCTACCTACCATCGATGTATTATTGCATTCCTAAGTTAGATTCGTATCTTTATTTATGTTTTACATATTTGATAACATTAAAATAATTATATGAAAATATGTATGTTTAAAATTGACCCGAGATAACTGTATTTCGTCGAGCTACTAAATAAATACGATGCGCTTACTTCCACGAACGACGCTTCAAGCTTCAATGACATAATTTTTCTCTCCCGGTCAATGAAAGGTAATAACAATTAGGATAATATAATATCTAATAATAATAATAATAATACCTACCTGGGACACTATTTACACACATTGATCTAGCCCCAAACTAGGATTCCCTGTATCTTGGGTACTAGACAACGATACACATACTTATATATGTTACCGGCCAAACCCGATTTCAGGACAAACTAGTTTTGCTTAGGATAAACTAGTTTGCACAGCTTATATTAGGGTAAAATGCTGCGATAGCTCAGGTGAAGGGTAAAGGGGGTGAGCGAAAATATTATACTTAGATATATAAACAACCATGACTAGGGTAAAAACAATCGTTCTCATAAAAAAAAATGTCCCCACCGGGGCTCAAACCCGGGACCCTTAGCTTCGTAAGCAGGGTTACTGTGGACTCGGCCATTCGGGGCGTTCATTATATATAATAATAATGTATCCCATTAATGTCCCCACCGCGGGGCGCGGGACTTTACCCCGATACGAGTAAGATTGAGCCATACTCCACCACGCTGGCTCAGTGCGGGTTGATTAGGATAAACGTCATCGAAATTATTATTCTTCGGTGCTCGTAAAAACGAGTACAGTTCCACCGTCTTTACTGTTCAGTTGATAGCATCGCTAATAGAGTCCATGACTTCGGCAGTCTCTAAATAATATCATTAGAATAAAATAATAAGATCCTATAATCAATCATACAAGTTTTACTAACAAAGTGAATATTCTTCTTCTACTTCAGCATGTTCTTGTCCACTGCATGACATATGCCTCTCCGGTTGACCGCCAATTCGTATCTCGTCCATGTCAGGCCGGTTGTACACCTGACGTCATTGAGCCATCGTGCCGCAGGTCTTCCAACACTTCTCTTACCTGTACGGGGCCTCCAGGACAGAACTTTAGAGCCCGATCGTTTCTGCGACATGATGTGTCCTGCCCATTGCTATATAAGTCGCGCTACCCGTTTCCCATCATCGATCACTTTGGTGCGTTGACGATTGAGTTCGTTCCGTATCATGCCGCGAAGGGATTCTCCGAATATCGACCTTTCCATTGCTCTTTGTATGACTTTCAGTTTGTGCATCATCCCGACAGTAAGAGTCCATGTTTCGCAAACGGGTTTCATTACCAGGAGAACACACTGATTGTAGACTCTAGTTTTGAGTGTTTGAAGGATCTTAGAGTAAATGACATCCTTGAGCTTTCCGAAAAAAATGTTTATTGGGTGTATAAAAGGAGGACAAGTGTATGCGTTTTCGAGTTTTTTCAGTGGTTTTCAAGTTACAAGTGTATTCTCCGTCATTGCATCATCCATCGAGCCGTTACTCGAATGTGAATTTGAATAACATAAAGGAATTTACCAGCTGAGTACTTTGTTTCTTAATCTAATTACTTACGCTTAACACATATTTTAGACAGAACCAATCAAAACCACACGCATTCCACATCACAAATACCTCAAAATCAGTGTAATATCACTGTAAATTGATTACCGGCCAACCTATTGTCAATGTAAATTGTGTAAAGGTAAGGTAGATGCACTGAGCCTAAGGAATTTCTATGATTCTACAGATCTCCGAACTTATACACATCTGTCTAACTAACTATATCTCAGCTGACACACCTTCACGGCTACCAGAATTGTTGATAAACCTTATTACTGCAAGTAACTTCAGCAAATAGTATAAAAAGTTTCACTTTCCCTTCTAAGGTCATACAGAACATAGGTAGTATAAAAATAGCAACAGTAAGACTAATTAGAATAAATATTGAAAAGTGTACATAAGAATACATAAAAACCTTCATTTTATAACACAATTTTAATTAAGTTGGGTAATATAATAACAATAACCTACTTAGTGTGTATTAAGTATAAAGTCAAAGTAAATAAAATATCTATAAAGGCACATTTAAACTAAATTTAATAAAATCGCGACAAAATTTCTAGCATCCCCCCTTCTATACCTCCTCCCCCCCTCTATATCCCCTCGCTCTACATCCCGCTTCCAATAAAAAAAAACCTATTAAGAATAAGATAGCAATATTTTATTTTATTTTTACTTTTTACACACGCACAGTATTTTATTTTTATTTTTTAATATATTTGTTTATTAAACATATCTACATAAAATAATTTCCCACTTTTTAAA
Organism: Argyresthia goedartella; assembly: GCA_949825045.1. Classification (NCBI taxonomy): domain Eukaryota; kingdom Metazoa; phylum Arthropoda; class Insecta; order Lepidoptera; family Argyresthiidae; genus Argyresthia; species Argyresthia goedartella. The sequence goes on from OX463815.1 coordinate 12,524,716, forward strand.
TTTATTATGTAATTTATTTCCACCCGTTCTATGTATTTACTTTATTATGTTATGTTCTCATTCAATAATGTTTAATAATATATGTGTTAGTTTTTAGTTTAATAATTATTATATTATAATGTAAGGGATGGTCTGAAAATCAGCAAGGAGAGCTGCACATTGCTATAATTTTTGAATTGTCCTTAGCAGATGGGAAACTTACTATTTTGCCAGTATAATTGCTTTTCATCTGTATGATATTTTTTGCTGGCTTTTTTCTTTCTTAATATTTATAAATGGCCATTCGGGCAATCAAAAAAGCATGTTAAAGCGACTTTGTCGAAAAAGTGATATTACAATGTTAAAGATTACTTTAATGACGGGACTGTCTGGGGTTAATCTGGCTCAACACAGACCTTGCTGTTAATAACTTTGTTATTATTTATTCCTGCTTATTAATTATAATCATTAATATTGTAATATTTGTGTCAGTTAAGCAGAACTAACTTTTAAAAGAGTTCTAAAAATCAATCTGTGGGAGTTTCTACGAACTTCTCCTCCCACAGTGGCCCAATGTAGAGAAGAGGCAAAAAATGACTTTGGCTAAATCTATGTAAATATCTACAGTAATAAATAAATTTGATAATTTGACTTTTTGATTTTTTTCGATAAATTAGGATAATTATAAATAAAAACACCGATAATTATATACGTAGGTGGAGTTTTCAATATTATGTATTATCGAAAACGTGACGTGTGTTTTTACAAATGGGTGATAAAATTTTTCCTTAGCTGGCAGAAATGACCAGCTAAAAACGCGTTGTTTATTCAGCTTTTCGATTGGTATTATTGGAGCTTGGAGGCGTTTCTCTTCTCTCATAAAAGATAAAACATTTAAAATAACTAGCCGTGCATCACTATTAAGAGGTTTCGGCATTTCACTTGCTCTTTTCACAATGAAATAAAAAAAAAAACGGGGGCACTCTCACTAGACAGAAACTGACAGCGAAATTATGTTTTTGAAATGGCGGATGACGGGTCGTAGTTCTAATTTTGCCCACAAATCAACTTACAGCCCGCGCCAGGTTTAGGTGGACACACGCATCTAACAAATCTGCGCCTGCAAAATGCGCATCCACCATCCACATCATGCGCCCGCAGTACAAAATTGGTTCAACATTAGTGTTTGCAGGCGCAATGTTAGACGTGTGTCCACCTTTTCTTGGCCTCTAAGCCATCTGTTACCTCTCTCTCTCTAGACCATGTATGCATCTCTCTTGTTCCCATGTGCCGCTACGTAGGACGTGGACCTCTTTCTAAACAATGTAGGCCATGACTATATGTAGGTAGTATATATAGGGGTTGCAGTGCCTGCTTCATCTTTCTACACATTCTTTCCATTCTTTTACATACGGTGTTTTCTCGATATGCACGGTGTTATATATAGGTGTAGTTATATTTTAGGAACAGGGAGTTTGTTATGGACATGAAACATAAACATTACTGTAGAGGCACATATATTTTTTCTAGCCCCACAATAGGATGCCCTCGTGGGAACCAGAAACAGCGACATTACACACATATGAATATCTAAGGCTTGTGTTTAAACGATTACCAAAACGCCCCTATTTTACTACCAATAAATTCGACATGCTAGAATGGATAAATGTCCACCAAATTGTGTTTGGATAAATGATCACCAAACTTATTTTTATGTTTTGTGTACTTAAGTTTATGTTTTAAGTATTTTTTGTTTTCACCTAAGCTACTGCAGTATTTTGCCCTGATATTTTCTGCAACTTTTGGTGTTCATTTATCCATTTTGGGTAGGAAAAAAATATTTTGGCTATCATTATATTTGTTGCCAATATCTAAGCCCTGGAGTTTTTTTCTTTCTTTATCCCCAGCCTTGCATCGAACCCGGCACCTCTCGTATGGTTGGCAGAGTCTCACAACCGCAGCGCCACAGAGGTCACCATCCTGAACAATTGTCACTATGAAACCGATTTGATCAGAGCAACATTATTTTTAACACAATTATCTCTTTATTTTCTCTTTCATAAATTTAGTAGGTATTGAAATATGTATCAGGTTTATTTATGTTACGTGTTATACTGCATTACCTTCTGTGTAATCACTAGTTTTATACCCCCTAAAATTATGACCAATGACTAAACCTTTCTGTTACACCCTGTAGAGCTCAAATCGAACACGCTTCTCAATGAAACCAGCTATTTCAGAATCCTAAACAAAAACTCCTCAGGAAGCCAGCTGCAGTCGGAATTACGTCAACTCACCAACTATTAACAGCGCTCCATTTAAGTAATAAGTATCAGTGTTGGCAATTTGACGATTACAAAAAAATATTAGTCCTCGCGAAGTTGCAAGAAAGAATTACATTGGGAATTGTTATCGTCGTTGCTTGAACGAGACAAATGCAAAAATTTACCGAGACGACGCGTTGGCTAACCGTACCCGCGCCGCCCTTACAATTTCTTACTTAACAGTTCAACGCAATCTGGATATTCCGGATCCTTTAGATATTCGTCATTGCATTTGGTCCGATCTTGGGCCATCTGCTCTAGCTCCTCCCAGTCACAGTCCCAGTCAGAGCTCACAGTGGCGCCCTCTTTCTCTATTAAACGTCACCAAGTGTTTTCGGGGTGACCTTTCTTTTCGTCAAGCAAAGTCAGTTAAAATTACGATGTTCGACTTTTGAGGTTTATTGCTTGAAGTTGAATCATTCAGACGAAGGTTGACTGTTTATATTGTAGGCCAATTTTAATCAAAATCTCTTTTACTAATCCAATCTCGAATAAGAATAAGACTTGCATAAGTTCAATCAATTATTTCTACCACAATAATTTATCATTCAATTATTGTTTGGAATACTTGCGCAAACGCAACTGCGGCGCGCGTGGCTCTGTTTACTTTAATTTGCCGGTAAATTAATATTATGAAAATCGAGATTAGTTTTTAAACTTTTCAAAACATATTACAGGCAAAATTGATTTTGCTGTTTATTCTTTTGTCACTGTCGAAATGTTCACAATATTTTTTTTAATTCGTGGAGAATGTACTTCTTTTTCTTTTTGTAAAAAAAATATAAAATATAATTAGAGTAATAGATTATATTTTATAATTTTCTTTGAGGAAATTTAATTTTTCCTCGTTGTAAGGGACAAATGTTCAGTGTCAGTAGGAAATAAACTTGTCAAAAGACAAAGACAATAAATAAGTATTTGTATATAACGACGGAGGTCGTTTGCGCGCAAGCGTTGCTCTTATTTGTTACTAGTTTTGTGCATACGACCATCTATCACCATGTAGGAACTCTTTGTCGCAATCCAAATCTCTAAAGATAATGTCCGTCTGACAACTATCTTTTATTATTTTTAAAGTGTGTACTTATCTCTTACGTTAATAACAATCTTGTCCCGCACTTTTTCTTTATTTCGTAGTACGATACGAGAGATTGGTGCAAGTAATAGATGTTTAGAAAGCAACAGATCTGTATCACAAGACATTACAAATTACGCATCGAACAATGTTCTTTCGTGTTCCAAGATTGAGATGAAAGATTTTGGATATGAGAGGTAACATTTGAATATCTAGTAGATAAACAGTCAAAATCAGAATAACAGCTTAGACGTTAATGATTAGGTAAATTTTACTCTTTATCTATACGAGAAGTAGTTCTGTTATTTAATTTTGGCCACCTTTAATATTTGGCTGCTAATGAGCTCGTCCGAATGGACATTTTGCAGTTAGCACTTGATGCAGATTTGTGGAACATTCGGTGGTGACTTTCGCTTGTCCGCTATCGCTTGGGCCGCGGGTAGCACAACAAAGCGAGCGGTCTCGCCAACTGGGTTGCGACGTTCGACCGAGGGGATAAATACTCTCACCAACCTCCCGAGACGGTTCAGTTCACCAGGCGACGTCGATCGACCGTGATGTCACCAAAATGTTCATAAAACTACGTTTTAAAACCCTACTCTTGTATTGGATGTGCGGACTATGCTCAACCATCAAAGTGCCCGTAGAATGGAATGATGACAGTGCGAACAGTGAAGTGAAAAGTGCAAGGACCACAGACGAATATGCCGTCGACGCGTTCAAACCAGAAAATGTGAACAAGCCAGTGATACCGATACCTGTGGAGTACTTTCAGTATACTGCGAAAAAGCCGCAATATGCTATTGATATTGCCAAGTTTCATGGAGTCCAGTCACCGGAAAATCATTACAGTTCTTACCCTATTAGACCGTACACGGGATATCCAGAACCGGATTTAGGGAAACATCAGATCTATGGCCCGAAAAATCATGTCCATGACCACTTCCAAGAATATAAAGAAAAGGAAAACTTGGAAAATAGTTCACCAGTCTCAAGTAACTATGAAGTATTCCACCCATACAAAGAGGAAGAGCCAGGACTGCAAAACATATACAAGGATCCAATTCTTGAGAAAATCAGAAATTATTTACGCGATAGTAAACATAGATTACAAAAATATGAAAATGGTGGAGAGTCAGACATCTCAAAGGACGAGCATTTAGAGAGCCTTGAAGAAACTGACCGGAAGAAGTTCCCACAGAGAAATATCCCTGCAGACTTTGAAATACATAGACCAGTGCGACGACCGGTGTATTACAAAATGCCAGGTCCATATAACCCGAGACACCGTCACCTGAATCAACGCTTCAAACATCCACTGAACCAAAACTACGTGAAAATCAAACCTATGCATTACCGACCACTACACAATCATCTACAGGGATTAAGACACCAACAAGCATATAAATACGACGACGAATATAATGAATATCCGCATCTGCCACCTGTGCAGAACTATGAGCAGCCGCCAGATGGGTACGACATTTATGAAAAAGGCAGAGAAAATTATGCAAGACTACGGAATAATGTTGATTTGTCAATAAACCAAGCAAAAAAAGAGAACCAGCCACAGACGCACCAAAATTTAGAATTACAGAGCGCTGCAAATACGAGAGGTGAATACAACGACGACAAATCAGAATTCGTACCTGTTAAAAGCTACGCACAAGTCCGTAAAACTGAAAAAACAAGACATTTACCTCGACATGCTGCTCTAGAGGAAGCCTCAAGTATTGACGAAATAAGAAATGCTCCGCGGCTTAGAGAAGCTGTCAAAAGTACAAAAGCGCAAACAGTGTATTCAGAAGAGGGATATGAAGATAGCGCTTACGATCATGCTGGAGAACAAAAACACGCCTCAGACCACGAAGGCCATGGTGGATATCTGAAAGAGAAAGAAGCCAGTGGTGGAAGTTACAGAATACCATCCCTCAGTGCTGCTTACTCAGACGAAGGAGGTTCAATTGAAGGGGATAAAACTTTACATGGTGAGAAGTGGAAGAATAAGGATAAAGATACTGAAGAAGAAACTGAAGCTGAGGAATATACCGATGACGATCATGAAAAATTAATAAACGCAGATGTTTATCAAGACAAAAATCCCAATAGTGGTAGTGATGATGATATTCAGCAAGGTAACAGAGGCAAACTTGATGAAAATACCGATTATGATAATGATGCAAGAGTGCCAAAAAATCCTGAATCAGATGAAATAGAAAACTCTGAAGATAAATCCAGTGAACGACGTAAAAGAGAAGATATGCCAATTAATAACATCAGCAAGATAACTAATAACACTAGTAAACGTGATTTAATCGAACGAGAAACTAAATTTGAAGTACCTGAGCTTAACTTGAACAACACCTACCTGACAGAGAAAGAAATCTTGCAATTAGCGAAAGAAAAACTAATTGTTAAAAAAGATAACCTTAGAGATAAATATCCATACTATTTCAAAAACTTTGAGAACGTGAACAAACATTCTCCGCTTAGATATGCCGAAGATATGAAATTCATACCCAAAAAATCAAGAGGTGGCTCAGAGTTCTACGATTCAAGAAGTACTCTTCAATGTCCTGATGTCGATGACAATGTTGATCCAATTCCTGAGAAAATAAAGCACAATGGAACAGACACTGAGAGCGACATCAATAAAAGTGATCAGTCAGACGATTCAAATAGGAAAAGGCGAAAGCGACAAGCAGATTCAACTACAGAGCAACCCAGACTAGCCGGACTTGGTGATAAAATCGATTGTTTTAAAGCAAAATATTTTGGGGAAAATCCCTTGGATAGTCCATTCTTTAAAGAAGAAGTCATTGCTGGGCCTGAACCTTTTTCTGTTACTTACAAACTCAAGGGTGACTTAAGTAAACGAAATCCTAAATTCGACAATATTTTCAGTATATCCGAAAAGCTTCGAGAAGAAAATAAAAGAGACATCTCAAAATTATTTGAACAGCTTAATACTGGACGCACTCACGTAAAACCCAAAAACATCTTGAACCCCGTCACTCAGAATAACAGTTCAAAACTCACTCAACAAAGCGCTGGCACCTACGTATCACACAATATTCATGCATTGCCTTTACCTATGGAAAAAATACATGATAAGGTAACTCAAAAAAATCTTTCTGTAAGACGAAAAAGAGCAGCACCATTCATCTATGAACCTTACAAAATAATACGAGATAGTCAGGCACAAGATTCAAAAAAGACTACAACAACGAGTAATATAAGTCCTTTAATAAGACAATTACAATCGAGCAAGTTTGTCGATAAAGTAATTTCAACAACTGGAAATGGGAAGATACAACCTGTAAAACGAAACGTTTCAACACGATCATACAAGGATATTGGGAGACAAGAGAGGAAACAAAATGTGCCCAAGGAAAAACAGGCATCTTCTGAAATACATTCAGATTTTATAGATGTCAGTATAGACCCCAGAAGGGGTGAACCTAGATACGAAATGAAACCAGTTAACCACAAATTTCGATACACTCCCGTAGATAATAAGAAAGCTATGACCTTTGAAGATTACGAAGCGCAAACAAACCCTAAGGTCAATAAAGACAGCGTAGCAAGAACTTCTGGAAATAATGTTACAGTAGTTCGTCCCTTAAGACGAAAAGGTGCCGTTAGACCTACCAACCGCCCATTTTTTGACGTTTCTAAGTTTATTCCGACGACTACTGATATTTTAAAGTCTGCATCGACAAACACTGTTCGTAGGGTTGTAAGAACAACTACCTCACCATCTACTGAAAAAGAGATTAATAAAATATCACGCAAAACAAAACGAGTTGAAGAATCAGAAGAGAGTGAAGAAGATTCTGAAGAGTATAATGATGATGAAGAACTACAAGAAGCATCGACCACCACTACCAAAAAACCTTCTATCAGACGACGAATAAGAGTAATAAGCACCACATCAACATCTACAACAGCTGCACCAACTCATCATGAAGATGACGATAGCGAGTCCAGTCACCCTAAACTAAGATTGGTTACTAGATTTAACCAACCACAATCTAAAAAACAAATTATAGATGATATTGTGAAAGAAAAACAAGTAAAAGAGAAAGAAAAAGAGCCTGAATATGTACTACCAAAGTATCGTGAAAAATCGAAAAAAAGTTCCAAAAGTACCATCGTCACCGATACGAAACGATACGGGGATGATAAAAACAAAGACAATAATGATTACGACGATGATATGAGAAAAGATGAAGTAGATGCTATGATAGGTGTGAAACATAATATGGATGACTATGTCCCAAATTATGAAAGGCATATTGAAAGGAAAAATAATAATAATGCGTCAGATGGAAATAAACATTCCTCTTTAGAAAACTCTAAAGAATCACCCAAAGATTATAACAGTTCTGAAGAAGAACGTGAAGATAGCTACGAAGATGAAGATGATGAAAGTGACGAAAGTGATGAAGCTGAAGAGGAGGGAGTTGTGGAAGAAGAAGAAGAAGAAAATGAAGACGAGGAACCAGTGAAAACCACACCTACTCCTCCGAAGCGGACTATTGCAAGAACAACTGAGGCTCCACTCACGACTACAGAAGCTAAAAGTGCTAAATATCAAGCTAAACCGATAGTCGTCAAAAAAAAATTAGAGATTCATAAAGAGCTTCCTGTAAACAAATCTTCTCCCCACATGTCTCAATTCAAACAAGACGTTAAAGAAGTTGAAGTTATTAAAGTATTGCCACGAAGAAGACCCCAAAAAAATGTCGAAGTACTAGACTTATACAAAAACACAAAGTTAGCTGAAGAGATAAACAAATTAGGCGATGTTGAGGTTTTCAAAGAAAACCTAAATTTGAAATCGGGCCCGAAGCACGGGGGAAACTATAGAAGTGCTAAAATTGTGGAAATAGAGGAAGAATCAAGGACTTCTCCAGCATTAACTGGCAGAAATTTAAAGGGTGCTAAAGAAGTTCAGCTTAAAAGCAGTGATGCTGATAGTGCTATTTCCGTCTTACAAAACCAACAATCGCGAGGTAGAGTAACCAAAACTGTAAGAAATAGTCAGAGAAGCGACCCTCAGCCTGAAAATTCTAACCGAAGCGCCAAATTGGTTGAACTCAGTGAACCAGACGAAGATGTTACTCCAAAACCGATGCATGGTGGTAATTTAAGGTCTTACCAAGACGCCAAACGACGAGATCGTGATGGTAATAGAAATGCGAAATTAATTGAACTAGATGATGAAGAGATAATCACCGATGACAGCTTAGAATACAGTCACGATGGTAATTACCAATCACAGAGCACAAGCAGTAACTCTAGGAATCCTGGAAGATCTTTACACGGTGGCAACTATAGAAGTGCACAAATAATTGAGAAACCACACGAAGACGATGACAACAATGGTGATATTAATGATAAAAACCATGAACCAACGGAACCTATAAAACAAGATAACCTCAAAGCGAAAAGCGAGAGGTCAAAAGGTGGAAGAAATCATTTCGTGGCAACTCTAAATAGTTTTGTTCAAGCCGTTCCTATTTTGACCACAACACCGTCGTATATTGTGGACCCTAGTAAAAGAATGTATTACTATGTCGATGCTTAAACTGTGTATGCATTAGAAGTAGAGGAAATGCTACTATTTATAACTATAATTATAAATCGTAGCATTTCCTCTAAAACGTAAAATTTTACTTATCAAGCACCGATTAGCAGTATGTTTGTTTTATTCTAGCATGTCGAGTAATTTTTCATTTGTGAACACAGCTTTATGTTAAAGTTTATGTTTAATTAGTTTCTAGGAAAAAGTGCCACTACTGTCTAGGTTCGTTAAAATATATTTTGTTATCTAATGTTTGTTTCCTGTGTTTGTTTGTTAATGTAATGATATGTATTACTTACACGGTCCTTTTGTTTGTTAGTTTACTGTGATAAAATAAGTTTTTACATCTATGTAATAAAAAGTTGTACGCCTTCCAAATTATTATTATTGAACTTTTTGTATCTAGCTAGGCTACAGCAACCTTGCAATTGTACCTTTGACTAGATGACACCATTAAGAAATCAATTATCGGTATTTTTTGTGTTCACGGTTTCATTGTCAAGTAGGTTATCTATTTGACATGTCTCAATATTGATACTCACCACAAACAAACGAATTACTCCGATCACTGAATTTCTGAAATCGATTGCTTTGGATTTTAAATTAGTTTACGTCGCGACTTGAGAGTATTGAACTTCGGTTCACTTTCACTTTTCTATGCGTCAAAAATTAACTACGTTATATTTGAATTGACTTTGCCTTGATTTGTTTCAAATAATGACTATCAAAATGTTGAATAATAAAATAAACTGTTGAAATTAGCTTCAAAAATTTATATTTCTGGCAAGACTTTTAAAACTTATATGTATAAATGTCTACAGCTTACATTTATGAACGGTGCCGGAATACCAATAGTTTAAAATAAATAAAATCAAGTCAATAAATTACATTGCAACGTCGTTTTGGCATCGTTATTGTAGTTATTTAATAAATACAAATAAATAAGTATTGCTTGAAATAAATGCTTTACAAATACGTTAATGTTTTCTAGGGATCGACACATTTCATATTAAAATTACACGTAGTTATTCATTCATGCGTAAAATGCTCCAATTATCGACCATATAATTTTACAATATTGAATAGGAAGTTTAGGAATCAACCTTACCTAAAATAAACCTAACAATAGAATTAAAACTATGAGTATGAGTTTCTACTTATGTTTCTTACGTCCTACAACACTTTTCTTTGTATTTCTAGAGACTGGATGATCGATCGGTTTCCAATCAGTTTGTGCGGCAGGGACATAGGACGCGATGCTGTCTTCTCTGTCTATGGATGCATCTGCTTTGTCGTCTTCCTCGAAGAAATCAATAATTGGATGGTAATTGTAATTCACCCTTTTTCCATTTGGTCCTACAGGGCCAAGGTTTTCCTTCTTTTTCTTCTGTTCGGTTGGCCTGTTTGTGGACGCTCCTTCAACAACAATATTGGCTTGCAGTTTTGGTGCTATAGTTGCTTTGTGTGGTGGGTAGTTACTGGCAACCACAATGTCAGGATCTTCCAAGTCATCATTGAAGTCTTCCAGTGATTCTATAGCAGAGGCTTGGGATTCTACAGCAGATGTACCAGATGACATCAAATCATCGGGTGCACCTGATATGTTCTTCCTGATAGGACGGCGTTGCGGTCTCGGCGCGCCTCTCTTGTACTGATTATTATTCGTGATCTTGTATTTATTTAGCGTATCTTTCCCAAAACCAAATGAGGAAGGACCATTTGGTGTCGGTGGTTCCAAATAGCTTGGCAGTTGGCCGTCGAAGCTTGACGCCGAAGGGCTCCTAGATTTATCAGCCTGATTTCTCGATGGTTGCCTTTTGATATTCCTGACATTGGAAGCCTGGTTGAAGGTGTCGGGGAAATACGAGTTGCCGTAGGAGTCCATAGGATTTGTTGAGGCTACACCACTGAAACCATCGCCATCCTCTAAGTTTGAACCAGCGAAACCTGATCCAGGTATAATGTTGTGGTTCTCTCCGATGGCTGGGAAGTTTTCAACGGGTTTTAGCCCGAAAGGAGGTTTCTTGCTTATAGGCCGCTGGATGGTTGACTGTACAGATTCAAGAGCGCCGTTGCCATGTTCTGATGAGAGATCTTCTCCTGGAAAATTCTCCGCTGATGATTCATGGGTTCTGTGTCCTAGTGGTGGAAATGCGACGCTGTAACCTTCAATATGGCAAGAACAGCAAGTTGGCACCTGAAAAATGTAAACAAATGTAAATTCTCAACGTATTTATATTGATTTTATTTTGATTCGGTGTAATGGTAATCAACTCTCTAGTACCTTGAATATGTCCATGTGAAGTCCATTCTGTTGATCCCAAGTCAAGAGCCTGTGGTAGTTGTAGACCTGGACGCACTTTGACTTGAAATTATCAGTCAAGTAAGTGCAGGATTCTTTTGGTTTCCTGAAATTATTGAAAATATGTATAAATTACATGATGACGACGAAATTAATAAGAGTACTAAATAATGCAGCTTCTTTTAAATGCTAGTCTGTTCCAAGTTTCTAGGTTAGGTTTAGTATCGTATTTCGCCCTGTTTAGGGCTAACGCGTGTGAGTAGGCTGGTCTCGTTGTCAAATATACTTAGTTATTTAATTAATTAATAGGTCAGGGACCAAGTTAAAGCGAGGGACCTAACAAATACTTTTCAAGCGGCCATATATTAAATATAAGCTACGGTTAAAATTACTCAGCATGGTGAGAACTGATAATTCATAATAATAAACAAATTTATAATGTATCTACGCATTGCCAGCTTCTAAAAAGTGTATCAACTGTATCTAAAAAAAATAATGAACGACCTCTGATTTCTTATACCTAGTCACCTATATTTTTATAGTAATTTATAACGGAAACTTCTATAATTGAAAAATACACTTAGGTAATATTGTCATAAAATATAGCCCTAATTTCATATAGTCAACTAGCTATCTTAGTATGTTGCTTCACATGTGAAACTACATGAGGTCGCCTCTTTCCGCTCAGTTCCGCTCGGCTCTAGTAATGTCTAAAGTTGTAACCTTACAATTACACACAACCTAACTTTAATATTCGTACAGAAAGTGACCAACAGCAACCAATTCGGTTCTAAATTCTAGTTATTACTAGAAAATAGCTCGCCTATATTGGTGTATGCAGCAGTACAACAACAAATAAACAAACTTTTCCCAAGCAACATATAATTGCAAAAGAAAAAAAAAATGTGGGCCTCACTTAAGAACTTATAAACAGCTGATCGGCCCAATGTCACCTGTACATATCTGAGTTATCAATTCAGAAGAAAATGAAAAAAATGAAAATGAAATTTATTCACAGATGTAATATACAGATGAAAGATACATTGGAACCTTAAACTAAGTTTAATAAACCTGTGTTTTATGGCCCATAGAAGTTAATATATCTTTCGGTAGCTCTGAGTTATATTAATTGTTGTTTATTAATTGGCGCTGGCTGTTTAATATTCTGTTTTTGTAGTAAAGATGCTTTATTAATATATGTATTAGAAGCTGTTCATATCAAAGTTGCTTACTCATAAAAAAACGTGAGGTTGCAGGTGCTAAAGAAAACTTTTGTTGGCGCACTCATAATTATCCGATAATAATAAATTTCGGCTTACATAGAACAAAGTTCTGGCTCTAAGATTCTTTTGAAATTATAACCTTTAATTACAAATCCAGACAAGATGACATCCTTCTGCAAATGTAGTTTTAATAGGTGTTCGGAATGCGTATTTTTTTATTGTTCAAGGCCTACATGTAGGTATTGTCAACATGTCAACAACGTTAGCATCCAGGTTTATTAACTTAGTCTACTCAGAAGCACTGTCTACTCACAGGCATTTCTCCAGCCGCAGCGTCTGCGTGTGCTCTCCCGTATTGACGATGTACTTCCACTGCCCTGAAGTTGCCCTCGCCCGCTGCGGCCGCGCGTACTTCACGGTGCTGGGGCACATGAAGCCGGCCTCGCCCGCGCTCGCGAAGTCGCGGTTCGCCGTGTCGCCGCGCCTGCGGGTGATCACGTGGTGTTGTTAGGTACATAATAATAATTATAATAATAACTTAATATTGGAGGACAATCTTACGCAAATCGAACTAGGCCCATACTAAGCTCAACGAGGCTTGTGTTATGGGTACTATAGACAACTATATATTTATTAGAGATAAATACTTATGTAAATACATAGAAAACATCCAAGAAACAAGCATTTATGCTCAATATTTGCCCTTGGCGGGATTCGAGCCCAGGACCGTCAGCTTCGTAGGCAGGGTCACTACCCGCTAGGCTAAACCCGTCGTACTGGGTGACTGTTAATAATTATTAAGGAATTATAGTTTCGATCAGCTAATAAAATTATCATTTATCATTTTAACAGGAGTATACAGTGCTTCTGGCCCAACACTAAGACAACCTGTGTCGTGGAAACTAGAAACAGCGACATCACAAACATGTTAACATCCGAGATATGGGTTTTTTCTTCCTTTCCAGCCGGGATCGAACCCGGGACCTCTCACTTGGGAAGCCCAGCCTCGACCGCAATACCACAGAGTCACCCTATGTCCAGTTACAAACAGCTGGGTATGTTTGTGATACAAGAATATAATAGTAGTTTATGTGACTGCTACATAATGCATAATTATGTAAAGTTACATACACTAGTTTATCTACACACATGTCATAAGCTCTCTTTGACGTGTTCAGGAACCGCATGTTCGACCGGCATTATGGCATTGATCATTGCTCTGTAGTTGTTTAGCTTGTTCAGTAGTACCAACTTCACAAACTAGGGGCGGCACGCAGGCGGGCGTCAACGTTCGAAATTTGAATGTCATAATTTGACATATTTTGGAACATTATGGTCGTAATGAACAATATTCAGATAAGAAATTAGTTTTTACCAAGAAGTTTATCATTATGCTGGTCGTAACGTGCGGTTTTTGGACGCAGTAAACAGGGTTTATGATACGTGTGTAGATTATCAAAATTATTGGTAAAATGAATGCAGTAGCAACAGTAAAATGTATCTATCCGGACTTTGCAGAAAAAATACAAAATATATAACTTAAGCCAAATATTACAGAAAAACATACCTGAAATTGCCAAGGTTTTAATTTATCTGTAAACCACATACAAACTTATGAATGCACCTGGTTACGTACATGGAGTGTGAAAGTACCAATTACTTGTAAACCAACAATTTGCTATGTAAAATCCAAACTATTCACTCCACACCATCCCTACCATTGTACGGTGGTACGGAACCCTTCATGCCCGAGTCCGACTCGCACCTGGCCGGTTTTTAAATTTCGGTGTGTAGATAAAAATATAAATGTCTTCTTTTATGCACTCGATGTACACAATCTACTATTTTGTTACTTTGAACTTTATTTAATAACGTGAAGGTCGTTCTACGACACACAGTTTTGGGGATTCGCCCTCCTAAGTTGTCGGTTGGCTCACTGACCTGTTAGAGACGAGGTAGTGTTCGGCAGTGTACTTGGCCTCCTGCGCCGACGTGATGCCGTCCACAGCACCCTCGCCAGGGTCCTTGAAGTCAGCCAGCAGAGCGCCGGCAGCTGCCTTGTTGCGGCGTATCGATTGGATGATTGCGTCCCTGAAATATGATGTGATGCATTGAAAAACTCTTGTTTCTTGTAGGTGACACGGATTTGGTTACTATAGTGATCTGGAATGGAAGGCCGCCATGTACCACACTATTGACACCTGCTTAATACAGTTTAAACTCAACTTAAATTCTACATGGTCAAGTTATACCAACAAGCATATAATGGTAGGAAAGCCGACGAGACTATTTTGTGAGTGAGCGCGTAAGATTAAGATATGGGATACCCCCGGGATAACCCCGTTTAATAACCTCATCAGATCTAAGCTTTTCACCTAGGATTAAATCTTCAGATTTATGAAAATGTACACTTATCAGCCAGTAATTAAATCACCATAAAATTAGTCTGACGCACTCGAGTAAATCCCATTCGTATTGACTTCTTTTTGGTTGCCCTAACCGCGCGGTTCAACATGGAAAAGTTAGACCTGGTGGAGTTACTAAACAAGGTTGTAAGGTTTATTTTATCCTAATCTGACGCCGTCGAGTATCTCACAAAATCCGCTCATGGGAGTACAAGATTATTGCGTGTCAGCCAAGTACCCACTTAACATGGCTATTTGGTTGGTTGTTTTGTGGCCATTCGACTTACCGTTCTCACTGTTGTGACATTCGTTGTAGCTACTTTCGATCTTATGTAGGGAAACTTGGCTCTTCAAGATATCTTATTTTCTTTCAGCCTTAATCTTGGCCAAAAATATAACAAGCCTTATCTTTCCGTTACACCCTGAAGATGAAGATCATTATTTGATCCTGTCAAACTCAGGTCAGAATTATATTTCTGGTCCTCCCCTAAAACAAGACCTTCATTAACTTTCGGTATTCCTTATAAGGCCATACATCAATAAGACTACCAGTTTAGCTTGATGTATCATCATAAACGGTAACATCATTACTTTATATCCGACAACATCTTTACATCATCAGCAGAGAAACGTGTGTCACCACTTTCGCTGTCACCGTCCGTCCAGTCGAACCACTTTTTTACGCCACGTAACGCAGAAGAATGACCTTCAATTTCCTGTCTTGTACACGAATAACATCTTTGTTAAATGTTATATAAAATGTGATATGGTTCAGTTTCGAATCTCGGTTTAGTGAGTATTGCATCATGAGGACTGGAAATTCAATGTAGTTAACGAGTTGCCGTGGTTTGGAGTGTTATTAATTTACTATTCGGTAATAAAATTTAAGCGGTCGAAAAAGCTCAATTTTCTTGTGGTATTAGTGCCATTTCCGATTAAATGATTTAATATGCAATTAATTTTAACAAGAGAACGTATGTAACATGGTTTCTCACGCTATTTAGCTAACCACTTAATGATCCAACTTAAATTTGAAAACTGTACAACAATTAAGAATTTATAATCATAAAAGTAAATTATTTGAAAAAAAATGTTTTATCATGTCTATTTAAATTTATAATAGCATTCCTCTGGACATTAGAGTGTTACCCACTAACTTATTCATAATAAAATTGAAACGGTGGTTAACAGAGAAATGTTTCTATAATTTGTCTGATTTTTTTAATAATCTTAATGAATGAAAATAATTATTAACTTGATTTGATGTACTTGCTATGATATTATTTGTTAGTCTTATTGTTTGATGATTGAATTTTAATGTTATTTATGATTTATAAGTGTGACATTTGATTACGACATTTTATTATTTTCTAATTCAATTATTGACATATTGTAATTGTAATTAAATAAAAATTTGCATGCCAAACTGTTGGTAAAACATGTTGACACATAAAACTTCATGTAACACCTTTTTTACCGTGTTTAAAGCAAATAAATATATTCTTATTCTATTCTTATTTGATTGAGGAATCATCATATAAAGGAAGCGAATAGGTTTTGTTTCCCAGAGTTAGCAGATTGGTTGTTTTGTAACATAACAAACATAACATAGCGTCATGGCTTTTCCCATACGGGGTGGCAGAGGCACATTGTGCCCACTTTAGGCCAGTTGTTTTGTAACATAACAAACATAACATAGCGTCATGGCTTTTCCCATACGGGGTGGCAGAGGCACATTGTGCCCACTTTAGGCCAGTTACTCAGTTATCTATTACGTAATAAGCAGGAAAAGCTTCTTTGACCGCACTCAGCACAATCTTGTCCTAGGAATACTGTGACGTAAGTTTTTTTCTTTACCGTATTTTTATGGGAAAGCCCATAACGAAACCATTTATTTAGTTACAACAAAAGGAGGCTAAAGACCAGCCGGTGTGCTACCTGCCAGATGGTCCGACAACTTAACAGAGATGGCAGGAAAGCAAATGAAATCGGGTTCTACACTCGATCCCAATAACCTATCTCTATCCGTGATCTGCAGATTACTTGTTACATTGGACAGTTGCGCTATGGGATTTATGTCAAATTTGACACTAGCAGTCTCAAATCTACAGATTATGAATAGGAGATAGGTTATTGGGATCGGCCTCTATCTTTGACATCTAGAAAATTCTATCGCAACCCCTGTCACATTGATATTTAGAAGTTTGTTTGTTTACCTCAAATAGACGTTTGACCAATCAGAGCGCGATAGTTAGGGAAAAGTGACTGTCATTGGTGAAACGTTTTGAAAGGAATGGTGTTTACGTGAGGAGCCTGGGTTCGTAAATACGCTAATGAAAGAGCACTTACATAGGATACTCCTCAGAGTGCAGGCAAAGCGAGTTGGTGAACAGCTCACACTTCCCCCCGTCGTTGTGTATCGGCAGTTTCCTTGCGGGGGCCGGTCTTCTCCTCAGACCGCCGTCTCTCGAGGATAGTGGGCTGATGTTAGGCTCTGCTGTGGTTCGGCGTGTAGGCAGTGACAGCTTGGGGAAGGTCGGGCGACGGGGCAGGGATGGGTTGCCTAGTATGGAAAAAGGTGATGTTATAAGATAAAGAACTACATATTTCAACTCCAGGCGGAACGTGCGTATATACACGACGAACAAGTTAAGATTGTTAGGCGCTCTTTGCCGCGGAATAGAAATTCTGTTCAGTGCTCAGAAATTCATGGTTTCAGGTTTGTATGGCTTTTTTGCTCACTAAAGCTGACAGTGAGCGACAACTGTTATGATAGACTATTTAATTGGACTCGAAATAATCCTTGATTTCTTCACAAAGTCCCGTCAAATTGAAAATTGAGTTTGCATTCTATGTTTTATTATCAATGCAATCTAACCCAGCCATACCATAGATATGTCAGAGTTGGCTTGCTTTCTATGTTTCTTAGTTTAAAATCAGGATGGCGGCACCTTTCCTGTCCACATATCTGTTGGGAGACCTCAATTTCGCAGCCAATGGGATGTCCTGAGTCAAGGTCTGATTGGTAGCATCTGCAGTCAGGTCCAAGGTGGAGTTGTCAAGACTCCCTGAGACGATGGACGATGCTGATGAAAATGATGATGACTCGGTGGTAGTTGATGTTGTGATCCTTGTCGAGTTGCTCTGGAATTTGATAGATTTCAATGAATATCATCAATTTTATCAATGTTTGGTTTAACAAGTTCTGCTTAAATATCGTGCTGTCCATTCCTTAGCGAGAGATGTGACTTAGTCGTCGTTTACATTCCTATTTATTCTAATTATGCAACTTTTAGAAGTCCCTTCCCTTGAACATAATATTTTGTGGCAGTATTTTATTTTCAAAGTCACTAACACCTGATACAGTAAGTGGCGATAAATCTGAGTAATACCACCATTTATGTATCTACAACCTCACGTTAACTTGAGTAGATCAACGATAAGTAGTTGTAACTCGGACGATTAAACTAGACACCTCACTGGAATGCTAACACATTATTCGAGGTGTCTAGTTAACTCGTACTAATAGTAGGATTTCACATACGTAATAAGCGCTTATGACTTGTGCAGTGGAGAGAGCATAGTGTAATGGATGATGGTGGTCGCAGGACTATAATTTTCACTAACACTTTACTTTGCATTACATTGTTTAATACAACAAAGATAGTTAATTCTTTAGTCTAGAAGTAGAAACAAAGTAACACTTTGTTATAGATATGATTTTGAGTGCACAAATACAAATAGTATTGAGAATTTCATTGCAAACGACATTACGTGTTCAAAGATAGAAGTAAAATACGGAGAAAAGTTGCTGATAGACAGTCAGGACATTTTTGAAGTTCATGCTTGCTTTTACGACTGTATTGGGTATGGTAGGTACTCGATCTACAAAAATTGCGTGATTAAAAATACAGCTGAAAAATACTGCAATGTGAATACTGTGCAACGGTGTCCAAATTCTGGTGCTGTTCTGATGCATATCTCAATACTTTGTACTCACATCATCAACAGCTTTTACCACTGTAGTGTTTCTGTTACTACTCCTATCATTGGACTTCGGTTTATCCTTGACAACTGTGTTATTATCAGTTTTACTAACATTCCTGTCCTGTGTGTGTGGCGTCACTCTACTTCGTTGTCGTGTTCTGAAGGTCTGTGGTGATTTAGTAGTTGTCGATGAGGACGACGATGGTTCCTCGTAGCTTGTCTCGAATGGTTCGTCATCTATTAGTATGCCGTCGTCTTCGACTAGGGATCTGCGTTGCATTTGTGGTT
The DNA here is from genome assembly GCA_949825045.1 of Argyresthia goedartella. Classification (NCBI taxonomy): domain Eukaryota; kingdom Metazoa; phylum Arthropoda; class Insecta; order Lepidoptera; family Argyresthiidae; genus Argyresthia; species Argyresthia goedartella. The sequence goes on from OX463815.1 coordinate 12,543,889, forward strand.
GTGTCTGTGGCAGGTTCTCCAGTGATCTGCGTTGCATTTGAGGGACCTCAAGGGATCTACGTTGCATCTTTGGTCGAGTCTGTGGTGCGATCTCCATAGATCTGCGTTTTATCTGTGGTTGTGTCTGTGTCGGTTCCTCCAGTGATCTACGTTGTATCTGCGGCAGTGTCTGTGGTAAGTGGACTTCGCGCAGTTCTTTGCCTGGTCGGACAGCCTTACGGATTAGGTTGGCCATGTCGAGTAGGATGGGTAGCATAAGCTCGGTGGATGTGTTGGCGTTGTTCCCGAACATTGACCTCACCTGGAACGAGATTTGGCGTTGGTGAGTGATTGTTGATTATTGTAGGTGTTAGAAGTTTCTCGATGTAATTTTATGCTTCCTTGTTTGCTGATCGCGTTGTGGTACTAAGTAATTATTTGCTATTGTTTTAACGCGATTAATCGCTTTTGCGTTATTTGGTCTGTTGTTCGTACATACCTATAATTAAACAATATCTTCCAACAATCATGGGTCTCGATAGCTTTTCTATTGTTGAATTCTCATTAACGTGATTTGTTATGAAAGTTAGGGATTCCTCATAGGGAAAATAATTGTATACGTCTATTTCCTATGAGAATAACTTAAGAGCTTATTAATTCCTCCATTTCATTTACATAATATCTATAAAGAAGGTCAAACAAAACACAAAACTCTACAAACCGGATCAGAAATAACGGAATGAGTAAAATTTGCTGGGAGAATCCGATCGTTCTTGATGGCGTAATACCATTTAACACATTTTTAGAGATCCACTGAGAAGGGGCTTTGACCACTATTTATTTAGAATACAAAATCTAAAAAAACAGTATTCATGACGCTTTTTGTTTCATTTTAGTTATTAGACGTAGAGATAAGTACGAGATTTTTTAATTAACATTCTTACACAAAAGGTATGATGTTGATTAATGTATTTTTTTATCAAAGTAGTTACTATTATACTTTTTAACTCCAACACATTCGCCATACTTGACGACCCGAATGGCCGAGTCGGCAGTGACCCTGCCTACTAAACCAAGGGTCCCGGGTTCGAGTCCCGGTGGGGGCAAATATTTGTTTGATGAGCACGGATGTTTGTACCCTAGTCATGGTTGATTATCTATCTAAGTATAATATTTATCTATATAAGTATGTGTATCGTTGTCTAGTACCCAAGATACAGGGAATCCTAGTTTGGGGCTAGATCAATGTGTGTAAATAGTGTCCAAGGTATTATTATTATTATTATACTATACTCGAGTACTTGCTTTACAAAACAAAAATGTTCGCTATCAGGATTAGATATATTTTGAATATGTGCATGTACGGAACCCGCCTACAAGGGTACTATTCGCTTTGGGTTTCATAGTAGATATAATTTAACCTCTGCCTCTACATTTTTGAAGAAAGTGGAATTCAGATGCCGTAATACGAGCTAAGCACAACATTCACGGGTAGAGTGGCTCTTATTTATGGCAATTAATTGGTGTTAGGTATTTACGATGTCTTTCAATAATAAGGTTGATTACTTTACTTGTACCTTACTACTTTACATAAGTAGACCTCATAAGTCTGAAAAGAAAACTAGTAACAGAAATTCTTGTTTTATGGAAAGTTAACTTACCTTAACTTAACATACCTTACAATGCATGGATAGACAGAGTATTTACGTACCTACAAACGTAACACGTAAATGTACCAGGACAGACCTACAAGCGTAACACGTAAATGTACCAGGACAGAGACAGGAACTGCCTAAGAATCATCATAAGTTATGTAAAATCTTCAAAATACAAAAACATAATACATAATTACAATTCGTATAAACAGAATTATTCCTTTTTTCGCGATATTTACGTTGACACGGAAATTGCTTTCATGCCACAAGACTGTCGAGGCAACACTGAAATGGAAACGATTTCCTCTGCAGATACATATGGAATTATCCGAGTATCAATATTCAAGAGGGCATAACTGGCCGCCAATCAAGTATAAAGTGTTAGCACGCCAGCGGAAAGTCTTTGATTGGTGGCTAAGTCGCCATTTCATATCAATTTCCGGTTTGTCGTGAGAATTAGATTTATGTACGGATGATTCGACGCTTGAATCCGGCACTTACTTACATACATACATACATATGCTCTCGCCTTTTTCACGGACGAGGGGTAATCAAAAACTAAAGACCCCCACTTGCTACGATCCTGCCAGGCATACATCTCTCGCTTCCCCCAACATTCATCAGACTCTTCATGCAAGCACGCTGGTTACAGGTACATCTTATTTGTCTCTTCACGAAAATAACAAGTCACCAATTTGGTATTTGTAGGACTTTCTTGGGCGTCCCCGGCCGCTGGCTCCGTTCACATCTGCTGTAAAAATCTGTTACAATCAATTCAATCTCCTTACATTCGTTTTTTCAATGTACGAAACCGAACGACTTGACTATGATAATTATGTACAAATATTTGCTCAAATAAAGTGCACCAAAATTTATTAATCCCTGATGAGTGAATTTAAGTGACAGTCAAACTGAGTTGAATGCAGAAAGTGGGGTTTTCTAGGCGTATGTTTATGTGTTAGTGTCTATTCATGGCACCGTAAATCAATGAAGTCTTCAGTGAAGAATGAACAATGAGCTAAGTATCTGTGTAAAGTAAAGACCTCTAACTGTTGGGATAAATGGTCATTGTATCATTGTTGCAGTGAGACGGCTTTTTATCAATAGTTCAACCAAACGTAGGGGATAGGGTTTCAAACAGATTGATTATAGTTTCTCGTTCCGTGTAAAGCTTTCTGAGTATAGACAAGATCATTATTAAAAGCATGTTTATTGTTATTTACCAATTTGTCTTAATAGAATAAAACTGGGAATATCGACAAGAGGACAGCGCCTATTTGTGGACGTTGTACGTAATAATTTAGAAATTTTACTAAGTATAGTTATAGTATTTGACAACCTCTGTGTCGCTGTGGTTAGAGGCTCTGCCTCCGAAGCGAAAGGGACCAGGTTCGAATCTCGGCTGGGAAGGAAAAAATCCCCAATGCTTGGATGTTTATATGTGAGTGACGTCGCTGTTTCTGGTTCCACAACACAGGGTATCATAATGTGGGGCCAGAATCAATAAATATGCCTGTATAAAATGTTTATGTTTATGTATGTTATTTTGGTGTGAACAATGCTACTACGAGAAGTAACACAGAAAAAAACTGCTGGACGTTTTCATGAAATATGTATAATGTAACTATGTAAATGTTCAAATTTATGTATTTAGCTGAGAGATAAAGCTGTAATTAAGCACTTGGTGTTACGTCAAATGGAAATCTCAATATAATTATCGAAAAACTAATATTTCTAGTTGTTACACAGGCATGCGATATTTCGAGCATCGTGTCGCTCACTCGCTAATAGTCACGTGCCACATTTGTCTTCGGTAATACAAGCGTGAAGATGGCTTACATAGATATTTGAGATCTTAGCACGAACAGTGGATGAGCTCAGAGAAGGGCAAAAAAATTCCATCGAATAATATTGAGCCACACTCCATCACGCTGGCTCAGTGCGGATTGATGGAGGGGTGTTTCACAACTACTACTAAGGAGTAGCGATAGCAGCCGGTACCTTCCAGAACGTCCGAAAATGAATTTCAGATAAATTAATTGTCTCATTGGTTCATGGTCAGCAATGGATTCAAACTTGAATCTTCTGCGTGAGAAGCTAGCGTGGGACCTACAGCTTAATGAGACACAGAACGGCTAATGTACTTGAGACAAATGTATTATCTCATTGGTACATAGTCAGCAAAGGACCTGAATGTCCTGCGGGAGAAGCAAGCGTGAAACTCACTAAATACCACGAATCTCATTAGTTAATAAGTGGTATTATTGATAAGTCAATTACCACAATTCTAAAGAATCATCATAATAATATGATTATATCAACTTAGGTATATAGGTCAGCGTATTTACCTTACTTTACTTTACTTTATACTTTATTGCACATACACATTAATGGAAAATTACAAACACAGTTAGTATACAAAGGCGTGCTTATCTCTACATAGAGATTTCTTCCAGCAAACCCAGGGCTGACAGGAAAACATAGTTTCATGCGAACATTATATTATACACAACATAACCAAAAACTAAACATCAGAGTGACTATATATTTATAATAAATAACTTAGATATTGATATTGACAAATATAAATAAATGAGCCTTATACTTATCACGTGTTATACATAAATATTCACCACTTATTTTGAAATATCCACTAATGAACTTATCCTTTGGCTTAAATGAAATGAAATGATGTTTATTTGCTTGAAATGTGGTACAATATATGGTGGTAAATGTAAAAAATGTAAAAATGCTCAGCACATTTCACCTGTCCAGGTATGCAATTTTTTTTTACCTAAATCTAAAATATGTCATTTGAAGTCTATTGACATTATATTAATATGTCATTCCTTAGATATCCTTTTAAGATTAAGGTATTCATCTACATTATAGAAACATTCCTTCAAGATCCATCTTTGTAGTGTGGACTTAAATAGTGTCAAAGGCAACGTTTTAATTGACTGTGGGACCTTATTATATATTTTTATTAACATTCTGTAACAACTTCTATTGCAAAATTCGGTCCTGCATAGTGGGGTTACAATTTTATCTGGATATCTTGTGTTAAATGTGTATGCATCCTTATTTTTTTTGAAAATATTTGGTTTACTGTGAGCAAAACATGCTATTTCAAATATGTAGAGACTTGGCAACGACAAGATTTTAAGTTTAATGAATAGAGGCTTACATGACTCTAAGGGATGTGCATGGCAGATTGCTCTAATGCATCTTTTTTGTAAAATAAAAACTTTTTTAAACTCTCTTGCGTTACCCCATAGAATTAGGCCGTATCTTAATATAGAGGCCACATAACCGGCTCAAGGCTGAATGCACGTCAGAGGTTCTTTGTAGCCTGTGTAGAGCGAATACATATTTGTTCAGTTTTTTGCACACTTTTTCAATATGTGGTAACCATGAACAGTGCTCATCTACGACGATACCTAGGAAAGTAGTGGATGATGTTGGTTTAATTGGAATATGATTGCATTTTACATCGATATTTTTAATGTCATTTTATTATCTCTAAATTGTATATGTTTTGTTTTATTCTCATTCACCAGTAGATTATTTGCTTCCAGCCATTCTGAGACCTCTTTTATGCCAGTATTGGCATCTGATTCAAACCTGTTGTCGTCGATGCATTTAATTGTCATTGAGATATCGTCAGCGAAATATACACGTTTATTTTTGTTATCTCTGGGAGGTCATTTATATATAGTATGAAAAGTAATGGTGATAGGACACTGCCTTGAGGAACTCCATAGGTATTTATCTCAGAAGGAGATCTATGTATTTCTAATTCATTGTCATGTGAGAGTGAACATATTTCCACCATTTTTTTGCGGTCAGAAAGATAGCTGCTTAGCCATTCCCATGCTGGGCCTCTGATACCAAATCTTTCACATTTATCTAACAAAGTATGTGGGACATAGTCGAATGCCTTAGTCATATCAAAAAAATATAACAGCTACAGGTTTTCCCTTGTCTACATACTCTATAATTTCTGTTGTTAATTGAAAACCTGCCAGACTCGTCGATTTATTTTTTTGGAAGCCGTGTTGTTCGATTTTTATTATGTTATGTTTTTCCAGAAACTTATTTATTCTATTTTGCATGGCTTTTTCATAAATTTTTGAAAAAATACTAATTAGGGCAATCGGGCGATAGTTATTTACGTCAGTCCTGTCACCCTTTTATGTAGAGGTTTTATATAAGATGGTTTTAGGGCTTTAGGAAATCGTCCCAATTCAAAAGAAGTGTTGATTAAATAGCATAGGATGTTTGCTATGTCATGGCAGCAATGTTTAAGAATTTTTTATTGATACCATCGTAGCCGACGGAGCTTGTTGATTTTAATGATTTTATTATGGATATAGTTTCTTTCGGGTCACAGGGATGTAGGAACATAGATTTTGGATTTCTGACTTTTTTACTTGTATTATTATTGAGGTGTTTACTTTTTGATTCTTTATCTATAATTTTTGTTCCGGGTATGTGATAATTTGGTCATTTAATATTATTTTTTCCATGTTGTTTGGTTGTGTAGTGTTGTTGTTGTCTTTGATAATATTCCAAATAGCTTTACATTTATTTTTTGATTGTGATATGTAGCTTAGCTATATTAAACACTACTTCAAAGTTAATGCGATCGTTAATTCCGCATAATAAACTATAGTTAGCCATCCTGCCTCTATGCCTCCCTCCCCCTAGACTTCAATACGTCCCTGAGTATGGACTTAGTAACTTTGACAAAAATTGTATCAAATGTTCCCATAACATCTGTGAAGATAGTATCCGAAAGTGACTCATCCTGGACAATTTTTAGAAGTATCCAGGAAAACGCAAAAGTGTAAGTAAGTATGAAATCCCATTACATATCATAATATTTAAATATAGAACAATTTTTTTTCAAAGATACGGTAAGGAAGTTATTGGCAGTTAAGGGCATTTAATAAAAAGGAGGTACTATAGAGGTTGACGTGTCTGAATTGCATAGTGTAAAATGGCGGAAAACTCAGTTAATTCGTATTTTTTACTATTTTGAAACTAATTAGGAATTAGGAATTCGATACTAACAGAAAAAAAAGAAGAATAAAATAAAATATTCACAATAAACATAAATGGTTTTATTTTTGAGAAAAGCACTGTACACGCTTCGAATATAAGTGCCATGCTGGCCTCGTATTATAGCTGGACCTCGACTTCGGCTCGGCCGGTTACATCACACTCGTCCAGGATGGCTTACTTACTGGTCTATGCAGTAATGTACTAATACTTTACGAAAACGAAAAGTACACTCGTAGTCTGAAACCATGTTCAAATGCGGCTGTGTTGTGTTGCGGAGTTATAAGCAGTGATCGAGTGTGAGATCTCCGAGGACTATCTGAAGATAGAAATTCAAAACTTTCTCGTAAGAAACCAGGGTTACATACATAGGATGTTGAAGAGGCAGATGAGGATATGAGAATCCCGTCGAAGACGGATAGGGAGCCACTTCAATTACCAGCGATACACCTAGGCGTGGTCATACTTGCGCTCGAGTTTGTTCAGTTGCTCTTAGTTCACGCTGACCCAACATACGTCAGCGTACTCGATTATGGGAAGGAGAAGAGACTAGCAAACGTTATTTTTGTCTGACGAGGCAGGAAATTTTGAAGTCGTCTGAGAAAGTGAAAAGTGGCAAAGACACGCCTACTGTCCTCGCTAACATGGCTGACTAGGAAATTTTCACATCATATATTTAATGAGTAGCGATAATTGTTTATATTGAAATAATTTTCTAATTAACATTGTTATTTCTTGAAGGTATTTTCTTTTAATTTTGGATAGAGTAAGGCTAACGCTCAGTAATTGATGAAGTTATATAATTGTTGTCATTACCACCCAGAGCAAAAGGATTTTGATTTATAAAAGGGCGGTTGACGATGCTGGAGTCATGTTAGTTACACATATGTTTAATGCTTGGGAAGATCGTAGAGACGCTATAGGTGTTTTTTGTGACCTGTCCAAGGCATTTGACTGTGTAGATCACGGAATATTGCTCTTAAAGCTAATACACTACGGCATAAAAGGCAATAACTCTAAGCTTATGAGATGGTATTTAGAAGGGAGGGTTCAAAAAGCTGACATTAATAGAACAAAATCGTCGGGTTCTCAGGTGAACACGGGAGTCCCACAGGGATCTATTCTGGGGCCGTTGCTTTTCCTCGCGTATGTAAATGATTTGCCATTTTTGGTACAAAACATGTCAGAGATAGTATTATTTGCAGATGACATGTCACTAACTTTTAAATTAGGAGAAAAGAAAATTACTTCCAGGAAACAAATAATGCTCTCTCGCAAGTACTAGACTGGTTTACTGCCAATAACTTGCTTCTGGATTCAAAAAAGACAAAGTGGACAAGTGAAAAATTCAGTTTAAAAAAAAGAAATAATAAACAAAAATAATAAATAATAATATTTGGCAAAAGGGCTAAGCTAAGCAATGCTGTGAGTATGAGCTGCACAGCGCTGGTTTTCTGCAGGGCCCATTTCTCTTACATACTTCAATACTCATACTTCAACATGGAAAAAAAGGCTTTTCATAAAAAGATACCTACTTACCTAATGTATGGCAAGTTGAGAGTAACATTGTATTGGGGAAAGACAAACTAAAACTAGTAGATGAAACTATATTTCTCGGGATCACTATTGATGGCAAACTACAGCGTGGTCCCCATGTTGTAAAATTAGCACATAAACTTAGCTCCGCAGCAAATGCAGTTAAAATAATCAGGGAATTGATTGACGTTGCAACTGCTAGGCTTGTATATTTAGTTATTTCCATATCATTATGTCCTACGCCTACGGCATACTATTATGGCGACGGGCTGCTGACATTGACACCATCTTCATTTTGTAGAAGAGGGCGATCCGATTTATGTATAAGCTAGGTAATAGAGAGTCTCTGAGAGATTTCTTCAAAGAATCCAACATCCTAAGAGTTGCAAATTAATATATCTATGAAAACATAATGTTTATAAGGAAAAATATCAGTAGCTTTAAAAACATTGATAGCCACCACAATGTGCAAACTAGAAATAAACATAAACTTTCTTTTCCAATGTTCAGACTCACAAAAGTTAGTAGTTTTTTTATGAGACACTGTATACGTTTCTACAATAAAATTCCGCAATAAATACAACACTTAACTGAAGCTCGATTCAAAAACTGTATAAAGCACACTTTGTACACCAAGGCCTGCTACGAATTAATTATTTTTTTACAAGACACCGACATCTGGAATTAAACCAGTTCATTGCACCCTATATATTATGTAATAATAAGGCACCTACTTTATGTTTTCTTATGCTTGCTTGATTATGCTAAGACGTTCATTAAGTCTTAATTTTTGTGCTAATATGACTAAAAATCTCTGAACTGAACTGTACTGAAAAGGATTTTTTTTCTACTGGGACGTATTTCAAATACTTCCTGTTTTGCCTCGATACCCTTAAAAACTGGTGATAATCTTGAGATCATTAAAATTCTGTGTGTTACGAAACGAATGATTGTGATGCATTAGTTTTGAGAATTTACGATTTGAAGATGATCATATTTACCATTAAACGGTCCATAAAAACTCCTATTGAAAAATATTTTTGCGTTAGTCAATCATGAATAACACTACAGCTGGAAGAGTTCTTTATACTCATACCTTTAATTTGTGTAATTTAATAAAGATAGAGGCATAACACTGTATAATTTGGCACAAGAAGCAAAAGACGTATACCCAGCTGTTGGCCTAAAAATTGTGTTTTTATCTGTGAAAACACACTAGCGTAAAAAATATATGAAGCCCTGCTGTATTTCTCTTAAGCACTGGAATCCTCACAAATGCTCGGAATTCTGTGTCCATCAATTCACAGATTGTATGAAAAAACACACAGATTTCGCAACGATACTCGACAGGGAATCGAACGTGGTCATTCATATTCATAAGTTTCTCGCATCGGTAGCAAGTGCTTTCTAATTGATAGCAAGTAGTAATTACGTAGCGGAAATTACTTTGTTATGTTATGAGCTTGGTCAGTAAAAAGATGCACACACACTTCAAAGGATATACTCTGTCCGAGGTGGATATACTTAGTGTGTGAAATATTCAATGGATCCTGATGCTATCTTTATGGTTTTTTGTTCTGCATTAGTAACAAGTTTCGTCTTTGTCGAATTAACGCATAGGCCTACTTGCGACTTTCTGTGTAAAGCGTTTGGAGAGCTTTCGAAATTTCTTAATGTTTATCTGACAGGATCACAATGTCATTTGCGAATCTGTGGTGATGTAGCTTTTCTACATTTATATTTTGTATTTATTCCATAATATTGCCAGTTAAGTTTTCTGAATACAGATTTAAAAGCGCAGTTTTACAGCTTAGGGGATATACCTTATTTAGTAACACCTAATTCATTTTCTTCCTCACAAGTGAGTCTATGTCATCCCTTTTGAAAAACGCGCTACGATGTGAGTAAAATTATTATAATTTTCACTATTTCAGTTAGTTCAAGTATTTACTTATATTTCTGCTACTAAGGCCGGAAAGGCTCTTGCCTAATGCACTAATATCGAGTCATCTTTGAGATACCTTACATTCTATATAAAACGCCATGGTTGGTGTGTCATTAGTAGTAGACTCTTATTTTATCTTTTGGGCAACTAGTACCAGACCAGTCGACCAGAAGTTCAATGTACCTACGACATAATTACATTGAGGTAATAATTACTAACACAATGTTTTAATTCAATTCATAATTATAACAATAAATCTCTTTCGCTCGTGTCACCGTCTGACAGAGAGATTGCACCGAACTAGCAAAAAGATTGGCCTAGTTCTACCAACTCGGTTTAAAAAAGTTCGTAATCGAGTAAGCTGCTCCACTTTTGATGAACAAACGACTAATCTCTCAACAGTGGCGCGTTTTCTAAGAAAAATCTCAATTTGTCGGAAGAAAACTTGTAATATGTCAGTAGTTATACTGTTTATTGAACTCTAAGGAAAATAGTTAATGAAGTACCAGTAATCTTGACGTATCGTAATCGTAGGGATAAGGCGTAAGATTCTGTATGGTTGGTTCAAAACAAGAAAATTGTGGTAATAGTAACTGAATACACGTAATAAATTTAAGTGTTCTTGTAACCTTATACCTTTATATATATTAGGGCCAGCGAAGCAAACCTTTCACTAGGCCACAATAGGTTATTCTAGTGGTTTGAGCTTTGACACAGTGGTTTAAGTACATGTTAAGTTGTAACGAAAATCATTGAAATCTTATTTATCGTTTATTAATATATTTACCTACAAGGAAAAATCTCGCGGGCCCTTACTGCGGTTTCTACTAGTTTCTCTGAGGGCAAGTACTAGTATGGTATCTCCACTCCATACACCGAATCAGTTTCTTTTAAAGATTTCACCATGACACGAATTTCACAGACAAGTGAAAATAGCCAATAAGCTGTTATGAAAATGCATGCCACAGTTTTTAGCCCACAACAATGACAGCTGCCATGATTGCTACATTTAGTACGTGATTAGACGTCGGATATTAACTGTGAGAAACATTCAATCATGTCGTAAAATAAATTCTGCGGAGACAGAGGCTGGAGTCCCTGTTGCAATAGTAGAATTGCTGTTATAGTGACAAATCGATGGAATTCTGAAAGCGTCAAACCTATCTAACGAACTTAACTGACAGCTTGAATTCTGACAGCTGTTGTTCGGATTTTTTTCAATGAGTCAAATAGTGTGACGGCTTCAAAAATTCAGCAGTGTGTTATCGCCTAAAAGGGTCTTCAAAAATATTTATACTTACAGGGTATTAATACACAAATAGTAGTAAGAAGTATGATAAACTTTTCGAGTTCCTTACCTCAAAATGTAAAAAAAGGAGCCCTTATAGGATCACTCGCGTGTCCGTCCGTAACTCTGTCACGGGCGCTTTTCTCAGGAATCTCTTATAAAATCAGACTTAAGATCTTCTGTAAAAATACTTATCCTGATAACCGCAATATAATTAAAGTCACTTTACATAAGTTCACTTGATTTTACCAGCGTTTAACAATAAATTATTAAATGTGAACTAATTCAAGGTTAAAGACAATACACCATTAACGTCATCAAAATGTTTTTTTTGGCTTTTAATTTTGAAGACCATTGAAGTATCATCAGCAACCACACTATGTCAGTCAATTACTTCACCATGAAAGGCAGATATTAATATATGCCATGAATAAGAAAGGGCCTAATATGGAACCTTGTGGAACGCCAATTTTTACACCCGATCTTTAATTTACCCGAGATTTAATGCCGTTGACTTCTGCCTTTTGAATTCTATTGTAAAACGAAAAAAAAAACACTGTAATATAATAAGTCATGTAGGATTTCGTTAAAAATGGCTCTTTATAAACTTATTTTTTTATTTTTTAGGGTTCCGTACCCAACGGGTAAGAACGGAACCCTATTACTAAGACTTCGCTGTCCGTCCGTCCGTCCGTCCGTCCGTCCGTCCGTCCGTCCGTCTGTCACCAGGCTGTATCTCAAGAACCTAGCTAGCTAGAGAGTTGAAATTTTCACAGATTATGTATTTCTGTTGCCGCTATAACAACAAATAAAAAACAGGATAAAAGGAATATTTAAGGGGGCTCCCATACAACTATTCTTTCAATACCACATACAAACTTATGGATGCACCTGGTTACGTACATGGAGTGTGAAAGTAACCGCACCAATAACTTTGTAAACAATATTTTGCTGTGTAAAATCCAAACTATTCACTCCACGCCATCGCTTCCATTGAACGGTGGTGCGGAACCCTTAGTGCGCGATTTAGACTCGCTCTTGACCGGTTTTTTAACTTTTGATAACTTTAGAAGTTATGATCACAAAATTGCAAAAAATTACCCCCCTTATCTCTGAAACTACCTAGTCTAAAATTATGAAATAATACAGAATAAAGAGCATATATGCATCTGGTTACTGGTTGTAAGCAACTAAATATTTCACTCCACACCATGACTAACATTGTACGGTGGTACGGAACCATACGTGCGCGAGTCCGACTCGCACTTGACTGGTTTATGATGTATGACACCGGTTTGATCACAGCGATATTAAAAATCTTTAGATTTCACTTCACCCCCAATAACTCAGTTGATTGAATTACACAGACTTATAAGTACAACTTTCAACGCTCAACTGATTGCAAGATGACCAGGAAGATTTAAATAAAATGATATAATTAACACAATGCATCATTTACTTTCATATCTTTATCTCATTGAGATTATATTTGAAGTGTCATCGTCAACTTTTTGCAAACAACACACTCACAGAAAACAGTTAGTTATGCAATATGTCAACTTTCCCATGCGCATGATTCGGCAAATGTACTTATGTTAAAACTTGACCTATGGCACCATTGAAAATAAGTGCCATTGTATTGTTTAAATTATTTAATTACCGTTGCTTTTTACTGAGTATCAGAATAAGCCGTGGATTGACTTTCAAGTAAATGCTCCATCCTAGCATTAAAACTAAATAAGTGTCAATTACGCAATCAGCGAAAAATTACTGAATGTTCATCAACATATCAAGTGTATAGGTAAATTATTGTGGGAACACATATTGAGATGTGATGGATTTAGTAAACGGCTAAACATGGTCACAGCTGTACCTTTGCTACCGCGTACAGAAATAAGCGTGACGCTATGTTATGTGTTAGTATTGACAGTTAGAGCATACGTTGCCGTCGGTAATTGCAGAGTACTGCAATTAGCCTCAAACTTAGTGCTTTCAGCAGTAATTATGCAGCAAATTGATGCAAATGTGAGAATTGTAAGATACCGTTATATTACGTCTGAATACGTTATTTGTAAAATAAGGCGGAAAGAGTATTTTGGATAGACGCAGCCGGCTTGTTTATGATCACAAAAACATGTTAAGTTATTCAACATTATTAAGTTATGATGATATCTGTGGCCAACTGTTTGAGGTTCTGCCTGGCAAGCCAGAGGTCCCGGATTTGAATCAGGGCAGGAGAAAAACTCCTGGGGGGTGACAATATCACCACTCGATGAAACGGCGGTTATCGAGTGATTCCGATACAAAATCCCTCGATATAAGGTGTCGATATCCGTATATCGAATGCGCGAGAATAAGGGTCGGGGGTGATTCTCGCGCAGTTCATCACTCGTTAAACGGCGGTTATCGAGTGATTTCCACACACAATCACTCGATTCAAGGTGTCGATATCCGTACATCAAATGTGCGACAATCAGGGCGGGGGTGATTCTCGCATAATATCACCACTCGATAAAATGGTGGTTATCGAGTGATTCCGATACGAAATCCCTCGATGTAAGGTGTCGATATCCGTATATCAAATGCGCGAGAATAAGGGTCGGGGGTGATTCTCGCGCAATTCATCACTCGACAAAATGGCGGATATCGAGTGATTCCCACACACAAGCACTCGATTCTAGGTTTCGATATCCGTATATCGAATGTGCGATAATCAGGCCCAGGGGCTGATTCTCGCACATTATCACCGCTCGATAAAATGGCGGATATCGAGTGATTCCCATACAAAATCACTCGATATAAGGTGTCGATATCCGTATGGGGTCCCATACTTCTCAGCAAGAGTTCCTAAGAGGCCGCTCAACAGTGTCTAATTTGATATTACTAAATAGTTTCACAACTTAGGCTATGGACGGTGGAATATATCATATCTAGTGGAGTGCCTCAGGGCTCTCTACTTGGACCCTTTCTATTCATAATTTTTGTGCATGACATTGATTTATGCTATAAAACATCTAAATCTCTTAGCTTTGCGGAAGCAGTTCATTGCTCTTAATAAAGATTGAGATCTTGATTTATTCAACACATCCCATGTCCAAGCAAGACGGAAGCTGACCGAGTTGCTATCCTCTATGACCTAATTTAACTTAATCTTATTCTTTTCGTGCGCTGAATTGGTTTAACTTTTTTTTACTTTTGTGTAATAATAATAATAATAATAATAATAATACCTTGGACATTATTGACACACATTGATCTAGCCCCAAACTAGGATTCCCTGTATCTTGGGTACTAGACAACGATAAACATACTGTGTGCCGCTAGATATTATTAATAAGATAGGCATTAAGTTTTTTTATTATTTTAACCTCTTGAATACCACCGGCGTTAGATAACGCCACCTTTCCGTTACAGGTTTAAAATTTTATTACCATAACATAAGGTTCGAAATCGCGACACGTCGCAAATACCTTCGGTTTTTGAAAGGTTAAGTTACGTTGCTCATGTTTGATCGTATCATCTATTAATCCGGTTCTATATATATATACACAGTCAGGCCATAAGTTCTGTCACACAATAAAAACTTTTGAATTTAGAACGCTGGCCACAAAAAAGTTTATTGAATTCGAATTTCGAATTTTTCATGAAAATAAAAATGTGTACTTTTTAGAATTTTCCTCATTTTTAAATATGGAGTGGACACTTAAAGAAGACCGTGTCGCAGTTATTGCGTTGCATCGTTGCGGTTACGCGCCAATTCAGATTTTCGACTTACTGAAAAATTTGAATATAACCAAAAGATTCGTTTATCGTACCATAAAACGATACAATGAAGACTTGTAGATGACAGGTTAAGAAGTGGTCGCCCTCGCTCTGTTAGGACTCCAGCAGTGATAAAAGCTGTGAAGGCGCGAATTCAAAGAAATCCCATACGTAAGCAGAAACTGTTGGCCCTTCAGATGGGATTAAGCAGGACCACGGTGAAAAGGGTGTTAAATGAAGACTTAGGGCTTAGGGCATATCGAAGAAAAACAGGACATCGTTTGGACGCTTGTTTAATGGACCTGAGACTAAAGAGATGCCGCGCTTTGTTGAAGCGGTACGCGGGAAAAAAGCATCGGGAAATTCTTTTTTCGGATGAAAAAATTTTCACCGTGGAAGAGAGCTACAACAAACAAAATGATAAGGTGTACGCACACAGCAGTGAAGAAGCGAGCAACCGTATTCCGCGTGTCCAACGAGGTCATTTTCCATCCTCGCTCATGGTTTGGTTGGGAGTCTCTTATTGGGGCTTAACTGAGGTACATTTTTGTGAGAAAGGCGTAAAAACGAATGCAGTTGTGTATCAAAATACAGTCCTCAAGACCCGTGTGGAACCTGTTTCTCACACCATGTTTAATAACAGGCACTGGGTATTCCAACAACATTCTGCGCCAGCTCATAGAGCGAAAAGCACACAAGACTGGCTGGCGGCGCGTGAAATCGACTTCATCCGGCACGAAGACTGGCCCTCCTCCAGTCCAGATTTGAGTCCGTTAGATTACAAGATATGGCAACACTTGGAGGAAAAGGCCTGCTCAACGCCTCATCCTGATTTGGAGTCACTCAAGGCATCCTTGATTAAGGCAGCCGCCGATATTGACATGGACCTCGTTCGTGCTGCGATAGACGACTGGCCGCGCAGAATAAAGGCCTGTATTCAAAATCGCGGGGGTCATTTTGAATAAACTTTATTACTATAAAAATCTATGTTTTATTAAGTTAATTTTGCTATATAAATGTTTACATAAATAATAAACATGTCTAAATTATTTCATATTGCACATGTGACAGAACTTATGACCTGACTATGTATATATATAAGCTTTCAATTTGTTTACATTAGCTGTTGGCTCCCCCAAAATAATTAAATAAAAACAATATAATGCGCGAATACCTGTGTTGTGAGGTGTATGTTTGTATTTTTAATTGTATTTTTATTGAATCGATGATAAACTAGATAATCAGCATTACACGTTCGTTTGCTTTGCGTCTATAGTTCTTCATAGTAAATTGGTAAAGTTTACTCTAAATCGGATGAATATTTACCGAAACTGATGCATTTGTTTTTTACCGGCTTCAAAAAGGAGCGGGTAGTCAATTCGGTTTTTTTATGTTTGTTACCTCAAAACTGGTTCTATTTATAAGCACATTTTTTTTTTTTGAAAATCAGAAATCGGTCCATTAGTTCTAAAGCAAACAGACTGGAATTATGATATCATCCAGGTAAAACGAATTGCGTATTATTGCTTTTCTGTAACTTATCAGTAGTGTTTAAGGTCATTGTTATGAGAGAGATTCTGTCTATAAGTAGCGTATATTAGTTTAAGTCATGTAATACGTGTGGACTTGACTGTCAGACAGACAGATTTCGTAGCCTTGTTTTCGCGTATTTTGACGACATTCGCAACACGAACGGGGGGAAGAAATAGGGCTTTGTTATTTTAAACATTTTACTTGGTAAAGTGGTGTTTACGTTTTTTATCATGAAATTAAATGTAATCTGGCATTTTTTTTACTTATGTGGCTTACATGACTTACATTCATATTGTATTAAGTAGACAGGTTTCGTAGTATCGTTTTCGTGTGTATGTATGTATAGACGACATTTGCATCCCAACCGGGGAAGAACAAAAAAGACTTGAAGTGAATGTTTGTTAAGTTTTTAACTTGGTGAAGATATCCTTGAAATATCTTTCAATGTAGAACAGGATTGATCAGGGCAACTTTATTTTTGAAATCTCCATAACTTTTTGGCAGGGTTGTCAGGTAATTTGTGCGAAGGAGTGAAAAAGTTGCTCTGATAAAATCGGTTACATAGTGAAAGTTATTAGGACTGAGGAAGACTATTTAGCTCCGGGTTATTAATTGTTTACGGGATGTAACAGAAAGGTCTTGTCGTATGTTAAGGGGTTGTTAGTGACATCATTCTGAACAACTTTCACTATGAAAACGGATTTGATCAGAGCAACTTTATTTTTCACTTCTTCGAACATTTTGGGCTGCTGATATGAATATAGAACTTTATTTTTCAAAGTAGCTCCGATAAAATCTGTGTCGTAGTGTAATTTGTTCAGAATGATGTCCTTTACATCCCCCTCAAATATGACTTCACCTTTCTGTTACATTCTGTACATGCCATCGCTTTGATTGCTCATAGCGAACAATAATAATGTGACTGACTGAATAGGTACCTGAACAAGATTCAACGGTGATCTCCCAGGAGGGGTGGTGACCTGACTGGCCACCAGCGAAGCCAGCGCCACCCGCTGGTTCCCGGACATCGACCTGATGATGGGCAGGATCTGCGCAAACTTCCCCACGTGGTCTTTCCGCTCCAGGGCACGCAACACGGCCTCACGTATCATAACCTCCTTGGAACGAAGCTTGTAGCTCGGCTTATAACTCTTTTCTAAAGACTTTTTGGTCGTCGCCTCAAAGAAATCTATCAGGTCATCTCGGTGGGAATTGAAGTCTTCTTCGGAATCGACGTTGTATTGAGGCCGATGGGAGTTGGTGACTCCAGTGGGTTTAAATATCTTAACCGGAGGCTTCACGATGGTCTGGTATTGCCGGGACTCCTGCGCTATCATGATTTCAGGCTCCAGGTCCGTGAACTCAAAGTCTCTTAACTCATCCTCTGCGGTAGCTATAGCGCATAACGCTACGCAAAATAGAATACTAATCTTTAAAGCCATTTTTGACTGTTCCTTTACAAAAATACACTAATTATTATTAGCAGTTATTAGACACGGCCAGTTACATTATACATGGAATCAAAGCACACCCGGTTTCACATACTTCTGCACTTCCAACACATGAAAAAACTTTTTGCTCGTTCCGCGTAAATGCCAGCGTGTAAGGATGCGCGCGCAGCGCTCTCTTCGACTCGGCAGCGAATGAGCGCTTCGCGGGTTGGCTGCGCGTGCACACATGAGCGAACATACCTGCTCTCTCATCTAAGTATTTGCTGGTGTCGGATTATTCCGGATCTCGCGACTTTCACCAGTGGGTCAACAGTCAAAACGTGGTCAAGTTGACCCTTATCCGCGTAATACCACTGCCGATTTGAAGATTAGATTAGGTACGTGCCGTTAAATGGATATTTTATTTCGACATTTTTGTTTGGTGTTGACATTGTAATTCATCTGGATAAAGTACAATGTTACAACAATGCTTAAGTAGTAGCGTAGATGGTGCGATCTAGATGAGGACTTCCAAAAGCTCACTAGGGCAACGGTCGGCGGGCGCATGCGGCTCTTTCGATGTAAACTTGCGGCTCTCTAGTTCCATGGGCATTTTTTATTCTTTTATTTTATTAGCTTAACCAATCGATATGTCATTTGATTACCTACTGATTTTATTATTATAATAGTTTAAAAAATATACTCAGTTTTCATATGAGCCACTGCAAGCCTTCTAAAGGCAAAAATACCACTTTAGCCGTCGAATTTAGACATAATTATTTTCGAGAAATTAATTTTTATTTCTAGAAACTAAATTCTTAGTGGCTCTATAAAAACTTAGATTTTTTGTATATTGTAATTTTTTACAGGAACGCGTGGAGTTATCATGTTGAAATTAATATCCATTACTCAGGTCTAGGGTCCCTTGGAGCTGTGAAAAAATTAATTTTCTAGGTCCACGCAATCAAAAGATACCGCGATATTATGTCATAATTTTGCTGATTTTGCTGAATTTGTATGAACTCGCGTGGAACTCGCAAGGGAATCAAAACCTATAGCGTACTTCCGCTTGGCCTAGGGTCATGAAATTTGGAATGAAGGAAGGATAGCACAACTAAAGGGAAAAATCCTAAAACTGTAAATTTCTGTCTGTTGTCTGTCTGTCTGTCTCACCGTCTGTTAAGACTTTTCTCAGAAACGCATGGAGGTATAAAGTTGAAATTAATATCGATTACTCATGTCTGTAATCTCTTAAAGTTGTGAAAAAATAAAACTTATAGGTCGACGCAACGATTTCATTATATTTTTCCTCCATAGGCATGTTTCCTCTAATAAGTACAAACACTACAAGAGCTAACACAGTTATAGACAACGTTTTTTCTAACTTTGATTTACAATGCGGTACTATTCATTCCTTTTTCAGTCACCACTTACAACTGTAGTTAAAATGTATTAGTTAATATGAAATAACTATGATAGAGTCGTCTGAGCGGAAAGAGAACCGACCTAGGAACTCGATCAACTTCATGAGATCCTACTACCGCTATCGGCGCATGATCTCATGAAGTTGATACTGTTCCAAGGGTAAAAGGGGGTACTGATTTCAAATCTGGTTTTAGGTTTCCATTTTGCTGCGGCCGGTTATCTTTCCACACAGACTCTAAGCATCTAATTTGATATGTACAGTGGCCTGTCGCACAATACATGCGTAGACTTTTACAAAATTGTGAAGCTGTAAACAAAATCACCAACATCCACCCAATAACAGTATCTATTACAAATTAATTTAGAATTATTGTGATTGTTTTTTTATTGTATTACAATTGATGAGTGTCTATTCAAAAGGTCCTATTTCTATATTCTTGTCATAGGGAAATAGGACCTTTTAGTGTCAGCCTATTTTCCTATGGCAAGATAGATAGGACATTTTGAAAATGTTTCGAACAGACAACAAGCCTCAATTACAAATAGGTAGTATATGTAATTGTTGTGTGAAAGGTCACTGCACCTGCAGTAACCACGCACGCCTATAATAAACTCACTAAATACTACGCTCTGCGGGGAAAGGTCATGGTTAAAAGTCTGCTTTAATTAAGTACAGAGACTTCTCACTAGACAATAGCTTTTAAATATTAATTCATAAATTACTGCGTCTCTATTACCCTTTACCCTTCACCTAAGCTACCGCAGTATTTTGCCCTGATATTTTCTGCAACTTTTGGTGGACATTTAGCCATTTTGGGTAGGAAAAAATATTTTGGTGATCATTATATTTGTTGCCATAATTAAAGAATATACATAGTTTTGAGCGTTGTTTTCCCGGGACATTTGTAAACAAAGACTTCATCATTAAATATAATAGGGTACTGAAAGCGTGCACGGAACCCTTGGTGGGCGAGTCCGACTCGCACTTGACCGTTTTTTTTTTAAATGTTTTTTTATCTCAAAACTGTACTATTTATGAACCGATTTCAAAAATCATTTTTTTATTTAAAAGGTAAGAGGCCTTCCAGTTTGGTTCCATTTTTTGAAAATTATAAATCCGTTCAGTAGCTTGGCTTCTAAAGCAAAGACTGGGGTTATGATGTCATCCAGGTAAACGAAATTTCGTATTGCTTTACTATGACTTATCAGTTATCAGTGGTGTTTAAGGTCATTGTTACCGTTACCGTATATTCGTTTATGTCGTGTAATACGTCTGGACTTAACTGTCAGACAGATAGATTTCGTAGCCTTAATTGTTTTCGTGTATTTTAACGACATGCGCATCTCGACCGGGGCGGAAGAAATAGGACTTGAATAGTGTTTTTAAGTTTTTAACTTGGTGACTTATTTATTACTTATCTTCAATGTACAGACACACCGATTCTTTTGTTTTATTATAAGTAAATATCACAGTAAGATTGTGAAATCCGTTAGTTAAGAATGTAAAGATATTTTTCTCGTTAGTTTATAAACTGTCGATAAATTGTAAACTGTACCATACTTCTTTTAATTAAATTAAAATGTAATTGCAAACGAAATACCAAGGAATACTGGTGGTGGTCGACAACACAACGCATTAAAAATATTTTTAACTAACATGACTCCAGCATCTGCTGTCGACCGCCTTTTGTAAATCCAAACTGCTGGCTATGGAGAATTTGATGCGCATTGAAGTGCGCCAGCAACTGACCAATATAATCTTTTCAAATATTTTACTCAATACGGGTAGAACCGGGTCTGAAATTTGAGTCGCTTTTAAATAAAGGTAGCCTGCTGTGTTTCATGAGATCAGGGAAAGTACTTTCATCTACACATTTATTGAAGATTTTAGCTAAATTCCGGGCAAGTTCGTCTATCACCGAGCTAATAGTTTTTACTGACATGCCCCAGAGATCCTCGCATTTTTTCAAATGTAACAACTTAAATGCTTTAATTATGCCATAGGGCTCAATATATTCGAATGAGAAATCTTGACTGTAGTTACTGCTAGCATGCCTACAGTTATTAAATTAGTATTCCGACCGGCCCAACTACTTCCATTTCATATTATTCCTAAGTAAAGAATTGTAACCAAAATGTTGGTGCTATTCCAGGAAATACAAAAGCAATCATCTAGCACTACGCACTTTTGTAACCATTTACCCCAAACACGTATTTACATTCAACTGCAGTATAATTGGAGATTACATCACATCAAGTTAGCTCACAGCCACAAGTCTATTTAGCGACCACTTTCATCTGCCACCGCACAGCACGAATGTTGCGCTTGCGACACCCTTGTAGGTAATGCTGATACAGGATGATATTCCTTCTTATAAAGAGGGTCCCACATATAACTTGTGCCGAGCCAAATCCAGTGGGCTATTTCGTGATCTACCCCAGAAATTTCACCCTAGGGTGTCCGTAAAAGTGTCCTAAAATCCACCATAAGCAGGGAGAATCTGGTCACTTAATGATAAAGTCAGTCATTATTTTCCAGACTTTCATCTCTAGAGGGTTAGGCTGATGGCATACGGCTGTCGATTCCCGCATTAGAGACGGAACAACGCGTGTTATTTCGACTCGAATTTACCTTTTTAACCTGAACTATATCAATGGGCACTCCAATAAACCCTTATTCGATATTTTCTTCAAGATCCCTCATGCAGCAGATCAAGGATCCAGCTAGTCTTCTTAAATATATGTCACCGGAAGATAGTCAAAACCGTTAGTTGATAAACTAACGCGGTAGTTCATCAACTATCGACAGATAGTAAACCAGACCGACAGGGTTGAGAATTTACGTGTCTTTTGTTCTTACATGGCAACCTAACACGAAGACTATTCTGGGGCTTCGCTGCGCTCGCCCCCTCTAGTCTTCACCTAAGATACCGCAGTGTCTGCCCTGGTATTTCGTTTGCAATTCAAGTTTAAACCAGTTCACTATTTAACTGTTTGAACCGTTAGTTCATCAACTAACGCGTCATATAGTAAGCAGTAAGGTACAGTTTACTATCTGTCGATAGTTGACCTACTTACGAGAAAAAAAACGTTAGTTTATCAACTAAAGGTTTTTACTATCTTACGGTGACATATAGACTCTATAGTCTTTCTATCTTTATTAGAGGCACTTATGCAATAGCTAAATTACATTGTATTTTCGAGAAACATCCTGTAGCACCTACTCTGTCATGGCAAAAGTACACAATACCTCAATTATTATTCGAAAGAAAGTAACAAGTCACAGTCTTCAACCACAGCTTTAAATAATTTCATTTTCTAATAATTTTATACCTATCGCAACTTTGTCGCTACACTGTGTCGATATATCTACTGTGAAATTATTACGAAACGAATAGTGACAATGTCATTTCACGAATGATTAAGAAGTGCGTATGATTCGGCGAAATCTCGTTGAATGCAGTTGGCACAGGACCGCCAGGATAGCACGATAGAGAAGAGGTAGTCGATGGGGGCTGAGAAGGATGCTTCATCTCCCTCTCTATGAATTTGTCATTAAATCTATGAGATCAAACGAAGATCTATTAACTTGTCTGTAGATGGTTCTGCATTTTATATCCTTCTACGCATTTTATAATCTAAGTCTTCTTCTATTCTATTCTATTCTAAATGTCTATTCTATTCTATTCTATTCTATTCTATAAGTCTCGAGAGTAGAATATCAAGTGATCGGGTTTATGTTTGATAACTGGCGACCCAAGTCGGATTCCGTATTCATAATTTCTTTATAGGCCACAAATGATATAAAAAAGAGTTACATATAAATTGTGTATAAAAGCGAGCTTATCTGTAATAAGAGAACTCTTCCAGCAAACCAGGTTAAGATGGGAAAGGATTATTGCTGAGCAGGGTGTGTACAACAATACGACGAAATATACGAGTACTTACAAACATATTAATAAATAAAATAAAATATATAATAAGTATAATTATATACTAAATACTTATAATATAATACTACTACATATTACATACTACATAGTAGTATGCATATATATATATGTATATGCATACTACCTGTAATTCTAATTAGAGAGGTAATGCTTCTTCACGTGACTTTTAAATACATTGAGAGTAGGACTGTCCCTGATGGTGCAAGGGAGTGCATTCCACAACCTAATGGCCTGGAGTATAAACCCGTATAACCGAGTATAAATGTTATGCTGTACGTTTGGTATACCTACTCAGCAATGGGCTGAAGTCGGCTGATATGATGATGATGGTAATTGCTCTCATGCGGAAACCTCTCACGTGCAAGGTTTGACTCATATCACTTATGATCATATCCAGGCTGCAAATATTCTTCCTTCTAAAATATTTGAGTTATATGGACTTCAAGGGAATAAATGAGAGGAAATGAAAAAAAAAAAAACTCCCAAATCTTTATAATATAAAACCATTCAAACTCGTTATATTCAGATCTTATAATAATCCATAAGGTAATATCATACAATTTATTAAAGACTAGATAGTAATAACATTTACTGAGATATGTGAAAGTCTTGAATAACATAATAATTAATCGTAGAAATCACATTTTTGGAAATAATTAATACAAAATAGCACCTGTATAAAAGATATTGATAAGTGATGAACTGATGATGATGATGCAGTACGAAAAATCCATATTGGAATTAACTTTAAAGGACATGGAACTGATTAAAAACTAAAATAGCAAATAGTTACCAATTTGCCTGTAAATGGCTGAGATTCAAAACTTACAAAGTCGATAACATAAAAGCAAAGGTCCAGTTTATTTATACACGATTACATTATATGCAATGGGAAATACTACTTGCCGCATCTATCTACACACATATTATAAGTCCCTAAAGTACAAAAAATCCTCTATCGTACACATAAATAACAATTTTATTTACAAGTTTTATAGAAACATCTTCAAGTACATATAATTTCAATTGTTATTGAAATTTAGAATGAAAAGCTTCATTATCTCACAAAGTGCAAAAACCTGTGGATTCGAAACGTCAACTCGTGAAGAACTCTGTGCCGAATTAAAACTCACACTAAAATCTAATGTCACAAGAAATCAAATGTCGCACTCAAATTCTGGAACTCTCTTATTTCTCCCATCTGGCATCAGTTGGAAATGTGTATCTCTAGATCCTAACCTCGGGAAACCATTAAAACTGTTCCTACTGACCAAAGGATTCTCCCTTTCCCTCTCTCTATGGAAACTTGAAGTCGACAGCTTCCCGTCCTTTCTCTCGGTGAAGTTCAAGTCATTGAAGTTTCTGTCGGTGAATGTATTTTCGACGAATGTTCTGTCGTTGAAGCTCTTTTCGGAGAACTGTCTCTCGTTGAAGTCTCCGTTGAAAGGCACGTCCCTTATTCCGAAGCCGCCCATGCGAGGTGTGCCGATGCCGAATTTGTTTCGTAAATCTTCATCTCGGAAATTGAATGCCCGGTTGTCATATTTAGCTTTTACTTGTCCGGAAGCCAACCTGAAATGCAGAATGGGTATTAAAATATCAAACAGGTGGCTCCATCCCCTTTATCCTCTAAAGGCTTCTGCACTACAGCATGCAAGAAGCCTGTTTCTGGTGTCATTTCATTTCAGTGACGAGTGCCGGTAAATTATCATCAAGAACTAATATGTGCCTTTAATCATACGCTATATCATATATCATATTTGTAAATACCCGATTGCACCATGACAAGCCAAACTTCAACTTACTCTCTAAAACACCGCCGCTCCCGATCATACTCCGCACTCAGCCCCTCATCGTCATTGATTATCGCCGACGGATCACTGTACACCGACGACTCCTGGTAGAACGAGTCCAAATCAACATAGTTCCCTTCAGCCGGCTCATTTTCTAGCAGTTCAGCCAGTTGTGATTTTAAGCTCGCGAACGATGGCCGTTGTGTGGGGTCGGCGTGCCAGCAGGAGTGCATGGCGCGGTAGAGTTGGGGCTTGCAATGAGGCGGGCGCTCGAGCCGGTAGCCCTCAGTGACCGCTGCTAGGACCTCTCGGCCGGACATGGCGGCGTAGGGGGTTGAACCTGGTGGTAGATTAGAGATTATGTAAGAATGTTTTTTCGGTTGGGAAGTGGGCATGACATAATCACCTTTACGATTCCACCATCGCTCAATTTACGCTCATTATCTTTTCTTATGCCCTTTAAAGTCAGCTCAATTTTCTTCATGATATGGAAACTCTCTACTATTGGAGGTTCGTAGTGACTATAATAGGGAGCTATTAGTATCCCACCCAAAACAGGTCTTCAACGTCGGCTATACCAGTCCGTTTATGAATATCAGAGAGC
This sequence comes from Argyresthia goedartella, assembly GCA_949825045.1. Classification (NCBI taxonomy): domain Eukaryota; kingdom Metazoa; phylum Arthropoda; class Insecta; order Lepidoptera; family Argyresthiidae; genus Argyresthia; species Argyresthia goedartella. The sequence goes on from OX463815.1 coordinate 12,569,856, forward strand.
CATAATCACCGACATAGGAGGTTCTGATCATGACCACTTGAATCTCTTATCTCACAAACCTGCAATGCGCGAGGATCTTCACAAAGAAGATTTGATACTAATGCATTCTGCAAGCCTACGAGCGACGAATAAAGAGAAGGAGCAGTTGAAGCGGTCGCCGTGACCAAAATCGGTCGGATAACATAAATAATAAAGAAATAAATAAATATTAGAGGACAATCTTACACAAATCGGGCCTAGTTCGATTTGTGTATATAGTAAGCTCAATAAGTCTTGTGTGGGTCATAGACAATTTAATAGAGATAAATACTTATGTTAATACATAGAAAATATCTAAGACCACACAAATACTTGCCCTTACCGGGATTCGAACCCAGGACCGTCAGCTTCACAGGCAGAGTCACTACCGGCTAGGCTAAACCGGCCGTCATCATCATCATTTTTTGTAGTGAAGCAATGTACCAGCTTCTTCGATGAGATGAAGCACCACTTACCCAACGTAACAATCTCCCACAGCAATATCCCGAATGCCCACACATCAGTCTCATGGTTATACACGTTGTACACGAGAGCCTCCGGCGCCATCCATCGGACAGGGAGGGCATGTCGCTGTTTCGCTCTCTCCTCGTTGCCCGAAGTCTCCCGCGACATGCCGAAGTCGGCGATCTTGCAAAGCTTGTTGTGGTCGACGAGCACATTGCGCGCTGCCAGGTCTCGGTGGACGATCTGGAGGGTGGAAGGGGATTAAATTAAACGTACATTATGGTTTTACTTTGGTTGGATATCACAAATGCAAATTTCGAAAGATATCATGTACTTATGAATATATCCCGATCAAAAGACAACGTGGAGCGCCCTAATTTGGCAATATAAAATAAAAATGTTGCATGGGGTTTTCCTTACCTCTGTTGATATGTATAAACAATTAAATCGAAATGTTCAGACTGCTGCAGCACATATAAGGTGCAGCTTCAATGGCATTCTGGCTCTCTCATTTCCTGAACGAGGGACAGTGTCAGCCTGGCTTTAGTGTCCGTCAAAATTTGTGTGATCGATCTGTGGTGCCTTCGTCCCTGATAGCTGTCAGCTTCTTAGTATTCTTTAGTAGATAAACCTACCCCTTTAGAAGCGATATAGTCCATGCCCCTCGCCACACAGTACGCGAAGACCGTGAGATCCCGTGAGGTCACTGCCCCACTACCGCTGAAGCGATCCGGCCGGGAGCGGCGCTCGCGCAGGTACGTGAGCAGTTTTCCGCACATTACATACTCCATCATCAGCAGGTACGGCTCTGGAAGGATACAATCCAGCCTTGTTAGAGATAAGCTCGCCTTTGCGCTTTATTTACCAGAAGGTACGGCTCTGGAATGGGAAGAAAATCTGACATTGGTATGCATTTTAACAAACAAGCATAATGCCATCTTTTTCCATACGGGGTGGAAGTGGCACAGCCTGAGATGCTTATTGCTTGTTCCCGTAACTAGGTACGAATAAACATATCAGTAATATTGCTATTAAATTAAATTAAATTCAGAATTAAGTCAGGATTGAAAAGCAATAACCAAACGTATTTGTTGGTATGCGGTTCGGGCGGGTACTCCTCGCGTCGCACAGCGGTGATGAAGTGCTACCCACTGGCATTAATTACTGGTATGCTGTCTACTAGTCTTAAGGCATTTGCACTACGTGAATTGATGTATGGCGTCGTTGAGTTTTACTAATCAGGAATGATGGGGTGGGGTTCTCGGTCAAATAAACTTTGTCTCCTTTGTACAAATAGCCTTTATTTCCCCTGTTATTTGGAGGGTTTTCTCAAGTGAGATTTAGCTTACAAATTGCAAATTTATCTCAATGAATCTCATCGACATCGTAAATTTTGATGAGATTCTCAGTCAGTTTAATCCAAAGCAGGTAAATAATTAAAAGCATGCTTCTATTTACGTTGTACCTAAAGATATAGTCGTTGCTGACTATAATGATGGTGCCAAGCCAACATTATAACTGAGGTTCATGCGAGCGTAAGATTATATTTCCGGTGTGGCTTCGCATAATTTCAGCAATTATTTTATTATCTCAGATTTATCTACAATACACACATAATTTGACGTCATACCAATTTACAGTGTAACGACTACTGTATTTTTTACATATGTAGGCCACTACAAAATCAAGTGTGTAGGTATTATTGTTTACTCTCAATTGATTTCTGGTAGAAATATTTAGAGACAATTCTATAGTTGTATCTTATCCCTTTACACCGAGATAAAAAGACTTAAATCATCCAGTGGGACATATGGGTGTCTTACTAATAACTTTGTACACACCATTGAAGTATTTTGAGAACTCAATATCAACTTCAGTTGCATTTACGAAAATAGCTTCTTGTATGGGTAGATTATATCAAATAATTTACGATCATTACGATACGATAATTTACGGTTATATCTTTGAAGTAGAAATTATATCCATAACCCCTTGCCCACATATGTTCGTTAGTCAGTATAAGCCACTAAGTTGACCCAGTAAATTACCTTGTTCTGTACAGCAAGCCAGCAGCGTCACCACGTTAGGATGGGTCCCAATCTTCTGCATGATGTAGATCTCGTGGAGTAACTCCTGCTTCTCCTTCTGCGAAGCCGTCTCCTTGATGCTCTTTACTGCCACTAGTCTGGTCATGCCGTCGTGACCGGTCAAGTCGTCTGCTTCTGCCTTCCAGACCTGGAAATTACAATTTGATCAGTCAGACTTTGAGGACGGAGGCATCACAACTAAACTAGTCAAAAAATCGTTAACTTTGAGTCGGACCCGCAGACAAAGCGTTCCATACCATCGTACAAGAATAAATGTGAAAAGACACGACTCTTGTACGCCCTATTAATTTTATGCGTATAATAAATTAACTGTTGCTGTAACGGTAAATAATCATTCTGTGAAAATATCAACTCTCTGCCTGATACAGTCTATAAGATACAGCCCGCTGATGGATAGTGGAGTCGTTCTTCTGGTACGGAACCCTAAAAACGACCATCTCGATGGATAGATGTTACGGCAACTGGACATGAGACATGAAATTTCGTATTGTAACTATTAGTGAAGTTCGTTTACAGCGTATCCTATAGGGAGCATGAGGAAATTTATGTGTCTTTAACATGTTCATGTTTATCATTATAATAATCACGGGGAAAATCTAGACTATATTAGCATGGAACAAGTTGTCAAAATATTAGAGAGTATCGTTATCATATCATCTTACATTGGTTCTTTAATTTTTCCTGAGGGTTTTCGTTACTTCTTTATCTTCACTAAACTCAATTTAAAAAGAAGTGTACGTGCAAGTGTACTATGGTTTAAACTCGGTTTGTACGTACCTGTCCAAAATTTCCTTGTCCTAGCAATGTTTGCAGCCTCAGTTTGTTTCTCGGGAACTCCCACATCTGGTCTGGCTTTGAGGGCGGCGGCAACGGAGCTCTGGCTACAGGTATGATGGGAGACTCCTTCTTTATATCACCATCGTCGAAGTAACCTTCGTATTCCGTATCTATCTCTTTTGTCCGTTTGTTAAATACACTTCGCAGGACAAAGGCTATGATTGCTGCCACAGGTAAAAAACCTAATCCAGCTAATACATAAGAAGCTGTGTAGGTCTTTTCTGCTTCTATGACTACTTCCTCGTTTCGTAAAGTTTCGTCATTCTTTCCTCCGTTCCATGTTTGATTTAATGTTGACTCATCAGTGAGAGATGAGTTGTGGGTGTTCGTTGGAACGAATAAAGGCTTCGAACTTGATTCGGATGACGTTCTTGAAGTAACAATGAAAGGTTTGAATGTGCTTTCGGTTACTTCAATAGTTTCTGTTGTGGAAATCGTACTTGGTAAGGTCGATGGTGATGTTGGTGGTCTTATTGTTGTGTTTGATCTGGTTGCAGTATACGGAACAGTTGGTGCTGGGGTAGGGGTAGTAGTAGTTGTTGTGGTCGTAGTTGTTGGTCTTCGTCTCAAAATATTCTTTGGTCTTATCGTACTACTACCTGTTGAGTTATCTACCTCATGTTTTCCATACAGATTTGCCAATCTTTCAGACATCTTCAAAGATGTTGCATCACTTCTCAATTCTCCGGCATTTCTTGTGGATAATTCACTGGCTATGGGGGAGTCTGTTGCTCTATGAACGTAAACTAAAGGAGAGCTATTTGACGGACTGCTTTCTGTTGTTGTTCGAATCCTTATTCTGTGTTTATAAGGTCTTTTTGTTGAAGGGGCTACCGTGGAGATTCTTTCTGTTTCATTTAGCAAAATTGCTTTTGGAGTCGTAGCATCCTGATTCAACGAAGGTGTTTCATCAATGGTACTATTATCAGCTGAGTCAGTTTTGTTATGACCTTTCACAGAGGACGTTATAGAGACTGATGTGACAACAGCTGTGTATACTAAAGTGGATGATTTTTCTGTTGTAGTATTGACTGCAGGGGCTGCCGCAAATGTATTCTCCGTACTTGATGAAGCAGTTAGTCTCGAAGGCCTTCGACGAAGATTCAAATAGTTTCTTGTATAACTTCTTGGAGTAGTTGTGGTGATGTTCCCTCCTCTAGTTTGATTAGCTTTACTAGCAGAGTCATTTGATAAGGTTTCATTGCCAGTTGATGTGTTGTTTGATTTGTTTATCGCCTCTTTCAAAGCGGTTGTGTTTGTAATATTGGTTTCTCTGCTTTTATCGAAGATTCTAGGCATGACAGAACTAATTGATTCGGTGACATTAAGCTGTGCAATATTTGGAGGTTTAGACGTTGGCAGAGTGGTGTATTTCTTATATGCATTCACTAAACCAACATGCCTTGCTGGAGCTGGTCCTTTAACAGTGTTTCGGATTTTATTTTTCTCAATGACATTCTTCACTACAGATACGTCCATATCTTCATTAATTTCTTCTTCGTCTACGCTGGAATTTTTGTATTTTTCGGTAGCTGAATATCTTGAGTTAAACTTTCTTTTCTCCGGTTGTGCTATTATGAAATTGACAGACTTTGTTGATGCTGACAGTGACGGTGAGTTAGTTAAATTGTCACTTATACCTTGACCAGAAATCTTCTGCCCGAAATATAAGAATGGCGCCATATCTTCTACTGCCAATTCTGTTTCCAAAGGTCTAAAGTGGTTGTAAATTTCATCTGACATAAACATTGTATCATTTCTTTTGTCTTTTTCTTTCTCGTCAGTTCTGGCATGTTTGGTATTTTTATTTTCTGTTAAATTTGATACGATTATAATAGTCTGTTCAGTGGCTTTCTCTAACACATCAGAAACCACTACAGGTTGCAGTGTCGCGATCGTTGTAGTCAATATTGCTTCAGTTTTATTATATTCTTTGGTTTCATTAGCATTTAAACTTTTGTTAATCTGTTGTGTCAACGTTAAATTATCTGTGTCCGAATAGTTAAGCAAATACAGTCCGTGGTTGGATTCATCAACTTGGAATTCTTCCTCAGGATCCTGTTCTATCTCTTTATCTAAACCTTCAAGGTTCTCCGGTGGTATATAAACAGCTGCACTGTCTTTTCCTACTTCTTGGCTTGTAGAATTGATATTAGTTGTATCTTTTCGCCTATTGTTGAGGAAACCAGCTCTGCTTCTTGTTTCCTGGTACACTTTGGGTATGAACAGGTGTCTGATCTCGTGTGGTTTGACATCTTGTCTTATTAACTCCTTGGTTCCGTCGGTGGCGACGAGTTTCAGGTACGGTGACGGCTCAGGACTGTTAGTGTCGAATGTGATTCGTTTCACTACCGAACTGTTGGCGTCTCGGACTTCTAACTGGGCGAATGTTGTGTTTGTCCTGGAATAGAAGGAAAAATGGTTTAAATAAGTGAGTTATAAATAAGCTAGAATGTCATTTATTTGAATTATATAGTAAATGTTTGTCAAAAAAATTGGCTATTCAGAGTTACGCCCACATTAAACCAGTTATTCAAACTCTATTTTGCGTAACAGGGGAATAGCCCACTGCCGCAGTCCATAGCCATGAATGTTTATTTTATTTTATTTATTTGGAGGCAACATAACATAACATTTAGACTTAAACATAACATAACACCAAAAATCTTAAACATTTCTCAACAAGACGTAATACATGGCCAGTTTTTTATTAAATTTTTGCTTACACATTTAAACATTGAAGTTAGAAGAAGGCAATATACAGATGAAACATAATACAAAAACAAATATATATACACAATGTTCACACACTGAGACACAATCACAACTAAGAAATAAACTAAATTTATTTTTGAGACAGCTGTATGAATATAGTCATATCTATATACAAAGCATTAATATGCTTTGTATATAGATATGAATATGTTTCTTCACGAGGGGCTAATGCCCCTCGTGAAGAAACTATACTTTTTTAAATATTTAATTATTGGCCAAAACACTTAATAGCAGATTCTTAGTACAACTTCGAATAATATATTACCTGTTATTCTTATGTGCCAGCGAAGCAAGTGTGCTGATATGACTGGCCAGTCTTCCGTTGAGGAGTTGTCTCCTCCTCGCGGCGAGTACAGAGAGTAGCTGCGAGTCCCTTGTCGCGTTGGTACTGGGCTGTGTAGTTGTTCGCCGTGTTGAGGCTGCAATGGATAGAAAACATAGATAAGTTACTGACGTTACAAATTTCTATAAGAAAATTTAACCCTTTACCGGGTGCCTTTACGTCGGGTATACCTAAAGCGTAGATTGACTAATGTATTGTCAAGAAGTCGTTCTACTCCTATGGAGAATTCATAAATTTTAAAGAACGACTTACATAAGTACATATTTTTTATTTGTACCAATAATATTACATTATACTCTTACGAATAATGACAACATCCTTATTAATGATGTGACAAATGTTCCCTTAATCTAATTTTATTTTATACATTTTATTAATTTTATGAATTTTGTTCGACTTTTAATGTATATTACCAACAAATTATGTCTTATAAGCATGCAGAATATTTCATTAGTTTAGTCATTATTACCAAGTCCTAAGGTTGTAAATTTTGTGGGCATATAGTTCCCTTAAGCCCGATAAAGAGGATACTGCATAGTTATATCCGTACTTAAGTACGATCATGCAACTGGTTGAGTATAGAATGTTTTGCAGTATGTACAAAGCGTCATTCTTTCCCTTACGGGGTAGTAGAGGCATAGAGGAGTAATTGTTGTAATTTTTTTGATCCACGAGTAGTGTTCTGTATTTTTATGTCCTAAATAATAAAGGCGAGCTAGCGCATAGTTAGAATCGGTTGAGCTATGGAGCGATCCATGCTAGACATTAGACGTCAAGATCGTATTCGCAATACAAAGATAAGACGTCAGTAGGGAAGTGGTAGTGGGCAGGACACCTGAAAAGGAGAGAAGACCGAAGGTGGACCAACGCGGTTATAAAGTGCAAGACGTCCAGTGGGGCCACCAGCCAGATGGACGGACAACATCGTCACTATAGCTGGTAGGTTGTGGATGCGGGAAGTTCGGGATCGGAGTACATGACAGCAGTGGGCAAATAGAATAGAATAGAAAGATATTTATTGTTTTTCATTTAGTTGTGCAATCTAATATCTCCCTAGCGGAGGTGTGTTCTTACAAATTCTGTCCTGTGCGGGATCTGTTTGTCGTTAGTAATTTAAATTTAAATTATATTTCCAGAACATTGTGCGTCTGTACTTGATTAAATTATAGGTACCAGTCGCGTGGGGGTAGCGCTCGCTTATCAAGCGGTTTCAACCTCTCGGCTCTGGCGATCTGCGGTACGACTACTCCCCGAAGTCTGCTCGTAGGCATCAGTGGGTTGTGCGGGTTGTGTCGTGTGTAGGTAGTACCGGCGCCGGCGTCGGCGAGACCCTCAATTTCAGCACAACGGGCCTTGGCGAGAAGCTCATTGTGAAGATCTGAGACACGGACGTGCCACGGATCCTCGTTCAGCATTTCCCAGACGATCATGCTGTCGAGACAGCGGGGCATCTGGGCCGCGTTTTTGTAGGCTGTTCTCAACGTCGCTTCCAGTTTATTAAGATTTGTCCTGCTTACTCTCGGCAGCAGCTGCACTATCCCATAATCTAGAATAGGTGCTATGCAGGTCTTGACACCCAGGTCAACTCTCGATCTCCAGCCGATGATAGGGTTCAGCATACTCCTTATTTGTTTTGCCTTCTTAGCCGTATATTCAGCGTTTACGTTCATGGATAGCCTTGTGTCGAGATGGACGCCGAGGTATCGCACACTCTTCCTGTACTCAACAGTCTGGTCTCTCAATCGCACGTGTGGCCGATATCCTCGCGGATTGGCTGGTGTTTTTTTCCGCTTCATTGTGAACATGACTCAGTCAGTCTTGTCTACGTTACAGCGCAGGCCCCACTTCTCGTAGTAGTCAAGTATGCATTCTGCGGCCCATTCCGTCCTCGCCGTCGCAAGATCAGGTGTTTTCGACGGGTTTAGCAGACAAAGGTCGTCGGCGTACTGCGATTTATTCTACTCGTCTCGATCCTATTGCCTGGTCCAATATCCGACATGTATAAATTAAATAGCAGCGGCCCCAGTATCGAACCTTGTGGGACGCCGTGTTGTACTGGTGTGTCTGAACCAACTGTTGTTCTGAACCTCCCTCGGATTTTTCTATCAGTAAGGTAGTGATAGATCATTCTGATCACTGAGTTTTTGATCCCAGCTACGTGTAATTTGTACACGAGCGCCTTGTGGTTAATCGAATCAAAAGCCTTACTTAGGTCGGTGGAAATCATCGCGACGCTGTTGCCATCCTCGAGTTCTCTGGTAATTTTCGCGACTGTACGGAGGATCTGCGTTCCCGTTCCTCTTTTACGTGTGAATCCATGCTGGTATTCAGGAATAAGATGGCTGGTCTCCCGTAGAACGATCTCATACATTAGCCGTTCACAGATTTTGCCCATGGTATTCAGGAGCGTGATAGGTCTATATGATGAAGCTAATCGTGGAAGGAAGGAAGATACACTCGCCAAGCTTCCATGTGTGCGGGTAGTAACCTGTCGAGAGAACATAGTTTATGATATGCGTCAGCTTAAACCACAGACAGGGCCCGGCCGATTTGAGTGCGTAGCCTTGTATCTTGTCGGGTCCTGGTGCTTTTCTGTTCTTAAAGCTGAAGACAGCCATCTTAACCTGCGTCATCGTAACTTTGTAGTCGTTGACGCGTGGTCCATCTAAACCGATCGTCATCTGCAACGTGTCCGACACGTTTGATTCATGCACAATGGCCGCGTGTACTAGTGCTTCAAGAGTCTTCTCTTCTGTGTCGCAGCTCTCGATTTGTGGTAATTGTTGGCTTGGTCGTTTGAGCGATTTTTGCATAGCCCACATCTTTTGTCGGTTCTCCTTTTTACTCTCGAGCAGTTTGGTCCATGATGTCTCCTTGTACTCCTTAAGAGAGTCGGCAAAATCTTGTTTGGCTTGTTGGTACTGGCTTCTAAGCGTTAGGTCTTCTTTGTTGCGATAACTCATGTCTTTGAGCTCGGCTCTGAGCTCAAGTTTGTGTCGTAGTCCCTCTGGTAGCATGTCACATGACTTAATGATTTTCTCCGGGATGACGGCATCGAGCGCCTCGGTTAATATGCGCTCCAGTGCTTGTATCGCGGTTTCGCACTCCGCATGTGATGCGTAGTCATTTTTAATATGCTCATCACGCTCCAATGCTTCAGCTATCAAAACGTCTATAATGTTGTTGTCTGTCCGGATTTGATAGAAGCGCACCAATATTTCTGCGCGCGGTCTCATTAACATCGTGTTGAATGTATATTGTAAACAGCCATGGCCGATGGTCTGAATCAATATCCTCAAGCTGCAGACATTTTGTGTTATGGTCAGATAGTGCGCCCGTAGTAACTGCAAGATCGAGTATTCCTTGGCCGCGAGAATGGGGTCTTGATGGGACGCCAGTGTGATGGATGGCTATCTCAGAGTTGTGTATTTTTGTATTTAGTGCCCGACCCGTCGCGCTATCTTTTCTGTGGTTCAACATGGTGGACTCGATGTTTAGATCGCCTATGGTGATTGCTTCTTCGACATCCAGTAACGCGAGTATTTGTTGCTTGCGCTCAGCTGCTTGATTGCACTCGAAGTAAACGGTGTTGATGGTAATCCACCCATGTGCGGTCTGAAGTTTTATAGTTGATCCTTCAACTCGTCGGGTGCTGTCGTCTGCGAGATCTGGCAGAAGTCGTATCCTTGCCCATCTTAGGTTCTGGCGTACGTATGTAGCAGTTCCCAGGTGGGGCTCGATCATATCGAAGATCTATCATATTTATGCTTATTCAAGTCAAGTTTACATTCGTTGACAACCAGGACATCGGGCACGTGCTTTGCTGCTAGGTGTTTCAGCTCGGAAAGACGCCCTCTTATTCCATTGATGTTGCTATGCAATATCGTGATTTTGTTGACAGTTTTTGTGTAGCCCTCCATTTTACCCAGCGAAGGTTGACAAGAATTTAACTAGCTTCATTACGATCTCGGGCGTAAGTAGTTTGCCGAGAAGCTCTAGGCTCTCTGAGGGGCTCCCAGCATTTTTCTGTCGGTTATCAACAGCCTGTGCGTAGGATACCCCTTTCTTGATGGCGGCATTAACGAGTTTAGTCCCTTGTTGCGCGCGGCTTTCGATGTTGTTCTTTATGAAATCCTCTCGAAGGTTTTTATTCGCAGTGATTTCCTTTTGGAATGCAGGGCATTTGGCTTGTTTGGAGTTATGCCCTTCGACTCGGCAGGTTGAACAGAGAGTTTTACACTCGCCGTTCTCGCTATCAACGGTAATAGTTGCTTCCGCCTTTTTCATATGGCAATGGGCCTGAACGTGGCCAAAAGCAAGGCAGTTTTTGCACTGTGTGACCGCCGTGCGTTTCACTTTGTACTTTTCTATCTTTACTCGCTGATCTGCGATTCTGTAAATTCCGCGAATGTCACGAGAGTCTATTTCTCCAGGAAATATAAGCAGCATTACTTCTTTCTGGAGCGGTATTACCCTTGTGGGGGTGATGGCATAGTCATCAGTTATGGACCGCACGAGTTCTTCCTCGGTGTAGCCGGCTGTGCGGGCGCCCTTTGCGACGAATTTACGCGATGGCCGGCGTTCTTGTTTGGCCCCGTAGGTGAAGTATTCTACGTCTGGTTTGGCGGCGAGCAAGTCAAGCAGTTTTGTGCGCGACTCTAATGACCGCGGTCTAAAGAAGAATCTTTTTCTTACGTCGTCTACTGAGAAAGTGCTGTCGGTTTGTTTCGCCAGCATCGCCGCGGCTTTGTCGCTATCGATATAATTTCCCGCGTACACAACTACGGCCGGAAACCTTCTATCGGCCGAGCGTGATGTGTTCTGTGGTTTGTGCAGCTTGTCAACTTGCGCTTTTTCTGTGATGACGTCATTGCTTACGGTGGCGGGCTGTGAGTGCGATTCAAACTCTCGCTGTTGCCGGGCAGGAGGCGCGCTATTCTCACTGGTTTCCACAGGATCTCTGATGCCAGCTGTTTGCTGAAGCGTCCGCTTGACTTGGCGTTGCTGGCCCGTTGCTTCCGGTGAAGTTAGGTTTTTCCTTTTGCCGGTTCTTGGCATTTGCGCTCGATCAAATGACGGGGCATCTGATTCGATGTCTGAGCTATCGTAGTTCCCTTCATTGATGAGAGCTGAGAATTTATTATTAAGGAGTAACCCACTGTCATTCCTAGATGTTTGTCCGAAACGAACAGATTGATTGGATTGTTCCGTTCGCTTGGTAGAAAATATTTTTTTCTTTTTTGCTTTGAATAATTGTATGGTATTCGGAAATATTTCTTCCGATGGTCCATTCGGCTCCACAATACGGTTCACCATCTCACATAGTTTATTGGTGCACTTGATATACTCGATGGTCACGAAGTCAGATTGTTTTACCATCTGCACGAACAACACTCTGTCGCACTTTATGCACTGGGTACGAGAGCGCCCGCAATTTCGCTCATCGGTAAAGTATTTATGGAATGCGGTTTGGATACTAAACTGTTCGGATTCCCGATTAGCTGCCCACTCGCACTTTATGAATGTTTTAATAACTTTAAATGATTTGCAAATGTCACACCTCACTTTATTTAGTGGATATTGATTGTCCCGAGTCAATTCACTTAGTTCGTGGATTAATTGTTTACCACAACACATCACTTCACACCTCGGTGTTTGGTCTTTTACCAGTTCGTATGGTAGCATATTTGCCTTGGGTGCCGCGCGTGGCGCGGCTATTTATTGTTTATAGAACGATGTAAGTTCTGAATGTTGTAAATTGTCGCGATAAACCACAATAACTTTTAACGAGTAGGTATACCGCGATCGCGGCCTTCTAGGTCGGAGTGGCTGCGCGTGAAACACGTCCGTCCGCTACGACTGCGCGCGGCGTAGTGGGCAAATTGGGGTTGATTGATTCATAGAAATGAAGATTAAAAGACACTGGTGAAGTGATTTCGTATAGTTAAAGGTAGATTCAGATAATATCTCGAATAATCTTAATGCGTTTTATTAATATGCAAAAGTGCACTTTGCAATTCATCATTTTATGTTTCAAACAATATATTCCATCAGTGATGCTCTTCATTGTTTTCTTTTCCAATTTATTGCCTAGTAAACTATTCACATTTCAACTCCATCGAGATATTTCTTATCTCTTCACGACTTTTACACTTTAGACGACATTATGATTCAAAAATAAAGTCTATGACTGATTTGGAATACCGTCTTATCTAATGCGGTAGTCGGTCATAGCGGTAAAAGCTATAATTGACATCCAATCAGATTTGCTAATGCGTAAACGTTTCGTCAAGATTCAATCATTGTATTGTTAGTTCTGTTAATTTATTTGGATCACCTCTGTTGGTTTTGTGGAGAAAGCTATTTCATAACAATTTATAGTTCTGAGTGGTTTTGAGAATAAAGAGAGTTTACTGATTTTAAACACTTGAGTACCATAATTGTACAAGTACGTTAAACTTAGGATATATTATGGCGATGCAGTGGTTATAGAAACAGGCATAACTTGACAATGTACATTGGTCCAAACGGGGCGTGACGTTGACATTAAACACTGTTATAAAAATCTATAGAGCTACCAAGTGTCTGCAGATTCTAAGTCTGAAAAACAATTTGGCACAACGCCGTAATAGAACCATTATAAACCTTAAATGATTCGCAACAACTCACTGCCCTGTAATCGGAAGGCCTTTAACATAATTGCCGAGCGCTTCAGCCTTCACCCACAAACCGACGGCTGCGGAGACAATACCTGATGCACAATTAAATAATACGGTTGGTTGGTAATAACGATGGCTCTGTTTTGAGGCTCGTTCGAGCGTGAGGTTATCACGTAAGGCTGGACACCAACAGCAGGTTCCGGTGACATTGGATCGATGCGGGACTGGTTGTCACCCATTATCATCAACACACCATCATCATCTACTCAGCCCACATCGAACAACTGCCGGTTCAAAGCATCTTCACGGGTTGTCACTCATAATATTATAATATCATCCTATCTTTCTCGCGCCAGATGTGAAAACATCTAAGTAATAGACTAGGATACCCTGTGTCTTCAGCGGGTTTTTTTTTATCGTCACCAGCCAGAGGCAGTCAAAGTCAAAGTCAAATTTCTTTACTACTGTAGATATTTACATGTACTAAGCAAACGTCATTTTTTGCCTCTTCTCTACCTATATATTGGACTTCTGTTGGAGACGGAGGGCGAATAAACTCCCACAGATTGATTTTTAGATCTCTTTTAAAATTTGGTTGTGTTTGACTAATACAAATATTACAATATTAATTATTATAATTCAAAAGCGGGAAATAAATCATTACAAAATTATTGACAGCAATAACTGTGTTGAGTAAGATTAACCCCATACAGTCCCGTCATTTAAGTAATCTTGAACCTTGTGATATCCCTTTTTCGACAAAGTTGCTTTACCATGCTTATTAAATTGCTCAAATGGCAATTTCAAAATCTCCAAAGGCATCTTGTTGTAGTAGAGAATGCACTGACCCTTGAAAGAATACAGCTTCGCTATGGATATAAATATACTTTATCTAGACACGTATCATATACCTTCTCTACTGCGTCCAAAAACCGCACGTTACGACCAGCCTATTGGTAAAATCTCATTTCTTATCTGAATTTGATACATTATGACCACAATGTATCAATATTTCGACATTCAATATTGTCTGTGAAGTTGGTACTACTGAACAAGCTAAACAAGTGCAGTGCAATGATCAATGCCACACTGCCGTTCCAACATGCTGTTCCTGAACACATCAAAGAGAGCTTATGATATTTGTGTAGATAAACTAGTATATGTAACTGTCCATAATTAGGCATTATATATCAGTTACATAAACTAATAGAATGCAGCATATTTACAAGTGTTTAAGTCTCATTTTCGCACATAACTGATACAGTACAGACGAATTGGAAATTCGTGGAGTTGTTTTTAAAATGAAAAGACGTAAGATTTCCGAACGACGCAGAACTTAGACAATTTATTACTCGATTTATTAACAATATAATTAAAAGGAAACGCAGTGGTATCCATCTTCACTGGTGTTTTTTCACAAACTCACAAAGCAGAAGAAGGTTTGTCAATCCATACACTTCATTTTGTACCGATTTCAGCCATATACAAAATATATGAATGAAAGATTGTTTCCACTTGTCAAATGTCATGAATCGATTGATCGATACATCGATTCTTTTACAAAAATATTATAAAATGAACTTAACAACGTAACTATCTGAATCGAATCATGCATGACTTAATGGTGTCGATAAAGTAAGTGGGCAGTTAAAATCCAATTGATAATGCATATCTAGACTAATGTTTCAATTTAAACTAAAATTTACTCTAGCGTCACGTTTTGTTAAAATTACTCTATCAGGCGTTTAATTTAAGTTTAGTTTTGGAAAGTTTCGATCAGATTAGATAACAGTTATAAAGATACTGTTACCTATAACCTATAATTATTTATGATTAGATTACAATGTAGATATCATTAACATTTACCGTTGTATAGATACAAGGTAGTTAATGATAATGGAAATTCGTGAGGGAGTTTGCTATCTTACTTGCCTAAATTAGTATTGTCGTGAGAATACCACAAACGTAACAAATATAGTACCTCTGCGTAGAATTATTATTTACAAATATAAAAACAACATAAAACATGGAGTCACGCGTTCAGTTTCACCTATATTTGGCCAGAGACCTAATACTACATTTTGTGTGATAGGGGGTTAGCCCATCGCCGCAACTATCCACTCAACCGTCCGATGGCGCTTTAGCGTTAAGCCCCGTTAGCACTGGTTTTCCGGATTTCGGACGTTTGAGTCAAATTTTCATAATTTCTCTATTACACAGAAACAAAATAAAAATATAAATCATTTGATCTATAAAAAAAAGGTTTACTTCTAATTTCATTAACATTATGTTATCAAAAGAGAGGATTATTGTAAATAAAATATTTTTGTACTTGTAAAAAAATAACATAATTCAATTCAAATAACAAGACATAAATTATAATAGTGTATAAAGGCGAGCTTATATCTAGCAAGAGATCTCTTCCAGAAAACCAAGTCAGGGTGAGAAATGTGGATCTTGTGATGTATGAAGGCATATATAAATATGCGAAGTAGTAAAGAAGCGTCCGTCCGTGGCCTAGCGATATTCGCACATCGGAAACGACCATGCGGGTAGCAACATCTGGCCGAGACGGGCACTGGATGGGTGTCCGTTATTTGTGTCATTTGTTTCGGACGCGGAAGCGTGAAGTGTATCGGATGCCACGTTGGTCCCGGCTACAATCGCTACTCGGTAGTCGTCGTAAAGCTGTGTAAGAGGCCCTAATAGGGCAGCTTGATAACTTCCGACAGTCGGGTTTGCCACAAGCCCGAGACCCTCCATCAACACGCACTGAGCCTGATGCACTGCGTGGTGGAGTATGGCTTAATCTTACTTATATCCGGGTAATGGCCCGTATCCCTCAATGGGGACATTCATACGCTAGATTTTATATTTATTTGTTATTATAAATATGAATCGTTTATTTGCACACGGGTGAAGCAAGCTGCTCGCCTTCAATTAATTGGTCCACAAAATTCTTGTAACTCCAATATCCATCAACCGACCGTTACGTAAGATCACGTCACCGAAACAGTTTTTAAGTTGCACGCGATTTATCCATTTGACAACACTGAATGACCGACTAAGGGTACCCTTGCTTGCGGAGAATCGAGGAATTAACTGCGATTATGTGTATTCGGTATAGACAGCAGCGCCCTCAACTAAATATGTTGTGAGATCTTCTAGATTGTTCTTCACGGTGACAGGTGAGCTGCGTGGCGAACTGGATGTGACAGGTTGAATTGATAATATGGCCTGATGTGATTACTTGCTGATATCAGCCTGTTTTTTGTCAATGACTGGCCGAATTCCGAAACATTGCAACTGGCAAACGACAAAGTCTATTCCGGTGTTGTGTCAACGATTACGAATTGTTCTTTACAATTAAGCTCAAGTCACGTTTTATTAACTAACTAACTGAAAAGTGGGCACAACTGGGCCTCTACCATCCCGTATGGGAAAAGGCGTGACGTTATGCTCAAATGACTGCAATATAATAAGGTGAATAAAATAAGGGTTTAACCTCTCTCAAGAGAGATCAAATTCAAGTGATCGAGATATATCCACTTACAAAACAAACGTGGAAACATATCGACGTAGTAAAATCGCGAACCAAATTCAATTAAAAATCTACTTTATACTCTATTGCATGAAAACAGAAGATACAGATACATAAACATGGAAACTACGGGTGAGACGGCGAGCTTATTTCTTAAAGTAGATTTCTTCCAGCAAAACTAGGATGGACAGGACACAGTACAAAACTAGGATGGACAGGACACAGTACAGAACTAGGATGGACAGGACACAGTACAGAACTAGGATGGACAGGACACAGTACAGAACTAGGATGGACAGGACACAGTACAGAACTAGGATGGACAGGACACAGTACAGAACTAGGATGGACAGGACACAGTACAGAACTAGGATGGACAGGACACAGTACAGAACTAGGATGGACAGGACACAGTACAGAACTAGGATGGACAGGACACAGTACAGAACTAGGATGGACAGGACACAGTACAGAACTAGGATGGACAGGACACAGTACAGAACTAGGATGGACAGGACACATTACAGAACTAGGATGGACAGGACACAGTACAGAACTAGGATGGACAGGACACATTACAGAACAGGTAGATCTATATATGTTCACAATGTTAAGTAATTATATTTTTTAAATTTGCTTGAAAGAACACTATCTTTTACTTCCATAATATATTTTGTCCGTATATTGTATTAGTGAATCTTTTGTAGTACAATTTTATATATTTGTATTGATTGTATGTATACGTACATATTGGTAAGTAGTTTATTATTTTTAAAGTATGTGAAATCAGTTATAATTCTATTATCAAAGTCAAAGCTAAAAATCTCTTTATACTGTAGATATCTACAATTAAACTTTGTACTCGTATTTTTTTCCTCTTCTCTACATTGGACCACTGTGGACCAATCAATCATTCAGACTTATGTATTAGGTTAAGGGATATTATAATCGCACAGTCCTTGACATGGCAAACGAATGTAAATATTTTCGAATAGTAATTATTATTTCAGAAACAATTGGAATGCAATTAAAAGTGTTATAAATGTAATTATTACGGTATAATTAATGTCGGCCCACTTTGTTTGTTATATATAACTCAATATTACTTCTGACAGTAATGCGAGAGAATTGTTTTACGACGCTTTAACAGTAGTTTATGTGACTGCTACATAATGGAGGTCATTAATACTCGAAAGTGTTCGGCTCGTTTCATAATAATATCACTCGAGAGTTTTAATGCCTAAGTATGTACAGTTACATACACTAGTTTATCTACACACATATCATAAGCTCTCTTTGATGTGTTCAGGAACCGCATGTTTGACCGGCATTGTGGCTCTGCAGTTGTTTAACTTGTTCTGTAGTTCACGCAGGCGTGCGCCGGCGTTCGAAATTTGAATGTCAGTACCAACTTCACAGACAAACTAGGGGCGGCATGCAGGCGGGCGTCGGAGTTCGAAATTTTAATGTCATAATATGTAGAAAAATTACACATTATGGTCATAATGTGTAATTTTTCAGATAAGAAATGAGTTTTTACCAAATAGTTTAACATTATGCTGATCGTAACGTGCGGTTTTTGTACGCAGTACAGAGGGTTTATGATACGTGTGTAGATAAAGATAGTACGAACAACTAAAGGTAGAGGTAACAACAACAACAAAAAGATAGTAACAACAACGAGGTTTTATTCCTACTTATTAATTATAATGATTATTAATGATTATTTGTATTAGTTAAGCATTTGTATTAGTTAAGTTAAAAATCAATCTGTAGGAGTTTCTACGTCCGTCTTCTCCCACAGTGGTCTAATGTCTCTACTCTTCTCTAAGAGGCAAAAAATGACGATTTCTAAGTATATGTAAATATTTACAGTAATAAAGACATTTGATTGATTGAGATCAGGATCTAGAACAATATATAATATTTTTTATCTACGCACGTATCATAAATGCTCTTAAATCGACTCAGAAACTATAGGGCAATGACCTGCATTACGACACTTCGATGCGGATATGGCAATTTACAGACAAACAAATTTTAATCGATTAATCGATGCGTTAATGTAAAAACAATTGCCTGTGATCGCCGAATCGTCAAAATTGACATTTGTCTTGACGTCCTGTACAGTGCCACCAACTTAACTGTTCAGGTGGCTAAAAGACGAAACTAATGCCTTTCCAGTATGAAATGACATAAGTGTGACATAGACGCTAGCGACGCTTTCAACTGAACAGTTTTGTTGGTGACACTGCTTTACCGACACGAAACATTCAAACCGCTTTACCGACTTTGGTGGTACCGCCATGACAGTTGTCATTTGTTTATTTGCTTGTTGTTTGGTTTTGAACTGCTTTTGATTTTAGAGCACTAATGATATGTGTTTAGATATAAAGTGGTGTATGCAACTGTATATAATTAGGCCTAAAAAACTCGTGTGATGGCTATTATGGAACTCCCTTCGCTCATCCCATGAAGCGATATTATACGGCATTTGCATAAACTACTATTAAATATTGTCCAAGCGAATATATAAATTATGAAACCGTCAGACCTAATTATTTATTTAGCAAAAAACACAGGTATTTAAATGACTTATTAATAAATTTGTTTTCTGTATTTAGTAACGCGTTTAGTTCCAAGCCTTCGCTGTTAAATAAACTCCCACACAGTTACACCAAAAGGAAAGGGCATTGCACACATACAAATACACACACGCACAAACATAAAACATAAATCGACATGGAAACCAGATACTTCCATACTATTCTAGATAGCTGGAGAACTAATCGAGGATCGGTAACAATTTCGAAATTTACCGACCATTCTCTAAAGCCTCTTATGTAGTTACAACAGTAAGACTGTGGTTTAAGTAAACTAGCACTGTAAAGGTTACATTCCGGTAGTGTGATGCACCTATAGAATATGAAAAATTCAAAAAAAATATCGTTTGATTAAAACATTAAAGTCTGTATAAAAGTCTGTTAAATTGGACACATTAACTTAAATTCAAAATATCTTAAGGGTAGATTGGAAAAATATGTCTGGTTATGACGTTATTTGGACGGTTGACCGTTTCTAATGCCTCTCGGTGGGCATATTAAGGTTATACCAAAATATATAATAATAATAATTAATAAATAATAAAACCTTGGCCACTATTTACACACATCGATCTAGCCCCAAACTAGGATGCCCTGTGTCTTGGGTACTAGACAACGACACACATACTTATATAGATATATATTGTACTTAGATATAGATAAACAACCATAACCAGGGTATAAACATCCGTTCTCATCAAACAAATATTTGCCCCCACCGGGACTCGAACCCGGGACCCTTGGCTTCGTAGGCAGGGTAAATGCCGACTCGGCAGCGACAGCGTCAATTCCACATAAGAAACAAAAGAGAGCACAAACAATGCGGTCGACTTAAACTAAAATAACGTCCCAAACCACATAAAAAATGTTTAAAAATAAACTACGCTATTTTGTCAAAGAAATATTTAAGGAGAGTTTACAAATACATTATATCCACTTTTTGAATGCAATTCCGCAATGAAATTAGTTAGGATTTCAGAATTACAGGAAAAAATAAAACAATTTAGAGGTATTTTCGTAATGAAATTATAACAAAAAAATTTCATTGAATCGCATTATCCTTCAGTATGAATCTAAATAAATACTCAATAAACGTTAACTCAAAATTCAAAGCTGTAGATGACTTTGTGGTGGAGTAAATGGTTTCGAAAAAATAATAGCTTTTTTTGGTATCGCCTTAACTAAACTTTTACATTTACGATAAAATTATGGGTAATGCGTGTTTCTATACAAGTTAGGTTATGTTACAAGTGTGCATGTGAATAGGAGCCAGTACCTATAGTGTATAAAGGAACTAAGTAGGTTCTAACTTTTCGTATCGAGCCGGTAAAAGGGTCTGAAGGCTGGGAAAATTCTCGATTTCGCAAGTGAGCGGGCATAAAACGGCGCTCGAGTGCGAACACCGAAACGATAACAACTATACTTGCTTCTGTTCGTGTACTTCTGATGGGTTGATGTAAAAATCTCCTTCTACTGATAAATGTTTTAACTGCGAGGAGGTCATGTTAAAACTAAAACTACTAGAAGTAGGGAAGTAAATACTCTGTAAGTTCAAATGCTGATGCGAGAATGGACTGCGGGTCAGGGGGTCACGCAAAAAGGTGTTACATATTGAACTAATTAAAAAAAACCGGTCTTGGATGTTTATATGGGACGTCAATGATTCTGATTCGCACGATACAGGGAATCCTAGTGTGGGGCCAGAAGCAATGTATGCGCCCGTATATATGTGTTTATGTGAGTGCGCTGTGCCTCTGACCTGCCCCGTTTAAATATGTATAACTTTAGGTACATGAATATATCACTTAACTTCAAGAATGTACCTAATTAACTGTATACTTTACCAAAGGCGCGTATGACGGTAAAACAAGCAATTCGATCCGTGGTGGTTAAAATTTTGAACAAAACCAAATAAAAATAAATAAAAAAAGTTCAAAACAGCTAATCCAAAAAGTTTAATCCTAGTTTGGGGCTAGATAAATGTGTTGAAATAGTGTACAAGGTACAAGGTATAAGGTAGCTCAACGTACGTTTTTTTTAATTTATTTTTTCAAAAACCAGTGAACATATAATTTCGTAATTGCTTTATTGTACTTCATAAATCAGACAAACAGGTAACAGAAAATAGATAAATTATGCACAAAGGCGAGCTTATCAGACATGTGTCTAAATTTCAAACACACAGTTTTAAGATTTGAACAGCTATTTTTTGACGCCAGAACCATATCAATATTCTTTTTAGATCCCCAAAATATAGCAAGTTTAAAGTGAAACACAACTATTAGTCGTATTTTTTTTTGTATTCACAAACAACGTTTTCGAACATACACATCGAAGGAAAAATAACACTCCACAGATATTTTATTTTTAATTTGGGAAGTGTCTCCTGGAGGAATACCGCTTTGAAGATCTTTATTTGGGAAGTGAGTCCTTTAGAAAGAATAGCGCTTTGAAGATCGGCATATGTATACCCAGCATCATAGAGCAGCTCTTCAATTCACACCGTTTTAGTGCACCCAGCACCGAATACGAGCCAGCTCGATGACCAGCTCAGTTGCATCATTATTCTGTTACTCACGATCCTTAAGGCCCATTTCGATGACTTCCCATTATGATAACAAATAAAGTTTCTTATTTCTTAAAAAACAAGTTTCATAATGACAAGTTCCCATTTAGACCATTTACCATCTCGAGCACTTCCCAAATCGACCACTTCGAATAACGTCAGCTCTTCCTTGCAGTTAACTTTGTAACAGATGGACAAACCTATAGAGATATGTTAAGTAAGAAGAGATCACGAGATAATCAAATCAAATCAAATGTCTTTATTACTGTAGATATTTATATATACTTAGAAAACGTAATTTTTTGCCACTTCTCCACATTGGACCACTGTGGGAGAGGTAGGGCGTAGAAACTCCCACAGATTGATTTTTAGATCTCTTTTAAAAATTTATTTTGCTTAACTAATACTAATATTACAATATTAATTACCATAATTAATAAGCAAGAATACATAATTACAAAATGATTAACCCCAAGGTTGGTTAACCCCTCAACGACCCATGACTGCAATAGAGGTCATTTTTCCGTTATAGGTTCTGAATTTGATTACCATGGCATGGGGTTTAAAATCGCGATGCCTCAAATGGTGTTGGGTTGATGGGAAGTTAAGTAAAGTGAGAGTTCGTCCATGACTTACAGACAAAAAGTTGTCGAATTTGGCGAACCTTCCCATTATGAAGTTATAGAATTGGCACAAAGATAAAAAGCTGACAAAATGAGAAGTGGTCGAAATGGACCTTAATATTTCTATCATTTGACTTTTAAAATAAATTTAGGAAATTCGGCAACATAGCAGCATGAATTTTCTCATACGAGGTGGTAGCGGCACTATTGTTAACAAGTAAAAGTAAATACAAATATACACATATAAATAAAAGTAAAAACTCAATTTTGCATGACATGGGCCTAGCCCATCGCCACAGCTATATGAAGCTTTCGTCACGATGATTTCTAATTTTCTATTCTAATTAATCACTATTAGTGTCGCCGCCATTGGATAAACTAAGCACTTTATCAAAAGCCCGTGCCGTTTACTAAGCGCCGGGCAGATCAAATGGCTAAAGGTCCACCAGGCAAAACAATGAAAGAACAAGTTAGCTTAACGTTCCTAGGAAAATCATTAACACAAGACAGGATGGCCTTACAGCATGGGATCGACTCGCTCCGCTCCGCTTTGCTCGGCTCCAGGTTGTACATTAAGGTGTGACGTAACACAACCTAACTTTAGTATTCGAACAGAAAGTGACCTATAGCAACATATTTTTATTTTGGCTAAGTTGACCCTGAAATAAATCAGCCGTTGCGTTAACGCCATCTTGCAAAAACGAATTGGGCCAGTTCGCCATTCCTCTAAGTACACATCAAAAGGCTGACTTACGGTAAGGCTGGTTGTTCAACGTTTCTAGCCTAGCCATTTGCTTAAACGACGGTCCTGAATGAACGACCCGGGCTTTTAATTAAGTGCTTCATTTTATGGCGACATGGCAGTATGTAAAACCATACTACGGCCGCGTACAAACACACCGGCACAATAATGTATATTTCCCGCTCAGTAATTTAGCGCTGAGCAATCTCATAGCAATTGCACGTAATCCGACATAAAGATCTAAATATAATATACTCTTTGATGTAGAGATCAATTTAAAGAAGCATGATACAGTATTTAAGAGCCAGTCTAAAACCCCTTAAAAGAATAATTAGAATAAGAAGAATCCCGGCAAGGGCAAATATTTGTGTGATGAACATGAATATTTGTTTCGTAGTCTTGAATGTTTTCTATGTATTAACATAAGTATTTATCTCTATTAAATATACCGTCGTCTAGTACCCTTAACACAAGCCTTGTTGAGCTTACTATAGGTCTAGTTCCATTCGTGTAAGATTGTCCTTTAATATTTATTTATTTATTTAATTCCGTTCCTACATTATTAATTATTATTAACAGAAAATTATCGTCAACTTACTTACAAATGTTTTAATGAACGAAAATGTTTACTTTGTGCAGCTTTCAGTTTAGTTTTAGACGATTAAATAAATATGCATGTTGCAGGATATAATATTAGGGACTTGATCAAATCCCTAAGTCATTTAATAAATTCCCGGAAAAGATAAAATAATGACATTTTAACATATACCTGAAACAATCTAGAGATTTGATCAAATCCCGAAACAGGTTTAGTGAAATGACAGAAATTAAGATTGTCTGTCGTAGATGTAGAACTGCTGGTCGAAAATGAATGTCAATTAAGCAAACCAATACGGTGAAACTACATGGGGTCGCCTCGCTCCGCTCCGCTTCGCTTCGCTTTGTTCCAGGTAATACAAAAAGTTGTGACCTACCTAACACAACCGAGCTGCTGATACTGACTCAATTTTTGTTCTACCAAAGGGCTATTAGAGCCATTTATAACCTTCGCAGTCGTGACTCCCCGAGGGGAGGGGAGAGGAACTGTTCCAAGAAATTAGCATTATGTTTGTACCTTGTTGAACATAAATAGCTTCACTAAAAATGTTGACAGGCACAAGCTCAATAATATAAAAGCGGAAAGCTATATTGACAAGCTAAAGTTAGAACTTCATTGGTGGGTCTAAATATATACTGTAACAAAATACCAGAAGAAATATTTGTCTAAGAAGAAATTCAAAGGCATTGTTGCAAATACATTATTTTATAAAGCATATAATAGGTTAGAAAGAAGTATGGAGCTCTGATTTTCCAGCGCAGCACAAGAACCGCGAAGATATGTTTGTAAAACAAGACCTATTTTTGAAAAAAAAAACAAGAAACAGAAGTGAAACGTAGGCCGTGTTGCAGTCTACGAGTTTCTTGCGCCGCTTCTTCTCCGCTGCCATAACACTTTCCGAAGCGGTGGTTGTTTTTCTTGCAATATATAGATTCAAATGACATCCAAAAAGTGTTCGTAAGAATCTATTTCGGAATAAACATTTTGAAGATTGACAACCTTACTCTAGTATTCCGACAGAAAGCGACCTATAGCAACCTATTTGGCTCTAAAATCTAATTATTACTAGAGGCTCGGAGAATAAGATGGCAACGTAAAAAATAAGAATTGTGTATTTCGGCATTTCACTGAACATATATGGTCTTCAACTTTTAATTGGTTTACTGTTAATAATGTATCGCTTAACGCTAGTGAAACCAAGTGTAGCAAACTTAATAATAATAAGCCATTTATTTCCCAGATAAAAATATTTCTTACAAACTTTCAATGGCCAAATGTCAGGTAAGTTGTGACCGGTTTGGTGTTAGACAGCAATACGTTAGAATTAGAAAATGATGCAGTTTCTTGGAATAATCATTGATAGCAAATCGCTGTGGGGACCCCACATAGATAAATTACCTGGTATATTAAGTTCTGCGTCTTACGCTGTTAGGAACATCAGAAAAAACAAGAATGTGGCTACAGCTTGACTAGTTTATTTTAGTTACTTTCACAGTGTCATGGATCTTGTTGTGGGGGGAAGCAGCGGATATTCAAACTATTTATATCTTACAGAAAGGAGCTATTCGAACTATTTAAACTTAAAACGCACAGACTTCCTAGGACAACTTTTTAAAGAAGTTGACTGTTAGGTAACTAGTAAATCTTTTTTCGAAAATAGAATGTATGTACGCAAAAATCTTACAACATTTTCCAAATTTAGCGAAAACTGTACTGTTAACCTAAGAAATAATCACATACTAGTTGCGCCCCGGTTTAGACTCGCGATAGTTAGCAATTCTTTTAAAGGTCAGTGCATTCTCCACTACAAAAAATACCTCTGGAGGTTAATAAATTGCCATTTGAGCAATTTAAAAACCATGTAAAAACGACTTTGTCTAATAAGGGATGTTCAAGATTACATAAATGACAAGACTGTATTTGGGGTTATTCTAACTCAACACTGAACTCGCTGATAATAATTTTGTAAATAATTATTCCTGCTACGTATAATTTATAATAATTATTTCGTATTTTCTTATATTTTATTGTACCTGAAAATTCACATTATTAATATACCTAATTAATATTATAATATTGGCATTAGTACACAACCAATTGTTTTCAAAGAGATCTAAAAAACAATCTGTGGTAGTTTTTTCGCTCTTCTTCTCTAACAGTGGTCCAATGTAGAGAATAGGCAAAAAAATACGTTTACTAAGAATATTTAAATAACTACAGACTTTGTTACACATAACTTACATAAAGTAAATTCATTTACAAAAATACGCCCTTCTCTCAAAGGTTACCATGGTGGCTAGGGTAGGTTTAACAAAGGCTTGTCATGGAATTAAATATCTATGGGTAACAGACATGGTTTCACATGCTTCTTATCTCAATGGCGATAGCGGACAATTATGGTACAACAATAAAACAAATCACTATAACGCCTTGCAGAATAATGGGTGAGAAAATCTTTACTGCTGTACCAGGTATTGTTTGTACTATCTATTTCGAGGTCCTAGGTTAGGTGAATGTCTCTATTAATAAAAACAAAACGGGTAAATTCCAGCCGTTCTTGCCTTTTTCCATTAACAGATCCGACAGTCAGGCCTCGATTACACTCATTAGCCAGTAGGCATTAGTCTCCAGACAATCGTGTAGGGCGCAAGGAATCCACTTTCCCATTGCGACGAGCCTAGAAAAACTACAACTTAACTTAGACACTTTGCCCCATAGTAATTGTATGATTTGAGGTATCTGATGTTATTTGTCGCTCTGCTAATACCTTGTCAAACGCGATTCTCACGGGCCATACATTTACGTTACATGGATTTCACATTTCATTTTCCGCGTGAAGGCAAAAAAGAAAATTATGTCTTTGTTTTCATGGGACCATGTTATTCGTTAATATACTTGTGGCTTTAAATTGGCACTTCCCAGCGTGTGTTTCGTTCCGGGAAGTCTTTACAAGTACCCAATTATTTGGTGTAAGTATAAATATTGTTTTAAATACTTATTAAATAATTGACCTCATATCCAACCATCCTTTCGTGTTATAAATATAATGCAACTTAAAAGAAGCCTTTGCAATATTGTGAAATAACTAAAATTCACTCAAAAACTCAAGGAATTTCACTTTATTTTATCAGCAGTTGATAGTTACTGCGGCGCTGACTCATGCAGTGATAAATCAATGAGCAGTCAAGGAAAATAGTTTTTGCATTTTCAATACCCTAGGTACTGCAAATTGCGGGGCGTCCTTACTAACAGCTATTACAGGGATGAGAAACGATGTCGATAAAATCGTTGATCAGTCCTTCATAAGAGACAACAGTATTTCATATTGCCATCTCTGTCCGCGCTGTTACAAATACCCACAGATTAAAAACAAACTAAGTACGGCCCCACACTAGGTTACCCTGTGTAGCGGCACAGCGGCACAGCGGCACAGCGGCACAGCTACAGCGGCATCACAAACATAAATAAACATCCAAGAATTTGATTTCTATATCCCTGCCTGGGATTCTTCACCGAACCATCGTTAGTAGCAATCTATCGATAGTTCACACCCCTATGCACACCTGCAGCCTGCAGCGTCCGTCCACTGACCTGTATTGAGGTCGTTGAGCAACGCAGGCGCATGCTGCAGGCTGATTCGAGAGTTTGCGCTTCGCAAAATCTCTGTTATGAACTCTCTGCACAAAAGGCCCTTGCAAGAATTACAATTGAAATATCATTGGATAACTCTCACAATAGTTAATGGGCACTTTATGAGCATCACGGCTTTACCAATACGGATTCACAGAGACACAGTCGAGCCCGCGTCTAGCTACTTACTCGATAATCCATTTTGCGTGACAGGGAGCTAGCCTATCACCGCATTTATGGAGATATTTGATAAACATTTACAAGCAGGCGCATGGCCACTGGCCACATACTAGGATACCCTGTGAAACCAGAAACAGCGACGTCACACACATATATAAATATCCAAGACCTGGTATTTTTTTAGTTCTTCCCTAGGCGGGATTCGAAACCGGGACCTCTCGCTTGGGGGCGGGGGCGACCGCCACGCTACAGAGGTCGTCAAAGGTATAACATATAAGTTATATGAAGATAAAAAAAGGCAAAACAATAGTATTTAATCGCACATCAAAAATACTGATTTTCACAGTAAGAAAGGATCAGCAAAAACACTTTTACGTTTTAAGTATTTTTGTTGTTCTTTCATGTTCAACCTAATACGACGGATAAAGGAGGCTTCGCCTAAGCTACCGCAGTATTTTTCCCTGATATTTGCTGTGAAAATCAGTATATTTTCTGTGCAAATCAGTATTATTGAAGTGCAAATTAATATTTCCCTAAAACAAATCACTCCCTACCAATTTTCCAGACGTTTCTAAAACTGCATACCCCTACCTAATGCACAGCACGTCCACACCCGCCTCGACTGCAACATCGGACAGCCTCGGGCACGCATGCATTCAGCACATACCCACACACACACACACACACACACACACGTGCTAGACTTACATCCACTGAGGTACCAGTTCTGTGAGTATACTAGCTTGTCGTTGCCACATTAAACCGTGCGAAACAAATAAAAACATCGCCAGGTCCTGGATGTACATCGAGAATTAGCTGTTAATAATTTGTAATTATCTGCGGCTTATATTCAACTGTTTACCAAATTGAGTAAAACGTTACATCCAAAAAAATATGACAATGTATTTTCCCAAATTAAATAAATGTTTACCAAATTTTTACATGCTACTTTATACTAAACTAAATGGGGTCGACTCGCTCTGCTCCGTTCTGCTTCGGCTCCAGGTTGTATTATAAAGTTGTGATCTAACACACCTAATTTAAGTTTTCGCACAGAAAGTGACCTACTACAGCAACTATTCTGGAACTGTGAAACTAATGGGGACACTATATTTGGTGAATATTTAACATATTTGGAGTCAAATATTTCTAAACAGTATATTTGTTGCCATTATTTATTCCTGCATTATTTATAATAATTAATATTGTTATATTCGTTGTAGTTAAACACCCACTATTTTTATAAGAGAACTAGCGACCCACTAGCAGACCCATTTTTCAAATGCTTAAGTTATTAAACTCGTGATATCTTTCGAATTTAATGTCCGAATTGAATAATTCAAAATGTCATATAAAGGTATGAAGGAGTATTGAATATATAATTTATTTTGGTGAGGATTAATCCCGGTTTAATTACCATAAAGATCCTTTTCTAGAGCGGCATTTCAATTAATTTTTTCAAATAAAAAACCACTTATTTTGAGATAATTACAATAGTAGACATATGCTAATTCTACATTTTTTGTAGATAATAATGTGTTCTACAAAGTCGTAGTACATAATTTTTTCTATCATCAATAGTTTTTGCAGCGCACGCGATATAATATTTTTTTTAGGTAATTTTTTTACGCCTTGGGATATATTATCGTAGTTTAAGTAAGGATCCCCGATTAATTTCAAAATATAATATATCCTCTGTCACCCGGGGATAGTGTGGCTTCACAAAGGTGAAATAATTATTCAAATCGGTTCAATAGTTTTGAAGCCTATTCAATGCAAAAAAGCAAACAAACAATCAAATCTTTCCTGTTTATAATATTAGTATAGACTAAAAATCAATCTGTGGTACAATTTTGAGAAGAGGAGAAGAGAGAGAGAGAGAGAGAGAGATAGAGAGAGAAAAAGAGAAAGAAGAAGAGAAAAATACGTTTACCAAGTAGAAGTAAATACCTACAGTAATAAAGAAATTCCCTACCACTTTTGCACTATTCTAAAACTGCATAGTAATGGAATACACATACCATACACAGCTGTAAATTGCTTATATATCTAGAAGCCAATCGACTTAACTTCACTTACTTCATGATTCCATAAACAAAGGTAATTTGTTCATATCTAAATATCGGAGGTGCTCTGTGGTCTAATGTGTTTCACGCTTGCTTCTCACGCAGGAGATGCAGGTTCGATTCCTGATCATGTACCAATGAGATAATTAATTTATCTTAAGTCATTATACGGACGTTCTAACGGTGATGGAAAACATCGTGAGGAAACCTTCATTACTCCATAGCTGCGGCGATGGGCTAGCCCCCTGTCACGCACAATGGAGTATTGAGTAACTGGCTCAAAGTGGGCACAATTGTGCCTCTGCCACCCCGTATGGGAAAATGCGTGCGTTAATGTTAATGTTTAAATATAACTTTTAAAAATGTTCACGTCTAAGGCATTTACTCAGTAAATCTATATGTAAGTCATAGTTATAATTTAACGGCTGTGAACATTGGCCATATAATGAAATTGTTGTATGTTGGCTGCTTATTGCTATTCTAGATATTATACTAATCGTAAATTATACGGCCGATGTTAGCTGTTCAATAATATTTGTATGCCATTGCGCCAAGCATAGAGATATTTGTATGCCATTGCGCCAAGCATAGAGATATTTGTATGCCATTGCGCCAAGCATAGAGATATTTTGAAGTATTCTTTTGATCTTTGTTATGTCCCTATGTTTTACAAATAAAGCTTTGAATGTGAATCTACGTAGCACAAATTTGAAAGTTTTATTACCCCTTGCGCCGCCGACTACGTTGATGGGTACCGCGAAATTTGCTAAACACTTTTATGGTATGGAGACTTGTTAAAATCTCGTGTAGGTTTTTTATTTGTTGCTGTACAGGCAAGAGACATATATATTCTGCGAAATGTTCAACTCTCTGCCTATCTACCTACCTATGCTTTAACGTTGAGTTAACGAAATAACTCAGTAATTATAACATTTATAGTATGAACATGTCGTAGGGGTACACCCTAAAAATGGACAAAAAAACAAAAGAATCAATAAACTCTACACATTTATGTGCTCTATCATGGATGGCGACCTACAAAGCTAGGGCCATTTCAGATAGCAGTTAGTACCTACGTGGTTTATCACGACAGAAACGATCTTGTAATATCGTGTGAACACAGCTTTATATTGTAGAATGCTTTGCATAGACAGAGTATGTAAGTGCTACCACATAATAGTAGTACTTATAGTACTGAATGCTATGTTATGTTTCTTCGAACTTAGTCCTTATTTCGCTCTTAATAAGTTAAACATAAGTTTGACATTAGCTTTTGTCTGTGTATACTAACACCTGTGCTTGGTGAAGAACGGCTTCGATTGACATTTTATAGCTCAACATTACGAAAGGACAAGTTATAGATTGATTAGCAACGTCCAATTACTAATAAGCCTGACTGTGTGCCTGCGGGCTGGGCCGGACTTGTTGTAGTATTTAAGAGGCTGTAAATAAAACGTAAGATTTACGTGGGTGTTAATGTTTTAAGTAACCAAGGTAATAAACCTGTCGCTCTAATTTTCGTGAAATTTGATTGAAGTTTTTTTGGCCTAATCGGGATCCAAGGCAGCGATATGAAATGTCATTCGCATAAAATTGACGCTAGCGATGCCGGTCACGTTTATTAATTTTGTGGCTCAGTAAATTCTCTTGGGAACCTATAATGATATAGACCTCTGTGGCGCTGTGGTTGTGGCTATGCCTACCATGCGAGAGGTCCCGGGTTCGATCCCCGGCTGGAGATAAAGAAGAAAAATCCCCAGGTTTTGGATGTTTCTGGTTTCCAAGACACATGGTATTCTACTGGCTCTGCACTTTCTATAGAACCTATGATGATTTATCTAATATCCAACTACGTATCGATCAGCCCCTATATTAAGTAACTCAAATCTACGCCAAATCTAACGCAGTTAGCGACAAATTGACGTTTAGTCTATGGGAAAACTGTCACATTTTCAAAAGTTTTCGGTCGATTTGAGTTACATAATAAGGAGGCAAGGCTGACTAAGCTCGCATTCATTGCCTCTATTATTGCCATGTAATTGTCCAGTCCGATCAGAATGAAGATGTTATCAAAACAATGGAAACATTCCATTACAGTAGACATCGATGTATTCAGTGATGGACTAAGCTCATTCTGATCTAAACTCGATTCTTATTTACGTCGACCAATCACTTGATCTCATTGTTATTTAATTATTTTATTATTATTACTAGAATATTATCCCACAATTGTTTAATTACACAAACTAAATTCTTGTAGATGTAATGTTATACAACTATGCATGCTGTGTTTACCTATAAGTGGATGAACATCTACAAATAGTGTTTGTTGAATTAATTAAGAAAACCTGTAAAATCTGTTGGTGAACCAAAATAAATAAATAAATGACTGATTCCACTGATGACACTGATAATAAATGTCATAGCCTCCCATCGTCACTGTCAACGCGAGATTCGTTATCTTAAAAAAAAAAGAAGGCAAACAAGTTAAGCCTACCTTGGAATATATTCGGTTAAACAATCATAATAGTATGGGCACAAATCAAAACAATACTAATGTTCGATAATAGATACGGACAGGGTGCATGCATTACGCAGTGGTCGTATTAGCATATATTAGAATGTTCACATCAAGTATAGCAGGCCTGTCATATTACCTTCCGTAGTCATACGTTTGATTAGACCGATCTAAATTCCCGCTTCTTAGGTAAATGGAAAGCGTTGAGGGTTGAGGTGTGTTTAATCCCATTCGCCAAGTTAAAAACTTTAGAAAAACGACTTCAGTTTCCAAGCCCTATTTCTTCCCCCCGGTCGGTATGCGAATGAAGTCTGTGTACATGAAAAGTCCTCATCACAACTCTTGCTGCACGGAACCATAAACCACAATGTCATCTGTGAACATATAAGACGACCCGAATGGCCGAGTCGGCAGTGACCCTGCCTACGAAGCCAAGGGTCCCGGGTTCGAGTCCCGATGTGGCAAATATTTGTTTGATGAGAACGGATGTTTGTACCCTAGTCATTATTGTTTATTTATCTAAGTATAATATTTATCTATATATGTATGTGTATCGTTGTCTAGTACCCAAGATACAGGGAATCCTAGTTTGGGGCTAGATCAATTTATGTAAATAGTGTCCAAGTATCCAATTATACATAAGGTATTATATATTTTTTTTTTGTGTTGATTTTTTCAATAAGCTCCCTTGTCTAATGAGTTTCACGCTTGCTTCTCACACTCCGATGCAGGTTCGATTCCTGACCATGTACGAATGAGATAATTAATTTATCTTTAGTACATTATCGGACGTTCAGTGTTTCGGATGACACGTTAAGCTGTAGGCCCCGCCTACTATCGCTACGTGGTAGTGGTCGTCAAACCCCGCCACCAACCCGCACTGAGCTAGCGTGGTGGTGTACGGCTTAATCTTACTCGTATCCGTGTAAAGGCCTGTGCCCCTCGGTGGGGACATTAAGGGGCTATATGTATTATTTATTATTATATTTTCAAAAAGCGTTCGATCAATTTTGATAAAATTTATATGGGACCATCTCTGAAGTATGACCTGCTAATCAAAACAAGAATGATCATAATCGATTCATAGTTGACGAAATAACAACAAACATACAAAAAAAAACAGTCAAATTAAGAACCTCCACCTTTTTGAAGTCGGATGAATATTGATATTAAGTTAACATTATAATAACTTAATGAATAAGTGTAATCCAGAGATACCTCCTTCTAAAGTGTGCCACAAACCCCTGTACTTATATTACTTTATGTTTCGACATGAAGGTTTGGAAATGTTGTTTGGGATGTCTCATACCGCATAGGAAATATACTAGCAGGAAACCAACTAGTTTTATTATAAGTGTATGTTAGCGCAACTTACCGCAGGATCCAACAAATCTAAACGTTGAATGGGAATCCCCAGCCACAAGCCACAAGCCAATAAAACTCTTTACAAATACCGCAACACGTGCCATACAATGCAATTTATATAAAAAATAAAATAAACATAAACATTTACATACAGGCACATACATTGCTTCTGGCCCCACACTAGCAAACCCTGTGTCGTGGGAACCAGAAACAGTGACGTTTACACACATACAAGGTGACATTTAATTAGCCGACCATATTTTGGGGGACGATGAAACAACTTTACCCCAGAAACATATCGTCGTAAACAAAAAAAAATTTTGGGTCTCCCTTAATAAAACTTGTAAACAGCTGATCGGGTCAATGAAGAAAAGTATTTTTCATTTGCGACCATATGTTTCTTTGAGAAAGTTGTTCATCGGGCGCTATCATTCCCCAAAATATGGTCAGCTAAATAAATGTCACCAATGTATCAACATCAAAGACCTGTTTTTTTTTTTCTGTATCCCCAGCCGGGGATCGAACCCGGGAACTCTCGCATGGAGCCACGACCGCAGCGCCACAGAGCTCGTCGTATGGTGACAAGATGAGGAATTAAACTGCAGAATCTCATTCTGGTCCTAGATTAGTCATAGACCATGGTACAGGTCTATAAGAAGTCATTCGAGGGTAAAGAACGCACGTTTTTTGTGCACGAAAACGAGCGTAGCGTCAGCAGCAATTAAATGTAACCGTCGAATTAAAATCGTAATATAGGTGTCGCAGTTGGTTGGTTAAATCAGACACTTAAATAACTCTCTTGACCGTTAATTAAATGCCGACGTTTAACCAAGTCACTAGCATTTTGATTTAAACAAAGCATCGTCGAAAACGATTAACAATCTGTCTTACCGAAAGCCAGCGTGTTGGAAACCAAGATGGCGTCACGACAACAGCTGATTTGCACAGCTTATATCAGGGGAAAACATTGCGGTAGCTTAGGTGAAGGGTAAATTATCCTTCGTGTTAGGTTGAACATGTAAGAACAACAAAAATACTTAAAACATAAACTAAAGTACAAATAAAAAAATATTTATGTTGTATAAGTCTTGTTGCCTAGGAACGTTTAGAAAACTCGTTCACTCACTTGTCTGAAGGAATTTTAGTGACTTGAGCAAACGTCGGTATTTAATTAACGGTCTAGAGAGTTAGTTACGTATCTGATTTAACCAACTAACTGCGACATATGTACTCCCTATTATTTATTGACTCACAGACGAGTCTTCAGCCAGTAGGAGCACAGTAAGCGGCGTCCTATTTGATTACACACTCAGTTACTGTAAACTGATCGGTTTATTTTTTGTAGTAACACTTGTTTAGTTTATTTTGTGTAGCTTAGGAAACCTAGCGACGATGTTCAGAGTGATATAAACAGAATGTCCAATTCCAGTGGAGCGTCTGGGTGGTCTAGTTAGAATAATTATAATAGTATAGTCAATGAATTATTGTATTAGTAGATGGAAAAGTCTAAAGCAGAAAGTTTGACTTCGGAACTTTGTTTGGACTGGTTAGGAGACAAGATGCTTAAAGTCCTGATCCTTCTGAGGTGAGCCCAGGGTGGTGCACATAGAAGGTGCCTTCCTTAAAGTCCTGATCCTTCTGAGGTGAGCCCAGGGTGGTGCACATAGAAGGTGCCTTCCGTTTTTTTTTATTAAACTTACTTGCTTTATAGGAAACTGTGTTGTGCTACACAACGAACGCTGATAAAATTCTTATGGCAACAAATATAATGATCACCAAAATATTTTTTTCCTACCCAAAATGTATAAATGAACACCAAAAGTTGCAAAAAATATCAGGGCAAAATACTGCGGTAGCTTAGGTGAAGGGTAAAGGGGTTGAGCGAAGCGAAGCCCCCTTTATCCTTCGTGTTAGGTTGAACATGTAAGAACAACAAAAAATAATTAAAGCATAAACTTAAGTACACAAAACATAAAAAGAAGTTTGATGATCATTTATCTAAACACAATTTGGTGGACATTTATCCATTCTGGCAGTCATTTCGAATTTATTGGTAGCAAAATAGGTGCGTTTTTGGTAATCGTTTAAACTCAAGCCAATTCTTATTATCTATGATATAGCTTGACTGAAAGTGGTGGGATGCTTTTGTCATCCTGCAGTATTAACTTGGGAACCAAGCCGTGTATTTGCCTATGTGCTTATTCTGCTAACGTTACCAACCGCAGTAGGGCAGTCGGTCGTGTGAATAAGGTACGCTCAGCAATCGAGGTGTTAACTTCGTTAAGTGACGTCATGCAGTGACCGCAGCGGTGAACTATTTCCAGGATATGACATTATGGGCGTTTTCACACTGCTCACTAATTCAGTACCAACATTGGTGCCTCGTTTAGCTTCCGATACCCAATATATTTACTCCCAAGATGTTTTTTTCGCGGCGGTCATTACAACCCAGGGCGTTAAATATAGCTTTGCCAGCCAGGTCACCGACCACTCAGTCACAAAGGTCAATAAATATGCATGCATGAACCGTTTAAGCTGTTAAAATACTGCTTAATTAAAATATGATAAGTTTAATTATGTTTAAACGTTAGAATAAAGGCAAGGCATTCAATTAAAATATTTTAATACTCAGTTAATCAGATAATCATACACTGCGCTAACATTCAACAATACAGTCATTGAAACAATAATTATTAGCTGCGTTTCGACATCCACCCGTTGGAGTCAAACCCTTTGCCCCGTCCGACCGAGGGTCTGTTAACAATAGGATATCGCAACAAAACCCCCTCTCACGACAGTGCGCGTTGCAAAATATTGCCAGATGAAGCTTTGGATGGTTACTATGTCTTGTTTGACGACCTCCATGGCACTGCGGTTATGGCTCTGACTACCATGCGGGAGGTCCCGGGTTCGATCCCTGAATGGAGAGTAAAAAAAACACAGGTCTTGGATGTTTATATGTGTGTGATGTCGCTGTTTCTGGTTCCCATGACACAGGGTATCCTAGGGTGGGGCCAGAAGCAATGTATTTGCCTGTATATAAATGTTTTTGTTTGATGTCTATGTATTTTTGAGGATTGTAGGTGAATTTTTTGTGCATATTAGCAAAAAATATAAATACATGCGTATGCCCAGACCTTTTTCCCGGAAAAGGCCTTCCCCACATCCGGGACCAAAAACCTTCACTTGCTAAGGTTCTGGCAAAATATAATAATTAGGTAGCTATTGTAAAATAATAATCATCAGACCTATTGATTCAGGTTCCGACATTCTGAAGTACTAAAATATAATAATTAGGTAGCTATTGTAAAATAATGATCATCAGACCTATTGATTCAGGTTCCGACATTCTGAAGTACTTTTGTAAAATAAACATTTCCTCTGAGAAAGCAATGTACAACGAGCTAATTATGATTTGCTAACCGAGCTCAACCAAAACTGACATTGTATGGACCATATTTTATCAATCCTCACCACCCACGTGCCCGCATTTGTCCCACAGCCGTAACAAGGCGTGGATATCCACAGATAAATCAACTTGCGTCTGTTTGTCTCTGCCTTCGGAGGCGTTGAACAACGGAGGACCACTGCCTCTTGTTGTATTGTCTTAGACTACTAGGTTAGGCCTGTGACTTTGGTTGGACCTTGGATGAAGATTAGCTTGTCGTATGCATGTCAGTGCGGTATGCGTATATCTTCAGTACAAATAATGGCTGCTCCGTTTTTGGCCTTGTTGCTAAGTTGCTTAAACGTTTGTATTCTTACACAAAGTCACGTCTTTTCTCAAACAAGTTGACAGAGACTCAGTTACGCCCACTTTTATTCGTTTTGAGTGACAGGGGAAATTAATTATTGTTTTAATAAAATATTCATTTCATTAATCACTATTTGATTATTTTTTCAGGGTCAGAGAATGATTACGATTTTTTAATTTCTTGTGCCTTTTTTCTTGTTTTTCCATTTTGCGTTCTCTATCGGTATGTACGCATGTTCTGAGTGCCATATGAGATTCATTTATAAGCTACCGTTGTTATTGGAAATTCACATTTACTTTTAGATGGAAACTTATTATAATTTGGCAATACTGATAATACTTAGTGAATATATACCTGTTAGTAGTACTGCTAGTAAGAGCTCCGTGGTCTAATGGGTTTCAAGCTTGCTTCTCACACAGAAGATGCAGGCTCGAATCCTGACCATGTACCAATGAGGTAATTAATTTATCTTAAGTAATTGATCGGACGTTCAGTGTTTCGGATGACACGTTAAGCTGTAGGTCTTGGCTACTATCGCTACGTTGGTAGTGGTCGTCAAACCCCTCCACCAACCCGCACTGAGCCAGCGTGGTGGAGTATGGCTTAATCTTACTCGTATCCTGGTAAAGGCTTGTGCCCCTCAGTGGTAAAATTAATGGGCTATATTTATTTATTCAGTAATACTGCGCCTATATCAACCACATACCCGCCTTGTTAGATCAGGCTCAATTGCGTCAGACATAGTAATAGGATTGAGCCATAAATTATTACAAGAACCTATTGCTTAGCTCCTTTATATTTTCGCCCCTCTGTCTCAACTAAACTAACA
Organism: Argyresthia goedartella; assembly: GCA_949825045.1. Classification (NCBI taxonomy): domain Eukaryota; kingdom Metazoa; phylum Arthropoda; class Insecta; order Lepidoptera; family Argyresthiidae; genus Argyresthia; species Argyresthia goedartella. The sequence goes on from OX463815.1 coordinate 12,608,077, forward strand.
CTTAATTAAAGTGGCAAATAGAAAAGCATAGTAATATGACAATTTCCAGTAAATCATATTTTACTTCATTTGATGTAAACTTCTACGACATAGTATGTATTGTAGAGATTCATGGTGCCTGCATAACAAAACACGCAAGCGACCTAACAACATGTACTTTGTACATCAATTTACCAAAAATAGCCTCCAAAAAATGCACAGTCAAGTACCCTCATTATGGTGATGGCATGCTAAAAATAGATTCTCTTTTTCCAACATGTAAATCGGAAACAAAAGTTTACATTGTCGTTGATCGCATGACAAATTGTAGGCATTTCCTGTGAAGCCCGCGGGCTGCGCATACGCAAGTAGTTGTGTAATTATACCTGTAAGTGGTTGTGAACTCAGTGTCATAGTGGTTATGGTCAGCCCTGACTTCTAGGTTTCGAGGAAGTCGTAAATCGTCGTAAGCTGTTGCAGATTGCGGGATATGACTTAGTAGATTTTCGACGACATCTTACGATTTTCGGTTTTCTTTCCAGTTTAGAGAACTGTAGTAGGTATATCTGTAACCTTATATGAGAAAAGGTCTGACATTATGTTTATATGTTTTGTCAATGAATCCTTTTTTAAATATTTTTTCATTTTCATTTTTTTATGCTTCTTGACCCGTTCAACTAACACGCTACTAAGAAACGTAGAGTCACGCGTTTTCCCAGACGGGGTGGCAGAGGTTCAGTTTCACCTGACTCGAATAATAACATAAAACAAAATAAACTAAGTATGCGAGTGCCTACATAAATATTATATAATGTACTCGTACACGCTAAGCAAAAATACTAAATATACTAATAAATACATGCATAATACCTATAACTCTATGTAGAAAGGTACTTCTTCACAAGATTTTTAAATGTATTGAAAGTTGGACTGTCCCTGACGGAGCAGGGGAGTGCATTCTAAAACCGAATGGCCCGGAGTCTAAACTCGTGTTAATAGGACGCGGTATAATGCTGTGAGGTTCTGAGCACTGAAATTGCATGAGTTCTCTGAGGCCTGCTGGAAGAAAAAAATGAAAAACGGTCTCGTAAGAATGTTGGATAGCGATGGATTCCGTAAAATGTTGTAGACGAAGTTGAGGATGTGTGAATTCCGACGAAGACGGTTCGGCAGGCACTTCAACTCTTTGCTTTGCTGTGATACATTTTGCGCAGCCTGAAGATGACCTAACTAGCATAATCGATGAGGGGTAGAGGGAGAGAATTAGTGAGAATGATTTTGGTCTATCGAGGCAAAGAGTACTGAAGTCTCCTGAGAGAGTGAAAAGTAGCAAAACTCGTCGACTGCCCTCATTGAAATGCGATGACCAGGACAGCTTGTTGTCGAAGATAAGGCCCAGCTTTGTAGCTTTATCGCTACACACTATTGTGGTACCATTAAAAGCGACAAGTTGAATAGGCAGTCGCTGCAACAAGTTAAGAGAATGTCCGATGCCTATAATCATGGATTAGGACATGCTCGGGTTTACCAGGAGTCCGAAGGATGAAGCCCAGCTTCTCACTCCCTCCAGATCATCGTTCAGTGACTCCACAGCAGAGTTTACATCTGTATAGATTATGCCATTTATGTATAGATTTTAAGTAGACAGACATAATTAACTGTGGGAAACCAAGGTACCTAACAATGATAGAACCTTCAGTAACAGTCCTCACAACATATACCTATACATTTATCCAATATCACATGTCAGACGGCACAAAGGAACCTGGAGCTAAACTGATGCGTCACATCAATCTAACTGTCACATCTGGCCTTGAGCATCAAAACCACATTTTTCTGTCTTTTTGGACCACAAAAATGGCTTGACATTACAAATTAGATAACAGCTGATGCCAGCTTAAAAAATTTTCATGACTACACAAACGAACTATCAGAGGTAATCAGCTTTCGATCTGTCTGTCGGTCGGTGAGCTCTATCTTATGTAGGTACCGTAATAGGTAGAGAGTTGAAATTTTTACGGAATTTGTATTTCTGTTGCCAGCACAGCAACTACAACTTGATTCATTGCTTGTAGTTGCTGTAAAACTACACGCAATGAATCAAGTTAAAGGCGCGCACTCTCACTTGGCTGTTTTGTTTTTCTATCCTTGTTTCTGTGTTCATATGAATAAACACAAAAAATCCTAACATAACAAACTAGATAAAAAGGCTGAGCTAATGACACGGCTGGACTAATTTTGAAGAACGTATCTACGAACTACTATCAGAAAATCCTTTCGATAACAAAATGCATTAAAATCGGTTCATCCTTGAACGGGCAGTATTCAAACCTAAACACCATTTTGCGCCGGGGGTAAAGAACGTTCACTTTTTTATTATTTGCGTGAGATAATCGCAGTTTCTTGTATGACTTCATTTGCCTTTGTTGGATAATTCAATTGAGTTCCCTCCGTAATATCTGTCATTGTGTTACATTCCTCGGTAGGTATGTAATTTTTAAGTTATGAACAACCTAGTGCATTGTTACATTGTTTTATGAAAAGAGCTTAATTGTGAAGCTTTTCAAGGTTTGGCTATGATTGTTTTGGGATTATTAAAACATTAAACCAACATCCTAACAGTTGCATGTCAATATATCTATGAAAACATAATGTATGTGAGGAAAAATATCAGTAGCTTTAAAGACTCACAAAAGTTAGTAGTTCTTTTATGGGACACTGCATACGCTTCTACAAAAAATATCCGCAAGAAATACAAAATTTTACTGAAGCTCGATTCAAAAAATGTATTAAGCACACTTTGTGCACAAAGGCCTACTAGAAATTTAATGACTTTTTACAAGACACTGACATCTGACATTAAACCAGTCCATTGCACCCTATATATTATGTAATAATTAGGCACCTACTTAATGTTTTATTATGCTTGATTGATTATGTTATGACGTTCATTAAATCTCAATTTTTGTGCTATTATGAATAAAAATCTTTGAACCTAACTGAAGTATTTGTCAAATATCTCTTACTGAAATTCATTGAACTTCTCGAAGTACTTAGTTTGAACTGGCAAGCAGTTAGAAAAGAGTTGCTGATCAACTGTATATCTTGAGATACTTTCAAAGAGTCAAATTTAAGATGTTTGTACTATTAATAGACTTGTGCCGCACCTTCGACAGCCACTAAATGCAGTTTAAACACAACTTAAACACAGCACGTTCAAAGTTACACAGTCAAACATTCTAAGGTTAATAACCTGTCAGCCAGGTACTCACTCAAGATGGCCATGTGGAATTTCAATCGAATTAAAAAAAAATGGCTGATAAAAAGGAGGTACTAGACGGCCTAAATCTTAACAATCTCGTTGGAATATTGTAGACCGATAGGATTGACTTGTTAGGGCTTACTTGCATTGTGCTTGAGGTCATTCCTAAGTCTATAAACATCAAATGTCTGTGAAATCTGAGTAACACTCGCAAATTATTGTAAGTGCTCAATTTAGCGATTATCGTTACCTTCTCTGGACATTGAATGATGTGTTATGTCTTGATTGTCTTGAATCAAATTCACTCACTTAATGTAATGAGGTAGGTATCCTCAACTCCCATCGCTTTCATTACCCTTTATACATTGACATAAAGATCACATCAATCACATATCGCGCAAAAGATGACCATGGAATGCTGAAAGTTTAAAACCCAAAACCAGATGTTCGAACAAGTTTTAATACTCTACTGACCTGTTTATATTGACAAAGCTCGAAGTATTGAACTAACATAAATCATTCATTTATGCATTAACAAGGTTTCATTCCGAAGACATCCATAACAAGTAGTTTCTCCAGTTAGTTTGTAGTTTGCACGGATCATTCGTCTTTTGGTCAGCTTCGTGCATGTCTACGAATCATTATGATATATGAATTTATTTGATCGATCATTTTATTGTTGTTAAGAAAGTGAGACTGAGGCGATATTGCGTTTCAATACCATTTGACGCTATTGCGATAAAGATGACCAAAAATTCTATGTAATGGTCAATCAAAAGTATGAAACCGTTTAAACTTTTGGTAACTTTCATCCTTACAAAGCTGGGCTAATAATTTTAAACATTCTTAAAAATATCATTTATTTATTTAACCTCTCAAACGTGTTCGTCCAGCCTACGGATGAAAGTTTTGAATTTTATTACCATGGCATAAGGTTCAAAATCGCAATGCCTGGTTTCAAAATTCGCGCTGGAAGGGTTAACAGCAGGCAGCCTGTTAATAATGGTATAACAAGTGAACTATGTATGTCCCAAGCGGTTCACCTCGCCTGTTCCAAACTAGTTTATCTCTCATCCATCGTTTCTTATGCAAAACCGTCGCAATGAAGCCATTGTCCGTATTTATCGACAGACACCAAACATTCCTCCAGTGGCCTGTCAATGTCGATTTTGTCAATGCTATCGACATGTCAATCTCGCGACATTGACACTTTTGTAACTTGTGAGAAACTCACAGTTTGGTTTGGTTTTTGGCTAAGCCACCAAAGAGTTTACGACTTTTTAAAATCTACTTTGGACATGGCTTTTGTAATTCTTTATTCATGGGGACTCAATGGGAAAATGAAACAGGAAAAACTATACTGATATTTTAAATATGTATGAATGAAGCAATTAAGAATTTAATCACATTCATCAATCAATTGTAAATAAAGGGAGCTCCGTTGTCTGGTGGGTTTCATGCTTGCTTCTCACGCAGGAGGTGCAGGTGCGAATCCCGGTGCCGACCACGTGATTTGGGCAATGACATAAGTTATTTATCTAGATTACATTATATGAACGTTCTAACGGTGTGATAGAAAATATCGTGAGGAATCCTTCATTATTCCATAGCTGCGGCGATGGGTTAGCCCCCTGTCACGCAAAATGGAGTATTGAAGAACTGGCTAAAAGTGGACGTAATTGTTCCTCTGCAACCACGTATGGGAAAAGGTGTGACGCTATGTTGTGTCATGTTGTTATAAATCAAATACAATTAGAAAATGTCAAAACGGGATAATTATTTATGATTCATAATGTCGTTATTGCACACAAATCATTTAAAAATCAAGAGTTACATAAAAATAGAGCACAAAAGCGAGCTTATCTCTAATAAGACAACTCTTCCAGCAAACCAATTAATTCAAATTATTTACCTAATTACACGATCAAAAACCATCCGGTCCAAAAATAGTCCGGCCAAAGGACCACGCTGCACAGCGAGCGAGATCCTCTGGACCAGGAAAGCCCCAGAGCGATTGTCAGATCCACGGTCCCTCAATAAAGGCCCTACCTGTGGGCCATACCCTGCGAACAGCAAACCCCAAAAAACTTGACGGCCAAATGAACAAACAAACAGGATATTAGTAATCTTTATAACTACTAAAAAGATAGAATGTTTATTTAATTGAAGTACTTTTAATTTCTTAAAGAAAGCAAGTTAATATTTGTTTCGATCTCTAGTTAGTTATCTTCACGTGCAAAATCGCAGACATTGACAATTTAACAGCACTCTAATTGTGTAGTGTGTTAAAACCTTTGTTTAACTCAAGTCACAAGGTTAAGCTAAGTTTCAATAGCACCGTTTATTTAAACCGAGACATGATGTTTTTCGTAGACACAGTGAGCTAAAAATAGAAAAAAAGCATTAAGAAAACACCTATTTTAATGAGATTGACAGCGATTAAACGGTGCTAAAGCTAAAAAGTCAGGCACGTCAGATGGAATGCGAGTTAGCACATTCTCGGATTAGAGTTTGACATCTCCATATTTTACTGTATGGAGTTGTCAAACTTAATCTGATAATTGTGGTAACTCGCGTTCTATCTGTCAGGGAATTACAAATAAAATATCTGGCAACTTTTACTTTTTGACCTCCGACGAAAAAAGAGGGGTTTTATAAGTTTGAAGTGTATGTTTGTCTGTCTGTGGCACTCTAGCACTCAAACGGGTTGACGGATTTCGATGCGGTTTTTTGTTAAGAGTAGTAGACTTTCCTGCGATAGTTTCAAGCTATGTTTTATCAAAATCGGTTCAGTTGTTAAAAAGTTATCAATCAGCTTAACTAGGAAACAATCAGCCAAATTTAGGACTTAAGGTTTAATTTTTTTATTTTTATTTATCGATATTAGTAAACATAAACGTTGCGACGAATATGTTTTTTTTTAATTTAAATGAGGATGGTCTTAATATAGCCAAACCTCCTGCATTTTTTTATTGTAATTAATTATGCATTATTCTTTTAAAGCTGGGCACCCCGACAGCGGAGCTCAGAATTTCATCTTCAGCTTACTTTTGAGGATTAGGATTCAAACGCTTGGACCGGTGAGAGCTTTGCCCAGCAGTGGGACACCGTGTAGGCTAACTAAAAAAAACGGTCAAGTGCGAGTCTAACTCGCGCACGAAGGGTTCCGTACCACCGTACAATCCAAACTATTCACTCCACACCATCCCTACGGTGTGGAGTGAATAGTTTGGATTTTACATGGCAAAATGTTGTTTACAAAGTCATTGATGCGGCTACTTTCACACTCCAAGCATTCATAAGTTTGTATGCGGTATTGAAAGAATTGTTGTATGGGAGCCCCCTTAAATGTTAATTTTAATCTGTTTTTTATTATTTATTGTTATAGCGGCAACAGAAATACATCATCTGTGAAAATTTAATCTGTCTAACTATCACGGTCCATGAGATACAGCCTGGTGACAGACGGACGAACGGACGGACGGACAGTGGAGGCTTAGTAAAGGGTCCCGTTTGGCACCCTTCGGGGACGGAACCCTAAGAAGGATTTAAATGTCAAAGAAGGCTCTTCACAGATCTAGCGGTTTGACAGAAGTTAGTATTTTTATAATGACTAAATAAATATCAAGTAAACAACTTCAAATCCGGTACGAAATTATAAAAAAAAATATTTTGTGATAACTTTTCCATCGAGCAAAATTAATCAAATCATGTTTATACGTTCACGAATCCCAGCTGACAATTATCATCAACAAGCGTACATATCTTGTATATTCTCAAGATACGCATATATTTTGGGTAACTTGAGAATGATAAAAGGCTTTTTTTTGGCCTAATATGACGCCTAAATTGCATTAGCTATTTATTTATCCAAATTCCAGATTCCAAATATCTGTATTACCGCAGATATTTACATATACTTAGCAATCGTCATTTTTTGCCACTTCTCTACATTGGACCACCCCGTGGGAGAGGCAGGGCGTAGAAACTCCCACAGATTGATTTTTAGATCTCTATTAAAAATTGCTTGTGCTTAACTAATACAAAAAATATATATATCATTATCATAATTAATAAGCAGGAATAAATAATTACAAAATTATTAACAGCAAGGTCTGTGTTGAGCCAGATTAACCCCATACAGTCCCTTCATTTAAGTAATCTTGAACATTGTGATATCCCTTTTTCGACAAAGTCGCTTTAGCATGCTTTTTAAATAGCTCAAATGGCAATTTCAATATCTCCAGAGGTATCTTGTTGTAGTAGATTATCTCCCACAGCGGCGGCAAGCCATTGGTATTTAAACCCTGCACCCACACAATCTATCCGGCTGTAAATAACCATGGCAACAATACCGCATTTTTGTGAAATAAATACAAAAAAATACACCAACAACGTTCTTGGTTAATTGAAAGCACAATATACCACCGAATCGATTAAATCTCGAGTCGTGACAAAAGCTCTTGGCGCTATCTCTCGATTCTTGCGTCCGATCGATTTTTTAAAACGGGTAAACCTTGGACCCTTGGCACTGGGTTGCAAAAGAGTTCACGAATTCTCGCGCGGCCGGATCGCGGTTCGAATTAAACCATTTGAATGTAGTTAACATATTTTTCACACGACAAGGGACGATTGCGTCAGACTCAAATATGCGCCATTGCATGTCAATCAGCACTTCTATGTCGACCCGAATGGCCGAGTCGGCAGTGACCCTGCCTACGAAGCCAAGGGTCCCGGGTTCGAGTCCCGGTGGGGGCAAATATTTGTTTGACGAGAACGGATGTTTGTACCCTAGTCATGGTTGTTACTCAATCTAAGTATAATATTTATCTATATAAGTAGTATGTGTATCATTGTCTAGTACCAATGATACAGGGAATCTTAGTTTGGGGCTAGATCAATGGGTGTAAGTAGTGTCCAAGGTATTATTATTATTATTATCATGTATACTTAGAACCAAATTTAAATCAGCATGGTTTAGTTTGTATATTGTAGGTGGGGAAAAGTAAAATAAGACCTCCGTGGTCTAATGGGTTTGACGCTTGCTGCTCACACAGGAGATGCAGGTTCGATTCCTGATCAATGTACTAATGAGAGAATTAATTTATCTTAAGTACATGATACAGACGTTCTAACGGTGATGGAAAAAATCGTGAGGAAACCTTCATTACTCCATAGCTGCGGAGATGGGCTAGCCCCCTGTCACGCAAAATGGAGTATTGAGTAACTAGCTTAAAGTGGGCACAATTGTGCCTCTGCCACCCCGTATGGGAAAAGGCGTGACGCTTTGTGTATGTGTGGGACAAGTTCGCTTACAGTTTTTTTTTATTTACCAAACTTGACATAACATAAAAAAATATTAAATATAGGTTCGAACATTGCTTTTGTGCCCACACTAACATAACATACCCGTGAGATCCAGAAACATCTACGAACTACGACACACACAGAAACATACAAATTTCTCTCTCATTGTGGTCTCTCACTTATTCACGTATTACTATGATAATGTATCGGCCTTCACAGATATTCCGCATCACGTACTGTGGCGTAGAACGCGATAATTGTCATGTGTTAATTAATGTACGTTACCGGCAACCTGTATAATGCAGGCATTCTATATAATACCTAGGCAATGTATATAATATCAGGGGCGTTCAGGCAATGTATAAAATATTAACAAAATTAATGTCCATTACATACTTTACATATACAATGCCTTGAGATTATACAGAATACCTACTTGGATACCAGCAATGTGTTCATTAAATAGATTTTACGCACAATATCAGGGACGTCGCGAATGGCCGAGTCGGCAGTGACCCTGCCTACGAAGCCTAGGGTCCCGGGTTCGAGTCCCGGTGGGGCCAAATATTTGTTTGATGAGAACGGATGCGTGTACCCTAGTCATGGTTGTTTATCTATGTAAGTTAAATATTTATTTATATAATCGTATGTGTATTGTCTTGAACCCAAGATACAGGGAATCCTAGTTTGGGGCTAGATCAATGATTATTATTATTATTAAAACACTGCAGTAACTTAGGTGAAGGGTAAGGGGATGAGCGAAGCGAATCCCCCTTTATCCTTCGTGTTAGGTTGAACACGTAAGAACAAAAAAAAACTTGTTCTTAAAGGGGGCTTCGCTTCGTTTAACCATTTCAACTACGCCACAGCAGTGTTTTACGCTCTTACATACATTATCGGCTGCGCATTGAGTATTATAGATAATACATAGGCAAAGTATAATATAAATAATATTTCATTTATTACCTGCAAGTTTTAGGCATTCTATATTTTGCCTAGGAATTATACATAATTCCGGATTATACAGATTACTAAGTCAAGATTACATTCCAACAAACAGATTGTAAAGGTGCGGACGTCTCCTACTCGTCTCTCGAAGGTAGTCCTCAGGATTTGCCTACTTGCAAACGATCCATCCCTTAGCCAGTGACATTTTTTCTTTCTCCTCGGTAGAGTTTCGAACCCGGGACCACGAGCTTGTGAGGCAAAACCTCGACCAATATGCCGATGATAGTCGCCACAACACAAACTACTTCTGCGCATTCGAGTTGCAGCAGACTGCGCCACGATTATTACTAATGAATAGAACTCAATATTTCACAGTACCTACTACAAGAAAATCAGCAATCTGTGTGTTATGTACCTGGTTAGGTAACAAGTCTCCCATGACTATTGTTCTATGGGACCGCTCGTCAAACTGCACAACACATTTTTAAGTCTTTAAGGCACCTGTGATAAAGTTGAAAATGTATATCTGGAATAACAGAGATATAGCCGTCTTTGATTGCTTCTAAGTGGGCAGTCGAAAGCTTTTGTGTTAATGATAGGAGATTGCTAGTTATGATCGTATTGAATTGTAAAGAGTAGAGGCTTTTTGTAGTTCGAAATAATTGAAATGATGTATGCCCTGATATTTGATACGCGTGGTAAAGATGTTACTAGTAGTTGCATTGTTATTTGCTTGTAAAGACTCTTGTATAAGCCAAAAGGTTGATATGCAAATGAACAGGATAAGGTAAGTTAAAGATACCTAACATTAAACTCGTTTATTGTATTGTATCGACAACCCAAATGGCCCAGTCGGCAGTGACTCTGCCTGCGAAGCCAAGGGTCCCGGGTTCGAGTCCCGGTGGGGGCAAATATTTGTTTGATGAGAACGGATGTTTGTACCCTAGTCATGGTTGTCAGTATAATATTTATCTATATAAGTATGTGTATCGTTGTCTAGTACCCAAGATATAGGGAATTTTGGTTTGGGGCTAGATCAATGTATGTAAATAGTGTCCAATGTATTATTGTATATATTTTTATTGTATTTGATTAAAACTTTCTTGTATAATGTGAAGCCACTTGTTAAGCGATATTTTATAAGATTAAGGCCAACTACTGCGAACGCCAGACAACACGTTTTGAGTAGTGGGCCTCATAGGTTTAAAATTCAATCTATTTTTCATATGACACTTAACAAATGGGCTATACTAAATATATGTATAGCTCTGTGCTGCTTAACTATCTACATTTTCCCAGACAGGGTGGTAAAGCCACATTTGTGCCCGCTTTTCTATGTTTCTGGTTTCCACGACACAGGTTATCCTAGTGTGGAGCCAGAAACAATGTATGTGGCAGTATATAAATGGTTGTGTTTACATTTAGCACTTATTCATCGATACTCCATTTTGCGGGACAGGGGGCTAGCCCATACCCACTGCAATACTTTATCTATGTTGTAATTTTATTACTGGCGAAACGTGGACACAATTGTGCCTCTGTGACCCCGTATGGGAAAAGGCGTGACGCATGTTTGTTTCGTTTACAGTGGCATTTTCGTTTGTATGAAACGAAATTCTCTAGTTCCGTTTGAGTCCGGTTCAATGTACTCTAGCCACGACATAATCTGCACATGGTGTACAAACAATAGCAAGGTGGATCTGGTGACCACACACGCGCCGATTCGTGGCGAATCCACTCACGATCTGATCAGACGGGTGGCGGACGCGCGCAGAATTATGATGTATGGAAAAAGCTAATATGCAGAATTTAACAGAAATGTGTTGACATATTTGAAGGATTTGTAAAGAAATACCGACTTTTATGCGGGGAGACTTTCTCACGTCCGAAGGAAATACTTGGTTAAAGCCAATCTGGGTAGTGCTTAAGAGCAACAAATTATTCCCAAGACATTAATCGCCACTCGATAGAGAACCTGATCAAATTGTGATCTTACAAATACAAATACACTTGACAACGGCAAAATTAACCTCAAAAGAGGTCAGCACGCCAAATCAAAAGAAGAAGAAGACCTTTACGCGGCAAGTCTTCTTCGATAGTAACCTTTCTAAAAGATGTTTCTCATCTTTTGTTTATTTTACGTATTGATACAACGAATTATGTATTTAAGTATAATGTTTATTAGTACTCCATATCTTTAATTTATAAGATGGAATCATTGAATCACGAATTCCTTATCGATTTACTACATGTAAACATAAAACATAATAGTAGTTTATGTGACTGCTGCATAATGAAGGGCATTAAAACTCGAGAGTGGGTTTATGAAACGAGCCGAAGGCGAGTTTCATAATAATATCACTCGAGAGTTTTAATGCCTAATTATGTACAGTTACATACACTAGTTTATCTACACACATTCATTCATTCATTCATTCATTAAATTCATTAAATATGTTGTGTATCTCAATAAACACTTTCAAAGAAAATTGGTTTGAACATTATATTTATTAAAAACCGCAAATATAACTTTGTCATTCATACAAACACTATTAAAAACAAAGTAATTATTTGCTGGTGAAGAATGATAGTAATATGTTGGTTAGGTATATCAGGTGTATGTGAGTGAGTACCTTCCTAATTTAATTTATTAGACTTATATTCGACATTTGGCATGTGTGTGACATGTAAATGTGTAAAATATTATATTTATTGCCATAAATTACACATTTCTTAGAATAACGGTAGTAAAGTATCAGTGTTATTTTACCAATTAGGGTATAGCAGCTAATTAAATTACAATTTGCTAGATACAAGATATTAACAAGACTTACTTGGTAGAAAATACCATGCAATAAAGACACATATAGTTTCCACAGTCACAAAGTCCAAAAAAAAGCACACGATCATCTGAATGATAAAATACTAAAAATTAAATTTATATGTTTTATTGTGGATTTTTAAGGTACTGAACCCGAAAACTAACTTCGTTGGACACTGTAACTGATCATATGAATTTTATTCATCCATATTATTAGTCAATGGCGGATCATAGTCAAGATAATCATTTAGTGTTATGCCTTTTCCCACACTGGCTGGCACAGGCACAACTGTGGCACAACTGTGAATACGTTTGCCAGTGAATTCGTTATTAAAATAGATATCAATGATAACATTGTATCTTGTCTACGCATATCAAACACCTACTTAGTACACGCACGCACGGAAAGCTTTACCTTTCAACACATTGAAAAAGTTTGTCTCTATCTCATGTGTCATAGGTTCTAAATTCGTAATTCCAAGGGGTACCTTACCTATAACGCGAGGCATGCCCAGCGAAGCGCAACCATATAAGAGCGCTTTCTACGGATTTCTGATTCATTTGATGACCAGATACTGCGGCTCATTATTAGCACGGTGTCGAATGACGCCGCTTTCTTGGTGCCAAAAGTATCGTATCGTGTTGTAGCCGAAATAAGACGCACTTAGGCCGACTTGTACCAGACTTTTGACAGCCGCTAGATACAGTTACACAATTTAAATACAACATGGCTATGTTAAGTAGAAAACTGGCTAAAAGGCAGGCTTCTGTGAAGAGCAACGATGGTCTTGTAGTAACTTAAAATTGCTTAATAACAATTCTTAAACTTATACTTATGTAAGTAAGTCGCATCCCGACTGTCGGAGGTGATTGAATCGTTTAGTTGTGAAAGCATCTGGCAAACGGTTTGCGACTCTTATGTGTATGTCTTACATGATGTTTTCTGGTCTGATCACCTATATAGGTACCACTAGCGATCGAATGCAATTTTAGTGTGATTAGACCAAAGCTCATATTTATAAACTTAAGTCATAATAAAGTAAGATTAGTAGATACGTGCAAGGAGTCTTGCGATAACAAGTCAAAAAATGTGGACTTCCAGAGGAATGTCAGGATTGTTGTAATGGATACTGGAGGGCATTAATACTCGAGAGTGGGTTTATATTTATATCACTCGAGAGTTTTAATGCCTAATTATGTTCAGTTACATACACTAGTTTATCTACACACATATCATAAGCTCTCTTTGATGTGTTCAGGAACTGCATGTTCGACCGGCATTGTGGCGTTGATCATATCTCTGCAGTTGTTTAGCTTGTTCTGTAGTACCAACTTCACAGACAAACTTGGGCGGCACGCAGGCGGGCGTCGGCGTTCGAAATTTGAATGTCATAATTTGACAAATTTTTGTACATTATGGTCATAATGTACAAATTTTCAAATAAGAAATGAGTTTTTAACAAATAGTTTTACATTTTGCGGTCTTAACGTGCGGTTTTTAGACGCAGTAAAGAGGGTTTATGATAAGTGTGTAGATAAAATATTTAAAACATAAAAAGTGTTTTTTCTGATCATTTTTGCTGTGCAAATCAGTATTTTTGATGAGCGATTAAATATTAGCCGATTTTTACCTAAAACTTGTTATTTATTGCGATCTAAAAAGAATATTGATTTGATTAATGGCTCTAACGAAAAATTAAACACAAGGTCCATTTCCTGTTGCGCCTGGCCTGAAAATTGCAGGATGTGCTGTTATGAACCTTATTTTAATATGGTTTTGTCCAAAATGTCAACCACCATGAATCGAGTTGCTATTTTTTACCGATACACGCGCTATAATTGCGTTATGTTTCGACAATTTGAGTAATTCCATGACATCGTCATTATCGTCATCACCAGTATTCCCCTAAGTGATGAATAGAAAGTGATTATGTCAATGAGAGAACAGAAGCGACTTGTTATGTGAAATAATCATAACTTTCATGTGCTTGCTTTCTTCCATAGTACAAAAATAAATTTTACCTACACACGTATCATAAACCCTCTATACTGCGTCCAAAAACCGCACGTTACGACCAGCATAATACAACCTACTTGTATTACTTACTTGTAAATAACAAAAGGTACATAAGACATTAATTTAATTTAATGACATAATAATGACTCGATGTAAAAGCGACAACGAAGTTTTAATTCGCTCTGAGTTTAAAATGACGAGGAAAAAAGAGCTCCGTCGTCTATAGGGTTTCACGCATGCTTCTTACACAGGAGATGCAGGTTCGATCCTGACCATGTACCAATGAGATAATTATAATAATATCTTATGTATATTATACGGACGTTGTAACGGTGACGGAAAACATCGTGAGGAAACCTTCATTACTCCATAGCTGCGGCAATGGGCCAGCCCAATGCAAAATGGAGTATTGAATAACTGGCTCAAAGTGGGCACAATTGTGCCTCTGCCACACCGTGTGGGAAAAAGGCGTGACGCTATGTTATGTTTTGTTGTGATTTTATTGAAACTTAATACAATTCTCGAATGTAATTTATAAAATTTCGGAGGACGTACATATCTAATGTTTAGTGATTTCTTATCATCGCTCAACGAAATGATGAGATAAGATGACCACTTAGCACAATACACTATGATTGTCGATCATACTACACTATACTGTTACATTAATCATTTATAGCTTACAAAGCGCATCATGATGACTTACTGCATAGTAAAATTGACACAATAGTAAGGAAAAACTTACAAATCCAGATTATGATACCTACGTTATTAACAGAATGGTGTATGGTGTTATCGGTAAAATGTATTTAGTACCTTTATCTACACACGTACCATAAACCCTCTTTACTGCGTCCAAAAACCACACGACCAGTATAAAGATAAACTTCTAGGTAAAAACTAATTTCTTAGCTGAATATTAATACATTATGACCATAGGTATAAATTTTCAGCAAATTATGACATTCAAATTTCGAACGCTGACGCCCGCCTTCGTGCCGCCCGTTGTTTGTCTGTGAAGTTGGTACTACTGAACAAGCTAAACAAGAGCAGAGCGTTTGTCAATGCCACCATGCCGGTCGAACATGCGGTTCCTGTCCTGAACACATCAAAGATAACTTATGATATGTGTGTAGATAAACTAGTGTGTGTAACTGTACATAATTAGGTATTATGTATCAGTCACATAAACTACTATTATGTGCATATGCGTTATGCAACACATCAATACACATTTCAGACGGGCATTTATTTCGTCCAGGCATAGGTCGTCATCTTAAAAATCATATGAGAAAGAAACTTTCACAAAATCTTTTAAAATGTTGTTACTTTTTTATAGTTCAACGGCGCAGCAATCTACATTTATAGTTCAACGGCGCAGCAATCTACATCTATAGTTGAATGGCGCAGCAATCTACATTTATAGTTGAATGGCGCAGCAATCTACATTTATAGTTCAACGGCGCAGCAATCTACATTTATAGTTAAATGGCGCAGCAATCTACATTTATAGTTGAATGGCGCAGCAATCTACATTTATAGTTGAAAGGCGCAGCAATCTACATTTAGCGTCGAAATTGATTTTCACGTCCGGCCACTATTCTCGAACAATATCACGACACGATAAAATGGCGGAGATCGGGGGATTCCCATACAAAATTACTCGATATTTGGTGTCTCCGTTTGTACAAGGGTAATTTGGGTCTGCCGTGGCAAGAAGTTCTGCAGTCGCCTGAGGGAATGGAAAGCCGCAAAGACCCGTCTACTGACCTCGCAGACATGTGGAGATCAACACAGCTGGTTATCAAAGAGTTGATTAGTGAAATTCTCAATTGAGAAATCGGACGTATGTGTTACATTGCGTGCTCAATTACTTTGTGTGAGTATAATAATGTAACAATTTGGATCAAAATATGTATATAAACGTAGTTAAAATATCTGCCCATACTCGTGGAATTACACAGTTATAATTACATGTAATCCGTCTAGCTTTACATGTAATTATAACTGTGATGAAAAACAAATTAGTGAGGAACCATATAGGGTGTCTAACACAAAGATGAAACCACGTTGAAGTACGTTTTTGCCATGGATGGACAAGCCCATCGCCGCAGGTATGGAGAAAGACCAAGGAGATCTTATATGATGAAGGTATACAAACTCGCTTTCACCTCAGACCTTCGTGGTTGATGTAACAAAACGCACCGGCATTGTTCTGCAACATGCGTCTGCGCACATGAATAAACATACGAACAACCTCACCGAGAGTTGAACGTGATGTAGTATTTGCGTACCTGTAACAAAAAAATAATATAATATGAGGTATGTGGTATTGATTCTCAAGTTAAGCGATATTTTTAGTTTTTTAACAGCTAGATATCAAATTTACATATTTGCTATATACAAATCATAAATTTAAAATCTTTCGCCATTTACAAATAGCGTGCACAGTGCCATGAGATCAGTAAAATTGTTCAAATATTATGTTAAAATAACATTTACTCAAGTGGTCTGTTTGGTAAGTTAAAAAAAACACAGATTTTTATCCACATAATAGTTATTTCCTAACCAGCAGAATCTGTAATGCCTAGGACACAGATTAAAGTAAGGTCTTGTCATTTGCTTAAAGTTAACGTTTCTGAATACTTCAAGCCCTGGTAACCAGACATGAAAGTGTTAATCATAATTCCAATAAACGTTAAAATGTCGACGCAATATGCACATAGCATGCTAATGATTGTCGGCACAATAACTGCCGCCATTTGCAATCAGCGACGCAAGGTGCGTGGGCGCACGAATAATGTGAAATGACAGAGCGTGCGGATATGCGAGGCTGTGGATGACTTTATTATACAAACAGACGAATTGAATGTGGGCAGTGTTTATGCGGAGTCGTAGATAGTATGAGGATATGTTAGTGGGGATGTTGTCGTGAAAGAAACAGCAGGTAAATAGATTCCAATGTTTTTTAAAACGAAATGGCATACAAACAAAAAAAAACAAAGTGTCACTTCTTTTACCATGCGGCGTGGCAGAGGCGCAGTTTTGCCCACGCTTAGTTTCTATGCTGCATTTTGCGTAACAGGGGCTTAGCCCGTCGACGCAGCCATGGGTATAGTTACAATGTTTTCCATCAACTTCCGTATAATGTTCTTAGATAAATTACTTAGCTCATTGGTACACGGTCAGCGATATTAAACCCGCATCTCCTACGTGAAAAGTGAGCGTGAAGCGTGAACCACGGACTCCTCGAAATATAATGTGTATAAAAAATTATCACCATCATCATCAAAACGCACTAACTTGCTCACGCACGCGCCGAGCACTCTATCTCATGTCGAAGAGAATAAATATTTTCGGGGTTACCATGCCCGAATTCACAAGAACGGTTTTTATACATGGAGGATAGTTTATGATAAAATACTTAAGGATAGAATATTTTACATATTTTAGATAGTTTAGTTGATTTTTTTTAGAATATGGTATGTTTTATGTATCTACCATATTGGCGTTTGGCCTGTAATGGTAGGTATTTGTAGCTAAAGAAATAAATAAATAATATACATGAAAATACCTACATTTTGCAACCTACGAAATGCATACTACAAAGTGGACAAACCTCAGGCAGGAGATGGATTGAAATCGATAAGTTCCCACCAGAACGAGACAAGAAGTGAAGGCAGCAGTAGAATAACATTTAAGCTACATAGAACAAACCAGTAATCAAAGAAGTAGACCAAAACATTCTGCCCACATGTCATGTCACAACTAGAATTACTTACACTAACATAAACAGTTATTGAAATGTCGAAAGTGACGGTTATTGAAATGTTGAAAGGGACGATGTAATTCCAAACATCATTTCTATATATTAGACCATAACATGATTGGCAACGCCTTTCCCGTGTTTAGTTACCGGGCTTGCTCCCGCGCAAGTTTGGAAACAGTATGATAGGTTGACAGCTTGGCATTTTGACAGGTGAAGCTCTAGCATCCAGTGTTTCGGTTTGTAAAACGGCAAGATTACACGATCGTTAGCAAACAATGACGATTTCGGATTACGAAAGAGTAATTAAGTTGTGAATGTATCTTTTTATCTGCTATTTGAGTACGATTGTTGGTGATGATCGGTGAGTGAGTTGTTACACAGTTTTAGAATGTTTCGTTCTCGTTGCTGCAGCAATCTCTGATTTGCATAGCAAAGACATCGCGAAATAAATAATGCACATGAAAGGACTGGCACAACACATAGACTTACAGATGCATCTCCATATATTCTAAATAAATCCCTTCTTGGTTGAAAAATATCTCCGCCTATATGCATTCAAAATATTTACTTAATAAAACGCTTTTTCGCTGACTGACAGACAACGCACTTCTAAATATTATACAGATAGGGGTTTATGTAGCGTGCAGCACTAAGAAGGTATTTGGCGAAAATCCTCCCCTAAGGGTTACAGTTTGTATGAAAATTAAAAAATACTTAAACTATGAATCTGAAGTTTGACAGATAGAGTTCGAATGTCAGTTAAAAACTACTTGAAGATGTAGCATATTGGTGGGGGGTAGTTTTTAGATTCGAGACGACATTGACCGCGTCATTTTCACAATTGCCCAGAGGAGAGACAAAGGGGAGGGGAAGTATTTACGACAGGGCCGTATCAATTTCATTTTGTTTGAAAAAGGTGGCGGTAAAAACCAGAAATTAAAAGTTAATGAAGAAGAAATGTGTTTAAAAGTAATTTATCTACACACGTATCATAAACCTTCTTTACTGCGTACAAAAACCGCACGTTACGATCAGCATAATGGTAAACTACTTGGTAAAAACTCATTTCTTATCTGAAAAATTACACATTATGACCATAATGTGTAGTTTTTAGTAGTATTAGTAGTAACGGCGTAAAATCTGATGGATCGGTTGTTAAAATTGTCGTTCCACAAGGTTCCATATTAGGCCCTTTCTTATTCCTGGTATATATTAATGATCTGCCTTTCATGGTGGAGAAATTAACTGACATAGTGTTGTTTGCTGATGATACTTCAATGGTCTTCAAAATTGAAAGACAAAAAGGAGATTTTGATGATGTTAATGGTGTATTGTTTTTAACCTTGAATTGGTTCACAGTTAATAATTTATTGTTAAACGCTGGTAAAACCAAGTGTATCAAATTCTCACTTCCAAATGTCAGGCAAGTTGAGACCAATTTAGTGTTAGACAACAGCACGTTAGAATTGGTAAATGATACGAAGTTTCTTGGAATAACCATTGATAGCAAATTGCAGTGGGGACCCCACATAGATAAATTGGCTGGTAAATTAAGTTCTGCGGCTTACGCTGTTAGGAACATCAGACAAAGCACGGATGTGGCTACATCTAGGCTAGTATATTTTAGTTACTTTCATAGTGTGATGTCCTATGGTATCTTGTTGTGGGGGAAAGCAGCGGATATTCAAACTATTTTTATTTTACAGAAAAGAGCTATTCGAGCAACTTATAATTTAAACGGACAGACTCCTTAAGAGAGCTTTTTAAAGAAATTGACATACTAACAGTAGCTAGTGAATTTATTTTCGAAAATATAATGTATGTACGCAAGAACCTTACAACATTTTCCAAACTTAGCGATAGCTGTAATGTTAACCTAAGAAATAATCACAGACTATGTGCTTCCCGTTTTAGACTCGCGAAGGTTAACAATTCTTTCAAGGGTCAGTGCATTCTCTACTACAATAGGATACCTCTGGAGATTTTGAAATTGCCATGTGAGCAATTTAAAAAGCATGTTAAAGCGACTTTGTCGAAAAAGGGATATTACAATGTTCAAGATTACTTACATGACAGGACTGTATGGGGTTAATCTGGCCCAACACAGACCTTGCTGTTAATAGTTTTGTAATTATTTATTCCTGCTTATTAATCATAACAATTATTTTTTTCATATTTGTATTAGTTAAGCACAACCTATTTTTAAAAGAGATCTAAAAATCAATCTGTGGGAGTTTCTACGCTCTTCTTCTCCCACAGTGGTCCAATGTAGAGAAGAGGCAAAAAATGACGTTTGCTAAGTATATGTAAATATCTACAGTAATAAAGTACTATGACTATGACTATTACTTTTTCTACATATTTTGACATTCAAATTTCGAACGCCGACGCCCGCCTGCGTGCCGCTCCTAGTTTGTGTGTGACGTTGGTACTGACATTCAAATTTCGAACGCCGACGCCCGCCTGCGTGAAGTTGGTACTACAGAACAAGCTAAACAACTGCAGAGCCACAATGCCGGTCAATCATGCGGTTCCTGAACACATCAAAGAGAGCTTATGATATGTGTGTAGATAAACTAGTGTATGTAACTGTACATAATTAGGCATTAAAACTCTCGAGTGATATTTTTATGAAACTCGCCTTCGGCACGTTTCATAAACCCACTCTCGAGTATTAATGCCCTCCATTATGTAGCAGTCACATAAACTACTATTTCGTACGTATATATGCAGTTTTATTGCGCACTAGGACTGTCATGTTTCATAAACACTCCTGTCTTGCCTAGATTTGCTGGAAGAAATCTCTCTTTAAAGATAAGCTCGCCTTTGCCTATATAATTTATTGTAAATGTCTGTTGGTCGGACGACCAGAATGGCTGAGTCGGCAGTGACCCTTGCCTACGAAGCCAAGGGTCCCGGGTTCGAGTCCCGGTGGGACTAAATATTTGTTTGACGAGAACGGATATTTGCACCCTAGTCATGGTTGTTTCTCTATCTAAGTATAATGTTTATCTATGTATGTGTATGTGTATTCTTGTCTAGTACCCAGATATCGAGAATTCTAGTTATAGATATCGGGAATACTGTCCAAGGTGGTATTATTATTATTATGGTGTTAATCTTTATTTTCTGTGCAATAGAGAATATGAAATGTCCATATTCGCGTACGACTTCGCCATTTTTACACAAATCCACGCGGGTGAAGCCGTAGGTAACGGCTAGTTATAATAATTATACGGAATAGAATCATACTATGTTACATGTTGGATCTAAGAGACTTCTGGGAATAGACCAACATAGATATTTGTAATTTTGGATTAATAAAGTTTTTTCGTTTCATTTGGGTAATTGATTAAATTAAGTATGATCAGTTTAGGCGTTAACAACTATACAGTCAAAATAGTTGAACGTTTATGGTAATTTGATAAAGATAAAAGGCAACATTCATAATTCATAATTTCTTTAATAATATAAAAAAATCAAGCGTTACATGAAAGTAGTGTAAAAAGGCGAGCTGATCTTTAATAAGAGATATCTTCCAGCAAACCAGGTTTAGGCGGGAAAGGTTATTTGCGGGAAAGGTTATTTATTATATTCAGAGTAGGACTCGTAATCTATATTGAGGCAACTTTCGAAGAACACCTAAACTGAGGATCATGGCTCTCGACATACTGGTTTCCACCTACTACCACTAGTTAGCGAGTCATTATTGATCAATATGACGACCTCTGTGGCGTAGCGGACGCTCTGCCTCCCAAGCGAGAGGTCCCGGGTTCATATCCCGGCTTGGGAGAAAGAAAAAGAATCCCCAAGTCTTGGATATTTTTTTTACCACCCACACTTTTCCTACACAAGAATACCCTGTGTCATGGGAACCAGAAACAGTGACGTCATAAACATGTAAACATCCAAGACCTGTGGTTTCTTTTTACTTCCTCGCCAGCCGGATTTCGAACCCGCAACCTCTCGTTTGAGAAGCACAGCCTCGACCGCAATACCACAGAAGTCGTCAAATGTGTGTAACCTGGCTGTTTCTGGTTCCCACGATGCAGGTATCCTATAGTGTGGGGCCAGAACCAATGTTTGTGCCTGTACATAAATGTTTATGTTTTTACGGCCTTACTAATAAAAGAAGTTATTCACTGTAACTTATACAGTGTTTTGTCTTGCTTTGACATTTGACATTTACTCGAAGTATGAAAAGGACAAATCACTGAATAAGTTAAACCGTGAATAACTTTTTTTATTAGTAAAGCCGTTAATGTTTATGGTTTATCATAATGCGATGAAGAAGTCTGTTAATTTAACAATGCAATGTAATAAGTTATAAGATATTTTTTGGCTCTATTAAATTTTTTCACTCCATTTAGATTTTTTGTTGAATATACTTAAAATAATTATCATTCTCAGCCTAAATCGACCCACTGCTGGATACTTCATCATGACAGACCTGTGCCAACGAGTATGGCGATCTTTTTATCCATTGTATGCTATCGTATCGTCGGTCCATCATTGTTGAATGTAGAATACAAATGTATATAAACTACTGCTGCTTTTTATTACCAGCAATGGCACTGTGACCATGAAACAATTATAGTATCAAATTCCACTTTCATGGAGAAACTGAGAACACTCGAGTTCACGCGTATAATTGAGCAAGGAAAGGAAAAACGAGGCGAACTATAACGCAAATAAGAGAATGACACACTATATAGGAGTATGGTACTTTCGGTTTAAGCCGAAAAATGCGTTTGTGTGTGTGACACGTGTACACGGTACGTGTGAGAGAAGAGCTCCGCGCTTCAGGCCGTGGCGTTCTCACTCTCACGCATCATCCATGACTTGTTTAGTTAGTTGTTGCGGAAGTGTATAGTGTGCATCCATCGTAGTGCATAGTGTGCGTCCAGCAGTATGCGGTAAATCTTTTCACAGGCACATAGATATACAGGCTGATCAATCCAAATGGGTCAGTAGGGAGAAGTCAGAAACTATGAGAGATAGCGACATCTGTTCTTAGGAACCATGGCTTCGATTTAAGATTTAATAATGATATTGAAACTTTTACAAATTTCTTGCCGTATTTTTAAACTCCCATACATACCCGGGAATACCTAAGAACAGATTTCGCTATCTTTTATCGTTTCTGACTTCTCCGTACTGATCCGTTTGGATTGATCATCCTGTATATCGCCCAAATGAGCACTTGCAGATAGGAAGCCTTCAGCTTAAACCGCGGCCATGGCTCACAGTAAAATGTTACGATAACTGCTTCACACAATACAGGGGTTGTTTTTAGTCACACGAGCTGATGCCCGCTCCATGTGAAGGGACCCGGACATAGCAGAGAGGTCTGTCTCCTGAACAAAGAGACAATTCAGTTCGGTTAATTCCATTTTTGCCCCCTCAAACAAAAATATAAATATATTTTTCACAGGTACGCCAACAATAACATAAGCGATGACTACAGTGACCATGCATTCGCATCTTACGTTGTACATGGTGGTGATATTGTTGAAACTACTTTTGATTAGAATTTATATTATTATAGATTCCCGTAAAACGACCTGCATCAAAAATGGCTCAATTGACTGAAGACGAGACTGAAAAAATATTCTCGTGTATCCAGGTACGTATAGGCACAGATATCAGACAGATACATCAATAATTTATAAATATGTAACGGCGCCAATCATTATCAACAAGCTGCCGGAGAGTGTTAGAAACATAGAAAAATTAATAAGACATACTACTCGATTAATTAATTTATAAATGACCCGACACTATAAAATAAAATAATTTTGAGGAATAATGCATTGATAAGAATAGATACCTGTAGATAAGAATAAATTATAATGTTGCATGTAATATACATAACATATTTGTATGCCCTATGGCTCAACATAGAGATTCAATGACATCCTATAACAACTTATTGGACTTATCTATGTTTGATAAATAAAGAATTCGTTTGTTTGTTTGCTTGCAGTCGCCACTCCAAACCAGAAAACTTCTACTGATCTAATTGTCGGAATATTTTAGAAACACAACGCACAACACACACACACACGCTACGTTACGACTCCGGATCAACCTGTAGCTCTGCTGCTGCTGTCTCGCGCGATGAGCAGTGCGGCGCGCGCGCGGCAAGAAGATAGCTTACCTAAGATGATTCACATGTTTTTAAAATAAAGTTTTTATTATTGTCATCATAAGAAATAGAAGTGATCTGTACCTACAACCGTATTCATAACATGGCTATAATCTAAATTACTTGATGCCTGGGAAACGCACTGGGTTTATAGCCGCCCGATGTAATTAGTATTAAGTTTTTAAAATTTTTGTAATAAAAAAAAAATAAAAATAACAATATTGTTTAGTATTGTCTAATTTGACAACATTTTACTTGATGACCGCTGATACATTCCGAGTAATGCCTTGCAATCCTGCCATTTTGTAACTTTCTGCGAATCTGAGCATCCGAAATTCGGAAATTTCACTGGCAAGGGTTTGAGCACCGATTTTCGTATTTCTTGCCGTTCAAATGACCGAAATAAAGAGATATTTGAGTATGAGATTGACTACAATTTAAACTATATAAAAACGTCACCCCTTTTCCCATACGAGATGGTAGGAATACAGTTGTGCTTAAGTTAAGCCAATAATTTAATTTAATTCACGGTGTATGATGTGCGGTTAATTAATAGACAGATAGTTTAATAACAGACCTTGCTGTTAATAGTTTTGTAATTATTTATTCCTATGTATTAATTATGATATAATGATATTATAAAATTTGTATTAGTTAAGCACAAGAAATTTTTAAAAGAGATCTAAAAATCAATCTGTGGGAGTTTCTACGCCCTTCTTCTCCCACAGTAGTCCAATGAAGAGAAGTGCCAAAAAATTACAATTGCTAAGTATATGTAAATATCTACAGTAATAAAGACATTTGGAAATTTGGAAATATTTCCCCTTTTCATACCGTTTTTAATTTAATTTATTGTCACCCTAATAAAAAAGAGACAAAGTCTTTTCTTGCTAGGCCTGGCTCTCGGCTATTATTTTTCGCTGGAGGAATCAGACCTGTTATTATACTCGTAGTAAGTCCATGCATAACAAAGACGTAGGCTGAGACCGTCTTAATACAGAAAATATTAAACATAGTTGTATCATTCTCAAAACAAACGACGAAAGATGTAAATTTTAATATTTAACACCCGAAAAAAAGAGGTGTGATGTAAGTTTGAAGCGTCTGTCTGTTTGTATGTGTATCTGTCTGTGTCACTTTATCGCTCAAACGGGTGGACTTATTTTGATGCGGTTTCCTGTAAATGGTAGTAAACTTCCCTACGACGGTTCTAAGCTATGTTTTATTAAAATCAGATCAGTGGTTCGAAAGTAATCAGCTTAAAAAGAAAACAAGGTATTCAAATTTTAAACTTAAGTTTATTGCGTCGAAGGTGTTTCAATTTTTAAATTTATAGTTATTAAACCCCGTGCTCCAATAGGTGCTCCGTGGTCTAATGGGTTTCAACGAGCTTGCTTCTCACAAAGGAGATGCAGGTTCGATTCCTGACCATGTATCTACCAATAAGATAATTAAGTTATCTTAAGAACATTATACGGACGTTCTAACGTTGATGGAAAACATCGTGAGGAAACCTTCATTACCCCATGGCTGCGGCGATGGGCTAGCCCCCTGTCACGCAAAATGGAGTATTGAATAACTGGCTCAAAGTGGGCACAATTGTGCCTCTGCCACCCCGTTTGGGAAAAGGGCGTGACGCTATATTATGTTACGATAGTTATTAAGCGTGACATAAGCAGAAGTAAAATTGAAATTGTTTTGTGATTCTAACAGATTTGTTTTGTGATTCTAACAGAATTGTTTTGTGATTCTAACAGAATTGTTTTGTGATTCTAACAGAATTGTTTTGTGATTCTAACAGAATTGTTTTGTGATTCTAACAGAATTGTTTTGGAAGACCGAGCAAGCTCCGCCAGTCGTCGGAAAATGAAAAGGAGCTTGCCTTTTGTTGTTCTGTAGATATGAATTATGAGAACCTCACGCCATAATAAATCTGTAAGTCGACGACGACATGGAAGTTTATTTAACATTTACCAAGTGGAACCTTCTGCCACTTCAACCAAACGTACGGAACGTTTATTTATTATAGAATCGCAACAAAAATAGCTATACCGTTCTTATAATCACATCCATTCGACGTCAAATGTACGTCGTTCGTATCAGCATCACCGACGACGCCCGCGCAGCTGGGTTGCGTAAACTACGCACGTCCTGCGCTGTTGCCTCACTCTACGCTTAATAGTGCGTGATGGATCGCGCTTCTAACTATGTATACCTGTTTATCTATGACTGAGTGAAATATGAAAATGGAATGGAAATGAAATGGATGGGATACTTTACTGTCTATTATTACTAAACTGGGTATTATTTTTGGGTGCGAAATCGTACTATTGACGCTATCAAATGCATTAGATATCTTAAATTAGTAGGTTTATTTTAATTACTGTCTAAATGTGTTTGGCTTAACTATGCCTGTGTCCCTCTATGTGAGGGTAAAGGCAAAGTTTTATATAAGTTTTATACATATACATGTTGAGGTTTGGACTTATGTCAAATCAAAGTTATTTTCTAATATATCACTCGCTGTATCATTAGCTGGTTTTACCCGTGGAACGCGACGTTTTATGTATCCCAATATTCGCATAAAAAACACATTAAACCTTTTTTTGGTACAAAATCGGCAGCCATTTAAAAAAATCATTGAGGCTCCTCTACATATTCAAAATGCCTTCATACTTAAAACCTTAACAAAGCAACAATCTTTCTTGGACGACCCGAATGGCCGAGTCGGCCTACGAAGCCAAAGGTCCCGGGTTCGAGTCCCGGTGGGGGCAAATATTTGTTTGATGAGAGCGGATGTTTGAACCCTAGTCATGGCTGTTTATCTATCTAAGCATAATATGTATCTATATAAGTATGTGTATCGTTGTCTAGTACCCAAGATATATGGAATCCTAGTTTGAGGCTAGGTCAATGTGTGTAAATAGTGCCCAAGGTATTATTATAATTATTATTGTCCATATGGGGTGGCAAATGCATGACAAGGGGGCTAGCCCATCGCCGCCGTAATGGAGATATGAGGGTTTCCTCACAATTTATTTTCCATCACCGTTAGAACATACGGAATGTTGTGCTAAATCATTTCCTATCTGGTGATAAATAAGACTATCACAACAGCTCCCTACACAATGGTACTAGAACAATGTGAAGATAAGTGCTCTCTCACAGTTTTATGTTACAAATGGCGTTGCACTTGCTCCACTTCGCTATGTCTCATTTGTATGCGCACGCACATCTGAGGCGTGTGGCGAAATTGCGGGTAGTTCGCGATTAGGCTCGTCATGACACTTAGCCTTCGCTCTATTTTTACTTATGGGCATGGCATACGGCCTCTACTTCTCCCACAGAGGTCCACTATAGAGAAGAGGCAAGTATATGTAAATATTTACAGTAATAAAGAATATTTGATGTTGAGTTTGACTTTGACGTCTTAACATTGCCACAATAGGCATATAGAGCAGTACACACTACCAAGAGTCATCTCGTTTGATTTCGTTGTATAAAGTTCTATGTGCAAAATGAGTTCCACAGTCTGAAGATCTTGTTGTATATGCGTCCACCAATCATCCATGCACTTGGATTCGTGACGTACATAAGATAAGAAAATAATTTATTCGTAATGTTTATTTCTTTCTTCACGGTACGCATTATATTAAAGCACATATTTTCTGATCTCAGGCTACACCAGGAAACTCTGTGTCGTAGAAACCAGAAACAGCGACGCCATAAACATGACAAACATACAAGGCGTTCGCTATTTTCAAGGAAGAGGTTCTCAATTCGACTGTTTTTTTTATGTTTGTTACGCGATCATTCCGTCAATTATGAATCTATTTAGATGATTCTTATTTTTATTGATAGGTCATACTTCAACGATGGTTCCATCTAAATTTGATCAAAATACCATTGGTGATATATGAAAAAATGAACAAAAACAAAAAATGTATACACAGATGACTTTTTGGTTTGTGGTTCCATGTAGAAAAAGTTTTGATGAGGACTTTTCATGTACATATTTCATGACTTTATTCGCATCCCTACCGGGTAGGAAGAAATGGGCTGGAATTCGAAGTCATTTTTTTTGAGTTTTTACCCAAGTGAATTATACTGAGATTTTTTAAGAGCGTCAACGCGTTGATGTCTTTTTTATGAACTACAGATAACGTTGCATTTTTAAAAGTTTACCGAGTGACGTCAATGTTCCACTTCTTACCAATATTTTGACTCGATTGTGTACACAAGTTGTAATTCGATGCGTTAGGAAGAGCCTCAAATAACTGTACATACACAATTTAAACAAATGACTGATGACGATTGTATTTAGATCAAGATCATCCAGCCATGACGATCATCAGTTAGAACATTAGCACGCTTGCCGATCGATGTTCCGAATCATGATGATGTGTAATAATCTATGTGTTATGAAATGATTAATGATTACTTAATACAATTAGGTTTATGGGTGATATGGTGCACTGGTTTTGATTTGTTTTGATTGAGTATCGTTTTATGTTGGTTCAAGGTTAATGAGCTGCGATGAATATAGCTAACTCATGTTGGCTAAGCCTGCTGAACAAATAGACATTTATTTATCAAGTAGCCATAAAATTGTATCCCTTTTTAGAGATAAGCTCGCATTTGTCTTGTGCTTTCAATTTTCCAGTCTTCAATGTAATACCTTAATACCTTGGACACTATTTACACACTTTGATCTAGCCCCAAACTAGGATTCCCTGAATCTTGGGTAATAGACAACGATACACATACTTATATAGATAAATATTATACTTAGATAGATAAACAACCATGACTAGGGTACAAACATCCGTTCTCATCAAACATATATTTGCCCCCACCGGGACTCAGACCCGGGACCCTTGGCTTTATAGGCAGGGTCACTGCCGACTCGGCCATTCAGGTCGTATTGATTTTGTGCAATAAAGTAAAGTAAAATATATATAAAAATATATGTATGTGCTGCAGGTACTCACATAATGGAGTAACATTCCGAAATTTTGGAAGAGTTCGACAGACTCTTGGCATTCGTAGCATCTCCATAGTTAGCTCTATGGTTAAAATTAATGACCCCGTATGACCCATTAATATTCCCGCCGAGGGGCACGGGCCTGCACCCAGATATGAGTACCGGTAAAAGGGGGCTAATTGGAATTGAGGTTGCTAATACAAATGCAGAGATTTTGCTGCATTTTCTATTAGTTCCAATTAGCCCCTCAATTCTGATTAGCGTACATTTCTTTTAAGACGCTGGCTGAGTGCCGGTTTAACGGAGGGGTGTCGGGCTAGTAATCAACCCGCCTGTCAGAAGCTTTCAAGCTGCTCTTCCAGGACCTCTACACGAGTAGCCGAGACCTTCTGAAATCTGGAGATCTTGAAATTGCCATTTGAGCAATTTATAAACCTTTTGAATCTGTCAAAAAAGGGATATTACAATGTTCAAGATTACTTAAATGACGGGACTGAATGATAATGATATTAATAATTCTGTTATTATTTATTCCTGCTTATTAATCATAATCATGAAATTTTTAATATTTGTATTAGTTAAGCTCAAGCAATTTTTAAAAGAGATCTAAAAATCAATCTGTGGGAGTTTCTACGCCCTTCTTCTCCCACACTGGTCAAATTTAGAGAAGTGGCAAAAAATTACGATTCCTAAGTTTATATAAATATCTACAGTAATAAAGACATTTGGAATTTGGAATTTGGAATTTCCTTAAGGTGTCATCTGAAACACGAAAGTACATCCATTAAGTCGATCTATCTAGTGCCCATCACGGCCAAGTGTAGCTACCCGTATGATCGCATCGGATGTGCAAATATCGCTGCCACTTAATACGAAATAAATAATTATCTAATAAAAATAATTACCGCATTAACCACAAGTCAAAACTGCACTCAAATATATTTTGAGTAACTCCTATTGCTCAAAAAGTGAAGTAATCGTATCATCGCATTCGAAAGTAACGTGTAATTGCGAATAATTGTCTTCAATTTAATCTCAGTATAATGCTATTATTAACGGCAACTCAATATCGTGAATGTGTGTGTCATCACGTGACTCTCATTAGTCACCAATTAAGTGCACTTAGACGTGAGAAAAATTATAGAAGTGGTTGTGAAATCACCTTCGCAGTCTACATATGTGCGGCGGGTTTGAGATGAGAGAAATTATTTAGAAAGATTGTAAGGTCCAAAAGATATTGCGTTATTTTAATTTATGTTCTGGTGCAGGAAAGTAACGACGATATGATATTGGTCCAAAATATATGGCTTGTGTTTAAACTATTACCAAAAACGCACCTATTTTACTACCAATAAATTCGAAATGACTGCCAGAATGGATAAATGTGCACCAAATTGTGTTTGGATAAATGATCACCAAACTTCTTTTTATGTTTTGTGTACTTAAGTTAATGTTTTAAGTATTTTTTGTTGTTCTTACATGTTCAACCTAACACGACTGTTCAATCTTACTCTTCACCTAAGCTACCGCAGTATTTTGCCCTGATATTTTTTGCAACTTTTGGTGTTCATTTATCCATTTTGGGTAGGAAAAAAATATTTTGGTGAATATTTGTTGCTAAAATATATTGCGGTATTTCAATTTAGGTTCTGGTGAAGGAAACTAAAGTCGGGTCAAGATAATAGGTGCACTGGGCCAAATTAAATTCAACCTTATTACGTCAGTGATAAAAAGACGAAAGACCAAGACGCTGTCAAGTCACCTATTATCTTGACCCGACTTTAACGACGATATGATAATAGTCCAGAAGATATTGCGGTATTTCAATTTATGTTCTGGTGAAGGAAAATAATGACGATATGATATTGGTTCAAAAGATATTGTGGTATTTAAATTTATGGTCTTCCATTTATTTAAAAAAATCGCTATTAAAATTCGCGAGCGAATCACGAAAAAACTATTTTCGTCTAGTCTACATATATTCTAATATGCATTCTTACTTAAGTTTAAGTATGAAACTAAAGTGCTCAAGCATTTATTTCAAAACTCTGACCTCTCAAATTCAAATCAGGTGTGAATTCTGACAAAAGTGACATAATATTTGATAACACTTCACGAAGGTGGCGCACGGCACGAGGTCGCAACGATCACTTCAATGTCAATGATTCTGTATTTGGATGAGAGGTAACACGTGCTTGTATTTGTGTGAATTCTTAACAGTCAATAAATTGATTATATCTCTGTATAGTATATCTCGACCACTCTTTAGCATTGTGAAGTTAAACAAAAACTACCTGTTGGCTCTGATAAAGAGTCACACTTCCTTGGATCTGATAGAGAAACTTTCCATACAAGCAGATACGCGTTATATTCTACCCCGCTGACCCCGATAGAGAGACTTTGTATGGAAACTCGCGCTCTTCCGGAAATATTGCTCATTTGCGAACCCTGGTTATTTGTAAGATGTTGGTAGTTCTGACCGGAAATAGAGAATCAAAAAACCTTATCTATGGTGTACACTTGATTGACAAATTTTCAAACAAAAAAAAAAACATTCGGTGCCATTTTGTTTTCGCACACAGATTGGTATTTTTGGCAAAAACTTTAACTGCGATTTGGTAAGTAATATTCTGAGGGAGATCTAAGAAAAGACTGTGTAGGTTGATGAAGAATATTTCTAGGGCAATATAAGCCACAATTTTGGTTTCTACTTATCCTGAGTGTTAGCTAAAATCAATCCAATTTGTCGCGATAAGTGTTTTTTTCTGACGAACTGAACTTTGACGGCCTATAAATATGTGAGACTTAAATACATGAGGCAAAGAATCAAAGAAAAAAACAAAGTCATCAATATGGAACTGATTTTACTTTACTTAACATTAAAACTCTCATTAGTTTTCAAGTAATCCCTCATTTAGCAAATATCGTCGCGTATTTTCGCTGGCCGCCATGACAGCTCGATTTTTATCGCCGTATCAAATTACATCTATCGAGTGAGCCAACGGGGGGCAAGCTTAGGCTCTGACATCCGAGTCAACAGGTTAAATCGAATATCAGAAAAATCGCTTTTACTAGACACCCTCTTGAGCCACAGTGGCTCAGTCAGCTCAGTCAGTTTTAACCTTTTAAGTATTGTAGTTGCTTTATTTTTCATAAAAAAAAAAAAAAACGATCGTCTATGAAAAAATAAGTAAAACTTTATTTAATTATCAAAGTTTACCAACATATCTTACACTACACATATAACTTAACTTAATATGAAAATATTTGACAGTGCAGATCCAATTATAGGTTAACACAACATATAAAAAATAACATTATGAAATGCATACATATCATTCGTCATATAAATTAAAAGCTGCGTTTAAAAAAAACAAGAAAAGGGTAATTTTAATACTAAAAACTAAAAACAGATACATATGATTACTTATAACTAACTTATAACTTGACCGCTAAGGCAGCTGCTACATTTGTTTTAAATCTACGTAAACTAGGAACAAATAGATCTACCTTATCAGAATGAGACAAGAACAATTTATTAAAAGATCGGAAAATCCTATGTGGAATGCTGTTTGAACCAATATTGGTCCTGAACGGTTTCACATAGAATGGACGATAATTAACAATTCTGGCGTTCGGACGCAGCACAACAAAAATCAACCCTCGAGAGCAACTCTGGACAGTCCAAGTCCATTTATTACGAGTAAAGTATGATATTTAATTGAAATACTAATAAATATATATCTTTTTCAATTTAAAATTAACCACTTACATAGTTTAAAGAATTAATAAATTCTAACTACATATTTATCACTTGTGAATAAAGATTTCATTTCCTATATATCATTGCGCATGAAGAATAAATCAAACGAACAAGTATCAAATATGTTTACCAAATATAGAGAGAGATTAAATGCAGTTGCAACGTGAACCTAGAAATATGACCACAAAACTATTAGACGAACGATTAAAATAGACACCTCGCTGGAATGCCAACCACAATAGCGCCGTAGTGATGTCATCAATCGAGATGTCTAGTTAAATCGTGTTGTAGTAATAAGTGTATTTTATCTTGATATAACTAAGAAGGGCGCCATCACACCTGAAGCCTTAAGGGATTAATTAATTGAATTCCTTGGTTAATCATTTGGTTTGTAGAGAAACCATATGTTGATCTATGGAGCCGCCTGAAATTGTATTCCGAAACTATGTTATTATCTTATGCTTGTATAGTTGTTGATTTTTCAATCTTCACAAGCATTTGTCAAACTATACTACTAACGCCCGGTTTTTTAAAGGAAAATTAGCCGTGACAACTTGTTAACTCTTGTTAAACGCATTTCAGCCAATCACATGCCGCTATTTTGAATTAATGATTGATTAATCGCTTGTTACATTTGACAACTCTTTCGGAAACTGGGGGTAAGGGCCTTAAAATGAGCTCCGTGGTCTAATGGGTTTCACGCTTGCTTCTCACACAGGAGATGCAGCTTTGATTCCTGACATGTACCAATGAGATAATTAATTTATCTTCAGTACATCATCGGACGTTCAGTGTTTCGGATGACACGTTGATCGGTCAACACTTTATGCCTTGGTCATAAAATTCAAAACCTATAACGGCAAAATGGCGTACCTCGACGCCGCTAGGCACACAGAGGTCAAGCTGTACGCTACCCGCACTGAGCCAGCGTGGTGGAGTATGGCTTTATCTTACGCGTATCCGGGTAAAGGCCTGTGCCCCGCGGTGGGGGCATTAATGGGCTACATTTATATGGGACGAAAGATAGAAAGCGAGTTGGCACTCACCTGGAGGCACAGTTGATCCGAGACAAGTGTATTTTAGGTAGTGACCCTTCGCTGATAAGTTAGTTTAGGTTATATAAGGCTTTTCCATTGACAATATCTCCTTGGTATAAAAAGCTTGATAAAGGGATAGTTGGTGCAAGGTTTTGTCTCTGTGCCACGCCTGCAACTGTCAGAGTGCCAAGTCAAGTGATGTGCGATTGATTGACATCATCTATGCAGCAGGAAATCAAAGGGCCTATACATTAGTGATCATAATAATAATTAATTAATTCTATAATATATTTATTTTTGATACTTCTGAAGTCATTAACTCTGCAGGGCTGGGCTAGCCACCTATCGCGCAAAATTGATTATAGAATAACTGGCTGAAAGTGGGCATAATATGCCTCTGCCTCCCCGTATGGGAAAAGGCGTGACACTGTGTAAGAGATGTAATTTACTTAGCTTAAATCCATATCTGCCTATTTCTAAAAGTTAAGTATAAATAATAGTACATTACTGCAGCCGCCGGCAACAAGATTTTTGCTGGACGAACGTTTGATGTTGAGTGAGTCACAGACACATATGTGAGTCCTGGAATGACTGGTTGTGGCCAAGGTTTCTATAGGAATCTTCTCTAATAATGCGAGGAAATTCAAACAAAGTAATAAGTACTTTATATAACTTATTTAAAAATACATAATTCAAATCCAATTTAAAAATCGTTCTTCATATTCCCGCGTCAATATGTTCATAAGTTTTTTTTCTTCATTGTACAGCCTTGTATTTGAAAGCCTATTCGAAATATAAATAAAACTTTTGATAAGTTACCTTCTTGGTTTCCATAGTGCCGAAGAAAAAGATCGTTCCATTTTTAAACCACTACAGTTAAGAGTTTCATACATGACGTGTAGTACCGACGGACAGCAATGCAGTACAGAAATTTCGATTTATCTCAAAGAAGGTTGTCACAATAATACGCACATTTCCAAGCGTGTTTGAGAAAAACAAAATATTGTGTCTGACTGGACGTGAGGTTTCCAGAGACAAATTACACCAATATTTAAAAGACAGTACTCTTAGATATGTATAAAACAACATTAAAGCTGCTAAACATAACATTGTTGACGATGGGGCTTTCCCAGACCTCATGAAACACAGTAAACTGATACCTCTGTTACAATCGGGAGATAAGGGTGATCCTTCAAATTTCAGACCAATATCTGTTCTTCCAACACTAAGTAAAATATTTGAAAAGATTATACTCAATCAAATGCTCTCACACTTCAACCGTACAAAACAACTCCACGCCAAACAATACGGTTTCACTAGGGGTAAATCGACTACGGATGCAGGTATTATATCTCATATTTATTCTGCATGGGAGGCCGCACAGGATGCTATCGGAGTTTTTTGCGACCTGTCGAAGGCGTTTGATTGTGTTGATCATAATACGCTATTAATTAAATTAAATAATTACGGAGTTCGAAATAAAGCGTTGGATCTACTAAGATCATACCTAAGCAATAGAATTCAAAAGGCAGAAGTTAACGGCGTTAAATCTAATGGATCGGGTGTAAAAATTGGCGTTCCACAAGGTTCCATATTAGGTCCTTTCTTACTCCTGGTATATATTAACGATCTGCCTTTCATGATGGAGAAATTTACTGACATAGTGTTATTTGCTGATGATACTTCAATGGTCTTCAAAATTGAAAGACAAAAAGCAGATTTTGATGATGTTAATGGTGTATTGTCTTTAACCTTGAATTGGTTCACAGTTAATAATTTATTGTTAAACGCTGGTAAAACCAAGTGTATCAAATTTTCATTTCCAAATGTCAGGCAAGTTGAGACCAGTTTAGTGTTAGACAACAGCACTTTAGAATTAGTAAATGATACGAAGTTTCTTGGAATAGCCATTGATAGCAAATTGCAGTGGGGACCCCACATAGATAAATTGGCTGGTAAATTAAGTTCTGCGGCTTACGCTGTTAGGAACATCATACAAAGCACGGATGTGGCTACATCTAGGCTAGTATATTTTAGTTACTTTCATAGTGTGATGTCCTATAGTATCTTGTTGTGGGGGAAAGCAGCTGATATTCAAACTATTTTTAAAGAAAAGAGCTATTCGAGCAATTTATAATTTAAAACGAACAGACTCCTTAAGAGAGCTTTTTAAAGAAATTGACATACTAACAGTAGCTAGTCAATTTATTTTCGAAAATATAATGTATGTACGCAAGAACCTTACAACATTTTCTAAACTTAGCGATAGCTGTAATGTTAACCTAAGAAATAATCACAGACTGTGTGCGCCCCGATTTAGACTCGCGAAGGTAAGCAATTCTTTCAAGGGTCAGTGTATTCTCTACTATAATAAGATACCTCTGGAGATTTTGAAATTGCCATTTGTGCAATTTAAAAAGCATGTTAAAGCGAATTTGTCAAAAAAGGGATATTACAATATTCAAGATTACTTAAATGACAGGACTGTATGGGGTTAATCTAGCTCAACACAGGCCTTGCTGTTAATAATTTTGTAATTATTTATTCCTGCTTATTAATCTTAATAATTAAATTTTTCGTATTTGTAATAGTTAAGCACAACCTATTTTTAAAAGAGATCTAAAAATCTATCTGTGGGAGTTTCTAGGCCCTTCTTCTCCCACAGTGGTCCAACGTAGAGAAGAGGCAAAATTGACTTTTGCTAAGTATATGTAAATATCTACAGTAATAAAGTACTTTGACTTTGACATAGTTTAAACACTATTTAAATACAACAGTAACATTCGTGGCTCTCTCTGGTTATGATCTATCAGCCAAGTACCTAGGTACTTAACGTGGCTGTGTTGTATTTAAGTTGTAAGTGAACTATATTAGGCGGCTGTCAAAATGTTCGTACAGTACGGACTAGATAAGCACAAAGTTACATTCGCCGCTTGTTCCAAACCGATCACATTCATTTATCTTGCTTAATGGTCAATAAACACCGCGCGTTACCTGCAGTTCGCCACCTGACATATTTGTGGTTTCAGACCATATGTGACCTCGTTCTGCTCCGAGCCAGCCTCTCTCTGCCTACATGCCGACCTCAAACCTTTATACCAAGGGAGTTTATACCTTAACATCAAGGTTTCAAAGTCGCATAAATTGAGTGATTATACTGTCAAGCAGGACATTTTGAACCTTAAGTAGAAGAGTTAGGGTAGATAGGTTGTGGGTATGCATTGCAAGTTGCAAGGAACTGATAGTAAATCAACCTTATGATTTCTTTGACTAATTGCAAGGCGGTTCCGGTCCGAAGTGGTAAAAAGAATGGAAGTTGTACTATTGGAGACAAGGATAGTTAATAAATAAATAAATAAATAGCCTGCAAATAGATTTACCCGACTACACTAGGAGGGTAGTGTTTTCCAGGCGTATAAATGTGAGTACATATTTATGGGCTTATATTTAAACGATTACCAAAAACGCACCTATTTTACTAACAATAAATTCGAAATGACTGCCAGAATGGATAAATGTCCACCAAATTGTGTTTGGATAAATGATCACCACACTTCTTTTTATGTTTTAAGTATTTTTTGTTGTTCTTACATGTTCAACCTAACACGAAGGATAAACGGGGCTTCGCTTCGCTCACCCCCTTTACCCTTCACCTAAGCTACCGCAGTATTTTGCCCTGATATTTTTTCAACTTTTTGTGTTCATTTATCCATTTTGGGTAGGAAAAAAATATTTTGGTGATCATTATATATTTGTTGCCATATTTGTGTATGACCATTTCCATAGCTCGCTCTACAGCCAAAACGGCTAGACGGATTTACACAAATGAGGTGTGGTCAGATTCTTCTCAGTTGTGAGAATGTTGTAGGCTTTATAATTTTAAATGCAAAGTCAATGGTTGGATTAAATGTCGCAAAATGTAGTCTACAAAGTTATTGGCGTGGCTTATTTCATACTCCATGTAGGTATCCAGGTGCATTGATAAGTTTGTATGTTACAATTGACAGATCAAATGAAAGTCAAAGTTAAAGTACGATATTATTGTAGATATTTACATATACTTAGCAAACGTAATTTTTTGCCTCTTCTCTACATTGGACCGCTGTGTAATAAGTTTAAGTAATCTTGAACATTGTAATATCCTTTTTTTCGAAAAAGTCGCTTTAACATGCTTTTTAAATTGCTCAAATGGCAATTTCAAAATCTCCAGAGGTATAAATACATATAATAATAATACAGGTATAAGTACCAACAAAATCACAATGTCTTTACAACTGTTATTACTGCACTCGAATCTTAATATACTTTGCAAATGTCATTTTTTGCCACTGGACCACACTGGGAGAAGAAAAGAAAGTGAACAATTGAAAATTCAGTGGGTCGATTTGCTTTTATACTCATTCCATTTGTGCCATTTGTAGTGTTGGTTTACTGGCTTAACGTTATTGTAACTGTGTGTGCCTTTGCCATGCCGTATGGGAACAGTCGGTTTTATCCTAATCTTCTGTTCGATCTCGATCAGCTTCCTCTAAGTCATCCCATATTGGGCCCACGGATGTCGCGTTCTTAGACAAGCTGCTTTTCTCCGTTTTCCGGTAGTTTGTTATCGGATAACCATTCGTTATGGACCATATCCAAGACAGTAAGAAATTTAGATAGCTGCCACGATGTGCACAATAATTTGGGAAGTAATAAACCCATCATCAAATATTCATCTTAGCCTCAAACTTTGATTATTCAGCGGCAAATTGAAAGTATTTGCCGCTGAGTTATTAGGTTAGACATTTTTGATGTTCGATTAACACTAACTATTTTAATATCAATTATTTAGTGTTAATTTCAAAGTTCGTTCTCACCACAGGCATGAACTTTGTCTCTTTGAGTCTCCAACTTTGCCTAAAAAAACAGTAACCCAACGAAACACAGCAGCATAAACACACAATCAGTTTAGTCCCATTTCGCCTGCCCGCAAGCGTAAGATATCTAGTGCAAGCGCGCGGAGAATTTACCTCCGCGCGCTTGCACTAGATATCTATACCGCGCACCTCAAGTTAAATACTAATGGAGCATTAAATACCGCATATTTGGTTATTGGAGTTTTCTGCTATCCCTCTTAAAGCTGGGTACCGCGACAGCGGAACTTAGAATATCGCCTTCAACTTAATTTTAGGGGAAATTTTTGAATAAGCTCTTCACAGATCTATAGAGGACTAACAGAGCCATTAAATTAATATTTTTCATGAGATAAAATAAATAACAAGCAAATAAATTCAAATCAGGGGCGAAATTGTAAAAATATAAATTTTTAGAACAGATTTTATGATAGATGACTTCGGGAGACTTATCTATCGAGCAAAATAATCTAATTACG
The DNA here is from genome assembly GCA_949825045.1 of Argyresthia goedartella. Taxonomy (NCBI): domain Eukaryota; kingdom Metazoa; phylum Arthropoda; class Insecta; order Lepidoptera; family Argyresthiidae; genus Argyresthia; species Argyresthia goedartella. Next base: position 12,647,483 of record OX463815.1, read on the forward strand.
TTTTAACGTACTTTTACGTTCACGACCCACTGCTGGCACTCAATCGACAATTGAACAAAGAAACAACTGCTTTATTTATACAAAAAGGAGTATTTAATTGGACAAATTAATAATGGGAAAAAGTAAAACGACAACTTTGTTTTATATCTCAATGTCATTATTATAAACGCGAAAACATTGCCTGTAATCCCTCACTAGGATATACCCTGAGTGTGAACCAGATACTTGTAAAAGATATGGCCAAGCGCTCAAACCATCCCATCTATTAGCACAGAAATTAATATAATATAGATTTGAAGTTACAAAAGATGGGAAAGTGCATACTGCTTTGCACAATGCACATAGATTTAGTCCAACAAGCGTGAAACGTTTTCCCAACGTTGCAAATTGAATTGCAACATCGCCATCATATTAAACCACAATTAACCTTTAAAACTGTTAACCGAATTCAACAATAAGGTGGCAAGTTATCGCAAAGTCAATACATAAACAACCATTATGTTATTGCCAACAAAATATCTGTATGTATTGGTGATAAAAGTTGTTTTGCATCAACAGAAGTGTATTACAATGGTGGTAAGGTGAAACGGTCAGTAAGTTCCGATAAAATCGCAAATGTTAATAGTTGGTGTTATTGATACCAATATTAGATTTAAGTTGAATGAACAATAGGACCAGGCAGGGGCGGCTATGATGCAATCACCCACTATGCGTTTTGTGGTTATATACTTAATCAGAAAAAAAATGATTATACAATAATTAGAATTAGATTTTGAAAAAGAAGCAAGATTGTGCCTCTAGCACTTTGTATGCCTATCTTGATTATTGAAAACCTTGGACTAGTCTGCTATTTCAACCAGTTACCGTACTGGATGCAATACTCCATTTTGCGCGATAGAGACCTATCCTATCGCCACCACACGACATGATGGTGGAAAAATTACCATAAAAAGTGGTGGTGGAAGGGTTCCGTTGTAGCAAGTAATTATATGACTGGATTTTTGTGTTGTAACTTTAATTTATAGCGTTTGTATGAATGACAAAGTTATCTTTGCGGTTTTAATAAATGTTTTTTATATTAAAAGCTGCTTATTATATTTGGTTTAAACTATTTTTGTTGAAAGTGTGTATTGAGATAAACAGAATAAATTTTTGTAGAATTTTCACTCTCTTACTTTAAAAGTTAGAGGGGGAGGTGTACACTAATTTTGCCACTTTGGAAGGGTGGTCTGATTTTCAGGAACTTCAACGTCATTGTTAAAGACCTATCTACATATACTTCAGACATATAGGTTTGATGAGAAAAAAAAATATAGTTTCAGTTCCATGTGGGATTGGGGTTCTTTGTTTCTTTAGGGAACCCTAGTATGTGGATTCTGATGTCAAAGCTTTCTCTCATTCTGTAGCTCGATTCTGACTCTCTCGACGACCTCTGTGTCGCTGCGGTGCGGCTGCCTACCATGCAAGAGGTCCCGGGTTCGAACCCCGGCTGGAGATTAAGAACAAAAGCCCAGGTCTTGGATGTTTATATGTGTCTGACGTCGCTGCTTCTGGTCCCCACGACACAGGGTCATGTGGGGTCAGAAGCAATGTGTGTGCCTGTATATAACAAATTGAAGGTTCACCAAAGAGAGTCGCTTTTAATGACAGCAATTATCGCTCTCTGAATGGTGGAACATCAATCAAAGGCAAATATTCTTCAAAACATCAATTTGTCAGGCATTGCGATAGGAATCTATAAACGTCAATGAGAGAGATTTGCTCGATTTAAGATAACGTGCAAACAACGACTTCCTATGTCTGCAGAAGTCAGATGCCTGATTATGTCCCGGAGAGAAGCCGAGTCACATCATTAAAATTGATAAAATTACGTAGAAATCGTTTAAGTCATATGTTAATCTCAATAATAATATGTAGTTATTTATCTTTTGTAGTATATGTTTTTAATATATTAATTTTATCGTTGTAGTATTATAGTCATATCATTTGCATTTTATTGAATGGCTTCACTGTGATGCAATGATTAATTATAATCTGTAGGTTTATTAACACCCACCCAACCTTATTTATTCACTCTCCAAAAGGAACCGACACACACACTTGTGTAATGCTTTTATGGCACGAGCGAATGGTTTAACCTCCGACGACAATGAGGGGTGTTATAAGTTTGAACTTTAGGGGTGTAAAGTTTGTCTGTCTGTCTTTGTATGTGTCTGTGTGTAAGTCAGTCTGTGGCACTCTTGAGCTCAAACGGGTGGAGGGATTTTAATGCGATTTTTCGTAAATGATATAAACGATTTATCAAAATCGTTTTAATAGTTCGAAACTTATTAGCTTAACAAGGACACAAATCAACCAAATTTTACCACAGACGACGAAAAATATTGTTGTTATAGGTTTGAGGCGTCTCTCTGTCTGTTTGTGCATGTGCGAGTGCGTGTGTGTATGTGTGTGTGCGCGTGTGTGTGTGTGTGTGTGTGTGTGTGTGTGTGTGTGTGTGTGTGTGTGTGTGTGTGTGTGTGTGTGTGTGTGTGTGTGTGTGTGTGTGTGAGAGAGGGTGTTTGTGTGTGAGGGTGTGCGAGGATGTGTCTGTTTGTGAGGGTGTGTGTGTGCGAGGGTGTGTGTGTGTGTGTGTGTGAGGGTGTGTGTGTGTGAGGGAGGGTGTGTATAAGGGGGTTTCTGTGTGTGTGTGTAACTATCTGTTTGTCTATCTGTGGCACCCTAGCGCTCAAATGGGTAGACGGTTATTGGTGATATGGTACAAGTCGGAGACGACGAAAAAGAGGGTTGTTATAAGTCTGAAGTTTTTGTCTGTATGTACGTGTGGGTGTCTGTCTGTCTGTGTGTATATGTGTGTGTGGATGTGTCTATGTGTGTGTCTGTCTGTGGCACCCTAGCGCTCAAATGGGTGAACGCATATTGGTGATGCGGTACGAGTCAGAGACGACGAAAAAGAGGGGTCTGTGGCAAACTGGTGGACGGATTTTGGTGATGCAACATACAAGTCAGAAAGAATGTATTACTGAGACAAAGATTGACTTCCACATTTTTAAACCCCAATGACCAGGTGAGGTGTTATTAAAGTTTGAAGCCTTTGTAGGTCGGTGTGTCTGTATATCTGTCCGTGGAACCCTACCGGACAAACAGGGTAAGTATTTTGATGCGGTTTTCCGAAGACGATGGTAGTAGACTTCCCTGTGAAAAATCTTAGATATGTTTTATATAAATCTGTTCAGTAGTTCGAAAGTTGTCACAGCGGTCTTAGGTGGATAGATTTTAATGCAATTTTTATAATTGGTAGTAGAATTCGCTGCGATGGTTCTTCGATATATTTTATCAAAATCAGTTATGAGTTTCAAAAGTTATCAACCTAAATAGGTAACAAGTGAACCAAATTTTAGCCGTAAGGTTCGATTTATGTTTCGGAGGTGTTTTAAATTTTTATTTTATAGCTATTTCTAGAGAATAGAGCTGGTCTTATCAACAAAATCTATAGCCCAAAGTTTATATTCTCGTCAAATATCAACCGGACCAAATGCACCACGACCATGAACCACGAATCGAGTACACAATTTATTATCATTGTCGATGTTTGCTGGCGTGTGGTCTCTCCGCCATATTCGGAGAGTTCCCTCAAGGCGAAATTATTCACATGATTTATGAAACAACGAGTTGTAATTACGCATAGCCTGTCGTGTCTATGATGTTCATAATTTGATTAACTTGAGCTCGGAGAGAAATGAGTGCGTTTATTGAAGTGTTCTCGGCAGGGGTGGGTTTGATGAAGCGATTCGGGTTGTATTTTTGTTGCCCTTGAGGCCACGATTTTACTGCAAGACATCTTTCCTATAAAGTTCAAATGGTTACTGTAGCATCCATCAAATATTTTTTGTATTCCCAAAAAAGAAACTGCATTAATTTTATTTTGCTTCTTAAAAAATCGAAATACTAAGATTTGTTGCCAAAAATCGCTAGTTCTAACTGACAGTTGACAGTTTGGAGCAAAAACGGATCCATCAGCGTCCAGGGACGGAAAGGCTCAGGAAGTAAGGGATAGTACTTCCTGTGTCTTTCTATCACTAGATGCGTGTTTGAAAAAACGTTCCGTTTCACGTAATTCTAAGATCATATTTTTTTGGAACCCAATATAAAATAAAACAAAAACGTGCCAAAGAGGAGCATTTTATATTTTTAGGTCTCAAAATATTAATTAATGTGACAAATACCCATTCCTATTACCATAAACAATATTGCCTGATTGCAACAACTATGCCTGCGCGTCTGCAAATTTCTATTTGTAGTGCGCAGACATTGTGAGGAAAGGTGCCCAACCATAGCAAACAACTATAATCATGATAAGAAAAAAAAACTCTTCGTCACGGCAGCAAGGTCTTTGAACACTCATATCCGATTGGCGTTGGCAATTCGAATGCTTTTATCATACTTCAAATGGCGAAAAGAACTAAAAAGTCGGTTTGTCAACTTTTTTAATAACTGTGGAACTTCAGTTGGGCAAACACGCTGTATCTTTTTCGTAGAAAGAAGTACAAAAAAAAACTTCGTATATAGCCACCTAGAGGTCCCCTTTATCGAAATTGGTCGGACGTAGCCATCACTCTAAACACTTGAATGCAATCTTACTCAAGTGGATATTTTATCAAAGAGAATGAACAGGACCGAGTTGGAATACGGTGAGCAGTTCCCGCCAAGTAAAATTTACGTTGGCTTAAAGACATTTTGTGTGGAATCCCAGCGTTCCCTGATGGTGATGATAAAGAGGATCCCAGTATGGAGGTAAAAATAATGCAAGAGAAATCGAACATAAACTACAAAAACCATCGAACAGAGATCACACAGAATCGATTCGCCACACACCAGTGACCGCAACATTCAGTTAACGAGGCTGTGACTCAACCTCAGCTCAATCTACAGTTAATAGAGATCTACACTTAATCGATATTGTATAATAAATAACCATAAACAAAGAATTTGTTGTTGTTGTGAAAGTTATCGGTTTGAGTTGAAATCTAAAGATGTTTTGAAAACAGAAATGGTGTATCTGTCACCGTAAGATTTTCAAACCCGTTAGTTGATAATCAAACGTTTTTTCTCTCGTTAGTTGGTCAACTATCGACTGATAGCCAACTTTATCGTACTGCTTACTATATGACGCGTTAGTTGATAAACTAAAGGTTCTAACCGTTAAATAGTAAACTGTTTTTAACTAGGACTAGAGGGGCGAGGGCAGCGAAGCCCCCGAATAGTCTTCGTGTTGGGTTGACATGTAAGAAAAAAAGAAACGAAAATTCTAAACCCTGTTGGTCTGGTTTACTATCTGTCGATTGATCAACTAACGCGTTAGTTTATCAACTAACGGTTTTGACTATCTTACGGTGACATATCTATATATTTTAGAGTCAAGGTATTAGTTTTGGGGTTCAGAGTAAATGTGCCTGTTTGAGTGTTCACAATAGTATACCTTATGATATTGCATTGTTTAAATAAAACCGGTCAAGTGCGAGTGGGACGCCGGACCCTCACACGAAGGGTTCCGTGCCATTGTACGCGGAATAACGTAAAACGACTGTCTTTTGTGCAAGTATAACTTTTTTTTTTTATAATAAAATATAAAATACATTCAAGGTAGTACTACATTCAAGGCCCTACATCGAAACATTGAAAAAGAGTTTTGTGTTTATAGTATGTAGGTATTGAACTTTGTACTCAGGTTAACGAAACTCTTTGCTCATGAAACGGGAAGTGGATAGAAATTGAGTAACTTATTTATAGAAATAAAGTCAGCTATGATATTAAAACTTAATAATATTCATTGTAATTCGAATGAGCAATTATAATTCGTATAATGACAAATAACTAAGCACAAAACTCAATACCTGCAATTCAATATATTTTCTGATGAGATCGGGAGAGTCCAGTTTTCATCGATAAACAAATAAAACAAAATGGTTGAGAAAATGGCCGTACCAATAATTTCTTGTATGGCTACTTCTTTTAATTCTTAATAACTGGTATGTTTCATTAATTGTTGTTAAAGCGGCAATAGAAAAACACCGTCTGTGAAAATTTCAGCTCTCTACCACTTCGGTTGACACGGTAGAGCCCTGTGACAGACGGACAGACGGACAGACGGACAGCGGAGGCTTAGTGGTAGAGTCCCTTTTGGCACCCTTCGGGTACGGAACCATGATAAAGGTATCAGAAAAACTTAAAGGAAAACAGCAAACTAAATACATAGAAAAGACATCAACGCGGTACTGTACTTACGCAGCATTTTTTATCAAATTATCCAAGAATCATGGTTTGGATTCAAATCAGACGTCACTTATGAGAACCTTCTTTTTATATCATTTAATCATAACAACACTAAGTAGAACTCTACAGGAAGTTGAACAACTACAAGATTTCTATCGTAATATGTATTGCTTAGTGATTTCATATTATCCGCAATAACTTTATATATAAGAAAGACAGAAGAGCACACAACATGACAGTCAAACATTTCCGCATTAGAACAACAAAACTCAGATGAAAACGATAAGACCAAGAGAAAGTGTACAATAAACCACAACGTCATAGCTGTTAGCGTCATAGACATAAGGTTCACCATTCAGCAGGTGAAGGTTACATGGGTTGTACCCTGTGGTCAGTACTAAAGTGATCAATTTTCGTGATCTACCGCCATCAGTCCAGGCTTACTTGCACTTGCGGTTTTTGAAGTATCTTTTTGTAATAGTATCTACAATTTTACTGCTTGCGTGATTATGTTTCTATGTTGCTGCAGATGCAGACGTCATGACGTAGGCTTTAAATATCAAATGATTAGTAAATAATAATCAATACCGTACGTAAATAAGAGACCTGACTGTGAACATTTCTGTGTAAAACTTATATTTTTAAATAAACAGCAAAAAATCATTCAACTAACCTCGAAAAGAAAGTTCAAATATCTAGCCAAACCTAAAACACAAATAGGAGGTAGTCAGAATGGAATGTAGAGTGCCAAGAAAAGTATAAGTATTCAAAGATGTCAATACAAAGTAACGATATTAGAAAGCTGACGTCCTTGAGAGTGAAAGTGATCCAGAGAAAGTAACGCAACGGACAAGGAACTTTTTGAAGGTAATGTCGGCTTGGCTATGTACCTTGTACTGGTAATGTCGGCTTGGCTATGTACCTTGTACTGGTAATGTCGGCTTGGCTATGTACCTTGTACTGGTAATGTCGGCTTGGCTATGTACCTTGTACTGGTAATGTCGGCTTGGCTATGTACCTTGTACTGGTAATATCGGCCTGGCTATGTACCTTGTACTGGTAATGTCGGCTTGGCTATGTACCTTGTACTGGTAAAGCAGAAATAAAGGTCACGTCGAATTGTATGGGATTATAAACGGGTGGCTGTTTGGTTGGATATTGTATATTCTGTTCCTGCATACATTATATATTCTGTTCCTGCATACATATCACGGTGTTTGATCAAAATTATGTAGTTGAATCATAATAAACCATTTTTCACTCATTCAAATCAACCGAGAATTGTGGAAAAGTGACTAATTCCTGTAAGGGTCAATTAAATTACATTTATGCGTCAGTGATTCAATGCAAGCTAGTATAATGAAACTACTGCTTTACTTGGTTCTCATTATTTTGCGTAATTTGAGATTTACAAGAGATTTTAAAAAATGAACTACGTTAATTTTGCTGTTTATTTTTATTTTCTTATTTAATGGCGGTCTGCCATCTAGGTTAATTTCGCCAATGTTACGTGTCTTTAATATGTATATATACCGCTGTATTTGGAACCTAGAAATGTTAGTGTTCATTTGTTGCTCCTTAGCACCACCCAGGAAGCACGTGAAGGGCTGTGGGTTCCAAGCATTTCCTTCAGACGTGAGCAACCATCCCCAATTTTGGTGTTGTTTGGAGTTAGTTACTGAAAAAGGCGGCAGTACCTAAGAATGAACCTATATCATATGATTGGCATCTTAATTGGGAAACTTAAAAATATACATAATAATCACTTTTACTATAAATAATAGGAGAATATAACAGAAGAAACACGCCTAGAAGCATTCACAAGGGATGTTATCAGAAATCTCCATCTTGTGCAATTTGTCACTCATTATCTCAGTTCTCAAAGGGAAGGGCCCATCACAATAAGGACAGCTTTACTGCATAATTACAGCTTTTATAGATTAGATAAGGCGAACAAAAACGAATGGTCAAGTGTGAGTAAAACATCATCTGAGGGTTCGGTACGTGAGTTTTAATTTAATACATCTTTCAACTCTATGACTTCCGTTCTATTAATCTGTGTTATAAAATCTGCACGTTTTATTACACATACAAGAATACAACAGGATTTTTGAGGGTTCTCGTAGCCAATGTGTATGGGAGTATTCTAAATTGGTACCCCATCTGCGGGAAAACTCAGATTCATCTAACAATTATTCTCCGATTCTTCTACTATAGATGCCAACAACAATACAAACACAATTCATGACTTCAGGCATGAAAGTAATCAAAGGTTTGCTTTTCATCGAAGTAACGGAACCCTAAAAAAGCCGGAAAAGCTCACCATTGTTCACTTCAGCCCGGAACTGAGCATCTTCGTACAAAAAGTTAATGTTTATTTTTTGCCGCCATAATTTGCTTTATCTCTTTGCAGAGGATGCGGAAGATCGTACAAGGCGGTAGAAAGCGAGAATCTTTATTTATCACTAAGTATGTTAACATGTTTGTGATGTCACTGTTTCTCGTTCCTGCGACACAGAGTATTGAGTACTATAGTAATAATATCTTGGACACTATTTACACACATTGATCTAGCCCCAAACTAGGATTCCCTGTATCTCGGGTACTAGACAACGATACACATACTTATATAGATAAATATTATACTTAGATAGATAAACAACCAACTGGGATGATGATCATGATAATGATGCCCTGCTGCAGCACAGTTTCTAAAAACTAGTGCGAGGGGCAGTACCTATACTTTTAAGACTTTTCTGAACCTGTTAAATGTAAAATGTTCGATAATGTGTTGGTTATTAGTGTTTCTAATCTTGTTTTGGTAAATATATTATTATTATCATTATATTATGTACATATGTAATAGTAGTTTATGTGACTGCTACATAATGGAGGGCATTAATACCCGACAGTGGGTTTATGAAACGAGCCGAAGGCGAGTTTCATAATAATATCACTCGAGAGTTTACATACACTAGTTTATCTACACATGCGTGTATCATAAGCTCTCTTTGATGTGTTCAGGAACCGCATGTTTGACCGGCATTGTGGCTCTGCAGTTGTTTAGCTTGTTCAGTAGTACCAACTTCACAGACAAACTAGGGGCGGCACGAAGCCGGCATCGGCGTTCGAAATTTGAATGTCATAATATGTAGAAAAACTACACATTATGGTCATAATGTGTAATTTTTTAGAAAGAAATGAGTTTTTACAAAGTAGTTTAACATCATGCTGATCGTAACGTGCGGTTTTTGTACGCAGTAAAGAGGGTTTATGATACGTGTGTAGATAAACAATATAATGGGTATAAGTGTGCCTGTGCCGCCCAGCATGGGAAAGGCGTGAGGCTATGTTATGCTATGAAACGGAATGTTTCCGCTCAGTACTGTACCGGTATTCTGAAATGGCACACACTTTCACTGACTCTCTCGTGTCACCTTATATCTTTGTGAACATCATTTAAAGCTCCACTTAAATAAACCGGTTCACAGTTAAGAGCGACAGTGACATTTGTGATCCAAGTACCAATGTTGCTTTCGTGATTTATTTTAATTGAACGTCATTCGCCATTGATGCTTAAATCTTTTGATTCTCTAAGTCCACGCAGACAAAGTTTATCAGCTAGTTATTTTATATAAAAAGGGACTACAGAATATATCTTTCCAATAACAAAAAACGGATATTTCTGGTGTCGTTGTTCCAATAAAAGGTTCATTCACCAGAAACATCATCCCACTTGCTTTAAAAAAGGCAAGAAATATAATACCCGTCGCAAATGCGCTCCGCAGATATTTCGCATGAAAATCTCTGCCAAATAAAAGTTAGGAAACAGACATACCTATAGTAATTACAATGTAAAATGCGACGGTTCCGTAGTTATTCTTGTACACAATCTCCTGTTATTAAAGGGGAATAATAATAGTAGTTTATGTGACTGCTACATAATGGAGGGCATTAAAACTCGAGAGTGGGTTTATAAAACGAGCCGAAGGCGAGATTCATAATAATATCACTCGAGAGTTTTAATGCCTAATTATGTACAGTTACATACACTAGTTTATCTACACACATATCATAAGCTCTCTTTGATGTGTTCAGGAACCGCATGTTTGACCGGCATTGTGGCTCTGCAGTTGTTTAGCTTATTCTGTAGCACCAACTTCGGGCGTTCTAAATTTGAATGTCAGTACCAACTTCACAGACAAACTAGGGGCGGCATGCAGGCGTTCGAAATTTGAATGTCATTATATGTAGAAAAACTACACATAATGACCATAATGTGTAGTTTTCCAGATACGAAACGAGTTTTTACCAAGTAGTTTAACATAATGCTGATCGTAATGTGCGGTTTTTGAACGCAGTAAAGAGGGTTTTTGATACGTGTGTAGATAAAATGAGTTATGTTCTCATCCAAAAATATATAATAACCTAGACTATTAGTATTTCTCGTGTTATATTTCAAATTACTCCAATTAAAGTTTTCATGTTGCTGTTTTTCAAGAGTTCCAGTCGCGCTCAGTTTATCGAACACATCGGGGTTTTGCCAACCAAAAAATGTAATATTACCCCTTATTAAATCTTTGCAGTGTCTTTCTGCCACTCCGCGTGAGAAAGGAAGTGCATTATAGACAGAGTTACCCCCCAGTTTCTGAAAGAGTGTACACAAATATAACAAGCCATCAATAGAAGAATAATTCAAAATAACGGCAGGTCATTGAATGAAAAGAGTTTAACAAGAGTTTAACAAGTTATCACAGCTAATTATCCATTCGGAAACCGGGTGTTAGTCTACCACCTCGTATGGGAAAAGGCGTGACGCTATATTTTATTTATGGTCGAGTCAGCAGTGACCCTGCCTACGAAGCCCGGGACCCTTGGCTTGGTTCGAGTCCCGGTGGGGGCAGATATTTGTTTGATGAGAACGGATGTTTGTACCCTAGTCGTGGTTGTTTATCTATCTAAGTATAATATTTATCTATATAAGTATGTGTATCGTTGTCTAGTACCCAAGATACAGAGAATCTTAGTTTGGGGCTAGATCAATGTGTGTAAATAGTGACCAAGGTATTTTTATTACCAGGCATAACAGCTTCGTTCATTTGCTTTCCAACGAAACCCCAAAAAAAACTTATCGACGAGTATTTACATATACGGAGGACACGAGTTTATTTGCGCATACGCACCATTTGAGGTAAACATCGTAAGGTCGGTTGGTTTTCGGATGCATAATCACACGCGATTCAATATGAACTTTGACCTGTTCCCGACATTATGTAGTCTCGAATGTTCTGTGAAGTTCCATTATAATATTTTATTACGGAAGATAGAAGGTGAGATCACAAGCATAAAAGTAATCGCATTTTGTTCATATTGTACTGCGCGCGCATGAGCGTCTGCATGTAGGGCTAGAAGGAACTTCATACGATTAAAATGCGATGACGAGTGCCCTTTTTGTAAATTAAGCAAAAATATGTCTCGTAAATACTAGTGTCAAACCCGAACGTATTTAAATAGAATCCGGAAATCATTATGATTTACACATTATAATACTATTTTGGTCATACGAATTTTATTATTATGGGTTTTTTCGCGAATATTCATAATAAAGTTGTGTATCTTCAATTTGTTTCCTCGTGCTGATACATACAGGGTCAGCCATTTTGGAGATGTCTCGAATAATTCGTCTCCACGGAAGCGTGACCATGGATGAACACAAAAAATATTGTATTGTTTACAAACAAGAGTATTGTTGTAGTTTTTTCTTTACATACAACAACAATACCCTTATTAATTAATAAAATGAATGGGTTTGTTATTGATTAAGGCAGTGTAAAGTTAATTGATGCGTACGGTATGAATGAAAGCGTACCATTGAAGCGACGAGGGCGGCTTTATGTCGGAACTATATCGTAGAATTTGATTATTTCATGAAATAGCCAACCATGGATGGATGACTTCATGAAACAGCCAACCATTTCATGATATAGTCAATTATTTCATTAAACTATCAGAAAGGGTTGAATTTCACGAAAACATGTAATTTAAAAAGCATTTGCATTCAGTACTACGTGGTGTTTTTTGTGTTATACATGTCGAACTAACACGAAGTCTATTCTGGGGCTATGCCGTGCTCGCCCCCTTTAGTCTTCACTGAAGCTACCGCAGAGTTTTGCCCTAAAATATTTCTTTGTTCAATGAAAGTTTGATTCAACCATGGTTGGTTTTTTTCATGATATAGTCAATTCTACGATATAGAAGAGGTCCCGGGTGTAGATGCAGATGTAGGTGCAGGATTGATAGCCAATTGTTTCCGCGAGCCGTGATGACATCTGTAGGCAACTTCTGTCAACTGCGGCGTTTGTTTGATTTATATCAATCTTGTATGTAGATCGCTTGATAGGTGACGCCACACCATTTCGTATACCATCATGATATTAAATCAGTTTATCATATACAATCAGCCTAGATTGAACCACTGCTGGGTATAGGCCTCTTCTCTACTAGGCCATTGATCCCGGTCCTGCATCCTGCATCCACCAGCTATGACGATATATATATTTATATATACAGGGTATTTTGTAGATCGTTGAAATCCAACGAAGATAGTACAGACCGTTTAGAACCTTTAAGGTCGCCGAAGTCGTACCGTTTCGTTTTAATCGACTTTTTATTGTTTTTGATGAAAAAATCCAGAATTTTACAGATTATTGGTAATAAATGCGATTGGGAACAATTGTTGATTTCTTTTTCAGTAACTTCTAATTAAGTACTGATCAACAAAACATGATATAAGGACCTACGTCAAAATAGCGGGAGAAAAATCCATCTTTTTTTTTTCTTTAAGATGATGTGCGCCACATTTAAAGTTACTTAAATCGATAGAAGACCATTAAACTCAAAGTGTCAAAGTGTTATGTCTGCAAGAAATTAGGTTTAATAAATCAACTTTTGGCACTGCCTTCTTCGCAGATGTGATACAAGAATAAATGAATAAATGAATTATTTTGTTTACTTCCGTCGTGTGTATTCTAAATTCTTCCATTTGTGTTTAATATATATATTCCTTATTTTCATTTAATGTATGTGTGTGTGTGTTCACTGTTTTTATAATTAATGTTTTCTTCTTCTTCTTCTCTTCATACTTTAGGAAACATTCATAAATGATATGTGTTGATGGTAATAGTCTCGATGTGCAATTTGTGTAAATTTCAGCTTGAGAAACAATCTAAGGGATTGCATGCGTTGTAGATTTTTGAATACTGCACGAGACATTTTTTGATGTTCGCATAGCAAATTAAAACTAAAGTAAATAAACAGAAGACTCTTTTATCACAAAAATTTGTTTCATTATATTGATTGTTTGTTTGGGTGTCTTCTATTGATGTATTTAACTATGTGCGCCACCAACTTGGAATCGTGAACACAATGTACGTCACCAACTTGAAGGAAAAAAGTGGTATTTTTCACCCTCAATTTGTTCAGTAATCCATTTAAAAAATTGTGACACGCGGTTGTAAATGATATCTTAAACGATTGAACAACAACCAAGCATTTTTAAAGTCTTCTTGTCTTTTAAAAAGCATGCAATCATAAAAACCTTGCTTTAAAGCAGAAGACATTTTCTTACATTTCAAAGGTCTTTAAAATCCATGTCTCAAGTCATTTATATCCAGATCAAGTTTTGTTAGATGTTAGTGGTAGAAACGAAACTTCGACTAGCATAAATTTGACCTGAATGGTTCTTAATGGTCTGTACTATCTTCGTTTCCAGGCTTTGCATCGATCACCAAACACTCTTTATATATCCGCTAGAGCGAACACTATTTCAAAATATGACACCCGAGCGCACACTGGTTAAGCGGTCGGCGCGCGCACTTTACTATTAAATTCCCAGAAGGATACACATGAAGCTTATCGTAAATGCAATTATTGTGTATGTCACAAGAAGAATAGAGTCACAATAGTGTCGAATAATGTGTTGTGTTAGCTGCCTTACTTTAGATTCTATGGGCGTTTGAATAACAAAATTTCGATTTAAATAAAATCTAAAGCGACAACCTATGTTTTATTTTAGTTCATTGTATAGCCTATCTCATCGTTATTTTGATAACATCAAAACATCGTAAGGTGCTGGAGCTAATATTTGAACTATCAAGCCAAATGTAACGCACGCCGTGAAAAAGAGCACATCTACGCAACAGATCGCGTAAGGCTCCCGGCAGACAGATTTTATTCTTCGTCAAAATTACCAAAGTGCAATTTTTGTATGATGAATGAAATAGATAGGTAGGTTTTAATAAAGTAGTAACAGTTACATTTAATATAAATAAATATAAGGTAAATAATAATATTATTTTTATAAAAAATATGCTTTCATGTAAGTTCAATAAAACTTAAATAGATGGCAGCACAGTACATAGTTAATTAATCTGTGAAACAATAGATGTCACTACATGTACATGGAATAACGAATACATACATAATAGATATTATCTAAAATAAAACAAAATAATTTAGAGTTAAAAATGAACTGCTCGGTGTGTAATAAGAGAACAAACACATGTGAGCGAATCTCTTGCTGCTGTTGTAAGAAAAGTTTTCACCCTATATGTCTTGGTATCCAGACAGAAGAGTACATAAGGACTGCTCATAATTATGACAGATCGTGGAAATGTCCTGATTGTAAAACTAAATTGGGACTCAACTCAGGAAACAAAGGATTACAGGGTACGTCCCTCCCACTATCTATTACAACCTTATGTGAGACACCAAATACATCTAGAAATGTTACTCTGCGACGTCGCCCTATATATAGGGCGAACATTCCAGTACATAATAGTTTTTCGTCTCTATCTTCTGATGAAGAGAAAAGTGATGACGAACTCTACGGTGATACACTAAACCCGGAACAGGACATTAATAGAAGCTGTCCAGATATCGGCTCCAATCCACACGAAAAAATTCACGAAATGGAGAGTACTATATTGGATCTACAAGCAAATCTAGCAGGAGCAAACCTGGAAATTGAGAGACTACTGTCTGAAACCTACGAGCTTCGTAAAAATGTAGAGGAAAAAGATAAAATAATAGTCAGCCTGAAATCATTGTGCACGTCACCGACACAAACTCTACCATCTTCTTGCAAGAAAAGGCAACTGCCAAAATCTTTATCCAGTACAAATAAAAAAGTGGATTTGAGAAAGAACAACAAAAAAATCACACACTGCGATAAAACATGTCAAACTAATTACCAAGTAGAAACTCCAATATCCATAGCCAGCGAGAAAGAATACATAGAGAAAGAAATACTTTTACATTATAACGAAGAGATGGATTTCGAACATTTATACACAAAAATGTATTGCAATATATACATTTCAGAAAGCAAAAGCGAATTAAGCAGCTCTTATTCGACTAAGTTATGTATAATCAGCAGCTGCACAGGTAAGATGACACGTGTCATTGCGGAAGAGTTTTTGGAACCAGAAAGCATCATTCACTATAAAATTAATGGTGGAGGACTGAAAGAGTTGTTGGGAAGTATCGAGGTTAAACTGAAAGGATACACGAAAAATGATCACTGTATCATATTTATAGGTGATAAAGACTTTAAGAGTGCCTGTGAATATACGGAACTAATTACATTCATAAGACAAAAATTGGTGTTGGTGCAACACACTAATATTATTTTATGTACACCTACATACAGATATTCATACGATGCAAATATATTCAATGCTCGAGTGGAATTATTTAATAATCGGTTGTATCTGGATAATTTAAAATGTAACTATGCAAATCTGGTGGATTCTAATAGGCTCTTAATGAGTACATTTCGGATGTTCCACGAAAATGGATATATTAATAGGAATGGCATAAAGATTGTTTTTGAGGACATATCTAGGATTGTAAAACGAATTGGAAGTGCGGACAAACAGTTAAATGAAAACAATTCTTTTCAATGGCGTCGCAGGAACCAACGGAAGATCTGACGATCGCCACTGTTGAATGTTCGTATGATGTTGAGACATTAATTAAGCCACATCTTCCAAATATTTTCGACCAAAATTTGTGTGGTATTAATACTAAAAAAGATCAACAAAATCTGAATTTAAAACATACAATAACCCTATTTCATCAAAATATAGCAAGTGTATTATCAAAACGTGATATTCTCGAAGCTGCATTAGCCGAACTTGGTACAGATATTGGAGAAATAAGCATAATCTGTCTATCCGAGACATTTCTTAGGCGCGGTACAGAAGCAAATTTAAGGTTGGTAAACTACACATTGGCTGCATCCTACTGTAGGCAACATCAACGTAGAGGTGGTACATGTATTCTATTGAAAAACGGAATAGAGTATAAAGCTACGTTAAACTTAAAACCCCAGGACTACAGTTTTGAATGCTGTGGAGTAGAGTTACTAGATTATAATTTGCATGTTATATGCATTTACCGTACCCCAGATTCACCGATTGAAACCTTTTTCAAAGAATTATCTTGCTTATTAAATTCATTAAGACGTAAAAATATTGTATTATGTGGAGATTGGAACATAGATGTGATGACAGAGAGCAGGTTTTCAAAGGAACTGTTAAGTATATTGAGCAATCATAGCATGATTAACCGCATTGACGTGCCCACTAGGAGGAAGTCGTGTATAGATCTTATTGTCACTAACGCTACAATCGAAGTCGAAGCTAAAGTTCATTGCCTGGCCTTGTCGGACCACGAAACGGGCCAGAGTATAAGTTTCCAAAAGGAGTATAGCAACAATGTTCCAAAACTTCCTGCCTTCTGGTTTGAGTATAGGAGAGACGTTTCGGATGACAATCTAAGAAAGTTTACTGAGGTCATGTCATGCCTCTCATTTGATGAAGTAATTTCAGAAACTAGTGTAGAGCGAGCGTTCAACTTATTCCACGATGTAATAGTACTGTTCTTTGAAATGTGTTTTCCGATTGAAAAAAAAAATACTATTAACAAACCAATAAAGAATAGATGGCTCTCAAAAGGAATAAAACGCTGTTGCATTACTAAGAGAAGTCTGTACATGAAATATATTATGTCACATTCATCAACTAAAAAAGACTATAAAATTACATATAAAAATTATGCCACAATATTAAAAAAATGTATCCATAACTGTCAAAAAATTCAAAATACAAACTATATAAAAAACTCGAAAAATACATGTAAAGCTTCCTGGGATATAATTAAAAATAATATTGCTATAATTGAAGACAAAAAAGGTATTACTAGTATAAAAATAAAGGACACACTTCATACAAATGCAAGTGATATAAGTGAGCTGTTTAATAACTTCTTTATAGACTTAACAAACACATCAGACAGTAAAGATAAAAATAATCAAGTACTGACTCCGTTAATAAGCCATAGAGCTGAATCAATATACCTGTCACCAGTTGACGAAAAAGACATATTTAATATAATAATGACATTGAAAAATACCGCCTCCACTGGCTATGATAAAATAAACACGAAAATCCTAAAACTCTGTGCTCGGTACATTGCAAAACCTTTGACACATATAATAAACCTATCATTTACAGAAGGAAAATTCCCGTCACGTCTTAAGCAATCAGTTGTTAAACCTCTCTATAAAAAGGGCGAAAGGAACGATATGAACAATTATAGGCCTGTGACCCTAATACCCGTTCTTTCCAAAATAATAGAAAAGGCTATGTACAACAAAATATACAGTTTTGTCACACAGTTTAAAATACTTAAGGAGCAGCAGTTTGGTTTCAGAAAAAATCGTTCAACAACATTAGCTTGCTTTTCTCTTATTAATAACATTATACAAAGCTTAGATTCTAAAATGGCCGTTGCATCTATCTTCTTAGATATGAGTAAAGCCTTTGATTTCGTGTCACATCCAACTCTACTTGAAAAACTGTACAGGTATGGGATTAGAGGAAACTGTTGGGAATGGATAAATAGCTATTTAAGTCACCGGACTCAGTGTGTAGAAATAGAAATGATAAATAATAAACATAAAAAGTCATTTCACTCAAAATATCGCTCTAATGATTTTGGAGTACCGCAAGGCAGTGTACTGGGCCCCCTTTTATTCCTGCTGTATATTAATGATTTACCTGACATGACTAAGAATGAGTGCGTACTGTTTGCAGATGACACAACTTTAATAGTTAAATGTAAAAATAGAAATGAGTTGCAAACAGAGATAGGTGAAACATTAGAAAGCGTTAGTAAATGGTTAGAATGTAATAATTTAAAAGTAAATATAGAGAAAACACAATTAATTCAATTTCAGACTCATGATAATGCTAATCACAATCCACTAATAATTAATCATAATAATACAATTCTAGCCGAATCTGACTCTACAATATTTTTAGGTGTGACAATAGATAAGTTTTGCAACTGGAAAGCTCATGTTGACAAAGTATGTCTTAAGTTAAACAGATTCGTGTACGCACTGAGGCGGATGAGAGACGTAGCCACACGAGAGGCTACTCTGTCAGCATACCACGGGTACGTTGCACCGGTACTTCGTTATGGTCTGATATTGTGGGGCAACTCGGTAGACGTTAAGCGGGCATTTATAACACAAAAGAAATGTATAAGGGCTTTGTGTGGCGCTGGATATATTGATAGTTGTAAGCCTCTGTTCAAAAAATTGGGCATACTGCCATTACCTTGTATGTACATATTTGAAGTCTGTATTTTCGTCAAAAAGTATCCAGACCTATTTAGGAAAAACTGTGAGGTATTCAATTGTAGAGGCCGAAGTAAAAACAAACTTTATTTACCACCACAAAGGCTCAAACTGTTTTCCAATAGCCCACTATGCATGTCAATTAAAATATTTAATACTATTCCGGAAGAGCTAAAAGACCTCAAAATTAATCTATTCAAAATCAAGTTATTTAATTTCTTATTGGAAAATATGTTTTATAATGTTAGTGACTTTTAAAAAAAATAATGTTTATAAATGTGTTCTTGCATTTATTTATTGTAATTATTATTGTTATTGATAATGTTATGATTGCTGTGATTAATTTAATTGAACCAATTTTGACCTTCTATTTCCATTACTTGTATTATAATATTTGCACACCATTCTAAATGGTTAATATGCTAGGACATTAGCTATTTAAGAACTCCTTGTACGCATATTATAAGCAAATAAATGATTTATGATTATTATAAGTAGGTAGGTATTTATTTTTAATTAGAATAGGACTCTGTCATCATTTGAAGTATTAAAAAATGGATATCTATAGATGTGCCGTTGCCGGCAATATTGCCATTGCCATTTAATTCCGACAAATGGCAATAATGTCCATCAATAGGGATACCATATTGGGTTCAAATCGTACCTATCCAATAAAAAACATATATAAACTCACAAAACGACGAAAGTAAAAAATAATTATTATTCAAAAAATAAATACTTAATAAATTAATTTTAAAATTATTTATTTGCGTAATTTTTCAAAAAGTAAAGTAACAAAATAATATTTAAACATATCCTTGGTACCTATATAACAAAACTCGGACCATCATTCAACTCTCTATCTATAACAGTTCGTGTAACACAGTCCGCCGACGGACAGACGGACGGACTAGTGGAGGCTTAGTGATAGGGTCTCGTTTGGCACCCTTTGGGTACCGAACTCTAAAATGCAATAAAACAGCTTTGATATTTAGTTATTTTTGGAGGCTCAATAATAAAATATGTACAGTGCCACAAGAATCTTATGGTACGCGGCTGCAATAAGAACTAGCTCCGCCATCTTGTAAATCGTGTTAGAGAGAGGAAGAGAGGTGATGCTAGCTAAAAGTGGCCCCCCTTATTTCAATATCATCCTTATACCATCTAAAGATCCTAGAGGAACTGTAAAAACGTACGTGGTGGCAATTGGTTGCGGAGAAAAAGTCCTTTCGGCATCTTCATATTCACTAAAAAAAATAGAATTAAATAATAATATGTAAGTAATTAGGAAATTGTCATTAAATGCATAAAATAAAATTAAATTTGTCATACGTTATTGCAGATGGCCGGCTTGTACTCGGCACTGGCGAAGTAACTGATCTAAAACCAAAATGTCGTTACACAAATATTTTAGAAAAAGTACTTAGCAGTTATTAATAAAATATTTATTATAATATTTTTTTTACTAAGGACACCTACCTGACTTCAAAAAGTTCACGCTTTGCTTTGCTTTTTCCTCGGCCACGACCACGACCACGACCACGATCCTGACCTTGACGCTTATTTTCCATTCCTGAATACAAAAATATATTTTTATGTTTGTTATTTTCCGATTACTTTTTTAAGTCCCACTCACTTTGTATACCATTTTCTACATACAACATGCATACAACACATAGATCTACCAAATTTTATATCACAGTAAAGAACAATAAAGGACGAGAAATTCGTGTTTGCATATAGCCTTATTTCGGGCCACTTTCATGACTTCGCGCAATCGAGGAATATAGATTTGCCATCAATAATCTATCGGGAAGTAAATTCTATGAGAAATAAGTAGCAAAACATAACAAAATTGGTATTAAACTGTCTGTAAAGACTCAATCAATACTATTATTTGAACAGATATTAATTTAAATCTGTTTCTGTAAGATATAACAACCAAACTGAACAAAAAAATTGTATAGGCTTTTGAATTAATCCAATTTATTTCATGAATCACTCGTCTAATTCAAAGAAACTGCTACATATCAATAAAGCATACTTTGTAGCATAAAGTAAGCTAAATATAATCACACAAATCCAGAAAAAAAAACATACTTACTTATTATTTAGTATCGGGCGCCCGAGTACACTTTCAAACACTTTTTCTATTATTATGATAGTCAAGTTAGAATGCCGAAAACATCGAATTATTCCCTTATCCAACGCTTTCTTTCATTACCTTTCCAACAGTGTACTTAAAATTGACAACTGCTATAGTAAAAATGCCAACAATAGCCAACCTACGAAACTATGAATTTGGTCCACGAATATGGCTTCGTTACATCGAGCATTTGAAGAATGAGCCAGTTTCGTGGACATGTTCACCGGAGCGGTTATATGTCACCGTAAGATAGTCAAAACCGTGAGTTGATCAACTAACGGTTTTCTTCTCGTAAGTTAGTCAACTATCGACAGATAGTAAACTGTAGCGCACTGCGTACTATATGACGCGTTAGTTGATCAACTAATGGTTCAAACTGTTAAATAGTAAACTGGTTTATACTTGAATTGCAAACGAAATACCAGGGCAAACACTGCGGTAGCTTAGGTGAAGACTAGGGCGAGCCCAGCGAAGCCCCCGAATAGACTTCGTGTTAGGTTGACATGTAAGGTCTGGTTTACTATCTGACGATAGTTGATCAACTACCACGATAGTTGATCAACTACCGCGTTAGTTTATCAACTAACGGTTTTTTTGACTATCTTGCGGTGACATATATATGCCTCAACACTATATTATTTCTTTATTAGTAAGAATATAAATTTATTTACTTTTTAGTGTTCCGTAGTCGAAGGGTCTTAAACGGGACCCTAATACTAAGGATCCGCTGTCCGTCTGTCCATCCATCACCAGCTGTATCTTATGTACGGAGAAGCAGCTTCACTATTGCGCAGTTAAGATATTTATCACATTTAATCATTAATAAAAATGCTCCTCTTTTGCAAGTTTTTATGTTATCTACCCCCTTACTTATTTACTCTGTGGTAAAAACGTTTAACACTTGTACGTCAACGGAATTATAGGTCCGTTTTCGCGCCAAACTTCGGGTTGAATTTTTGGAAATATATTAAAGGACTTTATTTTTTTAATTATACTCGTGGTGTATTCGACATAATATTGCAGTAAAATGAAACAAAAAATTAAATGATTACAGGTTCCCTATTGGTTTGACGTCGGATCCGCAATCTGTATCGGTACTGGTATCGGAACCAAATTCGTAGACAGGTTTTCTTGGTGCGGAACCCTTCGTGTGCTAGTCCGCCCACACTTAACCGAATTTTATAACGTATTAAATCTCCTATTTATTGACAGTGATTGTAGTTAACCTATAGTTTAAGGATGTAAAAGTCGAATCGATACAGTTAGCAAAATACACGCAAAGAGTACCGGAAAGAAAAGAATTTAGTTGCAACTTGTTTGAATGTGTTGCAAGAAATCTAAAAGGTATCTATTACATATAATTAAAGCTCATTATCCACGATGCCACAAATTCCCAGTTGGAGCGGAAGTAAAAGTCGACGGCAACAGGTACTGCTAATTAGTTGTTTGGTGTCGGTTAGGCACGTTTTGTAATGTGATAGCCGATAGTTACCGCGCTGCTATCACATCCTCTCTCTAGTAAGTGGGTCATCAACTTTAACATATCTAATCCTCTTACGACGTCTGTGGCGCTGCGGTTGCGGCTCTGCGACAGGTCCCGGGTTCGATCCCCGGCTGTGGGTAAAAAAAATACCCAGGTCTTCGACGTTTATGTGTGTGATGTCGCTGTTTATGGTGCCCACGACACAGGGCATCTTGTGTGGGGCCAGAAGCAATGTGTGTGCCTGCATATAAACGTTTATGTTTATACACAAAACCAAACTAGTGTCACGCTGTTTTTCATACGGTGACAAAGGTATAGTTAGCTCCATGTTTAGATAATACTATTTGTTTATTGTAACTAAACGAATGGTGTTGACGCTACGCTGGCTGGTTTTACAGCACATACAAAATTGTTTTAGAGAAAGAAATTAATAATTTCGAAATTTTTGAATCTTTGTAGCAACTCCAACTGCCACTGGCAGTGAGTGGTACGTAGGTCGCGTTGAGCCAACCCAGCTTCGCGCTCCTCACGCGGCTGCCGCTCCACAAAGCAAGGAGTTATCACTCAGATAATACGATTCTCGACATTGGCACGGTTGCTGCTCACGATCTACGCTAACCTTTGAGGAGAAGGGCTTTATACTACCAACACTGTTACCACCTTACTAAAAACAACCCTAAAGTCTAAGCTCGTAGAGAGGGTTTTATTTTACCCTGAGACAATTGCAGTACCGGAAAGCTGGTGAAATATTTTATGGTAATAATGGAATTGTATTCGGAGTTCCGTTGGCTCACAAAGGTTATGGTAGGTCGGCACTATTGTTCTAAATGCAACACTGGTCTCTAGACTGTAGAGCGGAATGTAAAAAGGGGCCCAGTAATTGAGAAAATTGGCTCTCATTAGTCCTGAACTCATTGATCGCCATACTCAGAGTCATACATAGAAAATCGTTCACTAACTGCCAGTTTCCTGGGCGCTGATTAAGTTAACAAATTGGTTAAACTGATTTGAGCCAATCACGTACCGCTGATATTCAAAATAGCGGCACGTGATTAGCTGAAATCAGTTTAACCAATTTGTTAACTTAACCAGCGCCCAGGAAACCGGCCGTAAGTAATCTTTAATTAATCATTAAACGTATGGCGGTAAGCCTCGATAGTATAATATGAATATACTTTTGTTTTGAGTCGTGTTATTTATCAAACTATGAACTCCGCAGGTGAAGATATTCTGTGTTTTGTTAAATGTAAATGATATTATAATTTTGTTGGCCCTGGAAGTGGAACCGTGGGATATCGGACCTCATCGATTATATCGTTTAACTATACAATAGCAATCGATTATTCACGGTATCTATTCTATTCAATATAATCACCCCGACGTTACTCGTAGCTTTTTGACATCGACAAATTAATTTGGCCAGCTAAGGTCTCATAATTCATTGTTTTTATTTATTTGACCTATAGAAAGGTACATCCAATTATAGATAAAAGGTCATTTAAATATAAATCGGCGATTAGAATATGATTACTACCAAATAAGTGATATGCATCACCACCTAATACTATACTGATGTATTAGTAGGTTCTTGGTAAAAGTGTGTTAAAAAAATAACAGTTCGTGATGGTCATATTGCCTGGAGAAACCGAGGGCACTCTTTAAATAATACGGGCAGACCTAAAGCGATATTTGAACATTTTGCTCTCAGGCAGCATAATTTTGTGAAGTGGAACTACTGATGATGAAGACCAGAGATGGCCACCGGAAGTGTTCAATTCTTGGTATCCCACAGGTTGCGATATGGTTACTTTATTACAGTTGCTCAGAAATGTATTCTCGTCCATAACTTAAACCCATCACTCGGTGATATAGAGGTTCTGGCCGAGGCAGGAATGCCTGGACAACAAACAAAAACTCTCTAAGGTTGTGGGACGAGCCGGTCTCTATTACAAAAACGCTTTAATAAATAAATAAACCATTGTTGTAGAAAGTACACATTGAATTTTATTGACAGGTAAATCTCAAAGTGACAAGCATAGAAACTCTTTCACAAAGTAGGTCAGTAACTAACAGACCAATAAGATTGAATACATGCTTCACTTAACATCCCGTCTCGTTTTTCTTA
This sequence comes from Argyresthia goedartella, assembly GCA_949825045.1. Lineage (NCBI taxonomy): Eukaryota > Metazoa > Arthropoda > Insecta > Lepidoptera > Argyresthiidae > Argyresthia > Argyresthia goedartella. Next base: position 12,672,216 of record OX463815.1, read on the forward strand.
TTGGTGATGTTGAGTCCAGCTCTTGTGCCAAGCTCTTTAAGTCGTGGCCAGAATAAGGGCTTCGTCAGGAAGTCCGCCACCTGGTCGACCCCTTTCACTTTGAGAGTTGACAAAATTCCTGTCGTGACACATTCTCTCACAAAGAAGTGCCTCAATCTTATATGCTTTGTCCTTTGATGGCATTCCACTGGAGGATCATGTGCAAGTCGAATAGCTGACTCACTGTCTAGGTATAACAGTGTTCTGATATCTTTGAGTGGCAACATGAACTGCAGAATTCTTTTTAGCCATATTAATTCTCGGGCTGCTTCGCTAGCGGCCACTATTTCCGCTTCGGTAGAGGATATGGCTACTGAAGTTTGCTTCTTACTCTGCCATGCAATAGCTCCTCCTGAGTAGAGACAAATCATTCCAGAAGTTGAATGTCCACTTGTGTTATCCCCCCCATGATCTGCATCGCTGAAGCCTTTCAGGCATTTCGATTTGTCAGATGAATGGTAGGTAATACCAAAATGTTGTGTGCCTTTAATATAGCGCAGTATTCTTTTGACTTTGGCTATATCTCCTGGCAAAGGGTTATCTAAAGTTCTGGAGACTACGCTCACTGCGAATGTGATATCAGGGCGTGTCCCAACTGCTAGATAAGAGAGTGCGCCAACTGCTTGTCTATATGGAAATGGATCACTTTCCATCTCTTTTTCTGTAGTAACAGAGTATTTCACAATAGGTGTTACGGCAGCTTTGCAGTCGTGCATGCCGAATCGCTCCAACAGTTTCTTTGCATATCCTTTCTGGTCTATGGTAATCGATCCATCATCGTTTCTGGCAATCTCGATGCCTAAGAAATATGAACCAGGTTTTGTCGTGATCTTGAAGTGCTGACGCAGCTCATCAAGAAAAACTTGCGTTTCAGACTCCGATGCTGACGCCAACAATCCGTCATCAACATATAATGCTAGGATTAACTTTTTGTTACTATCCTTGTTTCTTATAAAGAGACATGGATCACTATGGCTTTGCTTGAATCCGATTTTTAGTATGTACTCAGTTATACAGTAGTTCCAGCATCTTGGTGCTTGCTTTAGACCGTATAAACTCTTTATGAGTTTACATACTTTTCCTGAATCATCACTAAACCCTTCAGGTGGCTTCATATATGTCTCTTCATTTAATGTACCATACAGAAAAGCCGTTGAAACGTCAAATTGGGACAACGTCAGATTTTCTTGAGCAGAAACACTCAGAAGTGCTCTTATAGTGCTGGTCTTTGCTACAGGACTAAATGTTTCGTAGTAATCCACTCCTTCTTTCTGCGAGTAACCCTTCACTACGAGTCGAGCCTTATATTTATCAACCGTACCATCAGGATTGGTTTTAACTTTGTAAATCCATTTGCAAGGGATTGCTTTCCTTCCCTTAGGCAAATCTACCATTTCCCACGTATGGTTCTCGTTGAGAGAGTTGATTTCGTTTTCCATAGCTTTTATCCATTTTTCAGATTCACCACTTTGTATAGCTTGCTTAAATGTAGTCGGTTCTATTAGATCAGTAGTAGTCTGGGCATGACAAATATTGCAAACATAGTCCCTGTATCGACTTGGCTGTCTAAGGTTCGCACGGCTACGAAGTGTTAGCCCTCTCTCATTTTCTACCTCAATAGCGTTCAGTTGATCAGGTTCAGATTCCATTACATTGTCATCTTCCCTTTCAAGCTCAATGTTCTGTTCCATCTGCTCATCTGTTTGTTCTACACTACTGTCAACTATGTTCTCTCCAACTTCATTATTGTTAGCAACTTCTTCTGATCGCTTATTCTCTGTTTCAGGCTCCTCATCATGTTCAACTGCAGGTGATTCTTCCACACTTGGATCCGATTGGGTTTGAGGATTCAACGTAAAACCCCGAAATTTTAGTTCAATCTGGCGATATGGCTCTAACTTCTGACTTGAACTATCTTCCTCAGTTCTGGTCTTGCTTTCAAGCTCTTGATCAGTTCTGGTCAGATTTTTGACATCTTCCAATAAGAGAGTTTCATCAAAAACTACGTCTCGAGACCTTATCAGATTGAAATTTTCGCAGTCCCAAATTCGATATCCCTCTTCAGAATCATACCCAATGAGAATACCTTTCTGAGCCTTTTTGTCCAATTTCTTACGTTTTTCTTTTGGAACGTGCGGGTAACAAATGGTTCCAATAATCCGCATGTGACTTTATTGACATTTTTATTGACAGGTAAATCTCAAAGTGACAAGCATAGAAACTCTTTCACAAAGTAGGTCAGTAACTAACAGACCAATAAGATTGAATACATGCTTCACTTAACAAAACGTCCAGTAGTTCGGCAAAGCCCTCTCCTAGCAACCAGGAAGAAGGAGTCAGGACACCAGCTGCACGCTATACCCTCGAGGCATATCGGCGCCCTGCTCGATGGAGACCTGGCCCTCGCCGTCTGCCTGCGACTCGGTGTAAAGACAAATGAAACCCATCGCTGCCGCTGTGGTACCAGGGTGGACCAATAGGGACACCGTGGCCTCACCGGTGGTCCCGTCATACCAGCCTGAATGACGTCATTCGTCGGGCCCTAGCCAGTGGCCTGGCACGTGACGATGACAAAAGGCCAGACGGAAGGATCGCAACAGTTTTCTTAGTTCTAAGTTTGTTTAAATCTATTTACTATGGAGGATAGCTAATAAAGTAAAGTGGTTGTGATGGTGACGTGCCAGGAGAGCGTTTCAACAATTTATCAACGTTAGTCAGGAACTGATGATGGATCATAAAGAAATCGAGGGAACTCTTCAAATAATAATAACGACGACCCGAAGCCAAGGGTCCCGGGTTCGAGTCCCGGTGGGGGCAAATATTTGTTTGATGAGAACGGATGTTCGTGTTTATCTATCTAGGTATAATATTTATCTATATTAGTATGTGTATCGTTGTCTAGTACCCAAGATACAGGGAATCCTAGTTCGGGGCTAGATCAATGTGTGTAAATAGTGTCCAAGATGTTATTATTATAAAAATGCACACCTATACCGATTTGGGTATATTGCATAGTCTATCGTGCATTCGGAAGCTGAAGTTCTTGGGAAGTATGACTTGGTGAAGCACAGTTTGCCACTGGAGCTAAATTCTAGGAATTTAATAGGTTGGGATTGCTTAAATGGTTGCTAATCAAATAAGGTTAGATTTTTCTAAAGTTTTATTAATTTTTGTTTAAATTATCCATATATCCAGTACATACCCATTTCAAACAACATATTTTGTTTTCCCGGCTGCGCTTGACTTTAATGTTTTACTTCCTTGATCCGTACACATCTTGATGCGCTATTCGATAACATGAAAGCCTTCACAAGTTACATCACAGTATAAAATATTCATACCCACAAAGTACCTAGACTCTGCCAAAAGACTCTCCCGCATCGCAACATGCGCACGCATACTATATGAAGCAACATAATCTGCGGCGTTGCGGTTCGAGACTCTACCTCCCAGGGAGAGCCCCGGGTTCGAATCCCAGCTGGAGACGAAAACATACTAAGGAAAAACCATGTTCAAAGGCGAGCTTATCTATAACAAGAGATTTCTTCCAGTAAAACACATTACACACATTGATCTAGCCCCAAACTAGGATTCCCTGTATCTTGTGTACTAGAAAACGATACACATACTTATATAGATAAATATTATACATAGATAGATAAACAAATCCTAGTGTGGGGCCAGAAGCAATGTATGTACCCATATACAAATATTTATATGATGTCTATAGCATCTTTCCCAACCGGGGTGGCAGAGGCAAAGTTGTGCCCACATATAGCCATTCGCGTGACAGGGGGCTAACCCATCGCCGCAGCCACGAAGATATGAAGGTTTCCACACGATCTTTTCCATCACCGTTAGAACTTCCGAATAATGTACTTAAAATAAATTACTTATCTCATTGGTACATGGCCAACACCGTATTCGACCACAAGACCACATTATGAAGTAACAGGCTTCAATATTACCGTTTAGTTATGCTGATGTGTTCACGCCTACTTCTTACGTGGACTGCCTTACATAGTGCTGCGCTAACTCAGAGGAAGAGACTTTCACTATAGATATACCTCGCGCCACGAGTTATGAGCGGTGGCCTTGAATGCGCAGTAGTCACTTTTCAATATCTGTACATATGCGCAGTAATCCCCGCCAACGATTCTTATTTCGTGGCGCGAGGTATAGTACTGGACGAAGGGGTACTCAAAGTGTAGCAAGGGCTTGAAAGAAATATCATGTGGCTGTAGATAAAACAAAAAAATCTAAAATAGTTTCATCGCCATTTCCTATACCAGACGCACAGTGAAGTCATTTATAATTGACCGAACGAGCGAAGTGGACGAAGCGTCTCCGATTCAGGATTGTGCAAAACTGCTTCGTATGTGTGGCCGGATGTGTGTCCGGATGTTATCCTCTACAGGCCGCATTTATCAACGGACTCTCGTGAATTTTGGGTTTTGTGAGCAGGTTCGATAATTAAATTAAAAAAATTGGCGATTCAGTTCTTTGAAATTTTCAAAATGGCGGAGATGTGGGGTTTTTAAATTTGCAAAAAACCGCTACAGCTGGACGGATTTTAACAAATGAGGTGTCGTTGGATTTGAAGAGACCGTGACAGTAACAGGCTATATAATTTTAGTGAAAAGTCAATAGGTTGGGTCTAAATTGTTGGGACCGCGAAATCTAGTTTACTAAGTTATTGGTGCGACTACTTTCATGCTCCATGTAGGTAACCAGGTGCATTTATTAGTTCTACAGCTCACAGAGACACTAGTATACTTTTACACAAGGGCGGACAGATACACGAGTTATCTTGTAATGGATCCACTTTGTCCTTTTTAAGGTACGGAACCCTCAAGGTAGGGATGACATTCTCATATTATCATATTCTTTATTGCACAGAAATCTTAATAGTAAGGTGACAAAACATTTTATGGGCAAAGGCGAGCTTATCTCTAAAGGGAGATTTCTACCAGCAAACCTAGGCGGGACAGGAAAAGTTGTGCATCAGGAGAGAGATATGTTGTTTGTTGTCAAGATTGCTCATCTATCTAAAATGTTGGAGCTGTCGAAATACATCATACCTAAAAACTTGGATTACTTACAGTAATTAAATATTTTTTTAATTTTAATTTGAAAAGAAGTATATAGAATCACACAAGTGTCACGCTTAATATTGGGTTAGTAAGTACTGGTGAAAAAAATGCCACGAATTTCAACTCACCGACTATAGAAACAGATATTCAACTCACCGACTATAGAAACAGATATTTGAGAATTCAACATTCAGCATCTTGTTTGAAGATGCCAACTCGCGTGTTAGCAATTAATATTAGTTACCTGTAACAAAGGAAATTATTTCGTTATAATAAGTAGTCGGAAGAAAGCCTCTAACAACAGCAGTATATATACAAATAATAGAAGAAAACACTTTCACAAATTAATGGGGATAAAACAGATTACATAAAAAAGTGTTAATAAGTACGCAGAAACTGAATGTGGAGAGAGTTCAATTGTGCAATATGTTAGACACACGTCTGCAACGTTAGATAAACGTCCGGATGCACAGCTGATAACTCAAGTTTTACTGGCACTCAGAGTCGTGCTACAGTTTTCTCTCGACACACAATCACAGTGACAACTAAGTGGCACTTTATTTGAGCAGCGAACTGAGAATTCTCACAGCCTATACTGTAGGCCATAGAGTAAATTATTGTAGATTACATAGAGTTACACTACACTAGCTACAAAAGCTATAAGATCTTACCGAGAATTGAGAAAGTCATTCGAAACATATACCTAGATGTATAAAATGGAGCCAAGCTCACCATCGCTGTCAAAATTATTGAGACATAAATGGTTGCCAAGTTCCGTAGCTAATCCAGAACTCTACAAGCCCAATATCTTGGTAAAAAATATAACTTGGCCACTGCACCACTCAGATATAGGCAGTTATATTTCATCTTAGTTGGTCCAACACATTGTGTGTTATAATGTGGTCAAAATTAGCTTAAAATGGTTCCTGTAAATAGCACACTGGTGGTGCGTCGCCAGTTACAGAACGCGCCAAATATCTTTGGCTCTGAATTAAATTTGACCTCTCACTCTAACCTCGCCTTGCCCTATTTTTGACATCTCACCTTCTTATTCGCACCTTTCGTTTAGAGACAAAGATATTTGGCGCAGTGTCTTTGACTGGGCTTGACACACTGCCGTGTGTCTTGATCTCTGCGAAATCTACTGTCATATCCCACTTATTTTCAACACAGCCACTTCAACTCCATAATATGTGCTACACGTACAATACTGAGATAAATATTTTGAAACCCACAAGTGGGCTTTACCCCACATGGGGTATGCGGACTCACGTACATCTTGATTGCATTCTTGGCAATAGATGTTTTCTGAGGTCGATGTCATCAGCTTATTATGTAAGGGCGGATCTTACTCGGAAGAAAGTATTTCCTGTGAGTAAGATAAGGTCAGCAATATAGTCAGCAGTATACGGTTTATGTCGAGTGCCAGTTCAATCCGGATTTCTATTGTTATATCGAATTTGATGACCTTTTAGCCTAGCGGGTAATGACCCTGCCTACGAAGCTGACGGTCCTGGGTTCGAATCCCGGTAAGGGCAAATATTTTTGTGACGAGCATGAATATTTGTTTCTTAGTCTTGGATGTCGTAGGACAGACAGAAATAGGTCTCCCTCGTGGTCCTACTAGTAGGACAAGTTAGTAGGACCACGAAAATACGCCGGAAGTTTTCTATATATTTACATAAGTATGTATGTCTATTAAATATATCGTCATCTAGTACACATAACACAAGCCTTATTGAGCTTACTACGGGTCTAGTTCGATTTGTGTAAGATTACTTTCTAATATTTATTTATTTATAGAGCCATCATTATTTTCATCGCTTAATGAGTTTGAACCTTTAGTAGATAGATAAGTATTGATTTGATTGGCTCAAGTTATAGGATAACTTTAGCCAATCAAAATCAGGTAACATGAAAGCTCAAAATTAATGCACATACAAAATCTCTACTAGCCAGAACAGATATTTGTATTACTATTTCTTTATAACCGATAGAAAAATGTTGCAAACCTAAAAGATACCTTCATGTGTAGATGTAGATATGATCAGAAATGTATAACAATAAGGAATTCAGCTATTCTAATGACACCATGTTTTATATATCAGTTACAAATAGATCCATTGTAATAGAAAAGGAATTCAATAATAGTGATTACTCCACGATCCTGCACCGGACAATGGTGATCATTATTTAGTATTATCTATTATTATACTGTTACAGATCATTGTTGTTAAGTGGCTACCTTATGAACTAGCTTTATGGTATGTCTTAGATGTGGATTTGAGATATTAATCACAACTAACTTTAACTTACCTAAGACCAAAATTAAACAGCAACTTAGCCTTGACTAAAAATCGAAATCGTGAATTAATTAAATCAAAAATAAAAGGCAGATTGGAAAAAAGAACACAGAATTAGTCGTATATTCAATCTTTATTGAAACACAAAACTATTTACCTTTTTCATCATGAAGCTCTTTGCCAAGAAGAGGACTTACAGCAAAAGGCCACACAACAACTAAATACCAATTCTTACCAAATACTCTTAAAATATTTTCTTTACATCTCGAACTATCTTCCAACTTACACTTACTGCTTTCATATGCTGTCAACCCGTTAACAATATTTTTGAAATGATACCTAAACAAAAAGGTAGCCCAGCCAAACAAACCCAGATTACAAACCAACAATAATATATAAGCATCTCTTATACTGAAAAACTGTGTGGTTATAAACCTAAGTAATGGGTTAATTATGCTCACAAATGATATAATAATCTCTAAATCACCATATTTTGAAGATACGAAATAGTAGTTAAAGTAAGAGGCATACAACATAGAGATAGAAGTGTAAGCCAAGCTCAGGATGTAATAACGCATGTTGTAGTATCCAATGCACTGTGAGTAGAAGAAACAGTGGTGGTCCCTCCTTACAATGCAGACGTTGCATTTTCTACAATGCCAACTCCTCACTGGTTGTTTCAACTGACACAGGCTGCAGTACCGCCAGTTTTCTCCAACCCACTCCATCTTCTTGAGGGTAGTGTCAGTAAAGATACTCATTGCAATGTTCCCAAATATATTAACCAGGAGAAATGTGCTGATGATGACATTGGCGATGATGGTCGCATTCGAAGGTTTGTAGACAGCTGTATAGGTGGCGCGGACAACAGTCAGCTCAAATGTGAAGAGCCCAGGAATGACGATGAAGACTATGGAGAAGCAGGTGAATTTTTCACAGAGACAGACAAATGCTTTCAGGTGTTTTGAGGTAGGAGGTGTCATTGGAGTCATTGTCACCGTGTCTTGGAGTTCAAAGATCTGTTTCAGGTTTTATAAAATAATAGCCGTTTACTTTTACAGTACTTCACAATGTTGACAAACAAATGAGGCTTTGAAAAACAGGCATGTCAACGCGACGAAGGAGTTCTTTAAGAGTTGCTGGATTTATTTAAAAAAAAACTATTTTATTCAGCTATCATAATCTTATTATATATTATTTTCTTGAAAGCTATATACATTATCTTGTACCAAAACTACTTATAGTTGCAAAATCCTGACAAAGTATTATAAGTCCAACGAACTTGGGATCGCGCAGGAAAAAAATATGGGAAAAAAAGTATGGCAAAATTGGGAAAATCCCAACCCTCCAAGAACGCTGTTCATGGTTGTACTAATGACCATTGCGCCTATCATCCTTACGGTAGAATATCACCGCCGGCGCGGGCGCACGAACCTGACATTTTAGACCTCGGACCATTTAAGGGGCAAACCTTTTTATAGTTGCCCTACCTGATGACCAAACCGAGATATAAGCATTTATTTACTTAGCATGTAAAAGGTTATTTTTGTGTTATTCAATATAAATTGCTTCTGATTCAACACCTTGCCTACATTAACAATTATATTATGAACAAAACCGTTACTTACAACTCCAGAACGTTGGACCTGGGCAAGCCCACACTGACCAGTGAGTGAGAGAGGGATGGCGGGGCAGAACCCTAAGACTAGGACAGAAACGCAATCATTTTGCTATGTACACCTTGGACAGTGGAGTATAAAAACCAAATTGCGATATTGTTATCTTTGGTCCAAAACTCTTTTACTCTGTGGTCTAATAGTTTTGACTTAATCTGTTATTGATTTTTTCAATCTGTTGACTTGTTCCATAGACTATATAGGGATTATCTAAACTAAAAACCTCTATCCACAGACTATATAGCAAAGAAAATTAATACTCACAAAGGGATCCTCTATCATATTATATGTCTGAGCAGAATAGTGCCAAACTATTATTTTATAAACCATAAAATGAAAGCATTTTGTCAAGAACAATCGGGACACGATAATAGACTACAAATTCCTTTGTCAAAATCATCATCCAAAGGAAGCTTAACTAGGAAGAAACCAATTTCCTCCATTGAACGATGGCTTATATTCGGTTTCTACTACTACGAAAAGATACTGACCCTCGTTATCCTCTTCATCATCACTCCAGCGTTCTTTATGTTCGAAATAACCATCGTCCTGGAGGGCCTTATCCGGTACTACCAGCCACATCCAATCCTTATCTTCCTCCATATATGTCTCTGCATGTTCGGCTTTGTTAACATAGCTGGGAACTACGCACTGAGCATTTTGACCGATAGTAGCCTGAAGAAAGTTGATCCGGGAATGGAAAGAGAATATTGGACGTACTGCAAGTTGTGTGATAGAAGACGACCTATGAGGGCTTGGCATTGTAAAACATGTAACATTTGTGTGCTACAAAGAGATCACCATTGCTTTTTCATGTCTAAATGTATTGGACTGTACAATAGAAGATACTACATCTTGTACAATGGGTATTTGTGCATTGCTATGATTTATACATTGATTGTTAACTGTTTGCACATTACTACCGTATTTGAAAACTACGATTTCATGATGGCTTTGAGAGGATTGGAGTTTTTAATTCAGCCACATTTGTTTTTTAATAGATTATATGAAGATTTGTATTCGCTTCTTATGTACTTTAATTTGTTTTTGATATTAGCATCTTACAACTTGTTTGTGTATCATATGAAGAACGCATTGAGAGGTATAACTTCTTATGAAGATGATAAGAATTATAAATATTCATCGAGCCTGGTTAACATTTGGCGCAATTTCTTGAATATTTTTGGGACTGAATGGTATTTGACCTTGTTTTGGCCATTTACTAATAGTCGCTTACCGGAACATGTTTAGGACAGTTTTTATTTTATTTTATACCTTACTAAATAAAGTAGATTTCATCATATAAACAAGAATTTTTGTTTTTATTTCGCCACATCTAAATGTTTTAGTTCTAGCAATTTCTATAAATACCTTCATAATATGTCTAAGCACAGCGCCTTTTCCCATATGGAGTCACAGCTATGGAGATATTAAGGTTTACTCACAATGTTTTCCATCACTTTTCATTAGATTACATTACTGAATTTATGCAAGAGCAATCTTCGGACAACAGCTGAAGATAAGCTGCACTGTTTGCATCATACAAAATATACAATTGTGTAGAATCCGTTTTTGAAATGTTTCTCGCTCGATCCGGTCTGAATGATTTGTTTTACGACTATACTTTCATTACGAGTGGTTTATTAACTTTTACGTGTGGAATTATTTTATTTTCCGCCTACAGTTCTACTCAGTGTTGGTTTAAATCGCTGGCACATTTTGCAATAGCTCTTAATCTTTCACACTTACAACAATTGATACTGTTCTTGGTAAGTCTCTGTTTACATACAGCCCTATGGCTCGCTTTTCACTGTTTTACATGTGTATACAAGGACATTCATTGCTTCTGGCCCCACACTTGGATACCCTGGGTCTTCTCAAAAACAGCGGCGTGACAAACATATATGGTCCTTACATATGAAATTGGCGTTTTGCATGGGAGGAACATAAAGTTGTTTTTTTTTTAATATAATATTATATAAACAAAAAAAAACGGGGTTTATTTTTTCTCCGGCCGATATTCGAATCCTATTGCCTCTCGCTGGAGCTGTATTTCCAAAATCTAATCCTTGAATTATATTCGTATTCATACGTTATAGGGTGTCAGCTGTTACCAATATACGAGTGCCCACGTATAACAGGACTCATAATTCTACGATAGAGCACGCCCGGCGCACGCGCATCTAGACGACGTTTGCATTCCAATGTCCGCCATTGTTTGCGTAACGCATGTAACGGTTACGTTGCTGCCCATAGCGGGCCGATGGGTTTGAGCAATACTGTTCCTGGTTTTTGTTTAGGCGTCATAGTTTTGCTGACGCCGTCATGTGTGGTGGATGATTCTGATAACTGCATGCCGACTATTGTCTACATGCTTATTGGAGTTTGATCTTTAACCTCGTAAGGCCCAAATGGTTCACTGGACAAATGGCGCCGCACTGTATTCACACCGCATCGTGTGGATTGGCTCTTAGCACGTACATTTACGCACTAATGACATGCGCTTGCATCAGTTCACCACACATGATAATCATTTAACAACACTATCACAATATCTCTGCACCTAGATTCGTGATGCCTAACGCCACTCTAAGGCTGTTGAATACGACCGAGGCGCACACATAAAGGTAACCGTGTCCACCCGTAATTAAGGCAATTTCTTCCAGTGAACTTATTGCAATAATCAGGTAACTCATGTAAAGTAATGGAGTATTTCAGATGAAACCACAAAATTACATCACAAATGCGAGGGGCTCAGCAACGGAGTAGATGGCGTTTATCCAGCGATGGGTGAATGTGATGTGATAAATGATAAAGAAGCTTTTGGAAACAGAAAGCTGAACCCTGATGATAAGTCGCACAAACAATAGTACTCAATCACAAGAGGATACAACAAAACGTAACCTGTATTGCAAGACACTGATACAGTTTTCCAGTGTATTGAGTTCCGCTCGACAGTTTTCTTTTGCGCGGAAAGGCAACCCAATTTAGCGGATAGCATAAATAATGAATATCGGACCTGCCCCAAGACTTGGCCCACGATTTTTCCCTATTAGAGCAGCAGAGAAGACACACCAAGAGCGGACCCAGGTAGAGAAGGGTGTGTTGTATGTACCTAATCACGCCTAACTTTTTCGGCAAGTTTTGGTGTAGTTGTGACGCCTCTGGAATCGACCTCAGTCTATTAAACCATGCATAACTTTAGAGACATAACGTGCAAGATGCGTGCCATTCATATTTCAAACCAATATGGCGGTAGTTACTATAACATACGTGTCAGACCGTTGGACGCATAAGTAGCGTCGTGTGAGTGCAACTCGTATGACGAAAACGAATTAGTGCCCATTGTCGGGAGTTGGACACGAGCGGAGCCGAGTAATTTAGTATAACTGTATAACTGTGTAACTGTAAGCTGCATCATTATAGTTTAAGGTATAGTCTGTGTGACACATAAAATAAGATCGTTACTTATCATTTATCAATGCTAATGCAGTTACAGTATTGAATAACAGGCTAAAAGTGGGCACAATTGTGCGCCTCTTTGCGTTTCTGTGTGCACGTGTGTTTCTGTGTGCGTGTGTATGAATTCTGAATTATGTACAGGTAGATATATTATTTCAGAATAGAATATACGATAAGTAGATTGTTTGGGGAGGTGTTGTATTGTTGAAAATTGGATAAAAATGCTTGAATTCTCTGCATAATCCATCTAGTACATTACTATCAATATTGAGCGCGAATAAATTACGGCTAGTATCACATCAAAAATACTGATTTGCACAGCAAAAACGGATCATGAAAAACACTTTTTATGTTTTAAATATATTATGTGTACATATTCAACCTAACACGAAGGATAAGGGGGATTCGCATCGCTCACCCCCTTCGCTTTGCTACCGCAGCAGTTCGCCCTGATATTTGCTGCGCAAATCAGTATTTTTGATGGGCAGTTCGATATTTCCGATAAATTACGATCCCCTTACTTATACCATGCCTTCGCCACCAGCAGATTTAAATATTATGTTATGATTATAATACCTCTTAGTAATAACAACCCTGTAAATAACAAAAAGTTCAACTCTCAAAGTGTTGATTTTATTTAACGGCTTTCTTCTGAACATGGGATACAAGCAAATTTTAATCAGGCTAAAGTCGTGATTGAACAAAATGTCGATGCTTGATCGTGACATTGCCATAAAAATGACTGATGGTTCGCAAAGTGTCCGTTAGCGCAGGAAAAGTATCGAATGGCACCCATACACTACCCTTGGCAACTATACAGCAACGTTTTTAAAAAGTAAAATTGGAGGACAAATCGGGGCTTTGAAAAGAAGCCAACATACATAATTTAATTAAACATAAAATAGCATGTAATAGATACTAGGCATTTGTCGACTAAAGGGGGTGTCCTATACTCACGGTTGATGTGTTTTGGTCTCAAATCCGCTAACTTTAGGATCATTACAGACTGTACCTAACTTACAGTTAACGCTCTCATAATTCGACCAGATAAGTAGCGATGCAGGATAGAAAACGTCGGAAATCCTTTCTATGCGCCTGAGCACCTGCGCAGTAAGTAGGTACTCGGAATCGGATTATTTCGCGAGACTTTCGTGTGTTACGCACGGTCGAGCGGTTTCTTACAGTTAACCGCTTGCTATCAACTATATAATAATAAATGTGGCCCATTAATGTCCCCACCGAGGGGCACAGGCCTGTGCCCGGATACGAGTAAGATTAAGCCATACTCCACCACGCTGGCTCAGTGCGGGTTGATGGAGGGGTTTTATGAACACTATCACGTAGCGATAGTAGCCGGGACTTAAAATCAAATAATTATCTCATTGGTACATGTTTAGGAATCGAACCTGCGTCTGTCGTGTGGGAAGCAAGCTTGAAGCCCATTAGACCACGGAGCTCTTTGCGGGGTCAGCTAGTTCCCAATAATGGTTACAAAGAGAGCTACACGGCCACATAGTGATCCTATGGCCACGATTAGCAAATTATCAAGCAACAGTAATTCTCTAATTCTGACGAGAAAACATCTTCTATTGTTTTAATACCAACAAGATTAATTATGTCATTGCCTGTCGATATAAATTGCTGCCATCAGTGCGAGCCAAATGAAAAATGCCAATGATAAAATATTGAGATTAGATAACAATTATGTTTTCCGACTAAAGAGCTAAAAATAGAACCCTCGCCGCTTGATTTTGGGTTCTCAAGCGGAAAAATTATATTACTAACTCGTTCGAAAAGGCTTTTTACCACTCGGTTCTTCTCGGTTCGTAAATATAAGCTTTTGCGAACTCGTGGAAAATGTACTATTCTATATGCCGAAATGTTTCATCTTTCGCAATGGAAATGAAACAAGAGAAGTAAATATAATATATATATATATATATATATTACAATGTTCAAGATTACTTAAATGACAGGACTGTATGGGGTTAATCTAGCTCAACACAGACCTTGCTGTTAATAATTTTGTAATTATTTATTCCTGCTTATTAATCATAATAATAAAAAAATTCATGTTTGTAATAGTTAAGCACAACCAATTTTTAAAAGAGATCTCAAAACAATCTGTGGTAGTTTCTGCGCCCTACTTCTCCCACAGTGGTCCAATGTAGAGAAGATGCAAAAATTACGTTTGCTAAGTATATGTAAATATCTACAGTAATAAAGTACTTTGACTTTGACTTAAAAGTTAGCAGCAGTTCACTTGGAAATATTGGTGTAACTGACACAAAACGAAAAAGAGGAGCAGACAATGATTAGTTAAAATAAGTAATTTTAACTACTATTTGTACCAGTAGGGAACTGGCACAATATAACCCATAATGCAAGACGCAAATATAAATAAACCAGCACTGCGATGCCTTAAAGAGTCACTTTACGAGCAAGTGCTTTGAAAATAAATAAAATATAGATGTTTGACTACTTGCAGAGTTTAATAAAAAGGTTTATCAAATAGCCTCCGGATTTTATTTATGTTTGGTGTCCCAAAAAAAGTAAGTTTCATTAGTCATGGATTGTTTCTGATACATTCCTTCTCCATAAACATTTTAATAACATAACATAGCGTCACGCCTTTTTCCATATGGGGAGGCAGAGGCACAACTGTGCCCACTTTGAGCCAGTTGTTCAATATTCCATTTTGCGTGACAGGGGGCTAGCCCATCGCCGCAGCTTTTATGTTCCTTATATATATATATATATTCCTTAGATGTTTTCCATCACCGTTAGAACGTCCGTATAATGAACTTGAGATAAATTAATTATCTCATTGGTACATGGTCAGGAATCGAACCTGCATCTCCTGTGTGAGAAGCAAGCGTGAAACCCATTAGATCACGGAGCTTTTTAAACATTTTAACTCTTGTTTATTTCAATGGCTTCTCCAGGTAAGAACTTCATGGCGGCATAATGATTACATAAGAGAATAGAGCCGCTCGCTTGACGCTTCGCAGAACAAGGTCACTGTAATCTTTGACATCCAAAAAACCAGAAACGTGATTTTGATTTTGAACCGGTTATGCTTAAAAATGAAAGTCCTGTTTTTATGAGATCGAAACGACTAGTTGTGTTAGATATCTAGATTCTAGATTGGCTAAAAGTTGGCGTAACTTCAGCATAAAATTGATTTCAAGTTGACACAGTTTTTGATGAGGACACATTCTACGAGTTGATGATTTCACCAACTGAGTTATGTAGCATCTTTTTGTAGTTCAATCTTTTCTTAGTATCCGCGCCAATCATAAAACTACATATTACCTTTAAATTAACTTACATCTCATTTCTTTACTGTTTCAACGCTACTCGTATACTAGTATGTATGTACCTGTAAACAAGCAGAAAATTATGAGACACATCAATAAAATACAGCTAGAAAATGGCAATGTACGTAAGCGAAGAACTAAACTACGCTTTATTTTGTTAAAGCTTTGCACATAATGGAAAATTTATATAAATTCGTCCATTACGCAAAGAAGTACCCATCTCGAAACTGTATCAATCTTGATTTGCTCACTCAAGTGCGCGGACATGCCGATTTCACAGGTTTTTTGGGTGTCCAATTCTTGATCTCACACCGTCGGTAATCGGTCGGTAAATACGAAATTCAACTGTTTACCCATCGCGCAATACTTCGATCACGAATGTTTCAACCGAGTGGTCAGGACATGCTGATTTCATGGGTTTGGGTGACAGTTTCATTGATGCAAGACACTTATATTTGTATTCAGTGACGAATTGACAAAACCGCGAAAAAACGAACTTTACCAAGACTGGCTTATCTTGTTTCGTATGCGTAATAAATGAGTCTCGCAATATTTGAAGTAACATGGATTTGTAAGTTTTGTATAATCGTGAAATTCAGCAGTTTAAATAATTACTGTGCTCCTAAAATTAAAAGTGATGATGAAAATGATGATGTTGCTAAATACTCGCTTACCACTTCATCATCTTTAATTGGGACTTAAATTTCAGGTATCTACTCTAGCTACATTCGATAGGCAAACCTGTTAAGTTGTCTATCATCCGCTAGTTAAGTAGCCATAAACTTGTCAAGCCATCTTTATTACCTAATACCTAACGGAAGACGGGTCATTGGCAGTGTTTACATCATTATCTAATGTATTGTCTGTCTGCCCGTCTGCCTGTCAATCACACACAACAATCAGCCTCAATACCACAGAATCGTTTAGAGACTAATATGATGATAATTAGTCGTTGTGCAATTTTTTCACACTTACTTATTGTAATGGGTGGGCAGGGCATCGACTTTTACGGTTAATTGATCAATAGCAATTAAATAAATTGTCCGTTTTGTTTGTCGGTTTGTTTAGTGTAAATTGTGAAATATTTCCGTTAGTGATGGAAGAGTGGCGACGATGCGAGTCGTGGATAAAATTATTGAAAAACATTAATTAATGGGGTACAAAACTACATGCAAACATTAACATTATGAACATTCTCACGACAGTTTTTCCAATAAAAAGTAGACCTGCACACTATATATCTTTCATATACCTTTACATATTTATCGTAGTTTCTTTATTGCACACGAATAAAGAAAAACACGAATAAACATACAACAAGACTTAGGACTTACGAGCTAAGAGTCTTTAAAATTACACTGTTTGGTTGTGTCGTGGTTTGAGAAAATCTTGTAAGACAACTTTGACTCCTCGTAATGAAAAAATGCATAATATACTACCCTCGGCAAGTTTATTAAACAATTGGCCCACTTAGTAAGTATTTTGAAAAATACTTGCTACTTTCTTACCAAAAGCAGTTAAATAGTATATATCCCAGTAGTTATATAAAGCTATGAAGGCTTATACTTACGAACCGACAAGTTTACGGCACGAGTCGGAGGCGATGGTCGTATCGTAACGAGGTTCGTAAAAAGCCTTTTCGAACGAGTTAGGAATAGAATTTTTCGGCTTAAAAACCCAAAATCAAGCGGCGAATATGATATTTTTAGCTCAGAATTCGGAAAAAAAATATCAAAACAAGTTGCACACCATAACAACACCTTAATATTTTAGGTAAGTTCAAGAATGGAAAAATAATGACGAGATTAGAGTAAAACAAAAGAGTTACTTTAATTAGTTTAAAATATCTTTTCCGACTTCTGAGCTAAAAATAGTACCTTCGCTGCTTGATCTGCTTGATTTTGGGTTCTCAGGCGGAAAAAATCTATTCCTAACTCGTTCGAAAAGGCTTTATGCTCGCCTTCGGCTCGTGCCGTAAACTTCTCGGTTTGTAAATATAAGCCTTTGCGAGCTCGTGGGTATTCATAACTTTTCACTTTGATGTAAAACCATTACGTATTAAAACCTCCTAAGAAGGTATGTGCTCCTAGTACTTTTGGTTTTAATTGATTGTGAAAAGTGGTGAAATAAAACATTCTTGTCTCATGTTGCTGAGTGGCCTTTTCACAATCAAATAATTTTACCAAAGGTACTTGGAGCACACATCTTCATAAGAGGTTATAATACAAAAATACCGTTGTACAAATTAGGATTTGCACGAATTAATAATTGTACCAAATAGTAAATAACAAGTAATGCATCACGTCGTCGAAAAGAAGATATAGATCTTGATGATATTATATTAAAATGCCAGTTACAATTAATTCACGGTGATATTACAGCAGGCCACTTATTAGAAAAACTTAGATAAACTGCGACTACTAAACTACTACTTTTATTTAAAATTTTGGACAAGTTAGCAAAATCTTCTAAACTAAAATTTGCAGCAAGCTGGCATGCTATCTTATATACAGGTGGTATAAATAATTAATTACTTTTTCAGAGTCACAGACAGGGCAGACAGAAATAAGTCTCCCTCGTGGTCCCACTAGTAGGACAAATAAGTCGGACCACGAAAATGCGCCGGCATTAATGTCTCTGCAGCTAGAGGAATTTTGTGGCGGAGATCACTGATATTTTGAATTAGTTTTGCATAAACTTTTTCTTGCAGCTTCAGTAAAAAAAACAATTGGGTTCAGGTCCGGAGACCGAGCTGGCCACAAAATTTGTCAATCCTATGGCCGATGACGACCTGAATGGCCGGGTCGGCAGTGACCCTGCCTACGAAGCCAAGGGTCCCGGGTTCGAGTCCCGGTGGGGGCAAATATTTGTTTGATGGGAACGGATGTTTGTATCCTAGTCATGGTTGTTTATCTATCTAAGTATAATATTTATGTATATTAGTACGTGTATCGTTGTCTAGTTCCCAAGATACAGGAAATCCTAGTTTGGGGCTAGATCACTGTGTATAAATAGTGTCCAAGGTATTATTATTATTAATCCACCTTCTGGGTTATTACAGCACGAGTGCAGTGCGCCGGACAGCCGTTTTGTTGATACGATTTGTTAGACAGCTTCCGATGAATCGTTTTCATGTGCAGTGACTTTCAGCGTTCGCATTTATCCGCGATCTCTTTGATTCAACTTGTAAAATTTCTTGTTCCGACTTTTATGTAGTAGCGAATATGTGCAATCGCTTTTGGACCACATATCCCTGTAGATGTTGAGTGGCCTTTCGTCCTAAGTTCGGCCATGTTCGGCCGATCATTTTGGAGGAAATATAGGTAGGAATGGAGAAATTCAATGTTGAAAGAAATGCAAAAGAACAAACAAACACAGCGTCACACCTTATTTCACACGGGAATCTAGAGGCGCCACTACTTTTTTCCAATCATACAATACTCCGTTTTGCGTAGTTGGATGCTAGCCATTATATATCTACATCATAATTGAGTTCACGAGGTTTTTTAGTCGCCAACGGAACCCTATTACTAAGCCTCCGCTGTCCGTCTATCCGTCTGTCCGTCCGTCTGTCAGCGGGCTGTACGGCATGAACCGTAATAGGTAGAGATTTCGAATTTTCATAGAATGTGTATTTCCGTTGCCGCTCCCGCGACAAACAATCAATTACACGAGATTTTATAAATTAATGGAACTCTATAGGAGATGTGTTTTAACACCGCCCGCGGTACAACCAATTATTATTATTATTATATCCTTTATTGCATATAACAACAGTAAAACAATTAACACAGTGGGAAATAAGATGTACAAAGGCGGGCTTATTCCAAAAAAGAAATCCAATGATATCATGATTCAAATATAATCTTAGATTTCGCGACTTAACTAACACATGGTTGTGGTGGCGCAATTAGTTTGGCATATATATTTTTTGTTTTTTTTTTATATTTAGTGCTTAAGTGTTATTTTTTGTTGGTAATGAACCCTATCCGTGTTACCACAAAACATATTTAACGGCATTTAACCTCAAAACAAACGTCAAATCCCATACACTTTTGTTTTTAAACAAGTGTTGAACGGTAGTTTCGTTCTTGTGGTAAGGCCCTTCGTGTCCGGGTAGACCAATTTATCTAAACGAATGTGAACGTGTGAAATTGACAGTAACCCGCCTACTTTAAAATGTAAATGCCAGTTACCAATTTAGTAATGCTAGGTTTGCGAAATCAATAAAAACAACAATAGATCGATGGATCGAGACAGTTCGAGTCAATACAAATGGTCTCAACAGTAAAAAGGCGGTTCCCACGTGCCACGGCACTGGCACAACCCTTTGTGATCTCCGATTTATTTGCTATGCCGATTGCGACATACCTATTGGTTTCGTTGTATTGACCCAGGCCTATATTTTATCTACACAATGGAAAACAAATGCCATGTTATTTGTTCTTGTCTGAAACCATTTTATACCTATATTATTTACTAGCTGATGCTTATTCATCTGTGTGTTCCTAGGAATTATGATTTATCGAGATAACGTTAACCTCCATCTGCCTTCTTATCCGACTGCACCCAGGTGGATGAAAAGTACCCTTTATGTTAATCTAGCTCATAAACTATTTCTGTGCTAAATTACATTCAAATCTGTTCAGCCATTTTAGCGTGATTGAGTCACAAACACACACACATCCAAACAATCAAACATCTAAGCATCGCTACTTTCACATTAATAATATTAGTTGGATTGCACTCTCAAATAAATAAACTCCTGTTCAACATTTGTTTAAAAACAAAAATGTTTGGGATTTTACGTTTGTTTTGAGGTTAAATGCTGTTTATTTTATTTTTCGTGGTAACACGGAACATCTTCCTGTTTCACTCATTTCAAGTACCTAACAAACAAACCAATTTGCCAATTAACGAATCAACATTATTTTGTCTTGTTCCAATAGAATTAATAATAATACCTTGGACACTATTTACACACATTGATCTAGCCCCAAACTAGGATTCCCTGTATCTTGGGTGCTAGACGCTAGACAACGATTCACATACTTATATAGATAAATATTATACTTAGATAGATAAACAACCATTACTAGGGTAAAACATCAGTTCTCCTCAAACAAATATTTGCCCCCACCGGGACTCGAGCCCGGGACCCTTGGCTTCGTAGGCAGGGTCACTGCCGACTCGGCCATTGGGGTCGTCTTTTTCTTAACTATCCTTACTACCTCTTTTAAAGGTACAGCTACTGGTTAATACATAACACAGGATGCTGCTATCATAACGTCTTGCGAAACTAACCCATCAAATATTGCCCATATCAATAAAATGCGAAGACTGCAATTTTAAGTGTGAGTTCAAAGCTTATTACAGGGTTCACCAAATTATAGCGAACTGCTGGCACGGGTCATTGCAACACCAAGCGCAATGCTCAGTTACTAATACTGTGTATGGGTAGTGTGTGATTTGTATGGACATGCGCATGCGCAACTTTGTGTGAGTAGGGTATGTGTGATTGTGATTGACACGTCCGCCGCAATATTTTGTAAGCTCATCGTCGGTTTTCGGGTCGAACAATCATCAGATGTTTACTGTTACAGAAACTTTGATGGGCATGTGTTTTGGCATGAATGTCGTTTAGTTTTACGCAATATTGGACTCTATTCGGCTCAAGAATTTACTTGCACAAAAACAATACATAACAGACTGTAAAATGGAAATAATACGTGTACAAAGGTGAGCTTATCTTTAACAAGAGATAGCGGTATTCCGAAATTTAACCGTTGAGGTGAAGATTGATATCAGATTCAGGCCAAGATCTTAATATGGCGTTTCAGCAGTAGGTGAGTAGATTAAAATTGACGTTTGGCTATTATTAGCCAAACGTCAAGTTCTTATGAACGCGACTATTTCACACGAACTGTCATCTAAAAAAATACGCCATGTAAAGAACATTCAATGGTACCAAACTAAGAAAAACATTTCGAGATAATTGTGTTCTTAGCTAAATTCCGTTATTCCCGCAAAAAATATTATACAGGATTACTGAAGTATCCGTAATAGTTCATTACTGCAGACGCCGCGAAAGAAGGGCTTGCCGGCTGAGTAGGTTTAGACGGCTACCGTAGGGAGGCCTGATAGTGACACGAAGCAGGCAAGCCCTTTTCAGGGCCCGAGGCATGAATAGTCCTTTTCTCAAACATGTGCAATGAAATAAAAAATATATCACTCAAAAAACAAATTCAAGTTTAAAAATACTACTAATTGAAAGTTCCGTGCGCCCGTTGATGTCTTTTGATTTGAGCTTAAAATCAAAATTTTAAAAATTAATTGCATGTCTGAATAAAAATAATAAGCACTTCGTTTGTCCTCTACGGCATAGTTTGTTCATATTCCCTTCGCCATTAAGTTGGCTTTTCTGTAAAACTGTCAAGGATCAACAGTTTTACTGTCAGTCGATAATTTAAAAGTCAGTAGGAACTTAAACAAATTTTGATATTACAGTTTTTTTTGTTTTATAATCGGAAACAGCCAGCCTCAAGTACAACCGTTCCAAAACTGTGAGCAAGTGACGTCACTGGGGGTTATTATTTTAAAAATTAATAAAAATTATATAAGACATCCATTATCCCAAATATTCTAATTAATTTATTAAAATAGCCTAAAATTTCGCAAAATAAAATAAAATATTACGAATTTTTAGCATGGCGTATTGTATTTGCTATTGAAAGTTAATCGGAAAATGTCAAGAGATACGGAATTGAGCTATATCGCTGGCTCCAGACGTCTGTAAGAACTTGAATAAAACTATCCTTGACATCCGACAGTGAAGAGTTTAATCAGGGGTCTACTGACCGTCTACCGCCCCATAGTGGTCGCTCGTAATTAGCTAACGGTGAGTTGCATAATCGAGGGGCCGAGACCCATTATAGTCATGACAAATGACTGCGCTTTCGACCAATATGGCGGCGGATGGAAAGCGAAGTTGGGACATTTTTGGAACTTATGTGGGTTAATATCATCATAATAAAGGAGATAAAAGTGTGCTCTCTAAGACTGATACTGAGGATGGCGCAATACATTACTTTCATAATATGCTTACATGGAGCGCAGCATCCTCGGAGTCCGGCTCTTAGACAGAGTGCGGAATACGGAGTTGCGCTCAAAAACCAAAATAATAGATGTAGCTCAGAAGGCGGCCCAATTGAAGTGGGACTGGGCCGGCCATCGGTGAGATGGGCCAAAAGAGCCACGCAGTGGGCTCCCAGTGCAAAGAGAAAGAGTGGCCGACCCAGGAAAAGACGGAGTGACGAATTGGGTTTCTGGGACAAAAACTGGTGGGAGACCTCTCAAGACCGCCAGGGGTGGAAGAAGGGGAGAGAGGCCTTTGACCAGCAGTGGAACATAAATGGCTTGTAATAATAATAATAATAATATGCTCACGTCTTTTTCACAAATAAGGATAGACGGACACTAAGTTACTCCATTTACAACGGTCCTGGCATAAAACTCTGGCTTTGAACTCATGTAGTCCGTCTAGGTCTGAACACTGCTATGGGTTTCTCCACTTATCCCCTTTTTTTCTTCCATACATGCCTCATAGAGCTTTTAATGGGAATTTGTAGCAAACAAGTTCCCAAATCCCCATCAGTTTAAAAATAAATATTAAGAATACAACATTAATAATCACAAAGTATTTATTTCATGTCATCATATTTATCTAATATCACGTGTTTTCCTCACATTTAAATAACTTGTTTAATACAATCATAAACATGTGCCTTTGCGGAAAACAGAGGTTAGCACTTAACTTCTATCGCGCCCACAACAAATCGAAACCCCATACGGGGTATATTATAGTCGATAATTATAATACTATAACATCACATAAATCAATACCTACCTACTCATAATTCATCTAAGATAGCACGTAATTGTCGAAATTCGATAATACTCAAGAACGCGGAAGAGTCGTGACGTGATCTACCCGCATGATCGAGATCTATAGATCCATGTGATCGATGAACGGGCATGCGCGAGAGCGGTATTACGTCGCGCGCAAAATAAGCTATACTTTTGATAATGCCGTCGAAAGATCATAGCATTATGTTATGAGATGGGGGATTACGTGACTTTCCGTTGGCATTTCGGTAAACATTGTCTTAGCACATCGAGGTAATGTGGAGCTGAAATAAATTATAATGGACCTCATTCTACGAGTGAGGTCGGTACTTTTATTTCTTGAGTGCCTTCCCAATATGCGATGTCTCTATCTACATACACGTACAGATGTAGTGAATAATCCTTTCCTTTCGTATTTTCTCGGAAATGTTCGTTTTTGTCTTACTACTTCACTCGCACTCAGTACCCGTCAAACGGGAAATTTGACATTTGACATTGATAAATAAAGTATGCGATTTATTTGATACTTACACGTAATTTAATAATATAGTAATTCATAGACACATCGGCACCGTTCGGGTGTTATCGTTGTTCCGAGTTTTGCCGATAGGAAAGGATTATTCACTACATCTGTACATATATTATTTCCCTGCAATGCAATGGTAATATTACCATTTTTCCATCATAATTTAACTGTCTACACGTAGATTACAGTTAATTCCCATGGGCGGTAGAATTCAAAATTCAATCAATATCGCAAAAATCAAATTTCTCACCAAATCTGACGCAAACGAGCGAAAGTGTCAACTGCAGACATTGCGTCAGCGTCAGAGACAGGTATAATGATATGCGCGCACTCGCATCGAGGGCGAAGACCCCGGGCTCCAGTGTGCGGACAAAAACAACCATGGCCTATTTAATAAACCAATAGGTAAGTTATTTTATAAATGTAAACTGGAAATATTTTGAGAATTTTCTATCCATGTTGGGAGTTTCGTTTTTTATAATTGTAACTTGATGTGTGTTCTATGCGCCACAGGCTAAAGAATTAAATCTGGGTCGTTTACATAGTAAAATAAAAAACGGTCAGTATGGGTCGGACTCTCACACGGAGGGTTCCGTAACATCTTACAAGAAAAATTAAGGGCTAAAAAATTACAATAAAAAATTCCCGAACTTGGTTCCGATAGTCCCCTACAGATTACGGATCCAACTTCAAACCAATTGTGCAATCGGCGACGATGATAGGTACCGCCAATATCGGGATTATAAATTCTCACGTCGCTCGTTATTTGTTGCTGTAGCGCCAATAGAAGTACACATTCTGTGACAATTTCAACTCTTTACTTATAACGGTTTATAAGATACAGCCAGCTGACGGACTGAGACGGACAGACGGAGGCTTAGTAAAAAGGCACCTTCGGGTACGGAACCCTAAAAAAACAAAAAGTGTTGTCGTCCTACTAGAGTTGTCAGCAATGAATTTGATTGATCTGAGATTCCTTACTTGGGCAGTTATTCAGCAGGAGTGAGCTCGCGATGCGTTTTCGGACAAGTATATAGTTAAGCAATCCCACTGAATAAATCCCCAGTCTTTTTTTCACAATTCACAATTCTTTATTGCACAGAACATTAGAACAATACATTTATACACGAAATTAAAAGGCAAAGGCAAGCTTATCTCTCAACAGAGATTTCTTCCAGCAAACCTATCGGGATAGGATTCGTATAAAATGAAAAGGATAGTCTAGTGCAATTAAATACTTACCAAATATCAATAAAATATGATACTTACTATAAAAATACATATAATAAATAAATAGTAGATAAAATAAAAATAAATAAATAATAATAATAAAACAGTTAAATACAATTACATACTTATATATACAATACCTATGATGAAAGAGAAAGTAAGTGCTCTTTCAAGCGATTCTTAAAGGAGAAGAGAGTGGTACTGTCCCTAATAGCGCAGGGAAGTGCGTTCCGCAGCCGAATGGCCCTCAGCCTGAACGAGTGCTCGTAGGCGACGACGGTGTTGTGCTGCGGAATTCATAGAAGAGACACTTTTTTCTGATAGATCCTAACTATCTGCGCCGAAAAAATACTCTGTGTGTGTAGTCTGGGGATTAATTCAGTTGGATTGCTTTCACTGCGATCATGTTAGGCTTATGTGATACATCTAAGGCAGGTTTAACTTCGGTGTGTCGCTGTGGGACATTACTTATGGGAAACCCTGAATAGATATGATAAGTGTACCTGGATAGGTACACTTATCATATCTATTCAGGGTTATACTAACAGATGTTTAGTGTTCCATTGTAGTAATCATCAAACATCTAAAATTAACATAGCTTACCTAAATGCATACATTACCATCTGACCAACTAGAAACTCTACCTTAATACACAATCTTATGTTTGCAGCCAAATATAAGGCCACGTACACAATTCACATTTGCACACAAACACACATTTTGACAAATTGTAATCTGACCTCTAACTCCCTGTCGTTAAAGGTCATGTTTAGATAAACAAAACTAGTAAGCAATTCGTGGGAAGGCTCGTTGGAATGAATGCTTATCCTTATCAGAAATGCATGATGGTAGACAATTTGACAATGTCGCAGCTTGAGGTCACGAGATTATAATGAGGATAGCAAAATATCAGCCAGAATATTTATAGGTGTAGGCTTGAGGCCTTCATGTTCATAGACCACTCTATCCTTCCGTAATCTGCCCCATTTTTCTAAGGGCCTTCCCCCATTACGATACGGATAGGCGACGAGATTTCTACGCGACTCTAGGAGACTCGTCGCCTCGAAGTATCTCACATTTGTCCCTTGGCATCACCGACCGCCTCTGACGGAAGACCAGGGTTGGCTGTAAACCAGCCAGCATCAAGCTGAGTCTGGGTCCGTTTTGCGACACACAAGCTTCACACAGACATTTAGTTATTCTTATTATACACTAGTGTAAGAGCTTGTTTCGCAAATAAATTATTATTCTGTTCCATTCTATTCTACATTCATTTGAATGGGGGCTTGCACACTACGCTACCGGTATTATTCATTAAAGTGTATTAGAGATACCTACTTGGGAGCGACTAGTCTTCGAGATTCATGTCATCTATCACTTTCCCACAATTGTCTTTCGAATATGGGCCCCGTTTTTTTCAGGGTGCGAGGATATATATCAATGATAGATATCACGATGTATATCAATGGATTTTTTATAAAAATCATCGATATATATCCATTTTTATAATTACAGAAAACTTAACTATTTTCTTAAGACAAAGGCTGAATGGGCTAGATTACTTTGCCTTAAACCTAAAAAAAATAATTGAATAATCGGTCAAAATAAAACAAATTGTAGTGTTTGTCTTCCCGAATTTTACACACAAAATACAAATTGAATTGAATTGCCGGATTGTACGAAAATGTTGTGAATTGTTGGTGTGTTAAATAAGATCGTAAATTTTGGTGTAGATATTTGGTTCAAAAAAAGTTTTCATTGTTTATTATCATTGTTATCCAATCCAATACTGATTCGTAATGGCTTAAGTATATTTTTTGTGTTGAATATTATCAGGCAAAACTTGGTAGAAAATTGTGTTACAAGCGCACAGATACATAAATTAGTTTAAATTTGCCTATAACCTCAAAAGTTAAGTAAGTTTATTTATTTGTTGCAGTTGCACACAAATTAAAAAATAATTATTTGTATTTGGATATATATCTGATATATATCATATAAATATAAAAATCCGATTTTTGATTTTTATTATAAAAATGGGATTTTTTCGCACACTGGTTTTTCTACTACAGGGCCTTTAGTAACTAACCAGGGCCCACATGCATTCCCTTAGTATGGGCGAATGCATGCCTCCATGGAGCTCCCAGTAATGTGAGACACTGGCTATTTCTTAATTTCAAACAACAATTTTTAAGATATTTCGGTTAACAACAACACAACAGAAGAACTTATATGAATTTTAAATCCTAAGAAATACTAAGTTTTTGTTTAATTGTTGTTTTGTTTAGTTCCCATTGACAACATAACATAACGTAACGTCACGCCTTTTCCCGTACGGGGTGGCAGAGGCACAATTGTGCCCACTTTGAGCCAATTATTCAATACTCCATTTTGCGTGACAGGGGGCTAGCCCATCGCCGCAGCTATGGAGTAATGAAGGTTTCCTCACGATGTTTTCCATCACCGTAAGAACATCCGTATAGTAATAATTAATGTGATAAATTAATTATCTCATTGGTACATGGCCCGGAATCGAGCCTGCATCTGCTGTGTGAGTAGCAAGCGTGAAACCTATTAGACCACGGAGTCAATAATTCCTATTGACATTTTTTCATTTAAAACTACATTATTTAAGGAAAATTATGTCTTCATTGCATATATTTTTTCGAGATTTTGCTGGTGCCTTTAAGGGCAGGATGCCTTTAAGGGGAATATCGCTTCAAAGATAAGCATTTTGTAATACTCATCGCCATAAGCCTAAATTGCAAATTAATTAATTAAACAAAGAGCGACTCTATGAATATTTAAGCTTTTTTCAATTTGTATGGACATCAATGCGCAGGCACATTTATGATTGATCCATTCATTTAATTTAGACCTTGTCGTGTCCGAGCAAAAACATTATTTTAATATCAGCTTCAATTAAAAGAAATGATTTTCAATACAGGTATTTTACATATGACTTATCACAAAAACCAATAATCTTAATGCAGATTGATTAAACAAATGTTAACCAATTAAGACAGCGATTTTTGGCAAAATCACAATAAATAATGTTTTAAAAATAATTATGGAATGATAAGTCGAAGGCACGAAGCAATCAGCGAATGGAGCAAAAAATGCTGTAAAACTTTGACTTTGGCATAAAAACTTAAGAGAATCGTAATGTGATAAATCGAAAAAAGCTGCATCTGTAAACCTCAACTTTTAATTTAGATTGATGTGTCAAATAAACCCATTAGGAACCAAACCTAGTGGAGTAAATATGATAAGCAGCTGATCATCACCATAGGCTGCAATAAATTGGTTTAATTGTATGTAATAACATGAAGGCCTGTACACCCATTATCGAGCTACATTTACTTATTTACAGTTGGCAGAGATAGATAGATAAATGAATTTATTCATTGCAACATGGTACACAATGAAATTTCTACAAAACGAAAACAACACAGCAGTTAAATAAAACCATCAATAAATAATAAAATTATACAAGCAAACATTGAGGTACGGTAAGGATCACTATGTGGTATTGTGACTGTACCGCGACAATGAAATGGCCCTGACTCAGCAATGTCACAGACGAATCTGTGACGCTGGTGTTCTGCCAGAGCCAAAGCAGACGAGACAACACGGTCTGCTCAAG
Source organism: Argyresthia goedartella (assembly GCA_949825045.1). Taxonomy (NCBI): domain Eukaryota; kingdom Metazoa; phylum Arthropoda; class Insecta; order Lepidoptera; family Argyresthiidae; genus Argyresthia; species Argyresthia goedartella. The sequence continues at coordinate 12,701,416 of OX463815.1, forward strand.
TACATATTAAACAATGTAAAACAAGATGATTTTAATAAAATATCTAGCAAAAATAAAACACAACTTGTAGGGTAAGCCCAGGCATAAACCTTGTGACTTGTACCTACTCCACCGGGAACTCGTATATCTGTGGCTGTGTGAATCTCTACATAGAGTAGATAGACCTACAAATCCTGTTTTTGAAAAATAAGAAAATATGAACCATTTTAATTAAAAATTAAATAACTATTTGGAAAATAAAAACACAACTCATTACCAATTGGCTATACCCTTAAAGTCAAGCGTTCATGAATAATGCTCATGAATATGAATCTATAATTTAATAATAACAGGTTTGTTCCTACAAATGTATAAATCGGGTAATTTGTAATATTTCACGCCTTCTGTGAATTTCTACACTCAATAAGAAGTTGTGTCGGACATTTTCATATCGGGTTTTAGTTTTGTATAATTACTTAGCAGTGATCGGAATAGTAGCAGCCAAAGTAGCTACCTTAACTTTTTTAAATAGCGACTTTCTTCGACACTTTCCGTCACTTTGTCTGTACGAGTATACCTGCAGTTTTTTTTATGCAGCCTGTGATGTTTCCCACTGCTGGGCCAAGGCCTCCCCACTTTAAGTCCACACCCCCCCACTTTTGCCTCCTCTTGCCAACAGGGAGATACCTCTCCAGATCCTCGCGGCATCTCCTCCTGGGCCTAACTCTTCGGCGGCGTTCGTCCTGAGGTAATCTTTGCCCATCTATTGGGATCTAGCTCTACTTGAGTTTGGCACTCTGTGCACCCACATCTTATGGAGCGCAGTGTGGTGTTTCTCACACGGTCTGTCAGTTTGACTCCTATCATACTGCGGTCCATAGCCATTTGACTGACAGACTCCGCCAGCCCTTAAACGAATAGGCGTGACGCTATGTGAAATCGAGAAAATCTTCATCTCACGTGAAAATCAATCAGTATATCTATTCTTGGTACTGTGTGTAGATACTTCAAACCGAGTGAGCAGAGCATCCATCAATTACCGTGCTTGATAGGTATAATCATCTACTGCGTACAAGGATGCTGTATGACCGTTATTATGGGGTCAAGTAAGACACCTTACTATAATTATTTTATCTACATATCAAAGATCTTTCATAACCTTTTGAGAATAAAATAATGAGCTGTAGATGAGTAGCTAAGGTTCTTCCTCAGAATTGCGGCCGAAAATTCGTGTAGTTCATGATTTGGTGCTGTAGCAGAAATACACATTCTTTGAAAATTAATACACGCTACCTAACTGTTCATGATATTGTCATCCCGCTGAAGGACAGAGGGATAGACAGACGAGGGGACAGCCGAGGTTAAGTAATATACACCCTTTGGGGACGGATACCTATACATATAATACTATGGTACATGGATGTTTTGTTACTTTTCTGTTTTCTTTCATAAGTGTTCTGACTTAAACCATAGACCATTGTATTTCTATGTTAGATTACCCGTTCAAACACACTGTCATACTTACAAAACTTTGTACTAGTGTGAAACCAATCAATGTTCATGTCAGGGATATGAAAAATCAAATTAGGGTGGTTGTGGGTTACTGCAGCCCCCCCCCCCCCCCCCCTCTAACTGCAACCCCCTGACCTTTTTCGCTCAGTATGATGGGTTATAATTATCCAGATCTATAAGCTATAATTTTTAAAACTAGTGGTTCTGTGAGAACAGTAGATCTCGCGAGCCCTTCGACATACATACATACTCAAACATATTGTCACGACTGACGGACAAAACGCTTTATTATAATGCGATACAAGTTCATTTTGAGCAACAATTTAACGAAGAAAGTCTAATTTTAAATAGAATTTCAGGTGCTTGAATTTTCCAATTACTATGCAGACTTTTGAGCAAAATAGGGGTAAAAGTTTTGGCGATTACTCGCGTTTCTTGGTCCTAGGAGGTCAAATCTGGTGTCTACAGGTTCGTCTTGTGAAGGCGGAGAGAACTTAATGATATTTTTTTCGAAATAAAATCAAAAACTAAAATCCAGTGTAACGGATACGTTTTCTACAGCAAACTCCCCTAAAATAAACTACATTTTTGGTAGAATTTTTGTTCAAAAACTGAGAACACTGACTGAAATGAAATTTCAAAGTGCGAAGCGAGATATTTTGTTCGTTTTTGCCAAATATTGGCAGCCGGAGCCGGAATTCTCGGAGCCGGGACAATGAGTCATATTTCGCATTATTTTATCTTTATTGTTTGTTTTTCTTTTAAATATGATTTTAAACATATAAATGCACCGATTTCCGGTTAGTTTTTTGAGTTTCATGTTGTCAAAATTGAGGTGGCTGGCAATACCAACACGAAATGTGTTGATTTTCTAACTTAATCCGGAGGCCGTACAGCCCGTATTAAGATAATACGGAGCTTCTAATGGCGTCCGCTTGTATTGCGTCAGGGTTGCCAAAAAAAATGATTATAGGTTTTTTTCCGGGAAAAGGCGTTAAAATAATAATAATAATACCTTGGACACTATTTACACGCATTGATCTAACCCCAAAACTAGGGATTCCTGCGTCTTGGGTACAAGATTACGATACACATACTTATATAGACAAATATTATACTTAGATAGATAAAAGCAACCATGACTAGGGTACAAACATCCCTCGTTATCAAACAAATGTTCGCCCCCACCGGGACTCGAACCCGGGACCCTTGGCTTCTTAGGCAGGGTCACAACCGGCTCGGCCATTTAGGTCGTGATTTTATAGTAGGTAGTATATTTAGTAGTTTTTTTATTAGATTTTAGCTAGTAGGTAGGTAAATATTTTATTATACCTACATACCAAAACGTAATGTTAAAGTGAATTATTTTATTAGCCATGGTGAAAGCCGAAATGAAAAAATAAGAATATTGACTCAAATAAACATAATTTAAATATACCGACATAGATACAGGTAAATAAATAATCAAATATACAAAAAAGATTTACGGCAAACAACCTTTTAATGTCTCATGTAATGACCCTAGGAGGAGCCGCCATTAGAAACACATTTAGAAGCAGAGTGGCCGAATTAGAGACTTTCGGCCATGCACTAAGCAAAATTTTTGAAAAGATTATACTCAATCAAATGCTCTCACACTTCAACCGTACAAAACAACTCCACGCCAAACAATACGGTTTCACTAGCGGTAAATCGACTACGGATGCAGGAATTACTCTTATATCTCATATTTACTTTGCATGTGAGGCCGCACAAGATGCTATCGGAGTTTTATGCGATCTGTCGAAGGCATTTGATTGTGTTGATCATAATACGCTACTAATGAAATTAAATCATTACGGAGTTAGAAATATAGCCTTGGATCTACTAAGATCATACCTAAGCAATAGAATTCAACAGGCAGAAGTCAACTGTGTTAAATCTGATGGATCGGGAGTAAAAATTGGCGTTCCACAAGGTTCCATATTAGGCCCTTTCTTATTCCTGGTATATATAAACGATCTCACTTTCATGGTGGAGAAATTGACTGATATAGTGTTGTTTGCTGATGACACTTCACTGGTCTTCAAAATTAAAAGACAAAAAGAAGATTTTGATGATGTTAATGGAGTATTGTCTTTAACCTTGAATTGGTTCACAGTTAATTATTTATTGTTAAATGCTGGTAAAACCAAATGTATCAAATTCTCACTTCCTTGTCAGGCAAGTTGAGACCGGTTTGGTGTTAGGCAGCAGCACGTTAAAATTAGTAAATGACACGAAGTTTCTTGGAATAACCATTGATAGCAAATTTCAGTGGGTACCCCACATAGATAAATTGGCTGGTAAATTAAGTTCTGCGGCTTACGCTGTTAGGAACATCAGACAAAACACGGATGTGGCTACATCTAGGCTAGAATATTTTAGTTACTTTCATAGTGTCATGTCCTATGGTATCTTGTTGTGGGGAAAAGCAGCGGATATTCAAACTATTTTTATTTTACAGAAAAGAGCTATTCGAGCAATTCATAATTTAAAACGCACAGACTCCTTAAGAGAGCTTTTTAAAGAAATTGACATACTAACTGTAGCTAGTGAATTTATTTTCGAAAACATAATTTATGTACGCAAGAACCTTAGAATATTTGCTAAACTTAGCGATAGCTGTAATATTAACCTAAGAAATAATCACAGACTACTTGCGCCCCGGTTTAGACTCGCGAAGGTTAGAATTCTTTCAAGGGTCAATGCATTCTCTACTACAACAAAATACCTCTGGAGATCTTGAAATTGCCATTTGAGCAATTTAAAAACCATGTTAAAGCGACTTTGTCGAATAAGGGATACCACAATGTTCAAGATTACTTAAATGATGGTACTGTATGGGGTTAATCTGGCTCAACACAGACCTTGCTGTTAATAGTTTTGTAATTATATATTCCTACTTATTAATTATGATATTATAAAATTTGTATTAGTTAAGCACAAGCAATCTTTAAAAGAGATCTAAAAATCAATCTGTGGGAGTTTCTACGCCCTTCTTCTCCCACAGTGGTCCAATGTAGAGAATATGTAAATATCTACAGTAATAAAGGGATTTGGAATTTGGAATTTGGCTGCTTCTAATTGTGTTTCTTTATTAACCCTTTACCGGATACTAACCTAAATATGAATTTAATAAATTTTGAACTTTAATACCAAGCAATAAGGTTGAAAATCGCGACCCGTTTCGGGATAGGCCATGCGTTAAGGGGTTAATGAGGAATTCATATAAAAACTACCATTTTCTAAAGATTGCTTTATGTGGCTGCAGATACCCATTATAACCCTTTATAAGACGCGGACGAAGTCGCGCACAGAAACTAGTTTGTGATACTAGAATCTAAGATACACACATACAATTGTTAGGAGCGTGATTTCTGATTACACGCCAGCATATTCTCTTTAACTCGATATCTAACAGACAAGCAGATTGACGAACCACCACACTAATCTTACAGACACTGTAGCTTCTATTGCCGCGGACTAGCCACTAGTTTTGCATATAAAAGAAGTGCAGGTAATGTTGTCAAAATATATGGCAAAGATGATACGGTTCAGCTCGGGTCAAGGTTCCGTTTAATAATTATTAATTAACGCGCGGTTATCTTCTGAGTTTTTGCTTTTTTTGCTCATCACGATTTTGTGTTGTTTTTTAGAGGTGTTGGTACTTATTTACTTGTTGTGATGAGCTTCCTGATGGTTTTAGTTAATTTTGTTGGTACATAATTGCGTGGTAAAGTATTTAGGCAGGTGCTTTGTTATAAAATAAGACCTTAATCTTTGACTCGAAATTGGTGGTGTCGGAATGCGGGTATGAGTTTTGAAGTTGTTAGTCGTTACGTCATAAAAATATAGGTATAGTATCGAAGATATCAAAAATGCCTCTTCGAGTACAAACTTCAATTAGTACATTGACTCCTAGGACCGATAATCTTATTTATTTATTTTGTTGGATTCTTATCTTGAGACACCTTATTGGCACTTATGGATACGATGTTATAATATTGTCATTACATTAGATAATTTTTGTATCATACATTTGTAAAAAAAAAAATACGAAAATTTATAAAATGAAATCCCCGTAGAGTTTTTTGGTGCTATCTTCTCTGACGGGCGTATTTCCTAAGCACTGGTAGAGTTTATTTTCTTTTTCCCGTGCGAGATTCAACCATGAATCACTAATTGAAGGAGAAATTTCCTTTTTCAAACTCAAATCAGTTATGTACTCATTATTTTAGTTGATCATATTTTATTTTATTTTTTTCCATGTATATGAGACTTAAGTACGAATTTGACTTGTAAAAGTGCATTTGATTTGATTTGATGGATGGATGACATCTCAGGGGTTATTCGATCAATTTTCATGTCACCAACAAAGGGAAGGAGGAGCCAAAATCGTTAAGTTTTGTCTGTTCTGTATCATATTATTGCGTATGAGACTGCAGCAGTTTTTACCCCTTTTCAGGGATACAGTCGTAAGTAAGTGCAGTTGTCTACAAACCTATTGTAAGATGTACTCCACCGTAATAGTAGAAGAGATTAGTGCTCACAAATTGTGAACGGATTCATGTAGTGCGCCGACCCGTGGGACGAACGCTGCGGCTTGCTTGGAGGCCGTTGGGTTTGGAGGCTCAAAGAATACTGTACGGTAATATGAAATGTGCCTAATGTGTGTAGGCACTGTGCGTTATGCTAAGATACTTTGGCAACGTTCTATTTGCTGCTATATACTCACTCGGCACTGGTTTTCTGAATAATAGCTTTACAGTTAACAAGAATTAAAACTAAGGGTAAACATGAGCATACATACACACGTGGTGATCTGTCACTAGTAGTCGTGCAACTTCACAAATATACATATGGTAATCCCTTAGGCTTTGTGGCGCAGAACTTTAGCCACTAGGGTCCAGACCAGCTAGTCTTAATTTAATCCTCGGATGGTGATGCTGAATTCAGATTGGCTACAATGCTTGAATAATTAATAACTAACAGTAGTACCTGCTTAGACAAGGGCAGTAAGTACTAGACAGTACATCATTGTCCATTAGCACCCGGCAACCCACTGCCGCTGCTTGGAATGCCGCATGCGCAGTTTTCACAACTGGGTAGGTAAGGTAGGTTTTCGCGACGCTTGCTATTGCAACACCTGTTTGTTTACTAGTGCAGGTAAAGTAAGCTAATAAAAACCGGCCAAGTACGAGTTGGACTCACGCACCGAGGATTCCGTACAAATTATATATTCATATATTTTTATTGCACATGAAAACATCACAAACTTATAGAAAATACATTTACAACTGCAAGCTTAACTCTAACGAGAGATTTATTCCAGCAAACCAAAGATGATAAGGATAAATTACATAGCAGTGACAGGTAGACCCTTGCGGAGAAATACAAGTAAATAATATAAATACTTAAGTGTTTTTACTAAACAACTAAATATACTATATAAAGAAAAACATAAATACCTTATATAAAAATACATATTTTTAAAAAAGAGTGGGGGGGTTGTCAATATTGTCAAATGTATGGTCTATTGGCCGCCACAATAAGACAACAGCGCGGGCCCGCTTTCGAATTTGGTGTGAAATGCTTCATAGAGTTTCTTGAACCCGCGCCCAAATGCCGACCCATAGTCACGCAAGCGAGCGGTGTGCCAAAGCTAAAGCTGGAACTTTATATCATTGCTGTTGGTTGGTATCCAAGAGTGCTTGTTTAAGGCGATACGTAAATAAATATATAAAAGGAATACGAATGTAAATGAAAGTGACAGCGTTAATTACTTTCACAACAATGCGCTCGACACAAATGAAAATAGCGTAGCGCCAAACCACATAGAAATTGTTTAAAAATAAACTACGCTATTTTGTCAAAAATATTTTCAAGGAGAGTTCATTCAAAATGTGGATATTATGTACGAATACATAAAATCCACATTTTAAATGCCATTCCGCAATGAAATCAGTTAGGATTTCAGAATTACAGGAAAAAAATAAATAATTTAGAGGTTTTTTCGCAATTAAATTCTGACAGAAAATTTCATCCAATCGTGTTTTTTGTCAGTGAGAATAATCATAAACCCAATAAACGTTGACCCAAAAATAAAATAAAATTATAATTTATAGTGTAGTAAATGCATTAAAATATAACCCATTTTTATATCACCTACAAATTTGATTTTTCCATTACATTCTACTTATTCGGCTTAATCTATTACATTCGACTTCGACAAAGTTCCTTCAAAGTCTAGTCAGAAGGGGCTAGTTGACTAAAGTTGTTAATTAAACACGCTCGACGACCTCGGAGGCGCGACATACAACTTTCATCATTATTCTAGGCTCTAGACGTTTTCACTCATGAAGGCATTTGACACTTGATTAAACAGTTTATACAGTAGACTCAACAGGAGTCTTGGCCGAAAAAGAGAACACTACAATTTTCGAGTAAGAACTACACTTAGCCGGATTGTAATTATCAAAACAAACGGAACAAGTGGGCTGGCAGAGGCATTATTATGGAAGTTATTCCGAAATTATCTGGCTTAAGATAAAGTGGGGCGAGCGATCCTACTTGGTAAAACATTTTTATTCATGCGTTTAGGTTGGGTCTCCACGCTAACTAAACATGTCCATATTAACTGTTAAATGATCTAGATTTATAGAATTGCGAAAGCCTACATGTTAGTAGTCTAATGTCAGCAATGTAAAATGAGGCTAGGTATCTTTTGGGAATTATGTGCGCTGTATTTTGTATCTATTGCCTGTGTCTGGTATTTAAAGGTATTGACATTATACAACACGTGTCTAATTTCAATTTTGATTTTCGGATAATATTTTCGCATAAGATATCGATTAGTCGTAACTCGTGCAATTTTAATCCATTCAATGCAAACGCTTGGTGCCAAAAATAATATCGCACGAATCCGAAACAAATCACTACAATGCGTGCAATTGGCTTTCAATGCTGCATTGGTCCTTTAGGGTACTACTATTAATCTAGCCGTAGGGATATCGAAAAAGAACATGATATCTGCTATTATTGGTAAGCTCCAAAGGGCTAGTTATATGATTTGAACTTATGAGGCATCTAACGTAGTTAATTAGAAAGTTATTTGATATCCCTTCGTCACTGAGAGCAAGTCCACCGCACACAACAGAGCAATGCTCTCAATAACAAGAACAGATGATCCGCTCCGCTGCAATGCTGGCACGGCCGCAGACCGTCGTCGGACGGTACTTTCTCCAGATGAGACGAAAGTAAGAGTGGAGCGACCGGTCGGCTCCTACAGGTGATCGAGTCACAGCAGATGTGGTATGAGAAATGGCTTTCCTCTGATTGTAATGATCCGTATCTCAGATCAAATGTATCTGTCCTTTGGTTCCGATGATCCGTAGATCAAATCAAATGTATCCATTCGTCTGATAGTCCATAGGTGAAATCAAATGTATCTACGAGAGAACAAGACTTCGTCTAGCAACCGTATATAGATACTAATGATAATAGTAAGTAGTTTTATAAATGCCCGGACCACCTCCGATACCCAACTCAAAATTCAAAGACATAAACATTAACATAAACACAAACATTTACTTACAGGCATATTCATTGTTTCTAGCCCAAAACTAGGATACCCTGTATCGTGGAAACCGGAAACAGCGATGTCACACACATCCAAGAACTGAGCTTTATTTACCCCCCAGCCGGGGATTGAACCCGGGACCTCTCGCATGGTACGCCACAGCAGTCGTCAAGATGTAGTCCCTGTCTCTCGCTCGCTGTTAGCGTCAGTATGACATTTAAGAGGATGGGTGTTGTGTAATGCCCATCTTTGAAGCGCTATTCCTCTGAGACCCTTTCCAAATCCCGAAACAATATATGTTATTGTGGCTGACCTCGTTTTGTAATGGCCGAGCAGAACCATTAATAGAAAAGACGAAACAAGTCTGTCACGAATGTAAGTTAGAAGTCATTGCACGCGGCCTCCAATATTAGAATTTGTTGGTTTTTCGTTGATTTATTCATTTCCATTTGTTAATATATCGTCCACCGAACATTTATCGTTTTACTCTGTCACATGTTGATCCATTCAAGTCACATTCATACCATTCATTCAATGCATTTCAATTTCACTGCAAATAGATAGTTGTCATATTGACATTTGCTTAAAAGCTTGTAAATATTTTGTAGTTGTAAATATTTATCGATTCCATTGTCAGTATCAACAGATCAACAGTAATAAAACTGATCAAGCAATGCGGCGCAGCAAGATTGGATGGGATGACTCGAGTCCGAACTGATCAAATGGTTCTTGACTATGCTCAAACTTAAAATAAGATGGTACAGAAAGAAATGGAAAGCAGATGCCATGTTTTGTGATGCGGGGGAGGCAGCGTCCGCTGCAGTATGTTTCTCGAGATTTACCATTCTGAACGGTCATATTTATGTCTCTTTATAATTGAATTTCCAAAACATGGCAATTCTTTCGATTCAAATGCATTTTATTGCATGTAATTTTAACTCCTGTCCAGTAATATTTGATCATAAACGCCAATACACAACACTGATGTCTAATAACTGCTATTAGATAAAGTCGTAGGTAGACTAGCTTTCATAGTGATTGTCGATAAACCTACACAACATGTTGCGGTTTTAATACCAACAATCAGCTTTCCTGCCTAGCAACAGGCTTTCCGCAGTCTGACGGTTAATAAAAAAAAATGCAGGCGCATACCAACATTTTACCAGGCCCACACTATGATACCCTTTATCATGGGAACTAGAAACAGCGATATCACAAAAACATAAAAAAATCAAAATACATAAAACAAAAACACTTCTATTAAAGATCTTAACTTTTAAAGTTGGAAACTTCCGAGAGTTGACAATAATATGCATTAAAATGGTCGATTTGTCGGATATTAAGTACAAGATGGTACAAGTAAGTTGTATTGTGGCTTTTCTCAGTTGATCAACAACTTTAGAACACTTCCTGGCATTGAAGCGAAAGATCAACCAACCCAACGAAGGAATGTCGTCAATGTAAACGAGTCACAAAACTACGAAACTCACATTTATATTTCAAGTTACTGTACCTGTACTTATAATACTTACTACAAGTTAACTCTGTATGACTGTCAAGCAACCAACAACTCCTTGAATAGTATTAAGCCCGTTTTTCGACTAGTTTTTATCCCAATCTTGCGACTTGTAATCTTCGCTATTATTAGCCACAAACTGTGAAGTGTAATTTTCGCAAAAAAACTGAACTCCGATTTTTAATGATCCTCTACTAATGATGATGACACGGCTGTCAATCCAAAGATCTAGAAAAACGTAGGAAATCGTGTTGTAACCAATGAAATAATCACGACCCGGTTCTTAGTCGGTAATTGATTACAGATTATTATGGCGACGACTCCACTTTTTCGTGAAGTATGTCATTCGCCATAAAACACTGTGCGCCATTGCATAATTCTTGCGAAAAGCGCATGTGAGTGAGAGGTGCCTATACTTCAGAGCGGGATGGGTATAGTTTTCTGAGATCCTTCGGCGCCTGTCACGGTGGCTGCTTGAGAAAGCCGCAGGGAAAAGCGCCCGCGCACGTCTAATTGATGCGCATGCGGTGTTCTGACACGAATACTGCTTTCCCGATGCGCCAGACAAGTACAAACTCTGATACTGCCCTACTTAGGTATATCAGGAACGGTTTACAGCGTAACTTAATTTTGCCCCGTCGTCGTTGTCAGTCTCTCTCTTCGTGAGTGTGTTACAATTTGGATTGTTGATAAATATACAAACCTTCAATTATACTTCCATAACAACATTACAAACGAAACATAGTGTCACGCCTTTTACTATACGCGGTGACAGAGTAAGGCAGACATGGTCGTATAAACACATTTAATCCATAACCAACTAATATTATAAATGTGAAAGTAGTGATGCATAAATGTTTGGATGTTTGTGTGTTTGTGCCTCAATCAGGCTAAACGGCTGAACAGATTTGAATGAAATTTAGCAAAGATATTTGAGCTAGATTAACATATAGGATACTTTTTATCCGACTGCACCAGAAGCAGTGAAACGTTATCCCGGTTAATAATCATTCCTAGGAACACGCAGACAAAGTCGCGGACATCAGCTACTCCATAATATCGTAACAGGAGAATGAAAATGACCGAATCAAAAATGTTCGGAAATCGAAAATAAACCTGCTCTTAAACCGTTTAAGTAGGTATTTAAACGGTCATTAATTATGAGAATTAAAGACTTATTCATAAGCAAATGTCAAACTATAGTATTTTATTTTGAATACTTTTAAACAATGGCTCTCTTTTGATTCTGTCAAAATTAATAAACTGTTGTAACTTAAAGTCACTAAAGCCATCAGTCAAGGAAGAAACAGACACAAAACAAATTATGCCGCTAGAATAATCTGTATCATATGGATTAAATGATCACAAATGTAAATGCACTTTAATACTAAATAAATGTAAATGCACTTTAATACTAAACAAGACTAAGAAAACCTTTGCGTTGAATAGGAATGGAAGAGACTGAATTAACTTAGTTAATATTCCTTGCTAGAGGTCAGAGACCACAATATCAACACCGGCGTTGTCAAACTCACAAAACCCTCGAGTAGCAGCCGATAGAGCATGTAATTTTGAGTCATTCTACAGTTCAAACTCATTTTCTGTGTAATCTTAATATAATATATCATTTTCCTTACATTACCATAAGTTATAGTTTAAACACTCGCACATTAATTATCACTGAAAAATGCTTTAAATTGACCTTATCAATAACTTTTTAGGCAATATCACATTTTGACGAGATTACTGCAAACAGAATAACAGGGCGACAATGACGAGCGATTTTTATCGATTATCTCGATTGTTCAAAAATATCGATTGATCGCCATGATTTCCTCAAAGTATTTAGACAAACGACGAAAATATCTCGTCGTCCACATCGCATAGTAAATGAATTGAAATACTCGTGCCGTGTCGGTAGCTTATTATTTGAATCGATGTGTGAAGCTTATTATGTGCGTCAATCAGTCTCTGTAGCCTATTAGCTACAGAGACTGATTGACGCACCATGATGAAAACCTCTGTTCGCCATTTTTCAAAATCAAGTTACCAGGCCACCCGATAAAAAAAACTTAAACGGCTCTGGCCAGTTCAAATTTATTTCGTGTTATATATATATATTAAGTTATAACTCAATTCGACTCAAATTCGACCAAGAGGCAGACCACCCGATCGGTGGTCGGACGATCTTACCTACTTTGCTGGGCGCCAGTGGATGAGGCTGGCGCAGGACCGCGTCAAGTGGCGTGCTGAAGAGGAGGCCTATACTCAACAGTGGGTGCGGGAGGCTGAATAGAAACTCACTTGTTAAAAAAAAACATTCGTTCCAATTTAAAATTTTCCTCCAAAAATGTTTACCAGGATGATGAACAATCCTGTGGATATGAAAAATGGATCTGCGACGAGAAAAGTTTTCGTGCGATGATTTTTTACGACTTCAAATTTTACTTGAAACTGTATGAATCGTTTAATCGCCTTCAACCAGCTTTAATGGATAAGCCCCCATATAAAGCAACCGCGTACCTCTGGAATAATCAGTTTAGGTACGGGCGCTAATCTTCTACGAAGAGACATCCTAGATACGAATCCGGTTAAACTTTTGGGTCATCCACCTTACAGTCCTGTTTTTGGCACCGTGTGACTTCATCTTGTTCCCACAAATAACTATATATATAATAAATCAGCTCAAAGGGATTCAAATTTTATCGCCGGAAGAAGCGCTCATGGCATTCGAGATGGCCGCGGAAGAGGTATCAGCTGCAGACTGGAATTAATGTTTCGAAAATTGGTTTAGACGTTTGCGTCCCAATTTGGTTACTTCCGTCTTCTCAAATAAAACTGCATTACGTAACTAAATTTGGTAAAAATGGCGACTGGTGTTTTACTATAATATATTTTGCAATCGGGTTTTCGTAAATAAAACATTTTTTTTATTTTACGACATTTAAGTTTTTGTAACTGCCCCCACCGGCAACAAACGTGGCCCTATAGTTTCAATATTATTATAATGACGTCCCATAAATACTAATAACCATTTTTTATCCAAAAATCGATGGGGTTTATAAAAAAACAATCGCTTATGCAAAAGTCATCAACGAGCGCGCGCGCGCTGTGCTCCACAAGTCATCAACGAGCGCGCGCGCGATGTGCTCCACGAATCATCAACGAGTGCGCGCGCGCTTTTCGCCACAAGGATTTGACATTCAATAGGTGCATTTTTTTTTTCACGAAAAGCCCCTTTGCTGGAAGACCCCATACCTACGGTCTGATGATCGTCATAACAGAAGATCAATAGATTGTCAAGATCTGTTAACTGACATAAATATGTTGGTGAGAAGAACTATCATTTGCAAGAAACTACTTATCCAACTACACATCACGTGTTGAAATCCATTCATTTGGTCGGGCTGGACGAGGTTTCAAAGTAGGAACTAACAAACAGAAACTTACTTAATTATTAGTATTCACTTAGCCACAAGTATTTATATTAAACCGAATCTTTAAAATCCAATTTTTCGTTTGCTGATCAATACGAATTCAATCAATAACACCACTTTCGATAGTTCATTCACTGATACCCATGCCTATGAAATCTGAAATGTTGTTCGCCGCCATTGTTGTTTACTACTTAGCTCAACTATAAAAACACAGCCTCATAGATACAGTACGATTACTTTAGCATTATCTCTCGACACTTCTCGGTCGCTGAAAGTGATCAAGAAGTCCTGGAAACTCGAAATTTGGCAGAAGAGTATACTAGTGGCTCTGTGGGCTCTGTAGACCGCGCGAGCGATACAGGATATTTGCGTTTTTCCCCTCAGACCCCGACCTCTTGAAGTTTAACGGATCAACAAGTGAAATTATTATAAACACAAATATTTTCCTTTAATCTTATGAATGAACCTGGTTTCGTACATGGTGTTTGAAAGAAGCCGCACGAATAACTTTGTAAACTACATTTTGCTATCTCAAATCCATAATTTTTTCTCTAAAATTAAATAGGTAGCCTATGTCATTTTTACAATCTCCACAAATGCAACTGCACCTCATTTGTTAAAATCTATTAAGGCGTTTGGGCTGTAACGTATTTTTTTTAAAGTTTCAGCCCCATATCTCCGGCATTTTGTAAAATTTAAAAAAACGGAATTGACAAAAAATAACCATTTAATTATCGAAAATGTTCACAAAAAATCACGAGAATTAGTGGAGAAATGCGGCCTGTCGAGGAGAACAACCGGAAACACATCCGGACATACGAAAGCATTGTTGTCAAATAAACAGAGACGCTTGGTCGCTTCGCTCGCTCGGTCCATTAAAGGGAAAAATCTGAAAACAGTTCATTGATTTACTATTAAAAAATAAACCATAAAAGCCGTGAAGTGTCGAGCGGTAAAGTTTAAATAATCGTACAGTGCACATCTACTCAAGCACAAATACTAGGTACAGTCACTCGCACAATGTAGCTCTTCAAGACACATTCCATGCCTTTATGTCATAAGGATTGCATTAGAGTAACTCGACCTTTCTCTGAGTATACAAAACACCATTTGCTCAGTCTTCCGCTGTGCAATTCAACCTCGCTGATATAATCAACACAAATGACTACCAATCATCGTTTGTTTAAAATTAAAGGCATACCTACGGACTACAATCCTATAAAATTACAGCCAATCTTTTAACATGAGGATCAGCAGGATTGTCTCGTCCAGGAATGTAGGCGAATGCATGATTCTGAGATATACTTATTTATTAAGGTTTGCGTGTATTTTATTATTTATTGCTGTAGCGGCAACCAACTACATATTCTATGAAAATGTCACCTCTCCAGTAGCTCTGTGAGCTGTAGATTTCGGGAGCGTCACCGGAAATTAGCGATGTTTTTTTTTCATTATTTTCTACCCCCTCACCCCCCGACCCCTAAAAGTTTATCAATACCAAGTACAAACTTATGAATGCACCTGGTTACGTAAATGGAGTATGAACTTAGCAACCCCAAAGCTCCGCCATTAAAAAAAACTGAATCGACAAAAAAACATGTAATTATCGAACCGGCTCACAAAATTTCTCGAGAATCGGTAGAGAAATGCGACCTGAAGAGGAGAACATCCAGACATCCGAACAGATATACGAAAGGATTATTTCTCAAGTGGAATGGAGACGCTTCGCGCTCGCTCTGTCAATTACGGTTCATGTCATGAGTACAGCCTGCTGACGGGCAGACGAACAGACGGACGGACGGAAAGTAATGGGATCCCCTAAACAGTAAATGTTTATTGTGCTTAATACCTGTTTACTGTTGTGTTGATTTTCAATGGCGTACTTGCTTAATATTTTAGTTACTCAATAAAAAAATGTTATCTACATTATTTCATATACATATTATTTCATGGATGGAGGAAATGTCGGGACAGTATTCCAGACTTACATTTGTATGTTGTATTTCTATTTATTTTTTGTTGCGAGTTTGCAAGCAATTTAAACATTATCATTATTTTTATATCATTATTGTATTAGGTTCCATCCGCATTTATATGGCGTTAAGTGCACAAGTAATCTCATTATGATTGCATTATCTTGCGCCTTAATAATATTAACACTAACCATACAAAATTGTGTTTTTAACACTTGAAGATAATTACATACTAGGTACTGCAATCTTGTCATTCATGCGATATTGCAATCTAGTAAAGTGAACGCGCTATGTTGCTAATTTTAAACTTTAAAGTCGTCGACATAAGACCGAGGTTGCTTATATCACAGGCTAATAATTATTTTTGTAGCTTATACGAAGCTGGTATATGTTACAAGTACTTTGCGTAATGTATGACAGAAACTTGCTGTGTTCAGTCATAGGAACCGCGAACACGGAATAAATAATGTGTATGGCAGTTGTTTGAATCAGGTTTTCACTCGTTCTTTGTTTTAAAATACATACAGACCGGCGAAATATTATATCTGGTCCCCCGCACTAGAATACAGTAGGCGCCAAGTTACTTTGGGCCTGAGCGAGTGTCAGCTCTCTCTTACCCCAACTTACCCTATGCGAGAAAGAGAGGTCACAGCTCGCTTAGAGCCAAAAAAACTTGGCGCGTTCTGTATCATGTGTGTGATACCTGTTTGCGAAATACTATGTGAAGCCATTCTTAGAAGTCGCAGATGACATCTGTCAATAGTAGGGACAGAGATATGCGTCGGTCTCTTCTCCTTGTTCCTCTTACGAAAAACTTCGATATAAATTTGCCAGTACCGGATTTTAATGAACTGAACCCAAACAAAATCTACTCAGACTTCTTCAACATTATTCAGACAGAATTCAATAAAGTTTTCAAATTAAAGAAAGTCAGTGACTACAACGGTAAATCTAAATTTAATGACTGGGCAACGTTTGGAATTCGTAAAAGTAGAATTATCTTGTATGACCTTTATGATCAAAAAACCTATAACTTTGACCGAAAATTTCATGACTATGTTAAAAAATATTCCAAAACTTTCAAGTTGGTTTGTAGATTTTTCTATTAACGTGTAAAGTTTTTGCAGTTGTAGAACTGCAAAAACTTTACACGTTAATAGAAAAATTCAAAATTCAAATAATAGAATGAAAACAGTTTGGCAAATAATAAACCGTGAAACTGGCAAAGTTATACCAAGGGACAATGATTTCTGCCTAAAGATAGGTGATGATGTTGTTAAATCCAGCGCTGATGTTGCTCGAGCTTTTGAAACATTCTTCACCAATGTACCCCTTCTCACAACAGATCCTCTAAATTCATCTCCATATGAAGCAGACTTTTTTAAAAAATAACACTAGCGTCAGTAAGGTATATTTAAAATTTCATCATCCCCATGACATTGTCAAAACGTTTAGATTACTTAACTTAAAAAATACGGAAGACCTGTGGGGTATATCAGTCAAAGTCATTGGTTCAGTAATTCTAGTTTTGCCCCCACACTCAGCTTATATATTCAATAAATGTGTTGACGATGGGGCTTTCCCAGACCTCATGAAACACAGTAAACTGATACCTCTGTTCAAGTCCGGCGATAAGGGCGATCCTTCAAATTTCAGACCAATATCTGTTCTTCCAACACTAAGTAAAATATTTGAAAAGATTATACTCAATCAAATGCTCTCACACTTCAACCGTACAAAACAACTCCACGCCAAACAATACGGTTTCACTAAGGGTAAATCGACTACGGATGCAGGTATTACCCTTATATCTCATATTTATTCTGCATGAGAGGCCGCACAGGATGCTATCGGAGTTTTTTGTGACCTGTCAAAGGCGTTTGATTATGTTGATCATAATACGCTGTTAATTAAATTAAATCATTACGGAGTTAGAAATAAAGCGTTGGATCTACTAAAATCATACCTAAGCAATAGAATTCAAAAGGCAGAAGTTAACGGCGTAAAATCTGATGGATCGGATGTTAAAATTGGCGTTCCACGAGGTTCCATATTAGGCCCTTTCTTATTCCTGGTATATATTAACGATCTGCCTTTCATGGTGGAGAAATTAACTGACATAGTGTTGTTTGCTGATGATACTTCAATGGTCTTCAAAATTGAAAGACAAAAAGGAGATTTTGATGATGTTAATGGTGATCTTATGGAATGGAGGTTAATGATTGTCTTTAACCTTGAATTGGTTCACAGTTAATAATTTATTGTTAAACGCTGGTAAAACCAAGTGTATCAAATTCTCACTTCCAAATGTCAGGCAAGTGTCTCAACTTATTTGTCTCAACTGCGACTTCTAGGAATGGCTCCATTTTAACTACATTTTTTTGAATTGTAGGCTAGGTCTAAACTATACTCATCGCGACGTAACACATAGCGTCACGCCTTTTCCCATAAGGGGTGGCAGAGGCACAATTATGCCCACTTTGAGCCAGTTATTCGATACTCCATTTTGCGTGACAGGGGGCTAGCCCATCGCCGCAGCTATGGAGGAATGAAACTTTCCTCACGATGTTTTTCCATCACTATCTAGAATGTCTACCACTATCTATAATGTACGTAAGATAAATTAATTATCTCATTGGTACATACATGGTCAGGAAACGAACCTGCATCTATTGTGTGAGAAGCAAGCGTGAAAACATTAGACTACGAAGCTCTTCTCTCTTCGCGATTCTCCTCAAATTCTTACAACAGAAAAGAAAAAACATTACAAAAAATATTTTCCGTTCAGCAAAATGCACGTCTCGTAAGAAGTATTATTAATAATCCTACAACAAATTAATATATAAGTATCTCGAATTTATGTATGTATGAGTGTATGTTTTATTGAACACTCCAGAGTCTATTAAACGAACTGCGTATCGATGTTGTGGCTTTGTGTGAGACTAGACTAACAAGTCGTATCGCACTCAATATCTCAGGGTACACATGCTACAGACAAGATAAGCACCGCAACGGTAAGGGTCAAGGCGTTGCACTTCTGGTCAAAACTGACTTACCACACTTACTCCTAAGTACACCTCCAACCAAAAACCTCGAGGCTATAGGTGTCAAACTTACTACTGTCGATAGTGCCATTGAAATATATTCCGTATACCAGTCCCCTAGCCCAAAAATTCCCCTTCTGACCAGCGACCTTGACATACTACTAAAAACAGGTATAAAGGTACTCATTATGGGGGATATAAACGCTAGACACGAACTTTGGTCACGCGGTTCTAACAATACTCGCGGAAACCTCCTTTTTAACCACATGATGGCTAGAGACTACACTATCTATGCACCGTCCTCACCAAGCTTGGTTCATTACCGTCACGATCTTCAACCGTCTACACCTGACCTTGTTTTGGCAAATAACATGTACAACATTGAAGACATAAAATGCATCCCCGCCCTTTCATCAAACCACCTACCGGTATACCTCCAAATTAAGTCTGCTTTTAAACGCAAAGTTGTCAAACGGTTTAACTACACCAAAGCCAACTGGGCTGGGTATAGATCTTATCTAAACAACCATATAAGTCTAACCACGCAGACTTTCCGGAATACAAATGAAATTAATATTATTATTGACAATTTAACAACTAACATCTTATCAGCAAGGGACGCCCATGTTCCCCTTGTAACAATTAAAGAAAACATAAATTCCCTACCACGGAAAGTCAAGCGCTTGATTACATTCAAAAATCGCCTCAGACGTCATTACCAACTAGAAGCAAACTCGCAAATTCGCAAAAACTTAAGGACCCAAATAAACTTTCTTGACAAAAACATCGATAAGGCTATTCGTGACCACAATGACAGAATGTGGAAAAACAAACTCCTTAAAGTGGTTAACCCAGGCTCTGACCTATGGAGACTAGTTAAATCAGTCAAAGCCACTCACAATTCTGTTAACATTCCCCCGCTTAAGCGTAGAGACGGTACTGTTACCACGGACCCACGTGAAAAATGTGAAGAGCTAGCCTCAGCCTTCCATGAAAACATGTGCCTAACTGGCAACTGGGTAAACGAAGACGCTGACACCAAAGTCCGTTCTGCTATGTCTGTGTTTGAAAGCCACTCAGCTGCCGGTCATTTCTGTCCTGTTAAACCTAGTGAAGTTTGGCGATACACACGTAAACTCAAAACCCGGAAAGCCCCAGGTGCTGATAACGTAGCTACTTGTCTAGTGAAAAGTCTTCCTCAAAAAGCCCTAGTATTACTAACCAAGATCTTCAACGGTTGTTTGGCTCTTGCTTTTTACCCACCGGCCTGGAAGAGCGCAAAGGTCATAGCCATCAAGAAACCGGGCAAAGACGGATCCATACCCGTCAGTTACCGACCTATCAGTCTCCTGTCAACACTGGGTAAACTGTTCGAAAAAATTATCAATGCACGACTCCTAAGAGCTACCGCCTCTATCATTATTGACGAACAATTCGGTTTTCGAAATGCACACTCAACAGTCCATCAACTTGCCAGACTAGCTGAGAATGTAGTCCAAGGTCTGAACCAAGATGAGTCAACCGGTATGTTTCTACTGGATATTGAGAAGGCCTTTGATACGGTATGGCATGAAGGACTCTTATACAAACTCATGAAATGCAATGTCCCTCGCAGTTTAGTAAAAATTATCCAATCTTACTTATGTGAGCGCAACTTTAAAGTCTATCTGGACAATGATGTCACTTCTTCTAATCGTTGCGTACCTGCTGGTGTCCCACAAGGTTCTATCCTTGGACCGTACCTGTTTTTGTTGTACATAAACGATATACCGACTCAGGTCAGGACGAGCCTAGCTTGCTTTGCCGACGACACCGCTTGCTTCACGACTTCTAACGATACGGATTTGATCATAGGCCGACTTCAGCTGGCAATAGAACTTTTATGTGAGTACTTTGCGAAGTGGAAGCTCAAATTAAATGCTGCCAAGACAGAAGCTATCATATTTACGCGCAAAAGGCAACTGCCCACTAAAACGTTAACAATCGATGGTCATATCATACCCTGGAGCAAATCGGTAAAGTATCTAGGTCTCGTCCTGGATAAAGAGCTAAACTGGAGCCAGCACGTATCTATCATCAGAACAAAGGCCATGAAAGCATTCAACGCTCTAAGTCCCCTACTAAATAGACGATCAGCACTAAGTCCCGGGACTAAATTGGCTTTATACACCACCCTGATCAGACCCTGTATAACATACGGATGCCCCGTGTGGAGTAGTACCTCCAATTCAAATCACAACCAACTACAAATAATTCAAAACAGAGCTATCAAAATTGCTTTTAATACACCTTTCCGAACAAATCTTAACAAAATTCATGAACGTATACATTTTCCCCTGATCTTTGATTTCATAATTAAACTAACAAAAACATTTTATAAAAACTTAAATGAAAACCACCATAATCAATTAGTTTTAACTATCGGTAGAACAAAACCAAAATCTAACAAACCTGGCAAAAGTCGATATCGATATTTAATACGGCTACCACATCACTACGCGCTCGACAGCAACGACTTCGCACAACCACAACCGGTTCCCATTCGCAACCGCCCGGGCGGCCGGCCGGCCGGCACAGCGAGGCGAGCTCGCGCCGCTCACTGCCGACCACCCGATGTCTAGGTACTTACCTAGTTCCAAAATATTGTATGACCAGACTTGGAGACTGTGTTTTCAATCACCTTCTATATTGAGTTTTTTGCCAGTGTTTAGTACCATATATTATGTTCACTGAATCAGTGCTGCTGTTAGATGTTATTTACAAATCTTTTAATTATATAATTGTTTGTTACTAAAGTTACGTAGGTAACCCTTACTTGTGTAAGGCTAAGTTCATTATAGGCTAGTCTATAGAATCTTGCCGGCTCTCGCCGCGCAGAACCAGTAGGTAGGTAGATGTAAATAATTGCACACTCAAACAAAGTGGGCAAATTCTAGTCTACGTGTATTCCTTTTACACCAGCACAGATTCGATCTTATTGTTTTATTATAGTTACCTCCTGTAAAAAGTTTTAAGAGGCAAATTAATGCCTGCTAAATGTACCTAAGTGTTAGATGTTCAAATAACCTAGGATGACATATGTACACTAGGGTATTAATATTACTGTACCGTATTTTTAAATAAAGATCTTTAAAAATAAAAATAAAATAAAATATTGAACACTTAAAATGAATTAATGTTGAGGACAAAAACTTCATACTTACTTGTAAGTTCATCAAACAAAAGTGGAATCATTACGATAAGAATATACTCAGACATCTCAAAGGCATTCCGATCCGCCCAAAAGATTCGGCCATTGTGTTGTTGTTGACTGTTTAGTGCACATTAGGCTTCAACTATACTCACACGCAACCGACATAGATAATCAGCGTTGTAGGCCCGTATGTATGCACGGGTAGCTACCTGGAGTCTTACCATGATTGTAATACCGACATCTAAGAATATAATCGCTTTTGAAAAATATACCGCTCACAACACGATTATTTCTCTCGAACCGACTTTTAGTATGAATTTGCTTGTTTATGCGTTGTTCTGATTGGTCTAGGTCAGAATTATATGATAAGGCTGCCGTATGCACCGTCTCACAGTATGACGGTCACTCAAGTCGTGCACATCTGACAACATTAAACATTAAAACTTAAGCGGCACTTGACATTTCATATTGATGAATTTAGTTCTCGGTTGGACCACCCCGTCAACAGTATGAAACATCTTTGGCATGGTACTGTCCATCATTTTGGAAAATCTTCATTTTTGCGGCCGCAGTCGATGGATTCCTTCAATATACTTTTCCGACTTCTGAGCTAAAAATAGCACCTTCGCCGCTTGATTTCGAGTTCTCAGGCGGAAAAATTCTATTCCTAACTCGTTAGAAAAAGCTTTTTACGAACCTCGCTACGACCATCGCCTTCGGCTCGTGCCGTAAACTTCTCGGTTCGTAAATATAACCCTTTGCGAACTCGTAGGAAATGTACTATTATAATAATTTGCGAAAAATATAACAATGCATTTGTAATGTTGATAACTTCAAAAGCTATTTTGAATCGTTATCTTAAACACTGTGCCCCTGGCTTTACACAGAATGTGCATGCGCATCCCACACATCTTAGTTACTCCGTGTACACTATAACCTCGTGTTCCTTGGTGTTTTTATTATTGTAATGTAATATTTAAGACTGTGGGCGAGGAATCTTTAGAAACCTACACCTTGTTGGACTATGTCAATAGATTAAATACTCGTAAAATGTTGTGGGATGGGATGACCCTTTATTGCATCTTTTGTTCGCTATGGTGTTTGGATTGATGACCAACGACTGTAAAATGATTGTACACATCAGTGTCCATGTGGGCGTGCAGAATGTGTGAAGTTCCATAGATGATAATTTGTATTTTCATGCAATCAATCCTGTTTTACTGGTACGAATGTGGAAATCCACGTATACATAGGATGTTAGTGATGTGTTCTAAAATATTCTAATAAATTGAGATCTAAGGCTTCATGTTTAGTGATATAATTTTCCGAATGCAATTCTAGGCCACAATCATCGTGGAATCTTTTGTCACTTCATGTGAAGACTGCTTCTCACACACCAAATTGTAACTTAGTTACTCGACCTCATAAAAGCTAAAAAGTGGAAAGATCCGGCCAATTGCAAAGATTGACCTCGACGTTACCATTTTCGAATTATGTTCAGCGAAATTAATTTAAATCGAACTCTATTTTCATTTAACACTTACGTTCTGTAATGGTCCTCTATCCGCCACAAAGGTTAACTTCATTAGCTGCTAAGATGACCTCAGAAACCATCGTTTTGGAAATAATGAATAATATACTTTACTCGGTATTTGTTTACTGAGAGATTTATATTTGCATAATAAATTGATCATCCAAGGTCCTAATATCGCACCTTGGGGCAATCCAAAATTGAACTCACATACGGAGATCACTGTACTCATAATTTCAGAAGGCATATACACAAATTAATTAAAAAAAATAATGAGACGAGTGCAGCTGTCCAAATATAGGTATTTCTGAATCTCAGGTCTGAATAAAGCTTTGTTCTCACTAGGTTGGCAGAAATTATTTCGCTTCCGTATATATTTGACAATTCGATAGCATATGGAAACATGACATTCGACGCATACTGTCGTAATAACAACAAAGGTAATGTCGGAATGTAAGAACATTTTGATCCGTCATTGTCAGTTAAAATCTCTAAAGCTAATTGTGTAAAATCCCCTCAACTTATTGAAATCTGTTAAAACCTTACCAATTTATTCAATGTTAGGCATATAAAGTTACCCATTAAACTACCCCAGATTTTATGCTTTGGTTCACCGATTTATATATGACATTGGTAACGAATTAACACGCATGTAATAACTACAGTTGCGCAAGCGACTTGGTCTAGTTATCGTCTTCGGTCTGTTGTGAAATCAGCTTCGGTTACTAACTTAGGTTCTAGTATCAGTGTAGTTGATTGTTCGTGGAAGAAGGCGTCCTTCCATTAATTTTGTTTGTGTAAAAATGCAAGGAAGGAAGCCCTAGATCATTTGAAATGAAGCTATATGTTTTTATTTTAAACCCCCGACGAAAGAAGACAACAAAATAGTGACAACTATAGAAAAATATATAGGTGTTATATTACATTGAAACATTGAAAGATATTTATTGTTAATAATACAATTGTAAAAAATATATTAGTACAAAATTACATCAGTTGAATTTAAATGGCAAATTATAATAATAATACATAATGTGATAATTTCAGCTCATTCAGCAGCATTCAGGAGTTTCTAGGAACTCGGCAAATAAGTAGAAGGTTGATCGACAAGCAAGTATTTTAGTAGCTTTTTAAAGCAAGTAGTGTTGAGCGCAGTACTTATATTTTCCGGTAGACGATTGTACACTGTCGGACCCATGACGTGAGTCATCTTCGATGACTTGGCCAGGTGAGTTTGTGACCGTTGCGGGTTGCGTGCTGGCGAAAATGTATTATTTTGGATGTAACTTTTTAGGTACTCAATTTGGTAAACAGTTAAACATAAGTCTTCATATTATTAGGTGAAGTCGTGCCTCTCATGATATGATGATGGGGTGGCATCTGAGAATCCAGAATACATCTGGATCATAGTACAGTTCTATCAAACGTGGACATTTCGCGAAGTGGATCTTTATAAAATAACTAAACAAATGAACCACTTTGACCAAATGAGAAGTGAACCAAGCACGACAAAACAGTGTTATAAGTTTGAAGAGTCGATGTGTCCGCGTGAGTGCGTATCAGTATTTTGCACCCTAGCCTATCAAATGGGTGGACTTATTTGAATGCGGTCTTTTCACAATTCACTGGTATGGTTCTTAGATATGTTTAATAAAAATCGATAAAAAGTGATTCGACAGAGAACAAGGAAAGAAGACCAAATTTTTGACTTTATAAGATTTCAGGAGGTCGCTAGTGTGGGGCACAACATTTGTTGACACCTTAGCGCCAACCCACTTACCAGCGACCTCTTCAGGAGCAAGCGAAACGGCGGAATCTACGGAGGGTCTCAGGCGGCGCAAATAGGCCGCCCTAGGTGAGGGGCTACTTGTGCCGTATGGCGTGGAAACCCTCGGGATGTGGGGGCCCGAGGATCTCTATAAGGAGATCTCAAGGAAACTCTTCTAGTTGGCCTACTTCGCTCAGTAGGGCCTAGGCTATACAACAAGGCCGTGGCCTAGTTATGTTCGCACATCGGAAAAGATCGTGCGGTTAGCATCATGTGGCCGAGGCGGGTACTGGGCGGGTGTCCGTTTTTAAGTGGCATTTGTTTCGGCCGCTTCCGTGTTTCGGATGACACGTTAAACTGTTGTAACACTTCTTAGTGTTACCCTACGCTACACTACCCTACATAACGAACCCCTGTACAAAGTTAAATGACTAGGTCCACCGGTTCGGGCTGTGTTTTGTCGATCAGCCAGTCAAATAGCGCTTTAGTAAGTAGATAGAAGTTTTTGTTGATGCAGTTTTGCATTTTGTCCAAATCGAAGTTATGGTTCCTTACAACTTCGATTTGGACAAAATGCAAAACTGCATCATCACATTTTCCTAGCTGGGAATCAAACCCGCCGCTTTTGAAAAACAAGCATTATAGCCGAAGAGGTATTATTACACTGTCCGATAATGTTGCTATTAAAGATCAATTTCTGGGAAGTATTGTCTTATGGCAAAACAGTGGGAAGTGTTCATTTTCTAAAAAAAACGTCATTCGAAACTGGTCACAATCTCACAATTGTAAGCGAAGATTGTTTTTATTGAGAATTGTACTCGTATGGTGTGTATGGACATTGAACCATTTTAATAAAAAAAAATGATGAACCAAACCTGGGTGGCGTCTTTTAAAAAGGTTGCTGCAATGGTGCGCTCTGTGTTACACAAACGAAACTGGGTTACTTTTGAGCACAAATGATACATTTAACATCATGTTTTGGCAACACTTTTAAAAAGGCGCCAAAAACGCCCTTAGGCCTTATTTAACCTTATCAGCAACACTATCGAATGATATAAGAATACAGTGTTTTTTTTTATCTGCGGGTTCGATTCCCGCCTAGGAAAATACCTAAATATAGTGTCAAAACCGATATCATGGTTCTTAACAACAAAAAACTTCTATCTCTCATAGTTTCCGAATTCACCCTACTGACCCTTCGAAATGGGCCGCCGTGTATTAAAAAAAAATACATTTATACACAGGCACACACATTGCGTCTGACCCACATGCGACATCGCACACATACAAACATCCAAGACCTGGGGATTTTTTTTCTTTACCCTACTTAGGGATCGAACCCGGGACCTCTCGCATGGTAGGCAGAGCCACAACCGCAGCGGTACAGATACATCACATACATACCTACATCCAAGACCTGGATTTTTATTTTGTTCCTCAGAGCCGGAATTCGAGCCCGCGACCTCTCGCAGAGCCTCGGACCAACTTATACGGCAAGAGGTGTAACATCTATTTCAGTGACCATTGAAAATGTTTACCGATACAGGTATTCAATGACTCAATTAATGGCAGTCAAAAACTAGGGTTTTTTTCGCCAGTCATGTGTATTATAGGTTTCACTGGGATTTCTCTGTATTTGGACAGGGTTATTCTTTCGAGAACCTGGAAATCGTAGTGTTGATTTGTTGCCCGTTGCCACTACCCAGGGGGAATGTGCAGGGCTGTGGGATCCAAGTGTTTCGTGCGGACGTGAGCAACTATACCCCCCGACACATGTATCACGGCAGCTTGAATGAGAAACAAAATCAATAAAATCATTGTAAAACCGGCCATTACCGTCAACAATAAAACTATTTGTTTTACAATAATCGACAAGTGCAGGAGGTATTCGTGTAGTAGGGGTTCCGTACAGACGGCAGACAGAGTACAGACGCAATGACAAGCTTGATACGCGCACAGCATACACACATAGCTATCTTAGTATACAACGATGTACCGACGTAAATTTGCCGAAACGATAGGACGATTTAATTTATTTTGATATTATTAAATTACGAATATAAAACATTGCTACTTACAATTTGATTTCATAAATGTCAATCGAAGTGAACGCGACCATAAATTCGTAGATAGATCCTGGACTTCTTGACAAGAACATTCCAAATAGCAAGAGATGTAGAGAAGAGGCAAAAAATTATGTTTGCTAAGTATATGTAAATATCTACAGTGATAAAGAAATTGAGTTTGAGTTTGATGGACAAACAGACAGCCAAGGGATTCCCATTAGCGTAGGTAACCCTAAAAACCCACAAAGGCCAGTGAAAATCGTCCCATGCGCCGGCGCGGCGCAACATGCAGCATTGTTCGGTAGAGGAAATGCCGTTTCCATTGTGCCACTGTGTGTACAGGAAACCGATTGCGTATTGAATAGACAGAGGATTCGACTACAAATAGCAGTTGCAAAGCGTTTACATCTAAGCGATATTTATAGCCATGAGAATAATCTAGGACCGCTTTTCCAGGGTGGGGAGACAGAAGCACAGATGTGCGCCTACTGATAATGGAAGATCGAGACATAGGTAACTAGTAAGATATAAAACCGAAGCCTATTCTGCAATTTTTCCCGAAAATTGTGTAAATTGACAACCTTACATTAAACGTCAATTTGACATTAACTGCGAAGATTAAAAAATGAGGGGGCAGATTCCGGAACCAATCATGGTTGAAGACGAATAAGGAGTTCCAATATGAAGTTATAAGGGGTAAATTAATCATGAAGGATAGTTTGGAGGTTTGGATGGAAAGGTTGATTGACTCCGCATAAGGTTGCAAGACAATATGGTAACATAGAGTTATCACCTCGTAAATATACAGCAATTTAAAGCGAAACATAAAGGGGAAGCGTTAAATCAAAAGATGAAGTCTCAGAATGGAGCCTTGCGGTACACCCACTGAAGTGTGAAGAATTGCAATTATTTTCACAGCCCTCATGCTGTGAATTGCCAATCTGTTCCAAGAGTGTGATTAATTTAACATAATATTATTGTACACAAATCGTGATTATTCTATACAAATTGTATAATTTTCCCAACGTACTATCATAGAGTAATAATATTACTATCCAAAGCTTACGTGTGATTTCGTAACTCTAAAACGAGTTTCTCAACTTTCTATATTCGATTTGTATAAAAATATAACGTGACATCGAACAAATTAATTCTGTTGTCGGATAGGAAGGTCAGTATTTCGTCATGATGACGAGCAAATGTGGATATCGGAGTCTATTGATTGTATTGGCATCGGACAATGATCAAGTGATTGGAAGATTCACTTGCGAAAGTTACCATTGTTGGCATCGTTGATGTATTTTTGGCAGATTATTATTGATGGTAGTCTTGGGTATTCAAGGTCGCAGTCTATAGAAATTTCCCATTGACAAGCATGGAGCGTGACCCTACCCAAATGTGATACTGTAACATTTGTATGGAGCAGACCTTGAAAGTAATGCGACGGACGAGCTTTTGATTAACTACAACATTGTATACAAAGATGTTATGTGTCGCAATTTCAGAAAATTAAGGTCCAACTGATTTAATAAAAACTTAAAATGAAGAGCATTAACATATATGTTATGTATGATCTTGGTACATTGAAGACACGTAGAACTTAATAAAGGGTAGGGTCTCATAATTGAGGAAATAGTGCGGGATAACATGACATAACATAGCGTCAAGCCTTTTCCTATACGGGGTGGCAGAGGCACAATTGTGCCCGCATTGAGCCAGTTATTCAATACTTCATTTTGCGTGACAGGGGGCTAGCCCATCGCCGCAGCTATGGAGTAATGAAGGTTTCCTCACGATGTTTTCCATCACCGATAGAACGTT
The DNA here is from genome assembly GCA_949825045.1 of Argyresthia goedartella. Taxonomy (NCBI): domain Eukaryota; kingdom Metazoa; phylum Arthropoda; class Insecta; order Lepidoptera; family Argyresthiidae; genus Argyresthia; species Argyresthia goedartella. The sequence goes on from OX463815.1 coordinate 12,730,856, forward strand.
CGTATAATGAACTTAAGATAAATCAATTATCTCATTGGTACATGGTCAGGAATCAAACCTGCATCTTGTGTGAGTAGCAAGCGTGAAACCCATTAGACCACGGAGCGGAATCGGTACATGGTCAAAACGGCACAAACCACATCCAATACTTGACAACCTGCGAACCATCGCAAATTATGGAAATCAACACGGAATGGTGAACAGAACACAACAATGAAAACACTAATCTTAATGGTTATCGTGCAATATAGATTAAGTATTCAGAGCTTTAATGGCGAGGGTTGACAAAAAAATGACTTTGAAGAACACAGTATAGAATCAGACAGAAACATACTTTTCAATATTTTTCGGTAGAATTACAGAATTACAATCATACGGTCATACATATGACAAAAACCCCCTTACTACCTAGGCAATTGAAGGATCTGCACCAATATCTTAATGACTAATGCACAGCAATTTGTAAGACGTCTCGCATTTTCTGTTGTTAAGCGATTCGCAATTCTAAATTAAATACGGGTTAGAAAGAACATTAAGAAGTATACGAAATAAGTATGAATGAAATATGCATTTGAATTAGGAAACATGATTAAACCTTAGTACTGTTTGAAACTGATTTATCAAAACAAACAAGTACCAGGCATCATTAACTCAGGCGTTTACAAGGTGTTGTATCAATTTTGGCATTAATTACTTGCATCCGAAGCCAGAATACTTAACCTCAATGTTTTAAGCGTCCGTGTTTCAGACATGTTTCGATTTATGATTTTTATGACTATTACAAAAGGTTTATGATCTTTAAAGCTCTTTCGGTTGTGTAAGTTTGGCACTAAAGTTATAAGTACCTACCTATACAACACATGGAAGATTTGGGAATAGAGGTCTATGCAACTAGAATGGGTGATAATATTGATGGTTCAGGAACTAAACTTTAGAGCCAAGCTAGCCGTTCGAACAGTTTATAATTGCAATTTAAAAAACTATTTTTTCGTGAACTCCTACGCTGATGACGGCATAGAGTCCATTTCCGACTCCTACCAAAAAATGTGATGTTAAATAGCATTACATTTTAAATACACACTGGACAAATTGTATAATTAAGCAGTAGTCGGTAGGTTCTTAGTTTAGTAATAATTTTATTTGCTAGTGTAAATCCAACCACATTATGGATAATCGAAAGCACGCTGAATGCGGTTCAATCAGGTAAGACCTATTATGCCGATTTGATTTCTGAAGACCTAAAAATAGTATATGTAATAGTAGTAAAGATATTGTAAAGAATGTTCCTCTTGTTTGGAAGACTTGATGCCACCACAATATAGGTGATAGCTTTGTTGTATGTCGTGTAATCGTAAATCTTCTTTAGCGATTATGGATAATTGGATATGCGTTGAAGTATTTAGACTATCGCTCTTCGTTCTGTAGTGTAAATGCTTGACTTCTTCCAATGATTCCTATGGATTATGTGCAGTGCTTAGAGAACTGTTTCTCAATGCTGTTACTAAAGGGTGCAAAGATGCCAAACATACCTGATAAGACACCTGCTTTCCCTTCTTTCCGTTGTTCAGAATGCTCGTCGGTCCTGGCACTGTCCTGGTCCACTTCCTCTAAAGATCCAGAGAGTTCCACATCCTCAAGCCTCGCCTCCTGAACCAGCACAAGACACGCAGCCGCTATCAGGGAAATCCTCAAAAACACCCGCATTTTAAACGCAAATCACGACGTTACGGGGTAATATCCAGTGCTGCCATATCGAAACACAGAAATTAAGACTGAACAGTCACATTTTCGCGATTGCAAGTAGTAGAAACGTCTCATTCAATGACATGCGTGTTCATGCATTCAAGCATTGTAATAAACACACTGAAACACTTGAAAATGTGGCACAATTCACATTTACTGACAACACAAACAGAATTGGAACAAAAACGACGGTGGTTTAGGAAAGTTTTCGATTTCGTTTTTAAATATTCGAAAGTGAGTAAGGCTCTGTTGAACACGCGCGCTCGTCACTTTGCCGCGGCTGTACTAAAGCCTCATTGGTCGAGTCTCTCGATCCCCTCCCGTTATAATGCCCTGCGCAGTCGCACGGGCCTTCGACATCAACAATCAACAACCGGCAATAACAGTATTGGTTTCTAATGATCGACGGATAGGTTATCGGTGATAACGGCGGTTAGTGCATGCATTTCCTGTTTTAGAAAGAAATTTATTCAATTAGTGATAATAGAACTTGTTTGGATTCATGATTTATTTTCGAGGTTCAACATCAACTCTCAAAACTCTGAATAATTTAGCAATATTTTCAGTAAGTTTACAAAAGAATTCTCGATATTGCAATGGTAACGATACCGTCACTGTTTAAAAAGGCTATAAACATAGAATAAAGTACTTAGTTAATAATAAACGATATTCGACTGCTGCTGAGGTGCATGCTGCTCGAGTGTTAGAGTTCTAAATCGTTGTCTAGGGTTCAACCTTAAAATCGAGATTCAATATCAGATATTACTCAATACTTATGTCACAGCTTATGTGCCAAATATTCATTAACACGATTTCTATCCTTCTCCCTCAATCATAATCGCTTTCCCTTTCTTATGCTTGATCAAATGTTTGATCAAAGTTTTCATAGTCGCCAACTTCTTCTTCAGTCTCCTCTTACTTTGCCACATGAGGTTCAGTCTTCTCTTTCTGTCCTCCGCGATGACCTCCAGCCGTCTCACTTTGTGCTTGAGTGCGATGACCTCTTCCGTGTCGGAGGGTTGCACGTCTATTGGTGGTAGACGGGAGATTGTGGGCTCCTGAGGTTGACAGGGCTGGTGGGGATAGAATAAAACTTAGGCAGCTAACATACATACCTAATGGAAATACACGTATTGTATCGGGTATACGGGCTGGCCAGGGCTCCAGGTGGCGTCTTCTGAAAAGATGCCGAGCCGCGTTGTGCCCCACGGGCTTTTCAGAATTTCGAAAAATTGACAAATCATCGTCTGAATAGCCCTTGGGGTACAGCGCCTGCGGCAGAAGCGGCCTCCAGGAGCACACTAGAACCCTACACGTTCAACAAAATATGGAACGATGTAAAATAATCGCAACTTCGTCGTAAGTTGGATTGGAATAGATATATAGTTGGAGCACCAAACAGCTGTATGTATTGTTATCCCTCCCGCACCGTTTACTAAAGCAGTAACCTACGACCACTCAGTTAAGACGCCGCCGCAGTAGGTCAAACAGCCTTTTGTAAATATCAAGTTACGATAAATAGAAGTACTAAAGCAGTTATTTCTTTTGTTGATTTTGCTTGACAGAATAAGTCTCACGAAGTTCTCTTTTTTACAATATATTCTTTACAATTTCGCACCGGATTTGAACTTGTTATTTATTTCATCCAATTTCACACCAGATTTTAGCTTTTTAATTTATTCAATCGTTAAAAAAATGTTATGTTATGTGCTCTGTTAGTCCTCTATATATCGGTGAGAGCGTTTTTTTACATTGGAATTCCTATTCCCCTAAAAGTGGGCTAAAGTTGAGGTAAGCGCTATTGTAGCAAGGAATGAAAACTCACCGAGATATTAATCGCCGGCACAGCAGTCCCGCCCAGCCGTCTCAGCCCACTGGTCGTCAGGTAGAAGTCATTGGCGTCGAAGTGTTCTGAGCAGACCGCACTGGAGTCTGTGGCCTGCCAGCTGTGAGACCGGTTCATTGCGAGCTCCCATGACCGACGCCTGTCTTTGTCCTGGGGGAATCTGGTGAGGTCGTAGCAAAAGGATCCTTAAAACATATCGTCAATTGAAGTAACGGATAGTTTTGTTAATTTCGCCAATGTCACGTGTTGTTAATACTATTGGTGCTGTGAGAACAGTAGACCTCGCGAGCCCTTATAACCATTCAATAACCGAACACTTTTCCTTTTCTCCTGGCTTAGCAGTCATTTCAAAGTTTTGAAACCAACCTACCTATGTTGGAGAGAAAGTAGAAAAGACCCACCCCCCACGAAAATACCCCGAAGTGCTTCCCCCTCCAGTCGCCCCTTTATGATTTATTTTCGCAATATCTTGTGTAGAATGAAGTCCTCAGTAAGCCTTTCAAATTTGATTGAAATCCGTCTATAAATAACGCTACAGCAAACTTCCCCCCTTTTCCCCCAAGCAAAAATCGCGATCGACTAAAAAAATTAAATAAGTCAAGGAACTTGGGTGCCAATTTTCGTCACAATTGGTTGAAAAATGAGACCTGTAGGAGAGACCAGACAGACTGACAGATAGACAAAGGCATTTTTGGCCAATGTGGACGCTTCGTCGCTTGGTTAATAAAAGCACGTGATGTTGGCGTATTGGACGTGACGTGACGTGACGTTCACAGTATTTGGAAAGGTTATTTTTAGGTTAGGTATAGGAGAACCTGCAAATGTTTGTGTTGATTTGTTGCTCGTTAGCACTACCCAGAAGGACCGTGCAGGGCTGTGGGATCCAAGTATTTCCTGTGGACGTAAGCAATTAATCCTCCCTCCAATTATTCCACACTTCAAGCCGCAAATCTCTCAGTCACACCAGCAAGCACCACGTATCATGCACACGTGTATCAACAACATGTTTTTGCTTATGCCCTGGTGATGCCAGAAGGTGACATTTTAAAAATCGCGATGCCTCATAACCAAGTCCAGGGCTCGAAAGGTTTAACGTGGGCACAACTGCGCCTTTCCACCCCGCATGGGAAAAGTCGTGACGTTACTTTTTTTTATAGCGTCGTCTTTCTTTTCCCACTGGCAGAGGCAAAGTTTCCGTGCGTTTAGCCAATTATTCGATAGTAAATTTTGCTTGACAGGGTACTAGCCCATCGCCGCAGCTAAGGAGGAGAAGGTTTCATCAAGGTGTTTCTTCCGAAGGATCTTCATAATTCTTTCATGGTAATCATATGATTGTTTATCTATCTAAGTATAATATTTATCTATATTAGTATGTGTATCGTTGTCTAGTACCCAAGATACAGGGAATCCTAGTTCGGGGCTAGATCAATGTGTGTAAATAGCGTCCAAGGTATTATTATATTATATGAAAATGTTACAAGATAACCGATGACTTGTGATTAAGGAAAGGCGGGCTTATCTTAGAGTTGAAACTTCTTCTATATCAAAAGTTAAAGTAACAATATGATCATAGCCAGTGATCTCATCTTGTGATCCAGCGCTAGCGATTCTCATTGGCTGAGCCTCCAAGCGTAAATCTACCTCTATTAACTTTTACATACGTTTGACGAGCTTTCCATATTGCAGTTTTGACACATATTTTACTACTTAAAGCCGTTGTTAAAATAACAACCGTGTTACTTCAAAAAATAATTAACAAAAGTTTAAACTAAAAAATTAGTCAAAATTCTATACCTTTATCTTTAAACAAGTCCTGAACAGGAGTTTATTTTATTTGTAGTAAGACCCCAAGGGCAAGTCTAAACTAAAATATAAAAAAGATAAAACAAATCCTCTCGTGGTAATTGATAGTATGTATTTATTCATTGAGTTTTAATTTTAACACTACTGAATTACAATCCATTAATATAAAATCTTAATCATTACTAGCAACCACTCCTCTCTATCAGCGCTCTTTCACACTATGTCGCGCGACTACCGCGCCGCTGTCGCGCTGCTCAGAAGCCGCTGATTTAAGCAGCGCGGTAATCTGTGAGTGAATACATGCACCTGCACATTCTTTATTTAACAAATGACAGTTCTGTAAATAAAAGCAAGAGCAACAATGGTGTTTCCCCGTGGAATCTATTTTCGAGACTCCCCGTGTCGCGCGGCGAAAGTGTAGTGTGAAGGAATGTGCGGCTGTTGCGCGTCAGCCGCCCTAATGAGAAACACACTTAGATGTCACACACTAAAATATAGCTTACCTTCCTATTACCACCTAGTATAGTATTATATTATAATCTATGCTATTACTAACTTCATGGGTAAGTATTTTCTCATTGAATTGTTAGCATAGTAGGTACCTTAGCCAAATGGTCAGGCACTACTAATTTTAAAAAAAACTGCCTCTTCATATTAAAATCTTGGCATGTTTTTTCATACATATTATTAACTATCTATAAGTAATCAGTCATTAACTGCAATAAAATTAAATATCAATCAATTATAAGGTAATAAAATATTGTTTTCTTCATCATTTTTTCTTTTTGCCAATTTCCATTATTTGGACTACATAGGGTATATCTAGATTATCTCCAGTTTCTTTTATCATCACAGTGAATTCTTGCCCTGGTTGTAAAATTTTGTTAAAGCGGTAATCTAACCGCTGTGTTCCATCCGCTGAACAAAAAATAGCCACAGCTGGCTGTCTAAACAATTTCTGGGGAACTTTTCGCATATGAATAAGAGGTGCTTCTCTTACACTTCCTGTGTCAATACACTGCACAATCGCCTTTTCTGCTTCTTTGATTTCCTTAACAATGCTTCGGTCATATCTATTATATGACAAATCTAGAACACATACAGGGAGCCCAACCTTTAGACTTTCTTCAGGGAGAGACTGACTTTGTCTAGAAAAGTGTGAAACATTATATCTTTCCATTAGGTATTCTTGATAATCTGCTATTTCGGCAACATAAAACTGGTCCAATAAAGCACCAGACATGGTTCTTACATGTAAAATGGCACCCTGATGAAACATCTTGAAAGTAAAGAATTGTTTTAATGCTCTTGGTACAGAAATCTGGTTTACCGCATTGTGCAGACAGTGAAATGATGCTAGGTCTATTTTGATTAGCATCATTGCTATGTCGTCTGGGCAATTGTTGAACATTTCCACAGAATATTTGCCATTAATGTTTCCGTTGATGACAATCTTTGCTTGTTTGTTACCAATAAACAATTTCATAGCATCAATAGCTTCTGAATCCCATTTGTCATTTAAGGGAATACAATTGAAAAGTTGGCATGTTATAGCGAGTGGTGGTGTACCATAATCATGGTAAGGTTTGAAGATATTACCAATATCCACATTTTCCACAAAACCATAGTCAACAGCATGTATTTTTATATTACATGTAGCATTGTCCAGGTAGCAAATGTCTCCTCTTATGTGATGGTTCTTAATATTAGACATGAAAATTACTGGAGTCTGTAATTGCAAATCAGAGATATATAAAGAACTTCCCGGAGCTTCCAAGTAGGTCATATAATTTCTGTAATCTGTCGGTCGAACATGAATGTTATCTGGGTCGTCAATATGGGTTACATCAACCCAGTGCTCAGAATTTATGCCCAAGTTGAAATGGCTTTTCACAATTCTTCCCAATTCTTTTGAAATTTCAGAGTTAGACTTTCTTTTTGCAGTACTGTCCATGTTATTATCTGTAGAAAGAAATAATAAGCTATGTAGGAGGACTATTCTTCAACAACTACCATCAAAAACTCACTAAGATGGGAATAGAATAGAACCTGCCACTTCCATTGTGATTAGCATTCTGTTTGCTGCACAAGTTGGTTTCAAATTCTAGGCTACACGCCCTGTATATATGTTTATAGTGTTCCTTGTAATAAGAAACTAACCGAGGCAATGTCTTATCAAGTTACGCCGGTGAAAGAAGATGGAATCTAGATGCCGGGTAAATCCTTTCACCATGCAGTAAAAATATTAACTGAACCAGCAAGAAATAAAACTCTTTTGATTATTTAAGAGCCCTTGTGGATGTTTAGACTCGGAACTTCAGCCTAAACAAGAAGAACAACAAAATAAAACAATACTTACCTGTGAAAAGTTATTCCGTCTTTGTTCTTAGATATCTTCCCCGATGTATTCTTGCAAGAAGCGACAGCACATGTAACCATAATATCTTAACAAATTCGATTGTTGAGACAGGTAATGGCAAATTATTCAAAGGAAACCATCGCGTAATAAAATGTAGACAGACAAAACAAATAGCTTGAGTTGATTGATAGCTTGATATGTTTGACATAGAGTACGACGACCACCATGAGATGTCTTATCAAATCTGAATTATTTGTATCTACGAGGGAGACGAAATAAGATGATACCTTTGAAGTAAGAGCGAGACAGAATCAATCATATGGTGAACTTTGTAATTGGTCAGCATTTAACGATATTACGTTCTGAAACCAATGGAAATTTATTACGAATTGAAGTCTGCATAGTGTATAAACCGGCCTTATCCGAGATAAGATGGCCAATGGTTGCGTTAACACTTCCATGCCAAAACTTACACTATACATTAGAATAGGGACGGAGTTCTATTCTTTAGACTACATAATATAATAATTTTGCACGACATGGAAGTATAAAAACGCCCATTGAAAGCCACGGGCTGCGGCGAACATTTGAACGATGCTAAATTCCAAACTAAAGTCCATTTCACGAAACAACTCCCGCAGACTAGGGTCTAGGATTCGGCCTCCATACTCATAGGAACTTAATGTCTGGAATAATTATAAAAAAATATGTAATGTATCCGGTATACCTCCCTATACGTCATATTAAAACATGAAGTGGATTGGTTGCTCTACAAGAGAGATAAATAATGTTGATGATTTTTTTGTATGGGAGAAAACACTTAAAGTAGATTATTTCGGTACTAATTACAACTGATGGGCTGGTGCTCACATGATCTATTATACATGGCATGCTGAACATAATGTCATATAATTCATGCACTTTTCGGTGCAGCTTTGGAAGTAGTTAACTTTTGTAATTTTGAATTTTTAGTATCAGCTTTATCATTATAATCTTTGACTTAATGAGATACAGATGTAGTGAATAATCCTTTCCTTTCGTATTTTCTCGGAAATGTTCGTTTTTGTCTTACTACTTCACTCGCACTCAGTACCCATCGAGAAAACGTAGGGAACGGTCGCATTGCAAGAGGAAGTATCTATATATAGAGTAGTTAATACCACAGAAATATTTTGTTGATATTTATGTTAGATTTTGTGATAAACTTCATGGACTCGTGTATTAATGCAGGCCACCTATATTTATTTATTTATGACTTCAAATTTCACTCTTGTCTGTCATTTTTGTCAATAATAAACATTGATTTTATTCGATTCACATTAACAATTTATAACAGACATGCCGAAAGCACTAAGAAAAGGGAAACGTTTAGATCGGCTAGCCTGCGAAGTTATTTTCAATATTTGTTAATATTTCTTAACTGAAAATGATAAATTCAAACATACCAACTATACTGCTTACTTTTGTAAAGTCCAAAAACGAGTTTCGGAGGCCAGTGGAATTTCTCAACGAACAGTAAATAAAATATTGCAAAAAGAATACATAAATCAATCCACCTCCAATAGTCCGAAGTCGGCAAAGTTGGGTAGACCAAATAAATTATTTTGTCTAGGTCTTGACGATTTTGACTACAACGTTATACGCCGATTAGTGTATAATTTCCATTTGATATACAAACAAGTACCTACAATTAAAGCCCTGAAGTCCAAGTTATCCGAAGCCATAAATTTTAAGGGATGTGACTTTACGCTAAGAAAAATTCTTAGAAAAATGTGATTTCGGTATAAAAACGTTGAAAACAACAGAAAATTACTAATCGAGAAAGATGATGTTCGTTTAAAAAGAGTAAAGTTTTTAGCCGCGATAAATACAGATTGCAAGGGAGAGAGATTGTTTATATGGATGAAACATACACATACCTCACATTTGGCAGGTAAAAGCTGGGCTGACTCGTCAGAAAACGGAGTGAAACAGTTAATTTCTAAAGGACTACGTCTTATAATAGTGCACGCTGATAGTAGAAAGGGGTTTATACCTGGGGCATTGTTAATGTATCAGTCTACTGATAAAACAGGTGACTATCACAACGCGATAAACAATGAAAACTATGAAAATGGCTTCGTAATCAACTCATTCCAAACTTAGCGCCACATTCGGTACTAGAAGTAGATAATGCTGCATATCATAATAAGTACGTAGAAAAACCTCCTAATTCAAATACCAGGAAGCAAGACATGATTGATTGGCTATCCAAACATAACGTTCCGATTGATCCGTCATTAACAAAACTTGAAATATATGAAATTATTTGCAAGTACAAACAAGACTTTGTAGAATACTCTATAGATAAACTTATGAACGAATATGGACACAGCGTACTAAGATTGCCACCATATCATCCTGATTTCAATCCGATTGAAAACATATGGTCTCAAATAAAGGGATACGTATCCAAAAGATACATCAGTATGAATATGACTACTGTGAAACAATTGGTACAGGAAAAGGTTAATATGATTGGTTCCGATGTTTGGGCCAAAGTATGTGACCACGCCATCAAATGCGAAAACGAGTACCGAAAACACGAACCTGAGTTGGAAAATTATATGGCTAGTTTTGTAATCACCGTTCATGAAAACTCTGACGATGATACACCAGAAAATAGTTCTGATTCTGACTGTGATATGGAAGTTGGAAGTATTGTTTCGCATCACACTGTCCACCCCGCTCCTCCTCCTCTTATCCCGCTGTCATAATCGAAATCGTTCATCCAATCAGAAAATCATATTTATTTATATTAATTTCTCTGCTGGTTTGTTTTGTTTTATGTTGAGGTGTCTTTTTTGTTATGTCATAGAATTTTTAATTAATTACAAAAATTTATTGTTATAAAAAAGGTCTGCAAAATCCTACTGTAGTTTTAACTTATAGTTAGACTTTTGGGGTTCCAATCCTTATAGAATCATTAGATCATCCCAACCGGAATTTGGTTTTTATCAGTGCGTTTTATTGAAATAAAACGTCCTCAGTAACTAGTTATATTTTTGTTTACCTAACGAATTCTTTATATGATAGAATCGTGGTGGTTTTAACATCTCAGTGTAATATGCGTCAAACGGGCAATTTGACATTTGACATTGATAAATAAAGTATGCGATTTATTTGATACCTACACGTAATACAGTAATTCATAGACACATCGGCACCATTCGGGTGTTATCGTTGTTCCGAGTTTTGCCGATAGGAAAGGATTATTCACTACATCTGTACCAGCCGATCTCTTTGAGAGTGAAAATACCATAAAAATAACAGAAATGCAAATAAAGTTTATAAGTTATATTATTTTATTCTTTTGATATGGAAATTACAATATGTTAATATAATAATTAATAATAGCTTGTTAAAAAAGTAAAAAAAAAATAAGGCAAAATACATCAATAACAATAAAACTGTCATTAGTCAACAGTCTGCTAATGATCTTTATGAACAATAATACAGGTAATTTAAATATGTATAGATATACCAAATATTTGGGTAATCTCATAGAATTAGAAACTATGTAGAAATCACAAATATATAGGTAATCTCTTAATTTAATGACATGATTCGTCATACCTATACAACATACTGCAACAAAAACACAAATATTACTATGATATAATAAAAGACGTTAAGGACAAAATGAAAAAGTGAGTCTTAGCTTAGTCATAATCACAGTCCTCTTTATCAGAGTACATCAATGATGCTGCTGACATTAATGGTGTCATCTTTTCCTCCAAATTCTTAGGCCATATTATGTCTTTTCCCAACCATGTTTCAAACTTCTTGATAAATGTATGCCTCGCACGGCTAAACAAGATCTACTTTTGTTTCAAAGCGCATGTATAAGTCTGGCAGAATTGTTTCAATTCTTTCTTTTCACTTTCTGATAAGTTAACCGCATTCACAAAAACTTCAAATAATACCTACACTGGGCTCTGAGAAACAACTGTTATTTGCAACAAACATGAAAATGTCCAAATTGGTTACAAATCCTTCCATTATAACGCGGAAATGAATAGAACGTATGAAGTATAGTAAGCGCTTGCAAGCGCGAGAAACAACTGAATTAACCCATCTTAATTGTCCCTATATATATTGCAATTCCCTTCATTAATGTTTGTCATTAAACTTGAAACTAAACCATTACTATAACGAGCTGGTTAGTCATTCAATCTAATTTCTTTACTTCATTATTATTCATAAAAACCAAACACGGGCTATTAACTAGCAACATCCCCAAAGTTATTACAATGGGCTATTAACTAACGACATCCCCAAAGTTATTGATGAGTACCTAGTACCCCAAGTACCTAGTATTCATGTTTGCTGCATTCTACCTATGAACTACATCTCATTATGTTGAACATAAACGAATACGCTCATACTAAATATTCAAATTTTCAAAAGTTAACTACATCCAAAGCTGCACCGAAAAATGCATGAATTAGATGACGTTATATTCAGCATGCAATGTACAATAGATCATGTGAGCACCAGCCCATCAGTTGTAATCAGATCCTAAATAATGTACCTACTTTAAGTGTTTTCTCCCATACAAAAAAATTATCCACATTATTTTTCTCCAGTGTCCCCACCTTAGGGTATTTTCCCCTAGATTTAGGGGATTTTTAAAGATTTAGGGGATTTTTTAGGGTATAAAATTATTTAGGGGAATATTGAGAGTAAAAAAATATGTCGGGGATTTTTTAGAGAATGTTTTGATTTTCAGTTCGCAAAAAATAATAATGCGTGACTGCGTGTATCCGAACGTAACGTAAAATTGTGTGGTGATGTGCCGTTCTCGATGTATGATTTTAAGAAAAAAAACACTGAACAGTTGGAAGAAATGGAAACCCAAACAATGGACGCATTCCATGAAATAACATTGGGCGTGTGATTGGGCGACAGTTGGAATTAATAGGAGCAGACGAAGATTATATGAACTCTATGAAGAGAAATCATATAACAAAAATACGGCCTTTCTAGGTTATGTTCGTAGTTATTCAAAAATGTTTAAACGCGTTTGTGCCGTAGCTAAATCTAATTTCATTAAAAACAAAATTGAATCTAGTAGCAATGTAATGAAAACGACTTGGCAAATTATAAACAGAGAGACTGGAAAGGCCAAAGCTACACATAATAACTTCAAGCTTAAGATAGATAATCAATTGCTAAGTACAGACCTAGAAGTAGCAAAAGCTTTCGAAAATTTCTTTACGGACATTCCAGTTTCAACAACCAAGTCTTTAAATTCATCTCCCGCTGCTGCTGAATCTATACTTAAACAAAACTTTGAGGAATGTAAAACAGATATTAAATTTAGGCACGTAAATAATGAAGACATTGTAAAAGCGTTTAAATCCCTGGAAATGAAAAAGACAGCTGACGCCCATGGTCTATCAGTAAAAATTATTAGTTCCATTGTAGATTGTATTGCACCTCACCTTTGTTGTATATTTAATCATTGTATAGATAATGGTGTGTTTCCTGACTTGATGAAACTAAGTAAAGTTATACCTTTATTCAAAGCTGGTAGTACATCAGACCCCACCAATTTTAGACCCATATCGATACTACCAACGCTTAGCAAAATATTTGAAAAACTCATACTTAATCAATTGCAAAGTCATTTTTATCTCAATAATTTAATTCATATTGCTCAGTTTGGTTTCACAAAGGGTCGTTCAACAGCCGATGCTGGTGTTGAACTAATCGACAATATTTTTGATACCTGGGAAGACGCAATGGATGCAATAGGTGTCTTCTGCGATCTATCCAAGGCTTTTGATTGCGTCCATCATGACACTCTTGTCAGGAAGTTACGCCATTATGGTGTAAAAGATCAGGCACTTGGCCTTCTGGAGTCATATCTAACAGATAGGGTTCAGATGGTCGATGTTAATGGGAAAAGATCACCTGGGTCTTCAATAAGTATGGGCGTACCGCAAGGTTCAATTCTTGGTCCTTTCTTGTTTTTAGTATATATTAATGATTTACCTTACCTTGTTAAAGCAAAACATGGGTTAGTATTGTTTGCCGATGATACTTCTTTGATATTTAAAGTTAAAAGACAGCAATCAAATTATGACGAGGTAAACAATGCTATCTCTAGTATAGTGAACTGGTTTACTGTTAACAATTTATTACTTAATGAAAAGAAAACTAAATGTATTAAATTCGTGTTACCCAATGTGAACCCGGTAACTACAGACATATTTATAAAAGGACAGAGATTGGACCTTGTGCAGTCGACTGTCTTTTTGGCCATTACTTTAGACGCCAAACTACAATGGGATCCTCATATAAATAAATTGTCGAACAGACTGAGTTCGGCAGCGTTCGCAGTTAAAAAAATTAGAGCTCTTACCGACGTAGACACCGCTAGACTAGTCTACTTTAGTTACTTTCATAGTCTAATGACCTATGGTATTTTATTGTGGGGTCACGCTGCGAATGCTAATGGTATATTTATTCTGCAGAAACGGGCTGTTCGTGCAATTTATAGATTAGGGCCTAGAGTGTCACTAAGGGAAAAGTTTAAAGAAATCAATATTCTGACATTTGTGTCTCAATATATCTATGACAATCTTGTGTATGTAAAAAGAAATATAACTAATTTTCAGAAGTACAGTGATATACACAATGTTAATACTAGAAATAAAGACAAGTTGGTTGCTTATGTAAGCCGACTACATAAAATTAGTAATTCTTTTAAAGGCAATTGTATACGCTATTACAATAAGGTCCCTACTGATATTAAAAACTTACCTTTAGACAAGTTTAAAATAATAATAAAACAGAAATTGTATAAAAAAGGTTACTATAGGATATCTGATTACTTAGAGGACAGATGTCCATAGGAATAGATTGTTTGAGTAACAGGCTGTTTCGATATATAATTAGCATTCATTTTGTAATTTGACAATATTTTATTTAAAAAAGGAAACGCAAAAGATGCGACGACTGTGGAGTTTCTTCGGTGAGCTCTTCTCCACAGATTCCGCCATTGTGTTAGTGAACTCACCCAAAAAAATGTAATGACGGATCTAAGTGATGTAACAACATCCTATGGAAATAAATGATTTTTGATTTGATTTGATTTGATTTGAACATAGTGTGTAATTCTCCTCAATTTGTGTTATATTGGGTGCTTACCTATGAAATTGGCGAATTTTTCTTACAGATTCAGGAGTTCATAATTCGAGTAATTCAATAGATAATTCCAGTTTTTTTTTATTGTTTTAAAATTAATTTCAATATTTTACATCTACTTATTAAATTTTCTTTTAATTTTCAGTTTGATAACTAAAATGTTATCTTCAAAATCAGTGCCTCCTAAATGTCATCCATTTTCATGATAATATTCGTAATATTTTTTTACATTTGACACTTTTCAAAAATTATATATGTCGCAGAAGGGTCAGGACCGATGGCTGAGGGCGTCCCTAAGGATGGGTGTGATGGGTACTCGAGCATTGGAGACAATAGCTTCGTTATAGCACAGTTTATTAACTTTAGGCCACGAATCATGTACTCACAGTATATATTCACAGAATAATAATAATAATAATAATAATAATAAAATCGTTTATTTCAGGTGATTACACCCATAGAATTTCAAATTACAAATTAAAATGAATACAATACAATTACAATTAAAATGAATAATTAAAATAAAAATTAAAATTAAAATGATGCAAAAGCAATTACAATATAAAAAATGGTGCAATAGCAATTATTGTCAAGATTATAAATAAGCATTATTGTACAGCACATTTAATCATTTTCTGTTCCCAACGTGGTGCACGGCATTCCAATGCTGGAAAAATGGGCCACTCGTGCTCTCCATAATAGTATTTATTATACTATTATTTGAAGCACGCAGCCGGCCCCAGAATGATGCGATCCTCGACCTGATTATTGCGTAGAAATCAGGGACCCTGGCGTCCGCAAACATCGACGATGCACTGCAGTATCTCGGGAGACGCATAAGTATTGGAAATGCATCGTTGTACTGAACCCGCAAGGTATTATAGGCACGTTTGGTGTAATGAAGCCAGAGCTGACTGGTATAGAAGCTCTGGCAGAACGCCTTATAGAGAGTAATTTTAACTTCGTCAGTACAACGAGCAAATCTACGTGCTAACATGTTGCAGCGCACGGCCAGGGCCCTGCGCTCCCGCTCAATGTCGACATCATCCCGAATGTCCCCTCTAAGGATATGGCCAAGGTATCTGAACTGCTCCACAACCCGCACCGGCGGGCCCTGCAACAACAGAGGAGGTATCCTCTCAGGGCCCTTCCCCGATCTGAATACCATCATTTCGGTCTTTTTCGCATTATATTTTAGTCCATGCACTTCGGCATAGCGAGTGCATAGGGCTAAAAGTCGCTCAAGACCCTCGATCGAGGGACTGAGGAGCACCATGTCGTCTGCGTAACTCAGATTGTTAACACACACATTACCAATATGACAGCCGACCCTGGTGCCCCTCAGGCCCACGATCAAGTCATTCACGTACAGGTTGAACAGATCGGGGGAGGTGAGCCCACCCTGACGTACTCCACATTCTAACCTATACTCGTTAGAAGTAGTGTCGCCCCATCTCACGGCATTAGTTTGATTTCCGTACCAGTATCTCAACAGATTCACTACTTTTGGGTTTATTTGGGCCCGCTGGAGTTTTTCCCATAGTAAATCATAATTTACTAGGTCAAAAGCTCTGCTTAAGTCCAGGAAACAAGCATACACAGATGTATCCCTGCTGGTGTAATATCGGACGGTATGTTTTAAAGTAAAAATAGCGGAATCTGTCGAGAGTCCGGGACGGAAACCAAACTGTGCATCGTCAATACGCAACCTGCTTATCAGTGCCGGCTGCAGAAGACGCTCAAACACCCCACAATAGTACCTAATGATATTGGTCTATAGTTGTTAAGAGTTGACATATCCCCAGTTTTATTCTTAGGAACCGGAACCACGACAGTTTTCATCAGATCGTTAGGAAGATAACCGTGGTTTATGCAAGCATTGAACAGAGCAGCCAACACAAGATAGACTTTGTCACCCGCAAACAGTAGGTGCTCGACACTGAGCCCTTCGAACCCCGGCGACTTGCCGCGAACCATCCGCCTGACCACCTGAGCCACGTCCATCGCCGTAAAGTTGATGACGTCACTCTTGTCGGTCCCCGCGCCCGGCGCGCCGCACGGCGCCGGCGCCGGTGTCGCGGGCGCATCAGCGCCAAGCGCCCCCCCCGCCCCACCGTGAATCGCGGCCGGCGGCGGCGGTGGCGGCAGGTCCACCTTGAAATGTCTAGCAAACAGTTCTACAATACCATCAGGATCTTGACATCCTTCTACTACTACTTCCGCTGGAACACTAGTCTTGTAGTTTAGTTTCTTAGTGGCATTCCAAAAATTCGGATTCTTACTTTTTCTACTAACAGCTAATATATCCATCTTTATGTTTTCTTTATTAGCTTGACACCACTTTAGTTTGTTCTTAAATATCTTACGTGTCGCACACATTTTGTCATATGTATCCCCTACTTTAGGTCTACCACTATTCAACCAAATTCGGTACCATAGTCTCGCGTGTTGATGACTGCTCTGCACATGGTAGTTCAATCCTAGTATGTGCCTAGCCTTTTTCCGGCCACCACACCGGGACACAGACGAACAAATAGCTGCATTCTGTAAAGTTTTTGTTATCACAGTATAAAATTCATCAATTAAATATAAATGTCGTTTACAGTTAAAAATATCACAGTCATTACAGTCGGTTTTATATGTAACATTATCTAAATTCTTATCACAGATATTAAAGTATTGTTCCGTTTGTGCAGAGCTACGAACGCCCCATCTTACTTTTTTCATTAGGTCATCCTTAACACTAATACTTTTCGCTACTGCGCTACCCGGTAATATACATTCAACGGAGAGTAAGTAATAATGACACTTGACACTGGGAGCACTAGTTACAGAACAATCACACTGAACACGGGGAGTACTAGATACATAACAACCATACTAGTCACGGGGACTGGCTAGTCCAATAATGTGGGAGGAGGTGCGCTCCGTACGACTACTCGTTATAGACTGACTCGCTGTTTTTTTTTTATTTTTGTTGGAGGGGAAAAAAATGGAATTACCCATGCCCAGGATTCAGACCTCCCTGCTATGTCCGGGTCCCCACCCGGTGTCGTGTGGTATGTCGTGGACTAAAAACAACCCCTTTGTTTTTACAGTTGTCTTAGTAAGAATTAACTGTGAGCCATGGGACTGACTCGCTGACTGGCGCGCACGCCCTTTTATAGCATGCACACCTAACCTCCGAGTTATTGGCTGAACCTAAGCGAATGCATGTATCGCTTGTGTCACCGTACTTATCTCTACTACATTACGCTATAGCTATATCTCAATTCGTACACTACGACACGGCTATTCTGACACTACATTCGTCCACGACTGTGTTATCTGTGAAACAACCACTACATTTCGCTCGATCATCCTGACTCTTAAGTAGTATCTCGATTTTTCACAATACTTTTAGTACTGTCTACCAAGCACACACAATTTAGAAAAGTATTCAAATAATCAATTTCTCTCACTAAAATATTCTCACGGATTCTTTTCATCCCCGAAGCCCAGCCTAAGGTGTCTGTGCCCACGGAATCTTTTACTAGTGTAGCCCCACCCTACCGTGTCCGTACCTACGGAATCTTTTGCGCCATCTGTGCCCACAGATGCAACGCCTTCGTCGCAACGGTGCCAGCCCGTGGCCAACCCCAACATGTCCATACCAACGGAATCCAACCCCAACATCTCCGTACCAACGGAATCCAACCCCTATATCTCCGTACCAGTGGAATCCAATCTCATCTCTGTACCACAAGATCTAAGGTATTCAACTATTTCAAAATAATATATTGTGTGTGTCTAGTCGAAAGTGACACTCGAGTAGGATGTATGCTATTTGACTTAATTCACCAAATATCACATTGAAGATCAATTGACTTTGTGAGTTAACTAACAAATTACTAAGTAAACCATGAATAAATAAGGTTACGATTAGGTTTGCCCGGCAAAGGCATCTGGTGAAACTGCAACACAGCCATCATGTCCTTTTCGTGTGAGTTGTGCATTATCCTGCAACAATAAAAAAACAGCACAGTATCCTATTCAAATTATAGCCTATCAATCACACATAATTCAGGCATCTAGGTTTATCTACAGGGGGGTCGAAAATACCCCGAAGCAACTTCCATTCCTCTCCCCTTTTGCATTTTCCTTGCAATATCCTGTGCAGAATGAAGTCTCTAGTGCGCCTCTCAGGTCTGATTGAAATCCATCGACAAACGAGACGCCACAGCAAACATCCCCCTATTTACCACAATAAAAAAATCGCGATCATTAAAAAAAAGGAAATAAGAAACTTGTGTACCTTACAAAATCGGCTGAAAAATGTGACATAAAGGCAAGAAGAGACAGTCGGACAAAGACACTTTTACCAATCTTGAAACTGGACGTCTCGCACGCCCTGTCAACCAAGATAACCACAAGAATAGAAATTCAGACGATATTAAGTGTCACATTCGTGCTCTAAGCTCACCAACATGTTCATCCTCTCCAAAGATCAAAATCACAACAGTGCTCTTCAAGAATCACTTTACAGAGTCAAACCATAACCCACTCTGGCCTTTGGCAAGACCCAACCAACTAAACCGTGCACACCTTACTCAATCATCTCAGCATCTTAGAAATATTGACTTAATATCCGAAACTCTTACATTTTCCGCAAACTATCTTGCAGCTTTGCCCAACAAAGCTCAACACTCTCCTTCCATTCTTGCATCGGCCCAAATCCGTGTTTGAAAGACACGAGGCGGTAAGAGTATATGAATTCACCTCAAATTTTAAACCCAAATTAAAACCAATGTCTTAATGATAACACACTAAATTCTACTCTAAATAAAGATACTAGTAGCCGTGTGGGCAGTAGACCTCGCTAACAGGAGGGACTGTGAACCCATTTTTTAGGTAAGTATTTTAGATTCAAACAATATCAAGTAGTAAAGTAGCCGCACCAATAACTTTTTAAACTACATTTTGCGATTTAAAATACAATCTATTGACTTTTCACAAAAAATAGTTATAGTCTGTTTCACTTACTCTCATGGTCTGTATAAATCTTCTTTCTTTACTAATCCATCTCCTACTTCAAGGAGTCCAAACTTGGTATGTTTTGAAAAAATTTCTTGGATTTTTAGAAAACAGGCGGCCGAAAGGTAATATTGTAGTATATTGTTAGAAAAATTAATGACGTCATAACTCCCCCCCACCCAAGTGGAAAATCGAGATAGGCTCTCAACAAAAAAAAAACTTTTAATTCAAGGAACACGTGTGCCATGTTTTGTGAGGATCGCTTGAAAACTGTGGCCTCTAGACCGGAACTGACAGACATAGAGATAGACGAAAGCAAAATCGGTCTCCTATCTTGTCGAAATGGAGCCCTTCGCTCGCTTGTTCAAAAATGTTAGAATACAACTCAGCTTGAACACTAGGAGTGTACTTTGAAGTATTGAGATCTAGTGTCTGTCCTACATCATCTATCAGCCATTATGAGTTCTAGAGGGTTGGCTCCAGTCACTCTATTTACAGTGCAATCAAAAGAAAAAATCATCACCAGCTGTGAAATCTCAGTGTCAAGCCAATCTCGTTTCAAGTAGTAACTAACACGGTTTTTGCCGGTATTTAAAAAAAATGCTTCATGGTATCTGCAACAGCGAACGCCTCCAATTGGCACGAATGGAACGTAGAAGACTCTGTAGGTTTTTGCTGAAATTTGCCTCATCATTACGACTTGAACAGAATAACTCCACATCCTTCTCCTGCAAGAAGGCTGCACTGTACAAGCCTACACCAAGTAATCCATGGACGTAGAAAGACTAGGGCGTTACCCAAACGCAGGCTGGATCATTCAACCGCTTCAATTGCAGATCTTATGAAAACACAAATAAGTGGTAAGCGAACTGTACCAAAATAATTTGCGATAACAACGAAACAAGAATAGCGTCAGAAATCAACTCGGACAACCTGCCATAGAATCAAAACAAACTGTCTAGAATAATAACAACTCAAGGAATATCACAGATCAAGAACAAGAGAGCCGCTTTACACCAAAAGATAAAATCAAACCACAGGCCCAACTACAATCTATGCACTTGTAAATTTAACAAAGTCTTAACGACTGCTCCGATTGCCAGTTCTATCAGCAGCGTATGCAGTAGATAACCATCTCAGTCGCGTAACAAAGGGCACTGCTACAGTTATTATGCAGCCAACGTGTACCATTTATCATTAATCGTTAGTTTTGACCTTGAAAAAGCATTTGACAGTGTGCCACGAGAAGCCCTCTGGTTGGTGCTAGAAAAGATTGGATGCACGGAAAAGTTTGTAAGACTTCTCAGACTCCTGCACGACGACATGCAATGCTGCGTCGCCGTAGACGGTGAACAGTCAGACGTCTTCCCCGTTACCTGTGGAGTGAAGCAAGGGTGTGTCCTAGCACCCACATTGTTTGCCTTATACTTTGCAATGGTAGTCAAGGAGGTCTTACAGACAGTTTCCGAAGAAGTCCGCATCCGCTTTCGCACAGACGGTGGTCTTTTTAATTTAGCTAGACTTAGGGCATGTACTAAAGTCTCATAAACGTTGATAACAGAGATCATTTATGCTGATGACCTATGCTTTCTAGCAGAAACCCCAGATGGCCTGCAAGAGCTTATGTCCGCGTTTCACCAATCTTGCTGTAAATTCGGCCTGAAGATTAGTGTCAAAAAGACAGAAGTCATGTTCCTGGACACCCATTGTCAAGAGACACTGTCGATAAAGATTGGTGAGGATATGCTGAAAGAGGTGGACACATTTCGTTATCTGGGGAACACTATTACATCCAAGTGTGACCCTGATGCCGAGATCAACAGCAGGATAGGTGCTGCAGCTGCGGCATTTGGAAAGCTGTGTTCCAAGGTCTTCTGCTCACATGACCTTAAGCTAGCTACCAAAATATCAGTATACATAGCAATTGTGCTGCCAAATATCCTATACTCCTCTGAATCGCGTTGTGTGTGTCGCCGCCACATACGCACTCTGGATCGTTTCCACCTTAAATGCCTTCGATCTATTATGAAAATCAATGGTCCGACCGTGTGCGTAATACCGAAGTTCTGCGACGAGCCAATGTTGGTGGCATTGAAGCCTACTTAATGCGTCGATGGTGCGGTCACGTATCACGTATGAAAGAGGAGAGAGTGGCGAAGCGCATCTTTTATTCTGAACTGGAGGAGGACAAGTGAAAACATGGCGGGCAGCTTCTCCGATACAAAGATGTTCAGAAGCGACACATGAGAAGATGCAACAAAGAGCCCTCTCAATGGGAAGGTTTGGCAGCACAACGGCCAGAATGGCGCAGGATTGTGAAGAGGCAAGTACGCGAGTTCGAGGATCAGCGTAAAGCTGACCTTGATATGAAACGCGACCTGTTAAAAGCACGTCCACCTGCTGCCATTTCCTACAACTACGCGGGTGGCGTACTTACGTGCCCCCAATGCGTAAGGAGTTTCGTTGCGAAGATCGGCTACATAAGCCATGTTCGGGCGCACGCGCGCGAAACCGACTAGGAGTAGAAGTGGTTGCCATGACCGAAATCGGTCGGAATCAATCAATCAATCGTTAGTTATTTATTGATTGATATGACACTTGTTGAAAATGTCATTACCTATCCATACTAAGAAGCAACTGGACAGCTAACCTGAAACATCATAAAATCCACTTTTTAAACACTAGGGATGTTACCAACACAATCGGAAAGAATCGAAATTGTTTATTAAATTGAACTAACAGAAGAATCCTAATCACGATGTTGTGTTTTTACACTGCATAATTCACCATGATGTCCTTTGTAAAGCTGCAATAGATATTACCCATGTTCTTGATGTGGTTATAAAACTTATTAATACCATTCGATCCCGGGGATTGGTACACCGGCAATTCCAAGAGTTTTTGCAAGAAGTTGACGCAGCTTACTCTGACCTTCTTTACCACACGAAAGTAAGATGGCTGAGTTGTGGATATGCATTCGAACGGGTCTGGAATTTAAAAGAAGAAATAAAATTGTTTTTAACAGACAGAACAGAGAAATGGTCTGATTTCCAAATCTTCGAAGACAAAGATTAGCGTACTGATTTCGCATTTTTTACCAATTTGCTCGAACACTACAACAAATTAAACAAAAAATTACAAGGAAAAAACCACTTCATAGATGAGACTTGGGGTTGTCTGAAATCGTTTAAAACTCAGCTTTGTCTGTTTTATAATTGCATAGCGAAGAGCGATTTAACTCACTTTCCGCGTTTAAAATCTATGGCACCAGTGAGTGAGAACAAACTGAAAGAATTGAACGAGCAGTTGAAGAAACTTCATACAGAATTTGAAACTAGGTTTCAAGATTTTAGGAACATTCAATCATCGCTTGATGTTTTTTCGATGCCGTTTAACGTAGACCCAGAGAACGTCTCTGACGAATTACAACTTGAAGTTATAGAAATGCAGTGTGTACGCACTTAAAACAACTCTTCTTAAATTCATCAAAACTGGAGTTTTATCGAACACTGCCGAAAGCTGATTACCCAAAGATGATTGCTCACGCCCAGAAAATTATGGCGATGTTTATATCGTCATATGTGTGCGAACAGACTTTTTCGACTATAAAATTGCGAAAAAACTCAATCAGAAACCGACTTACTGATGAAAGTTACTTCGTCGCAACTCGAACCTGCATTCGACGATATTATTGCAAATCAAAAACAATTTCATATGTCTCACACACTGACTATGGCAGGGCCTTCGAATAAAACTTGAATTGTAATTTGTAAGTAGATGATATTGTGTATTATAATGGTTATGTTTATATATGATTAAACGATTTCAAATAAACAATGTTTACCTATACTTTTACATGAGTAGTTAACGGTTTTAAATCAAAATACATTTTTGCTGTAATTCCGGCCCTCCTCTGAAATTTCTTAAACTTTCTGGCCCCCTATGAAGAAAGTTTGCCCACCACTGGTCTAGTCCAATAATGTGGGAGGAGGTGCGCTCCGTACGACTGCTCGTTATAGACTGACTCGCTGACTTCTTCTTCATAGTCATCTCACGCACCCCTTCTGGGGCGTGGGGAGTCGGGGTCAGGTCGACGGACCTCTTCCCGAAGAATCGCCTCTGTCCACTCCTGTGGACAGGTCATCGGATGGCCCCTGCGGGCGGTGGTCTTCTTGTGGCGCTGGTATGCAGTGGGTGATCGCCGGCTAGGCAACCAGGTCGCGTGGCAGGCGGCGGCGGTCGGGCGGGCGCGCGTGGTGCGGCGCCAGTTCGGCCAGTTTAGTATTGTTTGCCGATGATACTTCTTTGATATTTAAAGTTAAAAGACAGCAATCAAATTATGACGAGGTAAACAATGTTATCTCTAGTATAGTGAACTGGTTTACTGTTAACAATTTATTACTTAATGAAAAGAAAACTAAATGTATTAAATTCGTGTTACCCAATGTGAACCCGGTAACTACAGACACATTTATAAAAGGACAGAGATTGGACCTTGTGCAGTCGACTGTCTTTTTGGGCATTACTTTAGACGCCAAACTACAATGGGATCCTCATATAAATAAATTGTCGAACAGACTGAGTTCGGCAGCGTTCGCAGTTAAAAAAATTAGAGCTCTTACCGACGTAGACACCGCTAGACTAGTCTACTTTAGTTACTTTCATAGTCTAATGACCTATGGTATTTTATTGTGGGGTCACGCTGCGAATGCTAATAGTATATTTATTCTGCAGAAACGGGCTGTTCGTGCAATTTATAGATTAGGGCCTAGAGTGTCACTGAGGGAAAAGTTTAAAGAAATCTATATTCTGACATTTGTGTCTCAATATATCTATGACAATCTTGTGTATGTAAAAAGAAATATAACTAATTTTCAGAAGTACAGTGATATACACAATTTTAATACTAGAAATAAAGACAAGTTGGTTGCTTATGTAAGCCGACTACATAAAATTAGTAATTCTTTTAACCACTTGAACGTCCGTCGCGCCGCGCAACCACACGCTCAAACGTCCGAGCGCGCGATCCAGTGGTGTAGCGACTCGAGCGGCAGGCACCATGTTACGAAAAACGTGATATCTGCTTCACTAACATAGTTATATAGATAATAAAAATATTAATTAACAGGTGAATAGATACAAAATAATAATATGGAAAGTAATACTACATTTAACAAAAACAAATGCGTCAAAAAAAATAGTAAACTTCACAATGTCACATTTTTTTGGCGTATGTTTTCTTTACACCGAGCCCGGCCCTTAATTTTATTACACACATCAACACTGTCTAGGGATATTAGATTTTTGTTTGCATTTCTTAGTTTTTCAGAAAAACTACTCAGAATTAGGAAAAAGTTTATATGTGGAATTAAACCTCCTTGTTCCATTTTCAAACTGACATTGAAAAAAAAAAAAAAACTTATGAAAATAAAGAAAGTGCGGGAACACGCATTTGATTCAGTTTGCAGTGCTAGTTTTGTGTGGAGATTTATTTAGAAAAACATTAATTAACTAACTCTATCAATTGTTTTGGTGATTTTTACTGTTTGTGTCATCTTGTTGGTGCCATGCAACGTCGACATCTGACGAGAGACGAGATGATAAGAGCGGTAGGAATGTTGGAAGCTGGCGCTATCCAAGACGTTGTTGCGGAGACCCTAGGCACCAGCCAGAATGTGATATCAACGCTCTGGTCACGTTATCGTGATACTGGGGAAGTGGCGGAACGGCATGCTGGCAGAGTTCGGGTGACCACCCCTAGAGAGGACCGTTTTCTCCAAAATACCGCCAGGAGAGAACCTACTCTGACGGCCATGGAAATGGTACAGAGGCTCCAACAGGAGCATCAGCTGTTGGTTAGCGACCAAACTGTCAGAAGAAGGCTACATGAAGCTAATCTTCATTGTCGCAGGGCAATTCGTGTTCCTGCTTTGCGAGAGGCAATCGCGGAAGGTGACTATTGTGGGCTCAAGAACACGTGTTATGGGATAATGAACAGTGGTCGACAGTGCTCTTTACGGATGAGTCTCGGTTTGGATTTCATCCAGATTCGCGAAGAACACGAGTTTTGAGAGTTCCAGGCAGGGAAAGCCGGCTCCAACATTCACAAGAGGTTCATTCGTACCAAGCAGGAACAATCATGGTATGGGCAGGAATTTGTATAGGCGCGCGATCCGACCTCGTTTTTGTAAGAGGCAACATGAATGCTCAGAAATACCGTGATGAGGTGGTGGAATCTATTATTATTCCGCATAGGGTGCAAATCGGCCAGCAATTCGTACTCATGCATGATAATGCTCGTCCACACACTGCGAGGCTGGTATCAGCCGCACTTCAAGACAACGACGTCACGGTAATGAGATGGCCTGCGCAGTCGCCCGATATGAATCCCATCGAACATGCGTGGGACATGTTGCAGCGAAGGGCTATGCATGCCCTCCCTCCAAATCTGGCCACAGAAGAGCAACTTTTCTTGCACCTGCAACGAACCTGGGAACGCATACCACAGCAAGACATCGACACCTTAATTCACAGTATGAATAACCGATGCCAAACTCTTATTAACGTGAGGGGTGGCAACACTGATTATTAAGAGTTAAAATGTCTCACTTTAAGTTCTTTTTTAAATAAAATTATCCATTTTATTATTGAATTTCATTCGTAGACTTAGCACCATTTTTAGTCTCTTTGTTATTTTATTTAAAAAAAATATTTGAAGATCCTAAATGTTTTTTATTTATATAATTAAGTTGGGCATTAACTGAGGTTTAATTCCATATATACTTCTCTAAACAAAATATTTATAGTTTATCAAAAAAAAATAAGAAATACAAAATATCCCTAGACAGTGTTGATGTGTGTACTTGAAGCCTAATTAATTATTTAAAAATAAACTAAATTTATTTAGCTTTCTAACGATATCAATAACTGTTCACTGCATATGTTTAATGTAGCAGAAATAAATGTATTACTTACCGCTAGCAGAACAAATTTCGACCAACCCAATCGGGCTTCATGTCGATGAAATATTGGCAAGATGGCCGCCGATGTAAGGTTTTCGTCAAACAGTTTGATTTTTTCAATGAAAGATATTTGGATGTGCTGTTACTGCAAAATATTTATTAAATTAAAGAACACATTATATAAATAAAAAAAAACGACTATACAGGGTGAACACACAATTATACAGTATACAGGGTGATATTTTTTTACTTTGTTCCTTTTGGGGAATGATATGGATCCCATCCATATGGATGCGCTTTACTGCAAAATATTTATTTTAAATTAAAACAATATACTTAAAGAAATAAACTATACAGGGTGATTCCTACTGGGAAATGATATGGATACCTATCCATATGGATGCGCTATTACTGCAATGTATTTATTTTAAATTAAAGAAACAATTCTAAAGAAAAAAACTATACCGGGTGAACGTACAATGTATACGGATTGTCATTTTATTAACTTTGTTCCTTTTGGGTAATGATAGTACCCATCAATATGAACAACTTTACAATTTTAATGCAAAAATTGAAAAATAATAATAATGGGGGCTCCCCATACATGGAATTAAAACAAAAAAAATCATCAAACATATGTGTGGGGTATCTATAGATAGGTCTTTAAAAATGACATATTAAAAAAACATATGTGTGGGGTATCTATAGATAGGTCTTTAAAAATGTCTTTGAAAATAGTGTTTATCAAAGACCCCAAAAGAACCGCAATATTAAAAAAAAGTGATAAATAATGTTAATGGTCTGGTCAGCTAATTAAAAGTCACCCTGTATAGTGCATAAAGACCCCGTAGGTACTGCGAAAGCAATTCCAATCTAAGTTCAAAATGGTAATAATCTAGTCAGTTAATTAAAAGTCACCCTGTATAGTGCATGAAGACCCCGTAGGTACTGCAAAACCAAATCCAATTTATGTTAAAAATGGTAATAATCTGGTCAGCTAAATAAAAGTCACCTGTATAGACTCCGTAGGAGTCCAATGAAGGTAATGCAGAAGCAATTCAAATCAAAGTAAAAAATCTCCCGTTTTCCTACGTCTGTCTGTCGAGAGCCTTATTGTCATTCATTTGCAATTGTCCGCTGGGGAGTCAAGTCCCCAGACCGGTAACGGCACCAACCAAAGTACTCAAAGCTGACTCAAAGCATGAAATAGTCACAAATCTCTCAATAAATCTTCACGACAAAGGTTGTTCAACTTAATTAAGGAACTACTCCTTCTATTTCTGCTATAACTACATCAGGAGGCCTACCATGACCTTATAGTAAACTGCTCTTAATCCAGGCAGTTCAGTTAAAGTACTTAAACTGAACGACTTAATTTCGTACCAAGACCTCATAAAAGGTGAACGAGTTCTGAGCTGCTTATTTGATAAGGTGAATAGTTTATTGTCTCTGGCTAGTTAACTTACATCCATGTAAGAACGAGAAGGGAATATACAGGATTCCATAAGAAAGAACTACTCATCGCATTGTCTGGAGGACCGTTCCTAACCAACGTTTATTGTTTATACGGTATTTACCGGTTTTTTTTATTATAAGGATATCTTATATTATAATTTGTTTTATTATTTACGAATGGTACTTTGAAAAAATGAAAGCTTAAAAGTAATACGCGCATATTACTATTTAATACAATTTGTGATAAAACTTAGTAACTTATGCTTTGTTTTTTATTGATCGTTCAAATTATATTGAGTATTTTGAACGCAACTCATAACTGTCAAGTGGTTCATGTGTTTGTTTACAATATTTAACGATTTATTTTAGGAGGTACTTTTGTGTGTTGATTTAATTACATATTATTAAGTAATATACATTCTTTCTCGTTCGCTACGCTACAAACAACAAGGCATACTCATTTAACAAACATAGCATTGGCCTCGCTGGATGGCGGGTCGAAACTGTAAAATAATATTTTACATATAATTTCTAATTAAAATCTGACTCCGTGTAATTTTAAAATATGTCGTATGCTTAACATATAATTATTGATACTCCTTTTCATAAATTACATAGGTAGGTGTTTTAAATTTATATTTGCTTGCAGTAATTTGGTTGAATTGCCTATACGACGACGCCCCCATCGTATATCATACGACCAATTGGGGCTCTATGTGTTTTTTTAAATTCACACAGAGACATAGTCTTGGGCTATAATAAGTCCACTCAGCCATCTGTACCCTAAGAATGTGGCAGAGAGTTGCCCAGCAATGTAACTAGATGGGTGATGGTGCATTTAAAGATAGGAAAGGATGGTCATCGGTTATTTATCTAACTAATAATATAGACTCGAATGTTTGTGGTTGAGAGGATGGATGTTTGTTACTCTTTTGCGTGTACTGCCTGATAGAATCAATTGAAATAGGCTATCTTCTCTGATGGGCGTATATCCGAAGCACTGGCACAGTTTATGGAGTCTCCTTTGTCTGTGCGAGATTCAGTATGTACTCATTAGTTTTGTTGATCATATTTGATTTATTTTATCTAGTGTTTCACTTGTACAAAAGTGCATTATTTTTAACTACTTACTTTATTTGAGTTTGGAGTTTAAAATCAAAATAATTACATACACAAGTATACTCAATAGTTAAGTCAAAGTTAGATTTTTTATTCAAAATTACATGTATGATGATGTCTTTAAAAAGTGACAAAAAAAATCAGTGCTACAGTATTATAGTATCTGTGGTGCTTCTAAATTATGACTGTCTAAATATGTATGTATAGTTATTTAAATACATGCATATTTATCTTATTACATTAAATCTTTATAAAACAAAAACATTGTAACTTAAAAAACAACAAAAACTAAACAACACAAAAAAACACAATTTTAACATAAAACTTAAATAAAGACTGTTTGATGCTTGCAATAACTGTGTAATTACATTTCTAGTTTTGACATGGCAATTAGTGTAGTAGGCTTCAGATGAGCCTTCTGTTGCATCCAATAAAGCAGTCATCATAGTTTTCCTCAAAGGATAACCAGAGTCACCTGCAAGTAAAATATTATATTAGACACAATTGTAATTAAAACTATTATACTTTATTAATCAACATAGCAGCCTATAACAGCTCACTGCTTGGCTTTCTGACTGAGTGCGCCACAGACCTCCTCTTTAAAACTTACTTTATTAAATAGATAAAATATTTATGTGAATAGAGAATGTTTTATTATTAATTTTGTTGCTATGTTAAGTTAGCTAAACATAATCATCAATCGGCACACATTCTTTACTACTCCATCTACTCCGGTCCTGAGCCTCCCGCATCCACGGCCTTATAGTTATACATACTCTAGTTCTCAGTGTTACTTGACAACACAAATAAGAATGCTACTTGTCTGCATCTCGTAA
Source organism: Argyresthia goedartella (assembly GCA_949825045.1). NCBI lineage: Eukaryota > Metazoa > Arthropoda > Insecta > Lepidoptera > Argyresthiidae > Argyresthia > Argyresthia goedartella. Next base: position 12,761,186 of record OX463815.1, read on the forward strand.
CCTACTGCTAGTACTAGGGAGGTAGGGGCACTCTTATTAGGTTTGTATGATTGTAAGAAATGGCATTTTTTAACTTTATAAACTATTATTATAATAATTCAGAAATAAGTAGCATACTTATTTGTAAATTTCTGTTTGTTTACTAAATAAAATAATTCTGATTAACATGGATTCCAGTTTTATTTTGATAGTCGGTGTACTGTAGGCCATCCATATCCCATCAAAATAATCCATTCTTAGAGATACATTTAGAACAGCTTACCTAAAAGCCTTTATTATTACTGAGGCCTTTGAAATAGTCTTGAAGTGGATGGACTGATCATCTAAATGAGTCATGTGTGGATCCACCATAACTGGCATCAACATACTACTAAATAAACATTAACATTTATGTACAGGCACTTACATTGCTTGGCCCCACACTGTTGTGTTGTGGGAACCAGCAACAGCGACATTACACACATATAAACATCCAAGACCTTTTTCCAATTTTTTATTAATTTATCCCCAGCCGGGGAATCGAACCCGGGACCTCTCGCATGGTAGGCAGAGTCATAATAACCGCAGTGCCACAGAGGTCATAATAATTATCATAGATTAATCTTACCAATTGAACATTTAGAGAATAGCCCTTCCGACAGATATACCTCTCCTCTCCTTTTGGGTTTACAATAGCTACCTGTGTCCCATCAATGCAGCCAATAACATAACACCAAATTTTTCATCACACCTGAAATTAAAAAAGTGTTAATTATAAATAACCTTTTCAAATTAGCGACTATTTAGAACCGGTGTCTGACAGCTTCATAATTAAAGCTATGGTATCAATTAAAAATTCACCTTATTCTATTCATAGGTACAACATTCTTCTACAGTTTGTGTGCATTCTTTATAGGTATTTCCCATTTCTAATGAGTTCATTGCTGCAGTGACCTATGCCCAGTACTGCCGATATGGTTTGTTACTCAATAAAGCCACGGATCTTACCTGTTGGCATTCATCCATAGTCATAAAATGATAAAGCTGTAAGACCCTGCAACAGAAAAGAGTAGGTATTTCAAGGTATTTAGATGTACACTGTCTAGATCTCTTGACTAGAAATTACCTAAGTCTCTTGACAAAGAACTAATGTATTTCCATAAACTCTTACTTTTGTTTCTATGGTGGAATCCGACGATTTACTTGGCTGTGGTTTACCACTCGTCGCCAGTTCCTTGCACAAACTTTGAGCCAAGTCGGGAGTAAGCCGACAGTTCGACGAATTTGTCGTCAGTTAAATGAAAGGGATCATACATTTCCCTTGTAAGGCGGTGGCGATTTCTTTTTAAATTGTCATTCAAGTTATTGTCCGTTTCAAAAAATTCAAACAATACCTGTTTACTCACTTGCCATTATTATAAAGAAAATAACTAAAAAGCACTTGAACAATCGCAAATCGTCTGCTAAACTATCAACAACAAGACAACAATTCACATAAAGTTAATCTCAGAGCAACTTTTTAAACATTGCTTACTTTGACAGTTGAGCGTTTCAGTAATCGCCGAGCGCTTGTCAAATGGCACGTCATGGTACGATTTTAGGAGGAAAAAAAAGGTGAACTGCATGAAAACGCTGGACGTAATAAGGGCTTAAACTGCCTTGCTTTTTAGAGGTCATGGTACGAATTAGCAATGCAGTTCAGTTTAAGGCCTTAAACTGAATAGATTTAAGAGGTCATAGTAGGCCTCCTGGTCTTTGTAAAATTGGCACTAGAAACTCGTAAGTAGTTTGACGGCATGTTTGATTCGGTACGAGGAAGTTATCTTTTGCATTTCTTTGGGCTTGGTAGCCATGAAACTATTATAATACGTGCCTATACGTAATCTAGGCATCCTCAGGATTCTATTTTGGTATGATATTTGTATAATTAAATAGTAAAAACAGCGTAATTACCTCATAATTGCGGAGATACACAACACCAATTTCACAAAATGTCACTTCGAAATCGCCTCGCGAAATTTCCATTTTTTTTTGCACATTGCATGTTGCCAGAAAGAAATTTCTGTTTTATACCACTAAAAAACAATCAAGAGTACCATCTAGCGCCGAGTAGCAGTACTAAAGTTTAAAGAAAACAACAAAAGATGGCATAAGATACCGCAAGTCGTTTTGGTGTCTTGCCTCCCCCGGACGCCTAACCCTCTTTTATTTTTGGGGAGTTGAGTAACCTGGACGCTTGACTGGTTAAAGGCAATTGTATACGCTATTACAATAAGGTCCCTACTGATATTAAAAACTTACCTTTAGACAAGTTTAAAATAATAATAAAACAGAAATTTTATAAAAAAGGTTACTATAGGATATCTGATTACTTAGAGGACAGATGTCCATGGGAATAGATTGTTTGAGTAACAGGCTGTTTCGATATACATATAATTAGCATTCATTTTGTAATTTGACAATATTTTATTTAAAAAAGGAAACGCAAAAGATGCGACGACTGTGGAGTTTCTTCGGTGAGCTCTTCTCCACAGATTCCGCCATTGTGTTAGTGAACTCACCCAAAGAGATGTAATGACGGATCTAAGTGATGTAACAACATCCTATGGAAATAAATGATTTTTGATTTGATTTGATTTTGGCGATGTGCGGAAGGTGTGATGCATCCGCACGCGCGAACATGCCCTTCGCCAGCCTCTGGACAAACTGGTCCGACTCGCTGACTGGCGCGCACGCCCTTTTTATAGCATGCACACCTAGCCTCCGAGTTATTGGCTCAACCTAAGCGAATGCATGTATCGCTTGTGTCACCGTACTTATCTCTACTACCTTACGCTATAGCTATATCTCAATTCGTACACTACGACATATAAAATTTTCTGTTAGCTAAATGTTGTCTCATTCATACACACAAAGTTTATAAAATTAGGATCTGTCATTCCTAAAAAAAAAAATACAAAAATGTTTGTACTGAAAATTGAGATAACTTCGATTTCTCCATACAAAAAGCCAATTTCATATGTAAGGACCTAATTTTTTTATTTTTTTTTAGGATAAATTATTAGGCGTTTTTTTTTTTGAGAAGTGCCTAATTTAGGGAAAATTCACGAAGAGTCCGGGGAAAATCAAAACCAGAGGGTTGCAACACTGTTTTTCTCACTTGTGTAGCAACTAATCCACTCCATGTTTTAATATGACATATAGGGAGGTATACCGGAGACATTACATATTTTTTTATAATTATTCCAGACATTTTGTTCCTATGAGTATGGAGGAACAAATCCTATATGTTGTAATATGTATGTATGTAATAATGTTGCCAGGGTTAGATATGGGGAAATCAGGGGAAATAATTTATCGTTCATTTACTTTCATTTTATTAACTACACGACTAGAATATTTAGATAAGAAAAAAATATATAATGTAGTAGGTATTTGATGTCCATAGTGCTAAGGTCAGATTAGTGAAAAATAATTCTTCCTGTAATTTCTAAAATATAAAATGGTGATGTTCGACCAACTTCAAATTAGAAAAATAAAATAACATTTAAAAGTTTTATTCAAAGTTGTAATTAATAATTATGATCGGTAATACAATAATCACTGTCAGAAGAGTGAATAGAAACAGAACCAGATTCTGTTTCACTATCACTAGCCGTGGACATAATAAATCGATCCATTTCTTTAAAGCTTGGGTTTAAACGATTACCAAAAAATTCGAAATGACTGCCAAAATGGATGGATGTCTACCAAATTGTGTTTGGATAAATGACCACCAAACTTCTTTTTATGTTTTGTGTACTTAAGTTTATGTTTTAAGTATTTTTTGTTGTTCTTACATGTTCAACCTAACACGAAGGATAAAGGGGGCTTCGCTTCAATCACCCCCTTTACCCTTCACCTAAGCTACCGCAGTATTTGGCCCTGATATTTTCTGCAACTTTTGGTGGTCATTTAGCCATTTTGGGTAGGAAAGAAATATTTTGGTGGTCATTATATTTGTTGCCTTTCTTAATCCATAAGACCATCATTTTTTTAATATTCGTTCTCCAAATGCTGTACATGTTTCCATTGAGCTACCCAATCTTCCGCTGTAACAGTCTCAAAAGCCTCTTCTGTTAGGCGTACAATTTCTTTTGGATCTTGGCCCACGTTTTTATCCGCTACCCGTATCTTTACAAGGCTCCACATTTTTTCGATCGGATTAAGATCGCAGTGGTAAGGCGGCATTTTAGCAATTCATGATTGTGAGATTTTAATAATGCATCCACATCATATGTAGGTTGACCTTTGTTTTCTTTAATTAATTCAAATAATACAGCTTTTGTCCACATATACAGCCATTCCTGTATGTCACGTTTAATACTTGACATTGTAGGCGCTTTATTTATTTGAGTGCAGTGATACGGAGCGTTGTCCATTACTACATGTGACCTTCCAGGTAGGTTGGTTTTTCACTCATCCATTTCAAAAAAATTGTTGAGTTCATGTCATCGTGGTAATCTAAGGATTTGGATTGGGATTTGAACTTTAACAATGCACCATTAACGAAACCATTTTCAGTTCCCGCATGAGAAATTATTCAACGACTCCCTGATGACTCTGACACGAACATCCCCGGCTCCTCCTCAATATGCCAGCAACTTTTGGCATGATAAGTGTTGTGTATATAGGTCTCGTCTAAATATACTACAGGTTTTTTTATTCTCTCCAAATATCTTGAACGCCATGCGGTAATATCATAACGTTCCATAAGTAATTTACGTTTTGATTGGCATCGCTTATACTTGAAACCGATACTTTGTAATATGCGGTGCAATGTTGAGATACTTCCTTGAAAATGTATGTCTTCTCTCAAAGCTGCACGTAATTTAACTAATGTTGATAATTCCTTTCTCACAACATAAAAACTGTGAATGTTTTTCCGTATAGCGCACAAATCTAATCCATCCAAGTCAACTTTTTGGGATGCGGGCGACTCTTCCTTCTTTTGTAACTCTCGTTACAGTTTTCACTGACACACCTGCAATAAAATGAACATGTTTGAATGATTATTTTCGTGTTTAGTTACATTATTGTTGAATATATCTTTACAACTTTTTGTAGTATTGTTGAATATATCTTTACAACTTTTTGTTGTGTTGTGTTAATTCCTTTTAAAAAAATTCTGAAGAACTTTCATTGCGACCGGCTTGATCAGAGCAACTTTATTTTTCACTCCACCATACAGATCAGCTGAGCGCTAGGCCCGAAGTGGAAAGAGTTAATAAAAATAAAGTGGGTCTGATCAAGTCGGTCCCATAGTGAAAGTTGTTCAGAATGATGTCCCTAACAAAACTCTTTCGGCTACAGTACCCACATTCTGATACAGCCTGTATTTATAATGGGAGGGATTTATAATTAATTAAGTTATTCTAATTTTTTTCATGATGGATGACCGCTGTCAAACTAAAAACTGTCATATCTCGGAAACAACTGATCCTAGACCACTAGTTTGTATAGAGCGAGATCTTCATTTCAGATGACAGCTGTCAAACAAAAAAATACGTCAAAATGGTGAAACTTGTCAAAAATCGTGACACCTGTCAAAATTATGGCAGCTTTCAAAATCATGACCGCTGTCAAAAATCGTTATTGTTCAAAACTGAAAAAATCATCACACCTTTCAAAATATTTTCCAAACAAATAACGGCTTAAATTATTCTAAGGTATTTCTGGCAAAGTAGACCTATTGTGAATGTAGACGGATCGGGAAGTAGACCGATCGCGAAAGTGGATGAAAAGGGAAAGTGGACGAACAGTGTAAGTGGACAGATCGTGAAAGTGGACGAAAGGGGAAAGTGGACGGATTGTACCGGGGAGGGAAGGGAATATACATTCTGAGAATGTGGTCTTTTTGCGAAAGTGGCCATTATGGGGTAAAGTCCAGTAGTAGTCAAACTAGAAGTGGTCAAATCCAGAAGTGGTCAAAACAAAGAAGTGGTCAAAACAAGAAGTGGTCAAAACAAAGAAGTGGTCAAAACAAGAAGTGGTCAAATCCAGAAGTGGTCACAACAAGATGTGGTCACCAACCGTCAAAACGGTTTTGAGGCGTGGGCTGGTTTACTCGAATGCCTAAATGCAAAACTGTAAATAAACTTTTTTGCTATCGCAACTATTTTTCATTTCACTAAAAAAATTTGGAACAGCCCTCGTATATGGTTAATCTAACTCAACACAGAGCCTACTAAAAAGAAAAATTATCCTGTTTATTAATTAAAATAATTATTATTGTAATATTTGTATTAATTTTTAAAAGAGATCTAAAATACAATCTGGGAATTTCTTCGCTCTTCTCTCGTGTGGTCCAATGTAGAGAAGAGGCAAAAGATTTCGTTTGCTGTATATGTAAATATCTAAAGTAATAAAGACATTTCAACTATGAACTTTGAATTGTTTAATAGATTTCCATTACTTTTTGGGATTGTCCTTGCTGACTACTAGCTGTTTAATTTCATGAGTTTTTTTGAGTCAGTGTATCAGATGGTTCCCATATTGTTTTTGGGATCTTTTCTTTGTTCCAAGTGCAGCTTATCCTGTGTTTAATGCATCTTAGGTAGAGATGAGTTTCTAGTCGAATATTAAGCACCCTAAATACGGCATACGATAGGGTGTTCTGAGCGACTACCTCCTAGTGTGGGGGTGCTGAAGTGATGCAGAAGGATACGTCCGCCTGCATAACTTCTGCTTCCTCCTGGTGCACCCTGGTAACAGCGGCTAGTGACTGGTCCCCGGACCTCTTACTAGCCGATGGCTAAAAGTAGCTCCGGTTCTGTCGGTTAAAGTGGGTGTACCCGGCAGACTATCTACACTCACCTGCGTCTTGTGGTCTGCGCAATTGACCACCGTAGGCCAGGATGAAGGGGTCCTGGGGGGTTGAGCCGAGCGTTGCTGTGGATTTAGCTTCGTAAGGCAACACGCCCTCTTTGGCCTGGATTTCAGGCAAAACGATAGCCTCGCCCGTAGCCGCGGGTTGGGGTAACGGCCAAGTGTCCCGTCAGAGGGCCACGGCTAGGGGTGTAGGGTCCGCTAAGGCGTCAGTCATAGCGGAGGGATGGTTCATGCTGACGGGGTAAGCTTCGGTGACTACGGCGGTGGGACCATGTCGCTGACACCTTGGTTCCCAACGTCCACAGAAGCGAGCTCCCGATGTCGCGCCAAGTACCAGCCCTATGCTCCTATATCTACTCGGTACTCCTAGCGACTGAAAGCTGTTCCAAGCGAGTGGGCGCTCCCAATTGTGCGGGCTCCGTGGAGGGTGGGAAATCGAGTAGACGAATCTCTATACATTTGGCCATGGATCGTGTCAGGTCAAAAAACCCATCTGGAACGCTTCCAGCGGTGAAAACCGCAAGCGTCTCCAAACAGGTGCGAGAATCTGCCTCGGCAGATCCTCAAGCCTCAACTGGGCGCACTGCCACCATCAGTGACCTACCGGTGCAAACCGGTAGTGATTCCACTGTGGAGGTTAGCTGCAAAAAGCCCGAAAGTGAGTCGAGAGGCAGGGCCACGGGGCAACCCGGTGCGCGGAGCCATTCGACAAACATCGCCGAGCATTTCGCCAGCGCCTGGACGACGGTTGGTCGAAAGGGTAAACCACCCAAGCAATCTTTGCAAGGGAAGGGCCCATCGACTAAACGTCCAGATACGGTGCAAACCGGACCAGGGCGTAAGGCGAATCGTCGGTGGAAGAAAAAACAGCGTTTGGCTGCCACATCGGCCGCTGCCGGCGTAGATGGGGTTCCATCTGCCACGGTGACGACCGATGGCGGTCCCGCTGTTAATACAGCTGGAGCTGCGGGTAAGGTGACCGGCTCCCGTGGTGTCAAAGGGGCAACCCTAGACTCAAACGGGGCTAAACCTACCGTAGCGTTCTCTGGTGGTCCAACTTCTAACAAGAAGTTGAAATCTGCCAAGAGATCCGGCAAAAACGAGCGCGCGGCTGCTAAGAGGGCTTGACTAGAGGATTGTATTTCTCCTCGAGTGGAGCCTAAAAAGCAGTGCACGGAAGCGCGCAGAGCTGGGGTCACCTATGCTCAGAAGGTGAAATCTGACCAGTACATCGCCGTAACTGACGTCGCTACTGGTCATATTTCACAGGATCTGTCAACGCTCATCCTCAACGAGATTGATGACAAAATCTTGAGGGAAGCGTTGGCGGATCCGAGCAAGGAAAACCCCAAATTCGGTGGCAAGCCTCGTTACGAGGACGGCCACCTTAAACTGTTCGTGGAGGACGAGTACTCCCTGAACTGGCTGCGGGAGTGTGTCTCCGGTGTGTCTACACCATCCAACGTACAGTTGGTGGTGAAACGCCAATCGGAGATGGTCCGCAGGGTTCGATGTGGGGTGCTCATACCCAACGAACGAGGCAAGTGGAAGTCTGCGCCCGACGTCGGCGTAGTCCTCCACTTTATGAACAAGTGGGCACAGGTTGACCGATGGCTCCTCCAGAAAGTGGATGAGCAGCAGGACAACCTGTTTCTCATCACAGACGTCCCTGAAGATGTGGTGCCGACCCTGCTGGGAAGGGGCAGACAGCTCCTTTTTGGTAGTGGTTCGGTCTACCTCAAATTTCAGGGACTCGGTGGGAAATTTGTGAAGGAACCACCGGTGGTAGCGCAGACCAGCTCTAAGCTGGTCATCACTGGGGTTTCATCAAGAACAGCCAAGCCCCAGAGTTCCACTCCAGAGCGGCAGCAAACAGGCCCCGATGCAGTCGGGGAAAGTTCTGCTGCTCAACCGCAGGACGAGCACGCGCACTGGGAGGCCATGCTGCTTGGTGAAGGCGATGAGCCAGAACCAGCAGTGGTGCCCTCTGAGGGCGAGGAGCTGTCCATGCGGCTGGAGGAGGAACTCGTCTTGGAGGTGGAGGAGGGGTTGACCAAAAATGGCGTCCCTCTCCCGCGATTGTAAAATCCTCCAAGCCAACCTCCAACACAGCCAAACTGCAACGGCCCAGTTAAGACGCTGGCTGGGGGCAAACAGCACTGCCGTGGCTCTGATCCAGGAGCCGTGGATCAACCGCGGTAGCATTCGAGGGCTCGCCAATTTGAGAGGTAAGCTTTTCGGTACAACTGATCACGATAACCCTAGAACGTGCATCATAACTACTAACAACATCCCAGCACAGCCATTAACAGAGTTCTGTTCCAGGGACCTGTGTGCCATAAGGCTGCAACTGCCCGACACAGCTAGGTGCCGCGAGCTCGTGGTGGCCTCCGCCTACATGCCTGCGGAGGACAACCCGCCTCCACACGACCTGTGCCGGCTGGTGGACCACTGCGAGAAGTCGGGCCTCCAGCTCATCGTTGGGGCCGACTCGAACGCGCATCACCCACTGTGGGGCATGCCAGATATGAACAGCAGAGGTAAGACACTTGTTGAATACCTATTTACTACAAACCTCAATGTGCTTAACATAGGTTCTGAACCAACTTTTGTTACCAAGCGGAGCAGAACTATCGTTGATATTACCCTGGCAACGGCGGACATATCCGACGACGTTGGGGGCTGGCATGTGTCCAACGAGGCGTCATGCTCTGATCATCGATGGATACGCTTCGAGATCAACGCAGCGTTCTCCCCAACTGTCCCTAAGAGAAACCCACGCAAGACTGACAGAACCAGGTACAGAGCTATCCTAGGTGAAAGACTTGCTTGGGCTGAGACTCTACCAGATCCGGAGGGACCCGAACAAATCGAACAACAGGTAACAGATTTTACAAATACTTCAATAGACTGCTACCATTCAACTTGCCCGCTTAGCACACCAGCGCCTACCAACATCAAGGGGCAGCCTTGGTGGGGTCCTGATCTAGAAAGGATGCGTGCTAAGATCAGAAGACTGCTAAACAGGGCGATGAACACCAGTGCTGATGAGGATTGGGACAACTATAAAGATGCCAAATCCAAGTACAAGAAACGACTACGGTTCAAAAGCAGCAACTCATGGAGGAAATTCTGCAGCGACATTGAAACCGTTGATCAAGCAAATCGGGTAAGGCAAATACTAGCTCAACAAGGCAACTCCAGGCTAGGGTCGCTTAAAAAACCCGATGGAACATATACCTCTTCCACCACAGAAACACACAGTCTCTTGTTGGAAACTCACTTTCCCGGAAGTAGAACTATTCAAGAGATTGTGTGGCCGGAAGAGGTTCACCATGAAGCTGTCGACCACTTAGACATAACTAATAATATTATCACTGCTGACAAGGTGAGATGGGCCATTAATAGCTTTAAACCTTTTAAATCAGCAGGACCAGATGGAATCTTCCCAGCACTTCTACAGTGGGGTGGGGAACCCGTCATCAATATAATGGTCCGAATCATGAAAGCATGTCTTAGATTCGGATACGTTCCCAAAAGGTGGAGAGTAGTAAACGTAATTTTCATACCGAAGCCAGGAAGGAGCGACTACACTAACGCTAAATCTTTCAGGCCGATTAGTCTCACCTCGTTCTTGCTTAAAACTCTCGAACGTTTGTGCGAGAGACACCTGAGAGATGGAGCGTTAAAACATATACCCTTACACAAGAATCAGCATGCATATAGTTTGGGTAAGTCTACTGAATCGGCTCTCCATGCAGTTGTATCCACAATTGAAGAGGCGATTCAAAACAAATGCATCTGTCTTGGAACTTTTATTGATATAGAAGGTGCCTTTGACAAGACGCAGTATAGCAGTATAAGTGCATCTCTAACAAGGCATGGGGTGTCAACAGCTGTAAACAACTGGGTCACAAACATGCTTAACAAACGTATCGTGCGTCTAGCTGGAGAGTCCCTATCGGCGGAGGTAGTGCGGGGATGCCCGCAGGGAGGAGTGCTCTCCCCGCTTCTGTGGAATCTGGTCATTAACGACCTGATTACCAAGCTTAACGCTAATGGATACTACACCGTAGGATACGCCGACGATTTGGTAATCCTCATCACAGGTAAATTTGCGAGCACAGTATGCAACCTTAAACAAACAGCTCTTCGCATCGTGGAGCGCTGGTGTTTAGAATATGACCTGGCGGTTAACCCAACAAAAACGGTAATGGTCATGTTCACTAACAATAGGGCTCTTGGTAGGTATACCCTACCTAAGCTCTTTGGAACGGAACTCCAGCTAGCAACTGAGGTGAAGTACCTGGGCATAACCTTGGACAGCAAGCTCAGCTGGAGTAGCCACATCGACAACAAACTAAAGAAGGCGAGTATTGCTTTCTGGCAGTGTCGGAGAATGGTGGGGAAAAAGTGGGGACTTTCTCCCAACATCATTCTTTGGCTGTACGTAACGGTGATCCGTCCTCTTGTCTGCTACGGAGCTGTGGTGTGGTGGACCAGGACCAAACTAACCACAATGGTAAGCAAACTCCAAAGCTTCCAAAGGCTGGCCTGCATGGCTATCACAGGTAGTATGAGAACTACTCCAACAGCAGCAATGGAGGCCATGCTGTGTCTTCCGCCACTCCAGCTGTATATTAAGCAGGAGGCCGCGTCATCTGCGGTGAGACTCAACACCTTAGGACTTTGGAGGAAAAACAGGACCTCACACACCGCCATCCTAGGGGAAGTTTACAAAAAATTTCCCATCTCTATGGCTTGCAGTGACAGAATCCCTAAACAATTTGTTTTTGACAAAAAATACAATATACAGTTACATGAAGACCATCGGGTTGAGGGGCTCGACGTTAAAGAGCTCAGAATTTTTACCGATGGTTCAAAAACTGAAGCAGGCACTGGTTCAGGCACCTTCTCGGAGGACCTAAACATCAAGATAGCCATTCCACTGGGTGCCCATAATACTGTCTTTCAAGCTGAATGCATGGGCATCATCTCGGCCGCTAATGCCATAGCATCGAGAAAGGTAAGAGATTCCTCCATTCGAATCCTCTCGGATAGCATGGCCGTCCTACAAGCCCTAAATAGCAACACTAAACTCAGGGCTAATCTACGAGTGTCACAAACGACTAATGGAGGTATGTCAATACAACCGCGTAATCCTTCAATGGATAAAAGGACACAGCGGATCAAGAGGTAACGATGCAGCGGATGAGTTGGCGCGTAAAGGATCTAGCTTGACAGCGTATGGTCCCGAACCTATCATCCCTCTTCCCTTCAAGATGGTACGCTCATTTCTGAGAGAGTCGACCAGGAATGATCATGCCACTCTTTGGACAAACCATGAGGAGTGCAGGCAGGCTAAGCTGGCCTTGCCGTCCCCTAGCGCTAGGCTGGCTAAGACCTTGCTTCGACTTAGTAGGCCGCGCATGCGACTGGTAACTGCAGCACTTACTGGCCATGGTTTCTTTAATAAACATCTATATGTCCTAGGTGTTACCGACAGCCCCCTTTGCAGAGCCTGCTTGGAGGCAGAAGAAACGGCTGCTCACGTCCTCATGGAGTGCACAGGAGTAGCGGACTACAGGGCTAAACACCTCGGTCAATCGAGGGACCTTCCAGGGATAGTCGGTAACGTAAAGGGCCTACTGGCGTTCCTGGAGGAGTTGGGTTGGCTCGAATGATGTCGCATTCCCACCCACACGCAAAATAGGCGCTTTCGTCGTCGAGTTGCGGAAACCAGCCCGTCTTACAATTGACAATTGACATTGACGGCATCGCTACCTATGCTCGAAATGACATCAATGATGTTGTCTCTGTTCCTCCGGAAAAAATTCAGGAATTACAGACATGAACCATAAGGATAAACGACCTATCAATAACTATCATCTACAAGCCCCCTATATCACAGTGGGAGAATGAAATTCCTAGCTTACCCCACCCATGTCTTTATGCAGGAGATTTCAATAGCCATCACACAAACTGGAGATATAACTCTTATGATCATAATGGTATACATCTCGTCCAGTGGGCAGAAAGAAGTAACCTCCATCTTGTTTTCAAAGCCAATGATAAGGGCAGCTTTAGGTCCGCTAGCTGGAACAAGGATTATAACAGGACAACCACTAACTTCCACTCGGAAGATTTTACCTGACTTCCCTAATAGGGTCCCTAATAATCTATTTCTATTAAGACTGGCAGCATAGACCAGTCTTAATAGAAATAGGTTTGAAGATCCCAATTATAAGTTACTTGCCTCTCCCTAGGTGGAATTTCCAGAAAGCAGACTGGGAGTCCTTTTTGGCTAAAATGGACGCTTCCATTAGATGGGTTCCTCCGATAGTTGAAAACTACACCCGCTTTGTACGGTTGATCCTCAAGACGGCCAAAAAGTGCATACCAAGAGGATACAGGAAGACCTACATACCTTGCTGGACACCCGAAAGTGACGATCTCTACCAGGAATACTTGAAATGTTTCACAGCATATAACTACAAGAAGAAATAAACCGATAAGAAAGTTAGTAAGGTTGGTAAGGTTGGTTAAGAATGTTGGTTGAAATAGGGTGTTCACTACATTGGTGTTGACCTAATCCAGTCACTTGATAGGATCATAAAGTCTAAGTGGATTAACACAGTGTAAAACATGGATTTTAAGCTGTCTAGCATAAAGGCTTGGCATGTACTCAACAAACTGCCTCCAAACCAGCATCAAAGTCAAAGTACTTTATTACTGTAGATATTTACATATACTTAGCAAACGTAATTTTTTGCCTCTTCTCTGCATTGGACCACTGTGAGAGAAGTAGGACATAGAAACTCCCACAGATTGATTTTTAGATCTCTTTTAAAAATTGGTTGTGCTTAAGTAATACAAATATTCAAGAGCATTCAAAAACCATTTTTGAGATTTCTTGACTATAAAACACGACGTTCTCATATTTCGTATGAAGATAGGTGCATAAAACACCACGTCTTATCATTTGAACAGAGGCGGACAGAAATGGATATGATGCTCCTCTATGACATTCTTCGTACCAGGCTTGATTATACGGAACTACTGCCCGCTATTAGTTTTCTAACTCTCAGGCGTCGCACACGCCACACTCCCCTTATATATGCACCAAGTCATCGTACTAATTATGCAAATAACGAACCTTTAACTCGTATAGCTAATACATACAACAAATATTTTAAATCTATAGATTTATTTCAACACTCCTAAACATCTTTCAGACGCAATATTGTCGATAAGTTGTTGCCTCCAGACGGCGATGACAACTGATGATGTCCAATATAGGCTCTTGTTGTATATATTTTATAGTTTATTTTTATTCACTACATATCTATGTATATATATTAGATAGATATTTATTTTATCAAATCTGTAGGTATTTATCTGTTTTTTTATACCCTTAGTTTATATTGTAAGTATTTATATTCTTATATGTATTGGCTTATAATTATAATTTAGGTGACGGTTTTTATTTCCGCCACTACTTCAATTTCACACTGTATAATAAGGGGGATATCTTTTATTGGCAATTCTAATTTGTTTAATTTTAACGTTAATTACCATTGTAACTTGCTGTTGATGTCCTAAATAAAGAAAATCAATATGAAAAATTTCATCGTTATCATTAATAAGCAGGAATAAATATTAACAAAATTATTAACAGCAAGGTCTGGGTTGAGCTAGATTAACCCCATATAGTCCCGTGATTTAAGTAATCTTGAACATTGTAATATCCCTTTTAACAACATGCTTTTTAAATTGCTCAAATGGCAATTTCGAAATCTCCAGAGGTATCTTATTGTAGTAGAGAATGCACTGACTCTTGAAAGAATTGCTAACCTTCCCGAGTCTAAACCGGAGTGTACATTGTCTGTGATTATTTCTTAGATTAACATTACAGCTATCGCTAAGTTTGGAGAATGTTGTATGGTTCTTGCGTACATACATTACATTTTCGAAAATGAATTGACTAGCTACAGTTAGTATGCCAATTTCTTTAAATAGCTTTCTTAAGGAGTCTGTTCGATTTAAATTATAAATTGCTCGAATCGCTCCTTTCTGTAAAATAGAAATAGTTTGAATATCCGCTGCTTTCCCCCTAAACAAGATATCATATGACATGACACTATGAAAGTAACTAAAATATACTAGCCTATATGTAGCCACGTGTACAGCGTAAGCTGCAGAACTTAATTTACTAGATAATTTATCTATGGGGTCCCCACTGCAATTTGCTACCAATGGTTTTTCCAAGAAACTTCGTATCATTTACTAATTCTAACGTGCTGTTGTCTATCACTAAACTGGTCTCAACTTGACCGACATTTGGAAGTGAGAATTTGATACACTAGGTTTTACCAGCGTTTAACAATAAATGATTAACTGTGAACCATTTCAAGGTCTATGCTAGTCAATTTCTCCACAATTAAAGGCCGATCGTTAAAATATACCAGGAATAAGAAAGGGCCTTATATGGAACGCCAATTTTTACACCTGATCCATTTTACGGTTTTAACGCCGTATGCTGCCTTTTGAATTCTATTGATTAGGTATGATCTTAGTAGATCCAACGCTTTATTTCTAACTCCGTAATGATTTAATTTCATTTTTAGAGTATTATGATCATCACAATCAAATGCCTTCGACAGATTGCGAAAAACTCCGATAGCAACCTGTGCGGCCTCCCATGCAGAATAAATATGAGATATAAGGGTAATACCTGCATCCGTAATCTATTTACCCCTAGTGAAACCGTATTGTTTGGCGTGGAGTTGTTTTGTACGGTTGAAGTGTGAGAGCATTTGATTGATTATGATATTTTCAAATATTTTACTTAGTGCTGGAAGAAAGATATTGGTCCGAAATTTGAAGGATCACCCTTATCTCCCGAATTGAACAGAGCTCCTAAAGATCAGTTTACCGTGTTTCATGAGGTCTGGGAAAGCTCCATCTTCAACATATTTACTGAACATTTACTGAAATAATGATAAACTAAATCCGGTACTGGCAAATTTATATCTAAGTTTTTCATATATGTCTTTAGTCTATGGAATGTAAAAGGCCTATACAATAATTGATCATTCTTATCCTTACTAGCAATAGTAAATGAAAATGTTTGTCCAATGTGTTCGGAAGATAAGCAGTTAATTACATTCTTACTTGTGAATGCACAGTCACAAAAAACGTTATCTAAGCAATTTTGGCTGGTAAGTGTAAATCTAGTCGGCTCTAGAAACAAATGATCAATAGCCATCACACAAACTGGAGATATAACTCTTATGACCATAATGGTATACATCTCGTCCAGTGGGCAGAAAGAAGTAACCTCCATCTTGTTTTCAAAGCCAAGGATAAGGGCAGCTTTAGGTCCGCTAGCTGGAAAAAGGATTATAACAGGACAACCACTAACTTCCACTCGGAAGATTTTACCTAACTACCCTAATAGGCAGCATAGACCAGTCTTAATAGAAATAGGTTTGAAGATCCCAATTATAAATTACTTGCCTCTCCCTAGGTGGAATTTCCAAAAAGCAGACTGGGAGTCCTTTTTGGCTAAAATGGACGCTTCCATTGGATGGGTTGCTCCGATAGTTGAAAACTACACCCGCTTTGTACGGTTGATCCTCAAGACGGCCAAAAAGTGCATACCAAGAGAATACAGGAAGACCTACATACCTTGCTGGACACCCGAAAGTGAAGATCTCTACCAGGAATACTTGAAATGTTTCACAGCATATAACTACAAGAAGAAATAAACCGATAAGAAAGTTAGTAAGGTTGGTAAGGTTGGTTAAGAATGTTGGTTGAAATAGGGTGTTCACTACATTTGTGTTGACCTAATCCAGTCACTTGATAGGATCATAAATTCTAAGAGGATTGACACAGTGTAAAACATGGATTTTAAGCTGTCTAGCAGAAAGGCGTGGCATGTACTCAACAAACTGCCACCAAACCAGCATCAAAGTCAAAGTACTTTATTACTGTAGATATTTACATATACTTAGCAAACGTAATTTTTTGCCTCTTCTCTGCATTGGACCACTGTTAGAGAAGTAGGACATAGAAACTCCCACAGATTGATTTTTAGATCTCTTTTAAAAATTGGTTGTGCTTAAGTAATACAAATATTCAAGAGCATTCAAAACCATTTTTGAGATTTCTTGACTATAAAACACGACGTTCTCATATTACGTATGAAGATAGGTGCATAAAACACCACGTCTTATCATTAGAACAGAGGCGGACAGAAATGGATATGATGCTCCTCTATGACATTCTTCGTACCAGGCTTGATTCTACGGAACTACTGCCCGCTATTAGTTTTCTAACTCTCAGGCGTCGCACACGCCACACTCCACTTATATATGCACCAAGTCATCGTACTAATTATGCTAATAACGAACCTTTAACTCGTATAGCTAACACATACAACAAATATTTTAAAACTGTAGATTTATTTCAACACTCCTAAACATCTTTCAGACGCAATATTGTCGATAAGTTGTTGCCTCCAGACGGCGATGACAACTGATGAAGTCCAATATAGGCTCTTATTTTTATATATTTTATAGTTTATTTTTATTCACTACATATCTATGTATATATATTAGATAGATATTTATTTTATGTAAATCTGTAGGTATTTATCTGTTTTTTTATACCCATAGTTTATATTGTAAGTATTTATATTCTTATATGTATTGGCTTATAATTATAATTTAGGTGACGGTTTTTATTTCCGCCACTACTTCAATTTCACACTGTATAATAAGGGGGATATCTTTTATTGGCAATTCTAATTTGTTTAATTTTAACGTTAATTACCATTGTAACTTGCTGTTGATGTCCTAAATAAAGAAAATCAATATGAAAAATTTCATCGTTATGATTAATAAGCAGGAATAAATAATAACAAAATTATAAACAGCAAGGTCTGGGTTGAGCTCGATTAACCCCATATAGTCCCGTGATTTAAATAATCTTGAACATTGTAATATCCCTTTTAACAACAGGCTTTTTAAATTGCTCAAATGGCAATTTCGAAATCTCCAGAGGTATCTTATTGTAGTAGAGAATGCACTGACTCTTGAAAGAATTGCTAACCTTCCCGAGTCTAAACCGGAGTGTACATTGTCTGTGATTATTTCTTAGATTAACATTACAGCTATCGCTAAGTTTGGAGAATGTTGTATGGTTCTTGCGTACATACATTACATTTTCGAAAATGAATTGACTAGCTACAGTTAGTATGCCAATTTCTTTAAATAGCTTTCTTAAGGAGTCTGTTCGATTTAAATTATAAATTGCTCGAATCGCTCCTTTCTGTAAAATAGAAATAGTTTGAATATCCGCTGCTTTCCCCCTAAACAAGATATCATATGACATGACACTATGAAAGTAACTAAAATATACTAGCCTATATGTAGCCACGTGTACAGCGTAAGCTGCAGAACTTAATTTACTAGATAATTTATCTATGTGGTCCCCACTGCAATTTGCTACCAATGGTTTTTCCAAGAAACTTCGTATCATTTACTAATTCTAACGTGCTGTTGTCTATCACTAAACTGGACTCAACTTGACCGACATTTGGAAGTGAGAATTTGATACAGTAGGTTTTACCAGCGTTTAACAAGAAATGATTAACTGTGAACCATTTCAAGGTCTATGCTAGTCAATTTCTCCACAATTAAAGGCCGATCGTTAAAATATACCAGGAATAAGAAAGGGCCTTATATGGAACGCCAATTTTTACACCTGATCCATTAGTTTTAACGCCGTATGCTGCCTTTTGAATTCTATTGATTAGGTATGATCTTAGTAGATCCAACGCTTTATTTCTAACTCCGTAATGATTTAATTTCATTTTTAGAGTATTATGATCATCACAATCAAATGCCTTCGACAGATTGCGAAAAACTCCGATAGCAACCAGTGCGGCCTCCCATGCAGAATAAATATGAGATATAAGGGTAATACCTGCATCCGTAATCTATTTACCCCTAGTGAAACCGTATTGTTTGGCGTGGAGTTGTTTTGTACGGTTGAAGTGTGAGAGCATTTGATTGATTATGATATTTTCAAATATTTTACTTAGTGCTGGAAGAAAGATATTGGTCCGAAATTTGAAGGATCACCCTTATCTCCCGAATTGAACAGAGCTCCTAAAGATCAGTTTACCGTGTTTCATGAGGTCTGGGAAAGCTCCATCTTCAACATATTTATTGAACATTTACTGAAATAATGATAAACTAAATCCGGTACTGGCAAATTTATATCTAAGTTTTTCATATATGTCTTTAGTCTATGGAATGTAATAGGCCTATACAATAATTGATCATTCTTATCCTTACTAGCAATTGTAAATGAAAATGTTTGTCCAATATGTTCGGAAGATAAGCAGTTAATTACATTCTTACTTGTGAATGCACAGTCACAAAAAACGTTATCTAAGCAAGTTTGGCTGGTAAGTGTAAATCTAGTCGGCTCTAGAAACAAATGATCAATAGCCATCACACAAACTGGAGATATAACTCTTATGACCATAATGGTATACATCTCGTCCAGTGGGCAGAAAGAAGTAACCTCCATCTTGTTTTCAAAGCCAAGGATAAGGGCAGCTTTAGGTCCGCTAGCTGGAAAAAGGATTATAACAGGACAACCACTAACTTCCACTCGGAAGATTTTACCTGACTTCCCTAATAGGCAGCATAGACCAGTCTTAATAGAAATAGGTTTGAAGATCCCAATTATAAATTACTTGCCTCTCCCTAGATGGAATTTCCAAAAAGCAGACTGGGAGTCCTTTTTGGCTAAAATGGACGCTTCCATTAGATGGGTTGCTCCGATAGTTGAAAACTACACCCGCTTTGTACGGTTGATCCTCAAGACGGCCAAAAAGTGCATACCAAGAGGATACAGGAAGACCTACATACCTTGCTGGACACCCGAAAGTGAAGATCTCTACCAGGAATACTTGAAATGTTTCATAGCATATAACTACAAGAAGAAATAAACCGATAAGAAAGTTAGTAAGGTTGGTAAGGTTGGTTAAGAATGTTGGTTGAAATAGGGTGTTCACTACATTTGTGTTGATCTAATCCAGTCACTTGATAGGATCATAAAGTCTAAGAGGATTGACACAGTGTAAAACATGGATTTTAAGCTTTCTAGCAGAAAGGCGTGGCATGTACTCAACAAACTGCCACCAAACCAGCATCAAAGTCAAAGTACTTTATTACTGTAGATATTTACATATACTTAGCAAACGTAATTTTTTGCCTCTTCTCTGCAGTGGACCACTGTGAGAGAAGTAGGACATAGAAACTCCCACAGATTGATTTTTAGATCTCTTTTAAAAATTGGTTGTGCTTAAGTAATACAAATATTCAAGAGCATTCAAAAACCATTTTTGAGATTTCTTGACTATAAAACACGACGTTCTCATATTTCGTATGAAGAAAGGTGCATAAAACACCACGTCTTATCATTAGAACAGAGGCGGACAGAAATGGATATGATGCTCCTCTATGACATTCTTCGTACCAGGCTTGATTCTACGGAACTACTGCCCGCTATTAGTTTTCTAACTCTCAGGCGTCGCACACGCCACACTCCACTTATATATGCACCAAGTCATCGTACTAATTATGCTAATAACGAACCTTTAACTCGTATAGCTAACACATACAACAAATATTTTAAAACTGTAGATTTATTTCAACACTCCTAAACATCTTTCAGACGCAATATTGTCGATAAGTTGTTGCCTCCAGACGGCGATGACAACTGATGATGTCCAATATAGGCTCTTATTGTATATATTTTATAGTTTATTTTTATTCACTACATATCTATGTATATATATTAGATAGATATTTATCTTATGTAAATCTGTAGGTATTTATCTGTTTTTTTATACCCATAGTTTATATTGTAAGTATTTATATTCTTATATGTATTGGCTTATAATTATAATTTAGGTGACGGTTTTTATTTCCGCCACTACTTCAATTTCACACTGTATAATAAGGGGGATATCTTTTATTGGCAATTCTAATTTGTTTAATTTTAACGTTAATTACCATTGTAACTTGCTGTTGATGTCCTAAATAAAGAAAATCAATATGAAAAATTTCATCGTTATCATTAATAAGCAGGAATAAATATTAACAAAATTATTAACAGCAAGGTCTGGGTTGAGCTAGATTAACCCCATATAGTCCCGTGATTTAAGTAATCTTGAACATTGTAATATCCCTTTTAACAACATGCTTTTAAATTGCTCAAATGGCAATTTCGAAATCTCCAGAGGTATCTTATTGTAGTAGAGAATGCACTGACTCTTGAAAGAATTGCTAACCTTCCCGAGTCTAAACCGGAGTGTACATTGTCTGTGATTATTTCTTAGATTAACATTACAGCTATCGCTAAGTTTGGAGAATGTTGTATGGTTCTTGCGTACATACATTACATTTTCGAAAATGAATTGACTAGCTACAGTTAGTATGCCAATTTCTTTAAATAGCTTTCTTAAGGAGTCTGTTCGATTTAAATTATAAATTGCTCGAATCGCTCCTTTCTGTAAAATAGAAATAGTTTGAATATCCGCTGCTTTCCCCCTAAACAAGATATCATATGACATGACACTATGAAAGTAACTAAAATATACTAGCCTATATGTAGCCACGTGTACAGCGTAAGCTGCAGAACTTAATTTACTAGATAATTTATCTATGGGGTCCCCACTGCAATTTGCTACCAATGGTTTTTCCAAGAAACTTCGTATCATTTACTAATTCTAACGTGCTGTTGTCTATCACTAAACTGGTCTCAACTTGACCGACATTTGGAAGTGAGAATTTGATACACTAGGTTTTACCAGCGTTTAACAATAAATGATTAACTGTGAGAATGTTGTATGGTTCTTGCGTACATACATTACATTTTCGAAAATGAATTGACTAGCTACAGTTAGTATGCCAATTTCTTTAAATAGCTTTCTTAAGGAGTCTGTTCGATTTAAATTATAAATTGCTCGAATCGCTCCTTTCTGTAAAATAGAAATAGTTTGAATATCCGCTGCTTTCCCCCTAAACAAGATATCATATGACATGACACTATGAAAGTAACTAAAATATACTAGCCTATATGTAGCCACGTGTACAGCGTAAGCTGCAGAACTTAATTTACTAGATAATTTATCTATGTGGTCCCCACTGCAATTTGCTACCAATGGTTTTTCCAAGAAACTTCGTATCATTTACTAATTCTAACGTGCTGTTGTCTATCACTAAACTGGACTCAACTTGACCGACATTTGGAAGTGAGAATTTGATACAGTAGGTTTTACCAGCGTTTAACAAGAAATGATTAACTGTGAACCATTTCAAGGTCTATGCTAGTCAATTTCTCCACAATTAAAGGCCGATCGTTAAAATATACCAGGAATAAGAAAGGGCCTTATATGGAACGCCAATTTTTACACCTGATCCATTTTACGGTTTTAACGCCGTATGCTGCCTTTTGAATTCTATTGATTAGGTATGATCTTAGTAGATCCAACGCTTTATTTCTAACTCCGTAATGATTTAATTTCATTTTTAGAGTATTATGATCATCACAATCAAATGCCTTCGACAGATTGCGAAAAACTCCGATAGCAACCTGTGCGGCCTCCCATGCAGAATAAATATGAGATATAAGGGTAATACCTGCATCCGTAATCTATTTACCCCTAGTGAAACCGTATTGTTTGGCGTGGAGTTGTTTTGTACGGTTGAAGTGTGAGAGCATTTGATTGATTATGATATTTTCAAATATTTTACTTAGTGCTGGAAGAATTTTGCTTCGTTTGGTCCGAAATTTGAAGGATCACCCTTATCTCCCGAATTGAACAGAGCTCCTAAAGATCAGTTTACCGTGTTTCATGAGGTCTGGGAAAGCTCCATCTTCAACATATTTACTGAACATTTACTGAAATAATGATAAACTAAATCCGGTACTGGCAAATTTATATCTAAGTTTTTCATATATGTCTTTAGTCTATGGAATGTAAAAGGCCTATACAATAATTGATCATTCTTATCCTTACTAGCAATAGTAAATGAAAATGTTTGTCCAATGTGTTCGGAAGATAAGCAGTTAATTACATTCTTACTTGTGAATGCACAGTCACAAAAAACGTTATCTAAGCAATTTTGGCTGGTAAGTGTAAATCTAGTCGGCTCTAGAAACAAATGATCAATAGCCATCACACAAACTGGAGATATAACTCTTATGACCATAATGGTATACATCTCGTCCAGTGGGCAGAAAGAAGTAACCTCCATCTTGTTTTCAAAGCCAAGGATAAGGGCAGCTTTAGGTCCGCTAGCTGGAAAAAGGATTATAACAGGACAACCACTAACTTCCACTCGGAAGATTTTACCTAACTACCCTAATAGGCAGCATAGACCAGTCTTAATAGAAATAGGTTTGAAGATCCCAATTATAAATTACTTGCCTCTCCCTAGGTGGAATTTCCAAAAAGCAGACTGGGAGTCCTTTTTGGCTAAAATGGACGCTTCCATTGGATGGGTTGCTCCGATAGTTGAAAACTACACCCGCTTTGTACGGTTGATCCTCAAGACGGCCAAAAAGTGCATACCAAGAGAATACAGGAAGACCTACATACCTTGCTGGACACCCGAAAGTGAAGATCTCTACCAGGAATACTTGAAATGTTTCACAGCATATAACTACAAGAAGAAATAAACCGATAAGAAAGCTAGTAAGGTTGGTAAGGTTGGTTAAGAATTTTGGTTGAAATAGGGTGTTCACTACATTTGTGTTGACCTAATCCAGTCACTTGATAGGATCATAAAGTCTAAGAGGATTGACACAGTGTAAAACATGGATTTTAAGCTGTCTAGCAGAAAGGCGTGGCATGTACTCAACAAACTGCCACCAAACCAGCATCAAAGTCAAAGTACTTTATTACTGTAGATATTTACATATACTTAGCAAACGTAATTTTTTGCCTCTTCTCTGCATTGGACCACTGTTAGAGAAGTAGGACATAGAAACTACCACAGATTGATTTTTAGATCTCTTTTAAAAATTGTTTGTGCTTAAGTAATACAAATATTCAAGAGCATTCAAAAACCATTTTTGAGATTTCTTGACTATAAAACACGACGTTCTCATATTACGTATGAAGATAGGTGCATAAAACACCACGTCTTATCATTAGAACAGAGGCGGACAGAAATGGATATGATGCTCCTCTATGACATTCTTCGTACCAGGCTTGATTCTACGGAACTACTGCCCGCTATTAGTTTTCTAACTCTCAGGCGTCGCACACGCCACACTCCACTTATATATGCACCAAGTCATCGTACTAATTATGCTAATAACGAACCTTTAACTCGTATAGCTAACACATACAACAAATATTTTAAAACTGTAGATTTATTTCAACACTCCTAAACATCTTTCAGACGCAATATTGTCGATAAGTTGTTGCCTCCAGACGGCGATGACAACTGATGAAGTCCAATATAGGCTCTTATTTTTATATATTTTATAGTTTATTTTTATTCACTACATATCTATGTATATATATTAGATAGATATTTATTTTATGTAAATCTGTAGGTATTTATCTGTTTTTTTATACCCATAGTTTATATTGTAAGTATTTATATTCTTATATGTATTGGCTTATAATTATAATTTAGGTGACGGTTTTTATTTCCGCCACTACTTCAATTTCACACTGTATAATAAGGGGGATATCTTTTATTGGCAATTCTAATTTGTTTAATTTTAACGTTAATTACCATTGTAACTTGCTGTTGATGTCCTAAATAAAGAAAATCAATATGAAAAATTTCATCGTTATGATTAATAAGCAGGAATAAATAATAACAAAATTATAAACAGCAAGGTCTGGGTTGAGCTCGATTAACCCCATATAGTCCCGTGATTTAAATAATCTTGAACATTGTAATATCCCTTTTAACAACAGGCTTTTTAAATTGCTCAAATGGCAATTTCGAAATCTCCAGAGGTATCTTATTGTAGTAGAGAATGCACTGACTCTTGAAAGAATTGCTAACCTTCCCGAGTCTAAACCGGAGTGTACATTGTCTGTGATTATTTCTTAGATTAACATTACAGCTATCGCTAAGTTTGGAGAATGTTGTATGGTTCTTGCGTACATACATTACATTTTCGAAAATGAATTGACTAGCTACAGTTAGTATGCCAATTTCTTTAAATAGCTTTCTTAAGGAGTCTGTTCGATTTAAATTATAAATTGCTCGAATCGCTCCTTTCTGTAAAATAGAAATAGTTTGAATATCCGCTGCTTTCCCCCTAAACAAGATATCATATGACATGACACTATGAAAGTAACTAAAATATACTAGCCTATATGTAGCCACGTGTACAGCGTAAGCTGCAGAACTTAATTTACTAGATAATTTATCTATGTGGTCCCCACTGCAATTTGCTACCAATGGTTTTTCCAAGAAACTTCGTATCATTTACTAATTCTAACGTGCTGTTGTCTATCACTAAACTGGACTCAACTTGACCGACATTTGGAAGTGAGAATTTGATACAGTAGGTTTTACCAGCGTTTAACAAGAAATGATTAACTGTGAACCATTTCAAGGTCTATGCTAGTCAATTTCTCCACAATTAAAGGCCGATCGTTAAAATATACCAGGAATAAGAAAGGGCCTTATATGGAACGCCAATTTTTACACCTGATCCATTAGTTTTAACGCCGTATGCTGCCTTTTGAATTCTATTGATTAGGTATGATCTTAGTAGATCCAACGCTTTATTTCTAACTCCGTAATGATTTAATTTCATTTTTAGAGTATTATGATCATCACAATCAAATGCCTTCGACAGATTGCGAAAAACTCCGATAGCAACCAGTGCGGCCTCCCATGCAGAATAAATATGAGATATAAGGGTAATACCTGCATCCGTAATCTATTTACCCCTAGTGAAACCGTATTGTTTGGCGTGGAGTTGTTTTGTACGGTTGAAGTGTGAGAGCATTTGATTGATTATGATATTTTCAAATATTTTACTTAGTGCTGGAAGAAAGATATTGGTCCGAAATTTGAAGGATCACCCTTATCTCCCGAATTGAACAGAGCTCCTAAAGATCAGTTTACCGTGTTTCATGAGGTCTGGGAAAGCTCCATCTTCAACATATTTATTGAACATTTACTGAAATAATGATAAACTAAATCCGGTACTGGCAAATTTATATCTAAGTTTTTCATATATGTCTTTAGTCTATGGAATGTAATAGGCCTATACAATAATTGATCATTCTTATCCTTACTAGCAATTGTAAATGAAAATGTTTGTCCAATATGTTCGGAAGATAAGCAGTTAATTACATTCTTACTTGTGAATGCACAGTCACAAAAAACGTTATCTAAGCAAGTTTGGCTGGTAAGTGTAAATCTAGTCGGCTCTAGAAACAAATGATCAATAGCCATCACACAAACTGGAGATATAACTCTTATGACCATAATGGTATACATCTCGTCCAGTGGGCAGAAAGAAGTAACCTCCATCTTGTTTTCAAAGCCAAGGATAAGGGCAGCTTTAGGTCCGCTAGCTGGAAAAAGGATTATAACAGGACAACCACTAACTTCCACTCGGAAGATTTTACCTGACTTCCCTAATAGGCAGCATAGACCAGTCTTAATAGAAATAGGTTTGAAGATCCCAATTATAAATTACTTGCCTCTCCCTAGATGGAATTTCCAAAAAGCAGACTGGGAGTCCTTTTTGGCTAAAATGGACGCTTCCATTAGATGGGTTGCTCCGATAGTTGAAAACTACACCCGCTTTGTACGGTTGATCCTCAAGACGGCCAAAAAGTGCATACCAAGAGGATACAGGAAGACCTACATACCTTGCTGGACACCCGAAAGTGAAGATCTCTACCAGGAATACTTGAAATGTTTCATAGCATATAACTACAAGAAGAAATAAACCGATAAGAAAGTTAGTAAGGTTGGTAAGGTTGGTTAAGAATGTTGGTTGAAATAGGGTGTTCACTACATTTGTGTTGACCTAATCCAGTCACTTGATAGGATCATAAAGTCTAAGAGGATTGACACAGTGTAAAACATGGATTTTAAGCTGTCTAGCAGAAAGGCGTGGCATGTACTCAACAAACTGCCACCAAACCAGCATCAAAGTCAAAGTACTTTATTACTGTAGATATTTACATATACTTAGCAAACGTAATTTTTTGCCTCTTCTCTGCAGTGGACCACTGTGAGAGAAGTAGGACATAGAAACTCCCACAGATTGATTTTTAGATCTCTTTTAAAAATTGGTTGTGCTTAAGTAATACAAATATTCAAGAGCATTCAAAAACCATTTTTGAGATTTCTTGACTATAAAACACGACGTTCTCATATTTCGTATGAAGAAAGGTGCATAAAACACCACGTCTTATCATTAGAACAGAGGCGGACAGAAATGGATATGATGCTCCTCTATGACATTCTTCGTACCAGGCTTGATTCTACGGAACTACTGCCCGCTATTAGTTTTCTAACTCTCAGGCGTCGCACACGCCACACTCCACTTATATATGCACCAAGTCATCGTACTAATTATGCTAATAACGAACCTTTAACTCGTATAGCTAACACATACAACAAATATTTTAAAACTGTAGATTTATTTCAACACTCCTAAACATCTTTCAGACGCAATATTGTCGATAAGTTGTTGCCTCCAGACGGCGATGACAACTGATGATGTCCAATATAGGCTCTTATTGTATATATTTTATAGTTTATTTTTATTCACTACATATCTATGTATATATATTAGATAGATATTTATCTTATGTAAATCTGTAGGTATTTATCTGTTTTTTTTATACCCATAGTTTATATTGTAAGTATTTATATTCTTATATGTATTGGCTTATAATTATAATTTAGGTGACGGTTTTTATTTCCGCCACTACTTCAATTTCACACTGTATAATAAGGGGGATATCTTTTATTGGCAATTCTAATTTGTTTAATTTTAACGTTAATTACCATTGTAACTTGCTGTTGATGTCCTAAATAAAGAAAATCAATATGAAAAATTTCATCGTTATCATTAATAAGCAGGAATAAATATTAACAAAATTATTAACAGCAAGGTCTGGGTTGAGCTAGATTAACCCCATATAGTCCCGTGATTTAAGTAATCTTGAACATTGTAATATCCCTCTTAACAACATGCTTTTTAAATTGCTCAAATGGCAATTTCGAAATCTCCAGAGGTATCTTATTGTAGTAGAGAATGCACTGACTCTTGAAAGAATTGCTAACCTTCCCGAGTCTAAACCGGAGTGTACATTGTCTGTGATTATTTCTTAGATTAACATTACAGCTATCGCTAAGTTTGGAGAATGTTGTATGGTTCTTGCGTACATACATTACATTTTCGAAAATGAATTGACTAGCTACAGTTAGTATGCCAATTTCTTTAAATAGCTTTCTTAAGGAGTCTGTTCGATTTAAATTATAAATTGCTCGAATCGCTCCTTTCTGTAAAATAGAAATAGTTTGAATATCCGCTGCTTTCCCCCTAAACAAGATATCATATGACATGACACTATGAAAGTAACTAAAATATACTAGCCTATATGTAGCCACGTGTACAGCGTAAGCTGCAGAACTTAATTTACTAGATAATTTATCTATGGGGTCCCCACTGCAATTTGCTACCAATGGTTTTTCCAAGAAACTTCGTATCATTTACTAATTCTAACGTGCTGTTGTCTATCACTAAACTGGTCTCAACTTGACCGACATTTGGAAGTGAGAATTTGATACACTAGGTTTTACCAGCGTTTAACAATAAATGATTAACTGTGAACCATTTCAAGGTCTATGCTAGTCAATTTCTCCACAATTAAAGGCCGATCGTTAAAATATACCAGGAATAAGAAAGGGCCTTATATGGAACGCCAATTTTTACACCTGATCCATTTTACGGTTTTAACGCCGTATGCTGCCTTTTGAATTCTATTGATTAGGTATGATCTTAGTAGATCCAACGCTTTATTTCTAACTCCGTAATGATTTAATTTCATTTTTAGAGTATTATGATCATCACAATCAAATGCCTTCGACAGATTGCGAAAAACTCCGATAGCAACCAGTGCGGCCTCCCATGCAGAATAAATATGAGATATAAGGGTAATACCTGCATCCGTAATCTATTTACCCCTAGTGAAACCGTATTGTTTGGCGTGGAGTTGTTTTGTACGGTTGAAGTGTGAGAGCATTTGATTGATTATGATATTTTCAAATATTTTACTTAGTGCTGGAAGAAAGATATTGGTCCGAAATTTGAAGGATCACCCTTATCTCCCGAATTGAACAGAGCTCCTAAAGATCAGTTTACCGTGTTTCATGAGGTCTGGGAAAGCTCCATCTTCAACATATTTATTGAACATTTACTGAAATAATGATAAACTAAATCCGGTACTGGCAAATTTATATCTAAGTTTTTCATATATGTCTTTAGTCTATGGAATGTAATAGGCCTATACAATAATTGATCATTCTTATCCTTACTAGCAATTGTAAATGAAAATGTTTGTCCAATATGTTCGGAAGATAAGCAGTTAATTACATTCTTACTTGTGAATGCACAGTCACAAAAAACGTTATCTAAGCAAGTTTGGCTGGTAAGTGTAAATCTAGTCGGCTCTAGAAACAAATGATCAATAGCCATCACACAAACTGGAGATATAACTCTTATGACCATAATGGTATACATCTCGTCCAGTGGGCAGAAAGAAGTAACCTCCATCTTGTTTTCAAAGCCAAGGATAAGGGCAGCTTTAGGTCCGCTAGCTGGAAAAAGGATTATAACAGGACAACCACTAACTTCCACTCGGAAGATTTTACCTGACTTCCCTAATAGGCAGCATAGACCAGTCTTAATAGAAATAGGTTTGAAGATCCCAATTATAAATTACTTGCCTCTCCCTAGATGGAATT
This sequence comes from Argyresthia goedartella, assembly GCA_949825045.1. Classification (NCBI taxonomy): domain Eukaryota; kingdom Metazoa; phylum Arthropoda; class Insecta; order Lepidoptera; family Argyresthiidae; genus Argyresthia; species Argyresthia goedartella. Next base: position 12,791,098 of record OX463815.1, read on the forward strand.
TCCAAAAAGCAGACTGGGAGTCCTTTTTGGCTAAAATGGACGCTTCCATTAGATGGGTTGCTCCGATAGTTGAAAACTACACCCGCTTTGTACGGTTGATCCTCAAGACGGCCAAAAAGTGCATACCAAGAGGATACAGGAAGACCTACATACCTTGCTGGACACCCGAAAGTGAAGATCTCTACCAGGAATACTTGAAATGTTTCACAGCATATAACTACAAGAAGAAATAAACCGATAAGAAAGTTAGTAAGGTTGGTAAAGTTGGTTAAGAATGTTGGTTGAAATAGGGTGTTCACTACATTGGTGTTGACCTAATCCAGTCACTTGATAGGATCATAAAGTCTAAGTGGATTGATACAGTGTAAAACATGGATTTTAAGCTGTCTAGCAGAAAGGCGTGGCAAGTACTCAACAAACTGCCACCAAACCAGCATCAAAGTCAAAGTACTTTATTACTGTAGATATTTACATATACTTAGCAAACGTAATTTTTTGCCTCTTCTCTGCATTGGATCACTGTGAGAGAAGTAGGACATAGAAACTCCCACAGATTGATATTTAGATCTCTTTTAAAAATTGGTTGTGCTTAAGTAATACAAATATTCAAGAGCATTCAAAAACCATTTTTGAGATTTCTTGACTATAAAACACGACGTTCTCATATTTCGTATGAAGAAAGGTGCATAAAACACCACGTCTTATCATTTGAACAGAGGCGGACAGAAATGGATATGATGCTCCTCTATGACATTCTTCGTACCAGGCTTGATTATACGGAACTACTGCCCGCTATTAGTTTTCTAACTCTCAGGCGTCGCACACGCCACACTCCCCTTATATATGCACCAAGTCATCGTACTAATTATGCAAATAACGAACCTTTAACTCGTATAGCTAACACATACAACAAATATTTTAAATCTATAGATTTATTTCAACACTCCTAAACATCTTTCAGACGCAATATTGTCGATAAGTTGTTGCCTCCAGACGGCGATGACAACTGATGATGTCCAATATAGGCTCTTATTTTTATATATTTTATAGTTTATTTTTATTCACTACATATCTATGTATATATATTAGATAGATATTTATTTTATGTAAATCTGTAGGTATTTATCTGTTTTTTTATACCCATAGTTTATATTGTAAGTATTTATATTCTTATATGTATTGGCTTATAATTATAATTTAGGTGACGGTTTTTATTTCCGCCACTACTTCAATTTCACACTGTATAATAAGGGGGATATCTTTTATTGGCAATTCTAATTTGTTTAATTTTAACGTTAATTACCATTGTAACTTGCTGTTGATGTCCTAAATAAAGAAAATCAATATGAAAAATTTCATCGTTATCATTAATAAGCAGGAATAAATATTAACAAAATTATTAACAGCAAGGTCTGGGTTGAGCTAGATTAACCCCATATAGTCCCGTGATTTAAGTAATCTTGAACATTGTAATATCCCTTTTAACAACATGCTTTTTAAATTGCTCAAATGGCAATTTCGAAATCTCCAGAGGTATCTTATTGTAGTAGAGAATGCACTGACTCTTGAAAGAATTGCTAACCTTCCCGAGTCTAAACCGGAGTGTACATTGTCTATGATTATTTCTTAGATTAACATTAAAGCTATCGCTAAGTTTGGAGAATGTTGTATGGTTCTTGCGTACATACATTACATTTTCGAAAATGAATTGACTAGCTACAGTTAGTATGCCAATTTCTTTAAATAGCTTTCTTAAGGAGTCTGTTCGATTTAAATTATAAATTGCTCGAATCGCTCCTTTCTGTAAAATAGAAATAGTTTGAATATCCGCTGCTTTCCCCCTAAACAAGATATCATATGACATGACACTATGAAAGTAACTAAAATATACTAGCCTATATGTAGCCACGTGTACAGCGTAAGCTGCAGAACTTAATTTACTAGATAATTTATCTATGGGGTCCCCACTGCAATTTGCTACCAAAGGTTTTTCCAAGAAACTTCGTATCATTTACTAATTCTAACGTGCTGTTGTCTATCACTAAACTGGTCTCAACTTGACCGACATTTGGAAGTGAGAATTTGATACACTAGGTTTTACCAGCGTTTAACAATAAATGATTAACTGTGAACCATTTCAAGGTCTATGCTAGTCAATTTCTCCACAATTAAAGGCCGATCGTTAAAATATACCAGGAATAAGAAAGGGCCTTATATGGAACGCCAATTTTTACACCTGATCCATTTTACGGTTTTAACGCCGTATGCTGCCTTTTGAATTCTATTGATTAGGTATGATCTTAGTAGATCCAACGCTTTATTTCTAACTCCGTAATGATTTAATTTCATTTTTAGAGTATTATGATCATCACAATCAAATGCCTTCGACAGATTGCGAAAAACTCCGATAGCAACCTGTGCGGCCTCCCATGCAGAATAAATATGAGATATAAGGGTAATACCTGCATCCGTAATCTATTTACCCCTAGTGAAACCGTATTGTTTGGCGTGGAGTTGTTTTGTACGGTTGAAGTGTGAGAGCATTTGATTGATTATGATATTTTCAAATATTTTACTTAGTGCTGGAAGAAAGATATTGGTCCGAAATTTGAAGGATCACCCTTATCTCCCGAATTGAACAGAGCTCCCAAAGATCAGTTTACCTTGTTTCATGAGGTCTGGAAAAGCTCCATCTTCAACATATTTATTGAACATTTACTGAAATAATGATAAACTAAATCCGGTACTGGCAAATTTATATCTAAGTTTTTCATATATGTCTTAAGTCTATGGAATGTAAAAGGCCTATACAATAATTGATCATTCTTATCCTTACTAGCAATAGTAAATGAAAATGTTTGTCCAATGTGTTCGGAAGATAAGCAGTTAATTACATTCTTACTTGTGAATGCACAGTCACAAAAAACGTTATCTAAGCAATTTTGGCTGGTAAGTGTAAATCTAGTCGGCTCTAGAAACAAATGATCAATAGCCATCACACAAACTGGAGATATAACTCTTATGACCATAATGGTATACATCTCGTCCAGTGGGCAGAAAGAAGTAACCTCCATCTTGTTTTCAAAGCCAAGGATAAGGGCAGCTTTAGGTCCGCTAGCTGGAAAAAGGATTATAACAGGACAACCACTAACTTCCACTCGGAAGATTTTACCTAACTACCCTAATAGGCAGCATAGACCAGTCTTAATAGAAATAGGTTTGAAGATCCCAATTATAAATTACTTGCCTCTCCCTAGGTTGAATTTCCAAAAAGCAGACTGGGAGTCCTTTTTGGCTAAAATGGACGCTTCCATTAGATGGGTTGCTCCGATAGTTGAAAACTACACCCGCTTTGTACGGTTGATCCTCAAGACGGCCAAAAAGTGCATACCAACAGAATACAGGAAGACCTACATACCTTGCTGGACACCCGAAAGTGAAGATCTCTACCAGGAATACTTGAAATGTTTCACAGCATATAACTACAAGAAGAAATAAACCGATAAGAAAGTTAGTAAGGTTGGTAAGGTTGGTTAAGAATGTTGGTTGAAATAGGGTGTTCACTACATTTGTGTTGACCTAATCCAGTCACTTGATAGGATCATAAAGTCTAAGAGGATTGACACAGTGTAAAACATGGATTTTAAGCTGTCTAGCAGAAAGGCGTGGCATGTACTCAACAAACTGCCACCAAACCAGCATCAAAGTCAAAGTACTTTATTACTGTAGATATTTACATATACTTAGCAAACGTAATTTTTTGCCTCTTCTCTGCATTGGACCACTGTGAGAGAAGTAGGACATAGAAACTCCCACAGATTGATATTTAGATCTCTTTTAAAAATTGGTTGTGCTTAAGTAATACAAATATTCAAGAGCATTCAAAAACCATTTTTGAGATTTCTTGACTATAAAACACGACGTTCTCATATTTCGTATGAAGAAAGGTGCATAAAACACCACGTCTTATCATTTGAACAGAGGCGGACAGAAATGGATATGATGCTCCTCTATGACATTCTTCGTACCAGGCTTGATTATACGGAACTACTGCCCGCTATTAGTTTTCTAACTCTCAGGCGTCGCACACGCCACACTCCCCTTATATATGCACCAAGTCATCGTACTAATTATGCAAATAACGAACCTTTAACTCGTATAGCTAACACATACAACAAATATTTTAAATCTATAGATTTATTTCAACACTCCTAAACATCTTTCAGACGCAATATTGTCGATAAGTTGTTGCCTCCAGACGGCGATGACAACTGATGATGTCCAATATAGGCTCTTATTTTTATATATTTTATAGTTTATTTTTATTCACTACATATCTATGTATATATATTAGATAGATATTTATTTTATGTAAATCTGTAGGTATTTATCTGTTTTTTTATACCCATAGTTTATATTGTAAGTATTTATATTCTTATATGTATTGGCTTATAATTATAATTTAGGTGACGGTTTTTATTTCCGCCACTACTTCAATTTCACACTGTATAATAAGGGGGATATCTTTTATTGGCAATTCTAATTTGTTTAATTTTAACGTTAATTACCATTGTAACTTGCTGTTGATGTCCTAAATAAAGAAAATCAATATGAAAAATTTCATCGTTATCATTAATAAGCAGGAATAAATATTAACAAAATTATTAACAGCAAGGTCTGGGTTGAGCTAGATTAACCCCATATAGTCCCGTGATTTAAGTAATCTTGAACATTGTAATATCCCTTTTAACAACATGCTTTTTAAATTGCTCAAATGGCAATTTCGAAATCTCCAGAGGTATCTTATTGTAGTAGAGAATGCACTGACTCTTGAAAGAATTGCTAACCTTCCCGAGTCTAAACCGGAGTGTACATTGTCTATGATTATTTCTTAGATTAACATTACAGCTATCGCTAAGTTTGGAGAATGTTGTATGGTTCTTGCGTACATACATTACATTTTCGAAAATGAATTGACTAGCTACAGTTAGTATGCCAATTTCTTTAAATAGCTTTCTTAAGGAGTCTGTTCGATTTAAATTATAAATTGCTCGAATCGCTCCTTTCTGTAAAATAGAAATAGTTTGAATATCCGCTGCTTTCCCCCTAAACAAGATATCATATGACATGACACTATGAAAGTAACTAAAATATACTAGCCTATATGTAGCCACGTGTACAGCGTAAGCTGCAGAACTTAATTTACTAGATAATTTATCTATGGGGTCCCCACTGCAATTTGCTACCAAAGGTTTTTCCAAGAAACTTCGTATCATTTACTAATTCTAACGTGCTGTTGTCTATCACTAAACTGGTCTCAACTTGACCGACATTTGGAAGTGAGAATTTGATACACTAGGTTTTACCAGCGTTTAACAATAAATGATTAACTGTGAACCATTTCAAGGTCTATGCTAGTCAATTTCTCCACAATTAAAGGCCGATCGTTAAAATATACCAGGAATAAGAAAGGGCCTTATATGGAACGCCAATTTTTACACCTGATCCATTTTACGGTTTTAACGCCGTATGCTGCCTTTTGAATTCTATTGATTAGGTATGATCTTAGTAGATCCAACGCTTTATTTCTAACTCCGTAATGATTTAATTTCATTTTTAGAGTATTATGATCATCACAATCAAATGCCTTCGACAGATTGCGAAAAACTCCGATAGCAACCTGTGCGGCCTCCCATGCAGAATAAATATGAGATATAAGGGTAATACCTGCATCCGTAATCTATTTACCCCTAGTGAAACCGTATTGTTTGGCGTGGAGTTGTTTTGTACGGTTGAAGTGTGAGAGCATTTGATTGATTATGATATTTTCAAATATTTTACTTAGTGCTGGAAGAAAGATATTGGTCCGAAATTTGAAGGATCACCCTTATCTCCCGAATTGAACAGAGCTCCCAAAGATCAGTTTACCTTGTTTCATGAGGTCTGGGAAAGCTCCATCTTCAACATATTTATTGAACATTTACTGAAATAATGATAAACTAAATCCGGTACTGGCAAATTTATATCTAAGTTTTTCATATATGTCTTTAGTCTATGGAATGTAAAAGGCCTATACAATAATTGATCATTCTTATCCTTACTAGCAATAGTAAATGAAAATGTTTGTCCAATGTGTTCGGAAGATAAGCAGTTAATTACATTCTTACTTGTGAATGCACAGTCACAAAAAACGTTATCTAAGCAATTTTGGCTGGTAAGTGTAAATCTAGTCGGCTCTAGAAACAAATGATCAATAGCCATCACACAAACTGGAGATATAACTCTTATGACCATAATGGTATACATCTCGTCCAGTGGGCAGAAAGAAGTAACCTCCATCTTGTTTTCAAAGCCAAGGATAAGGGCAGCTTTAGGTCCGCTAGCTGGAAAAAGGATTATAACAGGACAACCACTAACTTCCACTCGGAAGATTTTACCTAACTACCCTAATAGGCAGCATAGACCAGTCTTAATAGAAATAGGTTTGAAGATCCCAATTATAAATTACTTGCCTCTCCCTAGGTTGAATTTCCAAAAAGCAGACTGGGAGTCCTTTTTGGCTAAAATGGACGCTTCCATTAGATGGGTTGCTCCGATAGTTGAAAACTACACCCGCTTTGTACGGTTGATCCTCAAGACGGCCAAAAAGTGCATACCAACAGAATACAGGAAGACCTACATACCTTGCTGGACACCCGAAAGTGAAGATCTCTACCAGGAATACTTGAAATGTTTCACAGCATATAACTACAAGAAGAAATAAACCGATAAGAAAGTTAGTAAGGTTGGTAAGGTTGGTTAAGAATGTTGGTTGAAATAGGGTGTTCACTACATTTGTGTTGACCTAATCCAGTCACTTGATAGGATCATAAAGTCTAAGAGGATTGACACAGTGTAAAACATGGATTTTAAGCTGTCTAGCAGAAAGGCGTGGCATGTACTCAACAAACTGCCACCAAACCAGCATCAAAGTCAAAGTACTTTATTACTGTAGATATTTACATATACTTAGCAAACGTAATTTTTTGCCTCTTCTCTGCATTGGACCACTGTGAGAGAAGTAGGACATAGAAACTCCCACAGATTGATATTTAGATCTCTTTTAAAAATTGGTTGTGCTTAAGTAATACAAATATTCAAGAGCATTCAAAAACCATTTTTGAGATTTCTTGACTATAAAACACGACGTTCTCATATTACGTATGAAGATAGGTGCATAAAACACCACGTCTTATCATTAGAACAGAGGCGGACAGAAATGGATATGATGCTCCTCTATGACATTCTTCGTACCAGGCTTGATTCTACGGAACTACTGCCCGCTATTAGTTTTCTAACTCTCAGGCGTCGCACACGCCACACTCCACTTATATATGCACCAAGTCATCGTACTAATTATGCAAATAACGAACCTTTAACTCGTATAGCTAACACATACAACAAATATTTTAAAACTGTAGATTTATTTCAACACTCCTAAACATCTTTCAGACGCAATATTGTCGATAAGTTGTTGCCTCCAGACGGCGATGACAACTGATGAAGTCCAATATAGGCTCTTATTTTTATATATTGTATAGTTTATTTTTATTCACTACATATCTATGTATATATATTAGATAGATATTTATTTTATGTAAATCTGTAGGTATTTATCTGTTTTTTTATACCCATAGTTTATATTGTAAGTATTTATATTCTTATATGTATTGGCTTATAATTATAATTTAGGTGACGGTTTTTATTTCCGCCACTACTTCAATTTCACACTGTATAATAAGGGGGATATCTTTTATTGGCAATTCTAATTTGTTTAATTTTAACGTTAATTACCATTGTAACTTGCTGTTGATGTCCTAAATAAAGAAAATCAATATGAAAAATTTCAGCGTTATCATTAATAAGCAGGAATAAATATTAACAAAATTATTAACAGCAAGGTCTGGGTTGAGCTAGATTAACCCCATATAGTCCCGTGATTTAAATAATCTTGAACATTGTAATATCCCTTTTAACAACAGGCTTTTTAAATTGCTCAAATGGCAATTTCGAAATCTCCAGAGGTATCTTATTGTAGTAGAGAATGCACTGACTCTTGAAAGAATTGCTAACCTTCCCGAGTCTAAACCGGAGTGTACATTGTCTGTGATTATTTCTTAGATTAACATTACAGCTATCGCTAAGTTTGGAGAATGTTGTATGGTTCTTGCGTACATACATTACATTTTCGAAAATGAATTGACTAGCTACAGTTAGTATGCCAATTTCTTTAAATAGCTTTCTTAAGGAGTCTGTTCGATTTAAATTATAAATTGCTCGAATCGCTCCTTTCTGTAAAATAGAAATAGTTTGAATATCCGCTGCTTTCCCCCTAAACAAGATATCATATGACATGACACTATGAAAGTAACTAAAATATACTAATTCTAACGTGCTGTTGTCTATCACTAAACTGGACTCAACTTGACCGACATTTGGAAGTGAGAATTTGATACAGTAGGTTTTACCAGCGTTTAACAATAAATGATTAACTGTGAACCATTTCAAGGTCTATGCTAGTCAATTCCTCCACAATTAAAGGCCGATCGTTAAAATATACCAGGAATAAGAAAGGGCCTTATATGGAACGCCAATTTTTACACCTGATCCATTAGTTTTAACGCCGTATGCTGCCTTTTGAATTCTATTGATTAGGTATGATCTTAGTAGATCCAACGCTTTATTTCTAACTCCGTAATGATTTAATTTCATTTTTAGAGTATTATGATCATCACAATCAAATGCCTTCGGCAGATTGCGAGAAACTCCGATAGCAACCAGTGCGGCCTCCCATGCAGAATAAATATGAGATATAAGGGTAATACCTGCATCCGTAATCTATTTACCCCTAGTGAAATCGTATTGTTTGGCGTGGAGTTGTTTTGTACGGTTGAAGTGTGAGAGCATTTGATTGATTATGATATTTTCAAATATTTTACTTAGTGCTGGAAGAAAGATATTGGTCCGAAATTTGAAGGATCACCCTTATCTCCCGAATTGAACAGAGCTCCTAAAGATCAGTTTACCGTGTTTCATGAGGTCTGGGAAAGCTCCATCTTCAACATATTTATTGAACATTTACTGAAATAATGATAAACTAAATCCGGTACTGGCAAATTTATATCTAAGTTTTTCATATATGTCTTTAGTCTATGGAATGTAATAGGCCTATACAATAATTGATCATTCTTATCCTTACTAGCAATTGTAAATGAAAATGTTTGTCCAATATGTTCGGAAGATAAGCAGTTAATTACATTCTTACTTGTGAATGCACAGTCACAAAAAACGTTATCTAAGCAAGTTTGGCTGGTAAGTGTAAATCTAGTCGGCTCTAGAAACAAATGATCAATAGCCATCACACAAACTGGAGATATAACTCTTATGACCATAATGGTATACATCTCGTCCAGTGGGCAGAAAGAAGTAACCTCCATCTTGTTTTCAAAGCCAAGGATAAGGGCAGCTTTAGGTCCGCTAGCTGGAAAAAGGATTATAACAGGACAACCACTAACTTCCACTCGGAAGATTTTACCTAACTACCCTAATAGGCACCATAGACCAGTCTTAATAGAAATAGGTTTGAAGATCCCAATTATAAATTACTTGCCTCTCCCTAGGTTGAATTTCCAAAAAGCAGACTGGGAGTCCTTTTTGGCTAAAATGGACGCTTCCATTAGATGGGTTGCTCCGATAGTTGAAAACTACACCCGCTTTGTACGGTTGATCCTCAAGACGGCCAAAAAGTGCATACCAAGAGGATACAGGAAGACCTACATACCTTGCTGGACACCCGAAAGTGAAGATCTCTACCAGGAATACTTGAAATGTTTCACAGCATATAACTACAAGAAGAAATAAACCGATAAGAAAGTTAGTAAGGTTGGTAAAGTTGGTTAAGAATGTTGGTTGAAATAGGGTGTTCACTACATTGGTGTTGACCTAATCCAGTCACTTGATAGGATCATAAAGTCTAAGTGGATTGATACAGTGTAAAACATGGATTTTAAGCTGTCTAGCAGAAAGGCGTGGCAAGTACTCAACAAACTGCCACCAAACCAGCATCAAAGTCAAAGTACTTTATTACTGTAGATATTTACATATACTTAGCAAACGTAATTTTTTGCCTCTTCTCTGCATTGGACCACTGTGAGAGAAGTAGGACATAGAAACTCCCACAGATTGATATTTAGATCTCTTTTAAAAATTGGTTGTGCTTAAGTAATACAAATATTCAAGAGCATTCAAAAACCATTTTTGAGATTTCTTGACTATAAAACACGACGTTCTCATATTTCGTATGAAGATAGGTGCATAAAACACCACGTCTTATCATTTGAACAGAGGCGGACAGAAATGGATATGATGCTCCTCTATGAGATTCTTCGTACCAGGCTTGATTATACGGAACTACTGCCCGCTATTAGTTTTCTAACTCTCAGGCGTCGCACACGCCACACTCCCCTTATATATGCACCAAGTCATCGTACTATATATGCAAATAACGAACCTTTAACTCGTATAGCTAACACATACAACAAATATTTTAAATCTATAGATTTATTTCAACACTCCTAAACATCTTTCAGACGCAATATTGTCGATAAGTTGTTGCCTCCAGACGGCGATGACAACTGATGATGTCCAATATAGGCTCTTATTTTTATATATTTTATAGTTTATTTTTATTCACTACATATCTATGTATATATATTAGATAGATATTTATTTTATGTAAATCTGTAGGTATTTATCTGTTTTTTTATACCCATAGTTTATATTGTAAGTATTTATATTCTTATATGTATTGGCTTATAATTATAATTTAGGTGACGGTTTTTATTTCCGCCACTACTTCAATTTCACACTGTATAATAAGGGGGATATCTTTTATTGGCAATTCTAATTTGTTTAATTTTAACGTTAATTACCATTGTAACTTGCTGTTGATGTCCTAAATAAAGAAAATCAATATGAAAAATTTCATCGTTATCATTAATAAGCAGGAATAAATATTAACAAAATTATTAACAGCAAGGTCTGGGTTGAGCTAGATTAACCCTATATAGTCCCGTGATTTAAGTAATCTTGAACATTGTAATATCCCTTTTAACAACATGCTTTTTAAATTGCTCAAATGGCAATTTCGAAATCTCCAGAGGTATCTTATTGTAGTAGAGAATGCACTGACTCTTGAAAGAATTGCTAACCTTCCCGAGTCCAAACCGGAGTGTACATTGTCTGTGATTATTTCTTAGATTAACATTACAGCTATCGCTAAGTTTGGAGAATGTTGTATGGTTCTTGCGTACATACATTACATTTTCGAAAATGAATTGACTAGCTACAGTTAGTATGCCAATTTCTTTAAATAGCTTTCTTAAGATATCATATGACATGACACTATGAAAGTAACTAAAATATACTAGCCTATATGTAGCCACGTGTACAGCGTAAGCTGCAGAACTTAATTTACTAGATAATTTATCTATGGGGTCCCCACTGCAATTTGCTACCAATGGTTTTTCCAAGAAACTTCGTATCATTTACTAATTCTAACGTGCTGTTGTCTATCACTAAACTGGTCTCAACTTGACCGACATTTGGAAGTGAGAATTTGATACACTAGGTTTTACCAGCGTTTAACAAGAAATGATTAACTATGAACCATTTCAAGGTCTATGCTAGTCAATTTCTCCACAATTAAAGGCCGATCGTTAAAATATACCAGGAATAAGAAAGGGCCTTATATGGAACGCCAATTTTTACACCTGATCCATTTTACGGTTTTAACGCCGTATGCTGCCTTTTGAATTCTATTGATTAGGTATGATCTTAGTAGATCCAACGCTTTATTTCTAACTCCGTAATGATTTAATTTCATTTTTAGAGTATTATGATCATCACAATCAAATGCCTTCGACGGATTGCGAAAAACTCCGATAGCAACCTGTGCGGCCTCCCATGCAGAATAAATATGAGATATAAGGGTAATACCTGCATCCGTAATCTATTTACCCCTAGTGAAACCGTATTGTTTGGCGTGGAGTTGTTTTGTACGGTTGAAGTGTGAGAGCATTTGATTGATTATGATATTTTCAAATATTTTACTTAGTGCTGGAAGAAAGATATTGGTCCGAAATTTGAAGGATCACCCTTATCTCCCGAATTGAACAGAGCTCCTAAAGATCAGTTTACCGTGTTTCATGAGGTCTGGGAAAGCTCCATCTTCAACATATTTATTGAACATTTACTGAAATAATGATAAACTTAATCCGGTACTGGCAAATTTATATCTAAGTTTTTCATATATGTCTTTAGTCTATGGAATGTAATAGGCCTATACAATAATTGATCATTTTTATGCTTACTAGCAATTGTAAATGAAAATGTTTGTCCACTGTGTTCGGAAGATAAGCAGTTAATTACATTATTACTTGTGAATGCACAGTCACAAAAAACGTTATCTAAGCAAGTTTGGCTGGTAAGTGTAAATCTAGTCAGCTCTAGAAACAAATGACATAAAGTAAATGATTTGAATAAAGTTATTTATCGTTTTTTTATTGTTGTTCCTACAAGCAAATTTACATTAAGATCGCCAAAAATAATAACCTTTTTTATGTTATTACATAGTTTAGTAAGGGCTTCCTCCATAATTTTCGCAAATATTTCGAAATTGGCATGGCCTTTTTCATCCGTCGGTGGCCTGTAGACACAAACAATAATTTAGCTATTTAGATAGTTTTTGAGTTAGCTCAACACAAGATACCTTTATTTGTCTTTCAACAGTAAGTGCAAGAATATCTTTCCGTAGTTTCACCTTATTATTATTTTTTACTAAGATTTAAGATTCACCTCTATCAGCAGTCTTTCTATTGCAACAACTGTAAATTTTGTAATTAATCATGTTGAAAGATATCATATTTTCCTTTAACCAGTGTTCTGTAACACAAATAACATCGATGTCAGATTTTTTTAGAAATAATTCTGATACAAGTTCTTTGCCAGGTAGCCCCTGGATGTTTTGATGGGTAATATTTAACCCGTCAAACGTCCTATGCGCTACATAAGCGCATAACTTTTTTGGGGGGCTAGCGTCCTGTGCGCTGCATAAGCGCATAGAAAGTATTGCAAACTTCGACGTTTTATGAATATTCACCAAGTTTCAGAACGTTCCCGGAAGTAGTCTTAGATTATGAGTAGTTTAGTCGGCAACCGTGTGATATGATTGGAACTGTCATTGAGACAGCCAAATCAGATTAAAATAAATAAAATACCAAGCCTTGTCGCCATTTTGGGCAGGCGACCGGCCGCAGACTTACATTTTATGTTTGTCAATATTTATTTATTGTGAAGTAATTACTGTGTTTTGTAATAAAATAATACATCTTATCGCTAAAGAAATTAATAGTGGTGATGTGAAAAATGGAAAATAGTGTAAGTTTTGTGTTTAGCCCGTAAGAACGAAATATAATTAGAGGTGTCGGTGTCAAATAATGGATTCTGCAAACAATTGATGAAAAGCCTTATCAACTTTATTATCACATGGGAGTACTATACATCACATGATAGGTAATTTTATAAACTTTATTATGGTACATAACATGTTAGGAAACTAATAAAATAACCTAACAAACTTATCAAATTCCTAACGCAAGTCGATTGAAAGTTTATTTTCGCCAGAACCTTGGACGCGTTAGGGTCCACGAGATTCGCTGTACAGGGACATTCCAGAGGTTAAGTGGGGCTTGCCCTTTGTCATATTTAGTGGCTATTGTCTTATGAACTAATTTAAATTACTTGAAACAGATTCCAATGTTGCATGCAAAGTGTGATTAACCGGTGAATTCCCAATAGGGGTGCATGTCATATTACTCTTAACACAAGCAGGTTTCTGATTAGTCTGAGTCTGTTCAACAAAAACGGCTGATGTCAAGCTGAACTTGGTTAAACCAACTATAGCTGCGTCGCATATGTTATAAGCTAACAATGTAGCTATTAATTTTCTATATTTATTAGGCAGGTACAACGTATCCTGAGTCAGAGTAAAGTGATGAATAAAATTATTATTATTATAAGTGTGCTTGAAACCATTGCAATGTCATGACATGATCAGTGATGCTGGTCGTACAAATCACGGATTCCTAGTCCTTATAAATATGTGGTCGAGGCAGTTTTCCATCCTACTAAGTTGGTTTTGGAATGTGTGGGAGCTAAAAATCTATCTGTGGTAGTTTCTCCGCCCTTCTGCTCCCACAGTGGTGCTATGTAGAGACGGGGCAAAAAAATACATTTGAAGAAGATGAAGAAAGAAGTTTATTTGTAACAAGAAACAAAAATAGGAGTCAATATTGAACTACATATGCTGAATGCAAACAATCAGTGCTGGTCTTCCGTTGTAACCGACGGGTGACATTTATAAACAGCAGGCAGAAGGAAAACATATTTTAAAAATAAAACATAGTTATACATGAATATTCAGACTTTTCAGTAGGTAATAGGTTATTTAAAGGTATAAAATAAATCTTTATAAATATAAAACAGTATTAATATTAAAGGTCACAATTTCATATGATAGTCATTGTGCTAGTGTCGTTTCGTATAGGCTCTTCGAATTTTTCATGCTCAAAAAAGAATTTTCTCAACGTCCATTTAAATCCATATAAACAACTCAGGTTCCTGATTGGTGGAGGGATATTATTCCAACACTTAGTTGCAGCATACACTGAGAAAACTCTGCAGGTTAATTTGACGAAAATCATCTCGAATGAATTTTTTTCGGTTAAATTGACAAGAAATTTATTAATTTAACAAAACCTCTACAAAACCATCTTGATCCAAGTAACTAACATGACATTGTTATTTTTACCAAACTATTTAGTTAGAATTAAAAAAATACTTGTTATAGTACAAGGATGTCATGGTAAAATTTGAGTTTGTAAATTTAATCATATTATTTAGGTTGGAATTACAACATAAGAATGAATTTAAATGAAAGAATGCATTTAGTAATTCACCAACCAATCAAAAATTTGTTTAAAATGCATTATTACTTAAGTTACGACTCAGTACACACAATAAAATATTAACTGGTTCCTGAATCGGTTCACATTAGTAACAGTTATGATATTATCCTAAACAATACTATAAAATGGCTAAGTGATCATGACATGCAGATCAATTTAAAAAAACTAAATTAATGTTATTTCATCCATCTCAAAAAACATCAATAGACATAAATTTCACATTTAACAACAATACATTAGAAACAGTGAGTGAATTTTCCTTATTAGGTTTAAATATAGATACAAATATAAATTGGAAAGCTCACACCCAAAAATTACGTTCTAAACCATCTAGATTTGCTTGCGCCCTCCACGAGGTTAAAAAATCGTTGGATTTAAAAACAACTCTTGTTACTACTATGCATTCGCCTTTGCATGGCTTAGTTATGGTATCCTACTATGGGGTAGCAGCACCGACGCACAAAAGCGACTTATACGCATACTAGTAAATATAAATCCTCGAGACAGCTGTAGGCAATACTTTAAAGATTCTCACACTTCCCAGTATCTACATATTAGAATCATGTAAATTTGTCCGAAAGTACCCCGAATTCTATACAAAACGACAAGATCAAATGTCAACAAATCACAACCTGAGACCACGAAAGGGAC
The DNA here is from genome assembly GCA_949825045.1 of Argyresthia goedartella. Classification (NCBI taxonomy): domain Eukaryota; kingdom Metazoa; phylum Arthropoda; class Insecta; order Lepidoptera; family Argyresthiidae; genus Argyresthia; species Argyresthia goedartella. The sequence continues at coordinate 12,806,814 of OX463815.1, forward strand.
TAGCCTTACCACCTTCTCGGCTAAATATTCACTCACTATAAGCCCATTATTAGTGACCGCGAAAATTTATAATAAGTTTAACAATTAACGACAGAAACTAAAGACACCATATTCATAAGTTCATTAAAACAACTATTGACAACTAAATGTTATTATAATTTAAACGAATATTTAAATGACAAACTATAAAAATTAAAACTTATATAGAACTAGCTTAGTAACATAATGTGTATAAATAAATAAAATACGTATATAGAATAGGACATTAATATATATTAACAATGACATAGACCATTATTTAAATATAATTTATTATATCTAGGTAAGTGCTTTAATACGGGTTATAATACTATAGTGTCGTCCTCTCTCATATTGCCTGTGTGCATCTGCACCTCTCAAATGTTGTAACTTTTATAACTATGGAATGCAATAAATAAACTTTAAACTTGAAACTTTATTCGAATTTACTATTTGACTCAGTAAAATCGACAAATATTTTTTCCTGAACACAACACTGCTATTTAAATAGAAGTAACCAAATGTTTGTGGTAACTCTAACATTGGAGTATATGTTGCAATAGCAAATAACATGGTTGGATTCATCTTTGTTAAGTAAAATCCATTTGATGACTGATTGTATGAATGCCCTCCATAAAAATAAACAATTATTAAAGGTAAGCTTAACATCAATGATTCGGTATTTATTAAGAATAAGCTATTCGAAGTAACTATTTTACCCAATAATATGAATAACATTTATTATACGTCCGGAAAGGGGTCAAGTAAATTTTATATAAGTTTATTTTGATCTTGTACAATACTATCTTAATAACCTGTCTAAATAACCAATTAAGTGAACATTTTGTTGACACTTTTATTACACAACCCACTCATAACAACACTAGTTTCACTTCCGTGAGAAAATATTTTATAGAAATTGTACAGAAGTGTAAATATTTAAAGAAGTCCTAACTCGCGAAAGAAAAGTTTTGTTCCTGCCAAGGTACGGAGCTTGGTTCTCATTTTTTGGGGTACAGTTCTACACGGGAATCCGGTACAGAAGCCATTCAATTCCCGCCAAGTGAATCCCCGGGACGAGTCTCTATTAATTGAAACACAAGCAAAGCGAGGTGTTGTACAAAATAGTTACTTTAGCAGACAATATTAGTTATTCTAAACACCAACACTAGAATTATCAAAGTATTATCAACCGCTGTGTTTGATTGCTTATACTAAAGCACCTTGATAAATCTAACAAATGCCTTGGTATTATTCCCTACCAACAGCTATCATTACTTCAACAGTCAAAATTGGTTAGTCTATAAACACCTACACTAGTATTTATCAAACTATAACAAGCAGCTTAATATGGTTGCTTCTACTAAAACAGCATGGTGAATCTTTAGTATACCCTACCATCAGCTATCTTTACTTCAATAGACAATATTGGTTATTCTAAACACCAATACTAGTATTTTCAAGGTATAACCAACAGCTATGTTTTGTTGCGTCTACTAAAGCACCTTGATAAATCCAACAAATGTATTGGTATATCCTACCATCAGCTATCATAACTTCAACAGACAAAATTGGTTATTCTAAACACCTATACTAGTATTTTCAAAGTATGACCAACAGCTATGTTTGGTCGCTTCTACTAAAGCACCTTGCTAAATCCAAATATTTTATTATATAACCTACCATCAGCTTTCATCACTTCAACAGAGAATATCGGTTATTCTAACCACTTATACTAGTATATTCAAACTATGACCAACAGCTTTGTTCGGTTACTTTTACAGAAATAAACGATAAACCCAACAAAATAACGTTTACAAACATGTTAAAAAAAATATGGTTAATACAACCAATGTCAAATTTGTTACATTTACCAAGTGTTATTTGTAAAGGCATTTACTAAATAAAACTTGTTTGTTGCAACAAATGCGAATTCGTGGTCATTACCAAATATAAATGTTACTGTAACAAAAAAATAGGTGAACTAATGAATTTGTTTGAAAAGGTTACGATTTTTATTTTTATCAGTAACAAATTCTAATTTGTGGTGTCAACAAAAATCTTGGTTAGCGCTATTTTGACGTGTAATATCGGTTGGTTTTCGTTTGATCCAATATGTATTTTTTTTCGTGTAGCGGTAGCTCCCTCTAAAGGCAGCTGAGGTGTGCCGCTCTGTAGCGACCTGCTTTGAGCATTGGCGGGACACATGGTGCCTCAAGTTAAACGAAAGTTTCTCAAAAAGATAACTTGGCTCTTTATATTTCATCACCCCGAACAAAACACGCGCCAAGTGGAGCTTAAGACGATGTTACAATTTTAAAATTGTATGTTTATTTAGGTATGGGGTCACGTGACACCTTAACGGAATACTAAAATTGAAACGCGCGCAAGCATTCTGTACGCGTTGCACTAACTTTTTGGTTTTTGCTAAAAGTTGCGGACCAATAACCGTATCCATGTAATTCAGTTTAGACTTTGCCAAGTATAATGTAAATATCTACAGAAATTTTGACATCGACTTTGACTTTAAATGGCTAGAGTTAGTCCGTTCTCGGCTGAGTCGGCTATACGACACAGATATTCCATTTTGCGCCTATCGTCTCCTTCTGGCATTATGTGGATATTTATGTCCCCTGCAACTATTATGAACATTATTTGCTATTTAGCGTGCCTTTACAATATGGGTATCAAATGATAGCTAGTTAAAAAACCATTCCAAAAATATTGGTTGATATCTTCATACTTACAAGTCAACATTTTGACATAATCATAAAAACGTATTTCGAGAATTCTATTAGTTCCATTTCAACATCAACAGGTCTTTATTCTAGATTTTTGAATCGTAGCTTAGTTTTCCATAGCTATCTATCTATTCCATAGCTGTACCGATGGGCTAGCCTCCTAGACTACTATTAAAAAAAACGTGAGCAATCACAACAATTGACTACTGTGCCACATACAAGGGAAAGGTCGTGACATTAAGTTTGTTTTTGTTTATGAAATTGGTATAAATATAATTATGTACTTCAACAAGGCTTTACTACGTGTTCATTCATTTACAAGGAATACTTACTATATCTCATTACAACAATGTATGCCATCCAGTCCACCCTCTGTCTTCGGACCTCACCCATTTTGTACGAAACGGGTAATTTTATTATTCACGCCAGACGCCACTAATGCTGATAATGACACACCTTTCAAAAAGTGATTGCATAGCCAAGTCATGCGCCAGTTGGGGTGATGTCTCCATTATTATTTTATATTTGAGAAGTGTTCTGGACAAGCCCGCGTCAAACGACAGGACTTCCCATACCACAAAACAGGCTTACAACCCCTAATTTCGATGTATAATAGAGACATCTAAATTAGGGGCTGTTGACACAATGTATCTTGACTGTTTAAGTGAAACAAACGAAGTTTAGAGTTTCCATGTGTCGATGTTAAAAATATTTTGTGATATCGATACATCGAGTCATACTGAAACTTTCTATGTAATTTGCGTACGTGCCATACAGAGCTACAAACTTTAAAATGTTCAGGGTCTCGAATGACGTAATATATAAAAGTAGATCAGTACTTCCTCTATTATTGAAAAGATGCCGATTGAAACCGAGATTTGAAATGTGTACTTATTACTTTAGAAAGCCAATGATAACTAAATTTTATAGGTAGTATTCCTATATAACAAATAGCTAACAATTACGGCTTTAACTCGTAATAACAAATTTTAGTGTGTTCTAGGTATATTATTTTATCTGGTACAAAAATTAAATCGTATCGAAGTAAGAATAATAACATATTATTACTAAAGCCAGAAAAACTACGGAAATCCAATAGTTTTTTCCAAACTAAAGGAGCTTTTCACCACGGGGGAGGGTGAAAATTAAATGCACGATCCCGTATTGAAAATGGTAACGTGTCGGTGAAAAAAATATATAGTTAGGCTAAATCCCGGATTAAAAATGCGAGGGTCGCTTGGTAAGACTATATATTTATGGAGGAAAACTCACAATGCGATCATTTTCATTGAAAAAAATCAGTGTGCAAGACGTCTTTGTGATGATTAAATCCATTGTGCAGAGTTTAGAGGACCCTGAGAGACCTCTTCTGGGGCCAAATCTCTGGATGTTAAAAACAATTGGCATGATTATGCCGAAAAATAAGCTTGCTTGGTTTGCTTACATGATACTTCACGAGACGGTAACATTATTCGTCGTTACACAGTACATGGAAATCTACGCTGTCAGATCCGATTTGGACCAAGTTCTGACCAATATGAAAATTTCGATGCTAAGCATCGTATGCGTCGTAAAGACCAATGCCTGTGTGTACTGGCAGAAAGACTTCTTGGAAGTCATTGATTACATAACTATAGCAGACATAGAAGAACGCGCTGACAAAAATACGACGCGTGGTTCAATCATTGACTCATACACAACTTACTGTCGAAAGATAACGTATTTCTACTGGATTTTGGTATTTACGACCTTTGTTACGGTAACTACAACTCCACTCTTATTGTATCTAACAGATAAAGACCGACCAAAAGATGCTCCATTCGAGCATATCTTCAGTGCTTGGGTGCCTTTTGATAAGAATAGTTCGCCAGGGTGCTGGGTAACCATTGTTTGGCATCTCATAATGTGTACCTACGGATCTGGCACCATGATGGCTTTTGATGTCTCAGCTATGGTAATGATGGTGTTCTTTGGAGGCAAACTAGATATGCTACGTGATCGGTGCACCACAATTCTGGGGACACTCGAAGAAGACTTAAACGATTATGAAGCCAACATGATGTTTCGGAAAATACACCATTCTCATTGCGAAGTAATGAAGTAAGTCAATTTAGTTATTTATTTATTGTTAATGTTAATTTGCACAGTATATCTGCACTATAAATTACCAATATTACTAATATATGCAATGATATAGGGAATACTTTTAGCAGAATTTATATGCGTACTTGGAGTCAGATACAATCTTATTCGGTAAATATTAACCAGATATAAAAAAAAATATGAACAGAAATAGGGCAACGCATTATCATCCATCATATGCAGCCCACATCGGGCTACTGCTGGGCATAGGGCTCCTCTCTTTAGCGCCAGCCTTCATCAATATCTGTTCTGACCCGTGCCAATTGCATCCAGCCACATCCCGTCGACTTGATTGAATTATCGAATGTTATAGATATTACTTTCTTCTTCTGGTATCACTTATTCATTCAAATATAATTTAAAACTGGACGTTATTTATTTGATTATATTTATTTTTTATTTGTTGGGTAGAGTAGAGTAGTAGATTGATTTATTTATTTTGTAAGCGAACCAACAGAATACATAGTTATAACTGAGTAATAAAAAATAAAAAATATGAAAAGGTTCCAAATACAGGTTCACATGAAATTTACGATATAAAACTTGACAACACGACATAAAACATGCAAATATTGGGGTAAGGATTATTATAATTTGGGTATAACTTTGTTATAAATGCCTTTTCGATGTCCTAATACCGTTTATTCCTAGAATAGCAGAGTTATCTGTCACCTATTGTAGCATTAATAATATAAAATTAATCATATATTTTTAAATCAATTGAGAATATATATTGATCATCAAATTATTAGATAGGTTACCTAAATGGGGGAGCGAAACGATGACCTTATAGCCTTCTAAGTCCCTGATATTTCCAATGCAATTCAGTAGATTTGATGCGTGGATTAGGTCACAAATATATAATTTTTATGACAGATATATCTATCATTTTGATGATTGCTTCACATTTTTGAGATCAAACCCACTATTCAGTCAACAGAAAAAAGTGATTATATATACTATTATTAAGGATACATAATAAACATTAATTATGTGATTCAAATTTAGTGACCATTTTGATCATTGAATACCTATATTTCTTAGGGATAGATATTATGATAAGTATATCGAAGATTAGTGGTAAACCTTTTAGGTGGCCCTCAACTATATGGGAAAATAAATTTATACATAACAATTATTGGTAGGCTAGGTTTACATTTTTATTGCGGAAATTGACAAATAATACATAATAATAATACCTTGGACACCTTTTACACACATTGATCTAGCCCCAAACTAGGATTCCCTGTATCTTGGGTACTAGACAACGATATATATACTTATATAGAGAAAACTTCATACTTAGATAGATAAACAACCATGACTAGGGTACAAATATCCGTTCTCATCAAACAAACATTTGCCCCCACCGGGACTCGAACCCGGGACCCTTGGTTTCGTAGGCAGCGTCACTGCTGACTCGGCCATTCGGGTCGTCAAATGGTATAAGACTAATGAAATGAGCATTGCGAGTACATTGATCTCAAGAAGCCCTGACGATAACTTTACAATATGTTATCACGATGGTCTCTCAAGTGCATCTGATTCGTGTGAAACTTCATAATACTTACTTCAAGGGGGTTGATACATATTAATATCAATACAATATATTAATATATACTTTATTTCAATAGTGAAAAAAATACGTGGGCATCACCGTATACGTTCGTAAAACTTCAGACTACAGAACAGGGTTAAAAGTTAGCTTAGGTTATGGTAGAGTACGTATGGTAGTAATACTTCAGCTTGTTCCGGTGGACAAAGAACGAAACGAAAAGAGAAACGAAACTGTTTGAATTAGTTCAAATATAGTGATTATATTGACTACATTTCGTAATCTCCCCCCTCCCCCAAATCCAAAAATTCAGAACAGAACTTTTAATTCAATTGTATTCGAAATTTACAATGAAGAAAGCCGAGCAACAAGAAACTCATTTACTAGTGTGCATCCAGTGCCTGTCTGTATATTAATGTAGAATTATAAGTAGGTATTTATACATAATACATATATCTGTATTCCTTCAAGGTAGTCAGACCTGCAGGAACCGATAATGAACCCAATGTTACCTATAGCAAAATATGATGAAAATACTTTTAAATAATGTTAATGATGAGACGCTAAGCACATACAGCACACACAACCAATGAGTTGGTAGAAAAAGGAAACATTTAAAAAGTTGCAAGACTGACACTAACTACCTAGCTACATAAAGTTTTGAATAAATATTCTACAAGAAAACCGTCATGATGTCGTAAATGTTATCGATAGTTTATATTAACCATAGCTGGCCGTCGTCGGTAGGCAAGCTCAAGATATTTATCGATAAAACAAAATGCGTACCTATATACCAACTGTAATCCCCGAACTTTCAACCGACAAAACCTCAAATTATAGGCCCCGATGATCACTTGTCTTTAATCAAATTACTGTTTTGTTTCAGGTACTCGCGTTTGTATAATTCAGTACTATCACCGGTAATGTTCCTTTATGTTATAATGTGCAGTCTCATGTTATCTTCAAGTGCTTATCAACTCACGGTAATAATACAAAAATAGTAATTTTAATTCAGATTTACCTATATAAAATTTGAATATGTATTTACAGGCTCCATCAAAGTTGCATACGTACTAATCATTTATTGGTAATTATAAGACATCTTCGATATAGCGTGAGCAAGCAAATAATAATATACCTAAAGTCTGGCCGCTGCGAGAATAAATGTTGACATCTGCAATGAAAAATATTGATTTTTGTACGCATTAATAAAATGTCATAATCGCATTCTAAAAACGGCCGAAGTGTAGAAATGTTTTTGAAGTAGAACTAGAGTAGGCTTTGTAATTTGTGAATTTGTGATGAGGGGGGAGGGATATATAAAACCTCATCATTAGATAATTTATGATTATTTTCTTATGAATGGAATCCGCCATTCCCACAGACGACAATTGAGTTTAAGAATTGTGACGGCCGAACAGTTTTAGGCTTTTGATTAAGTAGCGCATTGATATTAAAACGTTTTTAAACAGCTTATATTAAAATTAAAGTCGCAACGAAAAAAAATATTAGACAGAAAAAATACTAAATCAATAAAATATTTTTATTTTTATTATTTCACTTTCCTAAGCTCGAGTTCTACTTCGATGCACGAGTATTTGTTTTTATTTCAGTCTGCAACAACTACGGTACAGAAAGTATTGATGGCTGAGTATGTTGTGTTCGGAATTGCACAGCTCTTTATGTTTTGCTGGCATAGCAACATAGTGCTTTATAAGGTGAGATTACGTGTTTAAAGTTCCCAGAGGAATATATTGTATATGTGATTCGACCGTCTCTGCCCGCGGAATCTATGTAAATGTTTACTTTTTATTTCAGAGTCAACAAGTGATGGAAGGAGCTTATGAAAGTAAATGGTGGGCAGTTAGCATCAAGCAGCGTCGCTGCATATTGCTGCTTACAGGACAATTAAAAAAAAACATTATTTTTTCGGCTGGCCCGTTCACTGATCTTACTTTATCTACTTTTATAACCGTAAGTTTACAAAAAGTTTTAATTTTTTAATTAGTTAATTATTTTTTGATAATATAAACAAAAAATTAAACTTAAAAAAGAAATATGTTTAAATTTATACTTTATTACTACTATTTGATAAATATTGAAAATGATAAACCCATTAGACACATTATTGAGTACTTTCGGTGACAATCTGTAACATCATCAGTACTACTCCACGGCAACAAGTCATGCTTCCCAAGAACCAAATGCACGAGATACTATACAACATACCCAAATCGCTATAGGTGTACTTGTATTATTTGAAGAGATACCTCGATTTCACCATAAACCCATCATGAGGTTCTGAATGACGTTGTTAAACTGTTAAGGAGTTCTTCTGGTACTCCTTACTCTGGACTCCTTAAGAAAGCTTTTTAAAGAAATTAGCATACTAACTGTAGCTAGTCAATTTATTTTCGAAAATGTAATGTATGTACGCAAGAACCATACAACATTCTCCAAACTTAGCGATAGCTGTCATATTAATCTAAGAAATAATCACAGACTACTTGCGCCCCCCGGTTTAGACTCGCGAAGGTTAGCAATTCTTTCAAGGGTCAATACATTCTCTACTACAACTAGATACCTCTGGAGATCTTGAAATTGCCATTTGAGCAATTTAAAAACCATTTCAAAGCGATCTTGTCGAAAAAGGGATATTATAATGTTCAAGATTACTTAAATGACGGGACTGTATGGGGTTAAACTGGCTCAACACAGACCTTGCTGTTAATAATTTTGTAATTATTTATTCCTACTTATTAATTATGAAAATGATATTATAATAGTTGTATTAGTTAAGCACAAGCAATTTTTCAAAGAGATCTAAAAATCAATCTGTAGGAGTTTCTACGCCCTGCTTCTCCCACAGTGGTCCAATGTAGAAAAGTGGCAAAAAATGATGGTAGCTAAGTATATGTGAATATCTACAGTAACAAAGACATTTGGAATTTGGTACGTCCAAAATTCAAAATTCCGAATGTCTTTATTACTGTAGATATTTACATATACTTAGCAATCGTCATTTTTGCCACTTCTCTACATTGGACCACTGTGGGAGAAGAACGCCACCATCAACTCCACTTCTGTGGTCTACATTATCAGTCACACTTCACAAAATGATGCCACCAGAGACTAAATGCAAGACTTTTTACAGAATCCCATCATCAGATCCTGACCTGATGTCAGTGGAATCAATTGGAAAGTTCACCTTTAAAAAAAAACGGTCCAGCAATTTGAGAAATCATTGAGCATCGATAAAAACGTCATAAAAGATCCCGAGAATTAAGTGAGTAGAAATTTGGCGCGAACTGATCCAGTATATTTTTTTATTTCAGATACTGAAAGGAGCCTACAGCTATTACACTTTACTTCAGTAGTAAGATCTAGGATAGCTGCTACACTTGTGTTGACATGACACTTTTTTGCATAACCCGTAGGAATAAGGCATGCAGAATTTTTCATGGGTTTTGGAATTTATTACCAAGCCATAATTTGAAAATTTGAAAGGAATTAATAATATTTGGTAGTATTAATATATATAAATAAAATCGAATAAAGCATTAAATTAACCTTACTTATATATCATAACGACTCAATTTAATAAATCATTGTTAATGTTACTTAGCTTTTATTGCAATGTTTCTCACTGTGAATAAGTCAGATAGATTGGGTACATATATAACCAACAATATAAATTATGTGCTTCAATAGCTAATTATTTTAATTTCTTAATTAATTTCCTGCTCTTTAGTCGTATACAACATTAAGAAAAATCTGTAAATGCTTGGTTAAAATAAAGGTGTATTATTCATAGTTAGTGCAAGATTAGTAAATATTTTCGTACTCGCCGCTTACAGCATTTATTCACATTCACAGATTGTACCAACTACTTAGTGTATAAAAGGAGCCACCTTAATCCGACACGTTAATAGTTAAGTTGAGGGGAAAACTAGCTCGTTATATACTCTGCATTTCACTTCGATTGCGAGATAATAAAACTTCGTCAATTTAAATATTGTTTTAGATTAATCACTTTTCACTGCTAATTTCCGCTACAAAACCTTTTTATATTTTTTATTTTTTACATTTGTCATTCGACTTGGGTACTTATACAACAAGATAAGACTAAGAAACGTTTCTTTGCGTTTTTAAATTATAAATGGAATATGGTGACAGAGATGAAGACCATATTTTCGATATTCTGAACTGCAATAAAAACGAGCGAAATCTAAAACCACATAAGTTCCTTGAAGTAGCCCAACTTGAACTTCCCGGTCCTCGCTCAGAATTATTTAGGAGAAACTGTGTTTATATGGCAACAATGTACACAAGTATTCAGGCTGTACCAACACAATCCTTCTCTACGAAATTATTTACTTGGCTCGCTACAGAAGCATTCTAATCTTTAGATGAATTCTTTGTAAAATGCATATAAGTTTAATTTTTATTATTTTGAATTAAATTTTATCTGACAATGTGCTTTATTATTTTGAATCAATTTTTTATGACATTCTGTTGACATCGGTATTATTTTAGTGTTTTGAAGTTAGTTATTATTATTATTTTGAATTCGTTTTTATATGTCATTGTGTTATTAATATTTTAAATCAGATTTTGTTTGAAATTATGTAATTTAATTAAAGTAATCTTTTAGTATTTTGTTAGATCGCAGCTTTAGCTAGTCATATCTACATAAATATTTTTTGTAAATGTACCTTTGCGTGCCAATATTTGGTTAAATGAGCTGTTCTTGTAATAATTTAACAGCCACTGTAACCACATTTATGCAAATAAACGAATCTGAATCTCAATCTGATTCAATTTAAAGTTTATTTTCTTCTATTTAGAGCATTTAAATAAAAGCTTTTAATTGTTTTTTCAAGAATCAGATTTATGCTACAGTAACCTTGAGAAAAGCTTATGTTTGAATAGTGGTAAATATTTTAGGTCATCTATCACTTTGTTACATATTTTGATGCTCATTGCCTGAAAATTATTTTGATATCTTGCCGTTGACGGCATGTGATCAAGAATTAGGTGTTTCTTGTTGGGAACCGTTGTTCTGCTGTTGGGAACACATAAAAAAAAAAAGTTTTGATAGACGAATTTGGATATATCAAATATTTATAAACAAGGTAATTGCAATATATTTCATTTTGAGAATAGCGGCTTGCACGACTCAAGCAAGTGGTGCAGCTCCCTCCATGGCCCGGATGCAATTTTTTTTGGATGAAAAACGCTGTACTTAAATCTGTACCTACCCTATAGAATTATACCATACCTAAGTATTGATTCGACATAACCGTGGTATGCAGCCAGCGTTGTTTGTCGTGTCGTGGTTTTTCTCAACTTCAATTGTAATACCTACCTAGGAATTTTACATTTAGTTATCGCTGTGTTATTGTTTCTAAATATTTCTGAGCCTGTTCATTTCATTTAAGCGTCATTAAAGGGTCGTTTTCCCGTTTATTGAGGAAGTCTAGATCTTCAATAAGAAGACCCTCTAGTGATTTGACTCTTAAAACTTTAGAATTGGGAATACCTCCGCGATACCTGCCAGTTTTACTTGCATTGTTATAAATAAATAACTTTTCTTATTGTGTTTTTTGATGATGGGTCAATTCGCTAACAAGGTAAATAAACAAATATAACATAACAACATTTAATAAACATTTTTCAACATTAACATTTACATACAGGTACATACATTGCTTCTGGCCCCACACTAGGATAAACTGTGTCGTGGGAACCAGAAACAGCGACGTCACACACATATAAACATCCAAGACCTGGGGTTTTTTTTCTTTACCCCCAGCCGGGGATCGAACCCGGGACCTTTCGCATGGTAAGCAGACCCACAAACGCTGCGCCACAGAGGTCGTCTATGTCTATAAAAGACATGTGCGAAGTTGACTGCTGCCCCCCCCCCCCCCCCCCCCTAGAAGATAAAATAAACGTCAACGTTTTTTGTTTCAATATACCTGACCGACCATCTTCTCGAAACAGGTATGAGCTGCCCCCCCCCCCCCCCCCCCCTAGCTGAAATCCTGGGTACGCCCTTGAAACCAATAATTAAATGAAAGACGGACGGGACGGGATCACGTTCTGTTTGGCTTAGGTATGTACAAACTTTAAAATATTTTCTTTGTTCTTTTTATATAGCGCCCACAGTTGACCTGCCTATACTGTACTTCCGAGCAATGCAAAGGTAGTTATCGCCTTTGTCTATCATCTCTATAATTCGCACTTTATCTTTTAAAGTCAATGTTGAACGTTTACGCCTCGGCGGCGCCATTTTTAGAAACGCGATCACGAGAGCACGATTGATGACAGACAACAGACTAACGCGGCACAGTCGGGCAGTCGGGCACAGGTGCGAGTGCCATGGCGCGGGTGGCTAAACGAAAACCAGTGAAGTTCGTACAGATTTTCAAAATATTACAAAAAATAACTCAATAAATAAAAAACATAATCCCCAGACAGTACTTTTAGTTGATATGATACCTACCTTCCCCCGACCGCATACTTCGTACCATTCAGGTAGACACACGGGCTCTCTCTCGAACGCAAAACATTTTCAGATATATATTTGTGCCAGAAAGAGATGGAGTGCGTCTTCGCCGATCACTTCTGCCTGCGTATCCGGTCAAGTACCAAACCTCCAGCTAATGGCGATTTTAAACCTTAACTTAAGGTATTAGAGTTCACAACCTATCACGAGAACAAAATGAAACAGATTCACTTAGATGGTGGAAGGGGATTTGCAGCTCTACTCAGTTGCATAAAATTGCAATTGCGAATTTGTCTCAAGTGCTCAAGCTGATGTACATAATGCTAAAAAGAATAGGCTAACTACAGAACGGGCAGGAAAAATAACGTATATATCCCACAATTGGAACTTAACAAACCGTCAACAAGACCGTCCTATTCAACAAGTACACTAGTCACAGAAAGTCCGAAAAAAAAATCCGATCCTATCCAAGAAGCCGATCCAATCCAATTGCTAATCAGGACAGAAGGCAGTGATTGGGCTGCAGAATAACTTTTTAATTAGGCACACAATAAAACATGAAAGCAAAAAAATAAATAAAAAAAAACAAAAATCATTGTTAATAAAATAGCTGATTGAAACTTTTTAAATGGGCCAGGTTAGTTCCAAAAAATTGCATTCACATTGTTTTAGATTTAGATTTTCCTAATTCTGATAACCATGGAGGGAAATTAAAAAATAATAATAGCTGGGTTAGGTTAGGATTCTTAGGATCTAGGTAATAGCCTCTAGAGGGCGCAACATCCCTTTGGCTTTGCCATAGTCGAATAAAAATGGCGGCCACTTTTTCAAAATCTGACGGCAGAATCATGATTAGACTCCAACTGGCTCCCCAGATATAAATTTTAAAGCAAATCAGACCAATAACTACGAAGTTCTAAATGGCGGCTATTTTATTAAAATCTAACTTCAGAATCATGATTGGACTCGAACAGGATCCACAGATATCGATTTTGAAGCAAATCGGACTAGTAACTTTGACACCTTTTCCCCGACTTTTTCCCGTCAAAATTTCCCGAAAATTCTGATTCGCACTTGGCCGATAAATCCGCAACGGACTTGAGCGAAAACATCCGTATTTCCGATCACTAGATAAAATGTACAACCATAAAAATCAGTTTTGTATTAAAAACATTAACAGCAGGGTTTATAGCCATATTGGCTATTAACTGGCTATAAACTGGCTATTAACCGGCTGGCTATTAGCCAAACGATCTAGCTATTAACTCATCTCTAACAACACTAAACGCTGTATGGAGAAAAAGCGCGGGAAACCATTGAAATAACCAGGCGGGATTTTCGAAGTTTTTATTAATTTCATCGATTACTCGTGTATCAATCGGGGTTTTTAGAAATAAAAGGCGTCTGGAGACAAATAAAAAGAAACAAATCATGGGGAAGGTGCGAACAAGAAAGAAAAAAAAAGATGAGGCTGAAGAGAAAAGTGAAGGAGACTCCACGTCGTCGTCCGAGTCAGAGGTCGAAAGCGCAGATAAGTACAAACCTTATCTGGTAACAGATTATAAGAGACGATACCCTGAGGATTCCGGTGTTACAGAATTTGTAGTATTCGTCTTCCAATGCGGATATATCTATAGGAACCCGATACCTAATGTCCATATCTAGCTGTATCAAAAGGTTTAATAAAGGAATCAAATATCTTAGGTCAATGAACAAGTTCAAAATTGCCATAAACTTCGAAAAAGCCAGCCTTGGGGTTGGGTCTTATATAAGACACATTGAAATTTGAAGATTGGAGTACTTAAGTGGTTAGTTGGGGTCCTTAGCTATCCTCTGATACCATTTTCTGATTCAGGAAACATCATTTTAGCACTTAAATTATAAAATATGTTTACGCGATTTTTACAACTTGGCCAATCTCGGAACGACAAATGTCAAACCCAAAAGCTCCAACGTTGGATATTGGTACATGATTTTAGTACAAATTACAAGGTTTTGTTGTAATGGTAGAAATTTGCGTCAGCATTTTGTATTTTCTGACATAATGACTTTCTCATTTCATTCCGATTCCTTCCGTGTTTCGTGAATGTTCTGTTGCGCTCTCGTTTTATCCGTGATTCTCTGGATGACTTTGGCTTTGTTTACTTACTAACTACTTTATGGAGTTTATCAGAACCAAATTGGTTGCTTTAGATCACTTCGTGTTTAAAAACTAAAGATAGGTTTGTTAGGTTCACACGTTACAGCAGACCCGGGAGCCGGAGCGAAGCGGAGCGGAGCGAGGCGACCCCCTACTTGCTCATTTCATTCCGATTCCTTCCGTGTTTCGTGAATGTTCTGTTTCGCTCTCGTTTTATCCGTGATTCTCTGGACGACTTTGGCTTTGTTTACTTACTAACTACTTTATGGAGTTTATCAGAACCAAATTGGTTGCTTTAGGTCACTTCCTGTTTAAAAACTAATGATAGGTTTGTTAGGTTCACACGTTACAGCAGACCCGGGAGCCGGAGCGAAGCGGAGCGGAGCGAGGCGACCCCCTACTCTTGGCAACCCCTCCTCCAACTCCCCCGAAATCCAAAAAATGTAGGCATTTTCTTCAATCTTTGGACCTCCATAACATAAAAACTAGTGGTTTCCTAAAAGGGGGGTTAGGTGGAGGGACCTCCCCTCCCCCAACCCTCCCCCCCTCCACGCCCCCCTCCCCCAAATTCAATGTGTCTTATACAAGTACTTACCCCAGCCTTGCTAATGCCTTCTTGAACAATGCTACATTTTTAAAAGACTACCAATTTAAGGCCAATATACCAGCTTCAAGCACTGAAATTACTGGTATAATTAAAAATGTACCCACCAACTTGACAAACAAAAAGATATTCACAATGCTATCAAGTTACAAAAAAATAATATCTGTTCGAAGATTCACAAAAAGGACCAATGTTGATGATAACTTCATTCAACAGCCGCTGCAGACAGTAGCCATCACCTTCGCGACGTCAGTTCTTCCAGACTACGTACGTAGATTTGGATGGTTGGCGGCATGACATCTCAGCGTATGTTCCACCAGTCAAACAATGTTTCCGGTGTCTCAGGTATGGCCATTTAGCAAAGTTTTGCAAGAACTCCGAGCGCTGCTCCATCTGTAAAGAAGACCACTCATATAAAGTTTGTAAAACTCCGATCGAACAGGCCAAATGCTTCCATTGCGATGGCAATCACGTTAGCAATTCAGCTCAGTGTCCAATTAAGCAAAAGAAAATACAAGAAAACAGACAAAAAGTTCAGACACCATCATTCGCTGACATATTCAAAAATGGAAATTTCCCACCTCTCGGCCCTAAGAAGCCTCTTGATCTCTTGACATTATTAAAATCAAATGACAAGGCACTGAATCTCTTAGTGCAAAGCATTATAAAAATTATAACATTAAATAAGACACAAGATACCCCAATATCCTCTAAAAATGAGTTAGATGTTTTAAGCGATTTTTTCAACTCCAGTGATACGAAGAACATTAGTACAAATTCACAGACAAATTAAAGATAGTACAGTGGAATGCTCAAAGTCTGTTATGTAATCGTCATATTTTTACTCAATTTTTGTATGAAAATAATATTGACATAGCTTTAGTTTGCGAAACTTGGCTCAAGCCTACACAACGTTTAACTATTAAAGGATACTCAATAGAATGCAATGATTGTGGCTATAAACACAATGGTGTTGCCATAGTCATTCGTAACAACATACAATACAGTAGATTAAAAACATTTTTGATGATTCACTTCAGAATATTGCTATCAAAATAAACTTTAATAACAGTTCATTATCAATGGCCAGTCTTTATATCCCGACAAATTGTAGTCCTACTTTTAGAAAAACAAAATTTGTTAATTTTATTAATACCTTACCACAACCATGCTTAGTAGCAGGTGATTTCAATGCACATCACACCATGTGGGGTTGCCAATCTGTCAGTCCTCGTGGAAGAGATGTCCTCGACGCTGTAAATGAATGCAATTTAGTGTTATTAAATGACACACAACCAACAACTGTAGGTACAAATAACTGGAGACCAAATGGTTTGGATTTAACAATAGTCAGTCCCTCTATAGCCCTTAATTGCAATTGGACAGTATATGATCCCCTGGGAAGTTATCATCTACCCACAATAACTGAGATTTTGTTCAACACTATCACTGATTCTTCTACAAACAACTTTATTTCTCAAAATAACAGAGCTGCACTCAAAAGACCTAATCTACGGCTAGTAAATTGGAATAAGTTTTCAAAGCTCGCCAACACTATGCTTAAAGAATTTATTATTAACCTTAACGATCCTCTACAGTCTTACTATGACTATTGTGATATCATTCATAAAGCTATTAATCAATCGATGTTTAGAAGTCAGGCCCAAAATTCAAATATGAATAATAATAGCTCGAAACAGACAGGAAGCAATTTTAAATTCCGGCATCCTCCTCTGCCATGGTGGAATGAAAAGTGTGTTAATGCAGTTCAAAAAAGTAAGGAAGCTTATATTATATTTAAACAAGATCTTAGTGATTAAAACTATATTAATTTAAAAAAAATGCAGGCTGGGAAAAAACTTATTATTAAATTAGAAAGATTAAATAGTTGAAAGGAATACTGTACTGAAATAAATAGATCCACTCCAATTTCTAAAATTTGGCAAACTATGCGTAAATTTAATAAATCCTACAGTAAAATTACGAAACTAAATAATAATAATGAAATATTTTGGATAAATAACTTTTTAAGGAAATATACATCTGACTTTGTTTCACAACCAATGCAAATAAATAATACTTCTTCCGTAAACCCCACCAATAGTTACGTTATCAATCCATTCACCATAGATGAGTTAAAAGCAGCTATCAAGTCACGTAAAGACATTTGGTTTAGATTGCATTTCTTACAAAATGTTTCAAAAACTGGAAACAGATTGCCTTGTGAAATTTTTAAATATTTTAAATTTACTCTGGGAACAATCAATAATTCCAAAAGAGTGGAAACAAGATTGCTTGGTTCCAATTCTAAAAGCAGGAAAAGATCCAAATGATGCAGACTCTTACCGTCCCATTGCATTAACATCTTGTGCAGGTAAACTTTTTGAGCAACTTATGAAACAACGTCTTGAGTTTTATATTGAATCCAATCATATTCTTCCAAGAAATCAGTTCGGGTTTTGTCGCGGTCGGTCAGCAAGAGAAAGTATAGGGCATCTCTTCCATGATACTGACGCTGCGGTTAACAGTAATAAACATCTTGTCTGATTTTTTTCGATATTGTAGGAGCATTCAATAACATTAATCATTCTATTTTATGTACCATTATTTCTTCTTTGGGAATACCTGAAAAATATGTTAGGTGGATTATGAGTTTATCAGTGGAAGAGAAGTTTATTTTAAGATGAGTTGCAATAACATTTTTGGGCCTAGATTGTCAACTAGAGGCGTCTGTCAAGGTGGCATTTTGAGCCCTTTATTGTACATTCTCTACATCCACAGGCTCAATGAAATGTTAGGAACAGAAGTCAGCAACTTACAGTTTGCCGATGATTTGGCTATTTATTGCTGTGGTAATAACATCACACACAACTCAAAAATTAAATTTAGCACTGGAAAAATTACATAGTTACTTTCAATATTTAAATCTAGAAATTAGTCCAGCTAAAAGTAAAGTAGTCATATTCTCAAAGAAAAAAGTCATCCCAGTTAAGCTACAATATGACAATAACTTATTACCAATTCAACCTCAAATAAAATTTTTAAGTGTAGTTTTTACACAGAATCTCTCATGGTGTAGATATGTTGATTGCATAACGGAACGAGCTTTAAGAGCTACCAACACTTTAAGATCTTTGGTTGGCAGCCATTGGGGTGCCGATCCTAAGATTCTTTTAACTCTATACAAAGCCCTTGTAAGAAGTCACTTTGACTATGGTTTTTTCTCTTATTGTATAGATCCAAAATTAGTAGATAAACTTGAAAAGATCCAAAATATAAATTTAAGATTAATCTTAGGACCCTTTAAGTCATCTCCAATTAATTCAATGCAGATTGAGTGTAACTTGCGTCCATTAATGATCAGATTCAATAATTTAAAACTTAATTTCATTATCAAGTTGTTGTCTGAAGATGGCAATCTCCTTCTTTCTAAACTACTAATGCTTAACTCTATTAAATTTTTATCTTGTAACATTCAAGAAACTTTAACTTATAAGAGTAAATATAATATCTACAATAGTAGTACTTTGCCTTGTTATGAAGGATCATATGAGAGCAAATTCTGTGGGTTAAAGATTCACATAGATAGGACACTGAGTGATAAATATGCAGTTTACAATAAATTGGATGAACACAGAGAGTTTAGACAAATTTATATAGATGGCTCGAAATGTAACGAAAACGTCTCCATGGCTTACTATGATCCTGTCACTAAATTGGGACATGGGTTCAGACTGCCATCAAATGCTATACAGCAGAAGCTCAAGCCATTTATGCATCTTTAGAATATATAGAATCAACTAACCTCAGTTTCAAGAAATGTTTGATAATTTCGGACAGCATGAGCGTTTTAATGGCACTGTCAAAACCCACGTACAATGGTAGCACAAACTATATTATTTATAACATAAGGCAGAAAATTAGTAGGCTTTGGCTCAATCAAGATAGAGAAATAAGTTTGTTTTGGACACATCTCACATTGGCGTCTCTGTCTGGCAACGAACTCGCTGATAAACTTGCCAGCTCTATAATAAAAAACCCCAATATTCACCAAATACCTGTCAAGAACATTAAGTTGCCAGCTTCAGATTGCAAAACCGACATTAGAACGAATATTAAACATCAACGGATGCTTCATTGGAGAGAAACGACACAAATAAAAGGAAAATGGTACAGCTGTATTAACTCGGACATTAAGAGACCATGGTTTATCGTCGGAAAATATCTACATAGAAACTTTTACACAACAATTTGTCGTTTGAGAATTGGACATGGCAGATTTAATGAACATTTACATAGATTGAAAATGATTCCTTCCCCAAATTGTACATTTTGTAATTCTGAAAACCAATCTCTAAATCATATATTTTTTGATTGCCCTCAATTCAATATACAAAGACTAGTATTCATTGACAGCTTATTGAACATTTACAAAGAAGCCCTGGATGTCCCGCGCTCTATTCAGGATCTCCTTAAGAATATAGAAGCATTTTACCCTATTTATAATTTTATCAAGAGTACCATTGGAGTTATTTGAAAAATAATAATACACCGGAATAGTGAATAGACCTATACTACCTGATTTGACAACTCGGATGTGACCTGTAGATACTGGAGGAAAATTGATACCTGATTGGACAACACGGATTGACCTAAACATACTGGATTATGAAGTTAAAGAATAAATACGTTAGACAAGGCTATGTGCCTCGAATATATAATAAAGACTGAAGAAAATACCTACGGAAAGACAAGGCTTTTAGCCTCAATCAATATGAAGAGAAGAAAAGAAATTAAAATAAGACCAGGCGGTATGGGCTTAAGCTCTTAGCCTTTTCCATAAAGGAAAAAACATTACAAAAAAAAAACCTCTGTCTCTATTTTCGATTTCGAGCTTTTGCTTTGTTGAAGGATTTGTGGATTTTATTTCCGAAAGAGCATTTACATTACAATACAAATAACAAACAAAAAGACTGGAAACTAAACATGTTTCGTGTGATACTTGTGTGAACTGTGTCTTCTTTTACCACGTTGTGGTTCTCGGGTTCAATAAACTCTGGTATTGTCAAGGAAATGTCAGGCTCCATCAGCAATCGGTGTTTTTTGTGACCATTTGGTGGTGGCTATTGGTGATAAAGGCTATGGAGAACCGCGACTCCCCTGAGCGGACTCTGCCGGTACAGTTTGTGCGAGGTTCCAGGGCGTTTCGGCAATTCAAGAACCCTCCGCAGCCTCACATGTGCATTCAAGATACGATCAAGGATTCCACGGAGAAATTATACATAAATGTTCTGGGTTGGCAGAAGATCGCTAACCCGAAACACTACTTAGATCCTATACCTTTATATGGCGGAATGCAGGTATGTTTGTAAACAATTTTTGTAATAACGAACAGGTGAATGGGGTGTACATGAGAAGACCTTTTACTCAACAGTGTGTTGACAGGCTGAAGAATGCAGAAAAAAACACTTGTTTGTAGCTTCTCAATCACATTCAGGGAAGTTTCTTTCCAACAACAACACCTAATTATTTTATTAATTGAACCTATGGTTCTTCTCTGAATCTTATTTAAGCCTACTTGAGGCTCTGGACAAAATATTTTCCGATCTGTTTTTGATTGAAATAAATCAAATTCAATTCTATTCACGAAATGGTATAAAAAAAGAAACAAAAAACGATTATTTAATTGTAGGCTATAACCTACTTTATAGATCCTCGAGTTTGTTCCAAAATAAAATTATAAAAGCTATAACTAAGCTTTTCAATGTTGTATTTTGGAAAAAACATGAGGATCTATAAAACAGTTTGTAGCATACAATCAATATAACATTACACCTTTTCTCATGGGGGTGGCAGAGGCAAAGTTGTGGCTCTATATTATTGTAAATGTGTACAACCTTGCAGGTGACTCAAGGCTGTGGTCCTAACAGCCAACGAACACCGCTGCTGGTGTTTGCTGTGATGGTGAACCCTGACATTCTGAAGGCTAATGGGAAGAATGCTCCTAACCCTACTGTGAGTTCACTACTATACTTACCTCTGATTTCTGAATTAAAATTTCACTAATCAAATATTTAAGTATCATTGTTAATCCATATCAACATGATATTTCAGTTTGTAAAGGTCCTTGAAACAATCAATATAATAATAATTGTTTATTATCAGGTGTATAATTGTTTATACCCATAGAAAAAACACGCATTGCAATTAGGGTATGCTCCCGGGAATTGCCGGTACTGATTATTCCCGGTACTTCCCGGGAAATCACTTGTTTTATCTGTACCGGTACTGGTAGTGACAGAACCGGGAATTTCGATAATTTCGGTACTTTTGTTTTTATCTTTTATTTTTAAATATTCGCGCCATTGTCAAGCGCGTGATCTGTTCGCTGGCGCGGCGCGGACACGAATACTCACGATCTACTCGTGTCGAGACATTCGGCTAACTTCGGCTCGGCTCGGTTCACGCACACACAAGTCCCGTGCGCCGCGCGCGGCTGGCTTCCCTCCCATTTAGTATCAGTTGCTAGCTCTAGAAGGTAATAATACGCTCATTCCTTCTATCATTCTTTAATACATCTTGATCGGGAGTTATTGTTTTGTGTAAAAACAAAGTACCTACTAATGAAGAGAGAGATCATCAATTCATCAGTGAAAACAACACGAAAGTGAGTATTAAACTATTTTTATATAGGTAGCTAGCTACCTAATTAATGGTATCCACCAAAAAAGTGACATCCTATTTTTATTGCATATTTCTATTCATTAGTTCATTACAAACGCCAGAGTAGAACACCCATGTGTCAGTTTTGTATAAAGATGAGCTTAATTTGGAAATAAAGAAGGCGACGATGACAAAGCCAAATCCAAGTGATGCAAGTATTGGAGATCATCATGATATTTCAACAGTTGTCAGAGTTGAAATGGCTTTGTGGGAAAATGGGGGTGCACGTGGCCAAAATTTGTCTTTGGCTTTCAAGCACTTATCTACCATTCCACCAACTAGTGTGGAATCCGAAAGAATTTTCTCATCTGCTGGATACATCTGTAACCGTTTAAGAACCAGATTAAGTGACCGCAGTCTTGACGCCATCAGCTTTTTGCGCACACATTACCAACAAATAAAAAATAAATAGTTTAATGCTGCTTTTTATAAAAATATGTTCTTAATGTTAATATTCTGATTTCTATGTTAACTGAAATTACCTTGTTATGTCCAAGCAAAGAGAAGAGACTTCTACTAAGAGTGATCTCTTTTTGAGACTGATTTTAATATAAAATTTATTTTAAGTGTCTAGAGTCTAGAATATAGACTAACTACAATTTATTCAGAAGTACCTAAATGTGATATTTCAGATAAGTTTCATGCAAGTTATAAGAAGAGAAAAAACTTTTATGTTTTGTTAAATTGTATACTTGATTTGTTACATTATAGAGAATTTTAGTTTTGTTTTGATTACCTACCTAAGAGTTTGTTCCATTATAATACAAAGTATTTCAATTGTATTACCTATTTAAGTGTGGGTCATTAAAGATTTGTTTAAAATTTATAACAATTGTGCAATTTTCTTTTTTTTTTCAAAAAATTTCACCGACTTCCCGGATTTACCGAAATTCCCGGTATTCCCGGTACTGGTTCCGAGATTGGTACCGGGAAATGGAAAACAGTTCTCAGTACCGGTACTGCATACCCTAATTGCAATACAAAATACAAAAAAAAAAAATGCTATCTGTCTCTGAAAATGAGGCTTCATGTATAAAAAATTTATGCAATAATTCATGACTTGCTCATAAGCCCTAACATCTTAGTTAATCCTTGCTCTTAGGCCGTGGCTTTGGATTAGTGATGCAAGGAATATGAATATTCATATTCGTGGAATAATAGACATTTACCGAATATTCTCGGCGAATACGCGCGTCGGTCGTCGGCACGTAAAAATACGACGATCCAGTGGCCTTTTGGCGAGAAGATGTCCATTTTCTAAGTCTGAAAAAACTCGCCCAAAAATATTTTTCACTGAAGCCATGTTCAGTCGCCTCGGAAAGACTATTCAACAGCTGGAAAAATCCAGACTGAAAAAAGAAATTGTCTAAAACCAGAAAATCTACAAATTTTATGTTTTTACAAGCTTTTATTTAGTTTCACCTGTCCCGTTGTCTGTCTGTCTGTCTGTCTGTAATCAAATCTTGCAAGTAAAATTTGACCCACTTCCCGGTTTCCGATTGAACTGAAATTTTGCATACATGTATAAATCGGATGACAATGCAATATTATTATGACATAGAGCTGATCTGATGATGGAGCTGGAAGGTGGCCATAGGAACTCAGTCATTAAACGACACAACCTCATCGAGTTTGGGCTCGTTTAATTTGTCTTGACGAGTACTTTGACACTAGATGGTAACCAGGGTCTGATGATGGAGCTGGAAGGTGGCCCATAGGAACTCCATAATTGAACGACGCAACCCCATCGAGTTTGGGCTCATTTAATTTGTCTTGACGAGTACTTTGACACTAGATGGTAACCAAGGTCTGATGATGGAGCTGGAAGGTGGCCCATAGGAACTCCATAATTAAACGACGCAACCCCATCGAGTTTGTGCTCGTTTAATTAGTCTTGACGAGTACTTTGACACTAGATGGTAACCAGGGTCTGATGATGGAGCTGGAAGGTGGCCCATAGGAACTCCATAATTAAACGACGCAACCCCATCGAGTTTGGGCTTGTTTAATTTGTCTTGACGAGTAATTTGACACTAGATGGTAACCAGGGTCTGATGATGGAGCTGGAAGGTGGTCCATAGGAACTCCATAATTAAATGACGCAACCCCATCGAGTTTGGGCTCGTTTAATTTGTCTTGACAAGTAATTTGACACTAGATGGTAACCTACCACTAGATGGATGGTCTGATTATGGCCCATAGGAACTTCATAATTAAACCAAGCAACCCCATCGAGTTTGGGCTAGTTTAATTTGTTTTGAAGAGAACTTTGATACTAGATGTCCGAGCCGAGTTAAGTCTTTAGCAGGTCTTCAAATCGAAGAACTTGACTGCTCGAAGTTGACTTCGAAGAAACCTTGTAATGTTGATGCATTAAAAGAAATGGATAGAATGAGAAACATTACAAATAAATAACTGGTGATTACATACCTAACTAATTTAAACAATATTTTACCTTACTATAAATATGTAAAAAAAAAACATATAAATAAATAAAATACATAAACTTTAAGTTCTCAAAGCAGCACATATTATGTGAAAGTACTACGGACTACATAACGGAAACACACTACTACGTGCTACGAACTACTTCGTAGTAAATCTCGATTTAAAAATACTAAAAAGTTAAAAATAAAAATAAAGAAAAAAAACGGGAAGATTTAACAATTAAAGTGTGAAGTTTTTAATGTTAAAAATATATAATTATGTACGCTATGTAATTATTTTGTAGACGAAGAAGCTTAATTATCGTTAAAGGTAACAATGAACTTATAACGTGATATATTTGTTATTGGAGTTTATTTATTTTAAAATTTTTAGTTCATTTTTAATAAAAGCTTGTTTTTAAAAAAGTATTTTTTTTCTTTATTTTTATTTAAATAAAAATTTGCCTATTGTAAAATTTAATTATTAGGAGAATAGAAATTCATCAAATAAATTAGTCTTTTATTACCGTGGCGAGATATTCGTATTCACCGAATAGTAGGTTTGATATTCATATTCATATTCGTAAAAGTAGTATTTGTTGCATCACTACTTTGGATGGTTATGTCACAATGTTATCCCAGTTAAATCTTGTTCAATCAATAGACACTGTCGCGATCTGTCTTATCATAATATGTAATCTTAATTGTCAGTAGTTTTCAATTTTCATAAATGTACAGCACTTTTAGTCAATAAAGTGTAGTCATGTAACGAAGTCAGTGTTTAACTTCATCAAGCTTCACCCAATAAACCTTCAACCAGCTCTATGGAACGGCAAACAAACAATTTTCCCACATAATTGTGGGTGGTGGCCCGCCTTCTGTCCTGTGCCGCTAGGTCTCATGGCTCAGATCTGGCTGGCATTGGACCCCTTTCATCTTCAGTCATCACATGTGGTGTCGGAGCTGACAGATCCGCACGCAATGCCCGGCTGGGAGTTCGGTATTTGGGTGTCTGAGACCCATTCGGGGATAGTTGCTAACAATCATTTTGGTGGTCCATTCGGGGAATGGCTGCCAAAACATCAACCAATAATTATATTTCTGCAGAATAGAATTCTGTGACAGAATGATACTTGTGTATTCACTGAGAAATGTGATTGCGTGCTCACCTACAGTGTAGAGTTTAAGTGGCTTGAAGTGCACAGCATCCGCGAGGCCTGTGGCTTCAAATAAAAGAGACACAAACGCATTTCTCAGTTCTCGCCTTTTGGACTGTAAGTAAGTGTCTGAGAGACATTTGTGGCCTTTCTATGCATGACCCATTTTCAATACCTGCAACACATTTTTTTAAATACTGTAAATATTTACAAATAATGTTTAGCACTGCCAAATTGGCACTTCTCTATGTTGGAACATTGTACGTATATTCTTGACCTTACAAAACCCATATTGACCAATCTTTTTTTACACTTCAGGATCGCGAGGCCCTCGTCAGCTTACTTTGTGACTTTGTGGAAGCCATGAACCCCGGCCTGGTGCTCACGAGGAAACCTGTTATACTGAAGGTGATGAATTGACACAGATTTTATTTAAGACACCCCTCCGTCAACCCGCAATCAGCCAGTGTGGTGGAGTGTGGCTCAATCTTACTCATATCCGGGTAAAGGCCCGTGCCCCTTGGTGGGGAGATTAATAAGCTACATTTAATTTTTACTACAACCACAACATGCGTTACGCCTTTGAGTATCAGATGCACAGTTGTGTCCACGTTTAGCCAGTTATTCAATATTTACTCCATATACGTGACAGAGGGCTAGCCTGTTGCCGTAGCTATGGAGAAAGATGAATGATTTACATATTTTGGTGTAGCAAGACAACCAAAATGGTCTTTTTAACTTGTGGTTTGATTGTCTGCGCCAATCACTTGGTTAGTTTAGTTAGTTTAACAAGGTTTAAGTTTGTTGTCATTAACTTAGATCTAAGTGAATTATTTCCAAAGCCATAATTGCTAACTCCTACAAACGGAAATTAGAAACCAAATGGAGCAGAGCAGTAACAGAGTAACAGGGTAACAAGAGATGGGTCGACGACATTAAACTCACACCACCTATAGCATGCCGACCCCGCAGGAGGTGTTGACAGGGGAGAGTGAGCGCTATAAGCTCTGTCCCTCACCTCACCTGTTGGCGACAAAACTCTCCATTTTACGTCCCCTTGTTAAACCACAGGCTACTGGAAGAGCGCAATGAAAATGATTTTAAAATAAAAATCTTGAAAGCCAAGAACTCACAGCTAAGAGATAGTGTGTTTACTTTGCGAGAAACACACGAGGTGTCGCAAAATTATATTCAACGATTAGAAAACTAGTGGAATCTGACCTTGACCTTGCTAACCTTGCTTCTGCTTGTGACCGCAGTAAATTCCTCCAATACCAACTCCATGAGGCAGACTCGAAGTTGACTGATATGTGCATAGAAATGAATGCAATGATTCTTGCCACTTACCTATATCCAACAAAAATCAGAAGTAGGCAACCTGAGCACTATCCTTCAAACCATGCAGACAAGCAGCAGAAAAATAAAAATAAAATTGAAATTAAATAAATTCATGACGAAAACTAGAGGGAATGTAAAACTACTAAAATTGGCTTTGAAACGGCAACCAAACAGAATAACAAGAATCTCCTTACTGCAAGAGCTCCGGGGAAAAAACCCTTATTCACAACAGATTGTCTAAATTCATCTGCAAATGATTCAGAGACTTTATTAAAAAACAACACTAGCATCAGTAATGTATATTTAAAATTTCATCATGTATATCCCCAGGACATTGTCAAAAAGTTTAGATTACTTAACTTAAAAAATACTAAAGCCCTGTGGGGTATATCAGTCAAAGTCATTGGTTCAGTAATTCTAGTTATAGCCCCACACTTAGCTTATATATTCAATAATTGTGTGGACGATGGGGCTTTCCCAGACCTCATGAAACACAGTAAACTGATACCTCTGTTCAAGTCAGGAGATAAGGGTGATCCTTCAGATTTCAGACCAATATCTTTTCTTCCAGCACTAAGTAAAATATTTGAAAAGATTATACTCAATCAAATGCTCCCACACTTCAACCGTACAAAACAACTCCACGCCAAACAATACGGTTTCACTAGGGGTAAATCGACTACGGATGCAGGTACCCTTTTATCTCATATTTATCCTGCATGTGAGGCCGCACAGGATGCTATCAGACCATAGTACGCTATTAATGAAATTAAATCATTACGGAGTTAGAAATAAAGCGTTGGATGTCCTAAGATTATACTTAAGCAATATAATTCAAAAGGCAGAAGTCAACGGCGTTAAATCTGATGTATCGGGTGTAAAATCTGGCGTTCCACAAGGTTCCATATCAGGCCCTTTCTTATTGCTGGTATATATTAACGATCTGCCTTTCATGCTGGAGAAATTAACTGACATAGTGTTGTTTGCTGATGATACTTCAATGGTATTCAAAATTGAAAGACAAAAAGAAGATTTTGATGATGTTAATGGTGTATTGTCTTTAACCTTGAATTTGTTCCCAGTTAATAATGTATTGTTAAACGCTGGTAAAACTAACTGTATCAAATTCTCACTTCCAAATGTCAGGGTTGAAACCAGAGTGTTAGACAGCAACATATTCATCATCATCATCATCATATTCAGCCCACATTGACCCACTGCTGGGCATAGGCCTCTTCTCTAAAGCGCCAATCTCCCCGCAATCACTGGGATCCCGACGACTTGATCATATCGTCGGACGATCGGGCTGGTGGTCTACCTACTGGCCTTGTCGCTCCCCGTGGCTACCAGTCTGTGACTGCTTTGGTCCACCGTCCGTCTTCCCGTCTAGCCAAGTGTCCCGCCCATCTCCACTTCAATCTTGTCATCTGTTTGCCTGCATCTGCGACCTTCGTTTTCGGTGGAATTTCGACACGTTAGAATTAGTAAATAATACGAAGTTTCTTGGAATATCTATTGATAGCAAATTGCAGTGGGGACCCCACATAGATAAATTAGCTGGTAAATAACGTTCTGCGGCTTACGCTGTTAGGTATCTAGGCTAGTTTCATGTCCTATGGTATCTTGCTGTGGGGGAAAGCAGCGGATATTCAAACTAATTTTATTTTACATAAAAGAGCTATTCAAGCAATTTATAGTTTAAAACGAACAGACTCCTTAAGAGAGCTTTTTAAAGAAATTGACATACTAACTGTAGCTAGTCTTTCTTTCATATTCTTTATTGCACAGAAATCTTATAGAAATAGTAAGGTAACAAAACATTTTATGAGCAAAGGCGAGCTTATCTCTAAAGAGAGATTTCTACCAGCAAACCTAGGTAGGACAGGAAAAATTGTGCAACAGGAGAGTCCTAGTGCGCAATAAAACTGTACACATCTAATTGTTTACAACTAAAACATCATAATTTAATAAATGATATATACTAAATAAAATACAAAAGCAAAAAAAATTATATATATCAAACATATACTACTTATATATACATATATAAAAGTACCTATCACGAAAGAGAAAGGAAATGCTCTTTCAATCTTGTCTTAAAAGTGAAAATTGAGGGACTATCTCTAATAGCGCAGGGAAGTGCGTTCCACAGTCGGATCGCCGTTAACCTAAACGAGTGTTTGTAAGCGGCAGTGTTATGCCGAGGAGTAGAGAGAAGAGACATCGTGTGGGATCTCCGGTTGCTATGCCTGGAGGAAATAAACTCGAAACGTTCTCGAAGATATGAGGGGTAGCGGGGATTTCGCAAAATGTTGAACAGATAGGAGAGAACGTGCATATCACGACGAAGGCGGATCGGAAGCCACCCCAACTCCTTGCGATACTGTGAGACATGGTCATACTTGCGCAGCCCGAAGAAAAACCGAATCCCGAGGTTTTGAAGTCGTTCGAGTTTGTTCAGTTGTTCTTCGTTGGCACCGATCCAGCAAACATCTGCATAGTCGATTAAAGGTAGTAGGAGGGACTGGGCAAGGGTGATTTTAGTCTGCTGAGGCAGGAAGTGCTGCAATCTCCGTAGGGAGTGAAATGACGCAAAGACTCGTCTGCTGACCTCACAAACATGGGGCGACCAGGACAACAATTTATCAAATACAACCCCAAGATTCTTGGCCTTCTCGCTGTATGAGATTATGTTACCATCATACACTATAGGGTCGACGGGCATTTTCTGAACTAGGTTATGAGAGTGACGAGTACCCAAAATCATGGCCTGCGATTTGCCCGGGTTGACAAGCAGACCATAAGAGGTAGCCCATTGCCTGATGTTATCGAGATCAGCATTCAACGCCTCTACTGTCACATTCACATCACACGGAGAGAAGTGCCGATATATTTGAAGGTCATCTGCGTACAGATGATAAGAAGAGGTAAGAACGTCAGAGATGGAGTTAATGAATACCGAGAAGAGGAGAGGAGAAAGGATGCCTCCCTGCGGAACACCTGCGGAGAGATCACACCAGTCCGTTGAGATCTCCTCAGACTTAATGCGTTGCTGGCGGTCTCTCAGGTAGGAGTCAAACCAGCGAGCAGAGTGCGAGGAGACATTAAGTGACTTTAAAATTTCGACTAGTATATCGAAATCGACGCAGTTAAAGGCGCTACTGAAATCAAGCAGTGTAAGGACCGTAAGCTGCTTTTGATCCATAGCTAATTGAATGTCGTCAGTGACTTTGAGCAGTGCTGTGGTAGTGCTGTGACCCGGCCTGAAACCTGATTGGTGGGGATTCAGTAACATTTTTGAGGAAAGGTAGGAGGAGAGTGAGTGGTGAGAGGGAGTGGACAATTGATTCCAGGACTTTGGAGAGGATAGGCAGAATAGAAATGGGACGGAAATCTTTAAAGAAGGCGGGATTAGACGTTTTGGGGAGGGGAATCACAAGTGCCAATTTCCACTGGCTGGGGTAGCAACATTGGTCAAGCGACACATTAATTATGTGGGTGATGAGAGGTAACAGAACATCAATGATAGTTGTTATCATCTGCGAACATATCTTGTCCTCACCTATGGCCTTCGACGAGATTGCTAGTATTGCCCTCCTTACTGCGCCGATTCCGACAGGGATGAAATTAAATGCTGAGGTGAGGGATGTTGCCTTGGACCGTAGGTTACGAAGGGTTGCATCCTTGACGAGGGAGTCCATCGCGACAGGGGGAGTTGCAAAGAAACTATTGAGACCCCGGAGATCGACATTTCCGGCTGCCAATTCCTGTGACTTACCAACACCAAGGGTCTTCAGGAACTTCCAGACCTGTGCTGGAGTATAGCTCTCGATACATTCGTAGATATGACGGCGTTTAGAATCACGACACAGGCGAGTGCAACGATTACGGAGGCGTTTGAAAATTAAAAGATTCTCGTCGGTCGGATCCCTCTTATATCTAGACTTGGCACGGTTTCTCTTAGCCATCAGACCCTTAATGGTGTCAGTAAGCCACGGTGCAGGAAGATGCTTCACTTTAACCCTCTTGACCGGAGCATGCTTATCAAACAAGCTCAGGACAATAGAGTTGAAGTTCCGTACTTTGTCATCAATGGTCTCACTACCGTAGACAGGCGACCAGTCGACAGAGGAGGCGTCTGAATTAAGGGAGGTTATATCCATGCCCTTGAAGCTACGAATGTCAAGGAATTTAGCTGCACGCTTGGGAGGCTTTATCTTATAAGAGAGGTAAATAAGATTGTGATAGGAGAAAGGGGCGTTAAGTTGGCCATGCGCAGCAACCTTAGACATGTCAGAAGTAATCATTAGATCTAGAAGAGAGGGGGTGCAGTGTGGTTGAAAGTGAGTGGCCTCTAGAGGAAGGATATGCATGTTAAATGAACTTACAAGAGAATTCAGCTTCGCTGAGCGACCGTTATTCTTGAGAAGGCAAGTGTTGAAGTCGCCGAGAATTAGGGTGTCGCTATAAAGAGGAGTCAAGTCACTGAGAAGGGTTTCAAAAGAGTTAAAATAGTCGATTCGAAGAGAGGGGCTATAATAGACACCCAGGAGGACTTTGTTGTGACGCAAGAATATCTCCAGGAACAGGTGTTCAGCAGAACCAGAGTACAGGCTTGGCGACTGGCTGATGACTTTGCATGGGATGTCAGAACGTAGGTAGATAGCAACACCGCCATCAGCCTTGCCTATCCTGTCGTTCCGGTAGAGACTGAACCCTGGCAGAGCATACATGGCAGAAGAAAGAGATGGCTTGAGAAAAGATTCCGAAACAAGAATGCCATGTATGTTCAGATCACTAAAAACTACAAGAAGGTCAGCATAGCTGGTATGGATGCTTTGAGCATTAATATGAACAACGTTGAAGTTTGCACCAAGGTTTGAAAACACCCGTTTCAAGTTATATGACAGCGAATCATCCGCTGTTGACCCAACACTTTCCGCGCTAACAGAAATATCGTTATCACAAGATGAGAAGAAACTATTACTAAAGTTGTAGGTATCCATAGTCTAAAATAAATATACTAATAAAATGAATACAAATATATATATATATATAATAAATAAACCCAATAATCGATATTACCCTAAAAAAATAAATATTCAAATTAATATAAATAAATAGCCTGAACCCAGTCGTACATACACTGGGCTTTTCGGGGGAAAATTCAGAAAAATATTTCATCCTAAACATTGAGGAAGAATAATACACATAAATGGACTAATTTCACGAAAACGGGACACATTGTGGAACAATCACTAATACACAGAGCATTTAGGTAATATGGAACACTATTTCAACTAGTCAATTTATTTTCGAAAATATAATGTATGTACGCAAGAACCTTATTAAATTATCCAAACTTAGCGATAGCTGTAATGTTTCCCTATGACATAATCACAGACTAATTGCGCCCCTGTTTAGAGTCGCGAAGGTTAGCAATTCTTTCAAGGGGCAGTGCATTTTCTACTACAATACCTCTGGAGATTTTGAAATTGTCATTTGAGCAATTTAAAAAGCATGTTAAAGTGACTTTGTCGAAAAAGGGATATTACAATGTTCAAGAATACTTAAATGACGGGACTGTATGGGGTTTATCTAGCTCAACACAGACCTTGCTGTTAATAATTTTGTAATTATTTGTTCCTGCTTATGAATCATAATATATATTTTTTCATATTTGTATTAGTTAAGCCCAAGCAATTTTTAAAAGAGATCTAAAATCAATCTATGGGAGTTTCTACGCCCTTCTTCTCCCACAGTGGTCCAATGTAGAGAAGAGGCAAGAAATTACGTTTGCAGTAAATGTAAATATTAATAAAAAAAAAAAAATTTTTTTTTTGTTACGAGCCCACCATTTCCCACTGCTGGGCAAAGGCCTCACTCCCCCTCTTCCACTCTATCCGATCCTGAGCGGTCTCCCTCCACTCCTTGTCCCATAGTCCCAGCTCATCACTCCATCTCTTCCTGGGTCGGCCACGCTTTCTCTTTGCATTTTCTGGGAGCCAGTCTGTGGCTCTCTTAGCCCAGCTATTCGGCAGCATCCGAGCAACATGGCCGGCCCAGTCCCATTTTAGTTGGGCAGCCTTCTGAGCTACATCTATTATCTTTGTTCGGGAGCGCAGCTCTGTATTTCGGATCCGGTCTATAAGCCGAACACCGAGAATACTGCGCTCCACGTGTCTCTGGCAAACCCCGAGTTTGAACTTTTGCGCGTCAGTCAAAGACCAGGTTTGGGCTCCGTAGGTAAGGATGGGAAGAATGCACATGTCCATGAGCTTGCTTTTCAGGGACAACGGAAGTTGTCCCTTCATGAGCTCCTTCATAGACCAAAAGCTCTTCCAGGCATTGTCGACGCGTCTATCGACTTCCTTGTCTTGTCGCGCCTGGAAAGAGACTATTTGGCCTAGATAGATATATTCCTGGACATATGCAATTCTCACCCCATCCACGTCTACCGCATGCTCCTTGCTGTTAGACATGACCTTGGTCTTTGACATGTTCATGCTAAGTCCAACCTCGAGGCTTGCATGGCTGAGTTGTTGCAGCATAGTTTGTAGCTCAGAAGGTGAATTAGAAAACAGGACTATATCATCGGCGAAACGAAGGTTTGTAAGCTTCACCTCGCCGACGTCTATACCCCTGCTCTCCCAATCTGGCTCTAATGTCTTGAAGACCTCTTCCAACACGCTCGTAAAAAGTTAAGGGGAGAGAGGATCGCCCTGCTTGACGCCTCTTTCAATTGGAAATGATGGACCCGGAAACTGTAATTTAATTGATGCTGTACTGTTTCTATATATTTCCTTGATGAGGCTGATGTAGTGTGTATTTATATCTTGATTATAGAGTGCTGTAAATATGGGTGTGTGTGTCAAACTATCAAATGCCTTTGAGTAGTCGACGAAGGCAATATATAGAGGGAGGTTATATTCGTGATACTTCTCAATAATCTGGTTCAGTGTATGGAGATGATCTGAGGTCGACATACCGCGTCGAAACCCAGCCTGCTCGGGTGGTTGACCTTGGTCGAGTAGACCAGCTATGCGGCGCTCTATCACTTTAATAAAAGCCTTATACAGGTGGGATGTAAGGCTGATAGGACGGTGGTTGCCGATATCTGATCGCGCGCCTTTTTTGTGAAGGAGTATGATTTCCGAGTGGCACATGTTGACTGGAAATTGTCCGGTATGCATTAGAGAGTTGAAAAAGTAAATATAAAATTTTTAAAAAATGAAAATATAAAAAATAAATTAATAAAAAATAAATACTTAGTAATAAAGAACTTCGTTGACTTTTTTTTACGGGTGCAAGTCATCTCTTGACTTGAGTAACACGCTAAGAGGCACACCGAGATTATTGACTTTTATAATAAATACATTGTAAAAAAACTTGGAATAGTAGGATTATTGTTATTACACACGGAAATTGGTAAATATAATTTTAAAAAAAATTGGTAAATGTAATGTCCTTCCAGGATCGCGACCTGGCCGGCGAGCTGAAGGACGTGTGGCTGGCCGTGCAGACCAAGCGCGAGCGAGAGAAGGGCCTGACGCAGGATGTCATGTATAAGGTGAGCCCGGCGGATACAATCTTCAATCTTCTTCAAGGGGGTTGCATTGCCTGCACTGGCCCACTTGAGCGGTTCCTTTGTGCGGTTTCGGTCGGCAAACGGTTGCATTTACGGTCTTATAAATAATATAATTCTTATCCGCTATAAACATATTATACAATCATGTTTGTTCTATTAATCCACTTCTAAATGAGTTAGGGTTGGTGGTATATTGTTTTTTCTTGTTATTGGCATTGTTCTTATTGGAATATCAAATGCTACTATTATTCTATCCGGGTTTGTTTGGGTTGTTTGTCACTATTTGTTATCAATGGCGACTAACCCGGCCAGCCCAGACAAAGCACGGATCATCTAGGCTAGTATATTTTAGTTACTTTCATAGTGTCATGTCCTATGGTATCTTGTTGTGGGGGAAAGCAGCAGATATTCAAACTATTTTTATTTTACAGAAAAGAGCTATTCGAGCAATTTATAATTTAAAACGAACAGACTCCTTAAGAGAGCTTTTTAAAGAAATTGTCATACTAACTGTAGCTAGTCAATTTATTATCGAAAATATAATGTATGTACGCAAGAACCTTACAAAATTCACCAAACTTAGCGATAGCTGTAATGTTAACCAAAGAAATAATCACAGACTGTGTGCGCCCCGATTTAGACTCGCGAAGGTTAGCAATTCAAGGGTCAGTGCATTCTCTACTATAATAAGATATCTCTGGAGATTTTGAAATTGCCATTTGAGCAATTTAAAAAGCATGTTAAAGCGACTTTGTCGAAAAAGGGATATTACAATGTTCGAGATTACTTAAATGACAGGACTGTATGGGGTTAATCTAGTTCAACACAGACCTCGCTGTTAATAATTTTGTAATTATTTATTATTGCCTGCTTATTCAATAAAAAAAAAAAACATATATGTATTAGTTAAGCATAACCTATTTTTAAAAGAGATCTAAAAATCAATCTGTGGGAGTTTCTACGCCCTTCTTCTCCCACAGTGGTCCAATGTAGAGAAGAGGCAAAAAATGACGTTTGCTAAGTATATGTAAATATCTACAGTAATAAAGTACTTTGACTTTAACAACTTTAATATTTATTATCAAAATACTCGAACCCAACGCACAAAAACATATCCATAGCGTTGGATTTAATCATAATTTCTGAAGTTACGAAAACTAAAATTTAAGAAAAGTTTTTAAAGAGCCCTTTTCAACGATACCCTACATGACTTATTAGTTACGGTGTTTATTTTTAATTTTGTCATTTTACCCCCTCCACTTTTTTGTAGGCAATATTTTTCATTAAAGACTTGAATTATGTTGCGGTTATTAGGATTATTATTTTGCAGACGATTTAAAGGGTTGGGTTTTATATCGTTCTTCCTGAATTTAATTGTAATGAGGTGTTTAGTGGTTAGCTGGTAGTCACTTTACTCAGCAAAGTGCTTTTCTTTTTGCGAGGAAATGCGTAGTTTTTAAAAACTAAATAACGAAAATAAAAATTTATATAAACGTAATGTAAAAAATATTAAAATGGGTTGTAAAAATATTCTGTGGTCTAAAATGTCGTGCAAAATCGATGAAACAAAACGTAAAAAAAAACTACGCCAATTGCGTCATGTGCAACGACGTAATATACATAATTGGCTAGAATAGGCTGTCCTGTTAATTATATAACGTCCAAGGTCAAGTGACATTCGTTTATATAGTTCTGTGATTCCGTGTGTTCTCGAGTTTCGTTAATGTTTTTTGTTGCATTTCGAAATAGAAAATCCGAATCAGGGCACCCCACTCCCTAGGCAGTCCTTAATAGGCTGTCTTGTGGCTAGACTAGTGTTTTTTATGAGCCGGAGGGGCGTAGGGGACCGCGCACTGCTGCGCACCGAGTGAAACGGAGCGGCCATGGCTGCGGAGGCGAGCGTGGGAGATATCTCCCCCCTCCAACCTTTTCCTTCCTTTGTTACCTTTTGAGGTACGGAATCCTAAAAACAGATTTAAATATAAATACACATGAAATATATATATATATATATATAGGAATTCACAATTTTACGATTGTATTAAAATGAACGCGTCATATCGTAAGCAGTACGGCACAATTTACAAATTATCGATAGTTTGTAAAGTAAAGAGAAAAAAACGTTAGATTATAAACTAACGGTTTTTTTTTTTCTATTTTTTTTTTTGCAACTGATATAAACAATTACACAAACAAACCGCCCCAAGAATCTCCCGGCCCAAGACTCCTTTAACTGTGTTGATTTTGACATCCCCGTTGAGATACTGAAGTCCCTGAATGTCTGCTCGGCCGCTGCCAGCTGGTTCGGCTCCTGCCTGAGAGGTCGTCAGCAGCGTATTAGGTCCGAGGAGACTTCCACGGCGTGGTGCGACCTTCTGGTGTTCCTCAGGGTTCCTCAGGGTGGTAATCTTTCCCCTCTTCTTTTCTCCGTCTTCATCAATTCCATTTCGGATGCCATTTCTTCTTCTTACTATCTTTATGCCGATGATCTACAAATCTACCGCCATTTCTCTCCAAGTGATATGATTTCTTCTGTGGGTGAATTAAATGCCGATCTCGAGAACATCAGGGGCTGGGCTCTGTCTCATGGACTACTTGTCAATCCCAGTAAGTCGCAAGCCATGATTGTCGGCTCCAGACACTCCCATAGTGTGTTACAGCATCTGCCTCTTGTTCCTGTAACTTATGATGGAACCATAATTCCGTACAGTACTAAGGCAAAAAATCTAGGAGTTATCTTTGACAATCAGCTTTCATGGTCTGCTCACGTCTGCGAAGTTAGTAGACGAGTCTTTGCCACATTTCACTCCCTCAGGCGCCTTCAAAACTTTCTGCCTCGTCATACTAAAATTACTCTTGCCCAGTCTCTTCTCCTTCCTCTCATTAATTACGCAGATGTCAGCTGGATCAGTGCGAACGAAGAGCAACTGAACAAACTCGAGTGACTTTAAAATCTCGGGATTCGGTTTGTCTTCGGACTGCGTAAGTATGACCATGTCTCCCAGTATCGTAGGGAAATGAAGTGGCTTCCAATTCGTCGCCGGGATACCTATGTTCTCATTCTACTCTTCAATAGTCTGCACAACCCTCGCTACCCCTTCTTCCTGCGTGATCGATTTGATTTTCTTTCTTCGGATAGGTCTCGGAGATCAAACACTCGGTCGCTGCTTGCAACTCCTCAACACAACTCAGTCGCATATGGGCAAGGATTCAGGATCAGTGCTATCAGGCTCTGGAACAAGCTCCCCAGTGCCATCAGGGACAGTCCGTCACTTAATGTTTTTAAGATTCGCTTTAAAGATCATTACCTCTCTCTTCCATAGTATGTATATATAATTTGTATGTGTATGTTATGTATGTATGTATATAACTTGTATGTGTATGATATGTATGTATGTATATAATATTATATAAATTAGGTGTAGTAGTAGTAATAGGTATATGTACCTACTTATATTATTATTGTGTATGAATTATTTTGTTGTGCAAATAGGTTTTACTCTCACAATCCACTTTCCTTTCCTATCTGGGTTTGCTGGTAGAAATCTCTTTTATAGAGATAAGCGCGCCTCTTGTACATATATCTTTCTTTGTATATCTCTGTATGTTTGTTTTGTGCAATAAAGTATTCATTCATATTCATATTCATATTCTTTATTGCACAGAAAACATAGATACACAGACAGTTACAATAAATTTTATAGGCAAAGGCGAGCTTATCTCTAAAAAGAGATTTCTTCCAGCAAACCTAGGCAAGACAGGAGTGTTTATGAAAAAGGATAGTCCTAGTGCGCAATAAAACAGTATACATACGTACGAAAATTACTTTTAAAATATAAATAAAATATACCTAATAAAATATATATATATCTCAACTATATAATACACTAGATAGCATGCACATATATAAACTACAAAATATCATACATATACTTACATAAATATGATACTAATTACGTCATCATCATCAATCATTCATTCTTTCATTCATTCATTCATTCATTCATTCATTCATTCATTCATTCATTCATTCGTTCATGTTTACTGTATGTAGTCCAAGGGCATTAGGTGATTCGTGTTAATTAGTTTCTAACTAAATGAGTGACAACTCTACTTGCAGGTGTACGATATTGACGGCATCGGCAACGAAGAGCTCAACGAAGAAGGGAAACCGAACAGCCCCCGGAACGGACGACCGGAGAACGGGTTGCCACAAAAGTCCTCCAATGACAGAAAAAATATAGCCAAGTCATCCACACAAATACTCACGAACTCCGGACAAAAAGATTTTGAATCCGGGATGAACAGCACTCAGGTAATACAACATGTTAGTAGAGACTTCAGAGGAACAAGCGCGGATTCAAGCTACTGCTCGCCAGTGTACGGACAAAGAGAAAACCACCAGCAAATGAAAGACACCCAACAGAAACAAACCTCCAGCGAACACACGAAGCCTTCAACCTCCTTCAGAAGAGAGTGGAACACAATACACGGGAACACAACAGAGCGATGGGAACAGTTCTCCAAACGCAACATATCCACGATACACACAGACAAAGAACCAAAAGACAACCGTTTAAAAGAAATGAACGGAAAACATTACGACTTCTTTCCCGTATTCGACAATAAGACTGCTTCCGACGACGTCGTGAGTCCGGTCGAACAGAAGGACGTACACGATGCGTCTAATATTATTGTAGACCCAATGCAGAAACTAGTTTTGCATGCGACTGATAGTAAAATATGTGATAATAAATCAAATGTTAGCTCGGTTAAATCATAACTTAGCGGTGTCTTTACATAATGACCGTTGACTAGTAGTTGTGGGCACGATGGCTTCACGTCTTGGCCCCAGGTGTAGTGGCAGAAGCAGCACCCATGTGTAGCCAGGAAATGGTTTTGAGTTTTGACTGGTCACTGGCACATGACTAAAGTTGACCCCTAAAAACTGGGCTTGGAAAAGTTGGGCTTAAAATGCGGTCAATCTTCGACGTAGCGCCATGTAGCGCGATTGCGATGAAAAGCAATCAGCATTACTGTATTGTATACTCGTGTATACTCGGCGATATACGTGGTGGCTACAAGATATCCACTCTCCAGTTAAAATGTTCAATCTGTATTAACCATGGTGCTCCAAATATCTTTAATAGTCCAACTCATGAGGAAATCAATAGGTCTATTAGTCAAAGCGAAGATTGGGTCATATTGTGCTAGTCATTCCACAAGAACAAAAATGAATTGGGTTTTCCGTGAAGTTGATAATGAAGTGTTGTGCATAAGGTTTATCGCTAGAAGTATTTCTTTGATTGCGCGATGAGAAAACATGAATGTGTATTAATACGAGTGCTAATACATATAAAGTAATGACGTAACTATATTTTTGGCAAACTAATATAAGAAGCGTGTATTTGAGTGACCGACTTTGTAAGTGTGATGGTTTGAAAGCAAGTTTTGAAAGAGTTTTATATTGATTTTGAGTTTGGTCGCTAGTGTCTTCGTCTCAGAGGCGGGAACATGATCATCCATTGGACTGCCTCTTCATCGGCAGAATGAACTTTTTGTAGATCATTCTGAATCTATCATTACGAAACTTTTAATCGAGCAGTCTATTAATAAGTTCATTTTAGATTGCAAGCTATGGAGAAATGTATAAAATACGTAATGCAGTTATTTTATCTACCGGGTTATGTACAGGATATGTGAAGATAACATTTAATTAAACCCCCCCCCCCCCCCTGATGATCCTTGATACATTTACTATAGACCTAATTACATAATAAAAAAGTGGGATCACTTATAATTTCCGCGCATTGAATATTTTTAAATATTTATCGATTTTCTTTGTTGAAAGTTTAGTTTTCTCAAAAAAATGCCTCAATACTGCCCCATACAAAAACGCCTCAATACAGCCCCATACAACAACGGTTTTGACACCACTCGTGATATGACAATGCAGTCGCAGATTCCGCGGCTGATCACGTGGTGGTAGTGGCGCAATTTAATTATATTGTATTGGTTTGACTTCGGTTTCGCAATATCAGAGCTCTGGTGGAATCCACGTTCGGACATAATATTATTCTCTTTTTGTTTTTGTTTTATTATTCTTAGTGCTTAAGTTTTCTTGTACGATGGTACGGAACCCTGTGTGAAGTACGTGTAGTGGTACGGAATGTGTGCGAGCCCGAACCGCACTTGACCGATTTTTAATTATTTGTCGATTTTCCAGCTGGTAGTTTTATTTTTTAAAGAAATTGCCACAATTCCGTCCAAATATGTATGACTACAGTAAATAATAGAATAGGCTCCAGGCATATTTTTTTTAACTGTTTAATTTCGTGTTGTCATAATGAAATTTTTATTCATTTGGCCATTTATTGAAATATAAGTATTGTTTGGAATGGTCTGAGATAGGGGAGGCCTTTGCCCAGCTGTGGGACACTATGCAGGCTAAATAAATAAAAAAAATAATTAAGTATTGGTTGAGCAGTATAAAATCGTTTCTTAGCATATCGTACAAGAAAACTAACACTAAAATAATATATCTAAATAAAACAAAAACAGGCCAAGTGGGAGCCTGACTCACGCCGAGGGTTCCGAACAAATCAGGTTTTTTGTGAAGGTTCTAAAAATTTACGGTATTGGAATTTTCCCTTAACTTGTGCTAAAATACCTTTCTTCTGCCCAAATTTCATGATTCTTGGGATTTTGATTCCCTTGCGAGTATCAAGCAAAGTCAGCAATCTAGTGGCATTAAGGTCCGTATCTTCTGATTGCGCACACCCAGGGGGGGAAGGGAAGGGTACATATATTTTAACTTCGCTCTGTATCCCACATAAAAGCTCTGCATTAGTTTTGCCAAAATTTTGCAAAAATGATCGTATGATATATATGTTTTTTGGAAACTCCTATAAGTATGATTTTCCCTTTATTATTTTGAATGTTTCAAGGTTGTGCATGTACAGCTTAGTGCACGAGGTAAAAGCCATATACATGACGTGCATTTATTAGTATTTAGCTCAGTGGATTTTAGCATTAAAATCGCAAAGCATGGTGTAATTCTGGTTTAGTATGTTGGTTTAGTATGTTTCTGGTTTTAGTATGTTGGTTAGGGTAGTGTTAATCCAAATTTGCAACTTCGAAAAACATGGACTCGTTTCGTGCCACGTGAAAAACTGCCATATTTTTAGACTTTTTGCTCTAAAAGTCATGAATCGTGCGTTCGACAACAATACTTAGTTCTCTAGAATAGTAGTTTATGTGACTGCTACATGATGGAGGGCATCAATACTCGAGAGTGGGTTTATGAAACGAGCCGAAGGCGAGTTTCATAATAAATCACTCGAGAGTTTTAATGCCTAATTATGTACCGTTACATACACTAGTTTATCTACACACATATCATAAGCTCTCTTTGATGTGTTCAGGAACCGCATGTTTGACCGGCATTGTGGCTCTGCAGTTGTTTAGCTTGTTCTGTAGTACCAACTTCACGCAGGCGGGCTCGAAATTTTAATGTCAGTCCCATCTTCACAGATAAGCTAGGAGCGGCACGCAGGCGGGCGTCGGCGTTCGAAATTTGAATGTCATAATATGTAGAAAAATTACACATTATGGTCATAATGTGTAATTTTTCAGATAAGAAATGAGTTTTTACCAAGTAGTTTAACATAATGCTGATCGTAACTTGCGGTTTTTGTACGCAGTAAAGAGGATTTATGATACGTGTGTAGATAAAAGAATTGAGACAGCCGTTTGTTGCTCCTTTTAAAAACTTAAAAAAAACCGACTTCCAGTTCAAGCCCTATTTCTTCCCCCCGGTCGGGATGCGAATGAACTCTGTGTTCATGAAAAGTCCTCATCACAACTTTTGCTGCACCGAACCACAAACCGAAACATCATCTGTGTATATATTTTTTGAATTTGTTGATTTAAAAAAAAGCGCTAAACTTATTTTGATAAAATTTGTAGGGGACCAACTCTGAAGAATGACCTACCAATCAAAATAAGAATAATGAGAATCGGTTCATAATTGACAGAGAAATCGCGTAACAAACACAAAAAAAACAGACGAATTGAGAACCTCCTCGTTTTTGAAGTCGGTTGAAAAGAGCTCAGTTTCACTCTCGCTTCTCTCGCAGGAGATGCGGGTTCGAATCGCGGGTTGGCCATGTGCCAATTAGATAAGTATAAGTACATTCAAGGAGGTTCTAACGGTGACGTAAAACATCATGACAAAACCTTCAATCTATAAAGCTGTGGCTATGGGCTAGCCCACTGTCACGCAAAATGGAGTATTGATTAACTGGCTAAAAATTGTGAACTACACTGTTATTATCTGACTATTTTGTATTTGTAAGAACCTGTAAATTTTTGACACTAAGTAATTTTGACGTTTACAAAGGATTTAGAAATAATTATCTATTATTATCTTAAAAAAAATATGTTAATAATTTGCATGCCCAGGGTTGGCTAAATGTGTGAAACTAACCAATATTTAAGAACCTAATGTAACCACATTTAAAGCAAATAAATGAATATGAATGAATGAAAAGGGCACAACTGTGCCTCTGCCACCCCGTATGGGAAAAGGCGTGACGCTAATATGTTATGATGTACGAATATACGGTACTTATATACAGAATTCATCTCATGACAATGAGACCTTAAACACCACTTATAAGTCACAGTAAAGCAATGATACACAATTTCGTTTACCTGGATGACATCATAATTATAGTCTTTTTGCTTTGAAAATCAAACTACTGGACCGATTTATATTTTTTTTTAAATGGGAACAAAGTGGTAGGTCACCCTTTCAAATAAAAAAAGGATTTTTGAAATCGGTTCATAAATAGTACCAGTTTTGAGATAACAAACATAAAAAAATACAACCGAATTGAGAACCCCCTACTTTTTGAAGTCGGTTTAAAAGAAGATTGTCTCACAAGATAACATTTCATAGCATCAGGACTTTCCCATACAGGGTGGCAGATACACTGTTGTGCCCATGTTTAGCTAGTTATTAAATATTCCATTTTGCGTGACAGGGGGCTAGCCCATCGCCGCAGCTATGGTAATTGAAGGTACTCTTACGATGTTTTCCGATACCGTAAGGAC
Source organism: Argyresthia goedartella (assembly GCA_949825045.1). NCBI lineage: Eukaryota > Metazoa > Arthropoda > Insecta > Lepidoptera > Argyresthiidae > Argyresthia > Argyresthia goedartella. Next base: position 12,850,874 of record OX463815.1, read on the forward strand.
GTCCGTATATGTTCTTGTACTTATGTCATTGGTACATGGTCACCCCTGGATTCGTACCCGCATCTCCTGCGTGAAAAGTGAGCGTGAAACCCCTAGACCAGGAGCTCTTTTTACGGATCAATGATCGACTCGGTCTCAATTTTTCAATAATGCATTTTAGTTTTTTTCTTTATTTCAAGATTGAATGCTGTAAGTCTAACAAAGTTAGTTTTGTGCTTTAATGAAAGATAATTAAAATGTACTACAACCATTTTTAATTATTTTTGTGATAGGACGAGCCGGCCATTTTGCTAATATTTTGATCCCCACGGGAGCGAAACTTAAAATTGACTAATTTCGGGAAAAAATTACCATCTATGAAGGCCCATAGCACCTTTTAGGGTTCCGTACCCGAAGGGTTCCAAACGGGACCCTATTACTAAGACTTCGCTGTCCGTCCGTCCGTCCGTCTGTCACCAGGCTGTATCTCAAGAACCTAGCTAGCTAGAGAGTTGAAATTTTCACAGATTATGTATTTCTGTTGCCGCTATAACAACAAATTCTAAAAAACAGGATAAAATAAATATTTAAGGGGGCTCCCATACAACAATACCACATACAAACTTATGGATGCACCTGGTTACGTACATGGAGTGTGAAAGTAACCGCACAAATAACTTTGTAAACAATATTTTGCTGTGTAAAATCCAAACTATTCACTCCACACCATCGCTTCTATTGAACGGTGGTACGGTACCCTTCGTGCGCGATTTAGTCTCGCACTTGACCGTTTTTTTTATTAATTGAATATAAATAAATAAATAATCTTATTCAACGTCAAAATTATATGTTGATTCCTATGGAGAGCTCCGGGGTGCAGTTGAGCTTTGATCGTTGAATATTTAATTCACTTTCTAAAGTTCTAAGTGTGGAGGTCGAAGAACGCACAGCTTATGATATGACTTTCAGAGCATAAAGTGAAAAAACTCCCAAAATTTCGCAGTTTTTCGCGTGGTGCGCTGCGAGCACAAGTTTCGAAATTTGAAATAAAACTAGCTGGTCCGTACCATATACTAAAATCCAGAACTACATCATGCTTTTCGATGTTTTGAAGCCTTTTTAATGTCGATTTCTACTGGCGTAATTTATTTGTCAATGTATTCTAGGGTATTTCTTTTTTTCTATTATAATATTAACGTTATATTTTCAAATTGTTGCCAATTTATTATAGGGAAAATAAATTGGAAGTCGTTTTATAGAAATTTAAATCTAAGCTCACAATAAATTTTAAAATTGGTACCAACTTTAAAACTGTTTGTCGCTTTTCGATTCATAAATTATTATTATTCTACATTGAACTACATATTCAATTCAAATCACAAACATTATAATAAAATATTATTGCATGTTGTTCTAATATCGTCATATCCATATCCTTTTCTTTGCCTGCCACCCACCCATATTGAAATCTTTTAGTAGGTAATTTCCATGAACGATGAATCTCACTTCTAAGGGCTGATATTTTGAATGAAAAATATTTTTTTTTGCAGTTGTGTATGTCTGTCTATCTATAACCATATACACTCCACTTATTTTATAATACTGCCATATCGTGATATCTTGCATGAATCACTAACAATTGCCATTTTAAAATTGAATACAATGTTGTAAGCTAAGCTTATTTCTTAATCTGACAATTTGTTTACTCCTATAACACAATAATAGTCAAGTCAGGTTTGTCCTAATTGTTCAACATTTAACAGCTATGTGGCTAGTTTTATTGTAGTTTATGCATCTATAATTTCTACCCATTGAGCATTCTATCAAGCGTTTCTGTTCAACCATAGAACAAATGACATATTTGTGAGATATGTATATCTTGGCAAGAAATGATGTAAAATATATGATGGCAGCTTAAGTGAAATTTTAGCGGATTACTTCGTGTTCTAATCATCATCATCATCATCATCGTGCTCAGCCCACATCAACCCACTGCTGGGCATAGGCCTCTTCTCTTCAGCGCCAACCGCTACGGTCTTGTGTCAACGGAAGACAAAGGTCGAAGATGTGGGCAGACCACCTGCCCGATGGTCCGACGGTATACTTAGTCGACAGGATCTCATTGGATGCGTGTTCTAATAAGACAAGCCAAATGTTCCATTTAAAATTAAAAGGAGTAGACTGCAAATATTGTCATTTATTTTCTTTCAGTTCTTGCTAAGGTATACTTGTGTTTAGGTGATCTTAGTTTTTTTCTATCATAACAATTGCCTAGAGTTTTCTATAGAATATTTCTCACCAAAAGCTGTTAAAAAGTCTACTGCTGCTGCCAGTTGCATTTATTTTACCTTTTCAATATTTTACGCAGAGCAAAGAAATAGGAGAGGTTAGGTGCCTTTTAAATGACATGAGGTTATGGTATGGCTACACCATATACACCATAACCGCCAGATAAATAGAGTCTTATACTCAAATTTTACGATTTAACGGGCAGATAAGATTTAGCCATAGCATAACATAACTTGAGTAACAATTCGTTAATGTGTAACAGTCTCAGTACATTAAGGTCCTATCTTGTTTTAGTAATATTTTTTGTAAAATAATCAGTCAGTAAAATATTATTATGTACTTTAGAATTTTATTTGAACAAAATATATACTAGTAGAGTTGCAATTAGTTTTATACAACACAACACTGTACAATGTATAAATGTCTTCACAAGAATATTAATTAAAAATACTATTTAATATTTGATTGTGCCCTAGATTTTCATTTTGCAATATCTCAGCTTAAAATTAACTTTGTTTTAAGTATTAATTGATACTATATTTGTACACTATTATTTTTAGCATGAACTAGTATCTACATTATTGAGTCCTTTTATTAACACAGATTTAGTAGGTAGATCGGGTTTGTATATTTTTATTGATTCTATATTTGTTTGATAAATATTTTCTTTTTAGTATCTAACCAATGTATCTACGAGTAATGCCTAGATTTGATTGTTCCTCATATCAAAGTCTTCTCACATCTGATCTCATGTTATTTTATTATTATTATAACATATTCTAAAAAGATTGATCTGTTATGTATCCATATTGATTTACTTGCAACACCAGATGAAATTAAAGCATGATTGTTTAATATCATAATTATATTACAAATATTATTTCTGTATAACGATTATATATTGTACTAAAATTAATTACCTACATATTAATTATGGAAAGAAACCTTTATTAGCAGATCTCTCTTGTTTACAGTATTTATATTACATGTCCTTTACAAGACTAATTTGAAGTTTTATTTGTTACTATATATGTACATACACATAAAGCTATCTAAAGTTATTGGCATTGGGCCTTCGAATGCTCCCTCCCCTCCCCACAGTGGTCCAATCACAGAAAACTTAATAGGTCCAATATAGAGAACAGGCAAAAAATGACGTTTGCTAAGTATTTGTAACTATCTACAGTAATAAACACCCAGGCGTTAATTGGTAGCGGTCACGTTAGTCGTAATTAGGTACATGAAATCAAATACTCTTTTCTATGGCTACATACTTTTATCAAAAATACTTTTTCCTATGATTACTTTTATTTTGAAATCAAGATCCTCCTAGTCACTCTACTAATCTCTATCTGCGAGCTTACATAGTTTAACGGCAATGACACTTAATGTACCTATCTAAGTGGGTTTATTAATTATGTTTCAACTTTTGATTAGTTGATCATTGAGGTAATTTTAGCTAGAATTTTTCCTGATCACCGATTAAAAGTCACCGTGTATTTGAGAGTTATCCGTTGATCAACTTTCCTAATTTTGTGTCAATTCACCCCAAGTTCAAATCACCCCTGGTGTACGGAACGTGACGTGGACGCCGCGTTAGAATTTTTCGTAACGACTTGGTTCCGACCATAGACTAAGGATTTTCGCTGCGGTTCCGACAGAGGCGCCATTTTTCTTAGCCTCAAAACAATATGGAGTTCGAGATCAGTGTTGTTATCGCTAAAATTTGAATTGCCGTATCTATAGTTTGAAATTGCCGTATTTGTGGGAAAAAACACAACATTGCCGTATTATTATAATGATTTAAGAAATGTTTATTTTATTAATTGCCGTATTTCATAATAACGGTAGTGAAAACCCTGCCGTATAATCTCAAAAAAAGTCATGGAATGCCGTAAATTACGGCAATTGCCGTATGAATAATAACACTGTTCGAGATATACCGTTGACCTATAATTGTGCGGGCTGTGTGAATTTATAAGAATTTGTACAATCTATTTAGAAAGTTGAGAAATATAAGTCCTAGGGTGAATACAAATAGAAATAAAAATACTCTTGTCGTTAACAGCTCGACGACTAAGGTGATAACGAGCGTACGATACAAAAAAATATAAGTATTAAGGCTATATAACATACCTTAGTAATGGTTGGTGGTTCGTTGTTATGAAAAAAAACATGAATTGTATGGCGAATCATGAAGTCATCCACCTTGTCGTAGAACTTCAATTTAGGCGCCCCCTTTTTTCAGGAGACTTAAATTCAATATTTTCTTTCGACTCCTTTATATTGCTGTATACAGAGGTCTTGCATATACCTATGATTTCAGCAGCTTTTGCCACACACTTTCTACGTTTGGGCGATCCGTCGGTAAGGGCAGCATCTTGGACTCCTCTTGTATTACGTACTTGTATGTATAACGGATCATAATCTTTTCAGTAACACTAAATGCAACCATAGATAGATCTCTTTTTATTTGGCGACAAACACTCCCTCCAAGTACTTGGTGAAGTTCCATGATAAAGAAACGGATAACAAAAAAACGTAACAAAAATAACAAACGCAACGTAATAGTAACAACAAAAACAACAAAATGTTTACGGAACAGAGAACGTATTCGTGCACTCAGTTGAATGAAAGGGAGACGAATAACAATACGACGACGACGTATACGTACGCATGATGCAAACCGGACGCAAGCGAGGCGGAAGATACGACGACAGAGTAAGTGCGTTTGTATGCATTTGTCTTGCTAATAATAATAATAATATGTAATTATTATTATGATGTGTGTGTGGTAATCAGTTAAGTCACGTAAGGACACCGGCTGAGCAAACTAACAAAAAAGAACAATGGGACAGTTAACGAGAGGGAGAATAGCATTAGTCAATGCATAAGTTTTCTTACTCACTATTACTATTACTCACAAAAAGTGGACACAATTTGCTTATGCTACCTCAAATGGAAATAAAGCGTAATAATAATAATAATAATAATAATACCTTGGACACTATTTACACACATTGACCTAGCCCCAAACTAGGATTCCCTGTATCTTGGGTACTAGACAACGATACTTATACTTATATAGATAAATATTATACTTAGATAGATAAACAACCATGACTAGGGTACAAACATCCGTTCTCATTAAACAAATATTTGCCCCCACCGGGACTCGAATGCTATCTAATATCACAGTAAATTGTGACAAACATTTATTATTTATTTATTACAAATTCTGATTGTAAAGAATCACTCTATTCAAAATATACAACTTTTAATTCTATTTAGAATGAATCATGAACATCACTACCAAACTGTACATGGCAAAATTATTTCAAGAATTGACATTTGATGTTGTCATGTCAGTTTACTTCGTTTTTATGTGAATAAAGGTATAGTATGTTGGAATGGAGTGGTCAACCTATCCTATGATTATCGTATTATAATAAAATAAGAATGGGTACAGGAGAGATGCATACATGGTCGAGGAAGAGAGGTGACAGCTGGCTCAGAGACCAATGAAATTGGTGCGGTTTGTAGAAAACTGCTGAAAATTAGTTTTGCTACTTGGCGCCATAACGTCCATGCTTGGCGCTAGGTGAATCTGAGATAGCATAATATTCAAACTCGGTGGTGGATAAACTCCCGGGTAAACTTATTTTGAAACGTAGCTGTCATTTCATTTGTCACAACTGTCAACTTGTTAAATTGAAAAGTGTGTGTGTTTGTCTTGGGTTGGTTGTGGTTGGAGTCTTGTTTCAGAATTTATTACACATTTATGATTGAAAAGGCTTGTTACTTTCATCTATAAAACGTAGAACCACTGCCGCCGCTTAAACACCTGCCGCTTTTTCTCTAACCACGTAGTTCCAGCGTTTTTCGGTATACGTGGAACTAAAAGTTAGGTTAGGTCAATTTACCGAGGTGCTATGGGCGAAAGGGGTTGGAACAGAAACGGGCCTAGACGAGGAGGCTTTGGCCGCGGGAACTTCGGTTCTGGTAACGGGCCTAGTTGGCGCGGGCGTGGGGGCCCAGGGAACTTCCGGGGAGGTCCCAGAGGGAGGTTCCAGGGAAGTAAACAATATGGTGATAGAAATAAATGGTTTAACAGACAGAAGAGAGAAACACCGGGAAAGAGGCTGACTGAAGAGGATATTGGTGTGACAGAATATGTTAGTGATCATGCTGGATTCAATGGGATTATTAAATCAAGGTATGTCTATTATTTCCTGCTCTGAGGTTGCTTGGTGCAGTTGGTCGCGCTGATAAGAAATCATCTGACTGCACATCACTGATCATAGGTTGTTATACCATTATATCTCCATATGGTATAACAGCAATAGGTTTGAACAAAATTTTTTTGGTTAGGCTTCTCCTTCCGATGCACTAATAAATACTGTGAAATAATACTAAAACATGATGTTAGGGCTTGAATCTCATGGGAACTAGGTGGCTAGGCCACCGCCATGGCCTTCCACATATAGTAGATATTAAGTCTGGAAACTAAAATTATGGTAGAACTGCCTTGTATCTTCATTTACTATATATAGTTACAATGCTCACTTCTGAGAAAAATCCTTGGTTCCTACAGCCCTTCACATCCACCTGGGTAGTGCTAAGGAGCAACAAATCATTTCCGAAGTATTAATTTCCTGGTTCCTGAACCTGACCAAATTGAGATCTTTCTAATACAATTGACTTGCAAAATTATCCTCAAAATAGTTATCACGCCATTGATAAATAAAAGAAGCAGAAGAAGCCTACTTCTCTTTTAATTTGCAAATCCGGGGTTAAAGAACTAAAACTTACTACAACTTTCCTTCTTGACCGAGGCCTTTGTGCATATCCTATGCTTCTACTTTTTTCAATCATCATTTATCAGATAGAGTAGAAACCCTGGGTGTATTGAGGAGCTGCACAGATACTACAGCAGAATATAAGTCAAAATAGAAAATCTTGTTGATTGTTATTATCCATAGATACTCCGACTTCCAAGTGTCCGAGATCAACCTAGCTGGCGAAATCGCAAAACTGACGGACATGACAGCCCCGATACCTCCGGTTGATGACTCGGTAGTGGAGGATGAGGACCTGCTACTCTCCAAGTATAACGTTGAGCTGTTGCCGATGGAGACGTGGGACCGAATCAATAAGCTGGCCGTGTCAGCCGAGGCTACAAATGAGAAAGTTGAGGTATGTTGTATTAGATCTAGTCATAGTATAAAAAACATTGAGTCACATCTTTTCCCATATGGGATGGCAGAGGCAAAGTGATGTTCCTATTTGGCCAGTTACTCAATTATGGACACAATTTACTCTATATGTCAATTTAGCTTTTTACACCAAGCCATCATAATCTCAATTTAGCTTGTTACACCATGCTGTTGCATGGCAGTAGGGCTGTAGTCCTCATGAGATGTATAACATATCAAGAAAGTCTTGTTTGGCTGTAGCTTCTATCTAACATAGTTAGTAAGTAAGCAAGTAAGTAAGTATTAACATAGTTAACACCTATTGTAATCAGTAATCACTTATAACTGTTCACAGGTAGACGTGACAGGAATGAGCAAGGAGCAGAGAACCAAGATCCATGACGCGGTGAAGAAAGCATTTGGAGAAGCCATTGTGGGCAGCACGGTCACTACTGACGACAAGAAGTTTGTCAGCTTAGAGAAGTATAGAAAGGGAGGTGTGTGGATTTTCTGGAATATGCCCTAAGTCAAAGTTAGAAGTTCTTCACATGACAACACACCGTTTCCCATACACAGTTGTTTCCATGTTTAGCCAGTTATTCAGCACTCCATTTTGCGTGACAGGGGACTAACCCATCGCCGCATCTACGGAGATTGGAGGTTAAACTCTGGAACATCTGTATGATGCACCCAGAATAAATTACTCATCTCATCCCACTTGACTACGTAGCTTTCTTTATTACTGTAGGTACATATTTACAAATATGCTTCCATTTTTTGTCTCTTCTCTATGTTGGACTGCTGTGGGAGGAAAGCATAGAAACACGCTCAGATTAATCTCTTTTTAAAATAGGGGTTGTATAAATAGTACAAAACTTACATATTTTGTCCTAAGGCTTAAAAACTCAAAGGAGACGGCTAAACAACTGCCTCAGATTGATGTGACAGTTTACCCTCATTAATTCATAAATTACTGCGCCCCTATTTATTGTGTAGAACTGGTATGAAATAATTTAATAATTAAAAGTTGTGTGCTTTATTTTTCTCGCGATGTTTGTCAACAATATCTTCAGCATAATGTCAGTCAGAGTCAGACAAGCTTGGACATTCAAAATATTACATAGAAACTAGCAATATGTCTGTCTAAATAAATATGCAATCACGATGTTATTAGGGCATGCAAAACCGGTCATTTATGTTCATCAAATCACCTTAATACATCAATAATATGATAGTGTCCAAATCGTCACTAAAAAAATATTAAAATTAAAATGTGTCAATTCAGACACAGTCTCTGAGTAAGTGTTGTGTTTTGTGCATCCTCTACTACAAGATACTTCTGGAGATTTTGAAATTGCCATTTGAGCAATTTAAAAACCATGTTAAAACGACTTTTTTCAAAGAAGGGTATTACAATGTTCAATGTTGATTACTTAAATGTACGGGGTTAATCAAACTAAACACAGAATTTTTTTAACTGTCCCAAACTGTTTATATTGACATATTAATTTTACAAGAAATACCTATTACTAGGTATATAATAATCGTTTATTAAGCAAAAGATTCATGAAAATAAGTACAGAGAATAAAAATAAGATATTTCATTCTAGTTCAAGACAGTACGTGTGGGACTGCCGCTCCATCCTCATATAGGCCTGTGCGATTCCAGATTCCACCTATGGCGGGTGCCGCGGATGCACATGCTGCTAGCTCTGATGATGGCGGTTTGAATTCTTGCTCGTAGCCAGCCCATTATTGTGGCAGGGATCCGGTTCCAGCGGTGCGCCAGCGTTTCGGCGAGGTGTTTAGTGAATTCATTTGTGGAGCAAAAACTCCGTCGACAGAGGTTACTAAAGGGGTGAAGGTGGTGTGGCGCGTCTCGCATGGGTCGCAGTACTTCCTTTTCTTTTCTTCTTCAGCTGAACGAAGGACAGCCGCTACGGGACGTGATGCGTGGGAGGGAGCGTCGGTGTCTATGAGACGGATATCAAATAACGCCCTCTGGGCAATCCATACCCCCCGACAAGCCAAGTCTCCGCGCAGCCCAGTATCGCCTTCGGAGATGACTGGCTCTTTCGTGACGTTTCCCCAGGCTTGCCTGCACAGTTCACAGAAATCCCTTATTTCATTATGTCTGCGTGTGATAAGGCCACCTGTTTTGCAGCACAAGGCGTGGTCCACGTTGAAGTTGTCATTGCCGCAGCCGTCGCAAGTCGCAGGCATGGACATTGGTGTGTCTTAAGGCCGGGGCATCTCTAAATTCGTGGGGTGATAAGTCGAAGTTGTCTTTTCTTGTCGGTATTACTGAAAGCCAGTTGGATGTTTTTGTTTTAATTTTTGTCGCTATTGATCTTTCTATTGCTCTTTTCTTTTTGGATGGTAATTTTGTTAGAATGTTTCTAGAGTTTCGTTCTCGTATGTTTCTTTTTCCTTGTTTCCTTCCTTTCTTGCGTCACGCAAAGAATTGTAGTGTTCAGCCAGGTTCATGTCTTTCATCTCTGTTAGGGCTGTTGAAAGTATTGTAGATCGTTGTTTTGAGATTTGGTATGCACGGTTTGGTGTGTTGAAGGGGTCAGAAAGGGCAAGTCCGCCTTTGTGGACTGGGAGGGTAAATAGCTGGGTTTCAAGTTTTGTGATTTCGCCTCCGATTAGTGTTGGTATGAATTTGTCGTGTAATGTGTTAGTTAAGGGTTCAAAAAGTTCTTCTGCATTTTTTAAGACACGTAGTAGGAGGGACCATTTAAACTGAGCTGCTTTAGTTAGGGCAGTGTAAGCGGCTTGAGGTGAGTTTTTGCAGATTGTTGTGAGTTTCTCGATGATAGATATCCATTCGGTTACATTCTTTTTTATGAAGTCGTCCCCTCCTGTCCCTATGTAGCCTCGTAGGAAGCGGAAGCCGGTAACTATGGAGACGTTGGTACCGGAGAACGTCTTTTCTGCGGTAGACTTGTCGGTTTCTGACACTATTAGAAATGATTTTTTACCTTGTGGTAAGTAGCCGTATGCTGGGCATGTTTTGTTTAAGTTGTCCCACCATTGTCGTAGGCTTTGGAAAGTGCCTTGCGCGGAGGAGTCATCGGCGTACCAGCATTGTGTGACTGTATTTTCCGTTTTAAGTTTGTTAATTATTGGTAGTGTTGCAAGCGCTTACAGTGGCATTGCGAGTGGGTCTCCTTGGGATACGCCTTCTCTGATATATAGTCTTGTATCAGAATCGCGAAATACTAGTTCAGCGTGGCCATTGTTTTTAAGAAAGCGGGCGCAGTGTGGCCACTATATTCTTGCTTGCCAGAGGGCTAGTTGTCTATTCACGGCGTTAAAAGCATTGTTCGCGTCAACGAGGAGCATTCCCCAGTTCGAACCAGGTTGGCAATCTCTTTGGAAGACATCGATCATGGCATGAATGGCGCCTTCGATGCCACTGCCCAGTCCACTGCAGAGCTGTGACTGGCCGCATGCTTCAGTGACTTCAGAGCCTGTTGCTAAGATCATGCATTTGGATAATATTCTTCGTAGGCATTCGCGGATGCCGATAGGTCTTACGCCAGGGCATTTGTCTAAAGCAACTAAAGAACAACAATTAAACACAGAATTCGTAATTTTTTTAATTATTTATTCTTGCTTATTATTTACAACAATTAATATTGTAGGAATTATATTGGTTAAACACAACCAATTTTTAAAAGAGATCTTAAAATCAATCTCTGTGGGTTTCTGAGCTCTTTTCTCTTCTCTGAGGCAAAAAATGACATTTGCTCAGAATTCGTAAATATCGACACTAATAAATAAATTTGAGATTGAGCTTGAAGCACAATACACATCTTTTTCACACTGCGTTTATTGCGAGAGAAAAAGTATTACAAAATATAATATTCTACACTACCCTAACCTATTGAATTTTTACTAAAATTATATAGCCTATGACACTCCTACAACTGACACGAATCCAGCGTCACCTCATACATTAAAATACGTCAATCATACGCCATTTGGTATGTAGCGCATGCTACGAAATGGTCATAGATACATATACTCGAAAAACATTGAATAATATTGCAAGAGTTTTTTTTTACTGTTTTATGCCTCTTTTTAGGGTTCCGCACCCAAAAGTTAAAACAGGACCCTATTACTGAGACTCCGCTGACCGTCCGTCCTTCTGTCACCAGGCTGTATCTCATTAATCGTGATAGTTAGACAGTTGAAATTTTTACAGATGAAGTATTTCTGTTGCCGCTATAACAAAAAATATTAAAAAACAATATAATAATTGATTTATCTATAAACCACATACAAACTTATGAATGCACCTGGTTACGTAGATGGAGTGTGAAAGTAGGCCGCACCAATAAATTTGTAAACATCACTTTGCTTTGTGAAATCCTAACTATTCACTCCACACCATCCCTGCCATTGTACGATTGTACGGAACCCTTCGTGCGCGCGTTCGACTCGTACTTGACCGTCTTTTAAATAATCTGTCATTTAATGACTATAAATAAATAAATAACTTCTCTCGCAGGAGTTTCATGATATTCAGGAAACTTTTGAAACATGTAATACTGGTATTAAGCCATTCAGAATTGCGTATTGCTAGGTACAATGCAACGATTTAACAAGGATTTAACCATGTCCTCTACAAAATAGGGGTCTGACAATAACAAGGCGATATGTTTGTTTCTGTATGATTACGTTTTAACACTTTTAACCATAATCTTTGGTTTAGACTCTTGTGTGTGTTTGTGAGAGAGATTGATAGAGATACATTTGAAAATGACTTGAAATCGCAGTATATTTTTGAATTTTGAGACTTGTGTGTGATTGATGTGGAGGCAAAATCCACCCAACCCAAATCATCATATTCTCAGCCCACATCAACTCACTGCAGCAGCCCATTAAGTATGTATTTATCAACTACACAGCTCAACATTCACTAACTATCTCTATCGCACCTATGATTTGATGTTGCAGTGCGAATAGACGACCGCGTGAAGTGGGTGTGGCCGGGCGAGTTCGTGCACTTCATCGTTCACAAGGAGAACTGCGACACGATGGACGCCGCCAGCAAGATCGCCGACAGACTGAAGCTGCACAAGTGAGCACATATAAACATAAATCCACATGTAGATGCTTATTGATGTCCCAACGAGGGGCACAAGCCTTTACCCGGATACGAGTAACATTGAGCCATACTCCAGTACGCTGGCTCAGTGGGGGTTGTTGGAGGGGTAACACGACTACTACTAGCAGCGATACTAGCCAGGAGCTATAGCTTGAAATGACATGAAATGTAGTTAGTCCTGGCTTCTAAACTAGGTTTTAACCTGTATTTTAGAATCCAGTACCTCTCATATTATCATTGCTCATAAAAACATGCTTACAAATACACACACCGGCACAATTAGCGGAACAGAAAAAAAAGGGGAGTTTTTACGCATTTTTGCGAGTTAATGGCCGGCTAAACTAGCTTTTTTAAATTTGGATTTTATTAAAAAAATGGAATACTAAGCGACTGCCATTTTTTTTTCATTCTTTTGTTTTAATTTTCGTTGATTCATTTTTTACGACCGCTTGTCGAAATGGAATACTAAGCGAAACCGTTTTTAGAAGGTTCGTGCATTCCATTTGAAAAGCTTTGAATTGCAGTTTTTTGAGGCTTTTGAGTTTTTTCGCATATTGATAATTTACGAGCATCTAAGTATGCCTGCCATCAGAAATCATTAGGGCAGATCAAATGAGGAGAAATGGTCAAACCTACAGATCGATTGCCATAAGCCTTCGTCGATCGTTATCAACGATTCATCGTAGCATCCAACGATACAGATTGACGAATACTCTAGTAAGAAGGAGAGGAAAAGGCCGGAAAAGGTGTACTTCAAGGAGGGATGACCGTTTTCTCCAACTTCAAGTCCGACGGAACACGAGACTAACGGCGGTGCAGGCTCGAAATGTACTGGAAGAGGTAGGTACGAGCAGTAAGGATGAGTGAGCGGACAGTTCGTAGAAGATTCGAAGAAGTGGGTATAGGCTCGTATGTGCCCGCCAAAGCCCCAAAATTGAGAGACATCATCGCACAAACCGTCTACACTTTGGTCGTGAACATCGTGATTGGGACTTCGACGTCTGCGGACAAGTTCTTTTTACTGATGAATGCAGAGTTATGTTAAATCAAATTGATGGAAGGCAGCGAGTATGGATACGCAAAGGAGAACGGTATATCCAGTCTAATTTTGAAAATACAGTGGCATATGGCGGCGGTTCAATTATGGTCTGGGGAGGAATATGTTTAGGAGCTCGTATGGAGTTAGTAGTGGTCGATGGCGGGAATCTGAATGCTGATCGGTATAACAGGGAGATTTTAGAAGAACATGTTGTGCCATTTGCCCCCTTTATTGGTAAAAACTTCATTCTAATGCAGGATAATGCTCGGGCTCACAGTGCTCGCACAGTACAGACATACCTAAACCATTTTGGTATAACGGTGATGGAGTGGCCAGCACGGTCCCCCGATATGAACCCTATAGAACACGTCTGGGACTTGCTAAAGAGGAGTGTAAAGTCAATTACTTGAAGAATGGCAGAGGTTGCCCCAAGAAACCATAGATAACATCATCCGCAGCATGCCCAGACGGATGGAAACCCTCATCAGAGCACGAGGAGGAAACACTCGATATCGAACAATCATTGAAATTGTTGTTAACCTTTGGAAAATCTTGAATTTTCTGCTGTTTCTCTATAATTAAAAAATCGAAGAAAAATGCATTTTGTTTAATTTAATTTTTATTTTAATTAAACTTTAAGTATGGTGTTACAAATGAATGTCACAACATATTAATTTAATTGTTGTTTCATTTTAAATAATATATTGTTTAAAAATCATTGTTCTAAATCCGGAATGGTACACGGCGGACTTAATACGCGACATTAAACTGAAAGCTAGTCTACACAAAAAGTTTAAAGCTAGTAAGTCTCAATGTGATTACGAAGCGTTCTCAAAAAGTAGAGCCCATGTCAAAAACAAAATTGCTTTGCGACATGACGAGTATCTAAGTAGAGTCCAAGTTCAACTTACGAAGGACCCGAAATCGTTCTGGAACTACGTCAAGAACAAACGTTCTAAGCGTAGTAGGACCGCGCATATCACAAAAAATGGCATTGTCATAGCTGACGACACATGTGCGCAAGAGTTCGCGAAGTATTTCGAGTCTGTGTACGCTGAGGTGGCACCGCGGTTAGACGCGGAGGCAGCTTTGACGGAGAGTGGTAGCGCCCGGGTGCACGTCTCACAGCTCACACTGAGAGATGTGCGCGCTGCTTTGACTCTACTCAAGCCGAAGCACTCCGTTGGCCCCGATGGCATACCACCTTATTTAGTGAGGGACTGTCGGAGTGTATTGGACAGACCGTTGCTCTACCTCTTTAACCTGTGCCTTGACAAGTCTGAATACCCCGATGTTTGGAAGATTACTAGAGTAATTCCAGTGCCAAAAGGTGCAACAGGGTCAGATGTCAGCGGTTACAGGCCAGTAGCGGTTCTGTCTACGTTTGCAAAGGTCTTCGAGTCGGTGTTGCAACGTAGCATCTACCTCCAGATGAGGGAACAGGTTGCGGACGCACAGCACGGGTTCCGACCAGGTCGTAACACTGACTCTAACCTTCTGTGTTTCGTCTCTCACGTTACGCCGATACTCGATACGGGGGGGCAAGTAGATGTCGCTTACTTCGACTTCCGGAAGGCATTTGATACAGTGGACAACGACGTTCTTTTGGAGAAGTTGAGTCGGGTCGGCTTCACCCCCCAACTTATGCGGCTCTTCGTCAGCTATCTTAAGCACCGGAGGCAATATGTGGAATACGCGGGATATACATCAGAACCGTATTTCACATTTTCAGGTGTTAGCCAGGGCAGCAACTTGGGGCCTTTAGAATTTATCATTATGATTAATGACCTTCCGGAGGTCATAAGAGACGCTGTCTCTCTCTTGTTTGCGGACGACCTTAAGTTGTTTATGGAAGTAAGACACATCACGGATTGCCAAAAGCTGCAGAGGGATATAGATCGGGTGGTGGAGTGGAGCAAACTCAACAAACTCTACTTTAATGTTGGGAAGTGCGCGCTGATGTCTTACACCCGCGTACGTGAGCCTCTGCAACACCAGTACTCGGTAGATGGCGCTGAAATGACGCGGGTAAGAGAGGTAAAAGATCTGGGGGTGCGCATGACCACCGATCTAACGTTTCGTGATCACATTGTTGATGTCACCAAGCAAGCATTTAAAAAGCTAGGTTTTGTAATGAGACAGGCTAGAGAGTTTAGGAGCATTGAGGCTGTAAGTGCTTTGTACAATGCTTTGGTTAGAAGCAAACTGGAAAGTAGTGCAATTATCTGGCACCCACATGAAGCAAAATATAGCGTCATGGTGGAGAAAGTGCAAAATCGATTTATTAGGTACCTATATCTCAAGCGGTACGGGGTCTATCCTTTCTTTCCGCTTATGTATCCAACCCTGTTCGTTTTGGGCATGGTTGGTTACAATGAGCTGGAAGTCAGGAGGGGCCTCGCACTTGCTACATATGTGTTTAAGGTGTTCCGGGGCATGCTTGAAAACCCGTTAGTATTGGCACGGTTGGGACTCTATGTGCCGAACAACTACCTCCGGGCGAGGACGCACAAGCTGTTCCACATCCCGCTGGCGAGGACGGCGATGCTGCGGGAGGCGCCGGTGACGCGGGCGCTCGCTCTCTTTAATGTCATATCAGAGAGGACTGAGGTGGACTTGTTCCAGTGTTCTTTGACGGGATTCGCAAAAGTCGCCACTTTTTGTCTATGTTATAAGTAAGTAAGTAACGTCTGTGTTCTTTATAACCTGTTTCTTTGTACTCTAAATTAATGTCTGTTTGTGTCAATTTGGTTTTTGTTAACTGTTAGGTCACAAGCACGTATGTAAATAAATAAATAAAAAAATAAAAAAAAAAAATAAATTCCCTCTTTTTTCTCCCTTTTTTTTTCTGTTCCGCTAATTGTGCCGGTGTGTGTAGATTTATTTCCTATAGATAAAATATACAAATGTGTCATTCGAAACACGCAAAGCATGATACATTAATTAATTTTGAAGTTTTTGGCCACATTCTAGAATCCCCTTTGTCGTGGGAACTAGAAACAGCGACGTCACACACATGTTAACATCCTGGGGATCTGTTTTCTTCCTCCCAGCCGGTATTCGAACCCGGGACCTATCGACTGCACTGCACGGCACTGCTCTGAGTAGGTGGTTTTGGATTAGGGCTATTATGCACGAGTTGCTACAAAAAATGGAAGCGATGAGTGACGCGGTTGTGTGTAGTTTAGAATAAGGTCCTTGTTAATAAACGGCTTGAGCTCTGAGAGCTATCTCATGCATGCCGCGCAGACACTGTCGCCTAGACAATGTTTGACCTGTTGCAAACATCAAAAAGTTTTGCGTAATCCTCCCCATTGAACACCGTACCCGACCTAAAGTCTTGATACAATTTGCGCAGCGTGAAACCCTCGATGCTCGGGTACGCCGGCACGAAGGACCGGCGCGCGAAGACCACGCAGTGGTTCAGCCTGCGCCGCATCGAGCCGAAGCGTATACTGAACGCGGTGCGCGACAACATGCGCGAGCTCAATGTCGGCAACTTCCGGTTCAGTAAGACGCATCTCAAGCTGGGCATGTTGAAGGGGAACAAGTGAGTAGTAGTACTAGTAGTAGTAGTAGTAGTACTGACAGCCCCGCCCTGTCGGCACGACGTCGTTCGTACATTTCGAGAAGCCCCGATAAGCCCTATTGAACATACATACATACATACACATGCTCATGCCTTTTCCTGGAAGAATGGTAGGCGGAGACTAAAGACCAGATAAATCATACATTTTGTATATAAAATGACAGATGAATCTGTCACAGCTTATCAAAACATTCGGGACTTGTTGATGCAGGCCAACAATGTTTTTAGTTAAGAGCAGGTACATGTTTGAGCGTACGCAACTGCCGAGCTGAACTTTTGGACCCAATTGAATATCGGGATTATTTGCAGAACTTGGCATTCATTAAGATCTCTTGTCTTTTGTCGGCGAAGTTCAAGTTGGTTCCGTACCGTATCTTAAAAAGAAAAAACGCTAAAATCCAACAATGGTAATATCAACCGTACATCACTCGTATGTCTGGCCTAGGTGTGGTTAAGTAATATTCATCGACCGAATTCTGAACCATTTAAGTTGAAATTTGGTACACTTATAATGTATTTATCTGACCCAAACACGAACGTATTACGTGAGCAATACATTTTGAATTTGGGGGGCAAATCAGTAATAGTAGTTTATGTGACTGCTACATAATGGAGGGCATTAATACTCGAGAGTGGGTATCACTCGAGAGTTTTAATGCCTAATTATGTACAGTTACATACTCTAGTTTATCTACACACATATCATAAGCTCTCTTTGATGTGTTCAGGAACCGCATGTTTGACCGGCATTGTGGCTCTGCAGTTGTTTAGCTTGTTCTGTAGCACCAACTTCACACAGGCGGGCGTCGGAGTTCGAAATTTGAATGTCATAATATGTAGAAAAATTACACATTATGGTCATAATGTGTAATTTTTCAGATCAGAAATTTGTTTTCACCAAGTAGTTTAACGTTATGCTGATCGTAACGTGCGGTTTTTGTACGCAGTAAAGACGGTTTATGATTTATTTATTTATTTATTTATTTATCATAAATATCTACCATTACAGGCTTAGACCTAATGCGGTAAATACTAATACTACACGACTACTTATAATCTACCTAAGTACCTATATTACCTTATCCTATCTTCCATATAACAAATAACAAATAGTGCTGTTCTTGTAAACTCAGACAGGGCAACCCCGAAAATATCAACAGACTCAGATATAATGTTCAGAATCCGGATAGCGCGCGTGAGCGGCGCGTGCGTCAGCAAGTTAGTGCGCGCGCATCGCTCCAGCAGCAGCGGCGGCCGGCGGCGGCGCGTCACGTACCCGTCTGGGACACACAGGCTTACCTCGCCTAGCAATACGGGATTACAAGTTCTCCCTACCAGCACCTTATAAACATATGATACAAGGGCTACATCCCTTCTAACTCTGAGCTCGTTGTAGCTTACCATACCCAATATAAAAAGTGTGGGATAATTTAACGGGTAGAATGGATATACTCCGTACTGCCGCAGGTACAAATATCTTACAAACTTATTCTGTATCCGCTCCAACATGAGACGATATTTTGTTTCATGTGGTGCCCATATCATTGCATTTGATTCTAGCTGTGACCTAACCAGTGTATTATATAATGTTTTTAAAGCAGATGTCCCTTTAAAAGTACGTCCCGTACGCAAAATGAAACCAAGATTCCGATATGCTTTCTTACAAATACCCTCAATGTGCAATCTATAATTCAGGTCTGCAGTCAACCTTACTCCCAGGTCGGAAAACCACATACAAACTTATGATGTATGAAATAGCCACACCAATAATTTTGTAAACAACATTTTATTATCTTAACATACAGGAAAATTAAAGATACCTTATCCCCATGAAATAAACTTGAAAACCATTGTGCAATGGGACGGAACCCTTGGTGCGCGAATCTTACTCGCACTTGACCGTTTATTGCAGTCATGCATGCATGACTATTTTGATTAAATAATATAATACGACTATGATAATCTAATAAAATATATCCCAATAATCGCCCACTGCGGGGCACAGGCCTTACCCCGGATTCGAGAAAGTATTTTACATTCATTACAAGCCGTGCGGGCGTTTTACATTATATTATAAGTACCTACTCGATTGCGAAAGAAGATGCTGCGAAGAAATGTTCTGTTACCAGCTTTAAATTCTAATAAAAAACGTTTAGTTCTTAACAAGGATCCATATAGGTACAAACAAGAAGTAAGGTAATACAGTTCAATCTTATATAAATAAATTATTAGTTCAGATACTACAGAGAACTAGTATAATATTACACTATCACAGATATACCACGTAGTACAAAATATTTTACGGGCGTGATCAGAGATGCTACGAAAGCATCTTTAGTTCGAGGTCTTTATCGCTTGGTGCAGCACTATTGCAATTTTGCTAATACCACGAGATGGAGCTAAGAGACTAATTTCAAGAGAACAAAACAGATTTTTCTTTGATACTTTAATTTCACGGAAAAAAGGAAAAAATAATGACAATAATTAAGGCAAATTTTATGTTGTTGCCCCACAAATGCCCACAATAGAATCTTCAGTACTCTAGGTGACGTCTGTCAAAAAAGTTCCTTTTTAGGTTCTCTGCGTCTCAGCAGGTTAGTTAAACATAAACATTTACATACAGGCACATACATTGCTTCTGGCCCCACACTAGGATACCCTGTATCGTGGAGTCCAGAAACAGCGACGTCACACACTTATAAACATCCAAGACCATAGGTTTTTTACCCCCAGCCGGGGATCGAACCCGGGACTTCTCGCATGGTAGGCAGAGCTACAATCGCTGCGCCATAAAGATCAAAAAGATTTGTTATAAACCAACCTATTT
The DNA here is from genome assembly GCA_949825045.1 of Argyresthia goedartella. NCBI lineage: Eukaryota > Metazoa > Arthropoda > Insecta > Lepidoptera > Argyresthiidae > Argyresthia > Argyresthia goedartella. The sequence goes on from OX463815.1 coordinate 12,870,911, forward strand.
GCAATTCTATAACATTTTTGTTTTAAAATTCTTACCATCTAGAAGTATGTTGACTGAAACCATGGCCTTTAACCTGTTGGGTTGGGTGTCAGAGCCTGTACGGTGTAGGGCGGACTCTTTAGATTATGATATAGAGAGATGAATAAATGTTAATTTAGATAATTTTGGGTATATTTGGAACTTGATAAACCTTGGTGGTTATTTGAATACTGAATGGAATAAAACTAAATTGGTAAAATGCCGCGTAGGGGAAATGTGCGGTGACGTTGGAACCGCACATGATCCCGGGCCAGGAAAGAAGAACATCCAGAAAACTAGCTTATCCTAGATGTACACAATAATAAACTTGATATAAATTTAAAAACTCGATCAAATTGACATAGGTAAAAGTAGTTAACTTGATGGTGCTGAGACATGGTGAAGGGCATAGGCTTAAATATTTCTTGCTTAATTAACATAGCTTGATAAACAAATAAATCAAGTGAAATGTAAGTAACGTTTCAACATAATAATTTCAGTGTTCTTCTCACTAAACAGAGTCATTTCCACTGATGGCGAACACTGGTTTGTCATTCGCGATAGGCGAGGTTGCCTTGTTCTCACTACGCACTCGCCGATGTGATTTCGAGATTGCACTATAAAGCACTTTCTCACTATATTGCCCTTGATTAACTTAGTCACATGCACTGACACTGGCAGACCTGGGCGCCGCCTGAGAGGGCGGGCGGGGGCGGCGCGGCCTTGCGCGGGTGGCGGGAGGGTGACGGAGCTCCGGACAACTGCAGTTGCTGCCGGCACGCGTGACTCGATCTGACGACTAAAGCTCCCGGTTCGCTTGTCGCCACTTGAAATCCTTGATGACCGAACGCAGATATGTAGATCCTTGATGATCGCACACCTTGATAAACGAAAGTTCTTGGTGCCTGAAAACTTGATAAAGAGTCCTTGGTGTCTGCACTCTTGATTAAGTCCTTGATGACAAAATACTTGTCAAAGTCCCTGATGAACGAAAACTTGATTGTCCCTTGATTTTGGAAGCTACAATTTATGAAACTTGATAATTCACGTGATAAAATACTTGATAATTGGTGACCGAAATCTTGATGAATCCCCACTTAAAACTCCCTTTTTGGAGTTTCCTTCATAGTTCACTTGTTCATTAGTTGAACCGCACACGTATCACTCACAGTCCTATAGAAGTACGATGCAACGTCTCACACCGACGACGATGGTGTGGAAAACGCGCGACATCCAAAGGTTCGAAGGACCATAAAGATGTACGTTCTAGGACGTAATCGTTAGTTTATGATATAGAGAGATGAATAAAAATTAATTTAGATAATTTTGGGTATATCTGGAAATGGCGCGTAGGGAAAATGTGCGGTGACGTTGGAACCGTACAGGAGGTTGGCTCACTCGATAGTTGTAATTTGATAAGGCGATAAAAAATTGAAGTGTCATGGGGCCAGCGAAAATACTCGACGATGTTTGCTAAATGAGGGACTTGAAAACTAATGAGAAATGAAATGTGAACTAAGGTAAAATCAGTTCTTCATTGATGCCTTGTTTCATTTTGTGAAGCTTTGCCTCATGTATTTAGGTCTTATATATTTATAGGCCGTCAAAGTACAGTTCGTCAAAAAAAGAAGCGCGCCAGTTTCCATACAACGTTTCTCTATAAGAGTCAGCGGGGTAGAATATAACGTGTGGAGAGTCTCTCCTCTATCAGAGCCAACAGGTTAAAATGCAATTGTTAATCCCAGCGCCATCTCTGTACTACGAAGGGTTACTATTTATTATCTGTAAGAAATGAGCACCCTGTGCTATTAGTAAATAACCAAGTTCCCATTGAAGTTCACCAAATATTACCTACCAGGTTCCGAATCGCCCTGCGCAACGTCACCGCCGCCGATGAAGTGATCGCGCTCGCGTGCACGGAGCTGCAGCGGGTCGGGTTCATTAACTACTACGGCCTGCAACGATTCGGAACTCGCGCGCTGGTGCCGACCTACGACATCGGGCTGAAACTGCTGACGGGGAGGTTTGATGAGGTATGTTACAGTATGCTCGTGGGATCTGTAGTCTTAACATGTATTTCTGTCGTCTAGAAATTTCAATCGCTTTATAATTAATCGCAGAATATCGAATTATCCAACAAAGTCGCAAAAAGAGCTCGTGTCAAATAATTGTGTTGTGTTTTTTATTATTATTATTACACGATAAGGCTACTAAGTAGCTCTATTCTCTATCTATAATCTCTATCCTCCACCGCTGTCACATTGATTTTGTTTAGGATGTTTGCTTACTTCAAATGACATTTGATCAATCGAAGCGCGATTATTTCACACGAGCTGTCATTTAAAACGACTGAAATTTGAATTTGAAAGGAATCGTGATAAGACAAAATATACAGAATACCCGACTGGTGCTATTATGTTATTTTTGTTTATATTTCGTTTAGTAATCACGCCCATGCAATATCCGTTTGGCGCCTTAACCTTCCCGCTCAAGTAATATATAAATCTCCGGTGACTCGCGCAAGCACTCCTCCCATACGGTCGCGCTTGCCGGAAGCCGTAGTCTGGAAATATTTATACTGTGCGAATCCCGTCCTATTTTTTGTCGCTAGACTGGTTTTTTATTATTTGTTGTTAGACTGGCCGGGTATAGGGGAATAATCTAGAAAAGAAAGAAAGAAAAAGCATTTATTTGACACACGTCAGAGAACTCTATACATTGATACAATAATGAAATTAATTATGTGTCAAAAAGGTTCGGTTTCAGCATATGTTGTATGGTGTGGTGGCAGCACACAACGCTGCTCTACCTTCACTAAGGTGTATGACACTTGATTTGTCGTGAAAAGTTTCAATGAAAAGGCTCTTTCTCACGCAGGGACATCCTCAGTACAATGGATTTTCTCAATTTTTAATGTTCTCTCTGGTAAGTGTAATTCTAGAGCCGACTAGAATTACACTTACACCCACTAAGTCTCACAGTAGGATACCCTGTGTCCGGATACAGCGACGTCACACACATAAACATCCAAGACCTGGGGTTTTTTTTTTCTTTATCCCCAGCCGGGGATCGAACCCGGGACCTCTCTCATGGTAGACAGTGCCACAACCGCTGTGCCACAGAGATCGTCGTACTAGAGAGGTATAAACTTAGATTTAAATTTGCCAGTACCTGATTTTAATGAAGAGAACCCTAACAAAATCTATTCAGACTTAAATAGATTATATTATAATAAATAGAATTAAATACAGTTTTTAAATTAAAGAAAGTCAGTGTCTACAACGGTAAATTTAAATTTAATGACTCGGCAACGTTTGGAATTCGTAAAACTATAGTTTTCTTGTATGACCTTTATGAACAAAAAACCTATAACTTTGATAGAAAATCTCATGACTATGTTAAAAAATATTCCAAAATTTTCAAATTGGTTCGTAGAACTGCAAAAACTATACACATAGAAAAATACAAAAATCTAATAATAGAATTAACACAGTTTAACAAATAATAAAACGTGAAGCTGGCAAAGTTATACCAGGGACAATTATTTCTGCCTAAAGATAGGTGACGATGTTGTTAATTCCAATGCTGAGGTTGCTTGAGCTTTTGAAACATTCTTCACCAATGTACCTGTTAAATCCACGCTTCAACCGACAGGGCGTGGAATCTTGTTAGGGTTGTTTTTCAGTGGAATGTCACAAGCAGTACTGACCTTGACTCCGTGGACCGGCATTCGAAAGCTCAATTCGAGGCAGGAGTACGGGATGAGGAACACAAGGGTGGGGGTTGATGGGAGTCGGATCTTAGGAAAAATCTGCCTATAGCTTTATAATTATAATAAAGTAATAACATTCACTTACATTTTACGCTTTTAAATACCATTGACCGAAAAAAATAACACTTGCCACGCATGATGATGTGGTCGATCGTCGCCCGTATCGCACGCAGGTTCTGGAGTCAGCTTATCCTGGGACCCGTACATCTCCCAGCTGCTCCTCACTTGACCCGTACGGTTACGCCCGGCGCCCTGCTATCCACATCACACTGGCTTCAAAAAAACGCCCAGCGCCCGGCAGCTAAAACCTCTCCTGTATTTAATTTTCTCTCTTCTGTATTCGTCATCTTCTTCCATAATTATCTTCTCTTATAAAATAGTCTTCCTCTTCTTATGGCTGCAATATTGTCCTTGTTTTCTATCCTTTTAAGCGGTCTTCAATCTAAATATCTTCTTTTTATAGGTCCTTCCGTTCTTGTTACTCTTTTCCAGGTTTTGTTTTTTAATATATTTTACAGGTATTTTTCCGAATATTTATTTCCATTTATTTGCCATTTGGCACAGCACTACCTCGCGAGAGGTAGGCTGGCCTGGCCAGGTCGCCATGTAAGGATGGGCCTATAGGTGGTAAATGATACGCGTTGCAGGTTCAATGTATAGTTGTATAATGCGTAATGTTACAAATAAGGTTGGCTATTTATAGACGTAGGTAATTAGGGTTCAGGTGTGCATACTTTACATCGTCTCCATCTCAATGATGGCAGGTTCGCATCCTTAATCAGCACCAAATCACCGACTTGAGGGGGGCTCGTCCGGTCAGTCCACTTAAGGCGCTGCTGCAAGATGTGCAAGTACTCAAGGGACCACCGTTTCCAAAAATCTTGAGCCATCTGCTGCAACATCTGCCACCTAGTTAACCGACTTAACTTAACATCACCGAATGGGTATTCTGGCAGAGCGTTAAGGGGCTGACCTATCAGGAAGTGACCCGGCGTCAACGCTTCCAAATCATTTGGATCCGAACTGAGCGGGCACAACGGACGCGAGTTCAGTGTCATTTCAATTTTACAGAACAGCGTCGCAAGCTCTTCAAAGCGTAGAGAGGTCTCACCGATGATCCTCGTCAGGTGCGACTTAGCCGATTTAACCGCAACCTCAAAAATTCCTCCCCAATGAGGACATCCCGGCGGACTGAAAACCCATTCAATCCCTCGTCGGGAGCAAGCCGTACCGATGGCGTCCTGGTTACCGTTCAGGAATTGAGTGACCTCCTGCAGATATCGCCTGGCTCCGACAAAATTTGTGCCGTTGACCGAACGGATTAATGACGGGTGGCCCCTTCGTGAGACGAACCGAACCAGACATGCGATAAATGCCTCCGTAGTGAGGTCACTGACCACCTCCAAGTGGACTGCCTTCGTGGCCAAGCACACGAAGACGCACAGGTATGCCTTCACTAATCTGGCGTTCCGTAGCCGTGAAGACTTGACCATGAATGGTCCCGCGAAATCCGTTCCGACACCCGCAAAGGGCCGGATTTCGTTAACCCTATCCGAGGGCAAATCGCCAATCTGGGGCTGCATCGTAGCCGCCTTGGCCCGATAACAAGGCAGGCACCGAAATACGACGCTACGCACTAAGCGTCTTCCCGATAGAATCCAGAACTCGCGCTGGAGAAACGCCATCAAGGCGTGGCATCCGACATGCCCATTCCGAACGTGTCGATCCTGTATCAACAGTGCGACCAACTTCCCTTTCCTAGGGAGTAACAACGGGTGGCGAGCCGTATAAGGCAGGTTGGCATTCCGCAGCCGACCTCCTACCCTCAGCAATCCTTGAGGGTAAATAAACGGGTTGAGCCGAGCCACAGCTCCCTTCAGTTGGACGCGTCCGCGTCTCAGAATGTCCAGTTCGGACTTAAAGTGCACCGTCTGCACGTTCCGTACCAATGCGAACAATGCATGGTTCCGTTCCCGTGGTGTCAGGACCTGTGTCCGCACCCTTTGCGTCTCAGAATTGCGACAATTCCGCGCAAATCGGAAGATCCAGGCGGTCACATTGACCAGCTTGTCGAGCGAGCTGTACCGTTCCAGCAGGCTGAACTCCTCTTCCGGCTCTGGTTGCGTCGTACAGACACCGACTGTCAAGGCGCCGTTCGCCGTGGTAACGCGTGGACTCATTGGCCAATCCGATTCGGCTTGAGTCAACCATTTTGGACCCCACCACAAGGGATGTCCAACTAACTCCGGAGCGTGACACCCACGAGACGCACAGTCTGCTGGGTTCATTTCCCCTGGAACATGTCTCCAGATTAAGGGAACCTCCGAATTCAAAATCTGCGAAACCCGATTCGCTACAAAAATCTCCAGCTTGTGACCTGAAGCCTTCAGCCAGCATAACACGATCTGGCTGTCCGTCCAAGCGTAGACCGTATCTTCTAAGCTCTAATTTGGGAATGGTCAGGCGAGTGCGCAACGGCGCAACCTTGCTCTTGGCCATGACCAACCGCACATCAACCTCCCCCGAGGAGTCGACCGTACGCAGATACACCGCAGCTCCGTAGCCCTTCTCCGAGGCATCGCAAAACCCATGCAGGGTGGCGGTGTATCGTTTGGTGGGGACCAACCTCCGTGGCAGTGAAATCCGATTGATGCCAGGGAGGGTCGAAAAGAACGATTCCCACTCTGACCTCAATGACCCGCCGATCGGGTCGTCCCATTTCAGCTCAGTAGACCACAATTGCTGCATAAAACACTTGAGCTGAAATGTTACCGGGATGATCCACCCATTTGGATCAAATGTCCTAGCCACCGTTGAAAGGACGTTCCGTTTCGTCCAGACCTTCGGGGAGTCCAACTCGACCCGATACGAAAACATGTCTGACACCGGCTGGTACTGGACGCCTAATACCGACAACATATTCGGATTTTCCAGAATTTTGAAAATGTGGGGATCCTGCTGGTAGTCATCCCGAAGACCAGACAGTATCTCTGGAGAGTTCGACATCCATTTCCGGAGCTCGTAACCTCCACCCCGTAAGAGCTCAACTAGCTCGTCCCGTCGAGCGAGCGCCTCCTCTACGGAATCTGCACCGGTACAGATATCGTCCACGTAGAGATCCTGCTCTAGTATCGCTGCTCCTCTAGGGAAATTTAACCGTTCTCGATCCGCTAACTCCCGCAGAGTGCGAATCGCCAAATAAAAACTAGACCGTAGCCCGTACGTGTTGGTGTTCAGCTCGTACACCTTGATGGGCTGATCTGGGCTCTCTCGCCACAGTATCAGCTGATACCGTCTATCGTCAGGGTGAATGACCGTCTGCCTAAACATCATCCGGATGTCATCTACAAACACAACATTGTGTCGACGGAACCGTGTGATAACATCCGCGATGTCATGGTTCAACTTCGGCCCTGAATGAAAACACTGGTTCAGGTTCATGCCGTTAGATGTTGATGCCGATCCATCGAACTCTACCCGTATTTTGCCCTCCGGGGTCCTCAAGACCGCGTGATGAGGCAGGAAGCAGTGGTCTTCACGCTTCCAGTCGATACCCGAAACCGACATGTGGCCGAGCGACTCGTATTCCCGCATGAAGTCGACGTACTTCTGCCGGAAAATCCCGTCACGCTTCATGCGTCGTTCCATCGACAGAAGCCGCGTCTCGGCTGCATGGTGTGAACTGCCCAGCGGTGGGCGATCACTCCGGAATGGAAGACGTGTGATAAATCGACCTGACCGAAGGCGACCAGTATTGTTCCGATAAAACTGTTCACACTCTTCTTCAACCGGGTCCAACCGGCGGACCGTAGGTGGTTCCTCCACCTCCCAAAACTTCTGTATCACCTCCGAGAGTACAGAACCGAATAAGGGACTCCTAGTCGCTAGGCGTGGGGCAGCCGGCATGACCGGACTCATTACCGCATGGCCCAGTCTGGTGTTGACCGAAACCAGACCAGTAGCCTGCAACACGTGGACACCTGGCACTAACAGGTATACCAAGGCATCAACACCCAATAAAATGTCTACTGGGCCTGGAATATCAAACTCCGGGTCAGCCAGTGACAACCCAGCGACCAACTGTCGCACCGAGGGCGACAACCGTACGTGAGGGTGTGAGCCCATCACATTAGGCATGACTAATGCCGTGACCGTCAGATTCACCGATGAATCCACCCGTGACGAGAGAGTAATCCGACATACTCCCTTAACGGAACCGACTTCCGTGTTCCCAATTCCCCGAATGGAATGTGGATACTCCCTTACCGAAATGCCCAACCGTCTTACAAGGTTGCACGAGACTACGCACCCCTGGGCCCCCGAGTCCAATAGTGTGGCACGACACATGATTTGCCGTCCGAACTCCACGCTATCACAGAGGTGATGAGGAGCATGACCGTCTGTGGAGTGGCGGCACCCTGTAAGTGGGCGGCGTGTCCCTAGCGGGAACCTCCGCGGTATCCGAACCCGCTCAGACATCCGTCGGCCTTGGAGTAACTCGGCTGCTGATACGCAACCGGCATATCATACCGTATGTGCATCAAGGGGTCCCAACCCGTATAATAGGCCCCTCGCTGTCCCGGTATCCAATCATACCGGACGGTGTACGGTGTGCCCGGTGCGCACCGTGGATGAATGGGAGAGAGCGGATCCAACCTGGGGCGCTCTAGGAATGGGGGCGACATCCGACTGTTCGTCTCCCAGAGCGACGGGCAGGGTGGCGCAGAAGGTGGTGGACTCCCAGCCTTCGCGCTACTCATAGGTGCCATCTGACACCCGCCCGTAACACGCGGTGAGCCAGCGGCCCGAAGTCCTCGCTGACCGTGGACAGCGGCGACCGAACCCCGGCTATCCCGCATGTTACCCCCCGCGCTGCCCCCTTCCCCTCGTGGGGGGTCCCGTCCGCGGGTGCCCCAGTCACCCCGTTGGTGACTCCCGTTGCCCGGAGGGGGACTGGGTCCGGCCCTGGTTGGGCCCTGTGGCCGACCAACCTGAGTCCGGCCCTGGTGACCGTCCGAAGGGCCTGGCCGATTCAGGCACAACACTATGTGGTGCTTGCCACCACAGCACTCACAGGGGAACGCGCGCGAGCACTCGCTCAGCGTGTGCGGCCCCAAACAACCGAAACACAATCGGTGACGGAACACTATGTTCCTGCGGGCAGCTACCCCGAGCGCCTTAAATTTGGCGCAACTGGTCACGTCATGACCGGCACTGTCGCAGTGCGCACAGCCGTCACCCGACGGCGCGGCATTCAAAACGCCAAATTGTTTCGACCTCCCTCCCCCCCGTGGGGGCGGGGGGGCGCGGCCCCTCCCGCATCCGCGCGGGTTGGCGCTGCACACTGGCCTCCGTGTCCAGTGTGTCACATCGCCTACATTCACCCTCCAAAAAATCCGTCAATTGGACGAGCGTGGGCAGTTCCGTGCTACTGCCCCCATGCAGCTGTTCAAACCGACTTTGAACAGCTGCAGGCAATCGTGACAAAACCATATATAAAACAATGTATGACCATTGGTCTACCGGAAGACCAAGGTTCTGAAGGGCCTTAGTGGCCACCAGCACAGGGTTGAGCACCTGTACTCGGATGTCAACATCCCGGGTTACTCTAGGGATGCTAAACAGCTTCCCCAGCTGCGCATCAACCAACCGCCGTTTGTGTTGGTAGCGGTCAAACAATATGGACCTTGCCATCCCATAATTGCCCGCCGTGACCGTTAGGTGACCGACCAACTCCTTCGGTTCACCCCGCAGAGCCATCAATAGTTCGGCCAACTTGTAGGCGTTGTCCAGGGCGTCCCGACCGTGGACCAAACTATCAAATAAATTGATGAAGGCCGGCCACTCATAAATTGCCCCACCGAAGGCCGGAATCTCCAGGTGTGGCAGCCGTCCAACAACACCCTTCGGGGGTGGGTCTCCGTTACCCTCCCCACGGTCATTCCTTCGCGACCGCTTAATTTTCTCCGCGCGACGCTCGATTTCACCCAAGCATTCCATCGCTTGGTCAGCATCCGCGCAGAGCTGTTTCACTGTAGCCACCGAAGCTTCATCAGTAAGCTCGAGAGCTTCAGCCTCCGCAGCCAGCCGACACACCTTTCCGACGCGTGTCTTTGCGTCCTCCACACGCTTGAGCAGGACATCATCCATGTCCGATCGCTCCACGTACTGACGAGTATGGGCGAGCCATCTCATTTCCTCCCGGACACCATTCCGCAGTACCGTCAAGGGTGAAGGTGCCATGTTGACCGATTTAATAGATTCTGGTCCTTCACTACCGAACTAAGTATAGCCAGAGACCAGCACTTGCCCGTCAGCGCTGGGCACAGAAATTAAAACTAAGTTGTCAAAACTAAGGCAACCACTAAAACAATTAAATCCTAAAAAATATTTAACATGGTCGCCCTGTGGACATACACCTTATAACTATACACTCTAAATCAATTAGAGAATGCCACCATAAAGCACAATACAAAATAACACACAAAAATTTATTATAAAAACAATAAACAATATTAAATAAAATTTATTAAAAAAAATAAGTGGTGGGCTCCGAGACTATAAACCTAAACAATATAGCACCCTAAACCACACTGGATATCAAATCCAAGCTATTTTTAATATAATATAGGTAGCCGTGAACCTTCTAGTAGTGGCCTCTCCGATATGACCTGCACTTCTACTGAGGTCAGCAAAATCAGCTTAATACCCCTTAAATAGACTGACCCTGCTCTGTAAACCGAAATAACACTGCAACACTATAGGACCCGACTGCAATACTATAGTCCGACCGAATGACTGTTCCTTATGCACACCGAGTAGTTTCCGACTACAATTTTATAATAATTGTTAACTAAATCGTCAATTATACGTTCACTAACCGAAAATGAACCTAAATTGTGGTATTCCGACCACAAGACTCACTCACAAAATGATTGCCGACCAATCTGAGGTACCCTTTTCTCCCAACTACAATGTGGCAAAAAAACAACCCTACAACCGTCCGTGAATCGATTTCCTACTAGGAAACCGCGCCTCTGCTACCAAAATGTTAAATTCACGCCTTAACCGACAGGGCGTGGAATCTGGTAGGGTTGTTTTTCAGTGGAATGTCACAAGTAGTACTGACCTTGACTCCGTGGACCGGCATTCGAAAGCTCAATTCGAGGCAGGAATACGGGATGAGGAACACCAGGGTGGGGGGTGAGGGGAGTCGAATCTTACTGCTGTCGTAGTCCGCCGCCGGTGCCGTCGTGATGCCACGTATCCGACTACATGGGTCGCTATCCGAACGCGACGAATTGGTGACCGAACCACTTCAACCTTTCACAGCACGAAGCACTCACTCCGATGACGTGAAATCTACTTATTTCCCGACGATTGTTACGATATTATTGTAATTAACATATTACATTCATTTCATCATCATCATTCATCATTCTCGAAGCGTTCAGCACAAAACATGTGGATGGCATACTTATTTCTGAATCTTTCCTAAAACCTTCTATGCCTTCCACCATGTATTCACTACCTGGATACCAGCTGTATCGGAACGATAGAGTTGGAAAAGCTGGTGGTGGTGTAGCTATTTTCCTTCGTTCGGACATATCCTGCAAAGTTGTGAGTGTCTCCCCGAGTGAATACTCTGAATCTGCTGAACATCTTTTCCTTGAAATCTGTCTTCACCATAGTAAAGTTCTGCTCGGTGTTCTCTACAGTCCTTCGCTTCTCATCAATTACTTCGATACCTTCGAGTCCCTGCTCAATGAGCTGACTCCTCTTTATAATGATGTCCTAATCCCCGGCGACTTTAATACATGTTTTCTAAAAAATGATTCCCGCTCGGCCCTACTCCGGTCTATTGTCAATTCATTCAACTTGCATATTCTCCCTCTAAATGCGACTCATTGTCAACCACATTGTACTCCCTCTCTCCTTGATATCATGATATCATCTGATATAGACAAAGTTGCTGCCCACGGTCAATTTAATTCTCCTTTTTCTTATCATGACCTGGTTTATCTCTCCTATAAGGTCAAGTCTCCCAAGAACAGAGTCAAATTTATCTTTCTTCGTAGCTTTAAGGGCATTGATCCATCGTTACTCCAATCTGATGCATCATCAATCGATTGGTCACCTGTCATTTCTAGTGAGGCCGTTGACGACAAGATCCACCATTTCAACACAATTATTCTGGGACTATTTGACAAACACGCACCCATCAAAAAGGTCAAAGTAAAACACCTTCCTGCGCCTTGGCTCACGGACCCCATCAAACGGTTGATGGCTAAACGGAACCGAGCTAAATATCAGCATAAAAAGGAACCCACCGACGATAATTTTACTGCCTACAAATGCCTCCGGAACCGTTGTAACCGTATATGTGCCGTGATGCCAAGCGCCGCCACATCTTTGAGTGCATTCAAAACTACACCCCTTCCGAAGTGTGGAAATTCCTGAGATCTCTAGGTGTCGGTAAGCCCCAGAATCAAATGGTTGGTGACGTCGATCTCAACGGTCTTAACAGTTTTTTCTCGGCTCCCCCAGTCGTTATGGATCCCATCGTTAAGGATGCCACTCTGCATGGGCTCCGCTCCAGGCCGGCGTTGACCTCCACTCCTTTCGACTTCAGTCCAGTCGGAATTGACACAGTTAAGAAGGCGGTGCTGGCTATCTCATCGAAAGCTGTAGGTGATGATTGCATCTGCTCTAATATGATCAGCAACGTGCTCGATTATATTTTTTTCCCGCTATCACACACATTATAAATCACTCTCTCTCTCTAGCTGTTCTTTCCGCTATGTGTGGAAAAAAGCATTAGTCATACCTTTACCCAAATCCTCAAACCCCTCCTCGTTCAAAGAGTATCGTCCTATTTCTATCCTGCCTATCCTTTCCAAAGTCCTAGAATCCATTGTCCACTCCCAGCTTTCCTCCGACCTTACGTCTCACTGTCTCTGAATCAATTCCAGTCGGGATTCAGGCTGGGTCACAGTACCGTTACGGCCTTACTCAAAGTCACTGACGACATTCAGTTGGCTATGGACGAGAAACAGCTCACCGTACTAGCGCTACTTGACTTCAGCAGCGCATTCAACTGTGTTGATTTTGACATCCTCGTTGAGATACTGAAGTCTCTGAATGTCTCCCCGGCCTCAGCCAGCTGGTTCGACTCATACCTGAGAGGTCGTCAGCAGCGTATAAGGTCCGAGGAGACTTCAACAGAATGGTGCGACCTTTTTGCAGGGGTGCCTCAGGGTGGTATCCTATCCCCTCTTCTCTTTTCTGTCTTCATAAATTCTATCTCAGATACTCTCTCTAGCTCTTATCATCTCTATGCCGATGATCTCCAAATTTATAGTCATTTTTCTCCCTGTGATGTTAACTCTGCTGTGGCCTTGCTGAATGCTGATATTGAGAGTATCAGGGATTGGGCTCTGTCACACGGGCTACTCGTCAATTCTTGTAAGTCGCAGTCAATGATTGTCGGGTCCAGGCACTCTCTCCAAGTGTTACAGCATATGTCCACTGCACCCATAATGTACGATGGAACCGTAATTCCCTACAGCTCCAAGTCCAAAAATCTCGGAGTCATCTTCGATAACCTGCTGTCTTGGTCAGCGCGTCTGCGAGGTTAGTAGGCGTGTCTTTGCTACGTTTTACTCCCTCAGACGACTTCAGCACTTCTTACCTCATCAGACCAAAATTACACTAGCCCAATCTCTGTTACTTCCCCTCATTGACTACGCAGATGTCTGCTGGATCAGCGCAAACGAAGAGCAACTGGACAAACTCGAGCGACTTCAAAATCTCGGGATTCGGTTTATTTTCGGTTTGCGCAAATTTGACCATGTTTCTCAGTATCGCAAGGATCTGAAGTGGCTTCCAATCCGTCTTCGCCGGGATTCCCACATCCCCTTCACTCTCTTTAAGATTTTACATAATCCTCATTACCCTGGCTTCTTATGTGATTCGTTCACTTTTCTTTCATCAGATAGGCCTCGGAGACCTCACACTCGGTCGCTGCTCACAACACCGCAACATAAAACTTTCGCATATGAACATGGGTTCCGACTCCGGGCTATCAAGCTCTGGAACAAACTCCCCAGCACCGTCAGGGACAGTCCATTTCTTAACATCTTCAAAAGTAGTTTGAAGGAACATTACCTTTCTCTTCTGTAGTAGATTATATTTTATTTATATATTGTATAGGTATTTATTGATATATATATATATATATAGTATTTATAGGTATTATATTACATGTAGGTTCTCATTTATTTACATAGTCAGGTCATAAGTTCTGTCACATGTGCAATATGAAATAATTTAAACATGTTTATTATTTATGTAAACATTTATATAGCAAAATGAACTTTATAAAACATAGATTCTTATGGTATAAAAGTTTATTCAAAATGACCCCCGCGATTTTGAATACAGGCCTTTATTCTGCGCGGCCAGTCGTCTATCGCAGCACGAACGAGGTCCATGTCAAAATCGGCGGCTGCCTTAATCAAGGATGCCTTGAGTGACTCCAAATCAGGATGAGGCTTTGAGCAGGCCTTTTCCTCCAAGTGTTGCCATATCTTGTAATCTAACGGACTCAAATCTGGACTGGAGGAGGGCCAGTCTTCGTGCCGGATGAATTTGATTTCACGCGCCGCCAGCCAGTCTTGTGTGCTTTTCGCTCTATGAGCTGGCGCAGAATCTTGTTGGAATACCCAGTGCCTGTTATTAAACATGGTATGAGAAACAGGTTCCACAAGGTTCTTGAGGACTGTATTTTGATACACAACTGCATTAGTTTTTACGCCTTTCTCCCAAAAATGTACCTCAGTTAAGCCCCAATAAGAGACTCCCAACCAAACCATGAGCGAGGATGGAAAATGACCTCGTTGGACACGCGGAATACGGTTGCTCGCTTCTTCACTGCTGTGTGCGTACACCTTATCATTTCGTTTGTTGTAGCTCTCTTCTACGGTGAAAATTTTTTCATCCGAAAAAAGAATTTCCCGATGCTTTTTTCCCGCGTACCGCTTCAACAAAGCGCGGCATCTCTTCAGTCTCAAGTCCATTAAATGAGCGTCCAAACGATGTCCTGTTTTTCTTCGATATGCTCTAAGCCCTAAGTCTTCATTTAACACCCTTTTCACCGTGGTCCTGCTTAACCCCATCTGAAGGGCCAACAGTTTCTGCTTACGTATGGGATTTCTTTGAATTCGCGCCTTCACAGCTTTTATCACTGCTGAAGTCCTAACAGAGCGAGGGCGACCACTTCTTGACCTGACGTCTACACTAGAGTCTTCATTGTATCGTTTTATGGTACGATAAACGAATCTTTTGGTTATATTAAAAATTTTCAGTAAGTCGAAAATCTGATTTGGCGCGTAACCGCAACGATGCAACGCAATAACTGCGACACGGTCTTCTTTAAGTGTCCACTCCATATTTAAAAATGAGGCAAATTCTAAAAAGTACACATTTTTATTTTCATGAAAAATTCGAAATTCGAATTCAATAAACTTTTTTGTAGCCAGCGTTCTAAATTCAAAAGTTTTTATTGTGTGACAGAACTTATGACCTGACTGTGTATATGTGTAAATACATAGTCAGGTCATAAGTTCTGTCACATGTGCAATATGAAATAATTTAGACATGTTTATTATTTATGTAAACATTTATATAGCAAAATGAACTTAATAAAACATAGATTTTTATGGTAATAAAGTTTATTCAAAATGACTTCCGCGATTTTGAATACAGGCCTTTATTCTGCGCGGCCAGTCGTCTATCGCAGCACGAACGAGGTCCATGTCAATATCGGCGGCTGCCTTAATCAAGGATGCCTTGAGTGACTCCAAATCAGGATAAGGCTTTGAGCAGGCCTTTTCCTCCAAGTGTTGCCATATCTTGTAATCTAACGGACTCAAATCTGGACTGGAGGAGGGCCAGTCTTCGTGCCGGATGAAGTCGATTTCACGCGCCGCCAGCCAGTCTTGTGTGCTTTTCGCTCTATGAGCTGGCGCAGAATCTTGTTGGAATACCCAGTGCCTGTTATTAAACATGGTATGAGGAACAGGTTCCACAAGGTTCTTGAGGACTGTATTTTGATACACAACTGCATTCGTTTTTACGCCTTTCTCACAAAAATGTACCTCAGTTAAGCCCCAATAAGAGACTCCCAACCAAACCATGAGCGAGGATGGAAAATGACCTCGTTGGACACGCGGAATACAGTTGCTCGCTTCTTCACTGCTGTGTGCGTACACCTTATCATTTTGTTTGTTGTAGCTCTCTTCCACGGTGAAAATGTTTTCATCCGAAAAAAGAATTTCCCGATGCTTTTTTCCCGCGTACCGCTTCAACAAAGCGCGGCATCTCTTCAGTCTCAGGTCCATTAAACGAGCGTCCAAACGATGTCCTGTTTTTCTTCGATATGCCCTAAGCCCTAAGTCTTCATTTAACACCCTTTTCACCGTGGTCCTGCTTAACCCCATCTGAAGGGCCAACAGTTTCTGCTTACGAATGGGATTTCTTTGAATTCGCGCCTTCACAGCTTTTATCACTGCTGGAGTCCTAACAGAGCGAGGGTTACCACTTCTTGACCTGTCATCTACACTAGAGTCTTCATTGTATCGTTTTATGGTACGATAAACGAATCTTTTGGTTATATTCAAATTTTTCAGTAAGTCGAAAATCTGAATTGGCGCGTAACCGCAACGATGCAACGCAATAACTGCGACACTGTCTTCTTTAAGTGTCCACTCCATATTTAAAAATGAGGAAAATTCTAAAAAGTACATATTTTTATTTTCATGAAAAATTCGAAATTCGAATTCAATAAACTTTTTTGTGGCCAGCGTTCTAAATTCAAAAGTTTTTATTGTGTGACAGAACTTATGACCTGACTGTGTATTTAAGTAATTTATTATAAATATATTATAGTCACTCTGATGTTTAGTTTTTGGTTATGTTGTGCTTAATAGGTCTATCCCTTCGCATGAAACTATTTTTTCCTGTCAGCCCTGGGTTTGCTGGAAGAAATCTCTACATAGAGATAAGCACGCCTTTGTATACTAACTGTGTTTGTAATTGTCTATTAATGTGTATATGCAATAAAGTATAAAGTATGGCGGAAGGTCGCGATTCATTTTTGAATTTTGGCCGCCATGACAGCTCTGCTTTTTATCGCCATATCGGTTAGGCTCTGCTCTGCAAAGGAAAGAGTTAAAGTGTAAGGCAAGATGAAGATCTTATTATTCCAAGTTTCCTATCATCATCATCATCATCACATCCTGAGACCCATCAGCTGGCGCATGATTTAGTGCGATATTCATCTCCGCCCAATTTGAGCTTATGAAGGCGGCGTCGCTTGTTTATGTTGTGTACCTTTTACATTTACTTGACCTTATCTCATCATCATCACAAGGCTAATAACATTTGTAACAGATGCGTCCGATATACATCTGCGCTCTTGACTATACCATCCGATTCTGGAGCATTGTCTCGCTGCTGGCGGTGCGTGCGGTCTGGGTGGTGGAACTTGCCGTTTTGTCATATTTGCAGCTAGTGCATCAAACCAGGCCCTGTCGTGTGTTGTCGCCAGGACCCTCCGAGACAACTTTCCTCCACTTGTGTCGGTCGGCGGCGAGCTCTTCCCATCTGTTGGCATCGATTTTGAACGCGGCCAAGTCGCGCTTGGCACAATCTTTGAGACGCACCAGGGGTCTTCTGACTGCGCGACGAGTGCATTACAAGCGATGAATCTTATTGGCACTTATAGAGATGCTGTTATAATATTGACATTAGATTCGATTAATTTTATATTGTACAAAGTGTGTGTAGTGTGCATAAAAAAGTGACGTCCCCGTAGAGTTGCTTGGTGCTATATTCTCTCTCTATATTCTCGCGTATTTCCGAAGCATTGGTAGAGTTAATGGAATTTCCTTTCCCTGTGCGAGATTAAGCCATGAATCACAATTTGAAAGGCAAATTTCCTTTTTCAAACTCAAACCAAAATCAGTTTAGCTGAAACTCATTAGTTTAGCTGAAAAAAGTGCATCATTGTTGCCTGCTTGCAAAAAATGATTTGAGTTTGTGTTTTCATGTCCAAACCACCGCAGCCGTCTCTGTTTCAGCAACGACTATGATTTAACATTTCCAGGCGATAAAGCTGATCCTGGACGAGCGCGAAGGCAACCTCGAGGAGGCGCTGCAGACGTACAAGGCGACGGGCTCGGCCGCCGCCGCCTGCCGTCACGTGCCGCGCCAGCTCGCCAACTCGCTGGAGGGCCGGCTGCTCGCCGCACTGGCGAGGGACCCCAATGACTACACCAAGGCTGTGGACCGGGTGAGTGAAATTCATGCAGCGATATTCTTGCGATGTGTATTGCGATATTTTAGGGTGGCATTTAATTAGCTGACCATATTTTGGGGAATGATAGCCATAATGATGAACAACTTTCCCCAAGAAACATGTGGCCGCAAACGAAAAACTGGTCAGCTAATTAAATGTCATCCTGTGTAGATAGAAGATACACTAACACTCAAAAAACGAAAGAAGCGAGAAGCGAACGAAGCCGATAAATTCATAGTTAAGCTGGGCGTAAGGTGAAAAATTAATTCACTGTTCATTACTTTTCTGTTATACAATAGTTTTTGTTATATAATGAGTATAGTTCTTGTAGGCACGAATAAACACATCTTTTAAATTTTTACAACGTTATTTTTTACTATTCTTTCAATCCCTTCTTGTAGTAAACAGATTTGTTCATAAAATCAGTTCTTGTAGTAACGAGTATAGTTCTTGTAGGTAAACGGTACGAATAAACAAATCTTTTTCGTTTTTACAACATTAATTTTTACTGCAAGAACTTTATATAAAATAATACAAATAACTATAATAAATAAAAGTAACGAAAAGTGAATATTTCTTTCTCCTTACGCCCATCCCATGTGACGGTAGGGAAACGGCCAAGCCACATATTTTGACTAAGGTGTAGAGTTTGTGAAGTTAGGGCACAGATTACTAAATAGTTACTACGTAACAGATACTTCACTCAGTAGGAAATTTCCAATACCTACTGCTATAATAGCCTACTCCGTCGCGTCAGCAAACGTTGCATGCTAAAATGTGCCTAAATGCTCAAGCGTACAGTTGTGATCGCCTCGCACCGCGCGATCTCACACTAATCTCCTCCTAACCTCTTCGATAAAAATAAATTAACATAACTTTTTGTGTCTATGTTATTGAGAACTGTGAATATGTTCTGTCTATAGGTGGTAGTTTAAAATTGTTCTCCGTATATATAAAATAGTAATTATGACAGTTGCATAAACTACCTACTAAGTAAAAAATAGTAATATATGACAGTTGCATAAACTACCTACTATTTTACAAATCTCATAAAACCGAATCACCCGTGTTTGTTTGTAATTTACTTTTACATCACTTAAATAATCTAAGGTTGGAAGTTTGGTAGGTAGGTATAGTATCCACGACGGCGCGTGACGTAGCTATCTGCATCTTTGTCTTTCAGCAGAGAGCCCCGATGAAAGAGAAGGATGCAAACAGCTACGTCACGCGCCGCCGCCGCCGTGGATGAATACTACTATAATTGCGCCAAATGACCTAATGACGTTTCTATGTAACAAAAATATGTAAATCTGTGTCTGAAAGGCAAGCTAATGCTTAGTATCTCCTTACCTATACCTATTAAAAATAATTTTGAAACGACAAAAAATAGTAATAGTATCACTTACCTTTCTTCGTTGAAAGGTAAATGGAAAAAGGTGAGGTGTTTGTACCTTTTGTTATTGGATGTGCACCCATCTACAGCACACAAAGAAGGCATCGCAGATACTCGTACGATACGAACACAGTTCAAAACGTGCGTGCGCTTGGCTTGCGACAACCATACTGACTTGGGCAGCCGGGCCATAGCCGGGCTGCCCGAGAGCTCGGGCGGGCGGGCGGTAGGTAATTATAGCGCGCAAGTACATTCAGTTACGGAGGCCTGGTTAGGGCTTGTAGAGTTAGGGCGTGTAGAGTTAGAAGTTTGGCGATATATAAGACCTGATAACTTTTTGATAGTGCGAGCCATATGGTCTCGTCTTGGCAACATTTTACATGAAAATGTTTTTGGTGGGATTTCACTTCTTTTTGTAAGTTTCCTAAGACAATACCTTTGTTTTTATTTTGTTCATTTTGTCTTTCTTTTTTTGGGGTGTATTTCATGCACATAGAGGTGCATTTTTTCATAGCCCACTCTCTATCTTTCACTTTTTCCGATTCGTAATATATGTTTGTGTAATCGGGATTCAGTATTGTTTATTCTGTTTTAGACTTGACTCTTCGATTGCGGTTCAAGTTGACATCTAGCCACCTAATTGTCGTCTGGGAATCAGTGGCATACAATAGGATGCCCAACAACGTATCACTGGCATGTAATACACCGCACTTGCGATTTGACAACATTCTTAGATACCCACCCCAGATAAATCATAGGATTTTTTCTCCTGGCAATGTAATACTACTCATTATCTTCAATAATAGTTAATAGTAGATTGTTAACCAAGGATGGAAAGTGTTCCATTTCACCGGAGATATTTATTTCGAGCGCCATTAAAACTACTTTTCATTTCGACTGTGAGGATAACACATTTTCTAAAAGGGACTTGACATTTTTAACATATCTCCAGTTCATGAAACGGTTGTATGCCATAAGATATCTCTCCTTAGAGCACTGCGGTAATAGATTGTTAACAACAGCTTTTGCCAGTCGCGTGGACACCGTCGCTGTCGCAGGACGTCTGTTGGTTCTTTCGTAAACAAGCTCCTCGCGGCTGGGTTTTTTTTCCGCTCAACTTACTCGTGCGATGGTAACTCTTGTTGTAGACAATGGGGGATAATGGTGATTCAAATCAAGGGGATAACGTGAATAATTCGTCTAACGGTGCAAACCAAACTACAAATATTATCGCGAGTGCAATACAGGATGAAGGTACTGGTAATCTGAGTCCAACCAAATTATTAGAGAATGGAAAAAGAGGCCTTGATATGGACAAAACAGAGTGGACAACGGTGAACAAAAGGGGTAAGAAGTTGGAAAGTGATAGCTGCCTTAATGACAAAACAACCTACATAGAAGCAAATAATATAACTGAGATTTGTATGACAGGGAAAGGCAAATTACCTAAACAGATCGGATTGGCGAGGATTGTCAAGGCAGAAAAGATTGAAGATATTATAAAAGTGAAGTATGTGAATTCGTACAAAATTGTTATTCAATTTAAGAACAATCCTAGTGCTGAAAAACTGATGCAATGCCAATACTTTATTGAAAACGGCTTTCGATGTCAAAAGACCTTTGAAGTGGGCGTATCTTATGGAGTAATTAAAGATATAGATCTGGAGTTGATTGATGAGGATGTGTTAAGTAGCTTGAAAAGTGGCATCGAAATATTATCTGTGAAGAGACTACAGCGTAGAAATTTTTACGATGACAACAAATGGGAACCCAGCGAAGTTATAAGGGTGAGCTTCAAGGGGGCAATGCGACCTCCTTATCTTTATATTCATGACTTGAGAGTTGCTGTGGAACCTTATGAATTCCCGGTTACACAGTGTTCACGCTGTTGAAAGTTTGGACACACATTGAAAGTATGTCCATGTAATAGAATTGTATGCCCTAAATGCAAACAAAACCACCCCAATTGCGAAGCAACGAAATTTGTATGCGCCAACTGTTCTGGTAACCACATGGCCCTCGCTAGGATCTGTCCTATATATTTGAAAGAAAAAAGACTTCGACAATTAATGGCTGACTTTAACTGTACATACAAAAGAGCACTAACAATCTATGTTCCACCGTCTCCGCCAATAGCAACAAGTACTCGGGTTCGACCGCAGGCGCATACAATTACAGGGAGCGAGCGCACCGATAATATACTGCGACGCCTGGTAGATGACTCGCCACGTAACATCGCACCTACACAGCCACAGTCTTTGGCTTATGTGAATGATTCTGACATGGATAGATCCCCGACTTATGCTGAAGTATTAACAACAAATGCCCAGATAAACACTTCTGGTCCAGTCCGCAATGCACCCTCCGGCCAACGGGGAAAGTCATCAAAAAATAAACATCGTTCGTCGGCCGATAAATCACGATATGAGTACAATGTAGGCACGGATGGCAACCAACAATGGGAAAGTATGTCAGGTTTGTCGGAAACAGAAGAAAGTGAAATACATGTAGTGGAAGAGATGCCAAAACAAAAGAAGAGTCGAGATTCCAGATGGTGGGAACTATTTCATAAATTAAAATATACGATGTTGGAAAAGAGTAGTACTATTGAAGATAAAATCAAGCTGAGTGAGCATTCTAGGATTATAGACCCTAGAATGATCGATAAACTATTTTGTAGATATTATTTTGTGGATATTTAATGGATAATTCACCTCAAAAGAAGAGTGCAGTAAATATCTTACAATGGAATGCTCAAAGTATACGCCCAAAACGATTGGAGTTTGATCAAATTTTAACCCAGGAAAAAATTCATATTGCCCTGATAAGTGAAACTTGGCTGGAACCTGAGAGCAGTTTAAAGATAAGTAATTATAACATATTCCGACAAGATAGAATTGACTCGTATGGTGGCGTGGCTATCATGACTCACCCGTCGATCAAGTCACAAATGAGCCCGATCCATAGTCCTAACCCAGGTATCGAGATCATTCTTGAACTATTTAACTGTACCCACATTGAAAATATCATATCTATTTATTGCCCCTTTTCAGTTACTACTGCTCAAAGTAATTGGGATTTCTTATTTTCTCTATTTAAAGATAAAACTATCATCGGAGGCGATTTTAACGGACATCACCCTATGTGGTCCACCAAAACTGATTCTAGAGGTATGAAATTGTTCGATTGTTTGAATGATAATAATTATGTTACCCTAAATGATGGATCCCCGACACGCAGACAACTTGTTAATGGTGTTCTCCGGAAAACGGCACCTGATATTACTATGGCTACACAGGATATTGTACTCAAATTCAATTGGAATGTAACTAATGAGACATTGGGTAGTGACCACCTGATCGTGAAAATCAGCTCGGATGTTTGTTTTAAATCAGAATTTAGAAGACTCAGGAATCTAAAGAAGGCGGACTGGCAAAACTACACAAATGATTTGGAGGAGGCTTTTTCAACATTTACACCATCAGATTATACACAAATTACCTATGATAGATTTTTAGATTGTATTAATAAAGTGGCTGATAAACATATTCCTGTAGTGAAGCTGTGTGAAAACCCTTTAAGACAAGAAAAGTTTAGACCAAAACCATACTGGAATACAGAATTATCACATGCAATAGCACAAAGAAGACTCGCCTTAGTCAATTTGAGGGATAACCCTACGCCTCAAAACCTAGAGATACTACAATCAAAGATTTATACAGCTCAGCGCCTTATACGAAACGCCAAAAGCTGTGCCTGGAAGATGGTTTGTCATAACCTGGATAGTACAGTGTCGCCCAGCGAAATGTGGCGTAGAATGAAGTGGCTGAAAGGTTATAAGGGTCCTAGAGTGCATATGGATAAGGAGAAAGCTAACTCTATTTTACACAGCCTTACACCAGATTATGTAACCCCCCCAGATTTCATATTTAATTCAAGTAATTCTCAATTGTCATCCAAAATCTCGATTCAAGAACTAAACAATTCAATTAAGACTACAGGGACGGCACCCGGTGTTGACGGTATTTCATTTTCCATGATAAAGAGATTACCAAAGAATGGAAAGGATATTTTGATTGATATTTATAACAAAGTACTGTCTGCCGGTTGTGTTCCTAATCAGTGGCGTGATATAAAAATAGTTGCTGACCCTAAGCCTGGTCGAAATACCCAAACAATATCTGATATTCGACCTATCTCTCTTATGTCATGTCCATGCAAGATTTTTCATGCAATAATTAATAAAAGGTTAGAGTGGTTCCTTGAAAAAAATACAATGTTTTCTAGAGAGATGGTAGGTTTTCGAAAAGGTAAATCATGTCTCGATAGTTTAACTAGGGTTGTATCTAAAATACAAACGAGTTTTAGTAAGAAACAGCTGACCCTAGGTTGTTTTATAGATATTGATAGCGTGTACAACAATGTTAATGTTGGAAGTCTTTTGTCTACTTTGAACAGTATTGGTGTGGGATCCCATATTTGTAATTATTTATGGAATTTTCTAAAAAATAGGCAATTAAAAGTAGATGTTAACTCAACTTCTTTAAGTAGGACTACTGGGTTAGGTAGGTATTGCTCAGGGTGACCCTTTATCACCATTATTGTTCAATGTAGCAACCATGCATATTTGTCATAGATTAGGTGTTAGCTTTAATGTATCGCAATACGCTGATGATTTTGTTGTATATATTACATACAAAAAAGTATTTAGATGTATTTCTATGATTCAAATTGCTGTTAATACAATGTGCTTGCTGGTTAATGAGTTAGGTTTAAGTATTTCTAGTAGTAAAACTAAATTATGTTTGTTCAGCAGAGGGTCCAATAGACAAGTGATAAATGTTAAAATAGATGGAACTACCTTACAACTAGAACAGAACATCAAATATTTAGTTTTGTGGTTGGATAGTTCGCTAAGATGTGGCAAACACATAAATGAAATCAGTGCGAAATGCACGAAATTCCTTAACATCCTTAAAGTATTGACAGGGTCAGGATGGGGAACCCATCCTAAACATCTTAGACGAATTTACATAGCTCTTATTCGTAGTCGATTAGATTACGCTAGCTTTTTGTATGACACCAGCGCCAAAAGCCACCTGTATAAGTTAGAAAAGGTACAAAATCAAGCTATGCGGGTGATAGGGAGATTTATGAAGTCAACACCAATTCATGTAATGGAAAGTGAATTGAGTCTCCCGCCTTTACACATCCGTCGCCGATATCTAGCTGGTAAATTTTTAATAAGAGCAAGATCTTTGAATGACAATCCAACCATAAATTTTGTAGAGGAGCTATCAATATCATGCCAATGTAGCTACTGGAGAACTAAGAAGAAACCTTTATTAACTTTGGTATTTGATCAAATAAGAGAAATTCCTATGCATTCCAGTCCAATGTTGGATTTATTTACTTTTTGGATCAGTAACATAGATCTATCGAACATAATTTTCAGTAGTATAGATGGGCTGGAATCAGCTAAAAGATTGTGTAATCCTGCAGAATTAAAATCTAAATGTGATACAATGTTAAAATTGCAATATCCAAATTTTTATCAGCTTTACACAGATGGTTCTAAAGATAGAAACAGTAGTAGTGGTGCTGCTGTATATGACCCACAGATCAAAAGTTCCATTAAATTCCAAATAGATGTTAGTGTATGTATAATGTATATAGAATTATTCGCTATTTCTGAAGCACTGGCTTATTGTAAATCTTTGGCCTCGAACAAAATTGTAATCTTAACAGACTCAAAAAGTTCTTTACAACATTTGGCTCGTTGCACCTCGAATTGTCGAGGCACCCCGATAGCCTACAGCATTTTAGGTACAATTTTGGAATTAAGGGCTAAGGATATTCAAATACAGTTACAGTGGATCCCATCTCATGTAGGTATAGAAGGAAATGAGATAGCTAATTCACTTGCCAGCCTAGCATCTACCGATGGTATATTGGTGCGGTGCCGGCCCTTCTTTACTGATGTATTTACCCAAATTTGTGCCCAATGCCAGTCTCTCTGGAAAGAATATTCGATTTGGTATCGCACCATTCAAGGCAGCCCCATCCACAGACCTTGGTTTGAAAATTGCTCTTTGGGGAGAACAGAGCTTGTTACTGCTTTCAGCTTTACTGGCTTCGTTCGGGACACATTCCACTAAATAAATTTGCTTTCTTGATGAGAAAAGTCCCGTCTCCGAACTGTACTGAGTGTGACCTATTAGAGGATGTCTATCATATTATAGTGGAGTGTGTCCGGAACGAATCTCGGAGGAAACAAATTTATAACAATAGCTTGTTTTTCGATGTGGGTGGCTGCAATAACGTTCTGGCTTCACCTGTGTCTGATGAAGCCAGGTTATTATATGGTTTAGTTATGTTAGGAATTAGAATAAGAAACAATGTTGTGCCTGTGAATTAGTTTACGTAAGAATATTAGTTGACCTTAACGAGGGCGACATAGTCATTTTTTGTACTAAGACCTCAATAAATAATAAACAGATAAAAAAAAAACAGCTTTTGCCTGTTCTTTTATCTCATCGGAGTTAAATTTATTGTATTTATGTTTAATCTTATGTTTAATCGTGTTCCCGCTTTTTCTACTGCAAACTTTCATTGTTTCCTTTTACTAGATTTTGAAAGAAAGTAAACAAATATACTGCCAACATTACAAAAGTTTAACAAACGTATTTATTGTTTTTTTTTTTTAATAATATGACGTAACTCAATTATCATCGACTCCGTGGCCAATCGTAAAAATAATTCAGAAAAAACATTCCACCCTAGGGATGAAAAAGCAAATTTATGACTTCTGAGCTAAAAATGGCACCTTCGCCGCTTGATATTGGGTTCTCAGGCGGAAAATTTATATTCTAACTCGTTCGAAAAGGCTTTCTACGAACCTCGCTTTATGACTTCCCGAACTCGTGGGAAATGTACTATTTCCACCCGACTATCTTCCCATGAAAATTAAATTTTCCGAACAGGTAAGATGAAATAATAAATTTCGTACGAATTCGGAAAAGTTTATATTTACGAACCTAGTTCGGCTCGTGCCTAGCGAGGTTCGTATTAGATTAGTCAATTTATTGTGATGTATATGAAGTAAAATTCGTGGATTGTTTGTTAAGGGAGTAAAGAACAATTTTCTCAAGGCGACAGTGTTTTTAGAATGCAGAGCGGAGTGAATGATTCTTGAGTCCAATCCCGAGTTGAGTGAAGGATTCTAAAGTAGAATCATCAAAGTACACCACTCGAGTTTACAATAGTTTTAGATTTCAAGGCCATAGCGATAAGAACAATGAGATGTAAAATCACTTTAAACCCTGGAATGATCTAGGTTGTGACATAATAAAATTCAGTACAACTTTATGTCACTTGCTCTAGGTAAAGTTTGCTTGATATATAAAGTGTCATTTTCTCGCAGGTGGTGCGAAAAGTAGAGTACACTCCTCGGGGATAAAGGTGTTTTGTCTTGGGCACGGTTGAACCTCAGTCAGGACTCAGTCTAATCAATGCACTCTAAATAAATTAACTCTTGACACCCTCGCTCCGCTCGGGAGTTACATCTTCAGTCTTTCGTTACGTTCAGGATTAAATGTGACATAGAACAGTTCTTTATTCCCTTGGTGCATAATCTACTATTATATCTATATTCCAGATACCACGCAACACGCGCCTGCTGTACATCCACTCGTACCAGTCGCTAGTATGGAACCGCAGCGTGTCGGAGAGACTGCGACGTCACGGCCTGAAGCCTAGTGTGGGGGATCTGGTGCTGATGGGGGAGGACGGAGAGTGCAAGGCCGAAGGTGGGGTGAACTGTACCACATTTAGTAGAAAATGGGAGATTTATTGACACAGTCTGGCACACGCAAATAGAGACTGTGTTATTTCCAAACTTTTTATATGGCAACAAAATTTAATATGTCAATGCTGTCAAAATCAAATAAAGGTGAACAACATACTTCTCCTAGCGACCGAGACATCATAGGAATCCTCGTAAACAATTCCAAACTTCGTTTCGTTCGGCTTGGCCGACGCGTTCAGCTCGGATAAGTGGACGTACACCTATCCGAGCCGAAACTTAAGTTAGATCATAAAAATGAGGTTCACAGGCTGAGTTTCCGAATTTTGGCGTTCGTTTCCTGTTTCTACTTTTGTTAGCCAAACTCTATAAATAATGCCTTTTAAGATTAATGTTGTGTAAAAAAGTAAATTCTTTTTATTGTGTATAAATAAAGTACTTAGTTACGAAATGATGTAGGGCTCGTCCATTCTTGGGACTACCTAATTGTCTACTGTCGGTGTTTTCATATTTGAGCTATGTAGTAAAAAACAATTTTCACGACATTCCGAGAGAATCACACAACGAAGATTACCACAATAAGTTGTCGACAGTAGTTTAAACTCCCACGCACTAATTGTCACTCAAAAATGCTTTAAATTGTCCTTTAAAATTAAATTTTTAGGCAAATAAGTCCTGCTCACAAATTGTCAGAGCGTCCGCCATACTAATTGCCCCGCCGGACCACCTGTACCATTGATGGTACAAATGACACCGATTTATCCCACTAGTACCATTCATTGTACAAATGATACCGATGTGTCCCATTAGTACCATTGCAAAAACAATTTAATGTAACGATGAATAACCCTCTTTCCTCCTTCGTGTTATATTCTTATTTGATTGTTCTAAAAGCTATCATATCTCGGAAACTACTGATCTGAATATGACTGCCCTCGACGAGATCTTCATTACGGATGAAAACTGTCGAAAATGATGACATCTGTGACATGACATAAATAGCAGAGTGTTGGACATTAAGAACGCAACCTTCTTGCTAGGCTTATTGTCTTAGCAACCATATGTGACATGTTTGTTGACTTCAATACAAAGAATACGTTTGTGCTTTACGTTCACGTTTTATTTCAACTCTTATTATCTTCCAAATCTATCATGGTAGCAGAGCGTGGTTGATAACGGATAGAGTCCGGAAATATAAACGCAGTGAGAACAAGAAAAATTGGCCAGCGTAAATTTTGTGTTCGGTTATAAATACGATTTGAACTTGACGTATAAATTTTCTGGAACGGCAGTGGTATATTCTGTCATATGTTTATCGAAATATTATTTCCACGCAAAAATGTCTTCAAGCCACAACAGTTTTCATATTGATCGCCTTGTCGGAAGAGAAAACTACGCGAGTTGGAAATTTGCCGTGCAAGCATTTTTTGAGCTTGAAGAATTGTGGGATTGCGTCATTGGTAAAAATACAGACACCAAGAAGGAAACAAAAGCTAAGTCAAAGCTCATATTACTATTAGACCCGATCAACTATGTACACGTGCAGAGCGCAACTACATGCAAGGAAGTCTGGGATAATTTGGAGCAGGCATTTGATGACAGCGGATTATACAGAAGAGTTGCTTTATTGAGAGACCTCATAACAACTACTTTGGATTCCTCTAAAAGTGTAGATGACTATGTAAATAAAATAATGTCCACCGCTCACAAACTCCGGAACGATGAATGGCTTGGAACGCTGATGTTGGCTGGCTTACCTGAAGCGTATAAGCCAATGATTATGGGATTAGAGAGTTCAGGCATAAAAATCAGCGCAGATTCCATCAAAACAAAACTCCTGCAGGAAGTTCAATGCTCAGAAAGCACCGCGTTCTTCGCGAGGAATAAGGCCACTCATGGAAGTCATAACACCACAAAGGTCAATAAAGGACCCCGATGTTTCAAATGTAACAAGCACGGACATTTTGCGAAGAATTGCCGTGCTCCGATTAAGAAGAACTCTGAAAAAGTTGAAGATAGTAAAGGTTTTATTGCAGCATTTTCAGCTTCTTCACAGACCATGCAACCCGATCTTTGGTATGTGGACTCAGGTGCATCAATGAGCATGACCAACCGACGTGATTGGATGTATGACGTCACAAGTTCACCGATACCAACCATAACTGTCGCCAGTAAGTCACCGCTACCAGTCGAAAGTATGGGAAAGGTAAATTTAATGTTGAATGGCAATGAAGACAGCAAAATCCTGGTAAGACAAGTTCTGTATGTACCTAAACTTGCCGCGAATCTCTTATCTGTCAGTGCTATGGTGAAAAATGGCTTTGAAGTAAATTTCAGAGACAAAGGCTGTGATATCTATAACAGAGATGGGAAACTCTTGTGTTCAGCCACATTATTAAACAACTTGTATCTGTTGAACACTCACCGAGAAGTTTTTTCAAACCTGACTTGTTCAGCTAACTTAAATGATGCTGTCCTATGGCACCGACGCATGGGACACCTGAATTTTACAGATGTTAGCAAGCTGCTGGAGTGTGCGGAAGGAGTAGATCCATTTCCTGAGAAAAGTAACAGTCCTATCACATGTACTACCTGTCTCACGGGGAAACAGACCAGACTACCCTTTAATAATACAGGCAAGAGAGCAACGCAACCCTTGCAGCTGATCCACAGCGACTTATGTGGCCCGATGGAACAAGAATCTCTGGGAGGTATGAAATATTTTATTACCTTTGTAGATGACTATACAAGAAAAGTTCATGTTTATTTTTTGAAAAACAAATTGAATGTGCTTGATGTTTTCAAAGATTACAAAAGTAGAGTTGAGAATGAACTCGAAGGCAAATTAAAAGCGATTCGCACAGACAATGGAACTGAGTACTGTAACCAAAGCTTTGAGAGTTTCTTGCGTGGACATGGGATTGACCATCAGACGAGCACTCCGTACTCTCCCCAGATGAACGGTCTTGCAGAACGCATGAACAGGACCCTGGTGGAAAGAGCTAGGTGTATGTTGTATGATGCTGATTTGTCAAAACAGTTCTGGGCTGAAGCGCTGGCAACAGCTGCTTATGTTGTTAACAGGTCCCCCACGAAATCGTTTGACGGTAGAACTCCCATGGAAATGTGGTCCGGCAAGAAACCTAATTTGTCAAATCTAAGGATTTTTGGCTCCGAGGTGATGGTACAGGTACCAAAAGAAAAACGCCAAAAATGGGATTCAAAGTCCAGAAAGCTGATATTTGTCGGATACTGTGAATCTACTAAAGGCTATCGATTACTTGATCGTAAAACGAATAAAATAATTAAGAGTAGAGATGTGGTATTTTTAGAAAATGTTCAGAAATGTGACAATAACATTTATATACCGTGTGCATCCGACAGCAGTACGACAACAGTACAGCATCCTGAAGAACCCTACAAGAAAGAAGTAGAGACAGAGAGCAACGTCGAACAATCCTCAGGCGATGACTACTTTTCTGGTGACAATGATGACCCTTCCTACATACCAGACGAACCGATCGAGCTTGAAATACCAGCGTGTAGTATAAACTTACGTCCGCGTAAAGCTGTTCAGTATGAAGAGAAGGATGAACATGATTTAAGTTATTTTTGTCCGATACTTGATTTAAACGATCCTCAGACTGTGGATGAAGCCCTCTCATCTACTCAGGCAGACCAGTGGAAGAAAGCCATGCAGGAAGAATACGAGTCTCTAATTAAAAATGAAACATGGTCACTGGTGGATTTGCCTGCGGGTAAAAAGGTTTTGCCATGCAAGTGGGTGTTTAAAACCAAAACAAATGAGAAGGGAGAGGTCGTTCGTTTTAAGGCAAGATTAGTCATTAAAGGATATGCACAGAAAAAGGGTACAGATTATGATGAGGTATACGCTCCTGTGGTACGACATACGTCAGTCCGGTACTTGATTGCTCTAGCTGCTAAATATGATTTAGAAATATCCCAGATGGATACTATAAGTGCATTTCTTCAAGGTGATATTGACACTGAGATATATATGCCACAACCCGATCACTACAAAGAAAATGCTCAAGTGTGTCACTTGCATAAATCAATCTATGGGCTCAAGCAGGCTAGCCGGCAATGGAACCTGAAATTGAATGATACTTTACTTAAAATTGAACTGGCAAGATCAAAGATTGATCCATGTGTTTATTATTTAGTGAATGATTCAATAATATTTATTGCAGTGTGGGTGGATGATTTCTTAATATTCACTAATAATAAGAAAACTACTTCAGACATAAAAGAAAAATTGATGAAGGAACTCTGCATGAAAGACCTTGGTGAGATGAAGCATTGCATTGGTATAAATATAAATAGAAATCGTGAGGCAGGTGTGATCATGATGGACCAAGAGAAATACATCAACCTGATGTTGGAACGGTTTGGTATGTCTGATTGCAAACCAGTTCGCACTCCGATAGAAGTGAATGCTAAATTTGAAAAGAATCCTGAAGACACAGATAATACCTTTCCATACAGGGAGGCGGTTGGATGTCTTATTTATCTGGCACATGTTACACGACCGGACATAAGCTTTGCAGTGAATAAGTTAAGTCAGTACTGCAATTGTCCAGGAAATCAACATTGGCTTGGAGTGAAAAGGGTCATGAGATACCTTCAAGGAACGAAGAACCTAAAGCTATGTTATGTCAAAGAGGACTCGAAAGGAATTATTGGTTATTGCGATGCGGACTGGGCCAGTGATCCGTTGGATAGAAGATCGTGCACAGGTTACGTTTTTCTGTTTCAGAATGGATGTATTTCGTGGAACTCTTGCAAGCAACATACAGTAGCACTTTCGACAGCGGAATCGGAATACATGGCGATGGCTTCAGCCACCCGGGAAGCTCTTTGGCTGCAGCAACTGCAGGCTGAACTAGGCCAAAGCGACGATGGTGCGCTTACCATACATTGCGACAACCAGAGTGCAATTCGATTGGCAACTACCGACTGTTACAAACCGAAGACTAAGCATATAGACATTCGTCTGCATTTTCTCAGAGAGTGTGTTGTTAAATCTAAAGTCAAATTTGTGTTTGTGAACGGGTGCAATATGGTGGCTGATAATTTAACAAAGGGAACTTCTTTTGTGAAGCATTTGTACTGCGGCGGTAAAATGGGTTTGCGTTCTGTAGGGAGTGTTGGACATTAAGAACGCAACCTTCTTGCTAGGCTTATTGTCTTAGCAACCATATGTGACATGTTTGTTGACTTCAATACAAAGAATACATTTGTGCTTTACGTTCACGTTTTATTTCAACTCTTATTATCTTCCAAATCTATCACAGAGGCACTATTGTGTCCGCGTCTATAATTCAATGAAATAAACTTATGTACTCATCAATTCTGTTTTCAATACCTCCTGCAACAGTCTGCTGCCCTGGTACTTCACAATCACAACGCTCAATCAACACTCTTTCTACCCCACACCTAAGTGATATTAAGTTGAGCTAAAGTAGCGGAAATCAATAAATTTATCATGGACCCATACACCAACTAAAATATAGCAATTTTACCTGAAAATAAAATTGTTATTATACATACTTACCTGGCTTTAAGCCTAATATTGAGAGTAGCATACTTACTTGACTTCCTTTCCGGTGCGACGAATTTAGCCCTAAACAGCTCACTTCCTGTTTAAAACTCCTAAAATACATGTCATATCCGTTTTGAACCTCAGCAACATTGCGCGCGTAATGTTTCAGAAATGGCGGCAATTGTAGCCAGCGTTATTGCGCGCGCTCAATTTTCAGGTCATTGGCAACTCAATAAAGAGCTGATCGTGTCTAAGAATGTGTCACGATCATGCAATGCACAGTAATGTGCACAGCAGGCAGCGATTTACCTAGGCTTAAAGCCAGGTAAGTATGTATAATAACAATTTTATTTTCGGGTAAAATTGCTATATTATACCTGACGTTACCTGGCTTTCAGCCTAATATTGAGTAGTGTTTGGTATCGACTGCTGAGTTAAAAACGCCAATGTGATATGACTAGGAGTTCATTTATGGAAACCTTATATAAATTATGATACTGAATGTGTATGGATCATCGTGTACGTGATGAAAAGATAGGCTGCGCAAATGCAACTCAAAAATAAGGCAAATAGATATAAACAAACACAGACTTAAGAAAGGTCTGATGAAGTCATCTTTTGAAGCCAGCCGAGTTCCGGGCTGGCTAGGTTAGACTTGGTTAGTTAGTTTCTGGCTATCAAGACTCATCTGATCTATATGAATCTAAGAATATGCAAAGCTTCACCTCCAGTAGGTTTTCCCTTTAGTCATCACTTACGTACAAGTTCACCGAGATTGGTGCTCGGTGGTTGGCTGCTAGTTCGCCATTCTGTTCGACGACTACCAAGACTGCAGTTGTGAGGTCAGGATATCAGGTCGGTCGCCTGACCTACGAAACTCGGAGCTAGAGACGTAGGCGTGCCGAATCGAATACGTGTGAAAATGAGTTATTATAATTTGTACCTTGCACAGACAGGGCTAATCTGATTTAAACACAAAACATTGATGAAATTAGTGATTAGCAGTAGGTGTAATCAAATTACAGTTGCTGTATTTTGAATTGGGAGTGCGCCTCCTGCATGCATTACCACTGATTATGTACTTCCACATATGATTGGTCTTTGCAAAAGACTGGCGAACAACTCTGTAATCTCACTTTAATGATAAAGTTACTCAATTAATCTAAATACCTTTTCGTATCACTTCTGAGAAGAATAGCTAGATGTGGCTGATTCTATTACAGGAGCTAGTGTGGCTATCTGACTAAACTGAAGATGCTTCTACAGTGGGCAAGCATAGTGAAAAAGACAAGTTTACGCGTAATAAGCATATTTGTAAATGCCTACAGTGATAAAGAAGTTTAGTATCCATCGTATTCACTTATCAATGATCAGATACCTAATACAAGTATCTGAACGCGTTTTCATTATTACCCGCAGCTGTGTAGACAACATTAACTGAAACCATGTTACCTAGGACTGGACCATAAAAGTCAAATATACATACTTCATTGGGATAATCCAGCATGGCCATAACATTAATTAAAATAATAATGTGTAATGGTTATAAAAGTTTTGAAATACTGTCATTATGCTAGTTCACTGGTAGAAATACCAGGTTGGTGTCCTAACATAACATAGCGTCACGCCTTTTCCCATACGGGGCGGCAGAGGCACAATGGCGCCCACGCTCAATATGCTAATGTATATCGTGCTCAGTCCGATATTCAATACTCCATTGCTACTTTATAATTATTATTCCTTTACTATGTAGGTACTCTACGGAACAGCTGTAGAAAAATTAAGGAACTCTGCTTGTGGGCTGTATGCCGCACCGGCCACATCCAAGACACATTATGGTTAGATTACCTCGATTTCGTCGACTTGGTTAAAGCTGCCTTTGCTGTTCTCTTGGGATATGTCGAAGTAAAGCGACTATTGAGAAACAACTAAATAAATAGTGGAGATGTGAAAAAATCACGATGTATATATAATCTCAAATTTTTATTAATGTCCTGAGAGACTCGAGGACTGTCATCAGCTCCTTTTGGATAATATACTGAAAAGTGCATTCTTACAGCCACCTACCTAGTGAATTATGAAGGCCTGCGCGGTCCAGTGACACGTAGGTCATTTGTGAGAAGTAATGTAGATAACTTCTCTATATGGCTCCGACAATATCCTGGTGGATAACTGTCTGAATAATATTAGCAGACTATATCTTTGGATAATGAATCTGAAAGGTGACTGCTACAATGATAATTGTCTGAAGCAGTGAAGTAGGCATATTGCCGACCATATACTGCCGGATTGATGAAAGTAGTCGGGTTGAAAAACGACGGCTCTGTTAGATTGTAACGCGTTGTTATATTAGGGGTTGGAGGAAATCAGCTAGGTAGGTACTCAAAGTTCTTTAACAATGTGGTTTAACTTATTAAATGTAAGACCAACACCACAATAAGAGTAATTTATGATTACCCTTTTACCCTTTGAGTATTGTATTATATAGATAGCCGGTCCTCCAGCCACATACCTAATGTTTGGAACTACCTTTTAATCCCTTTAAAGCAGCAGCGCTAAAATGGAAATTATTGATTTCAAAGTAAAGAAAGTTACATAAAGTAATTAGTATAAATGGAATATAAAATAGTGTTGATTTTATATTTCTTCGTCACTGGCTTAAAAAGGGTTAAGATATCACGTAAATGAGTAAAACGTTACAATAAAACTGTAGGAAAATTGTTTGCCTCCACTCTGTCCGCCTCGTTCTACCAACATCAGGCGATGTTTCTGTATGAAAATGTCGCTTTGAACCTTGCACAGATGGAAACGTTGCATAGACTGAGTTAGATCTCAAGTTTCGCCGGGATACTAGAAATGCACGACAACCAGCCATCAGATATCTACATCTTTGCGCAAGATGTTTCATTGAACAGTCTCGCATAGACTGATTCAATTCATACTCACACGAGCGTTTAGTAGCGATGTCCCCTTACGCGCAGACACAACCGGCATAACCGCGAACGGCTGACATAACTGCATGTCAATGTCACTTTAAACCTTGCAGGTGGACTAAGTTGCAGAAACTGCATCAGCGGTATCTTACCATCGAAGATTGATCAACAGGTCACTTCACGCAGGATTTTCAATTTCTCTGTAGCCAAGCCGCGCTGATTGGTGTACTCATGGCGCTCAGACTGGGCTGCGGTCCCAACACGTGGCTGCCGCTCGAAGTCGCCGCGTCGTCGTTCGCCTCCTGCCTCCCCTCCGCGCACGCACCAGCCTTGCGCAGGGTGGCGGCCCGGAGCCGGCTCCGGGCGGCGGCGGCGCGTCACCGCTGCGCGCGGGCGCGGGCTAAGTGTGGCAGGAGGTCGAACTCACGAAAATGCACGCAGTCGCCGTGTCGTCGTTTGTCTCCTGATTCCACTCCGCGCGCGCGCCAGCCTTGCGCAGGCTGGCGGCCCGGAGCGCTAGCCGGGCTCCGGGCGGCGGGGGCGCGACACCGCTGCGCGCGGGCGCGGGCTTACCTTCTCTGTTTGCCTTGCTCTGGATGGCAAACTCACGAAAAATCTCCAGGTTTCTCCTTCCTCGGACATAAAATCTGTAAAACTGGGATAAGTTATGGACTATCCACCGAGGGCAAAATCTTGCACGAGGTTATCATTACGCGATGGTCGTGAATGCATTGAGTATAGATTGAGTAGAGATCCACTCGTCCAACATCAATAGTTCGCAATTGATAAGAATCGATTTTATTATTTTCCCCCTCGGAAGACCTCTCGTTGATTGTATTACATACCTTATCCCTGTAGCCGGAATCTGCTTGGTGCTAAACAAGCCAAGAGATGACCGTCGAAAATATCCCTTTTTGCGCCTCCTTCTGCTTGATCAAACCATGTGGTATAACCATGGGCGGTCACTACGTTCCCGCCAAGTATGATTGCCATCGAAGGACTTGGCGCACTCGAGTTCAATGAACCCCAGCACAAAAAAATAAAAGTTTGTGACTCATGCGAACGGCAAATACCTAACCTGATTGGATTGGATTTACTTATGATTTTCTCGGCGTGAGATTCGGATAAATGCAATGTTTGTACTTTCGAGGGTAGTTACAAATAGCTACTTATAAATATCACTCCTAAATCAAAGGGAGTGATATTCCTATCAAATTCAATGTCAGAATTAAACATATCTTATTGCGAGATTGTGTGAGTTACTAAACATTGCATCACTCGATCGGTTTAGCATACGATCATGCATTGCCGAGATGTTACTAGCTGAATCTTGGAACGATTTTTCCAGATTACTTGTCCTTGAATTCTTTCTTACTCCCCCGATGTCTTCTCCTCCGGCTGCTCCTCTCCGGAGACGTGGAAGTGGAACTGCTGTAGCGATCACTCCTCGATGATTCACTACGCGGGGCTATTTACCGCGGTTTTTATTAAACGGATTATTTTTTGCTGTTACACTGAACAATTAACACTATAACCGTAACAAAATTCCAAGGATATTTCGAAAAGTAACTTGGAATATTTTAAAATTTGTTAAACGCGTGCGCACGGAAAGAAATCCAAAACGCCAATGACCTGAAAATTGAGCGCGCGCAATAACGCTGGCTACAATTGCCGCCATTTCTGAAACATTACGCGCGCAATGTTGCTGAGGTTCAAAACGGATATGACATGTATTTTAGGAGTTTTAAACAGGAAGTGAGCTGTTTAGGGCTAAATTCGTCGCACCGGAAAGGAAGTCAAGTATGCTACTCTCAATATTAGGCTTAAAGCCAGGTAACGTCAGGTATAATAGTTGTGCCATGGGAACAATTTTTTCAAAGTACTACATGATGACACAACTAGTTGTGCTATGCAGTTGCTATGAACTTTCTAATTTTAGAAATATTTTATATTCAGTTTCAGTCACTCATTCTATGCGAGGAATCAATAGAACTTCAAGAGAATAATACGCCGGTTTTTCGCATTGTTTTATTGTTTTTAGGGTTCCGTACCTGAAGGGTTCCAAACGGGACCCTATTACTAAGACTTCGCTGTCCGTCCGTCCGTCTGTCACCAGGCTGTATCTCAAGAACCTAGCTAGCTAGAGAGTTGAAATTTTCACAGATTATGTATTTCTGTTGCCGCTATTACAACAAATACTAAAAAACAGGATAAAATAAATATTTAAGGGGGCTCCCATACAACAATACCACATACAAACTTATGGATGCACCTGGTTACGTACATGGAGTGTAAAAAAGTAACCGCACCAATAACTTTGTAAACAATATTTTGCTGTGTAAAATCCAAACTATTCACTCCACACCATCGCTTCCATTGAACGGTGGTACGGAACCCTTCGTGCGCGATTTAGACTCACACTTGACCGTTTTTTTTTCTTTTTTTGATTAAAAACTGAAACGTGTTTATTTGTTGTACGAGTTTGCGGAAACTAAGATTTTGTTTGATCGGGACAAGAATTTATAATACTACCAGTGGGATATATAAATTTTTGTTTGGCATTTTGGTTTTGTTATATTATTCAAAATAAAATTTTGTGCAAGTGACGCCGGGTGTAATACTTGTATTTTTTTCTTGGTACTAGTGGGATAAATCATTGTCATTTGTACCATCAACGGTACTGACCAATGGTACAGGTGGTCCAGCCGGCTAATTGCGCCATTGTTATTTACTACTTAGCTTAAGTATACAAACATAGAATTTACATGAGATAAGTAATTTATTTATTATTATTGTATTTATTTATTTATTTCGGATCTCCCTGGCGGTGCAGCGGGGAAATGCTGTAAGCGTCATGGGAACCTTAGCCTCGGCAATGTCCCGGGGTGGTTTATTCGCGTAGTTGTTTCTTTTCTATTTTATTTTTAATTCATATATTTTGTTAACATATTAAAGTAATGAAGAGAAATAATTTATCTTATGTTGACCTGCTCTAACAGTGATTTAAACCATCGTGAGAACAGCTCCGTAGTTCGTAATTTATTTTATCTACACACGTATCATACACCCTCTTTACTGCGTACAAAAAACCCACGTTACGATCAGCATAATGTTAAACTACTTGGTAAAAACTCATTTCTTATCTGAACAATTACACATTATGACACGTTATGACATTCAAATTTCGAACGCCGACGCCCGCCTGCGTGAAGTTGGTACTACAGAACAAGCTAAACAACTGCAGAGCCACAATGCCGGTCAAACATGCGGTTTCTCAACACATCAAAGAGAGCTTATGATATGTGTGTAGATAAACTAGTGTATGTAACTATACATAATTGGGCATTAAAACTCTCGAGTGATATATATAAATATGATATATATAAACCCACTCTGGAGTATTAATGTCCTCCATTATGTAGCAGTCACATAAACTACTATATTGTTCTACACAAAACAGATATACAGATACTTATAATTGAAAAAAAAGTTGTACAAAGGCGAGCTTATCTCTATCTGTCTCTGTGAGCGTGCGTGCGAGCGTGTGTAACCGTGTGTGTTGAACCGCGGTTGCTCAGTGCGGGTTGATAGAGGGGTGTTGAGG
The DNA here is from genome assembly GCA_949825045.1 of Argyresthia goedartella. Classification (NCBI taxonomy): domain Eukaryota; kingdom Metazoa; phylum Arthropoda; class Insecta; order Lepidoptera; family Argyresthiidae; genus Argyresthia; species Argyresthia goedartella. The sequence goes on from OX463815.1 coordinate 12,910,357, forward strand.
TGTAGGGGTGGGAGCCAACCCGACGATCAGAAGTTATCAAAGCCACTGCTAGCACAGCTTCACGACTACTGCCACCGAGTAGCCGATAGTAGCCGGGAAAGAACATGGCAATAAAATACTTTTGTCAATTCCAGAATCGCAGGACGACGAAGAATCAGATTCAGAGGAAAACCAAGATGGCGAGACGGAAACGGAAACAGAAAAACCCGCCAAACCCGACAGACACGCTCCCAAACCCAAAATACCCGTCAAAGTCCTCAAGCAACAGGATGTAGACAGCGGGAAATACACGACCTGGGATATTATTATGCCGCTACCAGGGTTCAATATCGAATACCCGCCGAACATGGTGGACTATTACGAAGAGCTGCTGAAGAAAGATGGTTGCACGTTGGATATGAAACATAAAATCAGGTTTGTTCTATTCTTAATAGCCGCGGCGATGGCCTAGTCCCTTGTCCCGTATAATGGAGTATTGAATAACTGGTTGAAGGGGGGCTCAACTCCGCCTCTGCCAGCTCGTACGGGAAACGGCATGACGCCGACTTATGTTATGTTAGTGTTAAAAGTTAGCTGATATACTGTAAAGCAGGGATTTAAGCAGCTGACCAAATTTTAGGGAATGGTAGTCAGTGATCGGAATAGGTAGAGCGTATGTCCCTAAAATTTATGGAACAGACACGAAAAGTGGAAACTTCCTTAGAACATTTTTTTTTGGGACAATTTGTCTCGGTTTTGCGACAAAGTTTAAATGTACTGAAATAGATGCCGTAAAGGCACTAAGACAAGACAAGACATTATTTATTGATAAAAAATAATTACAAGTCATGCTAGGCTTAAGCCTGAGCTTATAGATAATATTACATGTGCATAGGTACTTAGAGTAGCGACTTAGTTATTTTTCTGGTTATGTTACGTTTCTTGCAGTAACAATAATGAATGATATCTTTGAAAATGGTTTTTCTTATCAAATAAAGACAAAAAAGTCATATATATATTAAAAAAAAAAAAAATGAAAAAAAAAACTGGAATCGAATTTAATTATTTTACTGTAAATTTATTTATTAAAACCAATCTTAGCACCATTACGGCATGTATTTAATACATACATTAAACGATGTCCCAAAGGGACAAGTGTTCTAAGAAAGTCCACTTTTCGCCTCAAAAATATTTTGCAACCATATCTTCCTTTGGGAAGGTTGTTCATAATGATGGGTATTATCATTCCCCAGAATATGGTCGCCTAATTAAAAGTCACCTGTATAGTTGAATGGTGTGAACGTATAGTTGAATGGTGTGAACGTATAGTTGAATGGTGTGAACGTATAGTTGAATGGTGTGAACGTATAGTTGAATGGTGTGAACGTATAGTTGAATGGTGTGAACGTATAGTTGAATGGTGTGAACGTATAGTTGAATGGTGTGAACGTATAGTTGAATGGTGTGAACGTATAGTTGAATGGTGTGAACATGAAGCCTATCCTCAAAAGTTGATTCCCTGACAAATGATGAAGTCAAGTGCTCCATTTCGTCAGAAGCGACAGGACATATCTTCTACCTCTGCCCAACCTCATACCGACTTCATGTCACTATGAGGCCAGAGCGGGGGAGCAAGCCTATGGGTTAGGTTATATTCCGTCCATCCTAGGTTTGCTGGAAGAAATCTCTTGTTACAGATAAGCTCGCCATTGTTCATTTAATCTCCATTTTTAGGGTTTGGTACCTCAAAAGGTTAAAAGGAAACTTTATAGGATCAGTCGCGACGGACCGTCCGTCTGTCACAGGCACTTTTCACAGGAACTTTATACTTATCCTGATAACCGCAACATAATTCAAAACTAATATGAAAAAAATATTGCCTACAAAAAAATGAAGGGGGTCGAAAATGACAAAACGAAAAAAAACATGGTCATGTAGGGGTTTGTTGATGGGTATTTTTTTTTTTAATATTAAGTATTTAATAACAGTATGAAAGTAGCCGCACCAGTGTCTTTGTAAACATTAAGGTATTTAAAATCTTACCTATTCACTCAACACCATCCCTACCATTGTAAGGTGGTACGGAACCCTTCGTACGCGAGTCCGACTCCTACTTGACTAGTTTTTCAGTCTGTAATGTATTGTTTTTTGTACAATAAGGAGGCTGGACGCGACAATTTCAATTTAAAAACCATGTTAAAGCGATTTGGTCGAAAAAACGATATCACAATGTTCAAGATTACTTAAATGATGGGACTGTATGGGGTTAATCTAGCTCAACACAGACCTTGCTGTTAATTATTTTGTAATTATTTATTTCTGCTTATCAATTATAATACTTCATATTGAAATATTTGTATAAGTAAAGCAGAAGCAATTTTTAAAAGACATCTAAAAATCAATCTGTGGGAGTTTCTACGCCCTTCTTCTCCCACAGTGGTCCAACGTGGTAGAGAAGTGGCAAAAAATTACGATTGCTAAGTATATGTACATATCTACAGTAATAAAGACATCTGATTGATATGGCTGACGCACCAGCTGCAGCGCTGTCGCATCAAGGTTGTCAGCTTGGTGACTCAGTTAGTAGAGGGAGTATAAGGAGCTCCCTTGACCCGCAGCCATGATCCACAGGAGCTACAGCATGTCCGGCGCATACCGCGCGGTGCTCGTGCGGCCGGCGGGCGCGGCGTGGGAGACGGTGCGGTACGACGATCCCTTCGGCGACCTGATACTGTCGGACCTGGACGAGCTCAACAACAAGAAGCTGGATGCTCTTGTTGAAGGTACGTCGTAATGTTTGTCGCTTACACAATATCGGACTTCGATGAACCGCTTCGAAGCATTTTGGGCTGAAAGATAGCATTAAATTATATGCAGACTAAACAAGCAGGTAATTAAAAGATTGTAAACAAGCAAATGTATGAGCGACAGTTGACAAACTCCTAAGGCGTCAAAACTAATCAAAGATTCCTTTTTAAAAGATTAGTTTAGTTCTGTTTGTAGCCTGCGGAATCGGCAAACTAAACAAACAAAACAAAACATTTACACAAAGGCAAAGGCAATACATTGCTTCTGTACATATGTGAGTGACGTCGCTGTGTGGGGCCACACAGCGACGTCACTCACATATACATATACATCCAAGACCTGTTTTTTTTCTGTACTCCCAGCCGGGGTTCGAACCCGGGAGCTCTCGCATGGTAGGCAGAGTCACGACAGTGGTCGTCAAGCTGACACCTTTGTTTACAATCTTTAAAATACCTACTTGTCTTGACTACAGACGAGATCTCATTATAATGTTGCAAATAAACTTGGTGGCGATATGAGCGTTAGGAACCCTTCGGATACCTAACATTTACCTGTGAACTCTCTTAGGTGAACAGCATATTAACATTATATCACAGGTACTTTAATATTATACTTACACAGATAGACCACGTAGAACAAAATGTGTCAACGGTGTAATCAGAGATGCTACGAAAGCATCTTTAGTTCGAGGCCTATATCGCTTGGTGCAGCACTATTGTAGTATTATGAATACCAAGAGATGGCGCTGGGAGATTAAATTTCAAGAGTAGAATAACTGATTTTTCTTTGACACTTTTATTTACCTATAGTAGAGTGTAATTCTGTAACATTTTTATTATGACATTCCAATATCATCTAGAAGTAAGTTGACTGGCGTTTATATTACAATCGTTACTCCCAGCGCCTACTGTGGATTACGAAGGGTGACTCATTTTAACTCTGACAGGGATTACTTGAATTAAGAACGATAAAATGGCAACATTATTCTTTAATTAGTGTTTACGTCTCTTTGCAGATGGCAAGTTCAAAGCAGTAATACTATCACTTACGCTCCCCGCTAGCTGTTACGCGACTATGGCGCTTCGGGAGATACTCAGAGTGGACACATCAGGAGAAAGTCAAGCCTCGCAGAACAATTACCATGTCACTGACAAGAATAGCGCTAAGGCCGAAGAGGAAAAGAGACAAAACGACACAGAAGGGGCTAAGAGTGAGGGTGAGAAGAGAAAGTTAACTGAAGATTCGGAGATTGAAGCAAAGCGGCTGAAGCAGGAAGAAGTGAAGATTGAAGATGATGCTGTGAATGAGTAGCTTGTGTTTGTACTTATTTATGCAATACATTCGATTAAGTGTCACGTTATATGTGTGCTTTTATTTTGGAAAAGAAAGCCAGTTCGGGGCTTTAGGAATGTCTCAGCATCAACATGAGGTCTGGGGCCTGATTCTCTTATGAAACACGGATAGCAATAGTGTATTGAATGCTCACAAGGACGCGAAATGCCGTATTGGGCTGACAGTACAAATAGGCAGCGCCGACAAGCCCTACACGGCGTTTTGCGCCCTTGTTTCCGTGTTTCATACATAACAGAATCGGGGCCCGGTAATCTATTATATATTTTTGTCCAATATAATGAATTGTCCGCGAGGAATGCGTGTCTCCTTCCTCTCTCGCTCGCTCTCGCTCTCGACGCCTCAGTGGACAGTGACGGACGCTATGACGTCATCAGAGCGAGATACCAAAATAACTTTGCCATCTAGTGTGGTATTGGTAGAGGTAGGGTTTGTACAAACAAAATGTTATTTTAAAATGAAACTAAACGGCTGTGGTAAAAATATTTATTTCCCATTGTAGCTGCGAACATTAGCCAGAACAGACCTGTCAAGAAGACGAGCATTAAAACGCACTTTCTAACTTACGTTAGATTTTGGACCTCCGTGGTCTAGTGGGTTTCCCGCTTGCTTCTCACGCAAGAGGTGCAGGTTCGAATCCCGGTGCTGACCAATGAGAGACGTAAAGGTGATGGTATACATCGTGAGGAAACCTTCTATCTCCATGGCTGCGGCGATGGGCTAGTCCCCTGTTACACAAAATTGAGTATTGAATAGAATAACTGGCTCAACGTGGGCACGCTGTGCTTCTGCCACCCCGTATGGGAAAAGGCGTGACGCTATTTGTTTGTTAGATATTGGCGGTAAATGTGAATGTGGTGAGTTTTATAAAACACCTATTTGGACCTGGCTGGATGTCCAATTTTATATATTTTTACCCCATCGTTAGACCTACAAGAGCACAAGAAATGTTTTAAGGTCTTACTTACTACAATAAGTAAACTCCAGTTCATTACTGGTTTAAAGACAAAAGTGTTATGGTATTTGACGTTTGTTATGAGGTCGACAAAGTATGACAAGGGGTCGGAGTGGATCCTAAGTTTCGTGACGTCACATCTAAAAATCTAATACACTTTTGTGTTAAAATGCCAAATTTGAACTATTAACGAAAAACTTTAAAATATTTCCAACTCTATCTTTATGGGCATAAGGTTTAAATTGTTTATTTTGGCGAGTTCACACTCGCTCTACTACTAGTATCACGCGCCGGTCCCCTATGAGCCCTTTGATAAATGCACAATGCCGCAACATGTGCCGAGCCGTGATGTCCTTTTTTCAAATGATTGTTTTTTTATATAATATATTTAATTTAATAAAATCTAGATGTCAAATTGCAAAATATGTGACGTCACACCAGGAAGGAGTGTCTCTCACAAATGTGACCAATTGTAACAAGGTCGGGGGAGGAATATGTGACGTCACCAGGAAGGAGTGGGTCTCACAAATGTGACCAATTGTAACAAGGTCGGGGGAGGAATATGTGACGTTACACCAAGAAGGAGTGGGTCTCACAAATGTGACCAATTGTAACAAGGTCGGGGGAGGAATATGTGACGTCACACCAAGAAGGAGTGGGTCTCACAAATGTGACCAATTGTAACAAGGTCGGGGGAGGAATATGTGACGTCACACCAAGAAGGAGTGGGTCTCACAAATGTGACCAATTGTAACAAGGTCGGGGGAGGAATATGTGACGTCACACCAAGAAGGAGTGGGTCTCACAAATGTGACCAATTGTAACAAGGTCGGGGGAGGAATATGTGACGTCACACCAGGAAGGAGTGGGTCTCACAAATGTAACCAATTGTAACAAGGTCGGGGGAGGAATATGTGACGTCACACCAGGAAGGAGTGGGTCTCACAAATGTAACCAATTGTAACAAGGTCGGGGGAGGAATATGTGACGTCACACCAGGAAGGAGTGGGTCTCACAAATGTGACCAATTGTAACAAGGTCGGGGGAGGAATATGTGACGTCACACCAGGAAGGAGTGGGTCTCACAAATGTGACCAATTGTAACAAGGTCGGGGGAGGAATATGTGACGTCACACCAGGAAGGAGTGGGTCTCACAAATGTAACCAATTGTAACAAGGTCGGGGGAGGAATATGTGACGTCACACCAGGAAGGAGTGGGTCTCACAAATGTGACCAATTGTAACAAGGTCGGGGGAGGAATATGTGACGTCACACCAGGAAGGAGTGGGTCTCACAAATGTGACCAATTGTAACAAGGTCGGCGGAGGGGTAAAATATGTGACGTCACACCAGGAAGGAGTGGATCTCACAAATGTAACCAATTGTAACAAGGTCGGGGGAGGAATATGTGACGTCACACCAGGAAGGAGTGGGTCTCACAAATGTGACCAATTGTAACAAGGTCGGGGGAGGAATATGTGACGTCACACCAGGAAGGAGTGGGTCTCACAAATGTGACCAATTGTAACAAGGTCGGGGGAGGAATATGTGACGTCACACCAGGAAGGAGTGGGTCTCACAAATGTAACCAATTGTAACAAGGTCGGGGGAGGAATATGTGACGTCACACCAGGAAGGAGTGGGTCTCACAAATGTAACCAATTGTAACAAGGTCGGGGGAGGAATATGTGACGTCACACCAGGAAGGAGTGGGTCTCACAAATGTAACCAATTGTAACAAGGTCGGGGGAGGAATATGGGAAGGAGTGGGTCTCACAAATGTGACCAATTGTAACAAGGTCGGGGAAGGGGTAAAAAAATCACGACATTAGTGTGATGTACTTTATGGATGACCCCTTACTATTTAACATAACATAACATAGCGTCACGCCTTTTCCTATACGGGGTGGCAGAGGCACAATTGTGCCCACTTTGAGCCAGTCATTCAATACTTCATTTTGCGTGACAGGGGGCTAGCCCATCGCCGCAGCTATGGAGTAATGAAGGTTTCCTCACGTTGTTTTTCATCACCGTTACAAAGTCCGTATAATGTACTTAAGATAAATGAATTATCTCTTTGGTACATGGTCAGGAATCGAACCTGCATCTCCTGTGTGAGAAGCAAGCGTGAAACCCAAATTTCTACTATTCCCTTTACCACGACCACGGAGCACTTTCTACTATTCCCTTACTATATATATTTCTGATATCAGTCGCAATGCCTTTCCAACAAACGACCAATCACATCGCAAGAAAAGTCAGCTCGTGAATAATAGTCGTGTTCTAATTGGTGGATCTTCAGCTTGACAGGTGTTGCGATGTGGTCGCGATAGATGTCAGAATACACAATAAGGCAACAGGCTTGTCTATATCTACTTACATAGCATTAATCTCATCCACGTGCCGCGCACACGCGCTCGCACCGTGCGTCCGGCGGTGAGCGCGCAACTCGCCCGGCGTGGGGAATGAGCGGGGGCACGACGGGCAGGCGTGCGGCTTGTTCTACAAGGGATGGAGTTCGACATTTACTCTAGCCCATTAGGTCCGTTAAGACCACTTCCTATTTCGACAGCTTTTGATTTTTGTGTTCCCATTATGACAAGGTCCATAATGACAAAAGTTTCCATTTTCAACACATTAACAAATTCAAAATGTCTTTATTACTTAGCAAATGTAATGTTTTGCTCTTCTCTATATTAGACCACCGTGGGCCTCTCCCACATGGGCGAAGAAACTCCCACAGATTGATTATTATGCACATCTCTTAAAATTTGTTGTGTTCAAAAACTTTCCATACAGTCAGCTTTTCTTCTGCAGGTCAAGTGGGAAAATATATTTCACTTTACCATCCTTAACTCTAACCTTAATAACTCGAGAGTCGAGGGTAAATGTAAGTAAAAAACTGAATTTCGTGTCGGTACTAACTTTGTGCTGCATACGACTAATTTCCATTTGATGACTCATCATTGTGCTGTATTGATATGGCTCAAGCCCATCACCATCACCAAGGGGGGAAAAAGTTTAAGTGTTTCCCTTACCTTAGTATGCGTCATCCGGTGGTAATACAGGTTGGAGCTAGCCGTGAAGCATTTCCCACATTCGGGACATTTGTGCGGCTTTTCGCCTGAAATAGACGAGTTACGAATTTACGATACTTTGAAGATTAGGTTGGATGTCCGCTGAACAAAGGTGATCGCTCCTCTATTGTGAATATTTCACCCAATTTACAAATTGATGATAGTTGGTGAAATTCTGAAAGCATCAAAGCTAGCGAGGTAATCTGACAAAGTTGGGAGACTTGCTCACGCCTGAAGGGAATACCTACTTGGATCTCTTCGCGTTCTGCCTGGGTAGTGCGTTAGAGCAACAAATTAACACGAATATTTCCAGATTCTCGAAAGGAAACCTGTCCAAATACAGTGAAATATATAACATCAAGTGACATTGGCGAAATTAACCTGAGTTGTTCCGCTATTAATTAAGAAAACAATTAACCCAGCGAGCGCGTAGCGCGCAAAGCGTGTCCGTTTCAGCTTGGGCAAAAATGCTTTCGTATGTCCGGATTTGCGGCTGTCCTCTACGGATATGCGATCTCTTTCTCTCTACCGATTCCCGTGTAATTTTGTAAATAGGTTCGATAAAAAAGGAATTCAGTTGTAGGAAGTTTTCATAGGTTGTATTAGATTGCAAAATGTAGTTTACCATTTGCATTTATAAGTTTGTGGGTATGTGGTATTTCCACCCAAATTTATTATTATTTTTTATCTGTAAATATTAACATATTGTTAGAAAACGTCATTTTTTAGGGTTCCGTACCCAAAGGGTAAAAACGGGATCCTATTAGTAAGATTCCGCTGTCTCTCTGTCTGTCTGTCCGTCTGTCACAAGGCTGTATCTCATGGACCGTGATAGTTAGACAGTTGAAATTTTCACAGATGATGTATTTCTGTTGCCGTTATAACAAAAAATACTAAAAAAAAAACAGAATAAAATAAATATTTAAGGGGGCTCGCATACAATATTTTTTTCAATACCACATACAAACTTATGAAAGCACCTGGTTATGTACATGGAGTGTGAAAGTAGCCGCACCAATAACTTTGTAAACAACATATTGCTACGTAAAATCCAAACTATTCACTCCACACCACCCTTACCATTGTACGGTGGTACGGAACCCTTCGTGCGCGAGTCCGACTCGCACTTGGCTGGTTTTTCCTCTTCTCTACATTGGACCACTGTGGGATAGCTGTTCATCCGATAAACTTCAAGGGGGCGGGGGTGAAAGGGGTTGGAAAATAATTAAAAAATAAAGCTAATTTCCTGAGTCGCTCGCGATTGACACTGCAGGTTATAGTAAGATGTTGTCAAAACTTGAGGGTTTATTGCTTGTAGGGCAATATAATGCAATATATGTCACCGTAAGATTGTCAGAACCGTTAGTTTATAAACTTACGTGTTAGTTTGTAAACTATCGACAATTTGTAAGCCAGACCGACGGGGTTTAGAATTTACCTTTTTTTTTGTTCTTACATGTTACCCTAACACGAAGACTATTCGTGGTCTTCGCTGCGCTCGCCCCCTAGCTAGCTACCGCAGTGTTTGCCCTGGTATTTCGTTTGCAATTCAAGTTAAAACCAGTTCACAATTTAACGTTTTTATTATAAACGCATCACATCGTTAGCAGTACGGTACAGTTTACAATTTCTGTCTTCTGTCTGTCTTGTCTGTAAACTAACGAGAAAAAAACATGAAATTATAAACTAACGGTTTTTGACAATCTTACGGTGGCATATATATTGCATTCTGAAAAACTCAGCATAAAATCGATTTGATTTACCGGCCGGTTTTTTAATGTTTACTTACTTACCTGTATGTATTCTCCGGTGCGTGTTCAAGGAGCTCGACGTGCTGAATCCCTTATTGCACACGTTGCAAATGTGCGGCTTTTCACCTGTAAACAGATTTGATCTGAAAACATTTATAAAATACTTATCCGTTCTTACGGTGATGGAAAACATTGCGAAGAAACCTTATATCTGCATAGCTGCGGCGTTGAGCTAGCGCCTTGTCACGAAAAATATCTTAACTGGCTGAACGTAACGTAAACGACTACTAATGGCGCCTCTCATGATGCTATCTTGTGGCGCACTGGAGAGGCCTACTTCCAGATGCTATGTTGTGGCACACTGGAGAGGCCTACTTCCAGACGTTATGTTGTGGCGCACTGGAGATGTCTACTTCCAAACGCTATGTTACGGCGCATTGAAGAGGCCTACTTCCAGACGCTATGTTGTGGCACACTGGAGAGGCCTACTTCCAGACGCTATGTTGTGGCACACTGGAGAGGCCTACTTCCAGACGCTATGTTACGGCGCACTGAAGAGGCCTACTTCCAGTGAACTCTCCACTTTGCCACTAGTTCTTGTGGGCGTCAGCACGTTTGCGTCGTAACTGTAAAGCACTCAGCACGTGGAACAACTGAGAAGAAACTTATAAGTGTCGCGAGTTACTAATAATAATTTACAGTTTAATTCATTTACTATTAAATCAAATGGGACTTTACACACGGCGGTAGAGGTTGACGACTCTTTTGTGACTCTTCTGTGATTCAATCAGTATATATGTAAGTGTCAGTAACCAAACGGTTTAGTTTATTTCCAGTAGCTTCGTCTGCATATATGCTAAGTTTGTGGCGTTAATGTAACTTAAAATCACAAAGAAGATTGGTTACACGAGGTTCTTGCTAATCCACGAGCGACGTGTACAGAATAGTTGAAGCGGTCGCGGCTTCGGTCGGACCGCATAAGTTAGTGGGGACACTCTTAGAGTTGAGCGAAAAAAAACTATGGGTTGAATTTTTATTTTTAAGTATTTTCAAAGAAATCACTGAATCACTTTTCGAAGCTCTTTTTCCAGTCTGCTACTGATTACTCTTCAACGGCGATGAAAACTGAATTTATTTTTTTGGAAACAAGAAGAAAAATCAGGACTGTAAGGCGGATGACCCAAAAGTTTACCGGCATAGAAGACCCTTGCCTTGATCGCAGAGTGTGCGGGCGCGTTGCTGTGGTGGAGCTGAAGGCCTCGGAGCTCCGTGTTCGGTCGCTTATTGCTCGCAGCAGCAAAACTTCTGGCAAACATTTGGTGGGGTACCACTCCGCATTAATGTTGCTTTGATCTCGTAAGGGAATGGACACTAAATACCCCGTTATGGAGAAAATACTAGCGATCAATCCAGCGCTTCTGGATAGTTTTACTTTCGTAGGCATTGGTTCGTTTTGAAACATCCATACTGTTAACTGGCGATTTGATTCTAGATTGTATTGGTAAAACGATATCGTAAGCCCGGCGGGATGAACGTGCTTCGAATTTACGAATCATATCGCGGCACCATTTGTCTAGAGCGAAACAATCCTCCACACGCAAAGGTGGTTGTGCAAAATGTCATGGACGTTTCCCGATCCAATCTGCAGAATGTACTGAATCTCCTCGTATGTGATTCGCCTGTTTTGTTGTAACGTTTTTCACTGCCAGTATATTTTTTCCGTAACTGCAGTCAAAGGACGAACGCCTTTTTTATCCCTCAAAGTGAAGCGACCGCACTTAAATTCATTATATACATGTACACGGTTGCTTTAGATGGGGACTTATCCATAAATGCTAGTCGAAGTCGATTAAATGATTCATCAGGTTTCAAATTAAATATGAAGTCTTAAAATAACATTTTTCAATGCCACACGATAGTTCCATGGTGCTGGTAAAATTTGTTGGCATAGTAAATTATATAGAAACTCTTTTTTGTTGAAAGGAAAATTGGAACCAATTAAATTTTAATTTTAAATAACCAAGTTTTCGAAATAAATAATACCTGGCCAGTGCGTCTCAAGTAAAAACTTTTTAACGAAAAACTTTGTTAGTGGTCTGGTGTAACCCCGCATACCTGTATGAGTCCTCATATGCCTCTTTAGCAGCGACGGCCTGTCAAACGTCTTCAGACACACCTGGCAAGGCAGGATGTTCTTCATGCTGACCCTCTGTGGACCTTCCTCCCCGATGATAAGGTTGGTCCTCTCATACAGCTTGAGTAAGTGCTTGTTTAGGCCAGAAAAGAATTTGTAGTCGAAAAGGTTTATGGGTAACTTTGTAGTCTTTCTTGAAAGGTCTAATGGCTCAGTTTGGATGTCCATCCTTATTAGTTTCAGGTGCTGAGAATATACCAAAGGATATGATATATGCCAGAGGATAACTAACGGCCGAGTGCACGAACTGCTCCAATACGGTGCCGTATAAATGTTATATTTTCGCTGTCATGTCCCGAGCGAGAGACAGCTAAATGATGACTTTGATTGAGCATCTAGGAGTATAGAACAAGAATTTGGCTGTTGTGGGCTGGTTATATGACTTCTATGCTTTGAAAGAGCTGATAGTAATTTTACGAGTAAAAGGGGAATAGTTAAAGGTCTTGATGTTGATAGGTCAAAAGTTCAGAAAGTCTTTCGAGTTCTATTTACATTTCGGAGTACAATTTTATAATTAAGCGATTAAAAGTAAGTTCAGGCTATAATTGGGAACAACTATGACGCTACCGCCCCGTACGGGAAATGGTGAAAATTTCTTGAAAAACTCGACCGAATTTCCACCGTTTACTGATGCGTTGTCCACAGGAGCCGTAGTTTAAATACTCAGGGGATGACGGTTACAAATGGCGGGGTGTATTAGCCTAATATTGGGTAACTGTTGAATGGGTTGACAACAATAAAGTTTTGTAGAGCACGAGTCGCTAATCGACGTGATTTGACGGTTTTTCGGGTGAATACCTTCGATAGGGCGCAAGGAGGTAGGGTGCGGTACGGATGCGGTATCGTTACTTCCGGCCATAGCTTAGCATAGCTTTTTGGCCAAATAAAAAACAAGCATAACGTTGCATTTTCCCATGCCGAGGCGCATTTTGGCAAAATAAAGTGCCGCATAGCATACTGGCGCTGTCATTTCGCGAGTGAACATTAGTTGTAGGTTGTGACTCAGGGACTTAACGTGTTGTAATCTATTCATTAGCGTTATTGTACCGGATAACTTTTCAAAGGGTAGTACCTAAGTTGCAGTTGCTTCTTAATAAGACACGGCTGATCCAACTTTAGGGAGCACATTTCTAGTTTCCTATTATGCAAGCTTTTGCAATATAAATCTTGTAACAAGTAACAAACCAAGACATGCACAATTGCACATTATTGTGTGGGTTCGATATTCGCGACTCCTTTTCTATATTCCATGCTGAAAAGGTTTATTTTAATGGCGTCACTGTGGTCATTACCTAAGCCACTAAACTATGGTATGTGGGGCCAACTCCACAATCCCTTCTTGACTCTTCGGCAAGTAATCGCCTCTAGTAAGGTGACGCGGCAACAACCATCCGTGTATTGTGCGACAAAATTGTGTAGATACCAGGCCGCCGTATTTGTATTGCTATTCTTGTGTAGAATACTGTCAATCAACCGATACCCACTTTATCAGATTAATCCTGCTACTCGACGATTACAGCTTACCGTAGAACATTTTACTAAAAGAAGAATCTGAAGTTGTTTAAATACAAATAACATCGGTGTCAGAATTATTAAGAAATAATTCTAATACAAGTTCTTTGCCAGGTAGCTCCTGCATGTTTTAAGTGGGGCTTACCCTTTGTCGGAACATTATTGAATATTGGGATATTATAATACTTTTTTGACTTTTTTAATTCGGGCAAGATATTATTAATTTTTGATATCCTATGCTTCCTTGATATATTTAGTGGTTCATGTATGCTAGAGATTTCCTTTATTGTCTTATGAACTAATTTAAATTAATTGGAATTTCTTCCAATATCAGTGTGTCTGTGCTCAATAGACGACCCGAATGGCCGAATCGGCACTGACCCTGCCTACAAAGCCAAGGGTTCGAGTCCTGGTGGGGGTAAATATTTGTTTGATGAGAACGGATGTCAGTACCCTAGTCATGGTTGTTTATCTATCTAAGTATAATACTTATCTATATAAGTACGTGTATCGTTGTCTATTACCCAAGATACAGGGAATCCTAGTTTGGGTCTAGGTGTCAATAGTGTCCAAGGTATTGTTAATATTATTATAAAATTATCCGCTAACATCAATCTTCAAATAAATTTTGGTTTTTTAGTTCTGCTGAACCATGGGACTCCTCTTCTAATTGTGTGATTTGATTATGGGCATCACACAGCTCCCTCTTCAGATTTTCCCTTAAAAGCATACTCATATTCAGCACCGCACTGATAAAAACTATGAATTATAATTTTTAACCTATTTTGTTCTTCAAGTACATTTTTATATTGTGAGTGTAAAGTAGACAGCTCGATTTTTAGTTTAGTATTATTACCTAATGTTTCTAGCAATATCTTTTCATTGTACTCCCATTCACAAGTTAACTGGCTACACAATTCCCTAGATTGTTTTAATTCAGGGAATATTTAACTGTAGCTCAAAATAAAATTATGCAAACGAGTTATTTTGACTGATAAACCTACCGCATACCAAAAAACTGACTACTCTACAAATAAACCATTTGATTAACAAAACAAGCTACACAGTTCACAACAAATACAAAAACTTGTCGAACACAAATTCCGTTTTCAGTACAAAATTATTATTAGTCACTCTAAAATACTGACTTGCACTCAAAATTCTCCATCCAAACACCAGATTTTCTAAAACTCGTGTCTTTTGCACCACACTGATTAATGTTTATTTTAATTTAAATTTATATATTCAACAATTCTATCATTCTTTTACCTAAAATCTTACTAAAATAGCTATATTTATTTTTTCTTATCTTTTTTATTGTAAATTATGTACAAAACTTCCCTTTTGGCACAAAGCGAAGACGCGAACGCCCTGCTAAAGCAAGACCTGCCTTAATCATACAATGAAAAATTTGAGGCTCTAATTAGATTGAATTGGGAAATATTAAACCTCACATAAAAAATACTGATTTGCACAGCAAATATCAGGACGAAGTGGTGCGGTAGCTTAGGTGAAGGGTAAAGGGGATGAGCGAAGCGAAGCCCCCTTTATCCTTCGTGTTAGGTGGAACATGCAAGAGCAAGAAAAGTAAGTGCATAAGAAACATAAGTGTTTCTGTTGAACATTTTTGATGTTAAATAGGACATATTTGATATGCAATTAAATACTAACCGATTTTTTTTAATTTTTAATATTGCAACTGCAAAAAAGTATATTTAAAAATCTGATTGATCGTTCTTTGTTGATTGATTGATTAGAAAATAATGATCGATTAAATGGTGTTTTCATTATTAAAACTTATGGGCCCCAACGATTAATAGGTGCTTGGTTCAAGTAAAGTTGGGCTTGTTTTTGTAGTTAATAAAATAATTGTTAGATTTACATTCAGATATCACAGAATCACTTAGTATAACGGTTTTACATAAGTAGTTAAACAGTTTACAAACTTGATTTTATTTTTGTGGGTAAATTCTGAGGTGCAGTCAGTATTATTGTTGCAGTTTTGAGATATTTTGATAAAAAAATCGGGGATTATTTTTTAGCGTTTAAATACATGCCTTTTAATTCTTCTAAAGCCAGTTTTAGTTGGGATTCTACTTGGCGTGCTTTACGGGTTTGCATACGGATGTCCATTATAGATATAAATAAGTAGGTATTATGTATGAGTGCCAACAAACATCTAACTAGGTAGGATAATTGTCAGCCAATTGAGGTACTGTCAGCTAAGCCGAATTCAAAATGTTTGCTACTTACGTGATTTATTTGGTTGAAATTAGATTCCAGATGTTATGTTTTCGCTTACAATACACAGTAAGTAGAACCAAAGCACTCCAATCCGAGAAAACAATGACAACATGGAAACTTGGTAGCGATTCTGTAACCGAAAAACAATTGGCCAATTTGCATCAAATACACATCACTCATATAAAATATTTATAGTCACTATATTTATGATTATTCTATTAAATACAACTATAATTTTAGTTTAACCACACAAGAAAACAATTAAAATGGGACATAGGATAAATCTCAGTCAGCTGTTAACCTCAGTGTTGCCACAAGCTGCACGCTATGACTATATAAACTGTTCAACAAGTTCATGGAAGGATATAGGATCCCGGACTCCTGGAGAAATAGCTTTCTAGTAAAGGGTATGTCAAAGACTGCAATAATTAAAAGCTATTAAATTGATGTCCAACACATTTAAAATATGGGAAAGTGTTCTAAACAATACACTTGAACAGATCATCACGCTTAGCCCAAATCAATGTGGCTTTGTTAAAGACAACGGCCACTCAGACGCTGTACAAACTGTTAGAATATTAATGGAAAAGGCTAAAGGAAATCATACCAACTAACACAAACAGTACATATGGTCTTCATTGATCTTGAAAAGGCCTTTGATCACGTACCGCGCGAATTAATATGGGAAGCACTTAGAGAACAACTAGTCCCTGAATGTTACATAGCTCTGATTCAAGACTTGTACACCAACGTAACTACACGAGTGGCTAGCCCTGCAGGTATCAGTGAGCCTTTCGAACTCAAGGTCGGAGTGCATCAAGGTTCCACCCTCAGTCCACAACTTTTCTATGTCACGATAGATCACTTAACAGAAGCGTGCCAAAAGCCGCTGCCTGGAAACTATTATATGCGGATGACGTCGTTCTTATATCTGACAAAGTAACTGAACTCCAAAACATCTTTAACCAATGGATCAAAGCACTTGAATATGTGAAGCAAAATGGCCTTAAAATCAGCAGTACGGCCTAGCAGACCATAGCAAATATAACACTAAACTACCAGCAATAAAACAGGACAAATATTTGGGATCGGTGATTAGCTCAGATGGGAGTATCGACCCTGATGTAACCCATAGAACAACTACAGGATGGATGAAGTGGAGACAGCTCACAGGCGTCATGTGTGACAAAAAATGCCTTTTAAAGTCAAAGGACATCTTTACAAATTGGCGATAAGACCAGCAATGTTACACGGAGCAGAGTGTGCGCCCACCACCTTACGACACCTGAACAAAATGCCCACAACTCAGATGCGCGAGCGTAACGGAAGAGGATGTTTTGAAGTTACCTATTACCGATAAACTTAAAGAAAAACGTCTGAGATGGTACGGACACGTAGAGAGACGCCCAAAAGATCACATTGTCAAACTGGCTTTGGAGCAACCAACGACGAAGCGAGGATGCGGAAAACCCACTGTCACTTGATTGACGACGGTCCAAAAAAACCTTACAGACAACTGACACCGTATTGGCACAAGTTCGAAGGGAGAAAAAGGACAAGGAAAGCCGACCCCCAGTAAATGGGAAAGTGCTTAGGAGAAGAAGAAGACTATGAACCTAAACAAACTTTAAGTTGATTTGATGAACGTCAATATCCGGTTGCTCAATGACATCGCGATTGCATATTTAGACCGTCGTAATATTTTGTCCAAGCTTTTCTAAGTCTGATTGACGTTATGCTGACGTTTTTATTTAATTAATTAATTATTTCACAAAAGTTCTACCAAATAAATAAAGACGACGTAATTTATGATTAATATTTATATTCAATTATCTAGCGAGAAGTCTTTGCAAATTTTTGAGGCAGTCGTTTAGTCATATCCTTTGGTCAGGTTATATAATGTCAACTGTGTATTTCTTCGTGTTTCATAAATGTTCTACATGATCACGATTCAATTATTAAAGTGTAAAAAAACTATCTTCAGATATGTAAATCAATTAATGTAAGTTGTTATCGCGTATAGATCGTGATTTCCATATCTATCATGAGTTTACGACTGCAGAATAAAATGGAAAATGAAAATGATATGGATCATCAGTTCATGCAAATTTAATTCTTATGAAACGGGCGTACCAAAAATTATCACGTCTCTATCTTAAGATGTACCTAACTTATATTTCTGGGACAGTACTGTTCAAATAGATGGGAAAATGGAAATAACCAATCTGCCATAGCTTGAAGTAAATTATGTTTTATTAACTTTGAAAGCACACAAAGAACAGCCTAGAGTAATCCTGTGCTTTCTCATAGTACGAGTAAAAGCTTTGCCGTTACCAAAAGAACCCTTAAAAGCTCGCCAGTCTCAAGCTCCGTTCTCTCGAGCTTTATTCAAATTACATTCGCAATACGATTTGTTACTGTACAGTTCAGAACTCGAATTTAACTTTCTTCCGAAGCTCTGTCTGGCCCTTGTTTACTTTTAAAAGCTTTTGAATGTGTCGTTTTTTACTTTTCCCTGCTTAAACTAATAATGTTGTTATTGTTGGTCTAAAGGAATTTTTCAAGAAGTCCCGATGAGCTCTATTGAACAGATAAATAATAAATTTTGTATGTAAAATGAAACATGAATCTACTGCCTATGTTCTTAAATACTTATCACTAATAACGCGATGGAGTTCATGCTTTTAATGAAATAACAATGTCTTAGGAATAATTTTGAGATTTCCCAGTGACATTGGCAATGTCATTATCCCACAGCTACTCACGCTCCTTTTTGACCACCACTCGGTCGGGGACCTACCTACCGAACCGCCATCACCTCGCCTCGCCAAGTGTCCGGCTCAATTGCTTTGGAGCGATATCTTGCACCTTAATCTGTCGACGTATTTCTTCGTTGTGGACTCGATATAGGAGTAGTATATAGGAGTTTGATGCCAAAAGGCTACTATTTTTAAGTTCCTAGCCCAGCTACAAAGAAGTAACTACATACTTAAATACCTAATTTATCAAAAACCTTTCCAACGTTACAGGAAAATTCCCTCCTCAGTTTTACTCATCGCAAAATGACTGGGGAGTCGATCCGGCACCTAATGCATAAATGTATTAGCCCCGGTTACCTCACTATTGCTCGCTATTCACCCTAAATTTCTCCTTAATAAAGGCCCAGGAGGCTGAATGTTGGGTGTTATTTTTTATATCTCTCTTTGAGGATGAAAGACAGCAATTGTGGGATATTTTTTCTTACTAAAGGCAAAGGGAGTACTCACCTCAGGGAGTGAGTACTTGCTATTCATTTTGTCGAAACGGTTGCTAAGGTATACTTATAGTGGTAGATTATAGCTGCAGCTGTCTATTTTCCATTGCAAATAATGATGAATTCATGTAGAGATTGTTCAGAATGATGTCTGATTACGTAAACGAGAATCCATTCTTATTAGAGATCTTCCTGCAATAGTATCTCTTTTTTCACTACAGATGGTATTGTTTGTACCCTGTAAACCAACAATACCATAATATCAGCCCAGTGTGGTTTCAGAAGTAATTTACGCATTTTACTACTATATATCTATTGCAACTGGAAATAAAACGTCCATATAATAAAACCACACTAAATAACTTCAGGTCGTAAATTCAGCAAAGCAAACCTCTCGTCTCCAGATAAAGTGGTTTGTGGTGTAATAAAGAACCGGGCCTTGGAGCGGTTGGGCTGTAAAACCAACGAATGGAGAACTTGCTGTACTGATAGCTAGTTTTTAGAGATATACTGTTTTATTACTGCCTAAATGTGCTACAAACAATTGAACTTCTGCCACCCCGTATGGAAAAAGTCGTGACCCTATGTTTTCTAGGACATAATATAGATAAAAGTCCCAAATATTATAGATAGACCTCTGTGGTGCTGCGGTCGAGGCAGTGCTTACCAAGCGAGAGGTCTCGGGTTCGAATCCCGGCTGGGGAGGAAGAAAATAAATCCCAAAAAAATCTTATGTTATGTTATGTAAATCACCTCCTCATACGCATGGGAGAAGATGTGACGCTATTTATTTTTTTGTTATTTTGAGCATTGTATGTTACCAGCCATCCCGTCTCACGGAAATGGAGATCTTGATTGTTGAAGTTTAAATGTCTATGATGTCGCTGTTTCTGGTGCCCACGGCCCAGGGTGCCCTAGTGTGGGGTCAGAACCAATGTATCTGCCTGTATGTAAATGTATAGAGACATGTGGTAAAGTCCACTTTCATGATTCAACACAACTATTCTAGCACTTCAAACCGATAATAACTGCCGTGGTTACTAGCTTCCAGTAAGACTTCAGCCTTCAGCCAAGGCCGGCTGGGCGGGGCGTGCGCTAGGCGGGGCTTCGATATCACGTGGGCGGCGCTCGCCCAAACTATGTCAAGTGGATGCCCAGGAATATGGGGCCACGGTGGAAGAAGTGTGGGTTTTAATAGAAAAGGCACTTAGGGATTAAATACTTCAGGTGTCGTGCAGCACTGTTTAGAGACACTGTTCTTATTATCCCCATTTCATTAACTGAGTATAGCAAATTCTAAGCAGATCGTCAAATTGACGTTAAGTGTGTGATGTAGCTATTTTGCATGACAGGGGGATAGCTCATAGCCACAGCTATTAAGGATTAAGAAGGTTTAGTGGGTACAGTTGTATCCCTGCCATCCATGTTGTGTCTTTGGAATCCTCAAGATGTTTTCCTTCACCGATAAATTCAATGTTACGAAAGAAATATCGCTGAAAACAAGCACCCCATGAATCATTAATCATTACAAGCGCCAGCAAATCGAAATGACATTACCATACCTCTCAAAGACCACATTGAAATAAGGATGAAATTACAGAACACACGGCTGTTACAAATGCCTGACAAACGGATCGACGCACATAAATAAGTAAATTGCAAAGAGACAGCGAATTAAAAAATAAATCAAAAGAGGATTTCGCGACACGTCTCCTTCGGCGAAATTGAAAATAAAATCGGTAATGTGCGAGTTGGACTCGAACACGAAGGGTTCCCTCCATAGCATGTTCGAGAATAAACGCCATTATCAAAATATTGTGTTGTCATGCGATTTGCATATGCGTGAACATCTCAGCTCAATCGGAAAGCGGAATGTGGGTCATAGTTGACCCGAACGTATATAAATGCATACATATATGCTTGAATAAATACATGCATGCATACATACATAGAACGCAAGTAAAAAAAAACAAATCGCTTGACAGATCCTCTTTGATTTTTAAAATTTCGTGTGGTCCATTATTTGCTGTTGTAGCGGCAATAGAAAAACACAGTCTGTGAAAATCATCTCTTTACCTATTACGGTTCATGAGATACACCTCGCTGACAGACTGACGGAAAGACGAACGGACGGATGGATAGACAGCGGAGGCTTTTTAGTAATAGGGTCCCATTTGGCATCCTTTGGATACGGGACCCTAAAAAATCCACCTACAGTATCATTCACTTTAAGCTACAACATTAAAGCGCGAATATAGTCCCTATTTAACATATAAAAGAACGTTATCCGAAGGGTAGTTTAGTGAGAACGTTGCTTACCTTCGAGTGGTGCTGTGAAAAGTTTGTGACGCGTTTTCATTCTACTTGCCATCTACGATAAGCAGACACATTTCATACATTTATAAACCATTTAATTTAATTTAATCCTTACAAACGAGCTGAGAGGAAACAAAACAAATCGAACAAAACGTTATGGAAAAGTGTCATTTTTCCCATAACCCCTTGGCAGTGCCAGCGACCGGAAACCAGATTTTTCATTTAATATAGGTTTTGGACTTTATGGGTCCAAATTCGCTGCCATTTTTTAAGACAGATGAGGGGATTAACTTAACATAATTTTGACTTAATCTGGGTCGATTACGCTGTGGACTAGAGTAAGAATTTCTCTTCAAATATTAGAATTTTAGTTTAGCTTTTAGTGAGTCATTCATCCCAATAAACTTAATGCAGGAGTCAATTATCCCTTTGCTGTTTAACTACACACGTTTGTGAAAAATGCAAATAAGTGTCAACTGTTAGAAACCGCGGTTCAATGCAATGGAGCCAGTCTCCCTCTCCAGCAAGATGGAGAGAGTCCCCGTACATATTAAAACTGCGCGTCGACTCGACACCGACAGAAATACAAACTTCATCTACATAAACATGGCGAAATTGAAAGAATTACGCGGGGGAGGCGACACAATTATGACAGGATATGAGTTGTTTCGACGACGGGAGGAAAACAGGCCATGGGTTTGTCTCCTTTTATGCAAAAATATGTGTTGCTGTTGAACACAGCAACAGAAAGGTAAAGCTATTCTCAAATACCCATACACACACCCTCTCACACAAACAAAGACACACATATAACTATCCTCCGACTTTAAACTTTTCACTTCACCAACGCGAATGCCATTTGGACATAACGTATCTCACGCCACATTTTTAAGATGATATCATGCTATCTAGTCTGCATCCTGTGTATAAATTTCAGTATGTAAGTAATCAATATATATTATACCTTGATATATGTATGTATCATAATGTATTTTATTAATTTTATTATACGTTAGTAGGTAGTTATTTAATTCTTTGTGCACTAGACGCCCTTGCTAGCAATAGATTTCATTGTCCCTGTCTAGGTTTGCTGAGAAATCTCTTTGTTACTTATCTTTAAAAAGAGATTTCTTAAGCTCGCCTTTGCGCATAACTGTTCATGTGTTTGTACTCATCAATTACCGTGCAATAAAGTATATTGAAATATTGAAATTATTTTGTTCACAGCAATAAAACCGAATCCCAGCGATAAATATTGAGTAGGTACCGTAAAGTCGGGTAACTTTGACTCAAAAAGTGCTATGCTAACGTTTGGACCCTGTTATTATTTCTTAACACAGTAATAGATAAATAAAATCATATGATTACTAAAAGTGATGAAATATATTTTACTTCTAAGCTTCAACAAATCCAGAAAAGATATTTTAATCCAAATTTGGGCTAAAGTAATCCAGTAGGATACTCTAGCCCAACAAAATATTTTAGCATTTAAAGAAACTTTTGCTATGTCTGGTTGGGGCATGATATCCTTAATAATGGCGTCACAGATAATAAACTAGCAACATTCGATAGAAAACATGTAAAAAACAAAACTAAAAATAAATGCAGTCTTCTATTTTTTGAGATCGATCATCGTATATAGGTAGATTTACAAAAAAATAATCCAAAAGTAAATTGAATCATCATTATTTAACAGTAAAAACACATTGTCTGCAGTTTCAATCATCTCAACATTAATCATAGCGAAATTACGATAAATGTTTCCATATTCTAATATTTTAGATTTAACAAAACACAATCTTTCTTTGACCGCAGAGGTTCAAAATATTCCATTTCATAAAAATAGTTTTTGATTGATTTTAATTCTGCAATACAATACTGAACGCTATTCCCATAAGGAAATCTCACTAATATAGTATCCGCTATGAAAACTTTGGTTATCACACAGAGTTTGAAGAGATCGTGAACGAATTTGAACTTCTTGTATCTAAGTGACATCAGAATCTGAATCAACAGTTCGATGCTGCTATCTGAACCCGAAACAGAACGTCGTCGTCGTGAAGGCTTTTTGGCAGATTTACCAGTAGACATCGAAGCTTCAACAGCTCCGATACAACCTACTCCCTAGAAGACGTGGAAGGCTTCAATACCTCTGATGTAAATTACGATGCCTCATAATGGGCGGCTAGTAGACAACTAATTGCTCAGAACTCTGTCTTGATCTGGAAGTTGTTGGAACACTTCAACCTTGTCATCAGCCAGATGCCAGCTTTTATAAATCCTGCAATTATTTTTGACTTTGAGTCCGTCAAATCATTGAGAGTGGCCTTCTATAACGCAGGGAGTCTTTAGGAAGTGTCGTACTGTTGTCGCCCCATTAAGATTCTTTCCATTTTTATATATAATAAGTCATTTAATATATAATTTTATCTTGAGTGGTTGAAACTAGACTAAATCAAGAGGCTGCGTTAAATGTGCTCTATTCGGTGGAAGACAGACAAACACAATGTATTTTTTTTCGCAGATGTTTAAAACGTTCACACTTATATGTGACGATAACTTATCTCCTATGAAGGTTTTCTTACCATCTTGTTTTTTCAAATACGGCACTATCAATCGTTACCGGTAATCGGAAACTGTGGGAACGTTCTCATGTCGTCCAAAGATGCTCTACTTTATATATAAAGTATGGTGGGATAGCTAGCTAAGTGGCTCTCGTGGAATTAATGACTTCTCTGGGTATTTATACTCTCGACGACATATTACCCTTTTCTTCCCCCAGTCAAAAGTTAGTCCAATCGTAGTAATGTATATTCTGAGCTGAGCTGAGCACACCAACTAAATGAGGCTTCAAATGTTCGATGAATTCATCGATGGACTTTCTGGCGACGGCAGCTCTGGCTTTCTTCACGAATATGTTATTTATTAGCGAATCTTATTGTCATTCTTTGTGTTTTAACCAATATTTACCTGGTTTGTTATTCTTAAATTTCTTGACTCTTCGACGATGGTGATTATCAAATCCCATTGTTACATAGGGAAACCAAATTCAGATAATGTGATAATATGTGCTACCCTCAGCTTCTGCGAATATTGTGGGGTAACCAGGTTATTTTCAGACTTTTTCTTGAGTTTCAGTTTAATCGTGCTTCTAGGGATTCGAAAATGAGCTTCAGCTTCTCTTTGCGTCATTCTCTTCGACCTTATTGCCTCCAAACACTTTGTCAAGTTGAGACGGAGTATAATCGACATATCTTCTATTACCTGGTCTTCTATCATAAATACTTCGCATATTAGTATTTCTCGACCTGTCAAACAATATGTATTTTTTTACAGGTAAATAAACAATGTTCATAGTATTAAATCATAGAATCATAAAACATTCAAAACCCACTGTTTCCCGAAAACATGGGTTTCCTTTTTATTTCGAATTCATGTAAAATCACTAAACTAACTTAAAATTGTTCGTGTTAGTCCTGACCGTAGGAGACATTACAAAATCAAAATCAAAAGTTCTTTATTACTGTAGATTCAAATATACTTAGCAAACATAATTTTTTGCTTCTTCTCTACATTGGACTACTGTGGGAGGAGGAGCGCGAAGAAACTCCCACAGATAGATTTTTTACCTTTTCCCAATCGTTGTCTAGGATTATGGAGCTCCGAACTTTTCAACGGTAGATATTTTTGAAATGTAAGCAAAAGACCAAAAAACGGGACCTTCCTTGTGCCCCCCAGTTCTCCTAGGGCTCACCTTAGAGGGCTCAGGACGTTTAGTATGTTTGTCTCCTAGCTAGTCTATACAAAGTTCAGAAGTCAAACTTTCTGGTTTCGACTTTTCCATCTATAATTGTTCGTTGCCTTACTTCTTAGTCTATGAGCTGAAGCGAGAATTCGACATCCGGAAAAAAAAAACGGGGAAGAAAACGACGTTGTGTGGATTTCTAACGCCTTCTTATATGTACATTCGCTTTAGTTATCTGTGGGCATGGTTATATAGTAGTAAGTATAGCAATGTTTCCGACAAGATGGCGCAAAAACCTGCCGAAATAAAGTAACAGATGATCTTCATTTAAATATTTTTGCGGGGGACAGCAGCGGCGGTTAGATCGAGAGCGGCCCGGTCCACAGGGGACGCTAAAACCAGTAGCCTAATTTTTTATTTCTGATATCAGTCGCAATGCCATTCCAATTTTAAATCAACCAATCACAAGAAAAAAAGGCTCGTCTAAACCAATGTTTATTATTAATTTAATATTACAAGACTCCAATGTCCGTCCGTCTGTCCGTTTGTCACCGGGCTTTACCGGATCAACGAAATAGGTAGAAGGCTGAAATTTGCACATAGGGTGTATTTCTATTGCCGCTATGATAACAAATAATAAAACATACGGGTTATAAGTAGTACGTAAAAGTAGTACTTATAGAAGAGATTATTTTCATATTTAGTTTAATTATTGCTCATTTGAATTATAATAAATAATGATTAGTTTTTTCTCATATTTGTTTTTTTTTCTGTAAATAAGTTACTTCATCAATTTCTATCCACTTCAGGTTTCAATGAGCAAAGAGTTTCGTTCATCTGAGTACATAGTTCAATACTTACATACTACATACACAAAACTGTTTTTCAATGTTTCTAAGTTCGGCCTTGAATGTAGTCCTACATGGTAATTAATATTATTATTAAGAGTTGATAAGAAATACTCCTACAAAATACTATCGTTTTACGTTTTTCCGTGTACAATTAATGTTATGGAACCCTTCGTGTGCGGGTCCGACGTCATACTCGCATTTGACGTTTTTTTTAATTTTTACTATTGTTTCGTTTGATGTGTGAATTACATAAAGTCATTTAAAGCGACAGTTCTTAATTTGAATTTGAAAACTCTGGATATGTCGAGACTACAGAAATAGGCTGCTGTGCCTATTTGAATGCACTCGTATTTAAGGCTTAGACAATTAGACAAAAAACATGGACTATATTTTCAAAATAAGCAATTAACAAACAAGCATTACGACACGTGTTTTCCTATGCGGGGTGACATACGCTACATTTAGCCAGTTATCCCATAGTCCCACCGGATCCGTCTCGCGTCGGTTGTCCCACTAAAAAAGACTTGTCACTACATGCTCAGTTAATGTCTTTATGATTGGAATGCTATAGTAGCTTATTATACTAACGATACTATTGTCAGTGCTTGTTAGTAATGACGTACATAATGCCGTCATAAGACGCAAACGTTAATGAACTACGGCCAATAAGTATACTTTGTTGTCTCTCCAAGTTTGGAGACAAGGCTGTCTCCATGCAACTTACTCAGTATCTAGAAGTCAACAAAATCATCCCTTGTTCGCAATCTGGGTTCCGGTAGTCCCGGAGCACTACCACGACTTCTATGGTTTTGATTCAGGCTCCATTGCCTGGTTTCAAAGCTACCTAGAAAACCGGACTCAGCGGGTGGAAGTTCGGAAAGGAGACGGTTCTGCCTTGTCCTCAGCCGATTCTCCAATCACAAGACGCGTCCCGCGAGGATCAATACTCGGCCCCATACTATTTATATTATATAGCGCAGATATTAAACACTGCTTAGAGAACTGCTCCTATCATCTATACGGAGATGACTTACAGGTATACTTATTCTTCAAACTAGACAAATCCTATTATGCTACTGAAAAGATCAATCAAGATTTCAATCGTATTGTCGCGTGGACCACTCAAAATTGTCTTATGCTAAACCCCAATAAATAAAAAATTATGGTCACAAAACAAATAAAAAATACAATTTCTCAGAAGCCTGACATCAAAATTATGGGAAAGAGCATCGAACGGGTTGATGAAATACTTAACTTGGGGTTGCTGATGGACAGTGCCCTCTTATTTGAAAACCATGTCGTTATTACAGTGCGTAACTGCTTCTAAAGATTAAAAATACTATACAAAATCAGACCATTCCTCAGTGTGGATCTTCGTGTGCAGGTGTGCAAATCCCTAGTGCAGTTAAAACTTACATGGATACGGTGTACGAAGCACGCCTTCTAAGCCGATCTGATCGCCTACTTTAGTGCATTCAGAACGTGTGCGCTAGGTTCTGCTTCAATGTGCTACCCCGCACTCATTTCACCCCCTATATTAATAAGTCCAATCTAAGATAGTGCTAGAAGAAATCTTCACTTCGCGACGCTATTGTTTGGAGTGGTAGTTACTTAGTACATTATGGTTATCCCAGGAGTCCAGAAGTAATATACCTGCGCGTCTGCACATAAATGTATATATTGTATGTCAAGCGTTTAGGGAAATTTGTTTAAAAAAGTCACCCCGTGTGCGCCACGAATGAGATGCAGGGCAGCCAATATTGCGGGATCAAAGAGGGGGAAAGGCGTATGAGACACTTAGCGAGGATATTAGTGCACTTCAGAGCATCTCCAGAACTGCGGCGACAGGCCAGTCCCTTGTCACGCCAACAGTAGTGGTATAATTGAGAACCTCTGTATCATATACTAGCCTATATCCTAAGCCTCTGCCCTAAATTGTTGCCAGTATTGGGTCGATGTGAGCCGGGCCTAGTGATGTACGTGTGTTTACCTTGCAATTTTACTTCACCCATCTTTTACACCTTGTATGAGATTACTACCTGAAGCTAAGACACTTAAAAAAACAATGCATAGAAGCAACAACAAATATTTATTAAAAAAACGAAACTATGCTAAAAGAAAAACAATTTATATCTAAATAATAAACACACATTAACTGTATATTTATTAAAAAACGAAACTATGCTAAAAGAAAAACAATTTATATCTAAATGATAAACACCCTGGAATTTAACACACATTAACTGTAACACGATTCCTCGATTTGTGATATAGGAAAAAAACTTATTATTAAGAATACACAAGTACCTACATTATTAAGTAGGAGGAAAAACATTACTGCCACGAGGGTTGTGTTGCACTGTACCACATCTGCATGAGACCTAAGGCGAAAGTATGATAAAAAAACTTAAAATACGAGTAACTGAAAATGTGAATCTTAATTTAACTTATCTAGACAACGTGCTTAGACATTGTTACGTAAAAAGAACATGGAAAATTATGGATATGTTTCAACTAATCTAAAAAACGGAAAAGTGTTTAGTTGCTGACTGGTGAACGGTTTACATATAAAACTAAAACTAATCCTAAACTAAGTTTATCTGTCGAAATGGTGGTTCCTATTCTAACATCAGTTGTTTCTTTACAATACTACCCCTAATCCATGGAAGGACATCGTCATTTGTGTGATCAGCGGATCTCGCTGGTGCTCGTGGTTCTTTGTGTGATCAGCGGATCTCGCTGGTGCTCGTGGTTCTGAAACAAAAATAAAATATAGTGAATGACATATCAAGAGTGGAATTACTTGCTAAATGTAAGGAAAAAGGCAGGAAAATAGTTTTTTTTTTAACAAATTTAGTGTTAATTATAGGTAGCCATTAGCAGTAGTTACGCATGTTGTGTGCAATATAAATTATTGTTAAGCTCCGGGTTGGGTTATATATAATCTTATAATACGTATTTATCTGATTTGACCTTCTAAAGCTAAAGGGGCACTGGGCTGAATGAATAAAGTGAAGGAAAATGATCTATTTAAGATTTGACCGCGCCACCGTTGAAATGAAGCTTTTCGTTCCAATGAATTTATTCATAAGGCCGAGAATTTCCAAAGGGACGGTTATAGTCGTTGAGGTTTCTTGATCCATTTTGTTCCGAACACAAATACTGCCGGATTAGAAAATGTAATGCAAAGATTAGCGACGTTTCACTCCATTTTTATAAAAATAATACAAAAATTGCACGTTATTTAAAAATTGAATACAAAGCAAAGATGGCCGTTACGAATACTATTACTACAAGCCGAAGTTAACTCAGAATCTCGCTCTGATGACGTCTAGCGTTCGTCACTGACCCGTCGAGGGCGAGAGCCAGCGATAGAGGGAGGAGACTCGCGGGTGCAAAGTTGACTTAGTGGCGTAGTACTAACCTCATTAAAATGCTTGTTGGCTTGTTATTAAAATGCTTGTTGGCTTGTCATTAAAATGCTTGTTGATTTGTTGGCGCTCATGCTGTCCTCCCCTCCTCGTGGAGCGGGGGCAGCGCGCCGGCCAGGGTGGCGGCAGCTGGGCGGCGTCGGCGACGGCGGCAGCGCGGCACCGGGCGCGGCGCGGCCTGTGCCGCAGCCCTAGGGAGGTAGACAAAAGTTTTATATAAATCTGCTGAATCAAATCGAAATGTATGGAGGTAGCACGGCCAAGTGCTTGTCGGACTTCGCACATTTAGGAAAAAATCTGTTTCATCAAGATATTGGTATTTCATAATAATAAAGAGTATCACCAAACATTAGGGCCATAGTTCAATGGGAGGATTCATTTCTCCGGTACAAAATTATATAAAAAAGCTGACTATGGTGGCTTCTTATTTCTTAATTTTCCAATATTTTTTTGGATAAAAATACAGTATTTATCCCGGTGCTCGGTTGCTCGGTGGGGTAGCCCTTTTTTTTTCGCGGCCCCCTTTGGCTCTTTGTTGGGAGTCCCCCTTTAAAACATTTAAATATTTTTTGATATTTATTATGGCTTTGGGCTACGAGATGTTTGTACTGTGGTTATTTGAAGAATGTAGCATTAACCGTTTGGCTGCAAGGACACGGACACGCGAGTGCAGCAATAGAACTCCGAATGGAACCTCCGGAACCCTAAAATGATTCAATCAATCAAAAAATCAAATCAATGCGGTGTCTTAATGAAAGTTACTCAGAATCTGTACTATATTAGAAAAGAAATACTACTTTATACATTTTTGTTAAATCCTGCATTTAAATAGTAAAAGCAGCAGCATACTGCTGAGTATAGGACCTCAAAGGGCACCATTAGTTGCGGTACTATTATATTGGAATACAATAGATCACAGCATGTGCCCCCTAATAGTGCAATGCCTTAGGTGGTTCAACTGAAGAACACATATACATAACGTCAGTATTTTTCCTATACGGGGTGGCAGAGGCACATTGTGCCCACGTTTTGACAGTGCAGGGAGTCTTGCGTGACAGGGGGCTAGCCTATCGCCACTGCTATGGAGATTGAAGGTTTCTGCACGTTATTTTCCATCACATGGTCAGCAATGGATTCGATCCCGCATCTCCTGCGAGAAAATCGATCATGAAACCACTAGACCACGGAGCTCTTAACTGAAGAAGTGAAGTTAAACTGTAAAACATTAAAGCCTCCATAGAAGAAAATAATTTGCACCACGTGTCAAATTATTTTCTTCGTATGTGTATGTGTCGTGGTTGAGCGCCACGTGGCGCAGGACTTCCTCCATTACAGTTTCAACGTCAGGTTGAACCACACAAGATATCGCAGTTATTTGGGGTTACAGGCAATCTAAGCTAAAATCTCGCTAATGTGATAGATAATGTACTACCAACTGTTGTAAGTAAGGCATATTTACGTAGGTATCGGAGAAATTGATGAGGGTAGATGAAAAAAATAGTTTACTTACCATGCTGCACAGGCCGCACAGTCTCGCGGAATCCTGGCTCACTGTAAAAGACACAAAAACATTAGTTTCGTTTTATCAAGGTACATATAAGGAAGGTATCGATCGCTTAGAGCTTTTGGCGACAAATTCACGGTACGTCATTTTGTTCCCTAGTTTTTTTCTGATCAATGAAAATGACACGGTGCCGCTTACCCGAGAAAACTAAACCTTAGGATAAAAGTCTGCAGCTCCGAAAACTCAAGAAGAGGGAATATCTCTGAAGGCACGTGGTGAGAATTCAAAATGGTGGACAAAGGGTACTTGATTTGAAATTATAATACTTACGTCCCGCGTCATCGCCCGAATGCGAGATGCGTATGCGCCGCCCAGGCTTTTATAGCTTCGGGATGGACGCGAGGTATCGGGCTGTGGCAAAACGATGTACATCACGTTTTAGATTTTATTGAGATCTAAAAGGGGTATAATCATAGAACCCTTAATTAGGGTCCCTTGACGTGTAATAAGAGCAAGGCAGTAACTTTTACTGAGACAGCAGTGGGCACAGTTGTGCCTCAATTATTGAAGTATCATAAAGAATTGATTTTCAGAAAAGGTCACATTGCTTCTATTATAGGTATTAAATACAACTCCAAGACCTAGACCCCCACGAGCATCAGTATGCTAGTCCGTCGGGTACCCACGCGGCCGTCCGTCGGGTGGAACATCAAGATGTTTCTGGGAAAGACTTTAATTGTACTGTAAGGCCGAATTGCACCAGACTTTTTAAAGGTGCTAATATAGTTTAAATACACCACGGCTATGTACTTCCCGTGAGTGTCTATGTAACTTAACCGTGTTGTACTGAAGTTGTGTTTAAACTATAGTGGCTGTGAAAAGTTTGGTGCAACTCGCCCTTAATAGACCTGCCATAGTAAAGTCAGGAAAAACGTGTTCACGATGAACTCATGATAAAAAAAACTTATTTAGAAGCGTTCTGAATAGTTTATTTTTACAATTTTTGATATAGCAAGGGTACGTGGTTGGGTTATAAGCGTGATTTTTCGCCTGCTTTGGGTGCGCCCGCGCATTGGTCGTGGGCCCGGCTTGCTCCCCGCGCCGCTTCCTCAGCTGTCTCTGTGTCCTGGTACCGGTTATGGTTCAGTCGTAAAACACAGAGCGTAATCGATGCGGATTCGAATCCGGTGTTGATTATATAGCAGTGAGATATATCATTTATCTTATTATTTGGACGTTCTAACGGCGATGGAAAACGTCGTGAGAAATCCTCTATATCTTCATAACCCCCTGTCACTTAGAACAGTGTTTTGAATAACGTCAGACTAAGGGCCTAGTCCAAGAAGTCCCGATAAAACCTATAGAACAGATATATCATAAAGGAGATGGCTAATCGGCTGCCTTAGCATTGTACAAAGACTTCTCACTAGCCCATAGCATTTCAATATTAATTTAAAAATGACATACTGCGTCTCTATTTGTGCTGTACTATTACATAGTAACTAATCTCTATGACTAAATATGCAATGTATGCAATGACGCATGCAAAACCGGTTATTTACGTTCATCAAATCAAGTTTGTGAAGAGGTACATAATATTGAAAGAGTTTTATTTTTGTACTTTTTGTACCCCGTTTTTAAATAATCTGTTATTTAAATACTCTGTAAGTAAATATACAATTTCTCATAAGGAGTTTTGCAATTTTATTTTCAGACTTGTGCAATTGCATAACATCAAATGCCGATATTCAGCCATCCAGAATTTTGTATCGCTAAGTAAATGCTTAAAAATCGCTGTGGCAGTCGGCCGTCCATCGATTTAGCCGCGTCCTATTATGTGTAAAATGACAGATTAATCTGTATCATAGAACTCATCGGGACTTCTTGATACAGGCCATTAACATGATAAATTACTTTATTGAGTTGCGGCCTTTTGTGTGCACACGTATTCCACTAAAACCACATGCTAAGCCACGTCGTACTACTTGAAACACTCCATGTAATTATAATAAAGTAATTCTGAAGTAAAAACTAGAATGCTTTGACTGAATTTATCACTGATTGATTAGTATATTTATTTGTTGTCGATTCGGTAAATCAAACCGCGTTTTTTCGTTAATTTATTTATCCTAACCTAACCTTACAGTTTTTTAACAATGATCATTTCGTCACGTGATTTCCGTAAGGTGTGGCAAAATCACAAATGTAGCAAAACATTGTTTGACTGTGGGCAAACCCATCGCAGCTGTTTTGTAGCTATCAATTATTAAACCATCATATCCAATCAGCATGGATACAGCCATTTCGATCCTTTTTTCCTGACAGTGGGTTAGCCCATCGCCGCAGCTATGGAATTGAAGGTTTCCTCACGATGTTGGTATTATAATTATCAAATCTAAGTTAATTACAGCCAGTACCGTCGACCCACCTACCCTCTTGATTGAATACCTCCTCGCCAAGTCGCTACACGTGCCAGCAAACCTCTCCATATACGTATAGGTATTATACGTAGCAGGCAATCTCAAGTACATAAAGAACGGCCATCTTCACAAAGCCAGTAGATGTTGCCAGCTCCGTAAATTTAATAATCCCCGTCTTTTCTGGCAAGACAAATGTCCCCCATTTCCCCCTTGCAAAAATACATAAAGGTTCCTGTGGAAAGCTATTTCTCCCAAGGGGCGTGGCCGGGCCGGTGGGCGGGGCAACCTACGCCCACCCGAGTGTGGGCGGAGCGTGGAAAATCTTTTTCTGAGATGAGATGAGTTCTGTTTTTGTCCAGGATTTCTTCTTTTTCTTTGTTTTATAAAAGGTTCAGTGGAGTTGAGAGGATTTTCTTGTTATGGTAATGCTGGATATTCCTGTTAGGTTGGACTGCTAATTGAAAGTTTGAATTGTTGGCGGTTCAGAGGACGCTTTTGGTAATGCTTGGAAATAAATAATATGAGACTCCAGTTTAGCTTAGATTTTTAAGGATTTATGTCGCTTAATGGATATGTTTTTAACAACAGGAATTGAAGCATTTATTTAAAACAATGTAATTTAAACTCCAGCATTTTTAAAAGACAGTTAGGTACTTAGGTATACGTATTAAAACAGTTTCAATTGATTTTATAATTCAGTAATCTTGCTTTTATTTCGGATTATAATTTAGTATTATAACCTAATTTGTGTTAAATATGTAACTAATAATTTAAACAAACTTATCATAAAATGGATGTTTACTATTACTAACCAGCTTTGGTTTTCTTGATATTTTAATTCTGAAGGTTGCTATTCTTTTAGGCGAATACTAACCAGCTGGACTGTTTAGAATTCCGTTCACGTTACCAGGAACAATTTTTATAGCTAAAAAATAATATGTAACGATATGGATAGCTATATTTCACGTAGGTCAAAACTCTAAGTTGCAGTTTGTATTTATTGGCTACTGTTTTTCTTGCTTTGTGTCTAAAACCTGAAAATACTTAAGTCAATTGAGAAAAAAGCTTTTTACTTCTACTTTAAATTTAACTTTGCTAAAACCAACAAAAATGCATTACAATGAAGAGAAAAAACAAAAAAGGCCTTCAATAAATTAACAAGACAGTTACTTTTGTGAACAAATGAGGGACCCAAACAAATGCTAATTTGAGGAGAACTAAACATTTTTCGGGACAATTTAGAACAAAACGCAATGCGAATGATGACAAAGAAAGGGGCACCCTCCTTCTATTTCGACATTTCTAAAAGTTAAACATAATCAACTTCATTTACTTACATATATATCAGTGATTTTGATTATACTCAATGTATGAAAATGTTCTGCAATGGGCAATAAGAAACAAACATAAACGCGCGTCGCCCGCCGACGTCCTGCTTTAGTAAGAGAGTAAGAGCCATTATTATATTTTAAACCAATGCAATGTCTACCATATTTAGCTCAGATATTTTTTATTATAACCGATAACTACTGAAAGCCACCGTCGCAGACATTTTGAGTCAATTAGCATTCACAAAAAGGCATTCCAAATTTCCTTGCAAGCACTCGCACTCCCTCCGCACATCTGCCGCCGTTTTCGAGTAATTTCCAAAAAAAACCAGAGGAAACGAAAAAAAGGAAACTCAACGGAAACGAGGAAAAGGACGATCCCCACCCAGACCCTGTTAGTTGTTTTAAAAAGAGACATATTTTATTTACTAAGTGGCTGTTTTAAATAAAAATGCGGTTTCCCGGCCCCGTTAAAAAGTAGAAATGGCACGAAATGTAACGAACCACGAGCACTTGCGAGATTTATGCCGCGTGTGTGGTCCCCTATCTTGTATTGTAGATACAGTTACTAAGACAAGACAAGGGAATTTATAGTTTAACTTAAATTGATTGTATACTTATTTTGTGTTTGAAAATACGATGCACAAATTACAGCTTTATGATAATTATATAATAATAAATGTAGCCCATTATTATTATCCACATCATGGGGACAGGCCTTTTTCATAATTAAAAATTCTTTATTTTCTGTTAATATTAACAAATGTTTTGCCTCTTCTCCACATTGGAGCACTGTGGGAGAAAATGGGCGAAGAAACTTCCTCAGTTTTTTTACCTGCAAGTAAGATTGAGCCATTCTCCACCACGCTGGCTCAGTGCGGGTTGATCGAGGGGTGTCGGGCTAGTGGCCACCCCGTGTGTCAGAACTTGTCAAGCTGCCCTATGGTATGGCTCTAATACTTCAGCTATTACATAGTTTTGGGCCGGGTTTTCATATACATTCTAATTTAACGACTGCCAATACAATTAAGATAGGCGAGGCTATCACTGTGCCACCACACCAGTGCCAGCACTGTGCCACCACACCAGTGCCAGCACACCAGTGCCAGCACACCAGTGCCAGCACACCAGTGCCAGCACACCTTGTGCTAAACTGTATGAAATAAACTATTCCACCTATATATAGGTTTGAGCTTTGTGATTCGTTCATGTTTAGTTTCCGCGAATATCTTTTTTTGTGTGCTATTAACCGACACTAGCTTGAAGGCGGAATAAGACTTTACTCGAGTAAACTTTGACAACTCCATATTATAAATTTGCATGGCGTTGTCAAAGGTTACTCGAGTAAAGTCTCATTCCGCCTTCTAGATAGTCGCAATAAGTATTCCACTGGTTGGCAAAGACCTCCCCATGTTGCAACCACAATTCCCTATCTTGAGCTACGACTGTCCATCCTGGCAGAAACTAACAGAGGTCGTCCCGCCATCTCCGCTTCGGCCTGCCCCTACGCCGCCGGAGACCATCTTGTGGTGCCTAATCAGTGAAGATGTTCGTCCACCAGTCTGGGTGCATGCAACTGACAGGGCCGGCCCAGTTCCTTTGTACCGGTCTGCCCACCTACGTCAGCAATGCCAGCCAGGGGGCGCAGCGTCGTGTTCCTGTCGTGATCCGTCCTCAAACATTTAAAATGCTGCATAGCTCGCTGGCAAACCTCGAGTTTGGACTTCTAATGTTCGGTCAGCGACCAAGTTTGAGCACCGTGGGTTAGGATAAGCAGGATACACATATCGACGAGTTCACGTTTTAATTTCATCATTACTCTTCATCAGATCCTTCATGGACCAGAAGCTCTTCCAGGTGTTTGAGACTCTTCTCTCAATTTTCATGTCTTGCATGTTTTCGAAGGACACTATCTGGCTCAAGAAGGTACACTCGGAGACATAATGTATTTCCTGTTCATCTACCATGGCCTTACGTTTGTTAATCTTGGTCATGGGGTCTTTGACCGATTCGATTCATCTTCAGTCCACCTCAAGGCTCACTGTGCTGAGTTTTTATAGAATTTGCTCGTGTTCGAGTGTCATTGGGGCAAATAGCACAATGTCGCCGGCGAAGCGAAGGTTGGTAATTCTTTGGAAATCAACTCAAAAAATAAATAACGCCACGAAATAGTATCCACGAAATATCTCCGATACACTTGAATGTTGGACTTTAAGTGTTACGACAAAAAATATTAAACAGCGTTTAACCTCAAAACAAACGTCAAATCTTATACATATTTGTTTTTAAACCAGTGTTGAACGGTAGTTTATTTTTTTGTGGTAAGGCCCAGGGAGTCGCGTAATAGTCTCATCGCCTATGCGTATCGTAATGGGAGAAAAGCGTAAAGTTGTTTTGCTATCTAATTTATTTCCTGCCTCTGCCGCCAAGACAAGGCGTGTAAACACATTTGTCTATGTTTGTTCTTGCCTACCCCAGTGCGCAATTACTACGGTAGCTCGTGATTTACCGACGGCCTGCGCCCGCGCACACTGTGCAAACATGCCCGGGCCATCATCACGAGTTGTACCAACACTCAGGGAATCAGGGATACAGGATGTTTGCTATAACTCAAACTGCAAACTTATAATGAAACAAAGCTAAATTAATGATGGTATGTACATACTACCTTTTGTATGCGCATTTCAGCTATAGACTCTTATATACTGTGCCGTGAAAGACAGAACGCGAGCTTGCCCTGAATGTCGCCACCTTGTATTCGGGTGTAACACAAAGATAACTTACACTTATATATCACGTCTACTTATGCGTTGCAAGAGCTGCTGGATTGAAGGATTGTTTATATTATACTCCAACGCAACATAACGTCATGATTTTTCAAATAATGGTGGCAGAGGCAAAATAGTCAGAAATATTTAGCCAATAGTTCCACTTACCAATTCACAAAGTCAAGATAAAGATATCGAGAAATATATTTTTTGGGGTTCCGTAACTTAAAAGGAAAAACCTCACTTCGTATCCGTCCGACCGTCCTTAACCTTAAAAAGCCTACCAAATTAAAATTATTATCAATAATTCAGGTCAGGTCAAAAGTTTATACCGCAGCTGGATTTGCTTGATACTCACAAGGGAATCAAAACTATAGGTTACATAAAGGATTTTAAATATTGTGCACTACCTACGCTTTCATGATACATTTTACAATCATGCCTTGGTTTTCTCGAAAAAATATCTTTTTATCGACAGGCTCGCCTTTGTACACATGTTTTCTCTCAATGTAACCTTTTAAATATCTGTGTGCAATAAAGACTTATAAATTATGAAATAGTTCCCGTTGACCTACAATCGTGAAATTTGGCAAGAATCAAGGCTGGTTTTTTATATCCTTGCCTGCACCAAACTTTCTTAATAGTACAAAACCCAGCACCCCATACAAGAATCACCGTGAGAACAGATCAATTCGTGCACGCGCTGCCGTCGCCTCCGGCCGCTCCAGCCCGACCTACCATTACCCACTCACTCATTACTCATTATCCGTGCACTGACTGGGCTGCCTGCCTTACTAGGCATGTTCTCCGCCAATTTCCAAGGTCTTTTCCTACTACAGAGGCCGAATGTGTTGAGAGCTCTGACTAAACTGGTCGTCTGCTAGTTTCGCGAGGCTCCTCGCCCAGTTAGCAAGTGCACGGCTGTTATCGAGTTACCCAGACATTACGTAGGTGATGCTGAAGTATCCCACCTCGGATGATGGCTGGCTACCGAGGTGGGTAATGACGGTTCTAGAATGTTCGGGTTATTTCCGTGGGACGAGAGGTCTTTCTATTACGGCAGCGACGGCTTTCAACAAGCAAGCGAAATCTACTTTTACAAGTTAAAAGCAGCTGATAGCTGAGTTTTCGTCAGATTTTGTGCCCTTTCTTAATGGGAAATAATCAGGTGACGGGAAAATAGTAGGTAGCTATTCGAAAAATTACTGCTTAGATTAAAGTTGATTGGATCTATGGTAGGTAGTAATAAATAACATCAAAAATTGATAATCATAAAAAATATGTTGGCTATTCACAGGTGTATGAACGTACGATGTAGGCTAAATCATAGTAAGTATAAAAGCTGAAGAAATATTTAAACATACACATCCATTTAAATACGAATTCTCGTTTATATGTATGCATGTCAACATTTATAAAATTAGCGATAGCTGTAATGTTAACCTAAGAAATAATTACAGACTAGTTGCGCCCCGGTTTAGACTCGCGAAGGTTAGCATTCTTTCAAGGGTCAGTGCATTCTCTACGCCAAATCGACACTTTTTTCCGATCTTAATTCAAATCTCAATGCTACATTCCTGCTTAATGTGAAATGTCAAGTGCATCATGAACAACAATATCTATAGGTGCCCTGACATTCAGTGCAATTAGACTAAGCACTAAGTAGAATTTACATATTTCCCATTAGTTGAAACATGGCGAAGGAAAAACGATATTGTTACTTGACAGTCTCACGAACGCCAGAGTAATACCTTGTGAATGAATATTTTCCTTTTGATAAACGACCTATGTGGTGCAGTGGTTGTGGCTTTGCCTACCATGCGAGAGGTCCTGGGTTCGATATCCGGCTGGTGGTAAAGAAAAAAAAAACAGGTCTTGGATGTTTATATGTGTGTGACGTCGCTGTTTCTGGTTCCCACGATACAGGGTATCCTAGTGTGGGGCCTGAATGCCTGTATGTAAATGTTTATGTTTATGTTTATGAAAATAATAAAAAGTGTTTCATGTTGAACGTTTTTGTCAGTTATATCGACTGCATCGATTACAAAAATATAAAAAAACTAACAGAGAAGTTTTGATTAGAATAATTAAAACTCTGTATTATTCACTAACTCAAATCTACCGATTGTGGAACAGTGACAGGTTTTATATTCTATTTATATTCTCTAGGTATTGGAATACTGAATAAAGGCCTCTGCCACTCCATATGAAAAAAGGCGTGTGTGTAGAAATATTTATTTTGTTTTTATGAAGATAAGGCCAACATTTGAAATCAATATGTTACGATCTAATCGATCGTCGATCGATGAACTATTGATTCGTTTTGACGGTTCTTAAAAGTATGTATTAAAATAAGGCTTCTCAGTCAAATACTGTACTATGCCTAAACATATACTTTTGTGCTAAATATTAGATGTAATATTTTTCACTATCCCGAGGTGTTACCTCACCGTGCAGTCATCAAGTTGGCAGTGGCAAATGGACCCGCACTGCAGTGGCGATGGGCGTGGCCCCAAACGCAACTCTTTCTACCAAGTACAAGGCAGGAGTCAAGCCGAACATATAAGTCGCCACTTAAAGAAATGAGTGGACGTCACGGCATTCCATAATTATGAAGTAAGACCTTGTTAAGTTTCAGATTTGACTGAGATTAAATGTAGGTGGTGCGCGGCGATTAGTTCACTGTCGGCAAATTGAAAAATACATTGAGCCTTTATTTGCGCAAGGGGACTAGCTCATCGGTGGTAAGGAGATCCCGAAAGCTCTGAACCGAACAGACATTGAGGTATGCGAATATTGTCATCGAAATCACGATTAAAATAATCCGGATTTCAAAGTAACACTATCATGATAAATGGTGTCAATCATTAAATTAATTAAGGAACTAATTAAGCTTGGGAATCAGGAGCTTAAAGTCCGGCGTTGATATATCGAATCGTCACTAAAAAATCTTTTTTTTTATAAATACAGGCACAGACATTGCTCCTGTCCCCACACTAGGATATCCTGTGTCATGGAAACCAGAAACAGCTCCTTCACACACATATAAATATCCAAGACCAAAACAAGAGTTTTTTTTTCTTTCTCTCCAGCCTCCTATTTGAGAGGCAGAGATTTCGTTATGTGTGCGTGGATGTGGTATGTGAGCGTGGGTGTGGGATCTTTATGATCTTGTAGTGAACTATATAATCATAAAGATCCCAAAGCTTGAAAGCTAACTGGTTCACGTAGGTTCACGAATCACACATCACATTTCCATAACCAAAACCCTCTCACATGATCCCATTTTCCAGCTAAAATCTATCCTCTTGAATTATCGGATGCTGCCTGCGATGAGCACATCTCCTGGCATGATGGGTACCCAAATGTGTGCAGCGACAGTTCTGTACACTGCTACTACGGTGCTCTTGCATGTGGATAATAAACTGAAAAATACCCAATAAGGCCCCCTGACTGACGATTAGTTTCGAATGTACCCGTCGGTCATGTAATGTAATTCGTGTTTTAGTTATTGTTAATTAATTGACATTTTGGGAATATGCTTGTTAATTATGATAGTTAGAGTTTACCTACATAAGTCATCTATTTAGCTCCAGACTAGTCTGCTATGTGTAAGTGGGCCTTAGCTTAAAAATAAATAAAGGTCGACTCGCTTATTTTTACAATAAAAAACTTACGGCTATGTTTTTTTAGATAGATGTGAAGTTCACAGCTACTTGACAGTGGAATTTGGAAACCTATGTTCTTTTTGAGTGTCAGCATATTCAACAGAAAACTGCAATAAGTAATAAAATAAACATCGACGCATCGACGTCTACAAACTTTTGAAGTGAAGAACTTCTTTAGACATGATTTGAAAATCGAAAAGTGGATGAGAATGAGGGGTGGCAAGCAAAGGCCAAGCAAAAGTGGTGCCAACTTTTATTTTGGCCATCAACCAAACCATGAAATATCGATTCTAGACTATGTAACAAACAAAACATAGAATGAAATGTATACCCGAAAACTCAGTGCAATTATTTTTAAAACTTGACGTCCTAAATTGTATTTGACTTAAGTATGGGGTTAGGATGACTTAATCTATAGATATAGGTTTCATGCGTGGGTATTTTTGTTGTAAACTAGTGTAATTCATTAATTCGTTTATCATTTTTGCTAACAGTACATTGTACGAGGCCATTCACATCAACAAAGACTAATATAGCTGTACATACGTCAAATATCTTTGTTTACTCCTAAGAGCTACATCGCGAGGAAATTAACTGGCCCGCCCATCGGCTTAAGTGGGTTATCGTGGGCGTAGCGGTCTCTGCCACCCCAAATGGACACAGCGTGATGGTATGTTCTTCAACGACCTTTCCACGATCGAAATACATAACAAAACTTCTACTTCTTCTTACAACTCAAATGCAGAAACAGCCTATCAGTACAACACGAAACCTATGTACTGACACCTCTGTATGCATCAGCGCGGAAAATGACATGTCAGTCACGCCGGCTCTCGACGTCGCCTCTCCGAGTTCATTTACAACAAATTTCATGTGTGACTTCGTCGTCGGTGCAAATATTCGCGGAGCTCTGAAGAGGTCGCGGATTTGAATGTGGAAATGCGGTTGCCAGGATGGGTTGTGATGCCTGTCTGGCTGGGATGGGTATATAAACAGCTGCCATAACGAATAAACGAATAAAGAAAGAAGGAAAAATCGATTATTATACGTTTATAACAATCGATTTTTAGGGTTCCGTACCCGAAGGGTTCCAAACGGGACCCTATTACTAAGACTTCGCTGTCCGTCCGTCCGTCCGTCTGTCACCAGGCTGTATCTCAAGAACCTAGCTAGCTAGAGAGTTGAAATTTTCACAGATTATGTATTTCTGTTGCCGCTATAACAATAAATACTAAAAAACAGGATAAAAGAAATATTTAAGGGGGCTCCCATACAACAATTCTTTCAATACCACATACAAACTTATGGATGCACCTGGTTACGTACATGGAGTGTGAAAGTAACCGCACCAATAACTTTGTAAACAATATTTTGCTGTGTAAAATCCAAACTATTCACTCCACACCATCGCTTCCATTGAATGGTGGTACGGAACCTTTCGTGCGCGATTTAGACTCGCACTTGACCGGTTTTTCTTTCTTTCTTTCACGTATGGAAGTTGTGACGTAAAGCATCATAACTGACGTTTAACGGTCTCGGTTGTAATTTAGATCGGTATAGTGTGATAAGGTTGGAGCTACTGCATCGTAATCGCCGACATTTAAAACATTGGCTTAATACCCTTGTATTAGGTACAAACTTTACTTACTTTATACTTCATTGCACATAAACAAAAAAGAAAAACATGTACAAAGACGGGCTTATCTCTAACAAGAGATTTATTCCAGCAACCTATACCTCTAAATAACCTATCTCAGTCACGGCGAAAACAATCCTAAAGATCCAATTCAAAACCTAGTTTTTATACTATCTACCTGGCTATCTGAATAAGATACAACATTTAACTACTATACTGGCAACACAACGTATGGTTGCTTCAATAACA
Source organism: Argyresthia goedartella (assembly GCA_949825045.1). NCBI lineage: Eukaryota > Metazoa > Arthropoda > Insecta > Lepidoptera > Argyresthiidae > Argyresthia > Argyresthia goedartella. The sequence continues at coordinate 12,953,397 of OX463815.1, forward strand.
TAGTGATGTTATTGAAGCAACCATAACTAGTGACTAGTGAGTCCCCACCCATATCCGATCGATCAATCAGAAATCAGCTTATCCAATAAAGAAGGCTATAGTATGCGCATCCAATCTGCCAGTACCATCCAAACAACAGCGACACACGCCGCTTGGTGGCGCTACTTACTTCCGACAAGATCCAAGATGGCTGCCGCAAGTCCGGTAAAACTGTCGCCAACACTTCCTTGCGCACCACAAAACTGCATTCCCATTCACACCAACTTGCAACCACCTCATTAGCATAGCTATGCACTTGTTGTATCATTATCACAGCACTTCTCACTTTAGCACAAGGAGTTCGGTCCAAGTAGGTCGCTTAAACTCCCCCGTCCACTGCAACCATGTCGAAGATATGCGGATGGTTTCCCGCCCAATCAATTTCCACATGACTAATTACAATAACGGAGCTATGTCTTCCTCGACAGCAAACCGTCGAATGAAAACCTCGAGCATGTTGTTACTGAATTTTATACCAAACCAGGCAGCAGAGCCTCCAAGTTTGCCTCCTTCAAATTCGTTATGCATACAGCACCAAGGGCTGTTGAATACCGTTCCCCGTTTATTTATGAACAGGCAAACTTCTGATGGTGGTGGGACGATATACAATATAGGCGAGCCGCCCTGCTGCCCGTCGAATGGCTGGTGGTCTGCCGCCGACAATGCATGGACCCAAAGCCCTTTTTATACATTCTACTTCGAAGCCTGTAGCTCATCTGCAAGTCGTATTATGGACCTAATTATCAAGTTGATCGGGGGCGCCGCGGCTGCGCACTGCCTTACCTCCTCATTTATCCAGAAACGGAGCAAAATTTTGCTATAAACTTACCATCCAGTTGTTGTTGCTGGGAATGCAACTCGAAAAATCATATTTACATTTACCTGCGAAGCAAAACGCGGGCTTAAAGTTGCTCTGGAGCCTGACTCTGCGGGTGTAGGTACCGACTTAGCAATGGTAAGAAGCGTTCAGTTATTCCGCCCCGCCCCCCGCCCGACACCCCTATCACAAAGTATAATGCTATCGTCGCCGTCGTTATTATGGGAGATGTCATAAATATTTCATAGAGGCTGCGAGAGGGCAATAATGACCAGTGGAGGCGGCGCGGTGTCTGACCTAGCGTCATTACTGCGCAGCTTGGCCGGGCCACTTCAGCGCTTGAGGTGCTTCTGTCCATGAACTATGGGTAGGAAGTTGGTCTGTCAACTAAAATTGCCACCTATGTAGATGATCCTGATAATATTGTTGGTTTTAGCAAACAATGTTGCTGGATGTTGGTTTATGTTTACCCACGATGGACCGTCGGAACGGAACGGTTTTGTTTGAAAACTACTGGACCGATTTCGATGCGGTTTTTTGCATCTAAGGGTTATCTTTTACTGTTGTAGACAGTTGCTTTGTAGGAACCGTCAAAACGCTTAATTAGTTAATTATGCGTATGAATTGCTTATTTTGTACACTGGGTGACTTTTAATTAGCTGACTATGTTTTGTATACTGGGTGACTTTTAATTAGCTGACTATATTTTGTATACTGGGTGACTTTTAATTAGCTGACTATATTTTGTATACAGGGTGACTTTTAATTAGCTGGCTATATTTTGTATACTGGGTGACTTTTAATTAGCTGACTATATTTTGTATACTGGGTGACTTTTAATTAGCTGACTATATTTTGTATACTTGGTGACTTTTAATTAGCTGACTATATTTTGTATACTGGGTGACTTTTAATTAGCTGACTATATTTTGTATACTGGGTGACTTTTAATTAGCTGACTATATTTTGTATACAGGGTGACTTTTAATTAGCTGACTATATTTTGTATACTGGGTGACTTTTAATTAGCTGACTATATTTTGTATACAGGGTGACTTTTAATTAGCTGACTATATTTTGGGGAATGATGGTAGCCATCATTATGAACAACTTTCCCAAGGCACATATGATCGCAAATGAATTATTATTTATTGATCCTCAGTACGAGCGCAAATGCAGAATACTTCGAGTATTTGGGTAAATGAATTATATTTTTTAATGAGTCTGAAATTAAGATAATCCATTTAAATAACAAAAATCTGAATAAAACATATGGTCCAGTTTAAAATACACTTCCACCTCGCATATAACTTCTGAATGAATTATTTGCTGGAAACTTCACTTTTCGCTTGATGCAGTCCGTAAAGGATTTTCTTTTTCGGTTTAAAACCCATTCCCTTTCAATCAAAACTTTCTAGATCATATTCCGCCAATGCACAGTGAGTTCTGCTACTCGAGCACGACGATCCTGCTTAATTATGACGATTTTCTTCAGAACCCTGTTCTCTGCGCCAATTGTTATGCAGGGAGGGCCGGTCTTCTTCCAACAGTATTTTTTGTTGTTTGTAATACTGGATGATATACCTTAGTAGTAACAGTTCTTTGGATATTTGGTATGTTGACTTCCTTTTAATGGTAAAAAATATGAATTTTTGGATCTTTTCAGAGATTGGTTTACACCTACCAGTGTCTGAAAAATAGTTACCACAAATCAGTTTCGTTTTCCTGTTTTCGTTTTCCATCTGTCAGGAAACTGATGGCAGGTTTTATTTAAATTCAAATATTGAACAAAATCCCTTATCTACGTCCAGTTTCTCACTTTAACTGAGATTTAACTCAACATAAGCGAACTTTTTTGCATCGATTAGGAACTACATAAATGAACTATTTTGCTTGCACAGGACACCATTTAATCGAGAATTGTAGAAGTACCAAAAGATTTTAATATAACATGACAACGTTTCAATAAAGTAGAATAAAAAGGAATACTGTGAGTATTTTTAAGTAAGAGTAAGTATTTCTCATAAGCAATAATAACAAAAGATTTGGGTTCGAAAAATCTTGTCTGTCAATGTATTCGGCATTTGGGCTCTTACATTGATCTGATCAGCGTATTACAAAATACTATAAAGACACATTTTTTTTTCGTTGGCTACCATGAGTTTCTAGTTATAATGGAATGTTATTCTTAATCATGTCTCAAAATTTTATTTTTAAATTTGCCTTTAATAAATGTCATTTTGTATATCTCCTATATGCCAATGGAATACGGATAAGGGCAATTTTGATTATTGCTTTTTCACAGTTTTATACAGCTCTTTAGGTAAAGAACAGGGAATATCTGCCGCAAGCTATAGCTTAGGAAGAAATATTGTTTGGAGAATAAGTGATGATGTGGTATGATGTGATGAGATGAGTGACGTGAGCTTGTAGATTTGGTGAGTAGGTAAGGTAGGTACTTATATCAAGGTACAAAATCAACAACCTGTAAACTCCATCACAACAAATGTAAACGGTTTTTTTGTTTCATAATGAATTACTGAACACAGATAAATAAAACAAGTCACATAATAAGAAAACTTGCTCGTGAAAATCTCTTCACCAAAGTTCTAGAAGGCTATTTTAAAAGGGATTTTTAGTGCGTCGACACTGAAAATCTGTCACGACCTAGTGGAGTCAATGGGCTCGATGGCGACGGGTCAGGGACTGTCAGGGTGGAAGGTGGAAGTGCAGGGTAGAAGGTGGAAGTTCAGGGTGGAAGGTGGAAGGTGGAAGCTAATTACCGCTCGGACACTCGCCCTTTGAGCAACGTAATCAAAGGATGCCGGCTTGATCGGCTGGGGGTGACTTACGAGCGATTTGAACAAGTAACAGTGTCGACGGAGCGGACCGTCTATTGGTGATGGAGAACATCGTGAGGAAACCTTCATATCACCATAGCGGACGACCTCTGTGGTGCTGTGGTTGTGGCTCTGCCACCAAGGCGAGAGGTCCCGGGTTCGATCCCCGGCAGGAAAAAAGGAAAGGTTTTGGATGTTTATATATGTGTGACGCCGCTGTTTCTAGTTTTCACGATACAGGGTATATATATAACCACTTTTCCGCTTGAAATTACCAAATTTCTCCCAAAACCTCTGGCCACTAACGAGGCCCGAGGATAGGTTAGAAAACTTATGTAGATACTGGCAGTGTCTCATAAACATAAGCCCGTCGCTGGAGCGTCCGACCCGCTCCTAAGTCCGCACCGTTCCGCCAGCACCGATCTCCTTTGACGACAGAAAACTTGTTAGAATCCGTATTAAAATTCAAAAACGACGTGCGCACCTCGCCCGGCCCGAGAACATTATTCCACGGATTTGAATAATCATTCAGCTTTAGTCCCTGCTCACACCCACCGCACTAATGTATGCGTGAAGATTGCAAAGCGGCGACGCTCAAACTCAAACTTTTCTAATGTGATTTTTGGACGGCCGCTGTCTAAATATGCCCAGGACCCTAATTCTGCTGGCAAAGTGGCAGTTCAGTGACGATGAAGCGACGACGGCGACGGTACTCTTAGATATCATCTAATTGGTGTTAGGGTAATCTGGTATGATGGGAATTAATGGTAATGTACTATTGGGGGTACAGAGACGATCCTTTCTGCTCCTGCTGAGCTATTCAGAGAGCATGGCCTTCCTCACAGACGACTATCCTCTACGGTCGATCGAGGGCGGACTGCAAAACGTCCACTCCGCTGATGAAGAGGCTGTTCAATGGCTGCTCCTTCCGCCTTCATGACGTAACCCCTAGCTACCAAAAGCTTATTAATAATGGTAGATATTAAGGTAATTTATAATTATAAACATTAACATTGACATACCGGCACAAACATTGCTCCTGGCCACACACTAGGATACCATATGTAGTGGGAACCAGAAACCGCGACGTCACACATAAACATCCAAGCCCTAGGGATTCTTTTTCCGCAACCCCAGCCGGGGATCGAACCCGGGACCTCTCGCTTGGTAGTGAGGGCCACAACCGCAGCGCCACAGAGGTCATGGTATGAATTACTTATTCATCATAGGGGCATGTATTACAGAAATGTTAAGAAATAAACACCTAAAGTAAGGCACCATTGTCACATCACTACCAGCGAGCCGTCATTTTGCTAAAGTAGGCGCAGTTTGGAAGAACGAAGGTATAACACGGTCACATTTTCTGTGCTCTTCTCGGGGATGCTTCAACATGAGAGCGCCGTAATGACGTCACACAACTGGGAACACAGATATCCTGACCGTGTTAGAAGTATGTTTCTGCTGGGACTGGACCGAAATTGAGTTTTGCTGTTACTCGCAAAACGTGGAGTTTATTTAGAATTTTGCTTTGAGATTTTGTGGAAATGTCTCGAAGCTTATTTATAAGTTACTCAATTTACGCAAGTTGCAAAAGCTTGATGCTTCGCTTGAGTTGATAGCAACTTAGGTACTGGTACTGGATAGGATATGTTTCAGTTTCACGATGGAAATTTCTATAATGTACCACACGTAGCAGTCACACGGAGACCTTATGACACTACATAGGTGAGCTTATCTCCTAAAACAGAATTCTTCGAGAAAACCATCGTTAGATAGGAAAAGTAGATAGTTCAGCGGCGGGCAACTCTTCTCATAAGTATATTTTATTTTCACGGGGTCTTGGATATACACTTATTTTTTTGTGGAAAGCTCTGTAGTTTGGCGGGTTCGGTACACTCGCTTCTCACGCAGGCTTCTCCAACAAAGTTCAATAAATGGTCATCTGGTCAGTGGTAGACTGAAAACCAGCGTCACAGGCCTTCCTGTGACATATGCTGAGTCTGAGCCCTTTTGCTGTCGCAAATGTGCACATGGTAGTGAAACCATGCACAACTTTATGTGGGTATCTATAAGAAATCTAGCAACGGTATGAATGTATATTTTTTTTGTCTGAAGTTGTTTAATTGTTTTGACTTCTATATTTCTTTTATATGTATGTGATTTTGCTGATACAGTAAATATATGGATATTCCATTCTATATGACTCGACTCGTTCATTTAGATTTAATTTAATTTTCTGTAATTATTCACCGTTTTAATTGGTCTCAATAGCTTAAATGTTGCGTGTTCGTGCTGGGAAAAAGAGCTTCCTGGCATGATTATTAGGTTAAATTATATCTCATTATCTATTATAGTGCGATTTTAGATGTCAATAGTAACTTCCATTAAGTAAATTTGTTTTCATGACTACTTTGTACCTAAATTAAAAAGTGAAAATCCGCCTTCGTCGTGCTGTGCAGCATCACACTGGAATCCGGTGCTCACCATGACCAATGAGATAAGTAATCCGGTGCTCACCATGACCAATGAGATAAGTAATCCGGTGCTCACCATGACCAATGAGATAAGTAATCCGGTGCTCACCATGACCAATGAGATAAGTAATCCGGTGCTCACCATGACCAATGAGATAAGTAATCCGGTGCTCACCATGACCAATGAGATAAGTAATCCGGTGCTCACCATGACCAATGAGATAAGTAATCCGGTGCTCACCATGACCAATGAGATAAGTAATCCGGTGCTCACCATGACCAATGAGATAAGTAATCCGGTGCTCACCATGACCAATGAGATAAGTAATCCGGTGCTCACCATGACCAATGAGATAAGTAATCCGGTGCTCACCATGACCAATGAGATAAGTAATCCGGTGCTTACCATGACCAATGAGATAAGTAATCCGGTGCTTACCATGACCAATGAGATAAGTAATCCGGTGCTCACCATGACCAATGAGATAAGTAATCCGGTGCTTACCATGACCAATGAGATAAGTAATCCGGTGCTCACCATGACCAATGAGATAAGTAATCCGGTGCTTACCATGACCAATGAGATAAGTAATCCGGTGCTTACCATGACCAATGAGATAAGTAATCCGGTGCTTACCATGACCAATGAGATAAGTAATCCGGTGCTCACCATGACCAATGAGATAAGTAATCCGGTGCTCACCATGACCAATGAGATAAGTAATTCGGTGCTCACCATGACCAATGAGATAAGTAATCCGGTGCTTACCATGACCAATGAGATAAGTAATCCGGTGCTCACCATGACCAATGAGATAAGTAATCCGGTGCTTACCATGACCAATGAGATAAGTAGTCCGGTGCTCACCATGACCAATGAGATAAGTAATCCGGTGCTCACCATGACCAATGAGATAAGTCATTTATACGGACGTTCTAAAGGTGATAGAAAATCGTGAGGAAATAAACCTTCAATCTCCATAGCTGCGGCGATGGGCTAGCCCCCTGTCGCGCAAAATGGGCGAATAACTGCCTAAACAGGGGCACAATTGTACCTCTGCCAACCCGTATGGGAAAAACCGTGACGCTGTCTGTGTGTGTATATAGTTATCATGAATCTAGAAATGCAGTAGTACTCGTGCATATATAAAATGTTACTGGTAGTTGCAATGTTACGCAACTGTTCCTGGGGAACTCAGTATGGGTAAGGAAGTGACGGTATTTACGTATCTAATGCTATGAATTCACTACCTACATTTGCAACAAACAACGAGATGAAATTTCCGTTCACTGAACTGAAATTAATGATCTTCAAAACATTTGCCACATCTTAACTGCATCGTCCCCAATCTGTTGACCAAATATAGCTCTTATCTCTGCAACGATAAAAACCATTACAATAATACTTAAGTAGATAACGTTTCCAAGTGGTTCTTCTCAGTTAAGTAATAAAAATGTTAATGTTGTTAAAACAAATAGCGAGTAATGTATGCGTGGGGTGGAAGTACGGAGGAGGCCTTCGTCTGTAGCCTCTTCTGTTTAATGGATGTGTTTATAAGAAAACTGCAGATAGAATTATAGGAAGTGAGTCGGAAATGGAGCACGTTTTATCAACGTTAGACGGAAATAATAATAATAATAATACCTTGGACACTATTGACACACATTGATCTAACCCCAAACAGGATTCCCTGTATCTTGGGTACTAGACAACGTGACACATACTTATTTAGATAAATATTATACTTAGATAGATAAACCATGACTAACTACCATGTCTAGGGTACAAACATCCGTTCTCGTCAAACAAATATTTGCCCCCGCCGGGACTCGAACCCGGGACCCTTGGCTTCGCAGGCAGGGTCACTGCCGACTCGGCCATTCGGATCGTTACTTTTTCCTATTCGGGGGAGGAGAGGCCCGTTTAGGCAGTTTTCCAACACTTCATTTGGTGTGACATGGGCTAAACTCGCACTACTAATCTTGTAGATTTTTTTGTAAACAAAGGTATGTTTCCATACGAGGCCAGTACATAACCTTTGAATTTTATTTTTATATCATTATGCTACGAGATTGGAACGTGGACGAGATATGAATGTGGACGAGATGGAAATGTGAACGATATGGGAATGTGGATGAAATGGGAATGTCAACGAGATGAGAATGTGGACGAAATGGGAATGTGGACAATGTGAATCTGAAGGTTTTTTTGTACTATCCCGCGACATTAAGTCTGTTTACATAAAATCTACAAGATAAGTAATGCGAATATAGATAGATGGATAAGATTGTAAAGTATTTTTTTAGGATATTTTCCATCGCCGACAGACCGTCTTTTACATAGGTAGCTCATCAAGGTCAACACCGAAATACAAACTCGCATCTCCAATGAACCACTAGAATACTGACGCCTCAAATAAAGTTACTACTCTCACCTCAAATATTCCCAAAAACGGACATTACAAGCCATTATTGACTGGATATCGGCACACGTGAAGAAATAAAGAAAAGAAGCCCCAAAGTATACCATCAATAGCCCGTTGATGAGATACAGTAGCGAGCGATTACCGTCCGACGATGGCTGCCGGCCCCTGCCTGCGCCTGTCGATCGTGGCGGGTGAGAGATGATTGATGATGGGGAGAGATGATAGGTAGGTAGGTACTAGGTGTGGTACTTAGGTAGGTAGGATAAGGAAAAGTAAATGACGTAGGTCCAACCTGGACAAGAAAAGTTCCTTGAATGTACATAATTACTCTCTGCAAAGACTTCCCTGGAACCTATATACCTAGTCGGTCCTTAAGTTCTGTCACAAGGTTTTTGATAGATAAAACTCAGCAATAAAATTTTTCTTATTCATATTATACATGATTAAAAAGCTTATTTTATACGAATCAAATTGCAAAACAATAAATTTTGTACGATTATCGCAATATGACAAAAAACCTTATAACTTGAGACAATCGCGAACCCAAAACACGCCGCAACTGGCAAAATACCACTTACCACAAATTTTATAAAAAAACAGTGTTCCAGATAACCAACAAGGTTTTTTTTATTTATTCTGAAACCTCGATTTTAGACCATGCTTAACAACTAGCATTTGATTTTCTGTTAGCTTTCAGTTCCCAAAGAGAACTTTACGTACTTTTTACGTTTTCAGAAAAACGTATAAAAATTATCTTGTGGGCAACAAGTACACTACGTAAAATGTGAATATGAAAATTAGTTTTAACCAGACTTAGTTATCTTATGCTTCAAAATGAACGTAACGGGTTCAGGGAGGGTTCTGACTAAAATCTCACGTAAGTTTGAAAGGTTTTAAGAGTCATGGAAAAAAGATAAAGTGAATCACGTCCGTATTTTTTGATTGGGTAAAAAGTGCAAAATCTCTGAAGAAACTAGCATTTGTGTAATATGGCTTTAAGCATTTAAATCCAATAATCGTTCTAATTTATCAGTATTTAATGAGCTATCAACCATATATAGTATTAAATAAAATAAAACTTGGTAAAATAAATAAATAATATAAATAATAAAATAAATAAAATATTGGGTAGGAAGTTGGTCTGTCAACTAAAATTGCCACCTATGTAGATGATCCTGATAATATTGTTGGTTTTAGCAAACAATGTTGCTGGATGTTGGTTTATGTTTACCCACGATGGACCGTCGGAACGGAACGGTTTTGTTTGAAAACTACTGGACCGATTTCGATGCGGTTTTTTGCATCTAAGGGTTATCTTTTACTGTTGTAGACAGTTGCTTTGTAGGAACCGTCAAAACGCTTAATTAGTTAATTATGCGTATGAATTGCTTATTTTGTACACTGGGTGACTTTTAATTAGCTGACTATGTTTTGTATACTGGGTGACTTTTAATTAGCTGACTATATTTTGTATACTGGGTGACTTTTAATTAGCTGACTATATTTTGTATACAGGGTGACTTTTAATTAGCTGGCTATATTTTGTATACTGGGTGACTTTTAATTAGCTGACTATATTTTGTATACTGGGTGACTTTTAATTAGCTGACTATATTTTGTATACTTGGTGACTTTTAATTAGCTGACTATATTTTGTATACTGGGTGACTTTTAATTAGCTGACTATATTTTGTATACTGGGTGACTTTTAATTAGCTGACTATATTTTGTATACAGGGTGACTTTTAATTAGCTGACTATATTTTGTATACTGGGTGACTTTTAATTAGCTGACTATATTTTGTATACAGGGTGACTTTTAATTAGCTGACTATATTTTGGGGAATGATGGTAGCCATCATTATGAACAACTTTCCCAAGGCACATATGATCGCAAATGAATTATTATTTATTGATCCTCAGTACGAGCGCAAATGCAGAATACTTCGAGTATTTGGGTAAATGAATTATATTTTTTAATGAGTCTGAAATTAAGATAATCCATTTAAATAACAAAAATCTGAATAAAACATATGGTCCAGTTTAAAATACACTTCCACCTCGCATATAACTTCTGAATGAATTATTTGCTGGAAACTTCACTTTTCGCTTGATGCAGTCCGTAAAGGATTTTCTTTTTCGGTTTAAAACCCATTCCCTTTCAATCAAAACTTTCTAGATCATATTCCGCCAATGCACAGTGAGTTCTGCTACTCGAGCACGACGATCCTGCTTAATTATGACGATTTTCTTCAGAACCCTGTTCTCTGCGCCAATTGTTATGCAGGGAGGGCCGGTCTTCTTCCAACAGTATTTTTTGTTGTTTGTAATACTGGATGATATACCTTAGTAGTAACAGTTCTTTGGATATTTGGTATGTTGACTTCCTTTTAATGGTAAAAAATATGAATTTTTGGATCTTTTCAGAGATTGGTTTACACCTACCAGTGTCTGAAAAATAGTTACCACAAATCAGTTTCGTTTTCCTGTTTTCGTTTTCCATCTGTCAGGAAACTGATGGCAGGTTTTATTTAAATTCAAATATTGAACAAAATCCCTTATCTACGTCCAGTTTCTCACTTTAACTGAGATTTAACTCAACATAAGCGAACTTTTTTGCATCGATTAGGAACTACATAAATGAACTATTTTGCTTGCACAGGACACCATTTAATCGAGAATTGTAGAAGTACCAAAAGATTTTAATATAACATGACAACGTTTCAATAAAGTAGAATAAAAAGGAATACTGTGAGTATTTTTAAGTAAGAGTAAGTATTTCTCATAAGCAATAATAACAAAAGATTTGGGTTCGAAAAATCTTGTCTGTCAATGTATTCGGCATTTGGGCTCTTACATTGATCTGATCAGCGTATTACAAAATACTATAAAGACACATTTTTTTTTCGTTGGCTACCATGAGTTTCTAGTTATAATGGAATGTTATTCTTAATCATGTCTCAAAATTTTATTTTTAAATTTGCCTTTAATAAATGTCATTTTGTATATCTCCTATATGCCAATGGAATACGGATAAGGGCAATTTTGATTATTGCTTTTTCACAGTTTTATACAGCTCTTTAGGTAAAGAACAGGGAATATCTGCCGCAAGCTATAGCTTAGGAAGAAATATTGTTTGGAGAATAAGTGATGATGTGGTATGATGTGATGAGATGAGTGACGTGAGCTTGTAGATTTGGTGAGTAGGTAAGGTAGGTACTTATATCAAGGTACAAAATCAACAACCTGTAAACTCCATCACAACAAATGTAAACGGTTTTTTTGTTTCATAATGAATTACTGAACACAGATAAATAAAACAAGTCACATAATAAGAAAACTTGCTCGTGAAAATCTCTTCACCAAAGTTCTAGAAGGCTATTTTAAAAGGGATTTTTAGTGCGTCGACACTGAAAATCTGTCACGACCTAGTGGAGTCAATGGGCTCGATGGCGACGGGTCAGGGACTGTCAGGGTGGAAGGTGGAAGTGCAGGGTAGAAGGTGGAAGTTCAGGGTGGAAGGTGGAAGGTGGAAGCTAATTACCGCTCGGACACTCGCCCTTTGAGCAACGTAATCAAAGGATGCCGGCTTGATCGGCTGGGGGTGACTTACGAGCGATTTGAACAAGTAACAGTGTCGACGGAGCGGACCGTCTATTGGTGATGGAGAACATCGTGAGGAAACCTTCATATCACCATAGCGGACGACCTCTGTGGTGCTGTGGTTGTGGCTCTGCCACCAAGGCGAGAGGTCCCGGGTTCGATCCCCGGCAGGAAAAAAGGAAAGGTTTTGGATGTTTATATATGTGTGACGCCGCTGTTTCTAGTTTTCACGATACAGGGTATATATATAACCACTTTTCCGCTTGAAATTACCAAATTTCTCCCAAAACCTCTGGCCACTAACGAGGCCCGAGGATAGGTTAGAAAACTTATGTAGATACTGGCAGTGTCTCATAAACATAAGCCCGTCGCTGGAGCGTCCGACCCGCTCCTAAGTCCGCACCGTTCCGCCAGCACCGATCTCCTTTGACGACAGAAAACTTGTTAGAATCCGTATTAAAATTCAAAAACGACGTGCGCACCTCGCCCGGCCCGAGAACATTATTCCACGGATTTGAATAATCATTCAGCTTTAGTCCCTGCTCACACCCACCGCACTAATGTATGCGTGAAGATTGCAAAGCGGCGACGCTCAAACTCAAACTTTTCTAATGTGATTTTTGGACGGCCGCTGTCTAAATATGCCCAGGACCCTAATTCTGCTGGCAAAGTGGCAGTTCAGTGACGATGAAGCGACGACGGCGACGGTACTCTTAGATATCATCTAATTGGTGTTAGGGTAATCTGGTATGATGGGAATTAATGGTAATGTACTATTGGGGGTACAGAGACGATCCTTTCTGCTCCTGCTGAGCTATTCAGAGAGCATGGCCTTCCTCACAGACGACTATCCTCTACGGTCGATCGAGGGCGGACTGCAAAACGTCCACTCCGCTGATGAAGAGGCTGTTCAATGGCTGCTCCTTCCGCCTTCATGACGTAACCCCTAGCTACCAAAAGCTTATTAATAATGGTAGATATTAAGGTAATTTATAATTATAAACATTAACATTGACATACCGGCACAAACATTGCTCCTGGCCACACACTAGGATACCATATGTAGTGGGAACCAGAAACCGCGACGTCACACATAAACATCCAAGCCCTAGGGATTCTTTTTCCGCAACCCCAGCCGGGGATCGAACCCGGGACCTCTCGCTTGGTAGTGAGGGCCACAACCGCAGCGCCACAGAGGTCATGGTATGAATTACTTATTCATCATAGGGGCATGTATTACAGAAATGTTAAGAAATAAACACCTAAAGTAAGGCACCATTGTCACATCACTACCAGCGAGCCGTCATTTTGCTAAAGTAGGCGCAGTTTGGAAGAACGAAGGTATAACACGGTCACATTTTCTGTGCTCTTCTCGGGGATGCTTCAACATGAGAGCGCCGTAATGACGTCACACAACTGGGAACACAGATATCCTGACCGTGTTAGAAGTATGTTTCTGCTGGGACTGGACCGAAATTGAGTTTTGCTGTTACTCGCAAAACGTGGAGTTTATTTAGAATTTTGCTTTGAGATTTTGTGGAAATGTCTCGAAGCTTATTTATAAGTTACTCAATTTACGCAAGTTGCAAAAGCTTGATGCTTCGCTTGAGTTGATAGCAACTTAGGTACTGGTACTGGATAGGATATGTTTCAGTTTCACGATGGAAATTTCTATAATGTACCACACGTAGCAGTCACACGGAGACCTTATGACACTACATAGGTGAGCTTATCTCCTAAAACAGAATTCTTCGAGAAAACCATCGTTAGATAGGAAAAGTAGATAGTTCAGCGGCGGGCAACTCTTCTCATAAGTATATTTTATTTTCACGGGGTCTTGGATATACACTTATTTTTTTGTGGAAAGCTCTGTAGTTTGGCGGGTTCGGTACACTCGCTTCTCACGCAGGCTTCTCCAACAAAGTTCAATAAATGGTCATCTGGTCAGTGGTAGACTGAAAACCAGCGTCACAGGCCTTCCTGTGACATATGCTGAGTCTGAGCCCTTTTGCTGTCGCAAATGTGCACATGGTAGTGAAACCATGCACAACTTTATGTGGGTATCTATAAGAAATCTAGCAACGGTATGAATGTATATTTTTTTTGTCTGAAGTTGTTTAATTGTTTTGACTTCTATATTTCTTTTATATGTATGTGATTTTGCTGATACAGTAAATATATGGATATTCCATTCTATATGACTCGACTCGTTCATTTAGATTTAATTTAATTTTCTGTAATTATTCACCGTTTTAATTGGTCTCAATAGCTTAAATGTTGCGTGTTCGTGCTGGGAAAAAGAGCTTCCTGGCATGATTATTAGGTTAAATTATATCTCATTATCTATTATAGTGCGATTTTAGATGTCAATAGTAACTTCCATTAAGTAAATTTGTTTTCATGACTACTTTGTACCTAAATTAAAAAGTGAAAATCCGCCTTCGTCGTGCTGTGCAGCATCACACTGGAATCCGGTGCTCACCATGACCAATGAGATAAGTAATCCGGTGCTCACCATGACCAATGAGATAAGTAATCCGGTGCTCACCATGACCAATGAGATAAGTAATCCGGTGCTCACCATGACCAATGAGATAAGTAATCCGGTGCTCACCATGACCAATGAGATAAGTAATCCGGTGCTCACCATGACCAATGAGATAAGTAATCCGGTGCTCACCATGACCAATGAGATAAGTAATCCGGTGCTCACCATGACCAATGAGATAAGTAATCCGGTGCTCACCATGACCAATGAGATAAGTAATCCGGTGCTCACCATGACCAATGAGATAAGTAATCCGGTGCTCACCATGACCAATGAGATAAGTAATCCGGTGCTCACCATGACCAATGAGATAAGTAATCCGGTGCTTACCATGACCAATGAGATAAGTAATCCGGTGCTTACCATGACCAATGAGATAAGTAATCCGGTGCTCACCATGACCAATGAGATAAGTAATCCGGTGCTTACCATGACCAATGAGATAAGTAATCCGGTGCTCACCATGACCAATGAGATAAGTAATCCGGTGCTTACCATGACCAATGAGATAAGTAATCCGGTGCTTACCATGACCAATGAGATAAGTAATCCGGTGCTTACCATGACCAATGAGATAAGTAATCCGGTGCTCACCATGACCAATGAGATAAGTAATCCGGTGCTCACCATGACCAATGAGATAAGTAATTCGGTGCTCACCATGACCAATGAGATAAGTAATCCGGTGCTTACCATGACCAATGAGATAAGTAATCCGGTGCTCACCATGACCAATGAGATAAGTAATCCGGTGCTTACCATGACCAATGAGATAAGTAGTCCGGTGCTCACCATGACCAATGAGATAAGTAATCCGGTGCTCACCATGACCAATGAGATAAGTCATTTATACGGACGTTCTAAAGGTGATAGAAAATCGTGAGGAAATAAACCTTCAATCTCCATAGCTGCGGCGATGGGCTAGCCCCCTGTCGCGCAAAATGGGCGAATAACTGCCTAAACAGGGGCACAATTGTACCTCTGCCAACCCGTATGGGAAAAAACCGTGACGCTGTCTGTGTGTGTATATAGTTATCATGAATCTAGAAATGCAGTAGTACTCGTGCATATATAAAATGTTACTGGTAGTTGCAATGTTACGCAACTGTTCCTGGGGAACTCAGTATGGGTAAGGAAGTGACGGTATTTACGTATCTAATGCTATGAATTCACTACCTACATTTGCAACAAACAACGAGATGAAATTTCCGTTCACTGAACTGAAATTAATGATCTTCAAAACATTTGCCACATCTTAACTGCATCGTCCCCAATCTGTTGACCAAATATAGCTCTTATCTCTGCAACGATAAAAACCATTACAATAATACTTAAGTAGATAACGTTTCCAAGTGGTTCTTCTCAGTTAAGTAATAAAAATGTTAATGTTGTTAAAACAAATAGCGAGTAATGTATGCGTGGGGTGGAAGTACGGAGGAGGCCTTCGTCTGTAGCCTCTTCTGTTTAATGGATGTGTTTATAAGAAAACTGCAGATAGAATTATAGGAAGTGAGTCGGAAATGGAGCACGTTTTATCAACGTTAGACGGAAATAATAATAATAATAATACCTTGGACACTATTGACACACATTGATCTAACCCCAAACAGGATTCCCTGTATCTTGGGTACTAGACAACGTGACACATACTTATTTAGATAAATATTATACTTAGATAGATAAACCATGACTAACTACCATGTCTAGGGTACAAACATCCGTTCTCGTCAAACAAATATTTGCCCCCGCCGGGACTCGAACCCGGGACCCTTGGCTTCGCAGGCAGGGTCACTGCCGACTCGGCCATTCGGATCGTTACTTTTTCCTATTCGGGGGAGGAGAGGCCCGTTTAGGCAGTTTTCCAACACTTCATTTGGTGTGACATGGGCTAAACTCGCACTACTAATCTTGTAGATTTTTTTGTAAACAAAGGTATGTTTCCATACGAGGCCAGTACATAACCTTTGAATTTTATTTTTATATCATTATGCTACGAGATTGGAACGTGGACGAGATATGAATGTGGACGAGATGGAAATGTGAACGATATGGGAATGTGGATGAAATGGGAATGTCAACGAGATGAGAATGTGGACGAAATGGGAATGTGGACAATGTGAATCTGAAGGTTTTTTTGTACTATCCCGTGACATTAAGTCTGTTTACATAAAATCTACAAGATAAGTAATGCGAATATAGATAGATGGATAAGATTGTAAAGTATTTTTTTAGGATATTTTCCATCGCCGACAGACCGTCTTTTACATAGGTAGCTCATCAAGGTCAACACCGAAATACAAACTCGCATCTCCAATGAACCACTAGAATACTGACGCCTCAAATAAAGTTACTACTCTCACCTCAAATATTCCCAAAAACGGACATTACAAGCCATTATTGACTGGATATCGGCACACGTGAAGAAATAAAGAAAAGAAGCCCCAAAGTATACCATCAATAGCCCGTTGATGAGATACAGTAGCGAGCGATTACCGTCCGACGATGGCTGCCGGCCCCTGCCTGCGCCTGTCGATCGTGGCGGGTGAGAGATGATTGATGATGGGGAGAGATGATAGGTAGGTAGGTACTAGGTGTGGTACTTAGGTAGGTAGGATAAGGAAAAGTAAATGACGTAGGTCCAACCTGGACAAGAAAAGTTCCTTGAATGTACATAATTACTCTCTGCAAAGACTTCCCTGGAACCTATATACCTAGTCGGTCCTTAAGTTCTGTCACAAGGTTTTTGATAGATAAAACTCAGCAATAAAATTTTTCTTATTCATATTATACATGATTAAAAAGCTTATTTTATACGAATCAAATTGCAAAACAATAAATTTTGTACGATTATCGCAATATGACAAAAAACCTTATAACTTGAGACAATCGCGAACCCAAAACACGCCGCAACTGGCAAAATACCACTTACCACAAATTTTATAAAAAAACAGTGTTCCAGATAACCAACAAGGTTTTTTTTATTTATTCTGAAACCTCGATTTTAGACCATGCTTAACAACTAGCATTTGATTTTCTGTTAGCTTTCAGTTCCCAAAGAGAACTTTACGTACTTTTTACGTTTTCAGAAAAACGTATAAAAATTATCTTGTGGGCAACAAGTACACTACGTAAAATGTGAATATGAAAATTAGTTTTAACCAGACTTAGTTATCTTCTTCAGCTTCAAAATGAACGTAACGGGTTCAGGGAGGGTTCTGACTAAAATCTCACGTAAGTTTGAAAGGTTTTAAGAGTCATGGAAAAAAGATAAAGTGAATCACGTCCGTATTTTTTGATTGGGTAAAAAGTGCAAAATCTCTGAAGAAACTAGCATTTGTGTAATATGGCTTTAAGCATTTAAATCCAATAATCGTTCTAATTTATCAGTATTTAATGAGCTATCAACCATATATAGTATTAAATAAAATAAAACTTGGTAAAATAAATAAATAATATAAATAATAAAATAAATAAAATTTGCCGCATAGTAAATATACTATGCGGCAAAATATTTGTGACAGAACTTATGGACCGACTAGGTACTTACAAATTTAGTATGCAGCCTGGCTTAGGTATCTGTCGTGCAGCCAGAACCGGAATGGTTTGATTTTGTCTCACCAATGCGGCCACCGAAGAGTTTCTTGAGTGTTGCTACATCAATGATTGCTGAAGTCAAGTTTGTTGTTGATATGGCATCATTTAGCAATCTTAAGACATGCAGCAACTGACGTTGTCTGAAACAGAGGTATAAACTGACGACTCTACCATACAAAGTACCTACGAGTTAAACACCTATACATGAATTATGGAACTACCTATTTTGCTGCCAACATTTCACAGACATTTGATAAACAACGCTTCCAAAATGATGGATCTTTCTTAAAAACAAGAGGGAATTATTCAAATTAATTCGACTGCGAGGAAGCAAATGTTATGTTTGCATCTCGTCTATGGAAATCGCTATTTGAAATTCGATTTTTTTCCTAAGAATCAAAAACACCAATCTCATGACCAAATGTATGTTTTTGTTTCCAGAATGGCCTCAGATCGCGCGAATTGGAGGTCGATTGGAGAGGCATATGATCAACTGAGGACTAAACATGCTGAGAAAAAAAAGAAAAAGGTTTTGTATACTCCACACCGTAGAATAAAAAAACTATTGCAATATATTTGGCAGCATTCCAATCGCTATCACCATCTTAGATACCTAGAACATCATGACGTACACAGGCTATGGTAAGTATTCATTCTATCAGCGTTATATAGTTAGTAGTGATTCTGGCTATCCAGCTTGTTGAAAATAGACCTCCTCAACTTGATCCAATGTGGCCAGGTAGTTTTGGAGATGTATATGATATAGCAATATAAGAGATGTTTAATCACAGTATGGAATAAAACGCTATTAGATACAACTCCAATTTCTGTGCGAAACTAATTTTGTAGCAAGAAAAATAATTGTTCATACGTACTGGTTTCCTAGGATGAAGAAAAATATTTGTACGTAACCAGTTTCGTAGCAAGAAAAATAATTCTTCACACGTGACTGTTTGATTAGCTTTGGTTTCGTAGGCGGCCGAAGGGAAAATATTAAGAAATACGAAATCCCAAAAATAAATGGGAAATATTAAACTGCACATCAAAAATATTGATTTGTACAGCAAATATCAGGGCAAAATGCTGCGGTAGCTTAGATGAAGCGAAGACCCCTTTATCCTTCGTGTCAGGTTGAACATTCAAGAACAACAAAAAATACTTAAAACATAAACTTGAGTACACATGAAATATTTAATACATAAAAAGTGTTTTTGCTGACCCTTTTTTGCTGCGGAAATCAGTATTTTTGATGTGTGATTAAATACAAGCCAAAAGAAATTACAAGAGGGTATTATTACAAAAAGGTAGTTTAGGTTCCTTGCAAAATGTCACCTTTTTCATTAAACTGCAAAGAGCAACAAGTCATAAGCCAGGCCATTTGGCGCACCGTTACTCATCTCGCTCTATGAGTAGGGAACAACATCGTTATCTCACTACATCATTACGACTCACCCTAACGGGGGTGGCCAGAGCTGAAGATACACAGAAGTACCAAATTGCGCCCCCCATAGCGTCGCATTTACATACTGCCAAGGAATTTAGCCAAGATGGCAAGTTAAAAAACAATAGAGTGGGCAAGCTTGAAACGAAAACAATTTGAAGGGTTCCGTAGAATTTAGAAATGACATTCGTCGTCAAATGTTTAACCAGATATGCGAATGTTTCCGAATCCGGGCGAAATAACACAAAAGGGGAAAATCAACTATACATGAATGTAAGTTTCACACAACTTACTTACTTATTTGTATGAGGTACGTCCGGGAAGATTAAAACGAATCTGTATTTACCAAAATTCAACCCTTCGGTAGACTATTCATTAATTAATTTTATATCTATAATAAAACGAGATTCGGTAAAATTGAAGCTGTAAGAAATATTGTTGTCGCTTTGTATGAAGGAACCCTAAAACTCAAAGGAAGTAACTTTTTTAGCATCTGCGAGACAGTTTCAGTTCATTTGGCCGCTAAAATGTAGATATATATAGGTATGAAAAGTTAAGGCGTTTCCTCTCAAAATGCTCCTTAAGATATTTTGAATAATGCCAGCGATATGGCTGAGTAGGCTAAGGGCTCACTGGACTTACACTTTTTTATTTTCGCAAACTAAACATACCCGGGGTATATCATGATTATTGCCTTTAGGTCCATTTCGGCTACTTCCCATTATGACAAGGTTCATAATGACAAGTTCCCAAATCGACAACGACTCAATTCGACAAATTCCCATATTGACAACTTCCCAATTTGAAACATTTTACTTACATTTGAAAATTGTAACTCGTTGGCAGGCCTCAAAGAGAGAGAAGGTTTGATACATGGTAATTTGGACAAATAAAGCACTATAGCGTTTGATTTAAGTCAGTTTTTGACAATTATCGTCAACTACTCGAAATCACTAACGTTTGTTTCAGGGTTAAAGTAGTGAAAGGTTAAATGATTATTCGCCATTGACTCACAGCCGACATGTTGTCGAAATAGGAAGTTATCGAAATGGGAAGTGGTCGAAATAGATCTAAGAAATTATTGCACTCGTTGTACTGTGGGTGTCAATGTCAAAGTACCCTTCATATACAAGGAAATTATTGTGTTGATCATCACTACGAGGCGATGGGCTCTCCCTCTCACGAAAAATGGAGAATTTAATAACTGGCTAAATGTGGGCACATTTCAGACTCTGCCTCGTCATATAGGCGTGACGCTGATAGTAGCCCATTTTGACATATAAGAATTCATTGGGTCATTCTAAAGTGTCCTCAAAGGCTCAGCGCCACCGAGAAATATGCTTCATTTGGCGCGAAAGAAGAACTTTTCTCAAGTGTTTTGGCAAATCGTATTCATATTTTTTACGCCCGAACTGCTTCCGCGCCATATTTGAATATCTTTATTTATCTGTTTTTCCTTTGAAGTGACGATGTAAAAATACCTATTTCCGCCTGTGAAGTTTTTGTAATAGTCATCCATCATCGCTTCTTATTTTTATGATTATCTTCAATCAGTAAACAAGATACACATAATAATTTAAGAGTCTGAGGGTAAATAAAGTAATTTTCCCATTTGCCGCAAATTCCTGGTTAGGTCTCTGGTTAAGGGCAATCACGTTTAGAAAGGTTTTATTTAATACTTATTGTTGTTTATTAATACTATATTTTTTTTAATTTATTGCAAAGCACTACAGATAGTTTACATTTAATTTCTTAGTATAGAAACGCGCTTTTAAATCTTATAAATTATCCTAATAGGTGTTTTACAACATGCTTT
Organism: Argyresthia goedartella; assembly: GCA_949825045.1. Taxonomy (NCBI): domain Eukaryota; kingdom Metazoa; phylum Arthropoda; class Insecta; order Lepidoptera; family Argyresthiidae; genus Argyresthia; species Argyresthia goedartella. The sequence continues at coordinate 12,974,995 of OX463815.1, forward strand.
TTAGTATAGTGTTGTGGACATAAAGTCAAAGTCAAAGTTCTCTATTACTGTAGATATTTACATATACTAAGCAAACGTCATTTTTTTGCCTCTTCTCTACATTGGACCACTGTGGGAGAAGTAGGGCGTTGAAACTCCCACAGATTGATTTTTAGATCTCTTTTAAAAATTGGTTGAGCTTAGTAGCACAGTTAGCTAATACATATATCAAAAATTTAATTATTATGATTCTTATGCAGGAATAAATAATTACAAAACTATTAACAGCAAGGTCTGTGTTGAGCCAGATTAACCCCATACCGATACACAGATACACTTATGGTACTACAGGTTACATAACAATTATTGGACTAAGTTTAGGAGACTGTAAGAGCCCGTTTGTTCACCAAGCCCAACTTTGACGTTTAGTGTACGTAGTAGTAGTAAAACTGCAGTATTTCCATAGTTTTCGGTCGGTCTGAGTTGGTAACAAGGGGGTTTCAAAGAATTGCAAAATTGAAAGAGACAAACAAATATCCTATGAAATTGGCGAATTTTTCTTCCAGATTCAGGAGTTCATAATTCGAGTAATTCAATAGCTATTTCCAGTTTTTTTTATTGTTTTAATTTTTATTTCAATATTTTACATCTACTTAATAAATTTTCTTTTAATTTTCAGTTTGATAACTAATATCTTCAAAATCAGTGCTTCCTAAATTCATTGATATTGATATTCATTTTCATGATAATATTCGTATTTTTTTTTACAGCTGACACTTTTCAAAAATTATATAAAATTTTCTGTTAGCTAAATGTTGTCTCATTCATACACACAAAGTTTATAAAATTAGGATCTGTCATTCCTAAAAAAAATACAAAAATGTTTGTACTGAAAATTGAGTTAACTTCAATTTCTCCATACAAAACGCCAATTTCATATGTAAGGACCTCTTATATTTATAAAAAAAATATAAGAGGGAATGATTTTTCATCCCCTTAGTTCGAAAAGTGTCGTTTTGTTCCTCGATTACCGGGACCGGGAGCAAAGTAGCTCTTTTCTCCACTGGACTTTTTAGCGGGCGAGAATGAGATTTTAATTTGGAATATGAATCGTTCATAGATATCGAACGCAAGTTTTATGAATTCTTGGCTTTACATTGCTGTTGGCAGTACGGCACAGCGCGCCAAATTAATAATAATAAAAAAAGGGGCGCGAATTACGTTGAGTTCATCTGTAAACATTATTGTTTCCATTTACAAATGTTTTTGAAAAATGTGTTGGTGATTGAAAATTAGTGAAAGTAGGTATTATTTAGTCCAGAAACTATTAAAATAGAAGTGAATATTGTCATACCCTGTTTACTTACAAGAAACCCGGAAAATATAAATAGATCGACAACAATATTGGTCCCAAATAAAACGGTGACTATAAATTTTCAAAATTGCGTTAGTGTGTCGAGTATAAATATAAGTTTGTAATTGGTGTTGGTATCATAAATTTTTGAGTTCATGTGCATTTTTTGCGGATTAAATTTATTCATTTATTACTTTAAAGCGTCTCTTACTTATTTTCTCATTACAGGAGATGAAAAGTTGAGCGTATCACTCGGGAGCAAAATATTTTTCTCCTCGTGCAAAGTACTTTGAATTCCTCGCTTACTCACGATTCTATTAAAGAACCTCTCGCTAATCGCTCGGGGTTCTAATATAGAATCGCTCGTTTCGCTCTGAATTCAAAATAGCGCCCTCGCCGTAAAAATATTGTTATGCTCCCTTGTTTACACAATCTAATATTTGTAGCTGATATCTAAAGGCACAAAGGTTTACAAAGACATCCAAGGTAATATGATCTTTATAGAGACGACAGATATTAGCGAGTGGTTCATGGCATGCCCTTTGCGTTCTACATACGGGTAATTTGAAAGTTTTTTGTTTCTTTGCCGACCTCTGAGAAATTTTTGCAGTATATAATTGTATTTTTGCTAAAAGGGATGTACTTATGAAGTGTTCCTTGCAGTAATTTATGAAGGGTGGTTTAACTGTTAATAGATCTACGAGTTTCCAGAGAGTTCATTCCAAAGTATTTCAGGCTTGATTCGTAACAGCGATATTTGTATTTTAGGTTATTGCGATATGTAAGCATCCGAAGGAATCTGGCTTGTATGTTTTCAATCGAGTCAATATGTACTCTACATACTACTTGTTCAGGCTTCTCGGCACCTAATGACCTCGCAGGGGCCCATCAGCTACGAGGTAGCGTAGCGATCAGATGCCAAGAAGTTTGAACTTCGGCGATTCACCGAGCTAGTACTTATGGATTCGATCTAACCTGGTCTGTGCTTCGGTCCCGTCAACCTCCTGTCTCTCTGCAAGGCCCGGGTGCACCCTAGGCTCTTCTTGGTAGACAGGTTCTTCAACCAACCATGTATGACTGGCAGGCCAGCTTCGACGAGCACAGTGTTCCAACACAGGTTATGTTACGTGGGAAAAACCAATCGGCCACGTAAATGCGAACTTTATCTGCTTCGGGGAACCACAACACACTCAGCTATATAGACAATCCTGAGGGGAACCCGAATACATTCCAGATGGCTTGCGATTTAAATTCAATACCCTAATCAAATACGCGTTACATTGCGAGGGCTTTTCGTCTGTCAGTTGTCAAAAACTGCAAGGTTGGCAGCAACGTCAAATTCAAAATGGCCGTTCCGAAACCATCGATCGAATATCGATTTGGAATCGAACAATCACCCGCCCGGACAGGCACCCACCTGTCCCCTAATCTACGGGCAGCCGAGACAACGTTGCTACCGCTCGTTTTAGAACCGAGCCTCCTACTAGAACCTCCGCAGACCGGGGGGTCCCGTCCTTGCCAGGGAACAAGTTAACAATGCGCCCCCTGCGCCAACGTAGTGGCGGTAGGTTAGCATCCTTAACCAGAACGAGGTCACCAACACTAGGGGGGCTGGTTTTGTCAGTCCACTTAAGGCGCTGTTGTAAGATATGCAGATACTCGAGCGACCAACGCTTCCAGAAATTCTGAGTAAACTGCTGCAACATCTGATACCTTGACAACCGATACAATTTCACTCCCTCGAAGGGGTGCTCGGGCAACGCGTTAAGTGGCTGTCCTATCAAGAAATGGCCTGGGGTCAGAGCCTCCAGGTCATTTGGATCCGAGCTGAGCGGACACAACGGTCGCGAATTGAGAACGGCCTCGATCTTACAAAACAATGTCGCGAGCTCCTCAAAAGTCAGCGCGGTCTGACCTACTATACGCCCCAAGTGCGTCTTAGCTGACTTAACTACGGCCTCAAAAATCCCACCCCAGTGGGGGCAAATCGGTGGGCTGAAGGTCCACTGTATACCCCGACGGGAGAGGGCCGTTCCAATATCCTTTATTTACATTCAAAAAGTTGACTATCTCTCGTAAGTATCGTTCCGCACCGACGTAGTTAGTGCCGTTATCAGAGCGGATCAAAGTTGGAAGTCCCCTTCGAGAAACAAACCTATCCAAACAAGCAATGAAAGCCTCTGTCGAGAGATCAGCAACGAGCTCGAGATGTACCGCCTTGGTGGATAAACAAACAAACACACATAGGTACGCCTTGTATTGCTTAGCGGTACGCAATCGTGAACTCTTCACCATAAACGGTCCGGCAAAATCCGTACCAACACCTGAAAACGGTCTGACCTCATTCACACGATCAGGGGGCAAGTCCCCCATGAGAGGTTGCATCGTGGCAGCCTTAAGTCGATAACAAGGCATGCACCGAAACACGATGTTCCGTATGACACGGCGGGCAGATAAGATCCAAAACTCCCGCTGGAGCGTGGCCAACAACGCGTTACAGCCGGCATGCGCGTTTTTAATATGACGATCAGTCACCAGCAATTCAACTAACTGTCCCCCTTTGGGGAGCAGAAGTGGGTGACGAGCCGAATACGACAGATTCGCATTGCGCAATCTTCCTCCTACCCGAAGTAACCCGGTCGAATCAACAAAGGGGTTGAGACGCGCGACGGCTCCCTTCAATTTCGAACGTCCACTTCGTATAATCTCCAATTCTGCCCCAAACTTCGAGGACTGTACCAACCGGACCAAATTCAGTAGCGACTCGTTTCGCTCTGCCGGATTCAGAATAGGGTTCAACGTTCGCTGATCGCGAGGAGTACGACAATTTCGAGCGAATCTCCTAATCCAAGCGGACACGTTTATCAACTTGTCAAGTGAGCTATACCGGTCCAGCAGAAACCCGGCGTCAGGGTCCTCAGCCCTCTGGGTAACATGCACGGCCGCTCTGGGGCCATGATCCGAAGATACTACTACATGGCTGTGGGGCCAGTCCGATTCTCTCCTGGCAAGCCAGGGTGGTCCCCACCACAAATGGTGTCTAACGAGTTCAGGAGCCCGACATCCCCTGGATGCACAATCAGACGGGTTCAATTCTCCTGGTACATGTCTCCAGGTCAGTGGGACCTCAGACGACACAATCTGGGAGACACGGTTCGCAACAAAAACCTCTAAGTTATGGACCGAAGCCTTCAGCCAGCACAAAACAATCTGGCTGTCCGTCCACGCGTACACCGTATCCTCCAAAACCACTGACCCACGCAACACTGTTAGAGTGTGATTCAAAAGTTTGGTCAAAAGAGCAGCCCCGGACAGTTCCAGTTTTGGAATCGTCATCCTTGTCCGAATAGGCGCTACCTTGCTTTTTGCCAAAACCAAACGCACGTCGCCCTCCCCGGTGGAGGTGACGGTTCGCAAATAAACCGCTGCCGCAAACCCTCGTTCAGAGGCATCACAAAACCCGTGAAGGGTTGCCCTGTAATCCCCAGCAGGGGCCAATTTCCTCGGCAGCGATACATTATTTATATTGAGGCCCAACCATTTTGCTAAATCATTCGATACAATGCAGCCCTGAGCTCCAGAATCTAATAGGGCGCGAACGTATGTTGGGTTGCCCGCCAAATCCCAAACAAGCACAGAGGCGATCGGTAACACCACCGTCTCCGGTTGGGGGGCAACCAATGGTTGGGCCGCAAATTCCTAGCGAGGACCCCCGGGGCCCCACTGTGCCTGTAACCGATCAGGTAGGCAGCTATACGCCAGAGGGTCCCATTGTACAAATGGCCCACGCGCCGGTTCCATTGCCACCCTACGACGCCCCCCGAAGGGGGGTGGGCGTGAATTCAACCGTTGCCGCTCCATGAGCGGGGGGGACATCACATGCGACCGACGAGGACGAGGCGACGAGCGGGGCGACAACTGAGGCGGCGTCCGAACCGCATCCGCATAGCTCGAAGGTGTCCCATGCCACCCGCCCGTTACGGCCTGCTCAACATACCCAATGTCCCGCTGAGTCGGATGCTGAGTCGCAACCGAAAACTCAGGGCCCCCCATGTGATGACCCTGAGTGCGGCCCTGCACCCCTGGGTGGCTGCGTGCCTGTGGCCCCATTGCCCGCTGAGTCGGATGCTGAGTCGCAACCGAAAACTCAGGGCCCCCCATGTGATGACCCTGAGTGCGGCCCTGCACCCTAGTACCGCCCTGTGCACGTGGGGACATTGGCCCCTGAGTTGCGCTCCGAGTCGCAAACGAATTCTCAGGGCCCCATGCCGTGTCACCCTGGGTACGGCCCTGTGGACGTGGGGACGTTGGCCCCTGAGTTGCGCTCCGAGTCGCAAACGAATTCTCAGGGCCCCATGCCGTGTCACCCTGGATACGGCCCTGTGGAGGCTGTTGGCCGGACCGGTTCATGCACAACAGATTGTTGTGGGCCCCACCACAATATCCGCACATTTTGGTACGCGTGCAGTCCCTAGCCATGTGTGGCCCGAGGCACAGGAAACACCAGCTCCCTGCTTGGCCATCCGGCGCCGTCCCTCAACCCTAAGTTCCCCGAACTTATTGCAATTGGCCACAGCATGGCCAATCTGCCTACAACATGGGCAGGTCTCACTATGTGGGGTCAATGCACTCACAGTCCCATACGACTGCCGGTTGGTGCGGTCCTTCCTCGTCGGAGGGCCCCTACTCACAGCGCTCCCGGCAGCTCTCTGTGGCTCCGAAGGATGGGTGACAGTCAACCCCAAATTCTCTGCCCGTCGAGCCTCCTCTTCCAAGAATCCGACCAAGTCGGAGAAGGCGGGCAGGTCCTCGGCCGACCTCCCGTGAGACTGTTCGAAACGAGTCTGCACGTCAGCGGGTAGGCGGGAAAGTACAATTTACAGCAGTAGGTACGACCATTCACCAACCGGAAGTCCAAGATTCTCTAGAGCCTTGGTGACGGACAACAATGGGTTCAAAACCTCCGTCTGTATGGCCCCGACCTTGTTCACAACCGGGATACTAAACAAACGGTTCAGTTGGGCATCGGCCAACCTCCGTTTGTTATGGTAACGTCTGACCAACATTTGTCTGGCCGTTTCATAGTTACCCTCCGTAACTGTCAAATGAGCGACCAGCTCCCTAGGCTCACCCCTCAATGCTGCCACCAGCTGAGCCATCTTGACAGACTTGGTAATGTCCGATCGCATGTGCACCAAACTGTCGAACAGATTGATGAAGCTCATCCATTCACCGGACACTCCGTCAAAGGTAGGCATAGTTATGGCAGGTAACCTGGACCCCGAACCCTGAAGCGACAGAGGTGCTTCAATGTCACCACCATGGCTGGACTCGCGCTGTCTACGTATGTCCGCAGCCTTCTGCGTGATAGCAGCTGCCATCTCCATACATTGGTCGACATCCCCTAGCAACCGTGACAGCCTGTCAGGTGCGCAACCATCAACTGATTCCGCCTGCGCGGACAATTCGAGCACCCTGTTGTAACGTTCCTTAACGTCCATAGACCGCTCCAATACCACATCATGCCTATCTAAACGGTCTATCAGACCGTGTGCGGAGGAAAACCATCTGAGTTCCTTAGAAACACCCTTCTGGATTTCAGATAGCGACATGATCGGAACGATACTTACTCACAATTTGCAGTAACTCAATTTTATTGGACCCTCCAGTCTATAACCCAAACGAGGGAACCCTAAACCACAACTTAAACAATGCTGTTTTCCTTAAACAATAGGAACCGAGTTTTATATCTATATAAATTCTGTAATACAATTTAGTTTCCCTTTATCATTATAACACACACAGATAGTCAATATTAGTTCAAGTTATAAATTGCTATAAACTGAAAACAATGTAATAGCCTGCTATCAATAGATGTAACTACTTATGTTAACCAAACATTCATTAGCATTACTAGACCACTAATAGATTGACTAACTGGTACTTCAATGCAAATTTCAATTCACCTACAATGTACCTAAGTTGAGTACCTACTATTCTGAGTCACATCTCAGTACAACTGGTCATTTAGGGAAAACTGTAATATCTGTCTGTCTACTACCAGCAATAGACTTATAGCTTACAATACTACCAATCTATGTGGATACAGGAACAACACCAAGTTAGCTAATAACCGCCTATACCTACAGATTGATAGTCCCAAATCGTGGGTTCCTGGAGCCCTTGACGGCTGCAAATCTCAGGAAACCACGCTCTGCTACCAAAATGTTCAGGCTTCTCGGCACCTAATGACCTCGCAGGGGGCCATCAGCTACGAGGTAGCGTAGCGATCAGATGCCAAGAAGTTTGAACTTCGGCGATTCACCGAGCTAGTACTTATGGATTCGATCTAACCTGGTCTGTGCTTCGGTCCCGTCAACCTCCTGTCTCTCTGCAAGGCCCGGGTGCACCCTAGGCTCTTCTTGGTAGACAGGTTCTTCAGCCAACCATGTATGACTGGCAGGCCAGCTTCGACGAGCACAGTGTTCCAACACAGGTTATGTTACGTGGGAAAAACCAATCGGCCACGTAAATGCGAACTTTATCTGGTTCGGGGAACCACAACACACTCAGCTATATAGACAATCCTGAGGGGAACCCGAATACATTCCAGATGGCTTGCGATTTAAATTCAATACCCTAATCAAATACGCGTTACATTGCGAGGGCTTTTCGTCTGTCAGTTGTCAAAAACTGCAAGGTTGGCAGCAACGTCAAATTCAAAATGGCCGTTCCGAAACCATCGATCGAATATCGATTTGGAATCGAACACTACTAGGTACTCTTTGAGATAGATATTGATTTCTATACACTTCAATATTCTTTATTAAAGGAACTGTAAGTCTTGGTTACCAGCGCACTCACGAAGAAGATTTATTCAAACAACAGCATCTTCCAACATTTAATATTTTCCCGCAAAATGTCCGCCATCTTATACAAACTTAATACCGCCCTCGCCGCGCCGCCGCCGCCGCAAAGAAAACTTACCTTAAAATTAATATTTCTTTCATTAAAATCTTGTAATATTTTCGCTGCTGCATGCATAAGTAATATCTATGAATAAGTAACGGTGCAAAAATACCGCGTCTGTGCTCTGATTGAACTCGCCTCAGCTATTGCTCCAATTTGATTTTCGTCGAGAAACGAAGCTTCGAGACTTTTCTGTTTGTTTCTACGTTTTGTTCAACGTTTGTTTGAAGGATTGGATCAAATATTTGATCATTTGCTAATTAAGTTATGGTGGGTTGCGGTAAGCCACTGTTCGCTGAGTGTGGATAGTGAGAGGAGATAACGCACTAATTCTGAGTAATCAAAGAATGAGGCTGATGAACAGATTAATAAAGTTTGAAACTTGTGTTACATTATACCTATGGGTGTGGTACAACCCCCCCCCCCCCCCTTTTTCCTTTTAATTGTGCTACATGACCTTTCTCCTTGCTAAATTTCATGATTTTATAGGTATAGGTACATGTATATATTATTTTCATTCCCTTCAGAGTTTCGAAATATGCGGCAATATTGGGACATATCTTTTGATTGAGTTGACTTGGAAGATTTTTACACAGTTTTACGGTACTGCTTACATGAGCTGACCTGAGAAAAATGGTCTAAGAGAGAAAAAAGGAAGATCTTACAATGAGATGCTTATCAGAGAAAATACCTCGTAAATCGCTTGAAACATTTTCTTTTTCCGTTTAATTTAATTCCTAGAGCTGTAACACAAAATAAGCAAATTTGCCAGACAGCCACTCCATAAACTATCAATAAAAAGCCTCAATTTAACCCCACCAGATCAATCACCTCAATATTCCGACCGCCCATCTAATAAAGGGGTGAGAAGAATAAGAAAAACGGGCGAATTTTCCCCAAAAGACGAGAAGTGGCAACACTCCATCAACGGTACACCTGCGCGGATCTAATATTTTTCTTAACTACCATGTTGACTAGACTAGCATGAGCGGAAAGTAAATGTAAAGTAACTCACAATCATGTAAGTACAAATAGCTGTACTTTACTTTAAATATAAGAAAGAAAGTTACCATGTAAAGGTCTGTCTCGGTGGAGCACGTAGAAACACATAAATCACAAAATACAACTAAACATAATATCTGGCATAATAAACATGTGTAACTACTGTGCTTTACTGAGACGGGTCAATAAAAATATGTGTCAGGTGGTTCACTACTTTAGAGCGAGCGACAGAGATCACGCATAAACCATGTAGGTTTCCGTGATCGCTCCGTAAACATAGTCTAAAATAAAACAATTTGTAACATGGATAAAAAATAAATAAAAATAAATTGAACAAGTTTTCTGTTCAGCTTTTTTCTCTTACAGGTTGGCGGAGGCACAGATGTGCCTATGGCCGCAGTAATTCAACAGGAACATAGTTCACTTTAAGTCCTTCGCCGCAGCGTTTGCTTGTTTTTTTTTTTGGTGATTCCTCCTGGCACATCAGCAACTTAAAATATATCCTCAAGACGTTTATTTCAATATTTTTTCCAAACGTGTGATGCTATTGTAGGATCAATGGCCAATGGTCAATGGGCAATGCAATGTTCCTGTAACCTGCGGTTAGTTCGTCAAGTTCCACTGGCCATGCTAGTCCTCAACCCGTCTTCCAGGCTGTTCTGCCCAAGTAATCAGCCCTGCCTGGCCCCGAACCCTTCTGTCTTTGCATAATACCCTGCGCCGGAAAACCGGGTGCATAATTTCATGGCGCCGTTCAACGCGAAAGTGCTTCTTAATCCGTTTTTTTAGTTACCGAGATTAGAGAACACCGTGAGGAAACCTTTATGTCACCATAACTGCGGCGACGGGCTAGTGCTCAGTCACGCAAAATGGAGCATTAAATAACTGACTCTACGCATGCGCGGCTATGCCACCCCATAACGGAATAACGTGCTAGTAATGTCTATAATGTCTATAATATGGCATAATAGATTAGATATTTTTGGTGACATATCGACAAAATCGATACTATTTGAAGTGCTGTGCTAAATAATTCCCAAGTTAAATAAATTATTATAACATTTCCTACATTTTAAACTGGCTTCAAAAAAGGAGAACTTCTCAATTCGTCTGTTTTTTTTTGTGTTTGTTACGCGATTACTACGTCAAAGCTCTTTCTTTTTTTATTTAACTTGGAATATTTAATTATAAATTGTACATATATTTTCAGGTCAAATCTTTCAGGTTTTTGACGCACTTGCCGATTTCCGGTTGGGCTGTAATTTTCGCAAACATTTGTAAATCGGATGACAATACAATAGTTATATGACATGAAGCTGATCTGATGATGGAGCCGGAATGTGGCCATGGAAACTCTGTAACAAAACGACGAAACTCCATCAAATTTCTGCTCGCTTGATTCACCTTGACAAATATTTGTTCCTAGAGGATATCCAGGGTCTGATGATGGAGCCGGAAACTGGCCATGGGAACTCTGTAATAAAACCAAACAACAGTATCAAGGTTGAGCTCGTGTGATTCGTCGTGACAAGTAATTTCATCCTAGATGATATCTAGGGTTTGATGATGGACCCAGAAGGTGGCCATGCGAACTCTCTAATAATACAATGCAACCCTATCGAGTTTGGGTTCGTTTAATTCGTCTTGACAAGTACTCTGGTCTGTGATAGAATCCTGGGGATAGCGATCTGCTTCAAGAAGACCTTGATGAAATACCTTGTTATTGTGCTGTAGTGTATGCACACCCGAACCCTAATTACATCTATATATAGCCCGGTATTGTATGAATCTAGAGACATTATACGACTGTACTTTGAAGCCGATACTCGTCTTATTCCACGCATATACCACATCCTTACATGGCGACCTTGCCAGGCCAGCCTACCTCTAGGTAGTGCTGTGCCGAATGGCAGTGCATCAAATAAATAAATACTTTTAATAATTAGAAAATCCTGGAGAAGAGAATAATTACGAAGAACGTGAAGACAAGTTTGCAGCCAGAGAAAGACAAAGAAGATAAAAGAGAAGATATTAAAGAAGAAAGAATATAATTGAAATAATTAAAGAAGAAAAAATAGAGAAGATAATCATGGAAGATGGATAAATATGGAAGACAGACATTTATTTTAGAAGATACCATAAACAAGAGAGAAAAATAAATAAAGAAGACTTGCTGCCGGGTGCCGGGCGTTTTTTCAAGCCAGTGATGTGGATTGCAGGGCGCCGGGCGTAACCGTACGGGTCAAGTGAGGAGCAGCTGGGAGATGTACGGGTCCCAGGATGAGCTGACTCTGAACAAGAACGACACGTGCGACGATGTCTGTGATGTGTGTTTTGGACAATGGTATCTATTTAATCCTATAAAATGTAAGTGAATTTTATTATTTGTTTAGAAGTATTAATTACGTGTTGGGAAGATTTTTACATTGTAAAAGGGTTGACGATTCGAATCAATATCAATATAATTATTTTTCAAATGAAGAGAGCATAAAGTAAAAGAGTATGTCGAAGAATGGCATAATGAAAAGTTACAGTAGGTACTGTCAGCAAGAGAAGTATGAATGATGGTTGATATATTTTTTTGGGAATGGAGATAATTATGAAGGCCGAAAGAAAAGTAAATTAAATTAGTTTGGCATGAGTTATTTTAGATGATTTTTATAAGTAGTAATATATTTTTTTTTAAGATGATGATTTTGATTGGAAATATGGGTAGAATGTGGTTAATTTGTAAGAAGATACAAGTTTTGTTGTTTTAAAGTCATTAATATACCCAGTACTATTTTATAAACTTATTGCATCTTAATTCCGATTTACTCCAAATGTACAATCAAGTACATAAATGATTCATTTGTTCATTAGACTTGGTTACAGTTCCAGTTTATCTTAAAATTATAGTAATACAATACAGTGTTCGCAGGCGATCCAAATATGGACATGCAACACTGCAGAGGAATCCAAATTAGATTAGAACTTGACACATGTTTTGATTACAGAGAAACAGAATTGTTATTATAATAATTAGTAGTTCAAGTTACCGCAGTGCGACTTATGTAGAATGAAAGGTTTAGTTTCAGTTGACTAATATGGAAGATACTTATAAGGTGATGCATGATTGTTAACAAGTTTAGGGTACCGCAGAGAGATGAAGTATGGAACCCATTGCATGAATTTGAATAAAAGTTTGAGAATGTATGAATTTCAGGTTTTGTTCCTATGTGTAAGATATACTTAGTATGAAAAAGTAGTTCAGCAAAGATTTTAAAATATATTACAAACGACGGAACCACTACCGATGGGTTATTACAAAAGTTTGTTTAGAAATTGCACTTAGTTACTTTTATTTTAAAGATTGCATTCGAGTTTATTAATAGATTAAAGTCTGACCAGCGGATATGGTCACTAAGGATTCGGATACTTCATTTTAAAGTGAGAAAATGTTTGTTTGATAGTGAGTGTTGAAAAGTATGAAAATGAAATGAAATAAAAAGTTGAATGTTGTTATGGAGACTTGAAGTTTTGAGTTATGTGATTACGTATTAAGCACATAGAGAAAAGTTGTATTTTTGTTTGGATTTGGGAATGTTGGTTATGGTTGTCGTTAGGATTAAAAAGTATGAATTTGAGAGATGGTATGGAATGTGCAGGATATGTTACTCTAGGCCACAGAGTGAGTGAGTTGGGAACACTTCGTTTGGTAAGCTTTCGAAAAAATTTGGACTGATCATCCAATCTTTACAGAATGTCTTAAAATTCGAAGGATTCATTTGGATTGTGTTTAAGTTATGTTATAGTTTGGTACGTAACTATTGGCGAGTCCGATATGTTATAGTATAATCATCAAAGTCTCAAAGGTACAGGTACAAGGTACGAATCCTTCCTCTTCGATCATGATGTGGACGAGTTTCCTTTGTGAGAAAGTTGGATATCGATGACCTTATAAGCTCTCGAGTAGGAGCAGGTTCAGGCAGGTAGACCTGGAGCCAGATAATGGTAGTATTGTGGAAATAAAAAAAAGTACCTCATGAAAGACGTCTATAAATAAATAAATAATAAAAGTACCTATAAAAGTGCACTCACTATAATGTGAAATAACATGGGATCCGGATACCCCTAAAAAGTACCTATATGAAGTAGAAGAAATAAAATAGAGACTTTGATTGATAGCGATTGTATGAGAAAAGCGAGTATATTTTGGTTAGTTTTGGAAAGAAGTTTTATATTGATAAATATTTTGATGTGAGTTTTGAGAAGGTATTATGGAAATGAAAAATAAAGTAGTTTGTGATTAATGGAATAAGAGTTGAATAAATAAATACATAAACGAAGAAAAGAAAAAGAGATACAGAAGGTATGAAACATGTGTAATTTTGTAATTGTAGTGGAATAATGTTATAATTTTTTTTTAAAAATTCTATGTATTAAAAAATAAATTTTTCATGTCGTCAACCCTATATCGTAAACAGGTTAGATAATATTTTGTGTATTATAATTAAGTTTCATAAAATATTGGAACAGATATTAACTATGTAATCATTAACTATTTTACGAATTTAATAAGAACATTATATCGTTTTTTTTTAACACATATATTTTTTAATCGATTACAGTGTGAATTTATATAAATGGTAATATTTTGTTTTGAAAGTGTTTTAAAATTGTATCGGGAATATAAAAAAAAAAATGGTTGTTGTATATTGAATTGTTATATTTACATATTACACAGATTTTGAATTTTAAATTGTTATTTTTACACAGATGATTTATTTTATTGTTATTTTTACAGAAATGAGTATCAGATTATTGTTTTTATATTTTGTATTCTAAATTGTTTTAAATATCATAAAAAATAAGATATAGTATATTTTTTCTTTCAAAAAAAGGGGGAAGGTGTAGTGTATGCACACCCGAACCCTAATTACATCTATATATAGCCCGGTATTGTATGAATCTAGAGACATTATACGACTGTACTTTGAAGCCGATACTCGTCTTATTCCACGCATATACCACATCCTTACAGTGCCACCGACACAATGTCACTGAATGCAAATAAATGTCACCATTACATTCATATCACAAAGACCCAATATCACAATGATGGCATACAACTCCAAGAAAGTGTAGAAGTAAGAGGTTCTTTTCGATTAAAATGTTACATTCTTACCCCACATAGACAACATTATTAAAAACACTCGTGTGATGCTATTATGGAACTCGCTTCGCTTGCCCCTTATTATACGACCGTTGCATAAACTACTATTGTCCATAAATATATACAGTACAATAAATGCAGGGTAGTGCTGTCGACCACGCTTTTCAAACATAATTCAGGCTCAATGCTATTCGCAGCTGGTCAAGCATACGTGGCCTTAAGTAGATTCAAATCATTAGAAGGTCTCCTCATTGAAGAACTAGACTGTATTAAATTTAAGGCATATGACCAGTCAACAATGACGCTTTAAAGAAATGAACGGATAATAAACATTAAATACAATAAACTCAGCGATAAAAAAAAATAATTTAGCGTAAATAGTAAATTTTCTACGAGTTCGCAAAGGCGATATTCACGAACCGAGAAGTTTACGGCACGAGCCGAAGGCGCAGTCGTAGCGAGGTTCGTAAAGAAGCCTTTTCGAACGAGTTAGGATTATAATTTTTCCGCCTGAGATCCCAAAATCAAGCGGCGATGTTGCTAGTTTGAGGTTTAAATGCGGAAAATTATATTTTAAACAATTCTATTAGCTGGCTTATGAACCGTAATAGTTAGAGAGTTGTTTTTTTAGAATTTTTATTCCTGTCGCCAATATGTACAGCAACAAATAATAAACTAAACTCCCCATAAAAGACAATTGTTTTATAACCTCCCGCGATATTACAAACCGTATCATGATTCGCATGGTTGTGGCGGCGGCGCATTTAGGTTGATATCGGTTGCGCAATCTTAAGATTAAGGGTACGAATCCACGATCGGAGACAATATTATCTTTTTTTTGTTTTTGTTTTATTATTTTTAGTGCCTAAGTTTTCTTGTAACTTTTCGGTGCCCTTCGTGTGCCAGTCCAACCCGCACTTTTATTTTTTATTTTTACTGCGTGTGTATCAACAATTGAATCCTATTCCTCTAAAATTAAGGTGAAAATCTGAGTTCCGCTTCCGCTGCTCGGCCTTAAGTTTTGGAGTCAGGTTAGTAGAAGGACCAAGAAATACTTGGCTCTCACCGGCCATGTCGAGCTCATTAATGAGAAATATGACCAATGATATATAAAGACAAGTGATACTATCTGTAAAGTATACTACCTGACGAAGGAATTTCCAGGAAATTGCTAGACACATGTTATTCGTAATTCATAATTTTTATTGCAAAGTCACAAAATTTCACAAGGTGGTACAACAAAGGTAAGTACATTGTGCCGCCCTGCTAGGGCACTGCAACATGCGAAGGACCACCAGTTGTCCCTTTTACAAAAATAGGATGATTATATTTATATTCAAATTAAATAGCGACACTTAGAAAAACACTGTAGAGATTATTATTATAAACATTAAAAAATAAATTGAAAAATAAATTATATAAACATAAAATTAGTAATAATGTGCTATTATAGAGATTAGTCAAATTCCTTTAAGTATAAAATTTATCATTGAAAAATTCTTTAACATCATAATAGCATTTTTCAATGAGGAACTTCTTTAAATTAGTAATAAATAATGTTTCTTTTTCTATGTTTTTTAAGTCATTTGGTAAGTGATTGTATATTTTGATAGTCATATGATGGGGACTAGAAAACACGAGTTCTAACTTTATAAATGGTTTCTTTAATTTATTTTGGTCTCGATTATTCCTTTCATTTTTATTTTCTAGAGGGGAGTATAAGCTACTATATTTTCTTTCAACTACTATATGTACTTAAGTAATGCATTGTGAAAATCGTACCTCAGTCAGAAAACCAAATCCGCTGATATTTTGAGAACTCGAAAGAGACGAAAAACATAGAGGCCTTTGTAATGTACTCGATATAAGATTCCCTATGATCGATGGTGACGGTGGATCATGTGAGGCATTGTCCAACACAACACACGTCACAAGAGTAACGGTAACGACTAACGGCGTTGTCGTTAGCATGCATTACGCCACTACTCAGATCAGCCGAGGATTTGCGGGCATTGTCAGCAGTGAACACATGAGGGGTTAACTTTGAGGGTCTTCGAACCACACTAATGGTTTGAATCTTGCTCTCTTTCGAGTAAAGTCTGTAAATGTACATATTACAAAAACTCCAGTGGGCAGACCACCTACCCAATGGTTCGAAGATCATCAAGTCGATGGCATCTCATTGAATCTGGTTGTCAAACCTATACCTAGTAGTTCCACGATGTGGGCAGAGTAATCTCGATAATATAACGTAAGTACATAATAGGACACAATTAGTGGCAAAAAACGCCATTAATGCCATTAATCTTGATCTGTGGTCATTTTACCGCATATGGGCCTGATGCAGAATTATATAAATCCCCTTCGATCCCATAAACAACTGACACAAAAACATGATACCATTGTCATCGCGGCTCGGATTCCTGCGCCGCTCTGTGCTTCGTTATTTGTGCCGCGCCAACATTTCCAACTATTTGTGTCTTCTTCGGATGCAAAGAAATACGTGTCAAAATCGCATAAGCTGGCGGAGTGGAATCACCAGAGACGTGAGGTGATATAGATCGCTCTAAGGAAAGACAAACAGTAAGCAGTAATCGGTGAAACTTAGAAATAAAGTTTAGCATGTACTAGCTCAGCTTCCGAAATTATGAGAAGAAAGAGCCGTTGCTATTGATGGCAGTCTGGCAATAAAAACAAACTTACAGGTATTTAATTATTCGATAAACTGTGATCTGTTTCAAGCAAATTGGTCACAGAGGTTGACAAAAACAGTTATCTCTTCCGTTCTATTCTCCCAAACTCAATGGCACACTCCGTCAGTGTTGCCAGCGTGTGACGAAGTGCCTTCACGAGGTAAGCTATGTGCATAAATTGCGTGAAGAGCGCAGACATGGCAACCCCGTCACCTTTGTGAAGACAAGTGGGCCTGGAGTGCGGCGGCTTCGAAGTAAAGTTGGAGTATTTTTTATATTATTTTCGTGCGAGAGGGATTGTTGGTGTGATTGGGAATGCTTTGTTACAGATGTACATGTACAATCGGTTCCAGAGTTAACTACGCCTTAAAATACCTCTTGTAATAAGTACAACTTACGTATAATTAAAAGTACAATGAGATTTGGGGAGGGACGTCTGTTGAACCAACAGTAACTAGTGCTCCAACGCTAGGAATGGGTTGAGTTGGTCACGATAAAGGATTGAACTAAGTATGCGTAAGTATATCTTTAAATATTGCAGGACAACACGTGGGCAACAATCGGAAAATCCATTGTAAAAGTACTCAGGAAGGAAAAGCATGCCAATGGAGGGTTTAATAAACTACGCTAAGTACAAAAGAAAATATATACGGGAAATAGATAAATAGCATTCACAGAGAAGACAAAAACCTACAAAGGGTTTAAGGGTATGTTCGGTTACTCGTTCGGCGTGAGAAAAAAGGGCAGGTGACGCTTTATTAAAATGTTTCATGTAAATTTTCAGTCAGTTTCGGGCTTCTGCGATGTCCGTCGGAGTGTGGTGTTCATCTGCGACGTCCGTCGGAGTGTGGTGTTCATCTGCGATGTCCGTCGGAGTGTGGTGTTCATCTGCGATGTCCGTCGGAGTGTGGTGTTCATCTGCGACGTCCGTCGGAGTGTGGTGTTCATCTGCGATGTCCGTCGGAGTGTGGTGTTCATCTGCGATGTCCGTCGGAGTGTGGTGTTCATCTGCGATGTCCGTCGGAGTGTGGTGTTCATCTGCGATGTCCGTCGGAGTGTGGTGTTCATTCCGCGTCTTAGTTTCAACATTGTTGTCTTTTTCTTCGGTCTTTTATTTGTCACATAGTTGCGAAATACATGCTGGCATCGAGAACGAATAGTTGAAGGACCGAAAAGGGAATAAGTTGAAATTGTTTTGTTATTTAAAATATTACTGACAGTTAAATTCGCATACTTATTCGATGCGTAATTATAATTATTCGTGATCGATGGTCTGATGGACTCAAATATGTTTTACTAGCGCAATAAAATGCTAGCTAGAGCTACCGATTTTTGATTATTGTATTTACCTTTGTATTTTACTATTTGTTTTTGAGTATGCATGAGTTTTATGATGATGATGATGAAATCTAAATAAAAGCAAATGGAAGTTTCCATAAAGAAAATCCATAATTGCATAAAAATGATACCTTCAGGTTTTCTTATTAAGGAAATAAAGTGATAAAGGTGATAAAGTAAAGGATAAATAGATGTGGTTTTTTATTAAAATACAGTGGTAAATGAAAACCCGTTACATTGGACGAGGGGTACAGGGCCGGACTCTGTGACTGACCCAAAAAGTGCTCCTAACAAATATGTTTTTTTAATGCAGCATAATGGCCCACAGAAGAACTCACGTTTCAAAGTCAAAGTTCTTTATTTCTGTAGATATTTACATATTCTTAGCAAATGTAATTTTTTGCCTCTTCTCTACATTGGACCACTGTGGGAGAGGAAGGGCGTAGGGCTTAACTAATACAAATATTACAATATTAATTATTATGATTAGTAAGAAGGAATAAATAATTACAAAATTATTAACAGCAGGGTCTGTGATGAGCTAGATTAACCCTATACAGTCCCGTCATTTAAGTAATCTTGAACATTGTAATATCCCTTTTTTCGACAAACATCCCTTGTTTCCTAAGTAAAACAAACAATCTCAATGTATTCAAACAAAGGCATACTTACCAAAGACATATTAAATGAAAAATGCAACGACTAATCTATAAGTACTTACGATACCATAATATGGACCTTTTCAACTGAATCTATATTAACTGATATTGTATTTAAATAATGTAATGTAATTTAAATAATGTAATGTGTATTTTATATTATTTTTGATAAGTGCTTATTTATTGTTACCATGATATTGTTACAATGTTTACGAGTTACTTTAATAATAACTAGATAAATAAATAGTTTGTTTTCACAAACTCTGATTTTACACAGTCAGGTCATAAGTTCTGTCACACAATAAAACTTTTGAATTTAGAACGCTGGCCACAAAAAAGTTTATTGAATTCGAATTACGAATTTTAAATAATTTAAAATAAAATAATTTTCCTCATTTTTAGGGTTCCGTACCCGAAGGGTTCCAAACGGGACCCTATTACTAAGACTCCGCTTTCCGTCCGTCCGTCTGTCACCAGGCTATATCTCACGAACCGTGATAGTTAGACAGTTGAAATTTTCACAGATGATGTATTTATGTTGCCGCTATAACAACAAATACTAAAAAACAGGATAAAATAAATATTTAAGGGGGCTCCCATACCACAATACCACATACAAACTTATGGATGCACCTGGTTACGTACATGGAGTGTAAAAAAGTAACCGCACCAATAACTTTGTAAACAATATTTTGCTGTGTAAAATCCAAACTATTCACTCCACACCATCGCTTCCATTGAACGGTGGTACGGAACCCTTCGTGCGCGATTTAGACTCGCACTTGACCGGTTTTTTTTATTTTTTTGATAAAAAACTGAAACGTGTTTATTTGTTGTACGAGTTTGCGGAAACTAACAGGATAAAAGAAATATTTAAGGGGGCTCCCATACAACAATTCTTTCAATACCACATACAAACTTATAGATGCACCTGGTTACGTACATGGAGTGTGAAAGTAACCGCACCAATAACTTTGTAAACAATATTTTGCCGTGTAAAATCCAAACTATTCACTCCACACCATCGCTTCCATTGAACGGTGGTACGGAACCCTTCGTGCGCGATTTAGACTCGCACTTGACCGGTTTTTAAATATGGAGTGGACACTTAAAGAAGACCGTGTCGCAGTTATTGCGTTGCATCGTTGCGGTTACGCGCCAATTCAGATTTTCGACTTACTGAAAAATTTGAATATAAACAAAAGATTCGTTTATCGTGCCATAAAACGATACAATGAAGACTCTAGTATAGTTGACAGGTCAAAAAGTGGTCGCCCTCGCTCTGTTAGGACTCCAGCAGTGATAAAAGCTGTGAAGGCGCGAATTCAAAGAAATCCCATACGTAAGCAGAAACTGTTGGCACTTGAGATGGGGTTAAGCAGGACCACGGTGAAAGGGGTGTTAAATGAAGACTTAGGGCTTAGGGCATATCGAAGAAAAACAGGACATCGTTTGGACGCTCGTTTAATGGTCCTGAGACTGAAGAGTTGCCGCGCTTTGTTGAAGCGGTACGCGGGAAAAAAGCATCGGGAAATTCTTTTTTCGGATGAAAAAATTTTCACCGTGGAAGAGAGCTACAACAAACAAAATGATAAGGTGTACGCACACAGCAGTGAAAAAGCGAGCAACCGTATTCCGCGTGTCCAACGAGGTCATTTTCCATCCTCGCTCATGGTTTGGTTGGGAGTCTCTTATTGGGGCTTAACTGAGGTACATTTTTGTGAGAAAGGCGTAAAAACGAATGCAGTTGTGTATCAAAATACAGTCCTCAAGAACCTTGTTGGAACCTGTTTCTCATACCATGTTTAATAACAGGCACTGGGTATTCCAACAAGATTCTGCGCCAGCTCATAGAGCGAAAAGCACACAAGACTGGCTGGCGGCGCGTGAAATCGACTTCATCCGGCACGAAGACTGGCCCTCCTCCAGTCCAGATTTGAGTCCGTTAGATTACAAGATATGGCAACACTTGTAGGAAAAGGCCTGCTCAAAGCCTCATCCTGATTTGGAGTCACTCAAGGCATCCTTGATTAAGGCAGCCGCCGATATTGACATGGACCTCGTTCGTGCTGCGATAGACGACTGGCCGCGCAGAATAAAGGCCTGTATTCAAAATCGCGGGGGTCATTTTGAATAAACTTTATTACCATAAGAATCTATGTTTTATTAAGTTGATTTTGCTATATAAATGTTTACATAAATAATAAACATGTCTTAATTATTTCATATTGCACATGTGACAGAACTTATGACCTGACTATGTATATACACACGATTTTATATCCGATTATATATAACATTTTTGAAAATTCGGGGTGGCTGAGGCACAATTTAATACTGCATTTTCGGCCAGGAGGCTAGCCCATCGCCATAGACGCAATAGTCAAGCATAATTCAAATCCGCCCCTGTTCAATTTAAGCTGTTCAGCGCCCCTCCGGTGTTTGTTTTGATTGTATTAATTAAAACTAGAATCCTCAAAGTTTTATTAAGATTAACACCTCGCTTCTTTTCTTTCATTAAGAGAGCTCCATCCATATTCATGTTTGCGATTTATTCTGCCTGAACTTGTTGGATGGGGTTGCATATTTATTTTTATGATTTTGGTTGCTTTTCATTGTCAGTTTTAAAAGCGGTTGTGAACAAACCCTTGGGTCCATTTAAAAAGCATGTTAAAGCGACTTTGTCGAAAAAGGGATATTACAATGTCCAAGATTACTTGAATGACGGGACTGTATGGGGTTAATCTAGCTCAACACAGACCTTATTAATCATATTAATTAATGTAATATTTGCATTAGTTAGCACAGTAATAAAGAACTTTGACTTTCACTTTGGTCGGTTGGAACGGAAAACATTTATTTTTTTGTTGTTGTCATATTTTTTTGTAATTTCAATTCTTATTTTATGGATTAGGATAAATTGGTTTGAGAGGTGGTGTCAGAGGATGGTATAAAATATAAATACAGCAGTCGGTTTACATAAAAAAACT
The DNA here is from genome assembly GCA_949825045.1 of Argyresthia goedartella. NCBI lineage: Eukaryota > Metazoa > Arthropoda > Insecta > Lepidoptera > Argyresthiidae > Argyresthia > Argyresthia goedartella. Next base: position 12,997,134 of record OX463815.1, read on the forward strand.
TTTTCAAGTCGAAGAGAAACATTTACGACGATATCATAAACCATAAATTCCCGTCTATACGTAAACTCTATGAAAGAAACCTCATTTTTCAGCACGAAAACCCCAACTTCCTCTTCATTATCATAACACATTGTGGCAAGGCGAAAAGATATTCATATTCAGTTTAATTGGATACAAAAGAAGTGTAATAAGCTTTTATTGCTTGGTTTATGTCTTCATCTTCTTTGAATATACGTAATTTGATATGAAGGGCGTATTCAGTGAGAATGTGCGGAGAATACATTTAGTCTACTTTATATTCTGTAAGTGTTTCACTTGCATTGGTTTCTTGTGAGGTCAATTTAAGATCGACCGAGTTTGATAGCTTTTGATCTGAATCAGAAGAGCCTTTAAAAAAACATACGTCAAATGATGAATTCCCGGTAACAAAATCTTTTAAAATTCAACATTCGAATTGCATTCGTTAAAGAATGGCGATAAAAAGTATTCGAATTTTAAAAACAGCTGTCCACCAACATCCTGGCAAGTTGGCAACATTTATTTGCAGGCACTTTTACCTTAGCCTCTGCAAAAAGGTTGGATCAAAAAAGAAAAAGAGCACAGTTAAGGCGCTCACAAGGAGTTGGGACTGCAAATATCACTCAATGCTCGGGATATTTTTCAAAGCTTTCCTCGCGCGTCCTGTTTTTATCCTACTTGACTCCTAATGTGGTGAATTCATACATGAACAATCGCGAGTTGGGCGAGGGGGTGGGGTGGTGTTGTGGAGTGGGTCGGGGGGGGGGGGGGGGGGGGTTATTTTCCTCAGTTTTATAACATCTCACGGGCGGGAGATGTCCGCGGCTCTTTCTGCCCCCCTACAGCTCAGGGTCATCGAATGATGATAAAAATGGATTAAATACTAGTAAAACACTGTCGTGCAATAAAGATTAGTAGGTCACTTGTATACATTGGCCCGTCTACCTGCGGCAATGCAAGTATGTAATTTATAATTCCAGATAAATTCTAAAATATACAGATATTAAACCGTATAACATAGTTTCATCACGGGGCAGTTGTTCAGGATTATTTCTATAATCAACTGTTAAAAGACTCGAGACTGGTACGACTTATAACTTTATTTAAATATATGAATACCTAAATAAGATGTGGCTTAAGCTAGGCTAGTCTATTTTCGTTACTTTCATAGTGTCATTTTCTATAGCATCTTATTGTGGGGGAAAGCAGCGGATATTCTAATTATTTTTATGTCACAGAAAAGAGCAATTGGAGCAATTTATAATTTAAAACGCACAGCGAAACGAAATGTCGTACTAACTGTAGTTAGTCAATTTATTTTCGAAAAAATAATGGTATTTAATTAAAATTAAGAACCTCAGCAATTTTCCAAATTTTCAAATAATCACAGTGTAGTTGCGCCCCCGGCTTAGACCCGCGAAAGTTTCTTCAAAGGTTAGTTTTAAAAACCATTTAAAAACGACTTTGTCTAAAAAGGTATATTACAGTATTCAAGATTACATAAATGACAAGAGTATATGGCCTTGATCTTACTCCACACAGACCTTAATATTATTATGTTATAATTATTTATTCCTGCTTATTAATTATAATAATTAATATGTAGTGGTTGGGCACAAACAATTTTGAAAGAGATCTAAAAATCAATTTGTGGTAGTTTCTACGCCCTGTGTGTCAAAAAAAGACATTTGCTAAGGATATGTAAATATCTACAGTAAATAAAGTAATATTGACTTTGACTTTAAGATATTCTTGCTTAAATAGATTTTCAGTTAAAAAATCTCCGTTTACACAAAAATCCTTTGCAAAGATTAGTCGGTAAACCGTCATGGCCGGCGCGGCGGCAGCCCTATCTGTTTTCCTGCTAAGAACATTGGCGGCGGGTCGCTCTTATTTACCAGCACATAAGGCACATAAGCCGCTATGTACTGCAATCACCGCCTACAATGGTTGGGCGGTACAGTATACTTGTAATCTTTGCTTGTGCTCTCTGAGCTCTTTGGCATAAAACTTATGCAGATGGAAACTATCTTCTAAACTTGTAGGTATATACAGGCTAAGTGTTCAGTGTGTACTATGGCTAAAACCGGCTTTTCAGTAAGGGATATAATTTTATGGAATATTATGGGATACATAATAAAGCATGGAGTAAACGGGCTTAGATCAAGATAGGAAATTATAAATCAGGCGAATAACAATTGTGCGTCTAAAATACTGACTGTATTACAACGCCGCTCAAAGAACTGTCGCTCAGTTAGTAGTTTATTCGCTAAAATAGAATATCGGTTAGGTTAGGTTAGACTTTTTTATTCGCTTGTTTTTATATCATGAATGAATAACATACTTTGAAATAATACAGCATTTTCTTTAGAAATACCTTAAAATAATTACCTTGGATATTTTCATTTATGCCCAAGAGGTAGATGAGTGTTGAAGACATGGGGCATCATTTAGTTTTAGCCCGTCTGTACTCGAATCTACTGGAAGCGTTGTTAATAACTAGAGATCAAGGAAATAAATCACAACCAGTCCTTAACCAGTAGCGAGATCGGGTCTTTGTAACTAGTTACCAAGCATTTTCCAGTATAATATGGCTTGATTCGTGGTTTCAAAACTGTCTGTGAAAACTAACAAAAAACCACATTTAACGGTATTTGCCTACTTTTACCGGTAACAGGAATATCACAGCAACTCGAATGGCTGCCTCGCTCGATTCTCATGACTATTCATGAGGCTTTGCCATATTTCTTGTGAAAAGCATCAGAACTTCACTGAAAAAGCCAGCATCGAGGTAAACCATAGATTTTCTTTTAGACTGAAATATGTTTTTAGAATTTATGTTGTTTGTTGGCCTTTACAATTTGCCAACACTTGAATGAGCAGCCATTAACTCCAATCGCGGCTCAATCAAGTGGCAGTTCAATCGATACAAAACACTATCTTATTGTATACTTAGTAAGACCTTTTCTGACGACCAACTTTTCTTTCAGGTGCCATTTCACTTAAACTCGATTCTATGAATAAGCTTCAGAGAATTTTCGTAACTTTGGACATATAGGAGAACCTAGTAAGATGTTATTCGATAGGTATACGTTAGTATGAAAAAAATATTGTGATTAAAACAAGTATTTAAATATCTCCGTTTTTTCCTGTTTTCAAAGACAACCCCAACTAACAAACAGTGTCGCATTTCGTCCAACACATTTCGCCAAACTTTCAGATATTTAGAAATCCTGCTTTCATTTCCTGCCCGCCCAAGCCCGTCCAAGCCTCATTGATAAGCAGTGACCTCTCTCAAACAGCATCCTAGCATCCCACCTATATTGTTATTCTGCTTTTATACCGTCTTTCCTATCTCTGCTATTAACGTAATTGGTCGCTTCTCCTGCGCAGTATTTTTATTTCATTTCATTTCGTTTCATTTCAGAGTGGAGATTTATAGTGGCTTTCTTGTTAAGTGGACTGTATGTGGGGATATTAATTTGTATTGTGGGTCTAGTGGTGGTCATATGAACTATGTTTATTGGTAAGATTTATGGCGGCGTTTGAAGAGTGCCGTCGCCGTGTAGATATGTCCAAGATCGTGATGTGAGAAGAACACCTGATGTTTCATGCTCACCTGGTAATCTATTTTTTAATTTGAAGGCCAGACCGCTTGTTTGGTACCTGCTACACTTTTCAGTCAGTCCATCAGCTTGAAATGTTTATAGTTATAGTTTATCGCGGGCGACTTTTCCGCATCTCGACGTCCTAAATTTTGCGCCTCATTTGCGTGTGCTTGAAATGTATTAACTAAATATGCTACCAAACATTACCAACTTACTACTTAAGTAGGAATCTACGCATTTTAACTCTGAATTGGTTTAACCCAATTTGACAAAACAAAGTTGGAGTAATAAGTTAAAACCTTTTAACATAGTCCAGTGATTACCTACAGTTTTAAGTCGTTTATTTCTGTTGAGAATCATACGAATAAATGTTTAGTAACATAATAATAAAGCCTTCTTTAAAAAATACAGTATACAATACAATACTAATTACATCCTCAATTTTCAATTTTTAATAAAGTTATTTGATTTTAGTGGTATTTAGTTATAAATACCATGAATATACCTATATATTGAAGACTTCACTTCTAAGTAAGGGCGTATTCCTGCATATTTACAGCTGCTTTTAATATTTCGTCGAGCCGTCTCTCTACTGGTCTACCTCTACTTTAGTTTTTAGCAGTGATGTAGATCGTCTATGAGTTTATTGTATTCCTTATGTCTGCATTTGTCTTTTTATTTTTTAGTTTGAGATTCAGTATATTACGTTTCATGGCCCTTTGGATCGTTAATATCTTATTCTTGGTGTATTTATTGAATATCCATGTTTGTAATGAATTAAAAGAGAGATGGTAGGATAGTCTATGACTTTTTTCTTGAGTATCACAGGAATATTGGCCTTGAGGACTCGTTTAAAGCTCCAAAAATTGTTCCAGGCCATGTTCACTGTGTTGATTTTTTAATGATATCTGCTTGTGTAGATAAATGAGTATACTCTTCAATGTATTCTAATGGAGCGTTATCAACATAAATGGGAATTCTTTCATTGTTGGCCATAATTTTCGTTTATGTTATAACAAAAACAACCATTTTCATTCCCATGCGGAATGGCAGAGACACATTGTGCCCACGTTCGGCCACGTTTGGTTTTTGTTATATTTTTTTGCAAACCAATGTCATAGCTGACAGCATGTATTTCCGTGACCATGGCTTCCAGCTGTAAAGCACTTTCTGCAAAGAGTAATATATCATCAGCGAATCTGAGATTTCTCAAGAATTGTTCACTTATACGGATACCTTTGTAACCCATAGAGTCTTCATAATACTTTGGAGAACAGTTATTAAAAATCTGGGCGATAAAGGATCACCTTGCCGAACGCCTCTATTTATATCTATTTAAGAGCTGCAGGTCCCGGCTGCTATCGCTACTCGGTTGTAGTAGTCGTAAGGCTGGGTCAGAGGCGGCCCAGCTTGATAACTTCTCACAGTCGGGTCAAACAAAAGCCCGGCATCCCTCTATCAACCCGCACTGAGCCAGCGTGGCAGAGTATGGCTCAATCTTACTCGTATCTGGGAATAGGCCCGTGGCCCTCGGTGGGGACATTAATGAGCTACATATATTATTATTAATATCCTGGTCTTTCTAATATTACTCTCCTTTTGCTATTCTCATAATGTCTTGTATAAGTTCGATGTTTTCTAGCGGCAGCTCTTGTAAAGCTCTCCATATGATGTCATAGGAGATAGAGTCGAACGCATTGGCGTAATCTATAAATGGTAGAGCGGTCGATTAATTTCTTAGTAATTCTATAGAAAAAGTTTTAGGTAGTGAATGTGGTCTACAAATTAAAGTTCAAAATTAATTAATTTCTGAAAATATTAACATATGTTTCCTTCTCTACATTGGACCACTATGGGAGAAGTATCTACACAGTTGAGTGATTTATTCTCTCTTCCGCTTGTTTCACCGGCTGGTGCATTCATCAGTGTACTGTACACCGCGGGAGAGGCAAGTAATTTCACCGGTGTGTGCATTCCACTGATGAATACTGTACACCGCGGGAGAGGCAAGTAGTTTACAGAGATTTGGATGAAAGCTAATTGGTGTGTAATGTGTCTTGACTGCTTACAGGTCTTTAAAAAATTCAGTGTCTTTTTTATTATTCTTGATCTGAAAAATGTTTTCGTATCACTTGAAGAGTTCGTTGGCAAGTAAGGAATCCATGTTTTGGATTTTATTTATACTTTCAGGTCTTTTTTCATTTCTCCTGATTGGTTAAAAGGTCTTACAATGATTAATAATATATCTATATCCTTGGTGTTCCTTTTTAATGAGTTTATGATTATTTTTACAAAGATAACAATTCTTATTATTTTCTTCAATTGTTATGTGTTTTTTATATTCCTTTTTGCTTATTGTAGTTACGATGTATTAATTTGATATGCCAAATACCAAAGAATATTATCCGACTAAGAACATAAATCAATCAACTCTAACCAAACCAGTCAACTGAAATCAACTCGATTCAGCGCAAAAACTCGAAGGAATCGATGCAAAGAATCGAAACTCGAACAAACCTCGTTGCGAAATTAGGATACAGTCTACCCAATCAATCGTGGTTTGAGAACTGCAAGGAGGTTTTAGAATGGAGACGCCATTCTTGCGTTGATCCATATGTACATACCTTGTGCTGATCCATCTATTATATTATTTAATAAAAGAGCTCCGTGTGGTACTGGCAATGCACCAATCAATTAATTAATAAGTTATTTATTTTAAGCACATCATACGGACTTTTTAACGGTGATGGAAAACATCGTGAGGAAACCATTTACTCCATAGCTGCGGCGATTGGCTAGCCCCCTGTCACACAAAAAGGAGTATCGAATAACTGCCTTATGTTGTGTTATAAAAGTGTCATTGTGTTGCCCAGTCTTGTAACATGTGCGTTTGTTACGATGGTAATTAATTTGAAATATTAATCTTATATTTCTTCATTACCTCGTCCCCCAACCAACGACAGGATTTGGCCCAAGCCACGGATTGTACAGATCCAGTTTATCACTGGTGACATTGTGCAAAAGTCATGTCCGTGACAGCAAGACTTGGTGTGTCCGTCAAACATTGAGTTATCGATTATGCACGAAGATTCAACATTCAAAGTTCACCTTATCACTGTAGAGATATTAACAAATATACTTCATACACGTCATTATTTTTACACTGTCTCGTTCAGTGCTAATTGCTCTGAGTTGGGGAACTAAGTCAACAGTCCCTGTGCCCTGTGTCAGCAGCAGTCTGCAGCAGCTCCGCAGGTTATTCAAATAGTTTGGAAAGAGGCAAAAAGAGCGCCCTTCGAGTCATTACCATATTGTTGCCAGTTGGTTGCCAGTTTACGGATGACGCGGGAACGGGAAGATTTTTGGTTGGAGCTGGCACTCGGAACGAAGATGACTGTAGGCATACAGCGCTTTCCGGATGGTGCTAACATCGCAAAAATTTTCATCAAACTACTCACGCCCATCGCGACATTCCGAATAGGATATGGCATCCATCACAGCTTAAACTACAGATCCATTCGGAACGCTTTGGACGCGACGTAGGCGTTGACAACTGACAGATAAATAATCCATTCTAAGCACTTTTTTTTTCACATTAATATAGAGGAAATTAATTTTTGTAAACACTGGGGAGCACCAGGAGTTGCTGGTTGCTGTTTTAAATGTGATTGACTCTGAAGAAGATAGCATTGACGATGGGAGTAGCACTACTGATGCCACCGTCACTTTTGATCGCGTGCTCACAGTGCTGACGCTCAGAAGCATGGGTGATGATAGCACAACATGGCGGCGTTAATAATGTCATTTATGACGTCATACCAACCATTTACAGCTATCATGTCGCGCTAACGGTGACCCGGAATGGCCTCATAAGCAAAATAATCGATTTGTTGCGACTCAGAACGCGCTGCGTTCTAACCCTCTAGGGCCTGACAAAACGCTTCCCGCCGAACTCAGGTGACGTCATACCGAGTACCCACTTAGGTGACGTGATATCGATCTGACAAACGCCACGTTTGCACGGCATGATCGTCTTATCTCGATGTAGTTTATCTACGATTTACCTTTCTAGAAGGCTCTTTTGGATGCCCAATCCTTCAATTCCTGATAAGTAGAACATGCCAGTCCAAAAATGGCCTTTGTCAGGTTTTGCCTACCGCTCTGGGGCATTTCTGATGCAAACGATCACCCTGGCGGTGCAGCGGGGAAATGCTGTAAGCGTCATGGGAACCTTAGCCTCGGCAATGTCCCGGGGTGGTTTATTCGCGCAATTGTTTCTTTTTGTGTTTTTATTTATTCTTTATTGCACAGAAATCTTAATAGTAAGGTAACAAAACATTTTAAGAGCAAAGGCGAGCTTATCTCTAAAGAGAGATTTCTACCAGCAAACCTAGGCAGGACAGGAAAAATTGTGCAACAGGAGAGTCCTAGTGCGCAATAAAACTGTATACATCTAATTGTTTACAACTAAAACATAATAAATGATATAATAAAAAAATGAATGAATGAAAAAAAAAATGATTTACACTAAATAAAATACAAAAGCAAAAAATAAAATATATATCAATCATATACTACTTATATATACATATATAAAAGTACCTATCACGAAAGAGAAAGGAAATGCTCTTTCAATCTTGTCTTAAAAGTGAAAATTGAGGGACTATCTCTAATAGCGCAGGGAAGTGCGTTCCACAGTCGGATCGCCGTTAACCTAAACGAGTGTTTGTAAGCGGCAGTGTTATGCCGAGGAGTAGAGAGAAGAGACATCGTGTGGGATCTCCGGTTGCTATGCCTGGAGGAAATAAACTCGAAACGTTCTCGAAGATATGAGGGGTAGCGGGGATTTCGCAAAATGTTGAACAGATAGGAGAGAACGTGCATATCACGACGAAATCGGATCGGAAGCCACCCCAACTCCTTGCGATAATGTGAGACATGGTCATACTTGCGCAGCCCGAAGACAAACCGAATCCCGAGGTTTTGAAGTCGTTCGAGTTTGTTCAGTTGTTCTTCGTTCGCACCGATCCAGCAAACATCCGCATAGTCGATTAAAGGTAGTAGGAGGGACTGGGCAAGGGTAATTTTAGTCTGCTGCGGCAGGAAGTGCTGCTTATTTTTTAGTTTTGCTTATTTTTAATCGGTTAGTTGTTACGTTTGTACATTTCGATTTCAATTGACGAAACTCTTAAGCGTTGGAAAAAATAGATGTTGTGTATCAATTGATTAAATAAATGATCTTATCAGATCGATTTCACGTCACTTCACCTAAGTGGGCACAACGGCACTGACAGATGAAAAGCGATTCAACAACTCACCTCACTATATACTCCACATGAACTCCGTTCACAGTTATTTTACCTCTGACATGTGTCATAAAAACACTGGAAATAATGGCCAGAGCTATGGGTCAGTCCACAAGAGTTTCGTATATCTTTAGTCTCTCTTTCTTTTTCTAAGCAAAAGAAAGAGAGGATTAGATTGACTCTCTTCCCTTACTTCCTGTGTTTTGATGACACATGTCAGAAGTAAAATAACTGTAAACGGTCTTTAGTCTATGGTCAAATTTTCAATGGAATGTCAATCTCGCCGCACACGGACCACTTAACGTCGCCACTAGTGTCGACCACTGACACAAGTGGCTTAAGGCTTAGCCACTTGTGGTCGGTGGCTGCTATTTTTGACCCAGTTGCTTGCAGTGTTATTTATTTAATTATTTTCATGGGAAGCTTCCAGCTATCATTATTAAACAGTTTTACACTATGATAAATTATGAGCTAATTATAAGCAACCACATATAGTCAACAAACTGATAACAGAAAAAAATATAAGTTTAGCCACACACAAATATAGTTATTAAAGATTTCACTGCTCATGCATGCCTCCGCCTACATTACCATCAACTGCATCATTCATCACTATTTAGAGACGCTTCAAGCCTCCTATCATAGTTTTGCCCAATGATTGAACACTGCTGCAGAAGATATCATATCGTGATCATCAGCAATGTCCGGGTTGTGGAGACGATTAAAAGTTGAGCAGGCTCTGACAAGATAGGAATACTTTATCCTTCGCATTAGGTTGAACATGTAAGAACAACAAAAATACTTAAAACATAAAAAGTGTTTTTGAGAATATATTTTTTTGCTGTGAAAATCAGTATTTTTGATTTGCGATTAAATATGAAATATTTAATATTTTGAAGTTTGAAGTTTATAAATAGATATTAATACAAATACACACATCAACACTGTCTAGGGATATTAGATTTTTGTTTGCATTTCTTAGTTTTTCAGAAAAACTACTCAGAATTAGGAAAAAGTTTATATGTGGAATTAAACCTCCTTGTTCCATTTTCAAACTGACATAGAAAAAAAAAAACTTATGAAAATAAAGAAAGCGCGGGAACACGCATTTGATTCAGTTTACAGTGCTAGTTTTGTGTGGAGATTTATTTAGAAAATCATTAATTAACTAACTCTATCAATTGTTTTGGTGATTTTTACTGTTTGTGTCATCTTGTTGGTGCCATGCAACGTCGACATCTGACGAGAGACGAGATGATAAGAGCGGTAGGAATGTTGGAAGCTGGCGCTATCCAAAACGTTGTTGCGGAGACCCTAGGCACCAGCCAGAATGTGATATCAACGCTCTGGTCACGTTATCGTGATACTGGGGATGTGGCGGAACGGCATGCTGGCAGAATTCGGGTGACCACCCCTAGAGAGGACCGTTTTCTCCAAAATACCGCCAGGAGAGAACCTACTCTGACGGCCATGGAAATGGTACATAGGCTCCAACAGGAGCATCAGCTGTTGGTTAGCGACCGAACTGTCAGAAGAAGGCTACATGAAGCTAATCTTCATTGTCGCAGGGCAATTCGTGTTCCTGCTTTGCGAGAGGCAATCGCGGAAGGTGACTATTGTGGGCTCAAGAACACGTGTTATGGGATAATGAACAGTGGTCGACAGTGCTCTTTACGGATGAGTCTCGGTTTGGATTTCATCCAGATTCGCGAAGAACACGAGTTTGGAGAGTTCCAGGCAGGGAAAGCCGGCTCCAACATCCACAAGAGGTTCATTCGTACCAAGCAGGAACAATCATGGTATGGGCAGGAATTCGTATAGGCGCGCGAACCGACCTCGTTTTTGTAAGAGGCAACATGAATGCTCAGAAATACCGTGATGAGGTGGTGGAATCTGTTATTATTCCGCATAGGGTGCAAATCGGCCAGCAATTCGTACTCATGCATGATAATGCTCGTCCACACACTGCGAGGCTGGTATCAGCCGCACTTCAAGACAACGACGTCACGGTAATGAGATGGCCTGCGCAGTCGCCCGATATGAATCCCATCGAACATGCGTGGGACATGTTGCAGCGAAGGGCTATGCATGCCCTCCCTCCAAATCTGGCCACAGAAGAGCAACTTTTCTTGCACCTGCAACGAACCTGGGAACGCATACCACAGCAAGACATCGACACCTTAATTCACAGTATGAATAACCGATGCCAAACTCTTATTAACGTGAGGGGTGGCAACACTGATTGTTAAGAGTTAAAATGTCTCACTTTAATTTCTTTTTTTAAATAAAATTATCCATTTTATTCATGAATTTCATTCGTAGACTTAGCACCATTTTTAGTCTCTTTGTTATTTTATTTAAAAAAAAAAATTTGAAGATCCTAAATGTTTTTTATTTATATAATTAAGTTGGGCATTAACTGAGGTTTAATTCCATATATACTTCTCTAAACAAAATATTTATAGTTTATCAAAAAAAATAAGAAATACAAAATATCCCTAGCCAGTGTTGATGTGTGTACATATACAAAGGTAGTGTTGTTTCAAAAGACTTTCTATTTGTCACTCGCTCGAATAATGACTGCGTCACTATTAAGCGGTACTTAATTTGACTAGCTGCTAGTGCAGTGCGCTTTCGGACATTCGTAAGATAGTACCCGGGGCCCGAGCTCTGGTCGCTGGTAGTAGGTTGGTGCAGTTGGACGCGCCGATAACAAATCAGCAGACTGCACATAAATCATCATTGGCTGTTTTACCGAGTGAGCTGAATGGTTGAATACCTGTGCCATGTGACCAAAAAAAGCGTGCTTACTTGCTTGATGGCAAGAAGGATGAAGGATATCCTCCTTCATCCCGCTTTAAGTATTTGGATTCGACCTCATTTGAACGAAACTTTTTAGTTAGGCTTCTCCCTCCGCCACACTACTGTCACGTGATGTCAGGGCGGGAATCTCACAGGAATGATAAATGTGTTTTTTTACTGTCATTGGAATTTATGCTTATATGAATATTGAGAAATGATCTACTCGCAACAACTTGGAATGAAGATTTATTTTAATGACTAAAGCGTGAAAACTCATATTTCCCATCCATGAGACCTAGCTAGATCGATAGATCGATTTAACGCCCCCAAAAGCCCCTCTAAAGCAAAACTTTACATCCGTTGTCGAGAAACCAAAACATACAAATATTCTTCGTTTAATAGTAGTAGATTTCATCATAATCATCTCGTCCTGACCCCTCAGCTATACAGACAGTACAGACTTCTATTTGTCCCGATCTTGGGCCACCTGCTCTAGCTCCGCCCAATTTCAGCTCACATTGGTTCCTTTTTCTCCGTTGAATTTCGATACTAAGATATTAGGTAATGTAAAATTACCTCATGTTTTTGTTCATCTACAAATCTATTGGTTTGTGGTTTTGCCGCATCCAGTCCTTACCTCTACACATTCTTATCTCCTGTGTAATGAGAACAGCTACCTACGTCACAAACATAAACTAAACATCCAAGAGTAGATGTGGTCTTCGGGTACCACCACATCCAGTCCTTCTTACCTCTACAAACAAGCAGAGTAGGGTAGTTACTAAAAAAGCGTCTCCGCGACATCTGATCACGACGGCACCAGTCATAAGTGGAGTGCTGATAAATTGCCCAGTGCTGCCATCTCTGTAAGTGACAGTCTACCCACGGGTAAGTGCGGGGCCCTTAGATAGTAGGCTTGTAGTCTAAAGTAATCATATTAATGCAGAAGCAGTAAGGGTAATTAACTATTATCCCCAAGAAACGTCACTCCATTTCCGTACGGGGTGGCAGGGGCACAGTTTACCCAGTTGCCAGTGGTAAAGCAGAAGAAGAATCAAGAATGTAAATGAGACCAACTAGATCATCGTTCGATTCATGATCTTTTGACCAGAGGATACTTGAAATAGTATGCTTGAACATCTATTAATGTTCTTTTCAGAGTAGCAGGGGACCGGAACAAACAGCTTGGTTTGGGAAAGGCCTAATTCCACAACACTAGACTAACATCACTTAAGTAACTCCTTCGTCATGACTTTCAACCTCTTTGGAATAAAGTAGGCTGATATCACGATGACGATGAAAGTTTTCCCTCCAAAACAACACATTGTAGCGTCCATCCGTCAAGAATTCGCCGAACATCAATCAATCCGCGGTCAGCGCATTACCTCATTACTTAGTTCCGCCGCTCCACGCTAGATGGCGCTTGCCTTATTTATTATGCATACTGATGACCCGCCTAATGAGCAGGGGTTCTCATTTTGGGCGGATTTCTTGCGAGAATTTGGCAACTGTTCGAGATTAGCAGAAAGAATGGTTTGATAAAGCAGCTGAGTTGGTTTTGTTGGAATGGTTCTTGGCGTTGGGAATTATGGAGCGGATCGCTAATGAGGATTATTTGGAAGGATCTGGTTTCTTTGGTAAAGTGGATATTTAGTTAGAGGCACAGTCAACAATTAACATAAACCATACACATTTACATACAAGCACATACATTGCTTGTGGCCTCACACTAGGACACCCTGTGTCGTGGGAACCAGAAACAGCGACGTCACATCACAATTGCAGCGACAATTTGTATTTTGTAACCTTATTTATCAGATTTTGACGCTTTCCCCTACACCAGTTTTGAAGCCTATGCATTCACACTTTGCGTATCAGATCGACAGTACCAAAACAGAAACATATCCATCCGCCATCGGAATCCCCCAAGCCCCCGTATCAATAACCATCACAGAATGGGGTATTGATAAAAATAAAAAATAATATAAAAGGCTGACCGTAACAATAAAATATAACGGTGCATTTGGATTCTATAAATTCCGTTTATTTTCCTTCGGCCGGTCCGGCCCGGCGGCAGGGTGCATAATGTTAGCTCGGCCGCCGAGGGGAAGCATTCTTCTCTAATTTAGAAACGAGATGGCTCGCAAGTGCTCGTGCAGTGATTAATCTAATGCTGATTTTATGCTGTTTGTTTTTGTGGCTTTAGTTAATTGCAAGTCAAGAATGTGTAACAACACAAACCGGCCAAGTGCGAGTCGGACTCGCGCACGAAGGATTCCGTACCACCTTATAAAGGTAGGGATGGTGTGGAGTGAAAAGTGTGGATTTTACATAGCAAAATGTTGTTTACAAAGTTATTGGTGCGGCTACTTTCACACTCCGTGTACGTAACCAGGTGCATTCATGAGTTTGTATGTGGTATTGAAAGAATTATTTTATGGGAGCCCCCTTAAATATTAATTTTATTCTATTTTTTAGTATTTATTGTTATAGCGGCAACAGAAATACATCATCTGTGAAAATTTCAACTGTCTAACTATCACGGTTCACGAGATACAGCCTGGTGACACCTGAGCCCGTTTTTACCCTTTGGGTACGGAACCCTAAAAACACAAATGTAGTCATGCCTTTTCCCATACGTGGTTGCAGAGGCACGTAAAGTCAGCATCAGATATATGTGAGCACGCCAGGTACTCAAATACATGTTATCTTTTAAAGTTTAGACTTTTGTAATCGTGCTTTTCAATTAAAAACCCATCGGTGTGAGATTTTTGGATAAGTTTTCTATTATTAGGTCCTTTATTATACACGACTCATATGATTAAATTAGTGAGAAAGTAAGCAATTTTATTCTTCCATTTGGCTTTTTTCATATATTTTTTTCAAAAATTCTAATACTTTAAAAATTCTACTCAACCTTTCATAACAGTATCCCGGAAATATCCTCCAAATCCCGCTTTAGCGAGCTCCAAATATGATCCCCGGCCTTTTGACGTGTAAATAGTGTTTTTTTATATTTATTCACCCCTGGACGGTGGCGATATGTTTTCTTTGGACGTATTTCATCTAGTGCTGTTAGTCAAAGGGACTCACAAATGGTTGGGCAGGACTCAGGAGCGATCTTTTCATTTCACATTCTATCAATAGGTAACGACCTTTCAATCTTGTTCGGATGCCTCTTTATTTTTCTCCTTTGGGTGATTTTTGGAAATGAATGTTTTTGGTACAATCTTTGTGAATTAAAACAGCAAATTTACTCCTATATTTCAATTTAAATCATACCTCTCTTTACAAACATACATTTCATCACAAACTTACATTTATTTATTATTTATGTTGAACGCCACCTTATAAAAAAAACAAAGTGTACATACAAAGTAAGATCTGTATCTTAATTTAGCCTAAGTACGAGAGATTAAGATACAGATCTTTCTTTGTATGTACACTTTGTTTTTTTTTATAAGATGGCGTTCAACATAAATAATAAATAAATGTAAGTATGTGATGAAATGTATGTTTGTAAAGAGAGGTATGATTGAAATTGAAATATAGGAGTAAATTTGCTGTTTTAATTCACAAAGATTGTACCAAAAACATTCATTTCCAAAAATCACCCAAAGTCAGAGACAAAAGTCTTTTGGATATGCACCAAATGTTCTCGAAGTATCTCACCGATTTTCGGGTATCTGCAAGTTATTACTTCTCTAATTATCATACAAAGCCCCTTCACCAACTCTTAACGAAGGAGCCTTCACAATAAGTAAGTTAATCCTATTTCTTATCTTTTACACGCTAATGTCCCAAAATTTGCATGTTGTTACCTAGAAAAAGCTTGGCGATTGTCGAGAGGTCTCCCGAGTTGATGCCAGCTCGGAGGGAATTTCTCGGGAGTTGTTTTGAAGGTTTTTGCTGAAATTTATGTAACTTTCGGTTTTAATTTTACGTTTCGTGGGCAGCTGTTTTGTTGTTCGATGATGTAATGTGATAGTTTATTTGGTGTGAATACTCTCATAGTATGACTGAGTGGTTTGGTATTTCTCTATATGCCGAGGTTAATCCCGGCTTTGAATATATTTGGAGAAATGTAGTTTTCTGTGACCCCCTATTAGTAATTTGAAGTAATCTTTGACATGCTAGTGATTTTTTATGTCAGTATGATACCTATTAAGGAATAATAGCAATCAGCAGCACTTAATCCACACTTAATTGAAAAAATATAAAAATACCGAGTAAATAAGTCAGAATTATGCATAAAGAAACCTTCCGGGACTCAAAGGCGGTGGTAATTGGTCAGATAGCGTTGATTGATATGCTAATGAGGCCAGGCGCCATCTTGTGGCAAGTAGCGTAACTATATTTGCTTACGAAGAAATGAATTGAACTTATTACACAGAACTTCTAATATTTACGTGTACTCGTAACGTATCCTTCTAACTTGATGACGGTATTTTTACAAAGAACAGAATGCCAAAATACCATACATATATTGTTTCCATACATTTATCATGATCGTGTCTGTGTTTTTTAGTTAGCCTACATGGTGTCCCATCGAAGGCGTAGCCTATGTTACGTAAGTTAAAAATAAAATGCCTCAATAACTAGTGAAGCGATAGGCTTAATTAAAACTAAAGCAGATTCATATATTCTCAAACTAAACTCAATCAAGCCCAGGACAAGGACAAGCTTTTTGATTGAACCAATAGAAACTTTATAATTACTTTTGAAAAACTTTATAAATGGACACTCAAAAGGTTTTAATTTTCAGCTCATATTTGAATACATTAAGCAATATCTTTAAAAAAAATGTTGATGTCCGTTACCCTAAGGTTGAGCGACGTTTTTTTTTTAATTTACCATTTATTAGGTTTCCTCACTAATATATTCCAATTATTCGCGTCCAAATTGAAAAGTTTTCGAGGTTTTTTACAAATTGAGATATAGATACGTTAATTTGAATAATGGCAAAGACAATGAGTATTTGAGATTTAAAATTTAAATTAGGGCGTATTTTGTAATCTCGTTTCACCTGTCAATAAGAGGCCCGTCTCCTGAGTGGAAGCGAAGTGAAGTGAATTTGCATGTTGCAAAGAGTTTAAAATATTTATAAAATTAGTTTTGCTTTGTTTATAAATAGATATTAATACAAATACACACATCAACACTGTCTAGGGATATTAGATTTTTGTTTGCATTTCTTAGTTTTTCAGAAAAACTACTCAGAATTAGGAAAAAGTTTATATGTGGAATTAAACCTCCTTGTTCCATTTTCAAACTGACATAGAAAAAAAAAAAACTTATGAAAATAAAGAAAGCGCGGGAACACGCATTTGATTCAGTTTACAGTGCTAGTTTTGTGTGGAGATTTATTTAGAAAATCATTAATTAACTAACTCTATCAATTGTTTTGGTGATTTTTACTGTTTGTGTCATCTTGTTGGTGCCATGCAACGTCGACATCTGACGAGAGACGAGATGATAAGAGCGGTAGGAATGTTGGAAGCTGGCGCTATCCAAAACGTTGTTGCGGAGACCCTAGGCACCAGCCAGAATGTGATATCAACGCTCTGGTCACGTTATCGTGATACTGGGGATGTGGCGGAACGGCATGCTGGCAGAATTCGGGTGACCACCCCTAGAGAGGACCGTTTTCTCCAAAATACCGCCAGGAGAGAACCTACTCTGACGGCCATGGAAATGGTACATAGGCTCCAACAGGAGCATCAGCTGTTGGTTAGCGACCGAACTGTCAGAAGAAGGCTACATGAAGCTAATCTTCATTGTCGCAGGGCAATTCGTGTTCCTGCTTTGCGAGAGGCAATCGCGGAAGGTGACTATTGTGGGCTCAAGAACACGTGTTATGGGATAATGAACAGTGGTCGACAGTGCTCTTTACGGATGAGTCTCGGTTTGGATTTCATCCAGATTCGCGAAGAACACGAGTTTGGAGAGTTCCAGGCAGGGAAAGCCGGCTCCAACATCCACAAGAGGTTCATTCGTACCAAGCAGGAACAATCATGGTATGGGCAGGAATTCGTATAGGCGCGCGAACCGACCTCGTTTTTGTAAGAGGCAACATGAATGCTCAGAAATACCGTGATGAGGTGGTGGAATCTGTTATTATTCCGCATAGGGTGCAAATCGGCCAGCAATTCGTACTCATGCATGATAATGCTCGTCCACAATGAGGCCAGGCGCCATCTTGTGGCAAGTAGCGTAACTATATTTGCTTACGAAGAAATGAATTGAACTTATTACACAGAACTTCTAATATTTACGTGTACTCGTAACGTATCCTTCTAACTTGATGACGGTATTTTTACAAAGAACAGAATGCCAAAATACCATACATATATTGTTTCCATACATTTATCATGATCGTGTCTGTGTTTTTTACTTAGCCTACATGGTGTCCCATCGAAGGCGTAGCCTATGTTACGTAAGTTAAAAATAAAATGCCTCAATAACTAGTGAAGCGATAGGCTTAATTAAAACTAAAGCAGATTCATATATTCTCAAACTAAACTCAATCAAGCCCAGGACAAGGACAAGCTTTTTGATTGAACCAATAGAAACTTTATAATTACTTTTGAAAAACTTTATAAATGGACACTCAAAAGGTTTTAATTTTCAGCTCATATTTGAATACATTAAGCAATATCTTTAAAAAAAATGTTGATGTCCGTTACCCTAAGGTTGAGCGACGTTTTTTTTTTAATTTACCATTTATTAGGTTTCCTCACTAATATATTCCAATTATTCGCGTCCAAATTGAAAAGTTTTCGAGGTTTTTTACAAATTGAGATATAGATACGTTAATTTGAATAATGGCAAAGACAATGAGTATTTGAGATTTAAAATTTAAATTAGGGCGTATTTTGTAATCTCGTTTCACCTGTCAATAAGAGGCCCGTCTCCTGAGTGGAAGCGAAGTGAAGTGAATTTGCATGTTGCAAAGAGTTTAAAATATTTATAAAATTAGTTTTGCTTTGTTTCTCTTCTATGTACAAAATGTTATTCAAGTATGATGAGTAGTTAGGGCCGGATTTACCTATAGGCTTAGTAGACTAGAGCCTAGAGCGGATTGTGGGGGGCGCCAAATAAGGTGCCATTTTCAGGGTTCCGTATCTCAAAAGGTAAGAAAGGAACCCTTAAAGTCACAGGCACTTTTCTCAGGAACTGTAAGAGATAGAGTCCTGATAATCGCAACATAATTCAAGTCAAATAAAAAAAAATGCCTACAAAAAAGTGGAGGGGGATAGTGAGAAAACGAAAAAAAAAAACTGTAATACGTGATTTATTTGAAAAGGGCTCTTTATAAACTTTATTTTTTTATTTTTTTATTAAAAAATTTACATTTCCCCCTCCCCTTGTCTTCGAATCTATAGAGTCTAAAATTATGAAAAAATACAAAATATAGTACTTAAACCAAAGATTATGTTACGTATCTCTTATAACAGGAAAACCTTTTTGGAATTGCCAAGGTTTTTTTATTTACTTGTAAACAACATACAATCTTATAAATGCACATGATTTCGTACATTACATGGAGTATGAAAGTATTTTGCTATGTAAAATCCAAACTATTTACTCCACATAATCCCTACCATTGTGGCGGTACGGAACCCTTCGTGCGCGAGTCCAACTCGCACTTGACTGGTTTTTATTTATGTGTTCATTGGCAACGAGTAGGATTTTTAAGTAAAATAATTAACCTATCTAGGTGAAATTTCAGGGGCGGCTCCCGCCGCCCTTCATGACAAAGCGTATTGCTCTCTCACGTAACTAGCTGGGCGTGTGAAATTTCAGGCTCCAGGGGGATCTCTCAGGATCTGCTCTCAAAAATTAAAAACACAGATGTTTTCTTATATAAAAAAATAATAACTGCATTCACCGAAATTTTCGTTGGCCACATTAATTGTTCATTTTATTTTATTTTATTTATTTGCAGAACATAACAGTAAAATCACATTGCATGTCTTAGAATAATGGTTTTACATATTAAACTAATGATTCAACCTTAATATGTCCTGACAGCATGCTTTATTAAATGTTATCTGCTATATTACTTACTTAATTATTTGACTTATTAAAAATTAACTACTCAAATATGTAAAGGTTAAGTAAGAAGTTAAAAGTTAAATCTATGTTTGTTTTATGTTGGCTTCTTTCTATAAATGTTTAAAAGTTTTGTTTTGAAGGTACTTGGGTTCACAAAGATATCTAAGGTGTGTTCGTTGGAGATGTCATTGTAAAGACGGCAAATATTAGGGAGATGTTGAGATTTGAGATTTGAGATTGAGATTTGAGTTTTGTAAACGGGTAGATGGAATGTAGTATGTCTCCTAACCGATCGTTTCTGACGCTGTGGTACCAAAATCGAAATTTTTGATAAGAGATTAGTGTGAATAGTTCCATGCAAAATTTTATGGAGTGTTGTCAAATTATTAATGTTTCTGCGATTTTCTAATGACATTATTCCAAAGTGATCTAGGCGTTCGTCATAGTTATTGCATTTATATTTGAGATTGTTTCGATAAGCAAGCATCCGAATAAATCTGGCCTGTAGGTTTTCAATAGATTCTATGTGAACTTTATAGAAAGGACTCCATACTACTGAGCAATATTCCAACTTACTCCTTATAAAACTATTGAAAAGGGTCATCATAGCACGTGTACTACGGAGATCTCTACTTAGTCTAGATAAAAAGCCAAGCAGCTTATTGCAGGATGACTTCAAGTGATCAAAGTGTAGCCTGAAACTAAGCTCAGGGTCCAAAATAATACCGAGGTCTCTTATTTTGTCGACTTTGGATATTTGCTCTCTACCTATGTTGTATTGAAAGTTGTTAAAATTGTTTTTTATGGTCGAGAACTTCATTATGAAGTATTTCTTAACATTGAGCCACATGTAGTTTGTCTCGCACCATGTTGCTAAGGAATTAAGATCACATTGTATTTTATGACAGTCAGACTCGTCACTTATGGAGCTAAAAAATTTTAAATCATCGGCATATAAGAGAAAATTTGATTTTAGATTATTAATTAAATCGTTAATGAATATAGTATGAATAATAAAGGCCCCAAGTTGTATCTCATGACCATTGTATCAATGTTCATGAGATATAAGCCTTCTGATAGACATACCAAAGAACGGACGGACAAACGGAAAGAAAGACTAACGAGCAGACGGACGGACAGCGGAGGCGTAGTTGTAGGGTACCATTCAGCACCTTTGGCTATCGAAAAATTCTGAATCCTTTCTCAAGCCGACTCTACCATCCACTATGTACTCGCTGCCTGGATTTCAGCTCTATCGGATTTGAAAAGCAAATGACGGCGTAGCTATTTACCTTCGCTCGGATATCCCTTGCAGAGTTATTAGTGCCTCCCCGAGTGAGTACTCCAAATCCGCAGAACATCTCATCATTGAAATATGTCTTCACCATGATAAAGTTCTACTCGTATTGATTACTTTGACTCTTTTGCGACTTTGTTCAATGATCTGAATCCTCTTTATAATGATATCCTGATTAAGGGCGATTTTTATAAATGTCTTTCGACTCAATTCTTTAAACTTTCCATTTTCTTTGCATATACTTCCTCTCAATACTACTCATTTCCAACCACATTGAACTCCCTCTCTTCTCGATCTCATGATAGTTTCTAACTTGGACAAACTTGCGACATATAGACAACTTAACTCTCCTTTCTCCTATCATGACCTGATTTACCTCTCGTATAAGATTAAGCCTCCCAACCCAAGAGCAGAGCAAAATTTATACACTTCAAGGGTATTGATTCCGCATCCCTTAAATCTGATGCCGCATCGATTGACTGGTCACCTGTTATCTCTAGTGAGACCGTTGATGACAAGATCCTCCACTTTAACGCAATGATTCTGGGACTGTTTATCAAGCATGCGCTGGTCAAGAATTTTAGGTGTCACACTTTCAAGCGTTTGATGACTAAAAGGAACATGGCCAAATTCCAGTTCAAAAAGGAGCATACAGCCGAGATCCTTTCAAATGTCTTCGAACCCGCTCTTATCGCATGTGTTGTGATGCCAAGCGCCGTCATATCTTTGAGTGTGTCGACTCCCCGCTCAAATGTGAAAATTCCTTAGAACGCTTGATGTCGGTAAGTTTGAGGATAAATTGGCTGGAAATGTTGATCTCAACGGTCTCAACAATTTTTTCTCAGTTCCCCCTGTCGACATGGATCCCACTGTAAAAGATACCACTCTGTGTGTCCGTTTCCGCCTCCACGCCATTTGACTTCAGACTTGTCGGAATTTCCTCTAAAGCTGTGGATGACGATAATATCTGCTCCAAAATGATCAGCAGTGTGCTCGACGAACTTTTTCCAGCTATCACACTTATAATAAACTCCTCTCTCTCCAGTAGTTCCTTCCCTAATATGTGGAAAAAAAGTCTTAGTTATCCCATTACCCAAAACATCAAATCCCTCCTAATATAATGAGTTTCGTTCCATTTCCATTCTGCCTATCCTCTCCAAAGTTCTAGAATCCATTGTCCATTCTCAAATAACCTCGTGCCTAAGCTCAAACAACTTGCTGAATCAACTCTTAACATAGTTATTTAGAATAATAAATATCTAACTAGTAATTATATTGTTGTCATTATATTGGTCTGCCCCTGCTCAGCAATCGACCTTTCCCATCCTAATATGGTTTGCTGGAAGAGATCTCTTGTTAGAGATAAGCTCGCCTTTGTACACTATTTTTATGTAAGTCTTGATGTCTATATATTATTTGTGTGCAATGAAGAAATTATGAACTCGAATCCGGTTTTGGACCCGGTCATAGCACTGTTACTTAAAGTAACCGATGACATTCAGCATGCGATGGATGAGAAACAGCTCACTGTGCTTGCACTGCTCGACTCGATAAGCTCGCCTTTGTACACTTAGTTTCTATTTTGAAGTATCTTCTTTTTTTGTGCAATAAAGTATAAAGTAAAAAGCGTTTATAACTACCGAGTGGTGGGATTGGAATGTATTTTAGCCGATATATGATTTCTTGTCCTTTTGTTCCCATGACAAATGCCAAGCTATCATATCAAAGGTATACTGTCCAGATGACAAGGGATTTTGCTAATAAGACAAAGGTTTACTGTTCGTGGATCTAAGTTTGTTTTGTTGAATTAGCTATCTTCCTTTGTGCTTTTATCAATTCACCGTTGCTTCTCCGACAAAATTACTTTTTCTCATATATATTTTGCTACTCTAGCAAAGTAACATAGCTAGACTTGATCCCTGCACTTTGTTAATGGTACACTATGAAAAAATATTATATACTCCCCGAAGCTTCTGGCTATTATTTCAGAGGTATGAGTACATTGAACTATGTTTACTGTACACCATACATCTGTATGGCGTATACACAGAGAACTCCGGTCAAGGTACGCATACCCGTAACAATATATAGGCAGAAGCTTAGGTTTTTTTTTTTTTCAGTGTACCATTTACAAAGTAAAGGGATTGAAATCTACAATGTTACATTGCTTGGGTAGCATAAAGATAGAGATAGAGAGATAGATAGAGGTATTTGAGAATCCTAAAGGAAAAGACGAAAATATTTATATCAAAAGTATGTATTAATCTCTACTTTACTTATTTAATCCTATTTCATACCAAATTACAAGTTAATATTAATCACGAATCTTGCGGTGCAGTACCAGCTAGATGTTTTTAAAAAGTGAGAGAGCGGTCCAGCGTGATGCCAAGGTACTTAGGAGTAAAGTGCTGGTTTAGTATGGATCCTCCGAGTACCACTTTAAGCTCGCGTTTGGCTAGGTGATTGTGTAGATGGAAGCGTCTGACCTCTGTTTTGCATGAACTAGGTGTTAGTCGCCAAATTTTGAAGTACTTTCTTAATTCTTCTATGTGTTCAGTTAGTGTGCTTTCCAGAGTCCATTAGTAATTCAAACGTCAGTTCTTGATCTGAAAAAGAAGAACGTTGTTATTTTATGCTTAAGCTATCTGAGACTTGTGATAATTTGGCCATATGTTAGATTAGATTCTTTTAGTGGCTTTAAAAGCCAACGAAGGCCAACGAACGGCCAGTGTTGCCATCTTGACTACTTTGTAGCTAGATCGCTAGATCTAGCTACAAAGTACTAACTTTAGTAACTTTATGGGGTAATTTAGTTAAGTAATCAAATTGTTGGAAGTTTCATACATTTGGCTACTTTTTGAGGACTGAACTATTTGTAATTTTCGACATTTTTCCTGACTAATGTACGTGATCGGAGCCGTAATATACCGAACTATGGACAAAGGCATTTACGGCCAGGTGCTGATAATGTAAAAAAATACGCAGTCACCCCCACCCCAAGGCGCCACTTGTCGCTCAGCGCTCATAACTCGTGAGGCGGGACATACCTACTAAAATGATTGCAATGAAAGTAAGTAACCCTGAGAAAAAAAAGGATACTTTCATCAGGCAAATATGAATGGAGCCAGCTACCTAACCTAAAATCCTAGCAGAAAGGAAATTCGCCCCCCCCCCAACAGCTGCAGTCAAAGGTCAAAGATATTTGTTTGAAGTGTGATTCGAAACAAAGCACAGGTTACAGCCAATATCGCAAAGCAACGACATGAACCTCATAACTTTATTAGGGCACTGTTACTCACCGACCATAGACTGCAGCAGATGCTGCAGTTTATTTTCTGCTAAAAAAGTCTCCATTGCTATATTTCATATCACTCTTGAGCACAAACACTACTTCTCTGTCCGACATCCACGTTGAAACTGGCAGAATAGGAGAAACAGTTTGCCCTTGCGAGAACAAGTATCATACGTCACTTTGTAATTTTATCTAAGAATACTTTGTCAAAACATCTACTTCGTATTTTGTTAGTATATGACGTTGCCGTATCAACAACACCATATAGCCGCAGTAACAACTGTTATTTTGATAGATTAAACTTTGCTGTAACATCACTTCATAACGTTGCCGTGTCAACAACACCATTTAGCCATAGTAACAATGGCTATTTTGATATATTAAACTTTGCTACAATATCACTTCACAACGTTGATAAGTTGACAACGTACCGTTGTTATCCCGTTTAAATATTTTTAACATAGTTACCGTATCTACGTTTCTTTAGCTAAAATAACAAAAATCATTCCAACAATAAAAAAGTTGCCACAGCAACTATGGGCCTATAGCTGCAGCGACGATGCCCTTACGTGCGGTAACAATAAAATTCTAACAAAGCTTTTATTGTCGCTTTGTTAGCCGATTTTTCTCTGAGAGAAACAATACTCTCCAATTTTGCTATCATTTCTCTAAATATCCTTTCCATTTGAAAGCAAATTTAAAGATGATAAATACGTCTTTAAAACTACAATCAAGTCGATGAAAAAATATTACTAACATAACCTAACAATAAATAAACTAACTAACTAATGACGTTCATAAACATTGTCGACTTTTTTCTCTATTCCATTTCGTGCGTTCGTTCGAGATTGTTAACTCCAAACAAACATTGTTTTTGTTTTCAAAAAAAATCGAGCTGTCTCTCAACACGGTAACGAAACGTGATGTACAGTCAGATACATACAACATGATACTTCACCAATATGATACTTTTGAACCGTCTTTTTAACAAGGAAATTCAAGTTGAATTTTAACTGTGAGAAGTGTGAAGATTGATGTGCAGCTGGATGTACTGAGATCGGCACCGAACCATAACAGTATAATAACAGGAGGAAAAGTAGTTTTTACAGTACCCTATGTGGTAAGTTGTCAAAAGGAAATAAGCAGGTCCTGGCGATGGGCTAACCACCTGTCACGTAAAATGAGTATTGAAGATCTGACGAAATGTGGGCGCAACTTTGCTTTCGCCACCCTAAATGGAAAAAGATGCAAGCTTTGTTCTTTTTTGTTTGTTTATCTGCTGGTCAATATGGTAATAGTTTCATCCACTTATTTCAAAGACCTTCCATAAAACCCTAAAAAGATCCCCGCCTTAAGCTAAAATTATCGATATGAAACAGTCTTACTTAATCAAATCAACTATTATGGCAATAAACCTACCTTCACCCATTGACATACGATCCCAAAATAACCTCAGATAAATTAACCCTTTCTAGTCTTTTCCCCACGTTTCAATACTTAGTGAAGGTTTTAAAAAACTGGCTACATCGTCCCATATCTGCGATGTGTCCTGATAGCGGCACGCACCGTAGCATTCTGTATATATTAGCATTTATTTCATAACCAGTGAACAGAGGAATAAATTAAAACCACACATGGGTCGCTTTTTAAAACCGTTGCGTTGTTTTTACTCTTTTTTCGTGCGTTTCGCTTTCCAACGGTCGCGCTCTGAGCCTGCAAAACTGTCCAAGGCGTTTTAAGTTTTTTATCTACACACACATCATAAACACTCGTTCAAAAACCGCAATTTGCGACCAGCTTGAAGAAAAACTGTTTTATTAGAACACATTTATTCTCTGTGAAAATGTTGTTATTGCTTCATAATAAAATAGAATTTCATGTTCTTATAACATTCAAATTGCGAACATCTCTGAAAAACAAAGCCATTTGATTAGATGACGTTGTATTCGAAATTAAATGTCAATGCCGCAATGCCGGTCGTAACATGTTGTTCCTGAACACACCATAGAGAGCTTAAAAAATGTGTGTAGATAAAGCCGTTTATGTAACTCTACATAATTAGGCAGTATCTAACAATTACATAAACTACAATAATCGCAAGAAAAAGTTTAGCTGAGAAGGTAATTTTCCAATTAAAAGTTACGGAATGCGTAAGTTTGTAGGCGTAAATTATAAAATGTATCTTTGGTTGGAATAAACTTTTTCATTTAATTTTTAGCTCTGCTATTCGGCATTAGGTGGCGTTGACAGTCCGAAGTAAAACTTCTATTCGACTTGGGTCCATTTGCACAGCATTTACTGAACAGGTTTAACTTCCTAAATCAATTTAGCATCTGACACATGTTTTTATGAAATATCTCAAAGTTAAAAAATATATAACGCTAAACTGATTTAGCGGAGGCTGTCAAGAGAACCTTAGTTAGATTTATTTTGTATTTAAGTTCCTGAAACATACCTAGTTAGATACAAAAACAGCGAAACTAATATCGGTGCGTGACTATATTAGTACTCTTCGAATACATAACAGAAACATCACTAAATATAAAGAAAACTTACAAAGTCTTGACTTGTTATAATTATAATCTACCAATTAAACAATCATATACCTACAGGTATCTAAAGTAGATCAGCAATACCCCATTTAATCGCGGTTTAGTTAACCAGCGCAATTATCACCATCTAGTTGATTAATCGACAGCTAATTAAGGCAAATATATTCTTTATAGCACTTTGCTGTATGTATAATTAATGCTGAGAACTTCTCTTCGTGGTTGTGATTTCGTTCAACATTGTTTGGTAAACGATTAACGATACTTAATTAGAGGAGTTTCGAGGGACCAACTGATCGGCACTGAAGGACCAACTGATTGGCACTGAAGGACCAACTGATCGCCACTGAAGGACCAACTCATTGGCACTGAAGGACCAACTGGCCGGCACTGAAGGACCAACTGATCGGCACTGGGAAACATAGAAACGAGAAAACCGCAAATCTTTTTCCGATGAAACGTTACATAGTTTTAACGAGCATCAGGAAGTGGTTTTCCTATATGTGAAAAGTTAGTTACATCCGTTGATTAAGGCTTCGTAGAAATAAGCCATCGTCCAACCAAGCAATAGATCCATTGATCTATTGCTTGGTTGCCATTGCAAACAGTGACGTGAAAATCGATCGAATGACTTCCGAATTCACATAGGGACCCAAATCGGAGTAGATATATGGGAGTAAGCATGGTGGACAACTCCTCAGGCACAAAGATGTGTTGAAGCGGCACTTGAAGAAGTGCGGCACCGAGTCTTCTCAGTGGGAGAAACAAGCCTCTAAATGACCGGAGTGGAGGGCTTTGGTTTAAACCAAAATCCGTGACTTTGAAATTCCCGGCGCGCTGAGAACACTCCAAACGCGAGGAAATAAAAGCCCGAACACCTGCGCAAATTATTTATAACTATATTACTGGGGTGCTCACATGCCCGCGGTGTACGAGGATCTTCACAAGGAAGATTGGCTACATAAGCCCCATGACAGCCCACGAGAGACCTCTATAGACGCCAAGTTGAAGAGGCCGCCGTGACCGGAATCGGTCGGACCACATCATCATCCTATAATAACTGGCTAAAGGAGGGTTCAACTGTGATTCTGCCACCCTGTATGGGAAAAGGCGTGAAGCTACGTGTATTTGTATCTGTATTGTTTATCTTTACAATATTAGTGGGGTAGGCAGCAGGATAAGAGACCGTTAGTCCGTATCCTCGCGTGGTATCGGCGACTCCATAAATATGCATGAACGAACGAAACCACCACATGTCGCTCGCTCGGCCGATGACTTGACAATGCTGTCGGATTCAAAACGATATTTCGTTTTCTAGCTTTAAAATAGTAATAAAGTGTAAATCAACCTTTGTCATCCTGACCTGGTTTGCTGGAAGAGAACTCTTATTAGAGATAAGCTGCCTTTTTACGGTATTTTTATATTATTCTTGTTCTCTGTATATTATTTGTGTGCAATTATTAATGAAATATTGAATTATGAATGAAGCTTCATGAATGGCAGGTGTGGAAGAATATACAGGTTTTGGATTCGAATCCGAATTAACCTGTGTCGTTTGTGTGCCTTTATAAAAGCCAAGTAAGTATTTAAAAGAAGTCTTCATCACGGATAGAGATAGGTTATGACTTATGTTTAAACGATTACCAAAAATGCACCTATTTTACTACCAATAAATTCGAAATGACTGCCAGAATGGAAAGTATGAGTGATGCTTAACAATTACTCAACTATACATATAAATATTCCATATTTCTTTAATTTATGAACTGTGGGCCAGCTGCAAATCCTAAGTCAACTATTTTGTTGAATCTTTGCCGTTAATTTAGTTACTGTCTTTGGCATAGTTTTGCAAAATTAAGGGTTTAAGACTGATTATAAAAACTCTCTAGTTTTTTTTTTCCAGTCAGTCTAATTTCCGTTACTCAGAGAGCCCAAGTCATTGCCCCCAACTAAACAATCAGAACTAAACATTTTCGCGTCGCCTATTTCACTAAACAGTTACTTTTTCTAATCACCGATAAACATCTTGATGAAGGCTGTATAGTGAAAAACAACAGCCATTAACTAACATTACGGTACAATACTAATACTAATAAAGGAAATATTCTAACGACCGACGTATTTAATAACGGGGAAACATATTTTCTATGGCGACCGTCACGTTCCTGAATTAGGTCTGTGAAAATAGCGGTTCGTATTAGGATACTCTACTTTCAATGGCACCTATGTTCACTGTTGTTCCCGCTTGGAGGTGCTGGCGTCGTTGGAGGCAACGAGTTTCATTCATCAGAGGTTACATTTAAAAACGCGTCACGTGATCTCAAATTAAACTCAAATGAGGTGAGCACGCCATATATTAAAAGGAATTAAATATAATTTGACAACTTTGACAGACAGCCTCCAACCTCACCAGCGCCATCTGTACTGAGCTTTTGAGATTAGGTGCCATCTAAAGACGATTTAATTATATGTACCTACACAAAATCCATCGGACATTCTTATTCTTCTTCTTAGTAAGGAAACTTGTAGGGAGAATCAAAGTGACCGCGATGGCTTCATATGGTCGAAAGTCATTAGCCTGTATAAGGTCGGCGTGTATGCAGGAAATCGGGCACAGCGGGCACGACAGCAGGTGGCCGGAAGTTTGGGGGGCACCGCAACGGCAGCTTGTGCTTGCGTCCTCTGGCAGGATACCTGATTTGTTGACCTGTTGTCTCTGGTGCGCCCGTCGCGTGATCTCAGCCAGTTCAAGGTTTTCCACAGCTGCCAGCTCAGGTTTTGGCCCGGAGGGAGTTGCTTCTCAGGTTTTCCCCAATCAGGGCTTATATGGCTTTGTGGGGATTGCTCCCACAGCCTAAGCCTTGTAGAGGCAGGCATCTCAACGAGAGGGTCTGTTGTGACCAGGAAAATTCTTCTGGATTTAAGACGAGGTTTTTCTGGCTCTCGACCTAGACGGCATTAGGCGGCAGGTCTCGTTTAGTGCCACGTCCACTTCCTTGGAGTGTGGGGAGTTGTTCCATACTGGGGCAGCATACTCATACTCCGCCGCTGAGTAGCAGAGAGCCAAGGCAGTGGTTCTTGGTGTGTGCGGGTGAGTGCCCCACGGTGTGCCCGTAAAGCATCGTAACAGGTTGTTCCTCGCGAAGACTTTCAGCTTGCTCTTTTGGCAGTGACTTTTGAGCGATAGAGCGCGGTCAAGCGTTACTCCCCTATACAGCGGGGTGAAAGTGTGTTCCAGCTTGTTACCCTGCCAAGTGATGTTAAGCTTGTCTGTTGCCTTGCGGTTTTTGAAGTGGAACTTGCAGACCTGAGTCTTTGCTGGGTTTGGTTGGTTCACTGAGAGAGTTTTGATGTCACATATTAGATCGGCTTCCTTGGTTTTAAAGTTTTAACGTGAGCTGCCAGTGCCAGATCTTCCGCGAAGAGGAAATGTCGCAGGTTTCGAAGATTGGCTGATCGTTGGTGTAGATGTTGAATAACAATGGAGATGTTGAATAACAACACTTCCCTGCGGCAGCCGATATTTGGTCGCGCCATCTGCTTCTTTTGTCTTGGAAAAAGAGATAAAAGCCTTCTGTTCCGCGGCACCAAAGCCACCATTTGAGTAAGATGATAGTCCCAGGTCAAGTCAAACAGTTTTTGGGTGAGTGGTGGTTGACTATGTCGTATGCAGCTGACAGATCTATAAAAACCACGCCCGTAGCCATGCAAGCTACGAGGCCGTTCTTAATATGTTCTTAATATGTTGCGTGAGGTTCAGAACCTGGCTGGTGCATGACTTAACAGCTCTAAACCCAACCTATTCAATGATCAGCTTTTGGTTGACTGACGGTGCTGTGCGCTGGAGGATCAGTTTTTCAAACAGCTTGTATAGTATGCACAGCAGCTCTATCGGGTGGTAACTATTAGCGTCATCGGGATCCTTGCCGAGTTTCAGGAGAGCCACAACCTGTTTGTCTGTTCTTGAGGAGCTGGGCTGCTATTTGGTCTGCTGAAACTTTTGAGTGGGCGTTGCTGATCTTGGGGTCGCAGTTCAGCTTTCTGATGAAAGTCTAGGCGTTTTTAATCTTGTGCTTCATTTTCATTCCTTGGAGCAGGTAGGATCTGCCGCGTCTGCTTTTAGCCAGTGCTAGTGCCATGAAGACAACTCCTTCTGCTATCGTCTCTTCCGCGAACGGGTTCTGATCGAATAGCAGATTGTAGGATTCCATGAGCGTTTTTAGGTCAGGGGTTAGTCCTGGAACGTGGCTGGTTCTGCATCCTCTGAGGATGTGTTGGCGAGAGGCTGTCTTTACTGCCCAGATTTAAAGGTCCTAGTTATCCAATGAGGGTTTAAACACACTCAATGTTTTATCGAGGCTCACGGAGAACCCCTCCCAATCTTCTTTGTCATTGGCTGAGGTAACACACACAGGCAGAAGGGATCAGGGTTGGGTGCGTGGGATGGTATCACACATTTTCTTGCACACTGTTGGCTAATGCTAGCGCTAGCGATGGTGATATCTGGGTTCTATCCTCTGCGCCAGCGACCGCTGTTAAAACTGGAGGGGAGTCCAGTTTGGATCCGTCCGCCCATTCTATAAAACGTTTGTGTCCGAGCAGCCCCAAGTCTCACTTTGGCTGTCAAAGTCACCAAGGATGAAGTTTTCGCAGCTCTTCGGTATGCTGCCGAGGCTGGAATCATCAAACTGTGTTTGGTGACTTGTAGATGATGTTACTGAACAGCTGGACAGTCTTACCGTGATGACCTCCAATCCGCCAGCATTGTTCAACACCTCTCCCTCGATACTGATGGCCGACTTCACAAACACCGCACTGCCGTGTTGCCCTCCACGCGAGGTCCGTTATTGTCTGGTCCTCTATGTGTTTCCTGGACACTGTGGACGTCATAGTCATTATTTTTGACAGGTCTGCAAGGATCTATTCTTTGTCGGGCAATATGCCTTCGATGTCGAGTTCGTGTCCGGGTTCGAGTCCCGGTGGGGGCAAATATTTGTTTGATGAGAACGGATGTTTGCACCCTAGTCATGGTTGTTTATCTATCTAAGTATAATATTTATCTATATAAGTATGTATTGCGTTGTCTAGTACCCAAGATTCAGGAAATCCTAGTTTGGGGCTAGATCAATGTATGTAAATAGTGTCCAAGTTATTATAAAAAAAACCGGTCAAGTGCGAGTCTAAATCGCGCACGAAGGGTTCCGTACCACCGTTCAATGGAAGCGATGGTGTGGAGTGAATAGTTTGGATTTTACACAGCAAAATATTGTTTACAAAGTTATTGGTGCGGTTACTTTCACACTCCATGTACGTAACCAGGTGCATCCATAAGTTTGTATGTGATATTGAAAGAATTGTTGCATGGGAGCCCCCTTAAATATTTATTTTATCCTGTTTTTTAGTATTTGTTGTTATAGCGGCAACATAAATACATCATCTGTGAAAATTTAAACTGTCTAACTATCACGGTTCGTGAGATACAGCCTGGTGACAGACGGACAGACGGACAGCGGAGTCTTAGTAATAGGGTCCCATTTGGAACCCTTCGGGTACGGAACCCTAAAAAAGATGTTGATCGCAGCCATGGTTAATATTGGCCCTGATAAGGACCGTTCGCTGTTTGGTGTTGTCATGTCCGGGTTTCTGGCTTCTATTTTTGTATTCCTGTTTCACTGAGGTTACTGTCCCCTGCTACTCACGGGAGGGGCCCGACTGCCGCAGAATACAATCTTCGGGAATATTATACGTATATAGTAATAATATACGGACAATAATATACGTATATAGCGCATTTCGGTAGCAATACCTTGAAATATTTACCTTCCTGACACTCAAACAGGGTGATGATATCGGGGTCGCCAACATTTTTGAGTCAGTAAATGATTGCGATGAATAAAAAATTTAAAAAACTTAGTTTGTTTTGCAAAGCAACAAACAAAACCAACTGGAGTGATTCGAGTATGTATAGGTTAATACCGGTAAATGGTTACGACACTAGTAGATTAAATCGGATTATATTTCGAAATCCAGTAAGCATCTGCGCTTTTTCTGCGTCTTTTAGAGTAAAGTTACGGCGTTTGTACTAAATACTCAATTTTGCGTAAAAGGGCTAGCCATTCGCCGCAGTTCTACAACCCAATTGAAGTTTTCCTGGCGATAATTTCCTTCCATTGGAGCAGTATTTTTAAATAATTCCGGAGTGTTCTAATCAGCACAAGCACCTCTTAATTGAAAACAAGTCTTTACTTTCGGCACCGTTTATAAGAAGTCACAAAATGGCGTCGTTTCATTACCGTAAAACGGTTATCGCATACCGCAACACGTGGTATGCGGGGTTAGCACGAACTCTTCATGCGTATAATGGGTTTATCCAGGTTGACACATTTTTTCGGCGTTGCTATGAAGTCTTCATGACGTTAGTGAGGTACAATGTAACACTTTGTGAGTTGCTGGTGGTCGCCCGTGTACTACAAGGTACGTACATAAATTGCGTCCGCCACGCACATCCCTCATGCCATAAGGCTGAGAGGGTAGCAGGGGTACAATATCCATGTTCAGCTAGCTGTTCAATGCTCCATATTATTTGCTATAAATTTAGAAGCGTTTATCACAAAGAGTGAATTTATGGACCTTCTAACGGTGATGAAAAATATTGTGAGGAAACCTTTATATCTACAAATTTGAGACGACGGGCTAGCCACCTGTAACGTCAAATAAAATATTGAATATATGGCTAGGTTTCCCCAATGGAAAAGGCGCGACACTGGTTCTGTTTCACAGTTCACACTTGTAAATATTATAGTAAAATAGTAGTCTTTTAAACTAGATTGTTTGAAAAAAGAAAACCCCTCTAAACATAAGTTAATTTAAGAAAATAAATAGGAGGTTTCTGGCAATCAATTGACAAACAGTATGACAAAGGAAAGCCCGGTAATATTAAAATTATGCACCAATATATTCAGGGCTCTTCCAGCAAAATATTACAAGGAACAAACGAACAAATTCAAAGAACGAAAAGACATTGTTGGACTGACGATTGAAAGATGTATTGAATTATCTTGTGTTGAGCTGGACAGACATGTTATAGAATATGTATATAGGCCATACTTTAATACTTTTGAATTAGTGATGGAAGTTGTCCTAAGATTATTTACTAAAACAAATACCAAAGAACAAAGTTGTTGGAGACTTTAATGTAGACATTATAGAAGATGATTTATTAAGCAATAAGATATTAAATCTAAATCATGTATTTTTCGAACCAACACGAGTTACTATAATTACTATAACACGAGTCAACTACTGCTTCCTGTCTTGAGAATGTGATCTGTGATTGTGACCCTATAGAAAAAAGTATGATTAACTCGCTTCAATCAGATCATAGAGGTTAAAGTATTAAATGTTATTTGATCATGTGATATGATCAGAGCAACTTTATTTTTGACATCTCCATCTCTATACGATTGAGCCCGGGCAGTCAGCTGATTTGTAGGTTGAAAAATAAAGTTGCTCTGACGAAATCGGTTTTATACTGAACGTTTTTCAGAATTATCAGGCCTATGAATAGCTCCGGGGTTATCCAATTTTTACAGGACACCCATAATACCCCAAATACTTTTTTTTTTAATTGGCTAAATGGTGTCCCACTGCTATGCAAAGGCCTCACCGGTTCGAGCCCACACATCTCAAGTAAGTACGTTACTGTGAAGGAGTTCGAGCTATTAAAAGAGGAGCTGACTAGCTTGAAAAAAACGACGTCTGCCTCTTCCAACACCAGTAGTGTTTATAGCAATCCGCCTTACGTAAACATACGTAGAGGTGCATTTTGTGCTCAAGAAAGCTGGGAATATCAGCGCAATAGCGGCCCTATCGGCCTGTCACACATTAGCGCAAACAGACCATTGACCCCCCCACCTGAGACCAAAGTGACGAAACCGCAGAGTATAGCAGGGGCAGCATGCACGCCATCCCCATCATATGCGGAGATGGCACAGCATGCATCTATCCCGCCCACACAATCACCAACTCCTATTTCGCTCACACAAACACCTTCACCCGGTGGCAATACGAAGCGGTTGGTTGAAGGTCACAAACCAAAACAAAGTGGCACAAACAAACAGCTGATATCGACTGCAGCGCAAGCAAAAGTTCCCACACCGGCACCAGTACCTCACAATGCGACTAACGCCAAGGACGTAAAGGAAGATGGTGGAGAGGGATGGACCAAAGTCACTAGGAAGCCACGAAGGCCCCGGTCACTGCGCGGCACAGCAGGACCCACAATTACCACTCTTCGTGCGGTGGAGCGACAGCGTTTCTTCCATCTCTGGAATATGAGGTCGGGACTGGAGGAAGTTAGGGCATATTTACAGGAGTTGTGCTCACCCGAAACCGGCACCGTGGTAGAGTTGTCGACAAAGTGGGCGTACAAGTCCTTCAAAATAGGTGTTCCAGAGTCGCTTTTTGACACCTGCTTCTCCATGGATGTGTGGCCTGTTGACGCCCGTATCAAGGAGTGGCTGCCCTTTCATACCTACATTGAGCTCTACAAAAACAGTAAAAATAAATCACCGCCCCCCCACCCCAATGAATATCTTGATATCCTTTATCAAAATGTCCGCGGTATCAAAACGCGGTTGGAGTTTTGGCGGCAAAATCTGCTGGTGCTGGATCACCACCTCGTCGCCGCTACGGAGACGTTCCTAGACTCGTCGGTTGGAGATGCCGAGGTCACAGCGGGAGGCTGGAGCGTGCTGCGCCGGGACCGCGCTACCGCGTGCGGAGGCGTGCTGCTCGCCGCCCGCCCTGGCATCACACTGACACGGCGCCGCGACCATGAAACGCCGAACGGTGAAGATATCTGGGCGACTGTGACTGTTGGGGTAGTGACGGTTACCGTCTGTGTAGTTTACATAGATCCCAGCAGGAAGAAAAACAAGAAGAAAATCACCCAGGCGGATAAGGACGCCGAGTATATGAACTGGTTTTCGAAGACAGAGGAAAATGTAGCCCAAGTGAACGGTACATTAATTATTCTAGGAGACCTCAATTTGAACAGTGCTTCAGTTGCAACACTTAACTATTATTGTTATTTTCTAAGTGTATGTGGTATGTATGAAACGAATGAAGTGAAGAATGATCATGGTGGCGTGCTTGATGTGGTGTTACTGCCGGAGAGTGTGCGTGACGTAACTGTGCGCGCTTCCGTATCAGGAAGCCTGGTGCCACGTACTGACGCCTACCACCCGCCTCTCGACGTCATTGTGCCCGTGTTGTATGCGCAGAGAGCTGGCCAGCGATCTGGCCGCTTGGATCCCAGCAACATTGGAGGTCGCAATGACTGGAACTTTGCCAAGGGCAATCACGCAGTCCTGTACAAACTCATGTGTAGCATATCTTGCGACAGTGTTCTCGAAGCTACTGATGTAGAGACGGCAGTCGGTCGCTTCTACGATTCCATTTACGGAGTCTTCAACAGCTGTATCCCGAAGAAGACCAGACCAACCCAGCCTACAAGAAGATACCCGGTGTGGTTCACTGGTGATATAATAAGGGACTTGGCCACGAAGGCCATACTCCACCGTAAATGGAAAACGGGGAGGAGGCCGGCTGACTACGTCTCATTCAGTGAGCTAACAGCCAACCTCAAGTGTCGCGTAGATACAGCCTACGGCAACCACATGAGTAGTATAGAAAGCAATATTAGACATAACCCGCGCGCATTTTGGAAATATGTAAGTGGCCTACGATCGAAGGGTGGTTTCGAACCTAGGGTCACGCATCGGGGCCGGGAACACGTTGGTGAGGAAGCAGCAGCCGCATTTGCAAACTACTTCTCAGACGTTTTCCTCCCTGATGAGCCAGCGCTCGATCCAGATCTGGTAAACATGTCTGATGACTCGTGCACTGCTAATCACATACAAGTTTCACATATTTCCAGTAGGGACATAAAGGAAGGGCTGAAGCAGCTAAGGCCAAGGAGCGCAATTGGACCGGACAACGTCCCTCCCTACTTTTTGAAGGCCTACAGCGATCAGCTGGTTTTACCTTTGGGTCGGATATTCAATCTTGTTCTTGAACAAGGTAAGTACCCCACCAGCTGGAAGCTTTTTCGAGTCAGTCCTTTCCCCAAGACAAGTGACACTGCCTCCGTTGATCAATATCGACCTATTGCGATCCTGAGTTCATTGGCAAAACTGTTCGAGTCGATCATAAAAGACAAAATCGGTTCGCAGATTGCGCCTTATCTGAGCGACTCGCAACACGGATTTAGGAGTCGCCGCTCAGTTAACACCAACTTGCTGACTTTAGTCGAGATTGTGTTGAAGTGCATGGACAAGGGATGTCAAGTGGACGTCGCCTATATGGACTTTCGTAAGGCGTTCGACAGAGTCG
Source organism: Argyresthia goedartella (assembly GCA_949825045.1). NCBI lineage: Eukaryota > Metazoa > Arthropoda > Insecta > Lepidoptera > Argyresthiidae > Argyresthia > Argyresthia goedartella. Next base: position 13,034,459 of record OX463815.1, read on the forward strand.
ATAATGACGTCCTAATGAAGAAGTTATGTGCCATTGGATTTGGCCCACGGCTGTTGGTTTTCTTCGCTGACTACCTCAAGAACCGCCAGCAATATGTGCGACACGGCTGTTTTGAGTCCCAGCCGTACCATACACGGTCGGGCGTTAGCCAAGGGTCTATTCTCGGTCCGTTGTTATTTATCATTATGATAAATGACCTGGAATTAGAGCTTAAACACGCCAATTGCCTTCTGTATGCGGACGATCTGAAACTGATACTTCCCGTGAGTTCAGAGGATGATTGTAGTTTGCTGCAGGAAGATCTAGACGCGGTTCATAGGTGGACAATAAACTCCTCTTCAATACTGCCAAGTGCTATGTAATGTCCTTTACGCGCTCCTCTCATCCTATAAGCGCGATATATACACTCGGCACTGAGTCTTTGACTCGAGTGTATTCGATGAGGGACCTCGGTGTTACGTTCGACCCTAAACTTACATTCCATGAGCACATGAGCACATTGGCCAAGGAATGCTTCAAAAGATTGGGGTTTGTAATACGGAATATAAGGGATTCCATAACCTGGGTGTGGTCCAGCTTCTCTACATGGCCCTAGTGAGAACCAAACTTGAATCTAGCTCGGTGGTTTGGAATCCGCACGAAAGCTCCTACATACTTTTGCTCGAGAAGGTACACAAAGCTTTCCTACGATACCTATATAAGCGGAAATTTGGATACTACCCTTATCTTTATCCATCCGCTTTTATACTGGGTATGCTTGGATACAACTCACTAGAGGTCAGACGTAACACCGAGCAGCTACTGACTGTGTGTCGATTGTTGCGAGGCGACAGTGACTGTGTCGCGCTTGTCGGTACGGTATGCGCGCTATACGTGCCCGACAGATATCTCCGCGCGCGTAGGCACCAGCTGTTAGCGGGCGGCACGTACCGCACGGTGGCGCGCCAGCAGTCTCCACTGGTGAGGGCACGGGATAGCCTCAATGCTCTGCTGGTTGCAGCACCACTGACTGATCTGTTTGGTGATGAGTGGAGGCATATTGTGCGAGAATGTGGCAGGTTCTGTGAGATGAAGGAGTGAAAGTGTTGTCTTAGAAATATTATTATTATTTTTTGCATTGACATTTTATTTCAGTACCCTTGACATACCTAAGAATGTTTAATACTATTTGAATTTGACCTAAATTTAATGTTTAATGTGATTTGATATGTAGTATTTTCTACGAATTTGTACCCTTTGTTCCCTACCTGTGAAATCGACTTACCTAAATTGATACTGACATTGTATAACTATTTGACTTTGTACAGCGCATTGGGTGTATACCTGTAATGTTGTGTAGCGTACTTGTATATTAAATAAATAAAATAAATAAATCTCTATCTGAAGCTTTATCTGTCCATCCTGGAAGAAACATCAATACTTACTTATAAATATACTTGACGACCTCTGTGGCGCTGCAGTTGAAGCTCAGCCTACCATACGCGAGGACCCGGGTTCGATCCCCGGCTGGGGATAGAGAAAAAAACCCAGATCTTGGATGATTATATGTGTGTGATGTCGCTGTTTCTGGTTCCCACGACAGAGGCTATCCTAGTGTGGGGCCAGAAGCAATGTATGTGCCTGTATGATAAATGTTTAAATATTCAAAATTTAGGCTGCGTCCTGCATTTATGTAATATGTGCCTAAGTTCTTTTCTCTTCTAGTGTCTCTCATTAGTATTTGTAAATTATGTATTATTTCAGATATAAGCATTAGATTTTATACCATATTTTATTGTCAAATTACAGGTTCCCTTACTTACCACTTACCACCTCATGTAATTATCGATACCGAATCCCAATCACTACATGTCATACTAAACTCCTTCCTAAAGCGTTCCACCTGACTGGTTTAACTGCATATAATTGCCGGTGCAGGTTATACCTGCTCCTGCGCATGTCATTCTGTCTTTCACACCTAAGCTATAAATAATGTTGGCGGCAGCTTGCAGAACTTGTGTAGTTTAGCTTGTATAGTGGACAAGTAGTGATGCGTAGAGTTGTGAAGTTGCAAGTGCAAACCTACGATGCTAAAATGTTACATACTACATTGATTGACAAAGTTGTCCCAAAATTAGTACTAACTCACTTCCAGTGGTCGGCTTTAGATTAGAAGTAATCTAACTACCTATCTACAACCTATCGTTGATAAAACCAGAATAAAAGTATGTATTTTGCAAAAAAAAAACAAAAAACTTTTTACTATTTATATAATAAAACAATACCAGACATTTTAAATATATAATGAGAACACCTCGACAGGCAGACTTAATCGGAGTATGAGAACTTTCATGTTAGGTATTCCTAATCCATTAATTAATTGTATTTAAAAGAAAAGCCTTTCATATCAACTTTTATAATATTTAATACCACCTAAATGAAGCATTGAAGCGTTATGTATACCCTACTAACTGCTTACATTCCCTAGATGAGAAGTGGTTTGTGTAATAACGTCGATATTTTGATGCGGATTTATTGATTGGCAATACTCAGCCATACTTTATTGAGAGCACGATAGCGATGTCGATGTGTGAAAGGAGTGATTTCTGATTTGTCGGAGAATGTCATACGTTCAGGCTTGTTATCGCTACTTCATACATTACAGTTGGGTTCTATTCTTACGTACTAGAGAGCACAAACTGAACTCACCGCGGTGGAAGCTAGCACGAAAGTTTCCAACAGGAAACGTCATTCTTACGCCACTGACGCGGTCACATGTCAGTTTTGTAACACAACAGTGCGTCACGCCTTTTCCCGCACCGGCCGGCAGAGATTCAGTTGTGGCCACTTTTAGCCAGATATTCAGTTCTCCATTTTGTATGACAGGGGGTTAGCCCATCGCCGCACCTATGGAGATTGTAGGTTTCCTCACGATGTTTTCCATCATCCGGTGCTGTGCATGTAACACATTGGTACATGGTCAGCACCGGATTTGAACCCGGATCTCCTGCGTGAGAAGCGACTATGAAACAACCAGACCACGGAGCGTTTCTTCTACAGTTTTGTTTGTGACACTATAGAATACTTTGATGGCTTCTTGTATGCTGCACAAGGTAATTTTTCCTTTTCTTTTAAAGTGTTATTGATGATGCGTTAAGGCCTGTAATAATAAACCACTCTACGCTCTGAGAGATCGCCAGTGCATGAAAACGACAGATTTGATATGGCAAAACTGTCATTTTGACATAGCTGAGACAACTCTCAGAGATGACAGCGGTTTATTATTACGAGCCAAACAGCCAGTTACCGAAACGATCTTGAAATTTTAAAGCCCCGTTAAACCCTAATGGCGCGTCAGTTCCATAAAACTTTGCTTTCTTGATCAAACATGGCTCTTATTTTTGAACAAATAAGTTCATGACAGTTCACACGCCTTTTCGTTTCGCCCATTGGCATTTTGGGCGTCTTTTAAATTTAAAGTACGCTTCTGTAACTCAGTGTAAGACTCGCATCCAACTAGCGTATATCCTAAAAGGATCACTCCACGCTGCACACACCGTCACATACGCACCGCATACAATTAGCTCGGAAGGAAGTGAGGTCCCCTCGCGATGAGGTTACGATACATGAATTAGCATTAGATTAACATAAATATACTGTTGTGACGTCTGACCCCAGTGTAGGGATCGGGGGCGATGCGTCTGCGATGACGGGGTCGGTTGAAAAAAGGTTGTGGTCTTTCCTAGTTGGACTGGTAGAGAAGCAGTAAAGGTATTACAGTTTTGTGTTGAGATTACATGGTTTAGGCAAAAAGTCTTGCCAAAAGTTGTTTAATAATGTACGTAAATCATTTCAAAATATCCTTCGTTCAAATAAAAAAATAAAGTGTCTGCCTCATTACTTTTTTGGTCCATTGTGGAAAAAGGCGAGGCAACTCCCGTAGGTTCATTTTTAGATCTCTTTTTAAATTATTTCGCACTCTACAAATACTTTATAATCTTCAATAAATCACGCCAATTAATATCTTATCTTAGCACACATGATAAACGGCCAGAACGCTCTCTGATAACAAACCCAATGTCCTACAGATTGTTGATCAGTAAAGTCTTCTTAATAAATTAACTCACTCAGAATTTGTTATAAAATGTTCTCTAAATATTCTCTATTCTTAGTCTTTATAAGTTTATCAGATTTTCTTCTGGTAACATCACAATCTGACACAGACTATGCTTGTATGAGAAAATACAAAAACAAATTGAGTAGTGTCTATTTATTGGGCGACTGGTTCCCACAGTACAAGTTTTCCGATATGCTGAACCTGCCTCCGACTCCACAATGTACTGCGATTACATTTACGAGGCCCACTGTGAAGGAAATACAAGAATACAAGACTTACTACAACAATGAATCAAGACCATTCAGGTGCGTACAGTGATGGAAGATAATAATAATAATAAATACTGATAAAAATATAAAATTCCATGACGGTAATGTCATTTGCAAAAATAAATACTTTCGTTTCATTTAGAATGTCCTGGTACTCTTCAGCAGGGGTTTAAAGCTCTAAGTACAGTTTTCTATTCTCTTCCGATGTTGGTCCATCTAGCCAACGTATTTAGGGATAAAGGGACATAAGTAGTACAACCAATAATAACTTCCCTTTCAGTTTCGACGACCAGCCCTTACGATATGTAAAGGACGACGATCTGACCGATGGAATGGTGATGGGTTCCACCGAGGTGAAATTTTTCGTCCTTCGACCGGACTCCAAGCTAAGTCATAACAGGCACTTTGCTCACGCGCACAGGAGGATCGACAACAACTACCACTTGTTTCTGGAATGTGACCTCAGAGGGGCAACACTATGGTTGTACAGTCGCAACAGGACTAACAGTGACGAGGAGCTCCAGGGGGTGATCAAAAGAGTTCCAGAGTTAAATAGGAAGGAGGTGCAAAGGTTTTGTGCCATTGAGCCAAATATTCAATCTCCTTAATTTGTATGTAAAAACAAGCAAGGTCAACCCGCTTTTGTAGATTAGGGGTAGCTATCTCATCTCAATATACATGTGTTGATGAATGAAATTAAACATTTTATAGAAATTTACAATTAAATTTAAATAAAATTCTTGTATTTTATTAAATTAGAATATATTAACCTTAACCGATGACTTATTTATTAAAATCATCCCTGCATTTACTCGTAGATATACGCAGTTAATTTGGGTAGATAGATAAATTTCATTTCAGTTACTAACTAACCAATGTGTGTGACTGTATACAAATGTGAAATAAATCAGACTCCAACCTATCCTCTTTATGTCCCGCCCAAAAGAAAGAACTCGAGCCCATTGTCACGTTATTGGGCACGCTTTACGACTGCGTTTAGGTACACCGAATTAGTTACAACCGAATTAATGCGAGAGCCGAATACGACGAAGCCGTTTCAGGGGGGTGGCCAGAGATAAAACACAGATCTTCTCAAGATACACCCGATCCCCCCTTCTAGCACTTCTTGTCATAGTTAATTAATGCAATGAGATTCACATACGAGAGAAATAGCCTCTTGGCTTGCTGAGTTTATTGGCAGTTCACGCAGGGTTGTGAAAGGAGCTATCACCGATGCCGAGGGACACGGTAGTGCCTTAAGGCTCGTTTATTGGTAAAATTAGCAACTCGATTCGTGGGGGTCGTAATATTGGATACAACCATATTAAATAGTTCCTAACAGCTCATACTGCAATATGGCTGTTATGTACTACTGTCGTTGCGGCAGAACACTGCAAAAATTGTGTTTTTATTTATTTTTCTAGAATTACTGTTTTTTGTTTCAATTTTACAACACTACTCATGCTCAACCCACATCAACCCACTGCTGGGCACAGGCCTCTTCTCTATACCGCCAACCACTACGGTCCTGTGCCATCCGCATCCATTGAGATCCTCTCGACTTTAGTATATCATCAGATCATCGGGCTGGTGGTCTGCCCACTGGCCTTGTTGCTCCCCGTGGCCACCACTCTGTGACTGCTTTGGTCCACCGTCCGTCATCCCATCTAGCCAAAACAGCACTACAAAACTAATTTGATTACCTATTTTTTGACTCAAGAACTTTTACAATATTCCCTTAAAATCTCTAGAAATAACTCGTTTTAGGTGAAACACATCTATTTAGTATTATTTTTTCATTAAGTTTCTGTTGGCACTATTAAAAAAAATAGGTGCTAAGATTAAAGATGTCTTCATAACATATTTTTTTCTGGATTTGGAAAAGGTCTCCTTTAGTTGGAATAACTCTTAAAGGGTGGACATTGACTTAACAACACCCTTCATCTTAACAGACCCGTGTAAGGCATTGATAACGTCAATAGCATACGAATGACATTTCGTATACCGGTGACTATAGCTTCAATTCTAGGCTAAACTAGACAAATAAAAATGTAGGATAAATATATGTTATAAAAGGCCTATTAGAGATAAGAATGGACTTTTAAAATTACCGGATATCTGTTATATTTAATACTAAAAAATATTTTTCGCAATGCATTATTATTCAACTAAATGAACAAGCGCTCGGAGACGAAATCAGTTTCCTATATGAAACTTACACGAGAAATAGGTAAAAAAAGAGAAAAATTTTGGTTGTTTTATTTTATTTTTAATGTTATTATTACAGGACTTAAGTAATATTTTCTATAATTTACTTGGTCTCGGAGCTCGGGCTGCCCCGCGGGGCTCTGCGCGGGAGCATGCATCAGTCTGCTTCGACGCGATGCGACGGGTATTTGTTTTCTTTGTCTAATTCTCAATGCCATTGGCCTATGTTCAGCCCTTAAGTTCTCGGTTTAGTTACCGGTAAGTTTGTGGTTCTGCAATTAGATAGACATGCGTATGTTAAAATGGGATCAACTAATTCGGAAGCTAAGGCTAGTTTGAACCAGATTGGGGTTTGCATCCCAAACATTTACGAAGTCTGTATATTTCGGTTATACGAAGTCGATTGGACTATGGAAGCTTCCTTTATGACAATAGTGTTAAAAGCCATTTGTACAAAGTCGAAAAAGTTCAAAACCAAGCTATGCGCGTTGTTGGTGGTTTCATTAAAAGTACTCCAATCCATGTGATGGAAAATGAATTGTGTTTACATCCACTCCATCTGCGCAGACGGTATCTAGGGGGAAAGTTCTGGCTAAGAAGTAGGGCTCTAGAACATAACAACAACCACCAAACCACCACTTACAGAAATACATGAAATGTTAAAAACATGTGCTATCCACTCAACTGAAACTCTAGAAATGTTTTCCTTAGATACATGGGTCCAAAATATAAATATTACAAAACATTTGTCGTGTTTCATAGCGGGAGTTACGAAAGCTAAAAGAGTATTAGGTGCCAATCATTTAAAGGAAAAATGCCATCACTTAACCAATATTGTGACTTTTATAAAATATATACAGATGGATCTAAGGAAAAGAGCGCCATCGGTGCGGCATTGTTTGACCCCCAGACACAAACCAAAATCAAATTTGAAATTGAGGCTGATGTTTCGATTATGTACACCGAGTTATTTGCTCTATCTGAAGCCCTTTCGTACGTAACGGCCATTAATTGTCAAAACTATGTTATATTGCCGGATTCCAGAAGTGCACTTCAGCATGTGGCTCGTTGCACCTCGAGCTTTCGAGGAGTACCGATAGCTTACACTATTCTGGAATCCATTCGCCAACAAGAAATATTAAATAAAAATGTTATTATGCAATGGATACCATCTCACGTGGGGCTGCGTGGGTTACCGAGGAGGCGGATCGCTTGGAAGCCGTGTCGGACGGAATTCCTCAAAGTGTGATGACATTTTATACAGATGAGATACCAACTTTAAAACAGAACATCTTCACAAGTTGGACTGAATACTTCAACAGCTTCTCATTACATAAAGGGATTTGGTATAAAACTATTCGATCAGAGCCTTTTCGTTATCCGTGGTTTATTTATTTATTATTTATTTATTTATTTATTTAGGTAAACCTTACAGCGTTTAGTATTATATACAAGTGACATTATGAGATATTACGCCAATTACAAGGTTCTCAAATATACAGTTCAATACAGCAGTTTTAAAGAATGATAGTTACTTATGTCTAATGTTATTAAGTTATAGTGAGTGGGTATTTAAATTAAGATTGTAAATACTATTTTTATTATGTACTTGTCCATATTACATGACGTAGGAGAAGGGGGGAGGGTGGCGGGCGGGTGAAGGAATGGAGTAGGGTAAAGTATCTTTATAAGCGATAAACGATATACAATAGAAAGTCATTCATGTAAGTTAATGAGAGACAGAATTTTACTTTTAAATGTGTTACGTGCTAGGCCAAACAAATCAATAGATGAGAATTTTTTATTTTGAAAAGTGTGGGTAAGCGAATAAATGGGGAGTTTTGAGCGTAGTTTGTTGCGAATTTGGGCACGTACAAAAGTGGTGTACGACGGGTTCGTTTGTTGGGTATATTGAACCTTATATGTTTGAGTAAGTCACCGCAGTCAAATTTACAATTTAATAGGTCGAACAAAAACATCATATCGATGAGATCGCGCCTGTCCTCTAATGACATTACCTTGTGACGTAAGCAAGATTCAGCGTAGTCGTTAGTTAGAAACCTAGCTTTATAGTTGAGGTGCTTCACGAACAGACACTGGATACGCTCTATTTGGGTGCGATATTGGGCGTAGAATGGTCGCCAGACAACGGCACCAAACTCTAAAACACTTCTGACATACGCATAATAAAGAGCTTTGAAGCAGTGTACGTCCTTGAATGGGAGACTACTCCGAATAACAAAACCCAATGACTTGAATGCCTTGCTGGTGATATGTTTGACATGTTCATTAAACGTAAATTTATGGTCAAGCATTATTCCCAAATCACGTACTATATTCGTTCTTGGTATAGCTTCCTTACTAATCATATAGTTATATCGTATTGTAGTATGTTTTCGTGAAAACGAAATGACCTGGCATTTACTTGTATTTACACTGATTAGATTTTCAGAATAGTATTTGTAAGATTATCGAGATCAGATTGAAGTAAGTGGCAGTCATCTATAGTTTCTATTCGTCTAAATATCTTCTTGTCGTCGGCGTATAATAAATAATTAGAATTTTTGAAACATTTAGGTATGTCGAAGAGGTATATATTATATATTATACTTTCTAAATTATATATCGGATTAAGTATTGTTTTTATTTAGTTTAGGATACTATAGGTCTATATGTTCTATACTATATCTCAACTTAAAAATAATATACATGGTCATGTAACGGTCGTTTGTATCTAAATAAATAAATAAATAAATAAAATTATAAAATAAGGGTCCTAAATGCGATCCTTGAGGAACGCCAGATGTCACTGTTATATTATTTGATCGATATCCCCCTAGTACCACCGCCTGACACCTATTCTTTATGTACGATTCAACCCACCTAAGTAGGTTCCCTTTTATACCAATATACGCAGCTTAGTTAGTAAGTTATCGTGGTCTACTCGATCGAATGCCTTCTTAAAGTCCGTGTATATAACATCAATTTGAGCCTTTGTGCTCATATTAGATGTTATATGCTCAAAAGAAGTAAGTTGGTTTCGACTGATCTGGATTTAATAAAGCCATGCTGGGCCGTAGGTATGCTCTTGATAGTATTTGCATATACATAGTGATATACAATTTTTTCAAACATTTTACCGAGAATATTTAATTTTGATATGGGCCTTTAATTCGTTATATAATTTTTGACACCTTTCTTGTGAATAGGTACAATTTGTGCTTCTTTCCAACGTTTGGGAAAAACACCCTCATTCAAGGATCGTTGATAAATAATTTTAATGGGTAGAAGAAGTCCACGCTTGCACTTTTGTATGAAAATGGCTGGTATTCCATCGGTACCGGCACTTTTTCGGTGATCAAGTCCATTAAATAACTTTATTAACCCCGCATCAGTTACTTGAAGATGACACTAATTATCAGATACAGTGTTACAGTTTGATCTGACCCTGCATCAAATTTATGAGACGAGGAAGGAGTAATAAATACACTTTGGAAGAACTCGTTGAATGAGTTGCAAATGTCTTCTCCGTTTGACTTGATGAAAAAAGTGATATCTCCAAAATGCGCAGAATGTGGGTTAATTGAAGACGTATATCATATTTTGGTGGAATGTGTTCGAAACGAAGCCGCAAGAAGTGCAATGTATGATAAACATATCTTTAGTTCCGTAGGAGGCTGTAATTCTATTTTAGCATTTCCTTACTCAAACGAGGCCAAAGCTTTGTATAAATTAGTTAAGGTTGGCTTAAAAGCTAGGCTATGATTAGTATTAAGATGTATTAAGATTAGTATTGCAACATTTACAGCACGGCATGGTCGCTTCATTTTGTGTACAAAGTCCTTTAAATAAAGATAAAAAAAAAAAAACTGTACGGTCAAGTTACGTGCGGTATTGCAGGGTTATTTATTGCCTGTCAGACAACATCAGAAGATGAGTATTTTCAAATACATGAGATTTGAAGCATTTTAAAGAATTTTAAAGGAGACGCTTTCCAAATCCAGAAAAAAGATATATATGGAGCTAGCCCATCGCCTCAGCTATGGAGTAATGAATGTTTTCTCACGATGTTTTCCATCACCATAAGAAATTCCGTATTCCGTACTTGACATAAATTACTTATCTTAATGGTTGGTCGGCACTGGGATTCGAACACGCATCTCCGCGTGAGAAGCAAGCAATCCACTAGAGCATGGGGTTCTAAAAAGTCCCTTAAATGTAGTAAATGGTCATCTGGCACGAAGATATGTCTTATAGCACAAATGCAGAGGAAAATGCGATTCTATAAAAGTAAATGTATAAGCGTCTGTGGGTAAGTGTGTGATGATGGACAAACTAATTAAATATACCTTACTTAACATATAGGTAAATACACATATCTAAAAGTGTGGATGTATGGAACCCTTGGTGCGCGAATCCGACTCGCACTTGACCGTTTATTTATGTTAGGCTATGTTTCACACTAACATCGAAAAAAGTCCTAGAATTGTCTATATTAGTTTTTATATGGGGAATAATAGAACGAACGAATGTAAAACTAATCGAGCAAATAAATTAATGACATGATCAGCGGTAATACCAGAAATTAACGAAAAAAGTACTGAATTGCGCGATAAAATTACTAAATTGCGCAACAACATTACTTCATTGAGCGACAAAATGACTGAATGGACATTTCGCCCTGACAGTCTTTATTTAGCCATCGCTTATTGTTGACTAAATAAAGACTGTCAGGGCGAAGTGGTAGGTCAGTGTAGGTGAAGGAAAAGAGGGTGAGCCGAGCAAAGCAACCTTATCCTTCGTGTTAGGTTGAACATGTAAGAAAGAAGTTGGCCGCAGCACCATTGAATGATCTGTTTGGTGATGCATGGAGGGATATTGTGCGAGAATGTGGAAGGTTCTGTGAGAAGATTGCATGATAGTGTAGTCTTGTAATTATTTTCTCGAATGTTTATGGATATAATGATAATATGGTAACTGCATTTATACGATTGAATTTAACTTATTATATTTGACATAATTATGGTAAATTAATTTGTAATAATTGAATTGTATTGTATTTTCTAATTTTGTATATTTGTGTCGACTTGGCTTTGCTGTAATGGCACAAATAGATTATGTAAATAAATAAATAAATAAATAAATAAATAAATAAGAGCAACTAAATCTACTCGTTTTATGTTACTCGAATTATCGAATTCCATGTTGCTGCTGTTTCTAGTCGCTCAGTTTGTCGCGCAAGTCAGTAATTTTGTCAGGTAAAATCAGTTTGTCAATCACAAATTGTATTTACAGTTATACGTTTCAATACTAACTTCCTATTTTCTAGCTATAATGAAGCGTGACCACATCAAAACTTTTTTGTGTATCTTCACGTTGCACGATTTTTTTACTTCGGTGGGTAACTCTACACGTCATTAGGTATTCCAATTACGCTAAGACAGTGCCTCGCAGGCGCAGTTGATTTATTAATTAATTTTCATTATTTTGTACAATACCCAGTTTACACTGGAGTACTGTTTACAAAGACAACAAATCGATAAATTAAGGAAATAAATGTTCTCGATCTGGCTCAAAGGCAAGATGTTTGAAAGTCTACGCGTGAAATAAAAATGCCTTATTAGAATAGGTAGTTATACCTCCTAAAAATCTTAAATAATGTATTTGTAGTACACCGCAAAGATCTTATCTCCTACAAAGATCTTTGAATTTTGTCCTGGCAGTACTTTTTGGCATCCTCAAGTTATAATAATAATAAATCATACACGACCGCACAGTGGCAAGCGACATGTGCAGACAGTGCCAAAATAGTTCAGAAACAATACAGCATATCACAGGAGCCTGCAGATCACTCGCACAATCAGATTATAAACATCGCCACGACCAAGTTGCAGCCATCATACACCAACACCTCGCATTCAGATACAAATTGATTGCACAAAAAACAGCCTACTATAAATACACACCACAAACAGTTTTAGAATCAACAGACTTTAAACTCTACTGGGACAGAACTATAATTACAGACAAAACTATTCATTTCAACAGGCCTGACATAACTCTCCACGATAAACAAAACAAAACAGTATTTCTCATAGATATAGCCATACCAAATACACACAACCTTACCACAACGTTTACAGAAAAAAACACAAAATACACAGACCTTGCCATTGAAATTAAAACACAATGGCAGGTACAATCTGTCAAAACCATCCCAATAGTCATCTCATCCACAGGAGTCATCCCATACACATTACACACTAGTCTCAAAACACTAAATATACCCAGATCCACACACATACTTCTTCAAAAAGCAACAATACTAAATACATGTAGAATTGTACGGAAATTCATGGGCAAGGACCGTGATCTTTAGTAGATAAGCACTTGGCGTAAGCCCGTGTATCAGAACCTCTTTATTACAAGAGTGAAATGAAAAATTCATAAAAATATAATAATAATAATAATAATACTTTGGACACCATTTATACACATTGATCTAGCCCCAAACTAGGATTCCCTGTATCATGGGTACTAGACAACGATACACATACTTAAATAGATAAATATTATACTCAGATAGATAAACAACCATGACTAGGATACAAACATCCGTTCTCATCAAACAAATATTTGCCCCCACCGGGACCCTAGGTTTCGTTGGAAGTTGGAAATCCTCAATTGATTTTGAAATATTTCAACATAATTTTTACCCGGATTCGTTAAGTTAGCCAACTGTTGCTAATGAAGAGCCCTCGCGAATCGGAAGTGGATACGGAAGTTCCTCCATTTTGTTATAATCGCAAGTTCGGAAATGCGTCTACATTAGTTTAACCAAGTATATGTTTTCGAATCTGTACCCCTACCCACTTCAAGATGTTATCCAATCTAACACCAGTCTTTAATGTCATAGGAAAAATCTTTTTACCATAGAACCAATATAAGACCTTTGTAAGCAGATTATATTCCTCCATCACCAATCTACAAGCACAAACTACCCTCGTTGGTCCCTCGTATTTTCACACGTACCAACCAAATTTAATACCGCAGTTGCATAAAATAATACTCACAGAGCTTGTATATACCTATACAATAGTTATACACATACCTATATGTTCGGAGGTAGAGCGCTGTTATCTCCTGAATGTTATTTCACGTACGGACGCGAGCAAACTAAGCTTCACTATTTGGATTCTCCACAGAACCTATTTTATAAGGCATAGAGGTTGGATTAGTTGGTCAATGGTGTAGCATACGGTGGGCGTTAGTACGTACCTCAAATAGTCGGACCTGTCTGATATAGTCGCGCGCTGTCTGTAGAGTAACTACTGAAACGGAAGTGACAAGACAAGTAGGAATTGTGATCGAATGAGAAATTTCGAGTAGCCACCTAGTTACTAATAATAATAATACATAATTAATGAAGTTCATTAATGTCCTCACCGAGGGGCAGGGCCCTTTATCCGGATACGAGTGAGATTACGCCATACTCCACCAAGCTGGCTCAGTGCGGGTTGTGGAGTGGTTACACGACTACTACTACCAGTAGCGATAGTAGCCTGGAGCTACAGCTTAATGTGTCGCCCGAAACACAGAACGTGCTCCGATAGATAATAGCTAACAAAAATGCTATAATATGATTCCAAAGAAATCAGTGACTCCTCCTGACCCGGGTTTTTCCCGTTAAGTCAAATTCAAAACTTTGAACTGTGTTAAAGACGCACAAAATACGGCCACTGCAATTCTTCAGCAGCCTTTTGGTCCATTTCGAACACTTCCCAGTCCGATAACTTTTCATTTTTGTGCCAATTCGACAAGTTCCCATTATGACAAGTTTCTTAATGGTAAGTTCACATTTTTAACACTTCCAATTCGACCGTTTTGCAATTCCACAGCTTCCCAATTTGACTACATTTCAGCTGTGGGTCAAAGCCGAATACACACTTTTCTTAACCCACCTTCTCTCTCTAGACTCACTTTGGGGCCTGCCCACGACCCACGAGTTACAACGTTAAATGTTAGTAAATTGTTGTCGAGTTGGGAGTTTGTCAAATCAGAAAAGAACTGGGATGTTGTCAAATTGGGAAATTGTCGTATTGGGAAGTGGTCGCATTGTGAAGTGGCCACAATATGAACTAGTTATTATGAATCTTGTCCTATCGGGAAGTGTTCGAAATAAACATAAGGGCTCAGCAGGACCTACTGGTTCCCCTAAGCAATCAACTAAATATATAAATATAAATAAATTGGGAGGTTGTCAAATCAGAAAAGAACTGGGATGTTGTCAAAATGGAAAATTGTCGTATTGTGAAGTGGCCAAAATATGAACTAATTATTATGAATCTTGTCCTATCGGAAAGTGTTCGAAATGAACATAAGGGCTCAGCAGGACCTACTGGTTCAACTAAGCAATCAACAAAATAGGAGTGATTGGAGATATTTCAAGGAAAGGTTCTCTCTCTGACGCATCCTCCTTCACCGTTTGAGCACTCAAACATCATCATAGGCACTTTCCCCAACTGTTCCATCTACATTCCAACATCTCGGCTGCCCGTCCGGGTCCGGGCATGATTCGAGCTCCGCGATTACCGGCCCACCTGTCGCCGCTCCCACGGAATTCATAATACAGTCGGAATTCGCCCGGATTGCTCCGGATAGCTTTAATTGTATCCCTCGCTCCGCTCGAGATTTATTCATATTTTACTGTTTAATTTGTCCGGTGTTTTTGGTGGGATTTAGTAGTTTTTATGCTGGGTTGGAATAAAATTGGTCGGAATTTGCTGGCAATCACTTTTCTCTCGAAGTTTTCTCTTCCAACAATAATATTCTTCTGCAACTTATTCTGAATGGCCGAGTCGGTAGTAACCCTGCCTACGAAGCGAAGGGTCCCGGGTTCGAGTCCCGGTGGGGGCAAATATTTGTTTGATGAGAACGGATGTTTGTACCCTAGTCATGGTTGTTTATCTATCTAAGTATAATATTTATCTATATAAGTATGTGTATCGTTGTCTAGTACCCAAGATACAGGGAATCCTAGTTTGGGGCTAGATCAATGTGTGTAAATAGTGCCCAAGGTATTACCAAGGTATTATTATTGGAAACAATCTTACTCGATTTCAAGTATAGGTAAATCCGGTTAGATCCGGCCCCGCGCTGGGGATATTAACGGACTACATTTATTTATATATGTCACCGTAAGATAGTCAAAACCGTTAGTTGATAAAATAACGCGTTAGTTGATCAACTGTCGACAGATAGTAAACCAGACCGACAGGGTTTAGAATTTACGTTTCTTTTGTTTACTTTCTACATGTAACAATGTCAACTTAACACGAAGTCTTCACCTAAGCTTCCGCAGTGTTTGCCCTGATATTTCGTTTGCAATTCAAGTTTAAACCAGTATACAATTTAACGGCTTTAACCGTTAGTCTATCAACTTACGCGTCATATAGTAAGCATATCGCTACAGTTTACCATCTGTCGATAGTTGACCAACTAACGAGAAAAAAAACGTTAGTTTATCAACTAACGGTTTTGACAATCTTACGGTGACATATATACCCATGTTAAGTATACTTTATTCATCAGGAACTATGCTTAAAATACTACTATCTACAGCTCAAATTAAGTGCCGCTTAAATGGTATACTGTCTCTATCATTTTCCGAGCGAGAGACATTGCACGACCCGACGGTATCACTCGTGTCGCCCACAATACATAGGTACTTACGTGACAACCAGTAGATATGCCTATCTACCGACAAACCACAAACCTAAGCCCCACATAGGCGACAGTACCCTGGCCTATCACCGTGGGGCCACCTCGACCGTGACGCCGGGTGCTTATTTCACGCATGGGGCGATGGGCAAATCGCTGTGGGCTTGTTGGGGGTCTGGGGCCAGGGGCTAAGCTCTGTGGTAACTTTTAGTTGTGGGTTTTCGAATTTGGCTCTGACTGCTATTTTTTGGTGAATATGAAGCTTTAATAGTTAAGTGGGTGACGTGGGTGAAACGGTGCCTCTGCCATCCCGTATGGGATAAGTCGTGACACTAGGTCTGTTTGGGCTGCTGCGTCCGCTCCTATGTTTAACCAACTTCAAGAAAAAGGCGGTTCTCAGTTTGACCAGTATGTTTGCATGTATGTTTTTCCGCGATGATCTCGCGTTTGGCTTAACCGGATTTGATGAGGTTTTCAGAAAAATATTTTTTACATTCTGGAGAAGGTTTTGGTTAAATAACAAAGCGGTTCCCTTTAAAAAAAATGTAAAGATTTTGGTATATGTTGCACATGTTAGGTTTTTCGTAATTGCTATTTTTGTAAATACAGTGATGGGGAGTGGATCGTGTTAAACCTCATACGATTATACTACTTAGCCAACTCATAGTTATGAAGTCGACTTACCTCAACTCAACACTCAAAACAACAACTTAAACTCTATATAGTGGTTCTGAGAGCTGTGGACATCGCTTGTCTGTGGAAAACTGAACTTTTAAAATACAAACTTATGAATTAATGCAGCAGGGTACATTTTGTATGAAATTAGCCGCACCAATAACTTTATAAGCCATATTTTGCGATCTAAAATCAGACTAAATGACTTTTCAAAAAAACTATATACCTTCTGTTACCCTTACAGCCAATTGGGATCATTTTTTTACATTGCTGTCAACCCCCATATATCCTCCAATTTGAAAAAAAAAACAAAAAATTGAATCAAGAAAAAAACATAATTATTGAACCTGCTCACAAAATTTCACGTGAACCGGTTGAGAAATACGACATGTAGAGGTGAACAGCCGGAATTCCGGACAAACGACAGCATTTTTGCCCAAACTGCACAGAGACGCTGCGCTCGCTCGGCCAATCAAAACTTAAACATAAACATTTATATACAGGCACATACATTGCTTCTGGCCCCACGCTAGGATACCCTATGTCGTGGGAACCAGAAACAGCGACAGCACACATTTATAAACATCCAAGACCTAGCTATTTTTTTCTTCGTCCCCGCAGCCGATATTGAAACCCTCGCTTGGGAATCAAATCGTAAAGTAACGTGAGTGCGTCGACTGTACTACACTGTACGCACATATTGGTAAAGGTATTATTTTAGTTAGTTTCACGGTTGAACCGACGAGCAAATAGCTGCGACTCGCACAAAGAGTACAGGCGACGCCGGGCGCGGAGCTTGTATTTTGGACGGCACTTACCTATCGGTTAACTAAAGCTGGCACGTTCACAAAACTCACACTAATGCAATTTCACTATACAGTATGTTAAAAATGAATGATTTTATTCTAACCTCGAAATAGGTAAACAATAACAATAACGCGCGACGATTGACACTTGACACGAATGCAAGAAATATTACTGTAATTATACAGTATAAGGATATTAATCCTTCATACTCAAAAGTTTAACCGCGCGTGAAAGAGGTAAACAGACTATTCTTGATGCCCATGCAATGCAACGTCACGTCGCGCGCTAATTCACAGACACTACACAAGCGCAAAGTGTCAATGTGTTGAACGTGCCAGCTTTAGTTAACCGATCTGTACGAACTATTTAGGGTATGACAACATCAATTTGTGTGAAAATTTTAATAATTAACGAAAGACAATAAAATCTCAAGGTATTATAGCCCAATGATGAAAACTTCTGAAATGTTTTCTATATTTTGATTTTATCGTCATCGAAATCATAAGAACCCTTTCACAGGATGGTGCACTCAATTTTTATTTTATTTTGGCACTTATTATTATTATTTAGTTACCTCTAGGGTGAAGATAACCTTACATCTAGAACCTACTAAAGGGATTTATTCTCAAAACATATTTAATCATACCCGTTTTTCGATACCATAATCCGTTGGCGAGTTAGCTTTTTCCTAAGCTACCTTAATTGACATATTTTCACGATTATATTTAACCAAAACCTCTCATTAGGATATCAGTTGAAAACCTTTGCGTTTTCTTAGCGTACAATTCGCAACGGCGGCGGCAGCGGCGGCGGTCAGAAACTGTTTTAATTATATCGAAAGTTTTGATTATTGTAAGCAGCCAAAACCTTATACCTGCTATATTTTTTTTGTTTTTTGCATCGTTGGAATTGTAAGAACAGTACTAGATGCCTACCATGATTCTGTATCTCGTGACTTATCGCGGTCAGTTTTATATACTAATCCAATTCATTATTTATTGTATGACAGCTCATGGGAAATAATCACGTTCTGTATGTATGAATATATGAATTTTTGATATAAATCATAATACCACTAAGATTTGAGAAAACACCCAATCACATCGCAAGGAAAGTCAGCCCGAGTAACCGTGTTCTAATAAAGTACAAAATAAAGCTACTATTTGGTCATCGTCGATTTGAAGTTGGCCAATAGCTTTTAAATCATCAAGTTGCAAGCTTTGGATATTGATTTTATAGATACAGAGAAGTATAACGTAAGTATATAAAATAAAAAGTTATTTGGGCTTTATATTTATACTTATGTTAACATATAGTGTTCGATTCAGAATCGATACTCGATCGATGGTTTCGGAACGGCCATTTTTGAATTTGACAGTTGCTGCCAACAGAGCAGGTTTTTGACAACTGACTGACGAAAAGCCCCCGCAATGTGACGCGTATTGATTTTGGGCATTGAAATTAAATCGTAAGCCATCTGGAATTGTATTCGGGCTCCCCTCAGGATTGTCTTATAGCTGAGTGTATTGTGGTTCTCCGAACCAGATAAAGTTCGTATTTACGTAACACTGTGCGCGTCGAAGCTGGCCTGCCAGCCATACCTGGTTGGCTGAAGAACCTGTCTACCAAGAAGAGACTAGGGTGCACCCAGGCCTTGCAGAGAGACAGGAGTTTGACGGGAACAAAGCACAGACCAGGTCAGATAGAATCTATTTACTTTAGCTCGGTGAAACGCCGACGTTCTTGCTTCTTGGCATCTGATCGCTACGCTACCTCGTAGCTATGGGCCCCTGCGAGGTCATCGGGTGCCGAGAGGCCTGAACATTTTGGTAGCAGAGCGTGGTTTCTTGAGATTTGCAGCCGTCAAGGGCTCCAGGAACCCACGATTTGGGACTATCAATCTGTAGGTATAGGCGGTTATTAGCTAACTTGGTTTTGTTCCTGTATCCACATAGATTGGTAGTGTTGTAAGCTATAAGTCTTTTGCTGGTAGTAGACAGACAGATATAACAGTTTTCCCTAAATGACCAGTTGTACTGAGATGTGACTCAGAATAGTAATTACATTACAGGTACATTGTAGGTGAATTGAAATTTGGATTGAAGTACCAGTTACCAGTTAGTCAATCTATTAGTGGTCTAGTAATGCTAATGAATGTTTGGACATTGTTTTCAGTTTATAGCAATTTATAACTTGAACTAATATTGACTATCTGTGTGTGTTATATGATATAGGGAAACTAAATTGTTGTTTACAGAATTTGTGTAGATATAAAACTCGGTTTCTATTGTTTGGGGAAATCAGCATTGTTTAAGTTATAGATTAGGGTTCCCTCGTTTGTGTTGTAGACTGGAGGGTCCAATATAATTGAGTTACTGCAAATTGTGAGTAAGTATCGTTCCGATCATGTCGTTGTCTGAAATACAGAAGGGTGTTTCTAAGGAGCTCAGATGGTTTTCCTCCGCACACGGTCTGATAGACCGTTTAGATAGGCATGATGTGGTATTGGAGCGGTCTATGGACGTTAAGGAACGCTACAACAGGGTGCTCGAATTGTCCGCGCAGGCGGAAGCAGTTGATGGTTGCGCACCTGACAGGCTGTCACGGTTGCTAGGGGATGTCGACCAGTGTATGGAGATGGCAGCTGCTATCACGCAGAAGGCTGCGGACATACGTAGGCAGCGCGAGTCCAGCCATGGTGGTGACATTGAAGCACCTCTGCCGCATCAGGGATCGGGGACCAGGTTACCCGTTATAACTATGCCTACTTTTGACGGAGTGTCCGGTGAATGGATGAGCTTCATCAATCTGTTCGACAGTTTGGTGCACATGCGATCGGACATTACCAAGTCTGTCAAGATGGCTCAGCTGGTGGCAGCATTGAGGGGTGAGCCCAGGGAGCTGGTCGCTCATTTGACAGTTACGGAGGGTAACTATGAAACGGCCAGGCAATTGCTGGTCAGACGTTACCACAACAAACGGAGGTTGGCCGATGCCCAACTGAACCGTTTGTTTAGTATCCCGGTTGTGAACAAGGTCGGGGCCATACAGACGGAGGTTTTGAACCCGTTGTTGTCCGTCACCAAGGCCCTAGAGAATCTTGGACTTCCGGTTGGTGAATGGTCGTACCTATTGCTGTACATTGTACTTTCCCGCCTACCCGCTGACGTGCAGACTCGTTTCGAACAGTCTCACGGGAGGTCGGCCGAGGACCTGCCCGCCTTCTCCGACTTGGTCGGATTTTTGGAAGAGGAGGCTCGACGGGCAGAGAATTTGGGGTTGACGGCCACCCATCCTTCGGAGCCACAGAGAGCTGCCGGGAGCGCTGTGAGTAGGGGCCCTCCGACGAGGAAGGACCGCACCAACCGGCAGTCGTATGGGACTGTGAGTGCATTGACCCCACATAGTGAGACCTGCCCATGTTGTAGGCAGATTGGCCATGCTGTGGCCGATTGCAATAAGTTCGGGGAACTTAGGGTTGAGGGACGGCGCCGGATGGCCAAGCAGCGGAGCTGGTGTTTCCTGTGCCTCGGGCCACACATGGCTAGGGACTGCACGCGCACAAAATTGTGCGGATATTGTGGTGGGGCCCACAACAATTTGTTGTGCATGAACCGGTCCGGCCAACAGCCACCACAGGGCCGTACCCAGGGTGATACGGAATGGGGCCCTGAGAATTTGTTTGCGACTTGGAGCGCAACTCAGGAGCCAACGTCCCCACGTCCACAGGGCCGTACCCAGGGTGATACGGAATGGGGCCCTGAGAATTTGTTTGCGACTTGGAGCGCAACTCAGGGGCCAGCGTCCCCACGTGCACAGGGTAGTACTAGGGTGCGGGGCCGCACTCAGGGTCATCACATGGGGGGCCCTGAGTTTTCGGTTGCGACTCAGCATCCGACTCAGCGGGCAATGGGGCCACAAGCACGCGGCCACCCAGGGGTGCAGGGCCGCACTCAGGGTCATCACATGGGGGGCCCTGAGTTCTCGGTTGCGACTCAGCATCCGACTCAGCGGCACATTGGGTGTGTTGAGCAGGCCGTAACGGGCGGGTGGCATGGGACAACTTCGAGCTATGCGGGTGCGGTTCGGACGCCGCCTCAGTTGTCGCCCCGCTCGTCGCCTCGTCCTCGTCGGTCGCATGTGATGTCCCCCCCGCTCATGGAGCGGCCACGGTTGAACTCACGCCCACAACCCTTCGGGGGGCGTCGTAGGGTGGCAATGGAACCGGCGCGTGGGCCATTTGTACAATGGGACCCTCTGGCGTATAGCTGCCTGCCTGATCGGTTGCAGGCACAGTGGGGCCCCGGGGGCCCTCGCTAGGAATTTGCGGCCCAACAATTTGTTGCCCCCCAACCGGAGACGGTGGTGTTACCGATCGCCTCTGTGCTTGTTTGGGATTTGGCGGGCAACCCAACATACGTTCGCGCCCTATTAGATTTTGGAGCTCAGGGCTGCATTGTATCGAACGATTTAGCGAAATGGTTGGGCCTCAATATAAATAATGTATCGCTGCCGAGGAAATTGGTCCCTGCTGGGGATTACAGGGCAACCCTTCACGGGTTTTGTGATGCCTCTGAACGAGGGTTTGCGGCAGCGGTTTATTTGCGAACCGTCACCTCCACCGGGGAGGTCAACGTGCGTTTGGTTTTGGCAAAAAGCAAGGTAGCGCCTATTCGGACAAGGATGACGATTCCAAAACTGGAGCTGTCCGGGGCTGCTCTTTTGACCAAACTTTTGAATCACACTCTAACAGTGTTGCGTGGGTCAGTGGTTTTGGAGGATACGGTGTACGCGTGGACGGACAGCCAGATTGTTTTGTGCTGGCTGAAGGCTTCGGTCCATAACTTAGAGGTTTTTGTTGCGAACCGTGTCTCCCAGATTGTGTCGTCTGAGGTCCCACTGACCTGGAGACATGAACCAGGAGAATTGAACCCGTCTGATTGTGCATCAAGGGGATGTCGGGCTCCTGAACTCGAGCTCGTTGCTGATCTCTCGACAGAGGCTTTCATTGCTTGTTTGGATAGGTTTGTTTCTCGAAGGGGACTTCCAACTTTGATCCGCTCTGATAACGGCACTAACTACATCGGTGCGGAGCGATGCTTACGAGAGATAGTCAACTTTTTGAATGTAAATAAGGTGGATATTGGAACGGCCCTCTCCCGTCGGGGTATACAGTGGACCTTCAGCCCACCGAGTTGCCCCCACTGGGGTGGGATTTTTGAGGCCGTAGTTAAGTCAGCTAAGACGCACTTGGGGCGTATAGTAGGTCAGACTGCGCTGACTTTTGAGGAGCTCGCGACATTGTTTTGTAAGATCGAGGCCGATCTCAATTCGCGACCGTTGTGTCCGCTCAGCTCGGATCCAAATGACCTGGAGGCTCTGACCCCAGGCCATTTCTTGATAGGACAGCCACTTAACGCGTTGCCCGAGCACCCCTTCGAGGGAGTGAAATTGTATCGGTTGTCAAGGTATCAGATGTTGCAGCAGTTTACTCAGAATTTCTGGAAGCGTTGGTCGCTCGAATATCTGCATATCTTACAACAGCGCCTTAAGTGGACTGACAAAACCAGCCCCTCTAGTGTTGGTGACCTCGTTCTGGTTAAGGATGCTAACCTACCGCCACTGCGTTGGCGCAGGGGGCGCATTGTTAACTTGTTCCCTGGCAGGGACGGGACCCCCCGGTCTGCAGAGGTTCTAGTAGGAGGCTCGGTACTAAAACGAGCGGTAGCAACGTTGTCTCGGCTGCCCGTAGATTAAGGGACAGGTGGGTGCCTGTCCGGGCGGGTGATTGTTCGATTCAGAATCGATACTCGATCGATGGTTTCGGAACGGCCATTTTTGAATTTGACAGTTGCTGCCAACAGAGCAGGTTTTTGACAACTGACTGACGAAAAGCCCCCGCAATGTGACGCGTATTGATTTTGGGCATTGAAATTAAATCGTAAGCCATCTGGAATTGTATTCGGGCTCCCCTCAGGATTGTCTTATAGCTGAGTGTATTGTGGTTCTCCGAACCAGATAAAGTTCGTATTTACGTAACACTGTGCGCTTCGAAGCTGGCCTGCCAGCCATACCTGGTTGGCTGAAGAACCTGTCTACCAAGAAGAGCCTAGGGTGCACCCAGGCCTTGCAGAGAGACAGGAGTTTGACGGGAACGAAGCACAGACCAGGTCAGATAGAATCTATTTACTTTAGCTCGGTGAAACGCCGACGTTCTTGCTTCTTGGCATCTGATCGCTACGCTACCTCGTAGCTATGGGCCCCTGCGAGGTCATCGGGTGCCGAGAGGCCTGAACATATAGCACAAACAACATTTTATTTTGGTTTATGTTTAACTGTTTACCACATAAAGTATATAAGTATATTTTTAAATGAAACCGCCTTCAAAGTTAACCAAAAGCTTTTCCAGAATGTAACAAATACTTTTCTGAAAATCGCATCAAAATCAGATCAGCCAAGCGCGAGAAAATCGTTTCTTTTTGACGCCGGTTAAAAAAATACTGTTTCATCCCAAATTTAGTAAATTTTCACCAAAAATGTACACCGAATTTCATACTAAACTACATGGTATATAAAGTTGTGGCCTAACAAACCTAACTTTATATAGTATTCGAACAGAAAGTGACCTAAAGTTGCTATAGGTCACTTTATGTACACTGACTGAGGTGATCAACATATTATTTGTCTTTTATTTTGTCGCTTTCTATTCTAGGGTGCATATATCTATTTCAAAGTTTTACAACAAAGTAACAAAGTTATTTTCCCTTCCCCATAATTCTGCATCTTACTTCACAAAGAAGAAAACCGCAGGAAGTCCCATAATTCTCTTGTGAAACTCTTGAAGGATTCCGCATTTGCAGACTTCAGGTGAAACTTTCTGCGTTCAGCTTAAATAAGTATCTCAAGTATGACTTAAGTTATACTTAAGTAGGGACGTGGAGGTGAGTTTGTGCTTGTGTACTTTGCGTAGCGACATGGTGCTTGGAGGTTTAGTAAATACATAGGTACTGGTACATAATGCAACGGTCTTCACATTTTGACTATATTAAAATTACAGTACAAAATTTATGACTCAAGAAAATATGTCTAAAAACATAGAAAGAAATATTTCAGGCTCAAATTTCAATATCGGCAACGAAAAATACTTCCAATGTTAATTATTTTCCCTATTATTTTAAGGTACATTTTTCTTGTTACTTACAATAAAATCACGTCGACGCGATCTTCCACTCAAAAAATTATTTCAATACGAAAACTCCCACTGTACAGATATTCATAAACATTTATGTAAATTCATACAAAACACTAAATGAGCGCATACTAAATGAAGCAAGGTCGTCTGAATCCCATTCACATATTGTTAACATCTTGATATTAATAAATAATTCAAAGCTTCGTAGTTTATAACATCTTTATTAGTGGTTTCATTGTCTCGATACGAATATTTTAACACTTTTTAGTTCACACTAGCAACCGTGGCGCCATTTAGTTCCGCTACTCGATACGAGATGGCGCTGCCTGTCTGTATCATGAGATTCTTCTTCACTTACACGTGCATAAAGATTTCTGCACCCGTAAACGTTTTATCGATTTTTTAAGTCTCTTTTTAATCAAAAATACTGTTTGATATCATTTACTTTTTAACCTCCTAAAAGTATTCTCAAAGTAAGGTATTAGTTATAACTAATACCTTGCTTTGTTGTGAATTAGCTAAGTTTCATTTATAATTATAACAGTTATTTATATGTTTATTTACATACACAGCGTCACGCCTGATTCCATACGGGGTGGCGCCCAGTTCAAGCCAGTTATTCGATACTCCATTCTGCGTGACTGGGGACTAGCCCATCGCCGCATGTATAGAATATAATTAATGTTTCCTCACGATATTTTTCATTACCGTAAGAATGTCCGTATATTGTACTTAAGATAAATTACTTATCTCATTGGTCAGCACCGGGATTCGAATCTGCATCTCCTGCATGAGAAGCAAGCGTCGAACCCACTAGACCACGGAGCAATTTTTTGACGGAGCATTTATTTAATTTGCTTGTTACAACTATAAAACTAGCATTTATAACAGGCACATATATTGTTTCTAGCCCCACACTAGGACACGCTCTGTTGTGGGAACCAGAAACAAATACGTCACACACATTATATATACATATCCAAGACCTTAGTTAATCGGTTACAATATATACTAATGTATTAAGGCAAATTACTAAATTCTCACCAATACAAAATCAAGAAAGTGCTAAAATTTAGATACGCCGCGTTTTCTCGCCATGTTCTTTTTCTAGCATTGCAAAACAAATATTATACCTATCTATATAGGTATATATATATATATATATATATAGGTATAGGTATATCTATTGGTCTCTATAGACCAAATAGGCAATTTATTAGTGAAGGGGCAAATTAGAAATACCAATAACCTGCGAGCTTGTATGAAGACACTTAGGAATGTTGAGGAAGCGAGAGATGTTTGCCAGGATCGTAGCAAGTGGAGGTCTTTAGTCTCTGTCTACCCCTCTTCCGGGAAAAAGTATTTATGGATGGGCACAGGTACTTTGTTAATCTTTTTGTTGTGAAAACAAACGTCAAAAGTCTGCAAAATCTAAACGAAAACCATTCCTACAAATAATGATAATTAATAAGAATTACCTATCTATTATTCAATACTTTGAGCAAATGGGGACCCGACAACCCTTTACACCTACCTATAAGGGATACGCTTACCTATAGCACCCTATAGGCGTCTCTAAAGGGACCTATAAGTTGAGGCACCTATAGGGCCGAATCATATCTCTCACATTACAATCGTTATCAACGTTCGTCGCATTCACACATATATTTCCTGTTAGACTACCATCGGGTAGGCTATCACACTCTTTTCAGTCGTATCTCGTGGCAATAGAGTTGCAAATAGCTCTGAAGTGCTATCGGGTGTGAGTGTGTGCGTGATTTCCCGGAGTTTTCCTGTGTCTGTGCATGTGGCTGTGTGCGTTAGATGTTTTGTCTCGTTCCCGCTTAATGCTTTTTCCTTTACGCTTCTGTCTGTTGATAGGTAGAGACGGTAGCGAAATATCCGTCCACAAGGTTAGTAGATGAAATCTAACACAGCGTCACACTGTTTCTCATACGCGGTGGCAGAGGTACAGTTGTTCCGTTGAGCCAGTAACCTAACACTGCGTTTCGCTTGTCAAGTAGCTGAAATTCACGAAATTGCGAATAACAACCTCCTAAAATCGTCCAGAATCCCCTGTTCAGATGGGCGCATCCGTATTTTTGGTCAGTCTCTCCTACTTTAATCCGTGCTCATTTAGGTACGTCCGATGTTCTGATAATAAGCATGTTTTCGCTAAAACTATTATTGGTAAGTGATTTTTTTCTCGTTTATATTCCTTTTAGGTATTTGTTTCGTTGAGTGTCACCATTAGGTACGGTGGGCATTATTTTGTCTACCAAGATATGGTTTGCTAATGTTTCTTCAGTCTCTGCAATTTAGATGTAAGATTCCAGGCTTAGGGTGAATTCATCGCTGTAGGTTTAGAAAAACATATTAACATTTCGTCCCTATGACTGATACTTAAGTATTACATGTTTTATGCTCCTGTTTCGACCATAGAACTAGATTTGTGTCTTTGTTTTAATGGTCATAAAGATAACGTCAATAATCATAATTTTACGTTAATACCTTTTGGTATTTTGTTGTTTATTGGTTTATAATAAGTAGACGCCTTTTATTATATTTTTTAAAATTTTGAAGGCACCGTTAATAAATGAATATACTTTCTGTTATTTACCCATATTTACCAACAAGACCGATTGGAACCTTTATTGATTTCGTGCTCAAAATTTCGCGCCTAAAACATCCTTTCGTCAATGCACCACCGCTCTACAATCCGAAACCTAATTTACATACACACATACATCGTACTACGCTACTACGTTCTGAAGCGTTTCATTCAACACACCGAACAAAGAAACTAAAATCTTTGTCAATAATTTCTCGCAATTTGTATCCAGCTAATATTGGTTTTATTCCATCTCTTGAATGACCAATCATATAAAATGGATTCAGTTAGTTCATAGTGCGGGCGTCGGAGGGGGCGAGGCGGCGGCGGCGGTGGCGGCGGGGCGGGGGGGAGCGGGGTGGGCGGGCCGCGCATGCGTCGCGTTGCCTAGGTGACGGCACGTAGCGAGCTGCGCTGGTGTGCGTGAGAGTACAGCCCGGGCGACATAAGATGGGCACACGAAAGGGTTGAATAAACTTGCGTGCTTTTGGGAGCAAAAGGATGGTTCGGTTATGTGTGGTGAAGGTGATAAGAAGCGAAAATTTTAATTGGGGTATTCAAAATGATTGGTTATTTCTTCTTAGGATGATGAAGTTATTTTACTATTTGATACTTGGGAGGCAGAGGTTTCAGTAGCGATGCAACTTTGTAAGTTAAGTGGTAGGAGACTTTTTCAGATGGTATGCATCCACCCAAATATGACTTAAGTAAAGAATGTTGGGAATTGGATACCGATTCAGAGTGTTAAAAGATGCATATTATTACATAATACTAACTCTACAATATTTAACATGGGCCAAAAATTACCTGAGTCACGTTTGCCAATTTCATATACCTCAGCATACAAAAGATTTTCATAACATTACAGAAACAACGCTACTAGATATCATTCACATTCTGTAACGTTACCGTGCCATCTTATGCCGACCGTACTGTACAAACACTCGTTGTGTACTGCATTCCACGCACACTGGCGCAATGAGTACGTGTCCGTGTATCTATGTCGTCACGCACACACCCACGCATACATACGCCCAGCACTTCAGCTATATATTGAGCGATAGATAGACGTCACTTGCTGCGTTCACTTGTGAGCGTATCTACTTGAACATTCCTTAGAGACCCCGTGAAAGAAATTTTACAAGGGCGGGCCTTTCTTTTGAAGATAAACCTTTGCTTGTAAAACTGGGCTTTTTCGAAGGTATTGATAGATGCGCTTTTGTGGAAAACCTTTTGTAGTTTACTCCCCAGGAGCGAAGAACATTTTTTGTTCATAATCGTAAAAGGGTCACCTTTGTAGCCGGATGCGCGCTTTTCAGCGGAAACTATTCGGTTTTATGATGGTATGTGACTGAAAGATTGATTTTAACCTGTTTTTTTTTTAATTCATAAGATTTAGCTCTACATTTTATTTTTTATTTATTTATTTATTTACACAAAATTTTACATAGTTACTCATTATGGGAACACCACTTAAACCACTTAAATACCTTATTTTAAGTTAATATATGTGGACATCTACTTACTTATCTCATCACCAAAACTCATGATGAAAATGATCAAAACCACTTCTTACCACCCCAAAATCCTGACCATCCCGTGTCAAGCCAATAGGTAAACACCTAAAAAAAACATAACTTGGTATGGCGGAAACACAGTTGCGTAAACGTAGGAGTTCAGCCAATGAACTGGCTACCCCTGTCTGGCGTGATAAGCTTACCTATCGCCACATCTCAAATCGTTCATAACCCCATTTTTTCCCGAAAAAAAAACCGGCCGTTTCCCTGAAAAGCGTCATTGCATTGGCTAAGGTCACGGCCTCATCGATCCGCGGAGAAAGTGAGACCGGCTGCCACTACTAACACCGAGCGGCACCGCTGGCTATGCAAGCTGAATTAATCGCGCATATATTTGAATACATTTCCCGGGAACAGTTTGGGAGTCGACGCTCTCTTAAGTTTTAGCGATTTTGTTTCTGCGCCGCGTCTGGCTGCCGGCTGGCGGCTCTCGGCTGGATCAGCTGGGCTTGGCTCGGCTGGGACAAGTCACCTGGGGCTGGGTTTGTCTGCATTGGGGAGTACTGGCTACCAGGAAGATGATATACACGGAGAAGTGACGAATGAAGTTGCTCTGATCGAATCGGTGCCGTAGTGAAAGTTGTTCGCAATGATGTGTGACGTCTTATTGTAACATCGTTTATAATGTAGTGTGTTGATTCTGAATAACTTAAGCCTGAAATTATTACGATTACAGCGTCTTTAGAAATAGTCGTGCCCCTGGGATATAAGGCTAAAATTGTTTTAATGAAAAAAGTTCTGAGTTCAACGATCCGTCTATTATATTGACTTATCAGCGAAGAATTAACATCTTTCGCAGCAGCTACGTATCCATTACCATTTTAAAGGCATACTGACTAGAGCACAGACTAGGTGCAGACTTTCGTGGACTAACTCAGGTAACTAAATGTTGAGGGTTGCTCGATCTCCTGAAGGTTAAACGTAGCTCGCCAGCGCGGGGTCAGGATATGCTAATACGTTGAGTCAGCTGTTCTTTTTCTGCAATATGGTAGACGATGGAAACAAGTTATGTCGTTGACTGATCTTTATAAACGTGCCAGTTTTTTTCATTAATGTGCGCTACACAAACTAATTTGGCTTCAGGCTTAGGATTCGCTTCGATTTTCCTTTGTCTTCTCCATATCCTGAAACAAGAAACAAACAAATAAATCAACGAAATCAACCTTTGAACAAATCTAAAGCATGATTTTTTCCCGGTAGTTGGGTATAGGTATAAGTAGCCGATTGGGCAGATTTATGACTGGGCTCTTGTCATCTACCTAATATGAGAGACGTTTAAAGTCAATCTGTGGAAAAATCTTTGCCCTTTTTCTCTTACAGTATTTCAATACTCAATACTCAATATATTTATTGCATTCCATAAAATTGTTGTTACATAGGATGTTAAAAGGATACGTGTGCTATTTGGACCTTGTAAAAAAGGCATCGCAATAGAAGAGAGGGAAACAAAGTTTGTTAATTTATAATTAAGTAATTAAGTAATATTTGCTAAAATTCAGTGGAAAGTAATATCAGTCATGAAAACTTATCCTAGAAATGAACTTATTATCTATTAAAATTTGTCATTTAAGTACTCATTACTGTACAATAGCATTTATTGTATAATATATGTTTTAATTTATGTATAAATATATTATAATAAATATATGAAATAGAGTTTCTGGCAGATTATTATACATTTTTATTGACATTGTTAAAGGTCCTGATGTGAATATAGTTTTAAGTTAGAAATGGGTAATATTAACTTGTTTTTTCATGTAGGTCTTAGCGAAAGGTTGGATGTTATCACATCTGGTGTTAAATTTAGGATATCGAATAAATTAACATATTTCGAGTATATAAATACATGGTAAGGGAAGGATTACGAACTATCAGTCGATTTTATGTTGACCAATATCCATATGAGTCTTTTTTGAAGGCTGAAATCTGACGGTAAGTACATCCGCGCTATTTCCCCAAAGGATTACGCCATAGCTTAACCATGAGTATGCATATCCATAATACGTGACTAGTGCGGTTTTTAAATCCGTAGATATTTTGACTTCCCGAATGAAGACGTGATCATTTTAGCACGTGCAAAACGTGATAATTTTCGTTTCAGATTGTTTATATGATTTTTCCACTTAATATGATGGTAAATGTTCAAGCCGATTAACGTAAATTTGCTAACTGATTCTATTTTAATGTCATTATATATGAAAATGATGTCTAACGCTGGCGTTTGATGGGGATAACATGTCATTATTTTTGTCTTATGATAGTTTATCTCTAGGTTGTGGTCATGTAGCCACTTATCAGTTTTGTCATTGATAGAGTTCAGATTGACCTTTATATCGTTATTGTTTTGGCATGGTGTAAGTAAGTATAGAAATATCGTCTGCGAGTTATATACATTGTTTGTTCATTATTTTGGGGAGATCGTTCACAGATCAGAAATAAAAGGAATTGTCACGCTTCCTTGTGGGATCGATGCGTTCACTGATGTATGCCAGATTGGATGTTTTTTTATTTCTGCGTTTTTATGATCAAAATGTTCTATTTCTACAATTTGTTGTCTGTTTTTTAAGTATGATGTAAACCATTTGTGTGCTATGCCACGAATTCCCATGCCGTAGAGTTTATCTAATAATATCTGAAATTGAACTTTAACATATGCCTCCGTCATGTCAAGAAATAATTTCAATGTAGAGAAGAGGCAAAAAATTACGTGGACCAAATAAATTAGTAAATATCTACAGTTAAATAAAGAAATTTGACTTTGAGTATGATAATTATGTAAAAAACCTGATAATATATGAGGTTTATATTGACAATCGATCTACAGTACCCAAACTACCGACGGAGTGATGGTATCGCTAGTGCCAATGGCTATAAACTACCGACCGAGTGACGGCATCGCTAGTGGCAATGGCTACAAACTACTGACCGAGTGACGGCATTGCTAGTGCCAATGGCTACACACTACTGACCGAGTGACGGCATCGCTAGTGCCAATGGATATAAACTACTGACCGAGTGAAGGCATCGCTAGTGCCAATGGCTATAAACTACT
The DNA here is from genome assembly GCA_949825045.1 of Argyresthia goedartella. Classification (NCBI taxonomy): domain Eukaryota; kingdom Metazoa; phylum Arthropoda; class Insecta; order Lepidoptera; family Argyresthiidae; genus Argyresthia; species Argyresthia goedartella. The sequence continues at coordinate 13,066,666 of OX463815.1, forward strand.
GACCTAGTGAAGGCATCGCTAGTGGCAATGGCTATAAACTACTGATCGAGTGACGGCATCGCTAGTGCCAATGGCTATAAACTACTGACCGACTGAAGGCATCGCTAGTGGCAATGGCTATAAACTACTGACCGAGTGACGGCATCGCTAGTGGCAATGGCTACAAACTACTGACCAAGTGACGGCATCGCTAGTGCCAATGGATATAAACTACTGACCGAGTGAAGGCATCGCTAGTGCCAATGGCTATAAACTACTGACCTAGTGAAAGCATCGCTAGTGGAAATGGCTATAAACTACTGATCGAGTGACGGCATCGCTAGTGCCAATGGCTATAAACTACTGACCGAGTGAAGGTATCGCTAGTGGCAATGGCTATAAACTACTGACCGAGTGACGGCATCGCTAGTGGCAATGGCTACAAACTACTGACCAAGTGACGGCATCGCTAGTGCCAATGGCTATAAACTACTGACCGAGTGAAGGCATCGCTAGTGCCAATGGCTATAAACTACCGACCGAGTGACGGTATCGCTAGTGGCGATGGGTACAAACTACTGACCAAGTGACGGCATCACTAGTGGCAATGTGTACAAACTACTGACCAAGTGACGGCATCACTAGTGCCAATGGCTATAAACTACTGACCGAGTGACGGCATCGCTAGTGGCAATGACTATAAACTACCGACCGAGTGAAGGCATCGCTAGTGGCAATGGCTATAAACTACCGACCGAGTGACGACATCGCTAGTGGCAATGGCTACAAACTACTGACCAAGTGACGGCATCGCTAGTGCCAATGGCTATAAACTACTGACCGAGTGAAGGCATCGCTAGTGGCAATGGCTATAAACTACCGACCGAGTGACGGCATCGCTAGTGGCAATGGCTACAAACTACTGACCAAGTGACGGCATCGCTAGTGGCAATGGCTATAAACTACTGACCGAGTGACGGCATCGCTAGTGGCAATGGCTATAAACTACCGACCGAGTGAAGGCATCGCTAGTGGCAATGGCTATAAACTACCGACCGAGTGACGGCATCGCTAGTGCCAATGGCTACAAACTACTGACCAAGTGACGGCATCGCTAGTGGCAATGGCTATAAACTACCGACCGAGTGACGGCATCGCTAGTGGCAATGGCTACAAACTACTGACCAAGTGACGGCATCGCTAGTGCCAATGGCTATAAACTACTGACCGAGTGAAGGCATCGCTAGTGGCAATGGCTATAAACTACCGACCGAGTGACGGCATCGCTAGTGGCAATGGCTACAAACTACTGACCAAGTGACGGCATCGCTAGTACCAATGGTTACAAACTACCGACCGAGTGACGGCATCGCTAGTGGCAATGGCTACAAACTACTGACCATGTGACGGCATCGCTAGTGGCAATGGCTACAAACTACTGACCAAGTGACGGCATCGCTAGTAGTGGCAATGGGTACAAATATCATTTCACTCTGGCAACTTTTCTTCTCGTTTTGGCCACTTTGCTTTGACAAATTTAGCTTCATTCTATGTCTCTTGACATTCCAGTCATTCTATTGCGTTTTTTACATGTACCGATTCCTTTAACATTCAAATTACAATCGCATTGAATGACAGTTTGTATGCAATAACCGCGTTCCGATTGGTAAACTTCAAACTGAAATCAGAAAACTAATTTTTCCACGAGCTTTCTTTTCTAGCGATAATAACATTGCAACTGATCTTAACATAATAAGGCGACAGATTCCTTTCAAATTGAAGTTTTGCTAATGACACTCACTTTAAATGACAGCTCCTGACCCCAAAACCCAGCTTTGATTGATCCAGCGTCATTTTGAAGTAAGCAAACATCCTTCAACACAACAATTTGACACGGATTGTGATAGCAATTTCTAGATGTCAGGAAAACTCTAGGTCAGTTATTTTTGTGGTCCTTTGCGGCATTAGACACTTCGCAATTGCCACTGACACGACATTAGTAAATTACAGGCCACGCCAACTTGAGCCTCTGAGCGAGCTATGACCTCTCTTTCCCACATAGGGGGTGAGAGCAAGGTGGCGCGAACTGAACATTACTATTCTAAACACATTACTATTCTAAACTATATACATTAGTGAGCATTACCGTGTTTTGCGAACGGGATAAAAAAGCAGATGTATATTGTCCATCGCTGGATGTTCATCGTGTATGTACATACTCACAAAAAAAATAAGAAGAAATAAGCGCTTCTTAAATTGCTTCTAAATTTACTGGGGTCGGATTGCAACACCTTTTCGTTGGAGAGATAATCTTTTTAGCAGTTCCTCTCCTTTCGCGTTATTATGAACAATCAGAACCAGGTCATTGACTGGCGCACAACACAATCAAACACAACAAAGTCATTATTTCTACATGTATTCTGTCTAATATAACCTCTAAACACACACGCCACTGTCCATCGCAATTCCAGCTCACTTACGTGCCGAGCCCGTCCCAACGTGTCGATGCCATCTCTGGATATTGCCTTTTCGGGGGCACACACAACACACGAGCTACTTCTCACCTGGCGTTTGAGAAAATTAGGCGGCTTCATGACGGCGTTAGCGGGAACGACAGATTGCTTGTGATTCCGGCTTGAGCCTATTTATTTAGGTGGTATGTTTTCGGGTTAGACCTCATTTAGTCTTTATTTAATTAATTAACTTCATTGCGTTCTTCTATTGCATTTTTTGCGTTGCCTGCCGGGATTGGAACCGGGGAGCTCTAGTTTATGGGGTAGAACCTCGACCACTACGTTACAGAATAAAATTCAATGAAACTGTCAAAATGCCTGGGGCTTCACTCTTTTATAAGAAACGCATAACGATAGCATATCGATTGCTCTAAAGCGAGCAAAATGCCGTATTTGCAATCAGTCTCTAAAAGAAATAGGCGGCGACGACAAGCCACATACAGGCATTTTGCGCCCTCGAGAGCAATCGATATACTATCGCTATGCGTTTGCCACAACAGAATAGGGCTCCCGGTCAATTCAACAACGGGACGAAGATACACTTGTGCAGGTACACCAAATCAGCATTCTCTGTATACTCCCACCATACGTCATCAGCACCCGCGGGGGTAGTTCTGAGCTCGACACACGGGGTGAGTGACCTTGTCATTACGATGCGCGACACGACGCGAGGTATTCCGCTGTCTCTGAATTATTAGGTCATGGGCTGGTTCCTCTGGACTGGTGTTTGTAGGTTAGGCGACGGCTCTGACGTCACTAAGTGGAACTAACATACAGAGGGTGGCAGAGGCACAATTGCGCCCATGTCTAGCCATTTATGGAATACCCCATCATGTGCGGTAAAATAATTGCAAATAAAGACGAATGATACCAAAATCTTTGGCACAGGTATTGGCCATTTTGGTAACTAATTGTAACTGCAACCTTTCTCGAAACATGTATGGAGCAGATTTACCATGTTGCTGGATCCAAGAAACCATCAAGAGGCTGGAAATTCCATAAAATCGTCGGTTAGAGATATGAGCAACCTGTGGAGTTCTACTCGATTTTCATAATCCTTTGTCTCCTCACCACTGATGTATCTAGCCTAGACTTGATCTAGGCAACAAAAGACTCAACACTCCAAAGGACAAAGAACCTGAAAGCAAACCCAAAATAAGTATTTCCCACCCCGAAAACCTTGAAGAGAGCGCTTTCTCCGAGCAGATGTGAGTTGCCAGACTCTCGGGGTATACTCCTCCAGTATGAAAGCTTATCTTATGCATTTTACATGAGGCACCGCCGTACCTTAGCCTTGCCACCACACACACTCATTCAGTAGAGGCTGTTTTGGAGGTACTGTATTTTTATGTAGGAAAAAAACAGCTGAGTTAAGTGGGTGTCAACAAAACGCAACATACTTTCATATTTCCAGCGTATAAACCAAGCAGTTTCCCTGATGTAGTCTTGTACATATATTCATGCTACCTGTAATAATTGAATATCTTAAAATATTAACATTAATGGTTTGCAATTGGGATTTGGAGGAATATCTTATGAATGCGCATGACTTTAATAGACCTATCACTTCCAAAATTCCGCTTCGATGGCCAGATTTTAATCTTCTTGTGATACAAAGTGTCTTGATCTTTAATTTTTATTGTTACAGTTTTTCCGGGATTCCGTTTTTGCAGACTTTTTCAATATACGGCAAACGTAGGTCCTGTTGACAAAAGATAAAAGTAAATATGTTATTTGACTCATGGTCATGGTTTATTGTAAATGACATAAACACTTCCTGATGGAGAAAATTCGAAAATATAGGTAACGATGAAGCCGCTATGTGTCCAACCTTTTTAAGAAATAAGAAATTGGTCTTAAAAATGTAATTATTTATTTACACAACTTAATCGCTAGTTATTTATTTACTTTGAAGTTTGAAGCGTCTCCGTGGCTTAGCGATATTCGTACATCGGAAACGATAGTCCGGGTAGCAACATCTGGCTGAGTCGGGCACTGGCATTTGTTTCGGGCGCTTCCGTGTTTCGGTTGACACATAGAGCTGTACGTGCCGGCTACTATCGCTATTCGTTGGTTGTAGTCGGAAAGCTGGTCAGAGGCCTTAACACGCTCAGCGCCAGTGTATCTTTAATGATACATTATAGGGTGCTTTGTCACAGGCCAGTGTATCCTTAATGATATACCACACTGCCCGACTTCGGAGGCCGGTTTATCCCACAATATACACCGTTTCATACATTTTAGTAGCGCATTCAAAAGCGTTGGCCCTGGAGAATGTGCCTGTGTTTTTGGGGTGTAAATATCTTAAAAATAAAGAAAATATGGGGTTTTTCTTAAAAAAAATACTACAAAATTATAGGTATACACTGGCCTGTGAGAAAGCACCCTATGGTGTATCATTAAAGATATACTGGCGCTGAGCGTATTAAAACGGTATCTTGAAAACACCCGACAGACGGGTTGGCTACGAACCCGACACCCCAACCCGCACTGAGCCAGCGTGGTGGAGTATGGCTCAATATTAAAGGTAAAGGCCCGTACCCCTCGGTGGGGACATAAATGGGTTTCATTATTATTTAATTTTTATTTATTTTCATATATAAATGAGAAGTTAGTCTCTAATTATCTTATGTATTTCATATTATTTTTATTAGTATTAAGAAAATTAGTACGTAATCTATTTTCGGCTATTTATGATCGGCTTTTATATCGAGAAAGAAACGGCAAGAAAACTCAGGACAGCCCAACAACAAGGTAAGTTTTGCGAGTTTATGCAGTATTCATTCTTTATCATTGAAGTATTCGATAATATCAAAGTATTTTTTTTAAGAATTCTAGTGATAGTATGCTTATAGGAATCTAAGTGTAGAATCATTACTTATGTCATTTGGTAACAAGTTATATTTCAATAGCTACATAGAATGCGCTATTCCTATGAAGAGAGCATTTAGGAAATGGTAATATTAGGTGGTGTTTATTACCTAAGTTTCTTGAATAAATTGTATTGCGCTCACTAAAACGATTATATTTTTTAATTATAAATATTAGATATTATAGTATCAATATGATGGAAATGAAATTTCAAATTTTATGAAAAAGGTCTGCAAGTTTCCGATGATTTAATACCAGCAATAACCCTGATGCATTTTTTCTGATGTTTGAAAACTTCCTCTCTATGTAGAATTGCCAAAGAAAACAATAACGTTGCTTAGGAATGTGCGTACACTGTACATAGCCAAATAAACACGTGTAAAATATAATATGAAGCTGATGGATATTTACATTTTAGATTTATAAAACCTAGTTAGGTTTAATTAAAAATGATAACTAACTAACATTCTCTAGTTACTCTAGTTATTAAAAAAAGATAAAAAAAAAAACGTTGAGCCAGGTCACAGCCGCCGTCGTTGGACAAGGTGCAATATGTGCTAGGCTCCTTTAGTGGGTATACAAAGCTATTTATTTTATAGCATAGTTTCTCAATGTGAACTTACTATCAAACCATTGGACTTTCACGTAATCAAATATGATTGCGCTAGGGGTAGTCCGAGGAATTTTATTGTTTTAACTATTTCCATGATATTTATTGTCTAACTATTTATCTGTTATTTGTTAACTTGGTGGGTTTGCTTGAGGCTGATGAAATAGCATAATTTTAGTTTTTTAAAGAGGATTATTATATAATTGTTTTATAGCCATTTGACTAGTCAACTCAATGTTTTATTTAATCTCTGATTATATCATACAAAAAATTTTTTTCGCGAATTTTACTTTTGGTCTTTTTAACTGGAGTCTGTAAAATAGTGGCTTTTATGAAATGAGAGTCCTCATTCAATAACATTGGTTTCAAAATTATCAAAATGATTAGCAAAATAGTCGATGCTGTCTTTGTTTTAGCAGTTACTCTTTTATGCTCATTTGATAGTACTTAATGAAAAGTTTTATGTTTCTAGTATGATATTCCGGTTAAGACTCTTGAAGGTTAGCAATTATTTCATGGGTGAGTGCATTCTCTACTACAACAACATATTTTACCTCTGGAGATTTTAAAACTGCCATTTAGCATTTTAAAAACCACATTAAAACGACTTTGTCGAAAAAGGGATATTACAATGTTCAAGATTACTTAAATAATGGGGGTTAATCTAGCTCAACACAGTTATTGCTGTTAATAATTTTGTAATTATTTATTCCTGCTTATTAATTATAATAATTAATTAAGTAATATTTGTATTAGCACAAGCAATGTTTAAAAGAGATCTAAAACTCAATTTTCTACGCCCTGCTTCTCCCACAGTGGTCCAATGTAGAGAAGAGTCAAAAAATTACCTTTTCTAAGTATATGTAACTATCTACAGTAACAAATTAATTTGACTTTGACTTTGACTTATGTTTTCCAAGTATTTGTAATGTTTTTAGTAAAATATTAAAGTCGCATGCTATTATCGTTTAAAAGTATCTGTTTTTGTGTGTGTAAAGGACTTGTCCTAAAATTTGGAAGAATATATAATAATAATATTAATAATACCTTGGACACTATTTACACATATTGATCTACCCCCAAACTAGGATTCCCTGTATCTTGGGTACTAGACAACGATACACATACTTATATAGATAAATATTATACTTAGATAGATAAACAACCTTGACTAGGGTATAAACATCCGTTCTCATCAAACAAATATTTGCCCCCACCGGGACTCGAACCCGGGACCCTTGCCTTTGTAGGTAGGGTCACTGCCGACTCGGCCATTCGGGTCGTCATATTGTATCTATATGGTATTCGATATTCGCGAATGACTATGATATTTTCGTTCCGAAGGAAGCCAACCAACTGTCACTTCTCAATCCTCTCCGGCACAACCTACATACAGTGACACATCCATTGTCAGCGAAACAAAAACGCACACAGATAAAATGTTCTAATTACTTGTTTGTAAACAGACTGTCACTGTGTTGGTGTGTATGTATTGGTGTCACATTTAACGGGTATTGTTTCGGTATAATGAAGTCCTGAAAGTACTGCTGGTGTCAAGGGCCTTGGAGTGCGTTTTGCATATTTTTACTCGGAGTAGGTCCGGGATTTGTGTAGGCGAAGTCTAAACTCGGTCGTTACTGAACTTGTGTTTGGCAATCACTTTGACCTATGTGCTTTCATTTTGTCTTAACGTTTGTGAACAGCTTTGTTTTGTGCTAGAACCATAATATAGGTAGTACTTAATTATTAACATTTGTTCAGAAAACTATAGGTAGTACTTGTACTTTAAGTTAAGTAAGAGGATAAGTACTTTACAATTAGAAGTTAAGATGTTTAATAATTAGTTAGATCAAGTGCTAAAGCGCTAGCGCTGGTGCTGTACTCATTTATGAAGTTGCAGAAACACGATCTGAAATTCCACTTCAGCAATGAAAGATTAAAATCTTCATTCTCGTGTTTAGAAAGAACCTTTGTAGTAGCCATCTGCATAATTTCACTACGTTACTTGCTCACAGTCTACTGTAATATAGATGCGGGGGGTAGATAGGGGGGTAAATGGGGGGGGGGGGGGCACAGGGAAGCTCGGGTAATGAACTTGCAGGATGCACGTCGACGGACATTTTGAAATAATATTAGTATTGTTGTGAAATGAAAACTTGCATAAACGTTATTGCGTTGGGGAAATGTTGGTTATTGTTTCGATGTTCTGTCTGACAAATATTGACTTAGCGTGAACGTTTGCTGTTTTTGCTTTATTAAATAATAATAAAATACAAGTAAAATTCAGAGCAGAACATTGTGAAACTATTGTATCTATGTAATTATGCATATATGCATTATGCATATAATTATTGATGCACAAGATAAAACTCAAAGTTTCAATCACAATCACAGCAACATTCTTTGCATTTGGCTTAACGATTCTCAAAGATGTAACTACTATCTTCTATATATGTAGTTATATCTTTTACTCCCTTCAAGAGCTCTCGGCAGCAAAACTATATACGTGATGGAAACCAGGTAGAATATCCCTAGCTGGGTTTAAGTTTTTACTGCAATGACATAACAGTTTAGTCTGAACTCCCTCAACAAATTCGTCTTCCGTCTATATGCCTGTGAGTTGAAGACGCGAAGCCGAATGGCGCCACAGTCAAGGTCCAAGGTCCGCCACGACTCTCTGAATACTAATGCAAGTTTATCTGAAGCCGAGGCTAAGAATTCGATGCTTGCTGATATCGACGATGTCTGTGGCCTTGCGGCTCGAGGTTCTGCCATTCTGCTCAGGCGAGAGGTCCCGGGCTCAAGTTTTGGATGTTTATGTTCGTGACGTCGCTGTTTCTGGTTCCCATGATAGAGGGTACCCTAGTGTAGGGCCAGAATTTATGTATGTGGCTCTGTATAACTTTATGTTTATATGGAGAGCTTGAAATTGCCAGTACTCCTCTTCAGAATGTACTGACAAAAGTATGCGCTTAATATGAATGGGCGAGTCCAATTTATTTCAATTGAAATTATCATCAATATCCATGGATATAAAAATAGAAGAAGTTGATCGACTCTTTAGGAGAAGAACATTTCAATCGGCCAAGCAATTACTCGTCAAAGGCGGTACAGTTGAATACAAAACTGATTAAACAGTACACCGTTGGACAGTATTGACAAAATGGCTGCGCAAGAGTCGATTCACATGTATCTCTTCAGGATGGCCAAACAAATTTTCAAAGTATCCAAGCCCATTCAAATGTCAGTAGTGGAGTATTGTATGGTCGTCTTATTGAACGGAGAAAGAAAGAATAGGCGCTCGCGCAGGATTTTTGAGCGCAACCAGGAGAGAGTTTATGGAAGGTTAATTATTTTATTGAGCTGGACTTTTTTTACTAAAGTCTAAATTTTTCAGAAAATCCTATCATAGTTAAATATTATTTTATTTGGGTAGGACTATTTTTTCCACAAAGAAATTCAAGAAAGAACTGTGCTGGCGAATTCAAATCGGAATTGTAAGCAGCAATCACGATAGAGAAATATCGAAACCCCAAGAGCACTTGACGATAACGAACCTAGCCATTAAAATGAGAGCGGAATAATGAACGGAAGCCTTGGCCGAATCGAGCAAAAAAAAGAAGAAAAAAAGTGGAAAACAGCGTTGCGACGGTTGCACAGAAATATGGCGTCTGCGCGAGACCAATCAAAATTCCTCGTCAATTAAGCGAATGGAGATCGCTGCAAAAGAAAAATTTAAGGAAAACCCCGAGGGTGGCTTCGAACCGGCGCTAAAAGGTAATACGAGGGCTGATCTGTTGTCGATAAAAGTGTGGTTTGATCAGTGGATGTCAGGTGAGCAGTAGCTCACGTATTGTGGACTTCGAATTCTCAGGGAACAGAGATACAAAATGAAATAAACAAATCTTAACTAGACGTGCAGACACAATTAAAAACAAAATATAAATAAATAAATATAAAAGAGCAAATAAATGACGTAATAAAAACATAAAAAAACCGGATTGCAATACACTAAAAAGTCTAAAACATGCAGATAAGACTTAAATTTATTTTTAAGATATGATATCATTATTATAGTATAGTGTTAAATTTTTAACTGGTCCCGCCTGCATTTAGATTTAGCTTAATTTAACACTGAAATGTAATAATTTTATCGAATCTCCATAATTACTTTAAGTCTTGTCTGCTTATTTTGTATTTTTCAATGTACCAGTCGGGTGTTTTTTTTTTATTACGTCATTTATTTCCTGCTTTTAAGTACAACATTTCTCTAAATGCTTACTTAAAAACGAATGTGCATCATTCATATCTTGTATAAGATTAGTAAATAATTCCGTACTCGCCTTCAAAGCCCTTTATTGTGATACTCTACTCTAGGGTCTAAAAAGTTTTTTTTAGCTAGCACATTAAATACCGCGCATTAAATAAAAAATTAAAAAATAAATTTAAAATGATTCTATAAAATCTGCCTCCCAGTGACACTCGCGCCATCAAGAAGAATTTAATGACGTTTTATTTATCAAAATTTGTTGAGCAAAGTCAAAGTCAAAGTACTTTATTACTGTAGATATTTACATATACTTAGCAAACGTATTTTTTTTGCCTCTTCTCTACATTGGACCACTGTGGGACAAGGACGGCATACGAAAATTCCCACAGATTGATTTTTAGATCTCTTTTAAAAGTTGGTTGTGCCTAACTAATACAAATATGAACAATTTAATTATTATTATTAATAAGCAGGAATAAATAATTGTAGAATTATTAACAGCAAGGTCTGAGTTGACCTAGATAAACCCTATACAGTAGCCGTTAAGTAGTTATGAGGATACAAAGGAATAGATAGACATGTAAACATATATACATACATACATATACACATACATAACCCTCCGCCTACCCTCCCTCCATACATTTCCGCTTCTCTGCAGTCGGGTAATAAGGGGGGAAATCTTGTTATCGATAAAGCAATCATATCGACTTATTCCCATCCTTTCAGCATCCCAGAGCTCTGGTACGCGAGGAAAAATACGAAAGCTATGGAAATAAAGTTTCGTAGCCGCATTGTGCCGCTCGCTCATAAATGGATTTTATCACTATATAAATATTCGCGCGTTCGCGAAACGGCGACGAGGACGACTCCTGTCGCTGAGGCTTGCGGGCTCGACACATTCTGCGCCTGTTTATTCCTTAGCAACGAGTTTAACCGACGCAAAGGCAGTAAATAATACTATTCCGGTAATGTCAGTAATGTTAATAGAAAGGGCATGTCTTCATTCTCAGAACCACAAATTCTGATAGAGTCAACGGATTTCATTATTCAACTCAACAAATGTTATTGGTGAAATGTTTCCACTTCGAGGGCTGTAATTTTTATACTAAAGCGTTTTTTGTCATTGTTGATTCTTGTAAGGTAGTTTTTGAAAACACCATTCAGCTTCGTCACGAGGGCTTTTGGATCTGGACAAAACCTAAACTACCAAAAACTGCCCATTAAACATCCCAACCAAAACATTATGTGATGCTAAATTATACATTCTCGTAGGTAGTGAACGGTGCACCGCTGTCCTTTCGGGTTCGACAATTTTATGGCGATCCAAAGGAAAGGGCCCATTTGTGAAATTATGCGCAAAATGCCCCACGGGTCATTTAACATAAACACCGCATCTTTTCGGACCCAAGTTGCGTCCTTTTCGACGGTAATTTACTGACACATATTCTCCCCAAAAATAATGTCACATAACAATTTCTAACGGTAGCGTCTATAAAAGAATTATCGCCTCTTAAAACCTTTACTGCCAGCGCAAAAGAGTGACATAAAAAGCCTTCAACGCTTCCCCCAAAGACAATCCCCCAAAGCGAGGGCCTGCATAAAAATAGTCAGGCACCTGACTTGACCCGACCACCTTACGTTTTTAGTTGCAACTGCACAGATCTAGCAGTGTACTAAAACAGAATATCGATTACTTTCGCTACTACGTATAATGTAATCCCCCGCCCACTTTTCGGTTTTTTTAGCACAGGACATTAATATAGTGGTCTCTGTCTGGCGTGCGGAGTTCTATGTAGTCTCGCGAGTCCCGGAGGGTTCGGGCGTCCCTCTCGCACTCCCCCGCGTCCCGGTGGCGTATGTAAATGATCGTCTCAGTGCCTCTGTGTGCATTCTCGTAGCGACAAGCACACGGAGTCAGGGCTTGTCGATGTTTGAGGTTTACTGCCCTGACAGCTTTTTGTCCCATTTTAAATACGAATTTCTGAATTTGATACAATTTCACGTCTGGGACAGTTTTGCTGTCACACGTTTCATTCTTTTTCTAGATATTTCGGTGCCGGACTTTGCTTTTGGGCGTTGTATTTCCAGTTACAGGATGTACGTGTCTCTCCGCTTGTAGGACCCGTTGTTGGATATGCAAATAAGTATCGACTATGATGACGAAGATAACAAAGCCGGGACAGTTTGAAGCAACAACGACTTTCAGTTGTCTTTAGTCTTGCGCTAACATGCGACCATTTAGGATTCTACCAGGAAGGATTTTGCGTCTGTTTTTGAGGTTCGTCCCGAGTGGAGTTGGGTCGTTCTTGCGCTAAACCGAGTCACGTTATACGTCGAAAATGACACTTTTACGAGCAATAATTTACATTATTTCGGTGTTGAGACTCGCGTGCCTGCCGATTGATTTTACGTCAGTCGCTTCTCGTATTTGGTTTACGTAAATCGAATCGCTTCACAGCGTAGTTATTCCGTAATGGCGTATTCGCGTGCTTTTTTTCGTCGTGTTTTCGGTTGTTTAGTTAGATTGAAACGTGTATCCATTCACAAAAGGCTCACTAGCGTTTCTATGGGTAATAACGGTTTATGTTATGTACGGGTAATAGTTGCGAGGAGGGGATTCACCAGCAAACATGTTGTGTCCTAATTCTGTGTGTATATTTACCTTATCTCTCATGATATGTTATATAAGCCTTCTTACTCCTAAGCCGCGTCCCTTGTGATAATCTATCGAGTCCTTTGATAAGCGGAAAGCATATAGGTTATAGGCACCTACTAATTGCATTGTAAGAGAAAGGTCAAGCCATATTTTAAGGGTTTGTTAAGGACCTGCTTCTGAACAATTTTCCCTTTGATCAGAGCAACTTAAATGTATCCTAGGAATCAGGGAGGAGTTTCACTTAGGAATCCTGATTCCGTACAATATTAGAACAATTTGTGATCAACCTGTAGGAATTGTGATCCTTCCACCGAAGCCACATTTCAAGTTAAAACTACAAAGAACGATTACACTAACCTTTTGTTATAAGTTGGTAGAAGCCAGCCAACCGATAAGGCTGCAGACACACGCGCGCACCCAATTAAGATCTTCATTAGGCGTCTTCCGCGAAAGATCGCGCCGCGTCCGGTGTGGCACATGCCTTATACGCTTTCTTTTTTTATATAAAAAAAGAGTTTTAATGGTAATTAAAATTCACAGCTCAGGCGGGAGTCGTTTGTTACACAGCTTCGGCAGAAATAAATAAAAATAAACTCCGTCTTTCCAATACATCCCATGTTGCCAACCCAGTTTGAAGTGATGGATGATAAACGATATTTTATTAGAAAAGTTATTGCGCCAATTCAAGAAGTGGCTCCGCAACATCAGAGATTGGACGGGAGTAACCAGCGCAGAACAGCTGATGCGCTGTGCGAAGAATAGTAAGGAGTATGGTTTATTGAGCTTACTATGGGCATGATCCGATTAGAGTAAGATTGTCCTGTAATATTTATTATTATCATGATATATGGAAGATGGAAAGCTGACTGTCGATCTTCAATAGTTAAGGCACGTTATGATTAAAGATATTTATCAAACTATGCCACTAATATTATAAATGGAAGCTAATATGTTTGTATGGATGTTTGTGCCTCAATGGTTTGAATGTTTAGCAATCACATAGTTTATCAGCTCATTTAACATGTAAATAATTTATATCCGACTGCACCAGTCGTAGTGTTTTTTCGGTTGATGACGATTCCTTTCCTAGGTACACGCAGACTAAGTTGAGACACCAGATAGTAGGCGATAGAATGACAATTCCTATCCTAGGTACACGCAGACTAAGTTGAGGACACCAGCTAGTAGGCGATAGAATGACAATTCCTATCCTAGGTACACGCAGACTAAGTTGAGGACACCAGCTAGTAGGCGATAGAATGACAATTCCTATCCTAGGTACACGCAGACTAATTTGAGGACACCAGCTAGTAGGCGATATAATGACAATTCCTATCCTAGGTATACGCAGACTAAGTTGAGGACACCAGCTAGTAGGCGATAGAATGACAATTCCTATCCTAGATATATGCAGACTAAGTTGAGGACACCAGCTAGTAGGCGATAGAATGACAATTCCTATCCTAGGTATACGCAGACTAAGTTGAGGACACCAGCTAGAAGGCGATAGAATGACAATACCTATCCTAGGTACACGCAGACTAAGTTGAAGACACCAGCTAGTAGGCGATAGAATGACAATTCTTATCCTAGGTACACGCAGACTAAGTTGAGACACCAGATAGAAGGCGATAGAATGACAACTCCTATCTAGGTACACGCAGACTAAGTTGAGACACCAGCTAGTAGGCGATAGAATGACAATTCCTATCCTAGGTACACGCAGACTAAGTTGAGGACACCAGCTAGTAGGCGATAGAATGACAATTCCTATCCTAGGTACACGCAGAATAAGTTGAGACACCAGCTAGTAGGCGATAGAATGAGAATTCCTATCCTAGGTACACGCAGACTAAGTTGAGGACACCAGCTAGTAGGCGATAGAATGACAATTCCTATCCTAGGTATACGCAGACTAAGTTGAGGACACCAGCTAGTAGGCGATAGAATGACAATTCGTATCCTAGGTACACGCAGACTAAGTTGAGGACACCAGCTAGTAGGCGATAGAATGACAATTCTTATCCTAGGTATACGCAGACTAAGTTGAGGACACCAGCTAGTAGGCGATAGAATGACCATTCCTATCCTAGGTACACGCAGACTAAGTTGAGGACACCAGCTAGTAGGCGATAGAATGACAATTCCTATCCTAGGTACACGCAGACTAAGTTGAGGATACAAGCTAGTAGGCGATATAATGACAATTCCTATCTTAGGTACACGCAGACTATGTTGAGGACACCAGCTAGTAGGCGATATAATGACAATTCCTATCCTAGGTACACACAGACTAAGTTGAGGACACCAGCTAGTAGGCGATGCAATGACTCATTCCCAAACGAAGTGGCAGAATTTCTTGAGCGTTGCTACATATGAAGATGTAACACGTCACGTGCCTGCATCACCAGTTCGGTAGTCGAGAGACAGTGAAGTCAGTAATTCGTCGGTGTTTGGAGCTAACTTCACATCGCTCGGTACAGGTACAGCGAACAGCTATCTTGTTAACGTCTCAGCGTTGTACAGTCGGGTGGAAAACTGTCTGAAAGAAAATAAATATTATCGTCACGCCTTTTCACATAAGGGGTAGCATGGCACAGTTGCACCACTTTTGTCCAGTTATCCAATCAGTAGCTCTTTGCTATAGGGATAGGAAGATGTTCTCCCGATGTTTTCCATCAAAGTCATATTGAGGTCTACCCCTGCTCAGCAATCAACTTTTCCCATCTTAACCTGTATTTCTGGAAGAGATCTCTTATTAGAGATAAGCTCGCCTTTGTACACTGTTTTCATGTAACTCTTGTTTTTTATGGGAAATATGAAACTGCACATCAAAAATACTGATTTGAACAGCAAATATCAGGGAAAATGCTGCGGCAGCTTCGGTTCCTTATCCTTCGTGTTAGGTTGAACATGCAATAACAACAAAAAATACTTGAAAAATATACTTGAGTACACATAAAGTATTTAAAACATAAAAAGTGTTTTTGCTGATATTTTTTGCTGGGCAAATCAGTATTATTGATTTCCAATTAAATACTAGCATTTTTTTATATCATTTGTGTACCAAAAAGAAATTATGAATTATGAAGTCAAAGTTAAAGTTATTTATTACTGTGGATAAGTATTTACAAAAATGCTTAAAAATAATTTTTTGCCACTTCTCTACATTGGACCACTGTGGTAGAAGAAGGGCAAAGAAAAAACTAAAGATTTGTTTGATCTCTTTTAAAAATAGTTTGAGCTTCAATAGTACAAAATGTACACGCCCACACTGTTGTCAATTAATATGCAGGAATAAATATTAAGTAATCAGCGAGTCCTGTGTTGAGTTTGATGAACCGTTAATAATAATACCTTGGACATTTACTCACAGTGATCTAGCCCCAAACTAGGATTCCCTGTATCTTGGGTAGTAGACAACGATACACATACTTATATAGATAAATATTATACTTAGATAGATAAAAAACCATGACTAGGTTACAAACATCCGTTCTCATTCCGAAGTTGCCGGAATACAACTTGGCCAGATTTTGACAGATTTTTCATTTTTACACTCATGGAAATTTGATCTTCAGAATGTTTAAAAATATTTTTTATAGGCCAAGCGAGCGAAGCGACGAAGCGTCTCCGTTTCACAGTTAGGTAAAAATGCTTTCGTATGTCCGGATGTGTGTCCGGATGTTATCCTCTACAGGCCTCATTTCTCCACTGATTCTCGTGAATTTTTGGTAGCAGTTTTGATAATTAAATATTATTTATTTGTCGATTCCGTTTTTGGATTTTTTTCAAAATGGCTGAGATGTGAGGGCTTTAAAATTAAAAAAAAAACGCTATAGTCTCAACAGTTTGACGTATGACGTACAAATAAGGTGTCGTTGGATTTGTAGAGACCGTGAGGGTAACAGGTTAGATAATTTTAGTAAAAAGCCAATTTTAGTTACAAAGTTATTGGTGCGGCTACTTTCGTACTCCAAGTACGTAACCAGGTGCATTCATAAGTTTGTATGGATTATTGAAAGAAAGTGTCACTCGCGAGGTCTACAGCTCACAGGGATTTTTTAGAATTAATATTTGAATGTCAACATTGTGGCCGAGTTATATTTCGGCAACTGCACCGGGCCTCAGATACTGTACCAACACTACTGGAGCCCAAGTCTCTGAAACCCTAGTAGCAATAGTGCATCGGTATGACGGATGGTACGGTGGACAAATCGTAGTCCAACTGTAGAAACCGTAGAAATACGAATAGCAGTAGTGTATCAATTGTTCCCAAGGGCGCAAAATGCTGAATTTGGCTGGTCGGCGGCGCATATTTTGTTTTGAGGCGGCTGCCAAATACGGCATTTTGCGACCTAGTGAACAATCGATACACTATTGCTATTCGTGTCACGTAAGAGACTCGGACCCCTGGTACCTACCAGTTGGACCAAATACGGTTTGACTGATATACAGGTTGTTATTTTGTGAAGTTACGCCCGACGCAGGGACGATAGTTTACGTATCACTTGTAAATAAAATATTGTTTTATTTTCCCTCGTTAAATTTTGTTTTACACGCCCGGTGGTTCCACGAAGTGCCACAATTTAATAATTTTTAGGTATTTATAGAGAAAAACAATTTTTATATATATATATATATATATATATATATATATATCTTACCGCGGCAATCTGTATAATACCAGGGGCGTTCAGACAATGTATGAAATATTATTAATATTATTGTCCATTACATACTCTACCTAGGTAATATATAATGCCCAGGGATTATATAGAATACCTACTTGCCCAACGGTAATGTGTCAAATAAATAGATTTTGGTAGAATACCAGAGCAAAACACTGCGGTGGCTTAGAAGCCCCTTTATCCTTCGTGTTAGGTTGAACAGGTATGATAAATTCCAAGCCTTAACCGACAGGGCATGGAATCTTGGTAGGGTTGTTTTTCATTGGAATGTCACAAAGCAGTACTGACCTTGACGCCGTCGACTGGTATTCGAAAGCTCAATTCGAGGCAGGAATACAGGATGAGGAACACCAGGGTGGGGGGTGTTGGGAGTCGAATCTTACTCTCGTCGCAGCCCGCTGCTGTCGCCGTCATGATGCTTGCCGACACAAGGGTCGCTATCCGAACGCGACGAATTGATCACCGAATCACTTCAACCTTTCAAAGCACGAAGCACTCACTCCGATGACGTGAAATCTACTTATTTCCCGACGATTGTTCCGTGATTATTATAATTAACATTCAGCCAAGCGTTTATGAGATAGCCCGGTCCATATTGTTTGACCGCTACCAACACAAACGGCGGTTGGTTGATGCGCAGCTGGGGAAGCTGTTTAGCATCCCAAGAGTAACCCGGGATGTTGACATCCGGGTACAGGTGCTCAACCCTGTGCTGGTGGCCACTAAGGCCCTTCAGAACCTTGGTCTGCCGGTAGACCAATGGTCATATATCGTTTTGTATATGGTTTTGTCACGGTTGCCTGCAGCTGTTCAAAGTCGGTTTGAACAGCTGCATGGGGGCAGTAGCTCGGAACTGCCCACGCTCGTCCAATTGACGGATTTTTTGGAGGGTGAATGCAGGCGATGCGACACACTGGATACGGAGGCCAGTGTGCAGCGCCAACCCGCGCGGATGCGGGAGGGGCCGCGCCCCCCGCCCCCACGGGGGGGTGGGCGGTCGAAACAATTTGGCGTTTTGAATGCCGCGCCGTCGGGTGGCGGCTGTGTGCACTGCGATGGTGCCGGTCATGAAGTGACCAGTTGCGCCGACTTTAAGGCGCTCGGGGTAGCTGCCCGCAGGAAGGTAGTCTTCCGCCACCGATTGTGTTTCGGTTGTTTGGGGCTGCACCCGCTGAGCGAGTGCTCACGCGCGTTCCCCTGTGAGTGCTGTGGTGGCAAGCACCACATCGTGTTGTGCCTGAACCGGTCAGGCCCTTCGGACGGTCACCAGGGCCGGACTCAGGTTGGTCGGCCACAGGGCCCAACCAGGGCCGGACCCAGTCCCCCTTCGGGCAACGGGAGTCACCAACGGGGTGACTGGGGTACCCGCGGACGGGACCCCCCCGAGGGGAAGGGGGTAGCGCGGGGGGTAACATGCGGGATAGCCGGGGTTCGGTCGCCGCTGTCCAGGGTCAGCGAGGACTTCGGGCCGCTGGCTCACCGCGTGTTACGGGCGGGTGTCAGATGGCACCTATGAGTGGCGCGAAGGCTGGGAGCCCACCACCTTCTGCGCCACCCTGCCCGTCGCTCTGGGAGGCGAACAGGGAGGCGAACAGTCGGATGTCGCCCCCATTCCTAGAGCGCCCCAGGTTGGATCCGCTCTCCCCCCTCCATCCACGGTGCGCACCGGGCACACCGTACACCGTCCGGTATGATCGGATACCAGGACAGCGAGGGGCCTATTATGCGGGTTGGGACCCCCTGATGTACATACGGTCTGATATGCCACCGGCATATCAGCAGCCGAGTTACCAGGCCGACGGAGGTCTCAGCGGGTTCAGATCCCGCGGAGGTTCCCGCTAGGGACACGCCGCCCACTTACAGGGTGTCGCCACTCCACAGACGGGTCATGCTCCCCACCACCTCTGTGATAGCGTGGAGTTCGGACGGCAAATCGGCATGTGTGGCATGTGTGGCACGAGCACTATTGGACTCGGGGGCCCAGGGGTGCTTAGTCTCGTGCAACCTTGTAAGACGGTTGGGCCTTTCGGTAAGGGAGTATCCACATTCCATTCGGGGAATTGGGAACACGGAAGTCGGTTCCGTTAAGGGAGTATGTCGGATTACTCTCTCGTCACGGTTGGATTCATCGGTGAATCTGATGGTCACGGCATTAGTCATGCCTAATGTGATGGGCTCACACCCTCACGTACGGTTGTCGCCCTCGGTGCGACAGTTGGTCGCTGGGTTGTCACTGGCTGACCCGGAGTTGATATTCCGGGCCCAGTAGACATTTTATTGGGTATTGATGCCTTGGGATACCTGTTAGTGCCAGGTGTCCACGTGTTGCAGGCGACTGGTCTGGTTTCGGTCAACACCAGACTGGGCCATGCGGTAATGGGTCCGGTCATGCCGGCTGCCCCACGCCTAGCGACTCGTAGTCCCTTATTCGGTTCTGTACTCTCGGAGGTGATACAGGAGTTTTGGGAGGTGGAGGAACCACCTACGGTCCGCCGGTTGGACCCGGTTGAAGAAGAGTGTGAACAGTTTTATCGGAACAATACTGGTCGCCTTCGGTCAGGTCGATTGTGTCACGCTCCGGAGTTGGTTGGACATCCCTTGTGGTGAGGTCCAAAATGGTTGACTCAAGCCGAATCGGATTGGCCAATGAGTCCACGCGTTACCTCGGCGAACGGCGCCTTGACAGTCGGTGTCTGTACGACGCAACCAGAGCCGGAAGAGGAGTTCAGCCTGCTGGAACGGTACAGCTCGCTCGACAAGCTGGTCAATGTGACCGCCTGGATCTTCCGATTTGCGCGGAATTGTCGCAATTCTGAGGCGCAACGGGTGCGGACACAGGTCCTGACACCACGGGAACGGAACCATGCGTTGTTCGCATTGGTACGGAACGTGCAGACGGTGCACTTTAAGTCCGAATTGGACATTCTGAGACGCGGACGCGTCCAACTGAAGGGAGCTGTGGCTCGGCTCAACCCGTTTATTGACCCTCACGGATTGCTGTAGGAGGTCGGCTGCGGAATGCCAACCTGCCTTATGCGGCTCGCCACCCGTTGTTACTCCCTAGGAAAGGGAAGTTGGTCGAACTGTTGATACAGGATCGACACATTCGGAATGGGCATGTCGGATGCCACGCCTTGATGGCGTTTCTCCAGCGCGAGTTCTGGATTCTATCGGGAAGACGCTTAGTGCGTAGCGTCATATTTCGGTGCCTGCCTTGTTATCGGGCCAAGGCGGCTACGATGCAGCCCCAGATGGGCGATTTGCCCTCGGATAGGGTTAACGAAATCCGGCCCTTTGCGGGTGTCGGAACGGATTTCGCGGGACCATTCATGGTCAAGTCTTCACAGCTACGGAACGCCAGATTAGTGAAGGCATACCTGTGCGTCTTCGTGTGCTTGGCCACGAAGGCAGACCACTTGGAGGTGGTCAGTGACCTCACTACAGAGGCATTTATCGCAGGTCTAGATCGGTTCGTCTCACGAAGGGGCCTCCCGACATTAATCCGTTCGGACAATATTTTGTCGGAGCCAGGCGATATCTGCAGGAGGTCACTCAATTCCTGAACGGTAACCAGGACGCCATCGGTACGGCTTGCTCCCGACGAGGGATTGAATGGGTTTTCAGTCCGCCGGGATGTCCTCATTGGGGAGGAATTTTCTAGGCTGCGGTTAAATCGGCTAAGTCGCACCTGACGAGGATCATCGGTGAGACCTCTCTACGCTTTGAAGAGCTTGCGACGCTGTTCCGTAAAATTGAAATGACGCTGAACTCGTGTCCGTTGTGCCCGCTCAGTACGGATCCAAATGATTTGGAAGCGTTGACGCCGGGTCACTTCCTGATAGGTCAGCCCCTTAACGCCCTGCCAGAATACCCATTCGGTGATTTAAGTTAAGTCGGTTAACTAGGTGGCAGATGTTGCAGCAGATGGCTCAAGATTTTTGGAAACGGTGGTCCCTTGAGTACTTGCACATCTTGCAGCAGCGCCTTAAGTGGACTGACCGGACGAGCCCCCCTCAAGTCGGTGATTTGGTGCTGATTAAGGATGCGAACCTGCCATCATTGAGATGGAGACGAGGACGGATCGTCAATTTGTACACGGGTCGGGATGGCACGCCTCGATCAGCAGAAGTCAAGGTGGGGGACTCGGTCCTCAAGAGAGCGGTCGCAACACTTTCTCGCCTTCCTATTAATTAGGGACAGGTTCGGGCCTGTCCGGGCGGGTGACTGTTTAATATTTATGCTTCGGAACGCACCGGTTTTCGTTGCGCGGATCGACCTCGAGTAATCGGGACATCACTAGCGGAAACGGAACTGAAGCTGTCACTTGTACTCGAAACGAGATGACGAATTAGAGGTTACTTTCTTGTCGTGAGAAAAAAAAATGTCGGCACATGGCGTCGGGCTTTGACTGTATGTTAGTGTAACAATTGTCTAACACAGGTGTCGGGCCTTGTCGGAGTGTTAACCATAATAATCGTCGGGAAATAAGTAGATTCACGTCAGCGGAGTGAGTGATTCGTGGTGTGAAGGTTAAAGTTGTTCGGTTCCCAGCTCGTCGCTTCGGACAGCGACTCCTCGTGTCGGCAAGCAACACGCCGGCGACAGCATCGGTCTACGACGAGAGTAAGATTCGGTCCCTCTCCCCCCACACCTTGCACTCCTTATCCCGTATTCCTGCCTCGAATTGAGCTCTCGAATTCCTGTCTACGGCGTCAAAGGTCAGTACCACTTGCGATTCTCCCTGTGCTGGTGAAAACCACCCCCTCAAGATTCCACGCCGTTCGGTTGAGGCGTGGAATTAAACATATATATATATATATATGTCGTGTTGTGTAAATAAACAACACCCTATATATCATCATGCCGTCAGAGAACCCACTGTGTATATAGCGTCACGCTTTTTGTCGTACGGGGTGGCAGTGGCGCAATAGCGCCCACAAATAGCCAGTTTCGATAATATATTTTTCGCATCCCAAAGTTTTTTTATGTAGCCTGTAGTGTGTCCCACAGCTGGGCAAAGGCCTCCCCACTCTTAGACCGCACCTCCCTATCTTCCTTCTCCTGATAATCAGGAAGATATCTCTTCAGGACCTCGCGCCAACTGCTTCTCTACTTTTAAGGCGGCTGCCTCCCAATGATAATCCAATCCAATAATCCAACTAATATTATAAACGTGAAAGTAGCGATGATTCGATGTTTGTGTGTTTGGATTCGAATGAAATTTAGCACATAGATAGTTTATGAAATAGATTTATACATATAATACTTTTTATCCGACTGCCAAAGGAGGGTAACGTTGTCTCGGTAAATGATTATTCCTAGGAACACGCGGTTGAAGTTGCGGGTATCAGCTAGTAATCTTATATTATATTTTATAACACCGTTTAGCAATCCTATTATTTGCAATAGAGTTCCACTTTACAAATCGGCTTTGGCAGAATACTACAAACTGATATATCTCCATATGCAGCTGTGAGTCGAACATTCCACGCATGCACGAAACGCGAGCTAGGTTTTAGTTTCGACGATACATTTGTTTTGCCTCCAACAGTTTGGTTTCATTAGTATCCGTGTTATTGGTTTTGTTACGTTGGTGTTATTGTAAGAGTATTTTGTACTGCATCCAATTTCGTTGTTTGTGCGCTGCAATATGGGTCGAATCCTAAACATGTGGCTTGGAGAGTGCTTTGGGTTTAATATCAGTCATATTTGGGATCGTGTAGGGCAGGATAATTTAATTCTCTGGTCTAAACTGTAACCTCTTGATACCATTATGGTCCCCTGTGTCATTCAAACACTTCGAAGACGTTCTTTCTGAACAACATTGTTCAGAATGCCACTTCTACGCGAATCCGTCATAAACATCAGCATAAATTAAAAACCACCTCAAGCTGAGCCCCAGCGTAACCTAGCCGCCATAAATCTCCACCCATCAGAGGGACCCAGACAAAAAAGGCAGCAGCACATTCCCTCGTCAACTGAACAGATACGTACATCACGCAGCACGTCTAGCGAGCGGAGTAAACAATGACGGAGTCAGCCGAACCTGTTCGATTGGAGGCTTTTTTCGCGATTCGATGCCGGAGGGGCGAAGGGGTGGATGCGGCGAAAGGTTCCTGTGGAGTTGTTAACCGAGGGTTGTCCGTGGTCGTGCAGTAACACGCTCGCATGTCACGCAGAAAGGTTCAAGCCCAGGTTGCCAGCCCAATTGCGTTTCAGCTAAGTTGTACTTACCTTCGCCGTTAAGTTGGTAGCAATGAAACCAGTGCTGCTAGGCTATTAAAAAATTTATTGCCCAAAAGTTAGGGAGAAAATATCATACTAACACGTACCATAAATGTTCATATTCGTTGCCGATTCTCATTAAAAGGTATCACTTGTAATTTACATATTTCGTATTGTAGCTATGTTATTTATTAAAGGCGGGGAATTGTAATCTGAGTCTGGCAACCGGATATTGATTTTCTCCAGTTTTTCTCCAGTTGTGCACTGAACTTAACGGCGAAGGGACGGACAAGTTATCTAAAATGCACTTTACCAATGAGGTAATGTAATGCGCATTATATGGATGTTCTAACGGTGTTGTGATAAGTCGTGAGGAATCCTTCATGTCTCTATAGCTGCGGCAACGAACTAGACTGTCACACTACATGAAGGGGAAATAATAGAACGAGCGAATAAAAAACCAATTGCCCAAATGTCCATAAACAGCAGAATTTACAGAAATGAGCGAAAAAAATCTCGATTTCGCGACAAAATTACTGAATGTTATAGCCATCGCTTAATGGCTAAATAAAAACTGTCTGGGCAAAGTGGTTGGCCAGGCTATGTGAAGCTTCGCTCACCCCCTTTATCCTACTTGTTAGGTTGAACATGACGACCGGTTGGTAAGACCATCAAAATCTTCTTTTGTATTTTAAGATGATGAAGGTTTCAAGTTGCACTTTGTGAATTTCAGGTCGCGCAATTCAGTAATTTTGTCAGACGAAGCCAGTATTTCTAGTGGCGCTATTTTTTTGTCGCTATTCGATAATTTAGTCAGACAAAACCAGAATGTTTGCCAAGCAAAAACTGGATTTACAGTCATACCTTTAAATGCTACCTCAAAATGAAGTTTTGAGTAACTGACTAAAAGTGGACGCAAACTTTGCCTCTGCCAACCGTATGTGGAAATGGTGTGACGCGTTATTTTTTTTTAATATCAAGGAAGTCACCGCCGCGCGAAATCGTAGCAGGACCATATAGTGTTGCCACCATTTTGTATCGCAAGAGTTTTGGTCATAGAAACCTCTGCAGCCTGTTTTGGCAACTCATTGTTATGCAAAGACGTCCAAAGGCCTAATTAGTCTAGACCTTCGAAACTGAAAAGGTAACTGTCTGAACGTGAAATATTGTATCCGTGATTGACTTTAAAGATAGTATTGTCACTGTTCTTGGTGACCAATCGACGAATGTACAGAGGTCATATTTTATATTAAACAATTATTACTTTTGTCTATTCATTGGTACATAGACAGTAAGTAACCGCCACGACTTTCGGCAGGCTACGCACAAGAGTATGGAACAACACACACCTTACAATAAAGACCAAGATGATTGTTTACCAAGCTTGCGTCCTGAACGTACTCTTGTAAGGAGCCGAGACCTGGACGTCGTATGCCAAGCAAGAACGTCGTTTTAACAACTTCCACATGCGCCGCCTTCGGAGCATTCTTAACATAACATGGAAGGACAGGAAAACAAACGAGAGAATGCTGGAGATTGCACAGCCGCCCAGCATCACCGCTCTTCTCAAACAGAGACGCTTGCGGTGGCTGGGGCATGTGCCCATGCATGCCCTGTACATACATGCGAGTACTGTTCATCCATATGAACAGTACTCGTTTGCCCAGACAGACTTTGTTGAGCCAAGTGGCGTTTGCGAAGCATAAGGTAGGGCAGCCCACAAGGTTGCGTTCGGCATGGAGTGCAACACAGGGGAGAGTCTCGCATCTGACCGCGATGGGTGGAGAAAGACCATCTCAGAGTGATGTAAAACCCTCAGCGGACTCCCAGCACGCGTGTAGGAAGTGCAGGCAAAGGTGCCGTTCACGGAACGGTTAGTTTAACCACGAGCAGCGATGCCGTTCTCAAACAGACGCTACTTGAACCATCTGTCAAGATGTAAGAGGCCTTATGATGATGAGACAGTAGGTACTAAGTAAAGGTAGGAGGTAGCTGGATGAAACAGATCAGAATAAGAAAATAAGGGTGGCCAGTAGGAAGTATCCAGCAGTAGACTGGTCTTGGCTGAAATGCTGATAAAGATGATTATAATACACTGGGAAATGACAGCTATCAAACGGTTTATCACTTTTGCGATAAGCTGCATCAATCGGATAGGTGCTGTATGAATTTTCGTAGTTTCCAATGTTCTTCCTAACACATCCACATTATTTTCTTGGATTCACGTAGCAGACAATGAGCGGGAGCCCACACCGCGTCACTCCTTAAACCTTTTCGCCTTATTTCACTGCCCTTCCTTTTGTTTCGAGAGCATTTCTTTATTTTGTTGCTCGATCTTATTATTTCGCTACCGTTGGCCGCAATGCTGCCAGCCAGTCATGTTTTTTACTCGCATTGCGACCACCGCTCGAACTGCGCAAGGAATGAAGTAATACAGCCCAAGATTCTAAGGTATTGTGTATTTGCGTTTCTTTTTTCGTTTTCAAAAATGGAATGCGCACTTTTTGTTTCATAACGAGTACTAAAAGCTTTTTTGTTGGCTGCCAGTATTCGGATATCGTGACAGCATCTCGATTATAATTGCATTACGTGGTTAATTATAAGACTATTGCAATGATTGAAGTCTTGACATTTACGATCATATTCGTCAGGTTTGTCGTAATATGTATTTTCCAGGTTGATCACATCATAACAGTAAATTCCTTTATATAATTATTATTCAAAGGTACTAAGCTATTCTTCTAGTTTTATAAGAGATATATATTTAAACATTCGCGACATGTTGTCACGAGTCATCGAAATCGTGACACACTCTCCCATTATTTTTACTATGTCCAAAAATTGCATATAAATTTCTGGACTTAAATCTGCACTTATTTCTACAAAGTTAGCAGAGGTACCAACTCCCGAATTCCGCAAAACAACACCAGCAGGAGTTAACCCAACACCTCGGCACTAACTGAGATCTCCTTTTAAGGCGGGGTGTGAAAGCCGCGTGTCCCGCAGCTAATTAACCACGTACATGCGCAGGAGCAGACGTTAATCACGGCGCGCGGCGCGCCGGTGGTGGTGGCGCCCTCGTAGCCCCCGTCCCGCAAGTTATCGGGACACAGAGTTGCTTTTAGCGGTATGTCCGCGTAATCTGTGGAATTTCTTGCTCTTGTTGGTGGGTGGTGTTTTTTGTTAATTAGATTGTCTTTAAATAGGAGGTGCTTAAAGGGTTTGTTGTTGTTTGGCAGTAACTGTATTTATCTTAAGTTAAAAGTTCAGCGATATCGATGAGCTATCCACCAGTCACGTAAAGGATGTCGAATTACTGGAACGGTAGGCTCGGTTTTACTTTTCGAATTACGACAACTTAGAAAACCAGCTCTGAAAAAGTTATGTATTATTTACACCTATACATCTGCCTTTCCTGCAGAGTAAAGATTTCCGAAACAGGCTTAGGTTGCATTTACATTCGTAATAGATATCTTCATTCCCTTTCCGCGTCTTTTCTATCAACCAGCGTACAGAGCTCGCGTATTTATTGCTCGCTACTAGATAAACAAACAAACAAACCAACAAACATTTTATGCCCTCGCGAGTCGAGTGGTGACTCGGCCGGGACACGAACCCGCTTCCACTCGGTAGCTCTGAGATTGATCTCAGACATCAGCTGTCCGTCTGTCTTTTGAGCTACAGTGTGATATAAATAATGCTTGTGTAGATTCAAAGAATTACAGTGCCTACAAAAGAACTCACACATTACCACCATGTTTTTATGCAGTGGTTAACAGAATGCTATCCAGAATGGCAAGAAGTCCAGTGGGCATTCCGCCAGCCAGACGGACGAATGTCATCCAAAGCAAAGTCTAGCAACATATGAGGAGACAGTTTAAAGCTATGACTTTACTGTACTTTAATGTTACCAGAAAAGAAAAGGACAGTAAAACATTTTTTAAGGAAGATTCGGAAGTGGGAGCATTGATTTAAGGACCAAAATAATCTCGCCAAACAAAAAACCTCACATCTCGGACATCCCATAAGTATCATAAATTGCCGACACCCTTTGATATACAAGCTATAACTCCAGATCATCCTGTATGTGTGGCTGGGGGCACGCAAGCAACTTAATGATATCGAGTGACTATAACTAACACATCCTGTCGAGACAGAGTCCTGTCGGTAGTGGCAGACTGTGGCAGACTGACTTGGAAGGGGGTCGAGGACCAATTGATAGTAATAGACGACTAGACAATCAAATTGGTGTAGATGGAAATATTTGTTCTGTTTCGAAAGATGTATGAATTTTCATATTTTTTCTCTTCTTGTATAATAATTGCAAAATATGGTCGGCATACTGATATCGAAGAAACTAAGTATGTTCAGGAATTTCAGAAGATGAGATGCTTTCACCACAACAGATATGAGTTGTTTCTCCAGTAACTCAGTAGCTTGTTAAAAAGGTCAGTATGATTCTTCAAGCCAACAAAAACTGATGATGAATCGGATCCAGAAAATTACATTTATTTTTAATAATTTTATCTTGACATTGGTGTATTTGTCCATTCTGAAAATCTATCTGCAAGAGCTCTCAGTTTTTGTACAAGATGATTTATATTTTTGAATATCTTTCAACTTATATTAAGTCTCCCATTCTGAACATGGACCGGGTCGTGCGCTGACGAGGCGACAAGAATGGTTGCTCTCTTTGTTGCTGATAAGCCTCCACGCAGGATCTCCTTCGCTTCTGATGGGACCTCGACGTTTGCAAGGAAAAAAGTACAGCAGAGTCGAAGGTCTCGAAGCTACGACGGTTTGGAAATATTGGAGAAATCTTAGAACATGAAAGTGTCACTTTTACAGTTAAAAGTTAATCTACTATATATTTTCAGAAGTAAAATATGTTACTAGAGCTTCTCAATTTACAATGTGCTGTTTCTATGTGGGTAGAAATGGTCAATAGCCTATTGTGGCTTGGTCTAACTTTTCTCTACTCTTTGCAAACATCTGATGAATAACTGTATACAAAAGTTTAACAAATGGACCAACTTTACATCAAGCGCAAAATGTAGTCTTGTTATGTTGCCGCTTTTACCTCATCGGATATCTAATACAGGCTGGAGAGATCCACCCTTCGAGTATTCGTATTCGAGTATTCAAGCAATTCCCAAGCAATCCAAACTAGCCCAATGTCGTGATTGGATCGCAAGGCATTCGACTAATGACGCCTGGGACTACTTGACCCAAAGATTATGTGGATCATTAGTGGTAGAATCTTTATGTTGTTCACGTGTCTTTGGAATTTGGTCTTGCTAAATCAGCTTTAATTTTGGATGAGACCTCATTTTTAAGAGATATTTTTTCGAGTCAGGCTTTATAAACCTATTTGACTTATCTGATTTTCTTGATATCTCATTACATGGGAATCGGATTTAGTTTCGTAATTTATTTATCTTACTACACATAAAACTTAAAATAAATGAGGTACAAAGGCTAGCTAATCTCTAACAAGAGGTTTCTTTCAGCAAATCATGGGGTAGATGTAAGGTACGTAAATTATTACGTTAAATCTTTAACGCGCTTTTCATCAGCACTAAAACAGATCACACTCCTTTCCCAAAAGGTCTCAGGCCTCCCCATACCCCTCCCCAAGGGTCTGGCAAAGGTCATCGGGTAATTAAGACCCTTGCCAACGATCAAACGTCGCGTTTTGATTGGCTGGCCCGATGTGCGAACATCAAAGAGTCCGGGTGGATATGGAGACTGGAGAGAAGGTTGTTATTTTGAACCCTGGTAAATAGGGATGGGGTAGATTTAGGTAGATATGTGTGAAATATAGGGCAGTTAGTTGTACGCCAGGATAGATCTATTTATGTAAATGTCTTTTCGAGACAGCAAGTGTTAACCGTCACTCAGTATACTTCTAAAGCCGTTTTCACACGGAACTACTGAAAAAACACTAATCAGGGACGCGATTTACTAACTAGTTTACTTTGAGTCCCAGTAACCAAATGGGCCATCACACACGATACTACTGTTTGAGAACTTATTTGTGACATTCCTTGGTTACCAGATACAAAGTGGTTTGGTTTATTTCCAATAGATTGGTATATCTGTAAGCAAATGCATACTGAAACACTATATTCCTCCAAAACTCCCTCCCTTTAACCCTAAAATATCACCCAATATCAAGCAAAGATAACGTGTAAAGACGCCACGGACCCAAGTTAAATATCTTTAGTATCTGCAAAACGTCTAATTTAAGAGCCTCTGCCTCGGGTCCGGGCTACCCCGGGGTTGTCGGGTGAGATGGTGAGATGGTGTAGGACCCCGGGAGGAAGTGAAAAACTGTTATTAGTTTTAGATCTACAATCCCTCCCTGGTGTTGGTAGTGAATGCTTTGCTAAGATTTCTCCAACTCAGACAAACTTTAGTTTAGCTGAGTATTAAGCTATGAAAATTAGTGCTCCTCGGATACATTAATGAGCTTTTTTTAAGGCGCTCACTGAGATGCGAAACAATGCAATTTGTTACAAAAATCAAATACAATGGCAGTTCGTTAAAAGTCCAAATCTAAGTATAATATTTATCTATATAAGTATGTGTATCGTTGTCTAGTACCCAAGATACAGGGAATCCTAGTTTGGGGCTAGATCAATGTGTGTAAATAGTGTCCAAGGTATTATTATATTATTATTATTAAATAAAGTGAATTTCAATGACGACATCACTTGACATTTCTGCCTACAAGTGAGGATTACTGAGCCTCTGTCACCCCCTACGGAAAAAATCCTGACGCCATGTTTGTTGTGTTGTTTGATGTCACTTGAATAATCACCATGATATGGTTAGGTACTCGCACATTCGTGACGACGAGCGTGCGAGATCGCAGCTCGGTCCCTCGAGACAAGGACGCTTCAAAAATACACTAGCGTTCAGGTAGAGCTACAACAATGCAGTGCGATGGTAGTCCTTATGCTGCAGGATTCAAGGACGTGATGATATGGCGGCTGCGCTAAGGACCAGAACGCTCTACGTCAGGTAAACGAGGCTCTCTAAAGACCTCTATTTCTCTACGATAGGCAAGCCCCCTATTGCAAGTATTGAATTATAATATTAAATATAAACGTATGGGAAAAGGAGTGGAGAGAGAGTTTTCTCTGAGTTATTTTTTATCATCTCCTTATAATTTACTTTATTTATTTGTTCCATTGCAGCAAATGCTAAATCGACACAAATATAGGTATACTATAGAGGGTAACGTGTTAGCGTGGCAATAGCGGTGACTGACCTGACTGCTACTGCGAACCGATTCATACATGGTGACCGTGGTAATGGTCCGATGACTATCATCACCGTAATTTGACAGTTGAACCCAATAAGTAAGTATCGCTAACCCAATCACAAGCACAAAGTGGTAGACAGGGGTCGATGACCGCTTTTGCCATGATGACGCGTACTTGCTATACTAGAGATACCATGGTGGAGCCACCAAGCCTTGCTACGACTAAAAGGTTCAAGTGAATACCGGAAATTGGGATGTCTGTGGCGC
This sequence comes from Argyresthia goedartella, assembly GCA_949825045.1. Lineage (NCBI taxonomy): Eukaryota > Metazoa > Arthropoda > Insecta > Lepidoptera > Argyresthiidae > Argyresthia > Argyresthia goedartella. Next base: position 13,098,021 of record OX463815.1, read on the forward strand.
AGCGGTCGAGGTTATGTCTCACAATGGAGAGGTCCCGGGTTCAAATTCCGGCTGGGGAAATATCGCCTTGTCTTGGATGTTTGCATATTGGTGCCAAAAGTGTGAGGCGAGAAGCAATGTTACTGTATACATAGTGTAACATAAAGGTGTAGTCAAATGTTAAACTGTCATCAGTTGGGTATTCTATAACAATGGACTTACCACCCCTAACGTCAAGGGAACATCAAGGGTTGTAAGGCACATCATTATAAACAACTTTATATCTTATATACGTCTTCGCTCCGGCGGTCAGCTGATTTGTATGGAGAAGTGAAAGATAAAGTTGCTCTGATCTAATAGGTTTCGTAGTGAAAGTTTTTAAGAATGATGTCCGTAGCAACCCCCTGAAATACATCTGTATAAATGTTCCTGTTTTACATAATGTAAGACAAGACAATAGCCGCAGAACATCTAAAGGTTGGGTGTGAAACATTGCTGAAAGATGTTAAATGATATCAAGAGGTGTATCTATTTGTGTAATTATTTATTTGTGTTGTTTCTCAAGTAAGGGAATATTGTATTCTTTTTGAGAAATAAATATCTTAAACCTTAACCTTAAAGAACAACGGCGATCGCCCATACATACTTTTAACTGAAGCGAATTTGTAACGTCTATGAGAATCATCCTATTCGATTACTTTTTAAGTTTCCGTATCACAAAGGTAAAAAACCGGTCAAGTGCGAGTCTAAATCGCACACGAAGGGTTCCGTACCACCGTACAATGGTAGGGATTTTACATAGCAAAATTTTGTTTACAAAGTTATTGGTGCGGCTACTTTCACACTCCATGTGCATTCATAAGTTTGTATGTGGTATTGAAATAATTTTTGTATGTGAGCCCCCTCAAATATTTATTTTATTATGTTTTTTGGTATTTGTTGTCATAGCGACAACATAAATACATCATCTATGAAAATTTCATATGTCTAACTGTCACGGTTCATGAGATACAGCCTGGTGACAGACGGACGGACGGACTGACAGCGGAGGCTTTCTAATAGGGTCCCGATTGGCACCCTTCGGGTACGGAACCCTATATTGGCACCTTTATAGGATCACTCGCGTACCCGTTCGTCACGGACACTTTTATCAGGAACTATAAGAGATTCTTGAAATTTTCTGCAAAAATACTTATTCTGATAACCGCAACATAATTCATAAAATAACAAAACGAAAAAAAAACACTAATAAGTTATGCAGGGTATCGTTGAAAAGGGCTCTTTATAAACTTTTCATTTTTTTTATTTATTTAATTTTGATAACTTCAGAAGTTATCATCAAAAAAGTGCAAAAAATTGGCATTTATCTCCGAAACTACAGTCTTAAATTATAAAAAAAATATTGTTTGTCTGTAATGTCGGTTTACGGACGATAATTTTACGTGATAACGACATAAGAAACGCTAAGGCCGGTCGTGCCTCTCGTGCTTCTGGCCCCACACTAGGATACCCTGTGTCGTGGAACCAGAAATAGCAACGTTACACACGTATAAACATCCAAGACCTGTTTTTTTTTCTATATCCCCAGCCGGGGATCTTACCCGGGACCTCTCGCATGGTAGGTAGAGCCACGACCGCAGCGCCAGAGAGGTTGTCAGAGCTTGGATATAGCGCTCCTGTCAGATCCACACTGCCAGGTAGCACTTACAACGAAGAACAAGTGGCCAGTGGATTATGTCGTAATGTGGATTTGACGGTAACCTATACTTGTTTCATGATTCAAATAAGAACAGGAAAGTAATAGAAAAAGTCATTTAATTTTTTTCAACACATTTGCTCATAAAATGGCACTAATTTCACCGCAATTGCCTAATTGCGTGACATTATGTCATAGGAGAGGTGTCATTACGTGCCTACATAATGACACCTGTAATCAAACTGTGACTTTTCATTGCTATTATTCACAAGTGAGTTAAAGGTTTTTATTCTATTTTATTGGTTGAGTTGCTTTGTTCTTAAAAAACTTACGATGCAAAAAGATCGTGTTCAATAGTACAAATAAATTAATGTACCTATTGCTTGCTCATTTCATGCAACTTCGTATATAAAATATATAGTTTCAACTTATATTTTATTTTTAATAAATACAACTTTATCTCAAATAATAATAATAATAATAATAATAATACCTTGGACACCTTTTACACACATTGATCTAGCCCCAAACTAGGATTCCCTGTATCTTGGGTACTAGACAACGATATATATACTTATATAGAGAAATATTATACTTAGATAGATAAACAACCATGACTAGGGTACGAACCCGGGACCCTTGGTTTCGTAGGCAGCGTCACTACCGACTCGGCCATTCGGGTCGTCAACAAATACAACCTTTGTTTTCTCTGTAATAAAGAAAACCTTGAATTGTCCATATTGTACGTGGCTAAAACGCTTTCCGCGAAAAGCCAAAAAATGCGCGCGCATAGGAAAACTAATTTGTTTTTCCCGCCATTGCGAAAAAAAAATCACAACTCGTTTTCACTGTTGAAATTACAGTTATTTATTAATTAAAATGTCTACAAGTACTAGTTATGAAGAAAATGAGTATTTAGTATTATTTTCTTTACAAGTGTGTTGAAAATGTCGTATGATACACGTGTGTATTGATGATTACCGTCCTCGGCTCTGTTAAGACCCTAACGGCTCGGGTCTCAATGGCGCCTCAGCGTTAATCACCAACTTTACACACTTGTACCATAATGTACTATTATCTACACACGTATCATAAACCCTCTTTACTGCGTACAAAAACTTTAAGTTATGATCAGCATAATGTTAAACTATATTTGGTAAAAACTCATTTCTTAATTTTTCTACATATTATGACATTCAAATTTCGAACGCCGACGTCCGCCTGCGTGCCGACCATAGTTTGTCTGTGAAGTTGGTACTGACATTCAAATTTCGAACGCCGACGCCTCTCTCGAAAACTCTCGAGTGATATTATTATGAAATATAAATAGTCAGGTCATAAGTTCTTTCACATGTGCAATATGAAATAATTTAGACATGTTTATTATTTATGTAAACATTTATATAGCAAAATGAACTTAATAAAACATAGATTCTTATGGTAATAAAGTTTATTCAAAATGACCCCCGCGATTTTGAATACAGGCCTTTATTCTGCGCGGCCAGTCGTCTATCGCAGCACGAACGAGGTCCATGTCAATATCGGCGGCTGCCTTAATCAAGGATGCCTTGAGTGACTCCAAATCAGGATGAGGCTTTGAGCAGGCCTTTTCCTCCAAGTGTTGCCATATCTTGTAATGTAACGGACTCAAATCTGGACTGGAGGAGGGCCAGTCTTCGTGCCGGATGAAGTCGATTTCACGCGCCGCCAGCCAGTCTTGTGTGCTTTTCGCTCTATGAGCTGTCGCAGAATCTTGTTGGAATACCCAGTGCCTGTTATTAAACATGGTATGAGAAACAGGTTCCACAAGGTTCTTGAGGACTGTATTTTGATACACAACTGCATTCGGTTTTACGCCTTTCTCACAAAAATGTACCTCAGTTAAGCCCCAATATGAGACTCCCAACCAAACCATGAGCGAGGATGGAAAATGACCTCGTTGGACAAGCGGAATACGGTTGCTCGCTTCTTCACTGCTGTGTGCGTACACCTTATCATTTTGTTTGTTGTAGCTCTCTTCCACGGTGAAAATTTTTTCATCCGAAAAAAGAATTTCCCGATGCTTTTTTCCCGCGTACCGCTTCAACAAAGCGCGGCATCTCTTCAGTCTCAGGTCCATTTAACGAGCGTCCAAACGATGTCCTGTTTTTCTTCGATATGCCATAAGCCCTAAGTCTTCATTTAACACCCTTTTTCACCGTGGTCCTGCTTAACCCCATCTGAAGGGCCAACAGTTTCTGCTTACGTATGGGATTTCTTTGAATTCGCGCCTTCACAGCTTTTATCACTGCTGGAGTCCTAACAGAGCGAGGGCGACCACTTCTTGACCTGTCATCTACACTAGAGTCTTCATTGTATCGTTTTATGGTACGATAAATGAATCTTTTGGTTTTATTCAAATTTTTCAGTAAGTCGAAAATCTGAATTGGCGCGTAACCGCAACGATGCAACGCAATAACTGCGACACGGTCTTCTTTAAGTGTCCACTCCATATTTAAAAATGAGGAAAATTCTAAAAAGTACACATTTTTATTTTCATGAAAAATTCGAAATTCGAATTCAATAAACTTTTTGTGGCCAGCGTTCTAAATTCAAAAGTTTTTATTGTGTGACAGAACTTATGACCTGACTGTGTATATTATAATAATTATGGCTCGTTTCATAAACCCACTCTTGAGTATTAATGCCCTCCATTATGTAGCAGTCACATATACTTCTATTATTTCTTCACTATATTTTATCATCAGGCCTGTAATTTCTCCCTTACTGCTATGAAAATGTGAATAGAAAATAGATTTCTTTGATATAGGGGGTGTTCATAGACGCTTAGGATATATGAGGTAAAGCGTCGCCGGTGTTTTTCGTAACTTGTCGGACTGAAGGACGAAGCCCGATACTTAACACTCGACGCTGAATTATTTCCAACTTTGCTTCGCTATAACTCACCCCTATACATCTTGGATAAAACGCACATGCCATGCGATTTCCTATTCTAACCCTCCAGGTTTAAGGTATAGATTACTTTAGCAGTAACACAGGTTGTTAAGGACCCGTGATTAGCGGGACGCGGAAAACTGAAAATCATTTTGAGAAAGAGACGCAGATAAATATTTAGGAGCGTTTTCCGTGTGTTAGAGCGAGAGAGGCGAGTTGCGAAGTTGCTTGCGCTCGGATAAAATATGCGGATGAAACGATTTATTACAAAAGCGTCGAGTACTCGAAATTAATTATACTAAGTTTTGCTTTCATTTTGTACCATTGTTCTTTGGCGCGGGATTTTCCTTGTATTTCGGAGTGACGATTGTTTTATGACGGGATGAATGGAAGGTAATTTTTTGGTGATAGATCGTGGTTCGGGAACTTTTTGTTCATTTTTGTGTGCTTTTAGTATGCTTAAGGGTTTATTCTAGATATTAAGTATCACAACTGGGCCCCTGCCAGCCCGTGTGGGAAAAGACTTCACGTTATAAATGTTTTTGTTTTGTCTTTGAAATAGTTATACTCGTATTGACTCAGTTTACTAAGACCAATTCAACCCATCATCACTCAGGTCATTTACCTTGGGCAAGACGATATCGCGCTGCGGCGAGTTCCGGTTCCGGCAGGCGGCGCCACGGTCCACTTCCGGTGTTCTCGGACGCCGTGACGTCACTTCCGGAGAGCGTGTGACGCACTTCCGGTCACTGCCGCAATGGCCACTGAAATGAAATCTGGTTTCAGATGCGTGCTAAATCTTTTGATGGTACTGTATTCTTGTTATTAGATATTATGCGTAACTAAAGGTAATCAAGGGTAGAATAAGCCATTCACTGGCAAACAAGGATATCAGCATAGAAAGAAATAATTTGAACTTAATAATTGATCGAAAGAGGTGATTAGTAGACACTGTCTCTGACTGATACACTTCATTTGCACAGATCCTAATGTAGACTAGAAATGTGAATGAGCGGTCTAGTTCAGTTCAGTTCAGTTCGGTTCAGCATAAAAATTGAGACTTAATGAACGTCATAACATAATCAAGCAAGCATAATAACACATTAGGTAGGTATAGGGTGTAATGAACTGGTTTAATGCCAAATGTCGGTGTCTCGTAAAAAGTCGTTTTGTAGTAGGCCTTTGTGCACAAAGAGTGCTTTATATATTAATATTGGATTACAAAGCATCAGTTAAGTTTTGTAATCCAATATTAAAACTAGGTATCACAGAACATAGAACCCGCTCAAAACAGCAATATTTCTAAAAAACCACACAAGTAAACAACGCCGACCAGACACAAAAATAGCGAAACAAATGACGACCCAAACATCATACAATCTTGGTCTCTTGCAGGGAAAGTGTGGGGGTTGCATCTGCTGAATATGTATGAGGGGCGGCGGCGGCGGCGGCGGAGGGGGCGGGGGGCAACAACCGCGGGGGGAGGGGGGGAGGCCGTGTAAATGGAAATTTCAAATAAAAATACCTCAAATATTAACATGAGCAGGATTCGTGTTTTTCCGCGTTTTTTGCGAACAGTGGCCGGGACATGTGTGATAACAGCGTGAGCCAATAAAAATGACTTTTTAGGGTTCTGTTGGGCCGTTCCGGGAGGATTTAGAGCGTCCGTTTGTGCTGGATTTAGGGTTGGCTGGGTAACAACTTTTGTAGACAAAAATTCTTGACGGAAACATATCTGCCCTGTTACTAATGTACTATGTTCATAATGGAGCTCAAGTCAATGTTATTTTAACCGAATTATAACGTTCAAGAATACAAATACAAATACAAAATTGTTTATTTTATAATAAGAATGACGGTTTAACAGACCTGGGATCTCCTTTTAAGTATTATAATACCTGTATCAACAGATTCCTACCTTCCACAATGACATAAGTGTTTTCAAATAAACAGTTTCACACATTTACAATCTACTTGAATATTATCAGTTTGATGGTTACCTAACAAAGTTTAAATAAGAGTGACAAATTGTTTTACAGATTGTAAGGTTTAAGTCATTTTAAGTATCATAGTTTTAAGGTAATTAATTAATTCTTAAGAAGCGTAAGAAATGGTGTGAGTATCACAGCCAAGAAGTTACTTAAGATGTTGTTAGGCTTTTCTCTGCCCGTTTTGCCTCTGGATATCAATAATACACCAGAAATCAAGTAGATAAGCAAGACAGGTCTCTAAAATCACCACCCTACGAAACTCTAACATAAGGTCTCACTGTTACACCTGACCGTATCGTTGCTATCTGGCTGTACCTATACGGATACTGATGATTGCTAACAGGAGGGGTGTACGGAACCCTGATTGTTTGGCCGGCCGCTTCTGAATCATCCTGTAGCTTGTAACTTTGTGGTTTATATGGACCACTTAATGTTTTTTGGGTTGTCATATTCTTGATTAGAATTTTGTATAAGGGTAAAATAAACAAAACACAGAACATGCTTAGTTCACGCGTTTTCCCATTCGTGGCGGCAGAGGCGCAGTAGCTCCCTCCTTTAGCCTAGCCTAGCTTAGGAAGTACAGCCTCAGTACAGTGGATTTTTCATAGATTTTGCACGCTATTACCATAGCATAAGGTTGAAATTCGCGATGCATTTTTCAGGGTCTGCTATAGCGAGAGGGAGGTAAATTGACTATTTTTCTTTTCAAAATCATTAACGTGTATTACCTACTGGACATATGCGTCTGCGCACGCGCGAACATTCCCGCCCTTCGCCAGCCTAGCTCCGAAAATGTTACATCCTGTATAGGGTGAATGGGCTCCTCACTGGTCACTTTGGGATATATGTCACCATAAGATAGTCAAAACCGTTAGTTGATGAACTAACGCGTTAGTTGATCAACTATCGACAAATAGTAAACCAGACCGACAGGGTTTGGAATTTACGTTTCCTTTGTTCTTACATGTCAACGTGTTTGCCCTGGTATTTCGTTTGCAATTCAAGTTAAAACCAGTTAACTATTTAACGGTTTTAACCGTTAGTTTATCAACTAACGCGACATAAAGTAAGCAGTAAGCTACAGTTTACTATCTGTCGATAGTTGACCATCTAAAGAGATAAAAAACGTTAGTTTATCAACTAACGATATTGACAATCTCATGGTGACATATATAATATTCCCTTGGTGGAAGGTGGGGAACTGCCCCTATATTGGCGATTTGTTATTTAAACACAAACTTTGATTAAATCAATGTATGAATTGAAGCGAATATGATAATATCAACTATAAAAAAATCATGAATGAAAGACATAATGAGAAAAAAACATCTAATAAAATAGTGATTAATTAAGCGAAACAAAATAACGCGAACATTGAAGAGCGCTGCATAAAAAATCGCGTTTTTTTTTTTTATATATATATTAGGAATGAAAACATGCTTTGTGAAATAAACATATAAACAAATCAGCCCAGCACCCCTCCATCAACCCGCCCTAAGCCAGTGTGGTGCATGGCTCAATTTTATTCGAATCCGGGTAAAGGCGTCTGCCCCTCAGTGGGCACATTAGTGGACAAAATTGTATGTAAAAATTTTTGGTAGGCATCTCAAACAAATATGTATGTATTTTGCATTAAACGGCTTTGATTTAAGAGCAGGTTATTAGATATGTTTTAAGGTTGTTAACCACCAGGGGGCGCCACAGCACCCAGATTAGTTGACGCATGAGCGCTTCTCAGAAAATATTAAGTCATTTTTGATGCAGTTTTCGCATTACATAGATGTTGAATTATATGTATAATATGTTTATTTTTGTTACTTTTTAATACCCGGAGTAAGTTTTTCAAAATATTTAATTTTTCACACTTTATTTGTGACCAACATAGTTAAAAAATGAAACCAAGAAGTATTTCTTCGAATGTACAAGCACAAATATGTTTTAAAACATTTTCAGTAGAATTAGCGATAGCATCTAACACGCTACGCTCGCATTGCGTTGGAGTTACATTCTCTGACTAATGAATGACATAGTAGAGTATTTCGACAAGTAAATTAAAGCTTATTAGTCCTTTATATTACAAGGTATATATTTCATTCACGATTATTAATTACATTCCGTGTGCATTACAATTATGTTGTTTGACATAATTTGTTGGGTAACTTTATTAGTTAACGTTACTTACTTATGTTTTTTTTTTAATAAACGGAACAGACCAATTTTCTAATAAATGTAACATTAGTTAATAGATGAACTTTCAGATAATTCTCGGCACTACGACTATAGGTATATCTACAGGTGACTTTTGAGTTGACAACTCTGAGATTTTTTACCATTTTCATAAATGAATATTAACAACTTGCACGATACTTACCATCGTAAATAAATAATGTTTACTTGTATCACTTTTTCTAGGCTTTTCCTAAATCATCATTTCATCATTACTTTATTTACCTCTTTGAATATTTGCTGGCTGGATAAGAATTTTTTGGCGTAAACATTCGAAAAATTCAAGATTTTGTTAACTGACGTCAAGATTATCAACATTGTTATTGATGAATGTCATATTGCATGTGACACAGTAGAATTCCCATGAGTGATAGGTAATGAATGGTAAGTAAGAATTAACATTTAAAAAAATGAACATAGTACTCCAGATGGCATGTAGCACAATGCTCGGAAGCTACCTTCTCGACCACACACCCAACGTTGAGATCTTGATGGGACCCATGGCTAGGAGGGACGACGGCAGATGGACCAGGGCGGTGACGGAATGGTGGCCAAGGGACGCGAGTAGACCGAGAGGCTGACCACCCGCCCGATGGTTGATTGACATCTCCAAAACTGCCTGGCAATAGTGGATCAGGTTGGCCCAGGACCGCAATAAAAGGTGTAAAAAAGAGGAGTCCTTATTCAACAGTGGGTGCAGGAGGCTGGATACAATTATAGAGCGCATCAATTTCCAATAGTATTTTTCCATTATAAAATGTGATCAGAGTTCAGGACATAAAAGTCACCATGTATAACATAGTGCAGTTGCTAAGAAATTAATCTCCATTCTGCTTGTCACGAACAATATCATCAAAAAAGCTTTCGCCAAAGAATAGATGTAAGGGCTCTTACACAAGTATCAATATCTCGCAGACTCACTTCAGATTCGCTGCGGTCGTAAAATACAGCTGGCTAGTAAAAAACTGGTCTGGTATCATAGCCCATTACATCAAGCTACTAGTTACAAATCTACAAGTCTAAATTGGCAGTATAAAAGTGTAGGTATGTATTTTTCAAATGTTGCCACTTTGGGTCATGGCTCCACAACGGCGGAGCTGTCAGTAAGCGGCCGACTGGTTTGCTTCAATATTAATACCTTTAATCGCTTAATAGCAGGTGGCGTGTCGATTTTGCCGATCAGCCAGCAAATCCCACGATGACCTGTTTGCAGTAGTGGTAGACTGAGGTCAGCGAAACAGTGTCCTATAAAATTGTAATTTGTTGCTTTATGAAATGGGCCAGTGGTGTTTAGTGCTACTCTGGTTCGGTAGTCGGAACTGACAGCATTCGATCGAGGACGGTAAAACTTGATGGATTCTCGCTACTGTAGAGTCAGTCGGAGATATCGATTATGGTTTATGATGATTCGTTGATTGTACAGACGTTCTAACCATGCTGAAGCATCATGGGGGAACCTTCATAATATCTCTGGCGCTGCGGCGATGGGCATGCCACCGCATGTCAAGGGAAAATGGAGGATTGAATAACTAACTGGCCAAACGTGGAGCCAACAGTGCATTTGCCCCTCATATGGGAAAGGCATGACTTCGCGTTTTTAACCCCGCAAATTTGAAGCTACTGTCTATCTGTCTGTGTGTCTGTCCGTGGTACCCTAGAGGTCAAACGGGTAGACGGAATTTAATGCGGTTCTCTGTAAATCGTAGTAGCTTTCCTTGCGTTCATTTTTAGCTATGTTTTGTTAGAATCAATTCAGTGGTGAAAGTTAAGCTTAAGTCAGCCAAATTTTGGACTTCAGCTTGTTTTAATTTTATTTATAGTTATGTTGTTGTCATTCTATCATAAGGTATTCAGATTCTATCTGCAGCCTTCCCTATCAGGGATGCAAGGGCCAAAGGCTGCAGATAAAATCTGCAGACACAACATTTGCAGGCATGACACGAGTCCTCTAACTCTGGTGACATGTATTTCCTTTTCGAGCTGTCCTTGACGTGACAACAAAGACTTGATGGATGATCTGACGAACTGGCTTAGGTGCTGAATGACATATTAAGTATGAAAAAAATGTATCGGAATGCAACATTGATGGTTTTTAAATGTATTCTCATGACGACCAGACACCTAAAAGTTAAAGCTTCTTTTAGTTTTTTTTTTTAAATATGATAAGTACATATGGCATATGCCCCTCTGGAAAAATAGATTTTCATTGCGCACCTCCTACAGGCAGCCAATAACAATGTACTTCTGATAGTACATAATGTTTTAGTAAATATATTAATAGGATTTTGCTAATAGTTTTTAAGAAAAAAAAAACACGACTAATAGAATGATGTAATACATATTTAGATATTTAGTCTTTAAAAAAATAGCAAAAATTTACATATCTTCTAATTTTTTTATCATTATTTTTTATATTTTTGTTAACACATATTTGGGAAGGCCGCTGGAGACCTGGACCTAGTTATAAGGCATATAACGGCAAAATAGCATCACCCAGGGGTTAAGTCTTGGTTTAATTAATAAAACAGAACAATAAATAATTTTTTAATGACATATCAATATTACAACACAACCTTATCATAAAAAATGCAATAAAGACGTAACAAAATTCTTCATTCCTCAACATTTTGGTGGAAAATGATGAGGAATCGTCGTGCTTCACTGTCAGTTTTTTTACCGCGTGCTTATCCTTGGAATCTACCAACTGTACTTGTAGACAATACAGGGGACGGGGGTGGAGGATCTAATAGTTGATCATCAGTATCATGAAAATCCAAACTATCTGACTGGTGCGTGTTGAGTAGACTACTATGTACTGAAGGTAAACATTTTGGACGGTCATCAGAATAATAACCTAAGTTAATTCCGATTATTTAAAAAGATTTCTTCGTCATTCAAACCAATAATTAAATAAAAACGCCCATGATTTCGGCTACTTCCTCCACTTATAACATTGGAAGTACAATCGAATTTTTGATCATCGTACAGAAAACTTTTCAAGGTTAGGAGTGACTATTTGTTTTTCATTCAAAAGGATGAATGATGATTATCTTATGTCTGCAGGAGCGTGACGTGACCGACATTGAATTACCCCGGACTCCATTTTTTTTAATAAAAAGTTATACTGTTTGTCACTACTTCCCCACAAATTAGTAGATTGCGTAATGATCTTATTAAAGTGTAACCATAACTCACTTTCCTGGGGATTTTTTTTTAAATCCTGCGTAATCGTCATACATAAAACGCAATAAATAAACTGTAAACATGTTGGCCCGCAGGTTTGCACGCTGTACAAGGGAGGTAAAGATTACGCTATTCAGGGCGTACTGCCAATCTTTCTACACCTGCAGCCTGTGGGTCAGCTACACGCAAAAGGCTTTCAATGCCCTGCGCGTTCGGTACAATAATGTCGTCCAGTACAGTGGTCCAATGTAGAAAAGAGGCAAAAATGTTAAGTATATGTAAATATCTTCAGTAAATAAAGAACTTTGACTTTGACTTTGACTTAGAATGCCTTTAGTGTAGTGTATCTGGTATGTTTGCTGAGGCACGCGTGGACGGCTTCCATGCCATCATTAGAAAGAGGACGGCCACCCTGCCGAGCAGAGTTCGTGGCAGCTCCAACACCATCCTAGCAGTCATCGCGGGGCGGCTCGGCAGCCCAATACTAAAGCACTGGATGAGTGTAATCACTGGTACACTAACAGTATGTGGAAAGTCAAACCGTGCCATAGCTAGCTTACCTTGACATCTTATATTGTTGTATTTTGATTCCTATTGTTTTATTTTGATTTGACTTTTTTGAATGTAATTTATTTAGATTTAATTTAATTTTAATTTAATTCATGTATCTATGTTATCTGAAAATAAAATTTATTATTATTATTGTTACAAAAAAATCCAAATACTACCAGTAGGACGTAGGTCGTCAGGAGGGTATATGATAAAGTCATATTTTTGTAGCCATTATATGTCCCACTGCTGGACAAAGATCTCCCTATTTTGCAACCAAAGCCACGTCCGTTCAGGCAGAAATTTAGGTTTTAGGTTTTAGGTTTTAGAATTTTATTTCTCAAAAGAACAATAATGTAGTTCACTTATAGAGAAACATTAATCTATACATTAAAATAATGTTTGTAAATATATATAACACACTAAACTTATGCGAGCTATTATTATATTATAATTTCTTTATTTTTTTACGTGACTATGACTTTTAAACAAAATCGACTATACTAGAAAAAATATGCTTTTTTAAAAGTGATTTAAATCCAGGAAGTGATTCTGCATTTGTGATGTTTTGCGGTAGTTTGTTAAACATATGCTCTCCCTCAAACAATATACTAGTTTTGTCGTAGTTTGTTCTCGGTGCTATTAATTGTATCTTATTGCCACCTCTAAGGTTGTGCGTGATATTTTTCTTTGTGAAGATTACTTCAGAGTGACTTAAGTTATTTAAAATTTTATAAACCAGGATACATGTTTTGTATGTATAGAGTTGTTTTATATGCATTAATTTAGTTTCTTTATACACTTTCACTGTTGACGTTAAAAAATCCATTCCAAATAGTACTGTTATCGATTTATTTTGTGCTATTTGTAATTGCTTTAAATGTGTACTGGCTGCACTTCCCCAGACTTCTATAAGATATTCAAGCTGCGGTTGGATTAATGAGTTGTAGATATTGTACTTAACTTTTTTATGTAGACATCCAGTAATTCGTCGTAACATACCAGTGAGCGATGATATTTTGGAAATCATACGTTCAATTTGTAACTGCCAAGTCAACAGTGGATCCAGGGTAAGACCCAGATATTTTTCGTGGCTGGATATATATATAGACTCCCCGTTAAGGAGAAGTGGATCGTGGTTCGGAATTGGTTTATTCTTTGCTGCAAATATCATGTAGCTTGTTTTGTTAGCATTTATTGTTAGTAAATTATATTGAAACCAATCGAAAAGCTTATCAAGATCCTGCTGTGCTTGTTGTATTAAGTCGTGAATAGATGATCCAAAGTAAAATAGACAGGTATCGTCTGCATATAGGGAAATATGACGTTTAGATTAATTTTGCAGATATTGTTAACATAAACGGAGAATAAGAGTGGACCGAGTATAGAACCTTGAGGAACGCTGCATTCAATATGCTGTGAAAGACTTTCAAAATCACCAATCTTGACCCTTTGAAGACGATTTTCTAGATATGACTTAAAAATATGCAGTGCCGATTTAATCCTGTATTTTTGAGTTTATCCAATAGTATATTGTGACTAATTGTATCAAATGCTTTCTTTAAATCGATGAATACTCCTAGAGCTATGTTTTTCTTATCAATATTAATTTTTATGTGTGTGATTAAATCTACGGTCGCTGAAACAGTGTTGGATTTTGGTCTGAAGCCATATTGTCGTTCAAAAAGGATGTGATACTATGAAAGTAACTAAAATATACTAGCCTAGATAATATTTAATGTGTAATCCCCGCCTCGGGTAGTTCTTTTAAAATAATTAAATTGTAGATATACAGACAGATGCAGCTATTCTAAGTATGTTAGAATAATGCAATTCAGTCTGTGGGAACGGAATTCGCGGTTGCGTGCTGTTTCTCAGCCCGAATCGGGTCTGTGGCTGCAAACATTACCTTCTACACAGCTATAGGCAAACAATAAGGTTTCAGTAGGGGTAAATCGACTACGATGCAGGTATTACCCTTATATCTCATATTTATTCTACATGGGAGGCCGCACAGGATGCTATCGGAGTTTTTTGTGATCTGTCGAAAGCATTCGATTGTGTTGATCATAATACGCAATTCATGAAATTAAATAATTTTGGAGTTAGAAATAAAGCGTTGTATCTACTAAGATCATACTTAAGCAATAGTATAAGATCATACTTAGCTATATCTAGGCTAGTATATTTTAGTTACTTTCATAGTATCATATCCTATGGTATCTTGTTGTGGGGGAAAGCAGCGGATATTCAAACTATTTCAATTTTACAGAAAAGAGCTATTCGAGCAATTTATAATTTAAAACGAACAGACTCCTTAAGAGAGCTTTTTAAAGAAATTGACATACTATTCAATTTAGTAATGTAGCTAGTCAATTTATTTTCTAAAATGTAATTTATGTACGCAAGAACCATAAAACATTTTCCAAACTTAGCGATAGCTGTAATGTGGTAGTTTCTACGCCCTCCTTCTCCCACAGTGGTCCAATGTAGAAAAGAGGCAAAAAATGACGTTTGCTAAGTATACGTAAATATCTACAGTAATAAAGCACTTTGACTTTGCGGCTACCGCTGGTGCTGCGGCCGAATCTGTCGCTAGACAGAAGTGTCTTAAATATGCCGCTCTCACGACAACCTACATTTTTGTTTCGCTGGCGGTCGAGACGCCTGGTGTATGGGGGGGGGGGGGGGCGAAGGGTAAACTGTTTATAACGGAGTAGGGATGCCGCCTCAGGGAAAAAGGTTTCGACTACCGCTCGGCATTTCTTATGCAGAGGATATCACTGGCTGTGCAGCGTGGTCATGCTGCCAGCGTTATTGGGACCTTTGGCACGGAAACGTCACGGGACGGTTTATTCGGTTAATTTTAAGTTTTCACGTAATATTATAAATATAATATCATTATTAAAGCTTGTAACAAACCTCTCATGTCCTCATTGCAGGATGCGAGAGGTCGTGAGTTCGGTCCCCGGCTGCGGGGGTATAGAAAACGAAAATAAACCCCAGGCCTTGGATGTGTATATGTCGCAGTTGGTTGGTTAAACCAGACACTTAACTAACTCTCTAGACCGTTAATTAAATGCCGACGTTTAACCAAGTCACTAGCATTTTGATTTAAATAAAGCATTGTTGAAAACGTTTAACAATCTGTCTTACTAAAAGCCAGCGTGTTGGAAAACAAGATGGCGTCACGACAACAGCTGATTTGCACCGTTTTTGACAGGGCAAAACATTGCGGTATCTTAGATGAAGGGTAAAGGGGGTGAACGAAGCGAAGCCCCCTTTATCCTTCGTGTTAGGTTGAACATGTAAGAACAACAAAAATACTCAAAACATAAACTTCTGTTTCTGGCTCCCACGACACAGGGTATCCTAGCGTGAGGCCAGACGCAATGTATGTGCCTGTATGAAAATGTTTATGTTTATTGTGGCCTGGAGGAAACTAGCCAGCACTCCTAGGGAGAATGCGTAATGTATTTAAACATAAGACGGCGTACACTAGGGATGGAGAGCATTAAAGTAGATTACTTGGATACTTAAAGTTAAGCATCATTCTTGTATGTATTAGAATAACAAAAATATTTCGGGAGGGACATCTGTTGAACCAACAGTAACCAGCGCCCAAACACTGGGAATTGGTTGAAATAGTCACCAAAGATGACCGATCCCAAAGTGCGTCTCACTTACTATTCAGTATCATCATCATCAAAATATCGTGAGGAAACCGTCATTAACCCATAGCTGCGGCGATGGGCTAGCGCTCTGTTACGCAAAATCGAGTAATGACAACTGTAGTCGGTAGAGAAACTGGCTGGGGTATTAGTTTTAGCGTCAAAACTAAAGCAATAAAAAGTGAGTACACAGAATCACAGCCCTTGTTGCTAGTTATCGCTGTTACGTTATGAGAAAAAAAACTTATTTCGTTATAAAAACAATCATTTCGATTGTCGTTTTGTCTAAAGCAACCAAATTACGTCCCTTTTGATCGACGCACAGACTCCCTGACACTTTCTAGTTAGCGATTCACAATGTGGGGACACTAACCGCAAATCAACAGAGTTCATTTGGTCGCCCCGTGGTTTTAAAACCATTTCTTTATGGGCTAGTCTTTAGGGCTGCATTTTGGGTGAAGGGGAAATGGGATTATAAGCCGTAATGAGACGGGGAGAGTTGTTGTGGTGAACCAAAAATTGTAGGTTGTTTTCAGTGAGAGGCGTCGGCTCGTATGATAGGATTTGTCTATGGAACTGTGGGCTAAGCCACCCCACTTGGTAACTCAATAAAACATCATAATGCAGTCCTTTGAAGCATCATCTTTGTCGAGGTGACGAAATACTAATTATAGATAAAAAGATAAGTTTGAAAGCTTTTGGGGTTGGCAGATTGAGTTGTTTGGGCGAGCTTTGTGGGTGATTCTCGATCGAGCTTTGATATTGTAATATTTGAAAGTTTAGTGAAAGGTCAATCATAACTTACATTAAATATTGTATAACCAGAGCCTCGTCTTTTAGGTGATGATAAGTTAAAGATAATTAATATTAACATTTTTTCACTTGTCCAACCCTGAAGTGTGATTTATTATAATTGACAGTTTTAAAAGTCGAACTGAACCTTGTTTTGGAACAGGATAAAGTGTAACTTAACAATAGTGTTTATTGTGTACTGCCTACCCTTTTATGATACCAATTCCTGTAATTCCTTGGTTTGCTGGAAGAAATCTCTTTGTAAAGATAAGCTAGCCTTTGTACATGCATTTTCTTTTAATGTAACTTTTTAAATAATTATGTGCAATAAAGAATTATAAATTATGAAAGATAAATAGAGAAGATCTTTGAACAGAAAATTAACCGTTATCATGGGATTATAGAACATATTTTCTTAAAAGGAATCAGAAACTGATTATTTTTTCACAGCTTTTTAATTCTTAACACAACTCATAATCAGCTCATATACCCACCCATGCTATCCGCAAAACTACCACTAGGTCTTTTATTATTTCTATCTCGTAGTAAAAGAGTCTAAAAGCAGGAGTGGGCACTTTGCTGGCACTTACATCGATGGTTGACGTGTATGTTAGGGCTGCCCCTTGGGGCATTCGAACAAATTGCAAAATTAAAACTCCCCAGATAGAATCTTCGCGCCAACCCTATTCATATGCATGCTTTGTACAAAGGTGTCATATGTTGGTTTTTCGGATGAATTTAGTTATCACAGAACTCTCCGGGGATCCATTCGTTTGACTTGTTTTGGATAGGTGGAAAATTCAGGGAATATTTCCTTTTGGAACCAAAACTAAGCTTTGTAACCTTTCAGGTACCTATAGTGTTCAGATTATTGGGGAAATAGTAAAGAAAAAATATAAATATGCCTTTGCTGTATTATACAAAATGTTTGGTGGATCAATGAAAAGCCTTGAAACGACGATAGCAAATAACATTTAGGCCAAATTTATGTTAGACGAAGGCACATTGTGTTTACTTTCAGTATATTTTCTTAAACAGATGTTCGCAAGAGCGAGGAAACGCATCGTTCGTTATGGAGCCAACCACAGAGCATGATATGTGTGGAGCCAACTGTATCCAACACCTCGGATCTGAAACTGTGCTGAGATATTGTAATCCACCGGGGCCCCGCGGTGGGGCCCCGCGAGGCTGATCGTGCACCACGCCGGTGCAGCGTTGAGGCAGGGGAATGGAAAAGTTGCCTGTTTGGTGTAAAATGGGTAGCACTAACAGTTAATCGTGGAAATATGAAAAATCTAGGTTTTGACTTTTCATAAAGTCAAGATGAGACTTACTATCAGATCAGAACTATAGTTTTTGGCAGGTTTGTTTGGTAATACATCATCTTCTTCATAAGTGCCTCTTCACTACTGGAGGTTGGTAGTAATCATCTAATATTCTTTTCGCACCACCTGCTCGAAACTGACACTTTGTATATCATGCAAACCTTACCTAAAGTAAGTCATTACAGCTCTAGGCTTATGGAGTGACAAAAAGTCGTACTGAATTTTATTATGTTACAACCTAGATCACTCCAGGGACCAAAAGATTTTCGCTTCCCGTAGTTTTTTTTTACTATGGCCTTAAAATCTAATTTCATGAAATACGCACGACACTCACAGCCCCGCTCCCCGGGGGCGGAATAAATAAACCAAAACCTGCAATTGTTTCAAGACGCTGCAACTGGACCAATGTATCAAACAGACATTTTCACATTAATTAACTTTAATAAAATGCTGTGTGTAAATACTTTTAGTAGCGTTGCTTTTTATATTTTCTCGCTTGAGGTGCGAAAAGTAGAGTTAGTTACGAGGTAGAGGGCATGCTTGAATCCATCACTGCACTCAGGAATCTTCGCTTTGCTCGGGAATTAACTCATAACACCCTCGCTTCGCTTGGGAGTTAAATTTGGAGCTTTCCGTTACGTTCAGGATTTAATATTGCGCACGTGACATAAATCAGTGCTTTATCCCCTTGGTGCATAATCTACTATTTTGTTTTTTCCAGATAAAAGTACTTCTAGTTCTAATACATCTTTCAGTATCATTTCTTTTGAGACATGACATACAATGGTGGCATGGATATCCACCAAAAAGAACGATGGGATTTCATGGATCCAAGCTGCCAAGGATAACGATTTTTATAGACACGGGAGACACTGTGTGTGGGTAGCATAGAGTTAGTACGAGTAACCGAGTCAAGGACTTTCTAGCCTTTATTTGTACAGTTCCTACTATCTATGGTTCTGCCCTTTCCCTTCATCGCGGGGTCCCCAGGGCCATAGGGCTCTTTTTACGCCGCGTAAGGGTTTCGGTACGTGTTGCAGTCTTTTATTATTTAAACTTACCGTTTGGTATGTACATTTTTTGATTTGCTGCAGTTGGTGATAGGAAGGAACGATACCAGAAATCTATGCCAACAGTTTGTTTATGTTAAAGCTTCTTCTTTATTGGTAAGTTGTTCAAAAGGTTGACAAATGTTATTGTTAACTATCTTTCTGATAACCGAAAACCGCTGAAATAAGACTAACTAGAATACCTACGTATAAGATTTATCATGAATTTTTAAATTGTTTCCAGTCACACCAACTTCTTTAAATATTAAGACAACGCGTTCAAGGTACTAAACTAAACCAATTATCCCAAACAACACCCCGGCGACCACGCCATCAGCCTTCCATAAAAGATTATTAAACAACAATCAAAGAACTCAAAATATTCAAATTCTCCCCCACGAGCTTTCAAAGAGGAAACTCAATTCATAACTGCATACATTGACAAGACGCAATTAACACCAGGCCTCTCCCGATTGGACGTAAAAGGTAGGGTTTATCAGGCCCGGTGGAAATTGGAACCCTGCATAGGTCGTCGGTAAATACTAGCAAGAGGTCCGTATCAAAGTACATAGCTACTAACTAATCTTTGGGGGAGTTGCAAATGCAAAATGTCGTTTAAAGTGTTGCCTTATTGTAATGTTTTCAAAACAGACTTTTCTCACGTTACGCTTACTCATGTTAAAAAACTATTTTGTGAAGAAAATGGTCAAACTGAGGGTCAAACCTCCAGCAGATTTTCTTCCGGCAAATCAGTAGATTTGGAGTTTTTGGCCAAATATTCACATATATGACAGATGACATCCTACAATAATGATGATGCTAATATTGATGTCCGGCCGATTTTGGTCACAGCCCCTGATCTCTTTATGGTGGTCGCTCGTGGGCTCTTATATAACTTATATGTTTAAACATACATATCCTAATCTTCTTAGTGAAACTCCTCAACAATAACTATATCACAGTCCTCACCACTATACAATTAGAAAATGGTGGGTACATAAAGTACAATTACACGGAAGTCTAATCTCCGCAAATTGTCGTCAGTCCTGGGTATCAGACGGGTAAACAAGGGGGTGGGGAGGGGGGAACGAATGATTCGTTGGAAGTCACTGAACCATTCATCCGTGAACAGGGTCGGCTATGTACCTGTTAAGACTCTAACCAACGTACCCTTACACTCATCAATGGGATACTACTCCCTTACTGGGTGGTATTACGGGTGAATATTCACTGGGGGATGTGAAAGGGTATGATTGTAGAGTGGGTATGTGTTTTGCTTTGGTAAACATTTGCATACATATCGAAGTTGAAGTGTTTGGGGGCAAATATCATCGCGCTGACGTTGGCGTGGCGGTGGCGTTTTTCAATTGTTTTCGCATCGTGATTCGGGGCGGGTAATGAATGGTTGTTCTCTGATAGCAAGATGCCTATCTGCCCTTGTTGAGGTTTTCTTGCTTAGTGTCTCTGATCTTCCTATGACAAGTTAGTATTTTTCAGGACCTGTATCTTATTTTCAATATGCCTAGTTGTTGCCTCTAATTAACTTAGAGGGCACACGGCATGGATTTGCTGACGGTGAAAAACCCTCCGCGTGCGTCCCTAGTGTAAACTTCACTTGGCCATCTCCCCCCTTCAGACAGTTCCCTCTACCATTCCATCTCCCTTCTGAAATCGGATCCGTGAAGTCTCTAGGTAATTAACTAGCGATTTCATTTCTTGATGCATTTTTAAAAGCGTTCGACGGCTTTTTAATGGTTATTTTATGGTGACGGATCGTTTATTAAGTTTTTATGCTTACACTCGCCATGACAGATGGGATGGAGCCCGACACCAGATTTGAGGGTTTGCTGAACTGATATTTCTGTATTTTTGTCATAAACTACCATTTTCTGTATTTTTGTCATAAAGTACTACGAATTATATTCACGAAAGGTTTCTGAAATTTTTAAAATATCTTCAAAAATTATTTTTGCTTGAACTCCTTTTTTCCCACACTCCTTTGCGATTAACTCCTTATTATAACTATAACTAGATACTTTGGTACATAAATAAATGTTAAAGAGCTGTCAGATTTTGAGAAGTCAGCGTTACTTAATTAAAGTTGTCTGTATTGAAGTAAGTAAGGGTGTAGGTCAAATAATTCAATTATTGTGTGATGACAGCGAGCTATTAATTCAATTATTAATTCGGTGATCGTAAATTTTGCTATTCTACCCCTTTTGTACTACATAAAGTAATAATTTAGGCAATCCACCACCAGCACTAAATCACCCAGTGATACCAACGGTCCAAAACCACATGTATGCAGTACAATATTGCACACATTATAGCGAACATATCAGAAAATCAAATATATAGCCCCACGAGACTCTAGGAAAATTAAAACAGATGATCTACCGTAACGGGCGCGCCATTATTAAAATGATAAGGAAAATATTCCCGCAAAAGAAAACCCCTTTTGGGTCTCGCGATAACCGTACCCCCGAGACCACGCGATTCGACTGCTGCTGATTAAGTAAACTAAGATAACATTGGATCGTCAAAAGTCAACAGGGGCTGTGCAATGTTGAGTTGATTCGGCGATCTCAAGGGTTGGCTGTTATCTGAGATAGTTACTCTTTGAGATGATTGGATTGGCTCTCGCTATGAGTGCCTCGCTGTTTGGCGACTACATTTGTGTTGGGAACGAGTTCATCAAGGACGTTTCAATTTTGTCGATCTCAAAGGATGGAATCGATAGATACTCTCAATTCTTAGCTTCGCTTCTCGTTTGTTTTTGTTGGGTAACAGTGAAAATAGGCCATTACCCAGCAGAAGGAAGATATGGGCTAGTAATAATAGTAATATTAAATGGTGAAAATCTATTGAGTGTTGTTGATCATTGATAGATTCACGGTTTTTAGATGTCTGTTTGATGTAAATCGGAAGAAAAGTGCGACTTATTGAATATTTCAGGCGATTTTGAATATAGGATAGAGTCACCTTAACCCTGTACCTGGTTATGAGGCATCGTGATTGTGAACCTTTTGCCATTTAAATAAAATTTAAAACTTAAAAAGTGACACCACAGTCTATTTAAACGAAGAATTTTAATTAGGGCCAAGTATTGAACTTGCGATTGCCGATCTTTGCAGTTTATCGGCTGAATTCTGGCGGAAATAGAGATATTTAGGAAAACATAAAATTTTGCCCTTTTGGACCATGTCTCTGAGGTTAAATTTAGTTACAGCAGTAAATTTCATTAGTAAAATTCATTAGACGACCTATCCATGCGTATAAAATGTATTTTCCTGCGTAAAAAGTTACGAGACTTATTTTTTACGTGACCAAACCGAAATGTCGTGTTCCTCTGACGAATTACAGAAAATTCTGAATAGCTTACCATTTCACAATTTCTCAAAGATGAATTTTGGAATAGGATGTCTTATTGTATGTATGTGTATTTGTCATATGGCCGCTTGTACAAACCTATTGGTAGAAGTTGCAATAAAAATGTCATTAGTTCTCGTTGATGTTGAAATATTCCGCTCAGTGGCTTCCAAGTCAACCTAAAACCTGCTTTCACTAGCAGACAATATTTTCTTGAGCCGTTCCGTTTCCTATTTCCTCCCAAAAAAAATATATCTCCAATTTCATAACAGTGTAGTGTCACGTACCGCGTGGCGTTCAGCGGCAGGGTGCAGGGGTACAGACCGGGGGGCACCTGCCTGCTTAGTATTCCAGCCGAGTCCGGCCCTGTATTGATTGCCGCCCGTGCGGGCTACGGAACGAAAAGGGCCCTTTTTGAAAACAATCCTACGACGCTGTAATGATTTCTGTTATGGAATTGCTCTGGACAGATGTTCTGGTTTTTTGATATTTTTCTGCGCGCGATTGGTTCGGGGATGTGGAAAGTAGCGAAAAATCTCTTCGGGTATAAATTGCTCTCTCCAGTATATGTATATTTTTCGGTACTGGACATGGGTCCAGTACCGAAAAATATAGAGCAAATTATAGTCAGTTTTTAATACGGAGTTAAAGCTGCTTTAGATTTTCGCAGAAGGGTATAAAATTACTGAAATGTTTTAGTTGATTCTGAGATCAATTATTACGAAGGTACTTAGATATGATTGAATGGCGCTACGATTTACCTAATTCAGAAGCTCTATTTTTTAACCACTCGCGTCGTGGCGAGCGCTCGCCAAGCGTAACGATTGGTTAATATTACTCGACGTAACTAAGGTCCACTAATCGTGTCGGTTGTAGAACGCTCGCTTCCGGGGCGAGTGGTTCAAAAAAAGAGCTCCTGGAGCTCTATTTTTGAATCACTCGCGTCGTGGCGAGCGCTCGCAAAGCGCAACGATTGGCTCATATCACTCGACGTAACTAAGCTCCACCCATCGTGTCGCTTGGAGAGCGCTCGCTTCCGAGGCGAGTGATTCAAAAATAGAGCGCCATATCTCATGTTATTCAGTGTGTCACATTTTTTGGATGAAAGAAATGAAAATCTTCTAGATTATATATAAATAAGTAGATTATAATAGGTAATATAGGAGCTTCCTATCTAAAAGTCTCATATACCACCGAAGCAATTACAAATTCATATCTTGCTCCAGCTAAAGTAAACTGACTAGCTTGGCAATAAGATATAAGATAATTCGATTGGCCTATTTGACCCGAACTGTCGTTTGAGGGTTGTCTTCGCAATTGTGAGCATAATTTTGGGCTGGAAACGACTTGGTGCCCGCTTTACTGCGTGGGCATCAATTAAGGACAGGGTTGAATTTGTAACTCGTTCAAGATCTATAATTATTACACTTAAATGTGGTCCTTCAGAATAGTGTGATAGCACCGTACTTTACTAAAGGGTTCCTATGAACGCTTGTCCCGCCCGACATCATGCGAACTTATAAGTCATGTGGTCCTTGTGTTAGGTAAACATATTCATACAGGATGAATGCTTATGCTAACGTGTGTTGAATAACTTGCTATTAGGTAAACTGCCACTACCATCCCGTATGGAAAAGGGGGATTTTCAATATTGTTGCTGATGCTGGGACAATCGCAAGTATTTGGCCGCTCAGCACAATCGGACACTGATCCCCAAAAAATCGATACTATAACATTACCGCGACAAAGAACGTGAGATTACCCGACCATATCCCCAATCTCATCTAAATACCCGGTCTAATCCAACACGAACAATGGTGACAAAAATAATAAATAATACGCGGTAACGCCTTCCGTCAGTCTGTCCGTTTGTCCGTGTTCCAATATTTTCGTATGTTGGGGGCGATTGTAGGGGCGCGGGATAAAACAAGACCAGCCATCGATATGGTGTCAAAAGTAGGGTGCTTGTAGCAGTTGTTGGTATAACAACGATTCATGGGTACAGTGGCTAGTTGGCAACTCACACTCACTGGGAAATCAATAATAATAATATTTAGTACACTATGTAGTGTTTGTTTTGTGTAATTTGTTGTTTGTTTTTTGTGGAATTAAATTCAGGTTATTGCAGAACCCTCTGTTAGTGTGCCAAAAAGTTACGACGAAAAGTTTTACACTGTACAGTTCATAAAATCTTAGAAGTGATATAACAATCCGAAAGAATCTAAATTGAAAAAAATATGTCAAAATCTATTCACAAATATTTGAAGAGTGTATCGATTCATTTGATTATATCCACCAAGCACCATGTTATATTTTTCATACTGTAGTTTATACTTAACTAGTATTAATGCATATTTTTTAACTTATTAAAAGTCGTGTCTTTAGAAACATGCCAATGTTTTGCAGCATCAACATCGAAAAATTTTAATTTGCTCTTCTTGTTCCACTAAAATCTAAAAGACAGTACTGGTTTTAAATTGAAACCCGATAAGATCTCATTGACTCTCAGCTATGACAAGATATATTGAAATTAAATTAAAATAATTCTTGCTAAAAATAGGTGTCCAAAGTCAAAATACCACATGTGTCATACAAAACACTAATAAAATAAGCATCCTCCAACAAACAGCCGTCCCTGGCGCACGCCTAATCTCGGGACAAAGCGATGGCGGAACATTTTGGCACTATAATAATGAAGCACACGTGGCTTCGAACCCGGGAGCTCGGCGTCGAGGAACAATGCACACGTGCCGATCACTATCGAGGGAATGAGATGGCGAAACAAAACGATACTCTTTTTGTAATAGTAAAGTAGTATGGGAGTGATGGAGAAATATGGCGAGAGATTAGCTGATGGTGAGAGATAGTGCGTGAGTTGTGACTCTGATTTTGATTTGAAGTTCTTTGGGAGTAACGGATATATAAAAAGTTTTGTGCCTTTGATGCCTGGGCGAAATTCGATTCATAATTCATTATTATTTATTGCACAAAGATAAATAAAAAGTTACATTTGTGGAAAACATACGTACAAATACGAGCTTATCTCTAAAAAGAGATTTCTTGCAGCAAAAAAAGACATGATAGGAAAATTTACCATGAAAGAGTAGGCAGTGCACAATATCTAATAACTTATATATAATAAATAATAAATGAAATATCTACAAATTATGGAAAATAAAATACCTATATACCAAACTACTAAATAAGTACCAATATATACATAAACCTGTACATATAGTGATATTATATATACTACAACCATAAAATAATAAGAATATAATAAGAATAATTTGTATTGTTCAAAATAACAGGGTTAACATATTTGAGGTCCCTGCCTCCCAAAGTAGGAAAAACCTGTATCATGGGAGACAGTTACTTCCCAGTGGGTACATATTTTATTTTGTACAATAGTAGGTACTTAACTATTTTTAGATTTATGCAGGTAATCAAAAAAGGTAAATCTACAGAAAAATAATAATAATAATAATAATAATCTACAGTATAAAAACAAATTAGGGTACACAATTGGCAGGTATTAGGGTACACAATTGGCAGGTATTAGGGTACACAGTCGGTGGGTATAATACTAACACTAAAACTTAATTGTAATTATTATAAAGAGAGTGTGTAGTGTGATGTGAATGAAGAGTATAAATGTAGAGTGTAGTGTGTGTGTGTGTTAATTTTGTGTGTGTTGTGCATGTGGAGTTGGTGAAGGAAAGGAGGGGGATAATGAGTTGAGGTATGGAATCCAGGTAATTTTGTTATTTTGGTTTCCTAATTTGGAATGTCAAGAAGCTTCTCCGTGTCTCCATAGGAGAGCCTCAGCAGCCATTTTTAGGGTTCCGTACCCGAAGGGTTCCAAACGGGACCCTTTTACTAAGACTTCGCTGTCCGTCCGTCCATCCGTCCGTCTGTCACCAGGCTGTATCTCAAGAACCTAGCTAGCTAGAGAGTTGAAATTTTCACAGATTATGTATTTCTGTTGCCGCTATAACAACAAATACTAAAAAACAGGATAAAAGAAATATTTAAGGGGGCTCCCATACAACAATTCTTTCAATACTACATACAAACTTATGGATGCACCTGGTTAATACCAATAACTTTGTAAACAATATTTTGCTGTGTAAAATCCAAACTATTCACTCCACACCATCGCTTCCATTGAACGGTGGTACGGAACCCTTCGTGCGCGATTTAGACTCGCACTTGACCGGTTTTTTTATTAATGTTTTGCAGACGGTTTTGGGTAGATGATAAAGCTCGACGTCTCTGCTGATTTTGTTGTAGAGACGAGGGCCGGTGACATAAAGCTGCCTTTGAGCTTGAGCGGTTTTACAGCGTTCTATCTCAAACACTCTGTCTTTTCCCTGCTTTAGGAGTAGCAAAGGATCGTATGGGCGACTTGTGTGTGTTCTCAGAATAGCCTATTGGATGAAAAGTTGCCTTACCGGAAGCATTTTGCACTCAGTATGAAGTAATTCAGTGGGGTATCTGAAAGGCTTTCTTAGAAGTACTTCAAGGACAGCTCTTTGAGCCCTTTCCAATTTTATAATTAGTGTTTTTGGTGCGCCACCCCAAGCCGCTATGCAATAAGATATAATTGACTGGGCCAAAGCATTATACACTGTATACAAAACATTTTCGTCTGCTGACGGTCTAAGCATTTTGAAGATATAAATGAGCTTTCTGGTGCGACTTGTTAAATTAATTATATGTGGCTTCCATGAGAGAGTGTCATCTATAATTACCCCTAAGTATTTTACTTTATCTACTCTATTGAGCGTCGGGCAAGAACAGTTTGAGTGACTAAATTTGCTAAAGTTGCAATTGTTGCGTGCTCTAACATTACAAGAACCTTGAGGTGGTTTCCCCGAGGAGGTCAGTGAAAAGGTGAGATACATGGTTTTGTCAACATTTAGAGTAAGAAGGTTAGCGACGAGCCATTTCATGACTACCCCGAGAGATACCTCTGCGTTTATCCTGGCTTTATCCCAGGTTTGACCCTCAACTAGGAGAGCAGTATCATCGGCGTAAGTGACAAAGAGAGAGGAAGTGCTCTTTTACATGGTTTTGAAAGAGAAAAGAGTGGGACTGTCTCTAACATTGCAAGGAAGCGCGTTCCGCGGTCGGACCGTCTGCAACCTGAAGGCGTGCTCATATGCCGAGGTGTTGTGCCTTGGTCTGGCTAAGAGTGAGACCGTGTGAGATCTCCAATGCTGATCTCCTGAAAAGAGATACTCACAGCGCTGTCGAAGGTAGCTGGGGTAGCGCGGATTTTTCAATCTCTTAAAAGATATGAAAGAATATGAGTGTCTCGGCGACGACGAATCGGAAGCCACCCCGATTTACTTACAGCTGACCTTTAATAACATCAATATTTTATATAACAGCGAAAAGTGTCGTTACAAACGATAGCGGTCGCTACAATTAATTACTATAAAATTAACGTTTATATAAATAATAATAGTACGATTTCTACATTCCAGATTCTCAGAGGAGAGGACTCAAAGTTCACGCTTTGCCACGAAAAGACCCGTAACTTTCAAACAAAAGCAAGCGAAAGGAAACGACAGCGGATGTGAAGAACTTATTGTCATGTTTTATTTCACTCTTAAACAATAACGCATCCTACTCAAAGGACCAGACAATGAGTTGACGAAACGCGACGCAGCAAAAAGAAGAATGAGTCTGGACTGGAGACACTGCATCTAAACATAAATGTTCATGACTTGCAGAGCCGTGCAATAAAATAATAATTATACACATGCAACTTATTAGCCCAACATACTACAATACTATGGCATCAAATATATCTACCAATAATCTCTAAAACGCAATCAAAGATCAACGAGATAAAGCCGCAACTACGAAAATCAGCTGAAGCACAACAGACGTTTCAAAACTAAGAGTAGAGGAGTACCAGCGAAATAACAAAAGGTTTAACAATAGAAATGCGTCGTATCATTTGTTAAACGTCCCTTTTGACGACGACCAACTATTATGTGAATGATGCAAGGGAGAACACAGGGTACTAATAAAAAGTAGTATTTTGAGCTTCGGCTGTTAAAATTATGAGTTTTGAACTGTTCATAGAGAACAACGCTATATATTATACCAAACTGACTTAGGTAAAGCGTTTTGTAAATCGAAGGAAATATAGTGAAAGAATGAGTGTAAAGACTTTGGTAAAGGTTTTGTTTTTGTTTTCTAGAGGTATTTACGCGACAAATAATATGGATATGAAAGGAGCTCGTAAAACAATTCGCGAAATTGCCAAAATAATTTATTTAAGTAGGGCAGAAGTGTCGCACGCCAACCCCATTCATAGGGATTTTTTTACGTCATAACTCCGACGGACAGACTCAAGGGAAACAAAAATGATTTAGAAATTTAGACTCTCTGCGTTGGTAGTATAATTGACTATTGAAGTAATGTTTTCTTGCAGTTACTAGCGTAGTAATAAAGCTGATTTTCATTTTGACTAACGACACCTTAATTTGTTGTATTTAGTCAGAGCTGGCATGGTTCTATTGTGAGAGTGCAATGTAGTGAAAAGTTTTAATTTTGGTTCATGGCTCGTGTGTAATGCGCCCTTTCTCCGTTCACGTCACCCTCTAGCACCGCATGGGTAGGTAAGTGTTTCATATCTGAACTTCCAACGATATGCAAGGAATCGGTTAGTTCATAAAGTTTTATTTATTCCTTTACTGATCTGCATAATTTAACATTATCATATCGTAATAACAACAATACTTTAGACAGTATTTAGACACATTGATCTAGCCTCAAACTAGGATTCCCTGTATATTGGGTACTAGACAACATTACACATACTTATATAAATAAATAGTATACTTAGATAGATAAACAACCATGACAAGGGCACATACATTCGTTCTCATCAAAAATATACCTATTTGCCCCCACCGGGACTGGAACCCGGGACCCTTGGCTTCGCGGGCAGGGTTACTGCTGACTCGGCCCTTCGGGTCGTCATTTCAATTAAATCGATTAGGATGTGTAAAGTGTAAAGACATGTTTGAATTATGATACATTAGTTTCTTGGCTGACATAAATATACCGTCACGCGACTTTTCAATGTTGGGGCAGATCATCAGTAGTTCCGTTAGCCAGTTAGCCACCTTAGCCACCAGCCAGCTCTTGGCTATGTATAGCAAATATCCAATGTTTCATTTCACACTATCCATGCTTGCAATCTTACTGGAATTTAAGTAAAACCCTATTAACCAAAGGCTAGTATTTAATCGCACAGCAAAATACCGATTTCTACAGCAATGCAGGATCTTAGTAAAAGTACTTTTTATGTTTTAAGTATTTTTGTTTTTCTTACATTTTCAACCTAATACGAAGTGCAGTTTAATATTTCCCTTAACCAAACACAAATACAAAATGTATCTTATGGAGTTACAAACAAACGAGTTGCTAGATTTAACCTGTCACGTGGAGAGTCCAAGAAAGGATAATAATATAACACTACATTTTTAACAAAGTAAGGTGAGTGATACCAATAGTTACATATAGATATATATTACAAATAAGAGTGGTATTATCCCCCTATATTCCATCCCTATAAAGAATACCGTCGCGCGTCCCGTCACTATGCAAAATCTAATAAGAAAATATTTCTCAACTAATTAAACCTGGTTCCAGACTACCCGTCCAGGCATCAGCGAGCCAATAAAGAATCTAACACCCTCATAAGCCAGGGCTGTACTGAGCCCCGCTGATCGGTGCCAGGGTCCGTCGCCGCAGCGGGGTGGCCTTTGTGCTGTTTTATTGGACTCCGCGGGTGCCCTGGAGATCCTTGTTCCCGTTGCATCTCAAAACACTATTCACAACAGAGTCTGTTGTTTACATTTTTTTTGTGGTTTATGAGAGGAAGCTCTCATTAACTACAAAACTAGTACTCACGATACATATTTTTCGCCCGTTTCTCACACGTCGAATATATCTATAAATGTATATTACGAAATATAAGAATATATTTATAGCATAAAATTCCATTCTGTCCAACCTTTCTCGCTATTTGTAAAAGTATTTACCCACCTACCTACCTGCTTCTTTTACTGTCTTAATTGTTTTCTTTTACTCACCGTACGACCATTTTGGTGCCTTCATTTTATTTCAATGAAAGTCACCTAATGGGAATAAGCTTACGAGACGTCATAAGTGCCATAGCCGATTACTGGCGCATTTACCCTAATGCCAGTTGGTGACGAAATGATATGCCATATTTGTTAATGCGACTCCGCTCTGGGGTTATTTGTACTTTTATACTTACT
Source organism: Argyresthia goedartella (assembly GCA_949825045.1). Taxonomy (NCBI): domain Eukaryota; kingdom Metazoa; phylum Arthropoda; class Insecta; order Lepidoptera; family Argyresthiidae; genus Argyresthia; species Argyresthia goedartella. Next base: position 13,129,094 of record OX463815.1, read on the forward strand.
AATAATGTATATTATTTATTGCTATGACCACATGTTAGTGCACTAGGGCCTGATTCTCCTAGCACAATAACAGCCCAGTGACAATGACGCGACGGCGCACGGTCAATTTAATAAATCCATTATTTGGCGTTTGGAGAATAATTTCAAAATGGACGATATTACTAATCATATAAATTAGTCATAAACCAATGAGAAAGGGATTTCAAAATTGACAGATAAAAGGTAGCTCAAGTTGATGGTCGCCGTCGCGTCATTATCAATGAGCGGTCATTGTCTAATGGAATTGGGCCCCTGATTGTTGATAATTAAACTGTGAGACTGGAAAGAATGATCTAAACAGGTATCTTATTACAAATTTTAGTGGTGATCTTTTTAATCATGAATCTGGGTGCCTTTGCCTGCAATTTTTAAACGAGGAACGTCAACGACGATCGTTCACTTTAAAAATAAATGTCCAAGTGCGAGTCGGTTTCGCGCACGAGGGGTTCCAGACCACGAAAGTGGGTTTCCCTTAATTGTACCCTCCCTATTTAATCCATATATGTATTTATCATTATATTTCCTGTAATATTTAAGTAAAGACCGAGACCATCGTATTAGGATAAGTATTTTCGGAGATATGAAGGAATGCCCTTTTTTACCTATTTTCTTATTTTTTTTAAATTATACATTCTAGAATAATTAAAAGAAAACAAAAATGTGTTAAATGACAGGAGTGTATGAAGTTAATTTAACTCAACACAGTCCTTGCTGCTAATAATTTTGTAATTATTTACTCATGCTTATACATTATAATAATTAATATTGTAATATGTATGTAACTTAAGAACGACCAATTTTTAAAAAAGATCTAAAAATCAATCCAATTTCTACGCCCTTCTTTGCATTGGACCCTGCTCCCACAGTGGTCCAATGCAAAAAAGGCCAAAAAAGGAAATTTACTAAGTATATGTAAATATACTTAGTAATAAAGAAACTTGAATACTTTGAATACTTGATAACTTGAAAAACGCTTTAAAAATATATCTGATGTGCCTCCACATTGTGCTCCCCTATTCAGACCATAGGGTACAACCATGCAGTAACTGGACACTTATGTGATCCTGGCCAGCTTGCATAAAAAGTGTAGCCTAAATGTATGGACAATAGGAAAAAAACATACGAATAAAGTAAAACTTCTTCTGTCGTAATTAATGACGTTAAATTAAATAAAACAATGTTTTGAATGTTTTTTTATAATTTGAAAGTAAAACATCAAATTTTAGCAGTAACTGGCTATATTTAATTAGTAATTGGCAATCAGATCTAGTTTTTGGCCACATGAGATTATAAGTAATTTTAAACACTAAAGAGATCGAGGAAACATAAAAATATTATTAGTTTTTTTTTGCCTTTTGTACCTTAAACATAAAATCAATCTTTTATAAATATGCTCTGCAAGAGATCAGTGTGACTAAAAAATTAAAAGATAGGTTTACCTGCTTTACGACTGTGACAATTAGAACCTTAAAATTGTTGTGTTTTTGAATCTTGAAGAATAGAAGAAAACAACTCATCTTCATCTTTATCGTCATCGTCATTACTACCAGAAAAGTCTGAATTACTTAATTAAGTAATTACTTTCTCTGTAGCAAAGGTGACACAAAAATGCATCATCATCACCTTCGGGAATATGCATCGTGTGAGACATGATGACATCGACTACAATCAATAATCCTTCTTGTGATTGGGCTTACACAAACATCACAGCATACAGGTTCATTAGGTTTCGACATTTCCTAAGCAAGATTTCTTAACGCCTATGCCAGTTTTTGATTTGGGGTTACTAATATTACGAGTATTTTTCTGTGTGATAAAAAAACTTATTGACTTCATAAAAAAGTCAATTTTCTGTTATTATATCGATAATTAGCTGATTGATCAGTAACTGGCATAGGTGGCCAGAAACTGAAATCATATCATATTTTACTTTAGTAACTAGCCACGCCTTGAATTGGAGAATCTAGCGGAGGTAATCAGAAATAAATAAATAAATAATATCTTGGACACTATCTACACACATTGATCTAGCACCAAACTAGGATTCCCTGTATCTTGGGTACTAGACAACGATACACATACTTATATAGATAAATACTATACTTAGATAGATAAACAACCATGACTAGGGTACAAACATCCGTTCTCATCAAACAAATATTTGCCCCCACCGGGACTCGAACCCGGGACCCTTGGCTTCGTAGGCAGGGTCACTGCCGACTCGGCCATTCGGGTCGTTAAATAAGCATAAAATTATTGTTTCTCACTATACATCTATCGTAATTCACTAAAGAAAACTTTGTAGATTAACAACAATATTCAAGTTGAAAACAGACTTGCCGTTAACAATTTCACAAGAAATCGCTTGTCGTGTCTGGTTCAAAACACCAACTGCTAAAAAAAAGCCGCGAATTTTGACACTAGTGTCCATAGTGAAAAAAAAATGCACTAAAAGTCAAGTTGATTAACAACAAGATACTCTACAATGCCAATGGATGGCGCACCTCCACTTAAACTTTTATTCATATGCGATGAGTTGCCATGTGGCCAGTTACTGCAAAAAACTAGTTGCTGCCTGCTTTACCCTACATTGTTTACTGTTTTTTCTGTAATATTTAGGAAAAGACCTATATAAAATATTTTTTTTTGGAATCTTAGGATCAGTAGTTTCAGAAATTGGAAGGGTCTTTTTGCCTGTTTTCTTAAATACTTGAATAAGCATTTCAGAATGTATGAGGAAAATATATTTGAGAACCGCGCAGCAAGCCCATTCCTTTCACATTTATTTTTATTTTGTTCTTTGCCCTCTAATTTAACCATATATTCTTTAATATTTTTCCTGTAATATAAAAGTGAATACCTATATTACGACCTTATTTATTTTTTAACTAATCATTTCCAATTATTTTGAAAACGATTTTTTAAATTTATTGATTTGTCCCCCAAAAGTTCAAAATTAATTTGTTGACGTAACACGGTAATGTCACAACAATACACACGGGTACCAAATCTCAAATTAATCTATTTTAGAATTCGGTCCATTAATAATAACTTTTACACACCTAGGACAGAGACACGAGTAATCACATAATGTTTCCGTTTTTAGGGCTCCGCAGAGAAATAAGGAACCCTTATAGTTTCGTCAAGTCTGTCTGTACGGCCGTTTGTCCGTCCGTCCGTATGTCAAAGCAACTTTATGCATACTTAGTATGTAGATGTATTCTGTAAACAGCTTTACGATTGTTATACAAAAATTTAAAAATTGAAATATTTAAAGGGCTTCCCCATACATATAACTGACACCAAAATCATTTTTTTTCATCAAACCTATATGTGTGGGCTGTCTATAGATAGGTCTTTAAAATGACGTTGAGGTTTCTGAAACTATTTTTCCTCAAAGTAAATCGTTAGAGACAGACCCTTCCAAAGTGGAAAAATGTGTGCCCCCCTCTAACTTTTAAAGTGTGAGGGTGAAAAATGTACAAAAAATATATGCTGTGTTTTTGGTTTGAACAAAATAAAATTAGTAGTTTTTAAGATATAAAACATTTATTAAAAACCGCAAAGATAACTTTGTCATTCATACAAACACTATGAAAAACAAAGTTACAACACAAACATCCAGTCACATAATTACTGACTACAACGGAACCCTTTATGAGCAAATCCGATTCGAACTTGGCCACTTTTTCCTTTCTAAAAATAAAAAATGCTATACATGAAGTGTACTAAAATTCACACAAAGCTATATATAACCCACCCATATGCGCCGATACCCTTCCCTTACATAGCTGAAGCACTTCCATCAAATTGATGCTCGCTCAAATGTCACTAAATCTAGCCTCAGGCCACTGAGACGGTCCTTCAAAAACAATTGCCCATTCAAAAATGACAAGTAGTTTTTTTATTACACTTATGTTATTTGTTAAATTGAAAATTAAAATCCCTTTTTTAAGTGTGAGAAGAACGTAAATATGTTCTTTAAAAGACGAAATTTTACAAAATCACGGCCAATTTGCTGGCTAAATAGCTATAGCAAATACCAACATAGGTAACTCATTAGTAAGTTGTAATAAAGGCCAAAATATAATTTTATCTTTAGTATTTACCCATGGACGATAAATGTAAAGGTATGAAAATTACTAACTTCTCAACATTATCTAATCTAGGTACCAAGATTCGCTAACAGAGTTAGATGACGTCACCATTCTGGCGCGGTGCCAAAACGTAACAAGTACGCACTCCGCGAGCTGTACCGCTATTTCGCACGTCTCAACACAGAGCAGAGTGGCGCAGTGGAAGCGTGCTGGGCCCATAACCCAGAGGTCCGTGGATCGAAACCACGCTCTGCTAGATACTTTTTGTTTCAGGTACATTTTTGTTGCTTTGAACACTTTTTATTATTTATTTATATATTATGGAATTAAATAGATGACTAAGATTATTTATAGTACAGATAAAGTACAAGACTTTTCGAAATATGATTATTTCGAAATATATTATAGTATAAATAACGATTTAAATATCTTAAACCATTACCTACATAAAAAATATGCCTATTACAATACATTCAGTCAATACATTATCTCTGGCCCCATACAGTTTCGCGAGGTCGTGCGAATAACATGGATGTAGGATAGGAAAGGAACGAATAAATTTTTGAGTGAAAAGAAACTTGCAATTGTAACGTACTCAGCTATGAAAATTACAGAAATAACAGCATAAATATAGACTCATAAAAAATACAGTGTATTCCACATTATTATTAAATTTATATCATCCCGAATTCCATCACCTCACTTTACGGTCAGTGTCCGGTCTTTATGCTTATGGCGAGATGGTGGCCCGAAACGATTTTTTTAATTTAAATTACTTCAAATTCAAGAGGCTCAGAAAAGCTTTGATACAATTATCAACATAATAATCGTTCACTTTTTAATTATTTTACATAGACTTTTTAAAGATATTTGCAAACTAGTTTCTTATTCGTAAAATCCTGCCCGAATTGAAGCAGTAAAATACAGCAATTGTCCAATTTTATATCAGCTCTGTAGGACCAAAAAGCGGAAAACAACACAGCCCGCAGCACGTTTGTTTTATCATGGGATATTGATAATTTGCTGCACGTGCTATTAGACCGCTTTGCTAACGCAATGTTTTTTTTAAAAGTCGGCCCGCAGGCCTGGGTTGTGTTGTGTTATGCCTCTTGTTTTGTTTTTAAAAGGAAAATAGTGTCAGCTAATGCTGCGGTTATTTTAGACGTTGGTGAATTAACAAAACAGGGATGTAATAGAGGACGAATCATTGTACAAGGCTTCTATACTGATCTTTATCACTGATATTGATGTAGCCCAATCGTCTTTCAAATATTTCGCATCTAATATTCAGTGCATTCAAATTCAGAACTGGAAACGAAAAATGCTGTGTTCATTATTATCATTATTAGTATCATTATTAAAAAAAATACCGTGAATGCATTCTCTTTTAATACCACATACGACCATATGAATGCACCTGGTTACGTAGATGGAGTATGAAAGAAGCCGCACCAATAACTTTGTAAACTATATTCTGCGATTAGAAATCTAACTATATAGCCTATGACACGCCCACAACTGAGACGAAGCTAACGACATCTGATTTATTAAAATCCGTCAAGCCGTTTGCTAACTAAACGGTCATACATAAATACGCTCGAAAAACATAACCCTCCTTCTTGTGCAGTCGGGTACCAACTGCTCATTTGGCACCCGTGTGGTAAAACACTTGAATATAATAAGAACTTAAATCCAGAGTGTAACAAAGCATTTTACATCTCAAACTAAACTCACTGTGTAACCAAAAAAAGCAGCAAGAACACTAACCGATCAAGCTTCTTAACGAATTCCCCATAGCCATACAAACTGCTACGTTTCGCTTCTACTCATATTAAATTACGCCATTAAATTACGTTTTACGCAGAGATGGCGCTAGGAGTAACTATTTTAATTTAAACGTAATTTAATGGCGTTAGGTGCTAAACTTACAATGTAAAATTTTAAATATTATTAAATTGATTGGTTTTCAGTAAATATTTTTGATCTATTAAATTTAAATAAAAGTGTGAAAGAAAATTCGGTTCTTGTTCACTTGGAATTTATGGTATTCGCAATAGTGCTGCACCAAGCGACATAGGCCTCGAACTAAAGATGCTTTCGTGCATCTCTGGGGCCCAATTCTTACTGGAAATTGCATCGCGACCGCTCCGAAGGGAGCAAAACGCCGCAGTTGAGGTCAGTCTCGAAACAAAAAAGGTGCCACCGACAAGCCAAACACGGCAATCCGCGCCCCTCGGAGCGTCGCGATGCGATCGCGATGCAATCTCCAGTACTTACAGAATTAAGCCCCTGATTGCGCCGGTGACATATTTTGTCATAAGACCACTTATGACAAAATTGTCATCATATTCAGTATTATTATAATATTATAGTATCTGCGCCGGTAGGTAAGGTTCCCTATCACCTCCCGCCATCCCCAGTGCCCAGTCCGCCATCTCAGCAACCCCGCAACCGCCTCAGGCGCCGATTACCATAACAAGCCCCCTATTAGGGTCCCTCAGGCACCACCTAACGATCTTTTGTTACACTACAACTACAATTTGACGTACCAACGCTTCGTTTGTCAATTCCTATCGATTATACACGCCGCGCTACGCTGCCGCCGGCTACATTCTATATTGGGGGGTTCCGTAGGTGCTATTTTTCGTCGCTAACTAGATAACAAGTGGTTTGAAATTCGAATTTGCATAATAATGCGAGTGATGAGCGGGGGGTGGTGTAATGAAGTTGTCGGCTGGTGACGTCACGTCTAGGTACGGGAGCTGTCGATTCACATTTAACGTCGGTGTGGGCACGGATGGAAATACAGTTCGCGCGTTCGACATACACACACGTTGTGTGGTGCTGTCGCAAGATGGCATACCTATCATCAAATAACATACAATACATATCATTTTACCAGTTATTCACTACTCCATGTTGCGTGATATGGTGCTGGTGGTGCTAGCGTGCTAGCCCATAGCCGTAGCTACGGAGATTGAAGGTTTCCTCACGATGTTTTCCATCACCGTTAGAATTCCATCCGTACTTAGGATACATTTCTTATATGACCTAAAAAGCGAATATTTATTATCTGACCTATAAAGCAAATACTGTTTTAAGTTAATAAGCTGGATTCTAACTTTTGAGAGACACCAACGTACAGTTTTTAGAAAGAAGTAATCAAAGACTGATTTCAGTGGGTCATTATCAAACATAGTGATACATGGTTTTTCACCGAGCTGTGACCTCTCTTGGTCGCCTGGGTTAGAGAGGAAGAGGTGACAGCTCCTTCAGAGCTCCAGAATCTTGGCGGGAATTGTACTTTTGAATCTGACTTTTACTCCCTACCCTATATCCTCTTACTAGCCGCCTTCTACAAGCCATTCTGTTACCTTCGGTCGTATCATCTTTCCTTGTCAAACTAAACTAGTGCTCTGTGTGCTGCAGAACTCGAGAGTGACACTTTCTTTTAATAACACATACAAACTTATGAATGCACCTGATTAGGTACATGGAGTATGAAACTAGCCGCACCAATAACTTTGTAAACTACATACACACAAAAACCGGGTAATAGAGCACTTCCTCTCTCTTTCATGATAGTAGTTGTAGTATGTATATTTTTACTGTATGTTTACATGTATACAGGTTTATGTATATATTTATATTTATAATAGTTTGTATATATGTATTTTATTTTACGGATGTTTATACCCTAGTCATGGTTGTTTATCTATCTATGTATAATATTTATCTATATAAGTATGTGTATCGTTGTCTAGTACAGATGATACAGGGAATCCTAGTTTGGGGCTAGATCAATGTGTGTAAATAGTGTCCAAGGTATATTTTTTTTTTTGTTTTTTTTTTTTTCATATATTATAGATAATTAGTTTATAGATTTATTATTTATTATAGATAAGTTATTAGATATTGTGCACTACCCTTTCATGGTATATTTTCTTATAATTGCTTGGTTTGCTTGAAGAAATCTCTTTTAAGAGATAAGCTCGCCTTTGTACATATATTTTCCACGATTGTAACTTTTTATTTATCTTATAATATGCGCGATAAATAAGTATGATTTATGAATATTTTTTTAATAAATAAATAAATATTACAGGACAATCTTACACAAATCGAACTAGACCCATAGTAAGCTCAATAAGGCTTGTGTTATGGGCACTAGACGACGGTATATTTAATAGAGTTAAATACTAATGTAATATGAATACATAATAATACATAATGTAAATACATAGAAAACATCCAAGACTAAGAAACAAATATTCATCCTCATCACGCAAATATTTGCATTTGCTGGGATTCAAACCCAAGACCGTCAGCTTCGTTGGCAGGGTCACTACCCGCTAGGCTTAACCGGTTGTTTATGCTAAACATTTTACGGTCTTAAACCTAACCTATTGACTTTTAACTAAAATCCTATAACCAGTTACTCTCACGGTCTCTACAAATACAACGACACAACATTTGTTTAAATCTATCAAGCTGTTTGGACTGTAGCAGTTTTTTGCAAATTTTATAAAACGCACATGACCGCCATTTTGAAAAAAAAATACAAAACTGAATCATCAAAAAAATCTATTTAATTGTCGAACCTGCTCACAAAAATTCACGACAATCAGTTGAGAAATGCGGCCTCTAGAGAAGAACACCCGGACACACATCCGGACATACGAAAGCATTTCTGCCCAATCCTGAAACGGTGACGCATCGCGCGCTCGGCCAGTAACATAATCAAAAAAATACCTCATATCTTAATTAAATTATCCAAAACGGCATAATTTAAACAAAATTCCATCCAACCGCAGTTCAATGGTTCCCGAACTTTTAATCCAGATGTCTATCTCGGTAATCAGCAATAAACCGGGGGTAGTTATAACGGAAATTAATATAGATGTGCCAACATTACTCATAACTTCGGATCATTAGGAGAAGTCAGCGGCTTCAACCCTTCACCGGCGAGACTACAGAGGGGGTGCTGGTATTAAATACACTTCTGTTTATACGATTCAGTCTGCCCTGAAAAGGGTTTGTGAAAATGGGAGTATAATGAAGTATTTATTTTGATGGATGTCCTTTTAGAGTAGCAAGGAAAAGGCTGAAAACCCTTACAAAACAAAACAAATAGAGCGTCACGCCTTTGCCCGTACGAGGTGGCAGTGGCACAGTTGCACCCACGATGGGGGGCTAGCCCATCGCCGCTCTAATGGATATATAAAAGATTCAGCACCATTGCTGCGCGTACCATGCGCTGTATGGGTATCTAATGTTATCTTAATTAATGTTGAATTGACTACAAAAACTTAGATTTCAGTTGAACTTATTAGTAAAAAAACAGTATTGCAAAAATTGTTTAGAGATAGTCATGGCTCAGAAAAGGCTCAGACAATGCTTAATATCTGTTTATTATGATGATAAAAATTATATTTCTATTACAAGCATATATATAACGGCATAGACTTATAGGTACCAAACTAGAGCGTACTCGGAGGCAGTACGTCACGTATCCACCGCATGCCATTCCTGAACCCCTGATGAGGTCATCCAAGAGTTATGTCTGTCAACACATACCGTCACTCATATTAAATTCCAAGTGCCCCTGATCCGACAAGAGTTGGAAAATCAGGTTTAAAAAGTTTTATCTACACACGTACCATAAACCCTCTTTACTGCGTTCAAAAACCGCACGTTAGGATCAGCATTATGTTAAACTACTTGGTAAAAACTCGTTTCGTATCTGGAAAACTACACATTATGGTCATTATGTGCAGTTTTTCTACATATAATGACATTCACATTTCGAACGCCGACGCCCACCCGCGTGCCGTCCATAGTTTGTTTGTGAAGTTGGTACTGACATTCAAATTTCGAACGCCGACGCCCGCCTGCGAGAAGTTGGTACTACAGAACAAGTTATACAATTGCAGAGCCACAATGCCGGTCAAACATGCGGTTCCTGAACACAGCAAAGGGAGCTTATGATATGTTTGTAGATAAACTAGTGTATGTAACTGTACATAATTAGGCATTAAAACTCTCGAGTGATATTATTATGAAACTCGCCTTCGGCTCGTTTCATAAACCCACTCTCAAGTTTTAATGCCCTCCATTATGCAGCAGTCACATAAACTACTATTATAGTTTCGTTCTACTTAGTTCGCTTACGAACTGAACTTCGTTGTGAACTGAACTTTGAGGGCATCTACGTACCTACTTACTAATCGTTTCCAAACCAAAGAAATAAATTACATCACGCACGACGCTATTTTCCAATCGCGCTGGCAAAAACACACATTAGCGCCCACGCCTATCAAGTAATTCTCTACATAGTTATGCGTGACTTGAAGTGAGGTATAGAAATATTTCACATATATTTTCAGTCAGAGAATTAATGAGTTACAGTGTTAAAAACATTGTCGCTGAAATTCCCAGTGGAAAGTTATCCGATTTTCCGAATGTACGCACTACCGTATAGCACGCACGCCATCGCCATTTTGAATTCGTCGACGGCGGCCGTGACGTCATAATGTATTCCGAGTCCCGAGCGCCAATCGATAGCTGGATAATCAAAACAAACATTGATATTCTCTTGACATAAAACCGAGTAAAAATATGAAACTCTTAACATAAAAGAAAGTATTATTTCATTGTTTACTTACGAAGATTTTATTATTCTGTTCGACTCCGCACGCGATCTGCTATGCCTCTCTCTTATCTTCTATCTCTGTCACATTTTGACAGAACGAAATGCCACGTGACACGTCACTTTTATAATCGTCACAGCTTAGCATTTACCATTTCTTTCCCACTTCCGGATTAATCTGCCTTTAATAAACGCAAGAAAGGGCCAGTTAATGAAACACTGAATTTACCTCGTGAAAAATGTTTGGTTGAGGCGTGAACGTCTCGTGACATGGTTTGTTGAGCACGGTGGGAAAAGCATAAATAGTTTGAAGTTCAGAGGTTGTATATGGATTCTTTATACTTTTTATGAGCGTGAAAACGGCCAGGAGCAGCCTGTTCACTGAAAGACGTCGCCACACTGGCTGAACGCGGTACTCTCGCTCGTTCAACTAAATTTTCAATTCAAATACGGTCTTTATAAGGGTAGTGACGCTGTTAAGCATTTACATATCGACGCAATAAAGCAGGCGGGTGGCTGATTTGAATTCGCGAGGCATTTTGGCAAACGGTGATATGGAAAAGTGATCTTTGTTTTTGTCGATGACCTTTTGTCGTTTTAATGTTTTGCTTCTTAGGGGGCATCCATTAAATATGTGTGATGATGCCGATGTTTCTTACTTTGTACATATGTATATAATAAGAATTGATATATCTTTATGCAATTTGTGCAGCGATTTGGAACTATTTCCGTAATGCTGTGCAAATTAACATTAATATTAAACAAATAAATAAATGTGAAATGTTCAGAGGGGGCGTGGGTTAAGCCAAATATCACGTTGGTCTCGGCAAATATCTCGAAATTTCTTTTCCTCAAATACAGTATTAATTGCTGCGAGAAAATTGGGTTAAATTAATAGAAATACAATTTTCTTGATAAAAATATGACACTATAGTAGTTATGTACCTATCGTATTGTACATATTATCGGACTATGAGCTAGTACCTTATAACTGATCTAAACTAATATAGCAGTTGGGACCCTACATAGTTAAATTAACTGGTAAATGAAGTTCTGCGGCTTACGCTGTTAGTCTAGAGTATTTTAGTTACTTTCATAGTGCCATGTCCTATAGTATCTTGTTTTGGGGGAAAGCAGCGGATATGCAAATTATTTTTATTTTACAGAAAAGAGCTATTCAAGTAATTTAAAATTAAAATTCTCGTGACTTTTTGAGAGCAAGTTCGATATTAAATTGTTTTTTTTTCGATTCTGTTTTTGGAAAAAATTCAAAATGGCGGAGGTGTGGATGTTTTAAAATAAAATAAAACTGCTACAATACACACAGCTTGCCAAATTTTAACAAATATTATTTTAATTTAATTTAACAAATTTGTAGAGAGTGAGAGTAACAAGCTGAATAATTTTAGTGAAAAGTCAAAAGGTTGGGTTTCAGACCGCAAAATGTAGTTTACAAAGTGATTGTTGCGGCTTCTTTCATACTCCAGTACGTAACCAGGTGCATTTATAAGTTTGTATGTGTCATTAAAAGAAAGTGTCACTCGCGAGGTCTACAGCTCGCAGAGCCACTAGTATGTAAAACAAATCCTAAGGTACAAAGATTTGCTGAAGCGGCACATCAAGAAGTTCGACATCATCTGAGTATGACGCCCATCGCGACAAATTAAACGCCTGACCACCTGTGAAAATTATTCTACTATATTAAAGGGTTGCTCACATGCCCGCAGTGTGCGAGGATCTTCACAAGGCAGATTAGCTGCATAAGCCGCATGCCAGCCCACGACCAACGTTTATAGACGACAAGTTGGATCGGTCGCCATGACCGAAATCGGTCTGACCACTTCAATAACTTCGATTGCGTGCGTGTGTATCGTGTGGGCACGACCCAGTCTGGGTGAACGCATTTTATTATTATTATTAGTATTACTGTTATGCACAGAACTATTGTTTTTATTATTTTGCATACTTTTTATTATGTACTGTTTTATAGTAAATAGTAAAAATTATGACTTAAATTAATCAAAGTTTTTTGCATTGCACATTTGCATTCGCATTCGTGGATGTGAAAAATATGGCATTCAAGACATACAAGTATTCACTATGGAAATACTCACATGTACATTGTACATGGATGTAATATACAAAGTGACTGGCGCGACATGATACTACCCGGTCTTTGCACTGCATCGGAGGAGCCAACACCTGCACCCTCCGAGCCGTGGAGCAATTAAAGTTCTTCCACCTCTGGAACATGAGACCGTATCTAGAGGAAGTGACGGTCTTTGTGAAAAATATGTGCTAACCAGGAGGAAGCACCGTCAAAAAACTACCCACGAAGGACAAATATAAGTCGTACAAGATAAGTGTAACCATGGAGCTTTTTGATAGATTTTTCTTGATTACCGTGTGGCCTGAGAATGCCCGTGTCAAGGAGTGTTTCCCTTTCGAGACTACATCAAGGTGTACAGAACTGGCACAAAGAAGCCCGTGTCATCCATGCCCCAATTAGTGTCTGGACATTCACCAGAACGTCCGTGGAGTTAAGACATGACTGAAGTGCTGGCGCCGAAACCTCTTGACGCTGGACCACCACCTCGTTGCTGCTACGGAGACGTTCCCCGACTCGTCGGCTGGAGATGCCAAGATGACGGCGGGAGGCTGGAGTGTGCTGCGCCGAGACCGCGCCACTCCGTGTGGAGGCGTGTTGCTCGCCGCCCGCCCTGGCATCACAATGATCTCATGGTATGTGTGGTATAAATTGATCCCAGCATGAAAAAGAATAAGATGAGAATCACTCAAGCGGCAAAAGATGCTGAATATATGACCTGGTTCCTTAAGACTGAGGAAAATGTGGCCAAGGTTACCGGTACCTAAATAATTATGGGAGACCTTCATATGATCGCGAATCATTATTGTTTTTTTTTCTAAGTGTCAGTGGTATGTAATAGACGAAAGAGTTGAAGAATGATCAGGGCGGCGTGTTTGATGTGGTGTTGCTCCCGGAGAGCGTGCGTGATGTAACTGTGCGCGCTTCCATGTCACGCAGCCTACGATCGAAGGGTGATTTCGAACCTCGGATCACGCAGCAGGGACGGGAACGTACTGGTGAGGAAGCAGCAGCCGCATTTGCAGACTACTTTCTCCGACGTTTTCCTCCCTGATGAGCCAGCGCTCGAACCGGATCTGGTAAACAGTTCTGATGACTCGTGCTCTGCCAACTACGTACAGATTTTACATATCTCCCGAGGGGATATGAAGGAAGGGCTGAAGCGGCTCAGGCCGAGGATCGCAATTGAACCGGACAACGTCCCTCCTTACTTTTTGAAGGCCTATAGTGATCAGCTGGTTTTGGGGCGGATTTTCAATCTAGCTCTCGAGCAAGGTAGGTATCCCACTGGTTGGAAGCTTTCTCGCGTCAGTCCTATCCCCAAGACTAGTGAAACTGCCTCCGTTGATCAATACCGACCTATAGCGATCCTAAATTCATTGGCAAAACTGTTCGAGTCAATCATACACGATAGAATCAGTCCGCAGATTGCGCCGTATCTGAGTGAATCACAACATGGATTCAGGAGTCACCTCTCAGTTAACACCAACTTACTGACGTTAGTCGAGATTGTGTCGGAGTGCATGGAAAGGGATGTCAGGTGGACGTCACCTATATGGACTTTCGTAAGGCATACGACAGAGTCGATAACGATGTCCTAATGAAGAAGATAGGTGCCCTTGGATTTTCCCCACTGCTGTTGGTTTTCTTTACTGACTACCTGAAAACAATAATATGTACCGCCAGCAATATGTGCGATACGACTGTTTTGAGTCCCAGCCCTACCACACACGGTCGGGCGTTAGCCGAGGGTCTATTTTACGTCCGTTGTTATTTATCATTAAAATAAATGACCTGTAATTAGAGTTCCAATACGTCAATTTCCTTCTGTATGCGGATGATCTGAAACTGATACTTCCCGTGAGTTCAGAGGATGATTGTAGTTTGCTGAAGGAAGATCTAGACACGGTTCATAGGTGGAGTGTGAACAACATCTCCTATTTAATGCTGCCAATTGTAATGTAATGTCTTTTAGGTGTTCTTCTATGCTCGACGTGCACTCGGTACTGAGTCTTTGACTCGAGTGTATTCGATTAAGGACCTCCCTAAGATGTTAAGTTAGACCCTAAACTTATATTCCATGAGCATATGATCACTTTGGCCAAGGAATGCTTTAAAATATGGTTTGTAATACGGAATAGTAAGGATTTCCAGAACCTGGGTGTAGTTCAGCTTCTATACACAGCCCTAGTGAGAACCCAACTTGAATCTAGCTGGGTTGCTTGGAATCCGTAGGAAAGCTCTTACATAAGCTCAAGAAGGTACACAAAGCTTTCCTACGATACCTATAGGTACCTGATATATCAGAGGAAATTTGGATACTATCCTTACCTTTATCCATCCGCTTCTATATTGGGTTGCTCGGATACAACTCACTAGACGTCCGACGTAACATCGAGCAGCTTCCGACTGTGTGTCGATTGTTGCGAGGCGATTGTCTCCGCTGGTGAGGGTGCGGGTCAGTCTCAACGCTCTGTTGGCTGCAGCACCACTGACTGATCTGTTTGGTGAGGCAAGGAGGCATAAAGTGCGAGAATGTGGAAGGTTCTGCGCGGGCAATGTATAACAGGGTTGTGTTCTGTAATTAAAGTATAATGAACTGAATTTTTTATTCCAATTGACTGCATTGACATTTTTATTATTGAATAATTATTATAATTCAATAATAATT
Organism: Argyresthia goedartella; assembly: GCA_949825045.1. Classification (NCBI taxonomy): domain Eukaryota; kingdom Metazoa; phylum Arthropoda; class Insecta; order Lepidoptera; family Argyresthiidae; genus Argyresthia; species Argyresthia goedartella. The sequence continues at coordinate 13,144,657 of OX463815.1, forward strand.
AACATGTACGATACTATAATTTGTTATGTTTCAATCTGGTTTAAATGGATGAGTATGTTATTTGTATATTTGTGTGCAACGAATTGAAAATAGTCTGTAATGTTATGTATTAAACTCTATTAATTAACAAATAAATAAATAATAAATAAATCTCTACTGCATGTTCCAGAACACCGTCTAGGTACAAAAGTTTTTCGGGCCATATCCGTTCAAGGTTTTCATTACTAATTTGTTTTTCTACTTAGCTCTACAAATGATCTAAATCCAGGTCGGGAAAGGCCACTCTTGCTGTGTCATCTGGCAGAGTTGTCCCTACTGCATGTTCCAGATCACAATGCAAGTGCAAATGTTTCTGGAACATGCAGTAGTCACTATGCGGATGTGCCGCGGTAAACACTTGATAGAACACTTACCGATTTATTTACTGAAAATCCGTCTTAATTGTGTTTGACCCATTATTCTCTTAGAATATTGATCCTACAATAAAAAGACATAAATTGTCCGTGTAATAAACTTAATTAATATTGAGGTAAGTCGTCAAAAGCGCCTCATGTAATTAATGGACGCCTCCTTATCAATTCATCTTCTTATACCATTCGTTCTGCAAATCAATTTTGGTATTGATTTGATTTATTTATTACAGATTTAAACAACGAACGAAACAAGTGAACCAGAAGTGGGTCCGACTTCATGTCAACTTACGTTTTTCAAGCTTTTAAAAATTCGTTCCGTTTAATAGCATATTTAAGGTTATGCTCATTTCCTTTGTTTTATAGTGATTATTGACTCTTATGGCTTACTTCAAGGTGCAAGCAGTAAGTATTTATATGAATTATAATAATAAAATTGGACTTGTCAAACTTCCAATACACCCCACAACACGCTCTCGGACTCCATCGCAATAACTCTGAAGTGTCTATTTAGGTTATAAATTTAGAGCATGTTTGATCTTGATTTCCTCCTAATCGATTTAAGTAAGATATGACCACTAACAATCTAATTCTATTTGTTAAATGCAACTTTAGGCGCTCACAGAACAATCTATTTAGGGTGCAGTTGAGAAAAAGCAGATTTTAAGTAATAGTTTTGAACATACCTGCCCGACGAACTAGTCTGACGGATAAGTTGGCACATATGTTATCGTGTTTGATGCTTCGTAAATGTCAGTTTATAAACCGACATATCCGTATGCTCTTTAAAATATAATGTTTGCACATTCACAGTCAGATAAATGTCAAAACATTTTAGCCCTCGGATTGATACAGTTAAAAAGGTTTTAAGGTTTTAGGGTTCAACCTGTCGGATTCGCTGACATGGATAAATAACTCTACATTTAAAACAAGATGTCAGATGTGTTTGGCTAGTGCAATGTGTGGTCAACGTTATTAAGACTAAATTCTCAAAGGTGTAATAAATTAAATCGCTGGAGCATTATCTGTGGCCCCTAAAAATGCGCCATGCTAACAAAATATGTGATATTTTTTTATTTTTTTCTCTGAAGTTTCAGGCTAGTTTAAGAAACTGATTTGAATATTTCGGGTTATGGATGTATTTTTTTTAAATACCAATTTTTTTAATAACACCCCTCGTGACGTCACTTGGTCACAGTTTTGGAACGGTTGTACTTGAGGCTGGTTGTTTCCGATTATAAAGCTAAAAAACTAAAATAATAAAAAATAAAATAAAATATTATAAGCTAAAAAAATAAAATATTTGTTTACGTTCTGACTAACAGGAAAACTGTTGATACTTGACAGTTTTACAGAACAGCCAACTTTACGGCGAAGGGAATTTGAAAAAACTGCGCCGTCGATGACAAATTAAGTACATTATTTTTTTTACGGATATTTAAGTTATCCTATAGTATTTTTTGATGGGAATAACGGAATTTATTAAAGAACACAATTATCTGGAAATGGTATTCTCAGTTTGGTATTCTGGCTTATGTTTAAACGATTAACAAAAACGCACCTATTTAACTACCAATAAATTCGAAATGACTGCCATAATGGGTAAATGATCACCAAATTGTGTTTGGATAAATGATCACCAAACTTCTTTTTATGTGTTGTGTACTTAAGTTTATGTTTTAAGTATTTTTTGTTGTTCTTACAACCTAACACGAAGGATAAAGGGGGCTTCGCTTCACTCACCCCCTTTACCCTTCATCTAAGCTACCGCAGTATTTTACTCTGATATTTTCTTCAACTTTTTGTGATCATTTAAATTGTTCTCTTTATCTATCTATTGTATGTTAATATTATATAATATTCAACTAATTCCGTTCCTTTGCATGTACTGGCAGCCCTGCCTCTGCCAAGAGCATGGGAATAGAGCTGTCAATATAAGTGTTGATTTAATCAAAATCCAAACCTAATAGAGATGTCCTACTTTGTTTATTTTAATGACATATCAGGGTTTGAAGTCGAGCCGGCGCCGCGGCTCATTGTAAAACATGTATGCAAAACGGCAGCGTTTGCGATAATCCAGTACTGCCTTAACTTTAAAAACTTTGGATAAGTACCCGTGGTATGTAAATAATGATTGCAGTTTTTCAACAATTCATTCCAAAGGTTCAATACAAATGAACTTACTATTTATACTTTTTAAATAGTTTAGTGTTTCACTAAATACAGGAGACTGTGAAAAGCAAAACTGTCCCTTTTAAATATTTTCGTTAACATGAAACCGTCTATTTGTATAGTCAATAGGCCGTGTCTACAAGTAGTCGAGTAACCACATTTTAGTAGAATAATAATAAACGATTTTCCATTGATCAATCATATTATAGTATGCAAGCTGATCCACGCCCCGATAACAAGTGATTACAGCTTATTAAATGGCGGCATACCTAATGAGAATATTGTAATTTGATTATGTATTATAATTGCATGATTAATGTCTTCGGCTTTCTTTGCCATTCAATGCAGTTTTTGTTTTCACTACAATCAGTTTTAAAGATGTGACGAAATTTTACTTTAAAGTTAATTACCTACATGGAAATGAAGGATTTTTTTTTGTTAAAATCACTCACTATTTCTGAACAGCTTCACCGATTAATTTTAGTGATCAAAAAACGCAAATTTTATTAAAGTTAAGTCGTGAGGTTGTTGACCTTAAACATTTAAAAATCCTATCAGCCCCCTCATTCGTCGTCACAAACTCCAACGTCAGTACTTGACAGTTGCATCCATATTGCTATAGGATAAGTAGATAAAAGGGCAGAATGTTTTCTTTTTCGTAAATTCCAAATTCAAAACTGTGAAGAAATTACGAGCTACAAGTCTCCGTGATCAGGCTCGTTGCGGCCAGTATCGATTTTCCTCCCCCGCGTCTGTTGACAAAGGCAAGATCTTAAGCCAAAATGAGATGCACCCTAAAGAATATTACGGACAGACATCGCTCCACTATCGGTTAGTATACTTAGATGTGTGTGTGTCTAGCGTCCCGTTGTGTAGAAACTCATATCGGTATATTTATCGATCTTGGAACAGGCAAGCTTGTTAGTTCTTTGAAATGATAATAATAGTTTGACAAACAAATGACAACTTAATTTGGTTTTAATCTTGGGATTAGGCTGATAAGACGCTCAGTTTGCGTTGGTTGGTGCTGTGGCTTATGATTCTTACGAAGATTTCTCTAAGACGATCTCCAAAATTAACGGGATTCTAGTTTTGTTTAAAAGTCTCGAAATTTACGAAAATGTCTATATTTATTTACCAAATAATAATGGAATGAATAGTATGTACCTAAAGCTCAATCAAAACTGAGCACCATAAGAATCAGTTCCCACCGGTCCAACCATTCCACTTTCTTTCACCCATTGAGTACACATTATATCAAAACACAGGGTTGTATCAATAAATACTGCACTCTGATCCTCATATGCAAAGCGCTTCCCACCATCCCCGGGCATGTAAATTTGAACAAAAACAAGGGTGTCCTATAATGCTCTTAATGCACGAAACGCCATTAATATTTGAAAATAAACTAGATAAAAATATTCAAATCTGCGCCGGTTCAGATAAGCTGTTTGCAGAGGTCGTGAGTGAGCTTATCTTGGGAAGTGCGTGTCTTGTCGTTTTGCGTAGAATGCCTTTGAATGTGGATACAATTCTGTTGTAATAATTATTTTTTTCTACACAATCTGCATATCATGTGATGCGTGCAACCGTGCCTCTTTCCTCTTCCACCCCGTATGGGCTAGGGCGTGACGCTATTTTGTTGTTGTTGTTGTGATGAAGTGTGTACTTATAAATTATATTATAAGTATAGTAGCACCAGACTTGTAGTTATGTTATCTAATTTTATGTGCAGCTGTAACAAAAAATTGTTTGATTCACATTCAATCAAAGAACCAACACAACCACAACAAAAGTCCACAACAGAACCGAACAACGGTCGTCGCTCCGTCACTGCCCGCCACCGATTACAATCTATTAGAGCCAAAACCGAAGGGGACAGCTATTTAAAATTCACAGCACGCACGAATTATATACGCAAAAGAGTAATCTTTTTATCGACTTGTCTCTGAGCGTGCGCTGACAATAGCAACGGTTATCGATAAAGTAGCACCTCACTAAGCGGCCGGCTTTCGTCTTAGCGACGTTTCCAGTTTAGTGATGGGAAAGCGTTATATTCATTACTTTCTTCACTGACTCAAATCTCCTCATCTGTTAATCTGGACACGAAAGAGAGTCTCCCTTTAGACCCTGGCGCACCAGAAGTCGGTTAAGCTTAGTCCAGCGGTTCTTCGTTGTGTTTTTTAGTCCAAGCAACCAAAATGTCATTCAAGATATTGCTTTGAAGGACATTTTCATTGCTTGATTATCTGCTACTGCATCATAGTTACGTGGAAGGTTGAAGGTTCATCCCAATTTGGTCTATCTTAATCTATAGCCGAGTGTATATACAAACTACAAGCCGCACATATTCTAGTAGTCTAGTAGTTGTATTATAGTTGAACGGAGTAGTACACGGCTGGAGTTTACGAGATTAATCGAGTTTTGAGTTCTACTCAAGTTATTCTATTCGGAGCAGTCTGTGCGGAGTTTGGGGGCTTTTACACGGTACGACTGATGCATTGAAAGTATGAGAAGTTATGAATTAGTATAATATTTTTCCTTAACCAATATCGCTAAGAGTGCAATTTAAGTTATGTGTTAGTGAAAGTGAATGTTGTTTGTATCAAAGTTCAAAATTTAACAATTGAAACGTGTCCTGGATCGGGCGATGTTAGGCGAGGCAGACGGAACTCTTGATTGGCATCTGCTAACACAAACACAATTCGGGTGAGGCCATTCTGTATCTAGACTATAACTTACTTCTAACACCAAATAGGACCACAATATCTACCTACATTAAAGAAATCTTCGGCAATTCGTATAACGTCGGAGGAGGCCGAAAAATGATCTTAGAGCTACATATAAGATATGATTTTTGAAGTGATTAGTGATGTGAGTGAGTGAGAAAGCTAGTACCACTGGATTCGTTGCTGTCAACCTAACGGCGAAGAGACCAGTTAGCTGAAAGTTTTAGCCTGAAGCGCAATTACAGCGGCGCCGCCGTCGTCATTTAGTTCTCGGTGACGTCCCGATGAGGGTGACGGTGGAGGAACGACCTAAGCATAGTATAGTGAGTGGTGACACTAGTGATGGGTCAAAATAAAAGGAATCATTCAAATATTCTTCCGTGGAGGCCAAATATATATATATATATATATATATATATATATATATATATATATATATATATATATATATGAATAAGGTACGAGGATCCTTATACTCGCATTTCCCGAGAATACAAAAACACAAGGACTTTAATAATGCCATAAAGTAACCCACCTTTCCAGATGAGGTGAATAAATCGACAAAATCACTTCACAAAATGATCAACTCGTAGATTTTCTATATTGTGCTAAACACTGTATCAATGAAGTGAATCAATATTATTGTATAAAATAACAACGTGTGAATGTACAAATAGTCGGTAGGTACCTATTTAAATATCATAAGAATCAATTTCGGAGCTTACGGAATGGAATCTTCATAATACTTTTCAGATTTCGATCGATTTAAAAGCCATTCTCCTACGAGAAGGCCGAAGATTATGGGCATTCAAGTCGTATAGGAGCCGGTGTGTTGGACGCACGACATGTACTACTTTAGCGAAAAATACGATTTATGGGCTAAAGCAGTACCGGGCAGAGACAAATTGAGATCTTCAGCGGCCGAAATCTACAAAATCCCTGAAACAACGGACTCCGAAGACGATGAGGAAACTGACCTAACACTCACGTTGATGCTGAGATCAAGCCAAACCAAGGTCTACAAGAATAAAAAGAAGATTTAACAACAATTCAACTCTCCACACTCCCAAACCTACCTAACCTACTTTTCTGTTTTGACTTTAGGCAGACTAGTCGGTCAATTGAATGCCCCACCTCCTAGTTCCATCCTTACAGCTGGTTTTCCTCCTCCAGTCATGCTTTTGCGCCACCAACTGAGTACGGTACACAAGCTGAGTTTATATTAATCTATGACTCAACTTCCAACTAATATTATAAATGTGAAAGTAGCGAGGTTTGCATGTTTGGATGTTCGTGTGTGTGTCTCAATAACGAGTCTGGGGTACCAATCGGTGACCTGTTGACTCCATTTGTTTTCTAGGCAGCGTAGCATGTGGCCTGTCCAACCCACTTCAGGTGATCGATGCGGGACAGTATGCCGATGACTTTGGTTTCATTCTTATTTCTTCGTTCCTTATTTGTCACTTAGTTTTATACGCAGCATGCTTCTCTCCATTGATCTTAGGCATTTTGCCATTTCTCTCTGTGCTTTTCAGCAAGGGACCAGGTCTCGCAGCCGTACGTCAGACAGGGAAGGATGCACGTGTTGAATGTTTTGGTTTTGATATGGATGTTTAAGTATTTATTCTTCAAGATTTATTTCAAGGACCATTGTAGTAGCCATACATATACATACTCCTTGACATATTAGGTCTTGGTCCCGTCTATTTCAATATCGAACTCTGTGTTGTTAGTCATTCGTTTTTCTTTGTTCATTTCGAGTCCTCCTTTTTTGCTTTTATTACTCAGGGCTTGTATCATGCATTGCAATATCTTTGGGTTTTCTTCCAGTAATATCAGGTCGTCAGCGAGTTTTTGTTGGTTTAGGCATCTAGCATTAATGTTAAAGCCATGTTCGTCCCAGTCATTTTTTTTTAATATGTGTTCCAGCACCGCCGCCGTGAAAATTTTGGGGCACAGTGGGTCCCCGTGTCTCACACCTCTGTTTATAGGGAATGGTTTACCTTTGGTATCTAGCTTTATGCAGCTATTGCTTTTGCTGTAGATATTTTGCACTATATTTAAATAGTTGTTGTGAACTCTTTGCTCTCAAAGGCTTTCCCAAATATTGTTGTGATTCAAACTGTCAAAAGCTTTGGAATAGTCGATAAAGCCTATATATAATGCTTTTTGGTATTTATTATATTTTTCCATGATTTGTTTAACAGTGTGGATGTGGTCAATTGTGAAACAAGCGGGCTTCAGAAAGAATTACAGCATTCTTTCTGAAGCCCGCTTGTTCAATTGGTTGATTTTCTTCTAGTATGTTTGTTACTCTTGCCAAGATCACCTTTGCGAAGACCTTGTAGATGTTTGACATGAGTTTATGTTAATGTTTATGAGACTTTTGGACTATAGTTGCCTTTGTCGTCCCATGACCACCAAGTGGTTTCTAGAGTACTTTCTAAATAGCTCTGTAAGGTTGTTATAGAAGCATTCTGTGTCAATCGGGTCGGCCTGTAGGTAGGTGCATATATTTGTATGATTGTCCAGTATTTTTTTGTAGTTAGGGATGTGCATGAGCAAAACTGCTATTCTCTCGCTTATTCCTTCGAATTCCTTGATTTTACTTTTGTATTGTATGTTTACCTAGAAACCTACACCTTTGAACCCAGCAGTTTCACCTTTGTGGTACATAATATCGTCCCTGTTTAATTTTTTCCTTCCCCATCTCTCCTCATCTCGCTGATTCATACCAGTTCTAGTTCCTGTAGCTTTTCAGGGGTTCTGATTGTTCGGGGTTATAATGTGAATAAGTATAAGGGATAATTTTTGTAGCTGGGGTGTTTGGGTTGAGTTGGTTTCTATCCTGTTCTTCGGGTATTTTGTTGGTTGGAGGATTGCTCATTCTTCTCCGCGATAACCAGTCGTACTGGAGAAGGTATATTTTTAGCATTTGGTTTCGACAAAGGTGTGTTATTTCGGTTTCGGAAGCCTACGCCTGTTGTTAGTTTTTTGGAATTTCTTCCGATGGGTTGGGTAGCCCACGTTCTACGTACTTGAGTATACTTGGTTTAGTGGTTTCCTTGTCAACGGTTTTTGTCAGTGGCTGAGAAGGTTCCTTTGATATATTGGCCTTTTTTGCACTGGTGTTGGTGCATTAAATGATAGTAAATAATAATAAGATTTATATAAATATTATATAAATCTTATATAAGATATATATGATAACTGAGCTGCTGAGCATGTTATTATATTATGAAATAAAAATAAAAGCTATTATCATAAATGTGTTTTAAAATTTAATGACTCTTAGTTTTTACCAAAGGTTTTAACCCAAACAGTATTAAATTGCCCCTTATTTCCTTCGCGTCCCGCAAGATGTAAAAGCTCCCAGCCGCCGAAAGCCCGTAACTTCCTCAGCTCTACTACACATCCATACTCACAGGTACCTATAGGTATAGTCGTACTAGACTGGGAATATTTACTCGCTCTATAGGTAGATGCGATCCGCGCTTAATCCTGCAAATCTCGGATTTAAATTGGGATTCCGTACCTCAATATAATTTGGAAGGATCCCGTATTGTGATGCTAGAAAATGGGTGAATTGGTTCAGGGAATCTTCGGCGATGAGATATCTAAGTTCTTAGGATAACTAATATTTAGTAGTGAATAAATTTACATTTTTGCATTTACATATAGGTACCTACATTGCTTCTGGCCCCGCACTAGGATACCATGAGTCGAGGGAACCAGAAACAGCGACGTCACAAACATATAATATCCCAGACCTGCGTGTTTTCTCTTTATTCCCAGTCAGGGATCGAACCTGGGACCTCTTTGGGCACCACAGAAGTCATCAATGCCGTACAACTTGTTTAAACTTAAACGTTTACCATGATTATTATGTTTGCCGTAAATTTATATAACCTAAGATACAGACAGATAAGCTCCGAAGTCTAGTGGGTTTCACGCTCGCTTCTAACGCAGGAGATACAGGTTGGAACCGGTGACCATGAATCAAAGAGATAGGTAATTTATCTTAAGTACATTATCGGTCGTTCCGTGTTTCGGATGACATGTTAACTAGTATACTGGTATAAGCTTCTATCGCTCCTTGGTAGTGATCTGACGACCTTTGCGGCGCAGCGGTTGTGGCTCCGCCTACCATGCGAGGGTCCAGGGTTCGATCCCCGGCTGGGGGTAAATAAGAAAACCTTAGGTTTTAGATGTTTATATGTGTTCGCTGTTTCTGGTTCCCACGACACACGGTGTCCTTGTGTGGAGGCAGAAGCAATGTTTTTGTTTATTTGTTTATCAACCCGCACTGAGCCAGCGTGGTGGAGTATGGCTCAATCTTACTCGTATCCGGGTAAAGACATGTGCCCCTCGGTGGGGACAATAATGGGTTCCATTTATTAATTATTTATATATTAGGTCTTGGGTTTGTTGTGTTTGTTTTGTAACTGTTTTTGGTACCCACGATACAGTGAAGTGTGGAGCCAGAAGCAGTATCTACCTGATTGTAAATGTTATGTTTTTACTACCGTTACTAAGTTGAGTTAATTTTAAGGAATCGCTAATACCCGGGATTCATTCATTATATAATAAGTAAGAATATTACCTTCGCTTTGATGGGCTAGCCCCCTGTCACGCATAAATAGAGTATTGAATAACTGGTCAAACGTGGGCTCTACTGTGCCTATGCCACCCCGTATGGGAAAACGCGTTACGCTGTGTGTATATATGTATAAAGCATTGCATTTTACTCTCGTAGAAGAGCTAAATAAAGCAGAGCAAAGCTAGAATTACCGATGAGTCTATCACATTGCTTGATACATTTGATGGATTATTAATAGTAGTTTATGTGACTGCTGCATAATGGAGGGCATTAAAACTCGAGAGTGGGTTTATGAAAGGAGCCGAAGGCGAGTTTCATAATAATATCACTCGAGAGTTTTAATGCCTAATTATGTACAGTTACATACACTAGTTTATCTACACACATATCATAAGCTCTCTTTGATGTGTTCAGGAACCGCATGTTTGACCGGCATTGTGGTTCTGCAATTGTTTAGCTTGTTCTTTAGTACCAACTTCACGCATACGGGCGTCGGCGTTCGAAATTTGAATGTCAGTACCAACTTCACAGACAAACTAGGGACGGCACGCGGGTGGGCGTCGGCGTTCGAAATTTGAATGTTATTATATGTAGAAAAACCGGTCATGTGCGAGTCTAAATCGCGCACGAAGGTTTCCGTACCACCGTTCAATGGAAGCGATGGTGTGGAGTGAATAGTTTGGATTTTACACAGCAAAATATTGTTTACAAAGTTATTGGTGCGGTTACTTTCACACTCCATGTACGTAACCAGGTGCATCCATAAGTTTGTATGTGGTATTGAAAGAATTGTTGTATGGGAGCCCCCTTAAATATTTCTTTTATCCTGTTTTTTAGTATTTGTTGTAGCGGCAACAGAAATACATAATCTGTGAAAATTTCAACTCTCTAGCTAGCTAGGTTCTTGAGATACAGCCTGGTGACAGACGGACGGACGGACGGACGGACGGACGGACGGACGGACGGATGGACGGACGGACGGACAGCGAAGTCTTAGTAATAGGGTCCCGTTTGGAACCCTTCGGGTACGGAACCCTAAAAACTACACAAGATGACCATTATGTGTAGTTTTCCAGATACGAAACGAGTTTTTACCAAGTAGTTTAACATAATGCTGATCGTAACGTGCGGTTTTTGAACGCAGTAAGGAGGGTTTATGATACGTGTGTAGATAAAATAAGTTTTATATTCTCTACGGATGACACGTTAAATACTATAGGTTCCGGCTACTATCGCTTCCTTAGTAGTAACCGCAAAACCCCTCAACCGCACTGAGCCAGCGTGGTGGAGTATGGCTCAACCTAACTCGTATCCAGGTAAAGGCCGGTGCCCCTTGGTGGGGACATTAATTGGCTACATTTAATATATTTATTATTTTATAATAATGAATATATTAAAAGTAGCCAATTAGATACAGACAGGCGAAATGAAGAGGATGCCTTTACTCAACAATGGATGCACGAGGCTGGTGAGATATACATAGACAGAAGATACCGAACTTCCGAAGCTCAAGAACCGACTTCTTGAGCTTCGAAAAGGGTTTTAGGAAGGATGCAGCCAATTTGAGTCAAATGCAGTCATCATGCATACATAATCTACAGGATAATAAGGGATTTTAAAATTTACTATTCATTTGAAGGAACTTTATACCTAGCCTTCCAACTCTTTGAGAAAAAATAAGGAAATTCTACCCTTTTCCCAGTAGCAGCGCATTTGGCACAGCACCGGAAGCGGGGCGGCGCATACGAGTGTGCCCGGAAACGGAGGTCTGCCCCTTCCTGTCCCCTACACAAACTTGTTCCTGCCTACTGCCCGTTTGTTTGAGGAAGGAAGCATGGTTTAAACTAGCGGACTGCCTCCACTGTTGACGAAGGCATTTTAAAGTAAAAATATTGCGTCTTTACTTTTTCATATCGGGTGGCAGAAGCACAGATGCACCTACTCTAAGACAGCTATTCAATTACCCATTTTGAGTGACAAGGGGCTAGCCATCGGTAACAACTATGGAGATATAAAGGTTTCCTCACATTGTTTTCCGTTAGAACTTCCGTATAATAAACTTAAGAAAACTTAAGTAAACTTCATCATGCTCAGCCTACATCGACCCACTGCTGGGCACAGGCCTCTTCTCTATAGCGCCAACCACTACGGTCCTATGCCATCCGCATCCATTGAGATCCTGTCAACTTTAGTATATCGTCAGACCATCGGGCTGGTAGTCTGCCCAATGGCCTTGTTGCTCCCCGTGGCCACCACTCCATGACTGCTTTGGTCCACCGTCCGTCATCCCGTCTAGCCAAGAGTCCCGCCCATCTCCACTTCAGTCTCGTTATCCGCTTACCTACATCATCCACCTAGTCACAAACCCGAAACTCCTGTTCGCATTTATATCAACATCCCAATATCCCCATTCATGCAAACCTCAAAAGCCGTGTCTCTCCAAACGTAGCAGCCATTCGTCGAAATTCGGCCGGCGCAGCCGATGCCGCAAAAACATTACAAGTGTGTCCGAGGATGTTCCTGCCGGATTCTATTAACCAAACAATAATAATAATAATGTATCGGTCATCTACGCCCACGTTAAGACAACTATTCAAAACTCCACTTCGCATGACAGTGGCTAGTCCATCGCTTTAGCGAGATATAAAGGTTTTATCTCAAAAATTTCCATCACTGCTAGAATTGAACGTTTTCTTATTGTATTGGACATGGTCAGTGTCCAAGATTCAAAACCGCATCTCCTGTTCGAATTTATTTGAACATCCCAATTTTACCACGAACAAATTTCCTCATTCACGCAAACCGTAAAAGCCTTGTCTTTCCAAATGCGCCCGCCATTCGTCTAAATTCGGCCGCCCGCCGCAGCCGAGGCCGCTAAAATGTAACAAGTGTCCGAGCCGAGGAGGTTTCCTGTCGGATTCTATTAACCGAACGATATAATGTATCGGTTCGACTTCCTCCTGGGGTTGGAATCTGGACATTTTGGTGAGACAGGGCGCGCCATACAGAATGCGATTGTTATAATACTACTACCTTGGACATTATTTACACACATTGATCTAGCCCCAAACTAGGATTCCCTGTGTCTTGGGTACTAGACAACGATAGACATACTTAAATAGAAAATATTATACTTAGATAGATAAACAGCCATGACTAGGGTACAAACATCTGTTCTCGTCAAAAAAAAATTTGCCCCACCGGGACTCGAAACCGGGACCCTTGGCTTCGTAGGCAGGGTCACTGCCGACTCGGCCATTCGGGTCGTCGTGTTTTGACCAACACGATTTGAAAATCCACCTTAATAAATAAATAATGAAACTTATAAAAACTGGTTTCCCAGCTTATTTTACAGGTCTAAAGAACTATCAAATACCTGGAGGTGTGGTAGATAGTCCCCCTACTTTAGGCGCGGACAATAAGTCGAGCTCTACATTTTCTTGAAGCTTGACACACTGCCATGTATTTTGATTCTAGAACAGCTCAGAATTGCTTTTCCAGCTGTCATTCTTATCACTATTACCTAAACCGTTTCTAAAGCTCTCCAAGTCTCCAAGTATTGTAGCCCACTGTCCGAACATAACGAACACATATACCGGGGGTCGCGTCCCAGCTATCTATCAGGCGAGGGAATGCCTTGGTAGGCGCCGCCCGCCCTACGGGGGGGGGGGGGGGTAAAGGGGGGAGGGCAACGGGAGGAGGTAACTAGCTTGTTCCTTACCGGACCTAATTAGGGTTGGGGGGATTAGGGGAAAAACGACTCTTAGTGCGGAGTTGGATTACGGGCAAGGTTGTTTAGTGACCTTTGGATTGAACGTGCTTTTTCTGGCTCTGTCTGTCTCTTTTGTGGTTTGCGGTTTTCTAGAGCGGTTGAACCAAATCCAAGAGTAAAGATAAATATTATGCTCAAATAAAAGATAACTGGAGATTAGTTTTATAGTAGGCGAAGGAATGATATGAGGAATGTCTTATTGAGTGTATGAGAATTCCTTATCATATATATGCGTAGGTTTGCCAGCTCATTCACTTATCTAGGACAATATTATATCAATTCTTTCGTTATTTCGTCCTACTTTCAATATATTTAAAAGTCCCGTGAAGAATCTTTATCTTTCTCTTTGAGTTATAGGTAGTATGTATATATTTATTAGTATATATATTAGTATTTATGTTATGTACGAGTATATAATGTAATGTTTATGTAGGCATTCGTATATTTAGTTTATATTGTTTTATATTATTTATTCAGATATGTACTAGCTAAATATTGTTGTACACATGGTCTACCCCTGCTCAGCAATCGACATAATAATAATAATAATTCTTTATTGCACAGAAAACACAATGGAAAAAATATAAAGAACAATATGCAAAGGTGAGCTTATTTCTAAAAAGAAATTTCTTACAGCTCAACTGTGAGTAAAGGAAAAAATATATAGAGAGGTAGTCCTAGTGTACAATTAAGTGTTAAAAGAAAGAAATAAAGTCAACATACTATCAGATACATCACAATACATCCTACACACTTACTATAAAATAAATTAATACAATACAATAAATAGTGGGTATCTTATGGTATGTATGTGTATCTATGATACACCTACATACCATAAGATACCCACTATGCGGAAGAGAGGAGATGCTGTTTAAATTTTTTCTTAAAAGAGAACAAGGATGTGCAATCCCTAATAGCGCAAGAAAGTGCATTCCACAAACGTATTGCCCTTAACCTAAACGGGTGCTCGTAAGCAACAGTGTTGTGCTGAGGAATTGACAAAAGCGACACCGTGCGAGATCTCCGAAGTCTATCCCCAGAGAAAAGAAACTCAAAATGTTCACGAAGATATGCGGGATAGCGCGGATTTCTCAAAATATCGACCTTTCTCATCCTAATTTGGTTTCCTGGAAGAGATCTCTTATTAGAGATAAGCTCGCCTTTGGACACTATTTTTATGTAAGTCTTGTTGTCTGTATATTATTTGTGTGCAATAAAGAAACTATGAATTATGAATTATTTCTGAGACTACTTGTGTTAGCATAGGTATGGTACGTCGAAAAGCCTATCTTCATACTTCATATACCTTCACTACACTCACTATTTGCCCATTCCGTGCCATTTCCCCTGCACTTGAGCGAAGCATCTCACATCCTCATAAAGCAAAGCCACTTAAGAACCCATTACCCCGCAGTCTTTCTCAAAGGAAAAAGTCCCAGCTCATCAGTTGACGAGAACTCAAACACTTGAAGACGCAATCTTAGTAGATGTGGGATTGTGTTTGCATGGCCGAACCGATCCGGCGGAAGAGTCCCAATCACTTGAATGGCAGACCACTTTCGTAATTAAGAAAAAATGTAACAAGATCACTTAATGAGAAACAGCAGACTTACCCCTGAAAGGAGGTTTCTTCCAGGGAAATAAGGCTGGACTGGGTCCTTAGAGTATTCAAGTTGTTAGAGCTCACCAGTCATGGACTGAGCCCCAAGACCTATCGTTGGACTTGTGATCTAAGGATGAGCATAATTTATCTAATCTATTCTACAGAAAGAAGATAGCTATGAGAAAAACTGAAGGGCTTTTCTGTTTCCTAACCTTTTGAAGTAATGTGACGTGGATGGCTGGCGGAACTCAGGTATGAGAGGTGTATGGACATAGAGGGTGCAAGGTTGCAGTAGATCCCCTCGTGAGTGAGACTCCTACAAACAATCTTGAACTTACTCAATCTCTTCAAACAGAGGCGGGGGCGAGAGAAGCTTTATATACTGTAGCACAGATTAGACTTTAGCCTGAGAGAAGATCCAAAATCACATGGTCATCTTTATATGAATGTTAGAGCTGTATTTTGGTAATTCATTTATCCTCAGCACTTCAGACTTTGATTCTCGCAAACGATTGCGAACTATTAGCAAAGGCATTCAGCAAAGAACTGAAAAGATGACGATGGTAATGATATAATGATATTTCTTATTATATCACTGTCATATACTTAATCATGTATTTAGTTCTCTTGATACTTATGATGAGTCTATCTGTTGGGCCCTTTGTGTACCCATCACATTTTAACGTCTGGCAAAAGACTCAAAATATGGAGCTGGATATATTTCGATCAACGTTTGTAACCATAACAATAAATTATAAATTTCGAACACCCCCGACATTAATTAAACCTAACCGCTGAAATTTGGTTCGCTCATTTCCTATTTAGGCTGCTTACTTTTGAACCGCTGAACAAATTTTAATAAAACATACCGAAGAACCATCGCAGTCAAACCATACCAACTACGATGACCGAGATTTCTTGTTAAGCTTATAGCTTCTCATAACGACACCTCTCTTTTTCGTCGGGTACTAGAACTAGACTTTACCAGAGGTCCTCTGGTCCCACCCTCCATGTCAGCCGTCCCGAGGAAACCATCACCTTGGGGTCAGACGTTATATCAGCTAATATAGATTGATAAGAGCCCCCTTATTGACACCGGGGATTGTAAGCCATGTTGATAACACTACTGTTTGAAAGGGGATTTTTCTTCTGATCCCTTCTGCTGATTGTACGAATACATCTGTCTGGAGTTCTGAACACGCGCTGTGTTTCTGTTGCCATTTTTTGGCAGTTTTCTTTGTTTCACATTAATTGTGTAAAAGTAATTAAAAAAACCAACTACTTTTGAGCTGGTGGTTGGTGAAGAGATTATTCCACGTCACTTAGATTTCAAGTAATCTTACCAGTGTATATATTTGCCATTGGAGAGAAGATAAGTATTACTACGGATTACAGAATGCATTACTTAGTTTCATATCTGCTAGTATGGTTTCAAGGTAAAGTACTGCCCTCGGTGTATTCTGCAATTGTGTCATGATCTTTGACTAAAAATATCCGGCCCCTTTTGATCCTGAAGATGATCGAGGATTCTACAAAGTGTCGAATAGTTCTAATAAAAGTACGATGAAGGTTAGTTATAAATATATGATTGCTTTACAGTAAAACAACCTCTTCAATTCGTAAACCTGGAAATAGGATGTCAAAATTTTGAAAATAATAAGTATGTACTGATATATATACAATAATGTTTTTCCAAACATGGTTTTCGTGAGCTTAAATAAATCTTATCACTTCATTAGCAACTCGAACGCACTTCCACACTTTCCGTCCCCAACGGACGCTCTTAACCTCCGGCACATTTGGCCTCCGCCGGCTATCTGTTGACACATCTCACCCCCGACTTTCTCACTTACTTACTTAGCACTATTTTTATCCTTTTACCGCCGTTTAAGTGGACCCGGGGTTGTCTAGGGTGGTAATTGGGGGACTGATGAGATGATCTTGGACGAGTTTTTGAAGGCTTTTGTGTGAGGCGATTCGGTTTTATGGTGTTGGCTTTGGATTGGAAGGGATTTAGTTTAGTGGTAGTGTTGATGAAAACAACGAGAAATCCGTGTTTGGTAAAATGACAATATTTAACTATAAAAGGAAAAATCATTTAAAGTCTGCATCATGTATATCTCGGACTTCAAATTAACTAAATAACTTTCATAATATGTGTGTGTTGTAAGAAGAATTGTGTTATAATAACATTGACTAATTCTACAAATTTTTTCAATGGCCCGAAACAAAAGGCTTATTATCTGTGTTAATAGCAATTGTTAACTTAAATAGACCAAAACGATATCCATCAACGAGACATTCGAACAAAAAACTCAAAAACGACACAAAAAGAATGTCATTATTAACTTAATTAACGTGTGTGAAGTGTTTACGGTCCGATGTTCACAAATTGGGGGGAAATAATTACGTTTCACGGCGGAAAATAGGTTTGAGTTTGTGAATCAAGCAACGCTTTGCATGGGTATTTTTATAGGACGCACACATTAACTACAAACTTTGACTATCGATGGCTACTTCAATTTGCATATCGGCTTAGCGATGTTTGCTAAAGATGAAGTTAATGAAGCTCATTAGCTAATCAAAATCATTAGAGAGATATCAAATATGGGCGGTCTTTTCGAATTCTCTCAGCTTATTGGAGAATTTGGTATAGTTAGTTAACATTCTGGTGGTCTCATCATGGTCTTCGTCTAAAGGTTCCAACTTTATACAAGAAACTCGCTGGTCGATCTTTACAATGTAGGGACATTATTTGAAAATCGCCATAGAATATAATTAACTTAGATGTTGATAATTTGTACTGTATTAAGCAACGAAACAGCAATCAACATCAATAGCTGCACTGTTGTTACCGTCATTGCGTGTTTTAACAATTTTATAGAAAATCTGCATAAGCATTGTTCGATTCACAATAGCTCATGTTACGGGTAGAAATATTTCATTTCCAGCGAGCGCAGTCCTATTCATGTGCTGGCTGTGATCGCACTGATTGTATCGGACTTGTGATGGATTGCCACAAACTTATCTGCTCCAAATATTGGGACTTCGATGCACTCTGGCTACTTCTCCTATCTGTGTGATGCACACAATCTAAAACTGTTTCATATAATTGTGTTTTTTTAATTGGTCATCATCATCATCTCATCCTATGTTCCCTCAACAGGGGTTTACAAGTTTTCCATTTGGTCCGATATTGGGCCATCTGCTCTCGCTCCACCCAGTCTGAACTCAATCTGTTTTGTATTATATGTTAGATTTGCTATGTACCATAGTTAGTCACACAGAAACGCCAGGAGCTGCGCCTTCGACAAGCTTCAATGATGTCAACAGTAGCAAATTCCTATATAAGTTGTTTTAGATTATTAAATGAAGTCATTGCACACGCCACATCTCGGAATGCCGCGCTCACACCTTCGCCGATTGTTCGGCCAGCCTTCGCTCATTGTCACCACGCAGCCATTAAACAACAAAACAATCCTCATACACAGAGGTGCCGAAGGCTTATAAAGCGTATAACAAAAAAGCAGTACTTTTGTTCGTTCGGCGCGGCGCTGTTTGTCATTACTCATTATAGTCGGCACGTGGACGCGAATACATAATGTTTTATTATTAGAGGTTATGACTTCACGGCTTTTCTCAGCGAAACTGATAGTTCGTCCTCCTTTCATGCGTTCGCAGAAGTGTTCGTTATCGAACGGAGTCGAGGTTATTCGGTTCGATTGTTGGACGAACGGCGGTTGAATGAGGTTACGACTTGCGCTAGTTGCTTTATCATTTAGTATATTTAATACAATCTTAATGGAACTAAGCAAAGGAAACGTTTGGCCATATTCAACCTGACTAAGAATCGAATATTTGTAGTGAGGAGGGCTGGAGCTGCTATATATATTCACTCGAAAATACACTTTTTAGTGTTGATAATTTTTCAATGTAAACCTGTGAATAATCCAAATTATTAAAAATTAACCTGTACGGTGTGAATACTCTTAAATTGAAACGATCACCATTACTGGCAGTATTGGATTGTGAAGATTAGCGGACATCAATCATTGTTGGTGGCAAGCGGAGCGGGGCGCAAATCATAGTCCTCGCGTGTCAAACTGTCACGGACATGCCGGGGGATTTTTTAAAGTCATAGAATATACACAGCCCTGAGATGGGTCAGGTAGGACTTAGTGTATACTACAACGCCATACATTTAAAGGGCTAACATAATCTGCACTTCACTTTAAAAATAATATGGCCTAGGTATATGGATCGGTTCTCCACATGTTTTCTTCATTATTTCTAATAGGTGTGAGAATATGTATTTTTCACTATTTAAACCTATTATTATTATTACTACTACGGCGTGTTCTGAGAGCCTTTTAACAGAGAGAAAACATTTTAACTACACACGAACATATGAAAGTTCCGCTGTAAATCCATTATCAACATCATAGACATATGTAAAGATGATAATAATAATAATACCTTGGACACTATTTACACATATTGATCTAGCCCCAAACTAGGATTCCCTGTATCTTGGGTACTAGACAACGATACACATACTTATATAGATAAATATTATACTTAGATAGATAAACAACCATGACTAGGATACAAACATCCGTTCTCGTCAAACAAATATTGACGAGGTGAGGCGCCCGCTGAACACTGGCGGGAGATCAATATTCTACACTAAAGTGACAGTTTCACTCAGCTCCCTGCATCATAAGCATGCCCAGTACGTAAACCCTTGACCTTGGCCCATCTAGGCAGCAGTCTGCTCTTTGCCACACGCATGCGCACAGGCTCAGAGTGGGAGACTCGTCGACAATGCGCAGGAAGTGTCGACCAAATCGAATTATCGCGCCAACGTTTCGACAAATCAAACTTTATTGTTTTCATCTGATGGCTCTCTAATTTACTTGGCAGCGAGTGTTACGTTAATTTTATTTAGTTTTGGAATTAATTTCTCGGAACGTGCTATATTATTTGCTTCGTGTTATTTGATTCCATCTTTTAACATAAGCGTTATCATGTTATTCTGATATCAAGGAATTTCGGTAGCATTCGATAAATTACAAATTTGAACATTGCTTGAACAAGCAGAAGTTAAAGTCAAAGTACTTAAGCACCATAAGATGATAAGCATAGAAGTCCATGGAGGAAACTTTTTTGTTAGGTATCGGTTGTCTAGTCTGCGGTATCTCAAAATTATACCCTTCCTGGCCTTTCCAAAATATAATGGGCTTACTGTAGATATTTACATATACTTAGCAAACGTCATTTTTTGCCTCTTCTCTACATTGGACCACTGTGGGAGAAGCAGGCGTAGAAACTCCCACAGATTGATTTTTAGATCTCTTTTAAAAAAAAGGTTGTGCTTAACTATTACAAATATGTTTTTTTTTATTATTATGATTAATAGGCAGGAATAAATAATTACAAAATTATTAACAGCAAGGTCATTGTTGAGCGAGATTAACCCCATACAGTCCTGTCATTTAAGTAATCTTGAACATTGTAATATCCCTCTTACGACAAAGTCGCTTTAACATGCTTTTTAAATTGCTCAAATGGCAATTTCAAAATCTCCAGAGGTATCTTATTATAGTAGAGAATGCACTGCCCCTTGAAAGAATTGCTAACCTTCGCGAGTCTAAATCAGGGCGCACATATTCTGTAATTATTTCTTACGTTAACATTACAGCATTAAGTTTGGAAAATGTTGTAAGTTTCTTACGTACATACATTATATTTTCGAAAATAAATTGACTAGCTATAGTTAGTATGTCAATTTCTTAAAAAAGCTCTCTTAAGGAGTCTGTTCGTTTTAAATTATAAATTGCTCGAATAGATCTTTTCTGTAAAATAAAAATAGTTTGAATATCCGCTGCTTTCCCCCACAACAAGATACCATAGGACATGACACTATGAAAGTAACTAAAATATACTAGCCTAGATGTAGCCACATCCGTGCTTTGCCAGATGTTCCTAACAGCGTAAGCAGCAGAACTTAATTTACCAGCTAATTTATCTATATGGGGTCCCCACTGCAATTTGCTATCAATGGTTATTCCAAGAAACTTCGTGTCATTTACTAATTCCCACTTGCCTGACATTTGGAAGTGAGAATTTGATACATTTGGTTTTACCAGCATTTAACAATAAATTGTTAACTGTGAACCAATTCAAGGTTAAAGATAATACTCTATTGACATCATCCAAATTTTCTTTTTGTCTTTCAATTTTGAAGACCATCATCATCAGTATCATCAGCAAATAACACTATGTTAGTCAATTTCTCCACCATAAAAGGCAGATCGTTAATATATACCAGGAATAAGAAAGGGCCTAATATGTAACCTTGTGGAACGCCAATTTTTACAGAGTCGCATTAACAGACTGCTCGAGTCAAACCATCGCATCACCATTACAATTCCTAGATGTCCGAATAACATGACAACATTAGGTTTTGCTGATACTTGATATTCATCATAATCATCATACTTTCGACCCACTGGGCGAAGGCCTCTTCTCCATAATTGATATTTGTAAATTATAAAATGAAATCACCTGTTGTTTCTACGATTGCAACACGCATACATTCTTTAGATTGGAGCTACAAAGCATATACTTACAAGACATTCTACAGCGTCATTCCAAATGTTACTACTATTTATAACCCTGAAGCCATAGATCGATTTCCTCAAAGAACAATCACTCCACTCACGTCTGCTATCCCACTTCTACCAAGAACTAGCAAATAATACTTATCGTTGCGATAAATCGATAAATGATTACAAATTTAATGCTACCGTTGGGTTATAAATCAGATGTTTTAAATTACGAGCTACACGGCACGACGACGCGTGAGGCCCCCTAGTGCTGCCTACATGTCGATAGTCGATAAATCGACAGGTTTTTACATTTTCGCCGTCTTTTTGCACGTCAGCGTTGTGTTGGTGGGTTGATGGAGTGTGGTATGTTTGCTACCACCAGGCTCTCTTTATGCTGCATTTTACTATTGATTTATTCAAATACACCATTACGATCATTTGTGGGGTAAAGAAACTAAAACTAGACTAGGAATAGATAGATTATATTTAAACTTACGACGAAATAAAACATCGATATTCAGTAAATCCCAAATTGAACACCATCATGCAGGGAACTCGTAATGTACCACATAAAGATGAACAGATTGGTAATATTACTTTTTTACATAACATACCATAGCGTGACGCCTTTTCCCATACGGGGTGGCAGAGGCACAATTGTGCCCACTTTGAGCCAGTTATTCAACACTACATATTGCGTGACAGGGGGCTAGCCCATCGCCGCAGCTTTGGAGTAATGAAGATGTCCGCACGATGTTTTCCATCAGCGTTAGAACGTCCGTATAACGTACTTAAGATAAATTAATTATCTCATGGTACATGGTCAGGAATCGAACCTGCATCTCCTGTGTGAGAAGCAAGCGTGAAACCTATTAGACCACGGAGCTTAATACTTTTTTCCCTAATTTATTTAATTTCGTTCTAAGAGATTCACATCATAGCAATCGCCGAGAATACATTTTAATTCAATATAATTATGCTAAAATCATAACAGTCTGATATTATTTAAGTTCAATTTATTACAGTGATACAAAATACAGTTAGTTTTGATAGTCCAGAATGTGCTAAATAGGAATCAGACATTCAGCATTCTGCAGCATTCAGCAGACAAATTCAGCAGACAAATCAGCAATTTTACAGCTTTCTCCATATTACATTTTCCAAGACAATCAGAGGTCGTATTTATTATCAAGGTTTGGCCAGAGCAGATCAATTGATCAGCGTTTTGGTTACCCGACCATTTCAGAAAGCTTTCCACAAATCAAGCTATCGACTGTCCTCATCATGAAGATCTCACTGACACTGCGCGGCTCCTTTGCGCCTGCGCACCCGACCCGATCTCTTCCGGCAAGGCCCGATGACCCGATGCTCCGCGATTGACGAGACGGTGTCATTAATTATCCAGTGGAATTTCTCTTTGGGTGAAATCGAGAACTTTCGATTGAATTGTCAGGTCTCCAATCTTCAAGCTGGTAAGCCGCTTCGCTGTCAAGCTAGTATAAGGGTTATAAATCCTCGACATGGCGATCATGGGAAACGTAAAGAACTTTCCTCTAGAACTCAGTAGAACTTAGACCTTCAGACGGGTAGTTACCCGTCTGAAGGTCTAAGTTGTTCCTCTTAGTTGGGTAGTTACCCAACTAAGAGGAACAAAAATCACCTCCCACCAAAATCAAAACGTAAATTTCTGGTAACAAAAAAAAGATAAACACCCAAACACCGTGTAAATACGTAATTGCGCAGGAGTGGGGTTTTGTGGCGGTTGTGTGGTCAGAAGGGAGGCTGACGACGTGCGGGTAGAACTTGCTAGAGACACATGCTGATAAAATGGACCGCCCAAGATTGTCTGATTTAATAAGCCTAGTAAAAATATTTTCATTAACATAACATAGCGTCACGCTTTTTCCCATACGGGGTGGCAGAGGCGCAATTGTGTAGACTTTGAGCCAGTCATTCAATACTCCATTTTGCGTAACAGGGGGCTAGCCCATCGCCGCGCCTATGGAGTAATGAAGATTTCCTCACGATGTTTTCCATCACCGTTAGAACGTTCGTATTAAGATAAATTAATTATCTCATTGGTCAGGAATTGAACATGCATCCCCTGTGTGAGAAGCAAGCGTGAAACCCGTTAGACCACGGAGCTCTATTTGTATGAATTTTAAGTTTGGTCAACACAGGGCGGTTGCTGATGCTGATGGTGACAAATATTTTAAGAAAACATGTCAGG
Organism: Argyresthia goedartella; assembly: GCA_949825045.1. NCBI lineage: Eukaryota > Metazoa > Arthropoda > Insecta > Lepidoptera > Argyresthiidae > Argyresthia > Argyresthia goedartella. The sequence goes on from OX463815.1 coordinate 13,168,787, forward strand.
TACTCGAAGTTTTCTCAACAATAAACCATGGTCAAAGGCACCTAGCAGCAGGCAGGTACACTAACAAATACATTTATTTTCGGCAACGCAAGTACATCACTTGGGTTATCCTATCTTTTGGCGTTATTGAATCTTTATCTTTATGGTCTAGTGACCTAGTGGGTTTTAGGCTTGCGTCTCACGCAGGCGATTCAGGTTCGAATCCGGTACTTACCATTAGATAAGTAATTTGTTAAGTACATTACCGGTAATTCCGAGTTTTGGATTCCACGTTAAGCTGTTTGTACCGGCTACTATCGCTACTTGGTATAGTAGTGTCATAAACCCCTTCCACCAACCCGCACTGAGCCAGTGTGATAGAGTATGGCTCAATCTTACTCATATCATATAAAGGCCTGGGGCCTTCAGTAGAGACATAAATGGGCTAAATTTATTTATTTGATCAGCTCTAAATCGATAAATATAGGCATACGATATCTCATAGCAATTTCTTCAATAAACAAATTGAGTTTGTTCCAAGCCCTAATTTCCGCTCGGCGGCAGCGGTCAGATATGTGCGTTTAAACACAGCTCTCCAAACGCGAGATCCTGGAGATTTCTCGCGAATTACATGAGACTCGCCACATAAGTGCTGTGTTCAAAGTGGAAGCAAATTCGAGGGCTTAAATCACCAGGCGCATCGCCTCAGGCCGCGACAATATGTACGCGTCACTCACTACCAAAGTGCCCATTTTTCTCTGCACTTTTGTCCAAAAATCGATCAGGCGTTCATCATTGACATTTGCCAGGAGCGGGCACTCGTAAATCTGTTGAATTAATAACAATTTTTACACAACTTTCGTCAAAAAACGCGGTCAGATTTCACGGGTAAAGGTTGGCAGGAGCTAATGTGAGATTTATGGTTCGAGATTTTCCTGTCTTTTGGTTAATCGCTCGCTTTTGTTTACGTCGTCGCGTCTCGTGGTGAAACGTTAACGCGCAGATTATTCGCTTCGGTCCCTTCGACTATTAACTTATTGAAGGTATGACCTTTGCCATTATCTTAACTTTATGAATCACTTCAAAACTACCGGAATACTTAAACCGAATCAAACTTCGATCAGTACTTTTTGGTGGCTGCTGTTCTTGCACCTTTGAACAACAGCCACAAAAAAGGTCCTGAAATACCTATATCGAAATCATACCATCAAAAAAACGCTAACAATGCGTTTTAGACTCCTTCAAGAAAAGAAACATTCTCTACAAGACTAATGACTTGGCAAAACGCTCCTTTCCAAATTAAACAACAACAAGTCCTGTAAAAAACCCAAACGACGATCGATCATGGGTTTCAAACAAAACGGAAAAAAGGACTACGAGAAAGGATGCGATGGAGAAATTAAAAGCTCAGCATGCAGTCCCGACGCTCTGAGGGCAAATATTAAAATTGTCAGTTTTGTGTAATTTGACGTCTCGTATTCTGAATGTAAGTTATGTTATTGAATGTTTTTGGGCGTGTGAACTCGACTTGTAATGAGATGAGTGTAAACAGATCTGATTATTACACTGAGTGCCTTTGCTTTTCCTGATTTCAGGTTTTAGTGGCCGTTTTTATTAAATAGCATTTGAGGGAAAGTTGCCTACATTTATCGCGACAGCAAGCTTAGTTATATATTAAAGATTGTTTTGGGTTTTGATTAAAATTACATGTGTCATAATAATTTGATAACAATTAGAAATCACTTAAACATATCTTATCGAGAAACACTTTAGAATCAATGCACGTCGTAAATATAATTACCATCCAGGAGAGCCTTCTAAAAACGTTAAAAGAAAATAACGTTCGCCAATGACAACACAATTTCATTCGTAAAATGGTTAAATTACCACCGAAGTCCGACAGCTCCATTATACATTATGACACTAATAGCCAACATGAAGACATCCGCCAGACGACTGGCAAATTAACCGCAATTATCAGAGAAAAAGACAATTTTCGGAGCGGACTAGCCGATAAAATTGTAACGTCAGGTGGCAACAAAGTGGTGTTAATAATCGCGTTGCACTCTTCATCGGCCGAGTGATAGGACCACTTTTTTCAATACAAAGGCAATAAAAATGTGCTAGTCACGCACTAAATGGCTCGCAGTGTGGCGCTGGGCTCATCCAGGCTCCAGCAGAGCCAGGCTCGCGGCCGGGGCACAAAGAAACAAACAAAAGTGCCCAAACCGCACAGTCACGCCACACAAACTTATTTTCGCCCGGTAAGACGTGTCAAGTTTCAATTTTACTAACGTCGAAATTAACAGTGGGCGTAAATAGATTATTGATATTTTCCATGATGATAAAAAAGTAATCGATGATCGTATAGAGCGGGCCAGTATTGTTGTGAAAAAGGCGACCATTGTTACGGGTTTGAAGGCTTAAAAGGAGGTTTTTTTCTAACTTAACGAATTGGGCGCACGAGTTTTAACAAAAAGCAGCAAGTTATCAATCAGGAATCACTTTATTGGCTCCACAAAAGCGGTTCTGGTAATCAGGTTGTGTAATCTGCTTTTGATTCCACGAATTGCTTACAAATTTTTACTTTTAAAATGAGTCCCATGTATTAATACTATCAATTCAATATTTGTCACAGATATTCAGTGTATTCATTCACAGACTAACAAAAAAAATATAAATTTTTTGGGGATGCTTTTACTTATATTTTGATGATTATACTTTGATATAATATTAAAGCATTCGTATACTCATGATATTTGGCGAATAAAACTGTCAAATATTTTATCAGATGGGATTTCGCTAAAGGCTCATATTTACAACATATTTAAGAGTTGTCATACGCACACACGCATATACACATGACGTTTCTGTAGATTTGTCGACAAGCCGACTAACGGATGGTGAGGGCCGCGTTAATATTTATAATTTTAATTAAGAGCTTCGTTAAATTTGATTAATCTGCCAGAGTTATTGCGTCGTCGTGATGAAATTGTAATACGATGCTGATTATTCGTATTCGACGACCTCTGTGACCGTGCGGGTGTGGCTCTGTCTACTATGCGAGAGGTCTCAGGTTTGATCCCCGGCAAAGAAAAAAATCCCCAGGTCTTGGATGTTTATAAGCGTGTGATGTCGCTGTTTTTGGTTCTCACGACACGGGGTATCCTATGTTTGGGCCTGTATATAAAGGTTTATTTATTTTTGAGTATTCATTATTAGATAGTGGGTACATCCATATGTAAATAATCACACCTTTACCCATATGGAATGGCAGAGTCAAGTTGCGCCCACGACCACGATTCATTACTTTTTTGCGTGAGTGGCCCCATCGCCACATTTTAAGGCATATGAAGGTTTCTTCACGATGTCTTCCACTATGACAGTTGCCCGTAAACCGAATTTAGACAGTTGCCGTGTGACCTCTACTGGGAGGACACTATCATTATAGTCCCACTAATGTTGGCATTAGTTGGCAACACACATGGCGACCTAGATACATTCTCGCCAAAATGTACTCCCCATGGTCTAATCGGTTCATAATCATAGGTTTTGGTCAACCCTCTGCTGTGAACATACCACTGACATCTACGCATATACTCGCAGTTTTGCAATGATGAAGTGATAAGGAAATCATAAGCTTACAGAACGAAATATTGTCACTTGCTGTTTTGTCGTGAAAATAGTATATCATGAATTTATGCCTTAACATTTTCAATAAAAGTTATTTTCATCATATTTTATAAATGAGCTGTTTGGATATTAAGTGATAGCAAGTAACAGATTGCTGCACAATGGATCTGGACTTTTTTTTGAAAAATAAAACAAACGACTTTGTTGTCTAATTCGGGGTGGTTGAAGCACAGTGGCTCCCACTTTTACCCAGATATTCAATATTCCTTTGAAAATCAAAGTAAATCAAAGTAAAACGGGCGAACCCGATAAACTTGAAGACACGCAAACAATCCCTCAGCTTATAATCTTACAAGGGATTTCTTTTCGCGATGGGAACATAAACACAAAAAATCTATCCATCCAAACATTCAACATCAGACATAAACACCATGACACCCATTTACAGAGAAAAAAGAAATGATCTAGACAGGATGCGCGCGCCTACGTGCGCGGAGACAAAGGTTTGACTCTTGCGCATTACCATACGGGGGAGGGGCGGGGTGGCTCCGTATTAATCATATCCCGGCCCGTGCCAAGACCAGGAAGAGGCCGTGACATCGGGGAAACAAATGTCGTTTCTTCTGGGGGTTCTGTTGTTGGTGAAACCTTCGTAACCTTTTGAGATTCAACACAAATTCAAGATGATTTTGTAAGCCACGAGCAATCTTTGGACCTCAACAAAAATGTATAGTCACGGCTCTTCCCATACGGGGTGGTAGAGGCACAACAGCGCCTATACTAAGCCAATTATTGAATATTCATTTCTGCGTGACAGGCACCTAGCCAATCGCCGCAACATGAGGAAATGATCACAACCTCAACCTCTTGAGGTCATATACATATATATGATTTAATCGTGTGTTTCTGCCATCCCGCCTGGGTAGGTCATGTCATTTCAAGAGGATAAATTTGGTCCTTGAAAAATAGTATCTAACCACATCATGCCGAAATTACGCGACCGATGTTCGGCGTGATGACGCCGCAAATACTATTTTAATTACGGCTCAATTCAGGATCGTAAAATCAGCCGTGGAACTTAAATTGGTCACGTAATTTTGGCATGCTGTGTTTTCACACTTGTAACATGCAGTTCTTATTCACTTGAGTCTATCTTCATATAGTTTGCATATCATATGTAGCTTGCTGTAATCTATGATATTCCTATAAAATTAATTCGAAATTATAGCTTTCTTTGATGGATGTCAAACTGTTGTTCTTCATTCTTTAATATTTTTACTAAGTTAGCTATGCTATTTTTATTTATCCAAGATTTATACCATATGCGGGATCTTCCTAATGGCTCCGAAATCCATCTTCCTACCTCCCGGATCTACGCCGACGTTCCTACTTACCGGCTCTGCACTTCCCAACTTCCAAGACTACCATTCCACCTTCCTACATCCTGTCTGGTTCCTGCCTATAACCTGCCCATACTGCCTACTGACCTATAGAACATCTGAAGACCAGGGGAGTGCTCGTGTAGTCAAAATGTGACAAACATTACCAATGACTTCTGTAAACCCACGGCCTTCTATCCTATTCTATTTATTTATTCTTTGTATCTATCTATTCTCATTTATTTCTACTTATCTATAGCTGAACCCTCAAGGTTACACATATTATAAGCCAGCCATGTTCATATCAAAGTTGGACCCTAGCCTTGCTTGACCTCATCTAACACAAAGGCAGGTCAGCAACAGCATAGCGTCACTTCCATCAAATAGGACATGAATGAGTCTCTATTCAAACAGAAATCTGAATCAAAACATGAATGACTTGAAGCTTGAATGGGACGCATCAAAGTAATGCGTAAAAACTCATCTACATACCCGCATATCAAAACGATACTTACGCTAATGCAATAAGGGTTATAGAAGTTCGTGTAGATTTCGTTGGACGTGTGGAAGATAGTGCCAAGTCACGGTAACAAGTACCAAGTTTGAAGATGGTGTTCGATACGAAGACTTGTTAGGATGGGCATGTTCGAAATTGATTAAGTACCTCATGATGAACTGGTTGGATTTAATTGAATTATTGGATTGTTGCTGCTTGAGTTGGACCGGCGTTTGGAATGAGTTTTTTTTAGTATTTTGAATATGGTCAAGTGCCATTTCCGACCCGAATGGGCCTTTATAGATATTTTTGGTCTGACTAAATGAAATATAGTACTATAGTGGTTCAAGAAGTAAGTCCTGTAATATTAAAAAAAAACAATCGTAATATTAGGCTAAGCTATGGCAAAGCTTTTGTTGCGTCCACGGCTGAATATAAAGTCAAAATATGAATTGAGATAAAATATTGTAGAAGTAGGATATATTGTTTAACCAATCCTGTTTCCCGATATGTGACAATAGACCAGACAATGTGGTGAAAGACAGCAACAATCTACACATACCAACCTACGTCAGGATAAAGACCCGAACGCTAAAACAACAGAATCACCAGAGCCAACATCGTCATTTCGGCTAAGCCACCTCCGCACCAGTGTTTCAATTAACAATGATTCAATAACCGGCTGTAATGGCTGGGTGGATGTGCATCGCGGGGGGATTTATCGCCAGATAACCGACAATTAAAGCGTCTTTGTTCACGTGGCTCGTGGCGACGGCCGAGCCGCTGGCCACGCCTGCTCGCGACCTCACAAAAAGTACCGCGTCGGGGATGCCCCGGGAAGCTGGTGGAGGAGGCTGGATGTGGCTGTGGTGGACTAGCATTTCACCAAATGAAACAACGTCTCGCCTATTTCTATACGGGTTGGCACATACACAACCTTATAATGGAGTAACTAGCACAATGGTGCTACGTTCCTAAATTTTGCTTGACAGGGGGTGAGTCCATCGCCCACAGCTGTGAAGGTTTCCTCACGATGTTTTAGATCCTAGTAACCAGGAAAATATATAGCCACAATTGTAGGATTAAATAGGGAATCTGTTAGAGCTAACTATGATCATGGTTGCAAATAAATAAAGTTGCTGTTGCTTTCTTGCCCACCCAAATCGCATAAATGAAGTTGCTGTAACTTTCTTGTTAACCCAAATCTGTCAGAGCGGTTAAGTAATGCCACATCAAACATGTCCATGAATTTATAATCTCCGTGTCAAGTACAACAAAACGTTAGTATAAACACAAAAAGTCGGGCCCTCACAAGGCGATGGTCTCCTCATTGTTTCGTACTCTGTGGTTAGGCGAAAACACATCTTTGGGACAGAGGTCTCACTTACGTGTGTAGGAGGTCACAAGATTTAAACAATCTTATCAGACGGAAATCTTTATCTTGAAAGAAACAGCGATTGTCTCAATTCTGAGGAAATATCTCGAACCTTATTAATTATGATGCTGAATGATCTATCTGTTATTATATATTGTTATTTTAGGTAAACTTTGACCCACATTTGAAAATGTAGGTCCTTCTCAAGTTGTAGGTGGCCTGGTCGAAAGATATGAACAGCAAGTTGTGAATATGAAACATACATCATTGTATTTGTTAAGAAACAACAAGGCTTTGCTTACAATATACCACAGGAAATCAAACATACGACATAAACAAATCGTCCCAAACATCTAAAAAAGTAAGAGTCAATAACGCGAATTCTTCGCGCGGCCCCTCATCCCGTGGACACTGATTTATCGATGCTTTATTTGATTCGATTGTATCATCAGAATGTCATAAATCCCTCCCCCACATCCCTAGCACCAACAACGATACTTACACCGGCTTTCTCGACTTTTCCTGATGCTATTATGTCATCCATATATAGGTGATAAATAACACTATTGGGTATGGGTAAGGGCGAGATTTTTTCTTCCGGGTAAAATCCGATTGTTTTCCTCATCCACATTACTGAAGGCATACAATGAAGATAATCCTTTTCTACCGCCAAACTAATTGAGAAGCTCGGGGGACTGTTTGGGTAACGTTGGTATTGGAGACAGAGTTCTCTGAGGAATATTTTGTTTGGGGGTGTTGCAAGGCATGAACTGACAGCACATTCCAAAATAAATACTGCGAATTTTGCCGTTGTAAAAAAACAATGAAATTAAGTAATGAAATAACATTAAACAACAAGCAGACGATACATAAATCTCAAAATAAGCTACGCCTTCATCGGATATTTGTATGGCTTTCTATCTTTCTACTTTCAGAGTTTCTGAAAGTAGAAAGATAGAAAGCCATTCTTAAAAATGTTCTGCCTTTGGATCAACTTCGAAGGCTCTTTACCACTATAGCCTGACAATCATACACTAATTTGCGTCTTTTCCCATACGGGCTGGCAGTCACAACTATGCCCTCGTTTAGTCAGTTATTCAATAGAGGCGACAGGAGGCTAACCCATCGCCTCGGCTCTAGCCAGAACTACGTTGCTGCTCCAGCCACCAGGGTACCCCCTTATTCCCGCCCTCCTCTTCTCCCCTGGTCAAAGCACCACGGCAGGAGAAGTTCAGCAATCAGCACGAAGCGGTTTTATCGTCTGTGACCGTCGGTTTGTGCTCCAAAAAAGCGCGGCTTAATTTTGGCCTGGCGGTGGTGCCGGCTCGCTCACCCGTGCGCAACGCAAACGTATTTATTTTATTAGCTATAAAAAGTTCCGTGAGCGGTTAGAGCTGAGGTGCTCGAGAGGTTTAATTGGTCTTCTTTTCGGAATTTAGAAATAGAGGCAACATTTTTTAATGTCTAGGAAAGTTTTGCATGAGGCGCTTGGAATAGAATTTGATAATAATTTCGGCCCGATTTTGCAATGAAATAAAACATTGCATACCTACCGTTATATATTGCCATTAATGTTAATGATTTGCAATGTTCACTTGTAAAAATATATGATCGAAAACAGAAACATAACTTCTAGGGGTACTTGTAGCATACATTTCCATATAATATGTCTTTCTGATACTGTTAGTCGCTGACTGTATTGCAATACTAATAAGTTATCTGTTGTACACATTTTTGGTTTCAGATCTTTCCACAAGCCTTCAACAGGATCCCAAAAAAACAACACTACTCCATTCGCATTCCCAAAAAGTTAACCCCGAACTGAGCCAATAGTTCGTTGACTAATGGGCAAGCGATCGATGTCTTCAAGTTTTTTCCTCCGGGGTGCTCCGGGGGCCGCAGACAAATTGTGTTCGGAGAAGAAATTAATTTGACAAGTGTACGAACGCCGAGTGGACCCCAGACGCTTGTATTAATTTATTTCGACAGGAAAAAATGTGGTCTACAGGCGCTAGGGGAGGCTAGTTTTTTGGAAGGTTTGTTAGGGCAAGAAAAATCGTTATCAGTTATTTTGTGTTTTTGGTAAACATAAATTAGATCTGGTCCCTCCTTAGTCTCTGTCCACCGCTATTCTGGAAAATGGTGAAAGAAAAACAGTTTGTGTGTACATACAATTATTTCCGCGGATCTCAATAAGCTTGTAGATGTCAACAAATTATTGACTTCAAAACCCATGAACTTGGTTTTGAAGTCCATGGGAACTAGAAAAAACCGGCCAAGTGCGTGTCAGACTTCGCACATTTAGAGTTCCGTAATAAATTTATGATATAATCAAAACAAGATAAGTTAGGAAGGTACTTACTTCACATACACCTGATACACCTAGCCAAAATACCAACGTCAACCAATGCAAATAATTTAAGATGTTTTGTTTGTCTTTAAAGTTCTACATTCACATTAATTCCAATATAAATAATTGTGTCTTTCCTTACAACCAATTACCTAGTTCTTAATTTGGGTAAATATGACTATAGGTATTCTTGTTATAGTTATATGTATTTCTTCTTTTTAAAGGCGAAAACTTGTAATTGGCATGTTTATATCCTAACATTAAGTCTACGCAAAATTTTGTATATTTATATATGCTGTTAGTTTTCCTATGAAAATAAAATAAAAAATAAAAATAAAAAATATCACTATCATTCTTCAACAGCAAATAATTAGGTACTTTGTTTTTCATATAACGTTTATATGAATGACAAAGATATATTTGCGATTTTTAATAAGTATTTTTATATTAAAAACTACTTATTTTATTTTGTTCAAAATAATTTTGGTTGAAAGTGTTTATTGCGATACACAACATATATATTTTTTTTGATTTTTGAATTTTTTACTTTAAAAGTTACAAGGGGGTAATTTTTTCTTCTTCTTTGGAAGGGGATTTTTTTTTTCTTCTGTCTCTTTAACGATGAATTTTGAGGAAAAAAAAGAAACCTCAACGTCATTTTTAAAGACCTATCTTTAAACACCCTAGACATATTAGGTTTGATGAAAAAAATATTTTTGGTTTCACTTCCATGTATGGGGAGCCCCCCATAATTTTTTATTTTTTAAATTTTTATATATAAGTTGTAAAGCGGTTTACAGAATACATCTACATACCAAGTTTCAGTTATGTAGTCTGGATAGTTTCTGAATGAAGTTGCTGTGACATATGGACGGACAGACGGACAGACAGACAAGACGAAGCTATAATGGTTATTGTTTTCTCTACATAACCCTAAAAAGTGACATCACACACATATCAAGACTTAGTTTTTTTTTCTTTCTTTACCCCCAGCCGGGGATCGAACCCGGGACCTCCCGCATGGTAGACAGAGCCGCAACCGCTGCGCCACAGAGTTGTCGAGAGCTATTTTAACACATTGTCGTTTTGAAGTTACGTGACCGTTCCCCCGGGTCGATCTCAAAAGGAAGCATACTATATATACATTTTACAATATCTCCATTTACCACAAAACAACTTCCCCAAAACCAAGTGAGGGATCATCCACCTCACCACTTTCCTCCTAGTTCCCCCTGACAGCGAACCTCGTCAATATGAGACCGCGAGACGCAGTTGCGGGTGACACGCTGACGAGAGGAACACGGCTGTATAAGGGACCGTGTTGCAGAGGGGTCACGTGACGCTGGTGTGCTGACAGATTGTCACGATGTTTTAGTTCCGAGATTTCGTATATTTTATTGCACGTGAAAATTCACATTACAAGCTTATAGAAAAGGTATTTTACAAAGACAAGCTTATCTCTACCAAGAGATTTCTTCCAGCAAACCCAAGATGAAAAGGATATTTAATTCCTTTGTGGGCATAAGTATAGTATGGTGTTTAATTCTTTCTAGTCAGGTATTAACACATTTTTGAAATAAAATTCAACGTCAAAAATCCGCACAAAGGAAAGAAAAAGCACCAGAGCGGCTGTCGAATCCTCGGTCCCTTTAGCTGCGCGTAATTAATTATTTTTAATCATTCTGTTAAATATTTCTATTTACAGTCCAAAAGATATACCCCTGTGTCATCTTTTGGGCACTGAAACTAAGCTTAAGGTTTGCTTGTTAGTAGTTATGTTATAAAAAACCAAAATGTTTTCCGAGAGTTTTGAAATAAATGTTCAGAGAATTCTAAACATTTATTTCAAAATTTGGTGAGTGTAGATTTATCGTTTGGTTATCTTTCCGGTGATATATCAGGCTTGCATGCTTTAACTACACAAACAACTCTGTGTTCCTGGTACATCATTTCACATCCGCGTGGGCCATTTTGTGGCCAAACACAAAGTGCAGCGGTTTAGAAACAGCATGTGTAATGCTCCTAACTGCTTGTTTGCGGGGAAAACTTTTGTACAACCCTACTATTTTATGAATACGCTGCACCAACATAAATATAAACTTTATGGAGTTGAGATAAAGGTTCAAACGGAAGCAAGTGAGTGTTGGTTGTTGCGTAACGAGTGACTCGGTGACGCTATGTTGGTTTGTCAGCTACAGGAGTTTTGGCGCGAAATTATCTTGCTTCTAATTGGTCTGTGGTACGTGTTTTAGCTTTTTGTCTGTGTCGTTTGTGTCAGCAGCTTTTGGTGGATTTCTTGAAATATTGAGCGTTTCTAGGGTTCCGTACCCGAAGGGTGCCAAACGGGACCCTATTACTAAGCCTCAGCTGTCCGTCCGTCTCTCCGTTCGTCTGTCAAAGGGCTCTACCGGATCAACCGAAATAAGTTTATATTGCCGTAAGTATATAACAAAGAAATTATGTATGCGGGTCCGACGTCCTATTCGCACTTGACCTGTTTTACTTGGATTGGTGGCAGCATGGATGGGATGGTGTAACTACTGACCATGCGACCGCAGGATAAATGGGAAAGCATGCAAACTTTCAAAATTACAAAATTCAATCCATGAAACTGACTAATTTTATGACTTTACTATAGATTTGTGATAATTTGTTGAATGGTTCCAGATTTCCCCGCTTGCTTTATTATTTCACCCATTACTTTTAAGCAAGTGTTCTTTTATTCAGTTCTACTTTAGGAGAACAAGTCAAAGTAGCATTCTTTTCTCTTTCTGTATTCCTCGTCGTACAATAACTGCAAGCGTCTCGTCCATCAATAACGTGTATTAAATACAGATTGTACACAACTCCTGTCGCCTCGCCACATCCATCATCACAATCATTTGCGGTACAACGCCGCCGCCGCCGCCGCCGCCGCCGCAGTGCGATGCAATCCGACGGCGAAGGGCCCCTCTAAACAATAAGTGTAATTCGATTTAGACAAGCTGTCGCGGAAATATGAAATCAATACAAAGGTACCTATAGTACTTGATTTTACTAAAGATTATTTTACAAACGGGGTAAGCCCATGGCCGCAGCTAGCCGCAGGAGATTGAAGGTTTCCTTACGATGATTTCGAGATAAGTGCAAAAAAAAACGGCTCTAAAATCAAAAGTTCCCAAGAAAAAAATGGTTGTCTGATTTTTATATTTCAAGTAATCTAAGTAACAACATTTGAATTTGTTACAACATCCCATTGCAGGTAGTGTATGCTTTTGTCAGTATTGAAATTTCGTTATATATGTATATAGTACCATTAGATTCTTTCTTGCCACATAAACAAGATATGATCCGAGATAGTGATTCATTAGACAACCCCCAAATATTCGTCCGTTCAATATTGAAACAAACACGGTTCCTTACGCAATCAGCGGATTCTGTACAATACCGACAGAACCCTAAACGAAGGCAAATTAATTAGCGGTGTCCCCTAAACCGAGGAAACAATAACGGCAAACAGAAGGGTTCGGTAGATATGCGACATTTGTGTCAATACCGCGACAACCCTTATATTATGGACTTGATGAGCTTTGGACTGAATCTCGGTGAAATTATTGTTTGGAATATTACAATCGGATGTTAAACGAGATGACTTTACCCCTTGGCGTTTTGAAGGATACTATAGTCGTTTTCCTGTGTTTTTGTATGTGACCATTTTTAGGGTTCCGTACCCGAAGGGTTCCAAACGGGACCCTATTACTAAGACTCCGCTGTCCGTCCGTCCGTCCGTCCGTCAGTCCGTCCGTCCGTCTGTCACCAGGCTGTATCTCAAGAACCTAGCTAGCTAGAGAGTTGAAATTTTCACAGATTATGTATTTATGTTGCCGCTATAACAAAAAATACTAAAAAACAGGATAAAAGAAATATTTAAGGGGGCTCCCATACAACAATTCTTTCAATACCACATACAAACTTATGGATGCACCTGGTTACGTACATGGAGTGTGAAAGTAACCGCACCAATAACTTTGTAAACAATATTTTGCTGTGTAAAATCCAAACTATTCACTCCACACCATCGCTTCCATTGAACGGTGGTACGGAACCCTTCGTGCGTGATTTAGACTCGCACTTGACCGGTTTTTTTCTTTTGTAAGATATTAGACTAGAGATGTTACCCAAAAAAGCGATATAAATGAATGCAATGAAGAATTAATTCAAGGACGAGAAAATCGACAATTTCAATAGCATAGTCCTAAGTCTCTACGACAAGCATGCACCTGTAAAAAAGTGAAAGTGAAACACCTACCCGCCCCTTGGCTAACAGATACTATTAAGATTCTAATGGCCAAGAGGAACATAGCCAAGTGTAAATACCGTCATCATCAGAATCCGGCATATGACAATTTAATTTCTTACAAACGTCTCTGCCGTGAATCTAAACGTCGGCACATCCACGAGAGTATTGAAAGTTACATACCAGCTCATGTTTGGAATTTTCTAAAGACGCTTGGTATAGGTAAGTCTCCAGGACCTGCATGCTGGTAACTCAGACGTCTCAGTTCATTTCTGTTCCGCCTGTTGTGATGGATCCCACGGTTAAACACGCCACTTTTCAGAGCCTGCGCTCTAAGTCCTTACCCGACACCCCACCATTCCACTATAGCAATATTGGAATCTATGCGGTCAAGAAGACGGCACTAGCCGTCAGCTCGAAAGCTGTAGGTGACGATAAAATCTGCCTTAAAATGCTTTTCACAATCCTGGATGAACAACTGCCAGCTCTTCACACGTAATATTTTTTTCAATATCGAATGGTGATGACTAATGCTTTTTTCCACATGGTGGATACCACCATGTGGAAAAAAGCATTAGTCATCCCTTTACCTAAAACATCCGGTCCCTCCTCTTTTAAAGAGTACCTATCGCCCTATTTCAATCCTACCCATCCTCTCCAAAGGCCTTGAGTCCATTGTCCATACCCAGCTCTCTTATTACCTTCACTCAAACAATCTGCTGAACATGTATCAATCAGGATTCAGACCAGGTCATGGCACCGTCACGGCTCTGCTGAAAGTCACAGATGAGATCCAGCTAACCATGGACCGCAAACAGCTTTCCGTGATGGCTTTACTTGACTTCAGTAGTGCCTTCAACTGCGTAGGTTTCGACATTCTCGTTGAGGATCTGAGAATCCCTGAATGTCTCCTCCTTCTCTGCCAGCTGGTTCGACTCTCCAATAACTCTCTCTGCTGTCGCCAATCTCTCAAATAAGAATTTGAGAGATTGGCAACAGCAATTCCACTGAATGGTGTGACCCAATACAAACATCCCTCAAGGTGGCATTATTTCTCCTCTCTAAGCTTGATTTTCATTTACTCCATCCCGGACGTCCTGTCTTCCTCATGTCATCTTTACGCTGACGATCTCCAGATGTATCACCACTTCTCTCCTAACGACGAAAACTTTGCTGTGGAGGCACTCAACGCTGATCATGAGGGTATAAGATGTTTGGTTTTCATCCTTCGGACTACTGGTCGACCCGAGCAAGTCCCAGGCCATGATTATAGGTACCAGACATTCTCTTAACTTGTTGCAGCATCAGCCAATTCCACTTGTCACTTTTAGTGGTACCACAATCGTATATAGCGATAAAGCTAACAACCAGCTATCCTGGTCATCGCATGTCAATGGGGTCAGTCTTTGCGACTTTTCACTCTCTCAGGAGACTTCAATACTTTTTACCCCGACAGACCAAAATCACTCTGACTCAGTCTCTCCTTCTTCCCCTGACCAACAATGCTGATGTATGCTGGGACAGTGCTAACGAAGAACTACTGGACAAACTAACTCGAACGAGAGGCTGCGCAAATACGACCATGTATTACAACATCGCAAGGAGTTAAAGTAGCTGCCGATCCGTCTTCGCGGGGATTCTCACATCCTTAATGTCCTCTACAACATTTTACGACATCCACGCTATCCATTAAAGTCAAAGTCAAAGTCAAAGTTCTTTTTTACTGTAGATATTTACAAATACTTAGCAAACGTATTTTTTTTCCTCTTCCATTGGACCACTGTGGGAGAATAACACCAACAACCTTCCTATGAGACAATTTTCAATTTCTTTCTTCCAGCAGGCTTTGGAGAACGCACGCACTTTCTATGCTCACAGCTCCACAGCATAACACCACGTCTTATGAGCACGGGTTTAGACCCCGGGCCATTCGGTTGTGGAATGCACTCCCCGGCACCTTCAGTGACAGTCTTACTCTCAATATATTAAAAAGTCACGTGAAGAAGCATTACCCCTCTCATTATAATTTCAGCTGATATGCTTGTAAGTATTTATTTATAAATATATATATAATAGTAGTAGTATTATATTATCAGCACTTAGTATATAATTATAGTAATTATGTATTTAAATTTATTCATTAATATGTACGTTAGTACTCGTTTATTTCCTCATATTGTTACACATAGGTCTAACTCTGCTCAGCAATCAACCTTCCCCATCTTAACCTGGTTTGCTGGAAGATATATCTTATTAGGATAAGCTCGCCTTTGTACACTATTTTGATGTAACTCTTTTTATATCATATGTGTGCAATAAATAAATTATAATTAATTGAAGTGTTTAAGCTGGGCTGGTCTCCGCATTATGAAGCTAACACAGACAGACTTAAAATGTGAATTTTTATCAGTGCCCTACAATAACAAATTTAATAGCCATCTTTAATTTCACCACTGATTTCGAGCAAAAGGATTTGATCATCACGGGCCATAAGCAATCGTTCAAAAGTTGGCGGACCGTAGCTTCTAAAGTAGAAATGTAAAGCTAAATAGGGTTCCAATAGAATTGTCGCCATATGTGGCCAATATCAAGCAAGCTTCCATACCCGACAAGGGATTAACTCCGAACTGTACAATGAGTTGGACATGTTTCGCTGTAATTGTACTTTTCTTTAGTTTATGACTCCTCCCGTATGTGGTGACAAACACAATACTCAGCAAAAAGTAATCCTGATATCCTAAAAATTGTGGATATAAACTTTTCAATTATTCATTTTTAGGTTTAGTTTTTAAAGTTCAGAAGTTATGTCTAAAAAAGTGCAAAAAATGACCATTCCCCCCGCCCTCTCCGAAACTACAGGGTCTAAAATACTGAAAAAATAGAGATTATAGAACTAAAGCCAAAAATTACAGGAATACCTACCCGGAATTGCCAAGGTTTTTAATTTATCTGTAAGCCACACACAAACTTATAAATGCACCTGGCTGCGTACATGGAGTCTGAAAGTAGCCGCACCAACTTTTTCTTACTTTTGAGTTAGTTTGATGGGGACTTAATTTTTTTTTCTTTTCTTCCCTCGTAATTTTTCGCTTTATGGAAATACTTGTCATGATAAGTCTTTCATGAGCTTCTTGTCACCCTTGTAATTACTGTGGAAATCCCCTAACCCCCCGTGTTTGAAGCATTTCTATCATATTCACAACTTCAGAAAGGATTAAACACCACCAATTTGTCAAATTTCCAGCTCTTCTTTTTAACCAACTTCAAAAAAGAAGGAAGTTCTCAATTAGTCTGTTTTTATATTTTTTCATTTTGAATTTTTTACGCGATTACTCCGTCAATTATGAACCGATTTTGATATTTATTTTTTTGATCGGTAGTTCATACTTCAGCGTTGGTCTCATATAATCATTATCAAAATTTAAATTGCGTTTTTTGAAAAAAAAACAAATGCAAGAAATATAAACACAGATGACGTTTTGATTTGTGGTTCCGTGCAGCAAAACTTTTGACGAGGACTTTTCATGTACATAGACTTCATTTTCATACCGACAAGTGAGGAGGAAATAGGGCTCGAACTTGGAGTCGATTTTTTTAAAGTTTTTAATTTGGTGATTATTCAGTCCTATTTTTCATAATTTAAAAACTACTTATTTTTTTTCAACAGAACAGACCAACTATATACAATTACATGTGGTGATGTTATAGTCAAAATTCTAAATTAAACTTCAGGGACCATCTTATACGTTCTGCCGTCGGCTGTCAGCAGGGCGACCCACTCGGACCGGCAATATTCAGTTTGGCTATCCATCCGATCATTACCAGCCTAAATTCCAAATTCAACATTTGGTACCTAGACGACGGGACCACGGGAGGCAATGTCAAAAATGGATTACAAGATTTAGAACACCTAAATCAGAATAAATAAAAATAGGGCCTGTACTTCAATTTCATGAATCGCGAATTGTTCATACCTGATAATATTAACCTCACGGAAAAGACTGAGATCAACTCTGAGTTCAACTCAGCCGCCCCCAAAATAAAAATTCTAGACAAAGATTCACTTCGACTCCTAGAGGCCCCCGTTCTAGAGGATGGAATTCCCAGCTTCGAGGATGAACAAATATTTATATTCAATCAAAATTATATCAAACTGACTGACCTAAATCCCCGCATGACCCTGTCTATCAGACGGTTCTGCCTTTTTGTACCCAAATTTATCTACCTCCTTCGATGCTCTCCTTTTTCGAGGTATCCTCCCTTTCTCAAACTCTCAACCTTTTAGACGATTTGACCAAAACTACATTAACCAAAATCTCTCGTCGTCTCTTAGCTACCAGGGAGAAGGAGTCCGGACACTGGCTGCACGCAATCCGTCAAAGCACATTGGCACCCTGCTTGACCATACCATCCTTACCCTCGCCGTCTGCCTGCGACTATGCGTAAAGACAAATGAAATCCATCGCTGTCGCTGCGGTGCTAGGGTGGACCAACTAAGTCACCACGGCCTCTCCTGCCAACGCAGCGCCGGTCCGTGGTCCTGTCATGCGAGTCTTAATGGTGTCATCCGTCGGGCCCTTGCCAGCTGTGGCGTGCCAGCAATACTTGAACCCAATGGGCTGGCACGCGACGATGGCAAGAGGCCGGACGGAATGACGCTCATTCCCTAGCAGAGCGGGAGGTCCCTAGTATGGGACACGACCTGCATAGATACGCTGGCACCGTGTCACCTACCAGCGACCTCAGCCACAGCCGGCGCTGCAGCGGCAGCAGCAGAGGGAAACGCCGCAAATACGCCGCTTTCGGCGACGACTATATGTTTATGCCGTTCGGCTTTGAGACCCTCGCGCCGTGGGGCCCTGACGCTCGACGAGTCCTCAAAGACATCTCTAAGCGGCTAGTCGAAGCGTCAGGGGACCGCAGAACTGGCAAACTACTTTGGAAATTTTCAATTTAGTTTAGTTTTATGCATATTAATAAATATAATGAATTTTTATATACATATTAATAAATATAACGTATACAATTGATAATCTCTTCATTTTTGAAGGCGGTTAAAAATAAACTTGTTCTGATCGATGCAAAGAAAAAGTTGTTCAGAATGACTGTGAGTATTTTTTTCAAAATATGACTACACCTTTCGGTAACAACCTGTAGACAGACACGGTTGTATTGAGAAGTGTTGCACATAGAGTTTCTCAACAATAGCCCACGTGACCCTTGGCTCAGTTTCAACTTGGGCGCTGAGTCAAACTGTGTCAGGCTGACAATGCGACATGCCTACCTAGCTAGGTAACTATTGTGTACTTACAAACACCTATGGTGACCTGCTTAACTTTGTCAACTACTAATGGCAAACCTAGAAGCTTTAGACCAGGAATACTTGCTTGCTGGTCACTTACTCCCTGAACCAGGATATGTAATAGACCTGAATGTTATTTTCACTAATGAATATAAAATTATACAGGATATTTAGGATGTTTGGTAGATCGATACAAAGCCTAACAAAAAATTGTAAGTGGTATTTTTGTCCCTCAATTTAATAATTATACCTTGGTCACATTTTGCACACATTGATCTATCCTCAAACTAGGATTCCCTGTATCTTGGGTACTAGACAACGATACATATACTTATATAGATAAATATTATACTTAGATAGATAAACAACCATGACTAGGTTACAAACATCCGTTCTCGTCAAACCTATATTTGCCCCCACCGGGACTCGAACCCGGGAACCTTGGCTTCGTAGGCAGGGTCACTGCTGATTTGGCCATTCGGGTCGTCGTTTGGTGTAGAGTTCCTGATTTCAATCATTTATGAGATGCTGTTGTAAATTATATCTTAAAAAATTCAACAATAGCCAAGCCTGTTTTGAAAAAGGCTTAAATGCAAAAACCTTCAATGTCTTTTAAAAACATGCAATCAAAAACCTTGCTCAAAAGCAGAGGATATTTTTTAGCATTTCAAAGGTCTGTAAAAACTGTGTCTCAAGTCTCAGATGCCTACAACAAGTTTTGTTAGATTATTTAAACAGCACTGAATTAGAAATTATTGTAAAGAAAAACAATTATTGTTTAAAATCATAAATATTTACTGTCTTTACTACCTTTTTTTAAGGCTTTGTATCGATCTATCAAACAATCTGTATGTTCTGGATGTCTTAGGTCCATATAAATCTCTTGTTAAACGAGCTTGCCTTTATTCATATGTTTTTTTTAAATTAGTTTTGTGATTATTCGTTATGTGCAATAAACATAAATATACTTATCCTGAATCTTTAATTCGAGCACTTCAAGGCGATCGGTATCATGACGCTACCATCCATACTGATCTTTCAGATCGTGGTATACGTGAGGGAAAACCTCAACTCGTTCCGAACGCACGCGGACGTCCACAGATACAGCCGGAGAACATCACCTCCGCCCCAAATATCAATATTAAAAAAAAAAAAACGCTGGCTTGTCGAGCAAACGTTCTATAGCTATAATGAATTCATTACGCCGCAAAGCGTATAACTTGCTAGATACCTGTAGGTACTTGTTTTGACATAGAGATTAAATAAAATCTATGATTTTGATATTATAATTTGTCATTTGAACTTCATTAATTGACATCATTATTTTATTTTTTCTTTTGACACTGTGTAGTTTTATTAATGTGAAATTCCACTATGTTGTCGCTATTTTATAATAAATACAATTATATTGTACATTTTATTGACATTTAATGAAATTTATGAATAAACATCTTATATCTTATATCTTAATCTAAATTCTAGTGCTTTGTTTTGTACGATACAGACGGAAGCACGAAGTTCTTTATTTATTTCCTGTTAAAATTACAAAGTTACAACATCCGTTTATTCTATCCTGTATTTTACACCAACTCTACAAAATATAATCACATGTATTGACTCTGACTGCTAAAATTAAAATGCGAAAATTATGTTTGCACTGGAATAAAATATAAGGATTTTTTATCGATTCGTGACGAACCAACAAAGGGTGAGGTCTGAGGGTTACTGAAGCAAATTGCATGTATTGCTACTTAGGCGCAATACATTTCAAACTTGATAATATTTCAGTCTCAATTTATAGTTCTCCTATATATGAAAATCGAATTCCTTATGTTCTCGAGAATTCACCACTTTAGTATTCTCATGCTACTAAGTCTAAAAGAAAAAATCACGTGGCGGAACTTTACATAAGAAAGACATTAATTTTCGCATTATTACGTTTCTTATCTTAATAAAATGGTTACCTAAGATGGCGTTAACACCATATATATAATTTACTCTATGGTTCACACACCAGAGGATCATAAATACTCGTACTATAAAACAACATACATACTCGCAGCAATAAAACAACATACAGTTTTCATTCAGATATTCGAATAGAAACTTATTCCAAAATCAAACTGAAAATTTCAGTTTTAAAGTTTTCCGGTATTCGAAATAAAAAGTTTTCGAATCATCTTCGCGTCTGCGGTTGTTCATTTCGGCCAGTGCGTCCGCACGGCGCGGCGCCGTGACAGCCGTGACGCCGCGCGGGGTGACGCAACCCTTCGCTCGCGATTTGTGCTCGCATTTCCTTGGAGCAAGATGACTTGATACTTTGATGGTGCGATTTAAAAGTAATAAACGAATCTAGAGTCGTGACAGATGACGTGGACGTCCCCTTAATTTTAGATGTTAATTAAAAATTGACGAAAAAATAAAGAATGAATGAATGTATTAATGAGTCGCAAACGAATAAGTTCTGCGGTTTTCCAAATGCTCCCGAAAACTTACCTTGACCATATAAAAGAAGGAAACAGGTTAGTTGGGACATGTACTTAGAGACGAACAGAACCGCCTACTTCAGGTCATCGTAATAGGCACGGTAGAGGGGAAAAGACGTGCTGACAGAAAGGGAAGTCGTGGCTCCGCAACTACAGGGAATAGACGGATGTGGCCAGCGTAGAACAGCTCATGCGCTTCAACAGAAGGCCAGGAAGAAGAACAGGGAGGGCGGCCCGGGACGAGTATGGAAAGCTGACCGCGAACCTCCAGTAGTGGAGAGATACTTTAACTCAGAAAGACCACGGAAGTTTTGAAGCCTCATGCCATGGTAATAAAATTCAAAACCTATAACGGGAAAAAGGCATCTTAAGATGATGTGGGTCGTTAACAGGTTGAAGAAAAGGAAGAAGAATAATGATACAACCCATTACAAAAGAGAAAACACCACTATTTTTTGACCAGAAAAAACTGGTCAGTCTTTCGTACAGTTGCGTAGATTAGCTTGGACATACAACAATTATTTGGAAGCTGATAGTTTGCTCGAAATTTAACCTGGAAGTCAATCTATTTTATCAATAGATCTATTCTAAAAACGTACGTTCGGTTCTTCTAAAAATTAATTTCTATTCAATATTTTTAATAAATGTAATACTAACTCTATAACAAAGTCCCAACCTCTGTCAGTCAAACTACACTTAACCCTACAACGCAAGCGTGAAATTCGCACAATAAATGCCCGTGTACAATTCCGGGCCGTGTTGACTTTTGTACGTCGCCGCAGCCGCCACAGAAACAATACCTAGTTTATTTCTAACCACAATATTTCCCCCCTGTCCACAACAGGACCCCAATCGCTGTTGACGGGGTGTACTGTGGAACCTTGCCACACTTTGAAAATAACAGAAAAGTAATATAAAATAACAGAAATGTAGAAACACGACGTTAAATATTCATATAACGTTTTAATATTTAACTTTTTTGCCATTTAAGCTTTGCTCGACGACTGAAATTTTTGAGATACTTTGATAAGGTTCCCTCCTATTCTGATCGCGCGTGGGTTATAACAGCCAGATTAGCGGAGGAGGCAACTGTTACCTCTGATTGTGTTTTGAAGGGTTGCCGACATACACAAATACTTATTATAGTGTGGAGAGACCTACATGATTCTTCATTACTCTGTCGGGTTTTAGATAGGTAGGAATTTTTTGCTTTATGAAATAAACAGAACACATCAAAATTTACATACAGGCACATACATTGCTTCTGGCCCCACTCTAGGATACCCTATTGTCGTGGGTAACAGAAACAGCGACGTAAAACTCATATAAACATCCGAGACCTGGGGCTTTTTTTTCTTTACCCCCAGCCGGGGATCGCACCCGGGGCCTCTCGTATTGTAGGCAGAGCCACAACCTCTGCGCCACAGAGGTTTTCGAAATGAAATGTTTGTTTCAATAGATCCTTCATATTTCCATATGTGCGGCGACGGTGTAGGTCCCTGTCACTCAAAATGGAAGAGCTATTCGAGCAATTTAAAATTTAAAACGCTCAGACGCCATACGGAAGCTTTTGAATGGAATTGACATACTTACTGTTGCTAGTCAATTTATTTTCGAAAATATAACATATGTATGGAAGAACCTCACAATAATTCTCAAATTTAGCGATAACGATAATGTTAACCTAATAAATAATCACAGACTAGTTGCGCCCCGGTTCAGACTCGCGAAGGTTGGCAATTCTTTCAAGGATCAGTGCATTCTCTTCTACAACCAGATACTAGATACCAATTATAAAACCATGTAAAACAACTTCAAGATTACATAAACGACGTGCCGGGAAATGTCGTATTTATATAAGTTGAACACAACACATTTTTAAAAGACATCTAAAAATCAATCTGTTGGAGTTTCTTCGCTATGCTTCTCCCACAGTGGTCTAATGTAGAGAATTGGCAAATAATGACGTTTTCTAACTATGTGCAAATATCTACAGCATATAAATAGAACAGGGCCTTGATTCTGCCTAAAATGGCAGCTCAATGACCAAGACTCGACGACAACGGTTCACCTTTAAACTATACTCTAGTTTTAAATTCGAATCAAAACAAAAGGGAGGTGATATTCTTGTAAACTATTTCAGTTAGGTTTAGGTTACGGTACCGCATTAATTGAGATTCGATTTTCTAAATTGGTTATAACAACAGGCTATTACATTGGTAAAAATAGCTGCAGTCGACTTGACGGTCCTACGCAGTATCTCGAAAACTATTAAATTCTAAAAGTTACAGTAAACTGTCAACCGTCTAATGATGAAGGAATCTAGTTTGACAGGTTCCGTAATGACGGCCAACATAATAAGTTAAAGGATTTTATGACAGTAGTCTGAATAGCAGCTTTATATAAGCGACTATCACTTTATGTAGGTACATGCTTCAACAAACTTATTATTGTTTGTTGCCTTTACAATTTACACTTTGCCTCGTTACGGTAAAAATAAAGTAGGGTGTATAGTCAATTAAGTAAATTTTATAGTTATAATGCATATAATTCTCTAAGTAACAAATTAATGAGACAAAAAAAAAGCTGGTATAAAATTAGAATCTATCTAGAGCTGTCAGATTTCAAGTTGTAGGTTTAAATGTTAGTTTTGATGCCTCAAGAATCGGACCCACTGTGTGATTACGCGAGATAATTATAAGATCTTGCAGGCGTCAATAAATTTCCGATAGAAGTCTGCAGTGGGCCGGTGCGCGCGCAGGCGGCTAGTATGGCGTTGTGGGACGAATCGGTGCGCTTCCGAATAGAGCGTCTTAAATGAAATTAATAAGAAGAAATAATAAAATTAGCTAATGGATGATGACTTTTGAAGTCTAAATAAAACCAGCAGAATACGCATATAGGCATAGCAACACGCGTTGTCTCGTATGGGTTGGCATTTTATAATTAATTTGTATGCCATTAAAATGTCTTTACAACTCTAATAAAATAACACAATAAAATAACTATCCGAATGATACCTGTTACTATTCTAATATCCAGGTCATGTAGGATCGCTAACACTACAGTATTTCTCTACACACATAATGACCTGTACTAAGCATATATTTGTAAATATCTTTAATACCTAAAAAAAACTTTGAATCTTGAGCATTGTAAAAACATTATTGCACAAAATAATTAAATTTCGCTACTGTCTCCAATTGTCCCACTTTCAGAAGCTATCACATATTACTATTACACTTCAAACAGAAACGAGTTCTTAACGAATCTTGCTAAATAAGGACCACATCATAGCATTAGACCGGGGGGTGTCTTTAGTAAAGAACTGTGTTTTATTACAGATCACGCAAGCTTCCGTGCCCACAAGTTGGCTATCTGTTTCAGTTAGACGGATTACTGGGATTTATTACCAGTGTCGGCTGATTTACGTGCAGTAATTCTTCGATAATTTCCGAACAACAATTTTTCTATCGCTGTCACTGCATTCTTTAGTTTCAGCGAATTGTTGGAAGAAACACACACAAATATGATATCAATGTAATCTTGTAATTCGTTATTGAATCTACACTATTATGTTATTGAATCTACACTTTTATGTTAATGAATCTACACTTATATCTAAATAGTCAATAGTCAATAGTCAAAGTACTTTATTACTGTAGATATTTACATATACTTAGCAAACGTCATTTTTTGCCTCTTCTCTACATTGGACCACTGTGGGAGCAGAAGGGCGTAGAAAATCCCACAGATTTATTTTTAGATCTCTTTTAAAAATAGGTTGTGCTTAACTATTACAAATATGAAAAATTTAATTGTTATGATTAATAAGCAGGAATAAATAATTACAAAATTATTAACAGCAAGGTCTGTGTTAAGCCAGATTAACCCCATACAGTCCTGACATTTAAGTAATCTTGAACATTGTAATATCCCTTTTTCGACAAAGTCGCTTTAACATTTTTAAATTGCTCAAATGGCTCAAATAAATCTTTTGCAAAATGGACACTACTGTGCCTCTGTCGGAAAAAGTTGTCACTGATTGTTTGTTTGTTTAGATTTGCAATATATGGTTGCTTTAACTTCTTGTTTTGTAGATGCATGACTATCGCTGAGCTATAAAACAGGCCTACGCACCACGAGGCTGTACATTTTCGGCCGCCAATCCTATAATTTAGTTGAAAATGGGACAATGCCGTTGCCAAACGTCGATGAAAGTAATTAGGCCGCGGTAAAGTGTCGTTGACCTCCATATTACAAGCCCATCATTATAAACATCGATACTGTGTCTTACGATTTCACTACGTAACTACTATTAAATTTTAGATGGATGTGACGTGTGGATAGCAATCTGTATAGATTTAAATTCTGCTGTCCTTAAACGTAACATTGAAAGTTCATGTCCAAAAATTGCAGAAATTATTTTTTTGTTCCTGATATTTCTCAAATAGACAGCTAACAGTTAGCATAATATGTAGAATTAGATTCATAGAGAAATAAATATTACCTGTACCAACTAAAGTAAAATCGTCTTCAAAATCTTACTGATCTTTTAAATGTGACAAGCGACGATGTTGTGAGCCGCAAACATTCGAGGTAATTCCCTTTTGGTATTTCTGTAAATGCCTCTAAATTTCTGGTCTTTACGGTGATTAATCAACGGGTAGCGGGGGTGTGTGAGGGGGTGGAAGGAGGCGGGGGAGGTACACTTCATCGCGCGATTATAAGCCTCTAAACAGCGGCGAGGGGAGCGGGGTGCAGCGAGGACATTATAAATTAGCTCGTGATGAAAAGGTTGGTTCGTTGATGGGTATGGGGACTATCTATGTCGATAGAAGACTTTGTCTTGAGAAGTTTTGAGAAGTTTGAAGTGATGTTTATAAATGGTGAATACTGTGCGAAAATAGAGTTTTCAAACGTTAGGTATATAACAACAAGTAATTAAATTGGTTAATATAAGCGAAACATTGCCTCTGTATGGGAAAAAACGTAACGATGTATTAATACAATTTCAAGGATTTTCATAACTGAATAAATATCTAGTTAAGCAAGCTTCATGGTTAAAGTAGCCTAACGAAATCTCCAAAGCAAATGAAAATAGAAAACCATTACAAGTCCAGCTCAGATACGATTTAACGATATCGACAGCTAATTTAACAAAGTGTCCCATCCCTATTCAACCCTTTCCGCAGCGGGCCTGCATAGCTTCGGGCGCACCGATACAGTTAACTAAATTAAACTGAGTGAGAACTCTGCAGGGTTAACTATTCCATTTCGTTTATTGCGCGTTAGGTATTCTGGGGCAAACCCTTCGTTGCTTAATAAAGATATAGGGCCTATTAGCACTGACGCGCCAAGTGGACTTTTAAATAGGAGCAGTTTTGTTTTAAAATGGGGCGCGTAATTTATGCCTGTGTTATTATTGTCCCAGGTTGTCTAGGATTTTTTTGGTCTTCTGAGTTGATTGTTTTTTTTTATTTATCATTGTTATTGAAAACAGTATATACACCTCTAAAGTGTTCTTAGGAAATGTTCTTCATTTATTTATTTTATTGATCATTTAAATTAAATATTTGCCTTTACAGCAGATGCCAAATCGACACAAATATACAAAAAATATTTACAAAATAAGATAGTTACAATTCAATTACAGTCTCATATATACAGATTAAATTCAAATAAATTACATTAATATAAATACAGATTCAATTCAATTCAGTTTCAAATAATATAAATGCAATTTAAAATCTATAATACAGGGCACATTCTCGCACGATATCCCTCTAAGCATCACCAAACAGACCATTCAGGTGGTGCTGCTGCCAACAGGGCGTTGAAGCGGTACCGCGCCCTCACAAGCGGAGACTGCCCGCAAGCAACTGGTGCCTGAGCGCGCGCAGGCACGAATAGCGCGCATACCGCACTGACAAGCGCTGCGCAGTCACTATCGCCTCGCAACAATCGACAAACAGACAGAAGCTGTTCGGTGTTACGTCTCACCTCTAGTGAGTTAAATCCAAGCATACCCAATATAAAAGCGGATGGATATCTTATATAGGTATCGTAGAAAAGCTTTGTGTGCCTTCTTGAGCATAAGGACATATGAGCTTTCGTGTGGATTCCAAACATCTAAGCGCGTGAAGGGCATTATGCAACACTTATCACTATTGAATAGGAGTTTGTTCTTCACACTCCATCCATGAGCCGCATCTTATTAGATTTATTAGATGTTCCTGTAGTAGCGTACAATCATCCTCTGACTTCACGGGAAGTACCTACAAGTTACAGATCGTCCGCGTTCAGGAGGCATTTAGCATGTTTTAGCTTAGATTCAAAGTCATTTATCATGATGATAAATAACAACGGACCAAGAATAGAGCCTTGGCTCACGCCCGACTGTGTGTGGTACGGCTAGAACTCAAAACAGCCGTGTCGCACTTATTGTAGGTGGTTCTTCAGGTAGTCTGCGAAGAAAACCAACAGCTGTGGACCAAATCCAGTGGCATACAATTTATTCGTTATCGACTCTATCGAACAACTTACGAAAGTCCACATAGGCAACGTCGAGCTGGCATCCCCGATCCATACTCTCTGAGACCATCTCGAACAACGTCAGAAAGTTCGTAGTTACTGGGCGACGGCTCTGTGAATCCGTGTTGTGAGTCGCACAAATACGGTGCAATCTGCGGATTGATTTTACCGTATATGATTGACTCGAAAAATTTTGCCAAAGAATTCAGGATCGCAATCGGTCGATATTGATTTACAGAGGAAGTATCACTTGTCTTGGGGATAGGACTGACTCAAGAGAGTTTCCAGCTGGTAGGGTAATTTCCTTGCTCCAGAGCTACATTGAAAATACAACCCAAGGGTAAAACCAGCCGATAAAGATAGACTTTCAAAAAGAAAGGAGGGATGTTATCCGGTCCAATTGCACTCATTGGCTTTAACTGCTTCAGCTCTTGCTCTACATCCCTACGGGAGACATGAGTAATTTGGACGTTGTTAGCAGTGCGCGAGTAATCGGAACTGTCGACCAGATCCGGTGCAACCGGTGGCACGTCGCTGAGGAAAACGTCCGAGAAGTAATCTGCAAATGCGGCTGCTGCTTCCTTTCCTACACACTCTTGCCCCTGACGCCTGACCCGAGGTTTGATCCCACCCTTTGATATGAGACCACTCACATGTTTCCAAAACACGCGTGGGGTGAATCTGACGTTGCCTTCTACATTCATCATTTGGTTCACCCACGCGGGACTTGATGCTGGCTCTCAGTTCACTGAAAACGGAGTTTTCAGCTGGCCTCGTAGACGATTTCAAATCATGGTGGAACTTAGACTTAATGGCGAGGTCGCTTATAATGTCACCAGTGAACCACACTGAATAACACCTGATAGGTTTGCTCGGCCTGGTCTTCTTCGGCATCGAGTTGTTGAAAATCTCGTAAACGGTATCGTAAAAGCGACAACTGCCGTATCTACATCCAGAGCTTCAAAAAATAGGGAACACAGGCCTTTACCCAGATACGGGTAAGATAAAGCCATACTCCGTCATACTTGCTCAATGCGATAGATATTAATTATTGTAAATTATAACCTAAAACTCTATCGTGAATCACAAGTTGGATCAGATAGATCAGGATTCCCCAATCGCGTACCAAGAGAGGACCGTCGTCGTTGTCAGATCACACTCACCGCCATTGAGCTAGTGGAATCGGTTCCCAGATTAATACTCCGGCCGTCACAATGGCGGTTGATCCCGTTTGAATTGGTAATGTTTACACGGTTTTCAGATTTGGAAGTGTTTTTGTAAATAGAAACTTGCAATTTTAACTCGGTTTGGCTGCAATGCGTAATTGAAAATACGTGTTCCCTCAATATTATTTGAATGAAAACCACATTTCCCTATTTTGAATCAATTGAAACTGGCTTCATAAAGCTCGATTTGATGAACACCAGAAGTAGTATCCCCAGAGCTGCAGCGATGTGCACTAAAAATGGATATCCACTCCTTAAGTAAAAGCGTTAGGCCACGTTTATTCCGTTTAAAAAAGTCATCGAGTAATCGAATCATCGGACAATGACATTTGACAAGTCACAATCAGTAGTTAAAGGTCAGTAGAAAGTGGGTAAACCTAAAACAATCAGGGGCGGTGCGACTGTCGGTCTGTCAACTCACAATGCCCATTGTCTTGTGTCATCCGACGTAATTCTTTCGGTGACATTGCCCACGCGACGACGATGGGATGAGAACTGTTCTCCACATTCAGCTAAGTGCTGGTTCATGCTAGTGCAAGCTAACAAAAACGCAGCGCTAACAAGTCTGCTTGCGACAGTTTCGAAAACATGTACATAAACCACGCGGAGAATGTTTTTTTTAGAATTTAAATAAAAACCCTTCAGACGGAGAAAAATCGCCACTGACTGGGTGCCACAAGACCGCTACCGGCGTAGGGTCAGGCCTAAATGGAGACGGATGGAGATGACCTTTACAAGTTTCTGACCGCAGTCCAGGGACGTATGGACTCAGGAGGGGGAGGCCTGTGCCCAGACACTTCAAAACCCTTCGCAGCGCTTGCTCATAGAATATGAGTAATACAGTAAATATGGACTGCCAGCTTTGTTACTGTTAGGTTTATTTTTTGGAATGGAATGATCGGTTGCAATGCTAGGTCCAGCAAACGTGCTTCTGCCATGCCGTACAATTGATTGATTGATTGATACATTTATTCAGATTAAATATGTATATACAATTTAACTTAAATCTAAACACCGCCAAACTACAAAGCAGTTTATTGGCAGTACATGCTCTCTGTAACTCTAATTTTTAACAACTTAGTACTATATTAACATGCAACAAACTATATTTAATAAAAACATAGCTATATAAGGACTATGGTAGGCAGGTATGGTGCATGCAGGTATTACATGCATACACCACACCTGTCCAACACCTGTCCACTTGTACTATGTATAGGTATAATTTGTTTTCACAGAAAATCTGACTCTATAAGTTAGGTAGTTAAGTAGGTATTTATGGTTAGGTAGGTAGGTATCATACATTACTCTGGCTTGCAAGTAAATAGTTAAACAACTTGATCTTAAACACATTCTTAGAGAAAGATCCATTTCTAATTTCATTTGGTAGGTTATTGAGAATTTTCGGTATTAGGTATTTTATGGTTCTGGAGTCATAGAAGTTACAAATTTTAGGTACAATTAATTTCTTATTACGGAAATTCCTAGTTTCTATAACATGTGATACTGGGTTTTTTAAATCTTTACTACTAAATTCTTCCAAAACAATGAGTGCCTTGACTTTGTCTTGTACAGGTAACATTTTAGACAAACTATAAAGCTCATGCTTTCTTCTTCTTCCCCATGACATGCTTTCTTAGTTTTTAATCAAATAATAGTTTCATACAACGTATTTGTAGGGAGTTAATCTGATCTAAATATGTTTGAAATGTACATCCATAGCTACTTAGCCCGTAAGACAATATTGAGTCTGCGAGTGCGTAGTAAACAGAGTATAATGTGGCTCTGTTTACTACACCTCGCAGGTGGTACATCTTACCAAGTGCCGATCTTAATTTCGCGCATACATTATTTATGTGAGTTTTCCATGACATGTTTTGGTCAATAGTTAGACCCAGGTACTTAAACTTTTCTACAGTTTCTATATCAGCGCAGTTACAGGCTGTTATAAATGTATCTATAGGTATAATGTCTGAGCACTTACTATGTAAACAATCATAGCTGTGACCGACCACTCTTAGGCTATTTAATTTAGGCTTATTATATGGGGAGCATGTGCACATTTTGTTTTAGTCATATTTATAATAATGCCATCGTCGTGTGACCATTTTTATGATGTTTTCTAGGTCCTTTTGAATACATTTCTGTATACTTTGAAGGTCTTTATGCACATATAACAAACATGTATCGTCGGCCATACCTAATGTTACACCACACCATACCTAATGTTAGCCTCTGACCCCCTGGTGCCACTGATCACTGTTTGCATCCTTCTATTACTTAAGTACGCTTTGAGCCAGTTGTTTAATGGTCCTCTTATACCACATTCTTCCATTGCTTGTAACAGCTGATCGTACCCCAGCGTGTTAAAGGCTTTTTTGAAGTCGATAAAGAGGGCAACGACCTGCTTACGCTCGTCCAAGCAATTGTTTACATAATCTGTGAACTGCTTAAGTGCTGTTGCTGTGCTGCGACCCTGCCTAAAACCGTGTTGGCAATCCGAAATGATACTATGCTTATCCAAGAAGTTACTAATTTGTCTAACTATTATCTTTTCTGTTATCTTATTAACAATAGGCAGGATGGCGATGGGCCTATAGTTACCGTAATCTAGGTGACTCCCTTGCTTATAGATAGGCCTTATAAGGGCACACTTAAGTTCATCCGGGTGCAAACCCAGTCGCACACTCATATTTATAAAATTAGCAAGTATCGGACTTATGTCTTTTTTAACATATTTAATATCTTGGATTCTAATGGCGTCCGAGCCGGGAAATTTTTCGTTACTCATGTTATCTATGATCTTTTCAATTTCAGCAACACTAACCTTACGAAATCGAAGGGAAACATTGCTAGGACGGACGGACAAGAAAAGGCGTGACGGTATCTGTATGTATTTTTTGGTCTATTATTGGTAACTCAAACTCTCAAAGCCAAATATTTTAAAGTAGGCAAAAATAATGCACTTTTACAGACACTCACACATGGAGAAAAATGAAAAATAAATCAAATATGATAAACTAAACTGATGAGTAACTGATTATGGTTTAAGTTTTAAAAAGGAAATTTCCCTTTTAATTGCTGATTCATGGCTGAATCTCGCACAGGAATAGGAAACTCTTTTAAATCTACCAGTGCTTTGGAAATACGCCCGTCAGAGAAGATAGCACCAAGAAACTCTAGGGGGTTGTCATTTTGTAAATTTTCCTCTTTATTATTTTTTATGCCAAAAAAAATAATCTACTCTAATGACAATATTATAACTATAACTTCCGTTCACGACCATGACTTGCTTACCAGCTATCACCCCCCTCGCCATATTTCAGGGAGAGGAGCAATCCGCTACACAGAGGCGCCGCAAGCAAAGACATTTTAGTGATCATGACCATAAACTCTGGCACTGGCACATACCTGCACAAACCATGGCACTGGCAAATACCTGCATGTAGAAGGATATTAGTTGTATTATGTGTTAATAGCGCGCTAGTTATTCGCTTCAGAAGGAGTGTCTTCTTCATTTCGGCATTCAACTTTATTGCTCTGTTACTGTGCTAAGATATTCAGGTGACTTTTATTATAAATTGTATGCCATATGAATATGCGCCAGTGCGTGACACCTACTATCTGTCTTTATCACACGAGTACAAGTTTATGTTCACGAAGTTCATGCGTAGCTAGTTGTACCGAGTTGTTGCTTATACCAATGTAGGTGTTTATGTCTTAAAGCGATACCTCGTCCGTGCAAAGGTCCCCGTTACTCCAGGCGGAAAGACCCGCAGTGTGAGTGGGACGGAATCGGGAATAAATTAAAAAACATAGCGCTAAACCACAAAATAATTGTTTAAAAATAAACTACGCTATTTTGTTAAAAAGTTTTTTTGGAGATTTTGCAAATACATAATATCTACATTTTGAACGCAGTTCAAATCAGAATTACAGGAAAAAATAAAACAATTTAGATGTGTTTTCGTAATTAAATTCTATCGAGAAAATTTCATCCAATCGCGTTTTCATTTAGTGAAAATCTTAATCAAATACTCAATAAACGTTAACCAAAAAATCAAATCTGTAGATGACTTCATGGTGGGGTAAAGGGATTTGAATAAAACCCATTTTTTTTTTCGTAGCACCTTAATATTGTCATGTCAACAATAGAAATCACCAGCACAAAACAAACTTAGATCTGTCATGTATGTCCACTCCTTGTCATAAGCCATTTTTCGCACTGTTGCGTCAACCTTAGCGGCAGCAATAAAAAGCTCTTCTAATTACCTAAAACAAATAAAACAGTCCAATTCCATTGCATTGCCTCTCTAATCCTTGATCTTACAACAACTCTTTCTAGACGATCACCGGATCATTTCTTCCATCTCCGGTAGCGAGCACTTGAGAAGGTGTTTGTTAACAAAAAGAAGAGTAAATAAATAATAATTATAAGCAGCGTATAGTTGAAACAGCATCAGTGATTGTATCAAGCTCGTATCGATATATGTATTGAGTAGACTCAATTCAGAATTTCTTTATGGCTGACGTTGAAGCTAGCGGCCAAATGATTAATTAAAAATTCTTTCTTAGGCCCATAATAATAACCGCTCTCAGCTCTGAGAGCAATCTCGAGCGCGTGAAAATGACAGATTTGATTTGAACCATCATTGCGAAATGCTAAGACAACTCTCAGAGCTGAGAGTAGTTTATTATTACGGGCCTTAGTGCACTAGAAATAAAATTACAATAAAGTTTGACTAATAAAATAAAATTAAAATAAAAAAGACCTTTTTCCTTAAGGGGTGGCAGAGGCACTGCTCTACCGAAGTATATCATGACTAATAGTGATCGGTATGTTTTAGTGATTTTGTGAACCCGATTAAAAAATGTTAAATCTTCAGATATAATTTAGCACAATGATACCATAGCTAAGACGTTTAACTAAGCGAGCTATTGAGCGCATTCATCACAATAATGACGCGCGCGCACCGAGTGGCGTCTGTCAATCAAGCAGCGTCCACCACGAGGGCCCTTCCCGGTACATCCCACAAAAACATTCATATGGGTTAGCAAAGACACACTTTTTCACCCACTTTTAGCTAGTAATTATTAAAATAGGGCATTCATCACATTTGACATCCTGTCATATACCTTCATATTACCTTAATAGTCAGGCGACGCTTACAAACATTGAATCGATACTGACCACATCGGTGAATTGCAATTTGCAGTCATCATTGCATTCAATTATTTTTTATCGATCGATCGGTTGATATTTTTGGGTAACATCCCTAGTGTTTAAAAATAAAAAGGATTCATCGTTGCAATCTTTAACGATGTTCAGTATTAATAACAAAAATAGATAAATATGTTCATTATTAAAAGTAAATAGTATAATTGCCTTCATTTGTCATTTTTACAATAAATATAAGTAAATTTTACTAAAAACAAAAAAAAAACTGCACTTCTAATTTTGAAACAAATAATAGTAGTGTGTGCCCTCCGTAACATGGCTGCTTTGTTGAATTTCGATGAAGTGTCAAATGAGATCTATAAAATTGGCCGTACTTTATATATTCCATCGTCGTAGCAACCGTTAAAAAAAATCCCCATTTACTTAGCATTATTCAATTGGACTTGTTGAATCAGGAATCAATCAAACAAATACAAAAATGCCTTTTCCCTGATGAGCTGGCAGGGAACAGTCCCGTTTATGTTAGCCATATTACTCGATTTTGCATGATAAACAGCTGCAACAAAAGCATGTCATTCATGCTATATATTTCAAGATAGGTTTAAAGGAATAATGGTAGGAATCAGATAAAATCGTGAAAAAGGTTGAAGTGGGAATGACCCAATGTATTTCTATGTATGCGTGATCCTAACAGGTCGGCTACCGACGCCGATTGTTTATTAAAAAGTTAATGGGATACCATCATATTTAGTTTTTTGTTGGTTTTCTTTCGTAGACTTAAGTAAGTATTCCTAAGATTGATTGTTTACGCCATGTTAAATAATCAAAACTTTTTTGCACAACGTTTAGATACCTGATAGCATCAAAGAACTGGACTTGAGCATGCTGCCTGACTATCGGCTACTCTCAATAAGTAACGCAATAAGCATTGTTAAGTCAGGCTGTCAGAAGAACAATAATATTATCGTTACATACGCCTAATTTTAGTTTAGTTTAGTTTTTGAAATTTTGAGTGCATATGTAAGTTGGATGACTATACAATATTTTGAGGACATGGAGCTGATCTGATGATGGAGCCGGAAGGTGGCCATGGGAACTCTATAACAAAACGACGCAACCATATCGAGTTTGGGCACTTTTAATTTTTCTTGACATGTCCTTTGGTCGTATAGAATGGGAAATATTAAACTGCACATTAAAAATACTGATTTGCACAGCAAATATCAGGACAAATGCTGCGGTAGCTTAGCTAAAGGATAAAGGGGGTGAGCGAAGCGAAGCCCCGTTTATCCTTCGTGTTAGATTGAACCTGCAAGAACAACAAAAAATACTTAAAACATAAACTTGAGTACACATAAAATATTTCAAACATAAAAAGTGTTTTTGCTGATCTTTTTTTGCTGTGCAAATCAGTATTTTTGATTTGCGATTAAATACTAGTCCTATAGAATATTTTTTATGACATGGAGCTGATCTGATGTTGGAGGCGGAAGGTGGCCATATGTACTGTGTAATACAAAGATATTCTAACGAGTTTGGGCACGTTTGATTCCTATTGACATATTCTTTGGTCCTAAAAATATTTTCATGACATGGTGCTCTATGAAAACCAGCTGATCTGATGATGGAGCCAGAAGGTGACCATGAGAACTCTGTAACAAAACGATGCAACCCTATCGAGTTTCAGCTCATTTGATTCATTTTGACAAGTAGAACTCTGCTCCTAGATTAGATTTCTTTTAAAGTGATGTTTTCAGAGTTTTCCTCATATCCTCAGCGTGATGGTGGCACGGAATACCAATTTTCTTAATAAGCATCCGATGTGATATCTCTAACAATTGCTCTTCATAACCCCATTCTAAAGTTTTAAGAGTCAAAACACTAGAATGTCTCCTTATTGAAGAACTATCTAAATTAACGGAAAAACGACCAGTCAACAATGACTCTTTAAATTAAATGAACAGACTCAGAAATATTTAGTTACAATAACACGGCGATAACTAAAAAAAATAAAAGTAACAAAATAAAAATAGAAGAAAACCCGACAATTAATTACATCATACAATTTATTATGATATAAAAGCTTGCTGCGAGATGTACTTATGTAGATGTAGTTACCTATCTGTTTTACAGAATGTGTTATCGAATTGACAGATGTCATGACAGATGACAAGATGTCAATTTCGAAGCAAGCTTTTTTTTTTTTTTTTTTTAATCTTATTTATTTTATAAGCCATACATCTTATGATTAAGTCAGCTTAAAAATAATTAACAAAGTTACAGTGCTTACAGTATTACTTTAACAAAAGAAAATAACATTAAATAAATCTAAAATTGGTTAGTTACATAAGTATTTTGTAGTGTTCCCATCTGAGATTCAAAGAGGTTATCAAGAAACTTAAGAATCTGTTACTATACTCGACAGTGAACTCTGAGCTTAGAATTCGATGGAAAAGGAAGAGAAGATCCCCCTCAGAGCACCGAGTTTCTGCTAGGAGGTCCAGCCTTGGTTGTTCATTTATTTTACACTCGAGAACTAAGTGAAGGAGGTCCTCCTCCCTCTCACATCGGGTACAATTAGGGTCGTCTCTTTTATTCATAATGAAACTAAATTTGTTAAGTGGGATGTGGTAAGTTCGGGTTCGGAGGCAAAGAACTAGTTCTCTTCTGTTGAAGCTTCGTGAGGCAAACCAAGGTACGCGAGGTGGTACGTCTACAACGGTTCTGTACCAGATGCCTCTGTTTTGAGAGCAGTCATTGAAATAGGATTTAAATCTAAAGTAGTTGTCGATTTTCAATTTTGGAAGATGGTCAGTGTAGTGCGGTACGGTGTCGAGAGGTATGCCGTTCCGAAGAGCCTCGGATGCAAGTGAGTCTGCTATCTCATTACCCTTGATGCCCACGTGTGAAGGAATCCATTGTAAACGAACTTCAACCCCGTTACGTATCATTCTATGGATACATTTAATAATGAGGTAAGTTTCGTGTCTACCGACGATACTGCCCTTAGCACATCCCACTAAATGTTGTAGACTGCTCTTAGAATCTGTGAAAATTACAATTTTATTACTTGTGGTCGACTCAATGTAGTGTACTGTTTCTTTAATTGCTGTTAGTTCAACCCCCATTATCGGTATACATGGATCTTCAATTAGAAACTTCACCCCAAAATTCTCAGCTTCATCATAAAATGCGCAACTAGAGCCGTGTCTAGTTTTGGATCCGTCAGTATATATTTTAGAATGGTCTGAGTACTGCATGTTTATCATATCTTCGCTAAGTTGTTTAAGGTCATGAGTGGGTAACTACCCACTTTAGGTTTAGGTTTAATAATAGTGTCCACTCTATGCAATATGATTTTGTCCCAAGGGAGAGTCTTAATGTCGCGAGAAAGTAAGAATTGGGGTAAAATCTCAGATTTTGACACAATTAGGTTGGAGTACTTTCTGAAACTTTCAAGCAAAAGAGGAAGTTGGTTTTTACGCCAATAGCTAGCGCCTGTATTTAATGTGTTGTCAAAAACTTCTAACTGTTTTCTCAAGGGGTCGGATGCTCTGGAAGAGAGTTTCAGAAAGTATTTGTTACTTAAATAGATTCTTCTCAAATTTAAGGGTAAGATACAAAGTTCGCTTTCCATGGCAAAAATTGGGGTGTCTCGAATGAAACTTCCACAAAGGCGAAGACATTGGTTTTGGATGACGTCTAACCTTTGCAAAAGTCTAGAGTTGGCGTTGCCATAAATAATGCATCCGTAATCAAGTCTAGATCGTACCAGTGTTAAATACAGTCTTCTTAGGTGGATCGGATGAACAGCCCACTTTGAACTGCTTAATGAGCTAAGGATATTAATGAACGCAATATATTTTTCGGCAGTTTCTAAAACATGGAGAGTCCAATTCAAGCGGCTATCCACCCAAACGCCTAAAAACTTTGTACAATGTATCACCTCAATTTCAATGTTTTTTATTCTTATATTTATATGAGGAACTTTGTATTTTCTAGTAAAAAGGCAAAGTTTAGTCTTTGAGAGCGATATTTCTAAACCAATTTCTTCTAACATAGTTATAAAACTGTTAAGACTTGATTGGATAGTGCTAACACAAAAATCAATATTTTGGTTAACACAATACAAAGCGAAGTCATCGGCATATTGAGAGACCTTAACTGACTTCATGAGTGTGTTGCATACATTTGTTGTGGCTATATTAAATAATATAGGTGACATTGGGTCACCCTGAGCTATACCCTGTCTACTTATTCTTATTATTTCCCTCCCATCCCGAAGCCTGTATATCAAATATCTTTCTTTTAAAAATTCTCTTATATATCTACATAGAAACGGATCCACATCAAAATCAAGTAAAGAGGTAATAAGAGGTTCAATTGCCACATTGTTATAAGCGTTACTTATGTCTGCGTAAGCGCATAGAAGGTATTTTTTGTTGATAAAAGTAGTTTCGGTGTCTACGATAAATCTACTAAGATTGTCCTGGCATGAAAGTCCACGACGGAAACCCAAAGTGCTATCATTAAATAATTTGTTGCTTTCGAAATGGTACTCAAGGCGACGAGTTATCATTAAGTAAAAGGTCTTACAAATACAGTTAATAAGTGAGATGGGACGATACTTAGAAGTATCTGAATTTCTTTTTGGAATGGCAATCAGTTTGATCCTACGCCATTGTCCTGGTATCTCACCTTTTTTATAGATGGAGTTGAATATGTGTAACATATATTCTTTCGCATTATCGGGTAAATGGTTAATCATAGAGTAAGTAATGTTATCTAAACCAGCTGATGTGTCTGCTCTTTTAAGAATCAAGTTAAGTTCTGAAAGTGTGAAAGAGAGCGGACTGGAATCATTAGTATTAAACTCTAGGGGTTGGAAGTACACGCTATCA
This sequence comes from Argyresthia goedartella, assembly GCA_949825045.1. Taxonomy (NCBI): domain Eukaryota; kingdom Metazoa; phylum Arthropoda; class Insecta; order Lepidoptera; family Argyresthiidae; genus Argyresthia; species Argyresthia goedartella. The sequence continues at coordinate 13,207,903 of OX463815.1, forward strand.
GGAGTGAGTTCTGTTACAAAGGAGAGTGCGGTGTTTTCCGGTAAGTATTCTTTAGGACTTCGGTAACCCTTAAGCCATCTGAGTTTCCTCCAGATCTCACGACTTGGCATATTGCAGTCTATGCTATCACAAAACTGTTGCCAGGAATTTCTTTTAGCAAGTTTTATTACTTTTCGAGCATAAACAACTTTTTCTCTGTACCTTAAGTAATTTTCAACCGTGCGTGATTTCCTGAATTTTTTAAAAGATAATCTCTCTGCTACTGCCTTCGATAAATCAGGATTCCACCAAGGTTTAGGCTTGAATTTGTTAGGGTTATGACTTAATTTAGTACAAGGAATATATTTGTTAGTACTTTCTTCTATCATTTCTATGAGTTTATCGTAGCTACTCTGTACATTGTCTTCAAGGTGAAGTTCTCCACAAGCAGACTTAATGTGTTGTGTATACTCTGCCCAGTTGGCCTTTTTGATGTTTCTTTTCGTTTCTTGGCAGTTTTGTGTGTTATCTAACGTTTTAATAGAAATAATAAGATGGTCGCTGCCAAAAGATTCGTTAGTAACGTTCCAGTCAAAATCGAATGCAAGATCATCACTACAAAAGGAGATATCAGGTGATGTACATATTATATCACCATTGAGCTGAGCACAGCGGGTAAAATCTCCATTGTTAAGAAAGACGTAATTATGTTCTAAGATAGTATCTGATAAGAGTCTACCCCGTGTGTCAGTTGTATATGACCAAGCCGTGTGATGAGCGTTGAAGTCTCCGACGATTAGAGTTTTCTCAGAAAAGTGGCTGAAAAGTTCTTGGTAGTCTCTAACGCTTACTGCTATGTTTGAGGGAGAGTAGACACCTATGATGTGTTGGAGTTTAAAGCTATTAAGGACTTCAAGACATAGCATGTCAATATTATTATTATTATTTCTTGGAAGGGTTTTGAATGTACAGTTTATAGATTGGTGAACCAGGATAGCTAAACCTCCGTATCGATCTGCTCGATCTTTTCTGAAGACAGAATAACCTGATAAATTAATAAGATTTTTGCATTCTAGCCAAGTTTCAGACAGAAGACATATATGAACTTTTTCATTATGTAAATATGAGACCAACTCGCTTAATTTAGGTATTAGGCTTTGACAGTTCCATTGAATAATGTTAAACTTGAAATTTCTCATGAATGCAATAAAAAAAATATATATATTATATATATATATTTATAATTTAAAAAAAAGGAAAAAAAGGGGGGGGGGAGGGGGGGCTTGTCTACTTACCTAAAACTAACTTACTTATTTGGTTGGTGGTTTTCTTTGCGAGATAGCACTTTGAGTTTACTTACGAGACGTGAGAGTCTGTTCTTAAAACTGCGACATGGAATGTTAGGTATCAAGTCAGTGAACATTTCAATCAAAGCATCAATTTCTTTTGTATAACTGTAAGTGATGTCTGATATGTTTTTAACTCCATAAGTATGTTTGAGGTATTCTTTAACTTCTTTTGTAGACAATGGGTAAGTTTTACGAGAGTTGGTTACATAGCTTTCCAAGTGGTCCCAATCGATTGAATCCAGATCACTGTGAGGTGTTCTTTTAAGTTTCTTTCCACTCTTAGATTTGTAAACTTCGTCTGAGCTAGACTGGGAGGAGCTCTCAAAGTCTTCGTCGATGTCCACGTTGCTGGGCGTGTTGTCTTTGGCTGTTTCGGACTCCATAAAGTCGGAAGTAGTCGTAGATTCAGTGGGTGGATGTGGGCGTTTGAAATTTTGTGTCTCCGTAGCCGTAGCATTCTGTGGTGTTTGGTCGTTGAAAGCATTCGTCTCGACGTAGTTGTTTGGGCATTTAAAAGCTACGTGACCGTCTTTTTTGCACCCAAAACAAGTCATAGTATCCGATGAAAAGTAGATCCAGTAATTCGTTTCTTCAAAGTCGATAGAGATTTTTTCTGGAATTCGGGTGAAATCCTCAGGAGTCACGTTAACTTGTCGACGGAAGCTGAGAATGTGGTTGTAGCCCGTTTCATTGACACCAGCATGTAAAAAAGAGATAGGTGACATCGGCGTAATATGCATATCGTGGAGTTTCTTTTCTATTTCGGTGTGCGGTATAATGGGGCACACATTAGATATAATTATGCGTTTGTTTGTACTGATCAACGGTCGAATGGGTAGTTTTTGGTTTAGTATTATGACATATTTTTTGTTGTCAATTATGTCATCGGCGATTAACTTCGAGGAAACGTAGATACAAATTCTATTGTTTGATATTCTGGACAAAAAGCGAATTTGGGATGGTTCGATTATTCTTCCTAAAGCTTGGGCATAATCTTTGATTTGCACATTTTCTAATGCGTCAATAATAATTGCCTGGTCTTTTTTAGGGAACATTGTGTTTTGTGTCACAGTGGCATAACTAGGGTTATTGGTTAACGTTTGGGAGTTCATTCTGTTCCTGTAGTCAGAAACGCTTCACAAGATTGCAATATTGCCATTTAATGTAATAACAAAAAGTACGATTCCATCATTGGACACTAAGAGGGTAGATATCACACTCGTGAAAAGATAAGCAAACGCAAACTCAGCAAAATAGATGATTTTATAATTATTTCCTAGTTCCTCGAAGCAAGCTTTTATATCATAACAAATTGTGTGATGTAATTAATTGATGGGTTTGATTCAATTTATAGTTTATTTTCTTCTTTTTAGAGCATTTAAATAGAAGCATTTTTTCTAAATATTTTTCACTTTAAATGTATTAAAAGTATTTCTATTCAATACTACGTGGTGTTTATTATTACAAACATGTCGAATTAACACGAAGACTATTCGGACGTCCGCTACGCTCACCCCCTTTTTTCTCCACTAAAACATTTCTCTGTTCAGCGGCTCCTAACACACCCGCCGTATAATGAAATGATCAATTCTATGATATGGCCACGACATAAACACTTGGTCACTCATTAACAAAATAAAACTCTATTTACATAGTAATAGATTAGTGAGCCCATCGCCACTCTCATAGAATAAATCATAACATAACATAACATTTACACAAAGGCAAATATATTGCTTCTGGCCCCACACTAGGATACCCTGTATCGCGAGAACCAGAAACAGCGACGTAACGACATGTTAACATGCAAAACCTTAATCTAGGTACAAAATGAGAGCGATTCTAGAGGCGTCACTTCTAAAATAACTCTACTAATGGCATCTGGTCAAGAACTGTCGGATTTTAATTTTACATACTACCCCACCATACTTTAGTAACCTAACCTATCTCATGTGTCATACTCTGTATGTCTCATTCATTATATTATTAATTCATCATCATTTAGAACGAGTCAGACAACAGATATACAATTGTTTTCATTGCCCATAATCGAACCGCTTCTCTAACTTGTCTAACACGAAAAAGGCAAACGGCGTAATTGTTTCTCTACCACATCCTGTCTCGGGGCTAAATCGTGGATAAATCGACTGAAATAAAACATCTGTGGCCCGTTTTATGAAGCTACAAGGTAACATTTTACAACTACTGGAAACAGTTTACAAGAAACAGTATGGAATTTATACTAAAGGTGCCAGTTTCTTCTCCACTTCTCAGGTTGCCAGTAGCACCACGTATCAAAAAAGAAAGTAAAAATATAGTTCATTTTCCTGGTGGATCAGGTCTTGTCGCTGCCACTATAGTTTTTTTCGAATGTTTAATGAGCCACAGTGTCCTTCTTCTTTCAGCATTCCGTTTAGCACCGTTCCTAACTTGACCAGTACCAGTTTTCACTTGTAACATGTTGTTTTGTGACATGGCCCCTTGCAGTGGTCAGTCTGGGCGGCCGCTGGGCGGGCGGACGGACAAATCTCTAGGGCGGGGTCTGATTGCTGCTTTTTGCAAGCCATCTTATTGAATTCTTACACACACGGGAGTTTGGAAAGATTTTGGCGGATCGTCGGAAACAATCGATGTGGGGAGAGTTACTGTAATCGGATGTGAGATATTGATGGGATAAATGGTTGGTTTCTACGGTTCCATATCCGAAGGGCGCTAAACGGGACCACATTATTAAGTCTTCGCTGTCCGTACGGCCATCGGTTTATCCGTTAGTAGGCCGATTATCTCATGTACCGTAGGTATACATATGTAGGTAAAGAGTTAAATTTTCACAGAATGTGTATTTCTGTTGCCGCTACACCAACAACACACATATCTTCGAGAACGTTTTGAGTTTATTTTCCCCAGGGATAGTAATCTGAGATGTTAAATGTACAAGAGTCTGGTCTCCAGTATATCCATATTTTAATACATTAAGATGTCTCTGAGTCCAATAAGATCTATGATATATCTGAGAAATCAAGAAAATCATCGTAAGGTAACTTCGGTCTCTTAAATGTGTCACTAGCATGTTCACACAGATTTAACGTAAAATGATCAAAATAAGTTTTTATTCAATAGGATAAGTAAGTAAGATACCTTCTTATACCTACATATATATCATAGCTCCTTATACAGTGAATGCGACAACTTTCTGATAATAAACACATCAGTCAGCATAATATCGTTTACTTCCAACACCACAAAAGCAAACAATAAAATTGTATCGATTCAATTGCTCGCCCAAAAGCCACAAATGCAACAAAAAACCCTTTCGACTAATGCGGTTCTAATGAGCGGCTGTAACCGCATAGGCACGGTGCCTTTATCCAAAGAGGTCTTAGATCAGAGACGCTAACCCCTTGCGCTTAAAAATATCAGCGTATTGCCCCGTCTTGTAAAGTGTACATTTGTTGCGTAGCGCCGCGATAATAATTAGATGACATAATATAATCCATTTTTATTTATAAAATATATACTAATACAGTTTGTTTTTTTATTAATTTGCAATTGCATCTAAGGATTTGATTCTTTGTAAAGTACGTTCAAACAAACAAATTGTAAAGCCGTTTATCATACGGATTGGCAAAAGATAGTTGTGCCCACGTTAAGCTCATAATAATTATCCAGGTCTTCAGATATCAACTAAGATACAGTACTTTTCCCATTTGTACATGGCTATGAAGTGTAGAAATAACTAGTTGTACATTTAGCTGTAGCATGTCACAACTGATTGCAATATTAGTGTAGGATAGCATAGTAAGCTGTGCGTTAGACATGGGTACTACGTATTACCAATTTGATTTGGAAAGCAGACCAATAAACTTGTTTACATGACTACCTGTTTTCAACACTATTCCACCACCAAAACCATCGTAGATCACATTATTTATTTATTTATTTATTTCCAGCTCTGTGGATAACCAACAGCTTATAAAATATGATAAAAGCCAAACTAAAACTAAAAAAGCCAATAACAGGTTATCACTTGTAGTATTATATTACAACAACAAATGACAGACTTTTCTGTAGGGTATTAGGAATAGAAGCGCTTTCCTAAACGAATCGGAAAGCGCCTCTATTCCTAATTATTCTCGACCCCTTGTGAGTGTGCCTTGTCTTGTTGGAAACCGCACTATATGGTTCAGGACAAATGTAAATGCGGCAATAAACACCGAGGAAGTGCGATTAGGAATTTGTCAAGCAGCATACCGAGTGCCGATTCGTGTGACCAATTTTTTGAAGATAAAAGTTGCTAACGTAGTTAACTAGGTAAAAAAAAGTATTTACTAAGGCGTTAAAACCACTCACAGAATCGTAACACCAAACCTAAAGAGTATACCCGTTATATACTCTTTGAAAGAATAGTTGACGTAAAATATGGTAGGTGGACAGTTTGGTGGGCGACGACGATATGCGTGCACAGCTTGTCCGTAGCGCCCGCCCGCTGCAGTGATACATACGTGAAACGCTCTGTTTGACGGATGTATACAGGCCTGGCCGTAAACCCTAACAATAATAGCTGTGGTCACAAAAATGCGGTCATATTACTTAAGGGAGCAACTTTGAAGCGCCCGCTTTCTTTCGGCGCCTCTTTGAACAGATCACCTGATTATGGGTTGAGGTGGCCCAATAATAGTGCGGTTAGCAATTTATTAAATGTAAGTTCGCAATTTGGATTGTTTTGTGGTTCTTAACACGGTAATGTGGGGTTTTAATGCAGCGGTAGCTTCGGCAGGAGAGGCCACGCATTCCTGTGGAACCGAACTACAGGGGATTAAGGCCCGGACACAAAACCGACAAATAGGAGTTTGTTTGAAATGACAGAGCGCTATTTTGAGGAGCTCTTTAATGTAACAGCAGTCTAGCATTCGACCATTAAAGAGTTAAAATAACACAATATTCTCTCTAAAATGTAGGTCGAAATAAACCAAGGAACAAGGAGTTTCTTGACTGATGCTAAACTATGGTAACCAAAAATGTATTTTATTCATGAGCGATTTATTAAATAGAGATCTCTCGACTACATTTCACGACATTACGAAAGAATCACTCGATGTAGCTTACTACCTTCAGTCGACACTAGTTTAAAACTAAAAACACTACATTTCACTTCAAACTTGTCTAAAATCTGCTTAGAAATAACACTATACCCAAAATTCTAATTCCGATGAAAATTTAAAAAAATGACACAGAATGGTTGAACATTTCGTGCTAGATACGGGGGATGAAGTTGAAATAGAACGAATAAATTTTATACGCGGGAACGAAGGTTATGTAAATGTTATTTCATATTAAAAAAAAATGGCAGATAATGGATATTATAATTTGAGTTTATTTTCTTTATCGTTATCTATCGACAACTGCTTGTTGAAATTCAATGACATCCAATATGGCCAAATTACTCGTCGAACTTCAGAATTTGATATGGAAATTGTTTTTATTTAGAATTGAAACATTTGATTCCTTATTATAACACAAAATATTTACAATTCTCTTCTCTCAATTCAATCTTTGCCGTTCATTCAGTGATTTCCAGTACTATGAAATGTGGCATTTTATTGATCCACTATTATTGTTATTGGTTTACCATGTTACATTTAAGAGCAGAAAACTGTTTTTCATAATTTTGTATAAAGTAGATCAAACGTAGACGGCTGTGAATTTTGCTACACAAAACGGTAGCTCCAACTTATGTCTTCAATTCCATACAATTTACTATTTGTCGATGTCGAATGTTGATATTTGCGCAAGGCTCGCGCAATCAGAGCTGGGGGGTTGGCAGAGGAGAGGAATGAATTTATTTTATTTATCGTCTCGACGGTCAAGATGCTGATTTGTGTACACGGCCTCTGCCTCTGTGGGTTGTTTGTTTTTTGCTATAGCAACATGCGGTAGGTAGGATCAGGGATAGTTTTTCTGGAATAATTTATCATATTAACACTCAACAATTTCCATTTTTAAAGCTTAAACTTTGAAATCAGACACGCCAGCTTTACTATCGATTTTCTATTAAGGTCTCTCGATGCATCTGAGTAAATCTTACAATCCGGATCAGGATTACGGAAGCAAAAAATAATGCACTGAAAATTATTGAACACTGAACTAAAAAAAATCCCAGGCTAGAATACAGTGAACACCATTTCCATGATCGTGAAAGGTGAAATAAAATTTTTTGGTCCTCTAAGCAACATACGACCTGTCAAATACCTCTTCCATCTTGTGTTTTTCAATAAAAAAACTAGCATTTACTCGTACTGCTCTACTCTCCCCTTTACATTCTTGCGCCTTCACGAATTCCAGTCGCAATGGGGTGGACATTCCTGAGTAGTTTCCCCGAATTTTTGCAAGACAAATAGTTGGCCGGTTGACCGAAATGACATATGGCCGGTGGGGTGGCCAGCCTTCATACACTCCCCGGAATTCACAGTTTTCCTCCGGGGAAAGTGGGGATTGTTGGCAATGATTTATGGGCAGGACGCTTTGAAACTTGAAGGCCTAGTTCGGCCGTTATGAGTCGGCTGGTGACAATGCGTATTTTTGTGGTATTTGAACTTTTGCGTTGGATGGTAAGCGGAGCTAAAAAAACATAGCTACTAATGTAAAACATATTTTGGACTATTGTTATGTATTTGCTTTATTGAATTATACAAATTTATCCTTCATTTATTTTGGTAACAATCAATTCGTAACGATATTACATATTTAAGTAAATATGTTAATTATTGGAGGGCATAAATCTCAAGGAATACACTTGCAAAATACTGAAACCATCTAAGGATCCTCATGCAAGGTGAAGAAATCGTCACCTAAGTCATCGCAAAACTAGCAATCGACACCTATTGCTTTAAAAAAACCACTACACCACACATATATCGTCAAATATTTAGTCACATCTTCAATCGGAGTTGGCTATAAAAACACAGTCATGGTAGAGAGGCCTCGCATCTTTATCTATCTAAGTTATTGCAAGCATCGCAGCTACACCGTTAAGTTATCATTTGTAATAAGATACTGTACGAGTTATCCAGATAAAATACTAGGAGCCTACATTCCTAGGTAATACACAATGTTCCGTCAACTTTTTACACATTGTAAATAAAAGAAGTTTATGGGTAATGACCATATTTTTTTAGTTTGAATATGTCATATAATATACATTTTCTTTATGTGTAAATTTGTAACAGTTGACAAATATTAGGATTTTCCACCTCAAGAATTTCACGGGTCCTTGAATACTCAAACACAGCACCTCATCCCTATCATGCCATTATAACAAGGGTCGGTGTTCCGGTATCTCCTTGTTAGCTCGGCCGGGAAGGAACCCGGGACACGGTGTATTTGCCTAAGCTGACCACTATACCGGGGTCGGATTATTGATGGGGTGGTCGAAGAACCAACGGACTTCGTCTTAGGGGCTGTGGCCCAAATGACGTTGAGGCGCGATTATAGTAGATTGTTTACCAAGGGAGTAAAGAACTACTTTTAAGGGGATAGTGTTTTTGAAGCCAGAGCAGCGTGAAGGATTATCTTGAGCATAGCGAGGGATTCAAAGAACATCACTCGAGTTTAAAATTGTTTTTTCTGACGTGGACACTCTACTTTTTATCATCCTCTGTAATAAAATGAGTAATTTAAGTTATGATAATAATAATACTAGACAAGTTATGAATAAGAATAGCATTTATTTAAATACAATTGGTAATAAACTTTATAATCAAAATTTAATATACCAAATTCACATTTCCCCAAAATGCTTTCCCTCTTCTCGCATTTTTACAAAGTCGCCATTGTCGTTGTTTTCTCACATTTTCACGAGATTTTGTAGGTAACAGACCTTGTATCACATTTTTTGAATCTGCTACAATATCACCTTTCATTTTCACTGGGTATATGTAATTATACTTAAGGAATATCTATTTTTTTAATCATATCAACAAACGAAATTTAACGAACAAAGGCGTAAATGCATTTAACTTGTTCTATACTTTCACAACGTTTTTATATTTGGTCGGTGTTTCGAAATCGATCTGTTTAGTGGATGGAACTGACAAATAGAATATAGTGATTATTTACTCTGTGCTGAAAACGCAAATTAAAAAAATAAAATAGCACCAACATATTTTATAATTTTGTCCTCATTTAAAAAAAAAAAACAAGCTCTTTGGTGATTTCAGTGTTCATTATTTCAGTACAGACATCAAACATCAAACTTCAAACTTCAAAATAGATTCTTTCGAACACTTTTTGAAACTATTTAATACAAGAAAAACAACAACCGCTTCGTCGGAAAGTGTTATGGCTGTTTAATATTTATGCTTCGGAACGCACCTTTTTTTGTTGCGCGACTCGGACCGCGAGTGATCGGAACGGAACTAGCTAGCTGTCACTTGTATAGAAACGAGATGACGAGTTAGAGGTGACTTTTTTGACATAGAGAAAATGTCGGCACATGGCATTCGGGCCTTGGCTGTATTTTATTTGTAATAATTGTCTAACACAGGTGTCGGGCCTGGTCGGAATGTTAATTATAATAAGCACGGAACAATCGTCGGGAAATAAGTAGATTCACGTCATCGGAGTGAGTGCTTCGTGTTGTGAAAGGTTAAAGTGGCTCGGTCCCAAATTCGTCGCATTCGGACAGCGACTCTTTGTGTCGGCAAGCAACACGACGGCGACAGCATCGGGCTACGACGAGAGTAAGATTCAACTCCTCTCCCCCCACCCTTGTGCTCCTCATCCCGTGTTCCTGCCTCGAATTGAGCTTTCGAATTCCGGTCCACGGCGTCAAAGGTCAGTACTCCTGGTGAAAAACAACCCTACCAAGATTCCACGCCCTTTCGGTTGAGGCGTGGAATTTTAATCAATTTGGTAGCAGAGCGTGGTTTCCTATTGGGAAATCGATTCACGGACGGTTGTCGGGTTGTTTTTTTGCCACATTGTAGCTGGGAGAGGGTGGATACCTCGGATTGGTCGGCAATAATTTTGTGAGTGAGTCTTGTGGTCGGTATACCATAATTTAGGTTCATTTTCGGTTAGTGAATGTATAATTGACGATTCAGTTAACAATTACTATAAAATTGTAGTCGGAAACTACTCGGTGTGCATAAGAAACAGTCATTCGGTCGGACTATAGTATTGCAGTCGGGTTCCATAGCATTGCAGTGTTATTTCGGATTACAGAGCAGGGTCAGGCTATTTAAGGGGTATTAAGCTGATTGTGCTGACCTCAGTAGAAGTGTGGGTCATATCGGAGGGGCCACTTCTAGAAGGTTCACGGCTACCTACATTATATTAAAAATAGCTTTTTTTATAATACATTTTTGTGTGTTATTTGTATTGTGCTTTATGGTGGCATTCTCTAATTGATTTAGAGTGTACAGTTATAAGGTGTATGTCCACAGGGCGACCATATTAAATATTTTTTAGGATTTAATTGTTTTAGTGGTTGCCTTAGTTTTGACAACTTAGTTTTAATTTCTGTGCCCAGCGCTGACGGGCAAGTGCTGGTCTCTGGCTATACTTAGTTCGGTAGTGAAGTATAAGACCAGAATCTATTAAATCGGTCAACATGGCACCTTCGCCCTTGACGGTACTGCGGCATGGTGTCCGTGAAGAAATGAGATGGCTCGCCCATACTCATAAGTATGTGGAGCGACCAGACATGGACGATGTCCTGCTCAAGCGTGTGGAGGACGCAATGACACGCGTCGGGAAGGTGTGTCGGCTGGCTTCGGAGGCTGAAGCTCTCGGGCTTACTGATGAAGCCTCGGTGGCTGCAGTGAAACAGCTCTGCGCGGATGCTGACCAAGCGATGGAATGCTTGGTTGACATCGAGCGTCGCGTGGAGAGAATTAAGCGGTCGCGAGGGAGTGACCGTGTGGAGGGTAACGGAGACCCACCGCCGAAGGGTGTTGTTGGACGGCTGCCACACCTGGAGATTCCGGCCTTCAGTGGGGCAATTGATGAGTGGCCGGCATTCATTAATTTATTTGATAGTTTGGTCCACGGTCGGGACGACCTGGACAACGCCTACAAGTTGGCCCAACTATTGATGGCTCTGCGGGGTGAACCGAAGGAGTTGGTCGGTCACCTAACGGTCACGGCGGGCAATTATGAGATAGCCAGGTCCATATTGTTTGACCGCTACCAACACAAACGGCAGTTGGTTGATGCGCAGCTGGGGAAGCTGTTTAGCATCCCTAAAGTAACCCGGGATGTTGACATCCGAGTACAGGTGCTCAACCCTGTGCTGGTGGCCACTAAGGCCCTTCAGAACCTTGGTCTTCCGGTAGACCAATGGTCATACATTGTTTTGTATATGGTTTTGTCACGGTTGCCTGCAGCTGTTCAAAGTCGGTTTGAACAGCTGCATAGGGGCAGTAGCACGGAACTGCCCACGCTCGTCCAATTGACGGATTTTTTGGAGGGTGAATGCAGGCGATGTGACACACTGGACACGGAGGCCAGTGTGCAGCGCCAACCCGCGCGGATGCGGGAGGGGCCGCGCCCCTCGCCCCCACGGGGGGGGTGGGCGGTCGAAACAATTTGGCGTTTTGAATGCCGCGCCGTCGGGTGACGGCTGTGTGCACTGCGACAGTGCCGGTCATGAAGTGACCAGTTGCGCCAACTTTAAGGCGCTCGGGGTAGCTGCCCGCAGGAAGATAGTCTTCCGCCACCGATTGTGTTTCGGTTGTTTGGGGCCGCACACGCTGAGCGAGTGCTCGCTCGCGTTCCCCTGTGAGTGCTGTGGTGGCAAGCACCACATAGTGTTGTGCCTGAATCAGTCAGGCCCTTCGGATGGTCACCTGGGCCGGACTCAGGTTGGTCGGCCACAGTGCCCGTCGCTCTGGGAGGCGAACAGTCGGATGTCGCCCCCATTCCTAGAGCGCCCCAGGTTGGATCCGCTCTCCCCCATTCATCCACGGTGCGCACCGGGCCCACCGTACACCGTCCGGTATGATCGGATACCGGGACAGCGGGGGGCCTATTATACGGGTTGGGACCCCTTGATGCACATACGGTCTGATATGCCGGTTGCATATCAGCAGCCGAGTTACTCCAAGGCCAACGGAGGTCTGAGCGGGTTCGGATCCCGCGGAGGTTCCCGCTAGGGACACGCCGCCCACTTACAGGGTGCCGCCACTCCACAGACGGTCATGCTCCCCACCGCCTCTGTGATAGCATGGAATTCGGACGGCAAATCTTGTGTGGCACGAGCACTATTGGACTCGGGGGCCCAGGGGTGCTTAGTCTCGTGCAACCTTGTAAGACGGTTGGGCATTTCGGTAAGGGAGTATCCACATTCCATTCGGGGAATTGGGAATACGGAAGTCGGTTCCGTTAAGGGAGTATGTCGGATTACTCTCTCGTCACGGGTGGATTCATCGGTGAATCTGACGGTCACGGCATTAGTCATGCCTACTGTGATGGGCTCACACCCTCACGTACGGTTGTCGCCCTCGGTGTGACAGTTGGTCGCTGGGTTGTCACTGGCTGACCCGGAGTCCGATATTCCGGGCCCAGTAGACATTTTACTGGGTGTCGATGCCTTGGGATACCTGTTAGTGCCAGGTGTCCACGTGTTGCAGGCGACTGGTCTGGTTTCGGTCAACACCAGACTGGGCCATGCGGTAATGGGTCCGGTCATGCCGGCTGCCCCACGCCTAGCGACTCGTAGTCCCTTATTCGGTTCTGTACTCTCGGAGGTGATACAGAAGATTTGGGAGGTGGAGGAACCACCTACAGTCCGCCGGTTGGACCCGGTTGAAGAAGAGTGTGAACAGTTTTATCGGAATAATACTGGTCGCCTTCGGTCAGTTCGATTTCTCACACGTCTTCCATTCCGGAGTGATCGCCCACCGCTGGGCAGTTCACACCATGCAGCCGAGACGCGGCTTCTGTCGATGGAACGACGCATGAAGCGTGACGGGATTTTCCGGCAGAAGTACGTCGATTTCATGCGGGAATACGAGTCGCTCGGCCACATGTTGGTTTCGGGTATCGACTGGAAGCGTGAAGACCACTGCTTCCTGCCTCATCACGCGGTCTTGAGGACCCCGGAGGGCAAAATACGGGTAGTTTTCGATGGATCGGCATAAACATCTAACGGCATGAACCTGAACCAGTATTTGCATTCAGGGCCGAAGTTGAACCATGACATCGCGGATGTTATCACACGGTTCCGTCGACACAACGTTGTGTTTGTAGCTGAAATCCGGATGATGTTTAGGCAGACGGTCATTCACCCTGACGATAGACGGTATCAGCTGATACTGTGGCGAGAGAGCCCAGATCAGCCCATCAAGGTGTACGAGCTGAACACCAACACGTACGGGCTGCGGTCTAGTCCTTATTTGGCGATTCGCACTCTGCGGGAGTTAGCGGATCGAGAACGGTTAAATTTCCCTAGAGGAGCAGCAATCCTGGAGCAGGATCTCTACGTGGACGATATCTGTACCGGTGCAGATTCCGTAGAGGAGGCGCTCGCTCGTCGGGACGAGCTAGTTGAGCTCTTACGGGGTGGAGGTTACGAGCTCCGGAAATGGATGTCGAACTCTCCAGAGTTACTGTCTGGTCTTCCGGATGACTACAAGCAGGATCCCCACATTTTTAAAAATTTGGAAAATCCAAATATGTTGTCGGTATTAGGCGTCCAGTACCAGCCGGTGTCAGACATGTTTTCGTATCGGGTCGAGTTGGACTCCCCGAAGGTCTGGACGAAACGGAACGTCCTTTCAACGGTGGCTAGGACATTTGATCCAAACGGGTGGATCACCCCGGTAACATTTCAGCTCAAGTGTTTTATGCAGCAATTGTGGTCTGCTGAGCTGAAATGGGACGACCCGATCGGCGGGTCACTGAGCTCAGAGTGGGACTTGTTCTTTTCGACCCTCCCTGGCATCAATCGGATTTCACTGCCACGGAGGTTGGTCCCCACCAAACGATATACCGCCACCCTGCATGGGTTTTGCGATGCCTCGGAGAAGGGCCACGGAGCTGCGGTATATCTGCGTACGGTCGACTCCTCGGGGGAGGTTGATGTGCGGTTGGTCATGGCCAAGAGCAAGGTTGCGCCGTTGCGCACTCGCCTGACCATTCCCAAATTAGAGCTTTCGGGAGCGGCTCTCCTGACTCGTCTGCTCAACCACACGATGACGGTTCTTCGTGGGTCAATAGCGTTAGAAGATACGGTCTACGCTTGGACGGACAGCCAGATCGTGTTATGCTGGCTGAAGGCTTCAGTTCACAAGCTGGAGATTTTTGTGGCGAATCGGGTTTCGCAGATTTTGAATTCGGAGGTTCCCTTAATCTGGAGACATGTTTCAGGGGAAATGAACCCAGCAGACTGTGCGTCTCGTGGGTGTCACGCTCCGGAGTTAGTTGGACATCCCTTGTGGTGTGGTCCAAAATGGTTGACTCAAGCCGAATCGGATTGGCCAATGAGTCCACGCGTTACCTCGGCGAACGGCGCCTTGACAGTCGGTGTCTGTACGACGCAACCAGAGCCGGAAGAGGAGTTCAGCCTGCTGGAACGGTACAGCTCGCTCGACAAGCTGGTCAATGTGACCGCCTGGATCTTCCGATTTGCGCGGAATTGTCGCAATTCTGAGGCGCAACGAGTGCGGACACCGGTCCTGACACCACGGGAACGGAACCATGCGTTGTTCGCATTGGTACGGAACGTGCAGACGGTGCACTTTAAGTCCGAACTGGACATTCTGAGACGCGGACGCGTCCAACTGAAGGGAGCTGTGGCTCGGCTCAACCCGTTTATTGACCCTCAAGGATTGCTGAGGGTAGGAGGTCGGCTGCGGAATGCCAACCTGCCTTATGCGGCTCGCCACCCGTTGTTACTCCCTAGGAAAGTGGTCGAACTGTTGATACAGGATCGACACATTCGGAATGGGCATATCGGATGCCACGCCTTGATGGCGTTTCTCCAGCGCGAGTTCTGGATTCTATCGGGAAGACGCTTAGTGCGTAGCGTCGTATTTCGGTGCCTGCCTTGTTATCGGGCCAAGGCGGCTACGATGCAGCCCCAGATGGGCGATTTGCCCTCGGATAGGGTTAACGAAATCCGGCCCTTTGCGGGTGTCGGAACGGATTTCGCGGGACCATTCATGGTCAAGTCTTCACAGCTACGGAACGCCAGATTAGTGAAGTCTGTACCATACCTGTGCGTCTTCGTGTGCTTGGCCACGAAGGCAGTCCACTTGGAGGTGGTCAGTGACCTCACTACAGAGGCATTCATCGCATGTCTGGATCGGTTCGTCTCACGAAGCGGCCCCCCGACATTAATCCGTTCGGACAACGGCACAAATTTTGTCGGAGCCAGGCGATATCTGCAGGAGGTCACTCAATTCCTGAACGGTAACCAGGACGCCATCGGTACGGCTTGCTCCCGACGAGGGATTGAATGGGTTTCCAGTCCGCCGGGATGTCCTCATTGGGGAGGAATTTTTGAGGCTGCGGTTAAATCGGCTAAGTCGCACCTGACGAGGATCATCGGTGAGACCTCTCTACGCTTTGAAGAGCTTGCGACGCTGTTCTGTAAAATTGAAATGACACTGAACTCGCGTCCGTTGTGCCCGCTCAGTTCGGATCCAAATGATTTGGAAGCGTTGACGCCGGGTCACTTCCTGATAGGTCAGCCCCTTAACGCCCTGCCAGAATACCCATTCGGTGATGTTAAGTTAAGTCGGTCTTAGAAAAGAGAATATGCGGTGCAAGAAACTCGTACACGTTTTTTTTAATATGTCTTTTTCTTTTCTTACAACCTTGTGCGTGGCTCTTGTTTTGTTATTATCCAACCTATATGATTTATAACATAACGTGTTTTCAACAAAACCTTCAAATTTCTTCTCTGGTGGACTGGCGACACAAATTAAAAAGTTACTTTCCCTCCCGAGGGAGCAAATTTTTACTTTGATTCCGATTTTCCGGGAATAGACGAGCTCTTTTCGAATAGATATAGCTTTGAAGCACCCAAGACACAAACCCCTTTAGCCCCGAGGAGTATACTCTATTTTTATCACCTTTTGCGAGACAGTAAAAAACATAGCTACCTTAGTACCATTTTATCAAAGTAAATTAAAAGTAAACATTTATGTTTGATCCAGTCCAGATGTGGGATATAATGTTATCTCCTAGTTTTATTAAGCCGCGACAAAGAAAAAAAGAGGTGTTATAAGTTTAAAGCGTCACTCATTATGTTTGTGTGTCTGTGTATGTACACAAGTCACTCTAGCGCTCAAACAGGTGGACGCATTTTAATGCGTTTTTCTGTAAATGGTAGTAGACTTCCCTGCGAAGGTTCTTTTATTAAAAAAGGCGCAGTGGGTTGAAGCTTATCAGTTTATAGGAAATAAGTCAAAATATTAGACTAAAGTTTTATTTATTGTGTTGGGGGTGTTTTAAAATTTGGATTTATAGAATCTTATAAATTTTGCAACGTAGGTATGTTGCAGTTTCTTGCAAGACACGCGGCATTTGTTTTATTTACAATGCGTTCCATTCAGCTTGCCGTGGCCAGCTCGATTTCCCCGCCCCTACCCCTGTGGCTTGGTTTGTGCGCGGTGCATTTTTCACGAAATTAGACTTTAAGGAAATTACAATAAAAACTATGGGAAGTGAAAATCACATTATGCACCAGCAGGTTTTAAAGAAATTCAGTTCAACATTATGACGCGGCTAAAGTCCAGGGCTGTACTGACTTGCTTCATTACGGTTTGCATGATATATAATGTGAAAAACTTGTTATGCGAGTGAATAGGTACATTACATACGTTTTGATTTATGTTACGAAAACGAAGATAACAACTAATATCATAACTTAGCTCTAGCCAAGTTAGTCTGATAATGAATTGTAGCCTAGTGTCGTGAGCTTGGACCACACATACTTAATTCCTAGACTGGCGAGCAACGAGCAAGGGTCAACCAGCGACAAACCTATTTGCCTTGTCCAGTATTTTTAGCAGCAAACAAAACTGGTATTTTCTACAAATTGACTTGTTAGCCTATAAATGTAAATAGTATTGGTACTGGATGTAAAAATGCAAATAGTATGACAGTATAACTGTGTTTGGATTTATATGTTGGTCATAATTATCACCGACATAAGGTATTTTTTTTATTTCTCCGTCGTCTGGTCTATTGAAAACAGCTTTAAAAAAATCATAATTTCATAAGCAGATCCGTGTTGTGGATTTGGAAATATTGGTTCTTAACTATTAGGTCATTCTTTCGTTCATAGATAAAAATACTTCGGAATTTCCTTATAACTGTTCAATAAATTGTACTGTCAGTCTTTTATCGTTATTTTACCTGTTGTTGTGTTCCTGCAAGAAGATAGTAATCTTTATGATTATTATCAGTTAGTTTCTAAAGTATGTTTAGATTCCTGTTGACATTCTAAGTAAAGTTGCATGTTTTATTCGCCAACGTAAAACAGATCTTAAATTAAGTTTATCTTTGTGCATTTGTGCTTCCCAATCTTTAAACTTAGTTTATCTATGTGAATTTTTGTGCCCTACTTTTGGCCAAAAGCCTCTAGCTTCGGAGGTCACCCTTTCAAGAACTTGTCAAAGCCTTTCCGCTGACTCTTCCATAACCTGACTGTGTCATTTTGTTTGATGTTAAACTTAATGAAAATACAGCCTTGTAGTGCCTGTATGTATGGTATGCAGTGGATACGGGAGGCTCAGTACTGGAGTATATATGGACTAGTAAAGAGAGGCCTATATCCAGGAGGCGAATGTGACTGATTGATGATGATCATGATTGATGATCCATGACCGTGTATGGGTTAAGCTTCATGGAATAAACTGGCGCTTTGTCTCAAACGGTCAACACACTCGTAAATTTGACTGACCGTCCTACTGACTTTTTTAAGCAGCTCTACCAAAAGTCCCAACAGTAGACCCAAGTATCCTAAAAGCGTTTACAGTAAATCGAATGCTCTCGCCGTTCGAAGATGTCTCTAAACTGGGTCTCCCAGGGGATAGATAGCGGGGGTCGGCGAAGGGGGAGGGGGGGGGGGAAGCGGGTAATGATGCCTTTCCAACTCGGACTGGACTCAGTCCGGAAGGGTTCGGAGTTGATGCTAGCGACGAGTTTGGAGCATTATCGCACTTATAAACCTTATGAGCAAAGTCACAGTATTGTTCTTCTTTTTCAGCATGTTTCTACCTACCTATTGACTAGCTACCCTTCAGTATGTCATTAAAAGTTACTCCTGTATCTTCATTACTTTGTACATACATGTAACTTACCGTTATACCTTAACGTCTGAAGGTCTTAAATAGTTAATATTACTTTTCCCTTTATTGGAAAGATTTTACTATTATCATCTCATCATACACAAGTAATCTTTAATGCAACTAGCAATTTTTTTCACCCAGTGTTTTGAGACTAATCGTCGTAATAGCCAGTTAAAGTCTTGAAACGATCTTTCTAATGCTCCTTATTGGGCTTGGGTGACAATGATGACATCTATGTATACGACTGACATTTAAAATCCCAAATAAATGCAACAGGGGTTCTCCCGTGAATCTAAAAACCAATCGATTCCACGAACAATTGACGCCAAGACAACGGTCTAGCTGTGAACCAGCCATAAACCTACACTAACCAAAGGTCAGCTCTGACATAGCATGACATAAAGCCCTTAGGTTACGTAAAAAATTGCGCTCTAGTAAGTGCGAAGTCTTGACATTTCACCCTTGGGTCCTTTATAGCAGGACCGGTTGACTATCTGATGGCGGCCCCTTCACACCGACTTTTGACTTTATTATGGCCCCAAGTTTCCTTATCAGGGAATTTAGCGTGAGACATACGCAGTGTATTAGGTCCCCTAGTGTTTATGGGGTCGTAAAACTTACAAGTTTAGTGTGATGTGATGTTGAGTTTGTAGGATGTGTCTTTGATGGGAAATGTACGTAAATTTTCGGTTGGATCTTAAACACGCTTTACGCAAACGTTAGAGGAAAGCTGCCAGGCGCCAGACAAGTAAATAGCATTATTATTTTCTATCAGTTCCATATCGTAAAACGAAAACAGGAATAGTAATATAGGCTCACTTCGTTGTCCGTCCATCTGTCAAGACCACTTTGTTTTTTTGAACGCGTGAAATTAATATCAATTACTCAGGTTTGTAGACCACAGACACCCTGGGACCTTTGGAGCTGTGAAAAAATCAAACTTCAAGGTCAACGCAATCAAAAGATACGGCCGATGACCTAGAATCATAAAATTAGGCAAGAATCAGCTCTTATAGAACATGTAGAGGAAAAAATTTCTAAA
Source organism: Argyresthia goedartella (assembly GCA_949825045.1). Taxonomy (NCBI): domain Eukaryota; kingdom Metazoa; phylum Arthropoda; class Insecta; order Lepidoptera; family Argyresthiidae; genus Argyresthia; species Argyresthia goedartella. The sequence continues at coordinate 13,227,573 of OX463815.1, forward strand.
GCCGTAAATTCATAGTTCCTTCATAAAAAATGTGATTTCTGCGGAACCCTCGGTGCGCGAGTCCAACTTGCAATTGACCGGATTGTTTTACTACTTCATAAATATTATAGTATCCGTGATATTCCCATTCTATGTTTGGTATTAAGATGGTGTAACTTGAGCTAAACATGACTCTATCGAAACCGCATTACATCGTCATCAACGAGTAATACTACCTGGCTTACCAGCGTCTCCAAGTCTTCACTCAGCAACAAATTATGTGAATAATTCGTTTAACAATGTTGTAATATCTTGCTACATTTGCAGTGGCGGTTCCAGGTGGCTAGGGAACTCAAGCCCCCTCCACAGATTATCCGTTAAAAACTAAAAGTTAATTTGTTTGTATTATAATAAAAAAAATACAAGCATAACTCCTAAGGTTCGAATTTCCTATTTTTTTCTTAACTTTGAACTTTTATGTTCACTTTGCTCAAACCTATCTAAGTGAGGTTAAGCTCCCCCCTAACCAGAATCCTAGATCCGCCACTGCACAGTTGTGATACAAGAAAGAAGTGCACTAAAACAAGGTGTTTATTAACACAAAACTGGAAGTGATCATGCTGCCATATGCTTGCGATGCGGGCCGTAATGAAGCAATTAGAAGAAGTGGTAAAGTAATCGATAGATTTATTTAACTTCTATGATTACAATATAAGGGAATCGCTGGTGTTTTTCTGCGATAGACTATTCAACAATAAACATAGCGTAGCGCCGTTAGCTTTAGCCCGGGTTGGGCCAGTGATTGAATAGTCCATATTGACTTTGTACAGCGCATTGGGTGTATACCTGTAATGTTGTATATCGTACTTGTATATAAAATAAATAAAATAAATAAATTGTGTGATAGGGGGCTAGCCCATCGTCGCGATTATGGTGATATGTTTCCTCACGATAGAACGTCCATAACCACTGAAATTTTTGAAAAAATAAAATAATTATTTTTATTTTTGCTCGTGTCAATGCTAGGGTAAAAAAATGTAGAACAGGCTTTTATTATTGTTTTATAAGCTATTGAAGGTAAACTTTTTGTAATGACCAAACTCTTGACTATCCAAATTCTAACTTAATATTACGATTATTCGTGAAGTAAATGCATTTTACTTCTAATCGAAATCCTAACTGTTATATCTACCCAAGTATTAATGTCTAGAGATAATGCTTTTGCTTTAGCTTTTTCTTAAAAACTTACTTATAATAGTGTTTCTAACAAGGTGCCCTCATAACACTATGCCTATAAGTATGTAGACAATCTACCGGAAATATAGTTGTGCATGAGTGCCAGCTACAAGTCCTTTTTGCTGGCATTCCTAGAACTCCATATTTGTCAATAGCATGTTCCCAGTCCCTGGGCAGTGTAACAGCTTGAGTAGAAAAAAGCCTTCACAAGTTCGAGCGTTATAGATAGTAGAAGATGTAGAAGGTTCTATTTATATATGTAGTTGAGCGTTGTGTGGAGCTCTGTGAGTAAAAATTGGTCAAGTGCGGGTCGGACTCGCAGACGAAATATTCCGTACCATCGTACAAAACTACTTAAGCACAAAAAAATAATAATAAAAGTTTATGGCCGAACTAGGTTTCGAACCTAGGCACCACCCCTTCAGATGCGACGTTAAACCAATTGCGGCACCGAAACCTTTTAAAGATGACTCCAAATTGTCAATTACATTTGAATGATGATGATTTGGTAATTTGCAGCGGCAGGGATATGGAAACCCCTTTAATTTGTGAAATCAATTGTAGTTCATAATTAGTTGCTGTAGCGGTAACATAAATACAGAAACACAGATAAGTGAAAAATTCAACTATCTCTGCCTACTACGGTACATCAGATAGAGCTCGTTGATGGACAGACAGACAGGCGGACAGCGGAGGCTTAGTAATTGGGTCCCGTTTGGCACCCTTCATATACGGAACCCTGAAAGTAAATATAGCATATGTACATATATCCCACTGAGGAATACCTAGATATACCCGGAATCACTGGCTCTAGGGTAAGTACGTAGCAGTAGATAGAGACTTATCTTACGTCATGGTGATGATGATGACTAATGCGCAAAGGTTTTCTATAATTTCGCTGAAATAAAACGTGTATAATCCTCATTGCCTACATAACCCTAATCCAATCAGCGATTGGTTTCCCTTGGCTGGACCACGTAATCAAGCGTATCTCGAGACGCCTCGAGAATTACAACCTGGTCACAATATCTACGCACCAGCGTTTGTGACGTCATTACGACGCTCTAGTTTTGAAGCGTTCCAGCGAGAAGCACAGATATCCTGTCAGAATAGCTGATGATGGAAACGCTTATTACTTTATAAGGAGAAGTAATTAATTAGCTAGCGCCAAGAAATAGCTTATGTTGGAATATGTAACATACATGGTTTTTAGATGGATTTTAACCGTATGATACCATTCTACAGGATGTAACAGAAATATGTAGTCATATATTACGTCTCAATAACAATAGTAGTTTAAAAAGCCGATTCGACCAGTGCAACTTAATTTTTTACATTACCTATATATGCACTATATATGTATCTTTTGAGCCGAGCGGCTAACAGATTAGTATTGAGATGACATCAGAATAATATAAAGTGGCCCTGATCAAATTGCTTTCATAGTGAAAGTAGTTCAGAATGATGTTAATAACTTGACATATTTGTCACAAATGTCTCCATCCAAAACCCCACACCTGTTAGCCTTAACCTCACTTGTCCCCATTCCTCAAAATTGACGTTCCCAACTCATTGTTCCACTAATCAGTTCTTACACGGTCCCTGAGGGGTTTCTGTACGGCAATTACCGGGCCCTCAGACCGCCGCGCCGGTAGCAAGCAGGAGGAAGGTGCGTCAACGGTCACTGAACACCTTGCGACTATTGCACCTTGCAACTCCACTGATATACCAAGATATCGACCGAGTGGGGTCTAAAGGACTTATGGGGTTACATTTTGCATTTGTAATTTTGGTATTTGAGTTAGTAGGCAGAAGGTTGGGTATGTCTTGGTGGGGAAGTCCGGAAAGATGCGTTCCACTCCACCTTTTTGATTAAGGTTATTTAGCTAATTGTAAGTGTAAGTTTTTTCTTTATTGGCATTTATGTTAGTGGATACGGTTGTCCTATGGTGTTGGGTGCGTCGCGTTTGATCTAACTCGGTTGTTTTTGAACGGTTGAGATCTTACTTGATAAGATTGACGGTTTTCGGAACTTTTGAGGGATTGAGGCTCGTTAGTGTGAAATTAGATTGATATTTCACGTCACGGTTTTTTTGTGTTTTCGTGACATCTTGATTTGTCTAGTTGGAAACCGGTAACGCTGTAAAAACTGGGGCTTATTTTATTTAACAAACAATGGTGAAGCAGTTCTCTCTCTGTCGCTTTTGTTATAATGTGTTTGCCAATTTATTAATGTCCGATGGGACATTTTATGCTCCATTCTTATTTTATTTTTTTATTTCAATAAACAGTGCCGTGAATGATAAGAATTTAAAAAAAGCAGATTTCTCTATTGCCTGATGAATGAACTTGTCCGATGGTACCACCTCTCTACATAGAATGTGAGGGGCGTCTCAAATTGAGCGTATCATTATTTACGCGAGTTAGTAATTAACTCATACGCATACCGTACAACAACGAGGTATCTATTACTTGTATTGTTCTGAAATAACATGACTTTTTTACCAAGTTTGTAGAAACCAAACATCCTACTAAAAGTTTGTAGCGTATGGATCACTTGCTCATAATTTGTATCATTTCATTGTCAGCCCCATGGGTAGAACCGATAGAGAATATATAATTGTGATGTTTATAAACTAAAGCATCTATATTATAACTATAATGAAGGTATGAGCCCAAACTAGGCAGCACTGCTTGCTGCCTGCTGCCTGCTGCCTGCTGCCGATGTAACGTACATAATTGTACGGGGACTATAAGTGCGGCACAGCAGCGCTGCCGAGTTTGGACTGATACCTTAAAAAAGCCATCACGAAATTGAAAATAATGCTTTTTCATATGGAATGCGGCTTTTGGCAGGAGGGTGGGAGGGGGGGACTTTGCCTCTGCCACCCCGTTAGGGAAAAAAGCCTGACACTATGTTTTATAATACGAATAAGTAACTGCTGATTGTCATGGAAAAGGCTGATGACAATAAAAGCTTTCCTGATATAACTCTACATTAAAATTTCATGGATTATTTATAATGAGTAGGTATCGAGGTTTCAATTAAAACAGCACGATTACCTAAAAGGTGTTTCAACGCCAATGTCACAGTGCTTCCAGCACGCAGGTTTTGCAAAAAAGTTTTTCATGCGTAAACTTACCACTGTACATAATTAACGGTCATTTATTATGCGAAATTGCGTAATTACAGGCTCATTGATCATATCACTGATATGTTTATGGACGACACAAGTGCCAGCTCGATTAATATTCCTCCTCGGTTCGTGTTGTAATTAAGATTTTTTTTCTCGCACGTTGAGTGATCTGAGATCACGCTATTTTAATCTAGCCTAAAGTTGCGTTGATGTGTTCATTTGTTCACACTTATATTTATTTTGTTTTACCTAAGTGTACCAGAAAGGTGTATTGTTTAATATTTTTGACATAATAAACACCGTATTTTTTATCTTTCTGTACACATTTATATATAGTTTGTAACTCGTTTGAAATCTTTTTCTTTTTCTCAATTTATGTCTCTTTAAAAACTGCAATTTGCGATTCAGTTGTGATGGCTAAACAACTTATATGCGCTGTGCCCACCTACGTTATGTGACATATGATCTGACAATATGGTGACAAATGATCTATGGCCGTAGAATGTCAAAGTCTTGTCATGCCACGCCACTCCCATAGATTTCTCGTCAGATTAAATGTAACATCGCATAAGTGGGCACAGCTTCATAAGTTCAATAAACCAAACAAAAAGTCACCCCATAACTGTCATATACCAATAAATTTTCAGTCCTCAGTATCCTTTTTTGGCGGAAAAAGGGGTGAAAACTACAGGGTGACCATAATTATCGGCAAGCACCCGTGACCGCGTCACCGTTTAAGCCGTGACCGGGACAGTCCAGACAGATGTCGTGGCGGGGTCACCCTGTTAGCTGTCCTGGGAACCTGACATTTATTAACGGTTAGAAAGGGCTGAGGAGAAATTCTTGAAAGGGAATTTTCCACTTTTTTGCAACTTTACAAAGGGCCCTTTTAGTTTTATTGGCAGGTTGCGTCGGTGGCGTTTTTTTTTGCTTGGACACAATCATGGTATTTATAGTTGGATGTTCGTGAAACAATACGAAAGTAAATGTATATTTCTTTACTTTAGTTCTTTAATACACTAATACGAAAGTAAGATTTGTAGTGGGTGTAGTTACACACCAATAATTTGTGAAGAGACAAAAATGAGGGTCTGGTGCTGTAGTGGCGGATTTAAATGTTTCCTTCAAGAATGGCGTTCATTGAACTTTTGAATAATTTAATGAATTAATTGGAATTTTGGAATTTTGGAATTTTGAATTTCGATTCCATATTAATGCATTATCGCGATTGACTGTCTCCACCTGTCATCCAAAAAGGAGTTAAAATATTTATACCTTTACTAAAATGTACCCTTTTAAATTTCTCGGAAGCTTGGAACCCTCACGATTTGAAACCACTTGTTTATCAGTACAGTGTTACAAAGTTTCATGACTTAAGTCCATTAAAATAGTAATTAAACATTCCGTTAAAGCCTCATTGACATCCATTGGAAAGTTTTAATTGTGTGAATTTATCATTAAAATAGCAAATCGGTGGAATGTTTAAAAGTTCCGAACTGAGAACTCGAAATGTTATTTATGGCAGAAGTTAGTTTCGAGTGACTTGACCTTGATCGCTAACTAGACGAAAATGTTGTGAAAGTATTAACATTTACATACAGGCACTTACATTGCTTCTGGCCCTCACTAGGATACCCTGTGTCGTGTCTTAGGAACCAGAAACAGCAAAACTTTGAACTTACTTATAGTCTACTATATTGGATATTTGTAAGTATATAGATCAATATCGATCGTTGACGAGAGATTAGTATTTGACTCGCCTTTTATCTTTCAAAATTTAGGAATGATAATAAATAAAATAAATTAATAAGCAAAGTTGAAATTATTCCGAAAAGGTACCACTTACTTCACTTACTTCAAATCGATCTAAGCGTTTTATATATTTACCTTAGATTAGTCTACTTAAAGCCACGATTAACAAAATAGGTGAGAAGGTATGTAAATGCATATGTATAGGGTTAAAGTATTATATTACACATAAAAAGGCATACAAACCTTATCTCTACATTCTGCTATGTCAATTTCAAAAGTGTCCATAACTTTGTTTCAATTCTACTTCACTCTAAAATGTCAGGTAAACTTAACGTTGACTTATAGTGCGGTGTATCTTATTATTATTATAAGCAGTAGACAGTATGTGTAATAAGTTTATGAATACTTAAGCAGTTAACTCCGTAAACCATCACTTCGAATGTTTGTGGCTTGTTTATGATGAGGTTACGGTTGTAGTTTTGTTTCAAGAAAGACTGAACGTCGGGTTCTTACTGCATTTTTATGAAATTTCCCGACAAAATATCTTGTAATTTAAGTTTTGATATAAGGCACCAGTTATGGCTACCAGATGCACTTGGAACCCCACACTTGGATTATCAAGATAACTGTTTAACTAACAACGATAAGAAATACGATAAACATCGCAGAGGCTTAGGCTAGGTATAAAAAAATAAAAGCACTGACCTTCCGGGAAAGACTAATTACAAATTGCGATAACACCGCCGTTAGCCGGTGGGTAATGCGCCGGAACGGATCACCGCCGGACAGAGCCGTCTACTTGCCACCCGCGACGCCTCACGCGCCATTACCACAACACCTTTCACAAAAACACCGACAACCTATCTTTACACCACCAACAAACCGAATCCATTATAACCCACAAGCAGTATTAACGTTTTTCCATCGACAATTTTCCGCGTAGTTTATCTCCTTGTAATGGAATGCCGTTATAGAAAACTGCATTATTAAGCCCCCCGTAGGTGCTTCACCCTTTCGTGAAGAGAATCGGTGTGAATTACCCCCGCTCGATCGCGCCGGCCCCATTGTCCACGACCAGGCCACTTTGGGGTGACTTAAATCCGAAATTGGGTATTTCGAAAAATGTGCATGTGTCATTTATCACGAACCCTCCTGGTTCGGTCGGAAAAAACGGACCTAACCCTATTTAAAAAGTACCCCAGTGCGCTATAATCCTGGTGCGGGGCCGGCGCGGCACACACTAACACTATTAAATTTTTCGACTATTAATACAACGGCGCGGCGTCGGCGGCAAATAAATATTGGATGCGTGTGATGGAAGCTCCAGCAGATAATCCTTATTGAGCGCGATCAACTGTTCAACAACCCCTTTGCATTCTCGTATGTAGGCGGTAAATAATAAATTAGGCTTCATCATTTGTTTGTGATTATCTGTTGGCATGCTGAAAGGTTTTTTGATTAAGAATTGCAACTGAAACCAATTCACGATGCAATTTTTATTCTCCTTTGATGAAATTGATGATTTTGTAATTTCGAATCGTGCATGATCCTTTTAGATGGCCGTCAGCTACGCCCAGGGTGTATGAAGTGTTAACAAAAGACCAGGCGATGTTCACTGCAACCCTGATTAAGTATTTTCCTTTTACTTCCACGATTGAGACAGTCACGCGTCAAATTAAGGAGTCCAATAACCCAAATGATAGCTCTGAACGCCGACAATGAAAATGCGGTTAAAATTTTCAATATTTTGGTCCGCTTCCCTCGAACACGCGCGTGACGCGTGCCCCGGTTTAAACCCCTGCAGGGCTCCACTCGGAAGGCCATTTCATTTTTTTTATTATTTTCATAATTCATATTTCACAATAACAACTGGAAAGTCGTTTCGCACGGAGGTTATGAAACCTCGCGAGGGCGGTTGCAACTTGCCTTACCGCAAGGACCACTTATGGGCCCGCTTTATTTATCCTATGGCGTTGCGTTTTGTGATCCACTTTATCAAATGTTTCTTTCGCCCTGGGGCTGGAATGACTCGGATAATAATTTAGAGCGAACTCTCCGGCTTATTGTGTTTTTTGGGATAGGATTAGTAAATCCTTGAGGATCTTAGCGGGCTTCGTATAAAAGAACATCCCGCTATGAAGGTTGTATTGGCAATAATTCAATGATATATTTAGCTTTTTTGTATGCTGCTTGGGTATCCTTAACAGAACTTAGAGTGAAAATACACAAAAGATATATTCATGGAGTAAAATATTCCATTAGGATAAATTACATCCCGGCATTATCGGCTATCGCTAATGGGTAACTCGTTGCAATTCTTACATTATGAAATAGATCCTCGCTGGAGTATTTTAATACCTACCACTAATAACACTACATGAAACTTCAATGAAATAAGGTACCTTCTCAGCTAGAATTTTGTTTTCGATTAGTTTCTCCGTTTTATTACCTACATTGCTCAGCAGCAGGGACGAAAATTTATCTGTGTGTGCATATTGAGTTTTGTTTCTAAGTGGAATTTTTAGTGTTCCAGGGAGGCTTACCCAAATTGCCGTAACAATAAGGGTTCCGTGGGTGGAACGCCTGAGGGTTTTATTTTTTATTTTAGAGTAATTTCCTATTACGTTTTGTGTGAGTCAGTTTCTTGTGGGGTAGGGGTTTGTCTTCAACGCTGCTGCAAGCCATACTCGTTTTATTTTTTTCATTTGTGTTTATGAGTTTTTCAATCGCATCTGTATTTAAGGTGTATGAGATTTGTTTTTCAGATTCATAGCATCTCTTCGACTTTTCTCAGAACAGCTTTGCAAAATATACTCGTACACAATTGCAACATATTACAATATATAAAATGATGTTTGTTTGGAGCTACTCTATGGTACCCCGATTTTTCTTTGAAATTATGAAAGGTGATTGTCATCTCACGTAATGGGACAAAACTACACGTACTTATATGGGGTAGATATAACTTAAAAATTTGCCTAGTAAACATGACTAAGATAATATATGTACAGGTATCAATAGTAAGGTACACTGTACCTCACTCAATATGCCAAGTAAGCGCATCAACTGCATCAAGTTCCCCAGAACACGTACAATAAGAAGGAAGTATTAAACTCGTACAAGTCAACCCTATACTAGGGGACGCGGTTTAAATACATCCGATAAAAAACTAAACGTCACCCCTCAGAAGAAAAAATCGTGACCCCACAATAACGGCAAATGGAAACGTCCATAAAGGAAAATTTATCCGCAAATTAATTTGTAGAGTAAGATAATAAAATTAAAGAAACGATCTTTGGAGATTTTAAATTTAATTGGATTTCTGTTAGTGGAATTAATTTCTAGCCCGTTTCAACAACTGAATAGAAATACTAACATACCTATATGTGTTTTCTTAGTGCGAGAATAGTATTCAAATGTCACGTGAAATCAGATGGAACTAAAATTTATAATAGAAATAGCAGGTCAATAAAGAAAGTAGCCAAAAAAACACATCGATAAATTTATGAAGTTAAACATTCTAAAAAATAATCAAAATTATTTTTAAATCTGTAGGTAACTTTTATGGTAATTATATTATCTATCAATCTCCAAATTCTAATCACTTTGAACTCTTCACTAAATGACAAAAAGTAGTAATAAACAGCTGTAGGTGGGAAATTTGTTTCGTAACTGCCGAGAGATTTTTTGCCATTAACGTCAACCTTAAGAACGAAGCACCTCCATCTGAGCCGGTGATTTATCGAATCCAACTATACATTACATAGTTTTATATCCGCGTCTTGTAGATTGTAAATAGCGAGGGCCAACAAACAACATGCTAGAAGATTAACGTTACCGATTTATGTATTCAAATTATTTGATCGTCGTCGGTCGTGAACGAAATGTTTTCGATGCACCTTTATGTAGTTTTAGAGCTCTTTGGGTCTTCTGGTGGCAAATGTCTTTAGGCCGATAGTTGTTCACCTATTAATTATAGGTTGTATTATTCCTGAAGCTAGCGCATTCTGAATCACAAATTCTTTAATTGGACCGACAGATAACAATTTCACAAAATTGTTTTCCGTCGATAGCAATTCTTTTACACCCCAAAGTGCTATTGAAAACTCTCGTCCAATTCCTTCGGGTAATTGCCTAATCTTTCCAGTTTAAATTACAAACGTTCAATCTTAGTGCTTAAATGGCCAGCCTATGTTGACCTCTCATATACTTAGATTTGTTTTGACTACGGTCAATGATTCCCGGCAAACTTTTACTTAGGGTTCAATATGGACTGGTTAGAATATTGCGGAACCCTCCAGTATAAGACAAGGTGGCAGCGAACTAACCGCCCCTGAAATGACTATTTTTAAAAGTTCCTTCTCATAAGCTGAGGTAACTCGAGCGGAATTATACAAGGGAGCTTCTAGTAACAGCTTTCTTCATATTGATTGTTAGCAATTTTTTCGTTTTCGTATACATCGTTGGCTTCAATATTGACGATGACATTGTAGATGGTTTTAATGAATTTTATCAGGAGCTTTTGTATTTATTAGATTGTTTAAATCGCGTTTTTTATTGAAGGTTATTTTACAGTAGTAAAGTAAGTTTAGGAGTAGACAAGATGACATCTTCAGAAAGATTAACCTAATCTAATCTAATGAATATTCAGCAACATTGATGATCCAAGATCGATTCTTGTCGGCATACTGCGATAGTCGTCATTTTTATTTTCGAGTCATAAGTTTATGGGAACTAATCTAATATTTGCATAATGATCTACCCGTTATCTTAAAGGAAAGTATCGCTTTCTTACTAATGAGGTTAAACTAAATAACATAAATAAAATCCGTCTAAATTCGAATCCGTACTGTATTTATGTAATTTAGAGTCTATCGTTAAAATGACATGAAATGGCCCTAAAAGGAAAAAGGACTTCAACTATAAATAAAACGGGCGAACAAAACTTTCGAAATTATTAAATTGTTTTATATCGGTGGTTTTCATAGTATGGTATTATATTATTTCGTGCCGTTTCCTCATGACTTATAATAGTGACTGTCTTGGTTGTTGGTATGGGGCTTGACCAGGGGGTTCACTACCGCGTCTTATGCCGATACGGCTTAGGAACCTAAACTGATCGGCAAAATTACCATGTCTGTCTGAAAACAAGTCTTATGTAAGGTTGTGGTAACCCCTCAGAGATCTCCATTTTGTTCTGTCCTAGGCTGCGTGTATTGCCTCGTGTAGACTAATTTGCTGGTATCCCTGAGTGACTACACATAGTATATTTCATATATACATACTATTCTGTCAAGAAAGTACCGGGAAAAGATCAATAATACACAAAATGTTAGTTATTCATCTAAATTTATTTTATCGCCTTCAAAGTATGCGCCTTCAGAAACAATACACTTAAGCCAACGAATAGTCCAATCATCAAAACATTTTTTAAACGCTTTTTCCGGAATTGAGTTCAGTTCTCGTCGCGAATTCTCCTTTATGTCTTCTACCGAATGAAAACGTGTGCCACGAAGTGGTAATTTGAGTTTAGGAAAAAGGAAGAAGTCGGCTGGAGCCATATCTGGTGAATAAGGTGGTTGCTCGATAGTATTTGTTGAGTTTTTGGTCAAAAATTAGTTTACGATTATGTCCTCAGCGACTCTTATGCGATTGAGTTTTTGGAGAAAATTCAGGTCTTTTGGGACCAGCCGAACAGCAACATGTTTCATACCCAAGTGATTATTTAAAATGGTGCGGATCGACTCGTGAGACACAGAAAGCTCAGCGGCTATGTCTCTCAAATTTGAATGAGGATGTTCAGTCACTAATTCCTTCACTTTTGCGACGTTAACTTCAGTTGGAGATGTTGATGGCCTACCAGAGCGAGGCAAATTTTCTATCACATCTAGACCTCTTTTAAACGTTTTGTACCACTCATAAGCACGTGTTTTTGATAAAGTCGATTCACCGTAAGCCTTCTGTAACATTTTCAGTGACTCCGAACACGAAATTCCATTGGCGATGCAAAATTTAAGAAAAACTCTTTGTTCGATATTTTTGTCCATAGTGAAATTCGCAGTATACCTAGATATGATCTAACTAAAAACAGCACTATAATAAATATAAACAACAGATGCAACTAAAAATCCGCGCCAAAATGGAAAACAGGTGTGCCAATTGAAAAACAACAAAAAAAAAAACAAAATTTGAATTTGGAACCATAGACAAATTATCCATTCCCGATACTTTTTTGACTGAATGTATATTATAGGGTATTTAGTTTTAACAATATTTTTTATGATGAACAAAAATCACACAGCGATTCTTACACATAATCGGAAGCGTAAACTAAGAATTAAGGCCAATTAAGGATTTCACTGTGTACATATACGGTTTACAATTATTATGTGAGGGTTAAATAGTTGGATTTAAATGTTAGTTAAAATTAAAAGAACATTGTAGCAAAAACAGTTTCATGTGGGTGGGGTATAATAGTTGTGTTTGTGTGTGTGTGTTGTTTTTGAGGGTGTGTGTGATATATGATATATAGGTTATTTGGTCCATCGTTTGCCAAATTAAAATGGTAAATATAAGGTATCATGTGCTATCTCCACAAAAAACTTTTTTATTTTTTTATTTCAATATTTTAACTTTTTAAAGTCTTCCAGAATTATTACTTTAAACTTTAATAAATAAAGAAGTTATTAATAAGACCTGAAAATATTTAGTGTTATTGATTGTCTACTATTGTACGGTTTTTTATAGCCAACAATAGTGAAAATTAACTAGTTTTTTTATTGACTCACAAATGTTTTTTCAAGAAGAGAAATTCTAACGTAACGAATCATCTTTGACTTGCAATAAAAAAAAATAAACGAGGCTTTTTTCTTGAAAGTTTTAAAAAAAGTTTACTGGTCTATCTCCTTTCTAATATAACAATGTACAATGATGCCATTCAAATCATTACTAAGTTCATTAATTTGCCAAATAAATATCGGGCGGGCGGTACGTATACAGCTGATATTCGACAGGTATGTAAGAATAAACACGATTTTGTTGATAGAAAAAAAAAGTTCTTTAATCACAAAAACACATTATTTATAAGAAAAATACAAATCTTGCTCGAATTGTCCACCTTCATTGCGTATCCACGCATAACATCGATTCCTTATTTCTACAGTGGTAGTTCGTAAGCTCTTAAATACGGCGAATGCTGATTGTATCCTTTGGGATAAATCTTCTCTAGATTTGACTTCTGTACCGTAGACTAACTCTTTTGCCCGTCCCCAGATGTAGAAGTCCAGGTCTCGAGAACTTGGAGGCCATGGAATAGAATTTGGGAAAACATTATCCGAGTGTTCCTTGATTTCAGTTCTCCAGTGAGCTGGACATCCGTCTTGCTGGAAGACTATAGGCCTGTCTTCATTTAAAAGTGGCACCACTGCCAACGATTCTGGTAGGACATTGACTAAAACATCAAGGTAATTTTCACCGTCCAGAATATCGGGTAGGAAGTTTGGTCCAATGACTTAATTTCCAACTATTCCTGACCAAAAATTGATACTGAATCTCCTCTGGAAACGCTTCTGTCTTTTGACCCATGGGACCTGTCCTTTCGACGACCAGTGGGGCAGATTGTGGAGATATAGATTTGCCTCTTTTGTAAATTTGCACTCGTCCGTCCTCAGGATACTTTTTTAAAAGTCACGATCCTCCAGGTCTGTGTGAAAACGAAAAAACTGGACAGGTGTCTTAAAGTCGTTATCTTCGAGACCTGTACAATATGGATGAGAACGCATTAACTATTGTCAACATGTAGATAATTAAAATGAGAAGTAAGTACACTGCCGTAAGATAGAGCATGATGATCAATCTGGATTGGGTTTCAGGCAATTTGATATTAGTTACACTACTTAATTCTGTAAAAAATACGTACCTTGTACAGAAGTCTGATGAAATGCAAGATTGTCATTTTGCCAAAGAACCTTCCACACCTTCCAGATTGAAATGCCCAGCAAAAGAGAAACATTCCTAATGCTGCTGGGCGGTTGTACCGCGAACAGCGCCAAAATCTGTTCGTCCAATTCGACGTTATGTCGAATCACTATCCCTCTAGTTTCACTACATCTTAGATTGCCAGTTTAGCGTGAACTTCGGTATGTGTTTTGAAATGTGTGGCGGGAAGGTAAGCGTCTGTAATGAAATCTACCTTGATAAATTCTTTGTGCTTCTCGTGCAATACCATTGACACTTCTATATGCCATTAAGTTGTCCGCATATTCTTCATTAGAGAATGTAGACATTATTTAATCACCAAAACTACAGCATTAAGACAACAGTAAAACATTAAGATAATTAAAAATGTAAAGTGAGGCGTTCGTAGCCTCGAACAGGCTAAACTATATTGTAACGACTGTGAAATGTACTAAGAGAATGCTACTTATTAGACTGACTGTAGGACTTACTCGTGTATTTTGTATGGGTGTACCCACCCACCCGTAATATATATATATTATTATTATTATTAAAATTTTCGCGGCGCTTACCAATAAGAAAAACATAAAAAATTAAAAACTCAAACACGAAAAAAACAACTGTGGGAAATGCCCCAATAATTTTTTGGGTAGTCTTCCACTGATGGGCAAAGGCTTAACTTAACAGCCCAGTCCACCAAAATATTCTCGAAACCAGCGATATGAGTATTGCGCTCGCGCCCGATACACAAAGTTGGCAAATTAATGAACTTAATAATGCTTTTATGGCATTATTTTACATTATTAGAAGGAAGAAAGGCAGCAACCTTTTTTATTATTGCAAGTCAAAGGTGATTGATGAAGAGAATTTCACTTCTTGAAAAATCATTTGTGAGGAAAGAAAAAAAAACTAGATGTTAATTTTCCGTATTTGTTACTACAAAAGAACTGTATATTACACAACCAATAACAGTAAATGTACAAGTTTATCAATAACTTTTTTATTTATTCACGTTTAAAGGAGTAATTCTGGAGGATTTTTCAAAAAAGTTAAAAATATTAAAATAAAAAAATCCGTTGGGCCAAAACGTTTTTTTGTGGACCTAGGAGATAGAAAATGACCCCTTCTATACGCAATTTTAATTGGCAAACGATGCACCAAACACCCTGTATGACAGACTACTAAAATATATTTTAGATTTTTATGTGCGACTTCATATTCACTTCGAATCAGATCGGCCCTAAACCCCACATAGGGGTAAACCCCATAAGGAGACATTAAGTAAGTTAGTAATTAAGACAATCAAAAATAGTCCCGCTACATCTAAGGCCCGAGAGATGGAAATATTGGAGAAGTTAGCACTATTCTCTAATAGGTCCACGTAGTCATAAAAATATTGTTTATTACCCCGCTATCACATAAATATATATGAAATGTTGTTTGATTATCCGAATATTGGTTTTAACTTGTTTTTTAAGCTTGCCATCCCATATGTAAATCCTCAAATAACTATCGACTAGAAAGCTAACACTATTCATTTTATGAGTCCGTCTGCTATTATCCGAAGTCTAGATTGCAAAATACATGATTTAAAAAATTCTGACCAAAACTATTACCATATTAACAGTTAACCATAAAGTCTTTTGAGCTGTGGGATGCAAGAAATCTAATGGAATCAGTGAAGTGCGAGTCGGACCGTGCACGAAGGGTTCTGTAACATCGTACAAGACAAAACGTAACGCAACAAATAACATGTCACTTGTATGGGGACTCTCTTCAGTTTTATAAAACACATGTAGTGCTTGGTCACGAGTGAATAGTTTCGTTCTTTCTTCGGTTATATCTCTCTGACAAATAATACGGATGATTCGGTTTGAACGGCTTTTGGCGAGATATCTTATATTTATACTCATCGACCTCATCATATGGATTATGTGGCGTGAAAAGTGCGATTCAAGACAATTACGGAGGCCTCCAGAAGGCATCAAAATCTCATTGCAGTGACGGGACACAAACCCCTGAGGTACCATTTTCAACTCGATACTTTATATGTATTCAGCCCCATGTATTGTGGGCGAGACAACAGAAAAAAAACATTCTGTGAAAATTTCAACTCATTACCTAGTACGATTCATGAGATACAGCCCGCCGCCGGACAGACGGACGGTCAGACGGACAGCTGAGGGTTAGTAATAGGGAACTTTAAAAACATCAAGGTAATAATCTGCAGTTTAACAGAAAGTATTTTTATGTAGCCCAAATAGTTTTTTATGGGCATTTGTATATTTATCTTAGCAGTTCATTACAGATGCAAATAGATGCATAAAAAGGTGCTGGATTTTTAAGGACAATGCGTCAGGTATATTTGTCACGCGATTAAACTTACCTCTATATGTACTCACTTATTATTACTTACGTCGATCGATATGCATGCTGACGTATTTGT
The DNA here is from genome assembly GCA_949825045.1 of Argyresthia goedartella. Classification (NCBI taxonomy): domain Eukaryota; kingdom Metazoa; phylum Arthropoda; class Insecta; order Lepidoptera; family Argyresthiidae; genus Argyresthia; species Argyresthia goedartella. The sequence continues at coordinate 13,244,079 of OX463815.1, forward strand.
GTATGACAACAGCTTGCATGCAGTACGAATGTATACGGATATTGGTTTAGTAGGAGGGTGCATGCGCTTTCTTAAGTAGCAACTTAGAAGTAGCTCTGTAAATGCAACAGTTCGACCTTCACCCACTTATTTTTAATTACTCTTTATTTTGCGGATGTAAAATCATAGTATTAATTAAAATAATTGTGTGAAAAAGCGTTGTTAAAGTAACAACTTAATGTGAAAATGGGCTGTCTGAGTATTCAGCCACCGTGATTTTCTGTTCAGCAGATGAACAGAAAATCACGGTAAGTTATTGAAAACAAAAACATCATGTCTCTTCCTCTTTTATTATTTATTGCAAGCATAGTGGTGGTGAGCTGATTAGAAACCAGTACCATACATCCATGATATTCAGTATAAACTGTGTTCGATTCCAAGTCGATATTCGATCGATGGTTTCGGAACGGCCATTTTGAATTTGACGTTGCTGCCAACCTAGCAGTTTTTGACAACTGACAGACGAAAGCCCTCGCAATGTAAACGCGTATTGGTTAGGGTATTGAAATTAAATCGCAAGCCATCTGGAATGTATTCGGGTTTCCCTCAGGATTGTCTATATAGCTGAGTGTGTTGTGGTTCCCCGAACCAGATAAAGTTCGCATTTACGTGGCCGATTGGTTTTCCCACGTAACATAACCTGTGTTGGAACACTGTGCTCATCGAAGCTGGCCTGCCAGTCATACCTGGTTGGCTGAAGAACCTGTCTACCAAGAAGAGCCTAGGGTGCACCAGGGCCTTGCAGAGAGACAGGAGGTTGACGGGACCGAAGCACAGACCAGGTTAGATCGAACCCAATCATTTTAGCTCGGTGAATCGCCGACGTTCACACTTCTTGGCAACTGATCGCTACGCTACCTCGTAGCTGATGGGCCCCTGCGAGGTCATTAGGTGCTGAGAAGCCTGAACAATTTTGGTAGCTAGAGCGTGGTTTCCTGAGATTTGCAGCCGTCAAGGGCTCCAGGAACGCACGATTTGGGACTATCAATCTGTAGGTATAGGCGGTTATTAGGTAACTGTTGTTCCTATATCCACATAGATTGGTAGTATTTGTAAGCTATAAGTCTATTGCTGGTAGTAGACAGACAGATATTACAGTTTTCCCTAAATGACCAGTTGTACTGAGATGTGACTCAGAATAGTAGGTACTCAACTTAGGTACATTGTAGGTGAATTGAAATTTGCATTGAATTACTAGTTAGTCAATCTATTAGTGGTCTAGTACTAGTATTGAATGAATGTTTTGGTTAACATAGGTAGTTACATCTATTGATAGCAGGCTATTACATTGTTTTCAGTTTATTGTGCAGCTAGTGTATAGCAATTTATAACTTGAACTAATATTGACTACTATCTGTGTGTGTTATAATGATAAAGGGGAACTAAATTGTATTTACAGAATTTATATAGATATAAAACTCGGTTCCTATTGTTTAAGGAAAGCAACATTGTTTAAGTTGTGGTTTAGGGTTCCCTCGTTTGGGTTGTAGACTGGAGGGTCCAATAAAATTGAGTTACTGCAAATTGTGAGTAAGTATCGTTCCGATCATGTCGTTATCTGAAATCCAGAAGGGTGTTCCTAAGGAACTCAGATGGTTTTCCTCCGCACACGGTCTGATAGACCGTTTAGATAGGCATGATGTGGTATTGGAGCGGTCTATGGACGTTAAGGAACGTTACAATAGGGTGCTCGAATTGTCCGCGCAGGCGGAATCAGTTGATGGTTGCGCACCTGACAGGCTGTCACGGTTGCTAGGGGATGTCGACCAATGTATGGAGATGGCAGCTGCTATCACGCAGAAGGCTGCGGACATACGTAGACAGCGCGAGTCCAGCCATGGTGGTGACATTGAAGCACCCCTGCCGCTTCAGGGTTCGGGGTCCAGGTTACCTGCCATAACTATGCCTACCTTTGACGGAGTGTCCGGTGAATGGATGAGCTTCATCAATCTGTTCGACAGTTTGGTGCACATGCGATCGGACATTACCAAGTCTGTCAAGATGGCTCAGCTGGTGGCAGCATTGAGGGGTGAGCCTAGGGAGCTGGTCGCTCATTTGACAGTTACGGAGGGTAACTATGAAACGGCCAGGCAATTGTTGGTCAGACGTTACCATAACAAACGGAGGTTGGCCGATGCCCAACTGAACCGTTTGTTTAGTATCCCGGTTGTGAACAAGGTCGGGGCCATACAGACGGAGGTTTTGAACCCATTGTTGTCCGTCACCAAGGCTCTAGAGAATCTTGGACGTCCGGTAGGTGAATGGTCGTACCTACTGTTGTACATTGTACTTTCCCGCCTACCCGCTGACGTGCAGACTCGTTTCGAACAGTCTCACGGGAGGTCGGCCGAGGACCTGCCCGCCTTCTCCGACTTGGTCGGATTCTTGGAAGAGGAGGCTCGACGGGCAGAGAATTTGGGGTTGACGGTCACCCATCCTTCGGAGCCACAGAGAGCTGCCGGGAGCGCTGTGAGTAGGGGCCCTCCGACGAGGAAGGACCGCACCAACCGGCAGTCATATGGGACTGTGAGTGCATTGACCCCACATAGTGAGACGTGCCCATGTTGTAGGCAGATTGGCCATGCTGTGGCCAATTGCAATAAGTTCGGGGAACTTAGGGTTCAGGGACGGCGCCGGATGGCCAAGCAGCGGAGCTGGTGTTTCCTGTGCCTCGGGCCACACATGGCTAGGGACTGCACGCGCACAAAAATGTGCGGATATTGTGGTGGGGCCCACAACAATCTGTTGTGCATGAACCGGTCCGGCCAACAGCCTCCACAGGGCCGTATCCAGGGTGACACGGCATGGGGCCCTGAGAATTCGTTTGCGACTCGGAGCGCAACTCAGGGGCCAACGTCCCCACGTCCACAGGGCCGTACCCAGGGTGATACGGCATGGGGCCCTGAGAATTCGTTTGCGACTCGGAGCGCAACTCAGGGGCCAACGTCCCCACGTGCACAGGGCAGTACTAGGGTGCAGGGCCGCACTCAGGGTCATCACATGGGGGGCCCTGAGTTTTCGGTTGCGACTCAGCATCCGACTCAGCGGGCAATGGGGCCACAAGCACGCGGCCACCCAGGGGTGCAGGGCCGCACTCAGGGTCATCACATGGGGGGCCCTGAGTTCTCGGTTGCGACTCAGCATCCGACTCAGCGGCACATTGGGTGTGTTGAGCAGGCCGTAACGGGCGGGTGGCATGGGACACCTTCGAGCTATGCGGGTGCGGTTCGGACGCCGCCTCAGTTGTCGCCCCGCTCGTCGCCTCGTCCTCGTCGGTCGCATGTGATGTCCCCCCGCTCATGGAGCGGCCACGGTTGAATTCACGCCCACCCCCCTTCGGGGGGCGTCGTAGGGTGGCAATGGAACCGGCGCGTGGGCCATTTGTACAATGGGACCCTCTGGCGTATAGCTGCATACCTGATCGGTTACAGGCACAGTGGGGCCCCGGGGGTCCTCGCTAGGAATTTGCGGCCCAACCATTGGTTGCCCCCCAACCGGAGACGGTGGTGTTACCGATCGCCTCTGTGCTTGTTTGGGATTTGGCGGGCAACCCAACATACGTTCGCGCCCTATTAGATTTTGGAGCTCAGGGCTGCATTGTATCGAATGATTTAGCAAAATGGTTGGGCCTCATAAATAATGTATCGCTACCGAGGAAATTGGTCCCTGCTGGGGATTACAGGGCAACCCTTCACGGGTTTTGTGATGCCTCTGAACGAGGGTTTGCGGCAGCGGTTTATTTGTGAACCGTCACCTCCACCGGGGAGGTCGACGTGCGTTTGGTTTTGGCAAAAAGCAAGGTAGCGCCTATTCGGACAAGGATGACGATTCCAAAACTGGAACTGTCCGGGGCTGCTCTTTTGACCAAACTTTTGAATCACACTCTAACAGTGTTGCGTGGGTCAGTGGTTTTGGAGGATACGGTGTACGCGTGGACGGACAGCCAGATTGTTTTGTGCTGGCTGAAGGCTTCGGTCCATAACTTAGAGGTTTTTGTTGCGAACCGTGTCTCCCAGATTGTGTCGTCTGAGGTCCCACTGACCTGGAGACATGTACCAGGAGAATTGAACCCGTCTGATTGTGCATCCAGGGGATGTCGGGCTCCTGAACTCGTTAGACACCATTTGTGGTGGGGACCACCCTGGCTTGCCAAGAGAGAATCGGACTGGCCCCACAGCCATGTAGTAGTATCTTCGGATCATGGCCCCAGAGCGGCCGTGCATGTTACCCAGAAGGGGCAATACAAGGCGGTACATCTCGAGCTCGTTGCTGATCTCTCGACAGAGGCTTTCATTACTTGTTTGGATAGGTTTGTTTCTCGAAGGGGACTTCCAACTTTGATCCGCTCTGATAACGGCACTAACTACATCGGTGCGGAACGATGCTTACGAGAGATAGTCAACTTTTTGAATGTAAATAAAGTGGATATTGTAACGGCCCTCTCCCGTCGGGGTATACAGTGGACCTTCAGCCCACCGATTTGCCCCCACTGGGGTGGGATTTTTGAGGCCGTAGTTAAGTCAGCTAGGACGCACTTGGGGCGTATAGTAGGTCAGACCGCGCTGACTTTTGAGGAGCTCGCGACATTGTTTTGTAAGATCGAGGCCGTTCTCAATTCGCGACCGTTGTGTCCGCTCAGCTCGGATCCAAATGACCTGGAGGCTCTGACCCCAGGCCATTTCTTGATAGGACAGCCACTTAACGCGTTGCCCGAGCACCCCTTCGAGGGAGTGAAATTGTATCGGTTGTCAAGGTATCAGATGTTGCAGCAGTTCACTCAGAATTTCCGGAAGCGTTGGTCGCTCGAGTATCTGCATATCTTACAACAGCGCCTTAAGTGGACTGACAAAACCAGCCCCCCTAGTGTTGGTGACCTCGTTCTGGTTAAGGATGCTAACCTACCGCCACTACGTTGGCGCAGGGGGCGCATTGTTAACTTGTTCCCTGGCAAGGACGGGACCCCCCGGTCTGCAGAGGTTCTAGTAGGAGGCTCGGTTCTAAAACGAGCGGTAGCAACGTTGTCTCGGCTGCCCGTAGATTAAGGGACAGGTGGGTGCCTGTCCGGGCGGGTGACTGTTCGATTCCAAATCGATATTCGATCGATGGTTTCTGAACGGCCATTTTTGAATTTGACGTTGCTGCCAACCTTGCAGTTTTTGACAACTGACAGACGAAAGCCCTCGCAATGTAAACGCGTATTGGTTAGGGTATTGAAATTAAATCGCAAGCCATCTGGAATGTATTCGGGTTTCCCTCAGGATTGTCTATATAGCTGAGTGTGTTGTGGTTCCCCGAACCAGATAAAGTTCGCATTTACGTGGCCGATTGGTTTTCCCACGTAACATAACCTGTGTTGGAACACTGTGCTCATCGAAGCTGGCCTGCCAGTCATACCTGGTTGGCTGAAGAACCTGTCTACCAAGAAGAGCCTAGGGTGCACCAGGGCCTTGCAGAGAGACAGGAGGTTGACGGGACCGAAGCACAGACCAGGTTAGATCGACTCCATTTACATTAGCTCGGTGAATCGCCGACGTTCACACTTCTTGGCAACTGATCGCTACGCTACCTCGTAGCTGATGGGCCCCTACGAGGTCATTAGGTGCTGAGAAGCCTGAACAAACTGCATTAAGATGTTTTTATGAAATGGAATGAATATGGTATAAGTAGCCACACAAATAATATATCGAATAAAAGCAAACGATATTTCATACCAGTTACAACATAGATTTTGTTCTAACATTACATAAACCATTTATTATTACGCCCTGCTTGTAGCTGGACAACTAATTAGAAATATGGCTGATCATGACATGTTCTGAGTTCTCAATTTTAAAGTAAAAAAAGGGTATTCTATTTATGATGTCTTAGCGTTATTAATAATTAATATTTAATTGCATATTAAGTTGTATTGTGCTGATATCTGGATAAAAATGGGTAAAACCAAGAGCTGCGACCCCTCTACAAGAAAAATAATGGTTAGTTTACATTTACATCGCAATTGGACATATAGACAGATCGCTGATCACTTGGAGTGCTCCGTGAAGAAAGTATTTAACGCCATAAGACATTATAAACAACGCCATCAGAGAATATTCTTAGAAAATGTCGCCCCCGGAAGTCCACACCGCGTGAGGACATGATGATTGTACGTTTGGCTAAACTTGATCCTTTAAAAGGGTCAAATGACATAAGAAAGGAAGTGTTCGTCCAAAAGTATTATTGCAATGTATCCGCAGGCGATTAGTGAAAAAAAAAACTATTCGGAAGAGTTTCCATAAAAGACACATTTCTTACCAAGCGGCACAGAAAAGCTCGATTGGCTTTTGCCAAAAAATATTCCGCCTAAAAAAAGTTTTGTTTTCGGACGAAATGCAGATCAATATGATAAATTCAGATGGAAAACTATATGTTCGTCACCCTATCAACCAAGCTTTGGATGCTAAGTAAACAAGGAAAACAGCATAGCACGGTGGGGGAAATATCAAAGTATGGGGTTGCTTTTCTGGTCACGGAATCGGTCCCGTGAGGAAAATTTAAAGGTCACTTGATCAGTACCAGAACAACAATATATTGGAAGAAACGATGATTCCTTATGCTGACGATAATCTCCCCGTTACATGGATATTCCAACAGGATGACGATCCGAAACTCACTGCTAACAGCGTGAAGGCATTCATCGGGGAACAATGTCTGTATTAGAACAGTCCAGATTGCAATCCGATAGAAAATTTGTGGTGCATTGTAAAGAAACAGGTGTCAGATACCAAGTATGGAAATACGCAGACGGATTACGACGGAGGCATGGAGCAACATCCCTCTGGAAACATGCGAAAAACTCATAGTCAATGCCGCGTCGTTATAAAGCTGTAATTCATAACATGCTAATAACTATGCAAATAAATACTAATTTGTTAATTAATATAGTAATGTTATTTGTTATAATACACTTTCATAAATATTTCGTGTTTTTATAAATTTTTCTTTGCATTTTACAAAGGTTTTCATTTTGTTTCTAATTAGTTATCCAACTGCTAGTAAGCCAAAATGATGACTTGTTTTGGTAATGGAATAAATAATTCTTGTTGATGACTCATATGATATTTGTTTTGGATTTATTTTATACAATAATAATGGGGCTATTATTTAACATACACCACTAAACCTTTAATAAAAAAAAAACAATGCAGTAGCGTATTCTGAGCACCATGGGCGTATGGTACTGTGTTTCTTAATAACTGACCACCACTGAAAATCTTGAACATAACTCTTAATTTAAATCTTCTTTCGAACAGTAAAGCAAATGTCTGGAATTCTTGTTAAAACACTAACAGCTAATAACAAACATATGAAAAAAAAACAGTATTTCGTGACCAATGCGGCAATGGGCTTAGCTCCCTGCATGCATAATCGGCTATTGCATAACTGGCTTAACGTGGGCACAGTTGTGACTCTGTCGCTAAGTTTGTTTGTTTTTCGTATCTATCAAACTAAAGTTTTACAAAACCCACAACCGTTTAGTTCCATCCAACCACCGCCCACATTTGATCCAACATTGGCAACTTACAGCAAGGTAATATACAGCAGCATTCCATCGAGCAGCATTCCTAGTGGACACGTGTCGTAGGAAACCTAGAACTGCACGAGTACTAACAACTGACCATATACACAACGACATATCTGCGCAACATATCCTTTCAAGACACGACCCAATCAACACTTCGCTATGTGGCTTCGTGATGAGGGGTTTTACCCATTTTATTTCAGAAAAAATAAAATACCATTTTTTATCCTTCTCATTTATTTCTAGTAGTTTCCTTAACCCTCCTGCCACATGCTCGTCGAGTGGCACAAGAGCGAGGAAAGGAGACATTGAGCGTGGCAATGTTACTCGTCATGCCGCACGTCATGCTCCTCGTCATGCCCACCGCTCCCTGTATTGTCTTGACAGCTTTTATGCACAAGCCAAAAGACCCACAACATCGGCCAAAGGGAAACATCAACGTCACGCCTAATTGTGCGATAGAGGGTAACACCACGGCAGAGCAAGCAGCAGAGCGATAAGCAACGCGAGGAGCATTGTGAGGTAGAGGCAAAGCTTAGGATCGTGAGATTTGTGACCGTTGTGGTTGATGATACGGTGTACCATCATCAGCCGTTGTGGAAAACCACTGTAGTAAGGGTTATTTTCTCATGAAGCCCATCACTTAAAAGTCCTCAAACAAATGCTTTTTGAAATTCGACAAAAAGTTTAACAAATGCAAGGGTTTACCGCCACATGCTAGCTGCAAGGGAAATAAGCTTTAAAGTGGGCTTCCACTTCTGCTACTGATAATGCATACATTGTGGAAGAGGTTGTGTTTGTCTCTACGTTCTTTTCTTTTCCTTGTAGTTTCACTTTGCCCCGGCAGAGTGACCGAACAAGTCTGTGGAGTTGTTTTGTTGATTGTTGTTGCGATTCTGGTCCCGGCTCGTAAAGTACGCGCACCGCAAAGCTACTGCGTCTTAAACAGTATTTTATTATAAATAAACCGAGATTGTCAGCTTGATTTGTGCTTATTATTGTGTTGGAGGAGTTTCTTTATCAGGTTGATAACTACGGATTCTAATTAACTAGGTCTAGATGATAAACGATTCAACAAACTAATAGAAGTTAAATGCTATCTTAAATAATAATTCTTACGTTTTCCATTTTCACTTACCTTAATATTGCATATTGAGTTTTGCACTAAACTATCAAGGTAAAACAGAATGATAGGATCCTTGCACTGAACCGCTTGAACCTTGCTATGACTAAGATACTTCAGAATATGTTAGTTTTAGATTAAGATACTGAAATGTAGACGAGCTGTACAGAAATAGTATTACAAAAAACAGTATCACGCTTTTTCGCTGGGGTGGTAGAGCAACAGTTTGGCATGCGTTCATCCGGTAATTTAACAGATAAACTATGACTCGGTACAATAGTTCACGAACCTCTACACTAAACTTAATCATACTCACTCTACAAGTACAATCAATCTCAGAATTATTTGTTTCCTTGACAATTTGTCGCCTTCCCGGGACTACATCAGAAACAAACTCCAACACAGCTCACAGCACCAACTTGTGCAGCCACTCGACAAGTAACTAACAATGATAGGCCAACTTAATTCTGCCCCCACAGTTTGGTAAACCCACCTCTATAGCAGCACAATAAGGTAGGTGGCCGAAGTGATAGATGAAGCAGGTAATGTTGTAGATAGGTAACAAATACGATAATACGATTTGTGTGACAGGCGCTGCGGTCTGTCCAGTGTGGGTGTAGATTATGACGAGCCTCGTTACCAACATATGACCAAACTACCTTCACACCTCACTAGACACCCCTTCACTCTTAACGAACGGTGATACAGGCCATATTTGCAGATGTATGTAATGTAGTTAAGGTGGTAAAAGCGCACGTCAAAGTTTATGAATCGCACCTTGCTGGGGGGTGATTGTAGTACTTATTTCCTGTATTTCGAATTAAGGTTTTTGTTTTGTGAAGAGTTGAGTTGTTGTATTTAACCATTTTTTTTCTATTTCTTCTGTACTTCCTTTTAAAGACAAATTACTAGTAGTATTTACAGTTTGAACAACTAGCATAGGTACGAGTAGTTACACGAAAGGTATTCGTCAGTGGTAGATTTCGAAAAGACGGTGATGTATGTTACATACATAACTCACAGATTTAAGCAGAAATCACTACGCTCAGTATGATAACACAATTTACACGTGTTGCCGACATTTACAGGACAATAAATACCACATTATAATGAACACACTTTCAAGCAATGCATTTCCATAAGCAATTATACAAATCAAACATAAGTATTATCGTCCATAGTGATTTTATTGAGGTGAGTGCCGTTAGTCGGAGTTTATGACTGTTTTATATCTTGTAGCAGTCACAGTGCTTTGCCATTGATGTCGTGTTTCTTGTACCTATGCAGTCTTATGCAAAACTAAGTAGGTGCATAAGTAACACTTAAATAAGGTACTTATATAATAATAAGCATTGCTGTTTACAGATATTTAAACATTGTTAGTAGAACCAGTGGCTTCTCGGTCGCTTCTCACGCAACAGATGCGAATTCGAATCCATTGCTGACCAAGTATCACTGAGCTAAGTAATTTATATTACCTACATTCCACGGAAATTCTAATTCCAAGAAACCTTCATATCTCCATAGCAGCAGCGATGAGCTAGCAACCTGTCACGCATATCGAACTACTGGCCAAACATGAATACGACTATGTCTTTGCCACACGTATGGGAAAAGGCGTGTAGCTTTCAATTTTACTCTAAGACTTTGCCCTGGTAAGTATTGAGTCCGCTAATTCTTCACAAGTAAAATGACTACTTTGCAAGCACCTCCTCCGTCATACCACTCGGTGCCTGCCATCAGCCAGCGGGGCGCAGCACGTAGGAGTCCGTCACTCGGCCAGGTGTGGCGCGGGCCTTATTTATTGAGCACCGTGGGCCTCAGATTTATAACACCCTGGGTGTGTAGGCCGGGAGAGGTGACGTTGAAATAATAGCAGAAGATAAGGAACTTTCCTTGTTCTTAGATTGTGTATGAAAGTACTTAAAGGTACCAACGATAGCCTATTTACTAAAGCTTAGATGTCTGTTTGTTTGAGGGTCATACCTTCTGTTACGGGGTTTCGCCAAGATGCATCTAATAGGTACATGCTTCCTGAACTGGGATTATAAGCTGGATAAACTTGTGTGCAACTGAGTTTCTTACACCACATATGTAGTAACGGGAAAAAATGCTTTTAATTTCACTCAGAGCCGCGTCTGCAAAATAAATACGAATGGTTTACAGTTACACAGGATATTTGTTACTAAAACTGTCTCTGCTATACATTCAAAGATACGTAATCCTGCCTTTTATTTTAACTAGAGCCTTTTCTGCGAAATCGATATCTGCAAAGTGCAAAATTGTCTTAACCAGATAAGAGGCTTGTCTGTAAACTCAAAACACATGAATATATCTGCAAAGTGCAAACCAGCTCCCGGGCCATAACGCCAGCTCATTATAAATTAGTGGTCCGCGTATTTACAACACCGTGAAGTTATCGCCGCTGCTTGAAATATGAACTTTGTTTACCCAGATAGTTAGTGGCGAGCATCCTTGTGGCTTCAGGAGTTATGGTGCGGTCGGGCGGTTTTTGAGGAAAGGAAAGGTGGAAAAGATATGGTCTCTACTTGAAGGGTCGGACGTCAAATTTAATGTGGCAGCTTTCTTTTATTGTGAAAGAATAAGTATTAAATGATGCGGTGTTTCACAAGGACCACCATGCATGCTTCGTGGCGCAACCGAGGCCATATTTCTTGGAGAAAGTTAAAATTCTGTAGTGTGACTATTAGTTGTAATAATATTTACAGCGCTACGGCGATTTGCTAGCCCCCTGTTATACAAATTATTTTATTAAATAACTAACTAAACGTGGGGCCAATATTTTTGTAGTATTTACTCATGTTGCCCTTACCTGGGTCGATCAACTTTTAAAACAACATTTTGGTAGAAAAATAAATAAATTAAAAAGATACATTTAACCCCTTAATGCGTGGTAACCCATATATCGTTTCATAGGGTTAGAACTTTATTACCAAACTATAAGGTTGAAAATCGCGATCCATTTCGGGTGAGTAATTTACGTAATTTTTGCATACTAGATCAAAAATAATAGAATTATATTTTAAGTTTTCAGATAACTAAGTAATTTTATAAGAATTACTCAGTAACTCAGTGGACAATTTCTGTACAAAGTGCATGCTCCATACAAAAAGCAGTAGCCCACAGTGCACTAGCGTAGTAAAACAAACGCTTTCAAAATTATGCCTCGAAGCCTGTAAATAAAAGATTTAATTTCATTATTCATCCTTATTCCTTGATTTAAGCTACTTAAAGCTTTAAAACTCCACTACTTATTTTTGTAAAATTGTTTTCCAACTGTTGCGAACTGTTTATATTGACTGATGTCAACGGAGTTACTGTCAGTTGTTTTTTCATAAAGTACAGCGTCAAGTTCGGGTGCCTGGGCCGTGAAACCTCAACGTCGTTTATTTCTGCCCGTGTCAATTTTGGTGCTTTACGGCGCATGATTAGCTCTCTAATCACCACAGCCTGCCGCGGCGATCACGCGCCTTTATTCATCCTCTGCTGAGTAACTTTGTTTTAACCGGTAGGTAATTTCTTTTCTTCTTGTTTATTGTACAATTTTGGTCAAGACTTTCATAATGCTTATACATTTTATGCATAAAACTTGCTACCAATTTTTCTATTAGTATAATGCCTTAATTATCTTTTGGGTTACGAATACTGAAACTGACTTTTGCTTTTGCGGTTACTCTATAAGCAAAGTGCGATTACTCCAAATATATATTTCTATGAAGTTATTTATTCATATTAAATAGCTTTTTTTGTTTTAATTTAACCCCTTTAGCGATGGTGATACCACTCTGTCGTGCTCAGGTACATTGGAAATGAAACCCAGAAAATGGCTTGCAAAGTTTTGCTTACTTTAACTTGTCTTGACTTTTATTCTGAGCGATTTTTTTTTGTTTATTTTTACATGTTGCCTCTGACGTAATTCTAATCTGTACAACAATTTATCTTGTATTTAGTTTTATTTTATTTTTGAAATTACATAAAACTGTTTATGGTTGACAAGACTTCAAAATTTTCAAACATGATCCATTTTTTTTTTGTGCGGAACAGTTGTCCATCCAGAATACAATATTCTCGACATCTCGTTTTCTTAATACAAAAGGCATTGAGTGCGGAGATAATTTCTTCTTATTTTCTCCCAGTAGTGACTTCAATCCATACGGCTGCAAAAGGAAAGTTGTCATTTTCAGCACAGCCTAAAGGGACAAAGATTTGGTTAAAAGCTATAATGCGTAGGCAAAATACAGCGCATTTGAACTGGTCCATTCGAGGCAGCATCGCCACCTTTTGTAGATCTACTGAGTAATAGATTGAATCAGTTGTCTCATCTGTAGATTTTTACGTCATTGGTATTACGTATTTGGTATGCTTGACTGCTATGATTCTCTATACATCATTTGATGCATATATTTTTTTTGTTATGTCGCAGTCCTCATTTTGTGATTAATTATCATGTGTTTAGGTGATATTAAAAATGTGCGCATACTTCAAACTCTTCGTTGCCCGAATTTGTGAAAGAAATATTCATTTCATCTCGAAAAAATTTTATACACGTCAAAAGAAATAGTTTGTTCTGGGTGTTTAGTACAAAACTGTTCATGCATTTGGGTGATTGTAATATCGCTTGGTAAATCTAGCCTTTTGGGGGCATGCTCCCTTTTGTAATGAATTCACTTCATTTTAGGAATTAATAGGTCTTTTATCAATTCTCTTTCATCTTTTTTCTTTCTTTCGTAACTTTCTTTTTGTTTATTTTGTTCATTAACATATAGGTATTTTTATTGCTTGAAGCACCCTTGTACGATCTTTTGGACTGTAGCCAAAAGTAACTAAAAATAACATTTTGCAATCGTCAATATTAATTTTGGCAAATGTACATCGTGCTGCGGTGTTACAGTATTGATGGTTTAGTTTCAACTAGGTTTTTTATAAAACAAACTTTTAATGACCAAGACATTGTTATATATTCAGTATTTATTTCCTTCCGACGTTCTTCATATTTTTTTGCACACTTATTTCTGCAAATTTCTTTGCATGGGCCCTTAGGTGTTAGCTTGTGATTTCCATTATTATTGTTTTATCTTTCTTTTCTTCTAATGTCTCTTCTCGCCTTCTTTTCCTTGGGTTTCCCTTTTTTTTAAAGTACTTTTTTTTTCTTCTGATACATCTTGTCCTAGTGTGGGACCGAGAAGCAATGAATGTGCCTATATGCAAATGTTCATACTTTATCTTGTGTAACCTTGTCAATTTCCATTCTTGCTTTTCTTTCTTTTTCCTTTCTTCTCTTCAATCATTTTCTTGTTTTATAGGTTTTCTTGTTTGTTTTTTATAATAAGACTAATAGGTTTCCTTTGGGCGTAAATGGGTCGAGACGTAGACAAATATTTCGGCAAGTGGGTTTTTTAATTCTGGAATTGTTAGCTTTGCCGCCCCTTCAAGGATATGAAAAGGATATAAAATATGTTGACCCACCTGTTTGTGGGCAGAAATCCTTCTACCTTTTTTAAGTCGGCTCTACAAAATTGAGTTCACACTCTTCTAGTCAGGACTATTACACCAGCTTCATAAAAGGGTTAAGATCAAACATGATTAAACATTCACATAAGCATTTACATACAGGCACAAACATTTCTTCTGGCTCCACATTAGCATGCCAGGTTTACTTCAAACAAATCAGCGACAACAGCCGCACACACACAGCTACATTGCATTCCGTATAAGCACACGCCACCACACGCACACATTGCCAAGTTTCGGGTTGTTTCGGGTGGTACGAGACGAGGCTATGCAGGAGTGCTTCGACCGTCGCGCACACGGACCTATAGTGATCGCCGTTCCACCGCAGTTCGCACGCCGCTTCGTAGAAAGCGGACGTGCGCAACACGCGCCCGTGCGCGTCGCGACTTCGCCGTCGCGAGTGAGCTGCACGGAGGGGATTATCTACTAGGAGCGGACGCCGGCTTCGCCTAAGGTCGTGCCTGGTAGGTACCCTTTCGGGCAGCCAACTCGTCCATAGCCCGCCGCTATGGACGAGCCCAAAAGCCCTTCTAAGGGCTACAGTGTAAGTGACAGTGATAGTGACCGCCAAGCCGATGTGACAGGCAGCCCGCCGCTGGGGATCACCCCGCGCCGTAGTCGCTTCACCACATCGGCATCCCTGGACCGCCTGCTCCCCGTCTCAACGTCGACGGAATATGGGTCCCCATTGGTGCGCCGTCCGGTTTCGCCGAGAGCGGAGCTTGAGTTGGACGGATTATATTTAATCCGGGCCGCTCAAGCCAAACTGTTCTCGCCGGGACTGTTACGCGCCATGGAGGCCTACATCGCCGATAGCCGCGCGGCCCTGGAGGGTATGCCTGCGGCTAGCACCGGCGACGAAATCCTTGACGCGAGACTGCTGGAGCAGGCGCGCGAGCAGCCGCTTATCCTGCCGCCCCCGCCCCGTGGGACGAGGCGGGCGCGCAGTGTAAGCCCGTCGGATGAACTGCTGCGGGGTAGTGGGAAGCGGGCCTTGCTCGCGGACTCACCGTCCCCGCCGCCCCGCCCGCCTGCACCCAGGAAGACCGGACTGGACATGCCGAGGTTGTCGCCCCTGCTGGGCGAGCCCCAGGCATCCGGGTCTGGCGCCGCCGCCCCTGGACTGACCGCCGCGTGCGAAAGAGTGAGTGAGAGTGCTACAACACAAATGACAGGTATGAGTGTTTCAACTAATAAGTGCTCTCCCGCAGTGTCGTTTGCCGCGGCGGCCGCGACCGCAATTCCCGTGTCTGGGGCACCGCGCCCCAGCACCGCGCCCCCCCCCCCGATCAGTGAGGCACCCGGTGCCGCCAACCGCGCGTCCGCCCGCCCCGTCGGCGACCACGTCGCGAGTGCCCGCCCGCCCCACGCGCTCCGACGCTGCGCCCGCGATAGTGCCCGCCCGCCCTACGCGCCCCGCCGCCGCGCCCGCGAACCCGCCCACCGCCGCGACTGTGCCCGCCCGCCCTACGCGTCCCGCCGCTGTGCCTGCGAACCCGCACGCCGCCGCACCCGCGAAAGGGCCCGCCCGCCCAATGCCGCCCGCCCGCCCAACGCCGCCTGCCGCTACCGCCGCCCAAACCGCAGCCGCGATCGCCACCACCACCCCCGCCCCGTCGGGAGGCGCTGCGCCACAGCAGCCCCGCCAGCCGCGCTATCCGCCCGTTATTGTGGAGGTCCTTCCCAACTGGGCCGACCACTTCAGGGCGATAGCCAGCGAGCTCGGCCGGGCTCCCAGCGCGCGCGCCTACCAAAAGGGTGTGCGCTTCACCCCAACGGCCGAAGACGAGTACCGGCTTGTGCAGCGTTACCTGTGCAGGCTGGAGAAGGACCACGGAGTTCGGTGGTTCTCTTACTCGCTGCCGGCCGACAAGACCCAGAAGGTGGCGATCCGCGGGCTGCCTTCCAACACCACGCCGGAAGAGATCGTCGCGGCACTTGCGGAACTCGGTGTGGAGGCCGAGTACTGCAAACAGATCCGGGCGCGCAAGGGGCGCCCCGGTTGCATCTTCTACGCGTCCCTGCGGAAGAATCCCGACCGTGCCCCCAGTGCAGTATATGAGATCTCAGAGCTCATGTACATGCCGGGGGTGAAGATCGAGGCTTGGCGCTCCAAGCAGGGCCCGGCCCAGTGCCACAGGTGCCAACAGTTCCGGCACTCGTCGCATATGTGCCACCGCCCCCAGGCGTGCGTGCGTTGCGGCGGTCCCCACTCGGCGCGGGAGTGCCCCCGCCCGAAAGACCAGCCGCCGACGTGCGCCAACTGCGGTGGCCCGCACACGGCCAATAATGCGACGTGCCCCGTGTTCCGCCAGGAGGCGCGGAACAAGAAGGCCGGCACTGTGGCGCTCACTAATGCGCCTGGGCCCAAGAAGATGCAGCCCCCCCCTCCGCCACGTCCTGATCTGCAGGAAGAAACGGCGCCCGCCTCGCTTATGGCGCAGGCGAACGACGGAGTCCCCAGGCAGAAGACGAAGCGGGGGGGGAAGAAGAAGAAGAAGGCGACGGCTCCACCTGCCGCCGGCGCCGCGGCGGCTACTCTCGCCGCCAGCGAGACTGCGGCCGCCGCTGGCGCCGCCACTCCGGCTGCGGCGATAGGGCAGCAGGACTTGGGGCACCTCACAGCCCTGCTCGCCCTCCTCAGCGACCCCACTGCCCTGGGCAGACTCACCGCTCTGCTCCGCAATGCATGAGCCGCTCAGGGTCGTCCACTGGAACGCGCAGTCGCTGACAGGGAAGAAGCGGCTGCTCCACGTGTTCCTGAGGGACTACCGCGTCGACGTGATGCTCATCAGCGAGACACACCTAGCCGGAAGCGACAAGCTGTCGCTGCCCGGCTACTTCGTCTACCGCAAGGACGAGAAGACCTCCAGCGGCCGAACCTTTCGAGGCTTGGCAGTCATCGTCGGCAGGAAGATCGTCCACCAGCTCGTCGACGCCCAGGAGTATTCATCCCTGTATGCTTTGGGCGTCGACCTCCAGGTCGCCGGCGAGGTGCTGCGACTCTACGCCGCCTACAAGCCCCCCAGTACACCAATCCGCACCGCCGAGCTACGGGGGCTGCTACAGTCGCCGCACCCGACAATTGTCGCCGGCGACCTCAACGCCAAGCACACCGCCTGGAACTCCACCAGGGTGTGCCCAGCTGGACGCGCCATCCATGCCGACTCCGTGAGCCACAACTACGACGTCATCGGTCCCGACGAGCCCACCCACTTCGACGCGCGGGCCGGATGGGACATCATCGACGTCGTGGTCGTCAGAGGTCTCCGGACACCGCCGAGCCAGGAGGTTCTCCCTGACCTCCCTTCGGACCACAGGCCTGTTCTTCTCGTCCTGGCGGATCTGCCCACCCGGGTATCTCCGCCAGCATCACGTCGCCGCTACCAGTGGGGCGCCTTCACCGCCGCCCTAGACCAACCCTCCACCAGTTGCCCCGTCAACCAGCCGGAAGACGTTGACCGCCTGGCATCGCTGCTAACTACCCAGATCCGAGACGCGCTCGACCTATCATCGCACACCGTAGCTCGCGGGGGGAAGCCCAATCCTCTTCCTGCTGAGCTACGCGCACTCATCTGCGATAAGCGCGCTCTCCGGAAGCAGTGGCAGCAAACCCGCTGCCCCACGATGAAGACCAGGCTCAACGCCATGACGGCAGAGCTGAAGCGCCAACTTGATCGCCACGCTGAAGAATCTTGGGAACGCCACGTCGAGTCCATAGGCGACCACGTCCCCTCCGTGCATCGCCTGTGCCGGGCTTTGTCGACCACTCCTGCTCCTGTTCGACCAATCCTGGGCAGCGACGGCCTACCAAGATTCCGAGCCCAAGACCGTGCAGAGATCTTCGCCGAATGCCTCGAGAAGCAATTCAAGCCGAACCCAACGGATGATGTGGAGCACGTCGCAACAGTCGAGAGACACCTGCGAGAGTACTTCGCCACGCCGATAGCTCCCGAAGAGGACCCCATCGTCGTCACGCCCGGCCAGATTGTGCGTGCATTCCGACGTTCCAAGCCCAGGAAAGCCCCGGGCGCAGACCGAATACCCAACACGGCGCTGTTACATTTGCCGCCACGCACTGTGGCGGCCGTTGCGCGCCTGTTTAACGGTATCTTGCGCACGGGTCACTTTCCAACCCAATGGAAGGAGGGCTTGGTTATCATGTTGCCCAAGCCGGGCAAGGACACCAAGCTGCCTGAGAGCTATCGGCCGATCACCCTACTGAGCACCATCTCAAAGGTGTTTGAGAAGCTCCTGTTAGCGAAGTTACTGCCCCACATCCAGCCGCGCCCGGAACAGTTCGGCTTCAGGCCCGAGCATTCTACGACGCTTCAGCTCACCAGAGTACTGAATGACATGACGGTTTGTTTGAACAAAAAAGAATACACTGTCGCAGTACTTCTGGATATGGAGAAGGCGTTCGACAGAGTATGGCACGAGGGGTTGCTGTACAAGCTGTCGACGTCCCCTGCCCCAAGAAGAACGGTCAAGACAATCGCCTCTTTCCTGAAGAATCGCCGCTTCCGAGTGATGGTGGAAGACGCCGTCTCCGAGGAACATCCCGTCGCAGCCGGCGTCCCCCAGGGCTCCTGCCTGTCTCCCGCCTGCTACGCCCGATACACGGACGACATCCCCGTCGGGCCGGGTGCCCAGCTGGCACTCTTTGCAGACGACGCAGCCTACTATGCGTCGTCGTTCCAGGCTCCGCACGCTGCCATCAAACTGCAGCGCACCCTGGACATCTTGCCCGACTGGCTCGCCAAGTGGCGACTGTCCGTCAATGTTGGGAAAACGCAGGCGCTCATCACAGGCCAGAGTCTCCTTCCGCCATCGCTCCAGCTCCAGGGACAGCACATCGAGTGGTCTTCGCAGGTGAAGTACCTGGGAGTGACCATTGATCGCCGGCTCACCATGAAGCAACACGTCGACAACGTCGTCAGCCAGGTCAAGGTGGCACGCGCCAAGCTGCGTCCACTTTTCGACTCCAGCCTCCCTCTGAGGGCGAAGCTCGGGATCTACAAGACATACGTGAGATCCCGCCTCACCTACGCGGCTCCGGCATGGTACGCCCTGTGCTCGGAGACGAACAAACGGAGACTCCGAGCCCAAGAGAACCTCTCTCTGCGTACCATCGTCGGCGCCCCCCGCTACGTGAGGAACGCGACAATCCAGAGGGACCTAAGATGGGAAACCGTGGACCAGTTTGTCCAGAGGCTGGCGAAGGGCATGTTCGCGCGTGCGGATGCATCACACCTTCCGCACATCGCCGAACTGGCGCCGCACCATGCGCGCCCGCCCGACCGCCGCCGCCTGCCACGCGACCTGGTTGCCTAGCCGGCGATCACCCACTGCACACCAGCGCCACAAGAAGACCACCGCCCGCAGGGGCCATCCGATGACCTGTCCACAGGAGTGGACAGAGGCGATTCTTCGGAAAGAGGTCCGTCGACCTGACCCCGACTCCCCACGCCCCAGAAGGGGTGCGTGAGATGACTATGATGATGATGAGGCTATGCAATGCATGCGACGAGTCAACGTCATTCGTCCGGGCGGCACGTGTTAACTTGTTTGTGTGATTTGCGCGCAGATTATTATTTATTATTTTCATGCAAGATGAGTAAATATTGTGCGGTATACGGTTGCCTCAATAAGGATTCTACAAGTAAGGATTTAGCATTTTTCAAAGTACCCCGAGATAAGGAAATGTGAGTATCCATCCATACTATAGTACCTATATTGTTTGTAAAGTAAGTTTTAGGTTTTGCATCGGTGAAATGAGAACACAAAAATGCTACTTTACTAACTCTAATCGCTAATAATAATAACTTATAGGAATACGACCTTGTGTTTACAATACGTAGGTATATAAAAAGCTTTTAGATAAATTGCACTATATGTTGTTCTTCTTATGTAGGTATGTTTGGTCGGGTGGAATCTTGCAACTTAATTTTCAAGCAGATATTTTTTTAACCGATTGAGCTGTAATTTTGCATTAATATAAACTCGGGTAACAGTCCCAGTAGGTAACTATAATTACCTATAGCGTCCTACACCAAAGTATTTTTTGTTCAGCGATTTTCTTTGTGATACGCGCATTTGTGATCGTCTAGAGGGGGGAGTTGCGGGATGCGGGGGGGAGGCGAGGGGGGAGTTGGGTTCAAATAAAAGGTTTATTTTCGACCGAGCGAGCGAAGCGAGCTAAGCGTCTCCGTTTCAGCATTGGGCAAAAATGCTTTTGTATGCATTTATTTCAATATTTTTTACTTTTAATTGTATCTACTAATTTACATTGTTTCAGACGCTTAAAGTGGCTGAAATTAATGGACCGTGAGGATTTGATTAATTCAACTACCCAATCTACACGTGTTTGTGAGATACATTTTAACCACCGGGACATCAGAGAAAATCCATCTCGAAAATTACTAGAGAAGGGATGTACTCCATGCTTGCATCTACCAAACCTAACTAAACTAGATGAAGAAACACAGACTGAAATACGCATCACTGACTTTTCAAGCCAAACTGTTTCCAGTGCCATAGATTCCTCAAGCCAAACTACAGATTCCACTTCAGACCAAAAAACACTCACTTCGGACCAAGGACCTGACACTTCGAAACAAGGAACCGACGCTCAAGAAATAAATAAAATGCGTAAAACATCGGAGACTAAAACTCAAACCTCTGTTCAGCTTTCTGCAGATACTCTTCGTAAAAGAAAACTTAAATCTGACGTATTAGGTTTAAAGAAACGGTTAAAAATGTCAGAGGCAGGAGATTCGCAAAAAGAAATGTTCCTTAAATTATGTGATCGATTGTTGTCCACAAAATTAGCAGAACTGGTTAAAGACAATCTAACTTTGAAGTCAGGTGCAAGAGGGAACCGATACAGTTTTGCCTATAAAATGTTTTGCTTGAGTCTATATTACGTTAGCCCACAAGCTTATCGATTATTAGGACAAACTCTTAGTTTGCCATCGAGACTTACGTTAAATAGAGTCTATATCCCCATCTTCACCCAAATAAACGATGATTTGTTGGCAGCGCTGAGGTTACAAGTAAATAATATGTCTGAGCGTGAAAAGCATTGCTCTATCGTCGTGGATGCAATGAGTCTGAAAACTAATATGTTTTATGACATTAAAAACGATAAGATAATTGGGTTTCACGAGATAGATGGTGTACAGTCACCAACACCAGCAAAGTATGCTCTAGTAGTTCTAGTACGGGGTATTTTTATTAAATGGTCACAGCCAATAGGGTTCGCATTGTTATCCAATTGTAAAAATGACAATGACATTTCAAAGTGGATTGATAAAATAATATCGAAACTATTTGAAATTGGGCTAAAACTTCGAGTAATGGTATCAGATCTTGGACCAGATCTATTAAGTGCAACTAAGAAAAGAGGGATTTCTACAGGCAAAACATATTTTGAAGTGAATGGTAATAAAATCTATTACATTTTTGATGCACCTCATTTAATCAAATTAGTCCGCAATAAGTTACTGAAATACGACTTCCACTTTAAAAATGATGCTGTGGCAAAATTTGAACACATCAAAAAATTTTACGACCTAGATAAAGAAAAAACGTTTAGGCAAGCATATAAATTAACTGACAGCCACATTAGACCATCCAACTTTGAAAAAATGTAGGTTAGTTTTGCGACCCAGCTTTTGAGTCGAACTGTAGCATCCGGACTATCGTGCTATGTAGATTTTGGAATAATAGAGCAATCAGCTAAGCATACTGTAGAGTTTGTTAAAAAAATGAATGACCTTTTTGACGTTCTCAATTCTTCAACACTGCAACAAAGCAATACAAACAAAAATGCATTCTGTGGAAGTCAATTACAAATTGATTTCTTTAATGAAATACTTATGTTGTTTCGAACGTTGAAACTTATCAACCCTCAAACAGGATCCGACGTCACCAAAACCGTGAAATTCATTCACGGCTTTCAAATAACTATCATATCCATTATAAATTTATTCAAAGATTTACAACAAGAAGGTTTTAGTTTTTTACTGACCAGAAAACTAAATCAGGACGTAATAGAACAGTTTTTCGGAAAAATCCGTACGAAAAATGGTATGTCCACGGAGCCAACAAGCAGACAATTCATATCTGCATTTCGAAAGCTTTTATTTGCTGATATGGTTCAGGCACCTAAAGAAGGAAATTGTACTGCAGAATTATCTAAATTCGTTTTGGGCTTAAACGATTTTAAAAGGGGTGTTGAAAACAATAATATTAATAGCACCGATCCTAACGTTGATGGCACTACTACTGTATTACCAGCTAATGAATTACGCGAAATC
Organism: Argyresthia goedartella; assembly: GCA_949825045.1. Lineage (NCBI taxonomy): Eukaryota > Metazoa > Arthropoda > Insecta > Lepidoptera > Argyresthiidae > Argyresthia > Argyresthia goedartella. Next base: position 13,266,655 of record OX463815.1, read on the forward strand.
GTACGTGCAGATTACACAAATTTTGATGTCCCAGAACAAAATGCATTTTTTTATGTTTGTAGAGCTTTGCTAAAAAATTGTATTCAGAAACACGACTGCAGATTGCTGAAATCGTATGTAGAAGATCAACCTTCTAATTTAAGTGTCCAGTCAATGTACGTTAATAACAGAAATTACACGGCCGCGAAAAATTTACTGGTAGTGCCATCTGAAAGTTTTGTTAAAAATATTGAGAGGATGGAACAAGTATTCAAAAAGGAGTTCGAAAAAGAACACATCAATTGTAAAATTGGTATGACCATTTATGACGCAATAAAGGACATACAATTTTCAATGCCTTGTCCATGCTTTCCAAAGCAATATTTACAAAAACTATTTATAAGAATGAGAATTTATTTTACGTTAAGTAACAATAATAAAGCCTTCCGCACAAGCCGAAATCGCCGCAAGTACTTTTCTGTGTCAAATTTATAGATATTTATTTTAATAAAAAATAACCATGTATAATTTTTGTAGTATAATTTTACTTGCATTATATATAATAAAGAAATAATAACTTTTTATAATGATTTTTAATAAAGAACGGGATGTTTCAGTTCGCGTATTCTAAAAAGATCAGGCCTGAAGCGCGCCGGGAGCGAGTTTCGCATTATGCAGTCTTTTTTCACGTTTGCCTAACTTCAGACATGATCTTTTTACAATACGCGAAGTATACCCCCTCCAAGCGGCACTCAGATACAGAATACGGGGCATCACCTGTAAGTAGGTACTTGTTTTACCGTGCAGCTAACGACGACGCAACAAATCCGCACCGCAACCCGCGGCGCTAAGCGACAACCCTAGCCGTTTGAGCAAGAGTAGGTAGTTATCATGCGAACAGGGGCCTAGTGAACTTACTATTTCTTATTTATACTATGACATTAGGATACCCTGTGCCGTGGGAACCAGATACAGCGACGTTACACACATAAAAACATCCAAAACCTGGGGATTTTTTTTCTTCACCCTCATCCGGGGATCGAACCCGGGACCATTTGCCACAACCGCAGCGTCACAGAAGTCGTCAATTTATTGAGGTCGGGTCTGTAAGACCCCGAACTGTCTGCAGTTAACGAAGCCCCGTTCTAACTCAATTAGTCGTAGAGAGAAATCAGGAGGAAGAATCTCTTTCTTTGAAGATAATTAGTTATTACTACTGGCTTTTGAATACAGTGAACATGTCGAAGATTTCTTATTTATTAGTTATACGTTAGCAAAAAAAAACTGTAGGATCATAACACAAAGTATGCAATTACTATCTATACTTAATTTGCGAGAATTAGGTTCAGATTGGCAAAAGCAAAATCACTATTTGACAATCTTAATCAGCCCACTTACAGCAAACATAATGATTCACCTACATTTGTCTACAATCAAGTTACTACTAACCTGATAAGTTAATGATGAAACGAATGTTGCAATAGTGTAAAATAAAATTTGAAAAAATCCTTCACTAAACATTACCTCCAACTAATCCCTGATATTAAGAGGTAATAAAAGTAAACAACCTTCAATTAGACTACATTAGAAGTATTGATACTTACCCGCAGGCGAGGTCTGAGAGACAGACTGCCGGACAGGTACAATACAATTAGTGCAATTACTAATAATTATCTACTAATATTGACCACTGCTGTAGTGAATGTAGGAGGCTTTGGGCAAAGTTTGTGAAACAAACAACTCAATGAGGCCAATTTCAGAGCCTTCACAACTAAACGAATTATCACAACGAGTTTGAAAATAGAACCTATATCGATTGGACAAGAATGTCATGTGCAGTTTTAACCTGTTCGTAATTCGGACCACTATCATGAAACCGATACCTATACATGACATTTATATTCACGTTTATTTCTATCTACAATGTCTAATTATCGAATGAATTGAAGAAAGCTCCTCAGATCTTATACTTTTCTCTCAGCGGATATATGATTGAAAGTTCGCATGGCTGCGTTCCAATATCACTACTTCCTATTTAGGTTACCGCCACTCGGCCACTCAATTCCGCGATACATTTCGGATTTTTCTTCACTACTACTGAGTGCATCAAATATATTGACGCCATAAAAAGAGGCTATACGCCTCGCGCGTCACATAAAAAAAGATCTTGTATAGTTTGATAAAATACGGTATTCTATTTGTATTAGTAGATTGTTAAAGCTACATACGTAACCAGATTACAATTATATAGCGAAATGGTCGCTATACTAATCTTTAACTGCAATACACAATAACCCACATACATAGCTTTACTTCTCCCATACGAGGATGCGGAGGAACAGTCAGCTGTTGCTCTGTCATAATCTGGGCAAACTTTGTTGTGCTACACGCTATTCGACTCGATTTAGTGCTAACCGCGTCCATGGTTTACCTGCTATGCTCGCTGTAAGTAATCGAATCAGTAAGTTATCGGTGTCTGCTTGTGTACCTAGTCAAATATATAAATCACAAAATTACGAATACCATATTTTGGCCATAAAATATGAAATCTTAATACTTTTTGGTTACGATGAAACCTCTTTTGCATGAGTTTGGATCTCGTACACTGCGTAACGCGCGTTCCGCGTCAATAATTCAAGATTACTAAGGGCTCATTTACGGAGACGCGTGGCATACTCTCCAAATTGTTCCCGTTCTGCTACTGTAAATATAGGTTCTGCTCTGACGGTAAATAACAAACTTTTTAAGTAATTATTATCTTCAAGAAAAAATAAGTCTATAAAATCGCCCATATTTACAACCACTTAATACACACGTTTGTTCGTTGTTACTATTCGAGCAAGACTGGCAGGATACAAGAAAGCCGCGGTGGCCGCAGCGACCGACGCCGCGTGCGGCGCTGCTACCGACGCGTCGTTGGCATCCGCGTGTTCCGCCACAAAATACGCTCCATTTCAAACAAACGCGCGAAAACCCGCTTCTCCGTAAACGCTTGAAAGAGCGCCTATACGTTTGAATTTAATGCGGGCCGCGCCGCCCAACGCGACGCGCGACGCCACGCGTCTCCGTAAATGAGGCCTTACTCATGCTATTGCGGATAGATTTCTCATTTCTATTTCTAGTATCTGCTGGATCAGGCACAACAAATCGAGCCGTGATAGTGAGGGAAAAGGTTGGGTTTTCCTTGAAGACTTCTTAATAAGTTGGAATATTAGGTATTGTAGAATATAAGCTCAAAAATTAAGATGATGACTATGACAAAAACAAATCTCGGTGATTAATCACATTTAGATCAAGTGCAAACAAATAAAACGCTTCGAAGGAAAAAATACCTCATTCTGCCAATGCCTACCCCAAGTCTAAGAATGTCTGATTCTACACATGATTAATTCGATAAATGCCTTAGCTAAATTAGAAGTCATTCAGGCCCGTAATAATAAACCGCTCTCAGCTCTAAGAGTTGCCTCAGCTTTATCACAGTGATGTTTTCGCCATATGAAATCTGTAATTTTCACGCGCTTGAGATAGCTTTTAGAGCTGAGAGCGGCTTATTATGACGGGCCTAGGTATTCTACAAGATTACAAAGGTTGTTGTACCGCAATGTCTGTAATAAAACATCTGATTTATTTTGTGGCGTCCGTCCCGCAAAAAGGTCTGATTCGGGGGACATCGCAGAGCCACTGGCTTGTCAGAAAAATATCTTATCATATTTAAAAACGAAACAGCATTACGTGCCTGCGACCGGATGCGGACGAGGGGAGGATGTCACGTGAAGGTTCTGAGATGAGGAAAACAAATACTCAACCACTAACTTCACTGACCCGGTGACAAAAAATGAGAACTAAAGTTACCAGCATGAATATAATTCCATTCAAATGCCGTTGACGCTAGCGACACCGTCATAGTCTAAAGAAAAGGAATTATAGTACTTAACACACCAACAATTTTTGATAGCTTATATAGTGTCACCCTGGTCTGAGCACAAACATTTCGGTCTTAATCTTACGTCTATTTCAATTTCTCCTCTTCAGCTATAAAGCCTGATTGTCACGCACGTACTACTTGCATAAAGAGGCATTACGGGCTCCACTGAGGGCCCCTTTAAGGGCCCACGGGGGCCCGCTACAACCAGGGGGGCTTCGATGGGGTGTTATTGGGAAATTATAACGTTTGTTGTTGTTTGGTTTTGAATGTATTGATAAGAAAGTTTTTTTTTACTCTGTTGTTACAACAATTCTAGCACATATAAAATAAAAATCACATGTTTACTCATAAATGTAGCCAGACAGGTGATGTCAGAGCTTCAGGAACGCAAGCTGAACACAGAGCGACGTCAACTAAAACTGTAGTAAATGTAGAGCCAACATAATAATAATAATAATAATACCTTGGACACTATTTAAACACATTGATCTAGCCCCAAACTAGGATTCTCGGTATCTTGGGTACTAGACAACGATACACATACTTGTGTAAATAAATATTATACTTAGATAGATAAACAACCATGACTACGGTACAAACATCCGTTCTCATCAAACAAATATTTGCCCCCACTGGGACACGAACCCGGGACCCTTGGCTTCCTAGGCAGGGTCACTGCCGACTCGGCCATTCAGTTCGTCAACATAATTTACTATCTGTTCTGCGTAACTCTAATAACCGCGACCTCCGTGGCGCAGCGGTAGCGGCTTTGCCTACCATACGAGAGGTCCCGGGTTCGATCCCCGACTGGGGATAACAGAAAAAAAAAACAGGTCTTGGATATTTATACATAGTCAGGTCATAAGTTCTGTCACATGTACAATATGAAATAATTTAGACATGTTTATTATTTATGTAATCATTTATATAGCAAAATGAACTTAATAAAACATAGATTCTTATGGTAATAAAGTTTATTCAAAATGACCCCCGCAATTTTGAATTCAGGCCTTTATTCTGCGCGGCCAGTCGTCTATCGCAGCACGAACGAGGTCCATGTCAATATCGGCGGCTGCCTTAATCAAGGATGCCTTGAGTGACTCCAAATCAGGATGAGGCTTTGAGCAGGCCTTTTCCTCCAAGTGTTGCCATATCTTGTAAACTAACGGACTCAAATCTGGACTGGAGGAGGGCCAGTCTTCGTGCCGGATGAAGTCGATTTCACGCGCCGCCAGCCAGTGTTGTGTGCTTTTCGCTCTATGAGCTGGCGCAGAATCTTGTTGGAATACCCAGTGCCTGTTATTAAACATGGTATGAGAAAAGGTTCCACAAGGTTCTTGTACAGTCAACTGTACAAAGGTTATTTTATATTTTTTGCATACATAAGCGTGTCATCGTTTTCTTGTTAAGTTTTTATATTCATTATTTTTAGTGCAATAAACGTCTTCATCGTTAGCGGTTGTTCCCTCATTTCAACTAGCACTCAACACTCACTGATATCATTATAGCTGTAGAACCCTACAGTTTTTGGTCCTTCGAACCATTGCGACTTGGTACCGTCTGTTTCCTTTGAAGTGTGTTAGCAATCGGTTGGTCAGCCTCCCACCAGCGGGAACCACTGGCTAATTGAGAAGGTGCTTCAATCACACCAAAAGGTTGCGGATGTGCTAGGTCGTACGGACCATCGGCAGTGCCATATATCTGCATACGAGGTGGTTCGTCAGCATCTGTCGACATCTACAGTCAACAGCGCCACATTCATCGGGTAGCCACAGCACTCAGCTGGACTATCGAAGATATCAATCATTCAATCAGTTCGAGGAAGTCGCAGCAGATCAACTGGGCTTCAAGAACCTCGGGGAACTTCATCACCGAGCATCAATAAAGATCTATCGACTTGTACACACAGTCCATAGCGTCACGTTCATCGGGTAGGCACAGCATTCAGCTGGACTATCGAAAATATCATTAATTCACTCAGTTCGAGAAAGTCGCAGCCGCTCAACTGGGCTTCAGGAACCTCGGTGTCATATCAGCACTGAGCATCATTCAAGAGTTCTGTTCATAGAATACACTCATTCAATCAATCATCATGGCCGAAACTCTACTCAAGCGTCAACAGGAGATTCTTCAAGAGATTGAACGTGTCTATATCAACTTTTCCAAGGACAGCGCGACTCGAAAAAACGCTGAATACCTCAAGAAGCGTGTGGATACATTAGATCTACTTTGGCGAGAGTTTGACGGCAATCATGCAAGTCTGCAATCGTGCGAAGATAAAACAGGCGAATACTTTTCACGTAACATTTACGCTGAATGGAAGGCCTACTACGAGAAGACCAGACTTACGATAACATCATTCAAGCGACCGGTGGATTCAAAACCGGTGAGGTTTCATCTGCCGACTCCCGTGGAAACCGGAGAATTGGAACAACTTATCAGTCAGCAAGGTACTAATTTCCGTGCCTTTGAGCGCCACATGAACAGGATCGAGGCCAGCCACTTGGAAGAAAAATGGGAGATCGAGGATGAGCTGAAAACCCTGCATCATCTCTGGAAGAACATCGATATTCTCCACCTGCAGATAGACAATATTCTTCAAGGTAGCGACGGGGAGTATGAAAACGACTTTATAACCATCGAAAGTCAGTACACAGCGATTAAGAAGAAACTAAACAGGAGTTTGAGCTCTACAGATCATCTTCGTCACTCTACACCTAAGATTGACATACCTGTCTTTCTAGGAACTTACACTCAATGGCCAACATTTTATGATCTATTCACGGAAACGATACATAACAACAAGTATCTCACAAGCGCTCAGAAGATGCAGCATCTCAAGACTAAGGTCAAAGGGGAAGCTGAGCGCATAATTCAGCACTTAAACATAACAGCGGAAAATTACGGCACTGCTTGGAACCTCTTGACTGGTCGCTACAACAATCCTCAGGTTCTATTTACAAGCCATATAGAACTTTTTCTCAATCAACCAGTCATTCAGAAGGCGACGTCGTACGAGTTAAAGAGATTGTATGATACAACAATGGAAAGCATTCATGCCATTCATAACTTGGGTATCGATACTTCAACCTGGGACCCTCTTCTTGTGCATATCATCTCGAAAAAGTTGGATGCAGACACCTACGTCGATTACAAGGAGTCTCGTGCGTCACCCAGGACTATGCCAGTCTTCGACGATTTCATGTCATTTATCGAGCGGAAATTCATGGCCCTCGAACCAATTCAACAGAAGGCTAAGGATCCTGCATCATTGGTTTCTAAGCAACCGACTCATCAACCTTCGAAGTACAACTACAACAACTTCAAACGGAATAATTTTTCCCCGAGAGGTTATCAAGCTGCTACAACATCATACGGAAAGAAATGTCCGATGTGTGACGGAACCCACCATTTGTACCAGTGTACACAATTCCTTAACCAGCCAGTCGACGCAGTAATGAATACGATTGCGAAACTTCACGTATGCCAAAACTGCCTATACAAGCATGACAACAGTATTTGCCCGTCAAAAAAAACATGCAATACATGCGATGGAAATCACAATTCTATTATCCACGACGCAGCGGTTATTAAGCCAATGAACTCAGGAAACACGACCTCTACACGGCCGTCTGCATCTACGACAAATTCGACATCATCATTCAAGCGACAGCATAATGTTAATTACGTTGCGAGCGAGGAGGAAGAAATCCTTCTAACGACTCTATCACTCAATATCAGATCTTCAGATGGAACTCTAATCAACTTCAGAGCTCTTCTAGACCAAGGCGCTCAAGTTTCACTCATCTCTGAAAGCGCTGCTCAGCTGTTAGGGCTGAAGCGTAGACGCTATCAAGCGTCAATATTGGGCATTGGTACTAGCTCAAAACAGAGCAAAGGATTAGTATCAATGGAATGTCACTCAATCTACGCAGACTACGAGTTCATTACTGAAGCACTGGTTGTTTCACAAGTCATTAACAACCTCCCCAGCACTTCACTCCCGAACACCTCTTGGGAACATCTTCAAAATACAAGATTGGCTGACCCCGAGTATCATATATCGAAGCCTATCGACATACTCCTAGATGCTAGTGTCTACTCTGAAATCATCATGAGTGGACTCGTGAAAGGCACGCATCCATCACCCATTGCTCAGCAGACAAAACTGGGCTGGATTCTGTCGGGTCATGTTCGAACCTTCACATGCAACGTCGTTATTAGAAGCCTTGACGACATAAAAAAGTACTGGGATGTCGAGGATATCCATGGATCAGAGGAATCCTTGACCGCCGAGGAACAACATTGCGAAGAGTACTTTCAAGCGACAGCCAAGCGATTGGAGAATGGAAGGTACGAGGTCGCTATTCCCATGAAAACAGGGTTTGAAGAGCACTTGGGACACTCGAAATCAAGGGCTACTGCCCAATTTATTCAGCAGGAGAAAAAAATGGCGAAAAATGTTTCATTATCTGAGGGATACAAAAAATTCATTCACGAGTACCAACAACTAGGTCACATGCGCCCGGCCGACTCAGCAGACACCCCAAACGCATGTTATCTTCCCCATCATGGCGTGTTAAAATTGGACTCTACAACAACTTCCCTGCGCGTCGTTTTTAATGCATCATCCAAAACATCATCGGGCCTCAGCCTCAACGACATGATGGAAAGCGGTCCGAACCTACAACAGGACCTGCAGTCACTCATTCTAAGATGGCGACAATACAGATATGTTGTCACAGCGGACATAGAAAAGATGTTCCGCCAAATACTTGTGAGAGAGGCCGACCAACATCTACAATCAATCATATGGAGAGACTCGCCTCGCGACCTACTTCGAGAATACAATCTCACAACGGTCACATATGGTACAAAGTCCGCCCCATATCTTGCCATGAGAACACTCAAACAGATTGGTCGAGACAATGCTCACACATTCAAACTTGCCGCCGCAGCTTTGGAAAGCTCTTTCTACATGGACGACCTGTTGACTGGCAGCGACTCGAAAAAACGCTGAATACCTCAAGAAGCGTGTGGATACATTAGATCTACTTTGGCGAGAGTTTGACGGCAATCATGCAAGTCTGCAATCGTGCGAAGATAAAACAGGCGAATACTTTTCACGTAACATTTACGCTGAATGGAAGGCCTACTACTACTATTCTTGAAGACTGTATTTTGATACACAACTGCATTAGTTTTTACGCCTTTCTCACAAAAATGTACCTCAGTTAAGCCCCAATAAGAGACTCCCAACCAAACCATGAGCGAGGATTGAAAATGACCTCGTTGGACACGCGGAATACGGTTGCTCGCTTCTTCACTGCTGTGTGCGTACACCTTATCATTTTGTTTGTTGTAGCTCTCTTCCACGGTGAAAATTTTTTCATCCGAAAAAAGAATTTCCCGATGCTTTTTTCCCGCGTACCGCTTCAACAAAGCGCGGCATCTCTTCAGTCTCAGGTCCATTAAACGAGCGTCCAAACGATGTCCTGTTTTTCTTCGATATGCCCTAAGCCCTAAGTCTTCATTTAACACCCTTTTCACCGTGGTCCTGCTTAACCCCATCTGAAGAGCCAACAGTTTCTGCTTACGTATGGGATTTCTTTGAATTCGCGCCTTCACAGCTTTTATCACTGCTGGAGTCCTAACAGAGCGAGGGCGACCACTTCTTGACCTGTCATCTACACTAGAGTCTTCATTGTATCGTTTTATGGTACGATAAACGAATCTTTTGGTTATATTCAAATTTTTCAGTAAGTCGAAAATCTGAATTGGCGCGTAACCGCAACGATGCAACGCAATAACTGCGACACGGTCTTCTTTAAGTGGCCACTCCATATTTAAAAATGAGGAAAATTCTAAAAAGTACACATTTTTATTTTCATGAAAAATTCGAAATTCGAATTCAATAAACTTTTTTGTGGCCAGCGTTCTAAATTCAAAAGTTTTTATTGTGTGACAGAACTTATGACCTGACTGTGGGTATGCTAGTGTGGGGCCGGAAGCAATGAAAGGGCCTTTAAAAAAAGGCAATTTTTTTCTTCCTTATACATAGTGTTGCTACACAACCCCGAAATCGCAAAAGAATCAAGGTTGCCAGTACTCAGATTGCCTCCACCGCGACGGCTCATCGATTGACCGGGGCTGGCGTAATTCCTGGAGGCGCGACGTGAGATGCATACGCGAGCCACAATCGCTCACCCCATTACGCGGGGCGGGCGGGAGCGAGGGGCGGGGGCGGCGGCTGCGGCGGGGGCGAGGGCGGGGGCGGGGGCGGGATAGCCGTGCGTGCAGTTCTGCTGTTTTACCCATTAGCCCGTTCTCCCATTACGATACGCATAGGCAAAGTGAGCCGCGAAGACTAGTCGCCACGAAGTATCTCACATACATTAGAATGCAGGATACCGGCAGCGTATTGTTCGAGTCTCCATTCAAATGTACGAGGGTATGTGGTGTACTTCGTGGCGACCAGGCTCTGAGAGTCCGGTAGAAATCTCGTCACTTATGCGCATCGGAGAAGGGCCTTAGTGGTTCTTTTGTGGTTTTGAGGGCACTAAATTTCATTCTTCCATTAGTTCTTATGCGGCAATCGAAAAATGGTCGAGAATGAGTGAAAATTTTATGGATAGGATACGTAACGTTTTTGTCATTTCTGTTAAATTTTCGAATTCATTATGATCTTGTATTAAGACTTTTTAACCCCTGGAATACCACCGGCGTTACCTAAAGCCACTTTTCTTTTAAACATTTTAATTTTCATTAGCGTGGCATAAGGTTCGAAATCGCGGCCCGTCCCAACTACCCTCGGTTTTTGAGAGGTTAATAAGGCTTTCGGAAATTTCTGTGAAACAAGCAAATACATCAAGCAATCGTAAGGTGACTGTGATATGCGACGGAAGACGCCGGACAGGGGTCTAGGTGGCTCGGTGGAATAGTAAGATCTTTTATATGTTCCTCGTCTGCAGTTCGTCACTTGTACCACCACTCAGTGCGTTACTCGGATCGATGTCAGATCGAACCAGCAGCTATAAGACGCGAATCGCTCCACACACTAACCCCATTTATTATCGACCCTATGCCGAAGCACTAAAATCGATATTGCAATCACAGCACATCATGGGCGAGCAGTATTTCCTTTTAGCAGGATAAATTGCAGTAATTTTTCAAAGCTCCCGTTATTTCGGCCAATTTATGATGATAGCTGATAAAGTTTTCTTAATTCCTACTTTGGGTATTTTAATATAATTTTGTTCATGCTGTAATTGATAAATTATAATAATTTCTGGGTGAACGTCGGAGATTCTACTGACGGGAGCACATCACGTTCGTGAACAACCTATGGTTTAATGTTTAGTAATTTTCACAAACTTTTATTTCGTCCCATAAAAACCCGTTTTGAATTGATCGTGAGAGGTCTCGAACTTGAGTATTTTTTTTTACATACAGAGTAGGTAATGTAATGCGAAGTAGGACCTATTCAACTCTGGCGCAGTTGTTTCTCTAGCACTCTTTATAAGAAAATGCGTGTCAAAACGTGAATTTTGTGTACCTATATCCGATGATTTCATCTTTATCAAGATTGGAGTTTCGAACCAAGATTCACTTAATAAAAGGCTTGTATATGAAAATATTTCATTTCTCTATTGAAAAAAGTAAAAAATTAATCTATTGCACCCAACAAAAAAATACATACCGAATATTTAAAATTAAAAATCTGCGCATACACTAAACTTAAAACTACGACATTACCAGAGGTCCTCGCACAAGGTTTAGGCCTATATTGCGGGGAACCAGTTAAAATTATAAGTGACATTTTTATTTATTTTATAACATAAAAAAAAAAACAAATAAATAGGTAGTCGTCTACAACATCTATAACATTTATTACACTTATTCTAGAAGTATCTCTGTGTTATCATAATCTAATGCTAAACGGAACTTTGTTAGTTGTCGTTTTGCTTCCATGACTGAGTTTGTCTTCATATCACAGATTTTGACGAGGTCCAAACATAACATTGGGGACGACAAGACCCCTTAATACACAGTCAGATCATAAGTTCTGTCACACAATAAAAACTTTTGAATTTAGAACGCTGGCCACAAAAAGTTTATTGAATTCGAATTTCGAATTTTTCATGAAAATAAAAAGTGTACTTTTTAGAATTTTCCTCAATTTTAAATATGGAGTGGACACTTAAAAAAGACCGTGTCGCAATTATTGCGTTGCATCGTTGCGGTTACGCGCCAATTCAGATTTTCGACTTACTGAAAAATTTGAATATAACTAAAAGATTCGTTTATCGTACCATAAAACGATACAATGAAGACTCTAGTGTAGATGACAGGTCAAGGAGTGGTCGCCCTCGCTCTGTTAGGACTCCAGTAGTGATAAAAGCTGTAAAGGCGCGAATTCAAAGAAATCCCATACGTAAGCAGAAACTGTTGGCCCTTCAGATGGGGTTAAGCAGGACCACGGTGAAAAGGGTGTTAAATGAAGACTTAGGGCTTAGGGCATATCGAAGAAAAACAGGACATCGTTTGGACGCTCGTTTAATGGACCTGAGACTGAAGAGATGCCGCGCTTTGTTGAAGCGGTACGCGGGAAAAAAGCATCGGGAAATTCTTTTTTCGGATGAAAAAATTTTCACCGTGGAAGAGAGCTACAACAAACAAAATGATAAGGTGTACGCACACAGCAGTGAAGAAGCGAGCAACCGTATTCCGCGTGTCCAACGAGGTCATTTTACATCCTCGCTCATGGTTTGGTTGGGAGTCTCTTATTGGGGCTTAACTGAGGTACATTTTTGTGAGAAAGGCGTAAAAACGAATGCAGTTGTGTATCAAAATACAGTCCTCAAGAACCTTGTAGAACCTGTTTCTCATATCATGTTTAATAACAGGCACTGGGTATTCCAACAAGATTCTGCGCCAGCTCATAGAGCGAAAAGCACACAAGACTGGCTGGCGGCGCGTGAAATCGACTTCATCCGGCACGAAGACTGGCCCTCCTCCAGTCCAGATTTGAGTCCGTTAGATTACAAGATATGGCAACACTTGGAGGAAAAGGCCTGCTCAAAGCCTCATCCTGATTTGGAGTCACTCAAGGCATCCTTGATTAAGGCAGCCGCCGATATTGACATGGACCTCGTTCGTGCTGCGATAGACGACTGTCCGCGCAGAATAAAGGCCTGTATTCAAAATCGCGGGGGTCATTTTGAATAAACTTTATTACCATAAGAATCTATGTTTTATTAAGTTCATTTTGCTATATAAATGTTTACATAAATAATAAACATGTCTAAATTATTTTATATTGCACATGTGACAGATTTTATGACCTGATATATATATGAGAGCGTGAGAGCTTATGTAAGGGCCAAATCTACTTGCAAAAACTGTGTTTATAGTGGGTATGGGTATTCTGTAAACACGTCTATCTAGTAGGCGGGGGTAGTCGCTGGAGTTGATAGTAGCTTTATGGGCCGTTAAGGAGATTTTTTGTTTAAAGATTTGACGGACTGTGAGGACTTTGGCTTCTTTGTATAGATCTTTGGTTGGGTATATAAATGGTTTTCTCATTATAACTTTTAATACGGAGCGTTGGGCTCTTTCTGCGCTTATCAGGACAGTCTTTGCTGCACTGCCCCACACGGTGGTGCAGTACGTCAGTGAGAGATTACTATTTAGACTTGATTAAGGATGTCTCTACTGGCTGCATTGCGAAGTTTCTTCAATACGCCTATAATCTTTCTCACCCTTTTAGACAGCCAATAAACATGTTGCTTGAAGTTGAGTTTTCCGTCTGCTGTAATTCCTAAATATTTAATAGTATTTGTTCTTTCGATTTGGTTGCAGGTGCAGGTTGGTAGGGAGTTTTTGAATGTGTGAACTTTTAGTTTTAGTGTCAGCGCGGGTTCAGATACGGAGGTTTCATGGCAACATAGATATTTAGTTTTATCGTTGTTGAGCGTTAGCAGATTACTCTGAAACCAATCTGAGATAGAAGATAAACCTTTTTCTGCTTCATTGAAAGTGTTTTTCCATTTATTTTTACTATAGGTAATTTCTGTGTCATCGGCGTAACATAAAATTAAGGCACTATTTGAGTTTACCTAAATTCCTTCCTTGTTGAACATCAAAACTGATAGAAATTGTGTCGCTTTTGTATGCGCCAACCTTAACGAGTTGTTTTTTCGGACAGATAACTTGTAAACCATGATAAGGGGACTCCTCGTATGCCTATCAACACCATTTTTCTAAGCATTATCTGTATTGACACAATGTCGAACGCCTTAGCAAGGTCCAGGAAAATGCCGATACATTTAAGACCTTTATCATCTAGACAGTCTGCGACTAGGTTGACTAGGAGTTTGACGGCGTTTTCTGTAGATTATTGCTGTCTGAAACCGAATTTTCTACCAGAGAGAAGATTGAAAGAAGAAGAAGCCAACCAAACGTTTATTAACGACTTTCTCTAGGATCTTTGACAGACCACTGAGCAGTGAGATCGGTCCGTTATTATCAGGAATGTCTTTGGGGCCTGCTTTGTGAATAGTAGTGACACACGCTATCTTCCAGCATTCAGGAAAACATCCTGTACTAAGGCTTAAATTAAAAGTTTAGACAAGTTCGTGGATTATTTGGGACCTAATTTGCTTTATTAGTTGGTTGTTATTTCCATCTAGACCGGGAGAACTATCCAATTTGAGATGTTTAATTATTGCGACTAGTCCAAAAAATAGGAGTTTGAAGTTTGGAGCTACATTTGTCAGGTTTCTTTTCTGCGCGTCAGAGTGTCTTCAGTAATATTTGTCTGCTAAATGATGCAATGTCAGTAAGTTTTTGTCCTACTGAGGAAAAATATTTGTTGCATTGATTCATTGACTCCACAGGATCTTTACAGTTTGGGACAAGTTCTAATGAGTGGTTTATATTGTGATTTAAGTTACAGATTCTCTTTATGGACTTCCAGAGCCCCTTTGGATTATTTGTGTTGGCTTCGATTTCCTGACTTTCATAGTCCTGCTTCAGTTTTTACAAATGATTATCGCAAAAGGTTATGTAGCGAGTAAAGGTAAGTTCCAGTATTTCGTCATAAGGGAAACGCCTCACTTTTAAGTATAGTTGATCTCGGTGACGTATATGTGCCGGTCGACTATGTTAGTCATATTTTCACGTTATGTTAAGATAAGTTGACGACCGTCACAGATAAGGTATATTTATATTCATCACGTAGTTTTGTAGTAAGTTGTATATAAGCTTAGTGTATGCAGAGCAAAACGACGACTAACCAGATGTAGGAACAGGGCAATAGAATCAACAGCTACAAGTAGACAATGAGGTGATTCTAAAGGCGTCAAAACTAACTTACCATCAATTTAACTAACAGCTTTCAAAAGGTTGAGTTCTGGGAGCTCTTTTTTACGCCCGCCCCAATTCGAGCTAAGGCTGGCACAGCCTTTGACACCTCTAGAATTAGTCCTAACGTTTACCTAAGTTTACAATACACACGACAGTTTGCGAAGGTATGCGGTTTGCACTAGAAGTATCAGGTCCTAAGTACATACCTACCTAGATACTGGGAGCTGCGAGATTTATGCGCAAGCGCAGGCAAGGTCACGCAAACACTTCCTTACACACTCGTGCGCACGGATAATGGACAAACAAAACTATAAACATCGTGGAACAGTTTAGTGGTACAGTTCTATGTGTTTTCTGTTGTTCGTGAATACGTAGTAAGTTTTTATATAGAATTACAATGATTTAGGAATTCTTGCTTATTTTTGATTGTAATCTGTTTTGAATAATACTCTGCTAATTGCGCAATTATATATTGGTAGACTCCTCAGTGCCCACGTTTAGCTAGTTATTCAATACTCCATTTTCCTGGCAGGGGATAGTTCGTCGCCGCAACTACACATTTTGAAAGACAGCCTACGTCAGACCATCACAAAGATACATTAATCAATCGGCACCCGTCAGCATCGTGCCCCGGCATCGCCAGGAAGCGATGGATATCGCAAATAGCAATAATCGTGTAGCGCACAAGTCGTGACCGACCGCGGCTACCGTGCGTATGCGCAGCTTCCCCGCTCACATGTTGGACACAATTGTTAGGATTACGAATCGATTGTTAGTGAGACGGATGAAGTATGTCCGCAGGCGATCTGTTAATGTTTATGTCGTTTATTGAGCTAACGAGAGTTTGGTAGGTACCCCACTTATTTAACTAATGCATCAATAATTATTTTCATTAACAGAGGCACAAAAGACAATAAAATACTTGCCTCTATGTGGCTACTTAGGTACTTATAGACAGACTTTGAGTTCTTTGAAAATTCTAATGCACTATTACTAAACATGAGTTTTATACTCTTACTCCTGTATTTTGTATATACAGTTTGTATATCTTTTGCGTGCCTTAGAAGTACCATTACCAACGTAACAGTAAATTAAAGATGCCTAATAGCGTGAGACCTTATGCGTCTATTTTGCAATACCCCATCAATCGACCTCTCTCTATAAGTTGTAACGGACAACCAAACAGAGTTCGACAAACAAGGCTTCTATAACTCTCTCGCCGGACTTATTTACAACAAACTCAGCACACCACCCTCTGGCCCTCATCGACGGCTGAAACGATTGCAATATTATTTAATTCCTCAATCTGTCCTGCGGCTACACTTCAGTGGAGCCTGATGATTATGTTACTGAACAAATCGGCTTCAAAATGTTTGTTTTTTTAAAGGGATGAAATGGGTATTTATGGTGATATAATCGTGGTAATCAACACGCTTCTATACTCATTTTGACCCCACACCAGGATGATTAATAATTATAATCATAGGTCTGACCTAGAGTGACCCCTTTTTTGTATGCTGGTGTGGTATTGCACAATGTACTTTTTTCAGCGGGTATTACAGTGTTTGATTAAACATAGCGTCACTATTTGCCCATACCGTATGGCAGAGGTACAGTTGCACCAAAGTTATGTTATTCAATAAACCATATTGTGAGGCAGGGGGCTAGCCTATCGCAACAAGAACATAATCTCATGTTGCATACTCAGAGGGCGGAAGACCTAAGCTATTTATTTAATTTATTGATTCACCGCCTTTGGACACCATTTAGCTTATTGAGGCCTTATTTGATGCGATAGTTCTGATATTCCAGCCTGTTGGCACGCGATTGAAGGTATTTGAGATATTTCTGAAGGTTTAGAGCATCACGAAAGGTGATGGAAATACCATTTTGTGTTGTTTTGCCTGATTACGTTTTAGAATGTTACTGTCTTTAGGTAATTGACCTCTTGGACTGGTACTATGTAATAGAATATACATTTGCACTGATAATTGTGGGTCGTTTGAAAGCTCTTTATGAATAAATCTTTTTTTTTTCAGATACTTGAACGACCTGGATAAGTTACTGTCAGACTGGGGGGAGGTGGTACAGGAAACGAAGACAGGCCAGAGATAAGGGAGACCTCACACAACCAATGATGATCAATGTTAGTTTAATGACTTGACCTATAATATTTTTCAATTCACCGCCTCCCAAACCTCAAATACACCTACCATAATCAAGGTCCCTATATGGCCGTCGTCCTAATGTTCATGTAAGGTGTTCCGCGTAGACGCCTCGGGCCAGAGTCGCAGACGCAGAGTTTATTCGATCTGCGCACGCAACCCACCCGGGGCATACTACGACCTTGTTGGGGGAGGAATCGTTGCTTTTGTTTGGTAGGGCCACCTGCCGATACTAATTCTTGGGATGGTGATGAGTTTAGCAGGTTATTTTTTTTAGATATTACATTACATTTTACCTACAGGCCAGAGCCCCCAAACTAGCATGGTAACATGTACCATATACCTACCATGTGTCATTGGACACAGAAACAGCGACGTCACAAACCTGTAAACATTGAGGACCTGGGGATTTTTTATTCCTCCCTGGCCGGGTTTCGAACCCTGGTCCTCTCGCTTGGGTAGCACAGCTTCGACCGCAACACCACAGAGCTCGTCACCACTAATATGGAGGTGATATCTATACCGTATAGACTAGTCAACTAATAATTGTAGATTTAAAAGTGGAAAGCAGAAAGTTTGACTTCGGAACTTTGTTTGGACTGGTTAGGAGACCAACATATACCAAAAGTCCTGACCCCTCCGAGGTGAGCCCTATGGGTTGGGGGGGAGAAGACGACAAAGTTCAGAAGTCAAACTTTCTGCTTTCGACTTTTTCATTTAGAGCCCCCTTTGACAACTCATTTCTTAGTTTATTTATGTTATGAATAGAGAACTGTCTTAGATGATTCCTTGCTGAAGCAATGTGATGCGTCTTAGGTTTAATAAAGTAGTTGAAGTCCCCAGCAAATAGGCTTTTATGCGCATCTTACCTGACTACAAAGACTCATCGATACCACATTATCCAAGTAAATGATGAATTCACTAACAACGTGTGTTGGATATATTTCAAAAGGTCGTTGAAGGTCTGTATTGTAAGTTCACATGAAACGTAATCGATTACTGCAGTTACTCAAGGCTTTACACTGCCCTATAAATCAACGGACGTCATGCAGTCACTGTATGTTTTTTTCTTCTTTAATGTGATTAGAGTTACGAAACCATTTTTATGGCGAGCGACGCTTCCGAGCTGAGGCGCACAGCTTTCGTTTATCTTATGTTTATGTCTATCGCTCGGGAAAAGAAAGTGCCGGTATGACATATAAGTGGCACTTAATTCAAGCAACAGTCGGTGTATTCGGCCACATATATCTTAGATCCACACTAATTGATACATATGTATACCGATAATGCTGTTGGGATATAGTGTAGAACACTTGTAATCTGTCAAGGGCTTTATGATTTGATGATAGTTATAAATCAATTACAACCTTTAGAAAACAAAGGTATTTTAATGGACAGCTGTACAGGTCGTGGATAAACCAAGGTTGATATAGGTTGTGGATAAAGTAGGGGAAATCACTAATACTTGTCAGATAGATCTATTACTTATGAAGCCGGTTCCAAAAGTCGTAGACAGTAATTACTATAAAGGTAGACAAATAGTAGTAAAACAGTAGTGAAATTAAATGAAAGAACAAAGACTCTAAAATAAAAGACTGGTTATTAATTAAACTTGTATATGGCCGGCGCATGATCAAAAACTATGATAGATTTACTCCTCTTGGAAGTGGTTATCGATTTGAGACGTTCCGTCGTGATCGTCCGCGACGTGTGTAATTGTTTCTTCGACACGAACCTCAGTAATGATGATTATCCAGTGGACGGAATCGAGGCCGATTCTCATTTAAACGAAACAAATTTTAACTGAGTTTAATCTTCGTTCAAAGTTGGACTCAACAAAGTAGGACAAACAATATTTTCACGCTATGGATGTATATTTGTGCTTGAATTTGCATAATTAATGATAATGATGCAAACGAAACTAGTTGTGATAAATCTATCAAAAAAAAAAGTAAATAAACGTTTATGTTAGGTACAGTTTAATTAAACACTTATTTATTTCGATTATCATGTTTGACAACATTATAACTTTACTTTTTTTGAGTTTTAATATATATCGACATTTACTCCTTGCATCTTCAATGAATGTATAGGTACCATTTTTGGTCATTGATAAAGGCAAGGTGGCTGTTACACCCTATAGAAGTACGGCTCCTATATCAGACAGTGCCAGCAGTTCTGCTTCTGATGAACAACTTGAGGTAGAAGACTTAATTGACCTATTAGAGAACTAACTAGACTTCTCCCATTGCGGGAGCAATTGTTTCAGGACGGCCGAATGTAACAACCAGCCAAAGAGCCACTGCGTGGCTGGCCAAGCCAACTCATTATCAGACCTTCTTTCCACAACCTTCATACTCAGCACAACGGTCGTTCCACAAAAAAGTATCTTCACACCTTTTCCCGTACGAGGTGGCATAGACACAGTTGCGACTATGTTTCAACACTCCATTTTACATGACAGGGAGCTATCCCAAAGCCAAAGCAAATACATAGAGAGTTCCTCAATACATTTTCCATCACCGTTAGAAAGTTTATATAGTCTATCATTCTACTACAGTTGAAACAAAACCATTCGAATTCCAAATTCGAATTTTGTATTTTAATCAGTTACATTCTCCGGTCGAATTGGGGCACATAGTGTAATTCGGGAAATAAATTGTGTATCTTTGGCGGGGTGTCCCGGGAAAGTTGGGCATGGCACGGGCAAGTAAGGCCGGGCACGGCTAGAGCAAGTTTATGACGTAATAAAACTTTGGGCTCGCGTCCCCGTGGCGAGCAGCGCGACCGAGCACGGGACCGAATGTACCGTTGGCAAAACACATCTGCTTTCCAGTTTTCTAGTAAGAAAGTTCCGGCGATGGGCTAGCAAGACGCACGATGGAGTATTGTTTAATTGGCTAAACGTGGGTGCTACTGTGCCTCTGCCAACCCTGTATGGGTGGGAAAAAGCATGAAGCCGTTGTTTGTAAGAAGTAGCTTTAACACGTCCATTGCCGACCTGAAAAGCTGGATTTCGTGAGATGGCCAAACTATTATTTTTCTTTCAATATTGTTGTAATGTACTAAAATAACTTTGTATAGTGTCTTTAATTTAAAAATATTATCTAAGTAGGTTTTACATGACGTAAATATTTATCACGCGATAACGCGTTTTCGGCCATACATAATCAATTATTGCCCATATGGCCTATAACCCGATTTCGCGTGATGTGGAGTTTAAGCTTATAAGTTATACTAATGGATCAAAACAGAAATTAAAATACATAATATTTATTCATTATATTTTTATTAGCAGTCTTTCAACATAATTATGTTAATTACTCATAGATTTTAGCATTTTAGGAAAATAAACATTTATAGGAACTAAAGTTACATAATAATTTTAGTTTCATAATGGCATAACTTTCCACAAAATAATGATACACTAGAAATTGTAAATTTACTTGGGAGTACAATAATGTAAGTCAAAGAAGCAATCAAAACATAGAGGAGGATTACCAGGACAGTTCTTGCATTCCATGGTAGTGTTTACTCTTTTTTTGTTTTTATAACAGTTTCTGCAATCCTTTCTCGCTACGGCGTTTGTAGTTTTACCAGTGGCTAATGATCGTGGTATGACTTTTTCAATTTTAGTCAGCCTATGTTGCTGAATATTCGCGTCTCCATGTCTCTGCAATGTGTTTTGCAGTTGAGCTGTATTTATTTCAGGCAAAAACGATTCAATAACTTTTTCTCTAAAATCATATAGTGGTAGACTTCTTTGGTTGGAATATTTATTATATAGCATCCGGGCATTTATCAAACTCATCATCAGCGTGTGAACAAAAATTTTCATGTACCATCTAAGTGTCTTCCTTTCACAAGGATAATAACTAAGCATTTGGTCTTGAAGATCGACACCTGACATGTTGTGATTGTAATTGATAATAGCAGTCGGCTTCATTGTAACGATGCCGCGCTTATTGGACACTTCTTGCATTTCATTTGAAAATTCGGTGGACAAATAATGAATTTCCCTTTTATCTTTCCACTTGCCTATATGGACACCATTACGATAGCATGATATATTTTCACCTTTTTTTAGCTTTTTAGACATGACCTCAGATGGATTTTGTTTGCGTTTTTTGTTTAGGGTGCCGGTGCAATAAGTATCATTTTTCAATAGATCGACAGCCAAATCGTAGCTGTTATAGTAATTGTCCATATACACTGCATGGCCGGCATTCAATTTGCCTTCTAATAATTTTTTTACAATTTTTTCTGTGTGTCCTTTGCCGGCAGTCTCATCCAACGTACTGGTATAAACATGAACTTTTAAAATGGTACCATTGGGTTCGGCAAGTATGTAAAGTTTTATTCCATATTTGTGCCTTTTATTCTTTATGTATTGTCGAAAAATTAGTCTACCACGCCACAAAACCATCGATTCATCCAACGACAAATGTTTAGTGGGGTAGTAAATAGATTCCATCGTATTATTGAAGTTTTCTATTATCAGCCTGCATTTTCCCATGCGGTCATCATCATTTTCTTGCTCAGCAAAATGCAGGCATCTTAAAATAAGCTGGAACCTATTTCATGACATATATTGAGCGAAAACAGATTTGTATAATCGGTGAACTTTCCAGTAATCAACCAAACGATTCATTTTCGCCGTACCTGTGTGGTATAGTAAGCCAATAAAAATTTTCAATTCTTCGATGGTTAGTTGTTTCCAGTTAGAAATTCGGGATTTGCGCTGATGAGTGGAACTCTTCCAGGTTTCTGCGAATTTATTTGTACAATCGACGATTTTTTGTAGGTAATCGTCACTAAGAAATAAATCAAGGTACCCTCTAGGATTATCCGGCGGTAATATCAATAACTCATTTGTCCTAGTAAAAGGAATCTCTTTTCTCATCGAACTACTGTCAGTAGTACTCCATCGCGTCGTGGATGCCGCTCTCGATGGTTGATCAGGCAGGCTTTGAGCAACCGGTGAAGCAGATTGTGCAGATGGTGGCGGAGATATAGGAGAAGAAAGAGAAGGAATTGATTGTTGAACAGAAGGAGCAGATATCTGTGGTTCACTTACAACTTCATTGGAACGTTCCACCTCCAAGTCCGGAATTCCATCATCTTCCGATTCTGAACTACTTTCGCTATCTTCACTAGGATTATAGTCAATTTCATTCACGTCACTCCCTGCATAAATGTCTTCGTCCGAATCTCGTAATAAATCTTCCAATTCAGCACTTCTAAGTCTTTTTTTTGCACGATTTGGCAAGGTAGTGGTTCTTTTTGAGGGTCCTGGTTCATTATTCATTATTGAAAACAAAATAATGTACGTAATTTAAACGAAAACAAGTTAGAAATTGCAAAAAAACTAATAATATCAACAAAAACGCTCCCACTCAAACGCCGGCGTTTCGTGAACTACCCGACAAAAACAATATGACTCACCCGCAGGCCACGCCCACCACTCGAAAGGTAATTCCCTTACCTGCTGGCCAAAATAAATTCCACGCGCCTTTACGCTGTGGCCGCTATTCCACAGCTCATACAAATCCATTAGAAAGAAACACGCGATAACGCGTGATCGGCCATCGGGTAGGCAGGCCGGATCACGCGTTATCGCGTGATCGGCAATGGATGTGTTAAAGGAACTGGATCTTGAATATTATGTAATGTGTGGGACACAAAACAACGAATATTAACGAATTCACTTTTTAGTGCATAGTCATCATCTTTCGTCGAGGTTAGGTCATAACATCACAAAAGTAGTACTGTGACTGTGGTTCACTACAGCAGGTTGGTTGCATGTTCCAAAGAAGAACGTTAAACAAATATGTGACTTTTTTGCCGACTGTATTTTACATATTTCGTAAAGAGGACTATAAATTCAAGGTTATTTCGTTATTACAGAGAGATTGTACAACATTTGTGGGTGATAAAACGTTATCATTGGCTGTATTTCATTCGTGAATATCTTAATATTTCACACATTTCGAGTTGGTCTTCTCTGCTGTCTAATTGTTATCTAACAGGAGTTTCTCTTGTCTTGTTACCTTCATTGAAGCTGTATTTATGGGGTTGGGCAGTGATTTATCGGTCAACATCTCTGAACTTGATTCGCCTTATTGTAGTATCATACTATAGTTTGTAATCATCGAAATCGAACCTATTTAATAAGTAGTCCATTTATCGTCGATTCTCTTTCATATTAAAAACGTGCAATGTTATACCATGCAGATTGCCGTCTCTTTGAAGCACGACATAAATTAAATGTCGTGTAAATTTACCAGAGAATGCGATGCCTAAAGAATACTCGAGAAATCACGAAAAAAAAAATGTTTATGTTTTTTTTTTGTCTGAAAGTAAACAGACAAACAATCTGAGTTTAATCAGAAATGTCACTGACAGCCTTATCACTTTCCATGTAAATCTTGCGAGATTTTCGAAATCTATTTTAGAGAAAGCCTATCTAAAAATTCGTTAAATGCAGAGAAAGCCGGAGGCGTTATGCGATCAAAGACTTATGATGTTTAGATACGAGCAGTGCACTCGGACACCACGCGCCTATCTTAATTAATACTACATCTTCTATACTTGCGTTACAACCACGAATGTGGTTTAAGGGAACATTACCTTAATTGAATATAGGCTAAATGAATAAATAAATAGTGAAGTGAAAGTTGCCGAAATTCCTAAGGCGTCAAAACTAACCTGAGACTAACTTTTTTAAACTAAGCTTTTTTGAATTTGAAGCCCTCGGAATGAGGATTTGTTAAAAATACCTACTCGTCTTCAATATAATTGAATGCCCATTATTGTACCTTCTGAGGGGCACCGGCCTTCATCCAGATACGAGTAACATTGAGCCATACTTAATCACGTTGGCGCAGTTTGGATTGACGGAGGGTTTCTACGACTATACTTACTTATCCGGGATCTATAGCTTAACGTGTTAAATTAAATTAATTAATAAATTAATAAACGTAAATTAATTATGTCATTGGTACATTGGTCAGAACCGGCCTCTCTTGCCTGAGAAGCAAGCCTGAATCCTACTTGACCAAGGGGCACACTTGTCTTGGCTATAGTAGTCATAAATAGACCTGACCTGAGCTGGTGGTTGTGTGTGACTAACGCAAGAGAACAGATCTCCACAGATGTTTGATATCAACCCTGACTTTGAACCATATGCGTATTTAGGAGCGTGAGGATTGGCACTATATTGGAGCGGCCTATGCGCAGCAGTGGTCGATGTGGGCTTAGAAGAGTGATGAAAATGATACAAGTGATGACACTATTAGCAGCCAGCAGGATTCATACTGAAATGGTATAAATTTGGTACTATATAACACGTTAAACACTTTTCTAAAAGCATCGCTGCGTGGCGCGGCTTTCAAGTAACAGCTAACTGATGGAACACTTGCTACATCTGGTTTCTAGCTTTAATACCCTATGCCCTATGCCCTATCGCTATTTTGCCATTTATACTTTCATTACATATGATCCGTGAAATCCTGTCAAAAACGATAGTTTAACAACAAATAAGAATTTATTAATTTTCATCCACATAGAATTTATCGGAAACCATAATCAAATCACCTTTCATCGGTTTACTTGAAACTTCGTTATAAAATTGATGTATCAAATTACAACGCTGTCGTTCTTAATATTTTTAATAGTTTTGTATTACCGGTTCCATCGTAAATTTTATGTGTCAGCTTTAAGCTGATTTCAAAACCGCTAAGTATAGTTTATGTTACCTTGAAAACACGTGTATGTTTTTCGACAACTTTTTGGTGACTTCTTATTTATCTTGTTTTTAAGAAATTGATAAAAACTAATGCTAATAATATATCTACACCAAAACATAAATTCTTACTTAATACAAGTTGTAGTAATTTATAACGAAGACGCTGACGTTTTTATGAGATAACCTCTACATATACATATACATATAGTTCTATGTACAAGATATTTTTTTTCAATGAGTTTAAATATCAATAGATATAATTCCAGATCATACTGATTCAGATCCTCGTGTACTCTGAGTACCGCCGGCCGGTGGTGGTAGAATTCAGCGCGCGCGCATAATTTATGTTTATATATGCAGAAACGTACAAAGTGGGCGCCGTTTACGAGCACGACGTCGTAATCGTCGAGAGGTGTTAACAGGAATTTAACGTCCCTAATTATATTGATTTACTAACCAAACAGAAACACAATGAAATACCGAAAATAAAAGTGAGTAAACCCTGATGCAGCAAGAAACAGAAGTTATTATGAAGTTATTACTACCGGTACTGATCGTGGTAGGCACTACGCCAGCCTCTTTTCCTGTAGGTCTACAGGGTGAGCCATTTCGAAGGCGTGGCACTGTGGCGATTTCAGAAACTGAGATAGTAGTTTTTGCTATAAGGAACCATGCCCACAGAATACTTTTAATAATGACATTGATTTTGATGAAACATAAAATTGCATTTTTTAATCATTTTCTTAGCTGGGAATCGAACCCGCAGGTTTTGAATGATAGGTCACCCGTATTATTGCACCATGCTATAGTTTTGTTAACAAGGGTATAATTCGGGGAATTAATGTTGTAGCAAAAGGGTGAAAAGGGTTTTTCTTCTAAATTAACCTCATTCGAAGCTGGTGTATACGAAGAAATATTGAAATTGAGCATTTCACTCGTGGACGTTGAATCATTATATTAATAAATGTATAATTTCCAGTTTTATGACATTAATTCCCAGAAATTTAACCTTTCGCTTAGGTGACATTTTATTTCTAAATCTGCATGTTCGATTCCTTGTGAGAAAAACAGCGTACAGACAAAACTAATATTTCGCCACACTGTCCCTCAGAAAAGGCCCACCCGGCATATTATTCATGAGGAAACACAGACTTTTGTAATTATAAGCAAAGATCACATCGTGTGCACTACAAAAAACAAAAGCCTGCCGTCACGTATAATAACTGTTGGATGACATACGAAATGTATTCTAACAAATTACTTTTAACTTATCTGCTGGAAATACGTTTCTCAACTCAACACTTCTAAATAACTCGATGAGTAATAGCTTACCTAACTTGTCAATCAGCGAAACATCACATACACTAGAGCTGAAAAACCAAGTGCAGCAGTTACGCAGAGATTTAGACAGTGCAAATGAGGAAATTTCAAGCCTTGTAATGGAGCTCTCTAACTTTAAAAGTGAAAGTGTTAAACTCAAAAAGACGATCGAGAACTTTAAGAAAGTTACCAGTACAGGCCTACTAAATGGAAGCACAAAAACACCAAGGAGGTTCTCAATGCCATTTCCATTTAAACCAACCTACAGAACTATAAATAAACCAATCCAACTGAGTTTAACACGTGGCCTTAACAGAAAATACACACAGTCTGTCTGTAATGTATTGGAAAAATCATTCGAAGAGCTGACAAAGAAGCAAGAAAATGAAATTGAAACACAAGAAAAGATATTTTTTAGTACAAAGACATCAGCGAAAATAGAAACAAATAACATCACTAAACCGGCAAAGGGAAAGATTCTTATTTTAGCGGACCAACAAGGACGAAATCTTCGGGATCTACTGCAGGAACTGGTTGGGCAAAACTACCTAGTTACCTGCTTTAGTAAACCAGGTGCAACACTGGAAGATGTTCTAAAATCAGAAAGAGAAGAAGTTCTAAAGATGACCGAAAGAGACTACGTCATTCTGCTGGGAGGAACAAATGACACAAGTCCATACAGATTCCAATTTGGTCTTCAATGCTGGATAAATGCAGCAAAAAAAACGAACATCATCACCTGTGAAATTCCACACAATAGGTACTTGAGCACTAGAAAGTTAAATTATGAAATGAGGTTTATAAGTAGCCAACACGAAAATATGTCATTCATCTATATGAATTATCACCAATTTAGGGCAAGCCATAAAATGTTAAATTTAAAATTGTGCCGATCAATATTAAGTGAAATTCTAAGTGTAGGATCCAAAATAAAAATGACAAAATGTAATTCAAATGTAAAATGTCACACAAAGTCAGAACAATCAACGCAAACTGATTTTACAGATGCAAACGTGAATGAGATAATAGAAAGATGTAATAATAACATAAATGATAAAACTGATAATGGAAAGGTCATAAATGTTGACAACAATAATGTTGGTAAAAAGGATTTTTTTCGTGTGTAATAATATATATGTGATGCATCAAAATATAAATGGATTAATCACAAAATCGGATGAACTAATGGCTCATCTTGAAGAATTAAAAACTAACGGGAAGGATATTGATGTAATCTGTGCAACAGAACATAACATGTTAGAAAGCGACTGGAACCTACTAAACATCCCAAACTTCACACTAGCGTCTTGTTTTAATAGGAATAAACGTAATGGTGGAGCATGCATTTTACTGAAAAACATTCATAGTTTTAGAGAAATGATAGAAATAAAAAAGTATAACGTGCCAAATGTCTTTGAGTGCAGTGGTATCGAAATAACCGAGCATAAAATTATTGTTATATGCATCTATAGAGTCCCTTTATACGATAACAAAACTTTTGAAATATTTTTTTGTTCCCTCAATGACATGCTTCACGATTTTCTATATGATAAGAACTTCAAACTTATACTATGCGGAGATTTTAATAATGACCTACTTAAAAGAACAAAGAACAGTTTACGATTCGAACACTTAACAATGAGCTATAACTTAAAAATAGAAATCAAACAACCGACAAGACCCGCGAGCGGCACTTGTATTGACAACATAGTCCACAATATACGAGGATGCACAAGTGAGGTCATAGAATTTGCTTTATCAGACCACTCCGCGCAAATCTTACAGTGCCCAGTGAAAAAATGTTATGTCCTGAAACACTGGTACATCAAAAAACGTGACTACAGCCCAGAAAACATGGAAAAGTTTGCGGAACATCTGAACTCTTTGTCTTTTGACGAAGTTTATAAATCGGAAGACCCAAAATATGCATTTACGAGTTTTTATGATATGTTCATTTTGCTCTATAAATTATGTTTCCCAGTAACAAAAGTAAAAATATCTTTATTACGTAAGCAAAACTGGATATCGAAGGGAATTAGACTATGCTGTAAGAAAAAACGAGAATTACTGTGTCAATATAGAAGATGTCGTAATGAAGGAAATAAAGACAAATTTAAAGCTTATGCAAAACGATTAAAAAATGTAATTTATCTAACACAAAGATCGCAAAATACCTATAGAATAAATATGGCAGAAAATAAATGCAAAGAAACGTGGAATATTATAAAAAAATCCCAAATAAACACACCAAAAGAATACATTGAAAAAATTGTTAAAGATGGTATAGCGATAACGGAACCAACGGACATTGCAGAATCATTTAATAACTTTTTTATTGACCTTACAAATGACTTATCAAATAATTCTATTAATAATTCAAATTTGACATCTAATATAAATAATAATTGTAAATCTATATTTTTGAATCCAGTGACACCTTTTGTCATCTCTCAAACAATTAAATCATTAAAAAATACAAATAGCGCAGGATACGATGAGATAAACACTAAGGTCATTAAGTATGTAGTAATTATAGTTTCTCCAATTCTATGCCATATAATTAATAAATGTATGGAGTACGGTAAATTTCCAAGGGAATTAAAAATCGGAGTAGTAAAACCCCTGTTTAAAAAACAAGACAAACAAAATATGAATAATTATAGACCTGTTACACTAATCCCAGTTATCGCAAAAATTTTCGAAAAGGTAATATATCGGAATATATATACTTACTTCGAAATAAATAATCTGTTTGCTCCAGAACAAAAAGGGTTTAGAAACAATAAAACAATAAACATGGCAATTTATGATTTTCTTGCAAACATATTAGCAAATGTTGATAAAAGGAATCCCGTGGTAACCATTTTTATGGACATGACTAAAGCCTTTGATTTTGTGAGCCACGACATTCTTTTGAATAAACTTCTTAAATACGGCATAAGAGGTAACGCAATAGATCTTGTAAAATCTTACCTAGAAAAACGGCAACAAATAACACAAATAAGCAAAATATGCATAAAATCTAAAACTGAACAGGTTTACGTCTCAGACCCGAGAGAATTAAAGCGCGGTGTACCTCAAGGTAGTGTCATGGGGCCGTTACTATTTTTAGCATACATAAATGACTTACCGAAATTTGTTCATCATCCAATGGTGCTATTTGCGGATGATAGTACGGTAATTATTTCTTGCGAGGACCCAAATGACTTTGAAAATGAAATCAATACTACTCTTCATACAATTATTCAATGGCTTGACAGTAATAATCTAGTTTTAAATATTGACAAAACTAAAATAATGAACTTTCAAAATAATCAAAATACTACTAATAATATGGACATTAACCACGATGGCAAAAAAGTTGAACAAACAGAGGTCACAAAATTTTTAGGAATAGACATTGATAGCAATCTTCAATGGAAAACACAAATTGAAACCACATGTAAAAAGCTACATAAATTTTCATATGCTTTGTACAAACTTTCGAAAACGGTCGCTAAGGATGCAGTATTATTAGCTTACAATGGATACGTAGACTCCATTCTGCGATTTGGAATAATGTTCTGGGGTAACGGGGTAGGAAAAGAAAAAGTCCTCGTAGCTCAAAAAAGGTGTGTAAGGTCTATATGTGGCTTACGTCGCAGAGATAGTTGTAAGCCTCATTTTAAGAGGCTAAATATTTTGACGTTTCCATCATTATATATTTACGAGGTAGCTAGTTTTGTCAAAACAAATTCTAATCTATTTGATAATTATTTAAGTAAACGTCATAAATCTAAAATTCATATGCCACAACATAATACTGCTTTATTTAAAAATAATATCTATGGCATGGCACCTATTGTTTATAACAAGCTACCAGATACTGTGCGCAATATAGAACATGTAATACTATTTAGGAAGGAATTGAGAAAATTACTTATCAATAAGACATATTATACAATAAATGAATACATAAATGATCCAACAATATAATAATGATAATAAATATACATGTAATTATAGGTAGGTACTGACTTATACTTAATTCAAAATACAGGGATGATTTGTCATAGAAAATGATTTAATGATGTTGCATGCACTTTATTCTTACTATAAAATATTTGTATGCCTTACGGCGAAACATAGCGATCTTCACCGACTGTAACAACCTAAACCTATGTTTGACAAATAAAATATTTGATTTGACAAGGGGTGTACTTTCTAGTCTAGAATAAAGGTTCAAAACATATCTTGACTTGTCTGATGACCCCATCCAATCTCAATAAAAGAGCTATTTATTTTTAATAACAGTTCATATTACGCTTGAATTTTGAATTAGATAAAAGCAATAAAGCACGCATTTTTGCGATATTCCGATTTTTATTTTAATTGCGAACTTAATTCTTTAAACTGCAGCTCAATCAAGAATCATGCTAGAAAACTTTTTATTTTTAAAAAGTCAAACTTAAACATCTAGATAAATGCTGCAATTTGGAGATGGAACCTTGTGAACAGAAATATGAATTTCTCTTGGAATAATTTATGGACAAAATTGATTTCTGACACCAATCAAAAGCTGAGGTCAACTAATAATTGTAGGTATGCTGTTTTTGGGGCAATAAAAGCATTAGCTTTCCATCTTTGGCAAGAAATATCATTCAGGCAGTTGAAATTTTAACTCAGGAATCTAAAATCGCATACTAACTTTCATTTTAGATTTAGTCAATACTAATTGGTTAACAAATTTACTGTGTTTATAATGGGTCTCGTACAAGCCTCCCATATGACTATTCAGTTCGGGCGAAACAAATTTCGATAGATCATTTTTAGTTAGAGTGCCTTTGCCTAATATTTTTAGGGACCATTCATACTCATACATAATAAACCGACCAGAAATTCAAAAATTCATTTAGTATGTATCGAGACCTATAGGAAATCATACAAATCTTGTACGAAGCCTGTTTAGAAATCAATAGTGTTGCGCCAACTTTTGCAGAGTTCGTTCGTTTTTTTTTCTATACTTATAGAAATGAATACGTAAGTCTTACTAAATCTCTAAAATGGCCTTATAGGTTTGTATAATTCGTATTTGGTTTTATTCTCCTCAGTCCAAAGCAGGTTTAGATAAAAATTAAATTACAAAAAACGCAAAGAAACGGCATAAAATCGATAAATATTTTGTATGGAAAGTTCAGCCATTGATCTACCATTACTCAAACTCCTCCGTCGTTCATTAATTTATTTAACATTCAACTTCTTTGTTGGTATCGGAACTTATGTTTGACAGTGCGACGCATGAAGTTTGTAAGAAAAGAGTTTCGTTAATCTGAGGTCTGATGGTATTAAGCTCAATAAAGGGCCAATAATGTCGATATGGATTTCAGAAACCTAAGAAAGTGCTTCTTAAAGGATAAACGAATAATTTTGTGATGGGGATATGATAATACGAAAAACGCGTAACAATGGATAAAAGTAACCGGAAGAGGTCACGCAGAATCATAGAATTGTCATTTTAAAATAGTTATAATGATAATAATAATGTTAAAAATATAGGTGATTCTCCAACATCACAATCGCTGTTACGAAAAGTGTTTCAACGTGTTCAAAGGGCCCCATGTGATTTTTTTCTGGTTAGCCCCAGTTTTATATAATGGTGTCACTTATCAAAAACTAACTACACTTATCAAAAACTACTAACTTTCTTAGACGTAGCATTTACCTACTGTTGACAGACGCCTAATGCTCCTTCTAAGATTGACTCCACTTCAATGTAACTCCACCGCCATGCCAACAAAACAAGGTGAGAGTAATTCTGATAAACTTTTCTATACCCTCACGTAGCACTAGATCCATAATTCATAATTCATAATTCATAATTCATAACTTTTCTATACCCTCACGTAGCACTAGATCCAAGCAAGGCAGATGCAATAAAACGTTGTTTCAACATGTTGTAATAAAAATCATTGATTTGTACGGCCTATTTATAGGACTCAATTATACATCTTTGCATTTTTCACCCCATCCTATCTCTACTTTCTAAAATTTCTTCTTTCTTTCTTTCTACGATCTAAAATGTGTTTTTTTTTATTGCAATTCGAAATCCTAAAGGTCTCGTGATTTTGTTTTAGAACTTTTTGTTTCAACGTTTTCTTTGATAGTCAGGCGAGCGCGTGTTCCAACGTAATAATAACATATTTATTATATTTCCATATGTACAAAAATATATATTGAGCTATGTAATATATATATAAATATATATAATCTAGTCTCATATTTAACATCGTCCATCTGTTAACAGTTTGCATCTCTAGAGCCTTTGATGAGGTACTATTTCAAGCTTTTGACAATTTCAGAACTCCAAATCGGTAAAATTGAAGACCTAAAAATACCAGCTCTTAAATGTGAGTCCTAAGGCCTGGATGGACGACCACTCAAAGTTTCACGGGCACTCATGCTGTCACTGTTCTGGCTCGGGTAACGACATCCACATTTAAGCGGTACTTTATATGAGCACCAGCATGTGCATTTGGCCATCAGTAATCAGACATAATCTCTTATAAATTTAAGTAAGTCTAATCTGGTGATCGCAGTGTGTCCAGCAGCAGGTAGTGTGTCGCAAGGCTGCGCGGTATCACAAGACGCAGCTCTATTAGTTGCAGCGAAGTGACCTGTCGCGAGAAGGCCGCCCGGTGCTGATGTTAGGGACCAGTATGACAACTTATTGAAACCAACCGAGTGGTGCTGTAGTATGGATACGTGGCTACTACGTATTAGAATTTTTGAAATAAGAACAAATACAGTATAAAGAAACGTGAAGAGGTGACCGCAAAACTCTATAATTGGAGAGGCTATATATGAATTAGAAAAATGTAGAGTAAAGAGTTTAATTGAACCAAATTCAGTAGTTTAAGGGTCGATTCTAGTCAACGATACTGGAATACCCCGAAAAACCGAGTAAATGTCTAGCGCCATCTAAATACTGTTTGAAAGCGACACAATTCAAATACGTCTTATCCACAACCACATCATCGTATTAGCATCTCACAAGTATTTAGCTATCTCTATCACAAACGTAAACAATCTGGTCTGCGTCGATTTCAACAGCCCACCGCTCGGAATGTCTGCAGAAACCAGAAACATTACTGTTACATCCAGTAAAATATCACCACGCGGAGTATTTGGCACGACCTCTGCCACGGGTCTGTCGTCTATATCGATTTGTACGGTATCCTTCTATCGGATCGCGGTATGTATCGATTTAAAATTATTTTCTAGGCCGTGTTTATGTTTGTGGGTAGACAGCCAGCTTATTGCATTGGCGATAGTTGTCACTAGGCGTCGCAGTTGTGATAATGTTGGACTTCTTAGTGAGGACCTCTGGAGCCAGTTACTGACGAGACTCTGTTTGAGAGTAATGGGCTTGATAGTGAGTAGAGGAATCTACATACACCTTCCCTTAAATTTTAGTTCATTATGGTTTATGCCTTATAGGGGCTTCCGACACAGGTTGAAGACTTTGGTCAGTCGGATTGGCTACTAGCCCGACACCCCTCCATCATTACCTTACTCCCTCGCACAAGGCCAGCTTGGTGGATTTTGGCGCTAGTTGCTCTAATTCAGGTAAATGCTCGATGTTAACAATAAAGGGCTGCATTTAAAAATAGCATATCATACAAAATATGTGTGATGATCTAAGACCATACATACCAAGGCCATATGATATTTTTTCTACATATATAGATCTACATTTCACATCGTCTGCAGGTATTCAAATACTTGCAGATTCTCATTTAACAGGATGAAAAGCGATACATTCAAGCCATTAAGCGTAGTCAAGAAAATCTATAATGTTTCCTTACCGTTGGTGCTCTATAGCTTATGTTTACTGAGCAATTAGATAGCAAAAACTATATAAACTATTCGTACACGTGATTATCCGTAATAACAATTATAAGTAGACATTATTAAATACCGTTGATTACTTATATGGCGATAGAGAACTCGTGCTCCGGTAAATTATACCTAAGCTGATTGCTCTGGTGCTTGTGGGATTAAAGATATTAACTATAACCGCTTCTCGCACTTCTGATGTATTATTGAGATATTATTTTGAGATTGTAGATTAGAAGTCTTTAGACTCTTTATTGATGATTGCCCAAAATAATGGTTTAACAACTATAATTGCGAGCAGATATTTTTATTCAGGCACATAAATTGCTTCTGACCCCAGCCTGGATAAGCTGAGCATTGGGAAAAATATAATAATAACATATACAAATCAAGACCCGGGCATTCTCATAATAAAAATTTCGTTCGCCCTCTTCCATCGTTGTAATAGGTACCCCATGAGATCACAGTTCAAGAAAACACTCAAAAGAACAATCATATTATTCAATACTATTAATAACAACAAATAGTATCTTTCATTCATCTCATCATACTTTAATCGAAAATAAAATCAGAGTCTGACCATCTTGTTGGGAGCTTGAACGCCACAGAGTGAGATAGAGCATGTCTTATAAGGTGAGTGAAAGAGACGAGAAGAAGATTACAACGCCATTCAATTTCTTTTCAAGATCGATATACAATAAATCTCTTTTATGTTTTGTTGTTTGTCTGTCTGTAACCCTCTCGAGGTGGACAGCTTCGAGCTACTGGGCTTAGTTTTAAACTTGAGACTCTCAACCTTTTTACTATTGAAGTGTGTTTTTTAATCCTTTACTATGACTATATGCTATAGTCAGATGTATCCATAGATTGATACTTACATAGTAACGTAATAACAGCCTGGACTCAGAAAGTAATGGCTTAGCCTTATTATTAACCATATTTTCACCAGCTACTATTTAAATTTACTTACTACCGAAGTGCCTCAAAAATATCAAGATTAGTGTATCATTAAAAGTGTTTAAACTACAACGTTCTGATTTACATTCTTTATTAATCATCCCATTAGTTATCTCGCAAACTGTTTAACGCCAACTTCATTATCAAATATATATTTAAATCTAAAACATTATTCGACCACATACGGTCCAAACTTTGAAACATTAAATATTAATTCACTTACAAGGAGAGTAGTATGTTAAATATTAA
Organism: Argyresthia goedartella; assembly: GCA_949825045.1. NCBI lineage: Eukaryota > Metazoa > Arthropoda > Insecta > Lepidoptera > Argyresthiidae > Argyresthia > Argyresthia goedartella. The sequence goes on from OX463815.1 coordinate 13,302,239, forward strand.
TTATTATTTATATATATTGAACAGTAGCGGTTACCGACACGAGAACAGCGTCGATGATTTCCGATTATAATAAAACTTTAACTGTTGAGTTGTAAATCCAATCGTAAAAGTAAAGTATATTGCAATAAACAATTAATACATCTTTCCTATTTGGCTTTAATGTTTTTAATTATTGGATTGGGTTGATTCACGAACGCAATGTATCACCTTGCGCCTTGATTCACTTTACCGTTAATTGGTAGGAGATAGTGAGAGGTTTTTTAATTGGTTGTTTCACCTCAAAACTGTTATAATTATGTTATGAACAGTCTTCATTACAATTAATCCCAAATAGGTATCAAGATTTTTCAGCTCAAAACTCTACTGTAGGTAAGATAAAAGCGTTGGCACTGAACGACCTATCATATATTTTATAACTGTATAAATCTGTATTCTTGCGTAATTAAGAGAGATGATTATATTTATTTTTTAATATTACAGCTATAATTGTACATAAATTGTGGGCATTTAACTCGAGCCGCGTTTAATTTCGCGCATGTTCCATGCTATTAAATGTCGATCAATGAAACTGCCAAATAATTTACCGTAAGTTTTGTACAATTTGTGACATTCGTTACAAATCACAGTTTTAAGTTACGAATAAGAAAAAACCGGTCAAGTGCGAGTCTAAATCGCGCACGAAGGGTTCGCACCACCGTTCAATGGAAGCGTTGGTGTGGAGTGAATAGTTTGGATTTTACACAGCAAAATATTATTTACAAAGTTATTGGTGCGGTTACTTTCACACTCCATGTACGTAACCAGGTGCATCCATAAGTTTGTATGTGGTATTGTTGTATGGGAGCCCCCTTAAATATTTATTTTATCCTGTTTTTTAGTATTCGTTGTTATAGCGGCAACAGAAATACATAATCTGTGAAAATTTCACAGACGGTGACAGACGGACGGACGGACGGACGGACGGACAGCGAAGTCTTAGTAATAGGGTCCCGTTTGGAACCCTTCGGGTACGGAACCCTAAAAAACCGACCAAGTGCGTGTCGGACTTCGCACATTTAGCAAAAATAAATAAATAAGGAAGGTACTCACTTCACATACACCTGATACACCTAGCCAAAATATATCACTATCATTCTTCACCAGCAAATAATTACTTGGTTATTCATAATGTTTGTAGGGATGACAAAGTAATATTTGCGATTTTTAAGAAATGTTTTAGATCTTAAAAACTGCTTATTTTATTTTGTCCGAACTAATTTTCGTTGAAAGTGTTTATTGAGATACACAACATTTTTTTTAGATTTTTAACTCCCTTACTTTAAAAGCTAGAGAGGGGGGGGGGGGGGGGGGGGGAAAACAGACCCTTCCAAAGTGGAAAAAATTGTGTGTCCCCCAAATTTTTCCACTTAGGAAGGGTCTGTTTCTTCGGTTTCAGTTCCATGGACTTCGCGTTAAATAAAAGTTTGGTTAAGCTGTTTACAGAATACATTTACATAGAAAGTTTCAACTGTATAGTTTTGATAGTTTCGGAATAAAGTTGCTGTGACATACAGACGGATAGACAGACATGATGAAACTATTGTATCTCTACGGAACCCTAAAAAAGCTTCTCTTCTTCATAGCGTTTTTTAGAATTTATAAGGATGAAAAATTATTAACACATCTTCATCATCTTTTATTGATGGCCTGTATTTCCTGATATAAATTTCAAGTTTTTGAAAACATGCCTTAAGTTGTAATTTCCTTCTCATTCCTCCGGCCAGAATGTATCAGTGCTTGGCTCGTCGCGTCTTGAAAACCTTGCAATTACCAAATTTTTCTTGTGATTACACAAAGTGATAAGATTTCAGATAAACATCTCTATTGCGCCCCGCGGCTCAGAGCGGACCAAAGAAGCTTGTAGAATGTAGACGCCATTTTTACTCACTTCCCCTCTCTCTAATAAAGTTCACGTTGTGATTGTGAAAACTTTATCTGTAGTTGACTTCATTTGGTGCTTCCAGTCTTAATATTCTGGGGAGCGGGCCTGAAGAGGAGTTCACAAAAAACGCGTTTCTTAAAGAAAGTGCGCAAGATTCGATGATTGATTATCGCGTAAATGTCAATTACCAATCAATCGGCGTGTAATATATGAGAGCGCGACCTTTACCTGCCACCAGTATTATAATAAATTAATGCGTGATTACCGCCATCTGACGGGCGTGTCGTGTAATTTGATAATATTTTTGTAAACATGAGGCAGGTCACGAGCATTTCATTCAATCGCTAACAACACTTAATGTTAAATTTCCTGAGTTGAATTGGTAAATATCGACTTTTAACGAATGTCCAGTAAAAGGTTGGAAGTAGGAGCATCTCAAGTGGGAGTCGGATTCCCAAACGACGGTTTCCGCACCAACGTACAAGAAAAATGGGAAAAAATGTCCTCTCTGCCTATACGGTACAATCGAACCATCTGAATCATGACGCACCATAAGCTTATTTTGCTAAACCCCTTAAATGCAAGTAGGTCGAAATTCGCTTGAAGGTTTATTTCCTTGGTAACGAACTTGTTATCATTTGATTAGATAACAAGTTAGATAACAACTGACACTGACTGTATATGTGTGAAATGTGGTTTTATGGCAATGATAACAAAGGTTAAAATAAGGTCTGCGACCTGTATTGACGTAATTTTATTAGTACTTAAAACGTCGTAAGTGCATTATACGCGATAGATCTTACAAGTTTGAAAGTTTCAAACGAATTATCAGGCAAAAGGGTCATGATTCAGTTGGTTCGATAGTACATGAGATATAGCCCGCTGACGAACAGATGGACAAACGGACGGACTGCAAAGGCAGTTTGGAAACTTTCCGGTGCGGAACCCTAAAAATAAACAAAGGACCTGTGTTACCCGTTACATGTAATGCTCCCTTAAGTACTAACTATCACTTCGTCAGCGACAATCATGTTGTAATTCTGCAGGACTTGAGGATATTTTATTCTAAATTTCTCAAAAATAAATATGAAATTTTTCCAAATTATCTTAACGTCGAAAGTGACTCTAGTATTTATTACTACTATTTCAGATACAAAATAACTATAGCCGTGGTCTCCAAGCAATATATCGGGTTAAAATATGGCGAGTGGCTACCCATTCATACGTTCGGTATGTGATATGGTCCCATTGTGCGCGTCGCCCGTTTGTTACCTTATATTTGGAGTAGCCTTTGTGCGCCTGCGCATCCACGCGGCCAAATTTGTATTTTGTAAACGATATTATTTTATTTATGGACAGGGCTAATAGTGCTCGATCGACGCTTTTGTGCCGTATCGGTTTCTGTATAGTAGTGCAACTATTCGGTTTCCTTTAATATGTTTGTCTAATAAATTCAAATTATCATCTTTGCCGCATTCACATTGTCTAACTACAAGTACTAAGTCAATATGTTCTTCATACAAAGTGAAAATTATAGCAAATTGTAGGCGGTAACTTACCTTAGCTCCTAAGAACCTAAAACCGATACTTACCCCTTTCGAGCACAGATTAATATTGTACCTACAATATGTTTGCGCTTTAACATTAAATATCACGTATAATAAATAAGCGCCGGTAGTCTTGCAAGGAGGTGTATTATTATTGCAAACTCCTTTCAGCCAGGGGCGGTACCAGGCGATCATGCTATCGCAGGAGCTACCGGGCAATGGCTGAGAAAATTGCACGGTTGTCGGGCCCGCAATACGTCTAGTAGACGCTACTGGGCTTAGGAACAAATCGCTCTTCCCCATTTACCTCTAGCAACTTTTAGAAAATGTAAAACGTGCCAAACTTTATTGTTACATATAATATATATTAAACAGCAGAGTAAATGGCTAACAAATGAATTGGAAAGCCATGAATGAAATCCATCTCAACCATTCATCTGTTGGGCATCTCAATAGCAACACAAATATAGGGTGCTGCATAAAAACAACACTTGAAGTGTAGTCGCGAGTAACCAGGCGAGCAGCGAGCATCGGAGGTGAGCTCACGGTAGCGACCGGTCCGCAGTAATGACTGCACTGCCTTTTAGGGCCACTGTTATGATGGCCGGTGGGCATGCTGTGGATAGGCTTGGTGACATTTTTGAAGCGAAAATTTGTTTGTGATATTGGTTAAAATAAATGGTTGCAATTTGTAAGTAATTAAGTAAAAGCTCCAATGTATCGAGCTATATCCGCCTGGCGTAGCTGAAGAGTCTTCAAGAGATATTTTGAGATTTTCTCACAGACGGAACCGTAACATCGTGTGACCGTATAATTGATGAGAAAAAACACAGTTCCGTCATGCATGATCTGTGTCTAACTAGATTTGAATGCACACTAGATTCTACATTCACAGTTTGAAATTTAATTGTTGCGAACAACACGGTTCTTCAAGTTGGTCAGTGATACAGACTGTAATCATATAAAACATATCACGAATATTTTAACTGGGTGTCAGCGATGGACTATATTAGAGCCACAATATAAAATGTGAGTACGTTTAATAGAACGATACTGATGTTTTTCGTGTACATTTGTTCAGCTGATATCGAAGTGCTACATCCACATTAACCCAACGTCTTACAGCCAGCCATCCAGTTTGTCCACTCTTATTAAAATCGAACGCTGAGTCGAGTACTTACTGGTACATAGCTCGCGTTTTTCCATTACCACCCGAGTACGACTGACACCTCACATCGGACCAACCTCCTGCTTGCGTCTGCGCCCCTGGTACCGAGCCTTATCTAGGAGACAACTATGATCGTAGATAACTAGGTTTTAAATAGCTGAATGTCGCCTAGTTTATCTTATGGTAACATACTGCCTTTCTTGGGTGACCGGTGGCGCTCAATTCCGAAATAAACTCGTCGTGTGCCATCTTCAATAGCAGCATACTTTTCTTCCAAGACTATATTGATCCTTTATGATATTTGTCTTCATTGTTCTAGAACGGGTGATTATTTTTTTACTTTTATCTTTCTATTTGGATACCATGGATATAGTAAGAAACAATAATTTTCATTGAATTCAGTCGTGTCATGTTCATCTAAGAACAAATCTCATGTTGTGCACTTTTTTGTTGTTTTTAGTAAGTGAAATTGTGGAATGTTTTCTCTATAAACTGGTAGTGGCTGCGGTAGTTCAGACATCTAGATCTAGATCTAGACAAGTTGTGACCAAACCTAAATGCTCTGAAACTGGAATAGTAAAATGTCGTTAAAAGTTATATACAAAATGTCTTCAGTAAGTTTTGAAGTTTAACAAGTTATCGATATTACAGTACGTCATGGACCAAACCGTTCCGAACAAAGCTTTAATAGTAGTTTATGTGACTGCTACATAATGGAGGGCATTAAAACTCGAGAGCGGGTTTATTCATAATAATATCACTCGAGAGTTATGTACCACATAATTATGTACAGTTACATACACTAGTTTATCTACACACATATCATAAGCCCTCTTTGATGTGTTCAGGCATTGTGGCTCTGCAGTTGTTTAGCTTGTTCTGTAGTACCAACTTCACAGACAAACTAGGGGCGGCACGCGGGCGGGCGTCGGCGTTCGAAAATCGAATGTCATAATATGTAGAAAAATTACACATACTGGTCATAATGTGTAATTTTTCAAATAAGAAATGAGTTTTTACCAAGTAGTTTAACATTATGCTGATCGTAACGTGCGGTTTTTGTACGCATTAAAGAGGGTTTATGATACGTGTGTAGATAAAATAAGATAAAATGTCACTTACTTATACAATTTCATAATTACACCTACTAATATTAGGGTATTAAACTAATATTAGGGTATTTTGAATAAGCACTGGCCTTCAAAACTAAGTAACACTTTTAAATATATATATTTTCTAAACTATAGAAGTTAGAGATTTAAGTAATAAACGTTTAGCAAATTTTATCGACTTTCCTTGAAACGATAGTACAAAATTAAACTATTTTTTGAGTCCTTTATATTTTGAAAGTATATCTTGTGTAGGCACTTAAAAAGTTATTGCAATTACATATAATGTTTCATTCAAATTTAAATTTGATGTTATAAGATATTTTTCAAATTTACACAAATACTTATTTAAATAATTCACCAAGTAAAACTTTCTTTCAACTGACTTGAAGCACCTATATCCACTTCTCGGTCGGGATGCGAATGTCATCTTTAGATAAGACGAGGCTACGAAATCTGTCTCCTGACAGTCAAGTCCACACATATTACACGACTCGAACGATTATATGGTACGTATAGCCAGAGTTCATCCCATGAATGACGATAACCGCAAACACCACTGAAGAGTCACAGAAAAGTAATCATTCGCCATTTCGTTTACCTGGATGACATCACAATTCCATTTTAATATTTAAAAACCAAACTACTGAACCGATTTCTAATTTTCAAAAATTGGACTAAACTGGATGGGAATCCTTTCAAACAAAATATATTCGGTTCATCAATAATACCAGTTTCAAGGTACCACACATAAAATAAAATAAAAATATAACCGAATTCAGATACCCCTCCTATTTTGAAGTCAGTTAGTAACTGTCACGCCTCTTGCCATCATGACATCTAACTAGAACACGATACATAGCATCCAATATGAATCAAAAGCGATGACTACAGATCTAACTTGAAACTTATTCAAATTCTTTATCTACACAAATATCACAAACCCTCTACAATACAAAACCCTCTTGAAGATTAACTGTTTTGCTTATACCCATTTCTTATTTGTGAAAATGTTATTATTTCTTCATAATAACATCGAATTTTGATGTTCTTATTACACTCAAATTTCGAAAATCTCTGAAAAACAAAGCAATTAGATTTGACGTCAATTCTAATATCAGTCGACATGACGTTCTATTCGAAATTAAATGTCAATGCCGCAATGCCTTCGTAACGTGCAGATCCTGAACACATCATAGAGATCGTATTATATGTGTGTAGCTTTATCAGTGTATGTGATGATTTTCTAAGTTTTCAACTAATATCGTTCCTGGGAAACAGAAGGTAAAAAATATCGAGGAAAATTCAGGAATCGCCATTTTATTTCCTTATCAATTTATCCATCAAACGGGTAATTAACTATTTACAATACTAATTCTGCATTTCTTCAGCTTTTGTAACAATGTATTTCATTTTATTCTGGCATGTGTACGTGGCCAGCAATAAACTTTTATGTCGACTAGGCCGCAGCCAAGATTCGCGTGCGAAATTCGTTAGGCTTTAAAACACTCGTATTTTAATCTTTCACTATGTAACATTCACATAAACTACAATAATTGCACAGAAAATATAAAGGTCAGACAGTTCAAGACATGTTATAAGCAAAGGCGAGCTTATCTCTAAAGAGAGATTTCTTCCAAAAAACGTATAGGCATAAAAGGAGAGTTTATGCAACAGTTAGTGCGACTGACTGTCACTATACAAAAATTGCTTTCAAAATATAAATGAAATATACCTAATAAAAGCTTCTATATATCCAATCAGCCAGTGGGTATACCACCAGCCTTTGTCTTCGGGATCCCACTGGGGGCGATTGGCTCAGGACCGGGTAGACTAGCGCTTTAGAGAAGAGGCCTATGCCCAGCAGTGGGTCGATGTGGGCTGATTATGAGGATGATGATGATGATATTTCCAATCACAATAACAATTATACTAAACACACATCCAAATGTATAAAGTGCAACAATTTCCTAGCTGCAGTAGCACCGTCCTACACCTACACCTGTGTTATCTCATGTTATCTGCGTGTAGGCCGCGACACGGCGACAGGCCCGGCCGGGTATCGAAGCGGCTATCTGTTACAACTCGGCTACCGGGGACCAAATGGGTTTCTCTTGTTACGCCTTAATAAGGGGAATCTCGCTGACCTTGGCTCGTTGTTCGTTAGAGCTGGAACCACTATTGTATTAAGCTGATATATTTTTGGTTTCCATTTGACTGCAATCATAACTTTTTTCAAGCATGCCTACTATGTAAGTAACTCCTTATTTGTAAGCCTATATAACTATCTAGCTATTTCATCTGCACACTTAACTATCTATACCCCTCTAATTGTAGACATGATTCAAACTTCCATAACAATCAATCAATCAAGAATTTTGGGTTGGATATGTCCTAGACAAGTTATCTTTATTATAGCTAAATACCTATACACATAGGTATGTGAAGTCAATGTACAAACAAATTGAATAATGTTCATTTAAATAAATATAGTAGATTTTACAACAAGTGCACAAAACGAACCATTTTTATCCGAGACCGAGGGCTGATAGTAATGTCGAGGATAAAAATGGTTTTGTGGACGAGTTATAAACTCTGCTTTTCACTTCGATTGCGAGAATTCAACAATAATTTGAGAAAATTCAATACGAAAAGTTCACGGCTTCTTTCCCGCTACTTTACTTTTTTTAATTTTCCTGCATAATTTTCGGGCAAAGAAAAAAAATATACAGCCTATTCTTAAATTATTTTGGAATAATGTTTTTTTTGTGGTAAACACGTTTTGATATTTAGTTTCTTTTTCGTATTATCTTATTATAAATCAAAAATGCAAATAGGGATGGAAATATTATAAATTAGCAAGTTTTATCCATGTACAATTAATTGTTTTTGGCTGTATGGGCTAAATGGTCACTGCCTTAGTGTAGACACATTTAAAAAGCTACTTTTATGCACAAGAGCATAAAATTCAACTTTATGTCGCCTAGATCCTGCATAAAGTAGTACTTTTTCGAGCATGAGAAGTGAAATAGTAGATTGTTAACCGAGGGCTGAAAGGCACCCATTCCTGACGAGATGTTTTGGCGCTCGAACGAAGTGAGAGCGCCAATAGTTCGAGGCAGAAATGGGTGCTATCACCCGAGTAAAACACTCTACTTTTCATTACGAATACGAGGAAAGTAAACACAAGTCAGTTAAAATCAAAATTATTTTATTAAAAACAAAGTCACTTGAAATCAAAATTATTTTATTAAAAAACAAACAACAAACTCAAGTTTAAAAATACTACTCATAAAAAAAGTAATTTCGGTGCCCCCGTTGATGTCTTTTACTTTGAGCATAACATTAAAAAAATACTTCCGTTTTATGGCTGTATAGGTTACTACCATTGCGTTGTTCAATATAAACTGCGATTCATATATATTTTTTTTAATACTTTTCTGCTTTAGAGCAGGCATGTACCACTTTCAGCACGGTGCCTGGATGAACAATGACCCCCTTTCAGAGTATGAGTAATGAAAAATAAATTTATAAGTGTGACTACAAACCGAATGTTTGCAATGCAGAAATGTTTTAACCTCTCAAAAAAAAGGTGTTTGGGACGGGTCGCGATTATGAACCTTATGCCATGGTAATACAATTTAAAACCTTTAACGGAAAAGTGGTATTCAAGAGGATAAACTATAAAAACTTTTTGCCTTTTATCAAATGATTGATTTAACAGTTTTTCAAGGTTCAACTAGAGCCTTGACAGTGGAATATAAATTCCATTGTTAAATAACAATAAATAAAGACAAATAACTACAGTATAAATGTAAATAGTCACAATAAATAAAATTGTCGATGGCAGATATTGAAATTACTGCTTATCGTAAACTATAATACTCAGAAGTTATCGGAATTAAAACTATAAAATTTGCCTGTCCTTTGGAATCCAAATTATTAGAGTCTAGACACAGATGTATCGTTTATTTACCTACTTACAAATCCTTACTACTTAATAATCTCCAGGACTTTGATGTTTATATGTGTGACGTCGCTGTTTCTGGTTCCCACGACACAGGGTTTCCTAGTGTGGGGTCATATATCGTATAAATATATTGTACAGCGATTTGGAACTTATCTATAATGTTGTGCGAATGACTTTACAATAAATAAAATAAATGTTTATGTAAGGTGGAGACACTATTGTGCTATAATCACATTACAAACACATTTGACCAATTAGAACTCGAATCTGAAATTGCGGATTAGACCGCTATGAGGCAGTAAAAATGGGATTTCAAAAAAATCTTATTTTAAAATCCCATTTCCAATGAGTATTTACCCGGGCTCTAAAAAAATTTCGCTTAAACACTAACTGAGTGTTAGGTGCTGTGTTACTACAAGTCTCTGGTACAAGTAGCTGCGCACGATCATTTCGAGCAGGATCTAGAAGCCGGCGCCTGCGTAGCGCCGCGCGTGGACGCTAATTAAGGACAATGCGATACCTTCGTACAACTCCATATCGTGAGCTGGGCGCGCGAGTGCGGCAGCGCGATGTTCGGATGTAGTGGTTGTCATTTGGTGGTGTCATATTAGGATGTTTATTGTCACAGTATCTATGCACGCTGCAGCTTCTAAATTAAAGGACCGTTATGAAGTCACAAAACTAGGATTGCAGAAATTGTGACCGTATATATCTGGATGAGTCAAAGTCGGAATCATCATCATCACCATCCGCCCTTGTCATCCCACTGCTGGGCACAGGCCTCTCCCAAAGCACGTCATTCACTACGGCCACCCGCTAGTCTCGTCCACTGTTTTCCAGCCACCTTAACAATGTCACCTGACCATCGGGCCGGTGGTCTGCCCGCTGTTCTCTGCCCAGTTCGCGCCGGCACTCTGTGGCTGCCTTGGTCCTTCTTCCGTCATCCCTTCTAACCAAGTCGGAATACCAATCAAAAATAAACCTTTGAATAACTTGCCGTATCTTTTGCGTGAGGCTTTAATTAGTCGTCGGCCTATTCAGTAATAGTGAAAGTCACGTGTTAACTGAAATGAACAGACAAAGCGTCTCCTTTTCAGCTTGGGCAAAAATGCTTTCGCTTTTCTCGCCGAAGTTCTTGAAATTTTGTGAGCAGGTTCGTTATTATAATTATATGTATTTTTTGTCGATTCGCTTTTGTTTTTCTTTTTGAAATGGCGGAGATATGGGTTAGAAAATATAGAAAAAACATATTCTCAAACAGCTCGAAGGATTTTCTAAATGAGTTGTCGTTGGATTAGTGGGGACTGTGAAAGTGACATATGTTTTATCATTTTGCTTAAAAGTCAATAGCTTGGATTTCAGATAGCAAAATGTAGTTATTGGTACTTTCAAACTCCATGTAGGTAACTAGCTGCATTCATAAGTTTATATGTTAAAAGTTCAGCTTGCCACCAAAAGACTCGCAAAGTCTACCGCTCACAGAGCCACTAGTATATTATAAGTATTTGCCCTAAATCCTTACCTTACTCTCTGAGTAAGGTAAGGATTTACAGACCTACAGACTCCAGAGTCAACAACCAACAGAAAGCTGTAACAAGAATCTGGTGAAATAACATTGATTAGCCATTAGCCCGGCCCGCGTCGTCAGCGCTCCACCGGAAGAGCTCGGCACCAGCTCCGTGCCACTGCCGCTGTAATTGGTCCAATAAATCTCCGCTGCGTGTTCGATTGATACAGCCCCGGATTATTATTAGCTTTTAAAAAAACGGTGGCCGGAGTGGAATTTGGGTCTCCAATTGCTGATTAGCTTGAAAGTATGCTCTGGTTGCGGTGAAACGGTTTTAAGAAGATCAATTTTCTTAGCTTTCTAATAAGCAATAATTAAATATATATATATATATATATATATATATATATATATATATATATATTTACATCCTAGATACCAGAAAACCTGACAGAATCACCACAAAATAAATGAAGTAACTAAAAAATTAAAAAGCACAAAACTATCAGATAAGACTTATCATTATTGAAATTCGATATTATTATATCACCGTATTAACTTAAATTTAAATAAAAGTGGAACCCACTGTGTTAGATTTAATTGGTCTGCATTTGTCATTTATTTCCTGCTTTTTGGTATACATTTACGAAAAATCTGTAAATGGTTAGTTTAAAATCATTGTTCATAGCTTGTGCTGGTTAAGTCAATAATTATGGACTCGCCTTTTACAGCCCTCTATTTTCAATCAAGACAAATCTAATGACATATGATTTGTCAACATCGGCTCAGCCGTTGAGTGGTTATGGGGGGGGGGGGGGGGACAGGAGCAGACATACATACACACATACATACATATTTAAGTACAGGTCACACACATAACCTTTTCCATATCGATGCAGTTGGGTAAAAAAAAAAGAATTTCTTCCGTAAAAAACACAAAAATATTCGCGTAACCCCTAAGATATATTCAAGCCTATGTATTTTGATGCCATCAACCCTTTTAGACCTTCCTTTTATCCCACCCCCATAACCGGGATGACCCAAATCCACATTTTTTAATGCAACATCCGAGTACCCGACACAAATACGGAATCCCTTTACATCTGAGCGCATCTTTACAGCAACATCAGCATATCAAAGTCCGGTAGCTTAATTTATGCCATGTCACCGTCACCGCGAGAAATCGGTCCCGAAGCAAAAAGGACGAAAGATAAATAAACGAGGAACATGTGAATATACTTATCGGCCGTAAAGGAGCCGACGACACTTGGTTGGTCACTTGTCTCGAGTGTTTGTGGGTTCTCGATATCTTAATTATTGTATTGGAATGGGTATGTATATTTGTAATTAGCTTATTCCATTCTTTATTCCTTGATGCGAAAGGTTCTTTACAATTGCAGAGAACATAATTATTACCTGGAATTTTATTCAACGTTTTATCTTGAAAAACGTATTCTCTATATATTAGATATGATACGACCATTACCCACATGGCGTAGTTAGTTTATTAAACTTGAGCTAATGAACTTTGGTGTGGAAATATTTAGTTTGAAAGAAACTCCCTCTATGTTTAGTTCAGAGGCCTCATGAGACAATATAATAGAGAAGTAAAAAGTCCTGGATCCTAAGTATCGGTTAATGAAGCGGCTAATTAGATGTTCTCGTTAGAAAGGCCAGGTCGTGCCGGAGCCATCTAAGCTGATAGCGACGTCACGCTGCCTGGGACCAACAGGGGTTTGTAGACGATTTGTGAATCTTAAAATTTGTGCTTATGTATTCATTATGACATTATTTAGTATCAGTGTTTATTAAGAAACGGTAAAAATGGCAGGATAATCTGACTTACCTTAGTATGATGATAGAAAATCAACTATTTTATTTATATTCTTCGCAATTATCATTCTTACGGAGATTGAATGAAATGAAATGAAAAATTTATCTATTTTCTCCCAAAAACACAATACATATTGTAGGTATAGTAGGTAGGTATACAAGTAGAGATAGCCGAACGAAATTCAGAATACTTTGATTTATTATCTATAGTTATAGCATATGGGAATCGTAAACTAATTTGTATCATAATTAAATACCTTAGAGGTTTTTAAATCATCTTATTGACCCAATTAGAACTTTAGTGTTTGAAATAGAATTAAAAAAAAGAATCTGTTTAGCAAATTTAGGAGTATACGGCGATAGAAAATTTAAAGAGTTTTTCAATAAATCCAATAGAATCTCACCAATATAAAAAAACATTAATGGTTTCTATGGAAGAGAATATGAAAAAAAAACTCCAATGAGATAAGAATCTTCTAAAATTATCGCCTTCCACCATCAAGATAATTTCGGGAAATTTCACGCCAGTTCTATGCCGCGCGTTATCGATCGCTCCGGATCCGGAATCGAGCATGTTTTGTTGCATCTTGTGAGTTATTTCTCTGTCGGAAACCTCTCTCATTAGAGGGCTACTGGACGAGTCGCGCGGCTCACATAAACTACCACCACTATCGGACTGTGCGGGGCACTGTATGTTGCACAGGATGCTTTGGAAATGTGTGATTTTTACATACTTATAAATGGCACGTCATCTTACCTCACACGACTTTGCCTGTAATTAACATAAATCTAACAAGAAGGTGTACTTCTTCTTTTCAAACGTATGTCTAAACTAGGAAGAGTTGAAAGGCATCGTGTTTACAATTTGACAAACAAAACCGTACCTCGGTCTTAAAAAAAATAAAAAAAATATTTGAAGATCTTATGATGGCGAATGACTATTAACGGAGTTATCTTACAGAAATTGCATTATTACCTTTTTTGAGTCACAAAAGCATATATAACTCCACATGATAGGTTATTTCATTATTTTATTTCTAGCCCTGGAGCCCTTGTGACGTTAATCCCCTGTTAAGTCGCATCTCCCCCCCCCTGTATCAGCGCGCCTGGCCGGGTGCGTACACGCAGATTGAGTGGAGCCTCCATATCTCTCCGCTAATGGCCCCGGGAACATGACAATCGCTCAGTGCTCTCACGCGCGCTCCGATACTCCCGGGACTCCCGGGACTTCTCATTTTTGACAACACGCAGCCTTGTGACTCTAATGGAGACGTTTTTGGGAAATATATTAAATTTGAAATAGCTGCGGCGATAGGGTAGCCTTTCACACAAAAATGGAGTGAGTATTATACGTCTCAGTGGTTTGTGGCTGAAGTTTGTGCCACACTCATTTAAATTATCAACCAGGCCTAATTTTTCGATAGCCTAAAGAGGCTAGGTTGGCTTACAACAAGAGTCTTAATCTACAGACAATAAATACGAGCCCGAAACTTTAATTACATCACGACTACTGTACATGTTTTAAATGGGCTTTTAAAAATGGAACAAAAATGTCCACAGGCAGGCGGAAGCTCTCTCTAAACGACCGATAAGTAAACGCCGACAAAGCTCCCACATCTACCGACATTATAAATCACTAACTCTAACTTATCACATTTGTACAATTAAGACGTCCCAGGTTCGATCCCGGGCGTGCCTCGTATCTCGGCCCACGAAGCTTTTACCACCGAAAAAAAAATCCAGCCTTAAAACTTCTGTGCGACAATAAAAAGATTACGGTTTATTAGTGAGCGCATAAACAAGTCTAATTAGAGGCATCAATTGACACGTTTGATTTAACGACCATGTTTCCGGACGGCGTTTTCTTATTGGATTTTGATTGGATCTTCAAAGTATGATTGTTCAGCAAGGTAAAAAGTTCAGAGAATAAATTGCAGTCCGCGAAGCTCAATACTTGCGATAATTTCCGAAGCATGTTGCCGAAAGTGGCGACCACTACTCGGGATGGAAAAGGGAGCAAATAACACTCGATAACAACAACCGGGAATCGATTCCGCGGGTAACCATTTAATTATTTTATCGATAATCTCGATGCATCGCGAGGGCAGCAACAAAATAAGAGGAGCGATCGAGTAATCGTCGCTTAGCTCGACGCCCAGTAGCCGGCGGCGATCGCAGCCAGCGATTTTATCGTCTCATAACAGGATCGATTTATAAGTATCGATTATATGTATCGATCGATGGAGCCCATAGTTGTTGGCGGTACCTTTTTCGCTTCGATCATTTTTTAAAGTTAACTTTTTGTCAGTTGCGCAATTTTCTCTGGCTAATAAGAAATATTGCCTGTTTATTGCCTTAAGTCTCCACATCCGTCTGAATCTTCATTCATTCGGCGATCGCAATTCACCTGCTACCGTTTCGTAACTTTTCTCTAACCTTATGAATGGAAATATAGTCCGTACTTACAGTCGGGCCATTAAGAACATATTTAACACAAGATTCAATTAAAATTTGACATGTATACGGTATAAAGTAGGCACGTTATGTGCTCACGGATTATCTCATCCAAGCGAGGCAGTTACTCCAACTGTTTATTGGTTTCGGATAACATTTTGCTCGACAAGACGGTCGGCGTCTTGTGAAAGAGATACCGTATCTCTGATTATTGCTGGTTTTTACCATCCACACCTGAGTTGCTGGCGCTATTTGCTATAATTGCTTACATGTGTATACTTAGAGTAAAGTATGTACGTTGTTGGTTGTGTAAAATTGTACAAAGTACAACTGATATCGAAAGGTCTCACTCAAGTTTGTTTAAATCCGTACCCGCTACCAATAAAGAAGACTTTGCCCTCACGACTGAGGTCTGATGAGTCTGTGGCCCGGTGGGTTCATGATTCATGCTTTGGGAGCAAGAATACAAGTTCGGTGCATCTGCTCCACTGATAACCGTGTCAGGAAAAGGCTTGACGCTGTTTTATTCTGTACTTAAACAAAAGAGCTGTTTCTTACGTAAGTGAGCGACAAAAGCTGGTGGGCTTGTCCAGATTTTCGGACACACTTCACACTATGTTTAAAATGTCGCCTGGAAGTCCATAAATAATTAGCATTCTAAAGGAGGCGACACACGCGCGGCGTCGGCGGTCTCACAGGCCCGACTTGTATTGTTTATGGAACAATTTGCATAAATTTCAACCCCACCGATGTTTGGTTCATTGTGACGAGAGCACCGTACAGTTTTATTGGAGCAAAAAATGCGGAAAACATTAAAATGTTTGCTGACGATTTCTTTATGAGTCCCGGTGAAAGGCTGCATCCAGAGGAAATATAGCCTGCACTGTACACACAGCTAAGTACACAGCGTGCTCTCCAATTGTATACGTAAGTAAGAAGGAATCGACTATCCTCTTACCGTAAATATTTTGTACCGTTTTGGCAGTCTTCTGAAGATGTATCTGTATCTATGTATGTATATAATGTATTAATAGGAAAGTAGTTTATTACATTTATCAACATATTTAATGTTGTATATCTAGTTCTACCAATAGTTTATTTTCATCCTCTCTAGAACTAACATCATAACCCCGCTATCATTCTCAACTTGTCATAAGGTGATTTCGCAATAGTAAGTGAAACACTATCATTATTATTATACATAACAGAATATTGCAATGCTATCCAATACTTACTTACTAATAAGTCAGTAAGTTCAAATACTACAAATGGTCCTTTATATTGGAAACACATAATAAGTTTAAGAGATCGCTTCTCCGTACTTACAAGAGCAACCTGTATACCGAGCCACACCGAGCGTCCCATGCTGCAACCCATTCCCAGTTTACGACTGAGGACTTTTTGCCAACTCGTTGAAAGCTTCGCGTCATAATTCCGTAATGTCCAAATTGTCCGATGGCGATATTGCAAACAAACATAACTTGTTTGTTTTGTAACAAGCAAGGACAAGCAAAAACTAGAGCGATTCGTCTTTTGTGAAAAAAACTGTCCGCTCCACTTTGTAGGCGAGTCCATTCTACCCGGCTATGGGTTGATGTTTGGAGTATTGCACAATGGAGAGAAAAGGGTTGTGTGACGTATTTGCGTAGGCAGGTAACGGTTGGTGCAGTTAATGTTTTTATGTGTTACAATTTGTTGACTGTTTTAGGTTATTACTTGAAAATTAAAGAGGTTAACTAAAATAAAAATAAATGTAAAACAGGAAACTGCTCTCAGTTTATAAGAGTTTGAAATGTTTATACGTATATACTATGTTACATACCTAAAACTAACTTTGCATGCATCTTTTGATTTTCAAATACCTATTTAATACCTAACAGATAAAATTTCACTGAACGAATAAGTGTAGAAGATATTAAGGTAGATAAAATCAATAATACACTAGCACCACATGTTGTCATATCTTATATAACCCAACATTGAATTAAAGGCTTTTGTACAACACAGAGAAAGTACACGTCTAACTAGTAATGTTACTTCTATACCAGTGGCGTAAAAACAAGTGTCCTTCATAAAAAAACATGCTACAGTTAACGTTTACTGTTCCAGATAGAGACAATGTGAGCGTCGGCCGGTAGCTGTCATTGAACATCACAAGAAAACTAACGGTCGTATTTTTTAACGATCACTTTTTCTTGTCAACTAACCCTTTAAGGAAAAATCCGTTAGAGCCAAACAATAAAGTCTCGCAATGCAACTTATAGATTATGCAAAGTTGGTACCGGCTCTTCCTATTGAACGATATCAATTCCCAGGCTCATATGAATAGATCCAGGCAATCGATATTCACAAAGATGACACACCTTGTTTGAATATCGCGATCTTCCCATGAACTCTTTACAAATCGCGCTAAAGGGTTGCTAAGGGTGGATGCGTCTTTAGGCAAATTCGATTATCTCACAGCTTTCTCACGAGCATCCTGCCTCACCACGATAAATCTTTGCATACGAACCCTTTATAAAAACTCGCTATTAAAAAAGAGCTATCTATGCGACCCCGAGCGAATATGCATAAGGAAGGGCCCGTACACACCCAAATTATACGCCAAGGTGACAAGTGTTACCTGCACATGAATTACCACAATTTTTGTGCTTCATCCCCTGCTTGACAAATACAAAACTTTCTGCACCCACTGCGCAGTCCCTATGGGTGCATACTTTTTGTGAACACTGCTATACCTGTAACATTGCACAAATGTGGGGATAGTTTATTTGCATTTTTTTTGTGTTATTCCTTTTCAAATAGTATCTTAACCCTATTCAATAATGTCAGGGGTTAGGTTGCACTTAATATTCAAAAAGGGCAGGTACATTTCGCTAAATAATCTCGCATAAATTATAGTCAGGTACATTTTTGCTCTATTGTGAACCTGCAGGGGTTGAGTTTTGAAAGGGTCTAAAAAAACTATATGGGTCGTTATAATTTTGAAAGTTATTTTTTGTGTAACAAAGTTCAATTTTGCGTCTCGTGAGTCGATATTTTTGATTTTGGAATCTTGTAGCACACGGATCTACGACAGTCTACTTCCTGAACATTTAACCCGTTTCCTTTGTAAGATTTTATGCAAAAAAGTTCTACCCATCCTATTTTTTTATTCAATAAAATTTAGGGGCTATGCACATTATGCAAATGCGTGCATAAATTTTGTCACGGCATGTGTGGGGTTGTTTCTTTCAATTTGACCTTTTTTACGTTGATAGTAGAGTATTTTTTCGGTTATAGACTGAGTTGGTTTTTGGGATTAAATCAAGCATGCAATTTATTTATAACAGAGGTTGCTTAGAAACAGTTCTTGATGTATATTTTTTTCTCAGGATTGTCGAAGTCTTACCGTTAGAAGGAGGTCGTTTGCTTGTTGTTAACTTTTTTTATTGTGTGGAGTGACATATGAACCGGGAGCTCGGATTTGGATTAGAATACGTAATTATTTCCTTTACGTTTTTCGGAAACGGTTGTTGCGGCCGTTATGCGTGTTGCCACCTTTGCTTTTGACTGTAAGGGTCGGTTTGCGGTCACGTTCTGCATGTTTTTCTGTCCTTTGCGGCCGATGCATAAAACATTTGCTGAACAGTGTTACAATTTGTTGTTTTGTGGTTAAATAATTTGTTTTTAACTATTTGAAGTCTAACATTTTCCTATTGAAGATGCTTATTAAGTGACAAATCTAATCACAGGAATATAACTATTTCTAAAGGTCTCATCATTGTCGGTAAGTAAGAAGTCAGCGGTTAGCAAGGTATCTGTCTATTAGGTATCGTTCAGCGCAAAATAAACAAACAGTGGACCGTTATTGAAAAAAACAAACCCGAAAGCGCACCGCAGCCGCAGCCGCAGTAGCGTAGGGCGGGACATTGATTGTTGTCGAAGAATCCCGCAAAAAATTGAACTTTTTTTCTTCAAAAAGGGCCTCTTTTTGCGCCGTCTCCATTGTCTCCGCACTATTGTCTTCGCAATTTGAAATATTTTTATGCTTTCCGGATGACAATAATGTTTTTGACTTATTTTCCGATAACTATTATTTAGCCAATTTATAGTCAACGATCTGCTCCCATTGTTCTTGTTTGGGAACAGAAGCTTTTTAAAGATTTCTATCTTTTAATTTGCTAATTTGTACACGGACATAGATGATAAAATCAACATTGTCATAAAATTTGCCTTTTTATTACAAAAGATACATTTAGAGTGCATTTGCTAGAACGGAGCGTTTTCCAAGCAGCCAAATCGTGCGCAAAGTGCCACTCTTTGGAGGAGAGGTTCTCAATTATACACGTAGTTATGTAATAATATCGGAAACGCAAAATATTCACAATTGATGTTATTTTAGCGCTTCTTAACAAGCACACAAAATTTCATAGGGGTATATGTTTGTCTTCGTGTTTCTCCGAAGTATTTAGTTAGATTATCCGGCGCAGGACATGAGTGGTTGCGCGGACTATGTTGAGCGCGCATGTATATAAATAAGCCCGCCATTTTACTATTTTTTGTCGCACAATGCATAGTAAAACATTGTATGAAAAACGTGCGTAAAATGATTTCTGAAGAATGCCACCCGTCACTCAGTCTCCTACTTTCCGCACTAGTAGCATCAATAGCTATTTTGGGCAGCGACAATGGGCTTGCCAATTACACGAAAATAGTGAATCGAATCACTGGCTGATCACTGGCTATATCCTAAGTGTTACTGTGCTTTAATCACCCTGTATGAGAAAAGGCACGAATTTAAATAGATTTGTAGACTACCTTACTTGCGTTACCCTAAACTCGATAAAAAACTGAGGTCACCGCGAGTTAATGATAGCATAAATCACTTAGGTGTCGCATAATTTCAACATTAGCATACTATTCATGAATGATATATTTGCAAATTATTCAAATAATTTAATCAATAGTTTGTATCGATTTGATCGGATGATCTTTTTGCTGAAATCATCGTAAGTAATTTGCATCAGAATAGGAAAGGTGTTTGTTATATTTTGTATTCAAAGTTGGTTTATTTTTATTATTATTTTATAGTTTTTTCGCGATTAGTTCCAGACTCCAGATGTTTTATACCGATGAATGGTTTCAAGCAATATGTAAAGGGTGAATTTATGTGATTCTATTTAAGCCATTATTGGCCAAGGATTTATCATAACCAACAAATCGGTCAAATAAAATGTTTGTTTACTCGACGCATATTCAAAATTATTCAAATTATGTATCTTCCAGAAATAACATATATCTTGAAATTACTTACAGAGTTCTTGAGGTTTCCAGAAATGCCCAGAGGTGCTTGCTTGTATTTCAACGATGTTATGATATTGTGCAGTGGAATCGCGTAGCAGCGATGAGCTAGCCCCTGGCAGTTTAGCTATGCCATGTGTACCTGCCACACCATATGGGAAAAGGCATCATGGTAGTTTCGTTTGATGCAGTTTGCATATTAACGTCCACGCGAGTTTGATCCTGAGGCTGACCACACATTAGCCCGGGGCACGCGCGACGCACTAATGTAAGCGTTTTATTGTCTTTTGGATCATAGAGTTAACTAAAGCTATACTTTTATTAAACATCCCTATGACGCAAGAAATATGGGCTAAAGTGTATGTACGGTAAGGCTTATCTGGAAGGGCTTAGGTAGTATGGTCGAACATGTGGCTCGAGTCCAGGTTAATGTCGTGGCCAGATCATACAATTTACCGTTGCATGATGTGGCCAACCATTTCATGAAAAAAATTCGTTCAATATTGCGTCACGCCTTTTCCCATACGGGGTGACAGAGGCACAATTATGCCCACTTTGGGCCAGTTATTCAAAACTCCATTTTGCGTGAAAGGGGGCTAGCCCATCGCCGCTGCTATGGAGTATATATATATATATATATATATAAGTATATATGGAGGAAGAAACATAATATTAGTTTATCTACACACGCATCATAAACCCTCTCTTTACTGCGTACAAAAACTGCACGTTACGATCAGCATAATGTTAAACTACTTGGTAAAAACTCATTTCTTATCTGAAAAATTATACATTATGACCATAATGTGTAGTTTTTCTGCATGTTATGACATTAAAATTTCGAACGCCGACGCCTGCCTGCGAGCTGCCCCTAGTTTTTTTGAAAGTTTGTGAAGTTGGTACTGACATTCAAATTTCGAACGCCGACGCCCGCCCGCGTGAAGTTGGTACTACAGAACAAGCTAAACAACTGCAGAGCCACAATGCCGGTCAAACATGCGGTTCCTGAACACATCAAAGAGAGCTTATGATATGTGTTTAGATAAACTAGTGTATGTAACTGTACATAATTAGGCATTATGTAGCTGTCACATAAACTACTATTATGTGACTGCTACAAAATGGAGGGCATTAAAACTCGAGAGTGGGTTTATGAAACGGGCTCGTTTCATAATAATATCACTCGAGAGTTTTAATGCCTTATTATGTACAATTACCTCCACTAGTTTATCTACCCACATATCATAAGCTCTCGTTGATGTGTTCAGGAACCGGCATTGTGGCATTGATCATTGCTCTGCAGTTGTTTAGCTTGTTCGGTAGTACTAACTTCTCAGACAAACTAGGGGCGGCACGCAGGCGGGCGTCAGCGTTTGAAATTTAAATGTCATAATTTGACAAATTTTGGTACATTATGGTCATAATGTATCAATATTCAGATAAGAAATGAGTTTTTACTAAGAAGTTCATCATTATGCTGGTCGTAACGTGTGGATTTTGGACGCAGTAAAGAGGGTTTATGATACGTGTGTAGATAAAATATATTATAGTTTATATATGTGCATGCTATCTTTTGTATTTTATATAGTTGAGGTATATCTTTTATTTATTTGGTATATTTTATTTATATTTTGGAAGTCATTTTCGTACGCATATATACAGTATTATTGCGCACCAGAGGACTGTCCTGTTTCATAAACTCTCCTGTATTGCCTAGGTTTGCTGTAAGAAATATCTTTTTAGAGATAAGCTCGCCTTTGCTCATAACATTTCTTGTAACTGTTTATACCTTTTATTATCTGTCTAATAAATAATATGAATAAAAAAAATAAGGTCTTGGATGTTTATATGTGTGTGACGTCGCTGTTTCTGGTTCCCACGACACAGGGTATCCTAGTGTGGGGACAGAAGCAACGTATGTGCCTGATGTTATGTTTATGCTTCGACAACAACGCTACTAATATACTAATATGGGGTCAAGATATAAAAGTCGTATAGTTTTCCTAGAAAAACATATACATATATATGTGTTTCACATAATACTGGCTTCCTACCTTCATGAAATGCCTGTCAGCTGTCACTATTTATGACAGCAGTCTCTAGATACATTAAATTACTTTAAAAACTTTGAACCAATACAATAGGCTAATTAAAATTTATAATTTGTATCGAGATTAGGTTACCAGGTTTTTACCCGACTGCGCCAGAAGCAGGGTAACGTTTTATCTAAAAGTACCACATTAGGATATCCCCGAAAGGGGCAAGTCACTGCACCTTTCAAGACAGCTGCACCACAAATATTAAAATGGCAATAATTTAGCAATAACCAGGGCTAAGTCATATGCAAATGTATTGGGAAGCCATAAATAACAGGGCGGGTACCGTCAATATAGTTCAGTAGTTCAAATCGGCGTGTATTTATATGCTAATCGAGGTGTACGTACGCGGCGCGATCCTCTACTGTTTGTATGGTATGGGGTTAGGCCCGTCTTGCACAGCTCTTTTTAATTACCTGTTATCATAACATTTACTTACAGGCACATACATTGCTTCTGGTCCTACACTAGGATACCCTATGTCGTGGGTGCCAGAAAGAGCGACGTCACCAACATGTAAACATCCAAGACCTCTGGCTTTATAGAGCCCGGGACCTCTCGCGTGAGAAGCACTTCCTCAACTGCCACACCACAGAGGTCGTCGGCCGGTCGTGATCCTGATTTATGATCCTGATCTGTGTGAGTTTCTACGCCCTCCTTCTCCCACAGTGGTCCAATGCAGAGAAGAGACTAAAATTTACTTTTGCTAAGTATATGTAAATATCTATAGTAAAAAAAAAAATTTGATTAATTGGCCTGATGATAATATTTTGGCCAAGTGGAGGCCATAGATCAGTGGGTAGACCACCATCGAGTTGGTCCGACGATATAGCGACTGTAGCAAGAACACAGTGGTCACCGGTTGAACAGGACCGAGTTGAATGGCGTGTCGTGCAGAGGCCTAACTCGACAACGGGTTCTCTGACAGGCTGATGCTGATGATGATGATGAAAATTTTCAACATAAATCGTTGATCAGGTCGTTTCTTATACAGTGTGACAGTGGCTCATTCATATCTGTTAAGGAAGGTAAGTAACAAATAAAGAAAACAAAACTCTTGTAATACATGCTTGCATTTTGTTTTCTTTTACTGTCGATCAAGGATACGTGTGTATGACGCATAAATTGCGTCGTAGCTAACGGAATGAATCACTGACAAATATGTATTTGGACTAAAAAAATATATTTGTTATTTGAATGTTGAGTACAAATTAGGATAAATATGTTGTCGTACCAAACGTGGCCAAGCATGATTCGGAAACAACCCCTTATTTAGTGGCATTGAAGAAATGGTCCGAAATTTGCAATTCTAATTTCAAGTAAAAAAAAAAGAGTCCGTAATGTGTGGCCATTGACAGGTAATGGAATGATGTAGAGTCACTGTTCTGTTGTTGGTGCTGATAATTCGGCAGATGGCAGTGACAAACCAGAACAAATATCGAATTATAAACGTATTGATACGTTCGATAGTTATTCTGCTATTTTTGTTCGTTCTAACGGTGATGGAAAACATCTTGAGGAAGCTTTCGTAGCGGCGATGAAGGGCTTGCCGTGGTAGGCTTGTAGAGGTGGTATTGAATATGTTTGTTGTTGTACGTTCAGTCATCCCGTGCTTCGGAAAGTACTATACTACTATACTTAGAGCGAATTATGCGATTCTGGCGAATGAAACAATTGTCAGGTAATCTATATCTCCGACCATAAGTCAGTATCACAAATCTGATGGGCTCTCATGTTTCTCAAAAACGGCGAGAGGCCAGTCCCTTATTTCACGTAAGTAGCGTAAGGTGAGCGCCAATCTGTGCCCTCCCATCTCGTATGGAATAAGGCGTAAGCTTTGTAATGTTTTGTCACTCGCTTGTTGCGTGGTAACTCACGAAGTATGTTATTTTTGTCACATTGTCATTACAAGATGGCGGGCTGGCCAAATTGCAGCGATGCCACCATGCATATTCAACGCGGTATTGTCTCAGCCACGCATTGTGCCGTGCCGTGCCACACGCCAACCCTGCCTGACCTCACTTGAACACCCATGAGTTAGTAAACAAGAGGTCAGAGTAGATTGGTTAAGGGCACAAAGGAGTGTTCGTAAAGTGTCAAGTGAGATCGTCAACGAATGACGGACAATATGAAAGGTTATGGAACGTGCGTTGGAGTCAATCGTGGTGTTACTGCTTAGAGAAGAGCTTGTCAATTTCAAAATGCGTAGAAATCGCAGGTAACGCAGTCACAGTTGAGAGAAACGCAATACTCAAAATATTAAGGTAAATATCGTGAGTAAACATTCAATTCTGCAGCAACAGCCCCTTCCATATGTCACTTTTAATGGTACCACAATTGTATATAGCGATAAAGCTAAAAACATGGGTCTAATCTTTGATAACCAGCTGTTCTGGTCATCGCATGTCAATGAGGTCAGTCGCCGAGTATTTGTGACTTTTCACTCTCTCGGGATACTTCAGTACTTTTTGCCTCGACAGACCCAAAACACTCTCGCTCAGTCTCTCCTTCGACCCCTCATCGACTATGCTGATGAATGCTGGGTAAGTGCTGACGAAGAACTACTGAACAATCGGGATTCGGTTTTTCTTCGGACTGCGCAAATACAACCTTGTATCACAACATCGCAAGCAGTTAAAATGGCTGCCGATCCGTCTTCGCCGGGATTCTTTCATCCTCAGTTTCCTCTACAACATTTTACGGAATCCACGCAATCCAACCTACCTACGAGAAAGTTTTCTTTTTCTTTCTTCCAGCAGGCCTCGGAGAACTCACGGATCTTCTATACTCACAACTCCACAGCTTAACACCGCGTCTTATGAGCACAGGTTTAGACTCCGGGCCAGTCGGTTGTGGAATGCACTCCCCGGCATCATCAGGGACAGTCCTGCTCTCAATATATTTAGCCCTTTATGTGAAAGAGGCAACATATTTGCCATCATATTTTCAACCTCATGGCTTGATGTTAGAGTCCAAAACCTATGAAAAATTATGCATGCCTCTACCACATAAGGGGTTAAAAGCCGCGTGAAGAAGCATTACCTCTCCTATTAGAATTACAGGTAGTATGCATGTAAGTATGTATTAGTAAATATATGCAATATAATTATATTAGAAGTATTTAGTATATAATTATAGTTATTTTATTTTATTTATTAATATGTATGTAAGTACTCGATTATTTCATCATATTGTTGTGCACATGGATAACAATCTGCTCAGCAATCAACCTTTCTTGTTAAGTGAAGAACTGTCTAACTGCGCCGAAAGGTGGACATAAGTACGCTTTTTCCACTCCGTTAGGCGCGACGGTAGTGAAGTAAGTTCGAGGCTACAACTATTAACAGTAATAAATATTAACTTCCAACAGTCTGTTCGAGAATTAAAAGTAAAACATAATAAATGGCATGTCCACGCCAATTGATTAATGAAAACATCATGGCACGGATGGCACGGCGCGCTCTCTGCCAGAAAATATAAAGTATCAGACCAACCATAATGTTGATGTCCATAACCTTTGCCTTTGAGGTGAAGATTTCACTTACATTCGACAGCACCGGATTATAATCAGGTTTAATTTTGAACTTTATGTCTAAGAGTTAAAGGACACGAATCTTGCATCAATTTATCTATTTGGGTTTATTATTTTAAATCAATTTATTATTTTGATGTCATTTTAATGGCTACTCTCGCTTTATTTGCATTTGGGAACGAACTAGAAAATCTAAAAATAACTCTACCTACAGAATAATAGCCGATTTGAAGTGTAAAATAAAAATATATTTTAAGTTCTTAAAATAGATCTATCTAAACTCTTTTATAAATATGAAGATGTGATAATGATATTCTATTAATTTGTCTGTGGAGGGAGCTTCAACTGTACTATTTCATTTAATTCAAGGCATATTTTGGCAAAATACAACATTTCCTTATCTACCTCTCCTCCGCCTCCGCGCTCACTCACTCATGCCAGTTTCCTATTTTTTGTCTCTACTGATAACATACACAAGGCTTCACATAATTGTCCATGAGTCTGTTAACAGTTTTTTGTATTAATTAAGCCAATTAAAACTCGCTGGTTTTAGAAAAGGCGACGTTAACTTCGCAGGTTTATTGTAATTACCTCGGTTGAGATTCTAATCGCATGTTATGAGTGTGGATATGAGTTTGGATATTGTTCCTGGCATTAATGATTGAGATGTAATTAAAAATGATGCTCTTCCTAGCTACCACCAGACATAATTGGATACAAACTTCATGTTCTTGTCTTGTATCATGAGTGACTATAAGGGCTAAAATGAAATGCATTTCAATAAAACGATGGTACTGTTGTCAACAATGTTTGTACCAGTTAGTTGTTACTCTGGCAAAGAGATAAGTAAACGGTCCAAATCGTTTTAAGATGTATTACCCATACCAATAACCGTTGATGCGAATCGGTATGCTACAAAGTCAAGTACGAGTATAGACATCATATTATACGACAAATGAGAGGCGATCAACGTCGTACTTACAAATGTTACAGTCATACTTTTATCAGCGCAAAAACATAAGCCATTGCCAACAAAACGCTGCCTTTCCCAAAAAACGATGTTACACGCGAAAACTCTGTCACTCCGAGACGACGTGGGGAAACTCACTCGAGACTGACATGTGGAGTTAACTTTTTCTCGGACAAATCCGCAAAAAGACAATTGTATCATCACGCACGCCACTGCCAAGTTTCGTGGCTGTTTTTGTGGCCACATTGCTTAAGAGCAAGAAACTCTGGAACCGCCTTACGAATGAAACGCAAAATGAAATGAAACACGAAATCTTACACAAAAATCTGTATTATTTTGCGTGCCAAAAGTTTGAGGTTTACGGTGTAAGTCTGAACAACACACATGATACTTTTACCATGGGTCCCCTACTTTATTTCGAAAGCCGTTATCATACATTCAAAATTACGAGCTTTTAAAGCTTGTACATCGGTGGAAGATTACGTATGAATAGATGTACAGTTGTACATTATTTTTGAAATAAATAGATTACTTATGTATTCGATAACCTCTTGCCAGAATGTACTCGTGTAAGGTTCGGTTATCTTACTTTTGCTGATTGTTGCTGTAATCGGACGCAGGGAAAAAACTGAAATTATTGTACTACCGAAAAATTACTGCAACGTGTTGATATGTAGGTACACGTATTTCGTTCCTTTGGAGTGATTTATAAGGATTCTTACTTTATTGATATGGCCAACTACACCAGACGATCATATAACCTCGAGATGACCTCGTTAGTGCAGTGCGTCGGGCATGTTCGCCGGCGCCAGGGTCCCTGACTACTTCGCAGTCATCAGGTCACGGGTGGCCTCGTTTTGGGACAGAGTCAGGACATCATGCAATGAGCTCGTTGGTGCTCTCAATGAGAACCCCTACGAGAGTATGATTATTAATCACTGGGTACGCCTGCACCAGGAGAGCAACAGAAAGGAGGTACCTACCTGAATAAGCACAACATCTTGTAGGCAATTCTAGTCATGTTTATCCTCATTTTAATTTTATTTTACGCTAATCCAATTGTACAGCTCAAACTATTTATTCCATTTTATCTGTCAACATGTACCTGCTTCACAATTTTTGTTTTAAATTATAACTTTTTTTGTATACAATTTCAATTTACCATATTAACTTAATTTTTACCATGGTTCTCATTTAAGTACTAGGTACTTAACTCTTAACTGAACTACATACAATCAGTTTTAATTTAATAACTATACCCTACTGCTTATTCCGGTGATGATCAAATCTGTTTTGTTTTTTTTTATTTTCATTTTTGTACTGAATTCATATGGGTTTTGTATAGCCTGAAATAAAGAAATTATTGTTATTATTATTGTTATTTATTAAAATCGATCTATGCACACAGATTGTTACTATGATTATTTTAATGATATATTTATTAGACGCATGTCCTTGCCCGGGTTCGAATCCTTGATACAGATCACAATTCAGATGAGCCTCCGGGTATGCATACAGTGAATACGATGAATATTGGATAGGGAAGAAATAAAAAATCCCAGATCATGGATTTTGTCATGATTGGTCGTCACTGTTTCTTCCCTCGACACAGGGTAGTGTGGGGCCACAAACAATGTATTTGACTTTATATACCTATTCTTTACTCCAATCCACAACACATTTATATGACGCCATTTAATTCTGATTGAAGTAGAATGTGGGAAAACGGACACTTTTTCACATTTTTTTAGAAAAAACACGGTTCAAGGTATTTTACTCATCTTTTCTATAGACCGTTCTGGGATCACACGCAAAATGTCTGCCGATGAAGTCGTAGGGGCAGTCATCGGCAAACCGCCTTCGCGCGAATTATACCTGTCGCCTCAGGCATCCGTAAATCCGTCACTCCATCGACTCATCACTGCCATCAGCAACAATGGTTGGCCAATGTCCTTTTTCGCCTCCCCACGTCCGCATGTCGGGACGTGCCGGCCCGACCAGCTCGACACGTCCCGGCCATCCGTCACGGCGTCCAGCGGGTAATGACCTGCTCGTTTATGGCGTCCTGACAATGGTGTGACGTCATTGATCAAACATCTGGTTATGGGACGATGCATCGTCAAGTGCGGGTGTAAGGGAGTCGTAAATAGGGATACGTTCCATCGAAAATAATATAAAGAAGTTTATGAAAGAAGTCCAAATATGTTAAATATGGCTTGTTCGTTGTACTCCAACATACAATGCGTGTTGAATTTATGTTAAAAGTAATATGTCACCCACAGCCTTAGATACGAGACTATATATACGGAAACGGCCAAAACTCAACACTGACATTGATAAATACTTACGGAAGTGGCACGACGTGTTACGTTTTTTCTGCCACACGGTTTAACCACATTACATTCTCTCCAAATCGTGCAGTAATGATACAATTATATTTTCCCAGATGGATAATCAAATGCAATAGTACAGCTCATTCCCTATTATATTTATACACCAAATATTTCATTTATGTGTTAGTATACTCTCAACCGCAAGTGTAAACCTTGAATCAAATTCAACTGACTGGGCAACATCTTATCGATTAAAAAAAATCCTTTCGTGATGATTATACCTATAGGTATATAATATAGGTATTGTTTCTTCGTTAACATAACCCTAACCTATTCGTGTGACAGATGATCAGAATCATAATCGGATGCCTGTAATCAAAAATATTATAAATTATAAATTGCACTGTAATCTGTTCATATCAGTTCGAGTGTATTTTTTTTCTTGTCTCGCTGCCGTCCATCATAGCACGCGTAGAAACGCGTCACACTCACACACACACCACGCTTATGCACGTCAACTGTCAATACACGATTCTTCCCAAATGCTCAACAAATAAACACTAACCTATGTATGACAGAGACTCAGTGTCGTGGCTATCTAATGGCTTTTCAGGCTGCCGCCTTTGTGACGTGAACACTAGAGACCAAATGCTAAATAAGCTAGTGGTTATAACCATTAGAATTTTGATGATCGTTGATGAGTTAGTCAGTGACAAAATGACGAAACTTCGAACGGCTGTCGTTTCCAACCTACTCATAATTCAAAATTCTTTATTGCACACAAATATTTCAGAAGTTACAATAAAAGAAAATGCATGTTCACAGGCCAGCTTATCCCTAAAAAGAGATTTCTTCCATAAAACCAAATTGAATGAATTTTGGGAATTTGCCTATATAACTTGTGGCCTTTTAGCGACAGATAATTTCAGTGTGTGAGATTTATCGGCAACATAGTTACAGGGGGATTTTTTTGCAACATCTTTTGTAGAATGAAGTCCTTAGTGTGCCTATAAATTTTGATTAAAATCCGTCGATAAATAACACTACAGCAAACTTCCTCCTATTCCCCCCAAACAAAAAAACAAAAACAAAAAAAAAAACAAGTAACTTGTACGCAAAAATTTTTGTCAATATCGGTTGAAAAAGGCGAGAACAGAAAGACGTACAAAGGCATTTTGTACCAATCTTGAAACTGGAAGCTTCGCTCGCTTCACTCGTTCGTTCGATAATAATAATTGTCGTGTTAACGCAACAAAATGAGGAGAGTTAAATCAAAGTTTCAGTAGTAATAATTAACAGAAGCGGCGTTTAGAAAGCTACCTTGAAACACTTGCAGCATAATAATGAGGTGTCAATAATAATTATGTGTAAATAGTTAATATAGATAATTATCCGGTAAACGGTCGATTATCGTTCCTCCGTCAATCCGCAGCCGGTTAATTGAATAATTGGCTGTTGATTGACTCAGAGATAATGACGACGAGAGAAGTCACGGCGAGGAACAGAGAAAGTGTGGCTGAGGGTTGAGAGTGGACTCCACGTGCGATCCCAAACCAACTTAACTGTGGCAAAAAGAAGACCACACTGAAACTTTAAATTTAGAAATTCTTAAGATATTCAAATCAGCCTTTTTGTAAATCTCAAGTTGCGCAAAAAGTTTCTTTTCTAACTTGTTAGTAATGAGTGTCAGCATGCATTCACTAACGTATAAACGTAATTTGATTATTTTGCCTCGATGAAGAGTCTCCCGAAATTATCATAAATTCTGCTTAACACAACACAAAACTATACATTTTCGCACCACATTTGAATATATGTACTTGATACTCATTTATTCGCTACTATGTTAATAAACTATATTGTTAAACATTGTCGCCTATCAGCCTTAGACAACATTTGAATTTAACAGAGAAAGTAACGTTACTTAAATAAAAGACTTGTATAGGTAAGCTGAAGGTGAAATTCCGTTAAGTGTCGCTGGCTGGGTACGGGGTGCGGGGTGCCCAGTGCCCAGTGCCCAGTGCCCAGCCTTATTAACACACACACATTCTAGGGCACCTATTTTCAAAAGATCATTGTTGACAGCGCCGGTGTAGTTGGGGGCTGTCTATTAGTTAACATTTTCAAATTCTATATACTTCTTCTTAAAATATACGGCGTTCTAACTTTATTTCAGATTAATTTTTCTAGTGTCAAGCGAATCGTGACGTGTTTTTGAACCTAAGTTCAGATGAATCTCTTTGCCTCGAACTACCTACATCAGCGCCAGCAAGGAAGAGGAAAGGCGGACAAAGCAGCCGTTAGGCATGCATTTGCACCAGCCAGCAGTGCGCCCATAAAAAAAGGCCCGCGATTTCGAACTTTATTGCTTGATAATAAAGTTCAAAACCTCTGATATACCGTACTTTCAAGGAATTATTAAAAAAAATATACAATGTAGTTAGTTATACGTATTGATGTGGAGTGCTGAATTATGTTTGTGGCTCAAGGTGGCCGCAACAGTGCCAGTGCCATACCGGATGGGAAAAGATATTTTCAGTTTTTGTTTAATAGTACATATCATATATTTTCTTATAGGATTGATAAAATAATGGTTAACGATCTCTACTCGCAAAGCACCTCGTGACACAATCAACGACGTATTGTCTTCCATAATCGTGTCGCGGTAACTGTTTATTAGATAACTGTCAATCAAATAGATCGGGCAACTGATAAAACTGATAATATTACGTCCGGCCATTATTGCTAGACATGACCAAGATAACGATACTCGTGCCGGTCGATCTAAACATCTATAGGTGTTAGTACGGTTGTGCTTGTAAATTAAACATTTATAACATCCCCGACACAATATAAATGAAATAAATGTAGCCCATTATTGTCCCCACCGAGGAGCAGAGGCCTCGCCGATAACGATTAAGATTGAGTTATACTCCAGCACGCTGACTTAGTGCGGGTTGATGGAGGCACCATAAAATGGTTCTTACATTTTTGTATGGAGACTGGCATGCCGTCCAGAGGAGAAACCGATGTCCAACGATAGAGTAAGTTATTGAAACGTATGTGTGTAATTATGAATTTCTAAAACGATATCCTTTGAGATAAATCGAAGTCCAAAGTGCAAAAAAGTTGTTTTTGTCGCCCTTTGAAGTCATATTTCTCGAAAAGTATATTGTTTTAGAATTTTAAAAGTACACACATTTGCTTGTAAAATTCTATAGATCGACACCCGTTTCATCACTGGCTGCAAAAATCATGATTTTTTGACAGTTAGTGAGCCAAAAAATTTTCATGCCCTTTGATTTTCTTGTTTCCTTATTAAGCTGATAACTTTCGAATCACTGAATCGATTTTGAAAAACATAAAAAATGATAATTGCTGTTAATTATCTTTGTGTGATGTTAGCACTTTATTTTATAAACAGAAGGAGTATGGATGGGAAGTATGGATCCTTGTGGGTCTCCTCTATTCAGGGTAACCAGCTGATACTGCATCTGAGATCCGTTTGTCTTATCAAGCACTACCCGTTGACACCAATTTCTAAGGAAGCTATTAATCCAATTTATGGTAGGAACATCGAAGTTATAGAAATCCAGTTTTGACAGAAATAGGGGAATGTTTAAAGCATCGAAAGCCCTGGACAAATTTAGTCATACAGCCATACAGACAGACACACACAAACATACACAAACAGACGCTGTTTAAAACCAAACGGCACCTAATCCCAATTTCTTCATGATAGTATAAATAGATAAAATGAAATCGGAACGCACCCTTTTTGTCTATGACTGTAATTTTGTGATAGCTGTCACTTGACATGTAAACTTCTTTTTTTTATTACTCGAAATGACCATGAAAATTTTGGGCTCTTGTATTGAAAGCGATTAATGTTATAGCGATTCAACTAGATTCTGTTAGACTAGGCCGTCTCAAGAGCGTTAGTATTTGCATGTGAATTGTGTGTTCTACTGTTGAACGCCCACGTCTTGTTAGCTTTTAAGGAAAGGACATTGCGTGACCTTGCTTGCGCCTTCCCAAAAAACTCTGTTTGAGTACTGCATGCTCAATGAGATCCACATCTGGACCCCAGAACCTTGGGGCTGCTCGAGGGAAGCTGTCAGTGAAGCATCAGCAGTAAAGTCGCAGTAAGGTATTGTGTTGGTATGTACGTTTTAGCTCGGTGAAATCGCCGGCGTTCGAAATCCATTAGGGCGGTAACTTTATTTCATTCTATCTATGGGCCCCTAGTCTCAGTCCGGACCAGGTGAAAGATCGAACTGACGCTTCAAACTTGTAACACCCCTCTTTTTTCGTGGAGGGTTAACAAACAAAACAAAATGTTGTGTCTCTTCCCAGGCGTGGCGGCAGAAGCACAAGTTTGCCCACGTTTAGCCATTTATTCAGTACTCTATTTTAACAGGGAGCTAACCCGTCGGCTAGACTAAATAAGACAGATAGCCAGTAAATATGAGCAATATGCCTCTGCTACCACATATGGGAAAAAGCGTAATAATAAGTTGTTGATGTCGTCTGGGTTTCAGTAGAAAACTCTGGGAGTTTTTACAACAAACCACGATTATTAACCTCGTGTTGTCAAAGTTAATCCGTGGATAGTGATATCCCGCGTCCTATCTGTCGAGCCTGTGGACCTGTGCGTGCAGTAACTCAAAATTAACGTATTCCACGGCGTAATCATAGTTACCTGCGCAGAACACCGACATTTTGGTTTAAGTTAAAAAGAATACATGTAACAATCTAAAAGAAAGCCATCTTCACACTTCAGTGCAGCTACTAGAAGGTTATCAGTCCCGTTAGTCGGTTATCGCCAAAACTGCTCATTAATTAAGAAGTAGAGGTGCCCTGCGCATACGCACGTAGTGTATTCAAGTTATGTCGGTGCGCCGCGCCGCTGGGTAAATGGGCCAACAGGTGGACGGGACTTTTTGGTGCGTCTAGAGCACGTTTTATAGAGTTAGATAGTTTATACCTGTGTTGTTATCAAGATATCGTTAAATTAGA
Source organism: Argyresthia goedartella (assembly GCA_949825045.1). NCBI lineage: Eukaryota > Metazoa > Arthropoda > Insecta > Lepidoptera > Argyresthiidae > Argyresthia > Argyresthia goedartella. Next base: position 13,336,981 of record OX463815.1, read on the forward strand.
TAAAGTGATTAAGCCATACAAAGCCTACATCATGCCATGTAAAGTTCGTAAATCCAGATTTATCTTTTGTTGCACGTAGCTGTATACTGCTCAGATCTGCAATACACTGCAATGCAGACGGGTGGTTCACGAAGTATATAACTCCGGCGCGCGCGCATCCTGTGACGACGTGCCGCACCCGTGCGCCATAGAACCACGACTGGGGTGTATATACCTATATACCTATAGAGGGAGGTATCCAAAATATAGAAAGCCCTTTCCCTTAGATGTTTATTTATATGTTTATGACGTCGATGTTTCTTGTTCTTCTCATGATACAGAGTATCATAGTGTGAGGTCAGAAGCAATGTAATGTGCCTGTATAATGCTTTCGGAACATACATTTATTATTGGGCCACATGGAGAACCTGTGTTTTGGGAACCAGAGACCAGACTTACACATCCAAGACCCATGTGTTTTTCTTCGTCTCCGGGACTTAAAGTCGAGGTTTTGCGTCACTGGCGAGAGGTCCCGGCTCTCCCTAGTGACGCAAAACCTCTACCGTTACGGAAGAGGTCTTCAACATATTTTAAATTTGTGTCATAGCTGCTGTTACGGATTCTCACTGCAGAAGGCAACCTTTAAACGTTCTAATTATCATTATCATTGGCGCAGGCACTACTGCGGATTGCCGTTCCGTATGGGAAAACTTGATAGACTGGGCGCTTTATAATGTGTAATGGGTGTAGACTGGGCGCTATGTAATGTGTTGTGAGTGTAGACTGGGCGCTATGTAATGTGTTGTGAGTGTAGACTGGGCGCTATGTAATGTGTTGTGAGTGTAGATTGGGCGCTATGTAATGAGTTTGGTCTATTCGAGTCGCAGCTCTACGCCCGTACCACTTTCAAGTGCTGGCGCGCGCGATATTTCATACCGTTGAAGGCTCAATGCTAACTGCTGCGTGTTGCTACCGCACCGCGCATGCGCGAAGCGGCGGCGGCGGTGGCGGCGGCGCGCGCGCACCTTAGTGAGAGAGCGAGCAATTTGTGCACAAAATGGTAACGTTTATTCAGATGACTTAATACTTACATTATCAGGAATGTATTGCAAATAAGGGCTAGTATGAGGTTCACATAGAGGGCCAGCCCTTTTAGTTCTGTTACTCCAATCTTTAAAGAAAACGGCGGAGTTGATAACAGATTGACGTTTAGTTTGTGGGAAAACTATATTTTTTCGGCAATTTTCGATGGATTTCGATAATCACTAACTGAGGGGGGTGTAAGTAAGCAGAAGAACCTTTAGTAGAAAAAATTTTTAATCGTTCGCCTGACAGAACTCGGTTACCTTACTTAGTAAGTGTGCACGGGATGAGACATAAGCTACGGACCAGAACCACTCTGAAGCGTCTCTTCGCTCTAATTAAAGACATCAACGCGTGCGCAGGTTTTAAGTTTATTTTTCTCTATTAATCATTTTGAATAAGCATGATTATGGTAAACACGCATGATTGTAAAATTACTAAAGACTGAATGTAAAGAGTTTGTTTTATTTTTTAAATGATTCTGGATATATATAGCTTGATATGATGAATCGAAATGATAGCACATTTTTTTTTAGATAGGTACATTTCATAAGGTTTATTAGCTTACTAAGACTTGCAAGACATACAGTATGCAAGGTCTGCAGTGAATAGGTACAAATAGTCTGCGTTCAAGTGAATCTTTAATAATTGCACTTTATATTTCAACTGTTTTTATTATTTTGAGTTCACGAATAAAATGTAAATTTTTAGTATGAATCTTGATATAAATTCAAGTTCAAAGATTGCAAATCATTGAAATATTGCAGAATGAACCTGTCAAAAGTTTGTGGTGAGTATTTCTCTGCTTTCTATTTCTTACATATACTTTTAAGGTACATACACATTCCTCTAGGGCTCTTTCTAAGTCTTATTTTTACATGAACACATCGTGAGGAAACCTATATATCTCCATCGCTGCAGCGATGAGCTAGCCCCCAGTCACGCAAAATTCAGCATTGCTAAATGCGAGGACAATTATGCCTCTGTCCCCCCGTATCGGAAAAATAGTATATTATGTTTCGTGATGTCATTTCACTTTTTTTATTTAGAGTAGATTTTTAATGTGAGTTTCTGTATCTATATCTGTCCCACCAAATTCAAAGTCAAAGTCAAAGTACTTTATTACTGTAGATATTTACATATAGGGCGTAGAAACTCCCACAGATTGGTTTTTAGATCTCTTTTAAAAATAGGTTGTGCTTAACTAATACAAATATGAAATTTTTTATTGTTATGATTAATAAGCAGGAATAAATAATTACAAAGCTACTAACAGCATGGTCTGTGTTGAGCCAGATTAACCCCATATAGTCCTGTCATTTAAGTAATCTTGAACATTGTAATATCCCTTTTTCGACAAAGTCGCTTTAACGTGCTTTTTAAATTGCTCAAATGGCAATTTCAAAATCCTATTGTAGTAGAGAATGCACTGACCCTTGAAAGAATTGCTAACCTTCGCGAGTCTAAAACCGGGCGCACATAGTCTGTGATTATTTCTTAGGTTAACATTACAGCTATCGCTAAGTTTGGAAAATATTGTAAGGTTCTTGCGTACATACATTATATTTTCGAAAATAAATTGACTAGCTACTGTTAGTATGTCAATTTCTTTAAAAAGCTCTCTTAAGGAGTCTGTTCGTTTTAAATTATAAATTGCTCAAATAGCTCTTTTCTGTAAAATAAAAATAGTTTGAATATCCGCTGCTTTCCCCCACAACAAGATACCATATGACATCACACTATGAAAGTAACTAAAATATACTAGCCTAGATGTAGCCACATCCGTGCTTTGTCTGATGTTCCTAACAGCGTAAGCCGCAGAACTTAATTTACCAGCCAATTTTTCTATGTGGGGTCCCCACTGCAATTTGTTATCAATGGTTATTCCAAGAAACTTCGTGTCATTTACTAATTATAACGTATTGCTGTCCGACACTAAACTGGTCCCAACTTGCCTGACATTTGAAGTGAGAATTTGATACATTTGGTTTTACCAGCATTTAACAATAAATTATTAACTGTGAACCAATTCAAGGTTAAAGATAATACTCTATTGACATCATCAAAATCTTCTTTTTGTCTTTCAATTTTGAAGACCAGTGAAGTATCATCAGCAAACAACACTATGTTAGTCAATTTCTCTACCATAAAAGGCAGACCGTTAATATATACCAGGAATAACCTAATATGGAACCTTGTGTAACGCCAATTTTTACCCCCGATCCATCAGATTTAACACCGTTGACTTCTGCCTTTTGAATTCTATTGCTTAGGTATGATCTTAGTAGATCCAACGCTTTATTTCTAACTCCGTAATGATTTAATTTAATTAATAGCGTATTATGATCAACACAATCAAACGCCTTCGACAGGTCGCAAAAAACTCCGATAGCATCCTGTGCGGCCTCCCATGCAGAATAAATATGAGATATAAGGGTAATACCTGCATCCATAGTCGATTTACCCCTAGTGAAACCATATTGTTTAGCGTGGAGTTGTTTTGTACGGTTGAAGTGTGAGAGCATTTGATTGAGTATAATCTTTTCAAATATTTTACTTAGTGTTGGAAGAACAGATATTGGTCTGAAATTTGAAGGATCGCACTTATCTCCCGACTTGAACAGAGGTATCAGTTTACTGTGTTTCATGAGGTCTGGAAAAGCCCCATCGTCAACACATTTATTGAATATATAAGCTAAGTGTGGGGCTATAACCAGAATTACTGAACCAGTGACTTTGACTGATATACCCCACAGGTCTTCCGTATTTTTTTAGTTAAGTAATTTAAACGTTTTGACAATGTCCTGGGGATATACATGATACAATTTTAAATATATATTACTGACGCTAGTGTTATTTTTTAATAAAGTCTCTGCTTCATATGGAGATGAATTTAGACGTTCTGTTGTGAGTACGGGTACATTGGTGAAGAATGTTTCAAAAGCTCGAGCAACATCAGCGTTGGATTTAACAACAACATCACCTATCTTTAGGCAGAAATCATTGTCCCTTGGTATAACTTTGCCAGTTTCGCGGTTTATTATTTGCCAAACTGTTTTCATTCTATTATTTGAATTTTGAATTTTTCTATTAATGTGTAAAGTTTTTGCAGTTCTACAAACCAACTTGAAAGTGTTGGAATATTTTTTATCATAGTCATGAAATTTTCGATCAAAGTTATAGGTTTTTTGATCATGAAGGTCATACAAGATAACTCTACTTTTAAGAATTCCAAACGTTGCCCAGTCAATAAATTTAGATTTACCGTTGTAGTCACTGACTTTCTTTAATTTGAAAACTTTATTGAATTCTGTCTGAATAATGTTGAAGAAGTCTGAGTAGATTTTGTTTGGGTTCTGTTCATTAAAATCCGGGACTGGCAAATTTATATCTAAGTTTTTCGTATATGTCTCTAGTCTATGGCATGTAATAGGCCTATAAAATGATGGACCAGTCTTATCCTTAATAGCAATTGGGAATGAAACTGTTTGACCACTGTGATCGGAAGGTAAGCAGTTAATTACACTTTTACTTGTGAATGCACAGTCACAAAAAACGTTATCTAAGCAAGTGTGGCTGGTAAGTGTAATTCTAGTCGGTTTTAGAAATACATGACATAAATTAAATAATTGGAACAGAGTTATTAATCGCCGCTTCAGTGTTGTATCTACAAGCAGATCTACATTAAGACCGCCACAAATAATTAACTTTTTTCTGTTATAACAAAGTTTAATGAGGGCTTCCTCCATAATTTTCTCAAATATTTCAAAATTGCCATGGCCTTTTTCATCCCTCGGTGGCCTGTAGACACAAACAATAATATGGCTATCTAACTCAACACAGGATACCTCTATTTGTCTTTCAACAGTAAGTGCAAGAATATCTTTCAGTTGTTTCACCTTAATATTATTTTTCACTAAGATTAAAGAACCACCTCTATCAGCAGTCTTTCTATTGTAACAACTGACAATTTTGTAATTATTTATGTTAAAAGACATCATATTTTCCTGCAACCAGTGTTCTGTAACACAAATAATATCAATGTCAGAATTTTTTAGAAATAATTCTAATACAAGTTCTTTGCCAGGTAGCCCCTGGATATTTTGATGGGCAATATTAAACTGGGGCTAACATTTTGACATATTTAGTGGCTCTTATATGCTAGAGATTTCCTCTATTGTCTTATGAACTAATTTAAATTACTAGGAACAGATTCCAATGTTGCATGCAAAGTATAAATTAACAGGTGAATTCCCAATAGGGGTGCATGTCATATTACTCTTAACATAAGCTGATGTCAAGTTGAACTTGGTTAAACCAACTATAGCTGCGTCGCATATATTATAAGCTAGCTACTAATTTTCTATATTTATTAGACAGGTACAATGTATCCTGTATCAGAGTAAAGTTATGAATAAATTTATTCATGTCGAAATATAAAATAGCATCGCTGTGATGACATGTTAAATAAAATAAATGAATATTCTTTCTATGCACAGATTTGTTCTGTAGGTCTGTCAAATTACAGGCATATGGAAATTGCATAGTATAAATTTGTATTTCATCCTACTATGTAAGTCTAGAAGTGTTTCAACACTTTTATTCAAATCATTCCGACTAATGTTTGAATGATTTCGTACCATAAATACAATAGTGCTGTACTCATCATAGATACCGCGACTAATCATCTTTACTAGATGAATGAATGAATGAATACTTTATTGCACAAAACAAACATACAGAGATATACAAAGAAAGATATATGTACAAGAGGCGCGCTTATCTCTATAAAAGAGATTTCTACCAGCAAACCCAGATAGGAGAGGAAAGTGGATTGTGAGAGTAAAATAGATCTACATCTAGATCTACAAATGAACTATTTGGACAGCTAATGTTCGTTACTTTTTGGTTAAGCCGGTTATGTAATAGAGGCCCAAATCCTGCACCTACTTTGTCGGAGAACAACAGAGTTTTTCTCTGAGCACATATTTTGGTAGCTGGCGGTACACGAGTGGAGGTCAGTGGCGGGACACACGTGTTGCAGTGCGGTTTGATGCACGTGGCGGCGGTTGGCGCGGAACGGCGCGGCCCTCGGGGCAGCTTGCGGCATGACACACGCCTCAGCAGGGACAGCGAGCAGCGCGGTGCTCGCGCTGTTGAACTGCGAGGTGCCTCCTCGTCGACGACGGCGACGCTGTTTTTTGGTTGGGGCAGCGGTGGACGCTGAAACACTCTCGTTGAGGGGGGTCGAGACCAAAGTTAGTGATGTGCGCTCGTCCTCCTTGCTGGTCTCATTCTCCTCATTCTCAATTAGAATGCCCACCAAACCCACATCTGGCGTTGTAGCTGAACTAACTCAGACGTCGCGGCTCTGAGTTCTGTTAACTCACTTTGTTCTTTGGCATAACATTGTAGTGTATTTGCTAGCAGGTCATGTAGATGCTGGATTTCTACTCGGGCATGTTGAAGGTCCGACATTTAACCTACATTTTTTCCCCGGAGCTCTTGCATTAAGGAGATTCTTAATAATCTGTTTGATTGCCGTTTCAAGGCTAATTTCAGTAGTTTTATATTACCTCTAGTTTTCTTCATGAATTTATTTAATTTAAAATATTTTTTTAATTTTTCTGCTGCTTGTCTGCACGGCTTCAACAATAGTGCTTAGGTTGGCTACTTCTAGTTCTTGTTGGATAGAGGTAATGTGGCGAGATTCATTGTAGTCTTTTTCTATGCACATATCAGTCAACTTCAAGTTTGCCTCATTGAGTTGGTATTGGAGGAATTTACTGCGGTCACAAGCAGAAGCAAGGTCAGTGCGCAGGGTGACAAAAGATTCCACAAGTTTTTCCAATCTTTGCATCTCATTTTGCGACTCCTCGTGTGTTTCTCGCAAAGTAGACACACTATCTCTAAGCTGTGAGTTCTTGGCTTTCAAGCTTTTTATCTCAAAGTCATTTTCATTGCGCACTTCCAATAGCCTTTGGTTTAACTCCTCTACGTCAGTTAGTTGTTGCTGGAGTTTAGAAATACGCTGCTCTGCATGCATTTTCCGCGTAGTAATGTTGGATGCCATGCCTGGAAATAAAATAAAAAAGAATGGGTGCTCCGAACAAAATTAAAATAAAACAGAAGGAATAAAGAGTTGCAGTTAGTAGCTGTAGTACTGATATGATAGTTCCTAATTCCCTATATAGCTATTCTACGTCAAAGTCAACAAGTTTCAATTAAACTATTACAAGTAAATATAGGTTCACAGTATAAATGTCCTGAACTAATGAAAGTTATACTTATTATCTAACAATTTTAGTCGTTTTGCAAGTGTTGTGCTGATCAGCTGTGAAGTGAGTACCTAATATGTCTCTAGAATTACCTACAAGCTTACACTATATTCACACTAATTGCCAAGGTCTAACCTATCAGTGCACTTGTGTGTATCGTGTAATAAATATGAGTGAACAGCTAGTTGTTTCGTCAAAAGTACTTCCACAGATTGTCAAGTGCTAAGAGACAAAACAAAGACGCTGCGGTGTGATGGACGTTTCTCACAATAGTGAGAGTTGAGCAGTATGTAGTGTATAAGTATATATTTAAGTTCAAGTCATATACTTGTAAAATATGAATAAGCAAATATGAAAAACAATACTCCCCCGGGGTTTTTCCGTTGGCAGTTTGAAATTTCCTTTGTTCACCCTATCCCAATATCTTGTCGAAAATATCACCTAACCTCCTTGCGCGTTGCGCCAGCGCACTTGGCTGTGATGAATTTACCTGTTGCCAGTTGTCACACGACATTGTCACGTGTCACCGTCCTGATAAGATTGTGTCACAGAACATGGTCACTGACCAGACCGGTTGTTTGGTAACTGCAGTTTAGGCTATTTGTCTATCGCTAAGGGAATAAAAGACAGTTTTGAATCACTTATCTGTTGTACGTATGTAGTTTTTCCCTGGTAATCACTGCTTTTACTATAATGTAATTTTATTATATTTATCACTACGATAGCAGATCTTTCTTTAATTGTTTTAACTGAATCTGCCTCAAAATCAGCTTACCTTGCGATTTACTATTAACTCAATGAAAATATATTGATGCAGATAACCGTAAGAGGAGACAGTTTCCACATTATCCCTGGTGGTGGTTTTTGTCAATGTATATAATGACTTCTAATGCGAAATATCTTCTTCTAGAACAAGTTTTTAGAAACCGCATCGTCTTAACCCGTAACCTCGTATCACTTCATCTCTTACATAACAATCAATTTACCGGCCATAACCATTAACCTTCGAGTCAGCATCGTAAATTAAAACTATAACATCTTAGAACATTCTTCTTTCGACCTTGCGCCGCCATGTTGACAGATCTGGCGAGATATGTCGCTGGCTGGCTGACCTCATGGACACAGGTGTCTCAAAACACAGGCCACAAAAATGTGCGATTTTTCTGCAGTTTTGACACTGTCGGTCTCGCAATATTTCAATACTTGAATATTCTTTATTGCCCGTTAAATAATCGGTAAGAATAAACATTTACATAAACATGGACATTTATTTACATGAATACTTATGTCATATTTCTGCCAGCAAACCTAGGAAGGATAGAACAGTCCATATCAAGTAAGGGCAGTCTGGTCACTCCTACACTATCACTTTTTACAATGAAGAAGGAGCTGAGGAATTTCATAAACTTCCATAAAAAAACAAAATTAAAAAATTTTAAACAACCCACGACGGTTTAAACACAGTCAATTATTTTATCCTTTTTCAACTACGTTTAAAACGTCGTGGATTTTTTCAAAAAAAAATATTTTGATTTTTTATTTCAAACTTTTTAGAGAGCAAGCATAGGTATTATGTAAATTGTACTTCATATTTATAAGTATAATATAGTGTGCTATAGTTTCGGTTTTAGCAAATTATTGTTAAATTTGGTTGTATTTGTAATAGTTTTGCTTGTGTTTGTAATAGTTGTAGCATTATTTCTTGAATGTTTATTTTCATTTGAATAAGTAAGTAGGTTAGGTTAGGTTAATTCGAATATCCCTCCACATTACATCATTAGCTTAATTCACGAGTATTGATTTTTGGTTCAGATTTTTATTTTAATATTTTTCATACTTCGTCTTGAATTTATTAGGTTAATTAAAATAAGTAGTAAGCTAAGTTGTCGAGATATCTCTCCATATTTTCATACTTTTAGGTTTTTATATTTTGGACCAAAAACATTCGCCAAAGGGCAAGCTTATGTGGCGCTTAGTAGAGTACGATCTTTAGACGGCGTAGTAATTACCGATCCAGATCAAAGATGACTTTTTAACAGTCCACATAACAGCATAGCGTTGGAAGAATTAGAGCGATTGAGACAAACTATACGTCGCCGGTCGCAAACCGAGGAAACACAAGAAAGGCCATAAAGTAGCCATCGTCTTTTGCTCTCTTTCCAACATAAATACTTGAATCACTGAGGGGGAGACCCCATTTGTCCTCGAATTTTTCCAAATATTTGACAGTGACATGCCACTGTCAAATATTTGGAAAAACTGAAACAATTATGAAAAACTGACGACGCGACGCAACGCAGCGCACAAGTGTGGCCTCACTGTAATGTTATCAAGAAAGTTACCACCTATCTAAGAACATGCAGCAATCAAACCAGTACTCATAACTGACAAACGGCATCAAAATCGGACTCGTAGTTGTGATTTTGCACAAATAAATGTCTACTGCAGCGCCCCCTGGTAAGGTAAAACCTATCTAAGAACATGCACCAATCAAACCTGAACCCATCACTGAAAACCGCATCAAAATCGGACTAGTAGTTTTTGAGAAAAAAAGGCAGCATTGATTTGCACAAACATCCTCTCACCCCAAACGCATATACCATCTCTGTTCCGTCGTGGGTAATTAAATAAATCATGTACCTAAATATAGTAGTTTATGTGACTGCTACATAATGGAGGGCATTAATACTCGAGAGTTTCATAATAATATCACTCGAGAGTTTTAATGCCTAATTATGTACAGTTACATACACTAGTTTATCTACACACATATCATAAGCTCTCTTTGATGTGTTCAGGAACCGCATGTTTGACCGGCATTGTGGCATTGAGTTGTTTAGCTTGTTCTGTAGTACCAACTTCACGCAGGCGGGCGTCGGCGTTCGAAATTTGAATGTCAGTACCAACTTCACAGACAAAGTAGGGGCGGCAGGCGGGCGGGTGTCGGCGTTCGAAATTTGAATGTCATAATATGCAGAAAAAATACACATTATGGTCATAATGTGTAATTTTTCAGATAAGAAATGAATTTTTACCAAGTAGTTTAACATTATGCTGATCGTAACCTGCGGTTTTTGTACGCAGTAAAGAGGGTTTATGATACGTGTGTAGATAAAATACATAATAGTTTATTTGGACCTTTCTTAGAATTTGGCAACTAGCTAGATGACGCATTAGACACCCTAATGTAACAAAGTTTAATCTGCCGAACCGCATTACGTCTCAATATCAACCCCTCCCACTGTCATCTGACAATAGAGCCGACGGACTTTATCACATTATAATTATACCTATCGCGAACACAATAGTCCTAGCTCCCGATTGTAATAGGCCCTGCTGATTCCCCGTCGTTGAACTCTCACTATATATCGGTAAAATGCTTATTTTGGTAGTCTACTAATAAAGTTGTTACAGATAAGGCAATATGTAACCATATGGTTACTCAGTTACTCATAACCTGTATTGCTCAGGTTTTATGACCCGCATATAAACTGCAGCGAGATAATCATTATACCACAGTAGATATCTTTCCGAATTATTCTAATGTGACACTATTACTGTCTTGTGTTATTTTGTGATCGGACTACCAAACTTCACAATTTGTCATTAAACTGTTAGGTTTGGCGCTACAAACCATGAATGGTCTGCCTTTTCAGATCTATATGTGGCCAGCTGTCAGTCGATGTGGGCTCTGGACAGGACATCGTGTGGCCTCCGCAGGTGAAGTACCTGGGAGTGACCATCGATCGCCGGCTCACCATGAAGCAACAAGTCGACAACGTCGTCAACCAGGTCAAGGTGGCACGCGCCAAGCTGTGTCCACTTCTCGACTCCAGCCTCCCTCTGAGGGCGATGCTCGGTATCTACAAGTGCTACGTGAGATCCCGCCTCACCTAAGCGGCCCTGGCATGGTACGCCCTGTGCTCGGAAATGAACAAACGGAGACTCCGAGCCCAAGAGAACCTCTCTCTGCGTACCATCGTCGGTGCCCCCCGCTAGGTGAGGAAAGCGACGATCCAGAGGGATCTCAGATGGGAATCAATGGACCAGTTTGTCCAGAGTCTGGCGAAGGGCATGTTCGCGCGTGCCGATGCATCTCAACACCCGCATATCCGCGACATGGCGCCGTACCACGCGCGCCCGCCCGACCGCCGCCGCCTGCCACGCGACCTGGTTGCCTAGCCGGCGATCACCCAATGGAACACCTCAAGTGAGAAGAACTCCACCGCCCGCGAGGGCCCCCCGATGACCTGTCCAAATTAGTGGACAGAGGCGCTTCTTCAGGAAGAGATCCGATAATCTGACCCTGACTCCCCACGCCCCAGAGAAGAATACCTGATTGATTGATGTGGGCTCAGCGATGCTGATGCTGCCTCTGATGAGAGTGCAGCAACCGGACAGCGATAGGGCAGTAAAATACAATAGAATCGAGGACCTGCTATCCTTAAAACGGGGGACATACAGTAGGCGTATAATGACAGGCTCGTCAGCGCAGATCGATCACTGTTATGACAGTGGCCCGCCGAACCCTGCTCATGCGCACCGCGGTCATTATGCTTTGTCGGAGGTTTTCAGGGGCAGGACGAAACGCAGGGGTTGTGGATGTGGGAAGAAAGGATATGGAATGCGAGGAGCTAATGTTTGTATTTTAGTTAATTCTGTACTATTGTTATATCGCTAAATAATAATATTGTCACGTTCTTCATACGGGGAGTCAGAGATCACGTTTAGCAACTTAATCAATACTCCTTTTAATAGGACAATTTTAAGGGACCTTAATAATGACGTAAATTAGGACTTTCCCACACATTAAATTTTTATCAGAAATCTGTATAAATTTCATATGCTAATTCAAATTATGCACTCGTATCATGTAGTTTTTTATTGTATCTAGAACTTGATTAAATGTCACTAGCTTACAGCTTCGCCGTACCATATCACTTCCAATTATCCATACACGTAATACCCGAGCCAGCAACAACATAAACAATAGTTTTTCTCCCCGATAACATCGCGTCTCGTACTAACAAAGCAGATGTAAAGGTTAACTCGATGCCTCCAATTATAAGTCATTATAATGACAGCTTCCTTCTCTTATCACTTGCTCATCTCGTTTTATTGTGAACTTCATAGTTCAGTTATAGTACAGTTTATATCAACAAAGAAGTTACACGTCACAAACGCTCATCTACGATTATTTGATGTATTGTTTTACCCCTGAGAGTAATTTAAACCCAAGTTTGGAACCCTGAAAACCCTGCGCCACTCCCGTGGTGCTTGAAAATTTACAAAATCTTGGTACTCACTGGCATGGCACCTGCTTTCCCCCTTGTGGGGGTAAATTTATATAAAACTTTACCGAACTGACGTTTTATATCTACTAGTGGTTCTGTAAGAACAGTAGACCTCGCTTGTTTAAAATTTCAAGCTTGTAAGTTATGCTAGAAGTAAATTAGAATTTTGATGATCAATGATGATGAGTCAGTCAATGACAAAATGACGGAACTTTGAACGGCTGTCGTTTTCAATCCATTGGTTCAAATTTACTGAATTTTGGTCATGTTCATATTTATATTGTGGCCTATTAGTCTCAGAAAATTCAGGTGACTAGCTTTATCTTCATCATAAGTAGTTACAGCGGTCGAAAATACCACAAAGTGCTTCTCCCTTCACTCTCCCTTACTCTCCCTTTTTTTTTGCAACGTCTTGAGTAGAAGTCCTTAGAGTGCCTCTCAAATTTGATTGAAATCCGTTGATAAATAACGCTATAGAAAACTTCCCCATTTTCCCCCCTATTTAACCCCAATTAAAAAATCTTGATTGACAAAAAAACAACAAGGAATTTTCGTCAAAATCGGTTGACAAATGCGACCTGTAGACGAGAATAGACAGACGGAAAAAGGCTTTCTTGGCCAATCTCGAAACTGGACGCTTTGCTCCCTCGGTCAATACACTACCTACCTGCCGAACTCCATCTTCATGGGTCAAGGTTCAAGGTTTGAAGAAATCACTTGCTTAATTCAACTGAATTTATGCCTATAAACTATCTACCTGAAAATTTTCAGTTTCATAAGTCAACCAGTTTTTTTTTATTTTCATACAAAGTGAAACCCCTTAATTTACCAAATCTCTTTTTTAGTGCTACGAAACCCTAAAACCCTAAAGTTGCATGTCTCTTGGACCAGTTTAAGTGGTTTAGGCTGTGCGTTGATATATCAGCTAGTCAGTGAGTCAGTCAATCAGGACTTGCATTTTATAATTGATACAGAAGATTCCTTCGCAATTGGAGAAATGCAGGTTCAACGAGGGATCGCTTTTATTTCTGCATGCCATCAGTGGTTGTAAAACCACCTCTGCGCTTTTCTGGCAAGGCAAGACGAAGTGGCGCAACACCCTCAAAAGAAACCTCTACTGGAAGACCTCGCCAGCATTTTTCTTGATCTTGAACTCTAACCAGGAAGGAGTAGGAAATCCTGAACCTGTACGGACAAACATTATTAAAATCGGCAGCAACGGCTAAAATCAACCTTGCCTGTCTACCCCGTACCACAGCGGCTGCAAAATATCATTCTTGGAGGACCTGTCATCAGGTTCAAAAAGGGTTGGGAGTTGACAGAAACCCATGTGACTGGGGGTGCTACTAGCGAACAAGGCGTTGTGCCCGTTGCAATGTTCGCAGGGCGCTCTCCTCAGACCCTGCTCAAAATGGTAGCTTGTGTCAATGACATTATAGACACATTTTTACTTTTTGGAAAAAAAAACTCAATAGGACCATTATTATATTATACTCTCCGTATAATATAATAATGGACCTAGAGAGCTCTGGTTGGGCTCAATTTGTAGAAAATTAAGTTAACTTTACAATAGTAAAGTAAATATAGGGTATATTATACTATATTATACATAACAATTTCTTAGGGTAGATTTCTCAGCAAGTGCCAGAATTCCACAGATTTTCGGGCACAGAGTTTTCAGGGTTGCAAACTTGAATATAATTTACTCTCAGGGGTACTAACTACATATTAAAAAAAAAACTCAAATTGTCTTTTAAATTATAGGGAAATTCTAAACGGTGCTCGAAATCATAGAGAGGAAACCTTCTTATCTCCATACCTGCGGCGATGAACTACCCTCGTCACGTAAATTAATGTAGGTACTGAATCATTGTCTAAACGTGCGCACAACAATGCCGGTGCCACGCCGTACGGGAAAATGAAATGCCGGCCCATCTTTAGCTGAATTTATTTGACAGGTGCACTTTATAGCAGATGAGTAATGTATACCATATCCTAACTTTCATAGTTTGCGGCAACTTTTTATCCCTGAACTGAACGTAGAGTAAAGCGGGTAAGGGTGAAGTGTAAAGGAGGGTAATGCTATTGTTACTAGACAGACTAACGATTGATGAGTCGGGATTATCGATAACGCGGTATGAATTTCACTTTAATATGAACTTGAGGTCGGAAGGGCCCAAATCCAAATGATCCTGAAAATTGTTCGATTTTTTCACTGAACATACAATATCTCTTAACAGTCTTAACTACATTTATAAATATGTTTTTAGGATTAAAAGGAAAAAAGGCACTCATCTAAAATTACTTCGTTGTCCGTCTGTCTGTCCATCAAGTTGAAATTTACTCGTTAAAGTGTGACTGACCCAGCAATCAACAGTTGGAGCCGTTTATGCCACAATAGCTAAAAAACTAGTTACAAGTTACTTCCTATTGTTCTAAAATCATGAAATTTGGTATGAGTCAAGGTCTTTTAGCATACAAAAAGGGTGTAATCTGTAAACTGAAAATTTGTACTTCGATCATTAAAAAATGCCATTTGTACGGAACTCTCGGTGCGCGAGACTGACTCGCACTTGGCCGGTTTTTTAATATGTAGATTTACTTATTATACAACATGATTTTAACACATATTTACATACAGACAGTGATATTTATCGTATAAACCATAGATACAGTATACCATAGATACGTCCCGGCATCTCGCATCCTAATCGTTCGCTCTGTTGTATGAGCTGATCGTATCAGCTTGTGGGAACCGCTTCTACGAAACAATTCTACGGTAAAATTCTACTTAGCTGACAGGTTGTTGTGGATATGACGCTGACTAAATAGGCAGTAGTTTTGTGATGTTAGAAAAGCTATCAGCTGTAGGAAGTAATGCGTTTGTTTGAAGTCAGTTGTTTGAAGCTGTTTACTTAATTGATTAATTGTTAACAGGTCTTAAAATAGCAAGATTACAAAAATACGGCGCATTACCATCTGCAACAGAGTAGTTTATGTGACTGATACATAATGCCTAATTATGTACAGTTACATACACTAGTTTATCTACTCACATATCATAAGCTCTCTTTGATGTGTTCAGGAACCGCATGTTTGACCGGCATTGTGGCATTGAGTTGTTTAGCTTGTTCTGTAGTACCAACTTCACAGACAATGTAGGGGTGGCACGCAGGCGGGCGTCGGCGTTCGAAATTTGAATGTCATAATATGTAGAAAATTTACACATTATGGTTATAATGTTCAATATTCAGATAAGAAATGAGTTTTTACAAAGTAGTTTAAAATTATGCTGAATGTAACGTGCGGTTTTTGGTCGCAGTAAAGAGGGTTTATGATACGTGTGTAGATAAATAAATAAAATGTGATATCAAGAAGTTATGTAAATATAAATAGAGCATTTAACACAAGTTCACATATGCTTTTCCGTAAGAGTGGCAAGTTGGCAACCGACGGGAGACGGAATAAAAGGCTTGTCAGTGCACGAGGCTTGGAACTAAGATTGTATAATAGGTTGGTACATTTAGTAATTACGTACATATACATAGTACGTGAAGAGCTGTTTCCGCATACTTGTGACGGCCGAACTGTTATTTTTACAGTACGTAAACGCCTGCACAGAAACAAAAGCCAGAAAATAATTTTATTTTGTCTTATCCACACTTAGCCGACTTCAACTGGAAACGCTATAAATCGGCACATTTTTACGACTTATGATATCACGCGCGTCGCAAAAAAGCCAAAACTGATAAGCCGTTCGTATAACATAACTTTTTGCAATTGTTTTTCCTTGTTTTCCTCGTTTTCCTACCGCCGCCGTGGAAATATCTAGTAACGTACAGTTTAGCATAGATTGCACCTTTTAGTGTTGTTTTCGGCGACCGGAATGCGAGCACGCGATTTCAAAGCATTCATTTAGCTCTGATGATATTGTAACGTTTTGTGTTAGCTGCTCACGCGAAACTGGGCTGTTATCATAATTTTGATACATACTGCTAAACTTCAAACCGACCCATATCTTGCCGGCAAGATATTTTCCCGTTATGGGTTTTTAATTTTATCACCATTAGGTTCAAAATCGTGATGCCTCAAAAAGGTGAGAGGTTAAATGTAGAGTGAAGTAATACAGGCTGCGTCGAAATTGCATCAATATTTTTAAACTAATTAACAAGTAGGTGACTTATGTTAAACTTATTTTATATTATTAAATCAAAACTTTTCTTCTGACACATTACTCCATAGATGCATCGATGGGCTAGCCACCTGTCACGCAAAAGTATCGAAGAACTGAGTAAAAGTGGGCAGAACTGTGCCTGTGCCATCCCGTATGGGAATCTAGTGACGCTATGTCTTGTGTTTATCTAGATAAAAGGCATACTTTAGAGAAATAAAGATCTATTACCTTTGTAATTTGTATTAAATGCATGGTATGGATGGAACAATGTTACTTACTTGGTACATACATACCTGGTGGTGACACAAGTTAACTGCAACCCAATCAACATGATAAAACTGTGGGTGGTATTCCAGCAACCAACTCACGTGTGTGTAAGTCCGTGTCAGTGTCCGAGGTTTGTATGGGTGTGTGCGTGTTCTGTGAATGGTCCTGTGACGTCACAAGCGCGTGTGCAGTTCGACAAAAACGTAGCTTCATTGACGACGCGATACTTATCTCAGCCGAGACGATCGCCACAGGATATGAAAGATTTTCAAAGTATAATCGAATAAACTTTTCCTGTTTTAGATTGGATATATTTAATCAGATACTGTGATTGATAATGACGGTAGGCAGTTACTTTAAATCAGTGTTCGTGACAGGTTCTGAAATTCAGCGGTGTGGTGTAATGCTATTACGAAATAATACACAGTAACTATCTGTGACTATCTGGGGACTACGTGAACCTTTAAATACGTGTGT
This sequence comes from Argyresthia goedartella, assembly GCA_949825045.1. NCBI lineage: Eukaryota > Metazoa > Arthropoda > Insecta > Lepidoptera > Argyresthiidae > Argyresthia > Argyresthia goedartella. The sequence goes on from OX463815.1 coordinate 13,354,533, forward strand.
TATGTACTTACATACAAAATTATGTTTTTAAATAAGAGTAGAACCACAGATTATGTCGTACGAGCCTAAATGCAGAATACTCTGTCAGCGAAACTGATGACAGGTTTTATTTAAATTCAAATATTGAAAACAAATCCTTATTAACGTCCAGTTTCTGACTTTAAATGAGGTTTAACTCAACATAGCCGAACTTTTTTGCATCGATTAGGAACTAGATTAACTATTTTACTTGCCCCGAGACTAGGTTAAATCGAGGATTGTAGAAGTTCCCAAGAAGATGATAAAATAACATGAGAACGTTTAAATAACGTAGAATAAAGAGGGATACCGTGATATAATATGTTATATATTATAACATAATACAGTCTACAAAATATTAATTTCGAAAACTATTATATATCAATGTACGACTAGACAAAGTGTTCTGCATTTGGGCTCACAGTACCCAGTACGCAGTAAACAGCTCTCCCCTAAACGCACCCGTAAAATCAAAAGGCCACCAATGAATGGTGACTAAAACTGATTCAATAATCCCCCCCATGACACTCATTGATCGAATACCATTTTACCTTTTACATCCTTGCAGCACCAGCAGTAGAGTAACAATGGGAAGGATGCATCCGTACGTGCCTCACAATGCAACAGACGATATTATACAGTACACAAGAGTTTTTGTTCAAACCACACCGCGACGTATTAGGAGCTGAGATCCTGCTCGGAGGAAAGACCTGGAGTTATGTGATATGGTTTTTGTGTGTGTCTTTAAAAGGATGTATGGTTTGAGTAGAAAAGTATGGAAGAGCTTGTGTCTTTATAAGTTACTTATCAAGTTTATACCGTAATACACGCATATATTTTCGTGTTGCAAGCTTGGTGAAATTGCATTTTCAAGATAGGCTCTTTATAACTGGTTGTTTTATTCTAATTATTTTTTTGTTTGCTACCTCGAAACTGGTATTGTTTTATTTAGGATAAATATATAGAATCAGTAGCGTACGTGTAACCATTTACAAAAATACTTAACTTAATATAGGGAAATAATAAAACGAACGAATAAAAAACGAATTGATCGAAAGAGCACATGAAAAGCCAATTTCCTGAACTTAATTGCGTGACAAAATTACGGAATAGTTTTAGCCCCCTTTATCATTCGTCTTAGGTAGAACATGTTAGAACAACAAAAACCAACGCTCGTATTGTTTTTTATGTAACTTGAAGTTTTTCACGGTCTTCAAGTTGCCTTTTTTATATTTCTAGTCGGGCAATTCAGTACTTTTTCACACGCACTTTTACATTTTTAGTCACGCACATTTTTTGTCGCTATTCATTAATTCTGTCAGCAAAAACTGGGTTTACAGTTATACGTTTAAATACTACCCCTTAATATAAGTACAAATACAAATACTACCCCTTAATATGTACAAATAGAAATAGTATTACAAGTATTATTAATGAAGAGAATTAATGGACCAAAAATATATCAATAGATTGCAAACAAATGCACCGATTTATTAAAAATCTGGAATTATGATATCATCTACGTAAACGTTCTTTTGAGTGGTGATTACGGCTCTAGTAAGGACATTTATTATGGATTTATGCGCGGTACGAAAATATAATTTATGTCGTATAATCTATGTGGACTTGACTGTCAGATAACTGTTTTCGTGTAAACAGGTGTCGCGAAAACAATGGATAACCCCGGAGCTGTCGATAGACCTCATCATGATTTTTCTATTTACAAAATATGACCTCAGAAAATATCACGATTTTCGAGTTGCATTTAAGATTTCCTTTTTTTGGAAACTCGCTACTTTTGCGTGGTTTTTCCATGAAATTTTTCCAAATTTAGACATTTCTTCTGGTTTTTTTCTTCTTCTCGCATGGGATAGTTAAACTATCAGACTCAATCATTTCAAGACTACCCTTGTAAATAGATAGGTCGGCTAGGTACAATCGTTTGAACGGCAAGATCACCTGATTTGAATCCTCTGGATTTGTTTTATTAGGGTAGCCTGAAATATATCGTATACGTAAAGCCAGTTTCTACAATCACGGAGCTGCAGAACAGAATAGAGTTAGCAGCGAATAAAATAAACAAGTCAGACTACGCAAATGGAGTTAAACGGTCTTTTATAAAACAGTACTTAGCTAGTATTCGGGCGGAAGGTCTTCGGTATGAACTCTTGTTGTAATTGTTATAGAAAAAAAAATATTTTTATTCATGTAGCGATATAGCAGTAACACAAAAATGCAGCTAAGGACTTCACCACACGATGCGGTTCCGATGTAGCGCGTTGCCCTAAATAAAGCGTGCGGGAATTCTCGCCGGGGTAGACCGTAGTAACCCGGCGAATCATGCGAGAGGTCCCGGGTTCGATCCCCGGTTGGGGGTAAAGAAAAAAAAACAGGTCTTGGATGTTTATATGTGGGACGACGCTGTTTATGGTTCCCACGACACAGGGTATCCTAGTGTGGGGCCAGAAGCAATGTATGTGCATGTATGTAAATGTTAATGTTTGTGTTTATGAACCCCTAATCTCATTCAAAACATAATGAATATTATTCATAATAGTTTGAAAAAATATCATCATCATAACATACTCAGCCCACATCGACCCACTGCTGAGTATAGGCCTCTTTTCTAAAGCGCTAGTCTCCCCCGTCCTGTGCCAATCGCACCCAGTGGGATCCCGACAACTTGATAATATCGTCGGACCATCGGGCTGGTGATCTGCCCATTGGCCTTATCGCTTCCCGTGACCACCACTCTCTGACTGCTTTGGTCCACCATCCGTCTGCCCATCTAGCCAAATGTCCCGCCCATCTCCACTTCAATCTCGTTATCCGTTTGCCTACATCGGCGACCTTCGTTTTCCGTTGAATTTCGTCGTTTGGCTCACGGTCAACGAGAGAGATACCCAACATGGAACGCTCCATCGCTCTTTGTGCTACTTTTATAGAATGCACATTATGCTTTGTGAGCGTCCATGTTTCGGCTCCATAGGTGAGGATGGGTGAGACACATTGGTTATACACCTTGATCTTCAGGCATTGTGGGAGTGTGGATTTGAAGACATCACTTAGTTTTCCGAAAGCAGTCCACCCTAATCCGACGCGTCTTTCGATTTCCTTCATCTCGGTCACAAACGATGTCCAAGATAGAAAGGTGTTTTAAGTTTTCTGTTGTATTTCCTTTTAGATATGTCAGCGATTGAATGCTTTGCCATAGTATTTTAGAATGATTCCTAGCCTCTGACAGTTTATTTTGTTCGTAAGTTCTCTTTAGTTTTTTTATAAGATTGTTTCAATAATTATGATTCCTTTTATAGGTTTTTTAGATATTTCATTGTGACGATCTAATCGCAGTTGTTTTTGTAGTTTATAACGATTTCTAATGCATTTCAAGATTCCCACAGTCATCCAGGGTTTTATGACTGTGTGACCTTTGGGGATGTTTACTATTCCGTTATTTTCTTGCAATTATTCATCAATTTTATCAATCAACCGTTGTATGACAGAGTTTGGATTGTCGCAATATAAAAGCCCCAGAATCCAGAATGTTTACTCAAGCATGGTATGCCGGCCTTGTGGAAAAAAACACAGATATACTGTACAAGCTGTTCGAAAGACTGATTCTCCAGGGCAAAGCACCGTCAGTCGACCAAAAGCTGATCCCTGAACAGGCTGGTTTTAGAGCTGGTAAGTCATATACAAGCCAGGTTCTGAACCTCACGCAACACATTGACAACTGAATCGAAGCTTGCTTGGCTACGGACGTGGTTCTTGTAGATCTGTCAGCTGCATATGAGACAGTCCACCACGGTAAGCTCATCCAAAAACTGTTTGACTTGTCCGGGGACTACAATCTTACTCAGAAGGTTTTTTGTCTCCTTCTAAGGAAAAAGAAGCAGATAACGCGTTCAAAAAATGTCCTGTCTCCGTTGTTATTCAACATCTACACTAACGATCAGCCAATCTTCGAAAATCTGCGACATTTAACCTTCGAGCACCGGCAGCTCAAGCTTAGAACTTTAAAACCATGGAAGCCGATTTGACATTTGCCCTCAAAAGTCTCTCAGTGTTTTAGAGGGAAAGGTACCTGCAGTCAAACCCAGCAAAGACCCATATCTGCTTATTCCACCTCAACAACTGCAAGGCAACAGAGAAGCTGAACATCACTTGGCAGGGCAACAGGCTGGAACATACTTTCAAACGAGTAAACGGCAAGTCTTTGCGAGGAAAAACCTGTTGCGACGCATTACGAGCACAACGTGGGGATTGCACCCGCACATACTGGGAAACACTGCCTCTCGTCGCGTGGGGGAAACAATATAATGACTCTCGCCACACTCTGTTTGGCCAGGAGCCAGCAAAACCTTGTCTTGAATCCAGAAGAAGCTTCCTAGCCACACCAGACCTTCTCGTTGAGACGCCTGCCTCCGCAAGGCTTAGGCTTTGGGAGCGATTCCCACAAACCCAGATAAGCCCTGATTAGGGAAAACCTGAGCAGCAACTCTTTCCGTGCCAAAACCTGGGCTGGCAGCTGTGGAAAACCTTAAATTGGCTGAGATCACGCGTTGGGCGCACTAGAGACAACATGCGACGCTGGGGTATCCTGCCTGAGGATGCAAGCACAAGCTGCCGTTGCGGTGCCCCCCGAACTTCAAGCCACCTACTATCGTACCTGTTGTGCCCGACTTCCTGCACACACAACGACCTTTGGCAGGCTAACAACAAAGCCATCGCGGTGGCTGACTACTGGAAGGATCTACTTTGATCCTCCCCACATGTTTCCACACGAAGAAGAAGAAGCTCCATAATATTATTATTTTTTGCAAGGCTGACTAGGGATTTATTAAAGGCAGTAACGGTTTTACCTTTCATGTATGCATTCTATGAATTATGGCCAGACAGTTTCAGTAATATGAGCGAATGATCAGTGACAGACATTTTCATGGCCGCAATTTAAGCTGATAGTTTAGTCTTATCGAGCTTCAGTAGAAAGTGATCCAAGCAGCTATCCTCCCTAGTCGGTGTTGTGTGCCCTGGCATTAAAACGTGCGTGGATGGATATTAAGATAACTTTGCCTGTTATTACGCTTGTATTTTTTTTCTGTATCTTATAAAATTAAAATTATATTGATAGCCCCGGTTAGTATCACATTCTTATATGACCTTATTGTCTCCAAATGTGTATTAAGAGAATAAATGAACTGATCAGCATTTGCATTTGAGGGAGAGCAGTATTTACCTAGTAAAGAAGTGATGTAAGTATATATTTCTGTACATGAAGAATGATCCAGTTTAACCTCTTTAATGTTAGTGTAAACAATATCATTTATTACGTTTAACACAACACCATCATTTTGGTTTACACGCTGGGTTCTTGTAAAAGTAAAATAATTTATCAGGGATGCAGAAGGTTGGTCAGGTTGGAGACGGCATACTGTTGGTAAAATTATGTCGGGTGTAAAATCCAAAGTACTAAGTAAGGGTAAGTTTAGCTCATCTATATTTCCGTATACACTTCATACGTTTTGGCAGAATTATTTTGGGAAATATTGGGAAACTGCACATAAAAAATACTGATCTGTACAGCAAATATCTGCTGTAAGTAAAGGGGATGACCGAAGCGAAGCCCTCTTTATCCTTCGTGTTAGGTTGAACATGCAAAAATAACAAAAAATACTTAAAACGTAAACTTGAGTACACATAAAATATTTAAAACATAAAAAGTGTTTTTGCTGATCCTATTTTGCTGAGCAAATCAGTATTTTTGATGTGAGATTAAATACTAGCCGAATATTTTTAGGTCTTTTTCTTTGACAAATGTATGTCGAGTGAGATCTTCTATGTCGTAGTGAACAGAGAGAGTGATTTTTATGTTGTCTTTTTCTTTTAATGCTTTTAGTGAACTAATTTTTTCGTGTGTTTTGTGCATGGTACGATTTGTAATAATATACTGGCGGTCTAAATGCATGTGAGAATGTATGTATGAGTGTATAGATAATTTTGTTTGTATTTTTAAGGTAGTTATGACTTAAGCGTTTGTGTTTATATATGATTGAGCGTATGCAATATACATAAACATTAGTCTTATTACTGCAATAAAATTTTGTATATAGATAGGTCATGACGAGTGTACGCTCGGGGTGAGCTATATAGTGGACTGTATGACGATAACGAAAAGGGTTTGTGAAGGTAAGTTTGATGTGTGGCAGTATAGACTTCTAGGCCCAACAAGGAGAGATGAGACCTTCACTTACCTCCATTCGTGGGTCAGGCTACTCACGATTGGAGAGATACATCAGCTCTGCTTTGCTTCTGCAAGTCTCTTCACGATCGCAACCTGGATCTGGGCTCGGCGGCGTGAGGCCCCGCGGCTTCTTGCTGGTTCGGTTAAGCTTACTCGGTAAATAGTTTAACGCCAAACACACTTGTATACTATCATAACGACAGATGTGAGAGTGATATTATCTACTTACTACCTGAAAAATGAGGCCTATCAACAGCTCGAGGCTTATCCATTGTTTTCGGGACACCCTGTAGAGGCGACATTCCAGATGGTCCGATGACATAACGAGGATAGCAGGTAAGCAATGGACGAAGGTTGCACGGGACCGAGTTGAATGGCGTGTACATGAGGAGGCCTATACTCAGCAGTGAGTGGGTGTCCTGACCGGCTGATGATGATGATGATGAGATTCGCGTCCTGGCTGGGGAGGAAGAATTAGGGCTTGAAGTCGGTTTTTTAAAGTTTTTAACTAGGTGGATTATTGTGCTATGAAAAGACTAACATTGAAGACAGGCGCTATTAATTGTGATACTGATCATTCCCCTGCCATTGTTACTACTTGTACATACTTAAGTACACAAAACGTAATTTACTTCTAGCGTGCCATACATATTATTAATCATTACATAAGTCAAGGTAAATATTTGTACAAACTCCGCAACCAAAACTAAAGTCCAAATAAAACTTTTACCAAATCAGCGCGGCAATGACAAACAAATCCAACAGCGAGCCGTCACCTCACACAATCAGCCTTCGTTTATTTCTAAACGATACAAAACAAATCCTCTTGTCACACACCAGCCAGACCTACTTACATCCACTTTTAACGAAATCTCTATAACTTCCTCTACAACGCTCAATTTACATTAGAGCAGCAGTAATAGATATCTTGGTACATCTATGTAGATCCGATTAGTAAAGGCTCGATAATGCGAGTGGAAGCGGATTCTCTCACAATGCTCGTTGGCGTATCGGGTCCAGAATCGGAGTCGTCAATGCGGTTATAAATACTAAGGTTTATTGTGATGATGACGAGATCCTGATGATAAGCGGGATCAGGGAGGTGACGTGGTGATGGCTGCTGATTGGAAGATGTTGAACTGATTCGTAAATACGTGTCAGATATTTCTTAAAAATAGTTCAGGGTCGAAGGAGGAACCTATTTACATTTCATGTGTAGATACCTGGATGCTGAAAATTACTCAGAATTACTACCATTACTTAGTTAGATGTGAATGTGATACTTGATGAAGGACTCTTAATAATATTATTAAGAGTCCTTCATAAAGTATCACATTATATATATATATATATATATATATAATATAGTATTGTTAGAATTATAAGGAAATGAGCAAAAGCTAAACTATCAAAACTGGAACGAACACCTGTAACTATAGCTTCAAATCTTATTTCGGAAGTAAAATTCAGACATCAATACAAGGTCTTGACCCCCGAGGTCCAAGATCAAGATAAGGAGCAGAACAGTGGTGTCCCAAACCGTGGGAGCCCTCACAATAGCCGTACCAACACCAGCAATAAATTCTCTGACATAATTGAAGTAATTAAAACTTCTTACCTGTCCTAGACATCGAGTAGTTCCCTACGTTTTGTTTGTCAGATTCTTGAATCACATTAGCATAGACTGGGACCGCGATGGCATTATTTACGTTGGTTATATTATGGTTAGTCTACGTTAGACTTGACCTAAATATGTCTCGTGCAAAAATATGTGCAAGGATGTACTTGCATTACATTAGTATAGGATTTCACATTATATAGGTATAACACATAACAGTACTATTGATATAATGGTTAATTGTAATAATCTATTTATTACAAAGTGGCTTGTATTCCAATATTATCTATACAATATTGACGTGTGTATAAACAAACATGTTGTCATAAATTTTGCATGTGATCTTGATTTTTTAGATAACAAAAAAGCTACTTAATAAGAATGCTACCTTACCGATAGTGTCGCAATATAATATAGACCTTTTAAACACACGTTCAATGAAATAAACCCAAAGTCAAATTTACGTTTCAACATCTTTAAACATATATTAGGTTGTTATCACTCAGTTCATTTCATCTTAAAATTATCATCATATAAGATATGGAGGCTCATTGTTCAAATACTTCCCATGAGCGGCAATAAGACTTCCTGTGATGATGACAATGAGGTTCACCATGGTCACTTTTTACACATACTTTAAAAAAAACCGTTGAATTCGACACCAATTCGTCAACTTTAATACAATATAACTAGTAAAATCCAAGCATAAAGTAAACTTGAGTATTCGTAAGCCATTTATATCCGATTTCTAAATAGTATACGTAAATTGCTAACATTTCGATTTTGTTTTTAGTTTAATCAGTGATCAATATATGATTTATATATGTTACATCGGTAATCTACTCTAGAATATAAAAATAATTACGGAAATACTAACCGCGATACCTACCTGTACATACGAGTGTAATAAGGAAACACCTTGCTGAGTGGTGCGTCAGCAGTGGAGGTGCCATACATCGACGAACTTACAAGGATGATCGCTATGATACACTAATAACCAAATACAGTTAAGGTTTTGGTGACACTTTGTAACTAAATTCTATATTTACTTACGCAACCCGACACATAAACAAAATAGACGAAGTCCTGTAGTCTCTCTTCTTCTTTCCAGGGGGCGATAGTGACTGCACCTGGCCCACTTGAGCGGGCCTTTGTGCATATCCTCTGCCCCCACTATAGTAGTCCTGAAGTCCCATTGAACTATTCTAAATTCTTTGCATTTAAATTCTTGCACATCAACATTTAAGTTTTCTCTACATCACAGTACTGTATATACAATGTGCCACTCAATTTCATGCTCATTTAGTAAGAATCTTCGCCAGATTTATTTGACATAACTCAAAAATATGGACGCAATTGCGGCACATTACGTCTCATTCGCGACCGAACCGATTCATATTCATGAGCACTAAGTGTAGCACAAGAACACAAATGTCGACGCGCGCACGCGAATGATAAGCTAATTACTTAACTTACTAGCAGCAACGTTTCAATGGCTCAGAAAGAAAATTGATAGAATACATTCACACATTTACCCATCTCCGGCTAACGAGTGCTATCGAAGATCTATTCAAATCGGATCACTATTAAATGTATAAATATTAATAACTCCATCCATTGAACGCGCCATTACGTATTCAACAATTTGTTGTTAGGAAAATACTACTAGATTGTTTTTTGTTTTTATTGACTCTTTGTGCCTCGAGACATTTGTAAGGAATAACTTTAGAAGATAAACATATAGGTTGCTCTATTCTTTAAAGTAACTGTAAGTAGTTAACATTTTTATTTTATAAAGACGTAGTAAGTTCGTAAGTCAATTTGGTGAGGCAATTCAATTACGACAGCGATAAGAGAGGCATTGTTCACCTCAAATATTCCTGATCGGCACGAGGCAGCCATTGTATGCATGACGTCACACTCGGCGGGGACATGCGTGGGCGCACCCAACTTAGATACAGCCTGGAGCCGATCACCTTGAACAGTGAGCACTAGCACCAAATCCAAGATAAGTATAGCTTACGAGTTACGATACGATATAGTGGGGAAACATTAATTCTGGAATTAAGTTATCATAGAGGACACCCATGAATAATAAATGAATGTTATAAAGTGATGAATTTAAACAGACTAAATAGTCTCATAACACGAAAGTTAATTAAGTACACAATCGAGCCGAAATGAGTCCAGTGAGTCCGCTGCAGCCTGTAGTACTACGTCCGTACGAGTATTTGTTTTAGTAATGAACATTTCGAGTTTTAAATAATAAAATTTATTCATAAGCCGGCACTTACCATATCTGAGTGTGCGCCGTCCATATGTATGAGTGTTAAGATATTCTTATTTATAGGTCTATGTCAAGGTCAGCGTTTAACTCGAGTTTCATCGCTTTGCATAATATCAAATTATTTATTCGCTCCGCACTAAAACTGTCTGCTGTTTTCAATTTGTAATTCAAATAAATTCTCGGCATTACTCTTCTGTCTCGCCTCTCGTCATAACATGAAGCGTGCGGGATTTTTTCACTTATTTGAATAATGGATGCAAGTGCATGTTGTTGCAGTTACGATGGCTCGCTGGTGAGCTGGTGAGTGCCTCACTGGTGTTACTCGGGTGATTCGGAGATGAAGACGTCATCGCGGGTGAAGGACCGACATTGTTTCCCCGGTTTGCATATTCATCGGCGGCTATAGCGGTCCATGGGTTGCGGTAGGTCTGGGTCGGGCGTTTTTCGTTCATTTGTGATAATTTATGGGTTGCTAATGTGCCGGATGAGATTATGCGGCGGCGGCGGCGGCGGCACGAGAGCTCGCGCGTGGATTGTGTTTTTGCATTCTTATTGGGTAATGAGGGACCGTTTTGTTTTGAATGTCAATGTTGATATTGATGTGGAGCAGCGACCTTTTCTGACCAGTCGTTGAGCAGTCAGATAACAGAACATTTTTCATATGTAGGTCCGCATGCTTAGTTGATCATAGCCGAGGCATCCTGAAGTGTCAAGCGGCTGCAGCTCAAATGGTGATTCAGACAGTGATTTTTAGGGTTTCGTACCCAACGGGTAAGAACGGAACCCTATTACTAAGACTTCGCTGTCCGTCCGTCTGTCACCAGGCTGTATCTCAAGAACCTAGCTAGCTAGAGAGTTGAAATTTTCACAGATTATGTATTTCTGTTGCCGCTATAACAACAAATACTAAAAAACAGGATAAAAGAAATATTTAAGGGGGCTCCCATACAACAATTCTTTCAATACCGCATACAAACTTATGGATGCACCTGGTTACGTACATGGAGTGTGAAAGTAACCGCACAAATAACATTGTAAACAATATTTTGCTGTGTAAAATCCAAACTATTCACTCCACACCATCGCTTCCATTGAACGGTGGTACGGAACCCTTCGTGCACGATTTAGACTCGCACTTGACCGGTTTTTAAACTTAGGTATAGAACGCGGTACCTACCACCGCTGTGGAGTATATCTAGTATATACGAGTAGTAGGATAGGTTTTCCTAGTTTAGGGTCAGGAACAGTGTGTTGTATGTATACACTTTTTTACATTTTAAAAGCTGTGTTTTGCGAGTGTCTACGTCTTGAGCTGGATCTGAAGTTGTTCACACATACTTTGGCATCAATTTAAACCCTACTAGAAACGAAGGGGGCTTGTGCAAAAAATGCGATAAAAGACGATAGCTTATAATCATATCAGATTTACCATGGCATTACCCTGATAGGCTACAGAAGATATTAAGGGTTCGTTTATTGATCTTCCTATCAGCGACCGAATATCATGTTTCCATACATGGAACCTAATCTGAAAAGCTCATAAAAGATGGCGCTGGTGTAGTTGTAGGCTGTCAATCTGTCAAAATTGTCAAATTCTATTTACTTCTTCTTATAAGATATGGCATACTAACCTTGTCCTAACCTCTATTTAGGTTATTTTGCCGGTGTCAAATGAATTTGAAATGATCACATGACGTGTTTTATAACTGCCATGCAAATAGGTAGTTTCATAAGTTGATTATTTAGATAATCATAAGTATAACATACGTTACAAGTAGCTAGAATAAAAACTATTTAGTGGTTGTCAAACAATAAGTCAAACTAATCGTTCGACTTCAAACAACAAACTTAACATTATTGTTTATTTTGCTCATTTAAAGACTTCAAGTAAATAAGAACAACAAAAAAGGTTTTTTATTGGTTTTCTGTTATCAGAGTATACGCATACTACTCGTGGGGTAAGAAAAATCTTCCCAAGAAGAAACTCATCATAGATCAATTAACGAGGAGGGATTGGTTGAAGCTTACGAGGTACCGCATGAAGTAGCGAAGCTCCCCGTCCTGCCCGATGACGACCAACCTCAATTTCTTGAGGATTCTCCTCATTGAGTATTATATATCGAAGGAATGCATATTTTTCATTCTTTTATTTATTCGGGCATGCAGCATATGCATCAGTGTACATGTGAACTATTAAAGTAGTGTGTCAGCAGTGACCCTGCCTACGAAGCCAAAGGTCCCGGGTTCGAGTCCCGGTGGGGGCAAATATTTCTTTGATGAGAACGGATGTTTGTACCCTAGTCATGGTTGTTTATCTATCTAAGTATAATATTTGTCTATATAAGTATGTGTATCGTTGTCTAGTACTCAAGATACAGGGAATCCTAGTTTGGGGCTAGATCAATGTGTGTAAATAGTGACCAAGGTATAAAAATATATATATATATCTTATGTACACTGTTTAATAAATATTGTTGAAAATAAAATAATATTTATAACTATAGGAAGCTGATGACAAAACTATCATCCTCAGTGGTCTGCCTCCACGCCTGCCTCTTACTATGTAATGCCGGTCTTCTTACATTCTATGATGGCTGGGCAATAAGGAGGTGTTGTGAACACCTAACGTAGAAGTTGCTGCTCCTCCAGCTTAAAGTTATCATGTTACATAGACAGGCTCCAGCTTTATCCATATCGGGATTCGTTGAATTTGTTTTCAATAGTCCGTGACATTTGATTTGACATATATTTAATTTCTAAAACTCAAGAGGCAGATCAAAGAGTTCATATTTACTTCCTGAACTCGATATCGAAACTCTTCGCTGATTTTATAATAGATTTGGTCTGACATTGAAAGAAGGAAAGGTGATTGACTCTGTCATTTTTACTTCGCGCTGACTGTTAGCTGTAATGTGAACGAAGCCTTACATGTTTGTGACGTCACCGTTTATGGTTTTAGTGTGGGACCATAAGTAATGTATGTGCCTGTATGCAAATCTTATGTTATGTTAGAACAACTGGAACGACCTAAATACCTAATAAAAATCGTAGTCTCACATTAGCAATGTTTACATGTCCACAGGGAACCAACTGTTGTGTATAGGCCTTCTCACTACACGCCACTCAACCCGGACCTGCCCTTTGCAGCCCCCGTCCATTGCTTTCCCGCTTTACTCTTTATGCCACCGGACCATCTGGCAGGTGGTGCATGGTAGCCTCAAATGCTATTAATTTGTAGACATGTAGGTGCGTGTGAAAATATTTGTGTACACCCATAAGTGTAGAACCACCAAAACCGTTAATAACGCCTGTCAAATTAAAATTGACGTTTTTGCGTCCTGTGTTATGTTGGTAGTTGTTTTGGCAAATGGTTTTTCCCGATTCCTCATCCATCACTTATATTTTGTGCTTCTAGTTCTACATGACGACACGACACCTTTAAACCTAAAAATAATTTCAATAATAGTTTTTGTGCTATAAAGTCAGTATTATTTTATTTTATTAAGAGTTGATTTATTTTTAATTGTTAATGTTTATTGGATAGGTGCCTCTTGTATGTAAGTACGTCCAAGTGTTCCGATGTAAACTGTTTTGAATTTGAATAGTTGTTTTAACACAGTTGATACAACAAAATTACGATGATATTCGACAAGTTCTCACAGTGTATGTGTTTGTGCGTGTGTGCAAATAGTAAACAAGCTTTATTATCGGCTGTCAAACCTAAAATTAATTGACAGGAATGAACAGTATACCGCTCTAGTACAAACTTTACCAGTTACCAAGCTACTTGAAAAAATATCTACGGTAATACTGGCAGATACCTACCTACCAACCCTGAGTAGTTTATTTGCCGGTTTGATAAACCAGAAGGTCGACTTCTCCATTTAAGACATGCGGGTAAAAACAAGTGGAATGTTTTTAGTTTAGGACCAAAGTGACGTGTAGGTATCATAAATAACTCGAACATTATAAGGAATTTAGGAGATATAAATAACATCTTATTTCCTTTGCTGATATTAAGAATTTATTCTGCAGATACTTGAGTTTCCCTGTTCGTCTACTCCAGCTGCAAGCGTTGGATGTTCTATTCGAGAAGAATGATACAAAATACATATCATATCTTGACTACACATTGCAACAACCCACTTATAGTTAACTCGACGAAAAATTACATCGTTATTGAGAATGGCGTCATCGAAGAACAAAATGCAGCCAACATTTTAGCGTTATCAAGTAACGTTGGATATAAAAATGGGTGTTTCATTCGAATAGACCCGCTCGCAAGCAACTGGGAACCAATTTCGCTAGCACAATGACCGCTCACTGACAATGACGCCACGATGACGGTCAACCATTCATTATATGGCGTTTGAGGAATTTATTTTTATGGAAAATTATGCAATTGCTATTCTTATTATTTAGTTATGCACCAAATGGAAAAAGATTAAAAAAATAAAAACCTGAAGGTGACCGTCGACGTCGCGCCATTATACTAGAGGGATTGGGCCCCCGCAATAGTAATTATGTCGTGGACCGTTGGGCGCAGTCTTCTTCTCTCATAACTTTGACATGTTTACGAGACGTGGCGGCAGCGGTTTTTGCCATTTCCAATGTGGTTTGATCCACAGACTAGCGGTCGAGCCGCCGCCGCAGCTATCTTACATAGGTATGTTTTTGATGTGTTTCTCCATCTTTTGCACAAAGAAGAGATAGTTACTTGTTTCAAATGCACAAGGTTTGACTACTCTTTTGCCCAATTCTCGCATTTCGTCTTGCTTAGATAACGAAGAGATTTATAGTTGTAACTGTAGAACATTCGACTAAAACAATGAATTATTTGCCATTTCCACAAAGATGATCTGGCTAACGTTGTATCTTAATTATGAATAGTCTTACTTATTACCCAAACGTTTATAAATCGATAGTTCAAAATCGATTCAAAACACGACGTTTCTACCGCCCGACTATATTCGGCCTCATAGACAGGCAATAGCGCACGATCGGCATCTAGTGCGTAGGTTCGCTGGCCATACCTTATTGGCCGCATATTGGACACCTGACTATAAAAAAATATATTGTGAAACACTATACGACATTAAATTGAGCAAGCCGGAGAGGTTTGACGGTCGCGCGACGGAGCCGCGACCGCGTCGTTTGTCAATAGTTTTTAGATACATCGATATCCAGTTATATGATAAATGACCCGCTTTTTTGAGTGTGTGCTTCTTCGAGCTTGCTTTAAGAGTAGTCCTGCTACACGTTATTTTTTAGGGTCATACTTAGAACAAAAAGTTCAATATACAGGTATCTATTTACCTACCTTGTTGTAAAGAATGTGTACCTACCTACATACCTAATAAGATTACCGTACTTAATGGTATTAAAGGTAGCGATAAAAAATTGTACTCTACATTTTTGGCAATGTCGTCGATGTAGGTAATAGGTATAAAGTTTGCGTTTTTGAAGTTGGTCAAGCAGCTGCCATGAAAACAGTATTGACTGTATGGGGGGGGGGGGTGATGAAACATAGATGGAGCACAAGATGGACCGGGACGTAAAGAAATGGGAGATGAACTGTAAACGTAACACTTTATTTCGGGTTTTATGGAAAACCTAATAAATAATGGATCATCTATAGCTGTTGATTTCGACTTAACATCTACCTGTACTACGGCTTGGGGCAAAATTAAACCTATTTTAGTTCTTTGGTGGCGTGTATGGTCATAACCTAAGACAGATTAATAGCAAAACTGTGAAGTGCATTAAGCTGATACAACATACGTCTAGTACTTTTTACGATCATATACAACTCTTCATGAATTCTATTTTTAACACCCTTAAAAGGCTTGGCAGTGATCGAAAAAAATGTGCAGCAGATATTCCCAGCACTCTGTGGAACTCACCAGCCCGGAACAGACCATACAAGCGGAGAAGGCAAAAAATATAAAGCATCACGGTCAAATGAAGATGTGTAATTAGGTATTTTTTACAGTTTATCGATGCTTTTTTCCCGCCTTATATAGCTATGGCCCCGAGCCAACGGCCGTTTACGTTGGCTGAACTTCAAAATAATAACTTGTGGCGAACCTGCGAACGTTTCACCGCGAGACGTCTAGCCGCAAAATAAATACTGAATATACTTTATCACTTGATGTATTTATTAAGCAGGGTGTTGTGAACTGAACCCGTACAAGGGAAACGGTATGATGAGAGCCGCCCGAGGAGAAAACACGAGTAGAGCGAATCGTAGCGCCCGACACCTACCTTCATAGGACGTGTCAAACGCTTCTCGTCGACTTTGTTGCGCCTACGCTCGCTTCTTGTTGACATGTAATCCTGCTATAATCTACAGGAGCGAGGACTGCTTCAGAAATTTACCCACAACTCTTAACTTCTGCAGTAAATAAAATTGCGCGCTCACAATTTGCCACTGCTTGATTTAAAGTGGAATTCTCGAGCGACGCGACGGTGTTGCAAATTAAAAGCCGTTGCGCCATCGAGAATATTTTATCACAAAATTCCCATTTTCCTTCAAATCGGCAATAAATTATTTAGCCCGAGGTGCGCCCGCGCCGGCCGCTACGCACCGCGTGTTAATGGCGGATGAGAGAGAGAAAAATAACTAAACAAAAATGGGCACCAATTAATATATATATATATATATATATATATATGAAACTGCAAGAAGAAGACCCGCGGGGACCGCCGGGACTCGCTCGAATTACTTATTTTATATGAGAGAAATAAAAAAGCTAACCACCGTCGTCGCGTCGAACCGATCACAAATAAATAACAGTAGACGATAGAGCACCTGTAATTACAGCTAATAGTGATGTTGCGTGGATCACCCTCGACAGCGACAGTGCAGCTACAGCGACCAGTCACTAGCCGGACAGTGGACTCACGATTGACTGCCGGCTGCCACTCTGATACATTATAATGGCAATCTCTCTATAATCGGCCACTTACGTAAATTCCAAGAATACAGACGCATCTTAGAACAACGACACCTGCACCTCCAGGTCAAAGATATTGCTGTTCTTGTTGTCAGTAAGCTCTTTGCATTTCTCGTTTCCTCGTAAAACAGGCTAGTTTTACTCGCACTCTGATAGGATCCGAGACATATTGGACAGCTGATAATTTTACGATAGATGTAAAGCCCGCAACAAAAGCTAAAATTATAATAAAATGGAGCCACATATCACGAGGTTATCACCTACGAATAGTCTGTTAAACGTTTACGACTAGCCTCAGTAATAGCGAGTGCATCTAGTTTGTGCAGTTTAACTTTTAAACAAATAACCATCTCAGATATATAGCCGATTAAATTAAATACACTCTCATGGTGTGAAGATAAGATTGCTTCCGAGTTAATAGACCTGGAATATTTAACACAGTTAATGAATAATACTAAAATAACTTTAGTATTAATTAATATAATAGAAACGCATTATGATAAGACGTATGAAGAAGTTTGCAGGAAACAAGCAAGTATTTATTTGCAATCCCTTTTATGAAACTCATAAGATGGATAAGATGAAAATAATATGATTCATAAACTAAGATTAAAAAACTTGGTTAGAAACACATTAATCTGAAAACTCTCAAAGTAATTTAATAAAAAATATAAAATAAGTTAATCCTTCCTGATCTAGTCAAAATACGAACAACGGAGACAGTAATACCTACGGTTTTATAACCAACTGAATCAAGTATCAAGGTAGCACCAGTAATAATATTGAAATCGGATTCAAAGCATTTTCTTTGCACGCGTCTGACATGATCGCTAAGCCATAAACGTCAGGTGAAGATTTAATCCCGCACTAAATTGACTTCTGCATATATTTACTTCACTACTGGGTGCGCAGGAGTTGTATTCACTGCATTCACTGTCTAACCACCGTTGGTGCGCATCGTCGATATAAATAAAATGGCCTGGAACGAAGTGGAAATTGCTAGAAGTGGTCCCATTACCTTACGTAGTGCAGTAGCCAGCGTGGACGTATTAGCATAGCCTTAGAGCACGCCCTTCGTCGCTACCATTGACTCTCGATCTAGTTGATTTTCTATTTTGTAATGTTTATGTCCACCACTACACCAGATCCTCGCTATAACAAAAATATTTATAGAATTTGCTTTATAATTACAAAATGTTGTCACCACCAACAGGTTGCTCATACTTTCCACAATCCGATAATCTGACGAAGTTTTTCCATCGTGGATTGTTCGAGAATGTTTCGTTTAATCTTGATACGTTTTTGCGCAGTATTCTACTTGAATCTGTATCATTTACAGTTCCATCGATCATTGGTGCAATGTCGACACCTTTAGTGTTTACTCCGAGATGAAGCATAATTACTCAACAGGATTGTTGCCCTTATTGATGCCAGCAGTAAAAATATCTACTTTATATGTATAGAGATGCTGTTATTTTTAATGAATATAATGTTTCGCGGAATGATATGCATAGTTAACAGTGTTGCGACAGATTAAAAAGAAATCGACGACACCACAAGAGAAGTTGCAAAATAATTATTCAATGGTCGTAATTTTAAGTACACACGGTAGTTAGTAGATAGAATGATGATGAGGTGGGACGCGGGCTGAATCATATCACCGCAGCCGCCGCTGCTGAAGACTGTTCCACCCAATTCCCAGTGTTTGGGCACTGGTTACTGTTGGTTCAACAGATGTCTCTCCCCAAATCTTCTTGTTCTTCTCATACATTCTAGAATTTCACTAAGCTTTAAGTTTGACAAGTCACCTGTTTTAATGCCATCCATTTCTGGTGTTCGCCATCTTATGTTTGAATACATAACGCATTCTCCCAAGAAGTGCTGGCTAGTTTTCTCCAGGCCACAACATGCCAGGACATGAGGGGTTTGGTACAAGCTTAAATAATGTTAGATGTCTATTAAGTTTACAGGAACTTGTTATCACACCTACTAGTATTGCTGAATTGTCCTACTGAAATTAAGTAAATATTTAGCATTGTTGTGTCCTTTCTTTAGATAAACATCTTAGACTGACTACAGTCTATGATGTTCTTCCATTCTAGGTTCGCATCTCCCGTGGCTATCACAATGATGATATTCTTAGTGGCAGTCGCTGATATGGGTAGCCTTGGTTCTGGCCCAATAAAGCGCTTATTTTTCTTTCAAATCATCTGCTTTTTGTTAACTTGAATCCCTTCGTGACAGGGGACACATTTCTGATGTCCTTGCAAGGGATTTAAGACTTGCTTTTAATTCATTAACAAGTGCAGATTTATTATCAGTTGCCTCAGCGCTTTTAAAGCTGCTCGATTATTGGAATAAATTGCTACAATTATTTTGAATTTCTGGTTTTTCCCTTAGTGCTACATTCCACTATGACAAAAAGCTCTAAAAGCCCCTCTTCATAAAAAGAACCGGCCATGTGGTCACAAAAATTTGTTCTGGTCCGTCTTTTGAGAATTCCTTATTTTTAATATCTCAAACTGATCTAATTGTAAGGTACCTGTGATCAGACAGAGATCCTCCTCAGCTACTCTGCAATTCTTAACTTTTCTGTCTATTTCACCTGATGTAAGTGTATCGAGGACCTCTCTGAGCATTCTTGTAATAAAAGTAGGTTTATTACCTATGTCGATACACGACCTGAATGGCCGAGTCGGCAGTGACCCTGCCCACGAAGCCAAGGATCCCGGGTTCGTGTCCCGGTGGAGGCAAATATTTGTTTGATGAGAACGGATGTTTGTACCCTAGTCATGGTTGTTTATTTATCTAAGTATAATATTTATCTATAAAAGAATGTGTGTCGTCGTCTAGAACCCAAGATACAGGGAATCCTAGTTTGGGGCTAGATCAATGTGTGGAAATAGTGTCCAAGATATTATTATTATTATTATTATTATTATATGTTATTTATATAAAGATTATTGCTAATTGCGATTAGAGCTCCGTGGTCTAATGGGTTTCAAGAGCTCCGTGGTCTAATGTGTTTCACGCTTGCTTCTCACACAGGAGATGTAGGTTCGATTCCTGACCATGTACCAATGAGGTAATTGATTTATCTTAAGTACATTATATGGACATTCTAACGGTGATGGAAAACATCGTGAGGAAACCTTCATTACTCCATAAGTACCACAGGGGCTAGCCCCCTGTCACGCAAAATGGAATATTGAAAACTGGCTCAACGTGGGCACAATTGTGCCTCTGCCACCCCGTATGGGAAAATGCGTGACCCTATGTTATGTTTTGTTATTATTGCTACTGATAAAGTTTAATAACTCTTATTCTTTCTTGTTAGTGTCCGTATTACCCCACACCTCATAATGAGTGTTAGCATTACAACACAATATGAAAGAAACGTCTTTATCTTTATAGTACTCGACCATATCCACTCAAGCGTCCGGTAAATAACTTCCAACTCTCGTGAGGGTGGCAAGTCTTTCTCAGTAAGCATGTAGCTAGATATAAGCGCCACTTTCTTGTTTCTTCCACCGGCGTATGACATGTTAAGTTCTACAGCGATCAGGTCTCGGATATGTGTACGAAAAATACAATGATTTAATTTTATTGTTGTCACTGTAAAACTGTGTAGGTATATGAAAAATAAACATGTTCTGTCAGCCAGCGGGTAGTTTATAGTTAGTAGACTATAAATTGTGACAATTTGTTTCCGCAAAGTAAATCAGTGTTGGAAAGAAGAGACTTGTAAATCAATTACAAACATCATACATCGACATGTTAATAGAACAGACAGTCGTAAAAAGTATAACCACAATAAGTGGCGGGGCGTGGGCAAGCGCAGATCATTCAATTAAACGCCTTTAACACTTATAAACCGACAAATCAACAAGTCATGAATAATATTTATGTTTTTAACCTTTATGATAATTTCCTCTGTGGCCCTAGAATAAACTCGAGAGCCCCTGCTCTCGCTGCTACGTCCGGATCTTCACCGAATATTTTCATAAATGACAATACTATACCACGGCATGGTTAGACGCTGCAATGAGAAAAAACTACTCCATCCAGAAATCTGTTTGTCATACCGGCGCGTGCGCACATAGAGTTATTATTCTACCAGATCTTCTCGCTTGTGTGCAAATATACTCTTTATCAATGTTCATCTTAGTTGCTCTTGCTTGAAATATTCGAAGAGGTCTTACTATAAGTGATTCCTCTGGGTATCATAATTGATTTGTTATTAATATTTGTCTCTTCGTTTGTTTGCATTTATTTGCCTTTCGTTGACGAAGAATGTTGACCCAGATTGTAAGAACTTTATGCTAGAAGTCGAAGTCCAACTAATATGAACTTATAGATACGATGAACATCTTTTATAATATACAATTTTAGTATTCAATTCAAATATTTGCCCCTCGATTTATCCTAGGTAATTACCCATTAATATCAGTTGTTTATTTATTTACCTGTTAGCTTGATTTTCTAATCTTTTATTAAAATGTTTATTACGACGTCTCTTAGTATAATATCATGGGAATTTATAAGCTTAACCTGATGGTCGTGACTTCCATTCTCCAACCTAGACTTTGAACTGTGTTTCCAGTTACATATAGTTATTCTAAGTTGTAAATCCATATTTCTATCTTCGACGACTGTAATTATCGTATTGTCAATGTTTAGTTTATGGATTTGTGTAAATAGATCTAATCATGCTTACTAACAGCTAATAACTCCGTGTCTAGAATCTAATGATTATAATTATGGTATTTATGCCAGAAGTATTTAACCATAGGTTTTAACTACTAATAAGAGATCAGTTTTTTTTAATCAAATCAAATGGTGTGGATAGTTTTGCAGATATAAGTCTGACTCATAATTCTTTATTCACGCTATTACCGCGTATGATAATCTACATCGCTGCAACTGCCTTCATCTTTGGAGCATTAAACCGGTACAGCTTAGAGCAGTCGATCATAATTACGCATCGGCATACAAGCATGGCGCATGAGTCGTATGACGCTTCCTAGTGGGTGTGGAGAGGAGATCTCCTTGAAACGGCGCGCGCGCAACTGATACTCGCAAACCAACGTTTATGCGTGACGCCTTCAAGTAAGATTTATGGTTGGTTTTTCATATAAGTAACATGATTTTATTGCATTGATTCATTTGCATATACAGGAAAAAGAGTTCTATTCTAAGTTATTGTCTACACACAATACATTCAGCAATATCAAAATCAAGACCACTAACTAATTAAGCATAGTTGATCCAAGAGACAATTTAATATTTTCAGTAATAAGAAGAATCCGGGTTTTCATGGCAGAAGAATGATAAAAGGATATTTTCTAAAACAATATACATCATATGGTAGCTTAATCTTTTACTCAATTATTTTCATAAAAAAATACTTCAATGAAGATTTATCATTTAGAAAATTATCAGACATTGCATTTGGAGTAAGGTAAATAGGATTATATTGTTCAGCAAAACTGATCCAAAGTAAGCTTCTGTCTTTTAGATCCTTCATGCATAACAGGATTAAATAACTTCAACCTTATTATTATTATTAGCCAACATCATCCCAATGCTGGGCAAAGGCCTCTCTTCCCCTCCTCCACTCTTCAAGCCCCTGGGCTACCTCCCACCAGTTGTTGTTGTGGTACCGCAATTCGTAACTCCAGCGCTTCCTGGGTCGACCACGTCCCATTTTCGCGTTTGGGATCCAGAGAGTTGTTAGTTTGGCCCATCGGTCCGGTTGCGTACGGGCGACGTGGCCTGCCCAATCCCACTTCAATTCAGCTGCCTTTTCCGCTACGTCCTTTATTTTAGTTCTGGAGCGTATCTCAGTATTCCTAATCCGATCCTTATTATAATATATATAATTACATTATCTATGGTTAGAAGGCTATTTGGCCAACATAATTTTAAATATTTAAGCTACTTTACAGGAGAGCTTTTTAATGTTCTATTTTGAAGCAAAGTGAATGAAATTTTTACAGTGTGTTAATATTGAAAGTGGAAAGATAATTATATAACATCAAAAAAGCTATTCAGAGAGGATTGCTGTTCTCAAATTTTGCGAAAACCAAAAACATACATTGAAAATAATCCAAACACTATCACCGACTATACCGACGACGAGGTTAAAGAACCTAGTATCTGATTAATAAGGCTTGAATTTGGGCTGTCGTATTTAAATTGGTTAATATTATACCAATCCATTCCTAAAAAATCGTATGTTCCGTGTGAATGGTGTGTTCAATCAGTGAACGCCTATTAAGAAAAGGACGATGGCGTGACCTTGCTAGCGCCTTCCCAAAAGAAGGCTGTTGGAGTACAGCATCTTTAACGAGATCCATATCTGGTTGCGCACCAGGACCACGAAGCAGCTTGAGGGAAGCAGTCGAGGATTCCGGCCCTGGTGGAAGGCAGAACATTTTGGTAGCATCGAGCGTTTTTCTTGTTATGGGTAGGTAATTTATTGTTCCTATGTCTTATAGCAGTACGTTAGGGTACTCTGAGCGACTACTTCCTAGTGTGAGGGAGCTGAAATGATGCAGAAGGATACGTCCGACTGTATAACTTCTGCTTCCTCCTGGTGCACCCTGGTAACAGCGGCTAGTGACTGATCCCCGGACCTCTTACTAGCTGATGGCTAAAAGTCCCTCCGGTTCTGTCGGTTAAGGTGGGTGTACCCGGCAGACTATCTACACTCACCTGCGTCTTGTGGTCTGCGCAGTTGATCACCGTAGGCCAGGATGAAGGGGTCCTGGGGGGTTGAGCCGAGCGTTGCTGTGGGTTTAGCTTCATAAGGCAACACGCCCTCTTTGGCCTGGATTTCAGGCAAAACGGTAGCCTCGCCCGTAGCTGCGGGTTGGGGTAAAGGCCAAGTGTCCCGTCAAAGGGCCACGACTAGGGGTGTAGGGTCCGCTAAGGCGTCAGCCAAAGCAGTGGGATGGGCCATGCTGACGGGGTAAGCTTCGGTGACTACGGCGGTCGGACCATGTCGCTGACACCTTGGTTCCCATCGTCCACAGAAGCGAGCTCCCGATGTCGCGCCAAGTACCAGCCCTATGCTCCTATATCTACTCGGTACTCCTAGCGACTGAAAGCTGTTCCAAGCGAGTAGGCGCTCCCAAATGTGCGAGCTCCGTGGAGGGTGGGAAACCGAGTAGACGAATCTTTATACATTTGACCATAGATCGTGTCAGGTCGAAAAACCCCTCTGGAACGCTTCCAGCGGTGAAAACCGCAAGCGTCTTCAAATAGGTGCGAGAATCTGCCTCGGCAGATCCTCAAGCCTTAACTGGGTGCACTGCCACCATCAATGACCTACCGGTGCAAACCGGTAGTGCTTCCACTGTGGATGTTAGCTGCACAAAGCCCGAAAGCGAGTCGAGAGGCAGGGCCATGGGGAAACCCGGTGCGCGGAGCCATTCGACTAACATCGCCGAGCATTTTGCCAGCGCCTGGACGACGGTTGGTCGAAAGGGTAAACTACCTAAGCAATCCTTGCAAGGGAAGGGCCCATCGACTAACGTCCAGATACGGTGCAAACCGGACCAGGGCGTAAGGCGAATCGCCGGTGGAAGAAGAAACAGCGTTTGGCTGCCGCATCGGCCGCTGCCGGCGTAGATGGGGTTCCATCTGCCACGGTGGCGACCGTTAGCGGTCCCGCTGTTAATACAGCCGGAGCTGCGGGTAAGGTGACCGGCTCCCGTGGTGTCAAAGGGGCAACCCTAGACTCAGACGGGGCTAAATCTACCTTAGCGTTCTCTGGTGGTCCGACTTCTAACAAGAAGTTGAAATCTGCCAAGAAACCCGGCAAAAACGAGCGCGCGGCTGCTAAGAGGGCTCGACTCGAGGAAAGTAATTCTCCTCGAGTGGAGCCTAAAAAGCAGTGCAAGGAAGCGCGCAGAGCTGGGGTCACCTATGCTCAGAAGGTGAAGGCCGACCAGTACATCGCCGTTACTGACGTCGCTACTGGTCATATTTCACAGGATCTGTCAACGCTCATCCTCAACGAGATTGATGACAAAATCTTGAGGGAAGCGTTGGCGGTTCCGAGCAAGGAGAACCCCAAATTCGGTGGCAAGCCTCGTTACGAGGACGGCCACCTTAAACTGTTCGTGGAGGACGAGTACTCCCTGAACTGGCTGCGGGAGTGTGTCTCCGGTGTGTCTACACCATCCAACGTACAGTTGGTGGTGAAACGCCAATTGGAGGTGCTCCGAAGGGTTCGATCAGGGTTGCTCATACCCAACGAACGGGGCAAGTGGAAGTCTGCGTCCGACGTGGGCGTAGTCCCCACTTTATGAACAAGTGGGCACAGGTTGACCGATGGCTCCTCCAGAACGTGGATGAGCAGCAGGACAACCTGTTTCTCATTGCAGACGTCCCTGAAGATGTGGTGCCGACCCTGCTGGGAAAGGGCAGACAGCTCCTTTTTGGTAGTGGTTCGGTCTACCTTAAATTTCAGGGACCCGGTGGGGAATTTATTAAGGAACCACCTGTGTTAACGCAGACCAGCTCTAAGCTGGTAATCACTGGGGTATCTATGCCCCAGAGTTCCACTCCAGAGCGGCAGCCAACAGTTCCCGATGTAGTCGGGGAAAGTTCTGCTGCTCAACCGCAGGAGGGGCACGCGCGCTGGGAGGCCATGCTGCTTGGTGAAGGCGATGAGCTAGAACCAGCAGTGGTGCCCTCTGAGGGCGAGGAGCTGTCCATGCGGCTGGAGGAGGAGCTCGACTTGGAGGTGGAGGAGGGGTTGACCAAAAATGGCGTCCCTCTCCCGCGGTTGTAAAGTCCTCCAAGCCAACTTCCAACACAGCCAAACTGCAACGGCCCAGTTAAGACGCTGGTTGGGGGCAAACAGCACTGCCGTGGCTCTGATACAGGAGCCGTGGATCAACCGCGGTAGCATTCGAGGGCTCGCCAATTTGAGAGGTAAGCTTTTCGTTACAACTGATCACGATAACCCTAGAACGTGCATCATAACTACTAACAATATCCCAGCACAGCCATTAACAGAGTTCTGTTCCAGGGACCTGTGTGCCATAAGGCTGCAACTGCCCGACACAGCTAGGTGCCGCGAACTCGTGGTGGCCTCCGCCTACATGCCTGCGGAGGACAACCCGCCTCCACATGACCTGTGTTGGCTGGTGGACCACTGCGAGAAGTCGGGCCTCCAGCTCATCGTTGGGGCCGACTCGAACGCGCATCATCCACTGTGGGGCATGCCGGATATGAACAGCAGAGGTAAGACACTTGTTGAATACCTATTTACTACAAACCTTAATGTGCTTAACATAGGTTCTGAACCAACTTTTGTTACCAAGCGGAGTAGGACCATCGTTGATATTACCCTGGTAACGGCGGACATATCCGACGACGTTGGGAGCTGGCATGTGTCCAACGAGGCGTCATGCTCTGATCATCGATGGATACGCTTCGAGATCAACGCAGCGTTCTCCCCAACTATCCCTAAGAGAAACCCACACAAGACTGACAGAACCAGGTACAGAGCTATCCTAGGTGAAAGACTTGCTTGGGCTGAGACTCTACTAGATCCGGAGGGACCCGAACAAATCGAACAACAGGTAACAGATTTTACTAATACATCAATAGACTGCTACCATTCAACTTGCCCGCTTAGCACGCCAGCGCCTACCAACATCAAGGGGCAGCCTTGGTGGGGTCCTGATCTAGATAGGATGCGTGCTAAGATCAGAAGACTGCTCAACAGGGCGATGAATACCAGTGCTGATGAGGATTGGGACAACTACAAAGATGCCAAATCCAAGTACAAGAAACGACTACGGTTCAAAAGCAGCAACTCATGGAGGAAATTCTGCAGCGACATTGAAACCGTTGATCAAGCAAATCGGGTAAGGCAGATACTAGCTCAATAAGGCACCTCCAGGCTAGGGTCGCTTAAAAAACCCGATGGAACATATACCTCTTCCACCACAGAAACACACAGTCTCTTGTTGGAAACTCACTTCCCCGGAAGTAGAATTATTCAAGAGATTGTGTGGCCGGAAGAGGTTCACCATGAAGCTGTCGACCACTTAGATATAACTAATAATATTATCACTGCTGTCAAGGTGAGATGGGCTATTAATAGCTTTAAAACTTTTAAATCAGCAGGACCAGATGGAATTTTCTCAGCACTTCTACAGTGGGGTGGGGAACCCGTCATCAATATAATGGTCCGAATCATGAAAGAATGTCTTAGATTCGGATACGTTCCCAAAAGGTGGAGAGAAGTAAACGTAGTTTTCATACCGAAGCCAGGAAGGAGCGACTACACTAACGCTAAATCTTTCAGGCCGATTAGCCTCACCTCGTTCTTGCTTAAGACTCTCGAACGTTTGTGCGAGAGGCACCTGAGAGATGGAGCGTTAAAACATATACCCTTACACAAGAATCAGCATGCATATAGTTTGGGTAAGTCTACTGAATAGGCTCTCCATGCAGTTGTATCCACAATTGAAGAGGCGATTCAAAACAAATGCATCTGTCTTGGAACTTTTATTGATATAGAAGGTGCCTTTGACAAGATGCAGCATAGCAGTATAAGTGCATCTCTAACAAGGCATGGAGTGTCAACAGCTGTAAACAACTGGGTCACAAACATGCTTAATAAACGTATCGTGCGTCTAGCTGGTGAGTCCCTGTCGGCGGAGGTAGTGCGGGGATGCCCGCAGGGAGGAGTACTCTCCCCGCTGCTGTGGAATCTGGTCATTAACGACCTCATTACCAAGCTTAACGCTAATGGATACTACACCGTAGGATACACCGACGATTTGGTAATCCTCATCACAGGTAAATTTGCGAGCACAGTGTGCAACCTTAAACAAACAGCTCTTCGCATCGTGGAGCGCTGGTGTCTAGAATATGACCTGGCGGTTAACCCAACAAAAACGGAAATGGTCATGTTCACTAACAATAGGGCTTTTGGTATGTATACCCTACCTAAGCTCTTTAGAACGAAACTCCAGCTAGCAACTGAGGTGAAGTACCTGGGCATAACCTTGGACAGCAAGCTCAACTGGAGTAGCCACATTGACAACAAACTAAAGAAGGCGAGTATTGCTTTCTGGCAGTGTCGGAGAATGGTGGGGAAAAAGTGGGGACTTTCTCCCAACATCATTCTTTGGCTGTACGTGACGGTGATCCGTCCTCTTGTCTGCTACGGAGCTGTGGTGTGGTAGACCAGGACCAAACTAACCACAATGGTAAGCAAACTCCAAAGCTTCCAAAGGCTGACCTGCATGGCTATCACAGGTAGTATGAGAACTACTCCAACTGCAGCAATGGAGGCCATGTTGTGTCTTCCGCCACTCCAGCTGTACATTAAGCAGGAGGCCGCGTCATCTGCGGTGAGACTCAACACCTTAGGACTTTGGAGAAAAAACAGGACCTCATACACCGCCATCCTAGGGGAAGTTTACAAAAAATTTCCCATCTCTATGGTTTGCAGTGACAGAATCCCTAAACAATTTGTTTTCGACAAAAAATACAATAAACAGTTACATGAAGACCATCGGGTTGAGGGACTCGACGTTAAAGAGCTCAGAATTTTCACCGATGGTTCAAAAACTGAAGCAGGCACTGGTTCAGGCACCTTCTCGGAGGACCTAAACATCAAGATAGCCATTCCACTGGGTGCCCGTAATACTGTCTTTCAAGCTGAATGCATGGGCATCATCTCGGCCGCTAATGCCATAGCATCGAGAAAGGTAAGAGATTCCTCCATTCGAATCCTCTCGGATAGCATGGCCGTCTTACAAGCCCTAAATAGCAACACTATTAACTCAGGGCTAATCTACGAGTGTCACAAACGACTAATGGAGGTAAGTCAACATAACCGCGTAATCCTTCAATGGATAAAAGGACACAGCGGGTCAAGAGGTAACGATGCAGCGGATGAGTTGGCGCGTAAAGGATCTAGCTTGGCAGCGTATGGTCCCGAACCTATCATCCCTCTTCCCTTCAAGATGGTATGCACATTTCTGAGAGAGTCGACCAGGAATGATCATGCCAATCTTTGAACAAACCATGAGGAGTGCAGACAGGCTAAGCTGGCCTTGCCGTCCCCTAGCGCTAGGCTTGCTAAGACCTTGCTTCGACTGAGTAGGCCGCGCTTGCGACTGGTGACTGCAGCACTTACTGGCCATGGTTTCTTTAATAAACATCTATATGTCCTAGGTGTTACCGACAGCCCCCTTTGCAGAGCCTGCTTGGAGGCAGAAGAAACGGCTGCTCACGTCCTCATGGAGTGCACAGGAGTAGCGGACTATAGGGCTAAACACCTCGGTCAATCGAGGGACCTTCCAGGGATAGCCGGTAACGTAAAGGGCCTGCTGGCGTTCCTGGAGGAGTTGGGTTGGCTCGAATGATATCGCATTCCCACACACACGCTACAAAGGCGCTTTCGTCGTCGAGTTGCGGAAACCAGCCCGTCTTACAATTGACAATTGATAATAGCAGTACGTTAAGACCAGAATATGCACTGTATTGTAACCACTCACCACATAAAACAGTTATTTTGTATGAAAGATAGATTCAAAGCTCAAAGTTCAAAGTACAAATTTTCTTAATTATAAATAATAATTCTTTATTAATGTAGCTCAGTGGTCTAATGGGTTTCGCGCTTACTTGTCACACAGGAGATGCAGGTGCGATTCCTGACCATATACCAAGATATATTTAATTTATCTTAAGTACATTATACGGACGTTCTATCGGTGATGGAAAACATCGTGAGGAAACCTTCATTAATCCATAGCTGCGGCGATGGGCTAGCTCCCTGTTACGCAAAATGGAGTTTTGAATAACTGGCTTAAAGTGGGCACAGTTGTATCTCTGTCACCCCGTATGGGAAAAGGCGTGACACTATGTCTTATTACTGTAGATTTTTACATCTACTTAGCAAACGTCATTTTTTGTCTCTTCTCTACATTGGACCACTGCTCTCACAACTGATAGGCGATATTGTCTGAGTGCTTTGTATAATTCTAGTGAACCTGTGTAATAGAAAATTGGTGCTTGTTATGATAGTTTTGAGGGAAATATCAGTATTTGGTAAAAATATAAGACTAAATATGAATGAAGGGTCACATAATACTTAATAGTACAGAATACTTAATAGTACTACGTACAGAAAGACTACTCCTCAAATACATTTAAATAAATAGCTACTCTCGCTGCGCGACAATAAAGCGCAATCTAGCTCGCACCTGCGCTACCTTCAACAATCGCTAAGCAACTATAGAATCGGTTGCCCCCCCGTGCAGGCTAGATTGCGCCGCATTACTACGCCTGAGAGCTTCTTTTACTCTGACATCACAAGGTCATCCTGTAAACTCCTGTCTTGCTTCATCACGGTAGGGTTACCTACGTGCGATTATTTGTGTTTGTGAATTTTAGTCCACTCTATGTAAGAGAGGTGTTTATAGTACTTATTCAGGCTATTGGTAAATTCTAAGGCTAGGTAGGTACCTACCTCCTTACTTATGTAATTGTCATTTGTTTTATACTGGGTCTAAAGTGTTTACTTTTAGTTAAACAAAAAGGTATTCAATTAAAAAGGAATGGAATTTTATTTGTGAACAATTCCTTTAGACACCCTAAAATGTTAGGTACTTAAGTCATTGTTGTTGCAAAAATCACAGAAAAGTTGCTTATGAGGAGTGGCTAGGGCGCGACGCAACTGCCAGCCAAGCGAGCTGGAACATAACTGAATTCCCGCCCGTCGGGTTGGCCGTTCGAACGTACCTAAACAGTGCAGTGAGACCCCCCTGGTAGGGTTCATGTTTGTGTTAGTTTGAGTAGAAGTTATACTGTAGTGTTATTTAAATTAAGATTATTAGACATAAGACATATTTTTATTGTCAATTGTTAGTATTGTTTGCACTATGTCTCTGTCAGAGCTTCAGGGGGAGGTTAGCCGGGAACATAGATGGTTCACATCAGCTCATGCCTTGGTGGCACGTCAGGATAGGAGCGAGGTTATTTTGGAGCGTGCCTTAGAGGTTAAAGATCGCAGCAATATTGTGTTGGAGTTGTATGCTCAGTCAGAAGCTATGGTTGCTCTTCCCCCCGGACCTCAGATCTGAGTACACGTCTCTGACTTCATTGAAATTATGTTTTAATCATTTAAAGTTTTATTCAAAAGTTAAATATCACCAATAAAATAGGAGTGCAGATCTATCAAGGAGGTGACCGCAGCAACTCTCACGCTGCCGTTCAAACCCACTCAGCTCCGCCCCCTACAACCTTTTTTTTTGTCTTCGAGGGTACTTAAAGCAACACGTATCATTATGTTCTCTTGCATTGAATTAATCAAATAATTTAATTAATACAGTCAAATAACACTGCATTATTGCATAATAGATCCATTAACCAAGGATAACACAGTGACACCAAAATACCTGCGTTACATCTTCGGGCTTTCCTGATACACCGTGTGCAAGTCACTAACGGTCACTACACCAAGGCACTTCAGACACAGGATCACTTCCACTCATCACATCACTTCACCAGGTACGAGGCACACTCGGAATTAAATACTTATAAATTAAATTGACCGGTATTATCGGTAGCTGAAATGCAGTGCTCAAAGTGTCAATCGCCTATCTACGACAATGAAGGCATCAGTTGTTCGTCGTGTAAGTTGCTGTTTCACTTCAACTGTGCAGCTATCAACGAGAACGTATTGAGGAAGATGAGGGCTGCCAAGAAGAATAGCTGGGTCGGAAAGTGTTGCAGTGAGACGGGGCCCAACGCGATTGCGAGTGGCTCGCCGGCGACGGCGGCGGTGGCAATGAGCACCGGGGCCGGACCAGCCCAAGGTCAAGACAAAGGCACATCAGCTGACATTGGCAGCCGCGCTCAACCTGTGGCCGTGGCGAGGGCCTTTCCCACTATCGTAAACACCACCTCCACTGCCTCACCTTCAAATGATTTATTACTGGACCAGATGCACTTACTCGTCGAAAAGGCGTTAACCGACTTCACACAGAAACAGGCTGAACAATGGGACAAATTCAAAGATGACCTATTGGACCAACTTAAGAGTCATCGCACAATAATAGAAAGTAAAGTAGATAAGTCTATGAAGCTTATCTCGAATCTAACGGACAACGTGGATATACTGGCCAATAAAGTCCAAGGCTCGAATCAGCTGACTTCACATCCGACCGTGTCGATAAACTTGAGGCCCGAATTTGTAAACTCGAGGGCTTGCTGAACGAAGTGGAAAAGGTAAAGAGCGACGTCACCGAAATTACCTGCTCGACGACCGACCTAAAATCGACAATAAATCGATTGGAACAAAGGGGCCGTCTCAACAACTTGGAGATTTTCGGTGTACCAGAGCGCAAGTCCGAGGTTACTTCAAGCATCGTCGTATCGATCGCAAAGGCCGTTGGCTTGGAGCTGAGGACGGAAGATATAGGCTCAGCTGTTCGAATAGCCATGCGCAATAACAACGGCCACCCTAGGCCAATAATTGCCAAACTACATTCGTCTCTCAAAAAGGACGAGATTATCAGTGCAGTCCGTAAGCAGCGCGGCATCACCACCCTGGACATCGGGTTTACTGGAGAGAGTCAGAAGATAAACGTGAATGAACACCTGACCGCCGAGAACAAGAACTTGCTGAAACAGGCTAAAGCGAAAGGCAAAGAAGCGGGGTTTCGTTACTCATGGACTCGCAATGCGAAGATATTTTTACGTCAAGACGACAACTACCCGGCCATACGCATCGAAAACCTCTCCCAACTGTCACACATAAAACCCTCAAGCAAAGCACCAACTCAGCGCACAAACCCAGCGGCATCGGCCTCGACGCTTACTGTTACATGAGTCCTCAATCAGTCTGTATCTACAAATCTATCATCCTATCACCCGGTACCTATGAACCTAAATCACATTTAACAACACACCTACCTACATATTATAAGCTATTCACAACCGAGTTCCTATGCTAACGTTCATCAAATTGGACCAATCTTCGTACTATCTCATTATATCACATATCTTGCGCTTACATTGTTGCCTAATAGGCAAGCAGAATATAGCTCTGATTGTATCTCATGTTGAAAAGGCCTAAGGATATATTTTCAGAATTCTCGCGGTATCAGGGGTAAGACGTCGGCTTTCGTTCAGGGTTTACTCAGAAACGATTATCATGTGGTCGGCATCTGCGAAACTAATCTGATAGATGGAGTGTTAGACTCTGAGTTGAGCGAGCCTCGTTATGACATCCACCGTGCTGACCGCCCGACGAATGAGGTGTTGCGTCAGCGGGGAGGTGGTGTCGGGGCGCGTCCGGCGAGTTACACGGGCGGCGGGGTAAGAAAGAAAGAAAGAAAGAAAGACATTTATTACATACACAAAAAACACACCTTACAGTAGGACAAAACAAAAAAGTATAATAAACAAAACGAAACATCTAAAAACACAACTAATTGTAAACAATTATTGGCCAGAGTCACGGTGTGTTCTTGCTGTGCAAAAGGCACTAACTCAGCATTGTGCTGGGGGTGGAGGCCCTCAGCGCTGATTTTCAGTTAGTGCCAGGTAGTGACCGCACGTGCCACAATTGCCGTGTAGTGTGCGTACAATACTTACATAATATTACTTATATTTAAATAAACTATGATCGGTGTGTATATACAAGGCTGAGATAATATGTGCTGTGTGAATAAACTGAAAAATAAATAAATAAATAAATAATACAATAAATTAATAATAACTTAAAAATGTGTGACATAACACAACTGCTTTTTCTGATGCGATTACGTCGTCGTCGTCAAGTTGAGTTGCGGCGAGTTGTTCAGACAGGGAAGGGAAGTTTCTGCTGTTCAAGCAAATATGCCTTGAGCTTTCGCACAAAAGCATATCTACTGAAAGCTTCGTGGACTGGGGGAGGAATATCATTCCAACATTTGGACGCCGCATACCTGAAACTACCCCGGAATGCCATCGTTCTATGCTGAGGGGTGACGATTCTCTCCTTGTGAACGCTACGCTGCCTGGTGGAAAACTGGAGCTTCTTGTATAGGTAGTTGGGAGCTTCAGTGCGTATGACACCAAAAAGCAACATGGACAAATGGAGTTTTCGTCGGGCTTCCATGTTCAGGAGTTTTGCATTGTTCAAATGTGGAGTGACATGGGATCTGGGAGGGACCTTGAAGCAAAAACGTGCGCATGCGTTTTGAACACGTTGTATTAACTTTCTTGTCCGGGCAAGTATACAGCCACCATAAACGACATCACAATAGTTTAATCTTGTTAATATAAGCGATTCACTTAGCCTGACACGCAAATCAGTGCTAAGGTAATCGCGTATATTATAGAGAAGTTTAAGGCGATAGAAGCAGTTGCTGACTACGTTGCCTATATGTTTTTCGAAACGCAGCTCTCCATCAATTAGTAAGCCGAGATTTTTTGCTTCTACAACCCTTTCCACTGGTTCCCCCATAATAGCTATATTATTGCCGGCAAGGGCTTGCACCGTATTATGGATTTGATTATGAGTACCAAGTACCATGTACTTTGACTTGCTGGGGTTCAGCACCAGACAGTTCCTGCCAGACCATGCCGCTATGCGATCGAGATCACTGTTGATCTGCCGTGCCGCAGCTACTGCATCTTCTGATGGTGTCGACAAGTACAACTGCGTATCATCCGCGTACAAGTGGAAAGAGCAGTTTTTGATACGGGTGACAATATCGGCGCTGTATAAAATAAACAGAAGAGGTCCTAATATGGAGCCTTGCGGGACCCCCCGCGTCAGCTGCTTTGTTGATGAAAACCGCATCGTACCATCATTCTTATGTATTACGACTGTTTGCGCACGGTCTGACAGGTAACTACCGAACCACCTAACCGTAGCATTAACGAATCCATAATAAGACATCTTTGATAATAAGAGGGCAGTATTAAGACAATCGAAGGCTCTGGAGAAATCTAGCAACACCAAAATTGTGCTCCTCTTCTTGTCGAGCGCTGACAGCACGTTGTCCACGACGTCTAGCAACGCAGTAGCCGTCCCTCGACCCTTCCGGAACCCAGATTGCAATTCCGGTAGAATGCCATTTTCCTCCAGATACCTCGACAGCTGGTTATATACCGCCCTCTCAATTACCTTAGACATGCAAGGAAGAATGCTAATGGGACGGAGATCGGATATGTGGACAGGATTAGGTTTCTTGGGGATTGGTGAAACTTTCGCAGACTTCCAGTCAGTCGGAAAGATGTTCGTCAAAATGCTCCGATTAATAATCGCAGTGAGGGTCGGCAATGTCGTAGGTAGAGTCAGTATAACCATGTCTATTCCAATTCGGTCAACTCCTGTCGCATTGGTCTTGATAGACGTCAGTATTTTTGCAACAGTGAGTGCAGTGACGGGGTTCAGAAAAAAACTAGTAGCATTGTCGTGTCGGTTAAATTCAAAGTAAGTCAAGTCCGAAATGGTCACCTTAGTCGTTCCTGGTACATTCATGAAATCATCAGAGGTAATGCTACTCACGCGGCGTGAGTTATCCGCCGCCCGTGTACTGCCGCCACCCACACATGCGCATGAGTATGCTCAACTGGAAATTGTTCATGTCGTGGTGCCCAAGTCGTCGGTTCGTGCTAATAAAGATCTACATATTATTTGTATCTATTTACCAGGCTCTGGCGCTAAACATGACGCACTTTTGGTTAACCTTTCCGCATACATTCGCCACTGCTGTCCGGATAATGACTACCTACTGCTGGGTGATTTTAACTTACCAGACATATCATGGAGACCGCGTACCGCTGGTTATGGTCTCACTCCGTATGGTACCATCAGAGAAAGTCAGCAGTGGTTTATTGACGATATTTGTCTGTCTGACCTGACCCAATATAGTAATGTGCTGAATGGAAATAACATGCTCTTGGACTTAATTTTTAGTAACACTGATGCTTCTGTGGTGCGTGCGAGTGACCCTTTCACTCGCGAAGATATGCCTCATCATCCCGCACTCGACATCGAGCTCCCAAACGTTGGCATACCATTGTTACGCTCTCACCCCATTAAAATGTATAGATTTAAAAAGGCTGATTACACAGCGATCCGCAACGAACTTGCCACTAAAGATTGGTCTATTATTTTAAACAAATGTACACTTACTGAAGCCATGGATACTTTTTACAAAAATTTGAATACGCTTATAGATAAATATGTTCCATATACTTATGGAAATCCCGAGGGCTATCCGGTCTGGTATTCCAAATCGCTTATTAATATAGTTGCAGAAAAAGACAAATTTCACAATAAATGGAAAAGATTTGGTATCCCTCTCGACTACGACTCTTTTTCGTTGCTGAGGAAGCGGCACAAGAAGCTTCAGCGACAATGTTGGAATAATTTTGTACTAAAAACCAATGAGGCTTTAGTCCGCAACCCCAAACTGTTTTGGCGCTTCGCTAAGGACATGCGCCGTGATCATGGTTTCCCGGCGCAGATCTCGTATGGCGCCAAAACGGCTAACAGTGCTCAGGAGGCTTGTGAGATCTTTCTAGAATATTTTTTGTCTGTGTATGTGGACTCCAACCAACGCTCTTCACCACCTTCTGGCGGCACAAATGATCTGAGCTGTGTGGGTGCCATTGAATTAACTAACAATCTTGTCCTTAAGTACCTCAAAAACATTGACACTAATAAGGGCGCAGGGCACGACCGGATCCCACCGATTTTCATTAGAAATTGTGCCGATCAACTCGCCGTCCCTTTGTGTATGCTGTTCCGAAGGTCACTAGACGAGAGGTGTTTCCCCTCACGTTGGAAAATGGCTTATATTGTACCCATACACAAAGGTGGTCCAAAAACCAAAGCAGAACAATATCGCCCGGTCTCAATACTGCCAGTTTTTAGTAAACTGCTGGAACTTATAGTCCATGATCAGGTGTATCCCATTTTAGCGCGTAGTATTATTCCTCCGGCCCAGCATGGCTTTATGCGTAAAAGATCTACTACATCAAATTTGGCAGAATTCGTAGGATCAGTGACCGGTTTTATGGATAAAGGCTACCAGGTCGATACTATATACACCGATTACTCTAAGTGTTTCGATCGGCTGAGGCATGACATCATCCTTTTTAAGCTGGAACAAGTCGGTGTACATGGAGATCTGCTCAGATGGTTTGAGTCTTACCCCCGTAACCGTAGTCAAGCTGTCCGAATTGGCTGCCATTGCTCGCGATTTGCTCCAATCCCCTCAGGCGTTCCTCAAGGATCCCATCTGGGGCCACTTCTATTCAATGTCTGTCTGTATGATATAGCATCTTGTTTTAGATCCGCCAGTTGCCTTATGTATGCCGACGACACCAAGATTTTTATGCCCGTATCAAGTTCCTCAGATTGCCACAGATTGCAGGAAGATCTGGACCGACTTTGCGAGTACTGTAGTCTCAACAGCTTAGATCTAAATCCCAAAAAGTGTCAACTAATCACGTTTAGTAGAAAAACATCTAATCTAACACACCAACATATTCTAAATGACCACCCCATTGAACGTGTCTCCAAGGTTAGGGATCTTGGGGTTATAATGGACTCTAAACTTTTATTCATACCTCATTACGAACATATTGTAGCGAAAGCTTTTAAAATGCTTGGATTCGTAAATCGTGTGACGAGGCCGCTGCGTTCACCACTTGCTTTTAAATTACTTTATTTCGCCTACGTTCGCAGTGTGCTGGAATATGCGTCGCCGGTATGGTCACCATCCTACCAGTCGCATAAAATCAGAATTGAGTCGGTTCAGAAAGCGTTCATGAGGCAACTCCAGATTAGATATGACGGGTCTTCGGTGGACTATGATGAGGGCCTTACTCGACATTCTATGGCTTCCCTGGAGAGCAGGAGGATGCTGGCGGATCAGAAACTTCTTCATGACGTCATCAACAACAGACTGGACACTGAGTGGCTGGTGAGGTCAGTACTGCTGCGCATCGCCTCAGCGCGGTCGCGTCGCCACACACCGGCGCTGCTTGGGTACGAGCGCGCGCGCACCAACTATGCCTCCAATTCACCGCTAAATAGGAGCATTGATATGTACGAGAAACACTTTGCGGGGGCCGATGTCTTTTACCTGAACCGGACTCAATTTATATCACAGGTTTGTGCGAAGATAAGGTCAATCAAATTAGATAATTGATCATCAAAAATAAACAAAAATCAATAACATTTATTCAAGGAAATTGAACTCTCTCATTTGACATAGAAAAACCTCATATCCACACACATATTACATACCCTCTCTCTCTCTCTCACACACACACACACACACACAGACACATACACATATACAAACACATACCTTATTATATATAATGTAAAATTACCTTTTATACATATGTTTTATGATCTAAAAATCCTCATCATAATTTATAAAGGATATGTTTCGTAATTGGCATTATCCATTTATATCAGTGTTATTTTTATCGAATTAATTACTTATGCTGTGAAACATCAACAAACAAATAAATAAATAAATAAATAAATAAACCTGTTCCAGCGGTACTGCTCCACGGTGACGCCCACTCCCATTGATGAGTAAGTGCTGACTCCTCCCCTGTGTCTTACGCACGAAACTCTGCGACTACTCGTGCGCAGCTGTCGCCCTAGTACACGCGTACTTGACTTGCACGGATCACACTCGACTACTCGAGCGCTGCTGTCGCCCTGGTACATCGCGTACTTTATTTTCACGGATCACACTCGACTACTCTTGCGCCGCTGAAGCCCTGGTACATCGCATACTTGATTTCATTTGCACGGTTCACAATCGACAAAATAATGAGCACCAAAAGCACTCCGCCGCCTAAACAACAGAGTACTGCTAACTTTGAAGCTGTATCGGATGCTGAACTCGAGTTTACAGGGGGTAGCCTCCCAAACGTTTCGGAAAGTGCCATGCATAGTGCAAATATTAATCGAATGAAAAGAAAGCGCGATAATTCTGACATCTCTGAACTCAAAGATGAAATTAGAGATTTATTTGCGAGTTTTGAGACCGAACAGAAAGCCAAGTTTTATAACCTGCAGACCTCCCTTACAGAAATAAAAGCCCAAAATAATGACATCCAAAGCTCAATGGAAATACTGTACTCAAAAAATGACGCGATTCAAAAAGAGCTTGAAACCCTCAGGTTGGAGCGTAAGGAGCAACTTACATATATCCAGGAATTAGAATCCAGGCTGGAAACCCTAGAAAGAAACTCCTGCTCTGCCAAAGTGGAGATTAGAAATATCCCAAAGATAGTGTCTAATGAGGATAAAGCGGCGCTCTCCAACATCGCCGAGAAAATTGGTACAACATTGGGCTTAAGTTTCGGTAAATCCGATGTCAGAGATATTTACCGTGGCTTTGCAAAAGCAGACAAAATCAAACCAATTGTTGTCGAGTTTACGTCAATAATTACAAAAGATACTCTTATGAGGGGACTGAGAAATTTCAATGACAAGAAGTCAAATAATAACAAATTTAATACTAGTCACCTCGGTTATGATGGACCGGCTTCTCCAGTTAAAATCTCGGAGTGTCTTACTCATAAGGCTAAACGGCTGCACTTCCTCGCTCGCGATTTCGCTAAGGTCCATGGCTATACTTTTTGCTAGATATCGTACGGCAAACTATACCTGAGGAAAGCAGTGGGCCTTCCCTTCATTCGTGTTGACGATGAAAAGGTCCTGAAAAATCTGAAGGAGAACTCTACTCTGTCAAAGTGACTAGTTTTAATATGTGATAAGCATCTAATTGTAACAAACTTTTTGTCACCACTTTCAATCTCTCTCATACACAATTACACTAACACTCTTTCATACCACACTATACAACGAACCTATGTCAGACCTTACATGAACCTCATCAGATCGAATAACTATTTACACATTTATATACAAATTATTACCTCCTCCTAAGTTACCATATTCGCCCCTCCCAGTTGCCATCCTGTTTTGCTCTATTTGTCCACTCTACGAGAACTATCACTGTGCCCTTTGTTTTACCTACTCGCACGGAGCTTGATAATATTGTTACAGAAGAACTAGATGACATTGCTGTATCTGAGTCAAGGAACTGTGAGGTAGAGCACTGTAAACAATATTTGCCAAACCCAACTACCTGCCTCACTTTGCTCACTCAGAACATTCGCAGCATCACGTGTAACATGAATGAATTTTTGATACTACAAAAGAGACTAAATGTGGAACTAGATGTTATAATTCTAACTGAATGTCGTCTATCCCGTACAACTGTTATCCCCCAACTCCCGAATTTTTTACATTATGCAACGGTGAACAACCACCTTCAAAATTGTCGTTTACATAAATAATAGTCTAAAAGTGTCAAGAGGAACCACCATGCATGGGTGCAAACTGTTTGCTAATAAAAATTGGAATGGAAACAGCTATTGTTGCCATATATCGCTCCCCATCCGAAAACAACGTAGAACCATTTCTTGAATCATTAAATACCATCTTGGGGACATTAAAACCTTATAGTAACATTTCAATTATAGGAGACATAAACATCAACATTAAACCTGATGTTACAAATTCTAGAGCCTATGAATATCTGAATCTATGCGCTTATCATGGTCTTCTTCCGGCTCATACATTACCGACCAGATTAGACAGATCATGTCTTGATCACGTAATCTTAAAAACTAAAAATCCTGCTATTACTCTTGTTGCCAACTCTAGTCTTACCGATCACAACCTTGTACTAGTCTCTATCGGTCACAAACACCAGAGAGTTCTTAGTCAAACAACAACTACCAGGATCAATCATGAAGGTTTAAGTATTGCCATGACGAATATTGATTTGTAGCCAGTCTATGATTCATCTGACCCAAACACTGCTTTAGAATATCTTATATCTTCAGTCCATCATGCTATCAATGCTAACTCCTCCACTAAAAGTCTCCCGCGTCGCTTCAAGGTTATTAAACCATGGATCACTCACGGTCTAATTAAATGCATGCGAAATAGAGACAGACTGCATAAAAAGACAACTGCAGCCCCGGACAACCTCATCCTTCAAACGACTTACAAAAGATATCGAAATTTTTGCAACAATCTCCTCAAAAAACTCAAAAGAAACCATGAAAAGAATGAACTCTCAAAGGCTGGCAACAACTCTAAGGAGTTATGGAAATCAATAAAAGCTATCACAAACACCACCAAGACAAAAATCTCTGCGACTGAGTTATTAGGTTCAGCGGGAAATTCTAATAATACTAATAATGTGAACCATTTCTTTGCAAATGTGGGTAAGAATCTTGCTGAAAGAATAAACACACCGTTGGGTCCCAGACAAACTGACAGCAAACCTCCACTACCACCAAGCAGATCTATTACTTCATTTGCCTTACTGGAGACCGATAAGGATGAAGTTGAGAGACTTATAGTTGGTCTGAGGAGCGTGTGCGCTGTTGGTTGGGACAACATCTTGAACCGTATTCTTAGGCTCTTCAAAGATTTCTTTGTTCCACCCCTTACTTATATTTTCAACAAGTGTCTTGCTGATGGAGTTTTCCCTAATCCCCTCAAGCGATCTATGGTGATCCCTATTCACAAGGCTGGCGACAGAGACCGTGTCAATAACTATAGGCCCATCTCTATCTTGCCTTCAATCTCTAAGTTACTGGAACGAATTGTTAACCGTCAACTAATTAGATACCTAGAATCATACAACCTTTTATCTGATTGCCAATTCGGATTCCGAAATAATATCTCGACTAGTGACGCAGTCCATGAACTCACTGACTACGTGGTGAAAAATCTCGATGCCGGGCGAAAGGTTTTAG
Source organism: Argyresthia goedartella (assembly GCA_949825045.1). Lineage (NCBI taxonomy): Eukaryota > Metazoa > Arthropoda > Insecta > Lepidoptera > Argyresthiidae > Argyresthia > Argyresthia goedartella. Next base: position 13,396,508 of record OX463815.1, read on the forward strand.
GTATTTTTCTTGATCTTGCCAAGGCGTTTGACACGGTCTCTGTCCCCCTCCTATTGGACAAACTCGATAGGTTGGGTATACGGGGGGTGCAGTTGAGGTTTTTTGAGGAGTATCTCACTGGTCGCTCTCAATTTGTAAAAATCGGTGAGCACTGCAGCGATGACTTACCAATCACGTACGGCATTCCTCAGGGCAGCATATTGGGGCCTACACTCTTTCTCATTTACATAAATGATCTGTGTGACCTGAATCCTGATAATGGCAAAGTAATAACCTATGCAGATGATACCGCCCTGATATTCTCGACAAACACCTGGCAAGAGACATACGAAGTTGCCCAGAGAGGTTTCAACAATTCCACCAAATGGCTTCAAAATAACCTGCTGACTTTAAACTCTGATAAAACAGTTAACGTTACCTTTTCAATCAGAAACACAAAGTTTACCGATGAAGGTGCGATATTTGCGCACAGCTGCATAGATCCAAATAGTGGAACATGCTCCTGTCCAGCCCTGCACAAAAGTACAACCATTAAATACCTTGGTGTCCTCATCGATAAAAATCTCACCTTTCGACCTCATATTCACCTGGTCACTGGCAGAATCCGCAAACTAATCTATGTTTTCAAAATGCTTCGCCATGTTGCTGATGCCGGATTGATAAAACGAGTTTATATGGCACTCTGTCAATCCGTGCTCACCTACTGCATCACCTCGTGGGGAGGTGCACCGAAAACATCTATCTTGCCTCTCGAACTTGCTCAAAGAGCTGTACTCAAGGTCTCTACTTTCCGTCCCCTCCTCTTCCCTACCTGTTTCCTTTATAATTCCTGCAACGTCCTAACGGTGAGGCAACTATTTGTGTATCACATTATATTAAAACAACACTCATCTTTAATATATAGCCCTTCTTTACTGACCAGACGGCGTAAAGATAGGGTTTGTTTAGACAATATATTGTTTCGAACCTCTTTTGCTCATAAATTTCCCTGCTTCCTTGGTCCCTTCCTATATAATAGAATAAATAGAACAGCTGAAATTTATACTCTCTCAACATTTGATTTAAAAAAAACGGTATATAAAATATTACACTCACTCGACTATGACAAAACTGAGGAATTACTCAAAATTACTAGCTAACCAAATAATATTTCTAAGCACTTACAAAAATATTTACTATTTTAATAATTATAAATAAGTCTGACATATGTGTTAATCTCACACACCCTCTCACACACACTCATTCACAATCACTCCACAAACAGAGAGGATCACAAACAAACTCACAAACATACTCACTAACCCACTCTCTTATTATAATTTTTTCATGTTAATTGTATAAGTATAACTACTAATTTAGGTACAACATGTTTTTAATTTTAAATGTTACTATTTTTGTTGTTGGTTTCTTTCTGTGTACCATAAACTAGCTTTACATATTTTAAGGGAAGAGCGCTGTAGCCTGAAATACAGGTTTAGACCTAGCTCAGGCTCAGATGTTCATATTATCTTTGTATCAATCTATTTAGCTAAGTACCTTTAATTGTAACTTTTTACTGTCCAAGTTTTTTGATGAATAAATATTATTATTATTATTATTATTATTATGGAAGCCTCTCCATAGCCCAAATTGGACCGACTGATAGCGGATGTCTCGCAGTGTTTGGAAGTGTTCGCGGCCATCACCCAGTATGCTGCAGATATACGAATACAGCGTGAAGCTGGTCGCGTTAACAGCGACGGTTCTCCTTTTCAAGGTGTAGTGTCTCGGTTACCTAAAGTCCATAAATTCCCCTTTATTCGGAACTCAAACGAAGGTTAGAAGTTAGAAGGAAGTTACCATTCGATGGAGTTCTGAATGAATGGATCAGTTTCATCGACTTGTTTGATAGCCATTTGCGAAAGGACTTATCCAATTCTTATAAATAAATAAAAACATATTAGAGGACAATCTTACACAAATCGAAATAGGTCTATACAACAAGGCTTCTATTAAGGGTACTAGACGACGATATATTTAAAAGAGATAAATACATATATAAATACTTAAAAAACATCCGAGACTAAGAAGCAAATATTCATGCTCATCACACAAATATTTTTCCTTACCGGGATTCGAACCCAGGACAGTCAGCTTGGTAGGCAGGGTCACAAGGCTTAACCCGCTAGGCTTAACCGGTCATCGATGATACGATGGCTTGGTTGAAGTCAGCTGTACGGGACGAAGCTAAGGAGCTGGTATCGCACCTGGTCGTTACGGAGGCTAATTACGAAATAGCCCACCAGTTGTGGGTTAAGCGGTACCACAATAAGCGTAGGTTGGTTAATGCCTAGTTGAAACGGTTGTTCAGTATCCCAATGGTGATTAGGGTACCTATCATCTAGGCAAAAGTATCGATTTAACCCAATGCTGTCAGTCATCAAAGAATTGGAGAAGTTAGGATTACCCTTAGGCAAATTGTCGTCGTATTATGGGTTTCATATGTTTTGAACTTTATTTAGAAGCAATAAGTTAGAAAATCTCGACCAATTTCGGGTTAGGCCATGCGTAAATGGGGTAAACATTATTTTGTCTCACCTCCCAGTGGACAGAGTTGCACGCCATCTCCGATCTGGTCGAGTTTTTGGAAGAAGAATGTCAAAGGGCGGTGAATATGGGACTTTCAGCTATCCTCACTCCAGAGGGCCCTCCCAGCAGAGCGAGGGTTTTCCGCAGAGAAGGAAGCGTAAAAAGCTGTTCGGAACACTCAGATTAATAAACCCAGCCGGTGATACTTGCCCATGTTGTCGGCAAGCTGGCCATAGCGTGGCCACCTGTAATAAATTTAAGGAACAACGGGTTCAGGGATGGCGTCAGATTGTCGAGCAGCAGCTGTTAATTCCGGTGTCTTGATCCGCACCTGGCGACAGATTGGCACGGGGAGCATGTACTAATTTTATGGCCGTCAACACCATGAAACACTCTATATGAACCGGTCGGACCCCCCCATTTGGGTGAACAGGGACGTACTCAGGTACAGTATGACCGGGGTCGGATATAGGGCAGAACTCAGGGTCAAACCAAGGGGACCCTAGATTTTCGGTTGGCCCTTGGTGACTAATGGGACCACATGCACAGGGGTGGACCCATGGGTACCAGCAGGTGAGGTCATCGACACAGGGACGTAATCAGGGTTAGGTTGGAGACTTTGTTCAGGCAAACATTGCAGGAGGTTCTCCGATCTTTCAGGGTGCCTGGTATATTGACTAGGCAGTCACGGGCGCTCTCCCTCCCCCTTTCGGGGGGCGTCGTGGGATGGTACCAGAGCAAGAGGTGCACGGACCTTATGGTGCGCCTTGGAATCCACTCTAGTATAGCAACCTGCCTACTCTAATGCACGGGCAGGGTAGGGCACCCACTAGGTATTCGTGGCCTGTGGCATGGCACGTGGCATATGTTGCCCCCCAACCAGAGACCAGAGACGGTGGTCTTACCCACTGCCTCCGTGTGTTGTTGGGGTTCGGCAGGCAACTTACGTTTGCCCCCTTTTGGACTCCGGTGCTCATGGCAGTATTGTGTCGAAAGATTTAGCAAAATGGTTAGGTATTCGAAACAATAAGTATGATAACAATTTGGGGTGTGAGGAATGTTGCTTTAACGAATTTGTTTGACCAATCGGTGATCACGTTTTCTCCTCTCTGTGATGTTACGTTAAAGACATCCGTCCAAGTCTAAGTGATGACTGGCGTCATAGGTCGACAAACTCTGGTGAGCTTAAATCGAGCTGTTCGATTCTTGACCTCAGACCTCAAGCTGGCTGATCCCGATTTCAACACCCTAGCTCCGATTGACCTGTTACTAGGAGCAGACTTTCTTGGTAGGCTTCTGTAGTCAGATCGGTTGAAACGAAGTTTGGTCATGCGATTATGGGATCGGCAATGCTAATGATTACCAGTACCAAATCTGATGGCATACTTATCGGTTTAGCGTCCGAAGTAATGCAACGGTTCTCTGAAGTAGAAGAGCCTCCCGCCGCTCGTTGGGTCAGATGAAGAAGAGTGCGAATTGTTTTACGAGAATAATACTGGTCGCCTTAATTCTGGCCGTTTCATTACTCGATTCCACTTTAGGGCAGATCGACCGCTGCTAGGAGAATCTAGAAGGACAGCAGAATCAAGTTTGATGTCGATAAAGCGTATTTAAGCAAAATTACGTAAACTTCATGACACACGTTGGTGGAGATCGGTGGATCATTATTTCCTTCCATACCATGCTGTCCTTCAAACCCCAACCGGAAAAACTCCAACTGGAAAAATTTTAGTTGTTTTTGATGGTTTTACCGACTTCGTACGGGATGTTCTTGAATCAATGTCTGCACTCAGGATCCAAGTTGAATCGTGACATTTCGGATATACCCACGAGCTGCCAGAAATACCAGATTTTATTTGTCGCAGACATTTTTGATGATTTTAGTCCAATGGTGATTTCTCCAACTGATAGGAACTATCAGTTGATACTATGGTGCGAGTCTAAGGCCGAGCCAGTGAAGCATAGAATAGAATAGAATACATTTTTAAAATTTTATTGCTTATAATTTTGGTGATACAAGCTTATGTCTCCCTAATGGAGGTATGTACTTAAATTTTGTCCTGGTCGGGATCTGTTTTGTGTAGAAAAATTTAAATGCACACGCTTGGGTTTGTGTTTGTTTGTGTCTGCATGTGTGTTTGTGTATCTGTGTGTGTTTATGTGCATGTGTGTATGTATGTAAATATGTATGTTCGTCTTATCGTATGATGACGTCGGGCTTATAGGTACCAGGATCGTTGTGGAACCGCCCATCTGTCAAGCGCTTTCAGCCTCTCGGCCCTGGCAATTTGCGGTATGGCTACACCCCGAAGTCTGTTCGTAGGCATCAGTGTTGTGTTGGTTGTGTCGAGTATAGGTGGTACCGATGTTGGCGATGCCCACGACTTCGGCACGGTGGACCTCTCTAGGAGCTCATTGTGAAGATCTGACACCCGAACATGCCACGGATCTTCGTTCAAAATTTCCCAGACGACTTTGCTGTCAAGGCAGCGGGGCATCACGGCTGCGTTTTTGTAGGCGGTTCTCAACGTAACTTCTTGTCTATTAAGGTTTGTTTTGCTAACTCTCAGTAAGAGCTGTACTATCCCGTAGTCCAGTATTGGTGCTACGCATGTCTTGATGACTAGCAATTGGACATCCAAGTCAACTCTTGACCTCCAGCCGATAATAGGATATAGCTTATTTGTTTTGCTTTCTTTACAGCACACTGAGCGTGTATGTTCATCGAAAGCTTCGTGTCGAGATGGACGCCGAGGTATTTCACGCTCTTCTTGTACTCGACAGTCTGGCCTCTCATGCGTAAATTCGGCCGGTAACCTCGAGGGTTTGCGAGCGTCTTTTTCCTCTTCATTGTGAACATAACACTTTCAGTGTTATCCACGTTACAGCGAAGGCCGCCCCACTTTTCATAGTAATTGAGGATACATTCGGCGACTCATTCTGTTCGTGCCGTCGTCGGAGACAGAGGTCGTCGGCGTAATGTGACTTATACAACCCTTGAATTCTGTTCGAGTCAATTCTGTTTCCAGGTCCGATATCCGACATATATAGATTAAATAGAGGTGGCCCAAGAATCGATCCCTGTGGGACACCGTGGGGCACGTGCGTTTCTGCGCCGACTGTGGTTCTGAACCTCCCTCGGATTTTTCTATCGGTGAGATAATGGTAGATCATTCGGATAACAGAATTTTTGATTCCCGCTTTATTCAGTTTGTATACGAGCGTCTTATGGTTGATGGAAACGAAAGCTTTACTTAGGTCGGTGGATATCATCGCAACACTATTGCCATCCTCGAGTTCTCTTGTGATCTTGGAGACTGTTCGTAATATTTGGGTTGCAGTACCTCTATTACGTGTGAAGACTTGATGGTATTCGGGAATAAGATGGCCTGCCTCTCGTAGCACGATTTCATACATGAGTCTTTCACAGATTTTACCCATCGAGTTGAGAAGTGTAATAGGTCTATATGAGGACGCTAACAATGAATTCTTGCCAGATTTATGTAAGAAGATTCATTCGCCAAGATCCCATCTGTGGGGGTAGTAGCCCGTCGAGAGAACATAATTAATAATATGCGTGAGCTTGTACCACAGGCAGGGCCCAGCTGATTTGAGTGCGTAGCCTTGTATCTTGTCTGGTCCAGGTGCTTTTCTGTTCTTGAAGCTGAAGATGGCTTTCTTCACTTTCGTCATGGTGACTCTGTAGTCATCAACTCGCGGACCTTCCAGGCTAATCGTCATTTGCAATGTCTCTTCGACATATGATTCGTGCACGATGGCAGCTTGCACAAGTATTTCGAGAGTCGTTTCTTCTTTGTAACATTGGTCAATTTGAGGTAACAGTTGATTCGGTTGCTTAACCTCTCAGTATCCGAACGCATCAATAGATGCAAAGTCAAAATACCGTTGGTTACCACGCGCAGCTATTGATGAGCGGGTGACGCTGTGTTTACAAACTGGTATTTTGGTACAATTTTATTGCATAATGTTGGCATGCTTGGCAAATGTAAATGCGGCATTAATCAAACTCTACCATGAACATATTTGTCTGTGGCCTTTCGTTGAAAAAAATATTCAGACTGGAAACAACAAAATCACTTTTTCTCGCGCGCGAATTGTGACTGATATTTTCTGAGCTTTTATGGTGAAGAGTGAATTGTTTTTATAAGAACACATTAATGTTTTTATTGCTTTGAAAAGGTTATCTTGTGTAGATTACGTAGATATCAAACAACATGTATATTTGTTGATGTTTTTCTCATGTCGGCTAGATATGTGTCGAGAGGGAACATTTTCATAGAGGTCGGTGATTCTCATGTCGGTACAAAAATAAACTAAGGTCACAGTGACATTTTTTTCATAAACTAAGAGAGGGTTTCATTAGCTACTCAGATCTACAATTTGTATAGTTCTAAGAGTTACCATTCCAACAGAATCACTTGATACGTCAGTCAAGTGCCGCGCGCGGGTGGGCTCAAAATATGCCGCGGATCCTAGCTGTTTCGCGCCGGGACAGCCCGGATTCGCATAGGTCAAGGGATTACTGGATGGTCCACATTTTTTGCGGTTCTCCTTTTCGCACTCTAGCACTTCAGTCCATGACGCTTCCTTGTGTTTCATTAGGGAGTCAGCAAAATCACGTTTAGCTCGTTGGTACTGAGTTCTGGCAATAATGTCTTCTTTGTTCCGATGGCTCTTGTTTTTTAACTCAGCTCTGAGCCCAATTTTGCGACGGAGACTCTCGGGTAGCGCGTCGCGTGGTTTGATGATCTTCTCCGAGATAATGTCATCAAGCGCCTCAGTAATTATGCGTTCCAGCGCCTGTATCGCAACTTCGCACTCGGCGTGTGTGGCATTTTTTATATGGTCATTGCGCTCTAGTGCGCCTGCTATGTGGTGTCTATAGCGCTGCAGATAGTCCTGGTTGGAAAGGAGTGCACCAATGTCTCTGCGAGCATTTTCAATCACATCGTGCTGTATGAATATAGTCAAGAAACATGGCCGGTGATCCGAACCAATGTCCTCAAACTGCTGACATTTAGTTCTGTGGTTGGACAGCGCTCCCGTTGTAACGGCAAGATCGAAGATTCCGCGAAATCGCGAGTAGGGTCTTGAGGAAACACACGTGTGAGTTATGGCAATTTCTCCGTTGCGTATTTTTGCGTTGCATTGCCCGTCCCGTCCTGCTATCTTTTTTATAATTTAACTGGGTGGATTCGATATTTAGATCGCTTACGTTCATCTTTTTGGTTGCACTCGAAGTAAATGTTTTAATGTTTATCCAACCTTGCGCGGTTTGAAGTTTTATACTCAATCTTTCAAGGCGTCGGTTGGTGTCATCTGCGAGATCAGGGAATAGTCCCGTATCCTTGGATTCTGCCGTACGTATGTGGCAGTACCCAGGTGTGGCTGGATCATGTCGAATATTTTGTCGTACCCGGGTATATTGTATTTGAGCTTGTTCAGATCAAGATTGCATTAGTTGACAACTAGCACATCAGGTAAGTGTTTCGCAGCTAGGTGTTTTAATTCGGCAAGTCTTCCTCTTATTCCATTGATGTTGCTAAGCAATATCGCAATTTTATTAACAGTCCTCGTGGGGCCCTCTTTGTTAACCAGTGAAGGCAGACAATAATCTCACTAGTTTTTTCACCATTTCGGGCGTGAGCAGTCTGCCGAGGAGTTTTGGGCTTTCTGCTATTTTCTCTAGATGTTGCGGTTTAGCGAAGTTTGTCGTTTCGGAAGATGCGACGACCTGTGCAAAGGAAACTTCATTTCGGACGTTGGCGCGATTAGCCTCTTCTTTACTTTGTTTCTTAATATTCTCCTTTATAAAGTCCTCTCGACGCGTTTTATTTGCGTTGATCTCATAATTCATAATTCATAATTTCTTTATTGCACAGAAAACACAATGGAAAAAATACAACGAACAATATGCAAAGCTTGTGAGCTTATTTCTAAAAAGAAATTTCTTACAGCTAACCTGTGAGGAAAGGAAAAAATATTTATAGAGAGGTAGTCCTAGTGTACAATTAAGATTTAAAAGAAAGAAATAAAGTCAATATACTATCAAATAAATCACAATACATCCTACACATACTATAAAATAAATTAATAGAATACAATAAATACATAGATACAAATACATACTATAAGATACCCACTATGCGGAAGAGAGGAGATGCTGTTTCAACTTTTTCTTAAAAGAGAACAAGGATGTGCAATCCCTAATAGCGCAAGGAAGTGCATTCCACAAATGTATTGCCATTAACCTAAACGAGTGCTCGTAAGCAACAGTGTTGTGCTGAGGAATTGACAAAAGTGACACCGTGTGAGATCTCCGAAGTCTATCCCCAGAGAAAATAAACTCAAAATGTTCACGAAGATATGCTGGATAGCGCGGATTTCTCAAAATATTGAAGAGGAAGGAGAGAATGTGCATATCACGACGAAGTCGGATCGGGAGCCAGCCTAATTCCCTGCGATATTGGGACACGTGATCGTACTTGCGGAGACCGAAGATAAACCGAATCCCGAGATTTTGAAGTCGCTCGAGTTTGTTCAGTAGATCTTCGTTCGCGCTGGCCCAGCAAACATTGGCGTAGTCAATTAAAGGCAGAAGAAGGGTCTGAACTAGCATGATTTTAGTCTGCCTAGGCAAGAAGTACTGCAAACGCCGAAGGGAATGAAAGGATGCAAAGACTCGTCTGCTGACCTCACAAACGTGGGGCGACCAGGATAAAAGAGTATCAAAAACAACCCCAAGATTTTTGGCTTTCTCGCTGTACTTGACAATGGTACCGTCATAAAGCACGGGAGCAACTGACCTATGCTGCAACAAATTAAGTAAGTGCCGTGTACCCAGTATCATCGCCTGAGACTTATCCGGGTTGACTAATAGCCCATACGAAAGAGCCCATTTCCTGATGTTGTCGAGGTCAGCATTCAAGGCCTCTACAGTCGAAGTCAGATCACACAGGGGAAAATTCCGATAAATTTGAAGGTCATCTGCATAGAGATGATACGAGGAAGACAATACATCCGAGATGGAATGGATGAAAACTGAGAAAAGAAGAGGAGAAAGGATGCCACCCTGCGGAACACCAGTAGAGAGCTTGCACCATTCCGTAGTGACTTCTTCAGACTTGATGCGCTGCTGGCGGTCTCTCAGGTAGGAGTCAAACCAGCGAGCCGAGTGTGAAGAGACATTGAGTGTTTTTATGATTTCAACAAGTATATCGAAGTCGACGCAGTTGAAGGCGCTGCTAAAGTCAAGGAGAGTCAGGACTGTGAGCTGCTTCTTATCCATTGCCAGTTGGATATCGTCAGTTACCTTGAGCAGTGCGGTGGTGGTGCTATGCCCTGGCCTAAAACCAGACTGAAAAGGGTTCAGTAAATCCATGGAGGAAAGGTACGAGGACAGCTGGGAGTGGACAATTGATTCAAGGACTTTGAAAAGGATTGGTAGGATGGAAATGGGACGGAACTCTTTGAAGGAGGACGAGTTAGAAGTTTTAGGCAGGGGTATCACTAATGCTCTTTTCCAGTGGCTTGGGAAGCAGTACTCGCTCAGCGACGCGTTAATTATATGCGTTATGGGTGGTTAAACATTATCGAATACACTGGTTAGCATCTGAGAGCAGATATTGTCATCGCCTTGGACGAGATTTCTAGAATAGCTTTCTTTACTGCGCCAATTCCGACAGACCTGAGGTTGAAAGGTAAGCAACTGGATGTCGTTCTGGTACGCAAGTTACGAAGGGTAGCATCCTTGACACAGGGGTCCATCACGACAGGGGAGACAGCAAAGAATTTGTTGAGACCATTGAGGTCGACACTTCCGGCAACTGCGTCCTGGGACTTACCAACACCAAGGGTCTTCAGGAACTTCCAAACCTGTGCAGGAGAGTAGCTCTCGATACTCTCGTAGATGTGGCGGCGTTTGGCATCTCGACAAAGACGGGTGCACCGATTACGGAGACGTTTGTATATAAGGAGATTATCGTCCGTCGGATCCTTCTTATATCTACATTTGGCACGGTTTCTCTGGGCTTTCAGACCCTTGATGGTGTCGGTAAGCCAAGGCGCAGGGAGATGTTTGACCCTAACCTTTTTGACAGGAGCATGTTTGTCGAACAAACTTAAGACAATCGAGTTGAAATGCTGGACTTTGTCATCAACGGTCTCACTACAGACGACAGGAGACCAGTCTATAGAAGCGGCGTCAGACATAAGGGAGCTGAGATCCATACCCTTGAAACTGCGAATATCCAGGAATTTTGCTGCGCGCTTGGGAGGCCTTAACTTGAACGAGAGATAAATCAAATCGTGAAAGGAGAAGGGGGCGTTAAGTTGGCCATGCGTAGCAACCTTGGATATGTTAGAAACAATCATAAGATCTAGAAGAGTGGGGGTGCAGTGGGGCTGGAAGTGAGTTGCACTCAAGGGAAGAATATTTAAATTTAGGGAGCTGATGATAGACTGGAGTTTGGCTGAGCGAACATCATTTTTAAGTAAACAGGTATTGAAATCACCTAGGATAACTGTGTCACTGTAAAGAGGAGATAGATCATTAAGAATGCTTTCAAAAGAATCAAAGTAGTCGATGAGTAGAGAGGGGCTATAGAAGACACCCAGAAGGACCTTATTGTGATGCAGGCATAACTCGAGAAAGAGGTGTTCAGCGGATCCAGAGTACAGACTAGATGAGTGGCTGATGACTTTGCAAGAAATGTCGGAACGAAGGTAAATAGCAACACCGCCACCAGCCTTACCTGTCCTATCATTCCGATAGAGCCTGTACCCCGGCAGAGCATACAAGGTAGATGGAAGAGAGGGTTTAAGAAATGATTCGGATATCAGAATACCATGAATGCTCTGATCGCTGAAGGAGTCGATAAGGTCGGCATGACTGGAATGAATGCTCTGAGCATTTATGTGAACGACATTGAAGTTCCTACCGAGGTTGGAAAACACACGTTTGAGGGCAATAGGCAAAACGTCGTTCGTGGACGGCAATCCACTTCCCACGCTATCGGAATCTTCACTTTCGGAGCAGGAGAAGTAACTATCACTAAAGTCGTAGTTATTCATATAAGTAAATATCTTAAAATGAATAAATAATAAAATAAATACAATTAAACCTACTAAAATCACAAAAAATTAAAAGTATCTAAATTCTCAACAATCTAAAAAACAGAAAGCCCTCCTCTCTAAAAAACAGAAAGATCTCCTTTTGAAACGCCGGACATTTTGCTTGTTTTGTGGTCTGACCTTCGCCTTGGCAAACATAACAGATGGTTTTGTGTACGCCTTTCTCCCCAGTGACGACTATAGTAGGTTTAATCTTCTTCATGTGGCAGTGGCCTTGGACGTGGCCAAAAGCTAGGCAGTTTTTATATTGAGTAACCGCCATGCGCTTTACCTTGTACTTTTCTATCTTGACTTGCTGATCGGCGATTCGTTCTATACCGCGGATATCACGCGGGTCAATCCCTCCGGAAAAGATAAGCAACACAACCTAGCAACATAGCAACATACTTGCGCGAAAGCCGGCGCTCTTGCTTAGTTCCGGGTGTAAAGTAATCCACATCTGACTTGGTAGCGAGCAGCTCAAGCAGTCTTGTACGTGACTCTAATGACCGCGGACGAAATTAGAATCTTCTACCGATGTCATCTACTGCGAACGTGCTGTCGGTTTGCTTCGCAAGGTTCGCCGCGGCTTTATCATGACTACAGATAGGAACTTCCTACCAGCTGGGCGAGTTAAAGTATTGGGATTTTCACCTGTTTCTTTTGCTGTTGGCACACTGTCGCGTGCTAGCCGGCTGCGCGTGTGGTTCGTGGTCTCGCCTTGCAGTGGTAGCGGATAGGTCAGAAATCCCCTCTTTGTCGCCCGTATGGTCAATAGTCAATAGTCAAAGTACTTTATTACTGTAGATATTTACATATACTTAGCAAACGTCATTTTTGCCGCTTCTCTACATTGGACCACAGTGGAAGAAGAAGGGCGTAGAAACTCCCACAGATTGATTTTTAGATCTCTTTTAAAAATAGGTTGTGCTTAACTAATACAAATATGAAAAATTTAATTGTTATGATTAAAAAGCAGGAATAAATAATTACAAAACTATTAACAGCAAGGTCTGTGTTGAGCCAGATTAACCCCATACAGTCCTGTCATTTAAGTAATCTTGAACATTGTAATATCCCTTTTTCGACAAAGTCGCTTTAACATGCTTTTTAAATTGCTCAAATGGCAATTTCAAAATCTCCAGAGGTATCTTATTGTAGTAGAGAATGCACTGACCCTTGAAAGAATTGCTAACCTTCGCGAGTCTAAAACGGGGCGCACATAGTCTGTGATTATTTCTTAGGTTAACATTACAGCTGTCGCTAAGTTTGGAAAATGTTGTAAGGTTCTTGCGTACATACATTATATTTTCGAAAATAAATTGACTAGATACTGCTAGTATGTCAATTTCTTTAAAAAGCTCTCTTAAGGTCTCTGTTCGTTTTAAATTATAAATTGCTCGAATAGCTCTTTTCTGTAAAATAAAAATAGTTTGAATATCCGCTGCTTTCCCCCACAACAAGATACCATAGGACATCACACAATGAAAGTAACTAAAATATACTAGCCTAGATGTAGCCACATCCGTGCTTTGTCTGATGTTCCTAACAGCGTAAGCCGCAGAACTTAATTTACCAGCCAATTTATCTATGTGGGGTCCCCACTGCAATTTGCTATCAATGGGTATTCCAAGAAACTTCGTATCATTTAACAATTCTAACGTGCTGTTGTCTAACACTAAACTGGTCTCAACTTGCCTGACATTTGGAAGTGAGAATTTGATACACTTGGTTTTACCAGCGTTTAACAATAAATTATTAACTGTGAACCAATTCAAGGTTAAAGACAATAATTCAAGGTTAATACACCATTAACATCATCAAAATCTCCTTTTTGTCTTTCAATTTTGAAGACCATTGAAGTATCATCAGCAAACAACACTATGTCAGTTAATTTCTCCACCATGAAAGGCAGATCATTAATATATACCAGGAATAAGAAAAAGCCTAATATGGAACCTTGTGGAACACCAATTTTAACACCCGATCCATCAGATTTTACGCCGTTAACTTCTGTCTTTTGAATTCTATTGCTTAGGTATGATCTTAGTAGATCCAACGCTTTATTTCTAACTCCGTAATGATTTAATTTAATTAATAGCGTATTATGATCAAGACAATCAAACGCCTTCGACAGGTCGCAAAAAACTCCGATAGCATCCTGTGCGGCCTCCCATGCAGAATAAATATGAGATACAAGGGTAATACCTGCATCCGTAGTCGATTTACCCCTAGTGAAACCATATTGTTTAGCGTGGAGTTGTTTTGTACGGTTGAAGTGTGAGAGCATTTGATTGAGTATAATCTTTTCAAATATTTTACTTAGTGTTGGAAGAACAGATATTGGTCTGAAAGTTGAAGGATAGCCCTTATTTCCCGACTTGAACAGAGGTATCAGTTTACTGTGTTTCATGAGGTCTGGAAAATCCCCATCGTCAACACATTTATTGAATATATAAGCTAAGTGTGGGGTATAACTAGAATTACTGAACCAATGACTTTGACTGATATACCCCACAGGTCTTCCGTATTTTTTAAGTTAAGTAATTTAAACGTTTTGACAATGTCCTGGGGATATACATGATGAAATTTTAAATATACGTTACTGACGCTAGTGTTATTTTTTAATAAAGTCTCTGCTTCATATGGAGATGAATTTAGACGGTCCGTTGTGAGTACGGGTACATTGGTGAAGAATGTTTCAAAAGCTCGAGCAACATCAGCGTTGGATTTAACAACATCATCACCTATCTTTAGGCAGAAATCATTGTCCCTTGGTATAACTTTGCCAGTTTCGCGGTTTATTATTTGCCAAACTGTTTTCATTCTATTATTTGAATTTTGAATTTTTCTATTAATGTGTAAAGTTTTTGCAGTTCAACAAACCAACTTGAAAGTTTTGGAATATTTTTCAACATAGTCATGAAATTTTCGATCAAAGTTATAGGTTTTTTGATCATAAAGGTCATACAAGATAACTCTACTTTTACGAATTCAAAACGTTGCCCAGTCATTAAATTTAGGTTTACCGTTATAGTCACTGACTTTCTTTAATTTGAAAACTTTATTGAATTCTGTCTGAATAATGTTGAAGAAGTCTGAGTTGATTTTGTTTGGGTTCTGTTCATTAAAATCCGGTACTGGCAAATTTATATCTAAGTTTTTCGTATATGTCTCTAGTCTATGGGATGTAATAGGCCTATAAAATGATGGACGTACTATATGGTTGCTGTTGCATTCTTTTAAATTGGCGTTAAAAGAATGCAACAGTGAAGCTCTATGAGCTAAATACGAATACGGGTTACGATCAAGCCCGTATTTGGCTATTCGTACACTGCAGCACTTGGCAGCACGTGACCCTTTGAACTACCCTAGGGATCCTGCCATTTTGGAGTAGGACCTGTACGTCGATGACTTCTGCACAGGGGCAGCCAGGGTAAAGGAAGCTGTGGCTCGTCGTGATGATCTCATTTAGCTTTTGAAGTGAGGAGGTAATGAATTATTCAATTTAATTTGTTTATTATTCAATTGCATCTGCAGAAAAAATAAAATTTTGTACAAAGGTGGGTTTAAATATACGTAATAACAAACTTAGAAGTCAAGAATCTTGCATATATATTTCTATAGATCTTTTACACTCTCTATCTATATCACACTGTGGAGATGCAGCAAGCAAGGAGTTGATCAGGCGAGGAAGAGTAGAGGTTATTGCGCGACGCGCGACCACAATGCAGCGGCCTAGTACGACTAGCCCGCAGGCACGTATCGTAACCCTCTTTACTGCGTACAAAAACCGCACGTTACGATCAGCATAATGTTAAACTATTTGGTAAAAACTAATTTCTTATCTGAAAAATTACACATTATGACCAAAATGTGTAATTTTTCTACATATTATGACATTCAAATTTCGACAGGCCGACGCCCGCCTGGGTGGGGTGGCTCGCACTTTCACGTTCTTGGTGAAGTTTGTACTACTGAACAAGCTAAACAAGTGCAAAGGAATTATCAATGCCACCATGCCGGTCGAACATGCGGTTCCTGAACACATTAAAGAGAGCTTATGATATGTGTGTAGATAAACTAGTGTATGTTCATTAATGCCTATGTACATAAATAGGCATTAAAACTCTCGAGTGGTATTATTATGAAACTCGCCTTCGGCTCGTTTCACAAAGCCACTCTCGAGTATCAATGCCCTCTATTATGTAGCAGTCACATAAACTACTATATGAATTCCGTAAACGATATATTTTGCGAGAAATCTGAATTCAAATAGCGAAAAAAATACACTATGAAAATTAATACCTACACATAACTACATACCAACTATTACATATACACAATTGCAAATACATATTATACAGCACACAAACTTTTGTTACTAATAAATAATTTACTCTTATCTAATAATTTACATATTTACACCGGTTTCATCACTGGCAATTTTATTTTTTCTCAAAGTGGCGGCTATGGGCTAGCCCCGTGTAATGCAAAATATACTTGCTATTGAATAACTGGCTAAACGTGGGCAGTATGGGGCTTTGCCAGCCACCTGGTGTGGGACTCCATACCACAATGTTTGTATGTTGGCGTAACGTAGGTATAGACCGGGGCGTCCGACAGGGTGATATTATGAAGACGTTGGATTGGAGCGAGAGAGGATTCAACATAAACGGCTCATGTCGCATCTCAGGTTCGCGGATGATCTCATTCTCGTCGCCGAATGCGTCTCAGATCTCCAACAAATGCTCGCAGAACTGCATGAAGCTTCCCTAAAAGTCGGTCTCAGGATGAACATGTCCAAGAACAAGATCATGACAAATCGCTCTTCAAAGTGTTAAATATACCGAATATAATTGTTGGCGACGACAACGTACAGATGGCCAGCGATCACGTCTATCTTGGACATCGATTATCATTTGACCGCGATGCCCAGGTGAAGGAGATCATCAGGCGCGTCGGCTTGGGGTGGGCTGCTTTCGGGAATCTAGACGAAGTCCTCAAGTCCAAACTACCACAATGCCTTAAAACTAAAGTATATAAGCAATGTGTCTTGTCTATCCTCATCTATGGAGCCGAAACATGGACACTCACCAAGCAAATTATACACAAAATCAAGGTGGCCCAACGAGTAATGGAGCGTTCCATGTTAGGTATCTCTCTCGTTGACCGCGTGCCGAACGTCAAAATTCGACGGAAGATGAAGGTCGAAGATGTAGGTAAGCGAATAACGAGACTGAGGTGGAGATGGGCGGGACACTTGGCTCGACGGGATGACGGTCGGTGGACCAAAGCAGTCACGGAGTGGTGGCCAAGGGGACAACAAGGCCAGTGGGCAGACCACCTGCCCGATGGTCTGACGATATACTAAAGTCGACAGGATATCAATGGATGCGGATGGCACAGAACCGTAGGGATTGGTGCTATAGAGAAGAGGCCTAGGCCCAGCAGTGGGTTGATGTGGGCTGAGCATGATTAACGTAGGTATACCTATATAAAATTAGAATCCTTTTAAATATATCTACCTCGGGGTTTCCACATCCACCCGACCACATCGTTAAAATAAATTATGAAACCTCCTTTATGTTCAAGGCCCAGCCCAAAGAAATTTGGATGCAAGTTGCAGGTTGGGCACTTTTTGTTAGTGAAACTAGCCAGTTTTTTGTTGTTTTTGAAAAACGATTTGTATATATTTTTTTTGATTTGGCGACTGACTTTGAAACTTTTTTAATATTTTGACTGAATCTAGAAGTTTTTTTGAGATTCTAAATAATAACTTCGCAAAGAGTGCGGGTGGCTTCCGATTCGTCGTCGCCGAGACTCCCATATTCTTTTTTATCTTTTCAATATATTGAAAAATCCGCGCTACCCCAGCTACCTTCGAGACCGCTTTGAGTATCTCTTTTCAGGAGATCGGCAACGGAGATCTCACACGGTCTCACTCTTAGCCACTCCAAGGCATACCACTTCCGCATATGAGCACTCCTTCAGGTTGCACGCGGTCCGACTGTGGAACGCACTTCCTTGTGCGATAAGAGAGAGCCCCACTCTTTTCGCTTTCAAAAACCGGGTAAAAGAGCACTTCCTCTCTCTTTTGTGATAGTTGTAGTACATATGTATATTATTATTATATGTAAACTTTATGTCCAGGTTTATGTACGTATTTAGAAGTTTGGTATATTACGAGTATGTCTTTTATTTACCGTATTTTATAGATATGTAATTTACTTATATGTATTTTATTATTGTTTAGATATTGTGCACTGCCCACCCTTTATTGATAAAATTTTCTGTCATGCCTTGGTTTGCTGGAAGAAATCTCTTTTTAGAGATAAGCTCGCATTTATACATATGTTTTCTCTTAATGTATCTTTTTTAAATAACTGTGTTCAATAAAGAATTATGAATGAATTCAGTTTTGTTTCCTACATATTCTCAGTTTGCAAATTTTATAGTTCTTATTTCTGGTTTAGTTGCCATATTCGTAATTTGGGTGTTTGTTCCTCTGGAGTTACACAATACAACGAATTGAGAACCCCCGTTGCAAATTCGGTTAAAAAGCAGAAAAAAAATTCAAGACTGGATTCCCGTGATGGACGAACTTTTCCATAAAAATGACATTCATATGTATGAATGTCATGTTTATGGAAAAGTTCGTCTATTATGTAATAGCTCTCTACAAGTGTGTACGAAACCCTTAGTGAGCGAACCCGACTCACACTTGACCGATTATTTATTTTATACAAGGTTTACCTAATATATTGAAAATTAGCGTCCACGACTCACAGTAACATCGAAAGATATTTGTTAAATATTTCATATTTGTTGTTTTGGGTTGGGTTTTTGGGTTGTTTTTAATTCAGTAACCTATACGAGCTGATGCCCGCTCAATGTGTAGGGACCCGGACATAGCAGGGAGGTCTGACTCCGGGGCATGCGTAATTCCATTCTTTTTACCCTCCAACAAAAAAAAGGGTGTCGTGGGGGTTGGTGAAGTGCAGAGCCGGAAGAACCGGCCGGTAGGTAGAACAGTCAGCGGACAATCCACCTTGTGGGGTGGAGACGGTAGTGGACAGTGGACAGCGGTTAGCTGTGGTTAGGTTAGCTTCAAGTTCAACAAGTTCAAACTCAAAGATTTTTTTATTCACAATAAGTAACACAAACAACTTAATGAACGGCATAATATAATCAAGCAAGCATAATAAAACATTAGGTGGTGCTTAATTATTAGAACATTATATATAGGGTGCAAAGAACTGGTTTAATGCCAGATGTCAGTGTATTGTAAAAAGTCATTATTTCTGTAGTAGGTCGTTGTGCACAAAGTGTGCGTCACACATTTTTTTAATCGAACTTCAGTTAAGTTTTGTATTTCTTGCAGAATTTTATTGAAAAAGCGTATACAGTGCCCCATAAAAGAACTACTAACTTTTGTGAGTCTGAATATTGTAAAAGAAAGTTTATGTTTATTTCTAGTTTGCACATTCTGGTGGCTATCAATGGTTTTAAAACTACTGATATTTTTCTCACAAACATTATGTTTTCATAGATATATTGACTTGCAACTGGTAGGATGTTGGTTTCTTTGAAGAAATCTTTCAGAGATTCTCTATTACCTAGCTTATAAATAAATCGGATTGCTCTCTTCTGCAAAATGAAGTTTGTCTCAATGTCAGTGGCCCGTCCTCATAGTAGTATCTCGTAGGACTAATGCTATGGAAATAACTCAAATTTACAAGCCTAGCAGCTGCAACGTCCGTCAAGTCCCTGATTCTTTTAACCGCATACGATGCGGAGCTAAGTCTATGTGCTAATTTTACAATATGGGGACCCCATTGTAGTTTGGCATCATAAGTATTGCCGCAAAATACAGTTTCATCAACTAGTTTTAGTTTGTCTTTTCCCAATACAATGTTAATTTCTCAAACGTTAAGTCTCAACTTGCCTTACAATAGGTAAAGTGAATTTTATGCACTTTGTCTTTTTTTAATTCAGAAGCAAGTTATTGGCAGTAAACCAGTCTAGTACTCGAGGGAGAGCATTATTTTCTTCCTGTAAGTCATTTTCTTGTCTTGTTTGGAATTCGTAAAAGTAGTGTTATCTTGTATGACATTTATGAACAAAACAACTTATAACTTTGATCAAAATTTTCATGACTCTGTTAACAAATATACCAAAACTTGTCGTGTAGCGACAAGAACCTAACCAGAACCTAACAAGAAACAACAACCAGGATAAAATTTAGAAATGACAGTTTATTATGTGTATTTTACAATGACTATTTAAAAAAATGATAGAAAGATGAGGATGAATGAGGTGAGACAGGTTTTTTAAAAGATACAGGTATTGATATAAAAAGGGGAGCGGAGGATACGGAGAGTAGGAGATAGAACAGGAAGCACGCGGCGGTGGTGCCCGGAGCCTGGAGTAGTGGCGTAGTTGGTGATCCGGAGGTGGTGAAGGAGGTGGCTTGAAGGCAGCAGCACCTCAAGATGTAGGTGATTGGAGACGGCAGCACGACGGGGTATAGATGGTTGGAGACGGCAGCACGTCAGGATATAGGTAGTTGGAGACGGCAGTAAGGCAACAGCAGCAAGCCGTATAGTTGGCTGGAGACGGCAATAAGGCAGCAGCAGCAGACAGTCAGCGACTCAATAGAGGCTCGCAGGATCCCGTGGCAGTGCGGCCCCGGGATAAGGTCTTTAGGTGAAGCTTCTTCTTTCAGAGCTGAAGTGAAACTCCCGACTTTCAGAAATGTTCCGCTCTTATACCCTTTTGGAGACTTCTAAAAATTATTGAAATTAAAAGCAATTTTTGTGAATGGCCAAGAGGGAAAAAGTATTTTTGTAAAAGTATTGAAGTAAACATATCAGACCGCTAATGAGTTTGAATGGACATTGCCATGACAACCAGATAAACAACGACATCAAAATATGTCAGATTTTGGTTTCAGGCTCGTAATAGAGAAAACAACAAGAAAACAATGAAGTAAATGAAGTAACAATGAATATAAAAAGGTAGCGCACCAGCGCGCACGAAGCCCGAGATTTCAGAGTTTCGGAGAAAGCCAAATACAAGGTCACCAAAGGTAAACCCCTTCGACATCGATTTAGAATTGCTGATAGTGTGAAAATACGAAGTGAAAATGATTTGTTATTGTGTTCTTATGGTTTAAAACGTTACAGGGTCCTATGAAAATAAAGGTGATACGAAATATCCAGAGATATAAGAGATGAATGCAGACCATTAACGCAGACTGGAAAATGACATGTAAGTAGCATAACACTACAAACTTTCAAGTAGGTTTGTAGAACTGCAAAAACTTACTCATTAATAGAAAAATACAAAATTCAAATAATAGAATGAAGACAGTTTGGCAAATGATAAACCGTGAAAATGGCAAAGTTATACCAAGGGAGAATGATTTCTGTGATGATGTTGTTTAATCACGCTGATGTTACTCGAGGTTTCGAAACATTCTTACACTAACACACTACAGATCGTCCAAATTCATCTCCGTATGAAGTAGAAACTTTGATAAAAAGCAACACTGATGTCAGTAATGTATATTTAAAATTTCGTCATGTATATCTCCAGGACATTGTCAAAACGTTTAGAATACTTAGCTTAAAAAATACTGAAGACCTGTGGGCTATAACGGTCAAAGTCATTGGTTCAGTAATTCTATTTGCTTATATATTATAAATTTGTTGACGACGGCGCTTTCCCAGAATTCATGAAACAAAGTAAACTGATACCTCTGTTCAAGTCAGGAGACAAGGGTGATCCTTCAAATTTCAGTCCAATATGTGTTCTTCCAGCACTAAGTAAAATATTTGAAAAGATTATACTCAATCAAATGCTCTGACACTTCAACCGTACAAAACACCTCCACGCCAAACAATACGGTTTCACTAGGGGTAAATCGACTACGGATGCAGGTATAACCCTTATATCTCATATTTATTCTGCATGGAAGGCCGCACAGGATGCTAACGGAGTTTTTTGCGATCTGTCGAAGGCATTTGATTGTGTTAATCATAAAACTCTATTAATGAAATTAAATAATCACGGAGTTAGAAATAAAGCATTGGATCTATCAAGATCGTACCTAAGTAATATAATTCAAAAAGCAGAAGCCACCGGCATTAAATCTGATGGATCAGGTGCAAAATATGGCGTTCAACAAGGTTCCATATTAGGCTCTGTCTTATTCCTGGTATATATTAATGATTTCCTTTTCATGGTAAAGAAATTGACTGACATAGTGTTGTTTGCTGATAATATTTCAATGATCGTCAAAAGTGAAAGACAAAAAGAAGATTTTGATGATGTTAATGGAGCATTGACTTTAACCTTGCATTGGTTCACAGTTAGTAGTTTATTAATAAACGCTGGTTAAACCAAGTGTATCAAATTCTCACTTCCAAATATCAGACAAGTTGAGTCCAGTTTAGTGTTAGACAGCAACACGTTAGAATTAGTAAATGATACGAAGTTTCTTGGAATTTTTTCAAGGGTCAGTGCATTCTCTACTACAAGAAGATACCTCTGGAGATTTTGAATTTGCCATTTGACCAATTTAAAAAGCATGTTAAAGCGACTTTTTCGAAAACGGGGTATTACAATGTTCAAGATTACTTTAATCGTTAATCTAGCTCAACACAGACTTTTCTGGTAATAATTTTTAAATTATTTATTCCCGCTTATTAGTTTTAATAATTAATATTGTAATATTTGTATTAGTTAAGCACAATAAATTTTTAGAGAGATCTAAAAATCAATCTAAGGGTGTTTCTACGTCCTCCTTCTCCCACAGTGGTCCAATGTAGAGAAGATGCAAAAAATGACGTTTGCTAAGTATATGTAAATATCTACAGTAATTAAGAACTTTGACTTTGACTTCGACTTTGTCTCCTAATTTTAAAAATTAGTGACGTGACATCTGCACATAATACTATCTCTGACATATTTTGTACCATGAATGGCAAATAATTTTCATACACGAGGAAAAGGAACCGACCTAGAATAGATCCTTGTAGGACTCCCATCTTCACCTGCGAACCCGACGATTTGTCCTATTAATGTCAGCATTATGAACCCTCCCTTCTAAATACGATCCCATAAGCGATTGCCTTTTATGCCGTAGTATTTTAGCTTAACGAGCAATGTTTCGTGGTCTTTTCAGTCAAACTCCTTGGACAGATCACAAAAAAAAAAGCTATAGCGTCCCCACGACCTTCCCACGCATTAAAGATGTTCAGGCTTCTCAGCACCGAATGACCTCGTAGGGGCCCATGAGCTACGAGGTAGCGTTACGATCAGGTGCCAAGAAGTGATGAACGTCGGCGATTCACCGAGCTAAAGTTATGTGGGGTAGATCTAACCTGGTCTGTGCTTCGGTCCCGTCAACCTACTGTCTCTCTGCAAGGCCCGGGCGCGCCCTAGGCTCTTCTTGGTAGACAGGTTCTTCAGCCAACCAGGTATGACTGGCGGGCCAGCGTCAATACGCACAGTGGTCCAACACAGGTTATGTTTCTACGTGGTAAATACGAATCGGGCACGAAAATCCGAACTTTATCTGGTACGAGAGACAACGGCACACTCAGCTACATTAACAATCCTGAGGGAATCCCGAATACATTCCAGATGCCCTGTGATTTAATTTCAACAAGCTAATCAATACGCGTTTTCATTGCGAGCCTTTTTCGTCTTTCAGTTGTCAAAACTGCCAGATTGACAGCTAACGTCAAATTAAAATGACCGTTCAGAAACCATCGATCGAATATCGATTTGGAATCGAACAATCACCCGCCCGGACAGGCACCCACCTGTCCCCTAATCTACGGGCAGCCGAGACAACGTTGCTACCGCTCGTTTTAGAACCGAGCCTCCTACTAGAACCTCTGCAGACCGGGAGGTCCCGTCCTTGCCAGGGAATAAGTTAACAATGCGCCCCCTGCGCCAACGTAGTGGCGGTAGGTTAGCATCCTTAACCAGAACGAGGTCACCAACACTAGGGGGGCTAGTTTTGTCAGTCCACTTAAGGCGCTGTTGTATGATATGTAGATACTCGAGCGACCAACGCTTCCAGAAATTCTGAGTAAACTGCTGCAACATCTGATACCTTGACAACCGATACAATTTCACTCCCTCGAAGGGGTGCTCGGGCAACGCGTTAAGTGGCTGTCCTATCAAGAAATGGCCTGGGGTCAGAGCCTCCAGGTCATTTGGATCCGAGCTGAGCGGACACAACGGTCGCGAATTGAGAACGGCCTCGATCTTACAAAACAATGTCACGAGCTCCTCAAAAGTCAGCGCGGTCTGACCTACTATACGCCCTAAGTGCGTCTTAGCTGACTTAACTACGGCCTCAAAAATCCCACCCCAGTGGGGGCAAATCGGTGGGCTGAAGGTCCACTGTATACCCCGACGGGAGAGGGCCGTTCCAATATCCACTTTATTTACATTCAAAAAGTTGACTATCTCTCGTCAGTATCGTTCCGCACCTATGTAGTTAGTGCCGTTATCAGAGCGGATCAAAGTTGAAAGTCCCCTTCGAGAAACAAACCTATCCAAACAAGCAATGAAAGCCTCTGTCGAGAGATCAGCAACGAGCTCGAGATGTACCGCCTTGGTGGATAAACAAACAAACACACATAGGTACGCCTTGTATTGCTTAGCGGTACGCAATCGTGAACTCTTCACCATAAACAGTCCTGCAAAATCCGTACCAACACCTGAAAATGGTCTGACCTCATTCACACGATCAGGGGGCAAGTCCCCCATGAGAGGTTGCATCGTGGCAGCCTTAAGTCGATAACAAGGCATGCACCGAAACACGATGTTCCGTATGGCACGGCGGGCAGATAAGATCCAAAACTCCCGCTGGAGCGTGGCCAACAACGCGTTACAGCCGGCATGCGCGTTTTTAATATGACGATCAGTCACCAGCAATTCAACTAACTGTCCCCCCTTGGGGAGCAGAAGTGGGTGACGAGCCGAATACGACAGATTCGCATTGCGCAATCTTCCTCCTACCCGAAGTAACCCGGTCGAATCAACAAAGGGGTTGAGACGCGCAACGGCTCCCTTCAATTTCGAACGTCCACTTCGTATAATCTCCAATTCTGCCCCAAACTTCGAGGCCTGTACCAACCGGACCAAATTCAACAGCGACTCGTTTCGCTCTGCCGGAGTCAGAATAGGGTTCAACGTTCGCTGATCGCGAGGAGTACGACAATTTCGAGCGAATCTCCTAATCCAAGTGGACACGTTTATCAACTTGTCAAGTGAACTATACCGGTCCAGCAGAAACCCGGTGTCAGGGTCCTCAGCCTTCTGGGTAACATGCACGGCCGCTCTGGGGCCATGATCCGAAGATCTGGCCCCACAGCCGCTACATGGCTGTGGGGCCAGTCCGATTCTCTCTTGGCAAGCCAGGGTGGTCCCCACCACAAATGGTGTCTAACGAGTTCAGGAGCCTGAAATCCCCTGGATGCACAATCAGACGGGTTCAATTCTCCTGGTACATGTCTCCAGGTCAGTGGGACCTCAGACGACACAATCTGGGAGACACGGTTCGCAACAAAAACCTCTAAGTTATGGACCGAAGCCTTCAGCCAGCACAAAACAATCTGGCTGTCCGTCCAAGCGTACACCGTATCCTCCAAAACCACTGACCCACGCAACACTGTTAGAGTGTGATTCAAAAGTTTGGTCAAAAGAGCAGCCCCGGACAGTTCCAGTTTTGGAATCGTCATCCTTGTCCGAATAGGCGCTACCTTGCTTTTTGCCAAAACCAAATGCACGTCGACCTCCCCGGTGGAGGTGACGGTTCGCAAATAAACCGCTGCCGCAAACCCTCGTTCAGAGGCATCACAAAACCCGTGAAGGTTTGCCCTGTAATCCCCAGCAGGGACCAATTTCCTCGGCAGCGATACATTATTTATGTCCGATAGCGAGGTGAACATTCGCGTCCAATCAGTCAACAAATCACCTGAGAGGTGGGTGTCCCAGGTCAACTGAGCCGCCCATAGTCCTTGCATAAAACATTTGAGAGCAAAGGTGACTGGAGAAATCCATCCATTCGGGTCGAACGTTCACGCAATCGTTGACAGTACTGACCGCTTCGTCCAGGCCTTCGGTGTTTCTAAAACCACCCGATAGGTAAACTCATCATGGACGGGCCGGTACTGAATTCCAAGCACTGACAACATGTTAGGGTTGTCAGGATTCTCAAAAACGTGCGGGTCTTGTTGAAACTCATCTGGGAGACCAGCCATCAACTCAGGGGAGTTGGACATCCACTTGCGTAGTTCATAGCCGCCTCGTTCCAGCAATTGAATGAGCTCGTCACGTCGGTCCAGAGCTTCCTCTACACTGGCTGCCCCTGTGCAGACGTCATCGACGTACAAATCTTGCTCCAGGATAGCGGCGGCTCTAGGATAGCTCACACGGTCACGCGACGACAACTCCCGCAGGGTACGCATCGCCAAATACGGGCTAGACCGTAACCCATACGTGTTCGTGTTTAACTCATAGACCTTGACGGTCGTGGACTCACGCCAAAGTATCAACTGATACCTTCTGTCAGCCGGATGAATCACCGTTTGATTAAACATCATCCGAATGTCTGCGACAAATACAATCTGGTGTCTCCGAAAGCTCGTGAGAATATCCGAAATATCACGACTCAACTTGGGTCCCGAATGTAGACACTGATTCAGGGACATCCCGTTCGAGGTAGGTGCTGACCCATCAAAAACAACTCGAATCTTGCCGGTAGGGGTTCGCAGGACGGCATGGTGTGGAAGGAAACAATGATCCTCAGATCTCCAGTCCACACCCGATACCGACATGTGTCCTAACGACTCATACTCCCTCATGAAATCGACGTATTTTTGTTTAAATACGGCGTCCCTTGACATCCTACGCTCCATCGACATCAATCTCGTCTCAGCCATCTTCCTAGATTCTCCTAGTGGCGGTCGATCGGCCCTGAAAGGCAGTCGAGTTACAAAACGACCAGAACGAAGGCGACCAGTACTATTCTGGTAAAACAACTCGCACTCTTCTTCGTCTGCGTCGACTCGACGAACGGTTCGACTCGACGAACGAACGCCCCTACGAGGTCATTAGGTGCTGAGAAGCCTGAACATTTTGGTAGCAGAGCGTGGTTAGCACAGTGTCCAACACAGGTTATGTTTCTACGTGGTAAATACGAATCGGGCACGAAAATCCGAACTTTATCTGGTTCGAGAGACAAAGGCACACTCAGCTACATCAAATCCTGAGGGAATCCCGAATACATTCCAGATACCCTGTGATTTAATTTCAACAAGCTAATCAATACGCGTTTTCATTGCGAGCCTTTTTCGTCTTTCAGTTGTCAAAACTGCCAGATTGACAGCTAACGTCAAATTAAAATGACCGTTCAGAAACCATCGATCGAATATCGATTTGGAATCGAACAAAAGATATGTATAACTAACATGACTCCAACATCTGTTGTCGACCACCCTTTTGTAAATTAAAACTGAAGGCAATGGAGAATTTGATGCGCATTGAAGTGCGCCAGCATCTGACCCAATATAATCTTCTCAAATATTTTATTCAACACGGGTAGAACCGAGACTGGTTTGTGGGGATAGGGATGACCCTATAGCCGCTTTTAAATAAAGGTACTAAACTAAAACTAGTAGGTGAAACTGTATTTCTCGGCATCAATATAGATGCCAAACTACAGTGGAGTCCGCATATTTTGAAATTAGCACATAAACTTAGCTCCGCAGCATATGCGGTTAAAATAATCAGAGAATTTGACTGACGTTGCAACTGCTAGGCTTGTATATTTTAGTTATTTCCATAGCATTATGTCCTACGGCATACTACTATGGGGACGGGCTGCTGACATTGAAACCATCTTAATTTTGCAGAAGAGAGCGATCCGATCTATTTATAAGCTATGTAATAGAGAATCACTGAGAGATTTTTTCAAAGAAACCAACATCCTAATAGTTGCAAGTCAATATATCTATGAAAACATAATGTATGTGAGGAAAAATATCAGTAGCTTTAAAACCATTGATAGCCGCCAAAATGTGCAAACTAGAAATAAACATAAACTTTCTTTTCCAATGTTCAGACTCACAAAAGTAAGTAGTTCTTTTATGGGGCACTGTATACGCTTCTACAATAAAATTCCGCAAAAAATACAAAACTTGACTTAAGCTCGATTCAAAAATGTATAAAGCACACTTTGTGCACCAAGGCCTACCACAAAATTAATGACTTTTTACAAGACACCGACATCTGGCATTAAACCAGGTCATTGCACCCTATATATTATGTTCTATGTACTAATTAGGCACCTACTTAATGTTATATTATGCTTTCTTGATTACGTTATGATCATTAAGTGTCAATTTTTGTGCTGTTATGAATCAAAATCTTTGAACTTGAACTTTGAACTTGAACTTGAGCTGTGAGTTTCATGAGATCAGGGAAAATGCGGTTGTCAGGGCCGTGTAGCGGTGACGTGGAAGGGGGTGGTAGGACGCATCGTATGAGTTCAATGGGTTTATTTTATTTTATTTTCTTTGGAAATCTTACAGCTTGTACAAATTAATATAAATAAACATATGATTGGGTGGAGCCAAGCCAATTAAAAGATTTCACCTTTGAGTGGAAAAACGAATACATAAAACGAAAAGTCTTAACATTAGTTCCGCGCGGATCGTGCTACGGAAAGGTCGTTTTGTGCGCGTGCGATAGGCGACTGTGCGGAAGCAACAATGTTGCCGAACCTGCTAAAATGTTCTAGTTGTAACATCGTTATTAATGAAGTGTTGGCATTTGTGATAAATAAAGTGGACGTCACGGACGAGGAGAGTCTAGTCCGCATTTGCTCAACTGCTTTCACGGAGGATGATATAAACAATCAATCAATCAAATCAATCAATCAAAAACCATTTATTTCCATAGGATGTTGTTACATCACTTAGATCCGTCATTACATTTTTTTGGGTGAGTTCACTAACACAATGGCGGAATCTGTGGAGAAGAGCTCACCGAAGAAACTCCACAGTCGTCGCATCTTTTGCGTTTCCTTTTTTAAATAAAATATTGTCAAATTACAAAATGAATGCTAATTATATATCGAAACAGCCTGTTACTCAAACAATCTATTCCCATGGACATCTGTCCTCTAAATAATCAGATATCCTATAGTAACCTTTTTTATACAATTTCTGTTTTATTATTATTTTAAACTTGTCTAAAGGTAAGTTTTTAATATCAGTAGGGACCTTATTGTAATAGCGTATACAATTGCCTTTAAAAGAATTACTAATTTTATGTAGTCAGCTTACATAAGCAACCAACTTGTCTTTATTTCTAGTATTAAAATTGTGTATATCACTGTACTTCTGAAAATTAGTTATATTTCTTTTTACATACACAAGATTGTCATAGATATATTGAGACACAAATGTCAGAATATTGATTTCTTTAAACTTTTCCCTCAGTGACACTCTAGGCCCTAATCTATAAATTGCACGAACAGCCCGTTTCTGCAGAATAAATATACTATTAGCATTCGCAGCGTGACCCCACAATAAAATACCATAGGTCATTAGACTATGAAAGTAACTAAAGTAGACTAGTCTAGCGGTGTCTACGTCGGTAAGAGCTCTAATTTTTTTAACAGCGAACGCTGCCGAACTTAGTCTGTTCGACAATTTATTTATATGAGGATCCCATTGTAGTTTTGCGTCTAAAGTAATGCCCAAAAAGACAGTCGACTGCACAAGGTCCAATTTATGTCCTTTTATAAATATGTCTGTAGTTACCGGGTTCACATTGGGTAACACGAATTTAATACATTTAGTTTTCATTTCATTAAGTAATAAATTGTTAACAGTAAACCAGTTCACTATACTAGAGATAGCATTGTTTACCTCGTCATAATTTGATTGCTGTCTTTTAACTTTAAATATCAAAGAAGTATCATCGGCAAACAATACTAACCCATGTTTTGCTTTAACAAGGTAAGGTAAATCATTAATATATACTAAAAACAAGAAAGGACCAAGAATTGAACCTTGCGGTACGCCCATACTTATTGAAGACCCAGGTGTTCTTTTCCCATTAACATCGACCATCTGAACCCTATCTGTTAGATATGACTCCAGAAGGCCAAGTGCCTGATCTTTTACACCATAATGGCGTAACTTCCTGACAAGAGTGTCATGATGGACGCAATCAAAAGCCTTGGATAGATCGCAGAAGACACCTATTGCATCCATTGCGTCTTCCCAGGCATCAAAAATATTGTCGATTAGTTCAACACCAGCATCGGCTGTTTAACGACCCTTTGTGAAACCAAACTGAGCAATATGAATTAAATTATTGAGATAAAAATGACTTTGCAATTGATTAAGTATGAGTTTTTCAAATATTTTGCTAAGCGTTGGTAGTATCAATATGGGTCTAAAATTGGTGGGGTCTGATGTACTACCAGCTTTGAATAAAGGTATAACTTTACTTAGTTTCATCAAGTCAGGAAACACACCATTATCTATACATTGATTAAATATACAACAAAGGTGAGGTGCAATACAATCTACAATGGAACTAATAATTTTTACTGATAGACCATGGGCGTCAGCTGTCTTTTTCATTTCCAGGGATTTAAACGCTTTTACAATGTCTTCATTATTTACGTGCCTAAATTTAAAATCTGTTTTACAATCCTCAAAGTTTTGTTTAAGTATAGATTCAGCAGCAGCGGGAGATGAATTTAAAGACTTGGTTGTTGAAACTGGAATGTCCGTAAAGAAATTTTCGAAAGCTTTTGCTACTTCTAGGTCTGTACTTAGCGATTGATTATCTATCTTAAGCTTGAAGTTATTATGTGTAGCTTTGGCCTTTCCAGTCTCTCTGTTTAGAATTTGCCAAGTCGTTTTCATTACATTGCTACTTTCATTAAATTGAATCTAGTAAGATTCAATTTTGTTTTTAATGAAATTAGATTTAGCTACGGCACAAACGCGTTTAAACATTTTTGAATAACTGCGAACATAATCTAGAAAGGCCGTATTTTTGTTATATGATTTCTGTTGATATGATGTTATATGATATGGACCGAAGCCTTCAGCCAGCACAAAACAATCTGGCTGTCCGTCCAAGCGTACACCGTATCCTCCAAAACCACTGACCCACGCAACACTGTTAGAGTGTGATTCAAAAGTTTGGTCAAAAGAGCAGCCCCGGACAGTTCCAGTTTTGGAATCGTCATCCTTGTCCGAATAGGCGCTACCTTGCTTTTTGCCAAAACCAAATGCACGTCGACCTCCCCGGTGGAGGTGACGGTTCGCAAATAAACCGCTGCCGCAAACCCTCGTTCAGAGGCATCACAAAACCCGTGAAGGGTTGCCCTGTAATCCCCAGCAGGGACCAATTTCCTCGGCAGCGATACATTATTTATGTCCGATAGCGAGGTGAACATTCGCATCCAATCAGTCAACAAATCACCTGAGAGGTGGGTGTCCCAGGTCAACTGAGCCGCCCATAGCCTTTGCATAAAACATTTGAGAGCAAAGGTGACTGGAGAAATCCATCCATTCGGGTCGAACGTTCTCGCAATCGTTGACAGTACTGACCGCTTCGTCCAGGCCTTCGGTGTTTCTAAAACCACCCGATAGGTAAACTCATCATGGACGGGCCGGTACTGAATTCCATGCACTGACAACATGTTAGGGTTGTCAGGATTCTCAAAAACGTGCGGGTCTTGTTGAAACTCATCTGGGAGACCAGCCATCAACTCAGGGGAGTTGGACATCCACTTGCGTAGTTCATAGCCGCCTCGTTCCAGCAATTGAATGAGCTCGTCACGTCGGTCCAGAGCTTCCTCTACACTGGCTGCCCCTGTGTAGACGTCATCGACGTACAAATCTTGCACCAGGATAGCGGCGGCTCTAGGATAGCTCACACGGTCACGCGACGACAACTCCCGCAGGGTACGCATCGCCAAATACGGGCTAGACCGTAACCCATACGTGTTCGTGTTTAACTCATAGACCTTGACTGGCTCGGCCGTGGACTCACGCCAAAGTATCAACTGATACCTTCTGTCAGCCGGATGAATCACCGTTTGCCTAAACATCATTCGAATGTCTGCGACAAATACAATCTGGTGTCTCCGAAAGTTCGTGAGAATATCCGAAATATCACGACTCAACTTGGGTCCCGAATGTAGACACTGATTCAGGGACATCCCGTTCGAGGTAGGTGCTGACCCATCAAAAACAACTCGAATCTTGCCGGTAGGGGTTCGCAGGACGGCATGGTGTGGAAGGAAACAATGATCCTCAGATCTCCAGTCCACACCCAATACCGACATGTGTCCTAACGACTCATACTCCCTCATGAAATCGACGTATTTTTGTTTAAATACGGCGTCCCTTGACATCCTACGCTCCATCGACATCAATCTCGTCTCAGCTATCTTCCTTGATTCTCCTAGTGGCGGTCGATCGGCCCTGAAAGGCAGTCGAGTTACAAAACGACCAGAACGAAGGCGACCAGTACTATTCTGGTAAAACAACTCGCACTCTTCTTCGTCTGCGTCGACTCGACGAACGGTGGGAGGTTCCTCTATCTCCCAGAAACGTTGGATAGCGTCTGACAACGCTGAGCCAATAAGTATGCCATCTGACTCGGCAGGCCTAACCATTGGCAATGCCGGACCCATGATCACGTGACCAAACTTAGTATCCACAGCAATCAACCCGTCCGGCTGAAGAACTCGCCGATCCGACAACAGAAACCTACCCAGAACTTCTGCTCCCAGGAGCAGGTCGACCAGGGCTGGAGTGTCAAAATCGGGATCCGCCAACTTGATTCCTGAAGTCACGTGAAGAATCGAACGGCCGGATTCAACTTCACCAAGGGGTGTCTGCCCATGACATGCGTCATTACTAAAGCTTGCACGGATGTTTTTGTCACAATTTCATAACGTGGAGAGAACGTGATCACCGATTGACCAACTACATTCGTAACCGTAACATTCCCCACGCCCCGTATTGATTTATTATACCTATTTACCTTGAGGCCCAACCATTTTGCTAAATCATTCGATACAATGCAGCCCTGTGCTCCAGAATCTAATAGGGCGCGAACTTATGTTGGGTTGCCCGCCAAATCCCAAACAAGCACAGAGGCGATCGGTAACACCACCGTCTCCGGTTGGGGGGCAACAAATGGTTGGGCCGCAAATTCCTAGCGAGGGCCCCCGGGGCCCCACTCTGCCTGTAACCGATCAGGTATGCAGCTATACGCCAGAGGGTCCCATTGTACAAATGGCCCACGCGCCGGTTCCATTGCCACCCTACGATTCCTCGTAAAGGGGGGTGGGCGTGAATTCAACCGTGGCCGCTCCATGAGCGGGGGGGACATCACATGTGACCGACGAGGACGAGGCGACGAGCGGGTCGACAACTGAGGCGGCGTCCGAACCGCACCCGCATAGCTCGAAGGTGTCCCATGCCACCCGCCCGTTACGGCCTGCTCAACACACCCAATGTCCCGCTGAGTCGGATGCTGAGTCGCAACCGAAAACTCAGGGCCCCCCATGTAATGATCCTGAGTGCGTCCCTGCACCCTTGAGAGCCAAGAACTCACAGCTTAGAGATAGTGTGTCTACTTTGCGAGAAACACACGAGGAGTCGCAAAATGAGATTCAAAGATTGGAAAAACTTGTGGAATCTTTTGACACCCTGCGCACTGACCTTGCTTCTGCTTGTGATCGCAGTAAATTCCTCCAATACCAACTCAATGAGGCAAACTTGAAGTTGACTGATATGTGCATAGAAAAAGACTACAATGAATCTCGCCACATTACCTCTATCCAACAAGAACTAGAAGTAGCCAACCTAAGCACTATTGTTCAAGCCATGCAGACAAGCAGCAGAAAAATTAAAAAATATTTTAAATAAAATAAATTCATGAAGAAAACTAGAGGTAATATAAAAGTGCCGAAATTAGCCTTGAAACGGCAATCAAACAGAATATTAAGAATCTCCTTAATGCAAGAGCTCCGGGGAAAAAATGTAGGTTTACAGTCGGACCTTCAACATGCCCGAGTAGAAATCAAGCATCTACATGACCTGCTAGCAAATACACTACAATGTTATGCCAAAGAGCAAAGTGAGTTAGCAGAACTCAGAGCCGCGACGTCTGAGTTAGTACAGCTACAACGCCAGAATGCGGAATTGGTGGGCGTTCTAATTGAGAATGAGGAGAATGAGACCAGCAAGGAGGACGAGCCCACATCACTAACTTTGGTCTCGACCCCCCTCAACGAGAGTGTTGCAGCGTCCACCGCTGCCCCAACCAAAAAACAGCGTCACCGTCGTCGACAAGGAGACACCTCGCAGCTCAACAGCGCGAGCACCGCGCCGCTCGCTGTCCCTGCTGAGGCGTGTGTCATGCCGCAAGCTGCTCCGACGGCCGCGCCGTTCGCCGTTGCGCACGTTGCGACGCTCGCTGCCGCGAATGCCGCGCCAACCGCCGCCACGTGCATCAAACCGCACTCCAACACGTGTGTCCCACCACTCACCTCCACTCGTGAACCGCCAGCTACCAAAATATGTGCTCAGAGAAAAACTCTGTTGTTCTCCGACAAAGTAGGTGCAGGATTTGGGACTCTATTACATAACCGGCTTAACCAAAAAGTAACGAACATTTGCTGTCCAAATAGTTCATTTGTAGATCTAGTGAAGATGATTAGTCGCGGTATCTATGATGAGTACAGCACAATTGTAATTATGGTAGGAAATCATTCAAACATTAGTCGGAATGATTTGAATAAAAGTGTTGAAACGCTTCTAGACTTACATAGTAGGATGAAATGCAAATTTATACTATGCAATTTTCCATATGCCTGTTATTTGACAGAACTACAGAACAAATCTGTGCATAGAATGAATATTCATTTATTTAATTTAACATGTCATCACAGCGATGCTATTTTATATTTCGACATGAATAATTTTATTCATAACTTTACTCTGACACGGGATACATTGTACCTGTCTAATAAATATAGAAAATTAGTAGCTACATTGTTAGCTTATAATATCTGCGACGCAGCTATAGTTGGTTTAACTAAGTTCAACTTGACATCAGCTTATTTTAAGAGTAATATGACATGCACCCCTATTGGGAATTCACCTGTTAATTATACTTTGCATGCAACATTGGAATCTGTTCCAAGTAATTTAAATTAGTTCATAAGACAATAGAGGAAATCTCTAGCATACAAGAGCCACTAAATATGTCAAAATGTAAGCCCTAGTTAAATATTGCCCATCAAAACATCCAGGGGCTACCTGGCAAAGAACTTGTATTAGAATTATTTCTAAAAAATTCTGACATTGATATTATTTGTGTTACTGAACACTGGTTGAAGGAAAATATGATGTCTTTTAACATAAATAATTACAAAATTGTCAGTTGTTACAATAGAAAGACTGCTGATAGAGGTGGTTCTTTAATCTTAGTGAAAAATAATATTAAGGTGAAACAACGGAAAGATATTCTTGCACTTACTGTTGAAAGACAAATAGAGGTATCCTGTGTTGAGTTAGATAGCCATATTATTGTTTGTGTCTACAGACCACCGAGGGATGAAAAAGGCCATGGCAATTTCGAAATATTTGAGAAAATTATGGAGGAAGCCCTCATTAAACTTTGTAATAACAGAAAAAAGTTAATTATTTGTGGCGATCTTAATGTAGATCTGCTTGTAGATACAACACTGAAGCGACGATTAATAACTCTGTTCAAATCATTTAATTTATGTCATGTATTTCTAGAGCCGACTAGAATTACACTTACCAGCCAAACTTGCTTAGATAACGTGACTCTTAGACGCTGACGCTTAGATGACTGTGCATTCACAAGTAAAAGTGTAATTAACTGCTTACCCTCCGATCACAGTGGTCAAACAGTTTCATTCCCAATAACTATTAAGGATAAGACTGGTCCATCATTTTATAGGCCTATTACATCCCATAGACTAGAGACATATACGAAAAACTTAGATATAAATTTGCCAGTACCGGATTTTAATGAACAGAACCCAAACAAAATCTACTCAGACTTCTTCAAGATTATTCAGACAGAATTCAATAAAGTTTTCAAATTAAAGAAAGTCAGTGACTACAACGGTAAATCTAAATTTAATGACTGGGCAACGTTTGGAATTCGTAAAAGTAGAGTTATCTTGTATGACCTTTATGATCAAAAAACCTATAACTTTGATCGAAAATTTCATGACTATGTTAAAAAATATTCCAAAACTTTCAAGTTGGTTTGTAGAACTGCAAAAACTTTACACATTAATAGAAAAATTCAAAATTCAAATAATAGAATGAAAACAGTTTGGCAAATAATAAACCGCGAATCTGGCAAAGTTATACCAAGGGACAGTGATTTCTGCCTAAAGATAGGTGATGATGTTGTTAAATCCAACGCTGATGTTGCTCGAGCTTTTGAAACATTCTTCACCAATGTACCAGTACTCACAACGGACCGTCTAAATTCATCTCCATTTGAAGCAGAGACTTTATTAAAAAATAACACTAGCGTCAGTAATGTATATTTAAAATTTCATCATGTATATCCCCAGGACATTGTCAAAACGTTTAAATTACTTAACTTAAAAAATACGGAAGACATGTGGGGTATATCAGTCAAAGTCATTGGTTCAGTAATTCTAGTTATAGCCCCACACTTAGCTTATATATTCAATAAATGTGTTGACGATTGGGCTTTTCCAGACCTCATGAAACACAGTAAACTTATACCACTGTTCCAATCGGGAGATAAGGGCGATCCTTCAAATTTCAGGCCAATATCTGTTCTTCCAACACTAAGTAAAATATTTGAAAATATTATACTCAATCAAATGCTCTCACACTTCAACCGTACAAAACAACTCCACGCTAAACAATATGGTTTCACTAGGGGTAAATCGACTACGGATGCAGGTATTACCCTTGTATCTCATATTTATTCTGCATGGGAGGCCGCACAGGATGCTATCGGAGTTTTTTGCGACCTGTCGAAGGCGTTTGATTGTGTTGATCATAATACGCTATTAATTAAATTAAATCATTACGGAGTTAGAAATAAAGCGTTGGATCTACTAAGATCATACCTAAGCAATAGAATTCAAAAGGCAGAAGTTAACGGCGTAAAATCTGATGGATCGGGTGTTAAAATTGGCGTTCCACAAGGTTCCATATTAGGCCCTTTCTTATTCCTGGTATATATTAATGATCTGCCTTTCATGGTGGAGAAATTAACTGACATAGTGTTGTTTGCTGATGATACTTCAATGGTCTTCAAAATTGAAAGACAAAAAGGAGATTTTGATGATGTTAATGGTGTATTGTCTTTAACCTTGAATTGGTTCACAGTTAATAATTTATTGTTAAACGCTTGTAAAACCAAGTGTATCAAATTCTCACTTCCAAATGTCAGGCAAGTTGGGACCAGTTTGGTGTTAGACAACAGCACGTTAGAATTGGTAAATGATACGAAGTTTCTTGGAATAACCATTGATACCAAATTGCAGTGGGGACCCCACATAGATAAATTGGCTGGTAAATTAAGTTCTGCGGCTTACGCTGTTAGGAACATCAGACAAAGCACGGATGTGGCTACATCTAGGCTAGTATATTTTAGTTACTTCCATAGTGTGATGTCCTATGGTATCTTGTTGTGGGGGAAAGCAGCGGATATTCAAACTATTTTTATTTTACAGAAAAGAGCTATTCGAGCAATTTATAATTTAAAACGAACAGACTCCTTAAGAGAGCTTTTTAAAGAAATTGACATACTAACAGTAGCTAGTCAATTTATTTTTGAAAATATAATGTATGTACGCAAGAACCTTAAAACATTTTCCAAACTTAGCGACAGCTGTAATGTTAACCTAAGAAATAATCACAGACTATGTGCGCCCCGTTTTAGACTCGCGAAGGTTAGCAATTCTTTCAAGGGTCAGTGCATTCTCTACTAAAATAAGATACCTCTGGAGATTTTGAAATTGCCATTTGAGCAATTTAAAAAGCATGTTAAAGCGACTTTGTCGAAAAAGGGATATTACAATGTTCAAGATTACTTAAATGACAGGACTGTATGGGGTTAATCTGGCTCAACACAGACCTTGCTGTTAATAATTTTGTAATTATTTATTCCTGCTTATTAATCATAACAATTAAATTTTTCATATTTGTATTAGTTAAGCACAACCTATTTTTAAAAGAGATCTAAAAATAAATCTGTGGGAGTTTCTACGCCCTTCTTCTCCCACAGTGGTCCAATGTAGAGAAGAGGCAAAAAATGACGTTTGCTAAGTATATGTAAATATCTACAGTAATAAAGTACTTTGACTATTGACTATTGACTATTGACCCTGGTACTGTCCTGTGCACGTGGGGACGTTGGCCCCTGAGTTGCGCTCCGAGTCGCAAACGAATTCTCAGGGCCCCATGCCGTGTCACCCTGGGTACGGCCCTGTGGTGGCTGTTGGCTGGACCGGTTCATGCACAACAGATTGTTGTGGGGCCCACCACAATATCCGCACATTTGTGTGCGCGTGCAGTCCCTAGCCATGTGTGGCCCGAGGCACAGGAAACACCAGCTCCGCTGCTTGGCCATCCGGCGCCGTCCCTGAACCCTAAGTTCCCCGAACTTATTGCAATTGGCCACAGCATGGCCAATCTGCCTACAACATGGGCAGGTCTCACCATGTGGGGTCAATTCACTCACAGTCCCATACGCCTGCCGGTTGGTGCGGTCCTTCCTCGTCGGAGGGCCCCTACTCACAGCGGTCCCGGCAGCTCTCTGTGGCTCCGAAGGATGGGTGACCGTCAACCCCAAATTCTCTGCCCGTGGAGCCTCCTCTTCCAAATATCCGAACAAGTCGGAGAAGGCGGGCAGGTCCTCGGCCGACCTCCCGTGAGACTGTTCGAAACGAGTCTGCACGTCAGCGGGTAGGCGGGAAAGTACAATGTACAACAGTAGGTACGACCATTCACCAACCGGAAGTCCAAGATTCTCTAGAGCCTTGGTGACGGACAACAATGGGTTTAAAACCTCCGTCTGTATGGCCCCGACCTTGTTCACAACCGGGATGCTAAACAAACGGTTCAGTTGGGCATCGGCCAACCTCCGTTTGTTGTGGTAACGTCTGACCAACAATTGCCTGGCCGTCTCATAGTTACCCTCCGTAACTGTCAAATGAGCGACCAGCTCCCTAGGCTCACCCCTCAATGCTGCCACCAGCTGAGCCATCTTGACAGACTTGGTAATGTCCGATCGCATGTGCACCAAACTGTCGAACAGATTGATGAAGCTCATCCATTCACCGGACACTCCGTCAAAAGTAGGCATAGTTATGGCAGGTAACCTGGACCCCGAACCCTGAAGCGGCAGAGGTGCTTCAATGTCACCACCATGGCTGGACTCGCGCTGTCTACGTATGTCCGCAGCCTTCTGCGTGATAGCAGCTGCCATCTCCATACATTGGTCGACATCCCCTATCAACCGTGACAGCCTGTCAGGTGCACAACCATTAACTGATTCCGCCTGCGCGGACAATTCGAGCACCCTATTGTAACGTTCCTTAACGTCCATAGACCGCTCCAATACCACATCATGCCTATCTAAACGGTCTATCAGACCGTGTGCGGAGGAAAACCATCTGAGTTCCTTAGAAACACCCTTCTGGATTTCAGATAACGACATGATCAGAACGATACTTACTCACAATTTGCAGTAACTCAATTTTATTGGACCCTCCAGTCTATAACCCAAACGAGGGAACCCTAAACTATAACTTAAACAATGTTGTTTTCCTTAAACAATAGGAACCGAGTTTTATATCTATATAAATTCTGTAAATAACAATTTAGTCTCCCTTTATCACTACAACACACACAGATAGTCAATATTAGTTCAAGTTATAAATTGCTATAAACTGAAAACAATGTAATAGCCTGCTATCAATAGATGTAACTACCTATGTTAACCAAAACATTCATTCAATAGCATTACTAGACCACTAATAGATTGACTAACTGGTAATTCAATGCAAATTTCAATTCAATATCTGTCTGTCTACTACCAGCAATAGACTTATAGCTTACAATACTACCAATCTATGTGGATACAGGAACAACCAAGTTACTTAACCGCCTATACCTACAGATTGATAGTCCCAAATCGTGCCTTCCTGGAGCCCTTGACGGCTGCAAATCTCAGGAAGCCACGCTCTAGCTACCAAAATGTTCAGGCTTCTCAGCACCTAATGACCTCGTAGGGGCCCATGAGCTACGAGGTAGCGTGACGATCAGGTGCCAAGAAGTGATGAACGTCGGCGATTCACCGAGCTGAAGTTTAAAAGATTTAAAAGATTTAAAAGATTTAAAAGATTTATTGGTAATTACAGGTCACATTTACAGTCTTGAGACCAAATCATGTGAGCGTTAACGGTAACATGACATACACACATATATATATATATTATAAATTGGTTAACACTTAAAAAATAAACAAAAAAAATGAAATACCGACAAACACAATATCTTATTATATAAATTTACAAATCACAGATTATTTAAAAACAAGTACACAATTTTAAAAAACATATAGATCGGCATACTAAAAATATCTAAATCTGGCTGCTGAGCAACACAGGCATTGAGTAGAGTGAGTGCCTGATAAGTGGGTGCGTGACGGGCATGCTGTGTACGAACAACACCCGTAGCGAAGAGCGGGCGCGATCGTAACATCGCGTACCGAGGCGGCGCGTTAAGGGCAACACTTCGCAGTGCCACCGGATTATCTACCTTGCCGTGGAGGAGGAGATAGAAGTGCACCAACAGGGACATCTTCCGCCTCAGCTCTAGGGTGTCTACCCCCACCATCCCTGCTACAAATAGAGACGGGAATAAGTAGGGATAATACCCATATTTAATTTTGTAAAGAAGTCTAGCAAATTTTCTTTGGACTTTTTCCAGCATGAGTGTATATTTAGCCTCATGTGGGTCCCAGATGATTGCGTTGTACTCTAATTTACTCCGAACAAATGCATTATACAAAGAGGTTAATGTAGATATGTCCTTAAACCGAGTCACCTGTCGCATTACGAATCCAAGAGATCTGAAGGCTCTCCTACAAGTCTCCCGGATGTGGTCGTTGAAGGTAAGCTCAGAGTCAAGTAAAAGTCCTAAGTCACGTATTTGGGTAACCCTCACAAACCCAGCCCCAGCAATAGTGTAGTCATGATGGAGCGGCGCCCGAGATCGAGTAAATGTCATGGTTTTGCACTTGGCGCTATTAAACGCCAAGTGGTTACATTCACTCCACTCCACCACTCTATCAACGTCACTTTGCAGACGCCCAATATCATCCTCACAGCCTATGCGCATGAACAGCTTCAGGTCATCCGCGAACATCAAACACTCAGCCGTCCCGACGACATCGGGAAGGTCGTTAATCATTATCAGAAACTGAGTGGGGCCAAGAGTACTACCCTGACTGACACCCGAGCAGGTCTCATAGGGCTCAGAACTATTACCGTCCAACCTCACGTACTGAACTCTATTTGAGAAGTAGTTCGCAAATA
Source organism: Argyresthia goedartella (assembly GCA_949825045.1). Classification (NCBI taxonomy): domain Eukaryota; kingdom Metazoa; phylum Arthropoda; class Insecta; order Lepidoptera; family Argyresthiidae; genus Argyresthia; species Argyresthia goedartella. The sequence continues at coordinate 13,437,915 of OX463815.1, forward strand.
GGCGAATTAAGTTCGGTGTAAACCCTATGGATGCAAACTTTTCCAACAGGACGTCATTGTCGACTCTATCGAAAGCTTTCTTAAAGTCGAAAAAAGTCGCATCAACCTGTGTGTGCTTATCGAGAGCTGACGTCACATAGTTTACAAAGTTCATGTGGTTAGTTAGTGTTGAACGTCTAGGGCGGAAACCATGTTGGCAGTCGGATAGTAGCCCGCGTATTTGTTCCGTTATATGATGATTGACGATAGATTCAAACACCTTCCCGAATACCGAGAGGACGGCTATAGGTCTGTAATTTTCTACTTCCGACCTGGAGCCGTCTTTGAGCACAGGAGTGACTCGCGACGTTTTCCAGTGCCTTGGGTAGACTGCAGTTTTTAGGGCTAAATTGTAAAGGTACCCGAGTGGTAGTTCAAGTGCAGATAAACAGTCTCTAACTAGGAAAGGCGGAATGCCGTCAGGCCCTGCAGAGGAGCGAGGTTTAAGTCGCCGCCCTGCACGTCGTATGTCAGTCACTGTAATGCAGTCAATCGCCACACGCGACGAGCTGTTACCCGGTCCTGCTCTCCGCTCGGCGGCGTCAGCGTCAAGTGTCGGTTTGTCTGGCAGGAACACTGACTGAAAGTAAGTTGCGAACGCGTTGGCCGCGTCCACTCCCGTCACCGTCTTGCCGTCATAGTCATATTCGTCACATGTCTGTTTCGTCGTCCGTTGGTCCCTAATGAAATTCCAAAAAGTAGTGGGGTCACTTTTGATGTCATTCTCAGCTAGTCGTATGTACTCAGAGTATGTTTTGTCTATTAAGTACTTAACGTGACTTCTATAATAACGGAACATTTCCTTATTAAACTCCTTGTCCTCAGCTCTATACCGTTTGAGATGAAAGTATTTGTTCTTAATGTTGCGTATGATGTCGGGCGTGAACCACTTCGGATATACATACCGAGTCCTCGCGCCTTTACGCTGCTTACTTGGAACGCAATCACCTATGCATGAATATAACTTATTATACAGAAAATCAGTGGCTTGATCAACGTCATCGGATGCATATAGATCGCTCCAATCAAGAGAGGCAAGAGAAGAATATAACTTAGTAAAGTCTGCTTTGCGGAAGTTCCACTGTGGTCTGTCAGGTGGGTCGGGCGACGGCGTCGGCGACGGCGGTAGCACGCGCGGCACCGGACGCGGGAAACGCACGCTCAGCTCCAGCGGCGGGTGGTACCCGTCCACAGGCCGCGTCAGCGGTTCCACCTCTCCAGACACATCGATCCGACCAATGCCCATATTACTCAGCACCAGATCTAGTATTCCATCATAACAATTTTTAACTGTATTGAATTGCTTTATATTGCAAACTTGTAATAAATATTCAAATTGAAGAAGAGGGTTCAGGCCACAAGAATTCAGATTGAGATCACCAATAACAATTGCATTTAGGTTCTTATATTTAACTACAACACTCTCTATAATTTCGAACACCTTAGTATAATGCGAATCTGAGGACGATGGTCTAATGTAAACCACTATACACAATAATTTTATATAATTATTAGACACGATAGCAAATATCACCTCCACATCGTCATCATACCCCGCCACATCGTGTAGCTGTCGTACGTTGTAGCAGTCGCGCACGGCCAGCAGCACCCCCCCCCAGCCGGCGTCGCGCGCGCGGTCGCGGCGCAGCGTCGTGTAGCCGGGCGGGATGAGCTCGGCGTCCGCTATTCCGCTGAGCAGAAACGTCTCCGTGATGGCGTACATGTCGGCTTCCAGTTGCAACATACTCATCTTACATTGGTCCAACTTTGTCCTGAGGCCTCTGACATTTTGGTAGACGATGGTGCATGTTTTGTACCTAGGCTTAGATTGAGTTGGGTTTCTCTTGTGGCTTACGAAACCCAGACTGCCACGGTTTTACATGCACATCCTCGGCCCAGTACTTGACATTCATATACTCGGCGACATTCTTGGCCGGGACTCCCAACTTGAAAGAGGCGTAGTCTCCCCTCGGTTTTAGCGCCTCGACTGAGCAATTATCGGTGGGACAGATAGTTTTCAAATGTTCTTTAATTTTGTCTACGCTAGTTCCAGCCTTTACAAAATAGAGATGAAGGAATGATTTCCTTTCGGCAGCTTCTAGTATGGTTGAACCCGGCGCAGCTGTACCTTTGACTACATTGGATGGCCGACGGCGGGTTCGCCTATTCACCGTCATCCACTCCTCTTCGTCTTGGACTCCTTCCTCCTCATGGCGCGGCAGAGTGACGGTTGCCGGCAGGACAGATCCTCCAGCATGGCTCGTATTAGTTGCGGCGGCAGGCCGCTGCGTTACGCGCAGCACAGCGCTGTCGGAGCTAGGTGCGCTATTCCCCGACGTAGGTCTCGCTCGGCTAGCTGGCCTAGCTGCAGGCGGGGCAGGCGGGGCGGCGGCGGGGGCAGCGGCGCCGACAGCGGCGTATGTGGCGCGCAATGGAGGGGTTATGTGGGTTAGATCTAACCTGGTCTGTGCTTCGGTCCCGTCAACCTCCTGTCTCTCTGCAAGGCCCGGGTGCAGGGTAAGTACTTGTATAAGACACATTGAATTTGGGGGATGGGGGCGTGGAGGGGGGGAGGGGTGGGGGAGGGGAGGTCCCCCCACCTACCCCCCCTTTTAGGAAACCACTAGTTTTTATGTTATGGAGGTCCAAAGATTGAAGAAAATGCCTACATTTTTTGGATTTCGGGGGAGTTGGAGGAGGAGAGGGGTTGGAGAAGGGGTTGCCAAGAGTAGGGGGTCGCCTCGCTCCGCTCCGCTTCGCTCCGGCTCCCGGGTCTGCTGTAACGTGTGAACCTAACAAACCTATCTTTAGTTTTTAAACAGGAAGTGACCTAAAGCAACCAATTTGGTTCTGATAAACTCTATAAAGTAGTTAGTAAGTAAACAAAGCCAAAGTCGTCCAGAGAATCACGGGTAAAACAAGAGCGCAATAGAACATTCACGAAACACGGAAGGAATCGGAATGAAATGATCAAGTAGGGGGTCGCCTCGCTCCGCTCCGCTTCGCTCCGGCTCCCGGGTCTGCTGTAACGTGTGAACCTAACAAACCTATCTTTAGTTTTTAAACACGAAGTGACCTAAAGCAACCAATTTGGTTCTGATAAACTCCATAAAGTAGTTAGTAAGTAAACAAAGCCAAAGTCATCCAGAGAATCACGGATAAAACGAGAGCGCAACAGAACATTCACGAAACACGGAAGGAATCGGAATGAAATGTGCAAGTCATTATGTCAGAAAATACAAAATTGCTGACGCAAATTTCTACCATTACAACAAAATCTTGTAATTTCTACTAAAATCATGTACCAATATCCAACGTTGGAGCTTTTGAGTTTGACATTTGTCGTTCCGAGATTGGCCAAGTTGTAAAAATCGCGTAAACATATTTTATAATTAAAGTGCTAAAATGATGTTTCCTAAATCAGAAAATGGTATCAGAGGATAGCTAAGGACCCCCCCTAACCACCTAAGTACTCCAATCTTCAAATTTCAATGTGTCTTATATAAGACCCAACCCCGGGTACACCCTAGGCTCTTCTTGGTAGACAGGTTCTTCAGCCAACCAGGTATGACTGGCGGGCCAGCTTCAATGAGCACAGTGTTCCAACACAGGTTATGTTCTACGTGGCAAACACAAATCGGGCACGAAAATCCGAACTTTATCTGGTTCGAGAGACAACGGCACACTCAGCTATATTAATAATCCTGAGGGAATCCCGAATACATTCCAGATGCCCTGCGATTTAATTTCAACCCCTAACCAAAACGCGTTTACATTGCGAGGGCTTTCGTCTGTCAGTTCTCAAAACTGCCTGATTGACAGCTAACGTCAAAATTAAAATGACCGTTCAGAAACCATCGATCGAATATCGATTTGGAATCGAACAATATCACTACGCAAACCACGGCTGGCGACGACGACACGACGCTAAAAACTCAAAACAATGAGTGTGGTGGAGGCTGGATACAGGTCGTGAGGCATAGAAAGAAGCCTAATAATCAGTCACGGTTCACTGGTAGAAAAGGCAATGCGCGTGTCGATGAGACGTGTTTGTTTAAGGCGGCAGAGTAAAGAGTACCTTGATCATCACAACACTTGCAAAACGACTAAAATTGTTAGATAATAAGTATAACTTTCATTAGTTCAGGACATTTATACTGTTAACCCATATTGACTTGTGATAGTTTAATTGAAACTTGTTGACTTTGACGTAGAATAGCTATATAGGGAAATAGGAACTATCATATCAGTACTACAGCTACTAATTGCAAGTCTTTATTCCTTCTGTTTTATTTTAATTTTGTTCGGAGCACCCATTCTTTTTTATTTTATTTCCAGGCATGGCATCCAACATTACTACGCGGAGAATGCACGCACTACAGCAACAACTAACTGACGCAGAGGAGTTAAACCAAAGGCTATTGGAAGAGCGCAATGAAAATGACTTTGAGATAAAAAGCTTGAGAGCCAAGAACTCACAGCTTAGAGATAGTGTGTCTACTTTGCGAGAAACACACGAGGAGTCGCAAAATGAGATTCGAAGATTGGAAAAACTTGTGGAATCTTTTGACACCCTGCACACTGACCTTGCTTCTGCTTGTGATCGCAGTAAATTCCTCCAATACCAACTCAATGAGGCAAACTTGAAGTTGACTGATATGTGCATAGAAAAAGACTACAATGAATCTCGCCACATTACCTCTATCCAACAAGAACTAGAAGTAGCCAACCTAAGCACTATTGTTCAAGCCATGCAGACAAGCAGCAGAAAAATTAAAAAATATTGTAAATTAAATAAATTCATGAAAAAAACTAGAGGTAATATAAAAGTACTGAAATTAGCCTTGAAACGGCAATCAAACAGAATATTAAGAATCTCCTTAATGCAAGAGCTCCGGGGAAAAAATGTAGGTTTACAGTCGGACCTTCAACATGCCCGAGTAGAAATCCAGCATCTACATGACCTGCTAGCAAATACACTACAATGTTATGCCAAAGAGCAAAGTGAGTTAGCAGAACTCAGAGCCGCGACGTCTGAGTTAGTACAGCTACAACGCCAGAATGCGGAATTGGTGGGCGTTCTAATTGAGAATGAGGAGAATGAGACCAGCAAGGAGGACGAGCCCACATCACTAACTTTGGTCTCGACCCCCCTCAACGAGAGTGTTGCAGCGTCCACCGCTGCCCCAACCAAAAAACAGCGTCGCCGTCGTCGACGAGGAGACACCTCGCAGCTCAACAGCGCGAGCACCGCGCCGCTCGCTGTCCCTGCTGAGGCGTGTGTCATGCCGCAAGCTGCCCCGAGGGCCGCGCCGTTCGCCGTTGCGCACGTTGCGACGCTCGCTGCCGCGAATGCCGCGCCAACCGCCGCCACGTGCATCAAACCGCACTCCAACACGTGTGTCCCGCCACTCACCTCCACTCGTGTACCGCCAGCTACCAAAATATGTGCTCAGAGAAAAACTCTGTTGTTCTCCGACAAAGTAGGTGCAGGATTTGGGACTCTATTACATAACCGGCTTAACCAAAAAGTAACGAACATTTGCTGTCCAAATTGTTCATTTGTAGATCTAGTGAAGATGATTAGTCGCGGTATCTATGATGAGTACAGCACTATTGTAATTATGGTAGGAAATCATTCAAACATTAGTCGGAATGATTTGAATAAAAGTGTTGAAACACTTCTAGACTTACATAGTAGGATGAAATGCAAGTTTATACTATGCAATTTTCCATATGCCTGTAATTTGACAGAACTACAGAACAAATCTGTGCATAGAATGAATATTCATTTATTTAATTTAACATGTCATCACAGCGATGCTATTTTATATTTCGACATGAATAATTTTATTCATAACTTTACTCTGACACGGGATACATTGTACCTGTCTAATAAATATAGAAAATTAGTAGCTACATTGTTAGCTTATAATATATGCGACGCAGCTATAGTTGGTTTAACTAAGTTCAACTTGACATCAGCTTATTTTAAGAGTAATATGACATGCACCCCTATTGGGAATTCACCTGTTAATTATACTTTGCATGCAACATTGGAATCTGTTCCAAGTAATTTAAATTAGTTCATAAGACAATAGAGGAAATCTCTAGCATACAAGAGCCACTAAATATGTCAAAATGTAAGCCCCAGTTAAATATTGCCCATCAAAACATCCAGGGGCTACCTGGCAAAGAACTTGTATTAGAATTATTTTTAAAAAATTCTGACATTGATATTATTTGTGTTACTGAACACTGGTTGAAGGAAAATATGATGTCTTTTAACATAAATAGTTACAAAATTGTCAGTTGTTACAATAGAAAGACTGCTGATAGAGGTGGTTCTTTAATCTTAGTGAAGAATAATATTAAGGTGAAACAACGGAAAGATATTCTTGCACTTACTGTTGAAAGACAAATAGAGGTATCCTGTGTTGAGTTAGATAGCCATATTATTGTTTGTGTCTACAGGCCACCGAGGGATGAAAAAGGCCATGGCAATTTCGAAATATTTGAGAAAATTATGGAGGAAGCCCTCATTAAACTTTGTAATAACAGAAAAAAGTTAATTATTTGTGGCGATCTTAATGTAGATCTGCTTGTAGATACAACACTGAAGCGACGATTAATAACTCTATTCAAATCATTTAATTTATGTCATGTATTTCTAGAGCCGACTAGAATTACACTTACAAGCCAAACTTGCTTAGATAACGTTTTTTGTGACTGTGCATTCACAACTAAAAGTGTAATTAACTGCTTACCCTCCGATCACAGTGGTCAAACAGTTTCATTCCCAATTAGTATTAAGGATAAGACTGGTCCAACATTTTATAGGCCTATTACATCCCATAGACTAGAGACATATACGAAAAACTTAGATATAAATTTGCCAGTACCGGATTTTAATGAACAGAACCCAAACAAAATCTACTCAGACTTCTTCAACATTATTCAGACAGAATTCAATAAAGTTTTCAAATTAAAGAAAGTCAGTGACTACAACGGTAAATCTAAATTTAATGACTGGGCAACGTTTGGAATTCGTAAAAGTAGAGTTATCTTGTATGACCTTTATGATCAAAAAACCTATAACTTTGATCGAAAATTTCATGACTATGTTAAAAAATATTCCAAAACTTTCAAGTTGGTTTGTAGAACTGCAAAAACTTTACACATTAATAGAAAAATTAAAAATTCAAATAATAGAATGAAAACAGTTTGGCAAATAATAAACCGCGAAACTGGCAAAGTTATACCAAGGGACAGTGATTTCTGCCTAAAGATAGGTGATGATGTTGTTAAATCCAACGCTGATGTTGCTCGAGCTTTTGAAACATTCTTCACCAATGTACCCGTACTCACAACGGACAGTCTAAATTCATCTCCATTTGAAGCAGAGACTTTATTAAAAAATAACACTAGCGTCAGTAATGTATATTTAAAATTTCATCATGTATATCCCCAGGACATTGTCAAAACGTTTAAATTACTTAACTTAAAAAATACGGAAGACCTGTGGGGTATATCAGTCAAAGTCATTGGTTCAGTAATTCTAGTTATAGCCCCACACTTAGCTTATATATTCAATAAATGTGTTGACGATGGGGATTTTCCAGACCTCATGAAACACAGTAAACTTATACCGCTGTTCAAATCGGGAGATAAGGGCGATCCTTCAAATTTCAGACCAATATCTGTTCTTCCAACACTAAGTAAAATATTTGAAAAGATTATACTCAATCAAATGCTCTCACACTTCAACCGTACAAAACAACTCCACGCTAAACAATATGGTTTCACTAGGGGTAAATCGACTACGGATGCAGGTATTTCCCTTGTATCTCATATTTATTCTGCATGGGAGGCCGCACAGGATGCTATCGGAGTTTTTTGCGACCTGTCGAAGGCGTTTGATTGTGTTGATCATAATACGCTATTAATTAAATTAAATCATTACGGAGTTAGAAATAAAGCGTTGGATCTACTAAGATCATACCTAATCAATAGAATTCAAAAGGCAGAAGTTAACGGCGTAAAATCTGATGGATCGGGTGTTAAAATTGGCGTTCCACAAGGTTCCATATTAGGCCCTTTCTTATTCCTGGTATATATTAATGATCTGCCTTTCATGGTGGAGAAATTAACTGACATAGTGTTGTTTGCTGATGATACTTCAATGGTCTTCAAAATTGAAAGACAAAAAGGAGATTTTGATGATGTTAATGGTGTATTGTCTTTAACCTTGAATTGGTTCACAGTTAATAATTTATTGTTAAACGCTGGTAAAACCAAGTGTATCAAATTCTCACTTCCAAATGTCAGGCAAGTTGAGACCAGTTTGGTGTTAGACAACAGCACGTTAGAATTGGTAAATGATACGAAGTTTCTTGGAATAACCATTGATAGTAAATTGCAGTGGGGACCCCACATAGATAAATTGGCTGGTAAATTAAGTTCTGCGGCTTACGCTGTTAGGAACATCAGACAAAGCACGGATGTGGCTACATCTAGGCTAGTATATTTTAGTTACTTTCATAGTGTGATGTCCTATGGTATCTTGTTGTGGGGGAAAGCAGCGGATATTCAAACTATTTTTATTTTACAGAAAAGAGCTATTCGAGCAATTTATAATTTAAAACGAACAGACTCCTTAAGAGAGCTTTTTAAAGAAATTGACATACTAACAGTAGCTAGTCAATTTATTTTCGAAAATATAATGTATGTACGCAAGAACCTTACAACATTTTCCAAACTTAGCGACAGCTGTAATGTTAACCTAAGAAATAATCACAGACTATGTGCGCCCCGTTTTAGACTCGCGAAGGTTAGCAATTCTTTCAAGGGTCAGTGCATTCTCTACTACAATAAGATACCTCTGGAGATTTTGAAATTGCCATTTGAGCAATTTAAAAAGCATGTTAAAGCGACTTTGTCGAAAAAGGGATATTACAATGTTCAAGATTACTTAAATGACAGGACTGTATGGGGTTAATCTGGCTCAACACAGACCTTGCTGTTAATAATTTTGTAATTATTTATTCCTGCTTATTAATCATAACAATTAAATTTTTCATATTTGTATTAGTTAAGCACAACCTATTTTTAAAAGAGATCTAAAAATCAATCTGTGGGAGTTTCTACGCCCTTCTTCTCCCACAGTGGTCCAATGTAGAGAAGAGGCAAAAAATGACGTTTGCTAAGTATATGTAAATATCTACAGTAATAAAGTACTTTGACTATTGACTATTGACTATTGTATATATACAACGTTTCCAAGGAGACAAAGACAGAGCATATTAGTAAATATATACTTGAAAAGACAAATGTTGTGGTCCGACCGGAAAAAGTAGATACGAAAGAGTCAAAGGACTATGATTCTTGTAAAATTTATGAACCTCACCAAAAACTGTCTTTGTTTGACGACGATGAACTATGGCCCTGTGATATATTCTTTCGAAGATATTTCATTTTCAGAAAAGTAGTCAATGACAAAGTAGATGAAGGCACGGTTATAATTAACGAAACTAAAAATGGCCAGTAACAATACCACAGTAACAGCAACAACGGAATTAAGCCAGATCAGGATAATTAGTTATAACTGCAAATCGGCCAAAAGCGCGAAGTTTTGTCTGCAATCGCTTTGTGAGGAGGCAGATACAATAGCGCTACAAGAAACTTGGCTGCTACCGTACGACATACCTTATCTAGGTAACATAGACGAAGATTTTGAATTAACGGGGAAATCGGCGGGCGACTTATCTACAGGCATACTGAAAGGAAGACCGTACGGTGGTGTGGCAATTTTATGGCGAAAAAGTATGTTTCATCATGTTCAAGTAATTAACAGTAATAATGTGCGTATAACCGGTATTAAAATAACTACGTGTAACCAATCTATAGTAATTATTTGGGATGGACCGATAAAAATATGAAAAACCGGTCTAGTGCGAGTCTAAATCGCGCACGAAGGGTTCCGTACCACCGTTCAATGGAAGCGATGGTGTGGAGTGAATAGTTTCGATTTTACACAGCAAAATATTGTTTACAAAGTTATTGGTGCGGTTACTTTCATACTCCATGTAAGTAACCAGGTGCATCCATAAGTTTGTATTTGGTATTGTTGTATGGGAGCCCCCTTAAATATTTATTTTATCCTGTTTTTTAGTGTTTGTTGTTATAGCGGCAACAGAAATATATAATCTGTGAATGTAATGTGAAAACTTCAACTCTCTAGCTAGCTAGGTTCTTGAGATACAGCCTGGTGACAGACGGACGGAAAGACGGACGGACGGACAGCGAAGTCTTAGTAATAGGGTCCCGTTTGGAACCCTTCGGGTACGGAACCCTAAAAATTAAGGTAAATTTCGAAGGACCAATGTTATAATAAAAATAAATATACCACGGTTATGCATATCACAATAATGCAACACAAAGTATGCACTCACCTCAGTGGCTTTTGATTACAATACAACCTCCAACGCACTCCAGCATCCGAACACGCCGCGATCCACTTAAATTCCGTCAATTCACCAGAAATATTATTGTTTTTGGTTATATAATCTTTTACACAGGGATATAACACCACACAGCATACAATTATATCGATGTCGACTATATTAGTCTAGAGTTTATAGTTTTTTGGGTTTATTCGTGAAGTAACACCATGAAGCTCGATAGGCGACCACCATCTCCTTCGCTCATTTCTTTCGCGTTGGAGGATCCGTGGCGCCACCTCTTGGGCTAGATACATAGCTAAGCGAAGCACCATAGGAAGCACTATAACCGTGGTTATAATGGATATATATATAATAATTTAGGAATACTAAACATGCTCCCACCAGCTGCGAAATTTAATAATTTCCAGACAAACTAGATCAAGGAGTGATAGAACTAAACTAAGAAATATTAGCAATAATATAAGGATCTTAATATGGTTACCTATTAGAAATAAGTGTTATAACTAATCATCTTTTAAGGGTAATGGACATAACTTGACTGCTGGTCTTTTAAGAAGGCCACTATCTGTTCGTACAGTGGCCACCCTGGCTACCCCGTCTGCACCTGGATGAAGAGCTACTATTCTACCTAGTCTCCAGTGCAAAGGTTTTATATTGTCTTCCTTTATAACTACAAGGTCGTCACGCCCCAACGATCCTTTACTTTGGGTCCACTTTGACCGCTGAGATATCTTTATCTAGTCTTTATCGTTGAGGTAGTCGTGATACCAACGACGCCGAAAGTCATTATGCAATAGATGCCAACGATTACGCATAGTTAGTTGAGTGTCCGGAATTCCAGGTACAGCTGTTACCGGCTCAAGAGTCAAGAAATGACCAGGCGTTAAAACAGATAAATCATTTGGGTCATTGCTTAACGCACATAAGGGGCGAGAATTTAGCACTGACTCAACCTGGGTAACGAGGGAATGGAGTTCCTCATAAGTGAGAAGTTGGGATCCCACCACTCGTTGTAGATGGGCTTTAACGGATTTAACGCCCGCTTCGGCAAGACCTGAAAAATGGGGACCAGAAGGAGGGTGACTACTAAAAGATATGTACTCATGTTTAGCTGCCTCATTCATGAGAGAAGTCAATTGACGATACGCGCCAACGAAGTTCGTTCCACAATCGGAAAATATTTGGGAGCAGCGACCCCGGCGAGCTATCAGTCGCTTGAGGGCTGCTATAAAAGCATCAGACGATAATTCAGTGGCGACTTCGAGGTGTAGTGCCTTTGTGGCAAAACACACAAATAGGCAAAGATATGCCTTTTGTGAGCGCGCTCCGCGCCTTCGCTTTCCCATAATAACGTTAAACGGGCCCGCATAGTCACAGCCGACTACAGCGAAGGCCTTAATTCCAGATACGCGACTGGAGGGTAAGTGTGCCATAATTGGCTGAACCGGTATCGGGTTCATTCGGAAACACTGAACACATTTATGCAAACAACATTTTATTGCTCTTCGGGCCGATAACACCCAAAAATTTTGGGCGACCAAAAATTCGACGGCTTGAGGACCAGGATGCATGTTCGACTCATGCATATCCGTATAATTAAATCAGTGAGTCGATGATTGTTTGGCAACAGTGCTGGATATCTGGCATCATATGCCAAAGGGGCATTATTTAGGCGACCGCCCACTCGAAGAATGGAATCTTCACAGATGAATGGGCTTAATTTGCGCATTGGTTTTGGTAAGTTACTTTTGTTCGCGAGGCATTCAATTTCCTCTTTGAAAGTTTGATGTTGTATCTGTGACACCATTCGGTTTAGTGCACCCTCCATTTCTGATGAGGTAATACTACCAGTATTAATAGGGAGTTTCCGTGCTGATCTAATAAAACGCTATACGTACACTAGTACTCGCAAGAGAAAATTGAGACAATAGCGGTAATTGGTCGATATAATGCGCCCAGGAGTCCACAATCTCAGATGAGGGTACCTCGTCCCAGTCCACCCCCTGAAGCCATAGCTTCTGAACCAGACATTTTGCATAGAAAGTAAAGGGGCTATAAAGCCCAGTGGGTCAAATATACGAGCTAGCTCCGATAGAATAGTCCGTTTGGAGCAACGTTTGTTCATTGGCTGCACATTATAAACAAAATGGTCAGAGTCTGGGTCCCGCCGCAAGCCCAAGACCTTGACGAAAACATCTTGGTCCAAGTCACAAGTTTGTGACTTTGAGAGGCAATGTTCTGGAGGCAGGTGAGCCAGCAAGCTCGGTTCATTGCTAGCCCATTTTCTCAACTCAAACTTCCCTTTCGCCATAAGCCCAATAAGTTGTTGTTGGAGTATGAGTGCGTCTTGAACTGTATTAGCACCACAAGGTACGTCATCAACATAAATGTCTCTCTTCAATACCTCAGCAGCTAAGGGAAACACTGCACCCTCGTCCTCCGCCAACTGTTGCACAACACACAGAGCCAAGAATGGCGACGATGACACACCGTATGTGACAGTGTTGAGTTCATACTCTTTAACAGGTAGCGATGGATCAAAACGCCATAGAATACGTTGCAGATGGCGGTGAGTAGGGCTCACCAAAATTTGGCGGTACATTTGCCATATGTCTGTGGTAAAAACCACTTGACGTAGACGAAACCGCAGTAGAAATGCGAAAATATCCGTCTGAAGTTTAGGACCAGTAAACTGACACTGGTTTAGTGACTTGCCGGTTTTGTCCTTAGTAGAGGCGTCAAACACTACCCGGAGATGCGTGGACGCACTGTTTTCATTTATCACACAATGATGTGGGATATAGTACGCGTCTGACCGATGTGTTTCGCCTGCAGGGACTTTAGTCATGTGATGACTTTCCTCATAGTCTTTCATGAACTCTGAGTAGGACCTATAGAGGTCCACGTTTTGTTTCAGGCGATTTTCACACGCATAAAATCTTCGTAAAGCTATAGATCGCATGTCTATAAGTCAGGCGATTCAAGTTTTAGGGGCAGTTCGACAACGTATCTGCCCTGCTCAGTACGTGAATGGCTGTTAGAAAACAAATCTTCACAAAAATCGTCCTCAGGAGATGACTTAAACTCGCCAGGGACATCTTCCAACTCCCAAAGTCGCTGGACTGCAGCGTTCAAACTCTGGTCGGAGATAGCCAAAAGGGCATTTAGTCTTGTAGAGGCTTTACACGGCACTGAACCCAGCAACACCCACCCAAAAATTGTGTTAAGGGCCATGGGCGAGGTGGTGGTCGCCGGGATAGAACCAGGTTGGAGAATAGTAGGCCAGAGTTCAGCTCCCAGGAGCATATCGATGCAACTGGGTACATGGTGAGTAGGGTCCGCAAATGAGATACCCTTAAACATCGTCCATCGACGGTTGTCAAGTTCTGACGACGGCTGTCGGTGCATATCATGTTTTGTGTGTCTGAATAAAGTGGAATCACCCTTAGTTCCAAAGCACAGTGTGATCAGTGTTGAGCGCTGTTGTGAACGGGACAATAAGACTAGTTTTACAACCAAACAAGGCTTTAATTGTAAACAACATGACATGTGGAAAATCACCCGTGCATGACGGGCTCAGCATTGAACATATACAGCATGCGGGAGTTCATATCCCCAGAATTTTGACGATGTTCTATACGTTTTGTGTGAAACATGAATATCTCCCACAGGATATGATGGAGACTATTGTGGTTACTATGGTAAAAAACAAGACAGGAGACGTATCAGATACTAACAACTACAGACCTATCTCACTCGCAACGGTACTGGCTAAAGTATTTGATGGCTTGCTTGACGACCAACTGGATAAGCATCTCCAGCTTAATGATGGACAATTTGGGTTTAGGTCTGGATTGTCTACAGAAAGTGCGATACTGGCTCTCAAGCACACTGTTAGATACTATACTGAAAGATCTAAAAAACATGCATATACTAATGTATATGCATGTTTTTTACCTAGCTCATCATCATCATCAATCAGCCCACACCTACCCACTGCTGGGTACAGGCCTCTTCTCTACCTCGCTATCCACCATAAGTTGCTTACTTATTTATTTTTATTTTATTTTAAGGTGTAACTAACATAGATTAGGAAATTATCTTTTTGTACTAACAATACTGATTCCATAGTAGTGTAGTGTAGTGTTTTCTGAAAATAAATGTTTTATTATTATTATTATTAATGTATCTATGTACTGTTTTAGGTTGGAGTGTAGATAAGTCCGTCCCCTTATCGACACTCTGACCCTGTTTTATCGTAACTTATATATAAACTTAAGTATTAAAGTTTTTGGAATTAAGTTATTAAAATGGTTTAAGTAACGAAAGTGCCACTATTTAGGTAAAAATTACATATAGTCTAATAATGTTTGCCTACTCTGAGTATGTATGCGTTTTGCCTGTAGTTAGTTCTGGTCTTTGGGATATACAATTTGAGATGCTTTCTTCTCGTGGATCTAGTGCCCGGGACGAGAATCTGCAGTTTGCTTAGTAGGTTAGGAGAGTCAATGATACCCTGTGCAATAGCGGATAGGAAATTCAGGTCAGCTGCCTCTCTACGCAGAGCGAGTGGTAGAAGGTGTTGTTTTCTACAACTTTCCTCATAGTTGGTTGATGTGATATTGAATCTATGATATAGGCACCTAAGGAACTTTTTCTGTATACGCTCAATCTGGTTTCTGTATACGTCATACCTTGGATTCCAGACCTGCGAGCAATATTCGAGTAGACTTCTTACCAGTGTAAAATACAAAATTTTAAGTGATTTCGCAGATCTGAAATCTTTGGAAGTTCGCAATATGAAGCCCAATGATTGTGAGGCTTTTTTGTCAATTTTGTTAATATGGGTGTCAAAGATCATCTTGCTGTCTAGTGCGACTCACAGATCCCTGACTTCTGTCACACGGTTGAGTATTTGTGAGTTTACAATAGAAAGACTGCTGATAGAGGTGGTTCATTAATCTTAGTAAAAAATAATATTAAGGTGAAACAACGGAAAGATATTCATGAACTTACAGTAGAAAGACAAATAGAGGTATCCTGTGTTGAGTTGAATAGCCATATTATTGTTTGTGTCTACAGACCTCCGAGAGATGAAAACGGCCATGGCAATTTTGAAATGTTCGAGAAAATTATGGAGGATGCCCTCATTAAACTTTGTAACAGCAGAAAAAAGTTAATTATTTGTGGCGATTTTAATATAGATTTGCTTGTAGATACAACATTGAAACAACGATTAATAACTCTGTTCAAATCATTTAATTTATGTCATATATTTCTAGAGCCAACTAGAATTACACTTACCAGCCAAACTTGCTTAGATAACGTTTTTTGTGACTGTGCATTCACAAGTAAAAATGTAATTAACTGCTTACCCTCAGATCACAGTGGTCAAACAGTTTCATTCCCAATTGCCAGTAAAAATAGGACTGATCCATCATTTTATAGGCCTATTACATCCCATAGACTAGAGACGTATATGAGAAAGTTAGATATAAATTTGCCAGTACCGGATTTTGATGAACAGAACCTATACAAAATCTACTCAGACTTCTTCAACATTATTCAGACAGAATTAAATAAAGTTTTTAAATTAAAGAAAGTCAGTGACTACAACGGTAAATCTAAATTTAATGACTGGGCAACATTTGGAATTCGTAAAAGTAGAGTTATCTTATATGACCTTTATGAACAAAAAACCTATAACTTTGATCGAAAATTTCATGACTATGTCAAAAAATATTCCAAAACTTTCAAGTTGGTTTGTAGAACTGCAAAAACTTTACACATTAATAGAAAAATTCAAAATTCAAATAATAGAATGAAAACAGTTTGGCAAATAATAAACCGCGAAACTGGCAAAGTTATACCAAGGGACAATGATTTCTGCCTAAAGATAGGTGATGATATTGTTAAATCCAGCGCTGATGTTGCTCGAGCTTTTGAAACATTCTTCACCAATGTACCCTTACTCACAACAGACCGTCTAAATTCATCTCCATATGAAGCAGAGACTTTATTAAAAAATAACACTAGCGTCAGTAATTTATATTTAAATTTTCATCATGTATATCCCCAGGACATTGTCAAAACGTTTAAATTACTTAACTTAAAAAATACGGAAGACCTGTGGGGTATATCAGACAAAGTCATTGGTTCAGTAATTCTAGTTATAGCCCCACACTTAGCTTATATATTCAATAAATGTGTTGACGATGGGGCTTTCCCAGACCTCATGAAACACAGTAAACTGATACCTCTGTTCAAGTCGGGAGATAAGGGTGATCCTTCAAATTTCAGACCAATATCTGTTCTTCCAACACTAAATAAAATATTTGAAAAGATTATACTCAATCAAATGCTCTCACACTTCAACCGTACAAAACAACTCCACGCCAAACAATATGGTTCCACTAGGGGTAAATCGACTACGGATGCAGGTATTACCCTTATATCTCAAATTTATTCTGCATGGGAGGCCGCACAGGATACTATTGGAGTTTTTTGCGACCTGTCGAAGGCGTTTGATTGTGTTGATCATTATACGCTATTAATTAAATTAAACCATTACGGAGTTAGAAATAAAGCGTTGGATCTACTAAGATCATACCTAAACAATATAATTCAAAAGGCAGAAGTTAACGGCGTAAAATCTGATGGATCGGGAGTTAAAATTGGCGTTCCACAAGGTTCCATATTAGGCCCTTTCTTATTCCTGGTATATATTAATGATCTGCCTTTCATGGTGGAGAAATTAACTGACATAGTGTTGTTTGCTGATGATACTTCAATGGTCTTCAAAATTGAAAGACAAAAAGGAGATTTTGATGATGTTAATGGTGTGTTGTCTTTAACCTTAAATTGGTTCACAGTTAATAATTTATTGTTAAACGCTGGTAAAACCAAGTTTATCAAATTCTCACTTCCAAATGTCAGGCAAGTTGAAACCAGTTTAGTGTTAGACAACAGCACGTTAGAATTAGTAAATGATACGAAGTTTCTTGGAATAACCATTGATAGCAAATTGCAGTGGGGACCCCACATAGATAAATTGGCTGGTAAATTAAGTTCTGCGGCTTACGCTGTTAGGAACATCAGACAAAGCACGGATGTGGCTACATCTAGGCTAGTATATTTTAGTTACTTTCATAGTGTGATGTCCTATGGTATCTTGTTGTGGGGGAAAGCAGCGGATATTCAAACTATTTTTATTTTACAGAAAAGAGCTATTCGAGCAATTTATAATTTAAAACGAACAGAGTCCTTAAGAGAGCTTTTTAAAGAAATTGACATACTAACAGTAGCTAGTCAATTTATTTTCGAAAATATAATGTATGTACGCAAGAACCTTACAACATTTTCCAAACTTAGCGATAGCTGTAATGTTAACCTAAGAAATAATCACAGACTATGTGCGCCCCGTTTTAGACTCGCGAAGTGTTGGTAGTGGTATAAGTGAAACGAAAGTTTACACTCCTTGATAGGTCTTTATTGGACAGTGGTCGCAATAACACTACAATTCGACTTAAAAACTAGCTTATATTTATACTCGGGGCTAGCGGTCGGTCCATTGTTCTCTCCGTGTTGGTCGCAGGGATCGTGACTCCTAGTTCAAAGTCGACGCATGCGGTCCCTGTCGGCGCGCTGCTCCATCTCGCTCGCACTTCCAGTCGGTCAGTCGGCCGGTTGCGCTGGCCGGGGCTCGCTGTCCGTAACATCCTCCCCCCCGCGCAGACTCGTCGTAGCCTCCTCTTCCACGCGTAGGACGGCGAGTTTCCTGGTAGGTCGCGTGAAGACTCCGCCTTTTGTTCGTACGTCGTTGTCCGTGCCGACGTGTATGCGCTCGACGATGCCGCGCGGCCATGTGTTGCGCGGCAACCCGGAGTCCACCACGACGACGAGGTCGCCCACTCGCAGTGGTCGTTGGAGATCCGCTGCGCTTCTGCGTAGCACCAGGGTGGGAAGATATTCCCTGGTCCATCTTCTCCAGAATTGGTCAGCCAGTCCTTGGGCTGCTCTCCACTTGCGCCGATCAGCTGGGTCGCAGGGGCCGGTCTGGGGCAGGCCGCTCGATGTCCCGATCAGGAAATGATTAGGCGTCAGTGCCTCTGGGTCCGCCGGGTCCACCGACACGTGGGTCAATGGGCGCGCGTTCACGGCGTACTCAGCCTCC
The DNA here is from genome assembly GCA_949825045.1 of Argyresthia goedartella. Lineage (NCBI taxonomy): Eukaryota > Metazoa > Arthropoda > Insecta > Lepidoptera > Argyresthiidae > Argyresthia > Argyresthia goedartella. Next base: position 13,456,590 of record OX463815.1, read on the forward strand.
AGCAGCAAAGTCAGCAGCACCTCCTCCTTAGGCACCTGCTCAGACGTGCGCGCAGTATCCAGTAGCGTTGCTGCAGGTCATTCAGCACGCGTTCGTTGCCGGCGTGTCCGGCGGCGGCGTGCTCCCTCAGCACGATCAGCCGAGTCAGCGGGTGGAGGCCATCCATGATGAGTGGCTGCTTGGCTTCTGTCGGTACGCGTGCGGCATTGATTCGCCCGCACACGCGTAGCAGGTCATCCTGCATCATCGGGTCCAGCTTGTGAAGACGGCTGGAGGCTGGCAGTGGTCGGCCCGCTTGTAGCCGTGCGATCTCCTCCCCGAAGCTGTCCCGCTGCGCCTTGGCCACCCATAGCTGCTCTGCTCGTTCGAGGTGGCGCAGCTCCAGGCGCTCAGTCTTCTTCTTGCATCTGTCGATGAAAGCCAATATAGTAGCAGTGGCCCGAATTAACCGCTCATATGATGAGAAGCGGCTGATATCCGGCAGGCCATCCGCTTCCCCCGTGTTGGATGCGTGGTGCGTTGCCTCGACATCCTCTGGCTCGTGGTTCGATGCTCAGGGCCAGGCGTCCTCAGGCTCGTAGAGGAAGGCCGGGCCGATGAACCACCGGTCGTGTGGTCCTTGTGGCATGTTCTCCGGGCGCGTCGCGTCGTCTGCCATGTTGTGCTCGGTTGGCACCCATCTCCATTGGCTGGGCTCGGTCACCTCAGCTATCTCGCCGAGCCGGTGCGCTACGTATGGGGTGTAGCGCCGCGCGTCGGTGCGAATCCACTGGATCACGGTGCTGGAGTCGCTCCAATAGACGACTTGTTGTGGCTGCCAGTGGTGTTCTCGCTTGATCATGTCTGCGAGTCGTACGCCAATCACTGCAGCCTGGAGTTCAATGCGCGGGATCGTCTGGGGCCGCAGTGGGGCCACCTTTGCTTTGGCGGCGGCCAAAGCGATCGTGATGCGGCCGTCGGCGTACTCAAGGCGCCAGTACGCCGCTGCGGCGTATGCTTGCTCGCTGGCGTCCACGAAGACATGAAGCTGTCGCTCTGGCTCTGCAGTGTCCTCTTCGTTGTAGCGGCGTGGGAGTCGCAGCTGGGCCATGTCGTTTAGTACCCCCAGCCAGCGGTCGAAGCGTTCGGCGTATGCCGATGGCAGGGTCTCGTCCCAGCCCATGCTGATGCGCCACAGGTCTTGCAGCAGGATCTTCGCCGTGATGGTGTAGCTGCTGAGTAGACCCAGCGGGTCAAAGATTGACATGACCGTTGCCAGTGCCTCTCGCTTGGTCGGTGCCCGCTGCTGCATCCGGACTGGGTCAGGGACGCGGGCCAGGGTGGTGTTGAACCCCAGCGCGTCGCTCGTTGCGTCCCACAGCATCCCCAGGGTCTTCTCGTTCTTGACCTCGTTGGAGCCCAGGGTTGTAGGGCGCCGGGCTCGTAGCTCCTCAGGGATGGTGTCCAGCAGGCGCGGGCAGTTGGAGTTCCAGCTTCTGAGGGTGAAGCTGGCCCCGGCGTGTACCGCGATGACTTCGTCGACTGCTCTCTGGGCCTCCTCCGCTGTGTCAAAGCTGTGGACCAAATCATCCATGTAATGACTGCAGGTGATCAGTGGAAGTGCCCTGGGGTGCGTGCTGGCGTGGTCGAACGCGTTCTGATCGCGCACACTGTGTGCCAGGAATGGTGAGCTGCTCGCGCCGAAGATCATCGACGTCATCTTGTAGTGGTCAGGCGGACGGGTTCTGTCGCCGCCTCTCCAGAGGAACTGCTGCGCGGGTTGGTCCTGGCTCCGGACCTTGATGCGCAGGAACATCTCCGCGATGTCGGCAGTCACGGCGATCGGCCCCTCTCTTTGAAGCGGAAGAGGATGCCCGGCAGCGATTGCAGCAAGTCCGGGCCCATCAGCAGCTTATCGTTCAAGCTGGTGTTGTGTGAGCGGTGCGCAGCGTCGAAGACCAGGCGTACCTTGCCCGGCTTGTTGGGGTTCTTCACCGCGAAGTGTGGCAGGAACCATTGTATGGGGCTTCGCTGCTCGCTCCCGTCGCATCTCTTCGCGTACCCCTTGTCCAAAAGGTTCTGGATCTGCTGCGTGTACTCGACCTTAAATTGGGGGTCGCGGTCGATCTTCCTCTCGATCCCATGTAGACGCCTCAAAGCGTCGGCGTAGTTCGACGGCAGCACGATGTCGTCCGTGCGCCATGGCAGCCCAACCTCGAAGTGGCCGTCGACTCGACGGGCCGTCTTTTTGAAGATATCAATGGCGCGCTGATGTTCCGGCGATGTCTTCACACGGAGAGACACACCCAGCGCGTCCACCTCGAAGTGTTGCTTCACCAGCTCGTGAAGGCTCTCGTCGTCCTCGTAGCGGCGTTCTGCCGCGTGGACGTGCAGCACGGCGTCCTCGTCAGTGCGGCGCAGCAGTCGTGGCACTGTCCCGTAGACGACCCACCCTAGGTCGGTCTTGGAGGCGGCGGGCTCGTTCCGTTTGCCGGTCCGCATCTGGTGTGATACGATTAGGTGCCAGTGGTCGGCACCGATCAATATCTGGGGCTTCGCGTTCTCGAAGCCGTGGTCTGCCAGATGTCGCAGGTGGCGGTAGCGCAGCACATCCCGTGACACGCTCTGTTGCCGCAGGTCGAGGTTGCGGACGGTTCGGGCCGCTATCTCGTGGTGTGCGCGCTCCTGATGCCCTCTGATTTGGACAGTGACTCGTCGACTGTCCGTGTGTGGCTGCACTGCGTTCACCCCGCGCAGGTTCAGTGGCGCGAGGTCTCCCGTGGCACCGACAGCGTCAGCGAGGTCCTTGCTGATCAGGGTGACGCTCGATCCCTCGTCCAGCAACGCGTAGGTTAACGTCTTCCCCGCAGGCCCAGTGACTTCAACTCTGCAAACCTTTAAGAGCACAGCATGGTCGTTAGTGTTCGCAATTGACACTACCGCTTCAGCTCCCTGATCGTTGGCGGGCTCGGTGCTCACGGTCGGCGTCTCCTGCGCCTGGCGGCTGCTCCCCTCGTGCAGCAGCGGGTGGTGTGGACGGCGGCAGCCGTTCGTGTTACATCCCTTGGCTCTGCATACGTTGCGGCGGTGCCTGGACTCCATGCACTTGAAGCACAGGCGTTCTGACCTGGCCCACTCCCAGCGGGCATCGGTGGTCATGTTCAACAGCTTGCAGCATCTGTTGATTGGGTGCTCGTTGCCACCGCAGCAAAGACAGGTCCTGCGATCTGCAGGTCTTCGCTCCTCTTCCGCGGTAAGCACCTGGGCGGTGCGCGCTGTGGCGCGCGGCAGACGGGGGATGACTGGCTTAGCGCCGCCGTATGTCTTCACTGGAGCGGGGGCCACGGGCGTGATTGACGGGCCTGGTGGGTGAACAAATGTTACCATATCCCTCGCTGCTTCCTTCAGAAAGCGTGTCAGACGTACGAGCTCTGGTTGTCCCTGGTTCGCTGTCTGCCTCGCGGGCGTAGCCCAGTTGCACTTCATGTAGTCGGGCAGCTTGCTCACCACCTCTCGTACCAGGAGAGGGTTCTCCAGCCATTTCTCGGCGTGCAGGTCTTCCAGTCCGAAAACCACGTTCTCCACCTGTGAGGCAAAGACACTTAGAGAGTTAGTGTCATCTCGTCTGGGCGCCGGAATCTGATGCAGCATCGTCAGGGAGTTGTCGATGAGCAGCTCTGGTCGGCCGTAGAGCTCCTCCAATGTCTGCATGATCCGATCTGGACGCCTTGCAGTCCCCAACTGGTTGATCACGCTGGCTCTCGCTTTCCCTTGCAGCGCGATTCGGAGTCGGTTCACGTTTTCCTCGGGGTCGATGTGGTATTTTCTCGTGGTGCTCTCCATCGAGGATTTGAACGATACCCAATCGCCCGGATCGCCTGAGAAAATAGGTAAGTTCAAGTTAGGTTTATAACGGTGAGGTCGATCCAACTTCTGCTCAATCCTCTCGAATCGCTCTGCGAGTAGTCGTCCCGTCGGCGTGGGTGAGCGAGAGCGGCGCCGCGCTCCATACTCTCGCTGTGGCGCGTCCAGCTGCAGCTGCTCATGTCTGAAGGTGACATGAGGTCTCTCCCCCCGTCGTTCAGGCGGGGTATGGCGTCGCTCGGCTTCGGTCCCCGTAGCTGTTGTTGTTGCGGCGGTCGGGTAGCTCGTCGACCGAGCGTCGGCGATGGGGTAGCTCGTTGTCCCGGCGGCGGCAGCTACTGGGCCCAGCCAGGCACTCATCCGCTCATGATGAGAGCCGGACACGTTGCTCGCTTGTTTGTCGACAGCTACACTCTACATCTGTAACTCAAGCAACCTTTGCGCGTTTTCGAGGTCGAGATCGACCTGCCTCTTCTCGAGCTCCTTAGAGCCCGAGAGCCTTAGCCCGACGTCGCATCTCGTTCATACGTGTTTGGGCTTCGATCTGAAGCTGTATGCGCCGCTGAGTCACGGCGCTGGATGTAGACCGCACGGAGTTCGCTCGTCGCACGTTCTCCTCGGTCAGCGGAGCCAATCTCGGGCAGTGTGCTGGCAGCACGGATCCTGCCTGACCCATTGACGGTTGCTCCGACGGGGACCGGGGCGGCACGACGTGGTGTATGGTCTGTAAAATGCTGCTCCCATCCTCGGCGCCGGCCCGGGCTCCAGCGCGGGCATTGGCGGCGGCAAGGGCTTCTGCAGCTTCGGCGGCCTTCATGCGTGCACGCATCTCCGCTTGGGTGGACTCGACGGCGGCGGCGGCGGCTTCAGCAGCCTCGACGCGGGCCAGCATCTCGGCTCGGGCGGCCTGATCAGCGCTCGCGGCGGCGGCCGCAGCGGCGGCGTCTGCGTCTGCCTTTGACACCATCTCGTACCGATCTGATACGGTTCTGTACTTTGAACGGAGTGACACTCAACGCTCTAGGTACTTGTACTTTCGAACGGAGTTGTCACTCAACGTTCTAGGTATGAATAATCGGAGTCAGGCTCAACGATCCTTTCCACCTATCGGCACTGATCGGAGTTAGACTCAACGATCCGGTTCGAAGGACCAAATTGTTGGTAGTGGTATAAGTGAAACGAATGTTTACACTCCTTGATAGGTCTTTATTGGACAGTGGTCGCAATAACACTACAATTCGACCAATCCAATCAAGAAATCATCTCACGCACCCATTCTGGGGCGTGGGGAGTCAGGGTCAGATCATCGGATCTCTTCCTGAAGAAGCGCCTCTGTCCACTCCTATGGACAGGTCATCGGGGGGCTTATATTTATACTCGGGGCTAGCGGCCGGTCCATTGTTCTCTCCGTGTTGGTCGCAGGGATCGTGACTCCTAGTTCAAAGTCGACGCATGCGGTCCCTGTCGGCGCGCTGCTCCATCTCGCTCGCACTTCCAGTCGGTCAGTCGGCCGGTTGCGCTGGCCGGGGCTCGCTGTCCGTAACACGAAGGTTAGCAATTCTTTCAAGGGTCAGTGCATTCTCAATAAGATACCTCTGGAGATTTTGAAATTGCCATTTGAGCAATTTAAAAAGCATGTTAAAGCGACTTTGTCGAAAAAGGAATATCACAATGTTCAAGATTACTTAAATGACAGGACTGTATTTGGTTAATCTGGCTCAACACAGACCTTGCTGTTAATAGTTTTGTAATTATTTATTCCTGCTTATTAATCATAACAATTAAATTTTTCATATTTGTATTAGTTAAGAGCACAACCTATTTTTAAAAGAGATCTAAAAATCAATCTGTGGGAGTTTCTACGCCCTTCTTCTCCCACAGTAGTCCAATGTAGAGAAGAGGCAAAAAATGACGTTTGCTAAGTATATGTAAATATCTACAGTAATAAAGTACTTTGACTATTGACTATTGACTATTTATTATATAATGTGAAATGGATGGACTAGATTTTCTTGTAAAGCTAATTACGCAACTTTTGCTCACGTTGAGATCGAGCTTGTTGAGTAAACAGTATTGTTCGAGGGATCTAAGGTCTTTTTATAAAAGTTGAGTGTCAGTTGGTGAGTTGATAATCCTGTATATCTTTATGTCATCTGCAAAAAGGAGAGCTTTTGTTAATAAAAATTGTGAATAATAGAGGAGCTAGAATCGAGCCTTGGGGAACATCTGAGGGGATCGAGATGGCCGTAGGAGTGTATCCGTTGAGAACTACCGCTTGGCTACGGTTATCTACGTATGACGAAAACCATTTCAGCAAATCACCACGAATCCCAGCAGAGAGAAGTTTGGACAGAAGGATGCGATGATCAATCAAAGCTTTGTAAATAAAATAAGTTTTTTGGACCTAATTTTACAAAAAACACGTGAAAGTATTTTATGTGCAAATCTTTATTAAAACATTCTTTTTTAATGATCTTTTATTTAAGGTATTATTGACGTAGATACCTCACACATTCTTGAAGTTATGACCTACTAACCAGTTTGAGGGAGAAAAATAGACTTTTAGACAGTCTTTTTAATTAAAGTCATTACTAATTGGTTTTGAACATGGCAATTTTGGTCACAACATGTCCTTCTATGGCAATGTATTTGCCGGTTCTGTTTAGGTCAGCAGTACCTACTGGTCAGATTACTTCGGAGACACAATGTGGAGTGTGTCAAGTCGTATTATTTTTATTGTCAAGTGTATGTGCTCTCTCGGCCTGACAAACAGGTTGCTGAGTGACTGACAGTGTCAATAAGCTTAGCCGAAATTATTTCGTTACCAAACCTTCACCTCGATGTCGTTAACTATGGTACTCGTAGAATAGATACCTTTCCTCGTTCAAAGTATTATACATAGTTCGGCATTTTCCATTTAAATGAAACAAAAGTTCAGCTTTGTTTCAATATTTAACATTCGGTTTGGATCAAACATCATCTGCTCTACTAATTATTATTGCTGGTATTAAAAATCACAATAATGTGCCGAGAACTCAAGACTTCCCCGTCGGACCTCAAAGCCCTGTCCGTATTAAAATAACTCAAAAAAAACCTCGACCGTTACGCCAATTAATTCCTCAAAGTCAAAAGTTGGTGCGCGTGAGTGTTTTCGGAACACACTCTGCTACGGTTTACCTGCTTTACGGCCGTACTTACAGTCAGTTAATTAAATCTGACCAAGTAACTCTTACAAAAAGATTTATTGACCTGCTGTGAAGTTTCACTCCGGAGGTGGGCTCTGTTGCTATGGCAGACACCGTGGAGTGCTGGTGTCTGGTACCTACTGGTGGGCACATCGGTAGGACTCAAACAATGGCTGAAATGAATGAAACAAAAATGAATGAAATCAGCTATGTTCTAATGATAATAAACAGACGACATATCTAATAAATAGTAGTTATTTCGTCAATGCAAATATCTATCCATCTATGAAACTATCTAAAACTGTCCTTCTTCTATGTTTCACAGTGTACGAGTTATTATGATGTCATAATAATTAGGTGGGTTAGTTACGGTGTGCACCCAAACGGTTGGGAGAAATTTGTTCTGTGCTGTGCTTAGAGAATAAGCCTGACCAATGTGTACTTACCTAATACCTTCTTTGTACATTAAAACAACCACGAATATCTTGTGCCCAGTAAAACCTCTGTGGTTTAAGAGCACATTGGAACTGAAATGTAAATATTTAAGTTAAGAAATAAATACATAAAATAAAAATAAATAAAATATTTGATCATTTGTCTGGACAGCGATAAATATATTGATTAACATTTGAAAAAACAATTCTTTGTATCTCCACGTACTCACATCAGCACGACATCGATATTAGATATTTTTTATCATCACTTTATAGGCTTTTACCCTAAAATTTAATCCCAAAATTTAATAACGCCGTGCTAAATGAATGTTATCTATCTGTGTTTTTTTTATTTTTTCTAGACAAATACTTACATATATACTGTTATATCCAAATCAATTTACTAGCAACACTTTTATATTCAGCTTAAAGGCTGTGAAATTCTGAAGGCGTCAAAACTAATTAACTTACGAAGTAACACGGCTCATAGCTATACAGCCAAAACTATGATCATAGGCCTTCTTGCCAAGCTACACCATCGTCTGATGACATCGCATGTTTTTATCTTCATATAGAATTGCGATTTTTCCCAGTATGTTGGTAGATGATCAGTGGTCACCTATTAGTATGCCAGAGCATTACCAAATGAGGCCGCTATCCGTGCAGTCGGCCCATACATCAGGCCAGAGTTTGTCATCAATCCTATAAACGTTGAGTAAGTAATTTACGCACAGACGTCGCCTGATAAAATATGTTATATGAACATCGCTGCGCAGGAGTGCGTGTTAGTACTAATTAATACAGCTTGAGGCGATCATACCGTTTATAAGGGCTCGTATAAATGGGGGATGTCTAGTAATGTGACTGCCCGATTCAACTCTTCATGTCCTGCTGTTATTACTGGATACCTCCTATAAAGCCCCAGAAATTGCATTTATAAAAGCTTTAGCTTCATTTTTAATTGATATTTTTCGTAGCTTTACTCGCTTTGTAAATGCAATAGAAACGATGCAAAATTTTATACAGCGCAACCTTACTTAAATTTAATGTAATATTCAGGTTAAGACAAAAAACTTTCACCAAAACTAGTTACTAGAACTCTACCGAGAATAAGAAAGTCTTGAACCAAGTAAAAAATGCGATATCTCTGCAGAGCCTAAACAGTGATTTTATTATTTCTCTAATAAAGTTAATCTGGACATTAAGCAAGGCAGCGCCCGTGACAAGCGCTGTGGTAATTAACGGTTTGTGTCGGATGCCTCTAGTTTGGTGCTGGGTTCGATGCGGGCAGCGACCTCAACTGACTGACCAGTTTCCAACATCTCTGGTTCCCATACAGGCAATCCCATGACTCTTTCCATACATTCTTCCAAACTCGGGTTAACTCAGGTGTCACCTATTTGGCGCGTCTTTAGCAGAATTTCATTACACCTTTATGGATATTGAGATATAGTTTTACAAATCGTCTGGATATCCATAGTTTCACCTTAGTCTCGTAAACCCACAGCTAAAGCAATCGACACAGTTCATGTCAAATTGATTTTTAGTGTATGGGAGAGATGTCACTGTTCCGCAATTTTCAGCATATTTTAGTTAGTGAATAAGTCGGTTAAATATTACTCGCAGGCAACAGATTTCCTTTGTTATATACCTGTACAAAATGTTATCGACCGTTCAATGTACCTCAGATACGTCGAATGCTCGGCAATATCTCGCTGGCTCGATTCCGAGAAACTGTAGCATCGATAACTGGAGATGTCCCAAGATCTCGACAAGTATATTCCTTCACAAGTGTACTTACGATCTGGCTGCATTTCTGTATCTTGATGGAGATACGGTATCTTCGTTAAATTATTTGGGCTCGTAACTAAATTCCACAACTTACTTGTACAGAGCTTCTAGTGGTTACACCGCTCATCGGTCACGCGGGGCTGAATCCCCATGCTGACCATGATGTATCATTGATATACCTAAGTTATTTATCCGTAAAATGTACAGACAAACTAACGGTGATGGAAAACACAGTGAGGAAACCTTTATAATCTCCAGAGCTACGGCGATGGGCGAGCTGCCTTACTGGCTACACGTGGGCGCAACTGTGCTTCTGCTACCTGTTATGGGAAAAATGCGTTACGCTTACTGATGATCCAAGTTGTTTATATAATTGGGCTTAAATAATGAAGAGTTCACGTTACTTTCATATTCTAATGAATGAGGACTGTCGCTATTAGAAATACTGATACTCATAACACTACACCGCACTTCCCTGACAAGAACTGATTAGACTTCTTACTAAACGATCACTCCAGGGCAGCATGCAGATAAACACACGTATTCATCTTTGAGATAGACATCAGCGGACTTGGACAGCAGAATAGTCAACGGCTATTCGTTTACAACACCGCGCATGTTAGCAGCTACTGTTTGTCGACATCGAGATACGAAACGTTGATACTATCAATTATAATAGAAACGATGGCATAATTATCGACATTTAATTGATGGTTTACTTCATCGTCGGAGTTGCTATCGTTGTGTACTAGTCTACAACTTGAAGGGGGTGATCGGCTGATAGTATGCGCTTTGTATCTAAAGCGTAAAGATCCTATTATTGTTAATATTTTGAGCCCACCACGTCCCACTACTGTGCAAAGACCTGACCTATCCTAAACGGTCATCCACCATTTCCTCCCAAACACCTAACTTATCCATCCCCATATATTTTTCATTTAAGACCTTTAGATGGGTTAAGTTTTCATCGCCAGCTTCAAAATCGAAAGTTTTCTTCGTTAATTACTTTCCCCTATTATGGGTTTATTAGATTCCTCCAACAACAGCTTACTGAAAATTCAGCTTTTCCGGCCTGCTGACTACAACATAGAAATATAGCGTCACGCCGTTTCCCATACTACCCGTATGGGAAACGGCTAGGCAAGACGCACAATTGTGCCCACGCTGAGCCAGTTGTTCATAACTCCGTTTGTTGTTACAGGAGACTAGCCCATCAACGAGGCTTTATAGATTGAAGGTTTCCTTTTCCAATACCGTTAGAACTTCCGTTTAATGTAATAGAGATACATTACTTATGTCATTGGTACATGGTCAGCACCGCATTCGAACCCGCATGTCCTGCGTGAGCTGCAACCGTGAAACCACTAGACCACGGAGCTCTTTATTCATTTCGTATATAGGCCAACCCAGCTATTTCCTTTTCTTGCTGTACACATGTCATGTTGTTCACCAGTCAACAATGAGAGCGAAGTATTGCCGGCTCCTCGCCCAGCTGAGGCCACTTCATTTTAGCTATGACAGCTCACAGGTAAATATAAATACCTGTAGCCCAGAATAGTTAGGACTGGAGGCGCCTTCCCAATCAAATACTCTACTGAGAATCTATCATTTGCAGCGGGAGACGCGCCGCGCCGCCATCACGTATCTACAAATATTAACAACCCCATATGCACACAGACTTAAGTAATTTCAAACGCAAATAACTAAAGACTGGTGACACAGAGTGGTTGTTAAAAATGTTCTTGTTTGGCAGGAGTAAGTGGTAAAATGTCATCTCCAATCTAAACTCTCCTTAACCTGCCGGGGAAAAAAGCCAAGAAACCTGTACGTTAAAGCCAGCGCGCGCGCAGTTTCGTCACACTTGCTCTCGCTTCTGTCAAGCAGCTCACATAGCTCGGTAATGAACCGAGGAATGGAAGCACGTGACTCGAAAATGTTAATCCGATCGATTGACGTCAAACAACATACATTCCCTATCGTACTAGTAATTGCAGCCGGTACAGTAACCATCTTTGTTAAAGGATTTTTAAAAACGGCAGCCGCAATTTTGCTTTTGCCACCTGTATGTGAAAAGGCTTAACGATTGAATAGTTATCTCATTGCTTTTTATAATTGGTTTGTGTTCAAAACTTTTCTTTCCTTGCTGGAACCTAAAACGTTTCAGTACGCTAGAGTGGAATTAAAACATTCAACAAACTACTCTGTCTATAAATGCAGGTGATGTTTTTTTTACAAAAACTGTCCTTATCCGTTGACACCGGTTGTCACAACGTTCACAATGAGACACCAGGAGGACACGACTCGACGGCGGTGGTAGAACAACGCACACATACAAACATTTACAAACAGGTGTCACACACACCGCTCTGCAGCAACTCATACACTTATAGGGTACATACTACTATAGTGAACTTTGTCAACATAATCCTGCTCGGACGTGCAGTAAAGTGTTGTTTGTTCGTTCATTGAGCACGAGTATACCTACGTATAAGAGTATTTGCTTATACTCCGCCTATATACTTATTATATTATAGTTTATGGAATGTAGGTGTAGGTAGGTCCTAAACTTAACGGAACTCCACCGAAACTGTAATTTCCCCATTTCTGTTCGGAGTGATAGAGAATAAAATGGTAATTATTTAAGATACTCGTTTTTTAGATTAAGAATGTGTGTTGTTGCTGTGAAGCACAGTAGTAGCACAACATCCGCATTTTAATTTGTAAGTGACAGAACTTCTCGTTAGCCAATAAATATTTCAATTACCGAATAAATATTTGATTTGAGTCGTTTTTAATCGTGTCCCGGTCGAGCTCCTAAATTATTTCACGACAATAGAGAATTTATGTTTATTGACAATTCCTCTGCTCGTATAATTTTTTAAGCAGTATTTTTTTATTTTGCAGCAAAAAATGGCCCATTTTACAAAATTATTCATGTTTGAGTTTATGTGCACTACTGATAGTGTAACGCCTCATTTTTTAAGGCGGATTTCTTATAATTATTGTAATTATTACTTCCCATAGACATGCCTTGCGACCTTGGTCCGAAGCATCCGTCGTGGTATTGAATCAACCAATATTAGCATATACTCTACTCCATACGTACACTAGATGCGTGTTCGTTCGCCATCGACGGGTAATGTGCGAAGCGTGCCTTGCTTCGTATCTGAACAAACATTGTGAATATACACAGATCGATGACCTGCCACCGATTTTCCACCGAAATGTAAAATTAAATTAAATTTCGTTAATCTAAGTAAATGTTCAACGAGGAAGTGTTTTTCGGTAATAGCTTGAAACTAATATTTGAAAATGATAACCGATTTTCATTAGTTTAGTAAATGAGTGCTCAAAAGGGTCTTCTTCCCCCACAGAGGGCCAATGTAGAGGACGTTTATATTTATAGAAGATAAATCAATTTTTATTGATTGATTAGGGGTCTAGATTCCAGGGCTCACCTCAGAGGTTTCTTAGCAGTCCAAAAAAAGTTCTGAATTCAAACTTTCTGCTTTCGTCTTTTCCATTTAGAATTGTTCGTCGACTATTCTATATGTATGTTGCTTAAATAAGCGGCATCTCATCCCAAATAGGTACACAAAGACACATTATGGGAAATTTATCGATTTTCTAATAAAAATCGAGCGGTAAACTACACAGTTTAGACCGGCGCGGCGCGTAGGAGTGAGACGACGACAATTCGTCTTTACGTACTTACAACAAAACGAACATGGCCCTTTGTTGTTAAAAAAGGCTTTAAGTGTTTCCAAAGAAACTGGGACACCTTTGTCGCATAAACTTTCCCATTCAATAGATCCCTTCACAGAGTTAACCGACCATACATTCTCTGAGACGACATGTACGAGAAAACTACATTTTTAAAGACATAAGTGCTTTAGCTTTGTTTCAAACTGCTACGAGTGAGACAACCTGTGCGCTGGAAGAATGTCTCTTTGTTGAATTTTCAGTTGCTGTGGTATCACCTAAGAACATTGGCATTCCAATGTCACTATCAGTGTATACCGGCATTCCTCAGTGAACAGTATATTTGACTTCCAGTCTTTGTCGTAAAGTTAGACTGCCACTCTAATCACAGAGACAAAGATTCCCACAAACATTGCACCTCATTGTAAAAAGTGATAGTCAATCTTAAAATCTATTACACCAGCTGAAGATTTACTACCGTAACGAGTATTCCGGGAAGCGCAGCGAGACTGGTTACAAGACACTGCGCCGGCAGGGACACAAGAGTCAATATAGGGGCAAAACTGTTGATTTAGAAGCTAATTAAACACTTTTGTTATTTCGATCTTGTACTGTGAACTGTCAACCGCGGATGAAGAACTATGAGTCGATAGATATTCTAAGGTTGTAGCCTTGTGTGTTGATGGTACCATCATCCAAATATTATTAATTATCCCTATCACTTGTAGAGTCTATCTGTAAGACAACGCCAATAAAACCATTCATGAATTTTCGTACTATACGGCTCTGTGGCGCTGCGGGTGAGGCTCTGACTTCCATGCGAGAGGTCCCAGCTGGGAATAAAGAAAAAAACCAGGTCATGGATGTTTATATGTGTGTGATGTCGCTGTTTCTGGTTCCCACGACACAGTGTATCCTAGTGTGGGGCCAGAAGCAATGCATATGCCTATATATAAATGTTTATGTTAACGTTTATGTTTATCCCCATATCAACGGTCAAGTGCGAGTCGGACTCGCGCACGATGGGTTCCGTACCACCGCACAATGCAAAATGTTGTTGTCTTTCGTATATAAGTAACCAGATGCATTTAAAAGTTTTATAACTAATGCTCTGAAACAATTTGTATTTACCATTCTTCGTTTTTTGGGACAAGACCTCATATTTGAGGCAAGATGCTTAAAAAAGGCACACTTAATTGGGTTTCTTTTTAAAACGATCGAACTGGCCAGCAAAAAAATCTAATGAAAAATAATAATTAGCGCCCCGACAATCTTGTTGAAAATGTTGTTGGTAACTTTTAACAACAAAAAAACATATTTCCTTGCTTAATTGATTAAAAGTAGGGCAGTGATTTTCCTTTTAATGGTACGGAACCCTAAAAATAGATGAAAAGAAAAATAGATTCTAGGTATATAAGTATTTGCTGAGGGTTCACTGAACCAGATAATGATGATGATGACCTATACTTTACTTACTTTATTGCACAAAAATACATCACAGTTTGGTAAATGGAAAATAGATGTAGAAAGGCGAGCTTATCTCTAAAAAGAGACTCCAGCAAACCTATAGACTAATCAAACAATAACAACAAACCTAACATCAAATAAGTGTTTTCACCTATTTTTATGTTTACATCTGTATTTTTTGTAAATGCATTGGCCATCCTACTAGATTAGGAAAGGAGAATATCAAGCTAGACAGTAATAAAGTAGAAATAATAGTCATGTCTACTGCCGCTGCAGCCACACGGCAGCTCAAAGACAACGCAGTCTGTTTGTCCACCGACGGCGGCGCAGGCGCACACCACGCCGCTGTTTGTACACGCACGCTGTTTCCAAATATTTGATACCCAGAAACCTGTTCCGACCATCAAACTTCAAAACGACTTCCAATGGGTTCATAAAATACCAATTGAATCCAGAGCCGTTAAAAAGATGGCCGGTAAATCAGCATAACAAATTACGTACGACATTTGACCTATCGATCCTCAACTTGAAAATATTTATCGCTTCCGTGCCGATGACAAACACCGGTAATTGAGCGGTCACCGCCTGATGCGTATGCCTGCTATCGAGTTACATGGGGCAAAAGTGTTGTAACTCCAAATATCTTTACAAAAATGTCCAATTCAATCGTGTCTAACCCTAGTAAGTGCAGGCATAGAACTGACCACAAGGATTTTAGTTAGAGAATGTATCAGGTGAAACCCATTGACCACTGGTCACTTCGGTGTCAAATTACATGTCCGATGGGAAAATTTATCGACTGCACCGATGCCTGTAGGAAGTAACGCGGTGAATAACAAGACGAAATAAAATACTTATGGATGGTCATTGTTGGTGTGTACTGAATTAATTGTTATGAAAATGGTGACTAGAGAAGCTGGTGTCAATTTGGAGGTCAGTTCGGTTTCATTGTTCCAGTTGTTGATCCTGTAACCGTCGAACCAAACTGGGCAGTGGTCAATGACAAATAAAATACAAATGAAATATTCACGACCCTAGTGATTACCTGATAGTAAATAATAAATCTATCATCAAATATAATCAATCTTAGCCTCAAATTTAATTATTCAGTGGCAAATTCACAATTTGTCATTTTATTAATTGAGTTATTGATTGGTAAGGTTATGTTAGACTTTTTTAATGTTCGATTATATACTTCTCTTTTCTGGCTAGTAAAAAGAAAAATATAATACCGAGTTAACATTTGTTGATTAAGTGTATTGACCGTTTAGGTAATTAGACGTTACTCAAGCGGCCGTTACACATTCGAGTAACACTAATTCATAAATAGATTAACTTGTAGGCTCGCATAAGGTCTACCCAGTTCTGTAATTGACAGATGTCACCTAGAGTACTGAAGATTCTATTGTGGGGGAATAAAGTATTATTTTATATTAAATTGCCTTAATTTTATGTCAAATTGTTTTCTTTTCTAGCCTTAATAATGATAATGTTTAAACACCAAGTAACATAATTTAATAACTTATTTTATCACAGCATCTGTGAACTGTGACTATAATTGAAGATATATTTCAAGACGAGCAAAAATAACTGTACAAGATTATAGAAGATTTAACAAATTGCTTTTGATTCCATTCGAAAGGTCCGATCTTCCGTTATAATATAATCCTATGTAACGGAAGTAATATTCTCGAATACGAAAATTCATATACCGACTAAACGATCAATAAGTTAGACTCACCTCATTCAGAAGTCCAATTCTCTACTTACGCGTGTCAAATCGCCGCAGCTTCTAAAGTAATTTCAATAACATCGAGTATTGTGAGTTTTTGGAATGGTTTGATGTTGGCTTCGAATCTTCCGAGTAGTCCCGAGGCTTCGCTGAGTATTCGGGTGTTATCTGTGAGTTGGGTGTGCTGGTGATAAAATGCGTACATTACGGCTGCGGGAGGCTTTGAAGTGGATTTTATCCGGATTGGTGCCGATCTCGCGCAATGCCCTAATGCGGTCGGTTCCACCTAAATTATGGGGACCGTTTCGTGTTGGAGCGCGCGTGTACATTATTTAATACATTTCATCTGGGTTTGGAATCAGATACTCCAATAGAAAGCAGGAAAATTCTTGGGTAGAATCAAACATACTTGACGAAGTCTTGAAATCTCGTAGATTTGCCTTCATGGTGAAACGTTTAGATCAACAACAAAAGTATTGTTGTTGTGTGTGTGTGTTGTCCTCCCATGTTATACCTCCCCACAACCAACATATCTTTCGTAATAGTAACATGCGCATGAAGGTGGTGTATAGTGTATATAGGCAGTCCCGCACCGCGTATGCGCCTCCCCCGACTCGGGTGACTCTTGACTTTCCTTGGCTTAAGCTTCATAATGTAATTGAGTCCGAACAAAATCCGGCCCACCATTACCATACAATGGGCCAGTCAGTTCCGTCGTCGGCCCGCCAGGTCGCTGAGGGCAAAAAAACATAACCACTGCTGTGCCAACTGTGGAACAAACACCACATACGCCACTGGAGATTTAAGTCAATTTGAAACTAAACGCAGTACTGCAAAGGTATATAGTTTGAAAATATATATTTTCGTCAACGTATGAAGCTTGTCAGCCGTGGATGGAAGGCAGCGCTTCATGACTGTCGTTTGACGAGTGACAGGGCTTTGTAAAAACGGGAGTGTAACTTACCTACCGTCGGAATGGCTCTCGGTTTTGACTTATCACCCATTGCTGTTACGAGGCCTGTCAAGCCTTCCATGCCTTAAACTGAGTCTTATTTGAAAGGCCTAAGAATTGAGAAATGGTTGAGTATGACTATTTTAAGTTGATTTTGAGGTCCCAGATATCAAAGCGAGGTTTTTAGTGAAATACGTTTCGTTTATTTGCGTCGCTCTGTTCGTCTCCTGATGAGATGAAGCTTTCTGCTTTTTGACGTTCCACCATTTTTTTATGGGATTCCGATGTTTCGTTCTTATTTTTGGCTCTCATCGGTGGAATAACGGTTTCTTTTGACGAAGCAGCCTTTTTCTCAAGGTTGCAGAAGGCTTCGGTATGTGTACCTGTATAGGCAAACCATTATAACAGATATATCATAAATACATATAAAATTTACACATTGCTTCACCCTACACTAGGTTACCCCGTGTCGTGGGAATCAGAAACAGCCACGTCACAAACATGAAAACATCCAACTCCTAGGGGAATTGTTTTCTCCTCCTCAGCCGGGATTCCAACCCGGGACCTCTCCCTTGGAAGCACAGCCTCAACCGCAACACCACAGATGTCGTCGTAACGTATTAGAATGCAATTATCCACTTTTTTTTTAAAAACCATGTCGGTTATTATTGAAGGATTTTGTAAAGCGAATAACCTAGACCGTAAGCACCTCTCTAAATTTTTTAAACATCTTTTAGTGTCAATGAGGCATGATCGTCATCTTGTAATATCCGTATATATAGCAATATGCATAAAAGTCACACGAATGTATTCGAAATAGCAATTAGTGACCTGGTATCATAATCTGCATAGAACAAGGTATCACAGGCTATTTCATATCTTCTTAAGTTGCTCTCGAACATTATGTGAAATTTATTATAAAAATTGTGACATTTTTGTGGTATGACGACCTCTGTGGTGAAGGGATTGTGGCTGTGCCTACCATGCGGGAGGTCCCGGATTCGATCCCCAGGTTTTGGATGTTTTCATGTCGTTACGTCGCTGTTTCTGGTTCCCACGACACAAATAATTATATTGTGGGGCCAGAAGGAATATATGTGCCTGTATGTAAATGTTTATGTTTATGTTTTGTCGGATTTTTTCGAACTAAAGTATGCAGATTTGAATACACACCTCACCTAAAGCGAATGTAGTCTAATTACATCAAGTGCGATCCAACAGACGGTGGTGGTAGAATTATCTAGGGTGGATGGATTATTTTAATTAATTAGGAAAGTTAGGACTTCTTTTTAAATATTACATATATTTGTTTATTTTAACAAAAACCTCATATGCATACTCACTCAATGCGAAACTCCGGTAGCTAGAATAGTTGTGATTGCTTATACTCGTATCGTTCGAGTTGAAGTCTCTACGTGACTTGACTTGTGATCGTATCACTCTTGGAGCGGTGAGATGATGCACTCGCCAACTGAGCTGATTCTGCCAGGATTTCACGATTTTTTATTACCACAACATAACATGCGATAACAGATAAATAACATATGAACTTAAACATATACGAGTGGTTTTGTGAGAACAGAAGACCTCGCGAGCCCTTATAAACATTAGAAATTTTATGATCGAAGATAAATCAGTCAATGACAAACTGACGGATCTTGGAACGGTTGTCGTTTCCAATCTATTGGTTTGAATAAACCGAATTTTGTGAATTTGCCCATTTCAATTGTGGCCTATCACTCACAGCAAACTCAAGTGTCTTTATCTACAACATCGTTACAGGGGGTCGAATATACCCCGCTTCCACCTCCACTCCCTCCTTTTGGATTTATTTTCGCAATATCTTGTGTAGATTGAAGTCCTCAGTGCGCTTCTCAAATTTCATTGAAATCCGACGATAAATAATAAACTCTACAGCAAACTTCCCCCCGTGCCCCCCCTATTTTCCCCCAACCAAAAATTGCGATCGACTAAAAAAAGGAACTTGGGTGCCAATTTTCGTCAAAATCGGTTGAAAAATGCAACCTGCAGGCGAGAACAGACAGACTGACAAAGGCATTTTTGACCAATGTCGAACCTGGACGCTTCGGTCGCTTGGTCAATAGATTGTTATGGCTTATTTAATATGGGGTGGTATGGGCACAGTAGCCCCCAAGTTCAGACAGCAACTCAATGCTCCTTCTTTGTAACAGGATCGGAAGCTCTGGAGATATGTATTGCTGCTCTAATAAGCGGATGCTTAAATCTCTAATGGGGCTGTTAGTTTTCTCGAGGGAACCGGTGACAGCGTAACTTTAAGTGTTTGTATCTGACAGATTGAGTTTCAGTTGTGCATCTGGACTTAAAGGGTATTCTCTGTTCCAAGCTTCTTCACGATGTTTTCCTTCAATTTTAGATGTAGAATCTTAAATGTTATATTTGGTTTGAAATGTAAAGTGTTTGGTTGATGACTAAACCAAAATAAATGATTGCAGATTAACTCAAATGAATTATTCAAAGGACTTCTGTTTACGCAAAAATGCACGTTAATTGAATGTGTTGATTAGTTAAGTTATTAATCAACTCTAATGTTATACTCACCGCCCACTCACTCCGGTGGGGTAATTACTATGATTAACTTAGTTTAGAGCATGTTTAGACTATATTGTATTTCATTGGAATAAAAAATAGTTTTGTTTCTTTTTTTATGCTTTGGCGAGTTTAGAGCTTATGTTTTATTGCCTTAATATTTTATATCCAATCCAAGATCCGTAGATTCACGTAGGACTCATCAGACACCTCATCGCCTCTTAATTATGTCCTTGATCATCATATCTATAGTTTGTCACCTCTATTATTATAATAATATACTATTACCAAGCCGACTCCCTCAAATCTGAATATCATAGACAATTCAGAATTAGTTTCCTACAGATGAACTGGTTTGTTTGATTGTTAGTAGTTATAACTTTAACCACCACACCTTGTACTTTCAAGGATTCATCCAATACTTCGCCAAATTCTGAATATTCCGCAGCGTTTACTCAAAATACCAGCCAAGGGCGAGTCGGACTCCCGCAGGAAGGGTTCCGTACCATTATCTATAAAAACGCCAAAAAAGTCACGTTTGTTGTATGGGCTCCCATTAAATATTAATTTAATTTTAACTTAATTATTTATTTTTAATCAAGCTGTTGCCGTTATCAATATCGAGCAAAAAATCATGTTTGTTGTATGGGAGCCCCCTTAAAGATTTATCTTAATCAGTTTTTTAGTATTTTTTTTTATCTGTGAAAATTTAAATTCTCTAACTTCACAGTCTAATCAAGGTTCATGAGATACAGCCTGGTGACAGACAGACGGACGGACGGACAGCGGAGTCTTAGCAATAGGGTTCCCGCGTTTTACCCTTTGGGTACGGAACCCTTAAAAGGTGACACAAAACATAGTTTAGCTTCAGTCTCGAACATTGTCGAAGATTTGTACCATCGATCGCTGCAACATGCTTGGTATGCTATCCACGTGTGCAGTCGTTGCGCGAACCGTGCTCTACTTATGGATACTAGCCTTATTCGCTGACCGGATGCGGACGTCTGATGACGCAGGCTAAAGGGAGCTTCCTGTTTGATTCACTTTTGATATACAGCATTAAGAACATTCAAATATTATTGAAATTGCCGCGAATTTATCCCAACAGTGGAATACCATTTCACTGTTGGGATAAATTCGCGGCAATTTCAATTTTGATGTAAATGTTGTTTATAAAACTGCATTGCCTAAAAAATCTTAAAAGGTATTAAGCCATACCCCCATGTCGAAGAAAACGCTATTGCAATAGCACAGCTTTATCAACTGTATTTAGTTAAGGGTATATCAAGCTCAGACAGGCAACCACCGAGGGTCTGTGCTTGTTGCTTACAGTCGCCCGATTTGGATCGTTTTCTGTTTCGAACTGTTTGTGAAGTCACATTGACGACTGCGCTATGTCTGGAGTTTATAAGTGACGCTTCAGCCAATTCCTATCTTAAATATAATAACTACAATAGAATTACTTCATCAATTCCTTCAACCAACTGAAAAGTTACTAAAACTTAAGATAAAAAATTAAAAAAACAGTTGATAAACACGCATTGGTTTTTTCTAACATAGTCTTCACATCCCCATAGCTGCGGCGATGGGCTAACCCCTGTCACACCAACTGTAGTATTGAATAAGTGGCCAAATGTGGGCGCAACTGTGCAACTACCACTCGGTATGGGAAACATCGTGAAGCATTTGCACAGTCACGAAATGAGTTAATTGTAGAGCAAACTCCACCAGCGCGTGCCTGTAAACAGGAGAAAAGCATTTTTCTGACACGTTTTCCCTGCACAAGGTCGACGGCCCTTCGCTCCTTGGCAGGCACCGCGCGTACCAGCCAGCCAGCACACGCCAGCCGCACGATACTGTCCCTTATCACAACTGCAGTTGGGTCAGATAATCCTTCAAGCAGGATCTACGCCGGTGATGGTACCCGAAGTACTGGCTGATGTGCTTACACTATACATGTCGGAATGAATGAAAAGACTGGAAATATCTAGACGCTATTTTACACAGTGTTAAATGAATTGGCTTATGGGCTAACAACAAGCACTGATTATTTTTCCGTTTACATAATAATGTAGGCCACCACGGGGCACGGGCCTTTACCCGGATGTGAGTATAATTGAGCCATACTCCACCACGCTGGCTCAGTGCGGGTTGATGGAGGGGTGTCGGGCTAGTGGCCAACCCGACTGTCATTTGTTTCCAGCTGTCTTATCAGGTCCTCTGACCAGCATTACGACTACTACCACCGAGTAGCGATAGTAGGCGGGACCTACAGCTTAACATGTCATTCGAAGCACGGAAGCACCCGAAACAAACGCCAAATAGACACGGACACCCATCCAGTGCCCGTCTCAGCCAGATGTTGCTACCCGCACGATCTTTTCCGCTGTGCGAATATCGCCAGGCCTCGGGCGCTTTCTTTTTTGCTTTTTGTTGTTTCTTTTTCCTTATTATTTTTTTCCACTTACGTTTATGCATATCTTTCTCTGGCTAAAAGCGGGCACCATTGTGCCTCTGCCACCCTACATGAGAAAAAGTGTGACGTTATGTTTTTTTACTTTTACTTTAAGAATGGAATCTTTTTCGACACCTTTTTCGCTGTTCTCTGAATTTGCGTCCCTGGCTACACCTGTTTCAAAATGTGAATACCTCAATAATTATCATGCATCTTGAGACACTAAACTCTGCTGGACAATCTTAATGCTCACTGATACAGCTGCAATATCAACAGATCAGCGTGACAGGTGGCCGGACCGGGCCACTACTGTACTGGAGTGATAACGCTGCCCAGATAAGATCGTGGGCTATTAACATAAACAATTGCATACCTACCTACCCGCATTGCTGGCCAATCATTATTGTTTTAATACATGCGAGTTGGCTTGGGTTTGAAGTTTACCAGTTATTAAGAGTAAGGATGCCAA
The DNA here is from genome assembly GCA_949825045.1 of Argyresthia goedartella. Classification (NCBI taxonomy): domain Eukaryota; kingdom Metazoa; phylum Arthropoda; class Insecta; order Lepidoptera; family Argyresthiidae; genus Argyresthia; species Argyresthia goedartella. The sequence goes on from OX463815.1 coordinate 13,479,188, forward strand.
TATAAGTGATTATAAAATTGCGACGTTTCTTTTGGTTTCGAAATACACATCTATTTTCTTATCTCGTCTTGAGTATGATGGAAATATATTTAAGTATATAATGATCTTGAATATATTATTTATACAGATCCCCATACCACGTAGAAGGGTACCATGATGTTGGACTCTACATATCTAAGAAGGAATAAACATCTTTCCACATCAAATGACGGTAACAAGCAAACAAGTGACGATCTTCGGTTTTATACTCACTTGGATAGACGTCGACATCCACAATGAACTGCAGACAATATTGTCATTACATCTTGATACAAAACGACACCTTGGCTGGAAAAGCTAGGATATAAATGATGGCAACATAAGTGACATATCATCGGACTACTGCGTGCTAGATTATACAAACCAAAATATGGCATTTAAAAAAACACGCAGTAGTCTGCAAATGTTACCATAATTTATTCTCCACTATTTCCTGCAAAGGTGTATAATATTTTTCAATATTTCTTCGGTAAAACAGCTACAAACGGACAGTCATCTTTCATGAATATTCATTAGCCAGCAGTCAGGAAGGACCCCCATACTTGGATGCGACGCATTATCTAAGACATGTTTATTAGCGTAAATCTTTCCTGTTATATGCAGGTCAACTGCAGGGGCATCTGCTATTGTTTGTGATGTCTGCACATTTTGCTCCAGGTTAACATGGAGTCCGATTACGAGGACGCAACAAGAATAAAATATCACTAGGCAAATAAAATTAAGACATTTTTATTATTTTTTTGTTGGGTTAACTTCATAATTAGCAGTTATTTACTTACTTGAAGAAGGATCCATCATGGATAAAACTATCTACGCATTGGATAATTATGTGTGCATTTTTCTAGTATTTATTTAATAGATTTGTTGCAATAACCATGCGGGCTCAATCTCTAATAATTAAAGCCATACCTACATGTTCTATTTATGGTGTTATACCTAACCATATATCACCAAGCAGCTACTTTTTATTGATACCCGCCTAACAGCCGTAAATTAATTTCGTAGATTAAAAAAAATCTTATTAAACAAACCCATTAGCAACCTGTTTGGAGTCAATAATATTTTGCGACATCTCGCAACGTTATTGCCGAGTCGCACGATATACTAAGTATGTTCGATTTTGCATATATCAAGTTTGGAAAATCTTTATTGATAGACTGGGGTTAAGACCGGTACACCTATAGAGCAGTGTCACCAAGTGGAAGAACACCTAATGGCCACAAGGCCAGTTCCACAAGTTTGCTATCGAACAACTAGCCGCGGCCACTAAAAAAGCAATATCAGTATATCACCAAGCTCATCCGCGTTTTGGACAAACGTGATTCAATGAAAACTTTAATGTGGCACAACGGCGAGCACGGAATCGACAGAACATCTTTATTGATAAGCAGATCTGGGCTTTTTCTCAAAATACAACCACTCTGTCTTGTTATTGATCTGCTGATGCTTAGCACTTGTTCTGAGGACTTGTGTCCACATATTTTTATTTTATTATTTCGCTAAAAGATCAAATGAACTTGTTTAGTGCCTCAATATATTTAACACAATCAGTAGATAATAAAAGAAGGTTTGTAGCATTTGTTATTGGTTTCCAGTCCACCGGTCACAGCGCTCGGAACAATCTCTCGGCGTTTAGTCCCACACGCGCGATGTAACACAACCGCCTCCATTGCCCCGCGCAGACACAAAATATCTGTAATTGCGGGCACAATCAACCGCGTCGTTCCGGCCCAATAGGCGCGGCCATTATTTTGTCTTGCGCGTTACTTTACGACGCCGATAATTGTCTGTTACCACCACTAGTAAGTATCTAGTTATCCGCAAGCAGTTCCTGCAATTTTTTCTACGGTTTCTTTTTCTTTTCGAGCACGAGAAGTCGTCGAAGCGACTCCACCGGCCTCTCTAACCCACAAAAACGTGTTCCACTCATTTATGAAACACGAAACTATGATATTTTAAATCGGCGTCGTACGTCGCGGCCTCAGGCTCGGTTGCGCAGTCGACGGGACGCCAATAAATATACGCTTTACTGTTATCTATAAACAACCTTCAAGTAGGAGGTAGGAGACCGGGACCGGTATCGAGGCGAAACTATTCTGATACGGAAAAAAACGAACCGAAACCAGTCCACATTAGAGATAAAACTTTGGAATCAGTCGAGACGGGGCGAAATGTGGAGTGTCGCGTAGGTGAGGATGGTACGAGTGGGCTGACGAGTTACGAGAGCGACAAGTAGACAATACTACACACACTGTATAAGGCTCGTATTAATAAACCGCTCTTAGCTCTGAGAGTCATTGTGGCATAGCTAAGACAGTTAAGCCACAATGATGATTTCGCCATAACAAAGTCTGTCATTTTCACGCGTTAGAGATAGCTCTCAGAGCTGAGAGCGGTTTGGAGGCACAAGGCGGACTGGTTAGTGACAGTAAGTCAGTAACCGTTTCCTAACGCCCCATGATGCATCGCCTCTATTGGTAAACCATCATTTCACAGATACCATCAGCTCATGACGTATTATTAACTTTTAATATGCGATGGAGATTTGACGTTCTACTCGCAGAGGATAGCTCACCGAAGTTGTTATTAAACGAAAGGGACATACCGGAGTCTAGTAATTATCCTGACGACCATGACTTCCAAGCATTGAGGAAAACGGTCCGCAAGTAGCTATTAATATTAACTCAATCCGGAGATAATTATTGTAGATACTGGAATTTTCTAATTTGTTGATTACTCTACCTCTTAATGATGATAGTATGCTTGTGCATTGAATACATATTCCAATCTTCGGCAAACTGAAGTCATCCCAAATAACGGATATACTTAGATGAGCATAGTATGTACGTATTCCAACCTCTAATTACTTAGTATACTAAAAACGAATGAAAAAAAAACACAGAAAACTAATAATGTAGATAATATTACGAATTAGAATAATTTGACCATCATTAGCAGATTTTATGTCCGTCGTACATTATGAGCTCTAGACCGAGCCGGTTGCTTTCCAAAAGACTGCGCGTGCGCATCCAGATGCCAGACATAGTCTTCACCGCACCGGTTGAACCAATTCCACGTATGAAGGTTCCCTAACTAATTGCCCCCATAAACCTTCTGGCAGCGAGATCGGCAAACGCAGCTCTCATTATCCACACAAAAACATTAATGACAGCGGAAGCATTTTAATCAGCTGCTGAATGGCTACTGGCTTGTGAATCTTGTGATTGATATGACAATCGGGGCCCGAGCTGTTACATTATAACTAAATAGCTGATCCCCCCGGCGCGGCGGCGGCGCGCGCGGCGGCTACGATGATTACTCTACTCGGAATACTTGCGGGATATTCCGGATTCTTTCGGAAATACTTGTTAATTGGTCGGGGTTTACTGAGCCGCGTTTTAGTCTGCTGCGTCTTGTATGGTGTTGTGTAACTACGTCCCTTTGAGTACCAACGTCCGTCAGTACTAATGGGTCTTTCTGTGCATTCCTTTTCACCAGGTAAAGACCCGTAGTACTTCTGCTGAGCAAAATACGAAATTATTGCAACCAAAATACGATTACATACCAGACATGTGTTGTGTACATAATAGACTACTCAACGAACGATTCTAGATGGAAAAGTCGAAAGAAGAAATTTTTACTTTCGAAATTTTGGTCTAATTAGGAGATAAACATATTTACCAAAAGTCCTGAGCCGTTTTAGGTGAGCCTTATGAGGGGGGCACAAAGAAGGTCCCGTTTTTTATTTATTTGCTTAAATCTCGAAAACGACGTGTAGTAGGAAATTTTATTGTACTACCTATCAAAGCTGATGAAATTTTGTAGATCTGTGTATTCCCAACTGTTGTCTGGGATTATGAGCTCTGAACTTTTGAACGGTAGATGACGAATTACCATATGTTAATATGTTTTTGGAGAACAATTTAACTCTATAACTTTCCTTATTGCACTTTTTCGAAGTCAAACTTTCCGCTTTAGACTTTTTCATCTGTAGATCCCCTTTTTGAGCACTTATTCCCTAAGCTAAATCATTGTGCTTCAGAGATAAAACTTTGATACCATGATAATTGCACTCTTTTTATTAATACTTCAACGAATGTAGTTCTCGTCTCGGGAAAAGATCGTAAAATATTTAAGTGTCTTTTTAGTAGCGTGAAGTATGCCTGAAATTATTTCATGTCATTGTGCGATATCCTTGCCTATTGCTTTTCTTATAAGGACTAAAGTAGTATGCAAAATATCACGTTCCTTTATCTGAGATAATATGGCGTGCACAAATTATTATATGCCCTTTTAATAATCTTCTATCAGATCAATCAAGCCTAACTTTTAGCTTGGATTTCACACTACACTGACCCATAAAATATGATCGGTAACTGACTATCACTTACTGTAGCTAGCGATCGGTATCGCATGCAGCAGGTTCATAGGCTCTCTAGTTCATCAACCCCACTTTCTAAGGCTGTCTAAAAGTTTCACAAACTCATAAACATAAAAATTGAATTATATTTGACAACTTACAAATATCGCTTCGTATTCTCGATGTTAACAGTCGGAGTTCGATCATTTGGAACATTTGCGTGAAATTCTCGAGACATTTATGTCCGAAAATGCGGAGTAAGCTGCTCCTGCATCAGCAATAATATCAATTGAGTCGCACATCTGAACGAATGGTCGGTGGGTTGAAAGGTGTGAAGACGGAAGGGGGAAGGGGTTCCTAGTTTATGAAGAAAAGCCTTCCCAAGTGCTACCTGAGGGAATCTCGGGTGCAACTTTGACTTTCACTTTACACGAAAAATTACCAGTGGGACGCTTCTGATATCAGTATTTTTATTTCGACCGATTCACTGACGGCCCGAATGGCCGAGTCTGCAGTGACTCTGGCTTGGAAGCCAAGGGTCCCGGTTTCGAGTCCCGCTGGGGGCAAATATTTGTTTGATGAGGACGAATGTTTATACCCTAGTCATGGTTGTTTGTCTATCTAAGTATGATATTTATCCATATAAGTATGTGTATCGTTGTCTAGTACCCAAGATACACAGGGAGTCCTAGTTTGGGGCTAGATCAATGTGTGTAAATAGTGTCCAATTTTTTTTTTCACGGGTGGTCATGCAGTATTTATGCTCTATCACATTGTTTGATAGTGATCATGAATTATGATAATATTTGTTTTCAGTTTTGTGAAACTAAATTGAAAACATGTGACCACAAAATTAGGCCTGTCACATGCGTCTTCAACACGCAACAATATTTATGAATAAAACACATTAAGCTCCACAACATCACTGTAAATTACGACCCGATACTACAACAAGCACACACACACACAACATACCTACGCAACCGTTACAAAACAAACGCTTATCGGAACTACGTGAATAATTCAATGATATAGTTACCAATAAAAATAATAGGATTGGGGGCGAAAATCTTAATAAATCGTCAATGTAAGCAATCGCACCTGACTGCGATTGGGCAAATCCATAGTTTATGAAGGGGTTGCTGCGATCATAGCTGCGATCATAAACCATGCGGCGGAGTTATGACTCCCTCGTGAGTCGTCACGAGTCGACTCGCGCCGAGGCCACTCAATATTTGATGTGGAGCATTCCGCCGCCGCTTCTGACGTTCCCACTAATCTGTATTTACGATCCGTCCCCGCGATACTTCTTCGTTTCGCTCAAACATAAGATTGAACTTGATCTTCCCTCACACGCTTCAACATATACATGAACGTTTCCCAGGTAAAGGATGAGATGCAGTAGCTCGAATCCCGAATAAATCCCGATTCATCTCAACATTACAATAGCTTCAATCTCCATAACTGCGGCGAAGGGCTAGCCCCTGTTTTGAATAACTGGCTAAAAGTGGGCACAATACGGTATTTGACAAGGAAGTCCAATAAATCTAAAAACGTGTATCAAGCTGAATCTATTTCAACAAAAACGTTTTTAAGAATTGGATATTTCCAGCAGTTGTATTATATAAACTCAATTTCGTGTTAAAAAGAAAGCATTTGACTTTGACGTCACATGCTACTATTTCATAGACGTCGTGAACAAATTTATTTATTTATTTATTCCCTCTTAGTATACAACGTTACAGATAACAATCCAAAGCGTCAAACACAGAAAACATAATGTATAAAAAAATGAAAATACAATTTGCGTATTAGCTTACATAATTTCAATAAAATAAAATTAGATCAATGTCAGATAAAATTTCAATACAATCAGTTGTAACATGTAGTTCTTATTCACTTATTTTATTTCTATGCAGTTTGAATATCTTATGAAACTGGCTGTAATCTATGTTATTCCTGTAAAACTAAATTCGAAATTATAGTTTTCATTGACAGATGTCAAATAAAATTCTTCATTTCTCTAATATTTTACAGACTTTGATGTTTTTTATTTATCCCGTATTCGGGTAAGTATTTATGTATTTGTTTGTAGCTAGTTATTTTATCTCCCTACTGCAATGTCTTGGATGGCCAAGTGCTTCATCACAGCCTCCCGCCTTCTTTGCGTGGCTGCAATGTTGCTGGAGACATTGCAGTAGCTAATATGCCTCCATACATCACCAAACAGATCAGGTGCTGCCGCCAACACAGCGTTGAGACTGTCCCTCGCCCTCACTAGAGGAGACTGCTGGCACGCCACCGTGCGGTGCGTGCCACCCGCTAACAGTTGGTGGCTTCGCGCGTGTAAATATCTATAGGGCACGTCACGGCGGGGTCACTGTAGCCTCGCAACAATCGACACACACTCAGATACGCTGCTCGATGTTACGTCTGACCTCTATTGAGTTGATCTGAGAATACCCAATATAAAAGCGAATAGATAAAGATAAGGGTAGTATCCAAATCTCCTCGCATATAGTTAACGTAGAAAAGCTTTATGTACCTTCTCGAACATAAGGTCATATGAGCTTTCTGCGGATTTCAAACAACCGAGCTATATTCAAGTTTGGCTCTACCTAGGGCCGTGTAAGCTGGACCACACCCAGGTTCTGGAATCCCTTACTATTCCGTATTACAAACCCCAATATTTTAAAGCATTCCTTGGTCAAAGTGCTCATATGCTCGTGGAATGTAAGTTTAGGATCGAACGTAACACCGAGGTCCTTAATTAAATACACTCGAGTCATAGACTCTGTAAAGTACACGACGACTGGCTTCCACCTGAAACAGAAACATACTTATAATAAATAAATAATTAAGATATAGGTACTTACCTGGTATGTTAACCCGCTACTGCCGTGTGTCTGTAACATTATGTAAATGTGTGAATAAACGCTCGTGTAGCTAGCTTTGTCTCGAGCCGAGCAGTGACCCTTTGACCGCCAACCAAAGCGCATGTACTCGCTCCCTAAGCACAAGCTACCAAAAATCGCTGTTTTTACCTACCGAAGTCCTTACCTGTCCTGCGCCTGCTTCTGTCAGCTACAGACTCCGTACTCCGTACCGATCGTATACGTCGCACTGATAGGCTGAGAAGAGCGCTTGAAAGAGATTAAATAACACTTAGCAGTATTGAATAGGAGTTTGATGTTCACACTCCACTTACAGACCGCAAGATTTTCTTGCAGAAAACCATAATCATCCTCTGAACTTACGGGTATCAGTTTCAGATCGTCCGCATCCAGAAGGCAATTGCCGTGTTTGACGTCTGATTCCAAGTCATTTATCATAATGATAAATAACAACGGGCCAAGAATATACCCTTGACTAACGCCCGACCATGCATGGTTCGGACGGGACTTGAAACAGCCGTGTCACACATATTGCTGGCAGTCCTTCAGGTAGTCAGCGAAGAAAACCAACAGCCTTGGGGCAAATCCAATGGCACATAACTTCTTCATAAGGACGTCATTATCGACACTGTCGAACGCCTTGCGGAAGTCCATATAGGCGACGTCCACCTGACATCCCTGATCCATGCACTCCGACACAATCTCAACTAAAGTCAGTAATCCGTGTTCTGAACTGGTTTGGTCTATTATGATCGACTCGAACAATTTTGCCAATTAGCTCAGGATCGCTGTGGGTCGTTTACCGTTTTGACAGTTCCTAAAAAGAATCTATTTTGACTTGCACACAAATACCGTATTGTGCCTCTGCCACCTATGGGTAAAGAAGTGACGCTTTGTTGTAGTTGTTGTACAATTTAAATGACAGCTCGTGTGTAATTAGCGCGTTCTGATTGAACAACGTCAACCTGAAGTTGGCGAACAGCTTTCAAAACATCTATTTGAAAGCTTTCGATTGATTTCTCAGAATGGAGCAACAGCTTATTCTTATATTCTTCCGTTGTAACGTACCTGTTTTTCTGATGGTTGCAGCTGCTGCCAAATACAATTGCTGCACGCGCAACAACCTCCATTTTGCTCGTTTGCCGTTTTCCTAGGCGTTCTTGCAATATTTATCGAGTTGCAGGCCCTTGGTTCCTTCTGAAACGCCAAAGTTTAAACAATACATTTCTGCGCGCTGTTAATGTTGATGTGCGGTTTAGGCACACTTTTCTTACCTGTTTTCTGTTATTTTGGGCTGTAATTTGCCTCTATTTATCACTGTTTTAGGTCTCTTGAAAATAATTAATTTAAATTGTTTATGTTTTGACAATATGTCAAACTACGACAGATACGTCGATTTTTGTCAATCGCGCTGCTATGAAGTTCAGGTTGTATACTTTTAGGCTAAGGTTGTAATAATTTTATGTAATTATGTTGTCCTGGTACTTTATAAATTTTAAATTACAAATTTGGAACCGGTAATTCTAGAATTTGGACCCTAAGGGGTATATAAGCCGTACAACGGACGGAATCGAGAGTTCTCCATCGACTTCCAAATAGGAGTCAACTAAATTGATCCGTTGCGGGGTCACAGCCGGCCCCGCAACTCAAGAGGGATCCCTACGTCAGTTTGGCCCTTATCCTGTGCGTGTCCTTACTGCGCGCCGCTGCTCGTCCTTCCTGCGCGTCTCTGCGTGCCTTAGTACGCCTGTGCGTATCCTACTGCTTGCCCTTACTGCGCGCTATTGCGTGCCCTAGCACGCCTGTGCGTGTCCCTACTGCGCGCCGCTGCACGCCTTGCTGCGCGCCACTGTGTGCCTTAGCACGCCTGTGCGTGTCATTTATCATAATGATAAATAACAACGGGCCAAGAATATACCCTTGACTAACGCCCGACCATGCATGGTTCGGACGTTAGTCAACCCTAGTGCCCTACAGCGCGCCTCTGCGTGCCTTTACTGCGCGCCCCCACGCGCCTCCTCCGCGCACCCTTACGTGCCTCTGCTGCGCGCCCTTACGCGCGCGCTGCGCGCCTTAAGGCTAACTGCGCGCCCTTGCGTGCCTGCGCCCTCACGCGCCTGCTGCGCGCCCTCACGCGCCTCCTGCGTGCCCTCACGCGCCCCCCCCCCCCCCCCCCCCCCCCGCCGCGAGCCTCTGCTGCGCTCCGCATCGTAACCTAAGCTGCGCGCCGCCTCGAGAACCCAGCTACGCGCCCTCACCCTGCCGCTCGAAGCCCTGGGGGATCCACTCCGGTTCCATACTTTCTTTACCCTACTGCATTTCGACGTGCCCTGGAAACCCTCATCTCGTCAACAATCAGATTTAAATAAAGACCCTGACCCACACCTCTTCCTTTTCTTTTCATATTAACCTTTTTATCCGTTCCGTGGGCTTACAAACTCTTCGTAAATCCACGTAACGTGACAGTTTTGGCGCCCAACCGGTATCTCATTGTTGACAAGTTTCTTTTTTCTAAATTCTAAAACCACAGACAACACACGTCTTTAAAATCATTTAATTTCGGCCTCTTTTAATATCTAACTCCCACTTAAAACTTTTTACTTAACTTCAGTTACCATGGCACGTCCTATAAAGTACTTTAACTTAAATAAGCCTGAACTAGAATATGAGGTTATCATTAGGTTAGAGGAACCAAGGGATAACTTAGTAGCACTAAAAAAACAGGCAGAGTCATTAGGCCAATCGCAACCTGCGACGGAGGTGTTGCAGTCAGTTATTCTTCCTGAGGAAGATCTTGAACAGGTTGTAACTTATCTGAATTACTTTGAGTCAAAAGTCGAGCAGTTGCAATCTAAATCATCACCATATGCGTGTAAAAGATTAGAATCATTTCTAAATCATTTATTTTATCGGCTTAAACGCATCGACTTAGACCATAACTCACATTTAACAGACAAACTTAACCAACTCTTGGAAAGATACAAGACCTTAGAAAACAGATATGAAGCTCTACTTTTTCAATCTGCGGAAACCACTCCCATAACATCCCGTCACTGCCCTGCCCCTCCAGAAACAACGCCTGAAGCTCCTGCTTCATCTCGTGCAGTAGCTAACCAATACTCAGACCTGAGCACCTCTTGTCATCCTACCACTCAAATGATCTCCCCTCCTAATATAATCCCAGAACTTAGAAAGCTGTCCTATAACGGCAACTCCTGCCCAAGATCCTTTCTCCAAAAAATTTAAGAGTTCAGTATTTAAAAAGAGAACGCCTTGCTGACTTAGTCTTTGAAATCTTCACAGATAAGGCCCTTCATTGGATTCGATTTCAGAAAAATCGACAACCAGACCTCTCCTGGGATGAAATCTCCGACCTACTTATTAAAGATTTCGGAAATACAGATTACGATTTCAAACTGTTGACTGCCATCAACGCTAGAACTCAAGGTGATATCGAGACCATCATCATTTATATCTCTATCATGCATGGTATGTTCTCTCGTGTCAACAAAAAACTAAGTGAATCTGAGCAACTCTCAATTCTTCTTAGAAATATAAACTGAATAACAGGGGCGTACCCTGTTATTCAGTTTTCGTAGCATTGAATAAAATTGATTCCATCGATTCTCTTATATCAGCTTGCCAAAATTACGAACATATTTTGGACAGGGACCGTAACTTTAAAGAATCAAAACCAGCCCTTTGACCGATTAGCAGCGGAGTTCAATTATAACCCTTCGACATCGGTAACTAAACCTACCCTCCCTGGGCTACCTAAACCCCAGTCCAATTCAGACTCAAGACCCCCCTTTAAATATAATTTTAACAAACAAGTTAATAGCATTTCTAATAAATTTTCCTCTAATCTCTTCTGTGTTCGATGTCGCGACAACGGTCACTCCCTTCATACTTGTCAGCAACCACATTTTCCCATTTGCTTTAAATGTGGGCTGCGAGGTTATAAAACCCCAGATTGTCCTGACTGTAAATAAAAGCACAATTCTTCTCCAAAAAAACTAACTTCGCACGACTTCGCTCTTAGCACTAGCCCTTTTGACATAATTGACTGGCAGAATTGGCTTGCTTATCTTCGTAATTTCTTTAATCTTTACAAGATCTCGTCAGTCCTTTATGAAGAAGAAAAGGATCATAACAGACCTTTTCTTAACTTCACTATCGACGGAATTCCTTTTTCCGGTTTACTAGATAGTGGAAGTTCTTTAACCATATTAGGCAACAACTCATACCTTGATCTTTTGAAAAAGGGTTATTCCTTGTCGAAGTCGTGCCCACTTTCAGTCGCTACAGCCAATAATCACAAATTGCAATCTTTAGGCTATATCGACTTACTTATGACTTTTAATAACCAATCTCATGCTATAAGAGCCTACGTGTTCCCAGAGATACACCCTTCAATCATTTTAGGTGTAGACTTCTGGAAAGCCTTTAATCTTATACCTGAATTGCTAAACCCTACCTTCTTTAATAATGTACAGTGCAATACTATACAACATACGTCTGACAGAGGAAAGATCCTCACTTACGAAGCATTAACTGCGGAACAGAAGAACATCGCTGCAGACATCATCTCTAGATTCAAGCAAATCTCCTTCGAAGAAAAAGGCGAGCTTGGAAGGACTCACCTGATCTGTCATAAAATCGATACAGGGAACTCTCCACCTGTAAAACAACGCTGCTACAGGTTATCTCCTGAAAAACAAAAGGCACTTACCAACGAAGTAGACAAGATGCTCGCCTGGAAAGTGATTGAACCCTGCGAGAGCCCGTGGTTATCTCCAGTGATCATAACTCCTAAGAAGAATGGTGAATGGCGTTTCTGTGTTGACAGTAGAAAACTTAACTCTATCACTCATCGTGATGCCTATAGCCTGCCATTAATGAATGAAATTCTAGACCACTTGAGAGACTCTAAATACCTTTCTAGCATAGATATTGCAAAGGCATTCTGGGAAGTCCCACTACACCCTCCAGACAGGGACAAAACAGCTTTTGACGTCCCGAATAGAGGAATGTACCGCTTTGTTGTCATGCCCTTTGGCTTAACCAACGCCCCAGTGACACAACAAAGACTAATGGATACGCTGTTTACTCCAGAATTCGAGCATAAATTATTTTGCTACTTAGACGATATCGTCATCGTCAGCAAGACCTTTGAAGAACATATTTCCCTTCTCTTCAGAGTTCTTGAAAAACTAACATACGCAGGCTTGACGATTAACTTTGAAAAAAGCCAATTCTTCAAGAAGGAATTAAAATATCTTGGTTATATGGTCGACGAACAAGGGCTGAGGGCTGACCCAGACAAAGTTCGGGCAATTTTGGAATTTCCCACGCCAACTACAAAAAAAGAAATAAGAAGATTTCACGGCAGCTGCAGTTGGTTTAGAAGATTTATCCCAAACTTTAGTACCATTGCAGCACCTCTTAATAAACTGGCAGCCTCGGGGAAGAACTCCCCAAAATTTTGCTGGACTCCTGAAGCTAATTCCGCCTTCCTGAAGATGAAGGAACTCCTTGTGACTACCCCAATCCTTGCCTGTCCTAACTTCGAAGATTCTTTTGCAGTTCACTGCGACGCCTCCGACCATGGAATCGGAGCGATGCTCACACAAAAACAAGATGACAGATAGGTCGTAATAGCATACATGAGCAAAAGTTTCAACAAACATGAACGGAACTACTCAACCACAGAACGAGAGACGTTAGCTGTTATTTCAGCACTTGAACACTGGAGATGCTATGTGGACAACGGGAAGCAATTCACCGTTTACACGGACCATGCTGCCCTAAAATGGTTCCTAAATCTATCCAACCCTTCAGGTAGACTTGCAAGATGGGCCCTCAGACTCTCAACATTCAACTTCGTTTTAAAACACAAGCGAGGAAAAGACAATGTAGTCCCCGATCTACTCTCCCGCTCATTCAACAGGAATCCTGACGTTCATCAGACTGCACCAATTACTCAAGAAATTCGACGTACTATCGATGAAGATTACAACAGATTAATTTCAGACTGCCAAGACAATCCGGACAGTTACCCGAATCACAACTACAGAGATAACAAACTGTTCCGTCGTAGTTACGATCCAAACTCCCTAACAGACGATTTTGCGTGGAAAGAAGTCCCTCCTCCTTCAAATAGAAAAGCGCTTATTGAAGAATCTCATGGCTCACCACCAAATCCTCACTTGGGCACCTTCAAGACATACAAGAAATTAGCACTACAATACTACTGGACTGGCATGTTTAAAGATGTTGCTAAGTACATATCAACATGCGAAACTTGTTTAGCCTACAAACATTCTAACCACTCTCCTTATGGCATCATGGGTAAACCCAAAATCTGTTCGCGGCCTTTCCAATGCATATCGCTAGATCTCGTGGGTCCGTTACCGATGACTAGAAAAAGAAACCAACATATACTAGTCATAAATTGCTACTTTACTAAATACTGCTTAATTTTCCCTTTAAAACGCGCCAGGGCTACAGATACTATCTATCACTAAGAAAATTTCGTATTTCTAGTTTTTGGAGTACCACAGACAATCATTATGGACAACGGACCTCAATTCCAGTCGCGTGAATTCCATAACCTAATCAATAAATACAGAATTCCCTTCGCAAACTTTAACCCAATTTATTGCCCCCAAGTCAACCCGACAGAGAGATAAGACTCTTGTCACAGCCTTGGCATCTCTTGTTGGTGACAACCATAGGTCTTGGGACACCCATCTACCAATTATTCAATCTGCTATGAATAATTCGGTGAATCTGGTAACCGGTTTCACACCCTCTTTCCTAGTTTTTGGACGCGAAGCTATTCCTTGCGGTTCCTTGTACTCACCATGCCAAAACCTTGATGAAATAGTTTTTCTCCCCAGAGACATCTATGCTAATAACCTCGGCCTTTTATCATCTACTTACGATAAAGTCCAGGTAGCCTTGTACGCAGCACATGTAAAGAATAGCAACAGATACGATCTAAGAAGGTCATTCATGAAATTTAACGTCGGTGATATAGTTTGGAGGAAAAACTACGTCTTGAGTAATGCTGGCACTTACTTCAGTGCTAAACTAGCTCCAAAATACATTAAATGCAAAGTAATACAAAAACTCTCTCCCCTCGTTTATATACTCGAAGACCCGAATGGTTCAAGAAACAAATGGCACATAAAGGACTTTAAAACATAGTATTTAATTTATTTACTTTAATTTCCTCTACATTTCACATTATTCATTTCGTTTCCATTTCAGATTTCTTTAATATTGCCTTCCTAAGCGTGCGACTGGTCTGAAATGACTCGCTTTCGCTTACGTTCTCCGAATTCTTAAAACTTCTTGTGGTTGGTTTTAAACCAATCACAATCTCGTAGCAGGCCTCCAGCTCTGTAAAAGAAAAATTGTAGTAGCTACGCCTACTGCATCTTAAGTTGGCTCTAAACCAACCCTTCTTTATAGTTGGCCCTAAACCAACTATTCCCTAGTTGGCTCTCTCTCAACCAACTAGGCCTGTATATAGTATTTCCTCGAGCGGTTCACCAACTCGTAAAATAAGCCTTAGGTCCCTCATATATTTCTACCGCGGAGCGGCTGACTACTCCCTTATAAAAAAGCCTTAGGTCATGGTAAGGAGTTCCTTAGGAGTGTGCGTCATTGAACGTGAACCACATCCCCTTACTTTACTTGGAGATGAATGTCTGTGTGATTTAAGAAAGAGAGGCAAGGAAGGTCTGGAACTTCTTAGTTGTATATATTTTTTCTTCCATATTATTAGCACCTCACTTCATTTACGCACTAATCACCACGCTTAGCATAGTTAGCTTTATGACAAAAAAAAACCTTTTCTTCTAAGACTACGAAAAAGTTTTTTTTTCCCTGGGTTTTTGGGGTAATGTAACGTACCTGTTTTTCTGATGGTTGCAGCTGCTGCCAAATACAATTTCTGCACGCGCAACAACCTCCCTTTTGCTCGTTTGCCGTTTTCCTAGGCGTTCTTGCAATATTTATCGAGCTGCAGGCCCTTGGTTCCTTCTGAAACGCCAAAGTTTAAACAATACATTTCTGCGCGCTGTTAATGTTGATGTGCGGTTTAGGCACACTTTTCTTACCTGTTTTCTGTTATTTTGGGCTGTAATTTGCCTCTATTTATCACTGTTTTAGGTCTCCTGAAAAGAATTAATTTAAATTGTTTATGTTTTGACAATATGTCAAACTACGACAGATACGTCGATTTTTGTCAATCGCGCTGCTATGAAGTTCAGGTTGTATACTTTTAGGCTAAGGTTGTAATAATTTTATGTAATTATGTAGTCCTGGTACTTTATAAATTTTAAATTACAAATTTGGAACCGGTAATTCTAGAATTTGGACCCTCAGGGGTATAAAAGCCGTACAACGGACGGAATCGAGAGTTCTCCATCGACTTCCAAATAGGAGTCAACTAAATTGATCCGTTGCGGGGTCACAGCCGGCCCCGCAAGAGGAATCCCTACGTCAGTTTGGCCCTTATCCTGTGCGTGTCCTTACTGCGCGCCGCTGCTCGTCCTTGCTGCGCGCCTCTGCGTGCCTTAGTACGCCTGTACTTGTCCTACTGCGCGCCACTGCGTGCCCCTTACTGCGCGCTACCGCGTGCCTTAGCACGCCTGTGCGTGCCCTTACTGCTCGCCCTTACTGCGCGCTACTGCGTGCCCTAGCACGCCTGTGCGTGCCCCTACTGCGCGCCGCTGCACGCCCTTGCTGCGCGCCACTGTGTGCCTTAGCACGCCTGTGCGTGCCCTACAGCGCGCCTCTGCGTGCCTTTACTGCGCGCCCTCATGCGCCTCCTCCGCGCACCCTTACGTGCCGCTGCTGCGCGCCCTTACGCGCCTTAACTGCGCGCCCTTGCGTGCCTGCACCCTCACGCGCCTGCTGCGTGCCCTCACGCGCCTCCTGAGTGCCCTCACGCCCCCCCCCCCCCCCGCCGCGAGCCTCTGCTGCGCTCCGCATCGTAACCTGAGCTGCGCGCCGCCTCGAGAACCCAGCTACGCGCCCTCACCCTGCCGCTCGAATCCCTGGGGGATCCACTCCGGTTCCATACTTTCTTTACCCTACTGCATTTCGACGTGCCCTGGAAACCCTCAACTCGTCAACAATCAGATTTAAATAAAGACCCTGACCCACACCTCTTCCTTTTCTTTTCGTATTAACCTTTTTATCCGTTCCGTGGGCTTACAAACTCTTTGTAAATCCACGTAACGTGACACCGTGATCTGGAGATATACCTTAATGGTAAGTAATTAGCATACATTTAAAATTACCCTTTTATACTTGAGTGGTGGGTGGGTCCATGATATTATTTCCTGACAATGATGCGTTTGTCTACCATACTTATTCTTAGAATGCTAATGACAAAAAACTGAAGTGTAATGAATCAATGAAATATTCTGATTCAATATACTTAAAAGTTTACTTAAATCTAAAAGAATTTCTAATAACAAATCAATCGGGATATTTTCTACAGTTAATTGCCATAGTAGTAAACTAATGAAGGAAAATAACACCTCATAGCAACAAAGTAACGCGCCTGCCTTAGCAAGATACGAGTGGTATTTAGGATTTGTGTAATAGCGTAGGAGGTTGTTGTGTTGAGTCGTATGAAAAACTAACTAATTAGGGGCCACGGGTTGTCTGGCAGTACATTTATATTACCTACTTTTATTTAATTATGTCGGTAACTATTACAAATCAAAAACTTAGCTGTGATATTAAATACTTGAACTTATGAGGGCTTATTGTGGTGGGGTCGAAGCTATGCTTTCCAAGGATATACCTCTGGAGATTTTAAAATAGTCATGTGAGCCATTTTAAAATGGGAATAATAAAACGAGAGAATAAAAAATGAATTGAGTGTAGGAGCCTCATTTCCTGAAAAGAGCTTAAAAATACTGAATTGCGCCACTAAATTACGAAATGGTTTTAGGTATTTAGATTTCTAGTCGTGCAATTTAGTAATGTCATACGCATTTCTTGACGCTATTCAGTAATTCAGTCAGGTAAAACCACTATTTTTGCCAAGCAAAAACTGGATTCATAGTCATACATCTAAATAATAATATGATAATATATAAATATAATATAATAAATAAATACAAAAATCATGTAAAAACTACTCGATCTAACGAGGGATATTATAATATTAAAGATTACATAATTGACAACGTAGTTTATTCTAACTCAACACAAAACTTGCTGACAATATTTTTGTAATTGTTTACACCTGCATATTATTTTTCTAATAAAATATTTAGAGTAATAAAGAAACGTTGAGTTTGACTTGGAGAGGTCCCTCAAATCCCGGATGTGTAGTGAAAAAAAAAACATCAGCTTACATGTTTGTGACGTCGCTGTTTCTGACGACTCAGGATATCCTAGTGTGGGGCCAGACGCAATGTATGTGCCTCAATATAAATGTTATGTTTTTGCATACGGGATTATATACGCCTAGTAGCCCGCGTGTAGTCTAGACTCCTCTATCAACCTACGTTTATGCAAATCATTTGTTTAGCTATTGTCTTTTTGGGTTAGAATGGCAATAAGCGGGCATTGACTCCTGTGTACCACTGTATGCACGTGGTTGGGTTAGCGAAAAAGCTATAGTTTAGCTTATCGTGGTAGTGGTCGCCGATGGTTGCCATGGTTACCATGTATAATTCGGTTCGCAGTGGCATCGGGTCAATCACTGCTATTGAAATACTGACCCGTATACACTAGTTATGTTTAGTCGTACATATGAACTGAAAGCACAAGCTATTAAGCATACTTGACTTTCTTGAATACCGTTGTCTTCCAGCGGCAGGTCACATCGAGTATTGTTGAACCCCACAAAGGGTTAAGAGATTAATAATCCGAGTGAGTGTTGTGAGATTGTTTAATAAGTCTCGTCGTAAATCGCATCCGGGCGGATCCGGGTAACGGCGGTAGTTATAACTTTTTATTATTTCACTTTTCACTTTTTGCACGTCGCCATTCCGGTGGTGGCGTACCGGACTTGAGTAGAGCTGAGAACTACACGACATGACTCAGGTTTATGTTAAGTAATACCCAAAACCTGTATCTAAGATATCTTCATGTCATTTGAAAGAAACCAAACATATGACGACCTCTGTGGCGTTGCGGTTTATGTTTATGTTTTTCCTCCCAAGGTCTAGGATGTTTATATGTTTGTGACGTCACTTCTTTTGGTTCCCACGACACAGGGTAAACTATTACTGTTATTATTATTACAACGTTTATTCAGATATAAAGTGTCTGACTTAAATCTTCCAAACTTCTAGGCAGTTTGTCAGCAGATTAGTTTTGGCTCTGAAGTATAACAGTACTTTAAGATAATGTGATTTTGAATAAAAACCCCAACCCTAGTCTATTTATAAAAAAAAATACAACATACCATTAATCTATCATTTATACATTGTTTCTGTATGGAACTCCGCGTCTATGTCTGGCGTACTATTTAGTATCTTAGACAACCTTCTACACGCATTTCTAGACCCATAATAGTTCATAAGTTTTTGATTAATGTATTTGATCTTATTACTTTTAGTGCTACGGGGAGGGTAGCCAGGGCTTTTCTTTTTCAGATGGTTCTGCATTCCAACTGTATCTTAAGAAGTTTTATATTCTACTTTCCTGTCAACTAGTATGACTTTGCAAACTTTATTTAATTCCTCATACTTTTGTTAATTTTTTTCATTGTTCTAGTGTGGGCTAGAAGCAGAAGTATGTGCCTATACGTATATACGTTTGTGTTGATATAGAAGCGTAAGGTCTTTTTTCCAAATGGGCTGGTAGAGGCGCAATAGTGCTCACGTTTAGCTAGTTTTCCTTCACTTTGCGGGACAGGGGGCTAGCCCTAGCCTAGATAGACATATGATAGGAATGGATATAATTATACAATCTAAAATAACTATTGGGACGATAATATATTTAAGTTACAAACTTTCATGTTAATCGAGTTGAATATTGAACAGTTTTATGGTTCAGGAAGAGTCCGCCTCTTCATCTCATCGTAGCTCTATGCACTAAACCCTTTAGCGAAGTCCACGCCAATAATGAAATCTGGGGTGTGAAATAAAAAGAAAAACTCTCTTAATTAAATTTTCTTTTGGGGAAATTTAATAAACGTGCAGCAAACAGCACGCGACCCGCCCCGCAACCCGCTGCCCTCCCTTCCAACGCCCGCGAATTGGGGAAAACTTCTTATCATTAGGATACTGTTTTTAAAATACATCCAGTATTCACTTTCATACAATTTCAATGGGTCGACGATGCGTTTGACATTAGACCGTGTGCGAACAACGACGAAATTGTATGGCGGCGATTTAAGGCTGGGCAATCCGACAGCGGATTTTAGAATATCACCTTCAGCTTAGTTTTAGAGGAATAGTATTCAAATGTTAAAAAAGGCTTTTCATCGATTAACCAAGGCTTACAGAGCAACATTACTTAATATTTTTATAACGTTACAATAAACAACAAGTACATAATTCAAATCCGGTGTAAATATAAAAAAATATTGTGAACAAGATAGTTTCGCATAAATGCTGCCGAGACTCGTCTTATCGCCGCTGAGTAGATAACTTACTATGTAGAAGAAATATTATTTGAACAAAAAGTGAAACTGAAGCTGCAGCATCCAAATACACCAGAGGTACTACACAAAATACCCAAATCGTGTGTATTTGTTATTTGAAAGAGTTTCCTCTATGTCTCCAGGATCCCATCATCAGTTCATATTCATATTCATTATTGCACATAAATCAAGTAAGGTAACAAACAATACATTTTATGATCAAAGGCGAGCTAATCTCTAAAGGGAGATTTCTACCAGCAAACCTAGGCAGGACAGGAAAATTTGTGCAACAGGACAGTCCTAGTGCGCAAAAAAACTATATATCCCTAATTATTTATAGTTCAATGACTGATGATGATAGATAGTTTAGAAGCTCTCCTCATACATCATCATCACATCACCATATGCATTAAGACGAGACTACATTACTTAGCAACCGCATGAAAGTAACCAGATCGCAATCTGTGGGATAAATAATATTGAGCAATTTCAGTGGCTTCTGTGGTCTCCATCATCAGTTCCACTTTACAAAAATTTGCTTCCTGAAATTAAATGCACGACTGACTATGGTAAATGCAAAATATTTATAGGGTTAAGACAAATGGACCAATTTGGTGTTTTTTTTTTGAGAGGCTTAACCTTCCGATTGCTCCCATTGCCCGTTTCTCTCTACTTCTTCAGGATCCAATCTTCAGATCCTGGAGAAGTAGAGAGAAATCGGCAATTGGACCAATCGGAAAGTTAACCCTCTCGAACAAAAAAATCATCCAAATCGGTCCATCCGTCTTGGAGAAATCACTGAACATACATAAAAAGCATTAAAAACACATCCTCATGAATTGAGAACCTGCCTCCTATATTGAAGTCGGTTAAAAACCGATTTTGTGGTAACATCCGGAGACTTTTCCATTGAGCAAAAATGTAATTTTATTTTATTTTATTTTATTTTATATTCTTAAGGAAGGTAACAGCTTTAATTCTTAATAATAACAGAAAAAATACATACTTATAAGCTAATAATAACCTCCCACAGATGAAAAACTATAAACTACTCGACTACTTAATTAAGTGGCCTATCTTAAAGGACACATAATTTTAGGTAGAAGAAAACACAAACATCACACCACCACTAGTCTTCCTTTAAAGAGTTTACAAATTGCCTTGTAACATGAATCCTTACTGATTGAGCACTGCCACTAAATATGTCAACGCCATTATCACCCTTACCGCTACCACCACCACATACATTATTGTAGGTAGAACACGCTCTCATCAAGAACGAATTCTTCCTATAATTACTATGCACCAGAGGAACCTGAAAGAGTGGACGCCTACGAGCACTGACGTTAGGAACTCTTGGGTTAATTTTACTGAGCAGGGATGGAAAATCTACATTGCCTTTAACAATTTTCATGAGAAAAAGAATAAGAATAATCAAAATGAATTCCTGCTGACACGCATGAACAACAAGCTAGTGTAAAAAAACAACTGATTTAAGTAACTTTTTTATAACTATTAAGTAAGTAAGATTTACTCCTGTCAAGTAACTTGAGATTTACAAAACGTTTGCTCCACCCAGAAAACCAAACTTGAATAAACTATCTAGGGGGAACATATCTTCCGCGGAGAAAATCAGTTATGGGAGTGGAATTGTAACTTCCATGTTCATAACCGAGTTTGATAACTAGTTATAAACGGGGAATGTAACTTCCGCGTTAAAAAATGTGGACAAAGGTTTGATAATTGTTTGTATCTAGGCATTATAAATCTAGAAAGGTAATAGACAAACTCATTAAATCATATTTGTCATTTGCGAATGTCATGATCACTACGACGTTGAGAGCGTCTTGAATTTATTTTACTCGTATTTGGTGAAATTACATTGAACATCTTGATATTATCATGAACAATGTAGCAGTACTTTAATAACCGCAACCGAAGAAATAGAATATGTGTCGTCAGAACGAGGTGGAAAGTTATTATTATATCAAGGACGAAAATACCAAAGAATAAAAAAAAGAGTGTATGAAAATCATGTGTGTTTTAGTTATACTTAAATAAACCATGCAATAGTAGTCCGATATTGTCATCGGAGGATGAAATTTTAAGTGCTAAAACGAAGGATAATACATACTTGGACGTCCAGTTCGGCAAAAAAATAAGTTAACAAACTTCGTGAAAAATTAATATCAGACTTACAGCCGATATCTGCACAATATAACAAAATGGTAAGCAATTTTACTGATAAAGAAATCCACCTATTGGAAGCTATATCGACTTTTACGGAATCAAATCAGGGTTATACAAGAAACGAAATGAGAATCTTGATATTCATATTCTTTATTGCATAGATAATATAAGGTTACAGATAATTAAAATAAATGTAATAAGCAAAGGCGAGCTTATCTCTAAAAAGAGATTTCTTCCAGCAAACCTAGGCAAGACAGGAGGAGGTAATTATACAGGAAAGTCCTAGTTCGCAATAACACTCTATACATACGTACGAAAATTATTTTCAAAATATATATAAACTAACTATTAAATAAATATATATACTTCAACTACTTAAATACAATATATAGCATGAACATGCATAAACTATAAAAAATCACACATATACATAGCTCGTCTTTGTACATACATTTTCTTTTAATGAAACTTGTAAAATATTTATGTGCTATAAAGAATTATGAAATTATGAAAGAGCTTTCATTGCAACTTATACTGTCGCAAGTCTCAACATGGGCTTCGAAAAAACTAACCATTGATTTTGAAATTTGAAATTGCTGCAACAATAGTTTTTCTAAATATTGAGGTGAAGGGATGCTATTTTCATTTTTGGAAAAGCTTATCAATAAAAGATCATAAGATTGAATGAATGAATGAATGAATGAATGAATGAATGAATGTTTATTTACCATAAATTAATTACATTTCTATTTCTTATTTAAGTTGTATTCTAAGCTATAACATTTTATGTGGTCTCGTTGATCCATACACTACGAAGACCTGTATTGTATGGAACAGCGTTTCCGTCTTAAATGTGTATCTTAGACAATTATATATTATTATTATTTTAACAATATCTTAAGTTTCTGTACTTAAGTATTATTCGCATTAAACAACATCAGTAATAATTATATCAAGATAACTAAGTATTACATTTAATTATATATATTTATGTTTTATTTATTTTTAAGATCTCTATTCACATACACATTATCTATTATGTTTACTTTTGTAACTTTAACATTTTTTCCGTTCTTATGTAGTCTAGGCTGAGAAGCCATGTTTTCACTATTCTGGTACATTTATTTTTTGCTAGTGGGTATATATTTAGTATTTTATTAACTTTATTGTATAAGTATGGACCTAGAAATGAGTGTGAATGCTAGGCAAAAGCTGTTCGGAACAATCTCGTAGTCACAATCTTATCCTTAAGACGTCTCCCTTCATTTAGGGTTGGGTTATATGGTGTGGAAGCATGGTGTTTTATTAGTAGTCTACTTATGTATAGTTGTCTTATGATTAGAAGATGAAGTGATTTGTAAAGCTCGGCTGTTGGAAAGCGATATGGACGAAAAGTCATTAATTTGAGAAGTGATCTTTGGGTTCGTTCTAGAGGTAGAAGGTCGGTACTGTAAGTTCCACCCCAAACAGTTATGCAATATGTTAAGACTGATTCACTCAGACCATAGTATATGGTCCTAAGGAGGTCTGTATCTGCTACGTGTCTTAGATTTTTAAAGATATATATTAGTTTTCGTGTTCTTACTATTATGTTCTCTATATGTGTTCTCCATTTGAGGTTTTTGATGTAGTATGACTCCTAGGTATTTAATGGTATCAGTCCTTGCCAGTGCTTGACATTCGCACAAGTGCTTGTTACCACATCTTTCCAGGTGTATGTGTAAGTTAAATTCTGTGTTTGGCGGACATGTTTTGTTGATGCTAAAATTTATGTACTATCGAACCATCTGAATCATGACCCACCATAAGCTTATTTTGCTAAACCCCTTAAATGCAAGTAGGTCGAAATTCGCTTGAAGGTTTATTTCCTTGGTAACGAACTTGTTATCATTTGATTAGACACTGACATAGCGATAGATCTTACAAGTTTGAAAGTTTCAAACGAATTATCAGGCAAGTGGGTCATGATTCAGTTGGTTCGATTGTATTTCGTTTTGTCTTTATTGAGTGTTAGCAAGTTATTATCAAGCCATGTCGCCACATCTTTCAGTCCCTCCTCAGATGTTTCTCTTACACCTTGCCATGTCTTACCATGGAATATAATGGCAGTGTCGTCGGCAAAGGTAGAAGATGATGCGTCTTGGAGTGTGAAATTACACAAGTCATTAATATAAATAAGAAAAAGAGTAGAACCAAGGACACTACCTTGTAGCACTCCGTAGTTTATGTGTTGGTCCTCACTTATCAGTTCTCCTATTTTAACTCTTTGTGTTCATTCAGTCAGGTAGTCCCTTATCATTTTTAAAGAAATTCCTCGTAGGCCTATTGCCTCTAACTTTTTAAAGAGAACAGTGTATGATACGGTGTCAAACGCTTTTGCGAGGTCCAGGAAAACGCCGAGGCAGCGTCTCCCAGAGTCGAGGTGTTCAATCACTGTCCCCACAAGAGCCGCCACAGCGTCCTCCGTGGACCTCTCAGTTCTGAAGCCGTATTAGTTAGACGATAGTAATTGTTTTTTTTTTCTAAATATAATTTTAGTCTTTTGTTTAAGATAGTTTCCAAGACCTTGGAAAGTACTGGCAGTACTGAGATCGGTCTATAATTGCTGGGCCTATCCTTATCGCCGTCTTTGTGTATGGGGTAAATTAAAGATTGTTTAAGGGCTTTTGGAAAGACACCAGCAACTATACAAGTATTAAATATATGTGTGAGGGGGGCTGCTAACTTTTCCTTTGTAAGTTTTAGTAATTTAGTTGAGATGCTATCCCATCCTGTGGCTGAGTCTGTTCTTAGTTTATTTATTGTGCTTATTATTTCTAGTTCGTTAGTTAGGTTAAATGAGAAAGTTTGCGGTTTTCTATATGATGTTACTATTTTATTTTTTAACTGTGATTCTGCTAAGTTTAATTTGTCTAAAATTTTTCGTGCTAGATTTGTACCAACGTTAGAAAAGAATGTATTTAACTCTTTTATAGCCTCTTTTGGATTATCATCAGTCAATAACTCTACGGGGGGGTGGGCCACTTTTGTCAAATTACATATATCTTTTACTGTAGACCAAATTTTTTTATTATTACCACTATGTTTTTTAAGTTCGTTGGCTTCGTAGGTACGTTTAAGGATTTTAAGGATTTAGTTACATTTATTTCTATATTTCCTGTAATTAATTTGTATTTCTAAGTCACTTTTTGCTTTCTTGCCCTTTTTATGTAATTTATCCCTTTTTCGCATACACTTAATTAATCCAGGCGTGATCCAAGGTCTTAGGATTCGTTTTGAACTTGGTATAGTTACTATATGTGTGTTGTTGTTGTTGTTGATTATACTAGTGATTTTTCTACTGAATATCTCATAGGTTTCGTTTGGTTCATTATTGTTAAAAATTGGTGAAAAGTCCGATTGTATGATGTCAGAGACAATTTTATTAAGATTCTGTTTCTTGATTGTGTTATTTGGACGTTTATGGTTAAAATCTAGATTCAAATACAGTATGACTGAGGGCTGTGGTCAGTCACGTCTGTTTCTAGTAGTCCAAGTTTC
This sequence comes from Argyresthia goedartella, assembly GCA_949825045.1. NCBI lineage: Eukaryota > Metazoa > Arthropoda > Insecta > Lepidoptera > Argyresthiidae > Argyresthia > Argyresthia goedartella. The sequence goes on from OX463815.1 coordinate 13,504,839, forward strand.
TGACAAACCAAGAGCGGCCTTCGGGATGTTTTCCTTTACTAAGGGTTGGCAATATTGCCTGCAGACCACATCGATGCTGGATGGCAATACATTTTGAACGAAAGTTCTACCAAAGATGCAAAAGTTGACAAAATTATAAATATATGATCAACGAGTGGGTTAAACACCAAGATTTTCGAGGCATTTGGAATTGTGAAGGAGAAGATCACCCAACGACGAACAAGTTGCAAGGAATGCAAGGTTGAACAGATTTGTTCCTCATTTAAAATCTGCATTGCCACACTTACTTAGTTTGTAACAGAAAAACTCAAAATTTCACATTACAGCCCAATCAGAAAAAAAATAAAAAAAATTGACAAAAAAGAATTCCCATTCCCCATGGATAACTAGTTATCAAACTTGGTTAAGAACATCGAAGGACAATTCCACTCACATAAGTGGTTTTCTCTGCGTAAGATACATTCCCCATGGATAACTAGTTATCAAACTTGGTTCAGAAGATGGAAGGACAATTCCACTCCTCTAACGGTTTTCTCCGCGGAAGATATGTTCCCCCTAGATAACTAGTTATCTGGGTGGATGGTCTATGGGTGGAACAAACGGAGGCTGTTTGGGCCTACTGCTTCGGCGAGTGACTCCAGTTTGATATGCGTATAAAACTGGAGTAAGCTTCAAGTAGTCCAGTAAGCGGAAGGCCTCGCCCTTACCCTTTACCCTTAGGCCCGGGTAGCGAATTCACAACCAACACCTCAAAGTTTGACAAACACTCAAAGTCATGCTATCTCTCTCTCTCTCTCTCGCTCGGGGAGTGACAGCACCAGTATGGTCATTGAGCAGCAGTCTGTGCGTTGAATCATTTAAATTCGTAATAGTTTCCAGTTTACTGTATTGAAAACAACAAAAAAAAGGGCGTCATTCCTTTTCGAATGTGTGGCCAATACGAATACAAATAATTTTATTGGCAGAGAAAATATTGAAAATACTTACTGCTACTACAGTTTAAGTGCTCTCTATTTATTTTCGAGACAAATAACTACTAATAAGGTTCTGTAAGGACAGTAGAACTCGCTTGTTTAAAATTTCAAGCTTGTATGGCTGCCAAGAAATACATTAGAACTTTGATGATCGATGATGACTTTAGTTAGTGACGAAATGACGGAACTTTGAGCGGCTGACGTTCCCAACCTATTGGATCAAAATATATGAATTTTAGGAATTCGCCTATTTAAATTGTGACCTTTTATAATATAGTATAAGTAAATGTAGCCCATTAATATCCCCTCCAGGGGCACAGGCCTTTACCCGGATGTGAGTAAGATTAAGCCATACTCCATCACGCTGGCTCAATGCGGGTTGATGGAGGGATTTTACGAGCACGTAGCGAGCGATAGTAGCCGGGACCTTCAGCTTAACGAGTCATCCGAAACACTGAACGTCCGATAATATAGGTACTTAAGATAAATTAATTATCTCATTGGTACGGTCAGGATTCGAACCTGCATTTCTTATGTACAAGCAATAATCCCATTAGACCACGGATCTCTTAGCTCTTAGCTCTACGGTGTGTGACCATTCACAAAAAAATCTAGTGTAGTAGGTGTCTAGCTTTATCTACAACATAGTTACAGGGGGGTCGAAAATACCCCGAAGTGCTTCCCCATCCACTCCCCCCCTTTTTTTTTTCGCAACATATTGAATGAATTCTATCTAAATAACGTTACGACCCCCTTTATCCCTCTATTTTCACCTCAATCAAAAATCGCGATCGACTAAAAAATTTGAATAAAGCAAGGAACTTGGGTGCCAATTTTCGTCAAAATCGGTTGAAAAATGCGACCTGTAGGCGAGAACAGACAACCGGACAAAGGCATTGTTGGCCCATCTCGAAACTGGACTTTTGGCTCGCTCGGTCAATTACTAAAGATACGGCAAAAGGAAGACACTTACTTAGAATGTTATTGGGTTCTCAAACTTATACACATTATATTTCTATCTGGCATCGGCACAATACGATATCAGCCAGTTATTCCATAATCTATTTTGCGTGACAAGGGGCGAGCCCATCGCGGCAGCTAGGGTGATTGAAGGTTTCCTCACGATATATCCTGTATTAATATTCCGTTTCGTAACAACACACACTGTATTGTAAACTGCGGCCAATGATTATAAAGAGGGATGTAGTAGCAAAAGCCCAGAAACAGCAGATGAGCAGATAGTCCAGGCGCGGCAGGAGGACTGCTATATTTAAATAAACACTTAGCAACAATAACTGCGATAACTGAGCGCGCTCCTGCTGAAACCTCGACGCTAGACACGGGGAGCGTCAGCAACGAGAGATGCTGGACATTTTTGCAGGAAACTTTCTTGTCAAATTCAGCAAGTTTTACATATTATGGGTTCTGTAAGGCCATTAAAAGAATAATTGAGGTTTTAACAAAAGTGTATTTTTAAAAGTCCACTCTGATAATTCCTTCAAAATTGGATTATTATTATTATTATCAGCAGCCCATAATGCCCCACTGCTAGACAAAGGTCAATCTCCCCCTCTTCTACTCTAACCAATCCTCAGAAATCTTCCTCCGGTCCTTTTTCCATGATCTCAACTCATCTCTGTTTCTCTTCCTGGGTCGCTATCGGTAGTTAAGTGGCTATCTTAATTGACGATAAGCACGTATTTAAGTATCTCGTTGATTTATTAATTTATCATGGCTGTATAAAACATTGTAAAATTAACATAGCTGTATAAATAACGCTAATAAAATATAAAATATCGTTATAAAATCTTTTGGTGCTATTTTTTAGGCTAAGCAACCGATAACGACAAGCTTACAAACTCAGCGGCATTCCATCAAAACGTCTCGCGTTCCTCTGTAACCCACACCGAGACGTTAATTACAAATACCAAAAATAATTACGTAAATAATGATTATCAGTGTGCATCCGCTACGCCACGGTACGCTTATCTTTCCGCGAAGACATTTTTCCGGCGGCGCGGGGCGTTTTTGCCGACGGTACCCGCTGAACCTTACTCCACGTATCATACTCTCATGAATAATGTATCGCGCTCCAAATAATATACGATTACTGTGAGGGAAATGCACTTTCTTTGTCTTGTGGCGTTCTGTTCCGCCGCCGCGCGCCTCCGCGAGACGGGCAGCCCGTGAACTGCCGAATTCGGGTAATGACCGCGACATGAGTAGGATAGAATCTGTATTAAGTACTTGCGGTAAAACATAGTTTTATATAGTCTGCATGATGTTCTGATGCTAGGCATCCTTAAAGTATTTTGAAGTAAGTAAAGGCACGCGCTCAAACTGTGGCCTAGTATTAAAGTGAAGTGGTACGTTCACCGAGGTTCCCCATTGCAATTAATTATACCTCCAACCGTAGATAATGAAAATAGATCGTCTGAATAAGTTCCTCAGTGCAGCTGACAGCATCATCCTGAAATCTCTGCAGATATCTCTTAATCGTGTAAATAACTCTATGTACATGGCATGGCAATTATTAAGCGTCATTTACCGCATGGATAACTCCAGAATAAGGCATGATAACTATTCTTTAATAGCAAACTGAACCTAATCGATAGGTTTTTCATCGGTTTAAGAAGCAGTAATAGGTACAGTTCGCGCCAAATTTGTTTGACTCTGAGCGCGCTGAGACCTCTCTTACTCGCATAGGGTGAGGTGGCATGAAAAAGAGAGAGGTGACAGCTCGCTCAGGAGCAAAGAAACTTGGCGCGAACTGTATGTATTGTATTGTATGTCCTTAAAGCACGCGATATTGGCGATGCGTGTCGGTACGGCACGGTCGTAAGACAGACATACGAACGTGCTGAGGTTAATTGTGCACTTGTTAGCAGATGGGATGTTGGGAAAAAATATTACTGTAATTGATAAGAAAAATGTGGAGATATTTCTTATCAATTCAAATTCAAATATGTTTATTTCAGATACAACATTACATATAGAAATGAGAACAAATATATTGGCACTTTAAACTACATTAAGCAGCAATTAGCGTTATAACATTATATTTATCGTTTATGTATATCGTTAGGGGCAACACGCGATTTTATCACGTACTGCCTCTGACAGTATACATTATGATTGAGATGCACCTACCCAGAATTTGAGAATGGGAGCCATGCAATTGCACTGAGGATCCTGATGGAACTGCCCAATAATCTGGCTCCAAGGCATTTCCAAAAATTGCATAAAAGTCATCTATCCTTGCTTCAGCAAACATAGTGGAGGCGCGGCAGTGACCCGGCAGCAACAACAATAACAGCATCTTCAGTGCGTTGTTATATAGGACGCGCTGGGCGTGGTATCCCTGCGTGTACCTCACCCACAGGCAGCTTTTATTTTATTTTATTTATTTATTCATGTTTCACAGCAATTAAAATACAATATTAATCAATAAGGAAAAAGGTCGGCCAAAAACCTCAAAATAGAGTCAGTTTGGCAGCCCCTGTACACCTATCAATCCTGCGGGTCAGCATGTTGCAACGGGGAGAAAAAATATTGCCTCGAAAGTTAGCTGATAATCGTTTTAAGAGTTGAGCAGAAGCATATACTTTTCGCTTCCGAAGACGCGGTATTTACCATAGGAACATAATTATCTAGAGCTGAGAGATTTCAGGATGTGATCACTCAACCGGAACCTGCTACTACCATTGAAGAATCATTCGTCGCGTCAGCAACCTGACCTTTGTGTATATCATTTTCTCTGAAAATTAAGACCACCGTTCGATCTGTTGGAATATCTTCTGATCGCCAAGGGAAATCACTCATTGAAATATAATACATACCTATGGATAATCGACATACCTTCCCAATACCTATATTCCATTGTCATCGATACGCAATATTTTAACCCACAAACGGTAATGAAAGGAAAGAAGGTAGGCACGTAATTACACACCAGACATGTAACAAACACAGGCCCCAAATACTACCTCATACAGCGACAGTTGACAAACGTGCCATATTGTCCTCCGCCGTCGCTCACCTACAATGGTCTTCAACTTAGCAACAAAGACATCACTCTATTCACCTCCCTGGTGTGATATGGCCCTTGTGGCATGGTGATAGAGCCGAGGTGATGGTGTATTCTGGTCACGTTCTGACGTTTTCGGTTGCTGGCGTCGGCTTGGCGGCTGGTAGCCGAGTGTGGGGGGCCAGTCGGTTCCCATGTGAAGGGAATATCACTTAGAAACATGATTTTGTCTTTGAACTAAATAGTGTTACACGCAAAGCATCCAACAACGTAAAAAGGTTCTGCTACCCTTTTTTAAGAAAACTTAACCCTTTAAATGAAAAGTTGTTCTGTCGCTTCTAGATTATGAAGATTTGATGTCTTATGCCTCCCATAGAAACGTACAAGGCAAGTTATTATCAGCTAAATACCCAATCCAGACTTACCTTTGGAGGTCGTTCCACCCACAGTCAACTCAAATCTAGCTAATGAAGTGATTTACCATCAAGAACAGCTGGTGAACCGGACAAGTTCTCAGATACAGTCCAACCCACACCTATTCCCTTCGCGTCTAAAGCAAGATATAACTTATTTTGTGGTGCCTGACGGCAACTAGGCCTTGCAATACCTACAGTACGTTGCATCATATCTGCCTACCAGCTCGCAAAATGCAGTTATTCTTGCTCCATACTAAACGGTTCGCACTTTTAGCGTTTTTTTTCGTACAACAAAAACATTGGTGAAATCGCACATAAATCATCGTGCAACAGAGTTTAGTGACTCTGTGACGTCAACTGCGTTACATCGTCGGTGATACAATACTTATTTGCTAGGTTATGATCAAAATGCCGTCTAAACGCATTGGCACCCTGCTTGATCGCACCACCCTAACCCTCGCCGTCTGCCTGCGACTCAGCGTAAGGACGAACGAAACCCATCGCTGCCAGTGCTTCAGTAGGGTGGACCAACTAGGACACCGTAGCCTCTCCTGCCAACGCGGCGGCGGCCGGTGGTCCCGTCATGCCAGTCTTAATGACGTCATCCGTCGGACCGATGCCAGCTATGGCGTGCCAGAAATCCTAGGGCTGGCACGTGAAGGTGGCAAGAGGCTAGACGGAATGACGCAATTTCCATGGCAGAGTAGGAGGACACTGGTGTGGGACACAAACTGCATAGATTTGCTAGCAACGTGTCACCTACCAGCGATCTCAGCCACAGCCGGTGCTGAGGCGGTAGCGGCAGAGGGTCTCAAACGGGGCAAATGCGCCACACTCAGCGACTCGTATTTGTTTATGCCTTTCGGCTTCGAGACCCTCGGGCCGTGTGTTCCTGACGCCCGAAGAGTTATCAAATACATCTCAAAGCGGCTTATCGAAGCGTCAGGAGACCGCAGAGCTAGTAGCACCAAACTTGCTCAACGCATTAGCATTGCGATACAATGAGGTAACGGTGCCAGCGTCTTGGGCACCCTACCGCCCGGCAGCGATTGAGACGATTTTTTTAACTCAGTCTAGTTTTTGTTTTTATTATAAATAAGCAACTTACAACTTATTTCTTGAATAATAAAAAAAAAACTAAAAAAATGTATCAGAATTATGGAAAACTGGAAAACGTCCGCTGAGCTGAAAGCTTCAGACAAAAATCGTCTTGCAAAAACTTGGATGTCTAAAGTGGGTACTCATAAATATTCTATAAAAAAATGAAACAGTCCAGGAAAACACATACACAAACCCTTCCTAGACCTCGCCCTTGAAATAAAAGTCATGAAACAAAAACTGTATTTAATATGCGGTTCATCTCTCGTCTCGGATAGTGGCGTAAAGGAAGTTAAATAGACGCGTATTTGTATTCATTAGCGTTGGTAACAGCTTACGTGTGAGACGAATATCTGAGCGCCGCCCCGCTGCAGCTATGCCCGGGCGCAAGCCCGTTGTGCGTGCGACACGTTCGACGACAGGGCTCGGAGCAAATAGAGTTCACAATTCACAATTCTTTATTGCACAGAACATTACAACAATACAATTATACACGAAATTAAAAGGCAAAGGCGAGCTTATCTCTCAACAGAGATTTCTTCCAGCAAACCTATCTGGATAGGATACATATAAAATGAAAAGGGTAGTCTAGTGCAATTAAATACTTACCAAATACCAATAAAATATGATACTTACTATAAAAATACATATAATCAAAGAAATAGTAGATAAAATAAGAATAAACAAATAATAATAATAAATAGATAAATACAATTACATACTTATATATACAATACCTATGATGAAAGAGAAAGTAAGTGCTCTTTCAAGCGATTCTTAAAGGAGAAAAGAGTGGGACTGTCCCTTATAGTGCAGGGAAGTGCGTTCCACAGCCGAATGGCCCTCAGCCTGAACGAGTGCTCGTAGGCGACGGTGTTATGCTGCGGAATACATAGAAGAGAGATCTCCGCTCCTTGCCTCTGGAGAAAAGGAACTCAAAACGTTCACGAAGGTAGGAAGGATATCTGGGGTTTCTCAAGATGTTAAAAAGTAAAGTCAATATGTGGAAATCACGGCGAAGACGAATCGGGAGCCAACCCAGTTCCTTGCGATACTGCGAGACGTAGTCATACTTGCGCAGCCCGAAGATGAACCGAATCCCGAGGTTCTGAAGTCGTTCGAGTTTATTCAGTTGTTCTTCGTTCGCACTCACCCAGCAAGCATCGGCATAATCAATTAAAGGAAGTAGAAGGGACTGGGCTAGAGTGACTTTAGTATGCCGTGGAAGGAAGTATTGTAATTTCCGAAGAGAGTGAAACGATGCAAAGACTCGTCTGCTGACCTCGGAGACATGGGGCGACCAAGACAGCATGTTATCGAATACAATTCCGAGATTTTTAGCTTTATCGCTGTATTTGATTACGGTTCCATCAAATATTAGAGGAGCGATTGGAAGTTGTAACAGGTCAAGAGAGTATCGGGTTCCCAAGATCAAGGCCTGCGACTTTCTCGGGTTGACCAGAAGCCCATATGAGAGGGCCCACTTCCTGATATTCTCGAGGTCAGCATTCAGAGCCTCCACAGCCGGAGTCACATCACGCGGAGAGAAATGCCGGTATATTTGGAGGTCATCTGCATAAAGATGATATGAAGAAGTAAGTACATCAGAGATTGAGTTGATAAAAACCGAGAACAGAAGGGGTGAAAGGATGCCACCCTGAGGAACCCCAGTGAATAGATCGCACCAATCGGTGGATGTTTCCTCAGAATTGATGCGTTGTTGTCGATCTCTGAGATAGGAGTCAAACCAGCGGGCGGCATGAGAGGAGACATTAAGTGAATGGAGGATCGCAACCAGGATATCAAAATCCACGCAGTTGAAAGCGCTGCTGAAGTCAAGCAGTGCCAGCACAGACATCCTCTTCTGATCCATCGCAAGTTGGATGTCATCTGTCACTTTGAGTAGAGCGGTGGTAGTGCTGTGACCCGGCCTAAAACCCGATTGGAAAGAATTAAGGAGATTCATGGAGGAAAGATAGGTGGATAGTTGAGTGTGTACAATGGATTCAAGGACTTTGGAAAGGATGGGCAGGATAGAAATAGGACGATATTCTTTGTAGGAAGTTGGGTTGGATGTTTTAGGCAAAGGGATCACGAGAGCACGTTTCCACTGACTAGGGAAGTGACAGTCAGAGAGTGAAGCATTAATTATGTGAGTGATAACCGGCAGCAATTCTCCAAGAACACTTGTCAACATTTGAGAGCAGATTTTGTCATCGCCGACAGCTTTTGATGAGATTGCTAGCACTGCTTTCCTGACTGCAGCGATTCCAACATGACGCAGATTGAAAGAAGAGTGGCAGGAGACAGTCCTGGAAAGCAAGTTACGGAGTGTGGCATCCTTGACAGATGGATCCATCTGGATCTGGGGGGGCCAGCAAAAAAATGATTGAGACCGTTAAGGTCGATGTTACCAAGCGTCAGGTCCTGGGACTTACCAATACCAAGGGTCTTCAGAAATTTCCAAACTTGTGCAGGGGCGTAGTTTTCGATACATTCAAATATATGACGGCGTTTGGCATCTCGACACAGACGGGAGCAGCGATTACGAAGACTTTTGTATGCTAAGAGATTTTCTTCGGTCGGATCCTTTTTGTATTTAGTCTTGGCACGGTTTCTCTTAGCCATCAGACCCTTAATGGTATCAGTAAGCCATGGAGCGGGGAGATGTTTAACTTTAACCTTCTTGACAGGAGCATGTTTGTCAAACAAGCTCAGGACAATCGTGTTAAAGTTTTGGACCTTATCATCAACGGACTCACTTCCCAGAACAAGGGACCAATCTATGGAAGAGGCGTCGGATTTAAGGGAAGTGACATCAATACCCTTGAAACTACGAAGTTCAAGAAACTTAGCTCTACGCTTGGGGGGCCTAATTTTGTAGGATAGGTAAATTAAATCATGGTAGGAGAAGGGGGCACTGAGTTGACCATGTACGGCAACCTTAGTGGGGTTAGATATTATCATCAAGTCAAGAAGAGAGAGTTGTATAAATACATAAATAATAATATAACGGTGTCTAGAAGTCTATCTGTTCGTTGTAGCTTACACAAGATCTTAGCTCAGGTTTGCAAAAGATTTCTGATTAGGTTAGATAGATTGTAACCCCAATGCCACAAAGGATAATTTTGTACTTTATTAGAGAGCTGCAACAACTCATCCAAGCAAGCCTCGAGGTTGTTCTTACCATGAATATGTCGAAGACTAAGCTCATGTCTAATAGGGCCAGAATTGCATATTTCAAGGAATATATCTATCTAGACCAAATAGTATCTTTCAAGGCTCGACAGGAGAAGGAAGTCGAAAGACGCGTCGACAACGCCTGCAAGAGCATTTGGCTATGAAGGAGCTTATGAAGGGAGAACTTCCGTTGTCCCTTAAACCCAAGCTCATGGACATGTGCTTTCCCCCCATCCTAGCCTACGGAGCCCAAACCTAGTCATTGACTGACGCGAAAGACTCGGGGTTTGCCAAAGAAACATGGAGCGTAGCATTCTCGGAGTCCAGCTCTTAGATAGGGTCCGGAATACGGAGTTCGCTCCAGGACTAAAATAATAGATGTAGTGAAGAAGATGAAGTGGGACTGGCCACGTTGCTCTGATGCACCCGATTTGATGGGCTTAGATATCTACGCAATAATTGTTGAATAAAAAGGATGGGCCCAGAATGCGTCATATTTTAGAGATATATAAATTATCTATCTATGGGCAAACAACTGAGAGAGAGACAGAAAGAGTGAAAGAGAGAGAAAGATCTATCTTTCCAGCCTCCTGCAACTACTACTAATTTTGGTGTGAATTCCCAAAATTCCAAAAATGTTCTTCCTGCGGATAGGTTTCCCGTGTCGCCTCGTCCTATGGAGTCACACCCCAGGCGGACCTCATTGTCCGTTGGTAGCATTTGTCCGAATTAGATACGCCAGCTGTACCTCGCTCGCTAGACGTGAATTTACCGCCGACACTGTAGACTGTTACTTGAACTCATATGAAGACCAATTGAACTCATTTTATAATAAAAAAAATGTTAGGTTTATAGCGGGTTTATCCAACAAAGATAAACCATTACCAGTCATGTGATGCTTTAATCTTATGCCTCGAATAGAAATCCAGCTACTCAAAACTTTATTTATTTATTCGTAAGGCATACTCGAGTAGGGGACGTCACAGGCATATATCTAAATTTCTTAACCAATTTGTGGCGTCATTTGTGAGTGTAAGGGTGATGAAGTCATCGGGATCTTCAGTGTTAGCCCGCAGAGGGCAATCACGCACTATGTGGTCGACTGTCCGGAACTCGGCACCGCAGGCGCAGCTTGGAGAGACAAACCAGCAACAACGGTGCCTGTAATGGGCGCTGACTCCATGGCCTGTATGAATTCTGTTTAACTGGCACCAGTCCCGACTGGAGTCCCAACGGGAAAGTTCGGGGCCGGTATGTTTATGCCTGGGAAAATGTGGTCGCTGACATTGTCCACCATCTCAGTTATCAGATTGCTGTATATTGGCACGAAGGTAATTTCACAACTACAAGATATGAACGTCAAAAAATAGTTGCATAATAATCCCTCAGTAAACTAAATAGGTATAGTAAATCAATGAAGAATCTCCGAGTCCCCCACTCAGACGGATACGTATCGAATCGAAATGACGTCTCATTCGTCCGATTTATTATCCAGCTACACATTTGGAGCTTACAGTCGAATATCGAGCCCACAGACTGTGATATTTCCCTATAAAATATTCAACAACTCGCAGTATATGAACATTCTGTGGGTTTGTTGAGTTTTGCAGGGGTGGTGCACCCGTAGTCCGCAGGCGGTCGGTGACGCAACGGTTCGCGATCCGCCGCACATCCATCACTTCCCGACAGGCGGACAAAGCCGGGTAACGCGCCGTGTCGCCGTGGATTTTGAGCGATTCGGTTTATAATCATTTTTCATCCCCGTTATGTGCTGATGGCGCCGATGCGTTCAAATTTTACGCCGATCACGAGCGCACGTTTGAACTTTTGTTCGGTTTGCTGTTTAAAGGAATTACTTAGTGATTTGGTCATCAATAGCAGTCAGATTATTATTTGTAATGTTGCATTGATGTATCAATTGGACAGCCACGACCAGAATCTATTGAGGAATTTGTGTTGTGAAAATTAAAAAGCAATTTCCGAAAAGTGTGTCTATTGTATTCTTGCTTCACGTGTGCAGCGGCGGCGGAGGTCGGCAAAACGCGCGTTTATTCGCGGTTGAGTGAAACAAATGCGGGTTGTCGTCTTTCATCTCCTAATTAATGGTTGCGCTACAAACTCAACTGAGAATCAAGTGACTTTGCATTTGCCCTTTGCATGTATACCATCTTTAACGTGACTTTTTTACCCAACCAAAAAAATAGAGTATCCGATTTTGAACTAGATATGTATGTTGTGTAATATGATTATCTTCAGGGAGTTGTCTGTATATTAAGTCCATTAACTAAAGAGGTTATATAAATATATATTGTTTACCGATATAAGATTTGTCTACCAAATTCACTAGATGTCACCAAATTTGACCAAATTTAGCTCCCGCGTAGATTCACAGACCCGTATTGATTGCTAAAAGTTACTTCTATTCAAAAAGTTAGTTTTATTATGTCACAACTTTATTTAAGCCGAGCGAACGAGGTGAACCCATATATATGTGTATAGCAAAGCATAAAATTAGGTGTACATTTTTTATGAACAATTTGTAAATTTTATGAACAGTAACTAAATTTGGGATTCAAAGTTACATTTTTGGATGTAACTTTTTGTCAATTTAATATACAGTTAAACATAAGTCATTCATTAACTCGACATTTCATATTTATTTCCTTCTTCAAAAATGGTATGCTTCATACCATTAAATCATGTTTTAATTATGATTGCTTCAATCATTATTAAAACATGATTTAATCATACATTGGTTAACAATTCAATGGGATAACATAAAATTATCATGCATCTGTTACTCTTAAAAAAAATGTATACTTACGTTAAAATGTCACGGCCAGTACGCTTCCTCAAAAATGGAAAATAGCCAGATTAGTCCCAATTTTCATAGAAGGAGAGCTGACCTCTATTACAGACTACCGACTCCTCTTTGTTGTGCATTTTCGCAAAGGTACAAGGTCTGTGATCTGTCCGTAAATCCAGAGATACTGCAGGCAGGTTGTGACAGATCACCAGCATGGCTTTGTAGAAGCTAGATCCACCTGTAACAATCTGGTTATCTCCGAGGATACACTTGTGGAGGCATTATATAAGAGTAAGCAGGCAGATTTCGTATACATACTTTCGTAAATAAAGTCTTTGATACAGCAGGTATTATTACATTATCTGGAACAGTTTGGTTTTGTGGGACCTATGCTAAGATGGCTTGAATCCTCTCTAATAGATCGCAATTTCCACGTCGTAGCAAACGGATACACGTCTAGTCATAATTCCATAATTTTGGGAGTCCCACAAGGATCACATTTGGGCCCAATTTTGTATAATATATCCATCAATGACCAACCGGAATGCTTTCTATATACAATCCCATTTATGTACACAGATGACTCTAAAATGGTGAGAGTCACAGACACATTGGGAGACTCGATACATCTTCAGGAAGATCCCAACCGGTTCAGCTTCTGGTGCAACAACAATGGAATGAAACTGAACCCAACAAAATGCTCGCACGTGGGATTCACGCGGAAATAAACGTGTTATGCTATAGATAGCACCCAGGTAATAAAGCTCGACAACATAAAATACCTAGGCATATTGTTACAGCAAACTCGCCTTGATTCCCCATATCGACAATATCGCGAAAAGGGCCTCAAAGATGTTAGGATTCGTTATCCGGAACAGCAAATTATTTTGGAACCATAAAACAAAAATCCTATTGTTTAACTGCCTAGTGCGCAGCATCTTTGAGTACGCTAGCGATGTATGGCAACCACACTATGCACCACGCATAGTGTGGTTGCGCATCCAAAGTATAGATACCCTCGATATCCCACTTTCCCACTTCACACGCGTCTCCGTCGAACAGTTCTTGGTGCCAACTCTGCTATTCCACACCTCTGTACTCTCCTAAACAAATAACAAAGCGATTCTCTTGATATTTTCAATGTCTCATCAGGGAAACTAAAACGCCGAATATTAACTTGACCTTAATATTATCACTCTACAAACTTTGTTAAATCTAAGTTTATAATCCCAACTTTTTTTTTTATGTTTTATTACTTGGGGTCGGATGAAGACCCAGGTGCCACTTCATAGAGCAATTGGTGTTAAAAGCAAGCAAATATGTAATTGATGCATAGTTTTTTTTTTTTTTACTTTAGATATTCACATATACTTAGCAAACGTCATTTTTTTGCCTCTTCTCTATATTGGACCACTGTGGGAGAAGAAGGGCGTAGAAACTCACACAGATTGATTTTTAGATCTCTTTTAAAAATAGATTGTGCTTAACTAATACAATTATGTTTTTTTTATTTATTTAATAAGCAGGCAATAATAAATAATTACAAAATTATTAACAGCGAGGTCTGTGTTGAACTAGATTAACCCCATACAGTCCTGTCATTTAAGTAATCTCGAACATTGTAATATCCCTTTTTCGACAAAGTCGCTTTAACATGCTTTTTAAATTGCTCAAATGGCAATTTCAAAATCTCCAGAGGTATCTTATTATAGTAGATAATGCACTGACCCTTGAAAGAATTGCAAACCTTCGCGAGTCTAAATCGGGGCGCACACAGTCTGTGATTATTTCTTAGGTTAACATTGCAGCTATCGCTAAGTTTGGTAAATGTTGTAAGGTTTTTGCGTACATACATTATATTTTCGAAAATAAATTGACTAGCTACAGTTAGTATGTCAATTTCTTTAAAAAGCTCTCTTAAGGAGTCTGTTCGTTTTAAATTATAAATTGCTCGAATAGCTCTTTTCTGTAAAATAAAAATAGTTTGAATATCCGCTTTTTTCCCCCACAACAAGATAACATAGGACATGACACTATGAAAGTAACTAAAATATACTAGCCTAGATGTAGCCACATCCGTGCTTTGCCTGATGTTCCTAACAGCGGTAGCCGCAGAACTTAATTTACCAGCTAATTTATCTATGTGGGGTCCCCACTGCAATTTGCTATCAATGGTTATTCCAAGATACTTCGCATCATTTACTAATTCTAACGTGCTGTTGTCTAACACTAAACTGGTCTCAACTTGCCTGACATTTGGAAGTGAAAATTTGATACACTTGGTTTTACCAGCGTTTAACAATAAATTATTAACTGTGAACCAATTCAAGGTTAAAGACAATACACCATTAACATCATCAAAATCTCCTTTTTGTCTTTCAATTTTGAAGACCATCGAAGTATCATCAGCAAACAACACTATGTCAGTTAATTTCTCCATCATGAAAGACAGATCGTTAATATATACCAGGAATAAGAAAGGGCCTGATATGGAACCTTGTGGAACGCCAATTTTTACATCCGATCCATCAGATTTAACGCCGTTTACTTCTGCCTTTTGAATTATATTGCTTAGAATTGATTGATAGTATGATCTTAGTAGATACAACGCTTTATTTCTAACTCCGTAATGATTTAATTTAATTATAAGCGTATTATGATCAACACAATCAAACGCCTTCGACAGGTCGCCAAAAACTTCGATAGCATCATGTGCGGCCTCCCATGCAGAATAAATATGAGATATAAGGGTAATGCCTGCATCCGTAGTCGATTTACCCCTAGTGAAACCGTATTGTTTGGCGTGGAGTTGTTTTGTACGGTTGAAGTGTGAGAGCATTTGATTGAGTATAATCTTTTCAAATATTTTACTTAGTGTTGGAAGAACAGATATTGGTCTGAAATTTGAAGGATCACCCTTATCTCCCGACTTGAACAGAGGTATCAGTTTACTGTGTTTCATGAGGTCTGGGAGAGCCCCATCGTCAACACATTTATTGAATATATAAGCTAAGTGTGGGGCTATAACTAGAATTACTGAACCAATGACTTTGGCTGATATACCCCACAGGTCTTCCGTATTTTTTAAGTTAAGTAATTTAAACGTTTTGACAATGTCCTGGGGATATACATGATGAAATTTTAAATATACATTACTGACGCTAGTGTTATTTTTTAATTAAGTCTCTGCTTCATATGGAGATGAATTTAGACGGTCTGTTGTGAGTAAGGGTACATTGGTGAAGAATGTTTCAAAAGCTCGAGCAACTTCAGCGCTGGATTTAACAACATCATCACCTATCTTTAGGCAGAAATCATTGTCCCTTGGTATAACTTTGCCAGTTTCGAGGTTTATTATTTGCCAAACTGTTTTCATTCTATTATTTGAATTTTGAATTTTTCTATTAACGTGTAAAGTTTTTGCAGTTCTTCAAACCAACTTGAAAGTTTTGGAATATTTTTTAACATAGTCATGAAATTTTCGATCAAAGTGTTGGTAGACCTAAATCAAATAAATAAATAAAACAAATTAACCTAATCACAGGTAAATAATGTGCATACAGATTTAAGCTGTATTAATAATTGCAGTATTGGTTAATAACAGTATTAATAATTGCAGTATTGTCAGATGTTCCACTATTGAAATGTGACCCTTACTTATACTTGTACTAGTCATCTGTCCTTACGTACAGTCAGCGAGATATACAAGTAAAATGTATTGGAAAATAAGCAAATATTACAATGATATCGCATTACGTAGGATGGGTGTCAAAGGGACGGATCAGATGCAGACAAACACAAATTGGTCTTTTAGAAATTACTCTAACTCAAAAAAGAAATAAAAGAAATTATAATATTGTGTGGTAAACTAGTATCCCAAAACATTTTGTGATTTATCGAACTACTCCGAGAGCCGTATCACGTGCATTGGTATGCAAATAAAACCTAATTATCATTCAATAATAAACTACAAAGCAAACATGTAGAAAGTCTATCTAAATCTTCACACGAGCACACCGAGTTCACCGGAATTTATTCAAATTTCCACTAACCGATGGGAATTATTTAAATCAGAGTGTACTTGTCCAAAAACCTGTTTTAATATTTTGGGGTGGATTCAATTGCTCCCCTTTTTAAACACATCCATTGTGTCCTGACCAGCCTCCCGGTCCTGTAGCGTGATTTTCGAATGCAACATAAAAACATAAGAGTCAACAATATTTTTTCGAAATATATCCCTTTATAGAGTTTTTAATCATATTTTATTTGGTGCAACTTTATTTCCTTTTCGTAATAAATTGGTCGGTCGCTCGGACTATCATATCGCCAGGCAATATTTTTACATGAAATAATTTCACAGCTCTAATCTATATTTAAAAAATTACAGAACCATCCGTCCATAGTTTTAAAGCATTATAATAAATACTACCTTTGTAAAATATCTAAATGGACCAGTAATATATTTTTAACCTTAAACAAAAGATTCGTATCACTAAAAACATATATATTCCAAAGATAAAAGTGTTTTACAGCTTATCCAAGAAAATAATTCATAGAAACAACGACATAGTAGGTACACATATTTTATTCTCGAAACTTAAATGGGATCATTTGGTTATGTTTTACTTTACAGGTATTTCAGTAAGCACTGAGGCAAAATCTAAATATAAGTTCCTCGGGTTATTGGTGCAGCTACTTTCATACTCCATCTCAAAACCAGGTGCATTAATTAGTTTTTGTATGGTATTGATAGAAAATGCAGTCGGTTTATTTATTTTTATAATAGTTCTACTTGTTTGAGCAAGGATGAAATGAAACGCGATTGAAAAAAATGTTGATTAATGGTTTTGTAACGAAAAGCAGGTATTTACGATTTTCATATAGGTACGTTTTGAAATTTATGTGTCATGTAAAATTGCAATTTACTTCAATTTTGAATACAAATCAAAGGACAGCGCAATTTTGTTATTAGTAAAAACTGAAATATCACTGCTCTTTGCCATACGTAAACGCATACGCAGCGCGCTATCTTCATCTTTAGTCTCGATATATGTGCACGCGACATTCGTAAAACCAAATCTAGGTTTCTTTCTTTCAGGTAAAGATTGTGCTTTACCTATATCTATCTATATCCTCACTAGTGCAATAAATTGACTGGATCGTATGTGCTAAGAACTGTCCCTTCACTGTGCTTCGGCTAATATATTATGTTCGATCGAAGATCGTGCTTTTATTCATCCGAACCCGCATCCCATATCTGCTAGCTAACACAATTAGGCAAGGACCGCAAGGATGAATATACCATACATTTTACTCTCATACACCAAATACTAAAAAGTCAGTCACGCCACTTCTCGTCCAGTGCGAACGCGCCATGTCTCAAATGTAGTAGTGTCAGTATTTTTTTTCGGCAGATAACTAAGAAATAGATTTTAGTGGGCTATAAACTACGTATTGTCTGCCACTCGTAATTAAGTAGGCGTAGTATATGTGTTGTCAAAACAATCATACGCAAAACTAACTTGATATGTTAAACAAGTATTAAAAACTTGGAAACGCACAACACTAACAATATCGTACAATCATAAATATTCCGTTACGAACGTATGCAAAATTCGTCCTTGAAACGGTCTGCCATATTAATGCATTGTAATTAATTTAAATATATTCGACAAGTTCACTTTCGAGCGGCGTTCGGGTTATTTTTACAAAACCGACCACCAACCCACCTTACCCACCGGTGGGCGACCGTCGACCTACCCTGTAACCGTGTGTTGCCAGATCACTTTAAGATTACGATTATGATTTCTCAATATTACAGAATAACAGATACTATCTGTAAAAAATAGAGGACATCTGATACTATACTATTTTCAATAGGTGTTTCGTCTGAATGTGTGTAGCGAAAATTCCGCACTAAATAGTTCAATTTAGTGCGGAATTTTCGCTTTCACACTTCAACCATTTATAAGAATAATACTCCACCACGGTGTAATATTATACGAAGGATAATAGGAATCAAGTCTGGCAACACTATCCACAACAGAACAGGCGGAAATGAAGCCTAAGCTTATTAAAAAGAGCAACAGGAACATCGCACGCGCCGGCAGGTGTTATTCTTCTACATTCAAATTTATTTGTATGTGCTGGCCTCTGGTTGCATATTTAAGGTCAATCGCTGATGACCTCATAAAAGTATCAGGGCCTTACCACAAAAAGATAAACTACTGTTGAACACTTGTTTGATAACAAAAACGTATGGAATTTGACGTTTGTTTTGAGGTTAATCGCTGTTTTATATTTTTGTGGTAACACGGTCAATGTTGTGGCACCTCTTAATTTTAAAGCTGTCCAGACTTCCTGTAAAGAACAATCTAGATATGTATTGTAAATTAGAAATAGTTTTTGCGTTTTTTTCTCAAACTCCACTGTTTGAGAAAAAAACGCAAAAACTCATTTCATTCATTCAGAAATTCATACTTCTTTACTTTTTTAGATTTACGCTTAGTTTCCTCTTTTATCTAAAAGTTATCCATTCGCGAACTCGAATTCGAAATTACTAGACCAAATAGCCGCTCTACTAAGTTCCAGTATACTCTTTGTTTCTAAGTAGTTAGTTAACTTTTTCCGCACTAAATAATTCGTTTTTCACGCCACACATTGAGGATTATAAAAAAAATCGTATCATGATACGAACATCAGCACGATCTTAAGCGTCAATCAAATTTATCTCCGAAACACGATCGTTTTGTCCGCCATCTTGGTTCCGCCCGCGAGCGAACGGCAAACGCGGCGCACACGCGCATTCAAATGTTAATCCCGCATTATGACACTTCGCACAACTAAATACTTGACTCACTTGCATTTAACACATGCAAATCGTCCATTGATAAACAAATTATAATTTTATTACTCATTGTTGGCGTTGGTCAGTGACCGCAGGATGTTAATGCAGAGGCGCCACCTTGCAGATGGTTGCACTTTCATTCTTCCCGACCACTTCAGGAAAATTATCGGGGGTTTGGGCGTTCTAATTGAATCGTTTCTGCCATTTTCACAAAGAGTGAGAGTCCCAGCTAAATGAAACTCAACTTCGTACAATAGAAATAGATACTCAAATCGTGATAACATTTCAAAATAATTTAGCTCAGCCTTCAAATTTTCCCATATCTAGACTCGAGACAATACGTTTGTATCGAGTATGTTGTCTCGTATGTTTCGGGATCGTCATCGTCGCAAGGGTCACGGAACGGTATTAAACTGAAAATTTATCGTAATAAGGATAAGTTTAAATATATTATGAAATAATTTGTTCAGGTATGTATTCTTTTGTATTGTTTTCCTATAGAAGACGTGCATGACCAAGTGACGAATGACTCGGTGTCATTTGCACAACTGTGCGACGGATCTGGACGCTTCATTAGTTTCATTTGCAGAGAACAAATGTCAGGTGCTGGGTGGAGACATCGAGGAAACTTGTAGGTAGTTAGGTATCTAGGTTTATAAACTAAATGTCAGGTGCTGGGTGGAGACATCGAGGAAACTTGTAGGTAGTTAGGTATCTAGGTTTATAAACTAAATGTCAGGTGCTGGGTGGAGACATCGAGGAAACTTGTAGGTAGTTAGGTATCTAGGTTTATAAACTAAATGTCAGGTGCTGGGTGGAGACATCGAGGAAACTTGTAGGTAGTTAGGTATCTAGGTTTATAAACTAAATGTCAGGTGCTGGGTGGAGACATCGAGGAAATTTGTAGGTAGTTAGGTATCTAGGTTTATAAACTAAATGTCAGGTGCTGGGTGGAGACATCGAGGAAACTTGTAGGTAGTTAGGTATCTAGGTTTATAAACTAAATGTCAGGTGCTGGGTGGAGACATCGAGGAAACTTGTAGGTAGTTAGGTATCTAGGTTTATAAACTAAATGCGATTACAACGTGGTAGAGTTAGAATCCAGTTTAGTTCTAAACGACGGTTTGGATGGAGTAAAACACTAAGAATATGCGTAGATTGTTACTGGCGGCGACGGTATGATCCATAAAGCGGTAATGCTTCACGTTTTGGTGATAAACAGGGATTATTTACTCAAACTTACATGTATTTGGCTCTCTCTTCAAGTCCCTATAAAGCCCGGTACCAGTTACATCTAATATTCCAACCTCAAATAGTATCAAATCAAGCATTTTTTGTCAAGTACCGACCCTTCGCTTTAAAGAATGGCTCTTAGGTGGTGACCACACTTACCGAAGTACACTTTTGGATTTCGCTAGGTTCTTATTTTGCATGCAATAAGGGCGATACTACCAATAATAAAGCGTTGCTTACTGAGAACTTAGAAGTGATTCTGCCGCGGCCACATAAAGGGCTATAATTGAATTGCCTATCTGTAACCTGATTTGCGGCGCTCCTCCTTCACAGTGCATCGTACGACTTCGATTCTCGTCTGTTTATGCAGACTTTGTCCTTGTTATCAGTTTATTTGGTCGGTGTATTTGGATGAGCTCTCTTGATGGTAAGGAATGTAACCATCATGAGTAATTGTCATTGTAGGCGTACCTTCATCCTTCCATTCATTAATGTAATAGTTTGGCATGAAGATGTGTGCATAAGCAATCGGCGTCTGTAATTTAATGTATGGTGATTTCTGTACAAATTGATAATTTCCACAGATATTCAGCTAATAAACAAACCTCGCATCAATTTAAAGCAACTTTCACAAATCATTTTCTTCCAACAGACCGAGGGGTGTAAATTGACAATCAAATCACCGACCACGAAGCGCCTTTTCATTATGTGCAGTGTGTACTTAAAAGTGACAAATTAGATTACATCTCTACATTACAGCTACGATGTGTCTGCAACTGGATGAGGGCGATATTTCCCTGCGATGCGTTGCATACCTATACATAGATATAGTTAGTAAAACCAAAATGCGGCATGTCAATCATTTAGTGCGCCGACGAAATTCAATTTTGTCGAGATACTCGTTTAGAACAGAATATAAAAATATAGGAAGTTTTATCTTATTCGCGCCATCTGCAACAATGTCAGTACTCTCTAACTACTTACAACCCTTATCCCAGTTTTAAGACGGATGGAAAGGAACAGTAGCACGATTCTCTTTCTCTGACAGGTATTGTAACTTGGAATTCGATTGCAATTTTGAAATGTCAACTGTTAAACTTGCGATTTAGTTCATTCAAATCTGTCAAAAACCAGTCACAATTCAAACTTCATAATTCATAATACTTTATTTCACACAAACATTACAGTTACAAGAAAATGTAAAAACGCGAGCTTATCTTTAATATTTCATGCAATTTATTCTGCAATAGACTGCCCTATCCTGCCTAGTTTTGCTGGAAGAAATCTCCTTTTAGAGATAAGCACGCCTTTGCGCATAAGCGTTAATGTATTTTTACTCGTTATTTACCGTGTAATAAAGTATATGTAAAATATAATTAGGTAGTTTAAAAAAATAAAAAACACGCATGTATTTGGCACTTTCAAACAAGTCCAACGAGTCCAAATTCGAGTGGTTTACTAGTAGCCGTTGAAGAGTTCCACTATCCACCTTCAGGTCCCATCATCAGATCAGCTCGATA
Organism: Argyresthia goedartella; assembly: GCA_949825045.1. NCBI lineage: Eukaryota > Metazoa > Arthropoda > Insecta > Lepidoptera > Argyresthiidae > Argyresthia > Argyresthia goedartella. Next base: position 13,526,940 of record OX463815.1, read on the forward strand.
CCCTCACTAATAAGGAGCCCAAGCTCGGTAGGATTGCGTTATTTTACTAGAGATTTCCTGTGACCACCATCCGGCTCCATCATCGGATCAGTTCGATGGTATCATAATATTGCATTGTCACCGAACTTATTAATAATTTTTCCAAATTTGAAATGGGTCAAATTAAACCTGCAAGATTTGTTTACATAGTTACAGGTAAAGCTGATAAAAGCGTGTTAAAAATAAATGTATAAATAAAACGCCGAGGATAAAATAAAACACCTATAAAATACAAACAGTAAATCTTAAATCAGTACCGAAATTAAAAAAATATTAATTAAATAGATATTGAAATATGTATAAGTATATAACACGTTATTTTTTTTCCTTTTCTTTACATAGGAACACTGGGGAGGGCAAAGAAAATACCACAGATGAATTTTTGATCTCTTTTAAAAATAAGTTGTATTTTACTTATATATAATGTTTTTTGTAACCATTATGTGTCTCACTGCTGGGCAAAGGCCTCCCCATATTGCCATCACAATTCCTTACTCCAAATTAATTATTATAAATAATATGCAGAAACAAATAATCACAAAATTATAATGCGAGTTTTGTGTTGAGTTAGGTTAACACTTTGGACATCTTGAATATTATAATGTCCTTTTTTAGACAAAGTAGTAGAGCTAACTTGTGCGGGTCTAAACCGGGGTGCAACATGTATGTGATTAATTCTTAGGTTAATGCTACAAGTGCCGCTAATTTTACAATTGCAATCTCAGTCAAAGTTTGCTCTGAATGCGTCTAAGGCGACCCCTTTAGACATAGAATATTGTGTTACTGAACAGTCGATATCTGACATAAGTACACGTTTTAATCATTGTACAAGTCCACAAATCAAAGTGACGAGAATGTTTCGCTTATCTCGAGCGGTGCGCCGCAACCCGCCAGGGTAATCGATTCTCGAGATCTAATTGATTTAATTACTTGCCCATAATCGACTTAATTAAAAATGTAGTCTGCATTTCCTTGGATAGACACTTGCAGCTTCATTTTTGCGAAGTTTTGGGCAATTTTCTTTGTCTCTGAGCGAGCTGTGACCTCTCTTTCTCGCGTAGGGTGGGAAAGAGAGAAAGAGAGGTGGCCGCTCGCTAAGAACCAAAGAAACTTGGCGCGAACTATCTACTTCATGAGCAGAATCAAAAGCTGACAAACTAAATCTGAAATTGGAATAAGCAAGTTTTTTTCAGTTATTCAAATGCAACTGTAAATATATGTATACAGCCAAATGGGAAATCACCTCGTTATGTCAATATTATAATTTCATAATTTCTTTATTGCACAAAAATAATTTAAATAACAAGATATATATATATATATATATATATAATATAAGAAATTCAAAGTTGAAATTGTGCACAAAGGCGAGCTTACCTCTAGCAAGAGATCTCTTCCAGCAAACAACAAAACCTGATTATAATTTTCGTGGTAAACATAATAGTAGTTTATGTGACTGATACATAATGGAGGGCATTAAAACTCGAGAGTGAGTTTCATAATAATATCACTCGAGAGTTTTAATGCTTAATTATGTACAGCTACACACACTAGTTTATCTACAGACATATCATAAACTCTCTTTGATGTGTTCAGGAACCGCATGTTTGACCGGCATTGTGGCATTGAGTTGTTTAGCTTGTTCTGCAGTACCAACTTCACAGACAAAGTAGGGGCGGCACGCAGGCAGGAGTCGTTCATAATTTGAATGTCATAATATGTAGAAAATTTAAACATTATGGTCATAATGTTCAATATTCAGATAAGAAATTAGTTTTTACAAAGTAGTTTAACATTATGCTGATCGTAACGTGCGGTTTTTGGACGCAGTAAAGAGGGTTTATGGTCTGTAGATAAATACTGTAATAACTCAATAAACCAACTGCCTTCACCACCATACCTAAAATACAGCAACTGCGGGATAACCATAAAAGCAACTGTCATATCGCCAGCTCATTCCGCTAATGACCACATCAGTCCAATAGAAGCTCACATAGAGACGCAGAACACAGAGACTTCCACATGGATGCTCTCCTCTTGTTTGTCATAAATATTCCTTTCATCGACTCTAGCAGAATCATTTCCTGCTGAGTTTCGGGTTCGTGCCATTACCCACTTCGACGACGGGTACGAAGACTCGTGTGAATATTTCCATGGACCATACGTTGAACTGTGCCTTCGCCAACCTGCATGGGAAAAGATGCGTACAAGTTGAGCCATACTACAACGGCGTACCAAAAACAAAATTTGCCAAGGTATAGCAAATGTCATTTTTCATTAAAGATAGGTAGGACTAATCAAATTAATATTTGTACTATGGATGCTATAGAGAAAAAAGGTAGAGCTGAGAATAAAATGTTTGCCAGAAACGGGACTACATGAAGTTTTGAATAAAATTCACTAGTGGGGTGAGTCTGACCAATTGAATGATTTAAGGAACGATTCATTGTTGTGTTGTGGCCGAGGAGAGTTGGCGGAGTATTAATGCGATGTGCAATCAATCAGAGGAAACCGCGCCACCGCCGCCCCGCAGCCGCCGCCGCCGCCGCCGGACAAATGGGGAATTACACAAATAAATATACCCCTTGTTAAGTTGGGTGAGGAGCGGTACGTTATGGTGATGTATCACACAGAATACATTTAGCCGTGGTTTGCCTGATCTAGAGTTAATATATTCCATTGAAATAAATTTCAAATTCACGTCAAATGATTGAACTTCTACAGTTTGTTAATCTTGTCATATATTTTTTAAAACCGAAATTCGTGGTACAAATGACAGTTCTTCAAAACTAATCGTTTCCAATGAACAATTTCGAAATAAAATAAGATTGTCTCTGATCGCTGGAGCAAGAGGGCTCGTTCATCACGCGGATAGCATCGCGGCTGTCAATGACATCCTTGCCTTTAATATGAGTTTTATTAAACGCACCTACAACAATTTCGGTTTTGTAAAACTACCCACACAGCCGCGGCACGAACCTCCTACCGCTCGGATATGTGGAACCCCCAATCAAATAACATCCTAACAATCTTCAATATCTCCTGGAATATCAACCCTGCCTGTTTCCCCATTGGGCTTATACTCGACTGCTAGGGCTCGCATATAGGCCAGTCAGAGCTACACCTTCGTAGATTGTGTAATGTGGTAACATCTGTCTTTATTTACGTTTTGGCTCCAAAACTGTGGCACAATGGGCGCGCCGAATCGCACAAACTTTACAATGGTGGTCCCCCGCGACCTGGGGTAGTGGAGCAGGGCGGCAGGGGGCAGCTACCCCGCTACCGCTACTTTTTATGGACGAAAAAACAAATGACCTTTAGGGCTACAGGCGTATTTCAATGTTGTACGGCCCCAAGTTACTGTTGACGATACTTTACAATTGTAAAGTTATATATAATGGAAAAAAACACCTACAAGTGAGATTTCTCACTTCAATAACTTGTTATCAATATCAACTCCTCTATCAGGATTTGACCCTTTCCTAACACAAAAGACTTCCAAAAGGCCCAAGGGTCTTTTCCAATCTGCCTAACCTCCGCACACCATTGAACCGCTAATGCAGCCATAAATATGCACTCGACGACTTTACAGCGCAAATTAACCGCACTCGATGAGTCAAAATCCTCACTATCCCATATGTGCGCGATTCGCGACATATGGCGCCCGAACCACCCCTTACACCGCGACAAATTACTGTTTAAGAGATTGCCATCAATGCGAGACGTACAAACTGTCCAATCCATTATGGACAAATGGTGTTATTTAAACCCGCCACTGGGTTGTGCGCTGGCTGAGTTACTGAGTTATACCGCGAGGCCTCTGCTAATCGAAGATCATTATCGACGGCGATTCAATCAAAAATGTGATTAAAAACGATTTAGTGCGCGATATTTCATGCTCACTCGAGTGAGGAGCCTTGTGGGACGCCTTTAGGTGCAAGACAAAAGATTCGGACAAAACTGTCATGAATTATTGTAATTGGACATCGCCTTTAATACCATTTCCTCTGGTCCAATTCGAGTGATCTGTTTTATTGAAAGCGATAATCAACAAATGTATAATCAATAAGGTAAAAAAGATTCGACCAAAGTTCGATTTCACTTAACTTTTCAAATATATTATTGTTATCGAAAGTGGTAAAAAGATGTCTGATCTGCCGATGATGTTAGAAAACCATGAATGGTATCCAAACGAATGGGATAAAGATGTTTTTATCTTTTGACTCTTTGTGGCCGCACAGTCATTGTGAAGCATTGTTACACAAACACGATAAGGGTTAACAATCACAGTAACCCTTCGCGCCCTCCCGACCACTCCTCGCCTGTAGCGGGCGACACACTACTTACTACTACTATCTACATTTACATAATTCGATATTTGGAAGCAGATGCGCTCCAAGACTTTTACTTTTCGTCTCCTCTTCCTCAACTTTCACCTCTAGAATAAGGTGATTTACATGTTTTTTGTGCTGCATCGATTGAACACGTGTAGAGCAGGAGATGCGATCGCGACATCTCCGATCGATCTTCCTGCGCGATTGTGCGCGCGCCACAATACTAGAGCGCACAAAGCGTGCGTGGGCGCAGGCATTATGCGCGCGCTAAATGCGCTTACGCTCGCTGTCGAGGGTTCCTTTGTCCATTGTCTGAGCCGGTGAGGGTGGCACTGTGACACATTTATTTTTGGAAGAGTTTTTTACAGCACCCATTGTATTGGAAATTAGACATTGGCGCGGAGTTCACGAAACACGATATTATCCCGATCCCTCAGCATCCAGCATCCTCCTCGAGACGCGCTGTCTATTGTATCTCCTCAACGGACTCACTGATTTCTAAACCTGAGTAATTCTAAACAAGAATCATGCATATGCTATTATTATAAAACTGGTTAGCTTTCCATTTCTATGAGAGCATGTCGAAAATACGTTAGTTGCGAGGACGGGACTAGTCGATCGGATAATTGATCAAAGATGGACCGTTAGCGAGTAACGCTCGCGCGTCTCTATCAGCTGATTATAAAAATTCCTTTCATCTCGCGCGTGATGAATGAGCGAGGCTGGTCGCTGGCGGCTCGAAGGGCGGCCAGCGCTAGAGATGACAAAAAAGTAGTTTTAGGGCTGGTTTATAGTGTTTGTGACCGTTTTATCGATGGCTGGGAGAGGCAGCATCCGGTTTTGTGCATTGATCTCGACAATGCTCTATGTGATCGGGAACAAGTTTTAACGTTTCCCCGCAGACACCGCCCGTGCTCCTGCGACGGACATTTCTCACACAATGTCATTCTAATGGACATCTCGACATACCGGTGTATAGTTATCGTAATCATTAGATGTTTAGAACCAATTGCATTTACATGGGTATTGATAAAGCTAAGTAGATTGACGTGCAAGCCTCAAGAAATTGAAGGTTATGGGAATGACTCGAGTGACGTGAGCGGCGGCGCTAAGACAAGACACAGCTCATCTACTGCAAGAGTCCGAAGTGTCCTAACAGGTCATGAGTAGAGAATCATGGACTCAGGCGATACGTAACGCAAACCAATAAAATCTCTACTTTCTAAAATTTCAAATTCAAATAGTTTATTAGATTCTTGTAAATCAAAAATAAGCATAATGTGTCTTTTTCTGAAAGTGCCGTTCGTTTTCTCGCGACATCAGACAGAAACAATTTTTGGTCAAGTATTTTAATGTGAACTAGAAGCTGCCTTATGGCACTCATTTACATATACCACTAACGGATCTCGTGAGAACCAGTTTCTTGAATATTTATCATATGCTGTGATCTATGAGAAATTCGGAAACAAATATGATACTGATAGTCCTGACGGTAGTTAGGCAAATGCTCTTTTTCATTTAAATTAGTCTTCATATTCAAATACACACTTTTCTGGACGCAATTTAAAATTGTCTTCGGTTTTTATTTATTTTTTTAGTAAGAAAATTATATTTCAATAATTGCTTCAATATTCTTTCTTTGTTAATGTTCTTTTAGATATTGACATAGTTGTTAGCCAAAATAACCATAATTCTTGATACACATGATTGCTTTTATTTGACCTATGGCTTCCACATTATTATACCTATAATATTTGTACTTTAGCAAAACTTCGAAATTTATTTCCCAAACATCGTCAAAGTGGAGCACTCTCCTATCAAGTTACCATTGTTCCATAGAGACAAGATGTCTACTATTAGTTGTGGGGTGAAGCGAAGTATCTGGAGATTCCGTTAGAGCGTTCACATGGAGCATCCCTTTCACGGCGAGTCAAGTGATGAGCGGAGACAAAGCGCCCCTCACAGCACCCGGACAGCCAGGTGACGCTCCAACACAGCATCCATGAACAATAATCACCTTTAACACAGATGAGCATAAGAAACAAGATATTGCGGCAAATACGGAAAATGATGAGCAGTTTGAACCGCAAGTGATTTCGGAACTACTATAAAGAAATGAAGGTACAATTTCGTATGTGAGTAAACAGATAACAATGTGATCGGTGATCTGTAACTAGTTCAACAAAACTCTGAGATCATACTGAGCTCGTGTTTACTGTTGAGACATTTCCTAAATCTATTACAAATCAGGACAAAATTATCTTGCGACTTATTTAACTAAATTTCGATTATTTCAACTGAACCAAAATTAATCCGCAAAGCTTAATTTTCTGCAGCGTAACAATTGCAAAAATGTTAATTTATGTAAAGGGGAAGTGCAAGTGAAAAGAATAAATAAAGATTAAGCACCTGAGTGGCGTACGCGCATTATTGTTTGCAATAGAAGAGTGAATCCTGCGCAGGTATCTCTTGTGTTGTCACTTTTACGAATTAATTATATGACTATTACAAAACTGCAAACGGCACGCGCCGCTTGCAACAAAAGGTCGAGGAGTTTTTGCTTCGATAATCCTTATTTACATTTTATCCCTAGAGTATCTTTTTGTCGTTCAGATTTCTGTGCACGATACCTAGTTGTACATCCTAAAGGAGCATACCTAGTCAATACCATTCGGTAAGACATAATCATCATCACCTAGTAATTAAAAAACATGACATAGTTTTGCTTTCAGAAGGGTGACAAATTCATACCAAAATTATGACCGCAGAAGCTCTTTCGATAATAAGTGTTCATCGAGACGTTAACAGAGACTTCCTTGTTCTGCGACTGAATTGAATAGCCTCCACCAGGGGGGAATAGTTAAAAAAATGCAACGGAACAAAGGCTAATTATACTTTCATAAACGTAAACCCAACAAAGAATTGAAACAGTTTGCCACCTATTGGGCGTTTTGTAGCGACGTGCTAATTAACGGATTTTCTCACCTTTGACAATGGTTCTTTTTGTACAGTTGTGTTTTTTTCTCGGTGTAAAATGTGTTATTGACATTTTTTGCGAATTTTTTTCACACCAGCATCAAGATGTAAGCTTTTCTTGCTGAGTTTATAATGAGTTACGTTATTATTTTTATTTTAGGAAATCTTATCTTTCTCTCACAGAACTTTATGTACGGAATCGGATGACTATATTAAGTTTAGAAGCTGATTATTTATTACACGGTATATTTAAGTTATTTATGTTATTACATGGAAATCTTTCATGGGTACTTATGTGCAAAGGCGAGCTGATCTTCAAACAAAGATTTCACTCAGTAGCCAGTAGTTACATCTATTAATTATTTAGCTTTTAGTTATATCAGCATATAATAAGTATTATTGATGATATATCATTAACATGGTGGTAGGTAATCGGTGAACACTGTGAGTGTATAGTCACAATACGTTGACGCACCGGACGCGTGACCCGCACCTACGACCCGAGGGCTCCAGTGCCCATTGTCTGTCAACTTCAGGTAGAGCAAAGTAAAAACAACAACTCACAAGTTGTTAAATCGGATACAATAAAGATTACTATTTCAAAGGTTTTCCTATTTACTTAAATGTGAATAAAATACAGCGGATAAGTAAGTTCTAATAGTGTGTTTGCAGATTTGTGTCACACGTTATTGAACAATGCAGAGGCACACTGACATCCCCACAATGGGTGCGCGGTGGCACCAACTATCGAGAATCCACACAAAATCCAAACCGGATTTCCAAAATCCCGTTCGTTTGCAAACGCAAAGATGTTCTGTTTTCGTTTTCTATTCAATTGTTTGTTTTTTCTGTCCTTTGTTGACTCGACATCGAGGCGACACGCGTACCATTTTTGCAAAGTCTATCCATTGTATCCCCTGCGCCTTGACATCTGACGAAGTGCCCCCGGCGACTCCACTCAACCTCAAACATGCTTAATTTATCTTATCCCTGAATTGACAATACAGCTCTTGTTATCATGTTGGGCTCCGTCATCATCGTCGTCATCTAAATTAGTATTGTGGCAAAACAACTGCGACGTCAGCGGTCACTCATCGCTCCCAGCAACGGTTGCTCCAATTTTGTTTTAAGGCATCCCTACCCCTTTTTCTTACCTGCCGTATCGTAGGTCTCTTTTGTACTTATTTTTTTGTACACGAAAGTGGTATTGTTATCTTTCCATTTTTTATATTGCACCATCCATCGTCTATAAATAATTGTCTCTACAATATAAGCCGTCTCTAAATATTTTTTATAAATATTTAACCTTGCAGATTTAAGTAAATCTGCTATTTTTATGCCACATCAAGGTTTGTCATTTGACATTTCGATTAAACCTTGAAATCGTAATAAAATTATAATTATCTTGCAAAATTGGTGAGTTTGTTCTAGATGTGTCGTTATACATAGAGTCGCGAGGTCCCGTGGATAGGTCAGCGGGTCATCACCTGTTGCGTTACACATTTTACAATGACACGCAAGCTTATCTGCAGTAAACCTGCACTTCCTGAAAAGAGAAAGTGACTCAAAAGGCTCTCCTGCTAGAGCGAGCGGCAGCGGCGCGCCTGCGCGTCGGCACGCCGATTATGCGCTGCGCACGCGCCGCCAAAAAAACCTCCACCGCCGCCATCCCGGTCATTTTTTAAAAGCTCCAACTTAAATAATAATGCAGTAACACGCGAGAGTATTCGCAAAATGCGATCCGCGAATTTCGTTTCCAAATTCCTCGACCTCCGCATTTCGGTATCGTTTTTTGTCGCGACTATTGTCTGTGGACCTTAGATTTGTGTTTCTGTGTTTTGTCCTGTTTCTGTATCGATGTCGATGTCCTTTTGGTCTTACTTACTCTCGATTTAATATTTTGGACAGTGTTGGAATCGCGTCCTTAAAATGAATCGGACTTTGGGCTCCGAGTTGACTACAGTCACCGTTAAGGAATGCAAAATCAAATGTGTTCGGAGTTGGGCCGACGTTTAATCCCGCAGACACATAATGAAGTGTCCAAGTTTTTTGTGTCGGCGCAGGCGCACGATTAGACCCCGCGGCGATGTGCAGCGCAGGTCCGTCGGAGCTATCATTACCCAAAACGATCCTAATAATATAATAGTCCTGTCACAGCCCTTTAACCGAGAAAATACTTTTATAAAGGACAATTTTGGGACTCCATAATAATCGGTGAAATTTAGCAGTCGATAGCAGTTTAAATAGTTAGTTTATTTTTGTCCTACGCTTTATTTTATGGGGGTTTATTACTTGATTGCAGGTTTGTATATCTGGTTTTTATTTTGTAAGTGGCTTTATGGTGGAAGCTCCTAATAAGGACGTGGATACACGAGGTGCACAAAAGCCTGGTGGTACTGCAACAAGTTTTTGTCATGTTGCTGTTGCTGCTCGGAATGCTCTGCTGTGTGTGTGAAGGAGCTCGGTTTGATGTCATGTTATGGCCCATTAAAGCAACGAGCGATCGAACTTGATGAGATTGCCTTCTCTCGTATCACGAGGACTTATTGTAGGAAATCTTATGAAATGTTTTCTTACTTCCTGCCAGGTTGGTCGAGTGGCTCGGCATGCGCCGGCGCCGGTGCAACTGGCACATTTATATTGTTCATTAGGTGCGCGCGAGGTGAGAGATGTTGGCGCACCGCAGGCCGCGGGGGGTCGCAGGGTTGCCTCCCCTGCACAACACTAAATTATCGTGCAGTCATTATTTTCAACACGTCTGCGCAGCGGGTCGCTATGTAAAATTAGTTAGCCGCTCCTATCTCGCCCATTGTGGGTTTATGCGATGATGAGTGTCCCTGTAAGAGTGCTCGTAACGAAAGAATCACAACAAGGCTTATACCGTGGTTGAACTGTGAAAATATTAAAGCGTGAATAGCTGCGTATGCATCTCATCTACACTACCTGGCACATCAATAGGTACTAATCGGGCTGAGTCTGAATCTCAGTAGCTCAGTAGTACACTTTTAGCTTACATTTGTACGGTTGTGATTCCCTTGCGAGCGCCAAAATATCAAAATATGCGACATGAGCCGCTTTATCTTATGTTTGAGTTAACTTACAAGATAAAATTTGTCACAGCTCCAATGGATTGCAGAATTGAGTATTTGATATTAATTTCAATTTGGTACCTCCACGCGTTGCTGAAAAAAATGTCTTGACCGACGGACAGAAGGACAACGAAGTGATCCTATGAGAGTATTTATTTTGTTTTTTAGTATTCCGTACTACTGTCACATCGTATAAGATGGTACAGAACCCTTTGTGTGCGTGTCTAACCACCACTTGCCCCCGGTTATTTACTTTTTGAGGAGTAAGGAACACTAAAAAATACGTCAATAGTTTTTATAATTAATTTCAGTTTCGAGATAATTCTCTGAAGTTATCTGTTTATAGTATACAACTATGCCCATAAATATTGTTATGGTCTAAGAAAGTAAAATATGGGTTCTTTTACTAAGTGTAATAAAGAAACGAAGCTCATTAATGTAACCAGCGTGGGGACAGGCCTGTACCCGAATTCTAGTAAGATTGAGTCATACTCTAGCACGCTGGCTCAGTGCGGGTTGATGGAGGGGTGTCGGACTAGTATGTGTCATCCGAAACACTGAACGTCCGATACTGTACTTAAGATAAATTAATTATCCCATCGGTACATGGTCAGGTTTCGAACCTGCATCTCCTGTTTGAGAAGCAAGCGTGAAATCCATTAGACCACGGAGATCATGGGCAAACATGCCCTTTGTCAAATACATCACGTCACTTAAGTGGGCACATTGACTTAAACCTTATGCCCTTTGACCTTAGAATTGGTCTACAATGTTCTGTTACATAGAAACCCTGCATCAGGTATATAAGTATCACCTTGTACAGAGTGCATCTGAACAATCTGAACAACTCTTATTATGGATCTGAATTGATATGAGAAACTTTATTTTTATGTTACCATACTAACCGGTAGCCCTTGTTGTGGAGAAGTGAAATCGAGTTCATAATGTTCAGAAGGATTTCCCAAATAACACCTTTAAAATGTTACTACAACATTCAGTTACCTGTTGAGGTGTGATCAGTGTTAATCCGGCTTACCGAGATATTTGAAATGTAGATCTATTGATAGCCATGTGAATTTCAGATGTTGTCCAAGTCGATGTTTCAAAATAAGAATATCCCAGTTTATTGAATCTATATAAACTATCCATATAAAATTCAAACTTTAAGGGCCTTTTCGACCAGCTTAGAGTGCGATTTTTGTAAAAACCGTTTCTTACTGGATTTCCACATTATAATAAATTCAGCATTCTAAATTTAGCCGTTTGGCCCCTGCGTTGATGGATCAGTCAGTCAGTCAGGACTTGTTCTTTTATAATATTCATCATGATGATGTTTATAAGATTGCTACGCATTTGTTTATTCCGTATTACTATATTTACATCTTATAATTACAATTACATCTCATCCCCACAATTCACTATTTGAGCACCTTTGGAACCGTTGACCTATTTTAACCGATTCCCGCTCCATCGTTGAGCAGCGGTGTCGGTCCCCTGCAGCGTCAGGGTCTCGCTGCGTCAACCGTCCGGTGCTGATTTGTGCGCGGACTCCCGCGGTCTGTATTTGTCCGAGCATCGAGCGGCGGGAACCGCTGCGCTGCCTGTCGGCTCGAAACTCGCGTGGGTTGAGCACACCTGACGATGGTCCGAAATCGCTTAGATTGGGATTGTTACTTGGGTCTCTTGACTTGTCTTTGAGTTTGACTTGAGTTTTGAGGGTATTTTTTAAACTAAGCTGTACATGTTAAGTATTAGATACGTTTGTATAACTGTAGAAAAGGCTTGATTGCTCTAAATCATATTATTTTTAGCTAATCGAGTATTGCCTACTTACTAAAATGCCCATTTCGTAACATTTTAATGAGCCGACACTTGCGTCGAAGTGGAACAGGTTTTCGGAGACGGCTGCAGTAAACATCATGAAGCTCAATCCGAGATTCCTTGGCGACGAGATTTTCCAATCTAAACGAGCCGAAATTAGAAGGCTAAGACAACTTTTGAACCGGTCAACATAAAATTGGAAACCAACTGTAGTGTTCGGGTTGCGCAAGAGTGGGTCTACCAGTTTGTCGCTGCGCAGGCGCGTGGGATCTATGGTTGTGCTGGTTGCGCGCGCGACGGGGGTCAGTCGCGGCGCTTACGACCTTCCAAGCATGCGCTAAATTTATTTAGACTGTCACTTTATTGCCGCGGATTAAGAATCTTGTTGACATAAATTATTACGCGTACAGCACTTAAAATATGGGCAGTGTCTGTAACATTAGAGCCGTGCGCGTCTAATTCTGTGATTTATGCGACAGCGTGTCTTGGAATAAATACAACCAATAGCTTTCAAATTGTTTTGTGTTTTCGATTTGTAATCAATTCAGCAAATATTAGACTAGTACGTCACTTTACAAACCTCTTAAGCACTGTGCTATTCTTCTCTTAAGCCTGTACTATTCTTCTCTTCTAATTGTACTATGCTTCTCTTCTATTTGTATTTATTTTCTTGCGATTGCACTTTATCTGGTATTGGACTATAGTTTTCAAAATGTTCTGTAGAGTTGATTGTAACACTAAAATCTGAATTTAATCTGCCCCAAGCTTTCCTAAGTACCCCATAACTTTCATATGTATCTCTAGTTTAAAATTACCAATATTCTCTATTTAGGTATTTAAATGTTGCTAATCTTTACACGAGATACTTTGAAATGTTTATTTACTAACGGTATCAACATCTCCATCGTTTCCGATCACATAACTGTCCCGTAACTTAGGACTTGTACAACTTTTCACCGGGTCTAATGACTCCGACGCTCTCAAATCCTAATCATCTATCATAAATATTTGACATCTATACTTTATTCATGCTCATCCGCAATAAAGTTGCTGCGTTGCAGATAAGCACCATTAAAGTAAAATTAATAAAGTAGGTGCTGATGCTGATTTGTAGGAATCCTCCTAAAATGGCGGCATCCGCATCTACAACGATCTCTGTTTTTATAACTCTACCTTCACGATCACGAACTTCACATGAAATTCTAAATTCAAATTAGTTTATCTTTTTATGTTGTTTCGGACAGCGTGTAATCGGACAACTAATAAGTGCTTCGTAAAACCATCGAGAGCACTATTACGTATTATGGTGCGCCGTGGAAGGGTGGCGTCGCTGCAAGATATTGATGACTCCTATTTATCATACACAATTTTGGAACACCTGCTGTTACTATGGATGAGCGGTATCTGTCAAATTAATACTATTTTTCAAAGCGTATAGTTTGTTGACTTATGACGCGTTTCTAATTTGTTTTTGTCTTGTGTTTTTGATTAGTCAAATTCTTCACGCTAGGATTCCTGCCTATGCATGACAACAATGCGTAGGATATTTAGTGAGTTCAATTCAAGTTCTCCAGTTGAAAGTATATAAACTACACAAGACATGAGTACGAGGGAGGACAATGCAGCTATTTGCAGCTTGTTCCAACAACTCCTTGACAGAACCTTGTCAATCACGAAACACCATCAGGATCTATAGAGAGTTGCTAATACCATGACATTGACTCTCTTGGTCTAGTCTTCTATGACCAGTTTACTATAGCGTAAAATATTTCTGAGGCGGTGTGGCACAAGTACAGATTTCCCACATTTGTGTCAGCAGTTCCTTAACTCTACGAATCATTTCTCGATACAACCTACAGGTACGTATTTTAGCAGTGCCTACATTCTTTATTGTCTGTCAGAAACCCTAAATTATTTTCTGTTCCAGTGATTTTCTCAAAATCAGATCAGACCCAGACTCAAAACCATCCAACCAAACATTCAATCATCGGGTGGTAAGTACCTATATAGCTCGGTGTAGCCCACGCCGCCACTGATACTACACCGACGAGTTGTCTAGACACCTCGCGTCGTGACATCATGACGGCACTTTTGGGTTACTGCATCCCAGCGAGGTGTCTAGTTAATTCGTCCGTGTGGTATGAGCGGCCTCGCGCCTGAGCCGCCGCTGCCGCCGCGCCGTGGGCTGACACCTACTGCGCTTCTCCTGCGCGCACCTGCGCGTGCGCCAGTACAGCCACAAACATATCGAGCTTTACATCATTATCATCAGCATCATGCTCAGCCTACATCAATCTGCTGGGCAACGGACTCTTCTCTAAAGCGCCTCCTCACCTTCCTATGCAAATCGATTGCGATTCGACTGACTTATAAATATTGAATTACCCTCTACAGCTCTTGAAAAGGTGAAGCTTGACTAACTGTCGACTTTACTGCAGCTCTAAAAGCTTTACCAACGCTCGCATCCTTGTTGCTCGAGTGATCGTAGACCTTTTAGGATTTGGAGTTGATATACGATCCCTTCTGATTGTTTCTGGTCACAATTAGACTTCTATAGCATATTTATATCTATCTATGGCCCAAGAAGTTCCTACAAAGACCAAACTGGTGACTCATTACTTATTAGTGAAGGAGCAAATAAGAAGTATCCGTAACGAGCGGGCTTGTATAAAGAGAGTTATTAGTGTTCAAGAAGCGAGTGATGTATGCCAGGATCGTAACAAATGAAGGTCTTTATTCAGTTTCTGCCTACCCCCCTTTCGGTAAAAAGGCAAGAGCATATACATGTATGCAGGCATTTATCTTTTTGATATCTAGATTTCCTTAATACGACGTGAGGATGAGGATGAAGATGACATGAAACTTAACAGTAAGTTCCTTAACAAGCAGATGATTATGATGAGTTACCTACCGGTAGTAACTTGTAGAAAGGTGATTTAAAATAATCTGAAATGGCTTAAAGTTTCGTATCAAGCCCCTAAAGCACCCCAATTGTCTCCGATTGCTTGCGTGCTTTATTTTTCTTCAGTTACGTTCCCAAATATCTTTCAAAACAGACAGTTCGTTTTTCCATCGCTTTGACTTTTGTCATATAATTGACTTAGTTGATAGTTCGTTTTTCCATCGCTTTGACTTTTGTCATATAATTGACTTAGTTGATAGTTCGTTTTTCCATCGCTTTGACTTTTGTCATATAATTGACTTAGTTGATAGTTCGTTTTTCCATCGCTTTGACTTTTGTCATATAATTGACTTAGTTGATAGTTCGTTTTTCCATCTCTTTGACTTTTGTCATATAATTGACTTAGTTGAAACTTACCTAAACCTGTACTTACTTTTCAGCGTCGACTCGTAACTGTCTCTTTCTCTCACTCGCTGATGGGTGCCGTGACGAATCTGCCGTCACACTCGCACCCGCACGTCTGCTGTATCTGCTACACATCATTTGTTCCACACTACGTAAGGCCACTGTTGACAACCCTATTGTTTTCTCATTACCTACACCTTACCTATGTACAGAGCCCCACACATACTGACTGACCCGGTAACGGCGTCGCTAGTGTCGATGACAGGCACACAGGCGACGTTCATACTGGCGAAGTTAGTTCTCGTTTTGGCCACCGGGTCAATTCAGTTAAGTTTGTGCCACTGTTAGCAATCAGGATAGTTAAAATTCAGGACACGTCATATGTAGATGCTACCTACAACGATGGATAAAGTGAAGGGTTTTTTCATCAATATGTTCGTTCCAAAAGTCATAATAATAATTTAACTACTGTAACTACGATTTGTATTTTTGTAGTGAAATTTCCAATAAACGGCTAAGTTTAACTATTCGACTAGGGTAGTTTTACACTAGTGGTAACAACTGAGGGTAGTATTGTGAGGAAAGATACCCTAGTGGCCAACATATACTGGCCGTGTATTGTAAATATCGCTATAAAACTTACAAATCGAAGTAAAACTTAGTTGTTTAATTATTAATATGACACAAGTACCTATAACATGTAAATTTCTGGGTAAAAATGAAATATTAAGAACGAACATTAAATGCCCATAACTCAGTCCGTCGTTATAGGTGGCACTGGGCTATGACGTAGCCTGAATTTTGACAGGTCTGGTTGCGATACCTGTACGGTTGGTTCATGGTATGGATTGTCTTGGCATTAGATTAACATTAATAAATAGAATGTTATACAAATTCACGTGTGAATTATCAGTTTATCAGTGAGTGAGAATTCAATGGGCGTTTGTGAAGACATAGCCCTTTGTCGCAAAACACACGAAAATATCTATTTATTTACTGGGTAGAAGCATGTAGAAGGGAATTATCGTCGACTCAGCTTTTATAAAATTTCGATGGGCACACATGAAAACACTTTTTGATCCCTAAAGAGGATAATGATCGATATGTATTTATTGCCGGTTTATTCTAGTTTTGGACTTAATTTATTTCTGTATAGTAACGTATTAATGATGTACTTATGTCGTCAAATGCCGGTAAAGTACATAACATAACCCTTTCATGTTTATGATCCAAACAGCCTTTGTTTTACACATTTGACGTAATAGGCATGTAATGCAAAACCTATAACTTATATTACACATTTGTCGGTACAGACAATTATGAAAAACGATGCTGAGTCGACAGTTGAAGTTACAAAAAAGGATTACCTATTTTTATTTCAAGTTCGTATTTGATATGAACATTTGTTAAATCCTTTTGACTTACCACATAAAGGTACTCACCCCGGGCTGTCTCGTGCTCTTTCCGTCGCATCTGCGCCCGCGCAGGTGACCCACACCGTGCAATTACACCACATACAACACTGTAAGTCTGCTGGTGGCCACTTCAGGAACTAATGAAAAGGCTATTAACTGTCTGCATACATTGGTCAGATGAGCAAAGAGAGAAGCGCCCTCATTAAAACTTTGAGATTTGTAGGTCTACCTAAAGTCACTGTGGTCTCGGGGGCACGTTCAAAAACCTAAATTAAGTTGTGTGCGTGTTGACCGTAGCGTGTAGTCGTTAGCGGTCACTCGGAGCCGCTGGTGAGTTTGATTGACAGACGTATCGACACACGTGAGCCGCTAACTAAGTCGCCATTTTATTGATAACATTCTGGGACAAGGCGTCGTTCGTAGTGTACTGTCTCGATATGTCGACGGACTCGAGGTATGGGGCCGTTTCGACCGTGTGCTGAATTTTAGTGTCCGCTATAATGATAGCTAAAGTTCTGTCGCACATAATATTTTATTTGCGATTTTACACATAGCTATATACGTGGATATGTACAATAAGAAAAAGAATTAACTGGGCCAACTCGATTCAAATCAAAAGTCTTTTATCAATATAGAGAAATATGTTACATGCATATGTCGTATACATACACAGACCATAACTCTTGATAGGCGTCACAAATGCGCCTGCTTCGCGTGCCATACCACAGGTGCTCTGCAACTGATGGTCTATGACTATTCTAACAGTCAGATGTTCTGTAATTTCGTAATTTTCTTGATTGTACTAAACAAAACAGACACACAAATAACTTATATCAGAAAAAAACATGCACAAAGACGAGCTTATCACTAACAACATTAGACATTTACATGCAGGCACAAACATTGCTTCTGGCCCCACACTAGGATACCCTGTGTCGTGGGAACCAGAAACAGCGACGTCACACACATCCAAGACCTGGGTTTTTGTTTTCTTTATCCCCAGTCGGGGATGGAACCCGGGACATCTCGCATGTTAGGCAGAGCCACGACCGCAAAGCCACGGAGGTCATCTATTTCGTCCAGCAAACCATCCATGGTGGGCAGGAAAGGTGATGGTTGAGCGGGGGATAACACTCTAAGTACTACGAGTATTATATACTACACACAATACAAACGCATTTGATAAAAAGACTTCATACACAATTACTTAGGTTGATATAAAAAAAACACGGTTGGTTCGCATTCCTCGACCAACCAAATGGCCGAGTCGGCAGTGACCCTGCCTACGAAGCCAATGGTCGCGGATTCGAGTCCCGGTGGGGGCAAATATTTGTCTGATGAGCACGGATGTTTGTACCCTAGTCATGGTTATTCATATATATCTAAGTATAATATTTGTCTATATAAGTATGTGTATCGTTGTCTAGTTAGTACCCACGATACAGAGAATCCTAGTTTGAGGCTAGATCAATTTGTGTAAATAGTGTTCAAGGTATTATTATTATTACCTATACATATTGGGGGTGCTTGCGGCGTCACCTTCTATGTATATTCTGAGTGCGTAATCGTATTTTTTTTTAATATCATTATTATTTACGCTGGACCACTGTTCAGCTTTAATACCAATTTTACTTAAAACTAATTAAATTTCTCACTGTACAATGCAATGTGTCACCTGAAACCGCACTCATGCTAGGGACCCGTCTTAACGACAGCGTTTACACCTATTTGTTTAGTTGCTAATACACCCAGGCCGTCTCTACGAATCCAATCCTAATAAATCACACATGCCGTCGCACCGGCTATCTAGGAAATGATCAGCCTATCAATATATTACTTTAATGTAATGATATGTAGTAAATTAGTGTAATGTATAATGTTGTAAGTATTACAAATAGCATGTAACGGAGCCCTCAGTGCCGACTGATTAACCTTTGCATTCGAGACGCAGGTTGCGTAAACAAAGATAAGCAATGGGCTAGCAATTTATCAGATTTTGCTAGACTTGGATTAAACTTTATTTAAAATTATAAATGAAGTCGAAGTAAAATATAGTAGTTAAGGAATAATAGAGCCATCGAATCAAAAAGTGAAAACGGAAGTAATTGTCACATTACCGGTATTTACGTGTGTGGAGTTTGATACGAAAATCAACTTTGTTAACGTAAACTTTATAATTTCTTCAATGTGGATTTCAATAGACGTTGCCGACAATTGGAATGGTACCTTTCTATGTGTTCCTCGCAAAGTTCTCTTCTTGGAATTTCTATACTAAAAGATCGCGGACAAAAAAGGTCGTAATAAACTTTAGATGATTTTTAATAAATGAACCTGTTGTATTTGTTATAACGATAACTATCGTCACATTGACACGTGACAGTGCGCATCTGTCGTACGATTTATACGTTGTCGCGTCGCCGTAGCAACTGCTGCTGTCATCTGCTGTCGATGTAGCCTGGCAGCGGGTCCCGAATCCGATAATAACGGCGGATCAATGACAATTACTCGGCAACAACGGTTCTTTTTAAGTATTCATTATTTCGCGTTTGGGGACATACCTCAAGCAATCACTGAAAATTACTACATTAGTTATTAATTAAATGGATAAAGATTATAATAGCACCGGATAATGATCGCCTACAGTATACCGCCATTGTCACGTCACTGTCATAAAGATGGCGGGATAGCGGAGTGTGGACCCTGGTCGCTGGTCGCCTGCCACTTGGTCGTCTTGTTCCGGCTACAAGCACGGTGTATCGCGTCATCAGGTGTAAGCTTTGTAAACGGTTGACACCTCGTGGGGTTGACAAAGTTGTTTCATTTGATTTTGACTTATTTCTTTTTGTTTAGGGTACTGATCAATTCAGCGTTGTAAAAGTAAGGATTCCTGACGGTACTCGATGATATGACAATGTTCCAACTTTACTCACCGCTTTGGAATGGATTTTGAAGATGAGACATTACTGTACTACATCATTGTTAGAATCCTTCCTACTTAGTCCACTCTACGATCATTCTGTGAAGATGTATATTCTATTAAGTACTTATGTAGCTACTGAGAATAATTATTATAATGCAGTCATGGAGATCATCAGTATGTCATAACGTTGCTATTGTTTACTAACAACTTGCTAATAAATAATGTATGTTGCGACGGAGCAGTCAATGCCCTGAGTTTAATGGGCTTTGTATCGAAAAATTCCCTCTCGTTTGTGTCGGTACAGTCGGTGTAAGCTAAGGATACCGTCTTCGAGTATTTTTATACGTTTTGCGGTCCTTATAACTATGTCACACCATGCGGTTAGCGATTTAGTCCACCTACGAAGCACTATAAAATTGTGACGAACTCCGAAGAGTTGCTGACCTGAAATTCCTACAGTAATAAGCAATGTACTACACTATATCCCTATAATGAAGGGTTGAGCAGAAACTAACAAATCATGTGTTTGATTACATCAATAAACAATAATCAACCGTTTCATGTCATTTTCATGGCTATAAGTGCACTTCCGGTGACAACAGCCGTTTTAAAATAATTGCAAAGGGCGAGTTCACATCGGCGACATATAAAAACTGTCGCACACGTCCCGTATACGGGAATATGAAGGAGCATAAAAGTTAAGAGCCGTGAAGAGATCCCTAGATCGTCGCGGGCGCAACGGCATCTGTCTGCCGGCTATCGGACGTCGTCACGCCCAGTGTGCACCTGCCCTTAACGTGAGAGGGCTAATGCATTTGATGTCAGTTTATTGTTTGTATGAGTCATTAATTGATTATTTTCTGTAGCAGTAATTTTTTGTATGTAGCGATCGTAATAAGACGATCTAAATTGTTTTTGCAGTTGAAACCCGTCCTCTGTTAAAACAGTTTATTTTAGTCTGAAAACACTATTGCCTTACTAACTCTGAAAGATACTATTGCTTTTTTTTCCTTTTAGTTTCCTCAGTAAGTAACTCTTAAACCTACCTAATAATTACATAGTTCCATTTAAATAAAAATCGCTTTAAGCAATTAATCCACGTACATTGTTGCAAACTAATTCACCGTTGCCTGAAGTCGCACAACCTTCCACAGTAACTAATGCCACTCATATTAAGTTGACCCATTTACGCTTGCAAATTAGATATGTGTTGTGCCAACGGTGACAAATATACGGCCAACTTGCTGGAATGTTACAGACTTGTAAGTTAAACCAAGGACTTATGTTTGCACCATTACTGTACACCAACATGCGACTAACTTTGTGCGTTTCAGCGGGACATTGAATTTTTCATGAAAATGTAATTTTTATTTTAAATACAAAATGTTTTTCGCATTCAAAATATCATGATGAAAATATGGAATATGTGAGAAGATAACGTAGATTTAGTATTTGTATTATGTGGTGTAAATACATTTAATAGAAATGATGAGAGTCAACCTGCTGCATACTTAGATTTAGTTTCCAACACCCCTTGGTTCAAACCTTTGCCCCAATATTATTATGTCAATGGCAACATGTTGCTCACTCAGAGTAATAATCATACCCTTTATGAAGCGGTCTAGGATTTATTATTTCGACAGTGCACATAATGTTGCGGTTTTTACGTTAATAACAGAGCAAGTTAAATGGTTGCGGTAAAAATAATCTAATGCATTTTCAGGGTGAAGTTTCCTTGGTGGTGCAAGATTACAAGTTAAGTAATGACCTGGATTTAGAGTACTACTTTTATTTTATTTTATTAATGCACTTATGTGTGCCTAGTTTTGCTCAACAGTGGGTTAATAGATAGGTTAGATATCTATTTAAATCATTAATTGAACCTTTTTAGTGTAGTTACTTTCGCAGAGTTCATATCCAATGTTTTTACAGACATTCAGCCAGGAACGTTATGGAGCACATTCACAGTCGTAAAGAAACAAACAGAATCGTGAATCCCTCAGAACTTTGTTTATTTAATGAAACACCTCTCCCTTCCCAAGTCAATAGCCGATAATGCTATGTTTATGATACGCTCTGTATGAACCTGAAACTTATCTTTCAACACAGTTTAGGATAGGTAGCGACTCAACTTTGCAAATGGCGGCACAACTGTAGCGAATGGCTCGCGAGGCGCCAAAACGTACTGCGCTGTGATTGGTCGGGAGCGGGTAAAGCGCTACGCACACGACCTTCCTTCCGGTCATTACGGCTGGTGACAATGTGCGGCCGGTAATTGGTCAAGAAAATGCTGAAAATAAACAAAGGAACTGCCATGTTATGCAAACATTATGAACATGCGTTGTACCTAGATATCATTTTGTTATCTCGAGAGCAATACTGTGACAACTAACTCTTCATTAAATCTAGGCAATTAACTCTACTAGATTAAAGTGAAGTAAAGAAGTACTTAGAAACTTTGAAACATCTTTCAAATGCGGATAATTAGAGCTAATAACTATTATAGGTCAAGTTGATCTCTGCTATTGTTTAGTTAAATGTATACTGTTATGTTGCGTTACTTATTTATTTAAGTGTTACACGCGAGTTATTCTGTAATGTGTAAATATCATACGCCTGAGTTATTATTATGTATTAGATAGATAACACTAATAGTGATGTCTACTTTTACTATAAATATACTGTGTGTCGTACATAACGAATATCACGAGCATTACTTAGGTATATTGCGATTGCAATACAAATGTGATTGCGTGAAGTTAAAACATACGAACTAGTAGAAAAACAAATCAACACTAACATTATAAAAAAATATACGTCTTTACTGCTTAACTGATTGTGCTAATTTTCCTTTCATGTTTCAGCCTACACATTGGTATAGTGAACACTTAATGCTTCTTTAAAATCAAAAAAGTTACTTAAGTAAGAAATATAATCAATTTCCATGCTTTCCACTAAATTTAATTCGAAGTAGATACCTTTGTTTGCTGGTGTCTAGTTACAATGCCCAAACTATGCCACTCGTCAAGTCGTCATGTCATTGTTGGCCTCTCTGTCGTCCTTCAGACTGCGGCTTGACCACGACCATAGACATAGACTCGTTCTTGTCTCGACCTGAGTCATAGAAATACTTTTTACTTGACTAACGCGCGCACTAACTTAAAGACCTAGAAATCTACTCGCGTGTGATGTAACGTATGTTAAACTCTTGTTATCTCGTCTTTCGGAACTTCACAAAGCAAGGATAAGGGACGCCTTGTTGTGATGCAGATGTGGCAGATGTGAAACTGTGAAGACTTGCAATAAAAACTGATCTACTGAAAAGCACTTGGTTACACATACAAAATGTCACGCCAAAAAGCTGAAAGTTCCCGTTTTTCAAAAAAATTATAAACTGTTTTGCGATACACAACACTTTAACTTTAAAGAATCATTATTGTTATTTATGTCACATGAACAGTAATAGATAGACATGTGCACGTCAACAAATCAACTCCTGCCCACATGCAGTCAGCTGAATTAAAAATGACAATTAATTTGATTGATTCTAATTAACTCTTCGCGCAGTTGTATTTGATTCATTGCCGAACGATCAGCACCCACCTACAGAAACGTTAGTACGTAGGTACCTCTCTCTGAACTACACATGTTATTCTACTTGTCTTTGTACTTAAACAGTTTTACAAATTCAAAATGCACAATTCAAAATTTCTGTATTGTATTTTTTGCCTCGTCTCTACATTGGACTACTGTCGGAGGAACAGCTCGTAGAAACTTCCACTGTGGGAGAATCAGGGCGAGGACAATTCCTCGGATTTATTTCTAGACCTATTTTAAAAATAGGTGGTTTTTAACTAGTAAATATAAACACAGCCTAACTCCTTTGCATACGTGGTGTATAAGCATAATTATGCCTTTTGTACTAGAACTACACATATATACTGTACTATATACCTGTATATGTACCAGACCTAAAATCACAGTTTGTCATAGCAACAGGGGATAAACAGGATATAACAGATGGGTCCCCGGTAGCATAAGTGCGATGAACGCTAGTGCAAAGCTGCTGGGTAGGTAGTGTTGTAGGGGTCATAAAGAAGAGAAGTGACAAGTTTTTCAGAAGGGGACATCCTTCTAACAGAACAACTCCTTAAAAAGTGACTCCACCTATCTGGGCTAATATCGCCTTCAGTATCGGTACCTACTGGAGGAACTCCGCTCAGCTGAGCATAATGCTTTATTATCGTTTATTTGCATACACTAACTATGTCATCATGTACACCGGAGCCCCGGAGCCCCACGAGTCAATCAATTGAGATCGAGAGTGAATCAAGATCCATCGATGTTTGCTTAATTATACTTATAATCAGAGTTCAAATCTTCATTGATTATCTAGTCGGTAGTCTATTGCTATCTTTGTTTTCCTTTATATTTGTGTTTATTTGTAAATATAATAAATGACCGTAGACAACACCGGTAGTGAGATCCCTGATTTGCATTTCAGTTAATTAATGTGCGATATATTATTTAGATAGCTAAATAATTATAGGTTTAGCAACTGTTTTGCATTTAATAAGGCTAAACTATTTCAATGGTACACCTACGGGCAGGTCAATGCATTGCAACCGCTTATTAGATAAGTACATAAATTACACTTGTAGAGAATTCAATCAATATATGATAACTTTTCCTAGTGTAGAATTAAATGTCGGGGGGCGGGGGCGGCCTCTGCCTTTTTAATATTTTTTACATTTTACCACAGAATAAATACATACAGTGAGTTGAGTAGCTATATTAGATGTGCCTCTGTGTTGCCGGAGTAAGTTCTCGCAGATATAGACAGTGTTATCAGTTAACCACAGAGTCTTATTACGAAATGCAATGTCCCCGCGAGGTGCCTAGCTAGAACCATCTATGTTTGGTTCGCAAGTTCGATCTCGCGTGTTTTTACTAACAAATAAATGAGGAATACCTACTGTAACTCGTAAGGGTGAGATATTCTCATAGTTTAGATACCGTAACGTGTTCAGTAGTCGTTACTGGTAATTGAATCGCGAATTCATGACAAAGTAGAATCGTCACACACATATCACAGCTATAAAAAGAAAATTCTTTAATTACATTAATTAGTTTGTTGTAACGACTGTTTGTTTACGTACGAATCTATGGGCATTATGAGCACGAGTTTAACTAATTTATTTTTTGAAATTAATAACTTATCAGATAATTTGATAAAAACTGCATTAACACATACCACATATACTTCTAAGAGGAGTTCTTAGGTTTTATTCCTAGCGTTCCATATATTCCTAGCGTTCCATATATTCAAAGGTTATGCTTTACAGTTAGAACATACAATGTTTCACTGCTATCTATATATTTCTAGAAGCATCCAGATAACATCAAACTTTAACTGACAGCCAACCAGGAGCACCTCGCAACGAGCCGGGAACACTGACAAGCAACAAGTACTATCCGCAATACGTGAGTGAACTTACTAAACAAACCCTATTGGTAGACCGATACGGTCCATAGTTAGTGTTGCAGCAACATGTAGTAGTCTGTACTGCAGCAGCGGACATGGACGCGTGTCAATACAGAAATCTTGGGTCTAGAGCATGCAGACTGGCAATATGAATTGCAGGAAGCTATTATTCAAGTGTGGGCCAGACGTTTTCAATTATGTATCAGTCATTTTAGTTCCTGCTCCAGTGTGGTGACTTATGTTGTGAGACATGAGGTTAGGACATTCTGAACTGACATCTGAATATTATAGCACGAGTTTTCGTTCAGCAGATAAATGCACCTAATGGAAAACTTTGTCTCTGAACGACTTATCATTCAGAGGCAAGGCAATCTTATCTTATTAAGATTATATTGTTTAAATCAATACAATATTAACATTAATAATTTGAAACAACCAACGAAACGAGTGTCAACAATTAATTTGGCGGTCATATTTTATTTGAAAATATTGAACGGTTTGTCTGCTGTACGCGTCTATACCCGTCTGGGCTACGAGTCGTGTACACTTGGCGCCACCTAGCGACGGCGAGGGCAGGCCGGCCCAGAAGTCCAGGCGAGACATGGCCGATCAAGTGGTCGATGACATCTGTGGGAATACAGAGTAGGAAGCAGGAATAATTACGCGTCGAAAAAGTATGCGAATCAAACTGTCAGTGACTCTTATGTACAATGACTTAAGGTTGATTTTATCTGAACTCGAACACTTTTTCACTCTGGTATTTATTCCTGCTTGCGCCACTGTTCTTTAGTGGGTTTTTTGTATCGCAAAATACATATTTTATGTGATGATATAGACTCAAAGTTATCACTCCATGGGAAATGTATCGTAGCAAATGAAATGTGGTGGTATTGAAAACCAGTTTTCTGCTACTTTTCAGACATGTCATGAATAAAAATGGGTATACAAACAAAACAATGGTTTGATTGACATTAACACGAAGTGAAACACGCATTGCAGAACTATGTAGGTACTGGCAGGGAGAAGAACATCGCCACAATGAACGTCTTCTCCCAGATTATAGAAAAACAAACAATTGCAGCCGGTGAGTAGCCGACACGATCAGTGGCAGGCGACAATGAGGCTCCCACGCGGGTCAAGGCACAGGCAGGCGGCAAGCAAGCACAGGCATCAGCTATTATTGGCGGCTAGCACGTTATCACGTGGAGATATATTTCGACTAACAACCAACATTCCTCAGATATTTACAATTGTAAAATACCTTTTATCTAATAACTATACAATTACTTATGTAGGGAATAAGGAGCTCAGACATGGTAATTACAATTTTACAGACACAATTACGGAATTAAACGCCGAAAGGGCTTATTTTGCAAATGTTTCAGTACATACATACCTACACATATCTAGGCACCACAAGAATTGATAATTCCCAGCAAATTTAAGGGTTTGGAAAAAACATATATCATTCGTGAAATATATAGTAACTATTCATTTGTGGAGACAATTATCCACGAGTGTATCTGTGGATAGTCGTGATTGTCTCACCAGGTCAGAGTCCTGGCCTATAGCTATAAATAGGTGTCAATTGACGTTATTAGGTTACGGTTACTTAATAAGCCGATCGCAGTCTGTGGAGCTAATTTTATAGAGATCAATTCGATGTATCTTTTGTTTCATGAACTTGCCTTTCAAGATTTGCTCTCATTAAATAATTTGATGTAATACTCATCATTTTTCCATTCTCGAATGTATTTACATTCGAGAATGGAAAAATAAATTATGGTAAAAATCTCAATAGAAATAATGCAATGCAACCAATGAAGCTGGTGTTGAACATAGCCAGCAATACCCAGATGTAGTTCCTATCTGGTCACATTTTCTAACGTAAAAAAGGCCAAATATTATGTATATTCTTGGGTCACAAACCTTGTTAATACCGTAGGTACCTACAGTCGTAGTTAGTGTTACGTGTTCTCGAGGACGTTCAGTGTTTCACTTATCGACAGTACTGAACAGCTCAGTACCAGCGATAATTGAAACTGAAAAAAACCCACAGCAGCTCGATAGTTGGTTCCTCTATAATTGCTCGCAGATGATTATCAAGCCCGGTTCTACAGTTAACTGTTTAACTCTAACTCGCAATGAATAGCTACTGATTGTTTTCATAACAATCCGTTAATCGCCGATGATGATTGTCTCGGCCCAGCCCCGTGTTGGCACTCACTCAACTAACGCAATTCCGATGCTGTACCAATTTATTTTACAAATAACATGTTTCTTTATTTAATGGACTGCTGTCTCCACAAATATCTAACACAGACAATATTTATGATTTTATAACTATTAATGCTTTGTGTAAATCCTTGTATACATATCCATTGGTAATTCAGTGGTCGTCAAAGTTTCAATGCGACAAATTTTATCAGACTCCTTTAATTTCACACTTCATCGTTTATTTTGACCAAAAAAGATGCGTAGTAAAGGATAAAATAGTGTTGTGTGTAGCCGGGGCCGGGACCGCTCGCGGCGGCGTGTCTGTGACGAGACTATAAATTTAATACTACATGCGCACACCGATAAAGGTGGCCTCCGCGCACCTGCCGCGGCAAGGTTTCTTAAAAACATATTTTACGCAGAAAAACCTCTCCAGTATTAATATTATCTTTCGGTAAGATTGCAGCGGGATAGTGTCGGTCGCGTCGCATGCGGCACGGCAGTAGGTAGGTATAGTTGCGGCAACTTACTGCGGAAACGTCACTGTCAGCGCGACCGACCGACCGACCCCGCGATTGCTAGGTAGGTACTCGCTTTTTGCTGAAGGCCGTGGCATACCGACCTGCTGGTGCTCAGCCTTGAAACGACCTAGGTACTTACTTCGTCGGCACTGTGTCGTGCGACATTTTGTACTTTAGTTTTTTTAACAGAACATTTATTTTGCTTAGCCTCATGTTAGAAGTAAATTAAATGAAGAAATATTTAAGTGGTGCATTAAGGCAAAGGAATACAACATGTAACAAAGAGACAAATTATAAAATGCGACAAGAAATTCAAAAAAATAATGTGTTAAGGCGAGCTATACTTCGTGGTGTTATTGTTAAAAACCTTTCTGTCTTTAGATGACAACGTTTAGTAGAGTTTTGTTTGAGTAGGACGTTTCACCACACCGCTTCACTAGGCCCCCGGAATGCCCCCCCCCCGCTCTCCCCCTGCACCCCCCGCCTCCCCGCGGGCGACACACGCAGCGTTTTTGCGCGCGCTCCGGCTACGGGCATGTTTTGCTGCAAGGTGCAAAAACTTTGTGCTGCTAGAAAGTAACAGGACATTATACGTGTTAATTCAATTGTACAAAGAAAAAACTGATACGGCACTTTGATTGAGCAACGTTTTCATAGAATCGATTTTTGCTACGTGACTAGCGTGACACATTCATTTTTAGGGGACTAGATAGATAGGTACCTAAATTGGCACCAATAAATGTAAGTTGAAGTTGACATTTCCTGAACTATGGGTTTACCCTGCGAGTGTTTACTACCTACATCTAACACTGCTTTTATGTACTTTAGTGATATTTTTTTTCATACATATTTTCAAAAGATTCGATCATTCTTATTAAATAAATATCTTGCTTGTATCACAGAATACATACATACTATTGTTCAATAAATGAACACATTCACTGTTATGTCAATTATTGCAAAGTTTATATTATTTGCTGGATTTTAAACTTCAAATGTGATCTTCCATATGAATACTCGTACACAAATATCAATAAGCCTGCGAGCTAAGATATTGATATTTTCTTGTAAATATCTTTACTTTAAAGCGTTAGATATTTCACCTGACTGATCTTTTATATACCTCGCATAAATACGTACAAAATCAATGGTCTTAAATAGCTTCGTAATTGGTTAATTAAAGATAATAGTTTGCTTACAGGCACATAGTCGATTGCAGTTAAATACTCGCATTATGCAACGCCTATAACAGAATGATACTCGTTAACACCTGCTCTGCGCCTGACTTCTCGTTGTAACATGCTCTTCTATAAAGCTATCTGGTAATTTCAAAATCTTAACCACTTCGATAGTGGTAAGTATTTTTTTTTTATAAATAACTTTGGCTTCAACAAAAAAGTTATCGAAAAAGTTTTGATAAAATGTAAATATTATTTCAAGGACACATTCATCGTATTATACTTTATTTCATTCTGACTTCAATTTATAAAAGGTTGTTGTGCTATATGTATTAAATAATACGAATATGTTTTAACAACTGCAACAGTCTTTAATACCAATAGTTCACATAGTTTATGTAACATTTCACTAGGTACCTAACTATGCCTAAAGATTTTGCTATTTACAAATTAAATCTACGTTTATAAAAATATCTCACTTTATTTATAAACTATGAGACACATATTCGAAATTAGCCATTTTTACCACAAATACATCATAAACCCTGATTCTACTTAAATATGTACATTTTTTATTAATACATCGTTATTTTACAAGTATTTATGAATGGATGTAGAGAAGATGCCTGTTAACCAAGCGTTCAGATTGAGCCGACTGCCTGCTTGGCTCGGATTCGCGACACCGAATGCGGCGGCATTGTAGGCCTATCAGAGTACCGAGTTCTGCTAGGCTACGTATAACTATCTGAAAATTGTCTTTTATATGAGTTTTCAGTAAAAAAGATTGTAGTATTTTTTGTTAAGTTTGAGCAACATTTAAGAATTCCTATTACAATAAATAAACAAGAAGATATAAATCTTCATTTAATGCAAGCTTCACCCTGATTCGTATCCTCATTATTTTTTTATGAAACGCACTCGGCATTTAGCCCGAGATCGGATCATTTAATATTGTGATGAAACTTTGGTCTCTACCTGCTCCAGCATTCATAAATTAAACAAATAACACAAAAGAGCATCGCAGATACATCTCTGTCCCCATTCTGCCTGACCTATTGACCGAACAGCTCCGCGTATTCTTCAATGTGTTTTAGTGTTTTAGATTACTTTTAATTGTTTATATTATGCGCCTGGTATTACTTACGCCTGTTTAGAAGGCAAGCATTTTAAGATTTTGCACTACAGAATGTGTCAATATTTTCGGGAAAAATAGACGTTGCTGATGATTTGATTGAATCGATCTAAAAAGGCAAGCTTTAGTTAGTTACATACTTCCTAAATGAATGAGCAAGCAATTTGTACAGTTAACCTACGTCACTCAATATTATATAAAATAATTTGGTTTGCGATGAAAATATGTATAGTCGATTCAATTATAAGGTCATCAATAAAAGTCATTTTCATATTTAAATTTCTATAAAGAACTTTTTTAATATATATCATCATCATATACGTTGTAGGTACATTATTTTATATAGAAAAAATACCTATTTTTACAAGTATTAAGTACCAAGGTTGGCCACAAATACATACAAACGAAAAAACAACAAAACAAGTAAAAAACAGGAATAAAACCATTTTGGCATCGTGTCTGCATTCTTTTAATAATATTTTTAATAAATTATGTGTCGGACCTACGTTTGTTTGACGTGGCGGGCAGAGTGAGAAAAAAGAGTGAGTCGAGGCGAGCAGGCTTCGAGGCGCGGGCCCGCAGCGAGGCCGCGGCCGGACTCGCGGCGCCGTGTAGTGAACACACGGCGCCGCGCAACGGTCGCGAACACGCTAACAACAACGGGCAGGCCTGGCCCAGCCCGCTCGCCCTCACGCGCTTGTACAACGCTCGGTATAGATAAACACTTAAAATAAAAAATTGCACCTATTGACTCACTCACAAAATCTTACAAAACGAAGCTTCGACCCGATTCAAATTTTTACTCTCGTCTCAATCACTAATCATAAAATTACAGTAATAGCAACAATTTAAATTTAATCCACACCACAATGACTCCCTACTGACAGGTAGGCATGTATGAACATCGTTAATTTATAATATCTATAAATAAATTCGATGAAATCGTCCTTTACAAAACTGAATGGCGCTAGGCACTCCTCGCCGGGTGGCGGACGCGGTCTAGTCGCCGGGCACCGGCACTAACTAACACTAGGGCAGCAGTGTCCGGCGACCGAGGGAGTACTTACCGCAGCAGCGTGCGCGCCGGCCACCAGCAGCACTCGCACGCACTCGCACACGCATCCGCCACCCGGCCCGACGACACCAACATGACCAACGCGACCGGCACCCGACACCCGACACCCAGCCGTCGCGAGGAGCACGAGCCCGCGCCGGGTTCTTTTTACGTCTTTAAGCTCTTATTTATCAATTAGACTATCTAACTAAACAATGTCTCCGGTCGACGCGAATTGATCACTCGGAACCACTGACCGGCGCGAACAACGTGGCGTCCGCGAGCCTCCGCGACGACCGCTGCCGACCGTACGTAAAATATAAACGATTACTGGCTTCGATCTTAAATATTACTCACATAATTAATTAATGACTTCACTGGGACCTTTCGGCGGTCGCGCGTCGAAATTAAAGATCAACTTAAACTTATAGAACGTCTGGTGTCCACGCATCACTGTCGGCTCGGCACAGTCTATGTACAGGGGAGCGGCAGGGCGGGCTATGTACAGGCGCTGGCAGCGCGGGCGGGCGCTAGTGCGGCTCGTAGTAGCGCGGCGGGGGCGCCCACCCGGCGAACTGTTAGTGCGCAGCCAGCGAGTGGGCGCCGGGCAGCGCGTGCTGTGGTGACAGGCCGGGTGGGCTGTGCTGCAGTGGGCTGCCGTGCCCGTGCACGTCGTGCCCGTAGTGCCCATGTCCCATGCCCTCCATCATCTCACCGCCAAGCGTGTTGGGTGGCGTCATCCGCTTCTCCTTCTGTCGCCGGTTACAGAACCAGACGCGCACCACCTCCTTCTCGAGTTGTAGGCTGTCCGCCAGCGCTGTGATCTCCTGCGCCGACGGCTTCGGCTGCTTGTGGAAGTGCTGCTCCAGGGCGCCCTTCACTGATACTTCTATCGACGTGCGCTTCTTTCTCTTACGGCCCTGAGCCGCTATTTTGTCGATACTAGTCGGGCTGCCTGTGGTCGAGTCAGCCTCCTCCAGCCATTTTTGGAGCAATGGTTTCAATTTACACATATTCTTAAAACTGAGCTGCAGCGCCTCGAACCTGCAGATGGTGGTCTGCGAGAAGACGTTCCCATAGAGCGTGCCGAGCGCAAGGCCGACGTCGGCCTGCGTGAAGCCGAGCTTGATGCGGCGCTGCTTGAACTGCTTGGCGAAGGCCTCAAGGTCGTCGCTGGTGGGCGTGTCCTCCTCGGGCTGGTCGCGCTCGAGATGGTGGTGGTGCATGTGATGCGGCGAAGGCTGCATGTCGCGCATCATGTGGTGCTGGTGCACTGGCACCGGGTAGCCGGCGTGCAGCGACACTGGCGAGCCGGCCGCGTAGTGCGGGGACACGACGGGTGCGTGCCAGCCGTGCGCATGCTGGTGCAGGCGCATGTCATGACTTGGCTTCACATCAGGCGGTGCATGTGCATGGTGTGCGTGCATGGCCCAAGGGTCACCGCTGGGCGGCAGGCTGGCCCAGGGATTGAGAACGGGCGCGCCGGGCGACGGCGAGCCGCCCGCCTGATGCAGGTGCTGGTGGTACTTCATGTCGGCGGGCTCGGCACTGCGCGGGCTAGCGGCATGGTATCCGCCCAGGTTGCCGATGTCGAGCTCGCCCGGCATGTACGTGGTCGCCGCCATGGCGCCGTACCTTAGGTCCACGGTGGACGGCGTCTTGCCGGTTCAAAGGCTGAGTAGCCTTCAACTGGCGCTTCTATTGGCGAAAAAGGCGCGGATATCGCGCAACACTGCGGTAGCGGCGGGGGCCACCTCACATCACCGGATGTCGTATCGCGGACCGACATGCGCGTGCTCGCGCGGCGGCAGTTCCCAGCGGACTGTACTCGCTCGCGCAGCCGCACCGCGCGCCGCGCCCGCCGGCCCCGCCCCGCGCCGGCCCCCGCGCCCCGAGCCCCGCGC
Source organism: Argyresthia goedartella (assembly GCA_949825045.1). Classification (NCBI taxonomy): domain Eukaryota; kingdom Metazoa; phylum Arthropoda; class Insecta; order Lepidoptera; family Argyresthiidae; genus Argyresthia; species Argyresthia goedartella. The sequence goes on from OX463815.1 coordinate 13,560,332, forward strand.
CGCCCCCCGTGCCGCCCCGCTGCCGCCTTCCCCCCCGCTAATGACGATGTAATTACTGCGCCCCGCCTGTTCCCCCCTCCTCCGGCGGAGGCCGCACCGCGCTACCGACCGACGGACTGCACTCGCTTGCAACATGTTCACGTTTTCTTTATTTTTTTAAAAAAATAGGTTGTAGCCTGTTGTTTACTAATGGTTCGTTGTAATCCTTGTAACTACGCAAATAATGTAAGGAACAAAATCAATGAAAATTGTTTCCTTTTTGTAGCGGCTCTATTAAAAATATATTTTTTTATAATTATAAATTATAAATAGGTAATAATGATCAAACAACCCACAAATATATTGGTATATATATTGTCTTTGTTTGTATGTCAAATATTCGATATTTTATATTATTAGAAACACCTATGGCAGTATAAAACAGTAAGAGATACATACTTATTTTTCCAGGAACTATCTTTTGAGTCCAGAAATAAGCTTAAAGTATTTTTCTTAGACATTAGCCGGGTGTTAGATATTCAGAATCCGCTAACAAGTGTTTGTACAAATCCCCGACTCCCGAGGCGCGGCGCCGCGTTCATTCGCGCCGTCACTAACTCGTCACCCGCCGCCGCCGCCGCCGCCGCTACACAACCATAGGTAATATAACATATACATGTGTAGTTACATTGTAACAAAAGAAAATTATAACTTGATAATTTTGAGAATTTGACACAAACCTTCATAAACTTACCAATGTCAGAATTTAAATAAGTAGGACAAAGGATTTTAGTAGATACGTATGAAGTATTGTGTGTCGTATTGCTATATTTTTATTGGCGCATTGATATAAGTATGTTTATTTGGGAATAAATAATAATATTTTTTCCTCACTTGAAGTTAGCTAACCATACATTTAGGTATGTAGAGACAAATGAATACGGCGTACGACGTAAGCGAAAGCGAACGAGTTAAATATAAGATTGCTCTGAATAATTTGTATCTAAAGTTACGAAATATATAGCAAAAGTTTTATTCCATGGCCTACTTGGTTCATCAAAGGCTAGATTGAGTCTTGGTTTTATTGGTGTAAATTTTTATTTGATAGAATATTTCAAGGTTATGTTAGTATGTGCATTTTAATAAGTATATAGGAATCGGCTACACAGCACCCATTTAAATAATAAATAAAAATATAGTTGTTCATACCTTAAGTTCTTTAAAAAAAATATATATATTACTCAGTAATGAAGACAGGATGAGACGATATTATTTATTAAAGTAATATAACCGCATTATTACGAAAAACGAACGACGTTTTTTTGTCGTAAACTATGTAATTGAAGTGTTAACTATTAAGCAAGTGATCATTATGTGGTTTGAAAATGATTTTGCTGTTAAATCTTATAAAATCTAGTACCTAGTTATTTGGTACGAGTATACAATGCCGTTAGTAAGATATTTTATTAAGTAGGTAGCTAATTTACTATGTAGGTTGCTAGGTGCTTATTAAAGGTTATATCCCCGTAACTTTACTTATTTAACTTCTGTTGTCACTTTAATATTTTAAGATTTATCCTAAATATCTTATGTTGAATCGTTAAAGAACTCAAACATTAAATTCACATAAAATCAAATATCTAACTTACTAGCATAGAGTGAATTATGTAGTAAAAGCGTAATACTAGCGCCACCTGTTGTCGGATAGACGAACCAAATCACTTGTGGAGTTGTTGACGAGTAATGAAATGCAAATCTTATGCTAAATACTATTTGTTGTGATCTGTAATTGAATCGCTTAGTGTTTTTTTATGTTTTTAAGTGTGTTATATGCTAGTATTAAATAGTAAAAAAACGTTACTGGAATAAGAGAATCTTGAACAAAACTATATCCGTAAGAATTATTAAAAAAATATATTTTAATGGTATTCAAGGAGAATGAAAAAAACTATATTATGTCTTGATTTTATTAAATTTCTGACAAAAAAACGGCTTCCGAATAACTTTCCTTTGAGCGGTGCCATCTAGCGTCGGGTAGCGTCATTATCACGACAACCCCTAGCAGCGTAGGGGTGTAAGGAAGTTCAAATCTAAGCAACAAAAGTAAACTAATACTCGTACTATTACTCTATGCTAGTATCAAAACATGTTTAAGGTCAATATAATATATATAATGTTGTATGTAAAAAGAATTGCAACGGGATTTTTCATATTAACTCTGATTTATTTAAGACTTTAACCACATCATGGTTAATTTCTTTGGTAACTAGAACATACTCGTATTGATTGTACGGATATAACGGATTGCCTTTAAATTTCAGCTTTCAATATCCTTCGCAACTAAAATAAATTTCAATGAAATAAAAAATAAAACCCAAAAACACTAATATCCCTAAATCCTTTGATAGTTACATGAATAGATAGATTTAAATGTGTAGAAACTGGCGTATGAGAAACTCTGTTCTGCTGTTCTGTACCATTCAATGAATAGATTCATAAACATACCTGGACAAAATGGAACGAAAATGTATGTGGTCAATAGTTGTATGGTGGCCAATCACTATCTGGTTCAATATTTTTTTTTTGTTGGAGGTGAAAAATGGAATTACCCATGCCCAGGACTCAGACCTCCTGCTATGTCCGGGTCCCCACATATTGAGCTGGCATCAGCTCGTGTGGTATACGGACTAAAAACAACCTCTTTGTGTTTACAGTTCAGTCAGTACAGTCTTACTAAGAATTAACTGTGAGCCATGGGCTGGTTCACCCGACGTTGTATTACTTCTTTTATAGTTCACAGACACCGTCGCGTCGCACACAGAGGGCGGCACTCGTGATACCTACTACATAGTATACTTCTGTAATGTCAGCGACGTACGAACTCGATGTGTCGATAATTTCTATCAGATCAACCGATTTCCATTTAGTTTTTAAGGACTCCTGAGGGGTGCTAGACTAGACCCTATTACCAAGCCTCCGTTGTCCGTCTGTCTGTCTGTCTCTCCGTCAGCGGACTGTCTCTCATGAACCAAAATTGGTAGAGGGTTGACATATTCACAGAATATGTATCTCTGTGGCTGGTACAGTAACAAATAATAAACTACACACGATTTGAAAAACTAAATGGGGTCGCCATACAAGTGACTTGTTGTTTTCGTGTTTTATTGCACGCTGGTAAAAACCCTTCGTGACCGTGTTTGGTAAGCTGGAGAGGTGCCTTGAACAAAGGTCAAGAAAGAAAACCTATTCAGCCGTTTCCCGATTCATTACTTTCCTACACCAAAGATAAAATCTTGAAAAAATAAAGGGTTTCACCGTATAATTGAAGTGTTATTTTTGCCTTTGTTTTTGTACGATGGTAGTATGGAACCCTTCGTGTCCTAAGCCAACTCGCACTTGACTTAGACAAGAGGTGTCTTAAACAAATCTCAAGAAAAGCTGTTAATGTTAATATCCGTTTCCCCGTTTGTTACCACTCTCCTTCACGGAGAGTAGTAACAAACGTCGTAGTAGTTATAGTTTGTATTCACCAGACCATTTCCAATATGTGGTGGCAGCGGCACAGAGTAACCGATTTAAACTATAAACTCGTAGTTTATTTTGTATTTGGATTGTAAGTCCACAGCACGAAACATTTAACATGACTTCAAAATCTAGTTAAACAAACAATTTAGTACTCATATTGAGTAGTATCAAAATTATCTGTTTAGCTTGGAGTAACCGGATCGACGAAAGTGATACTTCTTCCTGGTCATACTACACTTACCTACTAAGTATAGTATCTACTGCGCGATGGTATGGCAGCGCCGCGCCGCGCCGGCGGAACGGATCGGCCCCGCCCGCCTGCGCGCGCGCATCGAGCCCAAATTGAAAATAATCGGCGCGACCGACTCCGATACCATCGGGGATCAATCTCTAGTGGTCACTGGACGGCTAGGCTGAGGGTGATGCGTGGATTTAAATATCAATGTTCATTAAGTTTGTTTTGAATAAACCAACTCATAAATATCATTGGCAATGGGCTAACTCCTTGTTGCGCAACTTTTGTTGGTTAAACGAGGGTGCTGCTGTGCCTCCAGCTCCTCGTATGGGACAACGCGCGATGCCCCGTTTTTTTGTTTCTTGATAGTTTTTGGTTAGCTCTAGTGGCTCAATAATAAACATGAATTGATTTTATTTTTCCTTTCATTTTCACGTTATATCATTTCGAATACACCACGAGCATGATAAATAAATAATATGCTTTACTTTGTTGCCAAACATCGCGAGTTCAAACTGACAATTGACAGTTTGTCCCGTAAACGGACCTGAATCGGAAGTGACGTAATTGGCGTTGTCAGTAAGGGACAGAGAACTCCTTCTCCTTTTTTGTCATAGAAAGGGATACTGACGCATTTCTCTTACTGACAACGCAGAGTACATTACTTCCTCTGATCGATGTTCTGAGGCAGACTGACACATTTCTCTTACTGACAACGCAGAGTACGTTACTTCCTCTGATCGGTGTTCTGAGGGAGACTGACACATTTCTCTTACTGACAACGCAGAGTACGTCACTTCCTATGATCGGTCTGACGCATTTCTCTTACTGATATCTCATAGAAAGTCACTTCCTCTGATTGTTCTGACAAATTTATCTTACTTACAACGCAGAGTACTTCACTTTCTCTGATCGGTCTGACGCATTTCTCTTATTGACAACGCAGAGTACGTCACTTCCTCTGATCAGTCTGACGCATTTCTTTTACTCAGAACACAGAATATGTCACTTCCTCTGATCGGTGTTTTGATAACATGTTCACGTTACTTTCAATTCGTATATTATTTATACGAAATAAAATAAAAACGAGCATTAGAGGGGCCTATTATGTTTTCAGGTCTCAAAGTATTATTAAATGTGATAAATATCTTCAATTAAGCTTTACTATTTCTTAGTGCAAGTATACGCCCAAAGTTTGTACTTATTGCGGCTAACAGACTGCGCCGACTGTCATGTTTCTATATAAATGTTGGAACGCCGCAAACTCGCTGACTTATAGTCCTAATTTCGATAGTAGAGGTCACATTTAAACAGTAGGAGAGATAGTTACTGACACATCATTCAAAGCTTCCACCCTTATTCTCCCTCAAATCGACTGAGAATTGTGGTAATCTGAGTTTTCTTAACACTAAATATCTAGTTGACACAAAACGCGAAGATTTCTCTGTGGATCGAAGTAAGAGCACACTCAGGAGAGTGCCCATCACCACCCACCGTGCACCACGGCGGAAAGAACAGCGGGTTTCACTGCCTCAAATAAAACTGCTGTAGCATTTATTCCTGCAAGATGTTTCCTCTCACATTCCCGGCCGTATATGTTATTTTGTATCCTCCAGCGGTTCAGTACAGCGTCTTGCACCGCCGCCGGCGCAGGCGCACGCTTTACGCACCGAATCAATTTAGCGGCACAACACACGCGCCGCCGCCGCCGCCGCCGCCCGCCCCGAGAGGCAGGAGTGTGGGCAGCTGCTGAGGTCTGGAGTCCGCCGGATGCACTACCAACATATCAACGTTTGACGAACACTCCATGTTATACTGTCCCTGTCTTTCGCTCGGGAATATTTAAGCGACAGTTTATTTGTTTGCATTCTGTGCATTCGGCCATGGATCTTGTTGTTGCATTTCGTGGATTTTTGTTTCCTTCTTATAACAATAAACAATAAACATTTACATACAGGCACATACATTGGCCCCACACTAGGATACCCTGTGTCGTGGGAACCAGAAACAGCGTCGTCACACATATAAACATCCAAGACCTGGGTTTTTTTTTACCCCCAGCCGGGGTTCGAAACCGGGACCTCTCGCATGGTAGGCAGAACCACAACCGCTGCACCACGGAGGGGCACTATGGGGCCTACTAACTGAGTACTAGACTGGGTAGTTTAACAAATATAGTAAGCGGCCAAGTGCGAGTCGGACTCGCGCACGAAGGGTTCCGTACCACCGTACAATTGGTAGGGATGGTGTGGAGTGAATAGTTTTGATTTTACATAGCAAAATGATGTTTACAAAGTTATTGGTGCGCTCTATTATTACTTTCACACTCCATGTACGTAACCAGGTGCATTCATAAGTTTGTATGTGGTATTGAAAGAATTGTTGTTTAGGAGCCCCCATATTTATTTTATTCCGTTTTTTTTTGTATTTGTTGTTATAGCGGCAACAGAAATACATCATATGTGAAATTTTCAATTGTCTAACTATCACGGTTTATGATATACAGCCTGGTGACAGACAGACAGACAGACAGCGGAGTCTTAGTAATAGGGTCCCGTTTACAGAATAATGGCCTATTTACAGAATAAACGTTTTTTTTTTTGAGTTTTTTTAAACCTTTGGGTACGGAACCCTATAAATAATGTCAGACGTGGAAGCTTGTAAAATAAAAGTGCTTGACGTTACAGAAATGAATGTTTTTTGCAGTTATATTTTTTGAGTAATTAAGCTGTATTATGGCGTTGCGCTTAGAGGCTCTGCCTCCCAAGGGAGAGGTTTCGGGTTCGATTCCCGGCTTCGAGGAGAAAGAAATAAAAATCCCTTAGGTCTTGGATGTTCATATGTGTGTGATCGCTGTTTCTGGTTTCCACGACACAGAATGTCCCTGTATTTCAATATGAGTATGTGTCTTGTTTAAATATATCATTTTAACACCTTTTTAAGGTTCTATCATTTGAAACTGAAGTGACATATTTAAGACTGCATTTAAAATTTCTTATTTCTAAATAGATATAATTCTGTGTAATAATACCACATTTTGTGTTTCACAAGTGTTTTAATTTCCGATTTTACGGAGGATTGCTTTTCTGATAATATCAAGGCATCAGTCATCTTATAAAGATTACACAAAGATCCGATAAGTATCGCATAGTATCAGCACCATATCAGCCCCGTTTAGCATAGTGAGCGATTCCCCTGACATCTCATCGTTCTATGATCTGCATGAGCGATGTCTGTGAGCAGTGAGCACTATGATTACGATCACTATAGGCATCGATCAGCGACAGACGTTTATCATGCACAGAGGCTAGATTCTACTAAGAAAATGACGACTCAAGACATGAAAATGGCGATCCATTTTAGGTACCTACCGTCCATTATTTAAAGTTTCTGCAATCCATTTCCGATGAATAACTCATTAAAATATCATCAATTAAAAAAAATATTACCAAAACGCCAAATTAATGATTTCTTATGTCGCATCTTTGTCACTGATCCGCCATTTTGCTAGAGGAATTGGGCCCCAGGGACAGAGGTTTGTCATTCGCAGCAGTGCGGGGTGCGGGGTGTGGGGTGCGGGGTGCGGGGTGCGGGGTGCGGGGTGCGGGGTGCGGGGTGCGGGGTGCGGGGTGCGGGGTGCGGGGTGCGGGGTGAGGGAGGGCTGGCCACTCCCGCGCACATCCCACGACATACCGGGCGTCAGCATTAGGCACCATTATTAATATTGGCCAACAACGTGGATCGGAACTACTCGTAGAGCCATATTGGTCTGGTCTGTATGGAGGTACGTGGGGGTCTGTAATACATCAGTATGTTGGTGTCTTTGTAGATTATTATGCCAATTTTGAGTCAATGATAAGTATAAGAAAACTTAATTAAGTCAATTTCATACACCTGTCAATCCACAGCGCCGCAATTGTCAAACCATGTCATTATAGTTTCATGTTTTAGGTCCCATAGTGACATCGCATCGATCCCTAAACGCCACCACAGGCATTATCTTCCCCTCATCTACCTTCAATAAATTACCATGCACTGCTTACCATATCATATGAAATGCTTGCTCTATCTACCTAGGTATACATGTTAATAAGATGTTACAAAGTAGATGTATTGGCATTACAGTTTGAGCATCACGCTTCGACGCGCGGGGGCATATAGATGCAGACATGCTGCCAGACATTCCGTGAAATCATTATGTCCATGACTGAATCATGACAGAGTCTATCGATTGTGAAAACGCGATACTAATGATTACAATGATGATCGGTAAAAATAAAAGAGCAGAAATATAAATGACCATCGGATATAGATGCTCCATCAGTTATCTAGACATGAATATATATGGAAGGTTTCCTCCTCAGATCGTGAGGTGTTCTAAATACGATAATTATCCAAAATTTTGAAGCACTCGCACCTGACAAAATACTTTTATTATTACAACCGATCAATGACTTTTTCAATATGTCAAATCGTGCATCGTTTGATTGAATTCATTCCTAGAAATGCAGCGCGGTATCGCTATAACAGTTATGAAATGATAATCGTTAGAAATTATGTAGCTAATTAAGATTTTTTGTCAATTTTACATTCGGAAAATTAAGTATTGCCTTTTTTGCATTCGACGTAAATCAAATGAACGCAACGAACGCCAGCTGTGGAATACCATTGCGTTTTTTTCTTTGTGAATAATCAACAACACTGTTTTCTTCACACTGCCTAACGGATATCAGCTGCTAATAAGGTAGTGCGGGACCGCACGTCGAGGTTTTGTTCTTCAATCTTCCCTTCCGTTCACCTCTACGCGTCATGGAGTTCTGAAAACCATATTTTCACCCAGCATCGTCATCGCATCCAGTCTCCAACTGACATATCGCCCTGCCCACATTTAAGGACATTTCTGGAGCTGTTCCATTACAGATTCCTCCCTCCACTCGTCGCAGTAATTGTCAATTTCTCTACGTCGCGGTCCGGCCGCGGCCCGGCACTACCGGCACTACCGGCTCGATGGCTGCTCGTCGGTGATCTGATGCCAGGTGCTAATTTAAAACATATTGGGACATTAATAACTGCCGCGCTTGCGCCCAGCAGAAATGTCGATCGATTACAGAGATGCGCGCGACCACCGAAGTTTGTCAATTATGCCGGCGATTTATAATGCGCGGGAGTGCCGAGACTCTGCTACTGTCGGAGCTGTGGTGAAACACAATCTACTGAAACAACAACCGATCATCGAACCATAAACGAATGAGGCATAAGGTCATCGCGACGATGACGACCGCTCGCTCTACATGGAGCTCGCCGGCGCGGCGCGGGGCGGGCGGAGAAATTAAAAAGATGAAAGAATCCGTAGAAAAAACTCCCGCAATAATCCCGCCGGATAAAAATATAGCCCTCGACTACAACAAGATAGTGATCATAAAATGAGTTCCATGTAGATAGTTATGTCGTACCCGGGGGCAATTACGATACCGAGTTTATCGACAACAGGGACCTCTATTACCGTTGATTATCGGCGAACTCCGCATTTCGCTCGCATTCCGATCGGTCGCTTCATTCGGCTACCGTATCATCTTTCATTATGTTACTACCAAATTTGTTGCCGTCAGCTTAGACATAATTTCCATTCAAGCGTATAACAATAGAGTTAAAAGTTTAATGACGCCTACAGGCACCTACACCCTTGCGGTTTTGTGTAACAAGAAGTTAAATGCAGAGTTTATTTCATAAAAATATAATTAGTGGGTGGAGTTCAATCAAACAGTTGTTGCTGCGAGCGGCTCCCGGGGCCGGGACCCGGGCTCCGGACGCCGGAGGTCGGATGCCGTACGCCGGGCTACCCGCCGCACCGGACGCGCGGCTCCGGGATACCGATCCGGGCACGAGCGAGAGTTATCATTACGATGCATTTTTGAAAGGGCTCTGAAGTAAACAGGTCGTTAATACCGCTTCATTTTGTAAAACCTGTAATTGGATACATTATAGTGGGCCAAAATTGCATGCACCGCACGGTGGCACCTATATAGTTTTTTAAAATCTTTAATGTTATTTAATTTAACTTTTCAAGAAAATGTTTCATCATTGAGAAATCCGCATGTTTAGGGATTTCCCATTTCCGCGCTGGTCGTCTAACATCCATCATATTTGAGTTAAGTAGCGGCAATACTGCGGTAATATTACAACATTAATTATTATAAATAATATGCAGGAATAAATAATTACAAAATTATTAAAAGCGAGTGCTTTATTGATTAACCAAATACAGTGCAATACTGCGAGTTACTGTTATTATAATGTCCTAATAATGCACACCTTAGGTTATAAGAAATGTTTGTTTCGAAAAGTATACAGAGTGTTGACTCACTTTTTTATTGTTATATTCAGACCAAATCAACGTCATATCACAGTTCTTAGAAAATTTTTGATTAATTGCAGATTCATTCAAGTATCATATGCCTACATAATTCAGTTTATTATAAATAATAACATCTCTATAGGTCTCCTGAACCCGGGCTCTCTGGGTACGCGCCATGATGAATTTCTATTGGCTATGGAGCAGCATTCGGTGGACGTTATGGCAATTAATGAAACGTGGCTCCGCGCAGGCGAAGAAGCGCGCGCGCCGTCACCGCCCGGCTATCGGCTGCGGCACGCGCCGCGGCTTGCTGGTGTTCGAGCCCGCGGTGGTGGCGTCGGCTTCTACTTGCGCCGAGGTGTTTATGTTCGGTTTCTTGAGCATCCACCATCTTCTATTGAGCAAATGTGGATTAGCATCAAATTGAACGGCGTTCAAGTTGTTATAGGCACAGCGTATCGCCCGCAATGGGTGAATGTTGATACATTCCTCGACGCATTAACAGAATCTTTGAGCTCATTCTCGGCATTCGATCATATTGTTCTATTAGGTGACTTTAACATAGACATGCTAAAAATAGAAGATGCAAGTACCAAAAAGCTAAAAGACTTTTCGTTATGTATGGATCTTTGTCAATACGTAACTGAGCCGACGCACTTTACAGATCACTCAGAGACTAAGGTAAGTGATGTTTGCATTAATTTTGTGCCTGAACTGAGCAACCATGCTTTCTTAACGTGCGAGATTAATGTTAAAAAACCCAAACCACATCCTCGATGTATTGTCTACAGGGCTCTTAAAGATATTGATATGGATACTTTTAATGCTGACCTAAATGCCATACAGTGGGAGAGTCTGTTGAGCGAAGACGTAAATGAGACATTGTGCGCGCTAAATTCTCAAATTGTAAACTTGTTTGATTTGCACGCACCTGTAAAAACCATCTATGTAAAAGATTTAAACTACCCTTGGTTAACACCAACAGTGAAAGCCATGATAAATCTCAGAAATGAAGCCCATGTCAAAAGCCGTAAAACTAAATTAGATATTGATAAAAAGTATTACAAAGAATTAAAACAAATTGTGAAAGTGGCAATGCATAGTGAAATATAGCTTATTTCCAGCATTATGTCAATAATAACCTAAATGATCCACAAAAACTTTGGAAACATATTAAACGTAATGTAGCAGACTTTAAAAAAAGACAAATTGACCTACCCGAACATTTATGTGACCCCGACTGCATTAATGACCATTTCCTTAATATTCCTGATGAGGGTACTATCGATGTATCTTTATTAACGCACTACTGGTTTAACCGCTTCAACAAATCAACCTTCAGTCTCAAAACAGTAAATCAAGACACCATTGTAAAAATTATGAAGAACTTTAAAACAAATGCTCAAGGTTTCGATTGTATCACTCTGGATATGTTGCTTCTGACAATGCCACGTACACTTGGTATAATCACTTCTCTTATTAATCGATCTATTCAATCCGGAATATTTCCCGAAGCATGGAAAGTCGCGAAAGTGAGACCTCTTCCTAAAATAAATAACCCAGTAGATTTAAAAGATCTTCGACCAATAAGTATTCTACCTTTTATGTCCAAAATTATTGAAAAAGTTGTGTCAATGCATTTAACAGAATACTTACAAGTTAACGATATTCTCCCTTCGAAACAGTCAGGCTTTAGAAAAGGTAGAGGTACGGTGACGGCTCTTTTGGATGTTGTTGACGATATCCTGGCAGGACAGGACGTTGGTGAGGGAGCCATTTTGGTCTTACTTGACTTTTCGCGCGCGTTTGACACTATAAGTCCAACTTTACTCTTATCTAAACTGGCCTATTATGGTTTTGACAGTGTTTCAATGAAATGGTTCTCTAGCTACCTGAGCAATCATACCCAGAGTGTCGAAGTTTGTGGAGGTAAAGGCATTAACAAATACTCAAGCCCTGCAGTAGTAAATAAAGGTTTCCCCCAGGGCTCTATTTTGGGACCTATACTTTATATCCTTTACTCTGCTGATTTAGCAAATATTGTGAACGACAGTAAATATCATATTTATGCTGACGACTTGCAGGTTTACAGATCTTTCAATCCCTCAGAAACGACGGAGGAAATTGCAAAACTTAATAAAGAACTAGATCAAATATCAGAATGGTCCAGAAAAAATTGTCTAGCTTTAAATCCTCTTAAAACTAAGTTTCTTGCGATTGGTACTAAAACGCAAATAAGGAAAATTAACAGTCACAATATTGAGCTCAAATTAGGAGGCGTAAAAATCGAACAGGTAACAGAAGTGCGGAATTTGGGTGTGCTGATGGATGATGGTTTAAAATTTGAAAAGCATGTACTTGAAACTGTTAGAAACTGTTTTTATAGACTTCGTGTTCTCTATAAAATACGTAACTACCTAGATGTAGATACGAGGATCCATCTTTGTGAATCCCTTATTTTGTCTAAGCTAAATTATGCTGATACTGTTATTGGGGGCTGTCTGCTGGTAAGAACTAAAAAAATTATACAGAGAATTCAGAATTCATGCGCAAGGTTCTGTTTCACTATCCCACGGAGAGCGCACATTACCCCTTACTTAAATAGTAACAACTTACTCAATATGGAGTCACGGCGAGCCCTGTATTTTGCAAGTCTACTTTTCGGTGTGATTCAGAAGCAGCAACCTTCATACTTATACAACAAGTTAAAATTTTGTAATCGTCAGTCTCATATTCCATTAAGAATGGTCTGCCCATCCCACCATTCATCAGCATGTCGGGGAAGCTTCCGTTACTGCGCCACGAAATGCTGGAACAATATCCCTCCCCCTATTAGACAGTCCCCTTCAATAGGCAGTTTTAAATTAAAATATAAGAAATATCTACTTATCTATTATCAACTGTTTGTTCTAAATTATCTGTTATAGTGTTACATAAGCTGTTGTGGTTTTAATTATATTTTTTCTGCGCATGTAATGCTAAGATCCAGTTGTAATAAATCGTACTTACATAAATACTGAGACTGAGCTTCAGCTAAATGTGATAGTGATGCATCATGATACTTTAATATCTGCACTGTTTTCATATGGTTCCAATACGTTTAATATTTAAGTGTAAGGCATCCACTGAAAATCAGCGCCGTGGCCCAACCATGGCATAAGGCTGAGTGGAGACCTTTTTGGTGCATAATACTCGTACATAAGACTGTAATAATTTTAAGTTAATTTATTCTATTGTATTTTTATGTGCCAAATAAAGTTTATTCTATTCTATTCTATTCTATTCTATTCTAATTTATTCATATTCATATTCTTTATTGTACAGAAAATATAGATAAACAGACAGTTACAATAAATTTTAAAGGCAAAGGCGAGCTTATCTCTTAAGAGAGATTTCTTCCAGCAAACCTAGGCAAGAAAGGAGTGTTTATGAAACAGGTCAGTCTTAGTGCGCAATAAAACTGTATACATACCTACGAAAATGACTTTTAAAATATAAATAAAATAAACCTACAAAATAATATATATATTTCAACTATATAAAATACAATAGATAGCATGCAAATATATAAACATTTATCTATGTGATCACCACTGCTATTTGCTATTAACGATTATTCCAAAAATCTTCGTATCATTTACTAATTTTAACGTTTTACTGTCTAACACTAAACGCTGGTCTCAACTTGCCGGACATATTTAAAGTACGAATTTGATACACTTTGATACCAGCGTTTAACAATAAACATAAACATTTACATACAGGCACTAACATTGTTTCTTGCCCCACACTAGGATACCCTGTGCCGTGGGAACCAGAAATAAATTATTAACTGTGAACCATTTCAATTCAATACATCATAAATATCATCCCAATCCTCTTTTTGTCTTAAACAACCAAGTTCTCTACAATAAAAGGCAGATCGTTATTATATAACAGGAACAAGAAAGGGCCGAATATAGAACCTTGTGGAATGCCGATTTACACCCGATCCATCAGATTTAATCAACGGACTTCTGCCCTTTGAATTATATAGCTTAAATATGATCTTTCTAGATACAACTCTTTATTTCTAACTCCGTAATGATTTAATTTCATTTGTAGCATATCATGATCAACACAGTCAAATGCCTTAAGCAAATCGCAAAAAAAACGCCGATAGCATCCTGTGCGGCGTCGCATACAGAGAAAATATGAAATAAAAGGGTAATTGCCTGCATTCGTAGTCGATTTCTTCTTTTTCTTCTTTCAGTGCCTCTCCACTACTGGTGGTTGGTTATCAGCTCTGAATATTCCTCTCTGCTCTTTACTAGGTGGAACAGGTCTTCTACGCCAGCTATACCGGTCCATTTAAATCTCTCAATTCAAGAGCCACGATGTCTTTTTTCTTCCGACGCCCCGTTTCCCGTTCCCATCATGACAACTTGAAGCAGTGATACCAATCGTGACGGAGAACAAATCCCAAGATATGCAACTTATATTTTCTTGGTGGTAATCATGAGTTCTCGGAATTTGCGAGCTCGTCTCAGAACTTCTTCATTTGTGACCCTATGGATCAAGCTAATCTTTAACAAACTACGGTAACTCCATATCTCAAAGGACTCTGGTCTATTGCACATATTCTCCAAAATGGTCCAAGCTTCGCTTTGATTTACCCCTAGTAAAACCGTATTGTTTAACGTGGAGTTGTTTTCTATGTCTGAAGTGTGAGAGCATTAAATTTTTTGAATGAGTATAATCTTTTCAAATATCTTTCTTAGTGTTGGAAGAACAGATGTTGATCTGAAATTTGAAGGATCACTCTTGTTCCCTAATTTGAACAGAGGTATCTGTTTACTGTGTTTCACTAGGTTTGGAAAGGCTCCATCGTCAATACATTTATTGAATATAATTGTGCTAAGTGTTTCTGAACCAATTACTTTGACTGAAATAACCCACAGGCCTTCAGTATATTTTTAAGTTAAGTAATCTAAACGTGTTAACCGCTAACCGATTAATGCAACCTTTAGCCAATATAGGAAGTTTGGACAGGGGAGGATATATGATAGGAGAGCAGAAAAAATGTTTCTTCATGTTTTCTGTTGTTCTGTTTCATGGGTTGTTGGTTGGTTTTCTGGGTTCTGTTCTGCTGGGTTGTCCGATGTGCTTTCAGTTTCGGTCTCTAAATTCAAATTAAAATTCCAAATCTCTTTATTACTGTTGATATTTACATATACTTAGCAATCGTCATTTTTTGCCACTTCTCTACATTGGACCACTGTGGGAGAAGAATGGCGTAGAAACTCCCACAGATTGATTTTTGTCTGTGTTGAGCCAGATTAACCCCATACAGTCCCATCATTTAAGTAATCTTGAACATTGTAATATCCCTTTTTCGACAAAGTCGCTTTAACATGCTTTTTAAATTGCTCAAATGGCAATTTCAAGATCTCCAGAGGTATCTTGTTGTTGTAGAGAATGCATTGAACCTTGAAAGAATTGCTAACCTTCGCGAGGCTAAACTGGGGCGCAAGTAGTCTGTGATTATTTCTTAGGTTAATATTACAGCTATCGCTAAGTTTAGCAAATGTTGTAAGCTTCTTGCGTACATAAATTATGTTTTCGAAAATAAATTGACTAGCTACAGTTAGTACGTCACTTTCTTTAAAAAGCTATCTTAAGGAGTCTGTGCGTTTTAAATTATAAATTGCTCGAATAGCTCTTTTCTGTAAAATAAAAATAGTTTGAATATCCGCTGCTTTCCCCCACAACAAGATACCATAGGGCATGACACTATGAAAGTAACTAAAATATACTAGCCTAGATGTAGCCACATCCGTGTTTTGTCTGATGTTCCTAATAGCGTAAGCCGCAGAACTTAATTTACTAGCCAATTTATCTATGTGGGGTCCCCACTGTAATTTGCTAACAATGGTTATTCCAAGAAACTTCGTGTCATTTACTAATTCTAACATGCTGCTGTCTAACACCAAACTGGTCTCAACTTGCCTGACATTTGGAAGTGAGAATTTGATACATTTGGTTTTACTAGCATTTAACAATAAATTATTAACTGTGAACCAATTCAAGGTTAAAGACAATACTCCATTAACATCATAAAAATCTTCTTTTTGTCTTTCAATTTTGAAGACCAGTGAAGTGTCATCAGCAAACAACACTATATCAGTCAATTTCTCCACCATGAAAGGCAGATCGTTAATATATACCAGGAATAAGAAAGGGCCTAATATGGAACCTTGTGGAACGCTGATTTTTACTCCCGGTCCATCAGACTTAACACCGTTGACTTCTATGATCTTAGTAGATCCAACGCTTTATTTCTAACTCCGTAATGATTTAATTTCATTAGTAGCGTATTCTGATCAACACAATCAAATGCCTTCGACAGATTGCAAAAAACTCCGATAGCATTGAGCGGCCTCCCATGCAGAGTAAATATGAGATATAATACCTGCATCCGTAGTCAATTTACCCCAAGTGAAACCGTATTGTTTGGCGTGGAGTTGTTTTGTGCGGTTGAAGTGTGAGAGCATTTGATTGACTATAATCTTTTCAAAAATTTCGCTTAGTGCTGGAAGAACAGATACCTATTGGTCTGAATTTTGAAGGATCACCCTTGTCTCCCGACTTGAACAGAGGTATCAGTTTACTGTATTTCATGAGGTCTGGGAAAGCTCCATCGTCAACACATTTATTAAATATATAAGCTAGATGTGGAGCTATAACTAGTATTATTGAACCAATGACTTTGAGTGATATACCCCACAGGTCTTCAGTATTTTTTAAGTTAAGTAATCTATACGTTTTGACAATATCCTGGGGATATACATGATGAACTTTAAAATCTACATTACTGATACTAGTACTGTTTTTAATAAAGTCTCTGCTTCATATGAAGATTAATTTAGACGCTCTGTTGTAAGTAAGGATACATTGGTGAAGAATGATTCAAAAGCTCGAGCTACCTCAGCGTTGGATTTAACAACATTATCACCTATTTTTAAGCAGAAATCATTGTCCCTTGGTATAACTTTGCTAGTTTCACGGTTTATGATTTGCCAAACCGTTTTCATTCTATTACTTGAATTTTGTATTTTTCCATCATTGTGTAAAGTTTTTGCAGTACTACAAACCAACTTGAAAGTTTTGGAATATTTTTTAACATAGTCATGAAATTTTATATCAAAGTTATAGGTTTTTTGTTCATAAAGGTCATACAAGATAGCTCTACTTTCACGATTTCCAAATGTTTCCCAGTCATTAAATTTAGATTTACCGTTGTTGGTACAGACTTTCTTTAATTTAAAAACTGTATTAAATTCTGTTTGAATAATTTTGAAGTCAGGATAGCTTTTGTTAGGGTTATGTTCATCAAAATCCGGTACAGGCAAATTTATATCTAACTTTTTCATATAAGTCTCTAGTCTATGGGATGTAATAGGCCTATAAAATGATGGATCAGTCCAATTTTTACTGGCAATTGGAAATGAAACTGTTTGACCACTGTGATCGGAGGGTAAGGGTAAAACAGTTACTAGCCGGTCAGAATATCTGTGCACCTCACTGGAATGCGGCGCCTCTCCCGCTTCCCCTGTCACCTCTACGCGCACTCCCCAGTGCGACAGTGTGCGACAGTACGGTTAGCATCTTCGTTGCCGATACACGTCCCGATAATTTTGATATTTTCGCTTTGTTGGTGTTTTGTTTTTATTTATTATTTATTGTTAAGTTTAGACTGTTTACTGTTAAATTTGGACTGGTTCGGTTGTTATTAAAATTGTTGTAGCTGTTAAACTGAAGTCATGAGAAAAACAATACACAGCGAATCAAGAAATCTAATCTTGAAAGTGCTCAAGTTTTTTGAATCGGAGAAAGCAAATAAACAGTACACCATACCTGTAGACCAAGTGGTGAAAAGAACCTGTGCTGCAACTGGGACATCAAAGAGGACTCTATTGAAAATTAAAAATGAAGCCAAAGTACAACCACCTACTTCGCCGGGCGCTAGTCCGACTCCAAGTACTAGTAATAATTTAGAAACCCACCCAGAATCAAAATTATCGACACCGGGTAAGAAGCGTAAACAGTACAAAAAACGCATCGAAGTAGATGATTTAGACATTTGCGCAATACGAAATATCATCAACAGTTTTTCTGCTGTAAAAAAAAAAATCCCAACTTTGAAGAAAATTCTGGCAGCAGTTAAGAGAGACCTAAATTTTCAAGGTGGGAGAACATATCTAAGAAATATTTTAATTAACAAATTGGGCTACAAGTTAAAAAAGTGTAAAAATATCCGTTGGGTATTGACACAAAAGCCGGACATCGCCGCATGGAGGGCTCGCTACCTACGCCGTATGAAAGAGAATAATGACCTTGGCGCTGATAAAAAACCGGTTACCTACCTGGACGAGACGTGGATCCATTCCCACTATACGGTCAGTAAATGCTGGCAAAATAATACCGACAGCAGTCTGAAGAAAAATTTAAATCCGGGTCAACGTTGGATTCTTGTACACGCTGGAGGAGAAAATGGATTCATTGAAGGTGCAGAATTACTTTATAAATGTAAAAGTAAAATCAGCGATTATCATGACGAGATGGACACAAACAATTTTTTAAAATGGCTCCGTGAAAAGCTCATACCAAATTTACCGCCGAACGGTATAGTTGTCATAGACAATGCACCCTACCATTCGACGCAGTCGGTGAAAGCGCCCACTAGTGCTGCTCTTAAAGCTGACATGCAAAATTGGCTACGTGAACACAATATTCCATTTAATGACAAAATGACAAAGAGGGAATTGTATCCCATTATACTGAGAACAAAGCCGCCGAAAAAATATGTCGTCGACGATTTGATGCGAGAGCATGGCCATGAAGTTGTGCGTCTGCCACCTTATCATTGTGACCTAAACCCTATCGAATATATATGGAACTTGGTAAAGCAAAGGGTGGCAGATAAAAACATTGACCAATCGGAAAAGAAAATAGAACAACTTACAAAAGATGCGATTAAGTCAATTACGCCAGCTGACTGGAAAAAAGAAGTGAATCACGTGGAGAGACTACAGCGAGAATACTGGGAAAAGGATCATCTAGCAGACGACAACATCACACATTTTTTAATACCACTAGGGGAAGACAGTTCGGAGAGTTCAGAAAGTGAGAGTGAGGAAGATACAATGTCAGGTATTGAGTCAATAATTTATAGTGACTGAGTTTAATAATAAATGTTTTTGTAATCAAAATTATTGTTTTTTAATAACAACCCTTCATCAATGATAAATTGATTTGAATAGGTTAGTAGTTTTTTTTTACCTCCACATTTCTCGAAATAACTTTTTTCACACCGTACCCAGACCGCCGATATGACGTCACGAGGTCAGGTGCACAGATATTGTGACCGGGTAGTAATTACTTTTTTACTTGTGAATACACAGTCACAAAAAACGTTATCTAAGCAATTTTGGCTGGTAAGTGTTATTCTAGTCGGCTCTAGACATACATGATATAAATTAAATGATTTGAACAGAGTTATTAATCGTTGTTTCAATGTTGTATCTACAAGCAAATCTACATTAAAATCGCCACAAATAATTAACTTTTTTCTGCTATTACAAAGTTTAATGAGGGCTTCCTCCATAATTTTCCTCTGTTTCTGGGACCTGGTATATTAGATTTGAGGCGGCCCTAAATTCATCCCCTTTGTATGCTATTTCAAAAAACTCAAAACGTTTATTCTGTAAATAGGCCACAAGGGCACTTTCACATGTCATTTCATTTCATTTTTTACAGAACATTTGGTATTATTATTTGTATCATATTATCAGAAAAAAGTACTTAATTATTGTTTCTGAGAGATGTAAAAAGTCTCAAATGTCATAATAAAATAATTAAAATATAAATAACAGAGATGTATAGTCTCTTTAGTGAATAATACAATGATGATAGGAGATGTAAATGGTCCCCACAGTCAAGAGTTGTATAATTAAATTAATCTTTGGAGGTGTAAAAGGCCTCCAAGTGTCCAGTAAAAGAAACTCTGGCAGTGAGGATGCTCACAATTAATTAGAACAATTCAGTCCCAAGCATTTTTATCGTCTATGTACTCTTTAATACTGTAGTAAGCTTTAGAAATAAGCCTTTGCTTGATGTATTTCTTGAACTTATTAATTGATAGATCTGTCAAAGTGCTTGGGAGTTTATTGTAAAATCTTACACAATTACCCTTGAACGAGTTTTTTATTTTATGGAGCCGAGTAGTGGGCACTGCAAGTTTGTCCTTGTTTCTAGTATTAAAGTTATGTATATCACAGTTTCTTCGAAAGTTAACAATGTTCTTATGGACATACATAATATTCTCGTAAATATATTGACTATGGACTGTCAATATATTTACTTCTTTAAACTTATTTCTAAGAGAATCTCTATTATTCATTTTATAAATCGCACGAACAGCCCGCTTCTGCAGCACAAAAATAGTATTTATGTCAGCAGCACTGCCCCAGAGCAGAATACCGTAGGACATAATACTATGAAAATAACTAAAATAAACTAATCTGGCTGTTTTTAAATCTGTCAAGTGACGGATTTTCCTGCATGCAAAAGCTGCAGAGCTCAGTCTGTTCGATAGTTTATCAATATGTGGACCCCATTGGAGTTTGGAATCCAACGTTATACCTAGAAACACTGTGCTGGTTACCAATTCCAATTCCTCATTTTTAATTGTTATACATGTCTGATTATTTTTAACGTTAGTAGTAAGAAACTTAACACATTTAGTCTTTTTCTCATTTAATAGCAAATTATTAACATTAAACCAATTTACCACTCTTGATATGGTATTGTTCACGTGATCATCATTAGCGTGTTGGTTTCGCTTTGTTTTAAAAATAAGTGAGGTGTCATCAGCAAACAGTACCATATCATGACAGTCCCTTCCTAGATAGGGTAAGTCGTTTATATAGATGAGGAATAGGAAGGGTCCCAATATTGAGCCCTGTGGCACGCCCAAAGAAACCAATGATCCTGGTGATCGTTCTCCGTTTACGTCTACCCTTTGTATTCTTCCGTTCAGATAAGATTTTAACAAATTCAATGACGTGTCTCTAACTCCATAATGATGTAATTTCCTGATCAATGTTTCATGACAAACGCAATCAAAAGCCTTAGATAAGTCACAAAAAATGCCTAGGGCATCTTGTGACTCTTCCCAGGCATCAAAAATACTTTCAATGAACTGAATTCCGGCATCTGTTGTTGAACGACCGCGAGTGAATCCAAACTGTTTGTTATGCATTAGCTTATTTGATTCAAAATGATGTAATAGCTGTGATAAGATTAATTTCTCAAAAATTTTACTAAAAGTTGGTAGTATTGATATAGGTCTGAAATTGGTGGGGTCTTGAGTACTACCTGCTTTGAAGAGGGGAATTATCTTACTTTGTTTCATTAAATCAGGAAATTCACCGCAGTCTATACAATTGTTGAAAATGACCGCTAGGTCAGGTGCAATTAATTCGATCAGGGATTTAACGACGTGAACAGAGAGTCCCCAAAGATCATTCGTTTTCTTAACATTTATCAATTTAAATGCCTTTACGACATCTGAACTTGTGACGTGCTTAAAATTCAAGTATGAAGCACACTCTGAGACATTATCTTTTAATATTGCAACAGCAGACAAAGGTGACGAATTTAAATACTTAGTCGTGGAAGCCGGTGCATTAGTAAAAAACGATTCAAATTCAGTTGCAACTTCTAAGCTAGAACTCGTAAGCTGTCCATTGATTTTTAGTTCGTAATCGTGACTCGCTTTTTTACTACGACCGGCCTCCTCATTAATTATTTTCCAAGTCGTTTTTATAACATCGGAACTATTCTTAATTTTACTACTCAGAAAATTACGTTTAGCTGTATGACAGTCTAATTTAAATTGTTTGGAGAACTGTTTGACTTGTTCTTTAAATTCGTCACTCATGTTGAACCGTCGTTCCTCATACAATGCATACAATGCTTGCCTGCGTTTATGCAACTCTGCAGTAGCCCACGTACTAAAGTCGTTTGAACCACTAACCACAACCGATTTTGAAGTGAATATCGCGCTGTACTGTTTCATAAAGGTTTCAAAGAATAAGTTATACATTATATTAGGAGACTGTTCAGCAGCCACAAACGGTAGTTCCTGGGCTAAAGAGTATCTCATTCTTTCTAACCGGTCAGCAGTTATTGGCACAAACGAAATTTTCTTTTTAATGACAGGTTCTCTAATAGAATCAAATTGAAATAATTGACCTAAATGATCTGAATCCAATTCACTGATAACACTTTTACTGATTGGAATAACATCAGTAAAAATGTTGTCAATGCATGTAGCACTAGTAGCAGTCACTCTTGTTGGCTCCATAAATAAATGGCTAAGCCTAAATGATGAGAAAAGATTTATCAATCTAACGCTGAGAGTAGTTCTTTCTAACAGATTAACATTAAAGTCACCACATATAATTAATCGTTTCGTACTGTGTGATGAAATAGTTAGGACGGATTCCATTATTTTCTCGAACATTTCAAAGTCGCTCAAGGGTGGCCTATAGACACATATAACGATGAACTGTTCTAATTCCACAGCTGCAAGTTCTATAGTTCGTTCAACAGATAAGGAAACAATGTCCTTACGTTCCTTGAATTTCATATGATTGTTTAGTATGATTAATGCCCCACCATGTATTGAATTAAGTCTGGTGAACGAACTACCAACCTGGTGATCTTTAAAGCTAAACATAATTTCATTAATAGTTAACCAGTGCTCTGTTATGCACAAAATGTCAATTTTATTACAATTTAAAAATAACTCTATTTGTAGATCTTTGCCTCTAATACATTGAATATTCTGATGAACCAGGCTTATATACATAGCATGTGAGCTTCCCTTATTCTTAGGGTTTTCTAATATACTAGAACATATGTTGCCAGAGCCTGGGTCCTCTGTTGTCTTATGAACTATTTTAAATGCATCCTGTTATTCTGGTCTGATACCAGATTCATATTAGGCTGCTCAGTAAAAGCAGAGTTAGAAGCCAAATTTTTGGCTGTAATGTCATATAAATATAATAGTGACATAGCTATTTGTCGTTTACAATAATTTGAAAGGTAAAATGTACCTTTAGTCATAGTAAAATAATTACTAACATAATTGTTAGTGTCAATAATATCAAACTTATTATTATATGTACATAAATTGTACATAGTTATATTCATATTATGTCTATACATTTTCATTTTGTGTCAATTGGTTGCAGTAGGGAAATGTGAACAATATAATTTTTTTCACACTAAGACCATTCAATGTTTCATAAAATTTTATTAAATTATTTTTGTTCACATCTCCCCTATTGCCCATGAAAATTATCAGTGTGGCACTGGCTGTGATAGTGCTGTCATTCAAAATTTGATTTATAATATTATCTACAGTGCTAAAAGGTGAGCAATTACTAATAACACTATGTCCCTTAGAGTATGAGTGGAGTGCTGAGCCCATGCCACTTCTAATCTCATCACAGTACATTATAATATCAGGTGTTGTGGTCATATCAGACTTGGCAGAACTATTATCAGTAACACCTTGTGTTGGTAAACTGTCACACAAGCCCGGAGAGTTGCCCGCTGTCAAACAACCACCTTTCTGCTCACAGCGACAAGTATGGTTGTTGGTCAGCGACTCAAACCGCTCACAATTATGGTTCATTTCTTGAATTAAATCATCCATAGCCAATGAGTATTCATTTATAACTTTCTCAGAGTTCAAATATGAACTGTTTAGTGATCTCAATGAATCCTCCAAGCTTTGGATTTTCAAATGTAAGTTTTGTGTGTCAGTTTCATACATCAACTTAGTACTTTCTAATTCTAATACACACATATTCAAATCATGTAATAAGTTTACATTTTTCTTGCTTACTTTTAAGTTTTTAGTACACAATTTATTATGTTTTATTAATTTCTGAGTTTTCCGTATATACCTATTTATTTTACCTAGTTTGTTATTGCTGCAACTTAATAACCTTGATGTGGGAAATGTGTCATTAGTTAAATCAATGACATCATCAAGGCTTCCAGTTGCAACAGTAACCAGCTGCGGGCTGATCCCTACCACTTCACTGTAGAGGCTCTGGGTCTGCAACGCTGCGGTGTTTTCCTTCTCCTCCTGGAGTGCATGTATTTGTTCATGGGCATCGAACAATGCTTTCTCCAGGGAATCAATCGATTTCAGGGCTTGCTCGTACTCTGCACTACATACAGTGAAGCTATCTACGGTGACCTGCAGCTTGTCCCGCTCAACAATTACATCACTACATTCTTGTTCTTGTTATACACATAATTGTTTCTTTAGCTTATCTCTACTTTCAAGTACTGATAATAGCTCTTTCTCATTTTCCTCCCTTTCACAGAGTAATTCGGTGACCATTTCCTTTGATTTTTTTAATTCTAGTAAGGTAACTTTGAGCTTGTCATTTTCCTGCTGTCGGGAGGCGACAGCAGCAGCTCTGCGGGTCATCATGGTTACAGTTGAGATAAGAATCAAGGAATTGCACACCAAAACAATGCGAAATTACTTACGTGGAATAGTAACGTTTTTCAGCGTTTGCACATCACTAATTGCTATGAAATATATTTTAAACGTTGTTAAATATAATAATTTAACAATAAGGAAACAAAAAGCGCTGAAAGTGTACGGAAATAACAAATACTTTTAAATTTATAACCTGCAACGGTCACAAATTTAACATGTTTCGAGACACTAGTAAACGTCACTAAAACACACTGCAAACAATAGAAATACTTAACATTACACTATAATCCTAAAATAACACTAAATTGGGCTCAGAATTACACTAAATCATATTAAAATATAAATTTTTCTAGGGACGTAGTGAAATCAGCTGTTTGCCGTTTGACAGCCAGTTTCCATCCAGTAACTAGGATTCTTTCCGTAGTATTTAATATTGTGTTTGAGGGAGTCTTTCTAGATATATATAGGTCGGCCGACTTTATTCTTACTAGTTTCGTAGTTCAGGGCGGCGGATGTGTTTTTTTGGGCTTCTCAAGATATGTGTATGTAAGTAGCACATTCTGTGATTTTTATTCGTTTGCTTATTGTTTTCCCCTGTAGTATGTCGTATATTTTCCTACGTCTGGGGTGGTTTTTGGCGTTCGCGAGCATGTGGCACAAGATCATACTTTCATATTTTCTTAGTCTTGAGCGGTTAGCTTTCGTGAGGGCTGCCACTTTTAGTTTATATGAATTGCACGCTGAAATAACCATTTTGTATATTAAGCGAGCTATTTTCCAGTCCATGTTTGTTTTCTTTACTTGGTGTATTAAGGCTTTAGAGATGCATAGTGCTTGTTGACATCCTCTCCTTACTGTGTCTCTACTGCGATGTCATCCAGTAATATAAGTGCCGAGATATTTTATTTCGGTCACCGGTCGAATTTGAACTCTATACAATACTATGAACTCTGGTCGCTGAGGATCAATGGGGTCTCTTAGTAGAATTTTTTTTTTAGTGTCATTTTTCACATGGCCTATGTTTTGAGCAATGTTTTTAGGTGGGTTACGATTTGATTGAGATGAAGATCTTGGCATACAATGATGAGATCGTCTGCGAAGGAGAGAATAAGGGGTAAACTGATTTCTTCGTCTTGGTCCAGTATTATATTGGGGATTTCATTTTCCAATGTTCTGAGGACGTCGTCCATTAGGATGCTAAATAGTCTTGGTGACAGTGGAAACCCTTGTTTGATCCCATTACCTTTGTTAATCATACGCGTTGCTGGCCGAACCATTTGATACACGTGCGCTCATTCATACAGGCTCTATTTGAGGTAAAGAAGGCTTTTCTAGCAATATCGTCAAAGGCTATAGGTGATGACAAAATCTGCTTTCAGATGCTTTTCAGTGTACTTGATCATTTGTTACAACCCATAACGCATATAATCAATGCGTCGCTGAGCGAGTACTGCTTCCCGAGCCAGTGGAAAAGAGCATTAGTGTTACCCCTACCTAAAACGTCTAACCCGTCTTCCTTCAAAGAGTTCCGTCCCATTTCCATCCTACCAATCCTTTCCAAAATCCTTGAATCAATTGTCCACACCCAGCTGTCCTCGTACCTTTCCTCCATGAATTTACTGAACCCTTTTCAGTCTGGTTTTAGACCGGGGTATAGCACCACCACAACACTGCTTAAGGTAACTGACGATATCCAACTGGCAATGGATAAGAAGCAGCTGACAGTCCTGACTCTCCTAGACTTTAGCAGCGCCTTCAACTGCGTCGACTTCGATATACTTGTTGAAATCTTAAAATCGCTTAACGTCTCTTCACGCTCGGCTCGCTGGTTTGACTCTTACTTGAGAGACCGCCAGCAGCGCATCAAGTCTGAAGAGGTCACTACAGAATGGTGCAAGCTCTCTACAGGTGTTCCGCAGGGTGGCATCCTTTCCCCTCTTCTCTTCTCAGTTTTCATCCATTCCATCTCAGATGACCTTCAAATTTATCGGCATTTTTCCCTGTGTGATCTGACTTCGACTGTTGAGGCTTTGAATGCTGACCTCGACAACATCAGGAAATGGTCTCTTTCGTATGGGCTATTAGTCAACCCGGACAAATCTCAGGTGATGATACTAGGTACACGGCACTTACTTGATTTGTTGCAGAATAAGTCAGTTGATCCCGTTCTATTTGACGGTACCATTGTCAAGTATAGCGAGAAAGCCAAAAATCGAATTGAAATTGTTTTTGACAATCTATTATCCTGGTAGCCCCATGTTTGTGAGGTCAGCAGACGAGTCTTTGCATCCTTTCATTCTCTTCGGCGTTTGCAGTTCTTCCTGCCTAGGCAGACTAAAATCATGCTAGCTCAGACCCTTCTTCTGCCTTCAATAGACTACGCCGATGTTTGCTGGGCCAGTGCGAACGAAGATCTACTGAACAAACTCGAGCGACTCCAAAATCTCGGGATTCGGTTTATTTTCGGACTTCGTAAGTACGACCACGTGTCCCAATATCGTAGGGAATTAGGCTGGCTCCCGATCCGACTTCGTCGTGATATGCACATTCTCTCCTTCCTCTTCAATATTTTGAGAAATCCGTGCTACCCTGCATATCTTCGTGAACGTTTTGAGTATCTTTTCTCAGGGGATAGACTTCGGAGATCTCACACGGTGTCACTTTTGTCAATTCCTCAGCACAACACTGTTGCTTACGAGCACTCGTTTAGGTTAAGGGCAATACGTTTGTGGAATGCACTTCCTTGCGCTATAAGGGATTGCAAATCCCTGGTCACTTTCAAGAAAAAATTGAAACAGCATCTCCTCTCTTCCGAATAGTGGGTATCTCATAGTATTTATGTATATCTATTTATTTATTTTATAGTAATTACGTAGTATTGTGATTTATTTGATAGTATATTTATTTTATTTATTTCTTTTAACTCTTAATTGTACACTAGGACTACCTCTCTATATTTTTTTTCTCTTTTCTTCACAGGTTAGCTGTAAGAAATTTCTTTTTAGAAATAAGCTCACCTTTGCATACTGTTTCTGTTATAATTTCCACTGTGTTTTCTGTGCAATAAAGGATTATTATCTTATTTGTCCTTGACAGTAGAAATTCTAACCTACGGCGCACAAACTTGGTCGTTGACGGAACATCAAAAACCAAACTCAAGGTTTTCTAGCGAGCTATGGAGCGCAGTATTTTCAATATAAAATGAATAGACCGCGTTAAAAACACCATACTGCGTTCCATAACTTGCGTCGCTGATGTGAGCGTACTAAAGTATTAGTAAAGTATAGTAAACGCCCATACTAAAGTAGAATTTACCAGGCCATGTGTGTCGAATGCACCCAGACAGGTGGGCAAAGATAGCGACTGAATAGGTGCCTACCGACGGACACCGGCGCAGAGAAAGGCCCAGAAGATGGCGGGACCTGGATAAGTTACAACCTTTGCCCAGCAGTGGGATACCGTTTGGGCTGAGTAAAAAAAAAATGTACGTACGCACAAACCGTTCAGCATTTTACAAAATTTTGGAAAACGTTCAAGGAATTATAAACTAGTTGCACCCCGGTTTACTCGTGAAAGCAATTCTTTCAAATGTCAATGCATTCTCTACTACAACAGGATACCACTGTAGACTTTGGAATTTAAAAACCATGTGAAAACCACTTTATCTGAAAAAGGATATTACAATATTCTAGATTACATAAATGGCAAGAGTGCGTGGTGTTAAACTTACTAAACACTGAACTCACTTAATAATATGGATACTATTTGTAATTTGTAATATTTGTACCAGTTAAACTAAACAAGTAGTAATACTTACAGAAAATAAAGATTTTTGAAGTTTAATTTGAATTTGATATATCTTATTTAGCAAGTTTTAAGTTTGTTTGAAATATCGTTTAATCTCACATTATATAAACCAATTTCCGTGGCATATTTTTAGCGCTAGAAATATTATTTTATCATTAAAACTGTTGAGAGAAAAGGTCGGTTTCTCAGAGAGTTGAAAAGAGGAGTTAATTGATATCGGTCAAAGCCAGTATTTTTGTGTAACTGCTGGAGTCTTACATACATTAAACCAATACAATAGTTGTTGTTCGACTGAACTTCTTCCATTATTTTAAGGTTGAAAGAATCAATAACCACCTATCACTGAGGTACGAATTTTTTGTCCCACTATAAAAGGCTCTATAGCTTCTATTGCCGTGGATATGCCTCGGTAAAAGGAGCTTCATAGAAACTTTTCCCTATGTATGTCGTTCCTTTCCGTTTCCGTTATGTAACATTACTTAAAATAAAACCAAATATTTGAATGCTTTTTGCTATTTATTGTGTGTGTAATGTGAGATATATTAGTGATATACAGTGTTAATTATATAGAGAAGATATAAATTAAAAGTTTTTCATGTGTCGCGGTTTACTTAAAAAATAAATTGTAATTTAAATAACGTGCTCATGATGTAATCATGTTTAAAATAGGAAATTGTTTAAATTCGCAGAATATAATTCAGTGTACAGCGCCACAACATGTTCATTGTCGACCCGACTTCCGCGGTAACAGGCTGAATCATTTTTTTACCCTGTAGTAGACCAAATCGACTTGATAATTAAAATATATAGATGAGTATATTTTAATTAAATCTGCCCAAAATTAACAAAGTATATGAAGTGATATCAAATACATTTATAACTCCGATTCTCGACAAAAAAATATATTTTCACCCTGGTATGATGCGTATAAATGCAAATTTTTCTCTCTTACTTTTCAATGTTGTTAAAAGCCACGGTTTAATCAATAAAACAATTATTATCAATGATCAGAGGATTCTAAATGTCTTTCTGATCCCTAGTCCATGACCCAACACACCAGCCCCAGGCTCGAGAGTGTAACAACTAACAGTAAGTGATCGGAATTCCTGGCGTATGTTCCTTGTCGCACTAAATTGCATATACTTGGTAGGGACTAACTTCCATGACCATGATATTGCTTGCAATATTGTAACATTGACTACCGCGAGACATACTATATCATATCATACCACTACAGCAAGTGTAGCTTGTTCAGCCTGTCGAGAGACCGAGAGGCATTTTCGGAGTCGAACTGCTATTTTCCAATAGTGAAGTGGCACTAGAAAAGGAGATGATACCACCAAAAACTTATGGGGGAGGCAAATTAAAAATATAAACTGGTCTTTTAAACTCTGTGTTAACTTTGACTAGAAGTAAAAAAAACGGCAACAAATATAATGATCACCAAAATATTTTTTCCTACCCAAAATGGATAAATGATCACCAAAAGTTGCAAAAAATATCAGGGCAAAATACTGCGGTAGCTTAGGTGAAGGGTAAAGGGGGTGAGCGAAGCGAAGCCCCCTTTATCCTTCGTTTTAGGTTGAACATGTAAGAACAACAAAAAATACTTAAAACATAAACTTAAGTACACAAAACGTAAAAAGAAGTTTGGTGATCATTTATCCAAATACAATTTGGTGGACATTTATCCATTCTGGCAGTCATTTTGAATTTATTGGGAGTAAAATAGGTGCGTTTTTGGTAATCGTTTAAACATAAGCCAAAAAAACTTCCTATACATTCGGAGTCATGTATCAAAGTATTAGAGGCACTTTTTCTATCTAGAGCTTTTTTGCGGCTATTTCAGAGTTGGCACTATCTACCTACACTTTCTACGAATGTTTCAACACGGTGTAAAGTGACGTAGTAATGGTTGCGGCTGTATATATACAGCCGCAACCATTACTACGTATAACTAGGTAGGTAGACTAGTTAGTTACAAGCATGCTATCGCTACCGGTGATACCCGCACGGAACCCGGTATAACGTCAAGCCATTACTTATACGTGAATAATTTCTGATATTGAATGGTTGAATTACAATGAAAAATCAAATAATTGAAGATCTAGTGTTGTAGGTATAGGTAAAACTACCTGAAGCTAGATAAAACTAGATCTGTGTAAAGGATGATTAGTTTGAAATATATTAAAATCAAATCCAAAAGGCCCCAGCAATCCCCCTTTCAAAGTAAATTCTCCTCAGGGTCTGAGCCAGGCATTCGGGGGCGGGAGCGGTTGGTCCGCTCGCGACAAGCAGCAGTTTAATCGCCCCATTACTTCAACTCGTTGCTAAATTGCCGGCTCCCGCGCTACCCGGGTAATGGAAGCTGCGCCGGCGACGGTAATCGCGGTATTAGACAAATTGTGATATCTGGCTATCTGCTATACTGTATGCTGGTGAAGATTGAGAAAGATATAGATCAAACTTCCAATATATTATGGGAGGATGTCTAATAAATTGAATCAGTACTTATTTATCCTCATGTGTTGTCTGCTTTAAGATTTGGGGGCACGTCACATTATGTTACCCGTATTTCCACACACATTTAAATATAAGTTAGCATCTACTGAAACGCGCTCGCCATCAAAGGTGAACAATGTAACAGCTCGTGAGCTCACCCCAGAGACAATAGAAAGTAATTTCAGTGCCCATTCGTGGCATACCTCACCAGCAAGCAGTACGAGTAAAGAGTAAACTTACCTGAGTACGTATAGTGATTATGTATAGGTAGTAGGAGTGAACATTCCTGACGCCCCGGTTAGGAGTGAAGCTGCATAGTCGCCCCTCTGCGCACGCGGTGATATTAATACTGCCTTCGATTACTGCGGGTACGGTGTGCACAAATTTTTCACTAGAACTGGAAAAGTATTAAGTTGCAGGCTTTGAATATCATTCTGTGGGCATTTATTGTCAACTACATCAAATCAGAGCGAGTAAAGATGGTGCATGCCTTATAATTCTGCTGATAAGTATTATAATTGCTATTTGACCCGAATCCTCTCAATTACTAATTAGAATTGCTTTAAATGACAGCTAGTGTTAAATAATCACGTCCTGATGGTCAACGTCAATGTGAAGTCGGCGAAAAGCTTTCATTACATCAATTTGAAAGCTATCGTGATTGATTTCACACATACATAATAGAGCTACAGGTCGTCTGGAAGTCTAGGCCACTGATTATTCACCTTGCCGCCTGACATATGACATATTTTGGAATGAGTGAGGTGAGTTGAAGTTTGATTCCATGACTTAAATGTCTACACTCCGGTGGTTTTCAGCCTAGGGTCTTATTCTGTAACTCAAATCGATCGAAATCTTTGAAAATGTAACCGTTTTGCTATACACGAAAAGTCGATTTGATACTAATTGCGTTAGATTTACTGTGGATTTCTGTTACTGTATAGAGCCCTTCATGTTGAGATAGATTAAGAAGTTATCTAAATTGTGAGTGTGTCGCCTGCGCGTGCGCCTGCGTTGCGCACGGTACTGTCGATGCCGCGCCAATCTGTTCCGGCGGCGATTTGCGACGGAAATTGATATGAATTATACAAATTATTAATTCCCCTCCCCCACCGCCTCCTACCTCACCCCCGCGATGACCCGCGCCGCACAGAAGCTGCACCGGCTGTTAAACGAGTTTGCACTAAATAATCATCTTCTACAAAAACAGACCAAGCATAATCATACTGTTATTATAAAAGAGTATTTCGAAAACTTGCACCACTTTATTTGAAATAATTGAATTAATATTAATCGAAAGTGGATGCGCTGCTGTGTATTATGGTGATGAATGGTTAGAATAAGGAATTCTGCTCAAAATCGCTGCTTTTCACGGGACAGACTTCAGTTCTTCGAATGAACATGAAATAAAACGGTACACATAAAGATATTCGATTTCGAAGCCGAACGAAGAGCTACTCTTGATGCCAAACGAGATGAACTTCGAGGCAGAACACCCGCCGCAATACCGTAGCCAGTGCAACCGCGCTTTTGCCAATAAAATAGTTTACGTGAGCCACAAAAGGCACACGAATCCGCTCGGAGATCATCAATAATTATGACAAAAACTGTTCTTCTATAAAACCTGTACTGATAAGTACATGAACTAGGAAAGGGCGTGATGCTATTGTACTTAGTGACAAACTGCTCAATGCAAAATTTCCCTTGGATCGTAACTAAATAGAAGGGCGGTAATAAGTAGTCAAAGCGACACTTCAATGACGCCTTTGATCTGTTCTCTTTACAATCAAGGTCTGACTTCTGACGTGACGTTGTTTGACCGAATCTCCCACAGATTCGGTCAAACAAAATGAACTCGATCACTTTCACAGAAAAATTGACTTTGGAAAAATATGATTCACTTTCAAACAATGAAACTAACTCACCTTTTAATAGTCCATAAAATCGTAGGCTTAGCAGTTTTAGTACGTGAGCTCAGTAGCTCACGTACTAAAAGTGCTGACCCCTGAGGTGAGCCCTAGGAGGAGGGCACAAAGAAGGCCCCGTTTCGTACTACATAATGAAAGCTCATAAAATTCTCTACAACTTTGATCCAATACATTTTTTACGCTTTTCCCAACCGTTGTCTAGGACATAAGCTTTGAAAGCTCCTCACTTTTAACAATAAAACAATTCATCTGAGGAAATAGTGAACCAAAGAAAGTTATAGAGTTAAATTGTTGTCCAAAAACTTATGTTCATAAGCGAATTCGTCATCTACCGTTGAAAAGTTAGGAGTTCTTAGTACTAGACATCATTTGGGAATAAGTAAAAAGTGTATAGAATCAAAGTTTTAGGGAATTCTATTCTAAAGCTTTCATAATTAAAACACAAACAGAAATTTATACAAAGGCACAAACATTGTTTGCCCATACTAGGATTCCCGGTGTTGTGGGAAGCAGAAACAGCGACGTCACACACATAACACAGGTATAGTGTAGCAAAATTTCCTTTTTGTGCCCAAAAACAGATTTTTAATATATTTAACTCTTAATTATTCCAAACAAAGTTCCGGAGTCAAACTTTCTGCTTTGCCTCTGAAATCAGCCTTAGTTCTGATCGATGTCGGCATACCGCGCCCTCGTCGACGCGCGCGCACGGTAGCTAGATCTCATTCCGCGGCGCATGTCGACCCGCCCCCGACCGTGTCGGAGGATAAATCGACAGACCCTTGACGTCACTACATTAATTACATACGCCCAAGACGCGGGCGCAGGTTTGTAGGCTTCTGATGGCAGGATGGGTCAGAAGTAATCTATGGAATCAGTTTGGCGAAAACAACCAAATATCTTAAACCTTGAACTTAATTTGAGACAATTTTGTTTTTTTTTTGCATAGATAAAACTAATAAACTAAAGACCCCAAACAGAAATAATCTACATACTATATTTTTAAAAGAAGATGCTTCGATGCATAGTCATACAGCATCAGCAATATATCGGCCAATCCAGTTTCAGAGAGGTAAAGCAGTACGACACAATCGATTCTTGGTGGTAGAGCTCTTCAAACGATTATGTTTCGTCGATACTTTGCACCTACTCAGCTCCTGTAAGGGGACCCAATCGTCTAACCTAGACCTGGCATTCTGTCTCATTACTTACTGCGCCTTGCCGGTTCGGCTAGGCACGTATGTCGCCCCTGCCCCTCGCCGCCACGACGCAGGCGGCGGCGGCAGCGACGGCGGCGGCGCGGACGCAGCGCCCCGGGCTGCGGCTGATTGTCCGCTCGCGAAACGGTGATTACGTTATTAAAAAAATAATATTTCTTACATCTTCTTTGTTTTGCTGCGGCCTGCGGGTGTGGCGATACGATTTTTTATTTATAACTTATGATCTTAATTAGCGGTTGAATACATGCAGCGACATCAGTTTGGGCCTATCTTGCAAATGTTGCAATTACTACTACGTTACACTGGAGACCATACTCTACTACCTGTCTAACAGAATACCAGCAGCGCTGGTTCCGACAGAATACTAGCGCTAATGGTCTTCCTGCAGCATATATTCTGAGCCGGAACCGTTTCACCGTGCCGCCATACACATGACACAACTCATTACGATAGAACTCATACTTTTTTCCTGAGCTGTAATGCTGAATACGATGTACTTATAGTATACGAACATAAATGTATGTCTGATCACCCTGATTTTTTTCATTCGCTTGTATTCATGTTGTTTAATTTTATTTTAATATCTGTTGTTTCTTATTCTACATTCTGTGTTCAGTTTTACGACTGAATAAACTCTGTAATGCATCTATAAATCTGTCTCTTTGTCCTATTAATCAGGAAATTACAAGTTTTCCATTGACGGATATCCGAAGTAGGATAAATCATTGGCCATTCACTTCTAAACTTTTAAAAATAGTAAAATTGAATGACGTGAAGTTATAAAAGAACTATTTATTCTATCAAATTCCTAACTCGGGAGAACCGTTCATCATAAAAAAACTGCTCCAACATTCTTGGCCACAAACAAAAGATCGCACAAGCACGTGATACATATCGAGTGTTTCGCTACTGGCGTTTTGGCCATAGCTCACCGACCGACGTAAAAGGACGTATCTCCGTGAGAGACCGTCTCACATACGACTTTCTTACCCTGTGCCTCGGGACTCACTTAATTCAAACGGCAGTGTAGGTAGGCCTCCCCGACGACGGCCGCTGAGTACAAATTTATTGTAATTGTTTTGTTATTGTCTCGCTCGAGCCAGGAACAACATACGTTACTTATGCGTATTAAAAATAAACTATTTTGTAGAAAGGGCTTATTGTTAACATTGTTGTTTTAATCGATTGGCAATAACTGCTCAGATTTAACTGAAACTGAAACAATCTTAAATAGAGTATGTTTATGATTACCACCCAAAAACAGCCCCAAAGAAGATCTGTCTTAAAAGTCCAAGTGGACTTTAACTGGGAGGGAGGAGTTATGCCCAGAGGACAGACAATCTTCGAGTAAGTTCTATAAGTAATCACTGTTATTATTTGTGCAACAAAGTGGTGTGTTTCCGCTTGTATCATTACAACCCAGTCACAATATTTGTACACCTGGATTTGCGAGGTCTTTAGGGCGTTTTAGTGTTTAATCATTCCAGCGAGGTGCATAGATGATGTGACCGTGTTTGTTGTACATGTGGGTAAGTGCACTCGGCTGATGGCAATCAGGTCGCTTGTGATTGTGAACACGTGAGGCGCCGGCGCCGCGCCGCGCCGGTGCGACAGATCTGCAAGATTATCTCCGCCAGCCAGCGCAGACGAGACGGGTTAGAGGGAGCCAGTACTGTTGAGTTTCATGTGACCCTGGTACCACCCCAGAAGCTTGCTCAGGTCAAGGCACCTCGTCAGGTTCCTGTCGTCAAATGCCAGTAATACTAGAGGAAGTTATCATGAAACCGTGTACCGTGGTCACGACATCGGTGTCATAACGTAACATAGCGTCACGTATTTTCCCATACGGGGTGGCAGAGACACAATTGTGCCCACTTTGAGCCAGTTACAGTGACAGGGAGCTAACCTATCGCCGCAGCTACGGAGTAATGAAGGTTTCCTCACGATGTTTTCCATTACCGTTAGAACGTCCGTATAATGTATTTAAGATAAATGAATTATCTCATTGGTACATGGTTAGGAATCGAACGTGCATCTCCAGAGTTAGAAGCAAGCGTAAAACCCATTACACCTCGGAGCTCCTCCGGTGTCAAAACTCTATCCAAAGGGTGAACACGGCATTGTACCGCTTGCTTTCATTACACGTATATTGAACTACATCAGTACTTTGTGGCGAATTTGCATTCTTTATTTATATTGAATAGTTGTAGAACTAAACACAAGCATGTACAGAGCATACCATCATGTCTGCCTGTTCGTGTCCACGGACTGTGGGTAATTCCGTGAGACAACAATGTGAAGCCTGCAGATGTATATGTAGGTATATAGGTAGACTTAGTTCATAGCCGCTGCTGGGTGCTAGTAAAGTGAGGTGTCAAACATAGCTACTAGTATGGATGTGCTTGATTTTTGAAACGTAGTGGTGCGCGGGCGCACGGTATGGCGGGTGCTTGCTGTTAAATAGACTTGTTTCTTACCTGCTACCCTGTTCAGTAACTCCAATCCATAAAAATGTCGACGCACGTCGGTTGTACGGGAAATTTGGTCCTTTTCCGAAATTTTACTGAAGGTAAAATGGAGAGGATTACAGGATTGATATTTCCATCTTCGCGAAATGTTATCCTCAACATCATCATCGCCACCATCAGCCTGCCAGGCAACGCACTGTTGGCCTCAGTTGCAGTTTACACTTACAAGTCATACAACTTGGTCCTATGCAATAAATGTCGATGAAACGCCTTCGTCCTATAGCCAAGACTATCGAGCAGTAAAACTCAGTCAATTCCGTATGCGCGGGAGTTGCGCGCGCAGTCAGAATGACAATCGCTCGCGCAGCTATAGCCCGGCGCACAACATTTATTTACAGAAGTGTATGTACTTAACTCATCTAATGCACACATAGAAATTGCTCATATCAGGCACCCACGATACAGCCTGGGCCTAGTGTGGGGGCCACTGACTTTCTTATATAAGTCTCTACATTTTTGGGGAATACATAATTTGTTCAAATTTATTTAGATTTTTAATATAATTTTATTTTGATTTTTAATTTTATTTTATTCGTAATCGACCGAACATTGTGGAAACTGTGTGTCAGTTTTTCCATTAACATCAATTCGACACTAACTGTGTCGAGTTTGCTGTGAATTGAAGTTAGAGATGGTTTGGATCGGTTTGTGATGTAAGGTGCTTTCCTCATAAAACGAAATTAATCGCATGATATCGAATGGATTGCCGATATAAATTGCTCCGACATCAGAATGAACCGATCCGCATGCAATTCGATTTCCATAGAACGTGCCATAGACTTCGTGTCCGTGAACGAATGTCCAAGTGTGCGTTGCTCGAGCGCGCATTGAATGAAGGTTGTCTTCCATAGTGTTCGTGTTTGTGGGCGGCGCGCGGAGACCGCGGGAATCAGTAAATACCTAGGTGACATCGCGCTGAAGACGTGTCACGAGACAGGGGGACGTGACGACCGGGGCTCCGGTGGCGGCGCTGCTGATGGTGGCACACCTTGAGCTGATATAGTTGGTGGTGGTAGCCAGCTGATGTTGGCAAATAAAAAAAAAAAACACAAAACAAGAAGCACGAATAGTTGAACAATACATCGTTCTCCTAACAAAAAACAGCACTAGCGTCAGTAATGTAGATTTTAAATGCAATCATATATATCTAACTTAAAAATACATATATTCTTAACTTAAAAATACTCAGGAGCTGTGGGTTATATCATTCAATGTCACTGGTTCAGTAATTCTAGTTAGAACCCGACACTCAGCTTATATATTCTATAAATTTGTTGACGATGGAGCTTTCCCAGACCTCATGAAACGCAATAAACGGGTACCTCTATTCAAGTCGGGAGACCAGGGTGATCCTCCCTTATACACATAAAATACACATTTCAGCTCTCTAACTATTTCGGTTGATCCGGTAGAGCCCGGTGACAGACGGACCGACGGACGGACAGCGGAGTCTTAGTAATAGGATCCCGTTTGGCACCCTTCGGGTACGGAACTCTACAAATCATGTAAAAGCGACTTTGTCTAAAAAGGGATATTACAATGTTCAAGTTTACTTAAATGACGGGACTGTATGGGGTTAATCTAACTCAACACAGAACTCGCTGTTAAATAATATTGTGATAATTTATTCATGCTTATAATAATTATTAATATTGTAAGAATTGTATTAGTTACATAACCAATTTTTAAAAGAGATACGCTCACACGCCCATTGGTGGGATACTACCGAAAGTTAACAGGGGGTAGAAAGAAAGTTTATATTGAACGACGTTTGAGTGGGTCAAATCAATCTGTGGGAGTTACAATGTAGAAAAGAGGCAAAATGACGTTTGTTAAGTAAGTATATGTAAATATCTACAGTAATACAAAGAAAAATCGGTCATTCATTGTACAAGGACAATATACTAAACTCATTCATAAATACCAAGCATTACGTCCCACCAACATGGAAAACGATAGATTTTTTATAAACTATCGGAATGGGAAATGTAATCGACAAGCCATCGGTAAAAATAAAATTAGCAATATGCCAAAGGAAATTGCTAAATATTGAACTTAAAGATGTTGAACTCTACACCGGTCACTGCTTTAGAAGAACTTCGGCGACTTTCTTGGCGGATTCAGGGGCGGATATTACATCAATAAAAAGACACGGTGGTTGGAGCTCTGATAGAGTAGCTGAGGGTTATATCGAAAGCTCAATGGCGAATAAAACCATATTAAGCAGTCAAATTAACAAAAATATAAAACTAAATCCATCAGAGCCACAACCATCAACTTCCGGCATCTTATCTTCGTCCGTAACTCACGATGCACCACCACCACTATCCCCGACGTATACTATCTACAATGAAACGCAAGTTCCTCAGACGAAATGAGTTTGACTTACTTAAAAAACTAATAAGATAAAAGTGTAAAAAGGAAATATTATATCTAACAAGAGATTTATTCCAGCAAACCCTGGTTAGACAGGAGAAGCAGATCAAGCGGGAGTGGAACTATTGTCATGTAATGTCGCTTAAGTTGCTAATATATGTAAAAATATACGATTTATATTTGTTGAAATGGGCACCATTTGGCGTTGCATTATATTCATGAAGTTTTTTCAGATAATTCATTCAGATTGTGATCGAAGGTGTCAATCAATTCACAGCTCCTTGGATTTACAATTTCGTGGAAAATTTTGGGTCATATCACGCTTTTGAGACAAAAAACGGTGATTTAATTTAAATGTACAACAAGATATTATGTTGATGAGATGAGGGAGCTGGTCATTCTGAGTTGGTGTTTTTATTTTAATAAATTACAATACAAGCTTACATGTAAACATAATTTTCCATATTCTGCTTAGCAGGCAGAACGTAATTTTATTGAATACCTTGTTACTAGTATTAACTATATCTAAGATTTTGTTAACTTTTGAGATTTTCTTAATTACTTAACTTTTATTTAAATTTATTTTAAGTTTCTACCCCTGTTAAGTAAATTTGATTGTTTAAATTCGGCCAAACTGTGCCTCTGATATCCAGTATGGGAAAAGACGTGACGCTATGTTGTTGTTGCCTTGAGCTTTTCTTTCCACATCTTTTTACCTATATACCTATATACGCTGTAACAGAAAGGTGAAGTTACACTAACAGTACACTCTTCTGTTACACACAGTCATTACTTTGTTGTTATACTCCCACTCAGTATGCCCGTCGCTTTATAAGAGCGCATATTTTGTTACGATGCGCGTGCGTTCACTTACTAAATAATTCATTAATTTGTCGTTTCATCGGTATTTAACTTTCCGATGAACATCTTCTGTATAACTAGTGAGCACGTGTCTACTCATAATTCCTATTAGTTATGGGCGCCATCGCTTGCAGATTTTTTGTGGTAAATAATATAATTAAGTACAGCTAAATGACAGATGCACCGCTGTACAGCTGCGACCTCTTTTGCAGTCCGGAAAAGTGGTTTTCATAAAATATTGTTCAGTGACGTGCTGGGTGCCCGACAAAATGCGCGAACGAGGAGGGAGCTGTACGAGGCTACCGAGCCGAGCGAGCTGTCGCGGTTGCGGCACATCGGGCTGCGTGTGTCTGAGATGATTATCGACTCGAGAACAACAAGGTGGCCTAAGGTCCGTCTTTTTAGAGATCCTTAATTAAAATTCTGAAATAGACTAGTATAGCCGGCGTCGAAGACCTGTTTAACTAGCGAAAGACCGAGATGAATATTCGGAGTTGGCTATATCAGCAGTGAAGAGGCACTTGATAAGCCGAAGCAGAATCTAACCGCAATTTATGAACGATAATTCAACGAATACATGATTGCATTCCAAGGCCGAATTGCACCAGGCTTTTGACAGCCAATAAATATTGTTTCTTATTTTTATACACAAATTAAATACAACACGGTCACGCTAAGTGGGAACCTGGCTGACAGACAATAATCTTGCCGTGTTTGACAACATAACTTGACCGTGTGACTCAATTCTGTTGAGACTATACTTAGCGGCTGTCAATAGGCTGGTGCAAGTCGCCCCAAGCTTTTGCTACCCCGTACACTTGTAGTGCAGAGTAATAGGTTGTCATCAGCAAACTGTTGTCACCGTCTGCATTGCGATCCTAGGTCTTGCCTAGCGTAGTGACTATCTGAGAACTGAGGCTTAGGACTAGATGATGCCGCAATGTCCGCAACAACATACGATATCTCATCATTATATTAGTAATTGTAACAAATGTCATCAACAGCTGCCACCTTGTAACCACCTTTTTATCTTCAATATTAACAGCAACAAAGCAAGGTGAAATGACAACGGCAATATATAAACTATTTATCTGTCATTCTATTTCCGTAAAAACAGACCATTATTTGAGCAGCGCGCGCATCCCTCAGTCTCAGCACGTCGCCTGCGCACGTCCCGGCCGCAGTACTAGCTGTTTCCGGTAGATAAGGGATGCTACTCGAATAAATTACCAGCACCGTCTTATTTGACGCCATAAACCAGGATGCGCGGGGACTGGGAAAGCAGGTCGGGCAGATGCTTCCGTCGTCACTGTCCACTGTGCACTTACTTTATGATCGTGGTTTACCTTTAGAACCTAAGAATTGTCATCTCCTTTACACCCGACCTCTCTTCGCTGAACGTCACTGTGCGATCATTATTTAGGCCGGCTTGCAGCAGACTTTTGACAGCCGCTAAATGGAGTTTAAACGCAATGTAAATGTCACCGTACAATTGTCAAAACCGTTACAAAATACCAGCGGGCGTCGATTATCATATATACATACATATCGTCACGCCTTTCCCATACGGGGTGGCAGAGGCACAATTATGCCCACGTTCAGCCACTTATTCAATACTCCATTTTGCGTGACAGGTTCATAAACTAACGTTTTTTCTCGTTACTTGGTCAACCATCGACAGATAGTAAACTGTAAAGTACTGCTTACTATATGACGCGTTAGTTGATAAACTAACAGTTAAAATCGTTAAATAGTAAACTGGTTTAAACTTGAATTGCTAACGAAATACCAGGGCAAACACTGCGGTAGCTTAGGTGAAGACTAGAGGGGGCGAGCGCAGCGAAGCCCCCGAATAGTATTCGTGTTAGGTTGACATGTAAGAACAAAAGAAACGTAAATTCTAAACCTTGCCGGTCTGGTTTATCAACTAACGATTTTGACTATCTTACGGTCAAATAAATACAAAACGGCCATGTTGAATGGCAATATGGCTGACAGGCAATAACCATGCCGTGCTGGACTACGTAACTACTTAAATGGCGTTTAAACTGTACTTAGCCACTGTCAAAAGTCTGCTGCAAGACAGCCTTAATCCTACGACTATTGGATACCCCAAGACTGAATACAACCAAAAACCTATAACGAATAAATGTTTATTTCAAGCAATTTATATCCTGATAGAAGTCAACATATACGATGTGAAGTCCCTCTGTAAATATATTTTATGTACAGGGATATAGGTAGAAGAGTGATGGCAGGATAGTTAAAAAAATCTCTAGATACATGCGATGAATACGTACGTGTCTTGAAGCTTTTGTAAACCGGACAATCTATTTCCGGAACTCTATGCCACCGACAAAACCTAGTAGTCAATCTAATCGCATAACGCGTACCTCGTAACCTACTAAACAGTTAAGAACAAAATGTTACTCGTAAGGCAATAAACCACATCGCGATTCGCAACAAACGTCGAGGAGTTTTCCTGATTGTACTGTCCGACGCAGCGTCCATACAAATCGGCATTAAAGACGCCAACGAAATGGCGAAACAAAGAGACCATCAGCTCGACACGACAATAAGCCGCATTCAGCACGCTCCGGAATTGCCATTTACATATAATTCTTCTTATTGAAACATCACGCCGCTCCCGCTGACCGCACTAATTAAACAATTTGCGTATCCACTCGGAGACATTCGCGTCGAGACGTCTTCACAAAAGGGTCTACGAAACCCTGCTCTTGGCGTTCGAAAGTTGACGCAATGGTGTGGTTGCAGAGTCGTTAGTCGCATGGTATGTGAAGCTGAGGAGTCTTGGCGGAGGGAACTAAGACATCGCAGGAATGGCTGATTGGTATTGTAATGTATGCTAAGCGCTGGTGACCGCGACAATTAGGCAGCAGGACGTCGCGCGTCGTCGTGCCACCGCCCCCCCCCCCCGCGCCGCGGTCGCCGCAATTAGCTGCAGCTATTGACTTGCTCATCTAATCACGACATCATTACACATGCCGGCACCGTGAGAAGATGCCCACACACCCTCGAGCAAGACGGCGACGGCGGCGGCTGCAACAGTGTGGGAGGATCGGGCAGTTGCAGCGGAAGATGTTGCGTTACTCTCCACATTTCCTATTCAGACCACGTTATTAATAAGGAAGAGCAGCTCGTGATCGCAGCCGGCCGCGCCCGCTGCAGCGGCACAACACAACCTCGAACCCGACACGAACAAAATAGACGAAAAAGGTAAGTATGCGCTCGTGACGGGAATGTCGCTGATGTTATGTATTTCAGGTCGGACTCATTGTATTTTAAACCGCCATTGTTTCGTATTTCGCGCCTGCGCGCTGCGGCCTCGCGAGGGTTTTGTTTCTCCACGAAAATGTCCATCAAGCGATACGAGCCTATCGGGCTATAAATAACGGTACCGTTGCGGCTGCGACGTTGACGAAAGTTGACGGGGGCATTAGCATTTGGCGAAAGTCATCGGGCATGTCGATAAGGACTAGTATTAGTGGAAGGATGACAGGCAAGTACGTGAAGGCTTCGTCAGGTGTGGAGTACGTGAGGTCCCACGCTGCGGACGCGATTGATTGCCGCTGCGGAGCCCTGCGTGTCCCATCACACGTGAGAACCGCCGCCACCGCTGCCGCCGCCCCGCGCCGCCGCCGCCGCCCGACTGCTACAAGCTACTGAGCATGGTCACATTCGGCTCATGTCGCCTCCGCGTGATATAATTGCAATAGACAGCCATCAGCTACTGTCGAAACACAAACTCGTGATCACGTCAGGAGTTTGCGGGCATCGAGCCACGTAACGTTGCGTGCTGCCAAACCACAACCATACTGACAATACTAAGAAATAAGTAGGTACACTGCGGAAGGCAAGGCCTGAGAAATGCGATGGTATGGGAGTGCTTCTATCAATATAAATTAAACGTGTCTATATATGTTAGTTTCGTCAGTGTAGTGGCCCTGTGCACGCACACAATCGCAATTCTTATGTCTCATCTTACAAATGGCAGCGATTTGTGAGCCCGTGAGAATCGGCCATACAAGGAGTATTGTTCGCCGCAATAAAACCTGTGCGTAATATTGTTGATGTGGTGGCGATAGGGGACAAGTGCGCGCGAGTC
The DNA here is from genome assembly GCA_949825045.1 of Argyresthia goedartella. NCBI lineage: Eukaryota > Metazoa > Arthropoda > Insecta > Lepidoptera > Argyresthiidae > Argyresthia > Argyresthia goedartella. Next base: position 13,604,346 of record OX463815.1, read on the forward strand.
GCGGGCGCTGCGGCGCGGGAGTCAAAGCGGGACGCGCCGCAGATGCGAGCGCGCAGATATGGACGCGCCGGCCTGGGAACTCGGGGATGAAGGGGGACATGACCGGGGTGGATGCTGGCGACACTCCCTGCTCTCACCGCTTTATCGAATCCGCGGGACAACATTGATATCCTATGGTCTCTCAAATACCTGTATTGTATACTGTACATAGGTACAAACAAAAACAAACAAAGCATTACATATTATCCTATTCCGGGCAGCAGAGGCACAGTTGCACCCACCTTTAGCCAGCTATTCAATATTAAATTTTTCGTGATAGGGGGGGGGGCTCGCCCATCTTCATATCTCTATCTTACAAATATTCACATTAACAAGGTACTAATTATTTGGTCAGTCTTTCTAATAATCACAAACTCTACCAATTTGTAAACTGCTAACCGCGTCATGCATAACAAACGTTGGAAGATTGCGCAAAACTTTCATTCACATTCAAATCAAGCTCTTTAGCCATTAATCTCGTTTATCTGAAGTCACACTTCTGAGTGCTTTCTTCAGCTCATTGCTATTGCGAGTCCATCCTCGGTTGAAGCCGCCGCTATCGCCGCAGCGATCTGACAATTACCAGGTTATGGCGACGGTTCGTTTCCTCTGAGCTCGTCTGGGTACGGGGACGTGAGTGTAAGACCAGTAACTAATATGCGCTAACTAACTCGATAAGGGTTGTCCGCTCAGAGATGCGGTTTGACAATGGTCGTGGTCACGCGTATGTAGTCATCTTGCATCACTTGTGTCGCGATCTTTGGAGTCCAGCAAGTACATATCTGTATTTGCCGTGTCTGCCGCTGCAGAAATGAACTATAACGTATAAGATACGAGAGTAGTTGTTTAGCTGACTCTATTAATTCATCTCATATGATGCTTTTGGCCTTATGATTATGATGTGAAAGGATGATTGTTTGAGTTTACCAGGGTTCATTATGAGATTGTCTCTGAGGATCGAGTTCACAAATAACAACAATTGGTTCTACGGCCATTGTTGAAGATCTAGTCTACAGATTATTATTATTCCTTGCCAAATGAATAGTTCGGGTAATATTTGATGGCAGACATAGCGCCATCTCTTGTAAGTCTCCATATAACAGGCGTGGCGGCGGCGGGGCGGCGGCGGCGGCGCAGCGCCGTGACCTCTTGTCAGAAGGAGCCGCGGCAACGGCGCCACTCACGATCACAACATGCGAATTTAATCCGACTATCTGAGCATTCCGATTAAAATGCTCAGTCAATCATGGCGAATGTCTTTATTTATGCTCAATTTCATGATAGGCAGATACTTGTATTATAATACTAAGGGGCAATGTCATTACCCAGACAAAACAGACAACTTTAATTGACATTTCACAGTTACGAATGCTGTGAAATCCCTCAGATAAACAGACCGTTATACGTCATCTGAGGATTGAACAATCAGCTATTACTTACTAGAATGGTTCAGGATAATAACTTTTTGATGACTCACACATTGATAATGATCATTCATCAAGATTTACATCTGAAAACTACATAGGTCGCTATTTTCGGAACAATGTCCCGGACTCCCGAGCAGGAAAACAAATCGGCGCAAGGCAACTCTAACAAAGCAGGTTTTTGAATATTACCGCTGAGAAAACAAATGTTTGGGATACAAAGAGTGTAATGTTGGAACAAGAGGCGAGCAAACAGTTCGTGGTAGCCACTCAGTTCTCATCGGGGCGCAGGCGCAGCTGTCGCACTGAGGCAGCCGCCGCGCCGCCGCCGCCGCATGTGGAACTACTGGAGGTGTGAAACTACTGCACAAATAGACATCGATGTCGCACCGGCACCGATCATACTTACAACACAAACACCGAGCCACTGGGAAACATTATTATGAAATGAAAAAATAGCTCCAATCGAACGATATTCTTCAAAACACAATCGTCAAGTCCATCATTTAGGGACAAGACAGACGAATCATATCAATACCCTGATGGAACGCTAAAGGACGTTTAAAATACGAAGTCATTGTCTTTTTTGCGCGTTCGCCGAGCTCGCTGAGCGCAGGCGCGGAATACCAACGAGTCGTCCCCCCCCCTCCCGGGGCCTGGGGCTGAGGGGGGCAGGCATGCGCGCGGGCGTCGCCACGACCAGCGACAATCTGAAACCCTTGTCAATAATGTTCTGATCGCAATTTCTAAAACGTTTCTGACTCAAAAAAATATTCAAAATACAGTCACGGGATAGTTGCATCAAATCAAGCTCTACCTCCTGCAATATAGAACACAATATCCAATGATTGATCAATAAGAGAATATATTTGCAAGAGATGCCCATAATGGAGTTCTGGACATGGCTCTGATACAGATCACGTCTCGAGTGAGTCTCAACAGTTTATGAGACGATGATTTCTTTATCAATTTCATTAGTACGAAGACTGAACGCTTCAACTCAAAATTTTATCGACGATGATGTTATCGCACATTGTAAGAAACACGATCTTTATTCACAGACTTATTAATGAGATTTCAAGATATGTAATGATTTACATTTTTTTTTAATTACTACTTTTGGACGCAGGACACATTTTTGGATATTTCAGAGAGTGTTGGCTCAGGTAATAGCAGAAATGAGAAGTGGACAGTAATTCTCTTTTTTTTTTTATTAAATAATCAGTAATTAGGTTTGACAGATTCAAACCATTCATTAGGAAACGCTTCTGCGGCAGTGCCAACTCCATCCTGAGTAGGTTTGCTGGCAGATGGGATTCAGCGCTGCTGGGGCTGGATCCCATCTGCCAGCAAACCTACTCAGGATGGAATCTTTATATTTATTTTAATGGTAATTAATGTTTTGGTTTTGATCAAAATCTGTATTCATTTAATTTAATCTATGAGCAGCCTGAAATAAAAGTTTTATTATTATCAGATTATTGTGTGTATCGAACGATGGTAGCGAAAGGTGAAGTGCTATGCTAAACGCGTGTCCTATTCTCTAACATGTACCAGATATGTATCAAAGTCTGCACTATCTAAGTTTAAATCACCAGACATACATTTGTGGCATTCGCAACCATCATCATCTAAAATAATAATTGTTTATGCACGTTCAACAAAGATAATCTCATGTGTGTCAGCTCCGCGATCATCAAGCATCTTCTGAGTTCATGATGGAATGGAATCACGCAATTTCAAGTAGTGAGGTACCCATTGAACATTTTTGTGCCAAATTCCGATCTGATCGTACGTCGAGGCCCCGTGCTGATTCTGATGCAGCGTGAAAACAACATTCTGTGATCTTTTTCAACTGTTCCTTTAACATATAATAGCTGCTTCGTCAGGTTTGAAACGTTCGTCGCTCGCCGCAAGAAACCCACGGTCTCTGCTGCGCCCTCATTACGCATTCTGGACTCGTCTATACAATATTGATGTCAGACGACAGAGTTTTTTCGACCTTTTCTACATACGGAAAGACAGACAACAGTACATGTATAGAGTGTAGCTATGTAGTAGCGCGTACATACTGTACGGTATGAGGCACAAAGACCTTTCGATGGATCCACGTGACAAAGTTCGGGAACTTTCATCGTCAAACTTCTAGTCATAATCATAAGTACATAATTTATAGTGTATTGAACAGTTATCAGTTCCTGCAGTAAACACGAATTAGCATAACTCATAACTTCAATACTCAGCGAAGTTTTTAATTGCTATTGCGAATCATTTGCGCGAATCAAATGATATTGCTTCATTAGTGAATAGCATTAGCAACCTATATATATATATATTAATAATAACTAGGTATAAATCATTACAAAATTATTAGCTGCTTTTTCTGTGTTGGGTTAGATCAGTAGTCTTGTCATTTAGGAAATTGTGAATATTATAATAACCCTTTTTAGACACAGTATTTTTACATTGTTTTAAAATTGCTTAACCTCTTGAATACTGCCGGCGTAAGATAACGCCACTTTTCTGTTATAGGTTTTAAATTTTATTACCATGACATAAGATTCAAAATCGTGACCCTTTCCAACTACTCTCGATTTTTGAGAGATTAAATGGCGTACCTATTTATTTCATCTTCAGCTTCAACTTCAACGTTAGGTTAGGTTAGGTTAGGTTAGGTTAGGTTAGGTTTACCTGGATCAGGATTACCTGGGGTTGATTTTTAAAACATACACAAGTCATTTTCTTAACTAACTGAAAAGACAGTTGGATTAGATCATGGGAAGAAATATTAGTTAACAGAACAAAACCGCAACCGTGTGCTCCAACTATAGCTAAACACATCTAAAATACTGTAACTGTTCTGTTGTATTTTGTTTGATGAATAAACGATTATTATTATTATACAATTGCAAATAAGCTGGAGAACAATTAATAAATCTGTACATGTCCTGCTTGGTGAGGCCGCACCAGCAGTTGCAGCTACCTCGGTCACCACGATGCGCGTGAGCAAGTTGACTCGAGTTGACTCTGCAGGTATTCATCGTTCATCATAATCGATTCATCGATGTGACGAGTTATAACTTCGAGACGGGAATTCGATCGTTTATTGAACAATTAATTGGGGTGTAACGAGTTGACTGGCTTTTTTTTGGCTCAACTATTTTTGGGGGTTATTAGTTCAACGATACCTAAGTTGATAACATTCGTTTTGTTTCGTTAGCTGATTTGTACTATGTATATAGGTATATATACTTAAACATTGTGGGAGTAATCGCATTCTAGAAATAGGTATTTGTACTATTACAGCAGTTGTTCTTATTAGTCCCAAGTTTATAAACAAGTAATGCCTTGACAGAAAATAAATTTGCATTAAAATATTAGATTAAATACAACGGTACTATCTTCTGCAAATGTGACTTCTTGCTGGCAATATTCGTTAAGGCACTGACCTTTACAGCTTCGGGAAGTTACCGAGGTAACGCAACAAAGCCTTTGTAAGTGAGTACAATTATCCCGCTGCCCCTGAGCGTCTTGTACAGTCGACACAACAGCCTGTATGATAATGAGAACATGGTTATTTGTCGACAGTACAACGCTACCTGAGACTTACGAGAACAGCCGCCGCCGCCGCCGCCGCCGCCGCCGCCGCCGACGCGCCGTACAGGAACTCTCTCGAGCTCGAGAGACCATCACGTTGAACTAGTACATTATAGAGCGGGAATTTTCATGTCTAAAGTTATGTTATAGTTATAATTATGATGAATTATATCAACGACGATAATCATTTTAGCAGATAATGTAGCGTAGGTACAGTCTCAGTAATTAATTCCCGACCCATTCATTATTTTTGGGCTAAATCTGAAAGTGCCGGCCAAAATTAAATCATGTTTTATTTCCTTACAATATGTAAATACATGTATTAGTTAGAACAAAGATAAAGGGTCATTTTCTGCTGTATTAAATCAGTTAAAAAATCGATATTTTATTTCTGGCTAAATCTAAAAGTACCGACTATATATTAATGCAATAGGAAGTTATCTGACAACTAATAAAAAAAAGGTGTGACAGACCGCGTTGATTCCCCTCGGCTCTCATGTCTGGGTCAATTAATAACCAAACTTACTTGTTGTGCTCAATAAAGGATTCACTTGTTCAACTGCTTGAACCCATAGCAAATCCGAAGTTCATCACTAGGGAAAACGTGAGTCCCCCTTTTTTACAGAAAATGTTTTTTTTTCCCATGATTTCCATTGATATCGCACGGGATTTCGTTTTAAAAACCAAAGTTAGTCGAGTAAATAAGTCACAAAGATCCGAATGAATAGCCAGGGTCATCGTAACCAATAATTGGCCATAATAATCATAAACCAAAGGAAGAAAACGCGAAGACAAAGATTATTGTTGTTGTTATTGTTAGTTAATCAACTAACGGTTTTGACGGTCTTACGGTGACATATACATAGTTATCAAAACAACAAAATTGTGTTTTTTCTTTGTTGCTGACAAGTGACAGTTTCTTCGGTTTTGTCACAGACCAGCTATGCCTAACTCCATCACAATCAAAATAGCATTTCCTGCCAAGCTATACATACCTTTATAACTGGCAACCATGGACATATTATAATAACGGGACTGTAATCATTTTCAAATTGTAGTTACAAAATACAACCTCAACTCAACTTCTTCAGATTTATTTTTAAACAGACTAAAAACGAGCCCAGCGAGAGGCTCTTCAGGGTCCCTCTGTGTCACATTGCCAGCAAGATTTTAAATTATTATTGCTGGCAACCTCTCAGTGTCGTCATGGCAATGCGCGAAGTTCGAGTTGGTTGTTGTTAAGATTGGTTTGATGATATTTATTACTTTATGTTAAACGTTTGATGAATGCTGTTTATCGAAAATGGGTTGAGATGTTGCGTTAGTGGTTGCGGAAGTAAATCGTGTGTGGTCGAGGAGATATACCGCACTCAGCATATCGTTTCACAGGTACGCCAACAATAACCTAAATGATGACTACAGTGACCATGATTCCGCATCTTACGTCGTACATATTTGTTTTAACTACTTTTAGATTTGGTTTTTATAGTTATAGATTCCTGTAAAACTACCTGTATTAAAAATTTCTCAATTGTATGCCGATGATGACGACGAGTGAACAAATATTCTCAGTCGCCACTTCAAACCAGAAAGCTTTGGCAATTTATATGGTGACAAATTTGGAACTTACTTTATTTTTCACTTCTCATGCTCGAAAAGTCCTTCTTTATGCTGGATGTAGGCTGCAGAAAATCGCATTTTATCCACTAGTGCATAAAGTGTTGTCGTCATCTAGACCACAGAATAACTATCTAGACTAAGACAATTGAGGCATTCAGTCTGACAGACGAAGTGACTGCATTAAATTACCTTGTTATTTTAATACATTTACTTTAATCTAATTGCATTCCATGTTGCATGGTGAAAAAAGAAACGAAATAACTAATAAAAACAAGTATGTAGTATTAACAAAAACATTAAAACTCATAGTATCGCTTACGACCTAAGTATGAAATAACATGCAGAAAATAAAAATTAAAAAAATACAGAGGCGGGAAAGAGACTTGTTTTTGACTTTTATTTAGTTGGTTTCTTTACAAAACTTTGTTGTTGTTTTAGGAATGTTAATTAGTATGTCGTCAAATGAAGAGGAAATAATGCTTACGCCTAACACACTAATGGAAACAAAAGCAAAAGGATTAACTCCTTTTGTTTTGTTAAACAGACGTTCCCGCTTAAATACAAGAAAATTTATCTTAAAACGCATAAAAATTTCAAGCTCTGGAGAAGCAGCAAACAAGGCAATACATTCTCAGAAGTATTTTTTACATTATCACTGTTTCATTTTCTCACAATCGAAGTAAAAATTAGGGTGTATAAGTCGGTCATAAACACCATTTTACCCTCGACTATACTATCCACTCTTGCCTGCGGCTCGAGTGGATATCAACGTCTCGGGTGAAATGGCGTGTTTTATGCCCTTGTTGTACAATCTTCTATTATTTTTATGAGCTGTCAGGAAATTGATGATTGACATTTATTGGCATTTCAGTTACCAAAATTTTCGACCTTAATGCATTTTGAGTGTCTAACGAAATTTCAACGAAATAGGCAGGGAATAACTACCGAGACTGTTTTTGAGTATGTATGTGTATATAGATATCTAATTTGAAAGAATACGTGGAAAGTTACGTAATAAGTGAAAGTATACATAGTTTGAACAGACTTCTCCCTTCTCCGTCTTCTCAAGCATCCTATTTGTATATGGGAAATATTAAACTGCACAGCAAATATCAAGGCAAAATGCTGCGGTAGCTTAGGTAAAGGGTAAAGGGGATGAGCGAAGCGAAGCCCCTTTTATCCTTCGTGTTAGGTTGCACATAAAAGAACAACAAAAAATACTTAAAACATAAATTTGAGTACACATAAAATATTTAAAACATAAAAAGTGTTTTTGCTGATTAGGATCAGATTTTGCTGTACGAATCAGTATTTTTGATGTGCGATTAAATACTAGCCTTTGTATAAAGTCTGAAAGAACATTTGCTTTGTGCCGCGTGGTCTCCCTACATTGCTATTTGTTTGTGCTAATTGCTATCGCGCCGGGTCAGGGATCAACTGGTCGCCGTTAGTTAACCGACCGGTTAGTGGCCGAGTGCTACCCGTGCTGCCCGCCCGCCCGCCTGCCTTCCTACCCGCCTGCCTTCCTACCCGCCTGCCTTCCTACCCGCCTGCCTTCCTACCCGCCTGCCTTCCTACCTTCCTGCCTTATACAAACAAGGACAAAAACACAACACTAATATTGTTATTGTATTCGGTTGAAGTAGGCTTGTGTTTAAACGATTACCAAAAAATTCAAAAATTTACTACCAATAAATTCGAAATGACTGCCAGAATGGATAAATGTCCACCAAATTGTGTTCGGATAAATGATCACCAAACTTCTTTTTATGTTTTGTGTACTTAAGTTTATGTTTTAGGTATTTTTTGTTGTTCTTACATGTTCAACCTAACACGAAGGATAAAGGACACTTTACCCTTCACCTAGCTACCGCAGTATTTTGCCCTGATATTTTTTGCAACTTTTGGTGTTCATTTATCCATTTTGGGTAGGAAAAAAATATTTTGGTGATCATTATATTTGTTGCCGTTGAAGTATCTGTTCTGTGTTACTTTGCATTACGTTAGTTCGTTACGTAGAGTCAGTGTAGATAAGTTAGTTGTTAAATGTTGTCTTAGCTACTTCAAAGCAAATCAAGTTCAAAGCTCTCTCTAACAGTATGCCTACATCATTTTTTTCAGTAAGCTGTAACGATTAAAAATGTAATTGTTGAGCCTAACGACCTCTTTAAGATGTAATATGAACATTTAAATTTTTAGTGACTATGATTTTTGATGACGTTGCAAATATTTATCAAAGATATACAAGTTGTATTCGTGAAACTGACACTTTCTGTGACGTCACCTGCACAATAATTGCAATATTAGCATTAGTCTGTTTGTCTAGTCCAGTGGTTCCTAGCCTAGGGGTAATTATAGGGGTAAAACTGGTATTTTGCGGGGTAAGGATGCGGGCGGATCTAGGGGTAGGTTCGTGGGAGTCATGATCCCTCCCTGAGCTGAGATACGTCTCAGTCATCGACTAGTAATGTTTTGTTCGAAAAATGTTTTCACTATGAAACCGATTTAATCAGGGCAACTTTGTTTTTCACTTCTTCATACATTTTGGTTCAGGCGGTCAGTTGATTTTTATGGGGAAGTTAAACAAAAAGTTGCACTGATCGGTATTTTTACATGGAAGCTGCTTACTAGTGAAAGCTGCTTAGAATTATGTCTCTAACAACCCCTTCAAATATGACTTCACTTTTTTTTTTACAATCTGTATAGGTTATAATCATTGGTTACCTATTCATTTGAATGGGGAATGTATGGTTATTGTTGCCAACTTGAATTTGCTAACTAACAATCCATACAGTGAACGTTTATTTTTTAAATAAACGTTTATTCACATTGCATTGGGAGGAGGGGTAAACCAAATTTCCCTGTGAGCCATAGGGCTGACGCGATTGCAAAGGTTAGTAACCACCAATAACTTGCACCGAAGAAGATACAGAGAGCGTGCAAATACCAGCGTAAGCAGAACCGCTCTACCTCCTGCACGTGCAGAGCAAGATCGAAGCCGCGAGCGGGGGAAGTTGCGGCGCGGCGGCTCAAGCTGAGCTGATCAACAATACAATAAGCAGGCTCGAGTACTGGCCGTGCAAGTGAATGCCATTGTTTTTCATGTGGCGCATTTTTTCGCTGCGTTTCGGCGGCAATCGTCGACCAATCACGGGCGCGCGCGTCTCTGATTGGTCGAGACCGCGTGGGCGGGACGCGCTAGCGAAATCTTCGCGCCTTTTCGCGAAACGTTCCAACTTTGGAATGTTTGTTTTTGAAATGCGATACTTCTGAGAATTGTTGGAGTGCTGATTGATGAATGAGTAGGGGGCAGTCCGTTGGGCGACAGCCACTTCACTTCGCCGGACTTTGTATGCGACCCACGCTGGGCGGAAGTTACCAATTTTTACAAAGCAGAAGCAGGTTAATTCATTGTCATATTTACAGGCGCTTTGCTCAACTGCTGGCTACAATAGCTTGATCGGTGTTTAAACATTAGTATGTAGAACTAACACCAATCATAACTAGGTTGAACTACAAGTACCTACCAAGTACTTACCTGTTACTATTTATACATGTTACTTGCAATTAACATCACGTCATCAAGCCGTCTTCTTGTCAATTAAAATTACTCAACAGAATGCTACATAATGTAAAGTAGGTATGTGACGAATGGGTCGCAGAATCTACTCATACACAAGTCAAACGGACCGACGACATACCGGCGTCATTACCAGCGCTTGTGTGTTTGTATGTTTCCACGTGCGTCTTATTGGCTGATCGACGCTATGCAGTCAGTCGCCATTACAGTTACAGCTGCGTGAGTGAGTATCGCTAATAGGAGCGTCCTGTAGCGCAAGAGCGTACGCTATAAGATCCAATGATGATCGCTTTGTGAAAACGGCCCTGAACACTAGAAATCATTGAAGGCAATCGGTTCAGCTAGAAGCAACGACGTAAATTAAATGAAATGAAGTTTATTTGCAAGAAAACAGTAGATACCTATAGGATCTTAACATTAAAATATGTGCCGTGTTTTCAGCTTATATATAAGCATGCAAAATCATAATACTTAGTTATTCGATTTCAATTGGTAAGGCAATATTAATGTCGGTAAATATTTTTCACAATAAATTACTATTTGTATAATTTTAATTTAAAATGTCCTAATTTTTCTACAATAGTAGATTTTACAACAAGTGCACAAAACGAACCATTTTTATCCGAGACTTTTTGCAGCCCGAGCCGAAGGCGAGGGCTGATAGTAATGTCGAGGATAAAAATGGTTTTGTGGACGAGTTATAAACTCTGCTTTTCACTTCGATTGCGAGAATTCAACAATAATTTGAGAAAATTCAATACGAAAAGTTCACGGCTTCTTTCCCGCTACTTTACTTTTTTTAATTTTCCTGCATAATTTTCGGGCAAAGAAAAAAAATATACAGCCTATTCTTAAATTATTTTGGAATAGTGTTTTTTTTTGTGGTAAACACGTTTTGATATTTAGTTTCTTTTTCGTATTATCTTATTATAAATCAAAAATGCAAATAGGGATGGAAATATTATAAATTAGCAAGTTTTATCCATGTATAATTAATTGTTTTTGGCTGTATGGGCTAAATGGTCACTGCCTTAGTGTAGACACATTTAAAAAGCTACTTTTATGCACAAGAGCATAAAATTCAACTTTATGTCGCCTACATCCTGCATAAAGTAGTACTTTTTCGAGCATGAGAAGTGAAAAAGTTATTTTTTATAATCTAAATATTCTTTCATGCTATATATAAAAACAGTATAGTAAGTAGTAGCCACTTTGTCAAATTGTAGTTCAAGTACCTACTCGCTATTGATTGATTAGATTAAAGTTGTCAGGCAACTTATTATAATAAATTTTACACATAATTATTATATATATTCTTCCTATAAATGTCATTAAATCCAGGAGTTTGATATAGTAAGTTCATATATTTTGCTCTGTTGCAATGGTGAACATTTCGATTATTTTCTACGAACTCTTTGGTTCAACTCATCCCTTGAAAACCTACTAAATCACACTTCGAAATATTATTTGACATAAAATTTACGTAACCTTATCAAAGCGTCACGCCTTTTCCCATGTGGGGTGACAAAGGCACAACAGTCCCCACTGTTAGCCAGTTATTCTATATTCTATTTTTGCGTGACAGACGGCTATCTCATCGCCGCAGCTATGGACCAATGAAGGTTTCCTCACGATGTTTTTCTTTGCCGTTAGAATGTGCGTTAAGATAAATAACTTATGTCATTGGTACCCCGGTCAGCACCGGGATTCGAACCTGCATCTCCTGCGTGAGAAGCAAGCGTGAAACCCACTAGACCAAGGAGCTCAAACACACAAAAATCACATTACACAAATTTAACCTATGCTTTATACTTAAACACAAGCAGTAAACTACTACTCGGGTTAGGTTATGTTTGGTTCCTTATTTTCCTACTAGGATTCGCTTCTGTGTCCAAGATGGCTTCATTATTCCGTTACCCATGCGGGACGATACTCACAATGGCAGTGCTTCATCGCGTCGGTTTGAATAAGTCCATCGATCCATTCGGATAAACTCTTGTGTTTGTAATATTCGAAGACCAGCCAGAAGAGAAAAAATATTTATATACGGCCATCAACGTTTGTGCTCTATATCTGGGAGATAACAGACACCGCCCTCTCCGTTGCTGGCTGATGTAGGAGATCACGACTCCTCGACTTCCGAGCTCGTGCCGTGGCTAATGTCCCCACATCCGACTTCCACTCGTGTCGCCGAAAACGCGAGGTGGTCGCGTTTGTTCCCGAGCTGCTGCGCCGGCGCTCGTGACGGCGCGCGTCGCTGAGTGCGCACGAAATGCTCATAAATAGTGCGCGCTGCACGAGCGCGGGCGTGTTCCCACCACCCAGCATTGGTGCGGCTGTAGCGCCCTGGACCTGCGCCTGCGCCACCCGTGGGACATACTTACACTGGCAGACCCGACCAGACCAGACCTAGACCTTCTAGAAGACAAAACCAACCAATAAATTATTAACTCGTAGCTACACGAGAAGTAGGAAAGTTTTCATTTTTTTAAATCGTACAAATGAATATCAAGATGGTTATAGTGTCAATATTTAGATCTCAGCTTAGATGACCCAGGCATAAAAGTGAGTCCTACCGACCGACTACACAAGCATAGTGCTACGGTTGACAAGAAGCCACTTCCGCTAGCCGCAAACCTGTCACGTCAACTCCTAGTCTGCTTCTTACGATACTTACTTTCCTCCACCACAGATGAATAACGTGCCTCCACTTAAACATCGCCCGCACTCGCTCCGACAATGGCAAGTACTTGATCATAGTAGGTACTCAGGTACTCCGGTTTTATTTATACTTTGTTGTTACTGATATAATATAGGCCAGGATGAGGAAATATGAATAAAATGAAGCAAAGCCGCAATAAAAGAGCAGCTCGACTAAAATTTTCCCAAATCCAAAAATTGATAAAATTCTAAATTCAAACTTCTTTATTTTCTCTAAATATTAACAAATGTTTAGATAACGTCATCTTTGCCTGTACTCTACATTGGACCACGGTGGGAAAGAAGAGCGAAGAAATTCCCACCGATTGATATTTAGATCTCATTTAAATGTTGTCTTATGTTTAAATAAACTCTGTTTTTTTTAGATGTCGAAAAACAATGCGGCAGAGATACCATTGTGAAATATATAATTGGACTCGGTAGTATATTTTTAACAAATTATATTTTTATATTTGTCCATGTAGAAGTGTCGGACTTGTTAAAGTTCATTATTTTTGCCTGCTTACAATAAAACAATAGTTGAGTTTGAGTAAGTTTTAATCACATATAAAATACTTGTATCACTGAAAGCCATATCTATTCCTAAGATAAAAATGTTTTATAAAACATAAGTTATACATAAGTTGTCCAAGAAAATAATTTATAAAAACAAAGACGTAGTACACATATTTTTTTCTCGAAACTTAAATGTTTTCAATTGGTTTACGGTTTATTGACAAAACTGCGTTGTGAGGCCGGTCCACACTGGACGAATGTTGCGAACGGAAGCGACTGACTAAAACAAAAAAGTATGTTTCCTAATTCTTAATATTCTATAAAACTTCGTCTGATAAGCGTTAAGATTTATTTTACAGATATGTCAGTAGTAGTTCAAAATCGAAATCTAGGTTCCTCAGGGTATTGGTACTTTCATACTTAATATGTACTTTCAGTACAGAAACAGGTGCATTCATGAGTTTATGTGTGGTATTGATAGGAAATGTAGTCGGGTTATTTGTTTTTATAATAATTAAACTTGTTTGAGTAATAAGTTATAATAAATAAAATATATTTATTTACATTTGTATTCTGGTTATTTTTATATATGTTGCATGTAAAATTGCAATTCACTTGTATCTAGAATACAAATCAAGGGACAATGCAATTAATATTGTTATTAGATATTTCATTGCTCTGAGCCATACGCCAGCGCGCTATATTCATCTTTAGTCTTGATATACTTTATATAATAGTGATCCTACTCCACTAAATTGATTTTATCGTGTATGCTAATAACTGTGTCCCTTTACTGTGCTATATTATGTTCGATCGAAGATCATGCTTTAATTCATCGCTCCAAGGCATTCATCAGGCAAGGACCGCAAGTAGAAATCATCATAATCACCATATTCAGCCCACATCGACCCACTGCTGGGCATAGGCCTCAAGTATAAATACACCACCTAATTTACTCGAATACACCACACACTAAAGTCAATCGTGCTCGCCGCGGCTCCGCGCGGTTACCGCTCGCCCAGTGTGGAGGCGCTATATGTTAAAGTTTCAGTACTTTTTTTCGGCAGATGACTGAACAATAGATTTTAGTACAAATATAACATATTATAAATAATATGCAGCAATCAATAATTAACTAGAGTTAAATTGAAACCCTTGACATATTATGTAATCTTGAATATTGTAATATCCCTTTTTAAATGGAGTGGTTTTATATGGTTTTTAAATTGCTAATATAGCAATGTCAAAATATCAAGAGGTTTCCTGTTGTTGTAGTAGAGAATGCATTGACCCTTAAAATTGCTAAATTGCTAAAAGTTTAAACCGGGGTGCAACTAGTCTGTGATCATTTCTTAGGTTTACATTACAGCCATCGCAAATTTTGAGAAAAATGTTGAAATGTTCTTGCGTACATAAACTATATTTAAAAAAAAAATTACTTACTGTAGTTAGTATGTCAAATTATTTGAACTGTCATCTAAGATGACTCCGGAGTCCGTGCGTTTTAAATTATAAATTGCTCGAATAGCTATTTTCTATATAATAATATAAAATAGAGTTAATATCAGCTGCTTTCCCCCACAACAAGATATTATAAGACATGACACTATGAAAGTAACTAAAACAGACTTGCCTTCCTGTAGCCACATCCGAGTTTTGTTTGATGTTCCTAGCAGCGTAAGCCGCAGAATTTACCAGCTAATTTACCTATGTGAGGTCCCTTCTGCAATTTGCTAAACTGGCTTCAACTTGCCTTACTTTACATACATACCAGCATATAACAATACATTATGAACTATGAACCAATGCAAGGTTTAAGACAATACATTAATAAAATCATCAAAATCTTCTTTTTGTCTTTTAATCTTCAAAACCAGTGACGTAACATCAGCGAACGATACTATGTCAGTCACTTTCTCCGTCATAAAAGCAGATTGTTAGTATACGTATATCGAGAATAAGAAAGGGCCTTATATGGAACTTTGTGGAACCACGATTTTAACACTGTCATCTGTTATAACAGATTTCACCATCAAATTTAACGCTCTTAATTTCTGTCCCTTAAATTTCATTGATATATAAATTCCTAGATGTCAGATTTAAATTCAAATTTCTTTATTAATGTAGATATTTACATATACAAAGAGAACATCACTTTTTGCCTATTCTCTACATTGGACCACTCTAGGAGAAGAATAAATAATAAGGCTTCACACAATGAGACAGTTATTATTGTCAGGAATATTAAATGTTTTTTGTGGTGAGTCTTGAGGTGACGCAATCTAATTACTATTTGCTATTATGAATAGCCAGTACGAATATACTTAGACGGGTGGCGAGTCATAAAACAAACATTATTTAAATATTCTAAAGAACGTGGGGCTAAAATAAAAGGGTAACATTTAATATCAGCCATTCGCCTCACTGGAAACTCCATTTAACATTTCACCCTTCTTTCGAGGATTCCATATTGCAGTAGTGTCAACGTGGAGGCGTCACGAGCACCTCCTAAATAAACAAACATGAAAGCTTTAAGTTGGAAGTCCTCGACGCCTCCCTCTGTAGCCCTCTGTAGATGCCTCTATAGCATCGTCCGGACTCCGGAGTGAGAACAAACTTAATATAGCCGGAGTGCCCTCAACCAGCTCGCGTCAAAGAAAAAGGTGCTCTTTACAGCAAGAGGGAGTGGTGCGGGGGCTGTGCGGGGGCTGTGGGGGGGGGGGGGGAGGCTGCTTTGCAATGCGGATGCGAGTGTATCTAACACTTAACACCTGTACCGAGTAATTGTTTCGCGTAGAATTGGATGCTGACTCCGCATATCTTCACCGTAATAAGCGGCAAAGCAATCTTGCTAGGGAGACGTCTATGGCTGATGGCGGAGGTAGATTTCTATAAAAATAAGAGCTTCATCTTCTACTTTCAAGGAATCACCCAGATATATATATTTGACCCATATGAAATTAATAAGTACACTAGGTACTTTCTATAAACGTGAATGTGTCTTATGAGGTCTGCCCCGTCGAATGTTCAGTACCAGTTTCAAAGGTTTCGTTAAATCATAAGCGACTGATAAAATCATTGATTTATTTGACTCTGCAGGCATCTTTAGAATCTGATAATTTTCTCTACAAAACCTGGTTAACTGTGCTTCAGTTTTTATAATTCAGGTTACCAATGTTATATACATGTTGTACTATGTATATGTATGTGTCTCTGTGAGCTGTACACCTCGCGAGTGACACTTTCTTTTATATTCATACAATCTTATGAATGCCCTGTTTAGCTACATGTAGTACGAAAGTACGCACCGCACCGCACCAATAACTTTGTAAACTGTTGTTATGTTTCGGTCTTAAACCCAACCTATTGACTTTTCACTAAAATTATATAGCCTGTTACTTTCAGGGTCTGTCCAAATCCAAAGACACCTCATTAGTTAATATCCGTCAATAAAAATATTATCTGGACAAACGAAAGCATTTTTGCAAAATCCTCAAGGGCTGAAGGCGATCGCTGTGCTCGCTCGGTCAATTATGTTAATTACGTGTCTTTCATAGCATGAGCTAAAAATGAAAATCCCCAGATTCCGGTTGTTTAAGTATCCATTAAATTCATCAAATCATTCTCTTTTGTGATGCAAATGCGTCGACTAAAGTGATCGGCGCGAGTCGACTCGAGTCGCGACTCGCGACCACTCCACACTTGAACCTCTCACCTCCAAACCTTCCATCAAAGCACTCTTACTGCAAAGGACTTAAAAGTTATTTCTGTGTGGTAAAAAATAGATAGCCAGGATAATAGGGAGCTCAATCACATCGTAATGTTGTTCGTTAGAGTCAGGAAGCTCTCTGAAGTGAAGCATATTTACATTTCACACAAAGTTGGTACAAGTGGGCTCTCCGCTGCATCGCACGTGTTACAAATAAATAGTGAGCTACAGAACACCAGAATACTTCTATTGCAGAATTCAGAATTGTTTTAGGCTATTTGAATCTTGCCACGTATATAGTAAGAAAAGTATCTACCAAGAACACATGCTTAGTAATAATAACACAAGTTTTTATTCTTATTTCCTAAAACAAACTACGGCAAAAAACCTAACGACCGCTATAAGTCATTAATGGTTGCAACAGTCAATAAGATTGTCATTATACATTGCACAAATGTGTTGGATTATTAAATTGCAGAGTGATTTGCTATTGATTTGCAGTGGCCACCCGCTGACCGTGTATGATGTTTTGCTAACCGACACAAACAAGTTTTAAATAAGAAAGTGATCCGTACCGGTGGATACCTAGTAAGCTTCTGACCCTTCTAGTGAACGCTGGATCCACCCTCCCGGCTCGTTTAATGAAGTGTCAATCAATCAGTCATTGCGCAGTGCTGTCGCTATCCGCCACGCGTCGATCTAACGAACTATTTGTCAATAAACAACGATCAACAATCTCCGCCCGCCATTGTTTTCCTTTATCGAGAAACACAGGAACAGTCGGCATCGTGGGAGCTGCGAGCTGGGAGCTGGGAGCTGGGAGCTGGGAGCTGGGAGCCAGCGGGATCGCAGCTAACACAAGCAAGACATGTGTTCGGAAACTCAGCGGGAGACATTTCGCGATCATTTTCGCACAATGCTAACGGTATTGGCATTCCAATCAAACGGTTTGTTTGATTTCTATTGAACACTGCCATTGATTGGAGTGAAATCCTTGAATGCTTGTTCACAATTTAAGCCTTTATGTGTATGGCCCCACATTTAATCTGAATCGTTAAACTTTAGTACGAGTAATAATGTGAATTTGCCAACCCATCAGAGAAAATTCTGTGCTATTTTAAATTTCTATGGTATAGAATGAAACTATAGTGAAAATCACTGAATTTAATTGAGTAGTAGTACTATATTGTTTTCAGATAAACCTAGGTAGGTATAACTTGATAACGTGCAATAAGAGGGACTCGTTAAACTACAAAACTAACTACTAACTTTAAAATTTTAAGCGAAATAAATGTAAATATATGTTGCAATGAATTGACTGAGGGATTGCTTTACTTTTTTAATTTATTTGTCTCCCGGGTCGGAGGTAATCCGTTTCTGGGCGATCCGGTTAATAACGTTGGCAAATGAAACTCCTATCTCCTTGCGCATACATTAGTTAAATGCTTCCGGGTTCAGCAGACCCGCCATTCTCTCATTAAATAAAATTAAACAGAAATCACGTCTCCGAAATTAACCCGCTTCGTTTATTGTTGACGCAAACATCAGACAAAGAATGATTCACCCCCTCGACACTCGACACGACACGGGCAGGGTGGTGTGTGACCCGGGGCAGGGTGGTGGGTGACCCAGGGCAGGGGGGGCTCACAAAACGAACCAAATTGGAATGTCGTTAGTTGTAATTAAAACTCGGCGAGGCGCGAAATCGCCGCAACAAGAGGAGAGGAGAGCCCTCAGCGAGCGGTGACGACGTGACGACGAGACACGGACAGTCGGACGCGCCGCCCTTCATTACCGACACCTCAGTACACAGCACACCGCACCGACACTCGCACACAACATTGATTGACGGGTGGATGGCTACTGCACTGCAAATGCTAAGGATTCTTTTTACAATTGCACTGGGAATTTCAGCCAGAACCACCTGCCTTGTTGGCATTATCCCGTGGTTTTATATATATATCTCGCAACACCAGAAACGGATTAAATAGCAACGCATCTATATATTTAACTTTTGCCTACGTCCAGATATTCCTGTGAAGTGTGTAGGTAAGTAGATATACTCGCAGACTGAGCGTTGCTCCATACAACAGTAAATTATTAATACGAACGTGTTAATAGACTTCGAATGGCAACAAAACAAGATCTAATCTTCTTTTCTATAGAAACCATAACTTTTTATTAAGACGTGCCACCTGAGCCTGAGCCTGCTAGACCTTCCGTTTTTTGTCGGAGCTCGCACTAAATCAAATGTCCCTGTGAAACGTCCGGACCCCTTCCCCGAGCCCGACCCATCGGCCCGACCGGCCCGACCGACCCGACCGGCCCGACACATCGTCACAGCCGACAGCGCATATTGTGCCCGACATATTGTTGCCCCATCCAACTGTCTCCTCCACTATGATTTATAAGTCCCTGGTTAAGGATGTTGCTAGGTGTCCATTATACATATAATTCCAGCTTTTGATGGAAATAATAAACTGTAGCATGGTAACGTCCAGAAAGATTTCAAATTCATCTCATCTTACTTTCATTGCCACCTTGAAGTAACAAAATCACCTTTGCATCAGAATGCTCATCTAACTCCATTTTAAGACTGATGAAAAGCCGTGGGTAGACTGGAGATTTGGTCAAACGAGAGGTTTTAACTCACAATTGAATTGACCCCGCGGCAGTAACGCTACACGTCAGTTTGGCGTCCCTGCATATGTAATATGTTTTTAGGTTGACGATTCTAAAAAAAACTGCTCCGTCGTCGAGAGATCGGATCACGTCAGAGCCCTCGTTAATCGCCGGTCAACTGCATTAAACGAAACTTTAATAAAAACGGTGTTAATATGTATGCGCCGGCGACGGACAGTATCGGGAGATTTCGAGAACTCATCAATATGTGATCTCGGATTTGATTTGTAGATGTGTCGAGGTGTCGCTGCTCATTGTGTATTCCTGTTTGTGAAATATATCTCCTGTCAGCCGCCTACTATACTAGGTACTAGGTACTAGATACTAGGTAGGTATCAGGTACCCACCTAGTCCCGCGGCCTCAGGGATACTCCAGCTCGCGGCAATCGATACCATTATGCTACAAAAACAAAATTATAGGTGTGTAATTTTATTTGGCAAATTTGCGTTATCGACAGACATATCGTGTCAACAATTAGACATAACTTTATTTATTAGATGTGTGTGTTGTGTCTACATGGCAATAATATGCTACGGTCAAGATGATTGGGTAAGTATGCATACTAACCGGCTATTATTCATACTTACCAATATCGATGGTTAATGTAATGAATACAGCAAGATTAATCACATTAACCAGTTAGTTTATATAATCACCACATGTCCGTGGTGAATATGATTAATACTATGAATATGATTAATAATATGATTTGCACAGCTAATATCAGGGCAAAACACCGCAATAGTGGTAAAGGGGGTGAGCTAAGCGAAGCCCCCCTTATCTTTCGTGTTAGGTTGAATATGTAAGAACAATAAAAAACTTAAAACATAAATATAAGTGCACGTAACATATTTTACTCCTATCTAATAAACATCCTGTGTAATATTGTTCATTATAGACAGACAATATTCAGAAGAATTTAACTGCCTGTTTTATTTTATCTATAATAAATCACATTTGATTAAGAAAATAAGGTTGTGTTATATTACTATTATATTTATATTACTTTCACAAAACCCTCTTGGTGAGTATTTATAATAATCCGTTAAAAAGTTGATCGGTAATTATGTATAATTACCGGTAATTATGTATAATTACCGGTAATTATGTATAACTACCGGTAATTATGTATACTTACCGCTAATTATCTATACTTACCGGTAATGATGTATACTTACCGGTAATTATGTATACATACCGGATTTATTGAGTTGACTGTAACATATATACGAGTACTTCATAATGTTAGTTTTTTCCTTTCTGCCATAACATAGACTTCTTATTAAAGAAATGTGTATATACACTGACGAGCAATGAAAAAGTTCCAGTGACATAGCACCAAATTATTCCTTAAAGAGGAAGGGTAGCTTAATGACGCCGTCTGCAATATTGAAGTACATTTAACAGCGCATCAGAATATTACCAATTAAAAACGTAAATATTGTAAACGTAATAAGATATTAAGGTGTTTGTCGGCTTTTTGTGGGTGGAACTTTTTCATTGCTCGTCAGTGTATGTCACCGGCAATCTGTATAATCCGGTATTATATATAATCCGTAATAATTATTACTTAGAACTAATAAGTAATGACATATTATTTATTTTATACTTTGCCTAGGTATTATACATAGTCAGGTCATAAGTTCTGTCACATGTGCAATATGAAATAATTTAGACATGTCTATTATTTATGTAAACATTTATATAGCAAAATGAACTTAATAAAACATAGATTCTTATGGTAATAAAGTTTATTCAAAATGACTCCCGCGATTTTGAATACAGGCCTTTATTCTGCGCGGCCAGTCGTCTATCGCAGCACGAACGAGGTCCATGTCAATATCGGCGGCTGCCTTAATCAAGGATGCCTTGAGTGACTCCAAATCAGGATGAGGCTTTGAGCAGGCCTTTTCCTCCAAGTGTTGCCATATCTTGTAATCTAACGGACTCAAATCTGGACTGGAGGAGGGCCAGTCTTCGTGCCGGATGAAGTCGATTTCACGCGCCGCCAGCCAGTCTTGTGTGCTTTTCGCTCTATGAGCTGGCGCAGAATCTTGTCGGAATACCCAGTGCCTGTTATTAAACATGGTATGAGAAACAGGTTCCACAAGGTTCTTGAGGACTGTATTTTGATACACAACTGCATTCGTTTTTACGCCTTTCTCACAAAAATGTACCTCAGTTAAGCCCCAATAAGAGACTCCCAACCAAACCATGAGCGAGGATGGAAAATGACCTCGTTGGTCACGCGGAATACGGTTGCTCGCTTCTTCACTGCTGTGTGCGTACACCTTATCATTTTGTTTGTTGTAGCTCTCTTCCACGGTGAAAATTTTTTCATCCGAAAAAAGAATTTCCCGATGCTTTTATCCCGCGTACCGCTTCAACAAAACGCGGCATCTCTTCAGTCTCAGGTCCATTAAACGAGCGTCCAAACGATGTCCTGTTTTTCTTCGATATGCTCTAAGCCCTAAGTCTTCATTTAACACCCTTTTCACCGTGGTCCTGCTTAACCTCATCTGAAGGGCCAACAGTTTCTGCTTACGTATGGGATTTCTTTTAATTCGCGCCTTCACAGCTTTTATCACTGCTGGAGTCCTAACAGAGCGAGGGCGACCACTTCTTGACATGTCATCTACACTAGAGTCTTCATTGTATCGTTTTATGGTACGATAAACGAATCTTTTGGTTGTATTAAAAAAATTCAGTAAGTCGAAAATCTCAACGATGTCGCAACGATGCAACGCAATGACTGCAACACGGTCTTCTTTAAGTGTCCACTCCATATTTAAAAATGAGGAAAATTCTAAAAAGTACACATTTTTATTTTCATGAAAAATTCGAAATTCGAATTCAATAAACTTTTTTGTGGCCAGTGTTCTAAATTCAAAAGTTTTTATTGTGTGACAGAACTTATGACCTGACTGTGTATATCATACCCAATGCGCAGCCGGTAATGGATGTAAAACACTGCGGTAGCTTATGAAGCCCCTTTTATCCTTCGTGTTAGTTTGAACATGTAAGAACAACAAAAAATACTTAAAACTAAGAACTTTTTGTTGTTCTTACATGTTCAACCTAACACAAAAAAATACTTAAAACTTAACGCAGTGTTTTCTGATATTCTACCAAAATCTATTTATTTTACACATTGCCCAACATGTTTAGACTTCTTAGTAAATCAATGTGTATATACATTTTACGGGCAATAATTGGCATTGACCTGGTGCTGAAGATGAGCTGCACCTGGTGTCTGGACATCATCAACTATTCATCAGCTGCTCCGGTTACATAATCGCATCGCGGCGTTTGCTCACCAACAAACAGACACAACATATTCTGGTTCACGTAAACAAATCGTATAAAATGTTACTCAAACTAAATCAATAGGATTTACTCATTGAATATCTACTTGTATTTCACAAATTCACCGGCGAATCTAGTTCAATGTGCTTTTAAAAAAATAAGTCAGTAAGCAACCCTCTAGAAAAGTTTTTATACTTTTTATGCCTATCAGATTTGCAACTAAACTCCTTGTAATATTAATCTCAAGCAAAATATTGCTTGTAATTTGTCAGCTTAAACTTCCACGAAGTAGCACAAAACATCAAGAAAGAAATATTAGGATGAAACGGACATTGCATACAACACATATTTTAGATGCATCAACATTAAGAACAACGGTCGTTGACAGATCGAGGCAATCAGATGAAGTTATAGTCGCTCATCAGAGCTGCGCAGGAGTTGCGATCTTCCACGAACCCGCTGCAACCTTCGGGGAGAGGCGAAAAAACCCACCGAACCCGCTACCTACCTGTACCCCGACCCAGCAGCGCTGTGGCTCACCATTATCAGATGCTCGCGACCCGTTACTGTCATGTTCTTTAAAAATAATCGCAGTTAGGAAGCTGGTTTTTATAAGAACACAGTTTTCTAGGTTGTTTTGCGAGATCGGTGGTTATTATATCAATGATCTTAGTAAACATTTTCCAAACTTAGCGATAGCTGTAATGTTAACCTAAGAAATAATTACAGACTACTTGCGCGCCGGTTTAGACTCGCGAAGGTTAGCAATTCTTTCAAGGGGTTTCTACTATAATAAGATACCTCTGGAGATTTTGAAATTGCCATTTGAGCAATTTAAAAAGCATATTTAACCGACTTTGTCGAAAAAAGGATTTATTTATTTATTCATTTATTTATTTTATTATCTTAAAAAAATCCACAGCTAAATATATGCATGATTAAACAGCTAATTAAACTTAAGCCAATAATGGATTTAAATTCCTTAAGCTAAACATCATGACGTGGCAAAAAATGACGATTGCTAAATATATGTAAATATCTACAGTAATAAAGAGATTTGATTGATTGCTTGAGTAAAGACCTGCTTTTCAAATATTCTCTTGGTTTGAGCTTCATATTGATGTGTCTCTTTCTCTTAATAATCTCCAGGATGCGCTCACTCACGCCAATAGGTCTTTTTACAATAAATATATTTGTGTTTAAGGCTGGACACCCCGAAAGCAAAACTTAGAATTTCAAGTTCAGCTTACTTTTTGAGGATTAGGATTCAAATGTTAAAAAAGGCTCTTCACAGATCTAGTAGACTGACAGAGTAATAGAACTTAATATTTTATAGCGGTTAAATAATAATAATAATGTCTTTATTCCAGAAAAAAAAAATCCATATAACTTATATATAACACACATAAAAGATAATTTAGAAACAATCAGTCTTAGTGGGAGATTTATAGTAGTAAATTTCATTAAGGCATAAAAAATGTCAAGTACACAAATTCTAATCCGTGGCAAAAATCTGTGGGAGTTTCTACGCCAATCTGTGGGAGTTTCTTCGCCCTTCTTCTCCCACAGTGGTCCAATGTAGAGAAGAGACAAAAAAATACGTTTGCTAAGTATATGTAAATATCTACAGAAATAAAGAAAAAATATATATATATGTGATATACAGATTTTATCTGCACATGTATAGTATAGTAAACCCTCTTTATTGCGTCCAAAAACCCCACGTTACGATCAGCATAGTGTTAAACTACTTTGTAAAAAAACATTTCATAACTAAATTTTGAACATTATAACCATAATGTGTAAATTTTCTACATATTATGACATTCAAATTTCGAACGCCGACGCCCGCCTGCATACCGCCCCTATACTTTATCTGAGAAGTTGGTACTACAGAACAAGCTAAACAACTCAATGCCACAATGCCGGTCAAACATGCGGTTTCTGAACATCAAAGAGAGCTTATGATATGTGTGTAGATAAACTAGTGTATGTAACTGAACATATTTAGGCATTATGTATCAGTCACATAAACTACTGTTATGATAACTTCGGAAGACTTTTCTATCGAGCAAAAATAATCAATTTACTTTTAAGTAAATTCGTGAACGTACGTTCACGAATCCCTGCTGACACTTAGGATGCTAACTAGAAACAAACTGTTTTAATGCTCGCAATTTCGCGTAACTTGATATTTACAAAAGGCTGTATGGCCAATATGGGATCAACTGTGGTTTAATCATCAGGGCAAGCAAGGAGTTGCAAGCAGTAGGTATAGAGCGCAAGTGCGGACGGCGCGACGACGACGGGTATAGAGGGAGGCTGCGCCGGCTTCGCTCAAAGCGCGCGGAACAATAGCTGACCCGACCTGCGCCCGCGACCGCTACCAACAAAACGTACAAAAAAACGACCGCCACCAAATTCCAATTTCAAAAAACGAAGACAGTACCTTTTGACAGGCGCAATTTTTTCGATTTCTTTATGGTACGGAACCCTCCGTGATATATGGCCGCTACCATTGTCTCAGTACCGACCGACGTGATTTATCTACACGCGACTACTGTCCGATGCTGAGGAGGTATTTAATAAACTGTCACAGTTGCTGCCACTTTTTATAGTTATTTGTCTAAAGTGTGTGATGTTTTTCACTCCAAGAATTTTCGCTCCTATAAAAGACTTTAACGGGGACAAAAACTTTAACTTTATTAAAAAATTCGTTATTTTGTTATTTTTAAGGAATATTTGATTGTTCATGTTGTGATACTGCAATAACATTGATTAAAAAAAACCACAAATGTATTCATCTATTAATTGTAGGAGATGCCTTCGCCAGTGAGAAACACCACATACAAAAAAAGTACTGAAGAAGCCGGCGAACAATGAAATTTCCATACAAACTTGACACCATAATAATTTAAATATAATTGTTCCTGTTCCGGCAATTTTTTAAAAATATTTATCTTCTTAAAAATATATACGATTAAATTTCATTTAATTTTAGGAGGTATCCGACGTATTTTCCACCTGTTTATTTTGTATTAAAACTATACCATTCGTGATGTCATTATAATATAATAATAATAATAATAATACCTTGGACACCTTTTACACACATTGATCTAGCCCCAAACTAGGATTCCCTGTATCTTGGGTACTAGACAACGATATATATACTTATATAGAGAAATATTATACTTAGATACATAAACAACCATGACTAGGGTACAAACATTCGTTCTCATCAAACAAACATTTGCCCCCACCGGGACTCGAACCCGGGACCCTTGGTTTCGTAGGCAGCGTCACTACCGACTCGGCCATTCGGGTCGTCAAATATAACCACAGCTTATTATTGTCAAGTTGCATAATGTCACAAATACATTTAAAATATAATCAAGCTTCATTCATCATGTTCGGTATTCACACACACACGGGACACAACCAAATTTCTCTTTATTTTTGTACAGCATCTATCTGTCTCTGTCCGCAAGAGGGGGACGGCGGCGGCGGCGGCGGGGCGCACAGTGGGACGCATTTTGAAATTGCGGACTTACGTGTTTTTGTTGAATATCATTATTTTATTTAATGCAATCGATAGTCCTAACCATATGTTCTCAGAGCACTTTTTGATGTGTGATTTCTAATTTGCTCTATAAGTACCACTTCTCAAAAGTGCTCAAGCTGGTTTTTTGTACGCTAAATCTACGGTTGATTGTTTATACACCACAGGGTCGGAACTTCCGACCCTGTGGTGTATAGACCTTCCGACTCGGAAGACCAAAGTAGATTAAGCAGTACGTCTTCGTTCAACGCATACCTGCTTTCTTTTCTGGAATGTCCCTCTCCATATTTGTGCCCTAGTCATGGTTGTTTATCTATCTAAGTATAATATTTATCTATATAAGTGCGTGTATCGTTGTCTAGTACCCAATATACATGGAATCCTAGTTTGGGGCTAGATCAATGTGTGTAAATAGTGTTCAAGGTATTATCATTATCATCATTATCATTATCATTATATTTTCTAAACTCTTTGTTCCTCGCTTCTGAAACATCGGAAAGTTTTTCAATAACTATTAACCCAAAATATTCGATTATGTCTGTACATGTATAAGAATCATTTGGACGCTAGCAGGCATATTATACCACCGGTAATAGATTTACAAACAAGGCTGCTGTTTTTCAGCAAAATTGAGAAAATTTTGAAACATCTACATGTTCTCGACATGCTATTATTTACAGTTTAACATGAAACTTTTTGAATAAATCTTCATTCATTCCTGTAATATTTATTTATTTTGTAATATTTATGTAATACTTATTTTACTATCTCCGAAAAATCATCATTGTGGTTCCAAAGTCCTGTTTAACGATGTCTATCTACAAATTGCATTAATTTCAGAATGATTCCTTATTTTGCCTCTTACTGGTCATTAATATGACTTTATTTTCTTTTCTTGCAGTCTATTGTTTGAAGTCAAATCAAATCAAATCAAAGTCAATCAAAATCAAAATATAGATTCAAAAAATTAATTCGAGAAAGGTTACTATTCCAACAAAAGCAGAATACCTGAAGCTACCTTGACAAAGTGCTGCGTACCGCGTTCTACCACTCTAAAATTGACCTGATACCGCAATATGTCTACCAAATATACTTTTTCGTTGTGTACGTAATTTCAACTCTTTGTGACATTAGTTATTCATTCAATACGACATTATTATTCAATACAATTTAATCCATATAACTATTTATTCACTAATCCGCAATACAATTTTATTATCTCCATCTTATTTTTTATTTTATTTTTTCCGTATTGACATTTTATTTATTTTATTTACACGTTTAGTGTTAGGTTGTTAATTTTAGTACACTTGCCACCAGGTGACATTGACATGTCTAAATTCAATTATACTCTGGGTCCTAGACTGAAAACCAGAGTCACAGGTTTTCCTGTGACACTACGCTGAGTCTGAGCTCTTTTGCTGTCGCAGCATGTGCACATAGCAGTGAAACAACTCACAACTTATGTGGGTTTCTTTAAAAATTAGACATGAATTGGAAATTATATATCATTTTTTAATGTTATTGTAGATTTTGTTTGTGATTTTAATTGTGTTATTTTTATTTTTATTGTGTTTTATTCTTATTTTCTCATGTGTTTATGCTGATATAGTAAATAAATGGCATTCTATTCTATTCTATTCTAAGTCTACCCTGGAAGCTGAAACTTTTGTTAGTAACAGTTGCCATCTTTTTTTTATACATTATTAATACATACCTATGTGAAGTAAATATTCCATACATCTGATCCAGTCATATAAAGATGAAAGTCCGTACTTATACATTTCTGTAGTAGTTTAAACTGTTCATTTCTTGGGAAAAAGCCATCTATCATGTTAAAAATGCACCTATTTTACTACCAATAAATTCGAAATGACTGCCAAAAGAGATGGATGTCCAAAATTGTGTTTGGATAAATGATCACCAAACTTCTTTTTATGTTTTGTGTACTTAAGTTTATGTTTTTAGTACTTTTTGTTGATCTTACATGTTCAACCTAACAGCAAAAACTAAATATTTTGGTGGTCATTATATTTGTTGCCATTTATAAATATGTCCCCTACTTTTGTGGGCTGCACATCTTAGATCTGGTCTTCAACTACTTTTCTCTCTCTTTGTGCTGATTCTATAGTTTCTTTCATGAATTTGAACACAATAAGTGGACAGTAAAATGTATATGACGGTCAAAACATCATTCGAAAGAATCCTTAATGGAACCAAACTAATTATAAAGATACTTGAGTCATCCAAATCAGCCTTTAGCTTAACTACTCAAAAATCGTGGGTAGTTGGGACGGATCGCTATTTTGAACCCTATGCCATGGTAATAACATTTAAAACCTATAACGTAAAAAAGGCGTTAGCTAACGCCGGTGGTAACTGAAGGGTTAAAATGCAGTAACAGTTAAATGTTCTTTTGAGGGATAACAATTCAGTTTTGCTTGTCCAACTTTGAAATATGAAGGAAAAAGACCAAAATTTAATTCATTGGCTGACTCTCCCAGACTCTATCACAGATCTAGTGCCTTTTCAGCTTAATATACATTTTTTTCATTTATTTTCGACT
The DNA here is from genome assembly GCA_949825045.1 of Argyresthia goedartella. Classification (NCBI taxonomy): domain Eukaryota; kingdom Metazoa; phylum Arthropoda; class Insecta; order Lepidoptera; family Argyresthiidae; genus Argyresthia; species Argyresthia goedartella. Next base: position 13,633,648 of record OX463815.1, read on the forward strand.
GAACCTTTTGAATATCTTCAGGATGTTTAATAAGATGGTTCAAAGTTCTGCTTATGTCTTCATTACTATTGTCCCTTAAAGTTTTTACTGTTGACCTTTACAGTACTTCTGGAGACAAGGAATTTCTTAAAGTTTGAAGACGTCTTCTTTTTTGCCTGGAGCCCAGTTCTTCGAATAGATTCTTCGGAGTAAAGGAAGTTGAAGCCTCATGTAGAGGAGCCAGATTTTGTAAATTGTCAGATGGATCACCGTCAATAACATCAAGTTGTTCTCCTGCAGTAGCGAAGAAACTAGGCCATACATTTCATTTTTCATTGAAAGAATGATTAACAGTCCATCTACGTTTCATATTAGAAGTATACTTTCAGCAAAATTCTGAGAAAAACACAGTGTTTTCTTCATTCAATAGTAAGCCAAGCTCCTGTTTTAGATGTTCACAAATTTGTACACTATTTGAAAATGTATTAAGTTTCTCTTTTAAAAGCATAAATAAGTCGATACTATTCACATTATGTTTTGTATAGATCGCGAATATTTGAGCAAATAACATTAGCTACTACTGTTAGTGAAAACTTGAAATTATTTATAAAGCCTAGAACTGGATCCTCCTTTAAGGCTTAAAATAATTTAATAATTTGCTGTACAAGATCAACAATTTAGAGTAAATACCACAAAATATGTTGTGGGCTTGGTTAAATATGTGTTAAATCAGATTAAATACATAATCATTATTTACATAGTCAGACAATATGATATATGATATTACGTATCTGCTTAAAATTGCCTCGGCTAAGATAGACTGACCCCAACTTTTAGCTCAGCTATCGTTAAAAGTTCCTCAAAGGAATTTCAGGAGTAACCCTACAATCTATTTACCGAAAGCGAATACCAATTACAGGCAGAATAGTTACTTACGGCGTGCGTGTAACAAATATAACCTACTTAGCAAGCAGGTTGAGCTGGACCTTTTCTGTACCAGTGTACCATCAGCGAGGCGGGTGTTGAGCGAGCGGTTCTTTGAGCCCACATAATATTCTTAGTTAGATAGTTTGAGCGAAGTTAATAATGCGTTGCTTAGTGCTTCTAGTTTTAATTAATATGTAACTTCTATCGGTGAGAACCTATTAGTGGTTTATATGTGTAATACGTTGTAACCCTACTAAAAAAAATTGTAAACCTAGGTTTTCCTAAGACAATAAACTAAAAAAATATAGTAGTGTCTTATCTCTTTTAGAAATGTTAGGACAAAATTGCTGAGCCCTAAGATCAATTGAGGACACGTACATCTAGACAAAGCATATCTTTTTCACTTATACGGTATGAACTGAATCACAGATAATATAACATTGTTTAAAAGTAATAGCTCAATCGGCATCGGCAAAATAATCATAAAATTTTAATGTATTTTGTAATCATGGTCCATATTTCTAAATGGTACTGAATCCTGGATAATTCGAATGCTGGACTTCCTTTGACATACAGCAGGTATATGGAACGTATATGTAAATGGAAGGAAAAATAGATGGTTCAAGAACAAGGGGAAGAACACCTGCACGCTGGTGTAGTCACACGCAGGAATACTTGCAGCTCGGTCTAGTCGGTCGGTGAGGCAATGCACGCAGCCCAGGACAGAACAAAATGGAGGTCCTTGGTCGAGCTCCGTATATTAAATCTGATCGTGACTGTCATGGTTGTTGAACCATGACAGTCACGATCAGATTTAATGAATATTATTAATAGTTATTATGTTAAGGTCTGACTCGGTTGAGCACGTAGGAACACATAAATCACAAAATACAACTAAATATAATATCTTGCTTAATTAACATGTGTAACTACTGAGCTCTGCTGAGACGGGTCAATAAATATATGTGTCTGTTGGTTCACTGCTTTAGAGTGAGCGACAGAGATCACGCATATACCATGTAAGTTTCCGTGATCGCTCCGTAAACATTGTCTAAAAAAAACAATTTGTAACATGGATAAATAAATAAAAAAAACTATGTCTATGTATATGTCAATTCTCAGCCATGACAAAATGACTAGAAAGAAAAAGTAATAATGAGTTTTCTTCATTTATTAATAATTATATTCATATTCAAATCTATCATTGTAGTGGGTTATATCGCCAAAACTACCTAAGTTCAGCTTCGTTTATCCGCACAACCGGGAATTCCGGGGCCATGTTATATATTTGTTGTTGTAAAAAAACCCATAGATTAAGCCTATAAAAACCGGCTTGAACACTTTTAAGTCTTGGTACTTATAGATCAAATTAGAAATCACTTTTTCTCGCAAATTATAACATTTACAACAAAAAGTGCTCTAAGAACATATGATTTCCATAATAAGGACAATCATTTCCATAAATAAAATAATGATATGTAACAAAAAAATGCAAGTCCGCTATTTTACAATCCGTCCCACTGTGCGCCCGCACACTTCGGGAGAGATAGCGATATGTAGAACGAACATTGGCGTTCGCCTCATAATGCACTTGATCGGCTGTCCGCCGCCGCCGCCGCCGCCGCCGGTGTGTTTTGTCTATTCTATTCACAGATATCTGTGATTCTATTACTACTATAATACTCGTTGTTGTACATACGTACAAACTTGATACCTTCGTTTAGTTTTTCATAGTTTGTGTAAGAAACAACTGATGCAAAGCAAATCATTCAATCAACTTAATCACAACGATTATAAAGATGAGTGAGTATGCACGTTGTATGTATCTGAGTAAGCAGCAAGTATATGCGGCAGGTTATGCAGCAGTCAATCAAATTTTATTATAATAGATATCTAAGCAGTCGCCCCGAAGCTTCTAATACCTCACAGGTTGCACTTGCTTGTGTAGTAAATAGTAGTAACGTCTACAATTCTATGGGATGGTGTTTTAGTATTCACATAAAGTTAGTTTTACATTGATCGGTTAGGATATATATCAGATGAAGACTTTTTTATTTTTTATTTGTGTATTGCGTTACAATATTTACATACTCGCTTATTTTACATTATATTTGTGAAGCATAATGTGTTTTATGTAAGTTTTTTTCAATAAGTAACTATTCAGGATACCGTCGTTAGTTGGGATATTAAATATGGATGTCAGTATATGGTATATAGTTGTCAGTGCATGTATGCACGCACATTCACTCACAAAAAAATCATCTTTATATGTTGCTTAAAGTTTAGTTAATGAATATAATGAATAACAGCTCCAGATGCATAAGCGCAGGTCACAAATGGTTCAGGTAATACACATCTCAGATGTATGATAGCAACGTATGTACATTGTTCATCACACGAGTACCTATATACCGGCGACACCGACCCGCTATTACCTATAAGTTATGACGTCACCAATTAAGATAACACCATCTCTGGCTGGGAGCATAACAGATGTGTATGTAGAGGTGACACTAGAGCTGGTATTGGATATATGTTATATGTGTCGTAATCATATCGTGGAATTGTTTATATCGTGATATAGCCAACCATGGTGGATTTAGAAATTTTTAGGGCAAAACACTGCGGTAGCTTAGGTGAAGACTATAAAGGGGGCGAGCGCAGCGAAGCCAATGAATACTTAGTTTACCCCGTGTTACTTCAACATGTAAAACACAAAAAGTGGCCAAGTGCGAGTCGGCCACTCCCATGAAGGGTTCCGTTGTAGCAAGTAATTATGTGACTGGATGTTTGTGTTGTAACTTTGTTTTTCATAGTGATTGAATGAGTGACAAAGTTATCTTTGCGGTTTTTAATAATTAAAAACTGCTCATTTTATTTTGTTCAAACCAATTTTCGTTAAAACTGTATATGAGAGCAAATATTTTATGTAGATTTGTCACTTTCTTACTTTAAAAGTAAGAGGGCGGGACACACACACAGAATTCACAATTTCATAGTTTATTTATTGCACACAAATAAATAAATTATCAAGATATACATTAAAATTTAATACAAAGGCGAGCTTATCTCTATTAAGAGATCTCTTCCAGAAAACCATGTCAGGATGAGATAGGTTAATCGCAAAGCAAGTAAAGACCTATGTGTAAAACAAACCTTAAATTACAACTCAATAAACTACATACATAAAATATATATCCTATATTTCTAAAGAGATAGGAAATGCTTCTTCACGCTACTTTTAAAGATATTGAGAGCAGCCGGACTGCCCTGATGGTGCAGGGGAGTGCATTCCACATTCAACTACATACCAAGTTTCAACTGCTTAGTCCTAATAGTTTCTGCATAAAGGTTCTGTGACATACGCACGGACAGACGGACGGACAGTTGGACGGACGGACGGAGGACGGACGGAGGACGGACAGATATGCTTGACGAAACTATAGGGGTTCCTTGTTTCTCTACGAAACCCTAAAACACCTTGTTGTACCGAAAAAAAAATGCTTTTAATTAAAATTACCAATCCATGGTTAGCTGTTTCATGAAATTATTAAATTCTACGATATAGATACGATATGTCACCGTAAGGTTGTCGAAACCGTTAGTTTATAATGTAACGTTTTTTTTCTCGTTAGTTTACAAACTACACAGTCAGGTCATAAGTTCTGCCACACAATATAAACTTTTGAATTTAGAACGCTGGCCACAAAAAAGTTTATTGAGTTCGAATTTCGAATTTTTCATGAAAATAAAAATGTTTACTTTTTAGAATTTACCTCATTTTTAAATATGGAGTGGACACTTAAAGAAGACCGTGTCGCAGTTATTGCGTTGCATCGTTGCGGTTACGCGCCAATTCAGATTTTCGACTTACTGAACAATTTGAATATAACCAAAAGATTCGTATATCGTACCATAAAACGATACAATAAAGACTCTAGTGTTGATGACAGGTCAAGAAGTGGTCGCCCTCGCTCTGTTAGGATTCCAGCAGTGATAAAAGCTGTGAAGGCGCGAATTCAAAGAAATCCCATACGTAAGCAGAAACTGTTGGCCCTTCAGATGGGGTTAAGCAGGACCACGATGAAAAGGGTGTTAAATGAAGACTTAGGGCTTAGGGCATATCGAAGAAAAACAGGACATCGTTTGGACGCTCGTTTAATGGACCTGAGACTGAAGAGATGCCGCGCTTTGTTGAAGCGGTACGCGGGAAAAAAGCATCGGGAAATTCTTTTTTGGATGAAAAAATTTTCACCGTGGAAGAGAGCTACGACAAACAAAATGATGAAGGTGTACGCACACAGTAGTGAAGAAGCGAGCAACCGTATTCCGCGTGTCCAACGAGGTCATTTTCCATCCTCGCTCATGGTTTGGTTGGGAGTCTCTTATTGGGGCTTAACTGAGGTACATTTTTGTGAGAAAGGCGTAAAAACGAATGCAGTTGTGTACAGCAAAATACAGTCCTCAAGAACCTTGTGGAACCTGTTTCTCATACCATGTTTAATAACAGGCACTGGGTATTCCAACAAGATTCTGCGCCAGCTCATAGAGCGAAAAGCACACAAGACTGGCTGGCGGCGCGTGAAATCGACTTCATCCGGCACGAAGACTGGCCCTCCTCCATTTCAGATTTGAGTCCGTTAGATTACAAGATATGGCAACACTTGGAGGAAAAGGCCTGCTCAAAGCCTCATCCTGATTTGGAGTCACTCAAGGCATCCTTGATTAAGGCAGCCGCCGATATTGACATGGACCTAGTTCGTGCTGCGATAGACGACTGGCCGCGCAGAATAAAGGCCTGTATTCAAAATCGTGGGGGTCATTTTGAATAAACTTTATTACCATAAGAATCTATTTTTTATTAAGTTCATTTTTCTATATAAATGTTTACATAAATAATAAACAAGTCTAAATTATTTCATATTGCACATGTGACAGAACTTATGACCTGACTATGTATAAATGAAGTGTAAACTGTACCGTACTCCTTACGATATGACGCGTTAGTTTATAATAAAACCGTTAAATTATGATGTTAACAAAGTTATTGGTGTGGCTACCTTCATACTTCATGAATATAACCAGGTGCATTTAAATGTTTGTATGTGGTATTGAAATAAATTTTCCCCTTACTGTTTAAACCATACATTTCTCTAAATTCGTGTAAATTATAATAAGGCCTGTATATCGTTTTTTTTTAACAGTAGTTTCGGACACAATGGTAATTTTTTCCCTTTTTTCTTAAATATTTTTTACTAAGCATTTCAGGTTTATGAAAATTAACTTTGAGATCCCCGCAACAGGCCTTTTCATTAAACATGTCACAAGATAAGATTTAGAAAACTTTTTTGAAAATTTAATTTCTGCTCTGCCCTTCAATTGTGTCCCCTTTTGAAATCATACATTTTCACCATATTATGTATTTTTTTCAAAATGTATCAGTAGTTTCGGAGTTAAGGGGGTGAATGTTATTTTTTGCCTAGTTACTCAATTTTTTTTTATTGAGAATTTTGGGTTTAAAAAAAAAGTATAAATGATGCTGGCATAAAGTCCTTTTTTTAAACATGTCCCCCAATTCATCCCCCTCTATTTAAATCATGTATTTTTCATTATTTTACCTGTAATATTTTATGGTAAAGATCTATATTACCTATTTTTTACAAAATTTTGGGATTAGTATTGGCTTCTTCAGTATGTAGAAGTGCTTGGAAGGAACTCCACCGACAAGAGCGTAGCTCTTAAATAATTAATGAAAATCTGGCTTCTAGCTCCTGACACACAGATCGTCTTTGTTTGGGAGTTAGGGCCATCTCAATAATTAGGATGTAATATTGAGAAGAATAAACGTTTTCCATTTCAGTAGTTTCGGAGATTACCCGGGGAATAGTCTTTTTGTATTATTTTTTTTAAATAGTATTTCCAGGTTATGAAAAAAATATTTTCATTCCTCGCAACGAGCCCTTTCATTTGACATGCTTGACACATGACATTGTTAAAATATTCAATTTTTTAAATTCTGATTTGCCCCCCCCCAAATTGCCCCACAAATTCAAAATGTATTTGCTTACGTCACACGTGTATGTTTGGGTCACAATTCGGTCGTTTCATATTACTAATTCACACCTTTGTAGGACAGATACACGAGTGTTCCTATAATGGATACGTTTTTCCTTTTTAAGATACGGAGCCCAAAAAACCAAACAAAAGTTATCAATAGTAGTTTAGAAAACGAATGATTGTAGGTGGAAAAGTAAAATCCTCAAAGTATTATTTCGGAAATTTGTTTGGACTTGTTAGGAGACTAACCAGCTAAAAGGCCTTGTGATGTGAGCACTCTTTACTAAGACAGAAAGTCCCTCTCATTGTATAGGTAGAGCCGGCGGCGGCGGCGGCGGCGGCGGCGGCACAAAGCCGTAGCCATAAGTTACGGGCTGAATGCGCGAGCGCAGGGGGCGCAACAACTACCAAATACGAGTAATACGAAAATAAATGTTTCGCTTCTGCGCGATGACGCGCCGCGAACAATAGCGCGGTCAATACGGTAGCCGCCATTTGCATATCGCGCATCGTCGGCCGCGGCCGCGTCGCTCGCCGGCCGCCGCTCAGTGCTGGCGACACCGGCCGGCGGTGCTGCGCGCGCGCCACCCAGATACTTTATTGTACTACGCAAACTCAGAATAGAAGGGACTGGAAAAGACGTCCGATTGTAATCGCATGGACAAAAAGTTCGTTATTTGTTGCGGGAGGCGAGGTGTCTACGCAGAAACACAACTATAACAACAATACAATACAACTATAAGTAATTCTCGTCGCGAAAAATGCACATACTACAAGACTGGGTTATAGTTTTACACACACAAGCACACTAATAAAACTTTTACTTTCGCAAAGTGGTAAGCGGATGGATGGATGTTGCTTCCAGACACTTCCAGAGCTTAGTTTTCATAGGCCACAATGATTGCGCTAGCTTTTGTTCTTGAGATAGAGAAAAGCTCGCTTGTGCAGAAGCTCGTAAAACTCCTCCGGTAAATATTATTTTCTACAATAAATACAGATAAAGCCACGATTGTGTGTGCTGGGTCTGCCTTCTCATAAATAGAAGTTTTCTTTCCAACATGACCTCGTAACCTCGTAAGTCGTATAGCTAAATATTTCAAAGACTATTTTGTGGTTGTTTTTTGGCGATGAATGAAAGCCTTTCCCAGATAACCTTAATTTGCAATTACATATATTATAGTCGTAACTATGTCACTACTTTTTTTTAATGTGTTTCACTTTTGTTAATGTCACCGTGTAAGGTAGTCAAAACCGTTAGTTGTTAAACTAACGCGTTAGTTGATCAACTATCGATAGATAGTAAACCAGACCGACAGGGTTTAGAATTTACGTTTCTTTTGTTCTTACATGTCAACCTAACATGAAGACTATTCGGGGGCTTCGCTGCGCTCGCCATCTCTAGTCTTCACCTAAGCTACCGCAGTGTTTGCCCTGGTATTTCGTTTGCAATTCAAGTTTAAACCAGTTTACTATTTAACGGTTTTAACGGTTAGTTTATCAACTAACGCGTCATATAGTAAGCAGTACGCTACAGTTTACTAACTGTCAATAGCTGACCAAACAACGAGAAAAAAAAAGTTAGTATATCAACTAACGGTTTTGACAATCTTACGGTGACATAATACCATTACATGTTTAGGTAAAAGGGCTCTCTATATCATCACGACAGTATATCAAAGTAGGTTAACAGTGTACAATATGTAAGTACATACTACTACCGATATTTGTGCAGTAAGAGTTGGTCCCTCGCAGCTTTTCCTTACTCTTTAAGCAAGATGTTGAGATGGAAGAAGGAATATCGAGTGAACTGTCTTACTGGCTGTAAAGCCACGTTCCAACCCATTCAGACCGTGGTCGCGTGGTCACGTGGTGCCACGTGCGCGTTACATTACCATGCATTAGACTTGAGTGACAGTTCCCAGTCGTCACAGATAGAGAATAAGCCGCCGCCGCCGCCGTCGACCGCCCCGTTTGCGTCCGACGCGCACATATCGGGCGTCTTTACTTGTGACATTAATATACATTGAGACACCTTGACTGTAGGGTTTTCTTTAAAATATTCCTTTATTTGGCTGTACCTGAGTAATATCGGTACCTGACGATTTGTATTCGTAGGAATGACTAATTAGGGGTATGTAGGATATGCAAATTAAAAAATTCATTTTAAATCATTTAAAATCTAATAAAATCTTATCAAATCACTCTATCGAGGCGACCAAACACTACTCGTTCTGAAAACCTTAAATAAAATTAAATGCTATAGCGAACAAAAACTAACGAATTAGGTTATATTTTATTTTGATGAGCCAAATCAAAACAAAAAAAAGAAAAACAAAAACTGCGACGCAATAAATTAATGACATTACCCAGTACATTGATTCGATTCGCCGAATTGTCGGCGACTCATACACAAGAGCAACACACCCCGACAGCATGCGCCGCGCCGCGCCGCGCTGCACAATGCACGCACACTAATGCACTGCGGAACGAACAGATCAGAGAAGTCTAGTCATTTGATTACTATGATGAGTTGGTTATTTAGCTCTCACTATTGCGGGTGAGTTCATGATACATACTCGTGTCGTTTATGAGGAGATGGATTTGTATCCTATGGTGAATGGACAAGGTGCAATGAGAGAAATATATATTAATTGATAAATCGGATGGTTAAATCAGACACTTAACTAACTCTCTTGACCGTTAATTAAATACCGAAATTTAACCAAGGCATTTTGATTTAAATAAAACATCGTCGAAAACGTTTAACAATCTGTCTTACCGAAAGCCGGCGTGTTGGAAAACAACATGGCGTCACGATAACAGCTGCACAGCTTATATCAGGGCAAAACATTGCGGTAGCTTAGGGGAAGGGTAAAGGGGATGAGCGAAGCGAAGCCCCCATTATCCTTCGTGTTAGGTTGAACATGTAAGAACAACAAAAAATACTTAAAACATAAACTCAAGTACACATAAAAAAAAATGTATATGTCTTGTTGCCTTGGAACGTTTAGACAATTGGTTAACCGTTTCGTTCACTCACTTGTCTGACGGAATTGCAGTGAGTTGGTTAAACGTCGGTATTTAATTAACGGTCTAGAGGTCGGTCGGTATTTAACCAACTAACTGCGACATGTTCATTAAGTACAGAAAATAAAATCACCTACGACATTACAGTACTAGGGGTAGTACAGTACAGTAGGGGTGTACTTTGAGAAGTTCAGAATTACTGCATTTATTTTTTAGGTAATACCTACCTACAGATTTACAATGTTCATTTCATAATAATGATATTCTGATCTATATGCAGCAGCGGGCTAATTTTTAGTCTCTACATTCGACAGAGCGCAGCGTCGCCGTGATGTTTGCTAACATTTGCTACCCGAGTTTTTTCATCTAGACTCAGGCAATTCCCGAAATGGCTGCTCTAATGTTTAATTCAATTGATTTCATTAGCCGAAGTTCAGGCGACGCCAGCCCCGATACATATGTATGTCGGGTATCGCTAATAAATTGGATGGGGCCCGTGTTTTTGTGGGAAAACTTTTTATTTTCATTCGCTAAAGCCATCCCATTCAGCCGGCACTTAACTGTCTCCACTCTCCATGGATGAGACCGTAAGCTGCTTTATATCCCAACAGTAGTTTTATTTGCGTCAGATGGATGATAATATACCTATGTCCTCGGGCTATAAAGCACAGCGACGTATCGACGTTGAATGTGTAAAGGTAGATAGAAATGACGCTGTCGATGTGCTCGATAAGATCTCTCGCTCAGCAGAGTGTGGTAACACAATACTTATGAACTTTAAACTTTGTTCAGTTAAAAGTATTTCACGGATATAATGGAGCGGTGCGTGATGTCGTTTGTACGTCGCCGGGGACCCGCGGGGATCGCGGCGGGAGTTCGCGCCACAGTGCGACCGGCTATTTGTTCAGTACAGAGTCGGACAGACCGACACACGCCTGTTTAGATACGATTTATATATATATATGAACAGCACGGCCTTTACTGCGCCGGACCGTCTCCGGCCCGAGAGCCCGCGACGATAATTATAATCAACATTCCACACAAAGGATTCAGTTTACGAACACAAATGGGATTCCATTCTTCTATTTACTTTTTTAACGCCAGCAACCAATTTAATAGCTGTCAAAAGTTGTAATAAATCAACTTTGAAAATCCGTATCACTTGTGCGATATTAGCTTTATTGCTCGCGATACATTTGCTAAAAAGCTTTCGTGGGGCGGACGCGTAGCTGCGCGTGCGCACGTCGGTCACGTGACGTCACTTCCGGCGCCCGCGACAAACGAGCTAGACTTCCGGCTCCGCGCTAATATCCTCCCTCGGCAACACAACACAACTTTGTGAACATTTATAGTACCTTCATCAAGGTATTATTTCACAGCTAAGTTTTGTAAGTAATTCTACAAGTGTAAGAAGCTGTCTATATAGACGAGAAAATAATTAACGTCAAAAACGACCTTAACAATGTGTTAATAAATAATTAAATGTAAGATAGTATTTGCCTTTTTGGAGATACTTATCTCTATTGGCAATTTGGCTTCCATTGATATCGAGATAGGTACTGTGCAAGTCAAGTTGGGATGGCACTATTTTAGTGGAAAGGCGGATGTCGATATAAAGAAACCGGCCAACTGCGAGTCGGACTCGCGGCGGAAGGGTTCCGTACCACTGTACAATGGTAGGGATGGTGTGGAGTGAATAATTTGGATTTACATAGTAAAATTTTGTTTACAAAGTTATTGGTGCGGCTACTTTCACACTCCGTTACGTAACCAGGTGCATTCATAAGTATGTAGTATTCATGTTATTTGTATGTGGTATTGAAAGAATTGTTGTATTGGAGCCCCCTTAAATATTGATTTTATTCTGTTTTTTAGTATTTTGTTGTTATAGCGGCAACAGAAATACATTATCTCTGAATATTACATCTGTCTAACTATCACGGTTCATGAGATATAGCTTGGTGACAGACGGACAGACAGTCAGCGGAGTCTTAGTAATAGGGTCCTATTTTTACCCTTTGGGTACGAAACCCTAACGCCAAAATAAAGGTTGAATATGATGACTTTTTATTTAAACTTATATAATATTTATGACAATCAAAATCAAATGAAGCTGTGCTATTAGCGCTAGAAACCCTCAAGAAATCTTTGTCACTGGTGGCTCTGACTTCTATGCTATTAGCGCTAAAAATACTCAAGAAATCTTTGTCACTGGTGTCTCCGACTTCTATGCTATTAGCGCTAGAAACACTCAAGAAATCTTTGTCACTGGTGTCTCCGACTTCTATGCTACTAGTGCTTGAAACACTCAAGAAATGTTTGTCACTGGTGTCTCCGACTTCTATGCTATTAGCGCTAGAATCACTCAAGAAATCTTTGTCACTGGTGTCTCCGACTTCTATGCTGTTAGCGCTGGTAACACTCAAGAAATCTTTGTCACTGGTGTCTCCGACTTCTATGCTGTTAGCGCTGGAAACACTCAAGAAATCTTTGTCACTGGTGTCTCCGACTTCTATGCTATTAGCACTAGAAACACTCAAGAAATCTTTGTCACTGGTGTCTCCGACTTCTATGCCTACTAGTGCTAAAAACCCTTAAGAAATCTTTGTCACTGGTGTCTCCGACTTTAATGCTATTAGCGCTGGAAACACTCAAGAAATATTTGTCACTGGTGTCTCCGACTTCTATGATATAATCTTTCATATCTTTTTGTAATCCTTTACCAATAAAAATTTAATGCTCACAATTTTTCAGCACTTTCTAGCGAGTTCCCGTCCTTGAGCATGAACTATTGGTTTTTCTTTGTCATACAAAGAGGCAACTGATGCCATTTCATTGCAAAGCATCAACGTGGGCAAATAGGGAAGGAACTTAGGAACACCGCGATTCCCCAGGGGCTTCCGTAATTGTTTGGTGAATAGTTGGGGCATTCTAAACGCGATCCAGAAAATTTCAGGTATCAAAAATCTGTATTTTTTTGTTTAGGTTGCTTCCGTGTTTTGGATGACACGTTAAGATTTTGGCCGGTACTCGGTGATACAGTACTCGTAAAACTGTAACGGAGGCCGTAATATGGCACCTTGATGACTTCTGGCAGTCGGGTTGGCTACTAGCCCGACACCCCTTAATCGACCCGCACTGAGCCAGCTTGGTCGAGTATGGCTCAATCTTACTCGTATCCGGGTACAGGAATGTGCCCCTTTGGTGGAGTTATTCAGGGCTACATTTATTATTATTATTATTGATTCTTTTATAGTAACAAAACGCAAAATGCGTTAGATCCGTTGCACTTTTTTTGCGTTTCGGTAATAAATCATTGTTGGTATTTGTAGTTATTTATTGATATATTTTTTTGAACATAACGCCATTTCTAGCAATCTCAACAATGGATATGTGGGAGTGTCCCGGTAGGGAACGACGGGTTTGGCTAATTTTCGTTGATCTATTTCGAGAAGGAAGGATGAAAAAAAATCCCAGATCTTGGATGTTTACATGTTTGTTACATCGTTGTTTCTGGTTCCCATGACACGGGGAATCCTAGTGTGGGGCCAGAAGCAATGTATGTGAATGTTATGTTAAGTTATGATGTTCGCACTCACATAGGAACTAAATTCGTATTTCCGGTAAGTAACCCAAGCTCCGCTGTTTAAAAAATTTAAATATTCGCATAATTCGGCTTATAAAAACATTCTATATAGATTCTAGCTACAGGACTGCCTAGGGAGTAGGGTGTCTGCATTCGTATTTTTGTATTCTAATCATACTTACGTACTTACGTCAGCGATAGTCGACGAAATGAAAAAAGGTAAGCCTTTCTTAAATCCCAACTTTGCGGGTGTGCTGAGGCGGGCGGCGGGCGGCGGGCGGGACGTCACCCCTCCCATTTTACCCCTATTGTCATCCCAACTTGACTTTACATACAACTTCATATATTAAATAAAACATGAGTGTATGCATCGCAACAGTTTCTATCTAATAGCATGATCATAAACTTCATATAAAAAAATGCTGCATTTTTATACGTGTATTTTATATATGTACATATCTATTAGAGGAAAAAACGGAAGACAGCAATAGAGCGGCACGCGACGCGAGTTTTTTACGAGTCACAAAAGAGCGCGGAAGTTATGTTTCAAGGGCATTACGCACAGATCATTAAACTCCATTCTTCTCTTGTAAGTGAGAGCACAACTATATTTATTGCTGCACGCTTTGACAACCCTGTCCAGCATCGGCGTCTGATGTGGAACGCCCCCACGACAGAATTGCACACGCGAATATCGACCTTCCGGCACTTGTACTGATGGTATCAATCGCAATGTACTGCCGCAGGTCTTAAAGCGATATTTCAAGAGGGTTGTCACTAAGAGAAATTATCTCATGGAAAGTTATACTGTCATTATTTTATGATGTCTTCATCGCCCTCCACCGACGTTCGGCGCGCGGCGGGGACGCGCGGGGGGAGAGGGAGGGGTTGTTAATGTACTGTTTAAACAATAATGAATTGGGGTTATTTGTTACATTTTGTCTTGTGACGTCCGTGACCATCTTGAGTTTACACTATGGCTACAGTTCGCGCCAAGTTTCTCTGTATCTGAGTGCCGCGATGCGTGAGGGCGGTGACTGAAAATAGGTCGGAAAAACTTCTCCACTTCCTCCACGCGGCTCTCAGATGCAGAGAAGCTTGACGCGACCTGTACCACCGAGCAGAGGGTGTCTAAAAGGAGGGAAATACAAGTTATATGAATTAATATCGGCAGGTGTGTTTGTATGCAAGGTAGCAGAAAATGCACATTCACAAAAAAAATAACATTTACGTTTTTATATCAAACGTGACCGTCATTTAAGAGCATTCTCAGTTTTCAGTAAACATGCAGTCTGTGCACAAAATTAAATCAATTATGTCGTGTTTTTTTTTTTTTTTTTTTTTTTTTATATTGTTACATTATGTTGTATTTTCAAAATTTTAGAAACAGTTTTTACCTATTACATATTATAAACTAAAACTAAACTATAACTGCACTAAACTAAATTAAAAATTTCCCTGAGTTCACTGCCGGGCGGGAGGGTGCCCAAGACGCTGGCACTGTTACCTCGCTGTATCGCAATACTGATGCGTTGAGCGAGGTAGGCGCCAGCTCTGCGGTCCCCTGACGCTTCGACGAGCCTCTTAGAGATGTCTTTGAGGACTCTTCGAGCGTCAGGGCCCCACGGCCCGAGGGTCTCAAAGCCGAACGGAATAAACAAATAGTCGTCGCCGAGAGCGGCGTATTTGCGGGTTTTGAGACACTCTGCTGCTGCCGCCGCAGCGCCGGCTGTGGCTGAGGTTGCCGAAAGGTGACACGGTGCCAGCGTATCTACGCAGGTCGCGTCCCATACTAGCGACCTCCCGCTCTGCCAGGGAATGAGCGTCATTCCGTCTGGCCTCTTGCCATCGTCGCGTGCCAGTCCATTGGGTTCAAGTATTGCTGGCACGCCACAGCTGGCAAGGGCCCGACGGATGACGTCATTAAGATTGGCATGACGGGACCACCGACCGGCGCTGCGTTGGCAGGAGAGGCCGTGGTGACCTAGTTGGTCCACCCTAGCACCGCAGCGGCACCGATGGATTTCGTTTGTCTTTACGCCGAGTCGCAGGCGTAAAGTCGTGTTTTAAGTATAGGTATAGGTAGTGTCCATAGACTATTATCAATTTGTTTGAAAAATAAGAAATATTCAGGGTAGGTACTTGGCCCTGAAAGCGTCCTTAAAAAAAAAGTAATTTAAAAAACTAAATAAGCCGACTGCGATAGACTAAAAAGAACAAAATAAGCAGATGTGACTTAAGGCCCAAGATCACACAAAGCCACTGAAAAGCGCTTAGGCAAAAATTAGACAGTAAATTAATCGGTCGCCGAAAAGTATATGTTATTCACACTGAGATAATCTAGTTTAAATACCGTGTCGTTAAACGATTGAATGAATTGGCCTCAGTCGTAAAAAATCCTGAAGAAAGTCTGTATTAAAAAGAAAAGAAAATAATTTAAAAAAAATGGTATAAAATTATGAGAAAAATCTGTAAATCATTTGTTTAAAACTAACGGTGCAGGATGAGTAAATATTTCCTTACTCGTCTTTTGATACTCCCCCCAAGGGTCTTGCAAATGTTTTTTCCGACTTATGAGCTAAAAATAGCAACTCCGCCGCTTGAATTTGGGTTCTCAGGCGGAAAAAATCTATTCCTAACTCGTTCGAAAAGGCTTTTTACGAACCTCGCTACGACCTTCGCATTCGGCTCGTGCCCTAAACTTCTCGGTTCGTAAATATAAGCCTATGCGAACTCTAGCGAAATGTACTATTTCACACCTTTCATTTGGAAAAGTAAGTTTTGCACCTCGATGAGAGGGAGCAAAATGATAATTTTCTGTTTAAACTACTTTTTTAATTTATTCCTTGTCATGAAGCATTTACCCAATGTGCCAACTGAACACAGATCTTAATAAATTAATCGATTGTAATTTCATCGTAATCGATTAAAAACGAGCATGTTTCAAGTTTTAACTTTAACAACGTTATATGAAAATTTATGAATTTTTCGTAATATTTGAAATAAATGTCACAATAAATTATATGTTTTACTGAAATCAAAACTATCGATGACTGTTAGTTATTGTGATATAATGAATATTGAAATCCGCTAGCATTGAATATTCGATTCGATTATTTTTACACATTGGTAAAAGTAGCACAGTAATATTTGATCTGTGGTGACCTTTCCCTAATCCTGCACAATCCGAAATTATAAAAAAAATGTTTTCGTTGTTCGATTACTGTAAAAGTGGTGAAAGTAAAATTTCATTATTTTTAGAGCATTTTATTAAAATTTCCCTCAAAGTCAGTGTCAAAAGTTGTATGTGTCACTCAGGAGCAAAATTATTTTAGTCTGGGCGTTAACGCTTGAATCATTCGTTACGCTCAGGATTGTATCGTAGAATCATTCGCTTCACTCTGGATTCAATGTACCGCCATCGACATAAATACATCATTTTGCTCCCTTGAGACACAAATAACTATTGGTCCCGCATATTAAAGTGCCTAAACGACCCGAATCGCCGAGTCGGCAGTGACCCTGCTTACGAAGCCAAGGGTCCCGGGTTCGAGTCCCGGTGGGGGCAAAAAAATTGTTTGATGAGAACGGATGTTTCTACCCTAGACATGGTTGTTTATCTATCTATATAATATTAATATATAAGTATAATATTTATCTATAGTATAAGTAGATATGTGTATCGTTGTCTAGTACCCAAGATACAGGGAATCCTAGTTTGGGTCTATATAGATCAATGTGTGTAAATAGAGTCCAAGTCCAAGGTATTATTATTAAATTATTATAATATCCGCCATTTTTAGGTACCCAGTGACAACCGCGCTTTGAAGACGAATCTAATATACTAACGTATCATTTAATAAAATCGGTTAAATCGTGGAGTAGTAGGAGGGGATACAGGAACAGATATAAATACAGACATTCATACATACATACACAGATCTCTTTTTAGAGATAAGCTCGCCATTGTATGCATTTTATTTTAATGTAACTTGTAAAATATTTGTGTGCAATAATGGATTTTGAGATACATACAAACACACATTCATACATACGTACAATATAAATACAAATATAAATACATACATACATTTATAAATACAACATACATACATACATACATACATACATACATACATACATACAGGTCAAACACATAACCCTCATCTTTTCCGCTTCAGTGTAGTCGGGTAAAACATGCATAACATGTAAATTGAGAGAAAAAGTCTTAAATGCCTGGAAGAGCTTCTGCTCCATGAAGGAACCCTCCTGTATCTTTGAAATGTCACCTCGTCGATATGTGTACTTACCACTCCTGCCTATCTTACCTACGGAGTTCAGGCTTGGCCACTGACAGAACTACAGCAGTCCCAACTCGAGGTTTCTGCGGCTTAGGAACATCAGACAAAACACAGATGTGGCTACATCTAGGCTAGTATATTTTAGTTACTTTCATTGTGTCATGTCCTATGGTATTTGGTATCTTGTTGTGGGGGAAAGCAGCGGATATTCAAACTATTTTTATTTTACAGAAAAGAGCTATTCAAGCAATTTATAATTTAAAACGAACAGACTCCTTAAGACAGCTTTTTAAAGAAATTGACATACTAACTGTAGCTAGTCAATTTATTTTCGAAAATATAATGTATGTACGCAAGAACCTTACAAAATTTTTCAAACTTAGCGATAGCTGTAATGTTAACCTAAGAAATAATCACATACTACTTGCGCCCCGGTTTAGACTCGCGAAGGTTAGCAATTCTTTCAAGGTTCAATGCATTCTCTACTACAACAAGATACCTCTGAAGATCTTGAAATTGCCATTTGAGCAATTTAAAATCCATGTTAAAGCGACTTTGTCGAAAAAGGGATATTACAATGTTCAAGATTACTTAAATGATGGGTCTGTATGGGGGTTAATCTGGCTCAACACAGACCTTGCTGTTAATAATTTTATAATTATTTATTCCTGCTTATTAATCATAACAATTAAATTTTTCATATTTGTGTTAGTTAAGCACAACCTATTTTTAAAAGAGATCTAAAAATCAATCTGTGGGAGTTTCTACGCCCTTCTCCCACAGTGGTCCAATGTAGAGAAGAAGCAAAAAATGACGTTTGCTAAGTATATGTAAATATCTAGTAATAAAGTACTTTGACTTTGACTTTGACTTTGTTTGCCAGCGAGCCACGGCGCGCGCAGCAATTGCAATGTTCGAAGCACGGATCACGTCAGGAACACGGGGCGCTGAATGCGCTCCATGACTGGCATTGCCGACGGACGACGTAGGTGGGCAGACCGCCAAGCTGAAGTGGAGCTAGGCCGGCCATGTCTGTCGCATGCACCCAGACATAATCATACAAGTCAATTGGTCGATTAAATTTAACAATTTCTTATAAATAATAAAAACATACAATAGATGTGTAGGTAAACAAAAGTAATATATTTTTTTTTTGGAAGGGATAAAAATGGAATTACCCTTGCCCTACCCAGGAGTCCAACCTCCCTGCCATGTCCGGGTCCCCACACATATTGAGCGGGCATCAGCTCGTGTGCTATGCGGACTAAAACAACCCCTTTTTTACAGTTATCTATCTAAGATTTTATTTTGAGCCATGGAAGTAATATAGTCATTACATTTTAAAGAGGGTACAATAAATTTTTATTTATTGAATATTACAATATTCAATAAGTAAAACTCTTTAAACTCAACTAAAATATTATTGGGAATTGACATTATGACACATTTGCCGCAACAAGGTATTCATTCACAGAGTAATACGCCTCCTTATCAAGAAAGCCTTAAAGTCTGTACGGGAACGATTAATAGGAATTTGTGTCTTTTATGTGTTGTGTTTGGGGTAATTTATTTTATACTTTTCGCACCAGCTGCTTGAAAATTACACTTTATACAGAGTGACATTTAATTAGCTGACCATATTTTGGGGAATGATAGAACTCATAATTATGAACAACTTTCCCCAAGAAACATATGGCCGCAAGCGAACAATATTTTTTGTCCCCCTAGTAACTTGTAATCAGCTGATCGGGTCAATGTACTGAGTGACCTTTTTTTTTCCATTTGTGACCATATGTTTCTTGGGTAAAGTTGTTCTAATGATTGGTACTATCATTCTCCAAAATATGGTCAACTAATTAAATGTCAACCTGTATATTACGCAAAATTTACATAGAGCAAGTCATTACAGCTCGAGGCTTTAGCGGTAACATTCAGTTGTACTGAATTTCATTATGTCACAACCTAGATCACTCCAGGGTTTAAAGTGATTTTCACTTCTCATAGTTCTTATTGCTATGGCCTTAAAATATAATTTCGTGAAATACGCACGACGCTCACAACCCCGCTCCCCGGGGGCGAGGGGGCGGAGGCGGAGCGCGGCGCCGAACTTATTCTAAAATCGAGCTGGCCACGGCGAGCTGAGTTGAATACATTTTAAACGAAACAAAATCCGCGATTATTGCAAAACGCTGCAACTGGACTTATACATCAAACATAAATTACATTAATTTACTTTAATAAAATGCTGATTTTAGTAGACTTGCTTTTTATATTTTCCCGCAGGAGGTGCAAAAAGTAGAGTATACACCTCGGGGATAAAGCTTTTTCGTCATGGGCACGCTTTAATCCCTTACTACACTCTGGACTCCGTCTTAACTCGCTTCGCTGGGGAATTCACACATGACACTTTCGCTTCGCTCGGGGGTTAAATCTGGAGTCCTTCCTTATGTCCAGGCTTTAATATCGCGCCCGTGACACAAAACAGTCCTTTATCCCTTGGTGCATTATCTACTACATATTAGATCCCATTATATAAATCATGTTCCCTGACGTCACCAGACGATGCCTGGCGCAGGCGCAGGGAATGCGACGCCTTCTCCTTGCGGTGAACTCTGGCACCCGCTTGAAGCAAGCAGTATCGGGGGCGTTCCCCGTTCTTTGTGCTGTCCTACTTATTTTGTTACCTCAAATATGAACGAGCATAACATTTATTATGTATCAAGTTATCTAACGTTTCATATTGTTTACATGTTTTTATGGTAGTGTCGTGTCGTGAAAAAGTAAGTGACATACCTATTTATCGCGTTCTGTTCTAAAGACACATCCCATCCCACTACCCATTCACCGCGCCAGCAAAAAATTTGTCACTATTATAGTGCCACGGAATACAAAAAAAACCGGCCAAGTGAGAGTTAGACCTGTGTACTAAGGGTTCCGCATAAAACACATTTTTTTGCGAAGGAACTCCAAATCTACGGTTTTCAGATTGTTTCCTTTACTTGTGTTATAAGTAGAGATCGGATGCATAGTCACCGACATGCAGGTGTTGGTTAATATGGAATGCACTTGTGTATCGATTGTAAAACACCTGCGATTCCGGAATCGACAAATTTTGTGTTTTTCTAACTATAGAATCGGATGCATATTAACCTACTATATTATTAAGAATAATTCAAGTAACCTATTGAAACAAATTATTAAAATGTATTGTGATTAGTGATTTTTAGTTATTTTATTTCTTGCATCTATGCATCCAGATTTTCTGGCATATATATATATATTTTAAGAAGAGTCTTCCATACTTTTGTAGCGAACATTTAATTTTAGGTAAATATGCAACCGAATATCCGATCTCTGGTTATAGACCAAATTTCATTATTCTAGATTCTAGGTCAGGGCAAGTACCCTATAGGTTTTGATTCCCAGTGCGAATATCAAGCCATTTCACCTATATTGCGACACATATGGCGGCGGTATCTTTTGACTACGTTGACTTATACGTTTTATTCCCTCACACCACAGACATAAGCATACGATTTTCGACCCGCGGGCTGAATCAGATGCGGGCCGAGTTGACCAATGAATCGATATTAATTTCACCTTGATATCTTTACGCGGTCCTGAGAAAAAGGCTCTTGCCACACGGACAGACGGACAGACGGACAACGAAGTGATCCCCTACAAGGGTTCCTTTATTCCCTTCTAAAGTCCCTAAGAACAAAAATATTTACACTCAGGCATTGTCACATACGGGATGGTAGAGGCACAGCGAATACTCTTATACATCAAAACAAATTATTTTTTATTATATTTTGAAAGCGTCATCTATCGTTACGCTGGAGAACTTGATCAGCACAACCCAAGTCCCTTCACATTCAACGCCGCTCGCCCAATGGGCAATGAACTGCGCTACGAGGTATAGAACGGCTTGGTACATACCGCAACTGTCTGCTAGAGGGCGCTGAGCCTTTGTCAAAGCATAGTAAGTTATGTAATATCTAGTTACTCTACTAGATGTCGCTGTGATTGCATCACGCTGTTGAAATTTGTTGTGTTTTTGTCTCCAATAATATTAACACGTTGACTGCGGCAGCGATTTTGGCTAACTTTGCCATAGTGCGGTGAGAGGTCTCCCAACCGATACCTGTATGTTTCTCTTGGTGCGGTTAGGGTCTTTCGACCTCACAGCGAATGAATGCAATAAAATGCGAATAACTCCTCGAAACAAAGGATTTTTTTTGTAAAACTATGTTCCAACTGTTCAATAAGAGTCAGTTTATCTAAATATGGCTTCGTTTCAGATTCCGATCTAAGGAACTCAAGATAACTGAAAAAAATTTTAAGAGGTCGAATAGCCTCGCATCGCATTAGATAAAGGGTACATTCCTGAATTCACTTCCTTTTATCGCAAGGTCAGTGTATCACTGGTTCAAATTGCAAAGATCGCGTAAACAAATAGGTGCGGGAGGGGGCGGGGCGACCTCCCCTCGCGTTTGAGATCCGGAGACCACGCATACGCAAGGAATTGTGTATTTTTTACTCTAGTGCGATGAGGGGCTTTGCGATCCCAGGTCTATATTTATGTACTCATCTCTTTGCACTTAAAATACAAACACAATGGTATATTTGTCTCTTTTCTACCTATGATAGTTTTTATGATATGACGTCCGCACCAGAGAGAGAACGCACTATTCTGTCGCCGCACGGCCGGGAAGTACACTTGTGAGGTCTTAAGGCCGCACAACGCAGTTAACGTGTTAAATATTACCAATGATTAAATTTTAAATACAAATTTTGATCAAAATAGGCAAATGTATGTACTCTGAACCAAAATGGTGGTGTTGCGCTGTTCTGCGAAGGTTACACTAAGCGGCAGATAATGTGGGACGTGCTCATCGCCGCGTATAGGGTCCCGTCCCTCGATACCTCTTAATCGCAAATCTAAGGGTTATACTCGAATGTTTCCTGAAATCGGAATAAACCAACAAACAATAAAACCCCATCAAAACATTTTTACAAAACTAACATTTAAAAATATGTTTAACATAACTCTTGAATTTGCTTAAAAACGGTCAAGTGCAAGTCTAACTCGCACACGAAGGGTTCCGCACCACCGTACAGTGTGGAGTGAATAGTTTTTATTTTACATAGCAAAATATTGTTTACAAAGTTATTGGAGCGGCTACTTTCACATTTTATGTACGTAACCAGGTGCATTCATAAGTTTTTATGTAGTATTAAAAGAATTGTTGTATGGAAGCCCCCTTAACTATCTATTTTTTTTTTTAGTATTTGTTGTTATAGCGGTAACAGAAATACATCATCTGCCTAACTATCACGGTACATGAGATACAGCCTGGTGACAGACGGACGGACGGACAGCGGAGGCTTAGTGATAGAGTCACGTTTGGCAACCTTCGTGTATGAAACCCTAAAAATGTATGGACTTAAGGGATCTTATATTCTAAAACTTATATTGTATGCTCATGAGAACATCCTATAATTAACGCTCAGTTTGTGTAAAATCTTGGGATCAGCAGCTGGGCCACATTTTCTGCTGCTGTGTGTATTACGCTGTGCAAAAATTTGTAATTGAGTCTGCGCATACGTCAACTTGTAGATACCACAAGTATTGATTTTGTATGGACAGAGGTTATCCTTCCCGCACCACACACGAGTAAAAATATACATTAAAACATCTTTTACATGCTCTAACATGAAGAAAATATACTGTATATTGAATCAATATATTTATTTGATCAGTTTGATCCATTTTAAAGTTTATGTTCTTCTTTTTAGAATATCGAAATAAAAGCTTTTTTTTACCATTAAGTAGTTATTGTTTTACTGTTTAGTATCTATGGTGACTAAAAATCTAATCTAGAACCAGAAAACTTGTCAAGCTGAATCAAACGAGCCCATACTTCATAGGGTTGTATCGTGGTGTTACAGAGTTCCGATGGCCACCTTTCGGCTCCATCAGCAAGATCCTGTATCCAGATCCTGGATCCAGATCCTGAATATCATCTGGGACTAAAGTACTTGTCAAGACGAATCCAACGAGCCCAAACTTGATGGGGTAGCATGGCTTGGTTACAGAATTCCCATGGCCACCTTCCGGGTCCATCATCAGATCAGCTCTCTTTCTTATAAGAGCGTGTTCTACCTTTAACCGTGGACAGTGGGACAGTGGCGACAACGGTATTGATGGTGATGATGTTGATGATATCGATCTATGTATGTATTCTGTTGCAGTGCGCAATCATTAAGGACTCTAGACAATGATGGGTGATGTGGTGGTGTGTGTTGATACCACTATGTAGTCTATAGGCTAAATACTTACGCATATAATTTTCTTTGGTTTGTCGTTAGGTTAAGTATCGTAACATACTTAACCTAAAATATTTTATTTATTTACAAAAATATTTATTGTTTGTAGTTTTGTAGGCATAAAGACTGTTAGCGGAGAATGAAAAATTAAGTAAAACGGTAAAACGCACTAGTGCATGTATTTTCATTTTCCTTCGAGGGATCCGCGACCAATTTTCTTGTTGCCCTAACGCTTCATCGCGATAGCGAGAGGGCATTCGTTTAGTCGATCAATCGAGATCCATTATTGTAATTAATTTTAAGTAACATTTTTACGATATGTTCTTTTTCAAAGGCTTCGCAGTATCACATGTCATTGACGTATATTTATTCGGCATGTACATAAGTTTTAATTTTTTTCACATTTTTCCTCATGACTAAAAACCAATAAAACATTAATTTTAGAATTTTTTATATCTGCCTAGAACGGGTTGAAAAGCCTTCAACTGTCCGTCCGTTTCATACTATCCGGACGAATTAACTTGACACCGCTCTAAAGCATCCCAGCGAGGTGTCAACTTTATTTATCCGGGTAGTATTCTTTTAATTTACCCCCCCCATAAATTCACAACGTCCGAAAGGAGTTTTACTTCAAAAAGTGCCAATCGAAGGTTAGTTTTTATGGACTTTTCCTGACATCTATTATGCTCATTCTCATGGGATCAGTTCTTAGAAGATTTTGAAAGATGGCCTTGGCCCAGCAGCGGAAAAAAATAGGAAAGTTTTTATTTCCATAAAGTTAGTTTGTTGGCGTGCAGCGTGCAACACAGTCGGGAATCCCTCCGTGACACGCGTAACGAACAACATCGCATCGCGTTGACAGGTCGCCATGGCAACCCGCGCCTACTTGTTACTCCGCACTTGCTCCGCACTACGAGACAAGCTCATCAATAACAAACAACCACCTTGAACCTCGTCCCTCGTCCGTCACACGCACTGTCCACTCCCTCCGCCGGACATCGACTCGTAATCTATCGATTCCTTATTCAAATGTGACAGTGAAAACCCATCAGTCGTGTCAAATCCTTCCGCTTGTCAACACAATAACTATTACAACCAAACATTGTAAAATTTTGTCAATTACCTTGGTGAGGAACTCTTGGTGTCGGTGTTCGTCAATGTGTTGCTGCCTGGTGGCGTGCTGCGAGGAGTGTTGGGTGTTGTGGGCGCGGCGCGGGGTGCGCGCGCGCCGGCCGCATGAGCGTGTCGGTGAGAAACGTGCTAGTGGAGGGCCCGCAGAAACCCAAGGGCCCGTACACGTATGCTAGCACGCCGAGGGCGCTATACAACAACACCAAGATGAAGAAGGAGCCACCATGGTTAGTCATGATATGAAATGTCTTTACAGCACGTTTAGATTATCTATACATTAGCTGAAATGCACCAAAGCTGACCTTAGTTAGAGAGCCGTAATTACGTTACGAACCCAGCTGCACAGATTCGTGGTTGTGTTGTAAACATCTGCAGCAATATTATCACGGTAGTGATTTTTAACTGGTTCCTTCATGTTCCCAACGAGATAATATAATACTCTGCCCAAGAGGTTTGCATTTCTGATAACACGCACGCCACAGTTAGAAATGTTTATTGCGATTCTACACAGCAGTAAATTGCTTAGCATAATATGAGGTACCTACTTTATTAATAAAGTCTAGATCTGCCGATAAAGTCGACTGACTCACCTTGAACTTGGGCTATTCTCACAATCAAACATACAACAACAACGGATACGATACGTATTATAAAACCGGTCAAGTGCGAGTCTAAATCGCGCACGAAGGGTTCCGTACCACCGTTCAATGGAAGCGATGGTGTGGAGTGAATAGTTTGGATTTTACACAGCAAAATATTCTTTACAAAGTTATTGGTGCGGTTACTTTCACACTCCATGTACGTAACCAGGTGCATCCATAAGTTTGTATGTGGTATTGTTGTATGGGAGCCCCCTTAAATATTTATTTTATCCTGTTTTTTAGTATTTATTGTTATAGCGGCAACAGAAATACATAATCTGTGAAAATTTCAACTCTCTAGCTAGCTAGGTTCTTGAGATACAGCCTGGTGACAGACGGACGGACGGACGGACTGACAGCGAAGTCTTAGTAATAGGGTCCCGTTTGGAACCCTTCGGGTACGGAACCCTAAAAATGTAAATAAAAGGAAAATGCTACTTATGCGACTGTCGTGAGTAACGCAATCTGATAGCTTGTAAATTGTACGGGTTAATAAATAACGGCTACTTTAACCGTACAGTCAACGAACTTTTCTATTTTGAAGGTTATTAGATAGGAAATTTCATGACTATTTTAAAAATATTCCAAAACTTTCAAGTTGGTTTGTAGAACTGCAAAAGATTTACACATTAATAGAAAAATACGAAATTCTAATAATAGAATGAAAACGGTTTGGAAAAACTGGCAAAGTTATATCAAGATACAATGATTTCTCTGATGATGTTAAATCCAACGCTGAGGTAGCTCGAGCTTTCGAAATATTCTTTACCAATGTACCTAGTCTTACAACAGTGCGTCTAAATTATTCTCCATATGAAAAAGAGACTTCGTTATATAAACGGTCAAGTGCGAGTCGGAATCACGCACCAAGGGTTCCGTACACAGTTGTAGAGACCTATTATATGTATGTCATTTACCTATAAGGAAAATTTTCGTCCATCACGGTAATCCAGTCTCGGAAATCAATTTTTTTCCACGGCGAAAGTTATTTAGAATGATGTCCCTAACAACCCCCTAAATCATGACTACACCTTTCTGATACACCCAGTATACAGGCACGTACCTTGCTTCTGGCCCCACCATTGATAGCCTTTGTCGATGTCGTGGGAACTAGAAACAGAGACGTCACAATAAACATCCAAGACCGGGATTTTATTCTTCCTCCCCAGAAAATTAATGATTAAATCAACATCAGTGGAGACTAAATGATTGAATAACTTCGCCTAAATCACGTGTTCAAAAAAAACGTGCATGCTTGCATGAGGATGTTTTGCATTCGAACTCATTTGTCTTTGTGAAGCGGCCATTTCTCTGAACTGGGACGCGGAGCTGTTTTGGATTATATCTGGAAAAGCCCGTGCCCCAAAAATTATATTGATATGTATTTCTTATTTTTAAAGGCGAAAACTTGTAATTGGCATGTTTATAACCTAACATTAAGTCTACGCAAAATTTTGTATATTTATATATGCTGTTAGTTTTCCTATGAAAGAAAAAAAATAAAAAAAAATATGAACTGAATTGATGGTGATATTGTTGTTTGTGAGTTGGTGGTAATCACTGAACCACGGATACGTTAGACAGATACGTGGATAGGATCTATAGTTAGGTAGGTATCTATTTTCACCAAAAACATATTCATTTGTGATCAAACTACAAATTTACAGTTTTCGGAGTAAAACCTTTATTTGTGCTATAAGGGAAGTGCCCCATAGGTTTTGATTCCCTTGCGAGTATCAAGTAAATGCTGTTTTTTTTTGTATGAAATAAAAAATAAATTATATAAATATTAGAGGACAATCTTACACAAATCGAACTACTTAGCCCAATGCGCCCATACTAAGCTCAATAAGGCATGTGTTATGGGTACTAGACGACGGTATATTTATTAGGGATAAATACTTCTATAAACACATATAAAACATCTAAGACTAAGAAACAATGCTCATCAATCACACAAGTATTTGGGCTTACCGGGATTCGAACCCAGGACCGTCAGCTTCGTAGGCAGGGTTACTACCAGATAGGCTAAACCAGTCGTCGTTCAACAAAATTGTGACGTAAAATAATAAATAAAGGTTACAAAATACAGATTTAAATGACATTTAAACTATTCCAAATTACCTCCCCTTTTTTCGACGTAAGCCTTTACCGCCTTGAACACCACCGGCGTTATATAACGCCACTTTTCCGTTCTAGGTTTTATATATTATAACCAGGTTCAAAATCGCGACCCTTCCCAACTTCCTTTGGTTTTGGATAATCTGCGCGGCGCGGCCAGTCATCGATAGAAGCACGCACGACATCCATCTCAATATTGGGTACTGCTTTATTCAGGGATGCTTTGAGAGACTCCAAATTGCAATGAGGTCTAGTGCAGACCTTCTCCTCTAAGTATTGCGATATTTTATAATACAATGGATTCGTCTGCACAGGAGGAGGGCCAGACTTAGTGTCTGATAATGTCGATTCCACAGGAGGAGACCAATTTTGAATGCTTTTTGCCTCATGAGATGCTCCTGTTGGAATACCCAGTGTCTGTTTTTGAACATTGTCTGTAAAACAGGTTCCACGGGGTTTATAAGGACTTTGTTTTGGCACACGAGTGCACTTGTTTTAACTCCATTTTCACAAAAATACACATCAGTTGGGCCCGAATATGAAACCCCAAGTCAAACCATGAATGACGAAGGATGGGATATTTACGTCTGCTCGCTTCTTCACCGTTTGCGCATACACTCTAGTATTCTGTTTCTTAAAACATTCCTCGACATAAAAAAAAACGATTGAAAAGTCATTTCGCGGTATTTTATCCCGCGTATTGCTTTAGTAAGAGTCGGGTTCTATCGAACTTGATTTTCTTCAGTCGTGAGTTAAGCAAATGTGCAGTTTTTTTCCGGTAAGCTCGTTATCCTATGTCTTTATTCATACCCTTTTAACTGTTGTTCTACTTAATATCATCTGGAGAGCCAACAGTTTTTGTTTCCAAACGGGTTTCTTTGTTTTCGCGCCTTCACTGCTTTGATCACTGCTGGAGTCCGGATAGTACGAGGTCGACCGCTCCTCTGTTTATCTTCTAGTCTCGAATCTTCCCTGATT
This sequence comes from Argyresthia goedartella, assembly GCA_949825045.1. Classification (NCBI taxonomy): domain Eukaryota; kingdom Metazoa; phylum Arthropoda; class Insecta; order Lepidoptera; family Argyresthiidae; genus Argyresthia; species Argyresthia goedartella. The sequence continues at coordinate 13,662,726 of OX463815.1, forward strand.
TGTTTGATAGTACGATAAACCAACATCAATGTTATTTTCATTTTTTTCAGCAGTTTGGAAATCTCAGTTGGTGTGTGACCGCAGCGATGCAATGCAATTATCGTCTTTTCGCGTCCAATCCAATTTTAAAAATAAAGAAAATTAAGCCCATGAATTTTGTTGCTTAAAATATTTGTAGTTCGACCTCCCATAACTTTTTTTCGCTTTAATTATTAACATTATGTAGCAAATATAAATAATAATTAGTGAACAAAACCCATAGTTATAGTGTTCGTACGTAATGATATAGCCATCCATTTAATTGCGATAAAAACCGAAGCGCCTACTCATACACATTCATTGACAATGTTTAATCTAGTGTGTAAGTAAGCAGATAATCGTGCCCTCGAACCCGGATTCTGCTATCTCTCTTATATATCCTATCCAGCCTCCTGCACCCACCGTTGAGTAAAGGCCTTCTCTTCATTACGCCATTTATTGCGGTCCTGGGCCAACCTGATCCACTGTTGCCAGGCAGTTTTGGCGATGTCATCCGACCATATCGGGCGGGCGGTCCGCCTCTCGGTCTACGTGCTTACCTTGGCCACCATTCCGTCACCTCCTTGGTCTATCTACCGTCGTCCCTCCTAGCCAAGTATCCCGCCCATTAGCCTTGCGATTCGCACACCCACATCTATGACATTGGTGCCCCTCCGGTTCACTAGCACCGAATGTCATAATGTCAGTCAGTCCGGGTACCTACCGGACTAAATCACCGAACTACTCAGACTAGCGGCTTTTATCGTGATAAAATACGCGGTTCAAAAATCTAAGTACATATATTGGCCTTTTGCGTTTTTGCCGCAACTGTACACTACGACGCATTTTTAAAATTTAGGTATTTTACAATTCAGTCGTTTTGGACTTCAGGCATTTTGGGACTAAGTCGAATTGAAATTTGGTCAAGGTGGTAAGATGACATTATGACATTCGGTCCTAGTGAACCGGAGGGATTGCTGCGTCGGCGGTTCGTTCTTTTCTTACGTTTATTTAAAATATGCCTTCCCTTTTTATGGTCTGTGTCAAGCCTAAGACATATTTAGCTATAAGTGATCCATCTACAAATTACAAATGACGTCTAGTTTATTCAGTATTTTACGTAGAATATCTAAGTTACCCCAGTACTTTACTTGAAGCAATATTTAACTTTAGGGACAAATTGTTTATTTTTGAACTTGCTAGTGTCTAATGTATATTTCCTTACTATTTGTGAATCTTTTCATTAACCAATGATGTCTTTATTATTGGTGTATGAAGTGAGTATGATCGTTCCGGCCCATAATGTACCTATCCCAAAATGTACCGCAAGGAATAGTATTTTTTTTGCGAAATGCACCTATCCCAAAACGCACCTTTCGCAAAATGCACCTATCCCAAAATGCACCTATTGCAAAATGCACCTATCCCAAAACGCACCTGTTACAAAATGCACCTATCCCAAAACGCACCTGTTGCAAAATGTACCTATCCCAAAACGTACCTTTCGCAAAATGCACCCATTGTAAAATGCCTTACACTATTTTTGAGAATGTCACTATTTTTGACAGATGTTTTTATTGATATATTGCAAAATTGAAAATTAGCGCGGCGGCCATCTTGAAATGCAAAATTGACCCTTTATTCGAGACTAGAACCCTAAAGTACCTCAAAAACCATACCCATATTGCAAAATTAAAAATTAGCGCGGCGGCCATCCAAACACCCCCTTTTCTCATAGAGGGTGATGAAAAGTAAAGTGTCCACCTCTCAGGAGTAAAAACTATTTTTGGCTCGAGTGATATACATTGAAACCCTCGCTCCCTCAGGATTCTACTTATGAGTGCCTCGTTACACTCGGGACTCAACTCTAGAATCCCTCGGTCGCTCAGGTGTCAAAAAACTTTCTCGCCGTAAAAATAGTTCTTTACTCCCTTGGTAAACAATCTACTATCCCATCAATGTTATGTATGTACTTCCGTGTGTAATCCATCATTTTCAGTTAAAATCGCACTCTCGCCCTCTCACTAAACGCAACTGAAATAATTGCTTCAGTAATATTTTCATCAAAAGCCCGCTGAGTGTTCAAAAGCTTTTCATTTCTGCAAATCGGACGTACATACCTATACTTAAGAACGTTGCACCCTGAAATCACAGCCTTATCACCAGCCTGCTAAAGACTGATGTCTTCTGGTCTGGTTTTTGAGAATGTCACTATTTTTGACAGATGTTACTATTTTTGACAGATGTCACAATTTATGACATATATCATGATTTTGACAAGTTTAGGTGAAAGGTGTAGTGACTGGTGAAATATGTAGTGAAAGGCCTCGATGAAACCTCCTTATTTTAAGTTAGTAGAAATAAAACAAAGTATGTAGTGACTATGTGCATTTCAGTCATACCAACTAAACTGTACTAAATGACATAGACAATAAAAAAACACATTATTAACTTAAATTCTTATTCTAATTTTAAAGGTTTACCATAGTATAAATCACGATACGTCCATCCGTCTGTCCGTCCTTATGTCAAAGAAAAAAACCGATCGAAAACTATATTCTATACAAAAAGCGATCGAAAATCTTTTAGGAGAGAGATAGAGAGAGATATAGATAGATTAAGAGCGGGAGAGCGAGAGGCAGAGAGAGAAGATATAGGGAGAGAGAGAGAGAGTGAGAAGAGATAGGGAGAGAAGAGATAGGGAGAGAGAGAGAGGGAGTGAGAGAAGAGGGTGAGAGAGAGATACTATATAATTTAGGAGAGAGATAGAGAGAGATATAGATAGATTAAGAGCGGGAGAGCGAGAGGCAGAGAGAGAAGAGATAGGGAGAGAGAGAGAGAGAGTGAGAAGAGATAGGGAGAGAAGAGATAGGGAGAGAGAGAGAGGGAGTGAGAGAAGAGGGTGAGAAAGAGATACTATATTATAAGGAGACCTAGTTATACATGTTATGCTCTCTAAGTGTGATCGGAACCCTTGGTGCACGAGTCTTAGTCGCACTTGACAGTTTATTATGAAATTTTTATGCTTATTTTTATTAAAATTATTATTTTTTTCAAATAAATCATTTTTTTAACTAAAATTCTTATTCTTATACAGAAGTATAAATCACGATACTAACACTGTTGTTGTTGCTTATTTTACTAATTGTAAAAATATAACTTTTTTCAAAAAAATTGCAACGTGATATTATTTGCTTGAAGATTTGCCAGAAGTTTGTTATATCTTTCATCAAAAATGATATCTTTTTGCCGTCTGTTAGGTTTCACTTTCTTAAATAGATAGTCACGTATGCGTTTGTTCCAGAACTTGCTTTCTGCTTTGAGTTTATGAACAAACATATATATGCTTGGCTTTTTAGGTATTCGACCAGTGTTAATGCACCGATGCCAGCCTTCTAGTGCGTTCGTAGTTCTGTGTCTCTGGCCGGCACAGCTGAGCAATGATGGGCGCATTTTTGGGTACCATTGTCTTTCGAAATATCGCTTAAAATTGTCCATTTCTTGGCTTTGAGGGGCTTGGTCTAAAATATGTAGCCAAGTAGCTGATATGTTCTGAGCTGGTACTAGTGGTATTATTGCAGCAATTCTTGCAATATTACGACCTTGGTTAGTGGGCAGCAGTCCTATTTTCTCAGCATTCTTCCAAATGGCGTCATTGTAATGATGGTAACAGCCGCTTACTTATGATTCAGGAAATATTGATTGTATTGCATTTATCTGCGCCAGTTCATAATCACACTTGAAAGATTTGATCTGGATCCCCAATTTTTGTTTTAAAATCCTGAACAGTCGCGTATATGTCTCCTCTGTTTTGTTTGGTAATAAGGCATAAATTACCGGTATTATGTTCGTGCTTTTTGTACTTGAGTTGATGTCTAAATGCAGCACATACATTTGAAAAAAAGGAGGTGGAGCACACCTAGAAGTTCCATCTGCGTAATATGATCCCGATTTTCTGTATATAATTTTTCTTGCTAAAGTGGTTGAAAATACAAAAAAATTGTTATCAGCACCCTCTTCACCACCGTCTTCACAAATTAAAAATCTTTTTCCTAACGCTTCAGGAACTTCTACTGCAGCAGAACTTGTATAGCGCAATTTTTCCATGTCAAGGTATGCTCTGCGCGCTCTGTATAAGGTATTTTTGAGGGAATAATACGTAGGTAACAAGTCATGATCAGACACAGGTACCTTACTACGTAATCTTGACTCATTCTCTTCATAGAATTGTTGCACTGGTCGGAAATCTTTGCATACTGCCTTTTTCAAATACGAAACATATTCATGGATAATATTTTTAATATCAACCGTTTTACATGTGTGCTTTGATTGCCGTGTTATAGTTTGTCCTGTTTCTTCCAGTGATATTGAGGCAATACATTCATCACGACACACACATCGCCATAAGGTACTACCAGTTTTATTAGTCCGATGCTTATTATATCTATATGCACCACAAATAAGTGTACATTTTCCTTTCTGATTAGTAGAAAAAGAAAAATCCTGTTCCATGTTGTGAATTGCAAATAACCTCGGCACCACAGACTATATAGGGATACTACGTCTCGGCCGGCACACATCACACACCTTTGCGAAGCAAAGAAATATTGTAAATTTTCAAAGTACAGATATACCCACTTTTTTGTGAAATGACAGAAGTCAAAACAACGACCGCCGACCGACCAGTATGGCAAAAGTACAAAAGAGGTTAGTTATCAATTCGATCCTAACGTATTAATTTAAATGTTTATTGATGAATTTGTACTGTAACCGTCTTAGCGTCTTTAGCAATGCACGCACAATGCCAGAAAAGCGAAATGCCAGAAAAGACTTATTAAGAATAATTTGTGCAGGATTCTGTATGGGACATGGACTTGTAAAAGAAGATGGCTAAATCAATGCATGGATGACTGCCCCAGACATATACAAAGACTTCTCAACAGTCAATAGCATTTAAATATTCATTCATAAATTACTGCGTCTTTAGTAAGTTTGTAGAACTTGAAGGAAATGATTAAATAATTAAGAGTTATCACGAGTAAGATTAACCCCCGGTTTCTCGTATATTTAATCCGTTGTTGACAGTCCTTAACCAATATCAGCTGTCAAAACTGCATACAAAAAAAAATTGACGGCCGTTTGACGGTTGACTAATGGTTTGTTTTTGTACGAGAAACCGGGTATAAGCCATACTCTACCACGCAAAAAATATATCATGTACTGCCTAGTAGGTAGTACCTACGTACTACTTACCACATCATAACTTCATTTTCCGTCAAGTGTGAGGCCGGGGAGACGATAAGCAAATTCAAATTCCTCGTAGTCCCCCCAGGAGGACAACCCGGGGGCCCACGAGTAAGTCGGGCATTTTGCGATAGGTGCATTTTGCGATAGGTGCGTTTTGGGATAGGTACATTTTGCAACAGGTGCGTTTTGGGATAGGTGCATTTTGCAATAGGTGCATTTTGCAATGGGTGCATTTTGTGAAAGGTGCGTTTTGGGATAGGTGCATTTTGCGAAAGGTGCGTTTTGGGATAAGTGCATTTTGAGAAAGGTGCATTGTGCCACGTTTTTCGCATGGGGTGCATTTTGGGATAGGTACATTATGGGCCGGAACGAGTATGATGGTTAATCGCAGCATACTTACCAACACTTTCCCGACTGACTGGAAAACTGCAAAGGTTACCCCACTCCCTAAAATTCCTAATTCCGTTCATATCTCCGATCTCCGTCCCATCAGTATCCTTCTCTGTCTCTCCAAGATAATAGAGAGGGCAGTATGTGCTCAGCTGTCGGGATATCTGGAGGGAAATGGCATACTACCGGAATTGCAGTCAGGCTTCAGGAAGGGTAGAGGGACTTCAACAGCCCTTATTGACGTAGTGGACAACATCCTGTCGGATGACCAAGGTAGAAGCACAATTCTGGTGTTGCTAGATTTCTCCCGAGCTTTCGACTGTCTGAGCGCGCCCCTCTTATTATCGAAAATGTCCTATTATGGTTTTGACAGTACCACGGTGAAGTGGTTTGACAGCTACCTCTCGGGCCGTGCGCAGGTTGTTGGATTGGAAAAAAGCGATGGTACTATGTTGTTTTGCTCGATAAAGCGCTTAACAAGGGGTGTACCTCAAGGGTCAATATTAGGTCCCCTTTTGTTTATTCTTTACACAGCAGAGATAGTTTCTGTCGTGGAGAGCAGCATTTGCCATCTCTACGCAGATGATACCCAGCTATATATATCATCCGTTCCTTCCGACATCAACACTGCAGTCCAATCCATAAATAACGATCTAGAGCGGGTGGCGTCATGGTCAGAGAGGAGCTATCTAGTGCTTAACCCTAGTAAATCTAAGTACATGATCCTTGGTACAAAATGTCAGATCCATAATACTGTCCAAGCCCTAGCCCCCAATGATATAGCTATCAGGGGCGACCCAGTGGAAAGGGTCGTAGAAGCAAAAAATCTTGGGTTGTTGATGGACGGTCAGCTTCGATTCGAAAATCATATCAGAAACGTAGTCAGCAATTGTTTCTACAGCCTTAAGATTCTTTATAATATACGTGATTACCTTAGCACTGATTTGCGTGTCAGGCTAAGTGAATGATTGATATTATCTAGATTAAACTACTGTGATGTCGTATATGGTAGCTGTATACTTGGTCGGTCGAAAAGGTTAATTCAACGTGTGCAAAACGCATGTATACGTTTTTGTTTCAAAATTCCTCCTAGATCCCATATCACCCCATACTTGGATGCAGCAAAACTTCTGAACATGGAAGCTCGTCGGCATTTACACCTAGCCAAACTACTCTTTGGTGTAATACACACGGAAACCCAACCCTACTTCTACACCAAGATAAAATGGGCGACCAGGCAACGTGGCGTGCACAAGCAAAGAATACTTACACCGGCGCATCAAACGGCGACTTTCCGCGGGAGTTTCAAATTTGCGGCATCTAAGTGTTGTAATGATATTCCCCTCCAGTCCGTGAAGCGGCTAGTAGGTGTGCCTTTGGGCGGAAACTCAGGGCACATTTGCTAGTTCTGCAGAGACTACTCCTCCCCCCGTACCAACCTCACGCCGCAACAAGACTTGAGTCTGTGGTCGCTCATTGCCAGTGGGACCGAAAACCCAACACTTAAATTTAATGAAAAGATGGATTGAAAAGCGCGGGCCATGTTTATTTATTTAACTTTTTGTATGTATCATATATAACAGCCATATCTATATTTACCATTATTGTTACCTATTTTTTATATATTCTTTATATTTATGTATTTATGGATTGTACCACGCCGCGGTCTGGGGCGCTCGCGAGGTAACACTTGGCGCTGACTGAAAATCAGCATTGAAGGCGTGGCCTTCAACATAATGCTGAGTCAGACGCCATTTATAATGACAGTGACACACCACGACTGTCATGTCATTTTATATCATGTGTCATTGCAATTTTTTATCTCTGTGTTTTGTTTCTTTGTTGTAATTGTAGTGTGTTCACTGTCTTTATAATAAATGTTTCTTTCTTTCTATTTCTTTCTTTCTTTCTTTCTGATTTATTTCTTACTACCACCTACTAGTCCACTAATTGTAAATCTGTCATTCCAATGTGGATATAGCGGTCTCACCTAACACTGGTTTTTGTTTACTTAACAGGCAAGACCTACGACTTGTGATAAAACTTGGCTCAAAAAAACTAATTTAGAATTTTTGAAATATCAGATAAGTTGAGACCAGTTTAGTGTTTGATAGAAACACGTTAGAATTAGTAAATGATACAAAGTTTCTTGGAATAACCATTGATAACAAATTGCAGTGGGGAAAACCCACATAGATAAATTAGGTGATAAAATTAGCTTCCGCGGCTTACGCTGTGAGGAACATCAGACAAACTACGGATGTGGCTACATCTAGGCTAGTCTATTTTAGTAACTTTCATAGTGTCATGTCCCATGGTATCTTGTTGTGGGGGAAAGCAGCGAATTTTCTATTTTTTTAAAACATACTGTCTCCTAAGGCGCTGCACAGACAGAAGACGGCGTAAGGCATAAGGCGTAAGTTACGTTTGATCTGCGCAGCGTTCTGTTTGCGAACGCGGCGAAGATCAAACGTACCTTACGCCTTACGCCTTACGCCGTCTTCTGTCTGCGTAGCGCCTCAGAGAGACTTTTAATTTGTGTATTTGTACTACCGGTTCATTTCAAGTTTGCTGTGGCTGACCGTTAAAAATTCTAATTTCCCTTCCCTCTCCCCCGCACCGCAAGGATTTGCTTTAATACCGATAGCATCCCTTGCTACCTATGTAAAAATAATAAGAAAAAATAATCGTACTGTACATGTACAGTACGATTATTTTTTCTTCTCCGCTCAAAATTTATCTGTTTTAGTCAGAGAAATTTATTTTTAACATACAGGGTAATCAATAAAATAAAACAGTTAAATCGTTTATCTACACACGTATCATAAACTCTCTTTACAGCGTCTAAAAACCGCACGTTAAGATCAGCATAATGTAAAACTATTTGGTAAAAACTCATTTTTGTTATTGGAGTTAATTTATTTTAAACTTTTTAGTTAATTTTTATTAAAAGCTTGTTTTTAAAAAAGTTTTTTTTTCTTTATTTTAACTTGATAAACATTGACAATGGATATCTGAATATTGACAATGGTATATTTCCTAACAGCTCATCAACATCATGTATTTGGCTCTTAAATCTGTCTGTCCGTCCGTCTTGAGTGACAGCACTAGAGCTCCGTTTGAACCCTTCGGGTACGGAACCATAACAATAACATTATGTAATGTATCATCACAGCTCGTTGGCGGGACATGTTTTTATTTGAGTATTATTTTTCTTCCAGTTGCCAGTTCTAAAGATATGTATAGGTACGTTGACAGGAAATGTCATTATAATAAGCTTCAGCGACGGATCCGAAGAATAAGAACAGTCATTTTGTCAATAAAAAAACAAAACACCATTTTGGTTTATATCGACAATTTTCTCTTCGCAATATCCTCTGTTTTATGATTATTACGACCATTGGCGTCTAACTCTTTTGTTACCACGACCCTGGCAAATTATTCGGACCCAAAGCAAAACAAAACCAAAGCAAGTCGAGGAAAAAAGTCATAAACTTTTTTCCTAGACTTGATTTGGTTTTCAAACCGAAATTCTGTGTGAAATCAACTGAAATCATGAAAATAATAATCATTCTTGCGTCGTTAAATACAGTAAAAAAGTTGTACTCACGTTTTCCCTAGTCATGAACGTCGAAGATTACTATGGGTTCAAGCAGCTGTTCAAGTTAAGCCTAAATTGACCATAGCAAGTAATTGTGGTTCTCTACTATTTGATTATTATTTTTCACAGACCCATAAACGAAATCCATGGTGAATCAACTAGTACTAGTTGGGGGACAGGAATGCACGGCCCAGTAATGCCCGGCCCCGGATTGCCCGACCCCGGAATCGTGGGATTTGGGACACTAATACCGGAGCCAGAGATTCCAGGCCGCGCATTTCTGGGATGCGGAATGCCCGGCCCCGGAATTGTGGGACGTCTCTCATTGGCTGGAAAAACTGGCTTCTGATTGGTCGAACAATTTCGATTTACCTTAGACGAATCTAAGGCCATGGTCATAGTAGTGAGTTTTTTTTGTATGCAAGTTTAACATTCACTTGATACATAGCATAACCTCAAAATTATTCATATTTGGATAATTTAAAATAAAAACAAACTCAATTCTGTCATTTATAAAAAAAAACACTGAAGACTGGGTTCAAGTAGCATTATATTTATTGAGTTAAATTTGGCTAGACTAAGTTATTGTGGCTAAATTTCAATTGGGTTATAGGTTAGATTGCAACTTAGAAGAAGCAAAACCGAAGCGTATGCAAATAAATAAAAAAACATTTAATGATATGAATAGATTTTTTGAGATAGAGACACTATAAACATACCCTAATCTCTGATGTAGCAGTTGTATACGGTACTGGGGACGACAATTCCGTGGCCGGGCATTCCGGGGTCAAGCACTGTTTTTTACGACCACGGAATGCCCGGCCCAGGAATGCCCGACTCCGGAATCGTGGGCTAACGGGACGCCAATTCCGGGGCCGGACATTTCTGGGCCGGACAATACAGGGCCGGGCATTACAGGGACTCTACTAGTTTATATTTATAACTAGCTGTCAGAAGACACCCTATTGATTTTTATGGATGCCGAAACTCTTTACATAATTTCGCTTTTCTTACTTTAGCGTGTGATTAATTTGTTAGTAAACTCAGATGAACGAAACTCTTTGCTTACTTACTCTGTGCTTATTATCTACAAACTTGTAGCGCCCTCAACGTGGAACTAATTTGACAGTTGGCCTCCCATTACCATTGAAGATACCACCAACATTGAAACTTGATTTTCGTCACTTTTGACCTCCAATACGACGACCTCTGTGGCGTTGGAGTTCGAGGCTCTGTCTCCCGAGCGCGCGAGTGCTGCCGGGTTGGAGTCCCGGCTGGGGAGGAAGAAAGACAAATGCTCAGAACTTGGATGTTTAAATGTCTGTGACATCACTTGTCCCTGGGTCGCACGACACAGGGCATCCTAATGTGGTTCCAGAAGCATTGTATGAAACCCGCACACATTATTTATTGTGACTTTAGGGAAATAAAGGGTCATGCAAGTTTCAAGCTTATTATCTTACATTCCGGAGTTGAAAAATGCATTGCGTGCACTTGCAGCTTGAGACTTTGAACCTGTCCTCCTTGACAATATGACCCCCCCCCCCCCTACTGAATTGAAAGCTAGCGAGTAACCCCCAGACAAGACGCTATTATATGCGATTTGACATTTGAGAACGACTGGAGACTGGAAATATCCACAGGCCACTTTAACACGATCCGCTCAGTTCAGACTTTGCGTTGTCGGACGTCGGACGGATTCTTGTAATTCCGTGACGTTTTCTTGACAATCAGTCATATGTCGTGACACATCCAGATGTCCAACTAGACTGGTCTGCTGTTCCATGTCCACGGAGGACGTCAACCTTGCCCTTGTGGACGAACGGGGGGTGAGGAGTGCGGCGTTAAGGGTCGAGGGATGGGGAAAGCTTGGCCGCGGTCGCCTTGGCAACGACTCGCCACTCACGGGGTCAACGATGTTGCTCAGCGGTGCAGGCTCGCATGATAATAAATTAAAAATATATTTTACAACTGTGGTCTGGAATTTCCAGCTCAGCAGGTCAATCTAACGGTTACACTTTCATTAATAAAAGCGTCTATTTAGTTTCATCTGTCCCGGGACTGTCTGTATGTCTGGAATCATATCTTGCGAGTTAAATTTGACCTACTTCATGGTTTCCAATTGAGCTGATGTTGCATGCATTTGTAAATCCGACGACAATGCAATATTTTCATGACACGAAGCTGATCTGATGATGGAGCAGGAAGGTAGCCATGGGACCCTGTATTAAAATAACGTAACCCTATCACGTTTGGGCTCCTTGACAAACAATTTGGTCCTTGGTGATATCCAGGGCCTGTTGATGGAGCCGAAAGGTGTCCATGGGAACGCTGTAATGATTCGACGCAACCGAAATTTGCAACCCAAGTTTGAGCACGTTTGATTCGTCTAGACAAGTACAGATGTAGTGAATAATCCTTTCCTTGTATTTTCTCGGAAATGTTCGTTTTTGTCTTACTCGTCAAACGGGCAATTTGACATTTGACATTGATAAATAAAGTATGCGATTTATTTGATACCTACACGTAATTTAATAATACAGTAATTCATAGACACATCGGCACCATTCGGGTGTTATCGTTGTTCCGAGTTTTGCCGATAGGAAAGGATTATTCACTACATCTGTACTCGAGTTCATTTTTACAACTAATAATATAAAAACTTTCTTTTATAAATCAACTTATTAGATTCTAATCGTGCTAATTAGTAAGTTATACCTAACGCCAAGTTTTCGGCGCCTGTGTGCCGTCTGGGGGGTAGAGGCGCATGGAAAAAAGAGAGAATATGCATGGGCAAGAGAGAGTGGTATCTTTTTCCATGTTTATGAGAATTAAGTAATTGTTCGACTTGCATTATTTTGCTTACTTGCAATAAATTATTTGATTTGTTTTGATTTGAGTGGCCTTGCTCAGATGCTAAGAAACCTTTCGACAGTTATACTATACTTACTTAGTTTGCGTATCCTATGAGTATAACAAATTCCTTGACACGTACGGGTAGGTACTGATATTGTAGGTATCCACAAAAACCAAATAATCGCGCGCCTGTACTATACCCGCTGGACAGACGCTATTTGACCTGAAGTTTTATACTATTACTCGCCGTTTCCGGCGGAAGTGGCCACTCGTGTACTGTAGGAAACCACGAAGACAAATGTCGCAGTGAGCCGGAGGAAACTGTACCGAAATAACGAACATAAAACTCGGCATAGGAGTCTGGTGAAAATTATTTCACTAAGGCCGTAGTATATTATCAGGAAATGCTTTCATTCATAGTCATGAACCTACAACTGAAAAGGTTTCTGTCAAAATATCTGAGGCAATCCAATATATGATGATGATAGTATTATACTGTCTGTCTAAGCAAACACATTTCAGGATATTCCGAAAGAATCAGGCAATGAAGATTACCATCGATCGAAATACCAGGGTATTTCGTAGGCAATTCAAGTATAAACTAGTTTATTATTTAATGGTTTCAACCCTTAGTTTATCAACTAACGGTTCATATCTGTACGCTAAAGTTTACTATCTGTCGATAGTTGACCAACCAACTAGAAAAAAAACGTTAGTTTTTCAAGTAACGTTTGACCATCTTACGGTAATATATACAAATGCAGACTTTACGTGTACTGTAAATACTTACTCGTAATAAATACTATGGTATGTCATATAGTAAATCATCAAGAAACACTCTGGTCTTGTTTTTTTGTCTGGTCAAGTTTCACGCCGCGCGCCGTCACATGTTTGATAAACTACCCTTGATTTTGTTTCTGTTCGTGGAATGAAGTCCGTTCTGGCCCCGCCAGGTGGCGCCACACACGTCTTGCACAATTGACAACATTTCATTTTTGTTTAGGTAAAAAGATTTAATGTCCATGAGATATATTAAACAAATATAAATATATTTTTCTATTCATTCGTTTTAAAGATACTTTGAAAATAAACTCAGATATTGAGGATGTAGGCATAAGAACTACAAATACCTTTGCCTAACATTAAAAAAATACTAGCTGACACTAGCTGTCAATATCACCATAACATCTAACTTGTATCGTATTTAGCATAGGTAACCGTGTGTTCGATTTGTTTGATCATCCACCCACACCCGCATAAAACTAACAGAAGAATAGCACTATACAAGTTCTACGCCTGCAAAAGAGATATTATCATGTAAGGTGGACTCATGGGAGGTGTCAACTGTTTTCTTTTTTCTTTTACTTTCCGGGACAGGCAAAGACAAAGCTGAAAAAAATCTTGACAATGTTTATGTTCTGGCAAAGGTAACATGGTCCATTATGCCAATATCAACTTTTTCCAAAAACTCGAGACTTAAAACATAAAAAATTATTTCAATATGAGAAATAAAATTTTTGGAAAATAGTAAAATGAAAATCCCTTAAGCTCTCGACCAACTTTCAAATTACCTATTAAAATTTGGGGGTTAATAATTTGAAATTTTGTTAATTAATCTGCCTTCATTCGGAAAAATAAGTTTTGCTCCACGACGAGAGGGAAAAAAATGCTACTTTTCTGTTCAAGCTACTTTTTTAGTTTATTCATTGGCATGTAGCATTTACGCGATGTGCCAATTGCGTAAATGCAATAACACAGATCTTAATAGAATAATCGACTGTAATTTCATCGTAGTCGATTAAAACGAACATGTTTCAAGTTTTAACTTTAACAACGTTGTGTGAAAATTTATGAATTTTTCGTAATATAAAAAAAATGTGACAATAAATTATATGTTTTACTGAAATCAAAACTATCGATGACTGTTATTGTCATCCGTACAATGGTATCGGATATCAATAATGAATATTGATATCCGATACCATTGTAACATTCGATTCGATTATTTTTACACAGGCATATTTTATCTGTGGTGACCTTTCCCTAATCCTTCACAATCCGCCATTATAATAAAAAGTTTTGTTTACATTGTTCGATTACTGTAAAAGCGGTGAAAGTATAATTCAAAGTATAGTTATTACATTTTTAGAGCATTTAATTTAAATTTTCCTCATAGTCGGTGTGAAAAGTTATATGTGTCACTCAGGAGCAAAATGATGTATTTACGGTGAGGGCGGTACATTGCATCCTACGTTACGCTCAGGATTCTATCGTAGAATCCTTCCCTTTACTCTGGATTCAATGTACCGCCCTCGCCATAAATACATCATTTTGCTCCCTTGTGACAGAAATAACTATTATTGGTCTGTGGCCTACAACATAGCAAAGGTACCAACAAAACAAAGATATCTTTGTTTTCCCACATACCATGGTATGTTGTTACACGTCTATTTTTAGCCAATAATACCATACTCTATTTTGTTATATTAGGCTCGTCCATTGCCGAAGCTCTGGTGTTATGAAGGTTTTTTATGATGCTAGCAGGGGTACTAAACATTTAAATCACAGTGAAAAGGTGAAACTTACCTAGATCGAGCCTGTACCCGCGGTAATGAATCGCTGTATGTTCCCAGCGTCTGTCGTCAGATTGCTATCGCATGTGATGATGTATGTTTTCCACCCTCATATTGGTGACGTCGGCATTGGGCATCAGGCCATGCTGGTATGCAGATATCTTAACTAAAAACTTCGCTTTCTTAAATCAAACACCAATAAATGTAAAAACCATTATTTGGCGTATCAAAGTGATAAGATAATGCGTCAACGCTATATAGCTCCCATGACTACCAGAAGCCGTAAAGCAATATTTCGTGGTTGTATCTGAAAAGTATTTCGCGAGGCAATTAATTTGGTTCGCCTGCGATCCATCTACTCTGTAGACGTGGCGGTACCGACCATGTCCGAGGCGCGACAGCTGAAGGTCACCTCACCCCGACTGACCTTAGCCTCAAGAAGCAATTTCTTTTTCTTTTTCGACAAAGGCGAGGTTTAATCTCGGCAACATCTTTATGGTACCTATTTAGAATGTACTATTATAGTAATCGATGCAACACGATCAATGTAATAATAAATTATTATAATGTTTGTCGAGTTGCCATAGGGCGACTACAGTATGGGCATTCTTACTTGGCCGGAAATGTAAATAAATGTCACGTGATCAGGAAACTCGATATTCCAAAGGGATCACTCGATGTTGATTACCACATTCAGTTGTAGAGATAATTTAAAACACAAATACACTAGCTTTCACTAAAGACTGGTCCAAATTCTGCTTAGGAATAACATTATTTCCCAAAATTATGCTTACGACGAAAATCTAAACACAGATTAGCAAGAAGTGTTATATGAGCATGATTTTACGAAAGAAGGTTTGCTAAAAATCAATTCTTAGGGCAACTGGCTACAAGGCGGAAGAAGACTTTGGTCGAGTGAATTTTGACAACTCTATATAAGGTATGTAGTTGTCAAAGTTAATTCGAGTTCGAGTTAAATCTTATTCCGCCTTCTAACTAGGCGCCCTGAATCATGGCCCAAATGCACCGAGCACGTCATAAAAGAAGAATCGAAAATGATGGAGCTCGATGGTCAGTATAACATCAAATCAATGATATGTATTTGTTACGGCTAAAGCTAGAAAAGCGGTTTACTCTAGGTTTAACCGGTTGCTCAAGTTCCTCGGTTAAAGCCCATAGTAGGTATTTAATAATAAATACGACTTCTGCTTTCAGCGGATAAACCTAGGTTAAACCAAAACTGATTGGTTGCTTTATGTTCGATTTTAGGTCGATAAATAAAAATGACAGGATTTATAACTATAGAGAATGATAATCATCAAACATCTTGGTGATCAATATTTAGTAGGTACCTACTTATAATCAGTCAGTATATCTAAATATTATTTATTTAAGCAGAACAAACAAACAGGCCATATCAGAATTAATATCACGATAATATATGTAGCAAATACATAACCTATTATCTTTAATAATATTGAATTCTCTAATCTCTACCGTTTTTGATTAAGCCACATTTTAATATTTCATGTTGATCACGATATATCGGGCATTATCGGGATGGTAAGTGAGACAGATATGGAGAGGTCGCGGGCAAAGTCGGCAGGATGAGGCGCTCAGCTCGTTTCTCGATCCTCGTCGCACCGACGGATCGGAGACGTGGAGTTGCGGTTTCTCTCGTTCCTCAATCATCTTCGTAGATCTGACTCTGCCGGACTATGGAGTATGTTAATTTGGACAGATCGGACCGGAATGATATCGTTCCGAGTTCGGATACATCTACCGGAACTATTACGGTCCGGAACGACTCATCTTTACAAATCACTATGAACGTCACATTTTATTGGGCAGCCATTTTTGTTCTGGAGTTCGACGAAGTATAGACGCCTCGATTATAGTTCGTCGTTCTTGATACCTTCCACTATCATAAGTAGATGCCAGAGACTTACAGGTACTAAAACTACTACTTTTTTTTTTAACACAACTGCGAATTTCACCCTGTCGGGCGCCTACCCGTGCCTGTTCGTAGCTCGTAGCGCGTCGTAGCACCTGCTAATACTCGCCTCGTAGCGCCCTGCGTAGCGCGTAGCATTGACCCGATAATAAAATACAAAGTGTTTCATACTATGACGCACTTCCGGTCCCAAATATAAATTTAATAAGCACTCTCTTCAGACGGTTTATTGTATAGGTTCTTGGAACACTTCGTTATAATCACTTATATCAAGGTCGTCTGTTATAAAACAGTCTTTTACTGTTACAAGTTTCTTTGTGTTATGGAATAATTGCATGTCTAAGAACTTAAAAAGAAGTGTTATTTATCTCCAATTCAGTATATTACATTTTTATCCATATTTCACTTGAAATACAGGCATCTAAGTACTGAGATAAGATCTAGGAATTACCTTGATTTCGCAAAGTGGTTTACTATTTTCATATGTTAACAGTTTAATTTAATATATCTGTTGAGGATGTGTACGGTTACCATTGTGTAGAAGTTCTTATTATGGTGTGGAAAGTTAGAAGTTGAAAAGTGAAAGTCAAAGTCTTAGTAAACATTTCTTTATTAGAGTAGATATGTACTTCGCAACTTAACTTTGTGCCTTTTCTGTATATTGTACCTCTGTGGGAGAAGAAGGGCGAAGCAACTGCCACAGATTGATTCTTAGACTCTCTTAAAAATTAGCTGTGTTTAATAAATACAAATATTACAATATTAGTTCATCATCAGCCTTTCAGGGGACCCATTGTTGGGTATAGGCCTCCTCACAAACACGCCACTCAGTACGGTCCTGCGCTACCCGCGTCCATTGGTTTCCTGCCACCCTCGCCACATCGTCGGGCCATCTGGCGGATGGTCTGCCGACCGATCTTTGGCCTCCTCTTGGCCACCACTCTGTCACCGATCTAGTCCATCTCCCGTCTTCTCGCCTTGCCAAGTGTCCTGCCCACTTCCACTCAAGCCGTGCTATCCGCTTACCCACATCAGCCACCTTGGTTCGGCGTCTGATTTCGGTATTACGGATACGGTCTGACAGCCTGATGCCTAGCATGGCACGCTCCATGGCTCTTTGTGCTACCGGTTTCGGCACCGTATGTGAGAGTGGGCAGGGCAGTACTCATTGGTTAAATACCTTTGTCTTCAGGCATTGAGGGATGTTAGAGGTCTGAACAATATTAGTTACTATAATTACTAAGCAGGAATAAATAATTACAAATTTATTACTAGCGAGTTCTGTGTTGAGTTAAATTAACCCCGAAAGTCCCGTCATTTAAGTCATCTTGAATGTACATTGTAGTAAATATCCCTTTTAAGACAAAGTCGTTTTTACATAGTTTTTAAATTGTGTCTTGTTGTAGTAGAGAATGCACTGACCCTTGAAAAAATGACTAACCTTCGCGAGTCTAAGCCGGGGCGCAACTGGTCTATGATTATTTCCCTTCGTTACCCGTGTTACTTCTATCTTACTACCAGTAGTAACGCGGGTATATATTTTTTTGCCACTAGCTGCTCTAGTACAGACACGGGACATTTTTAACTTCCCATATTACTATTGGCCATTATCAAGGTTACATGGTTGAAGCTTCTTTCTTTTTCCGAACTCATTGACATTTATAATAATAATAAGAATTGATAAAGACTATGGACTATTAAAAAGTGCTTAATTATTTTACATGCACCAAAGAGTGGTGCTTTCAAAAACGGCCTGTCCACCCTATCACTTAGCAGCCTCAGGATGCTGTTGGAGCTGCCTCGAGTCCTGCGCATCAAGACGCCGAGGGCCCACTGCGTATAACATAAGCCACAGGTGTGCATTGGGATTGGCAGAATGCCTTGAAGAAGGTAGTTTTTACCTGCCCTGCACACCGGGAAAATCTATGGGATAGCATATTACAGCGGACCGCCAACGCCCTCCTTTCCCTTTCCCTTTAAATATCTGCATCATCCTGCAGACGCTCGTTGACCACGGGACCCAGGTCCTCGAACTGCGCCAGTCTGAATAGAGACGAGCCTCGCAGCCTGAGTGCCGGCACATCGGCAGCTAGTTTAACGCCCGACACAAACACCATATACTCGTTCTTTCTTGTGTTCAAAAAATTCAAAATTCAAAAAGAGTTATTTCCATAAGAAACACCTAGGTTTCATTTGGAGAATGTCAAATCTTAAACTGACACATATACAAGGTATAGGGAAATATAGAACTCCATTTGAATTCCGTCACCTCAATTTTTTAGATGCTGGAGGCAAAGAGGCGACTAGAAACCTCCAGCTTTATACGTTATTTTACAGAATTGGAGCAAACACCTTCCCAAGCTTTCTTGTCTTCTACATAATCTGATATTTTGTAGTAAGCCTTTTTACATAAGTGATTTTTAACAACATTTTTAAATTTATTTACAGAAAATTCTTGTAACTCAGTTGGGATTTTGTTGTAAAAGCGAATACATTGCCCTAAGATACATTAACCTTAAGGAGCCTAATAGTAGGTATAGCTAGTATATACCTATTTCTTGGGAAATTTATCAATATTTTTGTGGACGTACATTAATTAGGTTTTCATAAATATACAGACACGGCACTGTAATAATGTTAATTTCCTAAAATTTACAACGCAGTGACTCTCTGGGACCCACATTGTAGATTGCACGAACAGCCCTTTTTGCAGCACAAATAATATGTCTGCAGCGTTCCCCCACAGCAGTATGCCGTAAGACATAATGCTATGGAAGTAGCTGAAGTGAACTGTTCTACCTGAGTCCGTGGCCACCCGCGTACGACTCACACACCGACAACATTTGTCGCATACCGCTGATCGGGGGGCTCGGCAGCACTCTACATCCACCATTTATCATCTAGTGTACAGCATTTGCTTTATTATATACGAAATTGATGTGCTAATGTATACATACGTAGTACAGATAGGTAGCTTCAAAAAACTTATTTTACAAATCTAAACCACTTTAGCGCAATCGGTATTAAGTTATTGTATCCCAGTGTGGGGAGAATGTACTAAAACAA
Organism: Argyresthia goedartella; assembly: GCA_949825045.1. Taxonomy (NCBI): domain Eukaryota; kingdom Metazoa; phylum Arthropoda; class Insecta; order Lepidoptera; family Argyresthiidae; genus Argyresthia; species Argyresthia goedartella. The sequence goes on from OX463815.1 coordinate 13,682,431, forward strand.
AGAACCTGGAGCTAGAAAGGGCACAAAGAAAGCAAAGCTATAAACAATTTTCTATAAACCCTACCGCTCCCCTTCTAACACTCTGTCATACCTTAGTGATTTTCTTTCGGTGAGAAGGCTATACATTCTGCACGCTATACTTAAGTTACACAAATCCCACCCCTATGACACCAGTTACTTAAATAAAAGAAGTGACGCCATAACTCCTCCTCAGAAATAAGAAGAATGACTCAATTAGAATTATAATTTTACAAAAAACTTCAATTCAATTTTTTTATTAATGGTGGTCTAGGTTAATTTCGCCACGCCAGTGTCACGTGTTTTCTATATTTCACTGTATTTGGACTGGTTCTCTTTCGAGAACCTGGAAACTTTAGTGTTGGTTTGTTGCTCCAAGTACCTTCTTCGGACGTGAACTTTACTTTCTTTGTCTGTACAAATAATTTCCCGGCTCTTTTACTAATGACTTTTATTTAGAAGGGATGATAATGTTTGTATGGACTGGCCATTTTTAGACTAGTTTGCGCGAGCGAAGCCGCGGACTACTAGTTGTCATAAATGTCAAAGAGTTTGAAAAAAGGAAGAAGTTTAAACCATGATAATATGGCCACTAGTAATTTGGGAAACAAAAAATGTCCCGAGCGGAGCAGCTAGTGGTAACACGGGCAAAAAAAATTGCCGTGTTACTACCCATCTTACTACTATTTCTTAGGTTGGCATTACAATGGTTCTTTAACAATCCTGCGTGATGAGGATTGGCAATATCTACTCTAAAGATCTATGATAAGAGATAGACTAGAATCTAGAAACGTGTAAATTTTTTGGTGAATCTCGCGTGAAGCGCCATGTGGGTGACAACCTATTTCAGTTCTCTTGAATATTAGACGAGCCCGTGTGAAACTTTCCCTTTCAAGCTATGAACTGTCCATAGAGCACCTTGTATATGTATCTAAGGAATTATGTGTATACGTGTGTGCGACCACATGTCCACTCTCATGTTACTACAGTCAACTGGGCTCGAAGTTGAGACTCACTCAACTACAATGTTATTATTAGAAACAAGCACAGCCTATAAACAACTATTGAAACATCTCGTCTTTTTTCCCGTATGGTTAGAACAAAAAGTGATCTTCAGCAACTGATAATATCTTATTATCGCGACCAAACTGCTATGAAAATCGTTGATTTTGTGTAGTTCCCTCCGGTCTTGTCTGGTATGGAGGATGGATGACATGAAATTATATATCTATGAAATTATCGTTGTTGCCCTAATGTGCTTGGTATACAAACCTAAAGAAACGTTTGATTAATTCCTTAGAATGATGATAGACGCTAATGAAACTTTTTGCCCGCGGCCACTGTAAGAACATTAGCACGCTTATCGGACTCATCGTCCTGAAAGCCCACGTGGTCACCTTCGCAATTAATCTGCAATCACCCAAGACTATTACCAGAAAGGCTATAAAGTGGGTGATTTACAGCCCCCTAGTAAAGCATGGAGTTATTATATCATACGCACTCAAGACCGAGCATGTATACACGGTGTGTATAGTTTATGTAGATGTTTGTTTACGCTTTTTCATCGGTCAGCGGCACTGGTGCGGGGCGCAGGCGCGGTGAGTGTCGCAGCTGGACGGACCGCAGTCGGTGCCGGCCAGCGGGCAGCAGTCAGTGGCCGGCGTCGCGCCGACACGAATACCTGTGCCGGTCACCGGGGCCAAGCCGGTCGAGCGAGATCCGACGAACACAGCGTTGTAAGGCCAACAAAAGGGGCGACCAACGTCCGCGATAGATGACAGGAAACACCCGGGAAAGCAAGAGAAACGCCGAGGTGGCGTCCGAATAGCATAAGAGAGCGATCATTGACACACTGCCGCTTCGCCGGCCACCGTCATGCGGTGATGCCGCCCGGCACGAGCCTGCCCGGCGCCTTCACCGTGCTGCAGCATGCGGGCGCGCGGCCGCTGCAGGCGGTGCGGCCGCTGCCCCCGCCATCCGCCGCCGCTGCCGCCCCCGCAGGCGACGCGCTGCATACCATGCTCGACCCCAAATTCTCGCGCGCGCTCGACTATAAACTGCGCCGGCTCAAGCAGCGCGAGCGGCAGGAGGCACGAACCAGCCACGCCGCCGCGTCCGAGCCCGACCTGCGTCCGCGCGGCGCCGAGCGACAAGCACTGAAGCTGTCGCCGGGCGGTGCCGAGCACAAATCGCCGTCGCCGCGGCGGGTGGCGCTCCCTGGTGCGGCGGGGGCGGTGGCGGTGACGGAGAAGCCGCGCTTCGTGACGACGGTGCGCGCGGGGCGCTTCCTGCCGCCGCCGCCGGTCATGGCGGAGCTGCTGGGCCTGCAGTCACTGTACCCGGAGGAGCCGCGTGTCTACTCGTACAGCAGCCGGCCGCAGGCGGTGCCGCGCGCGCGCCGTGCCGCCCCCGCGCCGCCGCCAGCGCCCCCCGCCGCTGCCGTCGCGCCGCGCGTGACGTCACACGGCGCCGGCGCTGCCGGAGTGTTTGCCGGTGTGCGCGCTCTCGTCGCCGGTGTCGCCGGGCTGCGCAGCCTGCAGGGACACACTGGCGCGTACGAAATCATACTCACGTTACGCTCTCTGGCTGTAGGCATATCACATCATCTTAGGTAGTTCCTTGACAACCGATCGCAAGACTTAGAGAAATGTCCTTGATCCCTCATTTATGTTATGTGAGTGATCTTGATTGCAGTATGATACCTTGTGCCCAACCTATAACCCATGAAGACCCTCAACATAAGGCTATAGAAATTAATGTCATTTCTATAGCCTTCTGATGAGGCTTGACATTCTTGACATTCTCTCTGCTCCTACTTTATAACAAAATTCCCAATATAAATCAATTTTTCACGCATCAAATTACTTAGAAATTAAAAACTCAATTAATACCGATAACTGAAACATTTATTTGACTCAGACGTCGAATCAGCTACTAACTACTTCTATACTTTTTTGAATAATCAAATAAATAAACATATTCCTCGGTAAAAAAACATGGGTTGTGGATATCATCCAGTTTGGTATACCCAGAGTCTAATAAAGTTGTCACGTGAGAAGCGTAAATTTCACAGCAAATGGAAACGGAATAATAACCCACTAGATTATTATTTTTAAAGACTTTAGTTGCTTAAGAGCTAGGGAGAAAAAGATAGTGACAATAACTACATCAATCATGCGGAAGATAATATAATAAATTCTCCCAAATACTATTGGTCTTTCATAAAATCTAAATTTTCAGCTAATTCTGTCCCAGACCGTATGACAAACGGAAACAACAAACGCCGCATCTGATGGCAACTCGATTTGCAATTTATTTAATGAATATTTTAATTCCGTTTTTGTTCCTCACACCTCACCTCAATTTTCTACAAAACCCTCCTACTCCATTATTAGATTTCTCTTCCTTGCAAATTACTCAACATTAACTCTCAAAGTTTGACATGATGGAATCCATCCCCTTCTAATAAAAAACTGCGCTGATGAGCTATGTTTACCCTTGTTGACTCTATGTAACAAATCGCTATCCGAAGGAATTTTCCCCAGCATTTGGAAAAAAGCGCTGGTGACCCCAATCCTAAACAGTACCGACCCATATCAAAGCTGAGCGTCTTTGGTAAGTTGCTAGAAAAATTTGTCACTCAACAAATAACTTCAGTCGTATTGCGCCATGTAGCTCCGGAGTAGCATGGCTTTTTTGGCATGGGTAGTAGTGTCGACAAATATTTGATTACAATACGATTCAAATCTGTTAAAGATTCGGCTTTGCTCGGATATCATCGCCTAATTCCGGAGACGGAAATGATACGAAATACATTACCGCGATTTCTTTTAGGTAGCATTATATTTGAAGTATCATAAACGCAATGTATAGCACCTGCCAAGATGACATTACTAACAGGTAGACCTAAGAAATTTATTATGCAGAAGCGACATGAATTTGAACATTAATAACATCTATAACATCTATACATCTATAACATCTATACATGGGACCATCTGGGTAGTGTACCCTATCAAATACAAAAAGAATTTTGTATATCGGTTCACGTGTCTTCTAGAAATCTTATAACATACATACAAAAAACATTAACGTCGAATTGAGAACCTCCTCCTCCTCCTCCTCCTCACTATCCCTGTCTGAATCATTTACATTAATTATAAAACGCTCGCTAAACACATGTAATTTCTCTTCTTCTGTTAAGAACACATCTTCACACAGATTATTCACTTCACATGATTACAGATTAGTCCTTTCTTCGGGTCCTAACATTTTTTTTTTCCATAAGCAGTTTTTTCACTGACGTCAATTATTTTTCTTATTTCAATATAAAGGTTGTGTTAGTTTTGAGGTACAAAGGAGGTTTTGTTGTTCATATCGTTCTTGTATTGTATTTAATAAGACAACGAGTAATATAATTAAAGGTCATATCTGTAAATTGAGAACTCTATGTGAGAGATGAGGGATTCACGACTATTTCCGAGGTTGGCCGAATCGTTATCTGATTTTAATCGTATTATACCTACACAGATTTTATCCTCAATGCTATGGACAGTGGTTACCAAGTTGACGCTGTATATACCGATTTCCCCAAAGCTTTTGACAAAATAAACCACCAGACGCTTCTAGAAAAATTACGAACGATGGGTAACACTTGGAGATTTCCTAAGATGGCTTAAATCTTATATTAGAATCTGAGCCAAGCTGCGGCTCTGAGAGGTTACACTTCGAGATTTTTTCGTAACGGGTTCGGCGTACCCCAGGGCTCACATTTGGGTCCTCTTCGCTTTACTCTCTGCATAAATGTATATTAGTAGCTCTATTTCAAATTCAGCGCACCTCCTATATTTTATATCTTTAGAAAAATACTGTCTTCACCTTCAGAATTACCTCGACAATTGAAGCGAATTTTGTAAGCTAAATCAATTAATATTAAATATATATAAATTTTATTCTATTACCTTTACAAGAAAACTTATCCCCATTCACTTTGACTATAAATTAAATGGTAAAACAGTTGAAAGAGTTAACAAAATTAAGAACCTTGTTGTCATTCTCGATTCAAAATTGCAATTCAATCTTCATATAGACAATATTGTCTCCAAAGCTTTCAAAAAACTTATTCTAATTTTGCGGCTGTCAAAGCCCCTTAAGCGAGCTTCTTCAATAAAGATTTTGTTTCCTTCTTTTATTCGTAGTAGTACACTGGAGTTCGGGAGTGTGGTTTGGAACCCGCAATACATTGTAGATATAGATCGCATTGAAAAACTACAATACAAATGTCTTAAATCATTAGATTACCGAACAGGTAATTATTTCTCTGATTGTGAAAGTGCCTCTAAGCGACATGTTTTGGCTTCCCTAGAAAGTAGGCGGAAGAGCTTAGATTCCCTTTTCCTCTATACAATTATAAACAATCATTAGACAAGCCCCTCTTGGAAAAGGTTTTATTTAAAGTTTCTCATATATCCTCTCGTCATAAACAAACATTTCATATGCCCTTCTGTAGTACCAACTACGCCAAAAAATCATTTTTCAGACGTGCAGATTCCTATTTAATATATAATATCTATCAGATGTCGATATTTTCTCAAATTCATTACACTCATTCCGGAAAATAGTGAGAGAAATATGCTTCTAATTATCATTCTTTGCGGCAATATATTTATTAATTTAATTAAATTTAACTTAGATTTTCTCCCTAAGAGCTCTCTTATACTTATGTATAAAGGATATTCTTTTTTTTTCTGTTTATTTGGGTCATCAAACAGTTGTACAATAAGGTATTACTTATATCTATAGTAGGTATGATACATATTGATAATTGTGCAACCAGCACCAATAACCACGTTTTACTATTTAGTATGGTAGCCTTACAGTTTCTCAAGCTACTATTGTTGACGCCAAGTACACAATATTATCTAGAACAAATATGTACATAAATTCATGAAATATTTTTAAGGATCTCAAGATTTATTTGTGCTTATGTTTTTCTGTGTATATTTGTGAGACACTGAATCCTGAATACAAATAAATAAAATATAAAAATAAATATCTCTGTCAGAATGGCAAATTGAGTCCCTATTATTTCATTATATAAAGTGGATCAATTATCCATCACTCACTAACACAAAACCTGATGACCCAGAACTGGTAGTCTGAAATCAATTGAACGTGAAATCAATAAGATAGGACAAAAGTAAGTAGAGGTAATTAGGTAGATAACTGTTTGTAACGTCACGCTCCGGTCAGTAACATCTCGAGGACTGATTCATTTCACATAGTAAGTGGCTTTTTTCATCACTATTTTAACATAGATAAAATCTTCCTATCCAAGATCCTAACTTCAAAATCTAAAACGTCTTTCTGCAGTACAAGTAGAACCATGGTGATTTATGTTGGCATTTTGATAGTGGGTCCGCTGGCCCCTCGTATTGCTCACGCTACTAACTCATAATGACTAATGTATGGCATAATGAAAACTGACCCAAGTCACATATTAATAAAGAGTTAATAAGTGCCCAAGTACACTTAATAACTCCCACCCAAACATACGAACATAAACCTACCTATGTTTATGAATAGCGATAAAGTAGATTGTGTTGAGTTCGTTCCTTGACAAAGATTTACTGAATCCAGGAACACTACACGCCACCGGAGTATATTACAGGATTTTGCTAAGGTGGTCGCATTTGGAAATATTGTTAGATTTTTCTATTATGATTTGACAAAGCCACAAAAATCTATTTAAGATATCATGCAGCTTGATATAGCTGCGGCACTTTTCTTTAATGTCATAACAGAAGCACATGGAAACTCAATGATAAGCTATTTACTGGCAAAGAACGGCTGTTAATACTATACTATATAATGATATAGTATGGTATAATATAAAGTGTTTCTATGGTTTGTTGCAGCGGCGATGGCGAGGGTCGCAGCTTCTCCAACATCATGCACGACAAGCGCATTGTGCGCGGCTCCACTCACGCGCAACATCCCATGGCGGCGGTGAGTACACCTCCCCCTCCCCCTCCCCCCGCACAGCCAGGCTCACCCCCACCTACAGGGAACTCCCGCAACCGATACTTACCAGCTCCGGCGATGGAACAGCCTACAAACACTACCCGGGCGCGCTTAGAAGTCACCTGACTCGAATGACGTTTGGACAAAGTACAGTGTGTAGTGTACAGTACAGTATTACATATTACTAAATCGAAATTCGATGCACATAACCGATATTCGGTTTTAGTTGTGCGTTGTCTGTCACTCACTGTCAGTCAGTTCAGCGTGTTACAGCAATGGGTGCATTCAGCAGAACACATCGATGATGGAACGTTCTAACAGTGATGGAAGACATTGTGTTTGCCAGAGGCAATTATAAGGAGAGAGACATCTTCGGGAGTAAAGTAAAAGGCTTGAGATGCGCGCAAATACCAGACTAATTTATTATAGGGAATCCTAGCTTATATACTAGATTGGTACATGTTATTAATGACGTGCATAAGACATAGTGCGTGATGAATATAAATATACCTTATCTGTGACGGTCGTCGACTTATCTTAACATTACGTGAAAATATGACTAACATAGTCGACCGGCACAGAAACTCCCCACTTTAGGGAAAAAAATAAATGAATGTACTTATAACAATGGAAAAAATCTAAGTTAGATACCATAACAAACTTATATCAACTGCGATAATAACTAGTAGTTTAATAAACATAAAACCAGATCTTAATTGTGCATACTTTAACTCAATCTAAAGGTTAATCTTACACGAATTAGAAAAATAAAGGAACTACGGTTATGTGAATTCTACATAAGTTTAAAGAATTACTTAATATTTACCTACAGGCGACTCTTGTATCTGGCCGCACACTACATAAAATAAACGAAAAACTGGAAAACAGAAAAACACTAGGAAAATGGGGCTTCGCGGTTAGTAAACTAACCTAACCTATAACTGGAAAAGATCCGCAGGAGAGTCGTCTGATGCTGCAGCCGCCCATGTTTTCAGGAATCGATGAGTCAATTTGCATCGCACGTCGTTGAAGTTGTAATCACTGTTTGTTTATAATTGCGATCGTACCTACACAAGGATGATTGTGCTGAATCAGCGTCAGCATTAAATCTGTAACCTTGGCTGTAGGCAGTCAATGATCTCGTACGTCATGTGTACATGCGTGCTCTTCACACTTGAGTGAATATTAAGTTGTCGATTGATGAAATTTGTGTGCCTAAAAACCTTGGGATTTGGCAACATAGGGCACATCTTGTACACCAATCGTTTATATATAAATATATATCTCTCTCTCTTCAGTGATTTGATTATTCTTCGTGCGATGTTCTTCCTGGATGATTTCAATATTCGTTGAATTAGGTATATAGATGATGTTTCAATACTCTTCTGGGGGCTGGAACGGCTTCCTATGACTTGAACTTGAAAAAGCTGCTTGCTGTGAATGAATCTGCCGACGCGTTCGTTTCTGCTGGTGCGAGCTCCATTTTGATAAATCAGCAGTCGGCTGACTATCGGTTCATTATTCTTGCGGTATCTTGAGTTCGATGCGGGAAATCTTCAGTTGAAATTATTTGGCTTCTGGTCCGTTTTCAAATCTGGTCCGGTCACGGCTTGCTTGATGTAGTCTTGGTTGCCGAAGTCGGGGCTCGGCGATCTTGGACGAAGTGCTTCTTTCTTGCACTTCTAAGGTGGCAGCACACGGAGTTTTCTTCGCGGCTGGATCCATGCTGCTATTACCGAAGGTTGCTGATGTACAAAAGTCGGGTCACCACTTTGCCAGAGGCAATTATAAGGAGAGAGACATCTTCGGGAGTAAAGTAAAAGGCTTGAGATGCGCGCAAATACCAGACTAATTTATTATAGGGAATCCTAGCTTATATACTAGGTTGGTACATGTTATTAATGACGTGCATAAGACATAGTGCGTGATGAATATAAATATACCTTATCTGTGACGGTCGTCGACTTATCTTAACATTACGTGAAAATATGACTAACATAGTCGACCGGCACATCGTGAGGAAACCTTTAATCTCTGCAGCTGCAGCGATGGATGGATAGATCCTGTCACGCAAAAATGGAGTATTTAAATAAATGGCTAAACTTGTACAAATAATTTTTTGTTTCCATTTACAGATTTAAAATGCGCTCATAAAGTCACATAGTTAGGAAGAAAATGACACGCTTGGTTCTAATACATTTATCCGTGCTTGCGTTGTCTACTCTATATATGTCTGTGAGAAACCTAATATCGAGTATAGAATTTCGATTTAGCAAGATGTAAAACCGTACTGTATACACTGCACTTCGCACAAACTTTTTTTTATATATATACTTTATTGCACAAAACAGTGAACAGAAAACAAATATAAAGGACATAACATGTACAAAGGCGCGCTTATCTCTAACAAGAGATTTCTTCCAGCAAACCCAGAATGGAGAGGAAAAAGAAACTACAACTATGTGCACAACAATAAAAAAAAAAACTTACCAATATCTACATAATACAAAAAAATAATGCCATATATAAATATGGAACATATTCATAAATAGTAGCTACAAATAAATAGATATTAATACTTATCATGGAAGAGAAAGATAGTATTCTTTCAAACGACTTTTAAAAGTGTGAATTGACGGACTGTCTCTGATGGCGCTGGGGAGTTTGTTCCAGAGACTGATAGCACGTAGTCTGAACCCATTCTGATAAGCGGCAGTGTTATGTTGCGGAGTTGCAAGTAGTGACCGAGTGTGAGATCTCCGTGGCCGTTCCGAAACTTCACTCGAGCCAGGTGCCAACTTAGCACGCCCGGCTAGTACTTATGTAACATCACCATGGCAACCATTTCCATTCCAATGTGCCATTTTGGGCTTCATTAACAGAGTACCAAGGCTTTTATTAAGACGGGTACGGTAATTTTGCGGATCGGTTTAGCTTTTTAAACTGTATCGGCAATAGAACGTTGTGGTGAATCCGGTCTTCCATGACAACTTTGCTTTCAATGTCCATTTTTGATTGTTTCATACAAAAAATGTCGGCATGCCAACTTTTTCAATTTCACTAGACGAGTTTATGTCGCCAACTTTTGTAAAAATAAAATTTGCTTGTTTCGTCACGCCTACTATTTGTACAATCAAGTCAAAAATCAATAAGAAAAATAGTAAAGTATTTTGATTTCGTTTCGACGCAGAGTTCCGGATACGCAAAACACCAGGGCATCCTAAAATCTTTCTTTTAGCGCAGTTAAATATTAATTTCCGCCAAATACCGGCATTCGTAAATTTCGCAATGCCAATCTCAGATGAAGGGAACTCTGCTTCAAAGTAGCTGAATATCTGTTTGACCTCTTTGGTACTTTGTACATCCAAATAATATTTTATTTAAACTTCATTTTGACAGATAATTTCAGGATTACAAATTTGCTAAGGTTAGGCCGTAATGTCCGTTTTTGACCTTGTTTTTGATAACGAAAATATTTCTGAGCAGGCTTTTTTCGAAATCCAGCAGTTGACACGTCAGGTTAGCGTGATACAATTATCTCGCTATAATGTGGATCTATTGGATTTTGAAAAAAAAACTGCTCCGAAAGTATCTCATTGATTTAATTATGTAACAATGACAATAAGTTCAGTTTATAGATTTCCTATTGTTTTGTTATTTGTTAAAATTAAATTCAGATTACTCTCATTAACGTATTTTTCTTTGTATTCATAAAACTTGTTCTTGAAGCTATTCTAAAAGTTTGAACTTTGCGCTCGTCTGTACCAAGGTGGCAAAACAGAAATACTTGTATGTAATTTGCTCAAAGCTTTACTTTGAGAAAAATCTTGTAACTTTATGCATACTTTCATTATAACTCTATAGTTATAACGAAAGTAGGCATAAAGTTATAAGATCCTAGCAAAGTTGAAAAAGTTGGCATGCCAACATTTTTTGTATGACACAAGCAAAAGTGGGCATTGAAAGGAAAGTCATGAAAGGCCTTACTCGTTATGGTAACCCCCGACTTCTTATTATGACTCCTTTCTCTAGATTCTAGAGAACTTTAATAAAGTTCTAGAGTCTAGAACTTTATTAAAGTTGGGTATCGTTTAATTATTCAGAGAGCGACTACCTACCGGCTCGACTTTAGTATTTATGTATAATTTAGATAGAAGTAGTAGGTACCACCCTAGTTCATGTAGTTCAATACCTTTAGACGGACTAGGCTAAGTCTGGCCGACTCATGTCTGACATCGACAAGCGAACCCTATATAAACAATTCGAGCACAGCGAGAGTGCCGCTACAGATAGAAACATAATAATCAAAATCATTGTACCGATAAGGTCGGTACTTATTCACGATAATAATTAAATGCAATATGGGATAAGATAACAACTTAAGGATAAATTTATTAGTTTTAGTCTATCATATATCGATAGCCACCATGGTCTATCCGAACCGCACCTCTATGATCCATCCACGGCAAAGATAGCCAGGTCCATGAGGATAGCTTGTTTAGCTAAAGTCTCTTACCCGATTGTACTGAAATCACTCATCTGAGTGGTACCTGGACTGAAGTTCAGCTATTCACTTCGCCGCCGGCCGCAGTGACCCGGAAACTGGAGGTCATCCACCCACACACACCCATACACACACACACACCCTCGACTCCGCGAAGAAAAACACAAATTTCGTTTATGTTTCCGTTTGAGTCGATGCGATCTACCGCGCCGCAGCACAGCAGTCAAAACAATTTCACTTTGTAGTCAACTACGGACAGGTATTAGCAGCAACCGGCGATAAATAAGGCATGTCGGGTTTTGGAAAAATATTTCATCAAAACGTAAGCGACTCTACAGTTATAAATGACAATCACTATTATGACGCTTTGTAGATACAAAGTTGAAATACATATTCTACCGCCGCATCCTAATTTCGTCAACCATTCCTATTGTCACAATCCAATGATAGTTGTTTGAATGCTCTACGTACTAAAGCATAAACGCATGTAGTGCCAGACCCACACGCATCGCGCGCTTTTTAAGTATAGTTAACCTTCCCTTTGTACATATCTTCTTTGTAGTACTTTATTATTTGTTTTTTTTTTATGTGCAATAAATATTCAGGGTGTTGTTTTGTAAAGTGACGCCCGGCTCAGGGACGATAATTTACGTATAGTTTGTAACTAAAAATTAGTTTCAATTTCCCTCGTATAATTTTGATTCACAAATTGCCGTCTTCAATTTGTTCTGAAATATCCGCAAAGTGCGGACACGCCCGCCCGGCCGTGCCCCCACATCTGTAGCATTGTAGCAAGCACGTTCGGCGAAACAGGAAGTGATTTTGTAATATCATGTTCGACATTGCCATCATGTAACAACTATGCATCCCTGTCAGACATACATTAACTGAGCATGTAGTGACAAGCCTATTATTCCGTCTCCCGACGGGTGCCCCACTGCCGGCAAAGTGCAAAAAGTTAGGCGACAATTTAATAATTTTCAGGTATTGTTACTGTTGTTCATACATATACATTTGTTTTTGCTTCAAGTGTCGTGTAAATAACCACCCCTGAGTGGGGCGTAACTTTACAAAGAAACATCCTCTACATAAGAAGATCGATCTGAAATTGGCCAAATTACATTTCCTATAATATTTCTAGCTTTTCTAATATGTCATACTTTGGAAGCTTTTCTAAAGGTACTATTAAGTTACGCTCTGGCTAAAACAGCAACAATCAATCTAATGCTACTTTGATTGCCCTGAAATAGCGAGCGACTGTTAAGCTGCATTTCGGTTCATTTAAGTAACCATTTAACCTGCAACCTGCAATTCAAACTTGCGAACGTCGCAGTTAACCAAATTAGCCCGTTCAACATTTAATAGTATTTGTCTTTCCGTTAAACATCACGTCTTTACTTCTTTGCCTGCAACAAATTAACTGTAACTTACATAACAGTACGGGCAATATCCATAATCGTATATGTATATCCAACTTTTGTATTTTCTTCGCATCAAAGAAAATTCTATGAATTTTTCCTTCCGACCGTTTTTGCAACTGCGACTCGCAACCAGTTGCGAATTAAGAATTTTTATTCCTTGTTCGCAACTATTTGCGAATCAAGAGAACTTTTTCCTTAACCGTAACTAAGCATAATGATGATTGAGTTCGAACCAAACCAACGGCAAAAGATGTAGTTTCCCTTATTAGCAACCTTCGATAATAGTTTGATGACACTATATTTTTTAATTTACCTGCAACCTTTTCAAGAATTTACAGGCCACTACTAAAATATCAAGTAGAAAATTAATAGGTATCTAATCTTGACAATGCACTCATTGCGACGTGCTCACATCGTGAGACCATGGCACTTTGAGGCGCAAGCGATACACAGTCCGACAGATCGTGCTATTTTTGAGCGGACCAAGGCTCGGATTCATCAAGAGTAAAAACTGTTGCGCATGTAGCAGAAAAATATACGGCAATGAGCTATTGACCTGCAAAGTCTGCAAAAAGCACTATGACCTCGCATGTCTGTATTTGAATCCCGAACAATTCAAATCATTGAAGAAACCTTTCTTAAACAGCTGGTTATGTCCTACATGTAAGTCCAAGATTCCCAAAACAGACAATTCTAACACGCCAGTTCCTAGTCAAGGCTGCATCTACCAGACCAATACCAGTGGAAGAAAAAAGTTCTGATCTACTTACAACGGAGCTATCATCGTTAGCACAAGAAATAAGAGGTCTATGAGACGAGATGAGCGGCATGAAGACACAACTCGACGATGTCTCAGCGAGGCTCGCCCGGCTTGACCACCTGGAGCAACTAGTTAAGTCCCAAGCCCAGAAGATAGTAGATCTCAATGCAGATATGGAACAGATGCAGGAAATCATCAATACCCAGGCTTAAAAGACCATCAGAAATAAATTAGAAATACTGGGCGTTCCGGAAACGAACAACGAAAACTTATTTCATGTCGCCCTCGTAACAGCAAACAAAGTAGGAGTTCAACTAACAAAACTTGAACTCGACGACGTAAAACGGGTTGGCCCCTGTCGTACTGCAGAATCAAAGGAAAAACGTCATAGACCAATAGCGGTTCGACTGCTCCGAAAAGCAAAAAGAGACGAGTTGTTGAAGGTTGCTACTACAAGAAAAGGTCTAACATCAGCGGGCAAAGTCCCGGGGACTTCCGACCATGTATTCATCAATGAAAGACTCACTAAGATGAATCGGCTACTTTTTCGAGAATCCAGAAGTCACGCGAAGCAATACAAGTATCGATTCTGTTAGACTCGAGACGGTGGAGTCGTAAAGCAGAGAAAAACCCGGCAATCCTCATCAGAAACTACCGCGACCTGGACGAAAAAATTGGACCATCTGTGTACGACGTTCCTGGGCATTATCAGTCCCCCGCATCTCCACCAGAAAATAACTCTAACGCCTGAAACGCTCGCTCTCTCTGTCAAAGATAACCTTAAAATAATACGATAGTGCATCGTGATGCCTTGCATGCTAAAGCCCGTAAACACCTATTAAATCCCATCCTTCAGATAACCTATAAATTATATCGAAACTTCTTCATTAATCTACTACATAAATTAAAGCACGAGTACGAAAGATCTAATATCTTGGAAAACATAGGCAATCCCAAAAGGCTCTGGGCAACAATCAGCAACATATATCACGCACAAAAGCAGAATAGCAGCGCAACCGAACTTCTCACAACCCACAACACTAATGCCGACTCATTGAATTCATGCAATGACTATTTCTCCACCGTAGGTAAAAATCTAGCCAATATAACCCTGCAGAGACTTGGTCAAACAGAGGAGGAACTTGCTTCTGAAATTCCCATGGCAAATGGTCATGCTTAGTCTCTTTTTATGCTCCCGACCGATGAACATGAGGTAGGAAAAAATATTAAATGACTACAAGTAAAATATGCGCCAGGGCTGGATTGTATACACAATCAATTGATGAAACAAACTATGTACCAGATATTAACCCCTTTAACTCACATAATCAACACTAGTCTTCAAACAGGAGAATTCCCCGTTGCCTGGAAAACAGCCACGGTGTGTCCTATTCACAAAGATGGCACGAAAAACAATTCAGCAAATTACCGTCCTATTTCCTTACTTTCTACTCTATCGAAATTACTAGAGAAAATAGTCAACAGTCTTATGAAATTTATAGAACAAAACGAATTATTACCGACTAACCAATACGGTTTTCGTAAGGGAATGTCTATGGAGGACGCTGTAGGAGACCTCACGGACCTAGTCTCGAGTATTTTGGATGAGGGGAGGGCCTGTGTAGGTGTCTTTTTAGATCTTGCGAAGGCCTTTGACACAGTGTCTATCCCCATCCTCCTTAAGAAACTAGAATACTTTGGTGTAAGAGGCGTAGCCCTTAAATGGTTCTAAACCTACCTCACCCACAGGAAACAATGTATTAAAATAGATGGTCTGATAAGCTCTGAAACTACAACAAGCTACCGAGTACCATAGGGAAGCATCCTTGGGCCATCCCTGTTTCTTGTCTACTTAAGTGACATAGCTGCAGTCCAGCTTGGGGGCGCTGAACTATTTTGCTACGCAGACGATACTGCGGTAATTTTTCAGGAAAAGAAGTGGAGTGGGGCTTTCCAAGCAGCAGAAAAAGGCATAACTCGTGGCTTAGTAAAAACTTACTCACCCATAATACGACTAAAACAAAGTTCGTCTTATTTCACAAAACCCGAGCTTCAGCTCCTCCTTTCTTACCAAGCATCAAGGTTCATAACTGTGATCAAATTGGGCTAAATTGTGACTGTCCTGAAATAAGGGTACAAACAATATAACTTATTTAGGAGTAACCCTTGATGAAGACCTTTCTTTTCAAGAACACATTAATAAAGTAGCCAAAAAAATCAGAAAGTCCATATATATTATGAAAATTCTTAGACACAGTGCAGACATTAAACTACTCAGATTAATTTACAAGGCGATCTGTCAATCAGTACTCGGTTATTATCTATCTGTGTGGGGAGGTGCGCAAAAGACAATCGTGCTGGTAATTGAAAGAGCTCAAAGAGCCGTAAAGGTCATGCTCCGGAAACCTCACAGATATCCCACCGCCAACTTGTATGACCACTGTCAGCTTTTGAACGTCAGGAAACTTTACCTGTTGAGAGCTACCATCACTACCTACCAGAAATTAATCACATCACCGAATCACGACGCCATTCTAACAAAACGAATATACCAAGCCCCCAACATTCGAGTTGAAACAACCTTTTCTCGGAGATTCGGTAGATATCTCCACGCTTTCTTCTACAATAAAATAACAAAGTCGTGTGATCTTAAACAACACACGATGAGAGAGGTCAAACACCGAGTCACTAAATGGTTACTGACGACGCTGCTGAAGAACTATTGAATGCCACAATTTAAATGTAATACAATATAACATTTTATATATTTGAATAATTAATACATTTTATTATATTACAATAGTATAGGTATTATAAATACACACAAATATTATTTAAATTATATTTCCGAAAATTATTGATTAATAAAAAATACTTAAATTATATAATTAATATATTATATAAATAATATAATTATTATTCAATAACAAAACAAAACTTTGTATTAAATTAAAACATTAACTTTAACCTTACTTAAAATTTTAACACACAAATAAAACTCTAAAATCGCAATCGCGGATCTGCTGTGTTGTGTATGGCAACCGGTACAACATGAAGCGCGCGATACGGGTTCTCCTAGTGCGCGCTTTGCAAGCAAGCCGTCGCCGCCGCCGCCGCCGCCACCGCCGGACAACTACCCTCACTAATATTCTTGTTACTGTATGATGTTAAAACTCTCTGTATATTGTCCAAAATATAAATAATTTTGTATTTGTATTTGTAAGTAATTTCACAACAGTGACTTTCTCTGGAATAATAGTATTTCAAAGTCTATTTTCATAATTTCAATGTCCCAAATCTTTCTACGTATTCCCCTTCGAGTTCGAAAAATATAATATATTTTAGTTTACATAATTTTTCACGGTAACCAAGAAGAATAACTCGTTTAATTATGTTGAGTTTTATGTTTTTCAGGTAAAAATAGTAGATTGACATTGCGATTTTTCGTTTCAATTGCATATTTTTTTAGGGTTCCGTACCCGAAGGGTTCCAAACGGGACCCTATTACTAAGACTCCGCTGTCCGTCCGTCCGTCCGTCTGTCACCAGGCTGTATCTCAAGAACCTAGCTAGCTAGAGAGTTGAAATTTTCACAGATTATGTATTTATGTTGCCGCTATAACAACAAATACTAAAAAACAGGATAAAAGAAATATTTAAGGGGGCTCCCATACAACAATTCTTTCAATACCACATACAAACTTATGGATGCACCTGGTTACGTACATGGAGTGTGAAAGTAACCGCACCAATAACTTTGTAAACAATATGTTGCTGTGTAAAATCCAAACTATTCACTCCACACCATCGCTTCCATTGAACGGTGGTACGGAACCCTTCGTGCGCGATTTAGACTCGCACTTGACCGGTTTTATATTCAGTAACTTATCCACTGGTTGCGCATCCCATCGCAAGAACGTAAGTTTGGAAAGTTCTTATCTTTGTTCACAACCAAGTTGCGGTTAAGGAAAAAGTTCTCTTGATTTGGAACTGGTTGCGAACAAGGAATAAACAACATTATTAACTCGTAACTGGTTGCGAATCGCAGTTGCGAAAACGGCCGGTGGGGAACTTTTGACCAAGAGCGTGAAGCGTCTTCGCTTCAGCTTGGGCGACAATGCTTTCGTATGTCCTTCCGTCCGGATTTATGTTCGGATTTCCGGCTGTTTTCTTCTATATATTTAATTTCGCTTCTTCCGATTCTCGTGAATTTTTGTGTGCAGATTCGATAATTACATAATTTTTTTCTCGATTTAGTTTATTATTATTATTAGGGCGGAGATTCTGCTATTCATTTATTTAAGCTTTGACCGAGCATACATCTACGATAAGTTACTTATTTTTTATTTATTTATTTATTTTTCCACTTAACATCTATATTTACACGAGTGACCCTCATGCGATAGAGTAGTCTACCAAATAATTATACATTACAAATTTTACCTATTAAACTATGTTATAAAATACAATATTATTATTATTACTTAAATACACATCTCTCTATTTAAAACTTATCATAACATATCTATGAATTCCAGAGCTATTCTTATGAATTCATTCAGTGTACACGAGAAGAGATCTATTTTCTTGCTAATGCGGTTGAGCGTGGCCAGCGCGCGCGTGAGCGGTGCCTTCTGGAGCAGGTCGGTGCGCGCGCGCGGCACCGCCAGCAGCTGCGGCGGCCGCCGGCGCTGGACGTACTCGTCCGGGACACACAGGCTCAGTCCCGATAACAAGTCCGGATTATGAACTTTGGTATTTAGCAACCTATAAATATATACTACCATTGTGAGATCCCTCCTAACGCTTAATTCGTTGTACCCCACCATACCTAAAACAAATAGGGTGGGATACATCGCAGGGTATAAGGGATATACTCCATACTGCCTGAGGTACAGAAATCTTACGAACTTATTTTGAATACGCTCCAGCATGAGACTATACTAAGCCTCATGTGGAGCCCAGATGACTGAATTACATTCCAACTGACTCCTCACCAAAGCATTATACAATGTTATGATTGTACTAATGTTCGTGAATTCAAGGGCCCTACGGAGGACAAATCCAAGATTTCGAAAAGCCTTTTTGCAGACTTTTGTGATGTGACCACTGAAGTTGAGGTTAGACTTAATTTGCACCCCTAAATCCCTGACTTCCGTCACTCTGTCTAGTAACACGTCCTCCATTTGGTAGTTGTATTAAAGGGAAGCTTGCGCCCTGGAAAACGTTATCGCTACACATTCCGATGTATTAAATTGTAACCTGTTCTCCTGGCTCCACGCTACCATCCGGTCGATGTCACGTTGTAATTTTTCACAGTCAGATGGGCTGTTTATTGGTAAGAATAGCTTTAAATCGTCTGCGAAAAGCAGACAGCTAGCATCTCTAACTACCCCTGGTAAGTCATTGATCATAATGAGGAACTCTAGAGGTCCAAGATTACTCCCCTGACTCACGCCTGACCTTGTGTAGTAGGGTTCGGATCTGTGACATATGTTGTGTACTTATATACCAACAAACTTGAAAAGCTAATAGTATTCATGAAAACTAATAGCTTGAGCTCAATAATGATTCTAGTCAATAGGTCAGTCATTATATCTCATGCCACGGACAGACTACACGAGCTCACATGACGCGGCCGACAATCGATACCTGAACCTAAGATCTGTGTCACCAGCCAGCACCAATCACCTGACCTGGTCACCCACTCCCACAATATTATTCATAATCATTTATTGGGAATAATTTTCTGAAGAAATTGGTCGTGGACCAGGGTACGGTGGGGACAGAGGTGGCCGTGGTAATGACTTTAGGAAGTAGTAGTAAATGAAAGTGTCCAGTTAAGAAGTGTCCAGTTTATTTTGCACGCGAGTGTATAACAATCTGCGACTCTACAATTAAAGCGACAAAAACAAATATAACGACGGTGACCTTAATAACTATTCGTTACGATTACAAGGCGATTGGATGATTGGCGCAGGAATTACAGTTTGAAAGAATTTCAATCTCTATATCGCAAGCTGCAAGGCGTAGAATTGCTAGAAGAAAACAAATTACCTGCATGGAAATATGTTCATTATTCAACGAGCATAATGACTCGAGACTTTCCACTGGAACGAAAATTGCATTACCTGTGTTACATTACACATATTTCTAACGAGCATGAGACTTCGGTAAGCCTAAAATAAGAATTATTGCAGTAAAATAATGCTTACAATATATTATAACAGGGTGTTGTTTGTTATTTAAAAATCTTTTTGTTGACGCGTCGCCCCCCGCCCGCGTGTGGCTGCGTAGGTTGGATTGATGGCGCACAGGGCTTCGATACGGGACCTTGTCACGCAACTGAACTTCTTTTGTTTGAAAATCTTTAACTTGACCATTTTACACCCTGTACCCGCAAAAATAAGGTCTAAAGTGATATTTTTATAGTACAGGTACACTTAATAACACACGCATGTTCAGAAATCAACATTATCAATGCTTTATGCAAGCTATATCCGTTTGACTACCTTTACTATACGTATGCTCTATACTGCGAAGTGCTGGTGACAAAAGTTAATGTTTCAGGGATTTGCCGTACACTGCGGATTAGGCTGGTGAAAAATATTACCTACTAGATTTGTGAGTCTTTACAGATTTTTGAGTCACCAGTAACTCAAACCGAATAATGTTTCCATAACCGAAAATTTTTGGAGGACAACGCGTTCCTAGTTCTGTGCCAACCAACCAGGGAGCACTAGCCGGCCGAGCCTATTGCGTGCTGACCTTGTTGCTGGGGTATCAGTAAATCTTGCTTGTCCCGTTTTCATTGACCTCAATTTGGTAAAGTTTTAGAAAACGTATTTATACGTAATAAACACACTTATTTGTGTCTTTAAACCACGGCAGACTGTGAGTGTCTGTTGATTGATGTTATCGGGTTGATATTAACAAATGTACTCTTGCAGATTTGAACTTGACGGAAAAACTGTAGTTCCTAATTACTACATTTATTCGGAACACGTAGTATACTTGACGCCAAGTTTTTTGGCGCTTGAGTGCCACCTGGAGAGGGTAGCAGAGCATGGGAACAAAAGAGATGTATTCATGGGTCAGAGAGATATGGTGGCTTCGCTCAGGCACCAAAAAACCTTTCGATCTGGCGCCAAAAAACCTTTTGATCTGTTTACCTAGGCATTTAGATAGCTCCTATATCGTGATATCGTGGATGCGGTTGCTACAGGACCGTGAGGATTGTTGCTATAGACAATAGGTCTATGCCCAGATACGAGAGGTCGGTGTAGGTTGAGCTTAATGATGGTACGTTCGTCCCTCTGCAGGGCGATGGGGCGAGCTCGATGGCGGCGCGCGCGGCGGCCACGCGGCGCCGGGCATTGGCGCGACGCGCAGCGGCCGCCCGCCTGCGACCCGGCACGCCCCCGCCCGCGCCCGGCCGTCGCCACCACCCCATACAGACTGAGTACTACTTGGAGGAGGTTAGTAGAACATAATGTGTGTAGACAAACAAATAAATTTGACGACCCGAATGGCCGAGTCGGCAGGGACGCTGCCTACGAAACCAAGGGTCCCGGGTTCGAGTCCTGGTGGGGGCAATATTTGTTTGATGAGAACGGATGTTTGTACCCTAGTCATGGTTGTTTATCTATCTAAGTATTAATATTTATCTATATAAGTATCTGTATCGTTGTCTAGTACCCAAGATACAGGGAATCCAAGTTTGGGGCTAGATCAATGTGTGTAAATGGTGTCCAAGGTATTATTATAAAAAAGGGTAGCACAAAAAGGGTTCCGTGCCAATATGGAGCAAAATAACCCTTTCTTATAAAAATGCTTTATATATAAAACACATATATATATATATATATAGCTTGAAGGCAGTAAACCACCTTGTAGTCAAAAAACTAAAAGCCTCCCAAATGTGTATGTTATCGTCCATAACTCACCGTACTATCCCTGGTCATAAAATCTTTATGGTGTATAAGTCATCAAATGGTCTCGGAACCCAACTTCCTATAACTTGTATCTCAGCTGATTCGTGTGTTGCAGCTGTTCGACAAGGGCGTGGAGATGACGGTGGGCGTGCAAACGGACCTGTTCCTCGACCGGCCCGCCACGCCGCTCTACGTGCCCGCCAAGACTGGCACCGACCAGGCCACGCAGATCTACCCAGGAGACGTAATAACATACATCAACTTTTAACCTGCATATCATTCAATAAGTCAAATATGGCACTTGTGTGTATGTACCAAAATTTGATGATCCCCAGTCGCACGAGGAAAAAGAAACCGGTCAAGTGCGAGTCGAATTCGCGCACAAAGAGTTCCGTATTACCGTACAAGGGTAGGGATGGTGTGTAGTGAAAAGTTTGGTTTTTACATAGCAAAATGTCGTTTACAAAGTTATTGGTGCGGCAAATTTCACACTCCAACCAGGTACGTAACCAGGTGCATTCATAAGTTTGTATGTGGTTTACAGATAAATAAATTATTATATTCTAATTTTTAGTATTTGTTGTTATAGCGGCAACAGAAATACATCATCTGTGAAAATATAATCTGTCCAACTGTCACGGTTCATGAGTAACAGCCCGGTGACAGACGGACGGCCAGCGGAGTCTTAGTAATAGGGCCCCGTTTTACCCTTTAGGTACGGAACCCTAAAAACGATATTTAGGGCTTCTTTTGACCAATTGGAATCGCCTTTATGCGACTCCTATATTTTCATAAAATATGTTTATAATCTTCTGTTTGTAACAACATAGTACAGCATAAGTGTTAAAGCATCCAAAATTATGTTCATTCCATTCTGACCTGTGTGGGATTATATCCGTCCCTTTCTCATCTGTGGTGTTCCCCCGGCAGCTGTTCGACTTCGACGTGGAGGTGTCTCCCGTGCTGTCGGCGCTGGTGGGCGGCACGGCGGACCAGGCGCTGTGCGAGGTGGCGCGCGAGGAGGAGCTGGCGGCGCTGCGAGAGCACCAGCGCCGGTTCCGCGAGTTGCGCGACGCGGAGCGGGCGGAGCGGGAGCGGCTGGCCTGCCAGGACCGCCGGCTGCATGATGAGAAGGTGATGCAACCAAATTTTCTGCTGCCCGTGGCCATCCATGACAGCTACCTAAATTCTTTATCCACTGCCAGCTCAATTTACCACGGGTGGATAGTGGAAAGTTCAATATTAGCTCACGAATCAGGGGGGATTGCTCGATTCTGTTTGTGAAATATGACTTATGAACTCACCTGCCCGGATGAAAACATATAAGCCTTACTATGAAAACGAAATGTCAGACTTTCAAAGCCCCAATCGAGACCGCTGATTAAGAAGTTACGTCATCGACAGAAGTTCTTTGTTGTGTGGATAGGAAGCCCCACATTAGTCGGTGTGATGTATGGTTGCAGGAGCGGCGCGTGTCGGAGGCACGGCTGGCACGCACGGCGGCGGAGGAGGCGCGCGCGCGGGTGGCTGCGGCAACGCTGGTGCAGGGCTACCTGGCCGAGCTGCTGCCGTCGGCGCTGGCCGGGCTGCGCGCGCAGGGGTACCTCGTCGAGAGGATACATCGCGGTCAGTTGTCCTAATTACAAGGAGACAAGAATATGATACATAACATCACAACACATCTTTGCGTTTGAGCTACACAGGTGTTTGTATCAACTGCTAACAAATATAAACTTTACTATAATAATAATAATAATAATAATAATAATAATAATAATAATAATAATAATAATAATAACTATGGTCTGCTGTCACGTCAATTAGACATATTTTTCACAAAAATACTTCTTTTCAATATTATTTTCTTTTGACCCATTTATTTATCAACAAAATCCCTTGTTTTTATTATTCTTACCTTTATGCGAGAGTTCAACAATAAAATTCTCGTTCAAATAGCTCGCATAAGTAAATACCCACCCACATATCATGTGCTGACACCGAATGCCCACTTTGCCCCAGGAAATTCAAGAAAAAAGGGCTCCAGCGTCAAATGAGATCAGCATACAACGATGCACTAAACCAATCAGCATATGCAACTCTAACAACAACCACCGATGGGCAAGCACCCATGTCGCCATTGGAAGAAGCCTTCGGATCCACTTTCCTCAATGCCATCCGGCCATCCCAAGTCTGGCATCTGGCAAAGTCGTTGGGACAACGTCTGCAACCATCATGGCATGCTATACGACCTCCCGTGCGGTACTGCCAAAAGAAAATTCGTACACACCCGGGCCGATGAAATTGAGCATCTAACCACATCAATCTACCCGTCCGATCGCGTATTAACCTTCGCTGCGGTCATACTGCAAAGAGACAAAAACGTTAGAAAAATGAAATATATTCTCAGACTACTCAATCGGCGCCTAAAACTCTGGGCAGACAACTAGCCACACTGAAATAGTATTTCGCGATTATACACAGCCACATTATCGATTATTTTATTTTTTTCATTTACTCAGTCAGTCGACCAATCAAGTGTGAGATACCAGAGAGAAGGTACGTTTATCCTCTATTTACGGTCAGTATTGCCGGTAGTAAAAAATAATAGTGGGTAGTGGTAATTAAAAAAAAAAAAACATAAATATTATTCCAAGTCCATACTAGGCGTTCAGGCGCGAGTAGACGGTGGGTAAATAAAAATTTAATGGAAGTCCATACTAGGCGTTCATACGCGAGTGGGCAGGTTAAAACCGAAACACAGTCACACAATGCTGGTACGCCAATGACTCCTCCGCACAAGGCACCTTCCAAAGCCAACGACACTGGTGGGACAACGTAAACAAAACAGGCCCAGCATACGGCTACTTCCCACAAGGTAAAAAATAATGTCTTTTAGTGTCAGAAACCGACAAGTCCGCCGCAGACAAGACGTTCTCCGGTACCAACGTCTCCATAGTCACCGGCTCCCGCTTTCTAGGAGACTACATAGGGACAGGACTTGTTCCAAAAAAAGAGCAAAAGAAAGATCAATAGCGGCAAAAATGAAAACAAAAATATCAACCTGGCTTTCAGAAACCACAAGAAAAGACAACTTCGATTTATCACCCCACGAATTAAGGAACGCCCTGGCCATAAGGTACCACCACACACCAGTCTCCATGCCTGCGTCAACGTGGATCACGCCTTGTGCTTCAAAACAGGTGGCCTCATCACACGTAGAGATAATGAAATAAGGGACCTTTTCTGTGATCTGTGCCAGCAAGCCTGGGGAAACGTCACGATAGAGTCAGTCATCTCCGAAGGCGACACCGGACTGCGCGGAGACTTGGCCTCTCATAGAGTAGGGATTGCCCAGAGGAAGGCGTTATTTTATATCCTTGTCATAGACACCGACGCTCCCTCCCTCGCACTACGTTCCGTAGCGGCTGTCCTTAGCTCAGTTGAAGAAGAAAAGAAAAGGAAGTACTGCGACCCATGCGAGACGCGCCACACCACTTTCAGCCCTTTAGTAACCTCTGTCGACGGAGTTTTTGCTACAAAAATGATATCATTCACAAAACAACTCGCCGAAACGCTGGCGGACCGCTGGAACCGGCCCCCTGCCAAAGAATGGGCTGGCTACGAACAAGAATCCAAACCGCCATCATCAGGGCCAGCAGCATGTGCATCCGCGGCATCCGCCACAGGTGGAGTCGCACAGACCAACATGCCTGCATGCCTGAACCTGCATGAACAACCTTATTTATCTTCTCTGTACTTGTTTTTTATTTGTGCCGTAGGCCTTGTTTACTGTGTTCTATATAGAGATATACTTGACCTATAAAAAAACTTTACTTGCGTATCATGATTTACGTTTTAAAACCTTGTAGTATTAATATAGTATTTAAGCAATTTAACTACTAGCTATCTATTTATTAACAAATTTACATTACAAGTTATTATTTATTTCTCTTATATATTTAAAATGATTTACAAGACATATAAATATATATTTATCCTATATTATTTTACTTTATTTGTAAATACAAATTTATTTAGATGTTTACTAACAATATAGTAGGCAATATATGATTAAGGTATGCTTCTCCGCTTCGTAAAGCCGCTGGCTTTTTGGTCGCGATAGAAACGGCAATAAAACTCAGGCCAGCCGAATAACTTTGCGATTTCAGTTAGTATATATTATATATTTAAGGATTCTAGTGACAGCATGTTTAAAGGAATTTAACTGTCTTAATGTCATATGGTAGTAATTTAATATTTTATTGGCTACAAAAAATATTCTATTCCTATATAGAACGCATTTAGGAAAAGGTAATTTTAGGTCGTTTTTATTACGTAACTTTCTAGAATTAGTTGTATTGCGCTCACTTATACATATAGAGAGTATAATTTTTATTTATAAACATTACACATTAAACATTTTCAATAATATTCATATATTGATAAAAATTATAGGACGTCATATTTTTCACGGTCGGTCAAGATAAATATTCGGTTATTATGCATACTAACCAGTTATTATTCAAACTTACTAATATCGATGGTTAAAGTAATAACAGCAAGATTTATAACATTGACCGGTTGGTATATCTAATCACCACATTCCGTGGTGAATATGATTGATACTGATTTGTACTTGTGTTAGGTTGGTCATGTAAGAAAAACAAAAAATACTTAAAACATAAACTTAAGTACATATAAAATATTTTACATCTATGTTATAAACATCCTGGGCATTATAGACAGACAATATTAAGAAGAATTTAACTATTTGTTTTATTTTATCTTTCATAAACTATATTTGATTAAGAAACTAAGGGTGTCTGATTACTTTCACAAATTCCTCACGGTGGGTATTAATAATAACCGGGTAAAGTAGTTAATCGGACTGATTTTGGCTATATTTATTACATTCACCAAAATCAGTGGTTAGTATGAATACTTACCGGTAATTATGTATACTAACCGGATTTATTGAGTTTACCGTAACATACACAAGAGATATTGGTTGACAGGTGTGGACGACGAGTTCATCCCGTGGCTGGTGCAGGCAGTGTCCACGGAGATCGAGACCATTATCACCAGCCGTGACGTCATCACAGGTCAGCCCTTTAGTAAAATAACTAGATGCACATCATTTTTTTTCACAATGCCGGTGGCGAAGTGCTGGAGATTTACCTATAAACGTATCATTTCATTTTCTTCCTAGCCTGAGACTCTAAGCCCGACCTTACGGCTTCGAGTCTCAGCCGAGGACGAAAATGAAATATAATACGTTTTCTTCTGTCATGTTTGTGTTGTCTTAAGGTGTGGTCCCTATGAGATAGAGTTCCATCTAGTATACGACCAGATACAATGTATATGTGGCAATGTCTAATGTGTATTTTGTGGCAGAGCTGGTCCGCGAGGTGGTTGAGGCTCGCGCAGAGCTGTACGCGACGGAGGGCGAGCGGGAGTGGAACGCCGAATCGCCGCCGGAGAGCATCACGCCGCGCAGCGAGATGGGCGAGGGAGCAGGTCAGTCCACACACACCAGCGCAACATGAGCTTGTGCGGCCGGTCGTTGCTCTCCCACCAAAGCTAGATTTAGGTTTCCTAGATTAGGCGTCGACTTGTATCAGCGTTTGAAAAGTATCGATGCATGGAAGAGTGGTGGCGTGGCGGAGCGTTGCGACGAGCTGATATCCACAGCCCACAGCTCCGCAACGTGTTTACCGTGGCTCGTCCGTAGACATTTTATAAATTCTCTGCCTCCATTAAATTAATCTGCTACTTGTCGCCGACACTTGCAACTCAATCCCTTGAAGTTGTCGCGCACGTGTCCCGGACCTGCGCCCGCGCAGCTACACTCCTCTCTCTGACATCTAAATAGCCACAAATATTTTCATTGTTAAATCAATTTGCGACACCTCGCCACGTGCCGCCCCTGCCTCCTGCTTCACCGGGCGATTCGCCGCGGCTCGGATGAATGGTGTCATTAGAGCACTGGCCGATATGAATTAACCACCCTCGAAGCTGATATTTTCTATCCTCATCCCTTCACTACAGGGTACATTTCTGATTAACCGTTGCGTGTGTGCAGTATGATACCGCAACTAACCGGTTTTGATACTTATTTTGAAGACTAGAGGGTCGCGTGTAGTTTGCCACGTTAGCTCCCAGGGGTGCGTCGCTACAAGTGTTGCAGTCGCGGTTGCGAACAATTAAGATTGATACGGTATGATGACATTATAATATCGTTCTGATGCGGGGCAAGCCTCAGCCGCGAGTCGGTGTGTCGGCGACACAGCACACCCGCGCCCCGACACTCTTTGCAAAAGCTTTATTTGTAACCAAAACCTACGTCTAAATGGTGACGACAAGCGTGCCCTCGAACGGGCGCACGTGCGCGAACATACGATTGTCATAATCCGGGCATCATAATATAATAGCTGATATTACAATGGTGGAGAATTAACATCACTTTCAATTAAGTTTGTAACGTTTAATAGCATTTTAGACATGACCTTTGAAGGAATCATATGCAATTTTTAAAAGTATCCGGAGAACAGATAATGCGAACGTTGATCGGCATACTTAAGTCCATTTCCGCATCTACTTTGTAAACTAAATTCTAAGTGGGTTATTTATAAAGATTTAATATCTCTAAAGCACTCATAATACGGAGCTGAAACAGTCTTACAACCCGTTCTCATAAAATTGTGATTTATAAAATAAAATCTGTATTTTAGCTTCTACAACTTAAATAGCTCTGACCCTTCTATAACTGTCCGATAAGCCCATTTTAGGCTATATCACATATTATATTCTCTTTGGTGTACACCAAATACCAAAAGCAAAGGTCAGTCAGTTGTCAATGTATGAATTCAAGCAAAGAGTTTTGTTTATCTGAGAATGTATGTCGGTTGTTTTTTTTGTTTGTTGGAACACAGAGTAAATGTTGACTCATACACACAGACCTTTTTTTTTCAATTAAGTTTACAATACGGCTTTGGATTCTCTTCCTTCAGTTGACATTCACAGATCCTAAAAGAATAAAATAACTTACCACTACTAGTGTTTTAGTTAAAACTGACTCGATGTACTTTTATAAATTACAAAAACATAAAACGCTCATTAAGGCTTAAAGAGAATTTTGCTCAAACAGGTCTACAAACATAAATTAGGTATGTAAGGGCATAGGTAAATAGGAATCATCCTACTATACATTTTACAGGTATAAAGAACTTTTGAATTTAAATTTAAATTACAAATTATCATTCGTATTAACAAATAGGCGCCGACCACATACAAGCTCTCAGTTGTTATGATTAAACTATAAGTAGACATCTCTCCCAGCCGCACCTTGTACCCCATGCAGGTTTGCCTATGTACAATAATTGCATTTGTATCACTATTGGCCGCGAACTCGTATCGAATTGTATATTCACGCAGCTGACGGCCGGCGCGGCGACGATGAAGGGTGGTCTGGCAACATGCTGCACCGACCACAAGGCGCACTTGTTTCATATTAGTTGTCTGTTATTATACTAATATGCGCATAGATACCCACGCCATGACTACCACACAAGCAAAGCAACACGCTAGTTTTCATTCTATTAAAATTTCGATAAATAAATTGCCAGTATTGACTTTCGGTAAAATTTTGACAACACGTGCAAAGATCCTGTGGTCCGATATCCGAGAATCAACTGCGTTGATGTTTAGGCTCAATGCAATAGTTAATTATGTTTAGTGCCCCCTTACTTTGGGCAGGACGCATTAACCTATGAGATGTTAATCGAATAGTGGCGATAAGAACCACGTGTGCCTAGCGGGTGAGGAGCGATATCAGATCGCGGCGGGATCCAGCGGAGATGCAATATCGACACGATGGTGTGGCTACTATTGCCTGTTTGGTCAGTCACATAAAAAGCATCGCAAAATCGCCTTTTAGATCAGAGGGTGGTCCCTTTCTACGCAGGAAGCCAGTGATCAGAGAGCTGGTGCCGAGTCTCTGACATTTCTTGTCCTCTTCCCAACACTGATCGATATATACGATCGATCGATGTACATGTTCGAAACAACCCAAACATGAAAAAAAAACTTTTAGATCAGAATGACAAATTCCTATATTGACTACTTACCAATTTGATTGAAGATGATTTTCGACAACATTTTACATTTTACCTACACTTAAACCTTGTAAATAGCAAAAAAATCATTTTGAAAAATAAGAGCACCTTAGAATTAGGTGTCGTAAAAATAGCGGTCGCTGTTTCCCTTACTCATGTGTGGCAGAGGCTCAATTGTGCCCACTTTTGAACTAAACAAGGTACTCATTATAAAAGCCCATAAAAAGTAAACACACTTTCTACTGAAATATTATCTGCTATAGTTGATTCACTTTCGAAGAAAGATATACAGACCTATAACTTTCCTCTGGCCAACATTTTGGCAAAATAAATATTATTGCAGCACTCACCGCACATTAGTGGAGGTGCAACAACAATTACAAATCGCATCTACTGCCCTTCCTGCAACACTACATCCACACTCCGATATTAGACTTTAATGTATCGGCTATTAGAGCTGCGATTGAATGCAGCTCTGAGGCACGCCAAAAATCATAGATCCAATTTGCAACGGAGCGTGTGTTTTGTCATCTGACCCGAATCACTTTATATGCAATATGCTCCTTATTACAATGACAATAAACGCCCTCCGGCTGGCACCGGGCGCCGGGCGGCGGGCGCGCAGCAAGTGTGGTCGCGGTGCTTGTTGACGCAGCTGCGCGCACGCGGTTTATACATTTTTTTGATCGCCTCCGTACAGTACAATAATAATGTAAAGAGCTTAAACGTTACAATTTGAAGCACTCAATAAAAGCACAATATACGGGTTTCTAGTGGGTTAAATTAATTATGATAGGTGAGTGTAGTCGATACACACTGCAAACCTGATTACCTATATTATTATACACTAAGGCTGAGTCACTCAGCTCAATGTTACATAGTGTAGATCACAAGACATGATATATAATTTAGTAGGCCAAAATAAAATTATCTATTTAAGTATTTTCTTGAAATATCAGTGCTCGGAAAAGACGATTAACAAATAGAAAGAAATGGCCATCTAGTGTATATTAGCCTTAGATCCAGCCGCGTGAATAGCCATACGGAGGCTTGTAAACGTACTCTACTATCTACTCATGCTGAACACATACAGTCGTGTAAGCATCAGGTTGAGTCGGTCGCGCTACACGCGGCAAGTGCAGCCTGCAGCTTCCTTTATTTAAGTTAAATTTGCAACAACCCTCAATCAGCGCTTTAGTTG
This sequence comes from Argyresthia goedartella, assembly GCA_949825045.1. Lineage (NCBI taxonomy): Eukaryota > Metazoa > Arthropoda > Insecta > Lepidoptera > Argyresthiidae > Argyresthia > Argyresthia goedartella. Next base: position 13,713,405 of record OX463815.1, read on the forward strand.
CCCAGAGGATTACGTACACTATACACGGAGAGAGTTTGAATGCTCAGCTAAACATTGTTTGAGCTCCGAGCAGATTATGTCATTACGAGTGCAGTCTGACGGGGTGGCCAGAGAAAAATTGAATATGGAAGTAGATTAAGTTTTATGTAAATGTTTCAGAAGAAGAATAAGCGGACTTGGTGAACATGACGTGACGTCTGCGCCGACGGGCCTCGATCTACTCTACCCAGCTGCATAACTACTAAGTTTACGACTTGTATAAATCGTAGAATGCGGTATCACCTGAAACGGTCGATGAAAGCTATATTCTCAGCAAAAAACACATGGATGCCTTAACACGGTCTTACCTATTTGTACAGGATGCATTAACATAGGCATCGTGATAAATTCAAGTTAGTTCCGAAGTAAAATACTTAGATTATCTGTCGGCTTTAATCAATTAACCATTCGTATAGTAGATCACGCTTTAGTAAGATTTTATTATGAAGGTAGGTAACGTAGCGAACCCTATGATTTGATAATATTTTGTCAAAAAGGTTGGATCATATCATGTTGGATTCCTATAACACTAACCTGATTTTCTATGTTTGTTATGAAATGTTCTGTAAATTCACTATTTTTTTTGTTTAGTCTTCAGAAATGTATAGAGCTGCATTTAGTGTATTCGTTTAGAATTATAGATTTTTGCAGGTGTATTAGACTTAATAGATAATATGCACCTCTTTTTGTTACCTACTAAATTAGGTAGGTAAACAATTATTTTAATAAAATTGTTACTGATAAACTAAGTTGTATTTTTATATTTTTAGGGTTCCATAGAGAAACACGGAACCCTTATAGTTTCGTCATGTCTGTCTGTCCGTCTGTATGTCACAGCATCTTTGTTCCGAAACTATCAGGACTACACAGTTTAAACTTGGTATGGAGATGTATTCTGTAAACCGCTTTATGATTTTTATACAAAAATTAAAAAAATAAAAAATCAAAGGGGATTCCCATACATGGAACTGAAACCACACTTATTTTTTGCCATCAAACCTTTATGTGAGGGGTGTTTATAGATAGGTCTTAAATACTGACGTTGAGGTTTTTGAGACCATTTTTCCTCAAAGTAAATCGTCAAAAGTCAGGCCCTTCCAAAGTGAAAAATTTGTGTCCGCCCCTCTAACTTTTAAAGTAAAAAAGATATATATATATACAGTGGTGGTCATATAATTAAGAACGACTATTTGAAAACAAGCTTATTTCAAACTTACGAGAATAACACTTATTGCATATCGTTTTGTATCTCTCTCGGTATCGTAAAACTGTTTTACACAATCGTAGCATACAGTTATAATATGATAAATTCAACAATATTATTATATAAGTAAACTTTTTGTATATAATATATCTTAACATGTTATTGCAAACTTACTGGCTGGCCACATAATTAAGAACGCTGGATAGTTTATTTTTTTATTCAAATTTAAATAGAGAACACTCTGTAACTAGGCCACTATTCGAGTAATTTTGGCGCCATTTAGTTCTGTAAAAGTCAAAAAGTTGATCGTTTCATAATAAAAAAATGGGAAAAAATAAAAGTTGTGATGCATCTACAAGGGAAGTAATAATAAAACTTCGCGATATGAATTGGTCATACAAAAAGATTGCCAATCATTTGCAGTGCTCAAAAACGATGATATTCCACGCTGTGAAGCATTTTAACACACATCAAACAACTTTAAATATTCCTCGTGTACCTAAACAGAGAAAGTCATCTCAGCGAGACGATCGAAATATCGTGCGTTTGGCAAAACAATACCCTTTTAAGGGGTCTAATGAGTCAAAAAAAGAATACTTTGGTGAAAATAACCCTTCAGCGATCTCAGCGCGCACTATCCGAAGGCGATTGGTAGAAGCGAAGTTGAACGGAAGGATAGCAAGAAAGGTGCCCATGTTGAAACAGTGTCATAGGCAAGCCCGGCTTGCATTTGCTAGGAGGTATGAAAGCTGGACAGCAAGACAGTGGAAAAATGTTCTTTTTTCTGACGAAACAAAAATTAACAGAGTATGTTCTGATGGGAAACGATATGTTCGACGCCCTCCGAATACAGCATTCGACCCCAAGTACACAAAAATGACATTAAAGCATGGTGGTGGAAATGTGAAAATTTGGGGATGCTTCTCTGGTCATGGTGTTGGACCTGTTAGACTGATAGAAGGAAACATGGATCAATTCCAGTACAAAAATATACTCGAAGAAACTATGTTACCATATGCTGAAGACGTACTTCCGATTATTTGGACATTCCAACACGACAACGATCCGAAGCACACTGCACGCACCGTTAAGGAATTCCTCACATCTCAATCAGTTTCTGTCTTAGAATGGCCACCGAACAGCCCAGATTTAAATCCCATAGAGCATCTTTGGTGCGAAGTCAAGAAAAAGGTTTCAAATCGACGATGTGGTAACCTAACTGAGTTATATAACGTTTTTTTAGAAGAATGGCGCTATATTTCTCTTGAAAAATGTCAAAAATTGATAGAATCAATGCCTCGTCGGTGTAAGGCAGCCAGCAGAAGTTATTAAAAGCCATGGTCACGCTACAAACTATTAACTTAGAATAAAATGTATTAAATTATAATTTTTAACATTGTCACTGTCTTATTTAATGTGATTTGTAAAATCTAAGTATCTACGGAAACAACTCTCGAGCAGCTTAAGAATCGTTCTTAATTATTTGTCCAGCATTTTTATTACTTGAATTTGTAATTATCGATAATCAATTAAATTTGTAAAAAAAATAGTAAATGTTTTAAATATTTACTCCTAATCCCGTTTACTTTATCGATGTAGCTATTTCATAACACAACTAATTACTTTTAAGAAGGAACTTAAAAATACACATAGCATAGTTTTGAAAAAAAAATATCTGGTACTACAAATCGTTCTTAATTATATGACCACCACATATATATATATATAATATATATATGTTGTGTATCTCAATAAATACTTTCATCGAAAATTGGTTTGAAAAAATAAAATAAGCAGTTTTTAAAATATAAAATATTTTTTAATAACCGCAAATATAACTTTACCATTCATACAAACACTGTCAAAAACAAAGTAATTTTTTGATGGTGATGAATTATAGTGATATTTTGTCTAGATATACATTTACATGTGAATGTGTAGTGAGTACCTTGCAATAATTTTTTTTGGCTTTTATTCTAAATTTATTACGGAAACCTAAATGTGCGAAGTCCAACATGCACTTGGCCGATTTTTATTAAGTAAAATTGAAAACTGAATTTACACCTAAATAATATAGATAGGTATATCCATAGACTATTATTACTGTATGCTATTATATAGCTGTATTTGTTTAGGTTGATGTGAAGCTGACAGCTACTTGACAGAGGAATTTCGAAATCTATGTTCTATTTTGTAGCGACAGCAAACTCGACAGAAAACTGCAATTAGTAATAAAATAAAAATAAACGTCTACGTCGACAAAGTTTTGAAGATACTATCTTCTTTAGCCGTGATTTGTAAATCGGAAAGTGGATGAGAATGAGGGGTGATAAACCAACGGCTAAATACGGTGCCTTTCTTTTCAGCCATCAAGAACTCCTTGAAACATTGACCCTACAATAGGTACAAACAATATGTAGTAAGACAAATAACCCCCCGAAACTCAGTGCAATTATTTAAAAAATATGAAGTCCTATATATTTTTTTTCAACTTCCCGTATGGGGTTGGGTGACACTGGTTTCATGCGTGGGTATTTTTTATCGTAAACTAGAGTTGTGAAGAAAACAATGGGGCTAATTCTGAAGGGTACACTCATTAAAATTACTTGACAATCGACAACCTTAACTCGGATAACTCTTATGCGGTAGCCAAAGGTTCAATTTTAGAAGTCACTTTTGAATTAGGTCATCAGGTTACTTAGAAAATGGTATCTATGGCAACCGCATAAGAGCTGTCGTAGTTAAGGTTGTCAAGCAATTTTAGTAAGTATGCCCTTCAGAATCAGCACCAATGTCTCTTGTTCAAATCATTTATTAATCCTGCTGTCAAATCTTGCAATCAAAATATAAAATTCTAAATTTAAAATTAATCCATAAAAAGGTCGCTAGTGTTTGCGACAACATCCTCCCCCCTCGTGTGATGGATCACACATGGATATTTAGGACGACATCACGCTGATGGGAAGCTTCTGAGAGTCAACATGCAGTCGCACAAGTTTTAGTGAGGTCGACGTAGAAACCCGTGAGCAGTGCTCACGTTGGCGATTCTGACAACTCCGTCTGCCCCCGGCAATACTCTCAGGATGCGACCTCGGGGCCACACTCCTCGTGGGAGATTCCACTCTGCGATGAGCACAAGGTAACCAATGCTTAGATGTTTACTAACTTGCGATGCTACTCTAGGAATGAGAGCTGGTAAATAAGTATTATTACAACCATCTTTTAATGGTAAACCTTTACGCCAATGTACACGACGGAGCAGATCAGCTTCATTAAGCTGAGCGAAGGGGGAATATGCTGATGGCGAACCCAAGATAAGATGATATGGCGTTATGGGCAACTCAGAATTTGTGTCTGTGTTTACATGCGCTAATGGCCGAGAGTTAAGAATAGATTCTACTTCCAGCAAAAATGTAGTGACTTTTTCTTCGCTAGGAGTGCGTGTTTTGAGTCGTAAATAGTGCAGTCCTGTCGCTTTTGACTAAACGTTCCCAGAATCCTCACATAAATGGAGAAGCAAGCGGTTTGAACTTCCTCCGAATTAAATGATTTGTAGCAAACTCGTGGGCTGGCTCCTCCTGGTCCCATTGTCGAAATAACATCATTGTGGGGAACCTCAATAACAATTTACCAACTCTTGAATCCAGACGTGCCATACTTGGAGCTATGATACTATACAATATATGCAACAACAATTTTGACTGCAGAGACCTGACAAGTAAACTATGCTATTCTGTACCTCGTTCCTCACAAAGAAGCGCTGCGCGTAATTGGATACTATTCGCTATAACACGGTGCAGAACTAACGCCGGTCTACGCGTACCTCTGCGGAAACTGGTAGATCACTTCAACACACACTTTGAAGCGGTTGACATATTCTGTCTACCGCCACACATTTTCAAACAGCAAATCTTGGAGATAGTGACGGCAAAGCTGAGACGGTGTTGTGGTCAGTCATAGTTGCAAAATATGAAACCCTTCTTCAATACTACACTTATATACTCAACCACATCAGTATTTACTACTACAATGCATCAATACACGGATCCACTCAATAATTTATTGAAGCTCAAGCTTTTATGTGAAAATATTTATTATAAATTACTTTAAGTACCTATAAATAATAACATGTACATGCCATGCGCAAATATCCTGTTCAACTATCCTTTTGACCGACATCTTTTTCACACCTAACTTAATTCTAAATTTTGTTGAGACTACCAAAAAGCAATAAAAATTAAAACAAATTAAAAAACAAAAGAACAAACAGAGTATAATAAGTATGCGCATCTACAGGCGTACTTACAATACGCAGTGCTGGGCACATATTGCAGCGCGTGTTACTTAATTTGTTTAAATACCTCCTGTTGTTATCAGTTGGCCCTGTCTATTATGTTACACGTGGATGATGTTGTAGGCTCCACAATTATATAATCATAAGTTCATACCATTGTTACCACTGTATTGTGTAGCTGTTTTTCATCCCAAATAAATAAATAAATAGACCTCATCTTGCAATGAATCTTTCCAAAGCCATGAAAGCAGAATCTGTGCTTAAGCTTCCAACGACTTCAAGGTGAACTGCTCGAACTGTCAGACAAGTGAATAGCGCCACATAACGTTTATCTGACCTTCCGATGGCTACTGTTACTGGGCCGAAGTAGTCCAGGCCCACATGAGTGAAGGGTTGGACATGGTGAGCTAGGTAGGCGTTCTGGCGGAAGGTTACCAACTGGCGGACATGATGGATAATCTATTTTATGGACAGTCGGAATCCAATAATATAAAACCGCTGCGCTGCCGCAACTCACTGATGACAAAACCTTTACCTAAGTGCGCTGTTTTCTTGTAATGAAAGAATATTAAAAGCTTAACGATGTAGTTATTGCCAGGTAGGATGATAGGATCCTTTTCAATGTTAACATCTTGAGCAGCAGCTATTCTGTCTCTGAGCCGCAGTAGGCCATTATCGAGATATATCGAGAGCTTTCCTAGCTTGCTTGTTTTTTGCAGTGGGTTTCCTCCCATCAAAGCAATGTACTCTTCTTCAAAAGACTAATTGCGAATAAATAAACAAATGTCGTTCAGCCTGCCCTAGTACGCCTACATCTATTAACGGAAATTTTGGGAGGGTTACAGACCCAGATTGCCCAGTATGCTGTGAAACCGGAATAGTGCGGTTTAAAAGTGCCCGAAATTGTTTCGCACATTGTATGACACGAGTAGAGTAGAGAGCTCGTAACAAACGTAGCCATTCAATAAAATTAACGGGCTTAGCAACTAGTGTAAAGTCAATTTGTGACCATCAGTAAGAGTTACTAGTTGCAAATTTGTTCGGTTGGTTTCCGATATTATACTTAGATTTAATTTCGTCCGAACCAAGCAGAGTGTTGGATGATGGAACTTTGGGCCATTGAGCCGGTGAAACGGTCAGAAAGGATGGGCCAGAGAACCATCTTGAGGACATGTCCAATGACCGGTTAACACGCGTAGCGTCGTCGGCCACGTTGAAGGCTGTTGGTACATGTGCCAGTCTTTTGCGTTGGTTATTTCTAAAAATGCCCAATTCTATGCCCCACGAAAGCATTAAATGATCGGACATCACTACGGAACCATTTTAAAACTGTCAGGCTATCTGACCAGAGGTATCCTTCAGAAGGTTTCAGCTTATGCGCTTCTACAATACTTATATGAAGCGTAACGTGCCGCCATTAGTGCGGCTTTTAACTCTAGCCTTGGAATAGAGACCGGTTTTATTGATGCGACTCGAGCTTTTCCACATATTAAACTCAGCAGCACACCTCCACCAAAGCAGCTGAAACACCAATAGACACAAGAATATGCTAGTTCGCTTGCGTCTCCGAAAACATGCAGCTGCGCTGATTCGGCCTGTTGTTGAGCAAAGTAGTGGCGTGGAATAGATCCCGACGATAAGTTAGTTAGTTCTTGGAACTAAGCGTTCCACTTGGCCGTCACCGTCAAAGGTTACTTGGTCCCAGGTTATTTTTAATTTCAATGTTTCTTGGAAAATCACTCTGCCTTTCAGTACCATTCGCGTGAGAAAACGTAGGGGATCATATATGCGCATCAAAAACACTAATATGGAGTGCTTGGTTAGTTTATTCGGTCGATCCCCAAATGATGAGCGTGAAAAACTAAACTTGTCTTCATTAGGCGACCAAGAGACGCCCAGTATACTGACAACTATATAGGCGTTGGGCGTACACAAGTCCGTAGGTATTGATGAAAGCGCTTCGGGCCGGTGCGAGACCCAAGACATCATTTCCAGACAAGCTTTAGCATGAACACCGACAATGTCGGAGACTAATTGAGCTGCTTCATCAACCGAATCAACGCTACCCAAATAATCCCAATACCCAAAAAATGTATATATGAAAATGACATTAAAAATAATTTGACATGTGTATAATTGAATGCTGACAAAAATGAATCTTAATTAATCTGGGAAAAAACAAAATTAATTAAATATAAACTAGGGACATGGACAGGAATACGCGTTGAATTATAAATACTTGAATGAGCAAATTGAATCTACAGAAACAACAAAAGTTGCAAAAAAAGCTAAATCAATATGCATATGCATTAAACATGCTCACTGAAATTGTGAACACTGATGCTGTACTTGTTTCGTATCATGATTTTCTACATTCTTCCGTGCGCTACGGTATAATCTTCTGGGGAAATGCGACGGGTAAAGAAACTATTTTCAAAGCGCAGCAAAAATGTTTGAGGGCTATGCAAGCTGATCCCAACTGATAGTTGTAAACCCTACTTCAAGAGTCTCAACATTCTTACGATGCCGTCTATATAAATAAACGAAACCTTGTTTTTTTTCAAAAGTAATATTCACCTTTTTTAAATATTCATCTAACAAGGAGGCCTCACCACATGAAGCTCAAAGTGGAACAGCACAAGTCTGCTTACTACATATAATAAAAGTATATTTTGCACGGCTATTAGAATATATAATAAACTCCCGCAATCTATAAAGGAAATACAAAATGTACATACATTTAAAAAGACAATAAAGGTCTTCTAACAAATAAAGTTTATTACAGTGTCGATGAATACCTCCGTGATGTTTTAATAAAATAAAATTAAAAACAAAATAAATAAATAATGTTAATATTCACATGCCCTCCCATGGCAGAACATAGAGACCTATCACACAATGTCTCTATAAATATTTTATATGAGTGATGTATGTGTATTTGATGCAAATTGGCCAATTGTTTTTCGGTTACAGAATTTTGTCTTTGTCATTGTTATTCTCGGTTCGGAGTGATTTGGTTCTACTTTTTGTGTATTCTAAGCGAAAACATAACATCTGGAATTGAATTTCAACCAAATAAATCACGTACCTATGTGGCAATCATTTCGAATTCGCTGTCACTCATACTATATTATATACTATATTTTCCATTCTTATCTATAATGGATAGTCGCATGCAGACCCGTAAAGCACGCCAAGTAGAATCCCAACTAAAACTTGCTTTAGAAGAATTAAAACTATCTAGGGAATTGTGTAGCCAGTTGACTTGTGTACGGGAGGACAATGAAAATATATTGCTAGAAGCATTAGGTAATAATAATAAACTAAAAACCGAGCTGTCTACTTTACACTCACAATATGAAAATGTACTTGAAGAACAAAATAGGTCAAAAATGATAATTCATGGTTTTTATCAGTGCACTGCTGAATATGAGTTTGCTTTGAAGAAAATTTCTATCCTTGAAAAGGACCTTTCTGATGCCCACAACCAAATCACACAATTAGAAGAGGAGTCTCATGGTTCAGCAGCACTAAAATCCCAAAATTTATTTGAGGAATTGATGTTAGCGGATAATTTGGCCGGCCAAGTTTCTGTTGCATGTAGAGGTGTGTCCAGTGATTGATTTGACTCATGAAGACTCAGTGGTGGGCTCTGGTTGAACATGCAGCAAAAACGCATCAAAAAGATATGTTATAATTAAAAAACACATCACGCAAAATTCAAAAAATAAAAAATTTCAATAAAAGTTTATATAATAAATAATAAGAGTAAAATATAAATTTTGTAAAAGTTTAAAATGTGTATGGCAGAGTTAGAAATTAATAAAACAAAATATGAGAAAGACCTGCAAAATCTTGAGTCTGAACTTGCCAGTGTCAATGGCTGCTTGAGATCTATTACTGCCCGCTATGAAAAATCTCAAGAGGCCATTGAGGAGTACTCCCTGGCCAAGGATGAGCTGCTTAAACTGTCTCAAAGTAATCAGGCCAATCATTTATGTGACTGCCAACGTTCCTTGCAACAGCCGGAGAGACCAGCTTCAACCACGAGCCTTGAAATAAGTATCCGACCCAAGATTTCAGGTTCGCACAAAAACATGACAAGCAAAACTGTTATGTTTTGTGATGAAATTGGAAGAAACTTAGGCATATTATTGAATAAATTGCGACTCTCAGTCATAAATAACTGTATACCAAACTCCAATTTTCATGATGTTATGCAAAAAATAACAAAAACACTTGATCTGACACCTGAATCAAACTTATTACTCATGTTTGGAAATAGGGGTGAGGTAAACAAATGGGACCTAATTAAATATTTTGCAACACTTTGCTCACTGAATGTTAATAAAATTGTTATGTTTACATTCCCATACAGTAAAAGCTTGCCACAAGCTGAAAATGATCTTAGAAATAAGCTAAATATGACATTACATACAATGTCATATAATAATAGTTTGATTCATCTGATTGACTCTTTATGTTAGTGATAATGTTAATTTTATTTTTATTTTATTTTCATAGGAAAACTTACAGGATTTTGATGAACAGAACCCGAATAAAATCTAGTCTTCAACATAATTCAAACAGAATTCCATACAGTTTTTAAATTAAAGAAAGTCAGTGCCAACAACGGTAAATCAAAATTTAATGACTGGTCAAAATTTGGAATTCGTAAAAGTAGAGCTATCTTGTATGACCTTTATGAACAAAAAACCAGGACTGGATCTCGATAAATGCAGTACGATGGTGACAAGGACTGGATCTCGAGGACTGGAACTCAATAGATGCAGTTGGCACAGAACCGCGAGACCTGGCGCTATATATAGTCGCATATTTGACATCTGGGAAAATACATAATGTCGCGAAGTTTTCACTCCGAACCTACGGATCCCTATAACTAGTGGTAGACAAGTAGTGAGGTACTGACCTGTGAACTGCCTGTTCACTGATAGTTGTTCAATAAATCGATTTGTGCGTGAAATGTCGTGTGGTTTCCCAGGTCCGCCTGGCATCCGACCGTGCCATTGTTTGTACTTACCATTTACTTTGATATAAAATTTCATGACTATGTTAAAAAAAATCCAAAACTTTCAAGTTGGTTTGTAGAACTGTTGGTTGTCAAAAATTAAAAAATATTCCAAAACTTTCAAGTTGGTTTGTAGAACTGCAAAAACTTTACATATTAATAGAAAAATGCAAAATTCAAATAATAGAATGAAAACGGTTAGGCAAATCATAAACCGTGAAACTGGCAAAGATTTACCAAGGGACAATGATTTTTGCTTAAAGATAGGTGACGATGTTGTTAAATCCAACGCTGAGGTAGCTCGAGCTTTTGAAACATTCTTCACCAATGTACCCTTACTTACAACAGAGCGTCTAAATTCATCTCCATATGAAGCAAAGACTTTGTTAAAAAACAGCACTAGCATGTAGATTTTTAAATTTTATCATGTATATCCCAGGATATTGTCAAAACGCATAGATTACTTGACTTAAAAAATACTGAAGACCTGTGGGGACAAGTCATTGGTTCAATAATACTTGTTATCCACACCTAGCTTATATATTTGGCTCTGACTTCCGGGAATGTCGCCGTCATGGGCGAACCAACCGAACGGGTGGTAGAAGCAACCAACCTCGGCCTTTTAATGGACGGGAATTTGCGCTTTGAGAACCACATACTAAATGTTGTGAGTAACTGCTTCTATCGCCTCAAAGTTCTATATAATATACGAGATTACCTTAGTGTCGATTTGCGTGTTGACCTATGTGAATCACTTATATTATCTAGGTTAAACTATTGTGATGTCGTGTATGATGGGTGCATTACTGGTCGTTCCAAGAGGCTCATACAACGAGTGCAGAACGCATGTGCTCGTTTTTGTTTCAGAGTCCCTCCCCGGTCCCACATCACTCCATACTTGAACGCCGCTAACTTGCTTAACATGCCTGCACGCCGGCGCCTGCACTTGGCCACTCTGCTGTTCGGGGTAGTAAGACACAAAACCCCCACCTACCTTTTTTAATAAACTGGTTTGGTCCAAAAGTGTGCGCAGGTTCAAGGCAATGGCCATTATACCTATGCACCGAACCGCTGCTTTCAGAGGTATAAAATTTATAGTTTCAAGTTTGCGGCGTCTAAGTGCTGGAATGATATCCCTCCTCCTATCCAAGGGGCGCTTAGCAGATACACCTTTAAGCGTATGCTTAAAGGCTATTTGTTGACGCTCCAGAAAACATCCTTATCCCCAGCACTGTGACAGCAATAAATATGCCAATTGCATTTTTTTTTATCTAGTTTTGTTCTTAATTCTTACTGTAAATATTATATTAATGAAGCTGCATCTAGGTAGTGTTTACATTATTATCTCACTTTGTATTTATGTTTATTACTAGGTAGTTTATAGATATATATTCCTTTGGTGTGACGTATCCGTGAGTCACCGACGGTGCTGGCTGAAAATCAGCGCTGTAGGTGTCTGACATCTCAGCATAATGCTGAGCCAGTGTCCGGTTCACTGCCGCAGAGACACACTTGTTATATGTTTTTTATTTATTTTTTGTTTAATATGCGTGTCCTGTGTGTTTCTGAATAAATGTTTCTTTCTTTCTTCTTTCTTTCTTTCTTTCTATATTTAAAAAATGTGTTGATGATGGAGCTTTCCCAGACCTCATGAAACACAGTAAACTTATACCTCAATTCAAGTCGGGAGACAAGGGAGATCCTTAAATTTTCAGACCAATATCTGTTCTTCCAGCACTAAGTAAACTTTTTGAAAAGATCATACTCAATCAAATGCTCTCACACTTCAACCGTACAAAACAATTCCACGTCAAGCATTACGGTTTCACTAAGGGTAAATCGACTACGGATGCAGGTATATCTCATATTTATTCTTCATGGGAAGCCGCACAGGATGCTATCGGTGTTTTTGCGATCTGTCGAAGGCATTTGATTGTGTTGATCATGATACGCTACCAATGAAATTAAATCATTACGGAGTTAGAAATAAAGCGTTATATCTACTAAGATCATACCTAAGCAATAGAATTCAACAGGCAGAAGTCAACGGTGTTAAATCTGATGGATCGGGAGTAAAAATAGGCGTTCCACAGGTTCCATATTAGGCCCTTTCTTATTCCTGGTATATATTAACGATCTGCCTTTTATGGTGAAGAAATTGACTATCCTAGTGTTGTTTGCTGACGATACTTCACTGGTCTTAAAATTGAAAGACAAAAAGAAGAATTTGATGATGTCAATGGATTATCTTTAACCTTGAATTAGTTTACAGTTAATAATTTATTGTTAAATGCTGGTAAAACCAAATATATCAAATTCTCACTTCCAAATGTCAGGCAAGTTGGGACCAGTTTGGTGTTAGTCGACAGCACGTTAGAATTAGTAAATGACACGAAGTTTCTTGGAATAACCATTGATAGCAAATTGCAGAAGGGACACAACATAGAAAAATTACCTGGTAAATTAAGTTCTGCGGCTTACGCTGTTAGGAACATCGGACAAAAAATGGATGTGGCTACATCTAGGCTAGTAGATATATTTTAGTTACTTTCATAGTGTCATGTCCTATGGTATATTGTTGTGGGGGACAGCAGCGGATATTCAAACTTTTTTTATTTTACAGAAAAGAGCTATTCGAGCAATTTGTAATTTAAAACTCACAGACTCCTTAAGAGAGCATTTAAAAGAAATTGACACACTAACTGTAGCTAGTCAATTTATTTTCGAAAATATAATGTATGTACGCAAGAACCTTACAAAATTTCCCAAACTTAGCGATAGCTGTAATGTTAACCTAAGAAATAATCACAGACTACTTGCGCCCCGGCTTAGACTCGCGAAGGTTAGCAATTCTTTCAAGGGTCAATGCATTCTCTACTGCAACAAGATACCTCTGGAGATCTTGAAATTGCCATTTGAGCAATTTAAAAACCATGTTAAAGCGACTTTGTCGAAAAAGGGATATCACAATGTTCAAGATTACTTAAATCATGGGAATGTATGGTTAATCTGGCTCAACATAGACCTTGCTGTTAATAATTTTGTAATTATTTATTCCCGCTTATTAATTATGATATTGATATATGACGCCGGCATCGCTGACGTCACTATCCACATTTTCCTCCATACTACTTATCAGCAGCTAGTGCAGAAGGCCAGAGCACTAAACACAAAATAAATCGAATTCGAACTTAACGCACTGTAGTTTTATTTCATACTACAAGAGTAAACAGAAAAAAGAATCAAACAGAAATACTCAGCTTTAGAAATTGTACCACGACCGATGAGCGCTCAGGTCAACCCCTCCGTGAAAAGTGCGTGTACGATTCCGTTCAGCGCCCTGGCCGAGTTCTACCACCACCCGACCAGTCTCGCTACTGATTGGTCCGCGAGATATCCGCCGCCGCCCATTGGTTGACGGCGATTGCCTCGCGGTCACATTTCCCGCACTTTTCACAAAACACATGAAATCATCTTATTTGCTAAACTAAACTATTACAGCATAGTTTTATTAAATCAGAGTATGTTTTTTAAATATTACAAAGTTAACAAATTATCGAGTTTTTAAATAAAGTCACAGCTAACCGGAACCGCGTACTACTGAGCGCGCTTCCGAAAGATTACATTCCCACCAAATTGATCAAGTTAATTCTGAAAGTTTGACAGAAGCCTTTTAAGTAATTATCACAAGATTTTAGAAACCCAGAAATGAATTTTACAAGCAAAATCAAATTATTTTAAAACCGGTAACCGAAAAAATCGCACCAAATAATTAGGAAAGCTAGAATTGATAACAATCACAGTTTTGCCTATAAAATAACAATCAATCCGCTTAACAGAGTTAAGAACTTAACTAACTAAAGCTACTTATCATAAAATTTAAACATACTTATGACTCATCGGCGTTGCGCCGATACGGCCAGTCTGATAGGCGGTGCGCGCTCTGCACCGGCCTGGGCTTGTGTAAGGGTTTTATCATCTCGGTGGCAGACTTCTGTAATTGTAGTTGGTTGGAGGCGTCGCGTCGTCTTATCGCTTTACTTCTGGTTTTGACAGCACTCGTGAATGGAGAGGTAGAGGAACACCATCGGCAGAGTTGCACTCGTGGTCAACTGGAAAGAACGGAAAAGATTTTTCAGGCAGGCATCTGTTTATCACATCTTAAGGTGATTACAGGTAGTACCTACGCTTGATTGTAGTACTTTCAATATCAAAACATTGAGAGTAGTTAATGGCAATTCTCATGCCACAGACTTGGTAGCTGTAATCAGCTGGTAGGTAGTTATACTTAGTTGATTATAGGTTATTCAGTAACCTGTTCATTCCTTGTTTTGATGCGTCTAACTACGCCAACAAGAAGATTTATAATTTTATATAGACGGGACATTGATGTTGTGCTCTGGGCGGTCCTGCTGTTCGCCATGATACACAAAGGCTCTAAAGGAATGAGATAAAGGTCGATGCTGTGCTCTGGGTCTATTGACCGTGGTACACAAAGGCTCTACAGTACATAGATACTTTAATATTAAGGCTTTTTGTTTTATGTATTCGTTTTTTCACTCAAAGGTGAAATCATTTAATTGGCTAAGTCCCACAGTATTATAGTATCTGTGGTCCCACCTAATCATCTGTCTATTTATATTAATTTGTACTAGCTGTAAGATTTCCAAAGAAAATAAAATAAAATTAAAATAAATAAACTAAAAAGGATATGGCATAAACGCATGTTGAAGTTGACTTTACGGCGCTCGTCTGGCCTTAATTTCAATATGGGGCGGCGCGAACGGCAAAGACTCGTGGTGGCAAAGTAGATATTCGAAAAGAGCTCATCAAAATCTCTAAAATCACCGATTTTTTTAAACTTCTTTTACTGATTATTTTCAAAACTCCTGGATAACTTTCCAAGCAAAACTTGGTAGTTTTGCTATAGAGTCATTTGGTATGACTTTATGGGGATGGGACGCTGAGGGTCCCGTGAACCTGTCGATTCGCACTTGTTACACCGGAGGGCGGAGGGCGGAGGGCGGAGGGCGGAGGCCGGCCCTCCGACCACCCTCGCTATATAATGCGAGTGCCCTCGCGCAGACCCCCATTGCCGAAATGATCTGCGCTTGCACAGCTTCCTAACACTTGGTAATATCATTAGTTTAGTGTCAAAGTTTTTTGTTTTGGGCAGGTCGCAAAAGTTTTCGGGAAAAACCAAAAATAGTTTGAAAAGTTGTTGTTTGTGTGGGAGATTTGATGAGAAGATTCTAAAACATTGCGTTGACAAGTTCCTCTCCCACGATTAACTAGAAACTCCAGAAGCGACCTCGACAAAGATGAACATTCTTGAACAATAAATCATCGGCCCACAAACTGAAGACTAACTAAGAAGAAGCTGTTGTAGTGGTTTCGGTGGCGTCAGCCTGGCGCACTGTGCTGGTGTCATCAGCGAGGTCGCGGCGGCGGATGTCACGCGTGGTGGCGGCGGCGGCGGTGCCGGCCGGTACGTACACACCGAGACTCTCCACGGAGGAGCTGCGCGCGCTCGTCTGCGCAGACGCACTGGACCAACAGGTAACTCGCACTATGTTGTTGTATCGCTGTATGTTGTCGCAGTTGTCGATTTGCATCAGTCTGTCATATGCGTCAAAATCTGAAGTCTGGAGTCTGATCCCAGAGAGACCATAGTCACCGACCGCAACGCCTGGCATGATTAACCGGATCCACTGTTGGCTCGGACTAGTCCGAATCCTCATTTTTGATATTTCCCTAAAGTTCGTTATGGCTCCCGCTATTCTAAAATAACAGCGATATTCGGATCATCCCCATCGCCTGTAAGTTCGTGTGGTCTTCATTTAAGCAAGCATGTCCCTCGTGTGCAGATAAGATACGTGCGTGCGGACTCTCGCCCGCCGTACTCGCTGCCGGCACTGTGCGTGTGTGCGCGCCTGGCCCCGCACGAGCCCGCGAGCTCGCTGCTGCTGACTCGCGAGGGCGCCGCGGGGGCTGCGAGGTGGCGCGCGGGGTGCCGCGGTGCGGGCGCAGGCGCGGAGCTGCGCGTGTGGTTCGCGCCGGACCTGTTGGCGGCGGTGCGCATGCCCTTCCTCGCGCCCAAGAATATCAGAGGTGAGCTTCTTAGTGGTCCAATGTAGAGAAGAAGCAAAAAATTGCAGTTTTCTAAATAGTCAATATTTACAGAAAATAACAATATTTTATTTTATTTTGAGCGATGGCCAACTTTATACTGAAGACGAGGCGGCTAGGTGACAATGCCAGCTTTGCAGTTTGACCAACAAGTAAGAGCTTAGAAACAGACAACTGCCACCGTTTTAAACCGTTTATCTGATGGCCTCTAGATACGTAGATATACCTACAGGCCCCGCTGGCTTAGTGGGTATAGGTAGGTTCCTAAGCGAGAGACAGAGATGTGACAGCTCGCCCAAGCGCCAAGAAACCTGGCGGAGCCTGTTTTTTTAAAACCTCCATTTTGGGCTCTACTAATCATGGTGCGTATAAGGCCCGTGCCGTTTGGCGCAAAAGTGTGTATTAAAGACGTCACAGAATCAATAATTTGTTAGAAAACTTTATTTTAGTTTTGTTTATTTAATGTAGTGTGCGGCCAGATACAAGACTCGCCTGTAGGTAAATATTAAGTCATTCTTTAAACTTATGTAGAATTCACATAACCGTAGTTCCTTTATTTTTTTCATTCGTATAAGATTACCTTATAAGAAGTATGCGCTATTACTATCTAGTTTTATTTAACAATGACTTTCCTCTTATATAAAAATAGATTAAGTTAAAGTATGCACAATTAAGATCTGGTTTTATGTTTATTAAAATACTACTAGTTATTATTGCAGTTGATATAAGTTTGTTATGGTATCTAACTTAGATTTTTTCCATTGTTATAAGTACATTCATTTATTTTTTCCCTAAAGGGGGGAGTATCTGTGCCGGCACATACGCCCGCCACAGATATGCGGAAATATCTATTTCCACGTAATGTTAAGATAAGTTGACGACCGTCACAGATAAGGTATATTTATATTCATCACGCAGTTTTGTAGCAAGTTGTATATAAGCTTAGTATATCCTATAATAAAGTAGTCTAGTATAGTCTGGTATTTGCGCGCACCTCAAGCCTTTTACTTTACTCCCGAAGATGTCGCTCCTCCTCATAATTGCCTCTGGCAAAACACATTTCAACTGTGTAAGAAAACAACCCAGCTATTGAATTTTTAGGTGTTTCGTGGAAAAATGTTAGTATTTTACATAAAAATATTCTTATTCATGCTAGAATCGAGTAACTAAATATTTTGAAGGATTTTTTATTTATAATTTCCCAACATAAGGCCTTATTGTGGGTTACAAGGCCGTGGAAAATTCAATAATAAAATGTAGTTTTAAATTAGTATTCTTTTATTCTTAAATATTAATTTATTTATTTATGAGGTAAAAATTCAAAAATACAGTAGGTATTCATAATAAAAAATGAGTATATTTTATTGAGGACTTACAATATAAAAAAGTAAAGGGCCTTATTAGACTGCAATAGGGTTGGAAGGGCCAGCCGCGTCTTGTAAGGCCCAAACAAGAACTTTTTTGGACTTTTCTAAACGAGGCGGGCATTGCAACTCAAAATGATAATTTTCGAGGTACCTAAGTAGAAATAAAATGTCATGTCAAAAGAATAATGAAGCTGGCGCGAATCATGTATTTTAATTGGTTTTCTGCGTTTGGGCCTTGCAAAACTGTGGGCCTTATTACCCGGTTGGACCCTATTTCAGCGAAACATCATTCCTATTACAAGGAAGACTCAAATAACAATTACAATTCCGATAAATTTCGTTACAGGCAAGAAAAATTATACGTGTCACGAGTGCGACGCACAGTTCGAGGACCCCAACCCCCTGAAGGTGCACCTGTTCCTGTCGTGCAAGCCCTACAGCGGCGCGCGCTTCTGGAAGGAGTTCCTGCGGCGCTGCGCCGAGCCGCTTCAGTGCGAGTCGCGGCCGGCGCCGGCGGGGCTCGCGCGACCCTGGGAGCGAGGTGACGTCACCGAGACCGCGTCCGGGGCGCCCTGCGGTGACGTCACACATCCCTGGGAGACTGCTGATGTGGCTGTGGATCTACTAGGCCACAGGCACGCCATGTTGGCACCACATTGGACAGCAGGTCAGTTCGATACATTTATCAGCTACATATATCGCCTGAGTCTATCACATTTGAGACGAGGGGTCTCTGCTGTTTCTGTATATATTCGATATGTGATGCCGTTCTCCCTACAGACGTGGTGCTGGGCGGCGCAGACTGGGGCGCGGCTGCGGAGGCGCTGGCGGCGGCGTGGGCACGCGGCGCGGGTCCGGGCGGGCACCGCTGCGTGTACTGCGGGCGGCGCTACTCGCGCGCGTACGGGCTCAAGATCCACGTGCGCACGCACACGGGCTACAAGCCACTGCGCTGCCCGGTGTGCGCGCGCGCGTTCGGCGACCCCTCCAACCTCAACAAGCACGTGCGTCTACACACGCGCGCCGACACCGGCGAGCAGACTGCAGGTGCAGGTGCAGGCGCGCGACACGCCTGCGCGGCGTGCGGCAAGCTGCTGGCGCGGCGCCGCGACCTCGAGCGACATCTGCGCACGCGACACGCGCACACTACACGCGCGGGGACAGGGGACGGCAGCAGAGCCAGTAAGCTGGGTGCGCCGGTCAGTCGGCTGATGACGAGGATCTGACCAGAAACATTCATCCCCCTGAAGAATCCCAGAAGAATAGAACGATAGATACCTGCCTCTATTCTGTACTAATGGAAGTCTTCGGGTCTACTATAACTACTTCTCAAAAGCGTAGAAAATGTAAATAGACTAAGTTTAAAATATGTAGTTGGGATAATTAGGTCTAACATCCTCTTTAGACAGTAGATAACTTGTGATTTTAGTTTGTAAGTAGGCGTAACAAATAAACTCGTGTATTGCGATGTTTTTTCCTGTTTTTATTTATTTTAGCCTTATGAGTTATGAGCTAAGTTAGTGCGCGGCCTGCTTGGCGGCGATGCGCTTGTCCCTTTCCTCTGCGATGGTGAGGCGGATACCGCGAGAGCGCGGCAGCGAGATGTACGCCTTCGTGCCCTTGCCGATGATGAACACGTTGTGCAATCTGCAAGCAAGCAAGCAAACAATCAACGTCAGACAACAACAATATTATAGGGGGTAACCAACCTCATCTGTGACGAAAGCGTTAATATGATTAGATCAAGGCGTTATTATCTCCCTATTGCTCTAGGCAAGGTTTCCACTAATTACCAACAAAATCCATTTATTTGGAGATCAGGCAAGTCTGTATGAGCATACAGCGAAAATAGCTTTGTTTACAAAATTTGTTTACTTGTTAACTCTTTATTTTACAATAAAATAGTGTCACTAACGTACTCATTAGAATCGGTCGTTTCATTTCATACGCCGCTTCCTCTATCAATATAATTCGTTAGTTATCAAGTATCATATATCCTATCAATATCAGTACAGTGCGAGCACCGCACAAAGTTATCAATCAACTCGCGCATGAACTCGATACCTATTGACTTATTTGGCAGCAGCAGCGTAGCGGCTGTTAGGCGGCACATTAACAACAGGTTATTTTCTTATTTATTTATTTTTTTTATTCTGTAGCATTCTAGCATTATTAGTGTTGAGCTCTGTCTGTAATTTTAGACTAGCTCTAATTCTTAGGTATTCAACTTGGTTTATATCTAATTAGTAAATTTGCGGTGCCTAAGAACTGTTTTCGATTCTTACTTTGACAAGTTATTAATTATTTATATTTTATTGCTACAAGTGATAACCTGTTATTAGCCTAGTACAGACACAGACACCGGACACCGAAACTTGTGTCGGCACTAGTGTCTCTGCTGTTCACACTAGAGCGAGTGTATGATGTCCAGCGTCGAGGCAGACACTCGGTGTCTGAAATTGGTGTCGGAGCTGTTCACACTGCGATCTATGACACCAGTGTATACACCGGCTGCCACTCGGTTCGGTGACGCTATGGAGGACAAGTCGTATTGCCGCTATAGTAGCAGCGTGTATTTTAATTAAACGTCGACGTCGTAAAAGGACCAAAAGGCGACTATGGGTCAAGGAGTGGATAATAAGGAGAAACGAACTAGGCGCATATAACAAACTGATATTGGAACTCCATAATGAAGACCCACAACTCTACAAAAACTTCATTTGTATGTCGCTTGTTGATTTTGATAATTTGCTGGAGAAAGTTGAGCCGTTAATCAAAAAACAAGATACTCATATGAGAAAAGCCATTTCAGCTGGAGAAAGATTAGCCGTTACTTTGCGATTTTTGACATCAGGTAAAATAAATAAAAATGTGTGTGAGAGAATGAGTGAGCGTGTGCGTGTGTGATTGAGGAAACTTATTTGACCTGTATTTTTGTTGCAGGAGATAGCTACCGTTCGCTTTCATATTTGTTTCGAATACCTATTTCAACTATTTCAAGTATAATACCTGAATGCTGTGACGCTATTTGGAAGGTCTTATTACCGGAGTATCTGAAGGTGAGTTTAGATATATCTTCTACATAAATCCAATGTCTGGCGTCTATTCTCTGGTCCAGATTTTTTTCGCCATCTTCGATGAGTAGGCAAAAGTGTATGTAAAAATGTCTCGTCTCCAGACACTCAGCAACTGCTCTACGGACACCACACACAACCTGTTCACACAGCGGTCGCCGCGACACTGAGCTAGTGTCCGTAGATCAGTCTAGCTAGAGCAGACATCGATGTACACACTACATACACTAGTGTATACACTGGTGTCAGACACCAAAGTGTCTGTGTCTGTACTAGCCTATTGGCTTTTTAGGGTTCCGTGCCAAACGGGACCCTATTACTAAGCCTCCGCTGTCCGTCTGTCCGTCACCGGGCTCTATCAGATCAACCCAAATAGGCAGAGCTGAAATTTTCACAGAATGTGCATTTCTGTTGCCGCAACAACAACAAATAATGAACAAGCAATTTTGAAAAAAAAAAAAAGGGTCATCATACAAGCGACTTTCTTTTTGTAAATCCCTGCCCCTGCAAAATCCCTCATAACATCATGATTCAATATCACCATAAATTTCACTGCTCTTAATAACTTTGGGAAAGCTCAGTCGGTTTCGTATCTGTTACGCAATCTTAAGTTCCGGGTTCGATTCCCAGAGAACACATATATTTTTTCTTTTTATTTTGGTTTTATTATTTAGGATTTAGTGTTTTTTTTCTTATACGATGGTACGAAACCCTTCGTGTGCGGGTCCGACTCGCACTTGACCGATTTTATTTAGTTTTAATTTAGCTATTATCAGACCTTATAATATAAGCTGTTGATTATCCACAGAGCTGGAAATAAACAAATAGATAAAAGATTGCGTCTGTTTAGCTGACAACACACATCAACTAGTTATTATACGACGAATAGTTATTCTAGGCTGGATACCCGGAAGTGTCCGAAGTCTAACTTTCAGCCTGCACTTGGACGCTGCTTGAGGTTTAGAGTACGGTAAGGTCTGTGGTCTACTTCAATTCGAAGTAACATCGCGGCAAACTTTTGTATGTCAACCAGACTAGACACGATTATATAAATAACGATAGCTAAAGCTGTCCTTTTCTGCCACAGCATGCATGTTGTGCAAACAGACTATTTGGTAGTACTCGGTGGGTGACCTATGGAGATGCTGAAGTCGAATGTATGTTTAGTTTGTTAGTGAGCTTGTTTATTTGGTGGTGCCCATGTGCCCCTATTTTCCTATGGCCTTGCTGAAGTTAAAGGAGTGTTTCTATGTCAGTGAGTTTGTTTGTTTGATAGTGTCCACGTGCCCCTAAGGCTACACTGAGGTAGAAGGCCTGTTTGTTTGTTAGGGGCTGGCCATGCTGACCTACCTGGTGGCGAAGGTGTGTCCGGTGGTGTCCCGCACGTGTACGATGTCGAAGGAGCCGGGGTGACGCTCGCGGGACACGATGGTGCCCACGCGCCCCAAGTTACGTCCGCCCGTGATCATGCAAAGGTTACCTGCAATCAATACACAATTATGTTTTACAAACAAATTTCACGCCTTTTCCCATTTGGGGTGGCAAAGGCACGAGTGTACCACCCACATATAAATATAGTTATATATTTATATGTGGGTAGGTATATAGTGACAAAATGACAACTCCTACATTATGTAGCAGGAGCATAAACTGCAGTAAGAACCCTGATGTTTAAAAATCTTCTTGTCTTGTGTAATTGTCCTGTACTTGTGTAATTATTCTGCTAGGCATTATATTCTACTAGCTGATGCCCGCAACTTCGTCTGCGTGGACTTTAGGAATTATAATATGGGGCGGGGGGATAACAACCTCACAACTACAGAAAGATCGTCTAGATGGGATTGCAGAGGATGGATGTTGATCCAACAAAAATGATGAAGTCGATGGGATCTCAATAGAATAGTTGGCACAGGACTTTGAAGATTGGCGCTGCAGCGATTAGGCTCATGACCAACAGCGGGTTGAGCGTGATGTTCATGATGATGATTATAATAAGGCTTGTGTTTAAACGATCACCAAAAAAGCACCTATTTCACTACCAATAAATTCGAAATGACTGCCAGAGTGGATAATGATCACCAAATTGTGTTTCATGAAATAGTGTAGAAATGAAGCTATTTTTCTTTTTGTTTTATTTATGTGCTTAAGTTTTTGTTTTAAGTTTTTTTGTTGTTCTTACATGTTCAACCTTCGCTCACCCCCTTTACCCTTCACCTAAGCCACCGCAGTGTTTTTCCCTGATATTCTACCAAAATCTATTTATTTTACGCATTGCCGGTGGGCAAGTAGGTATTCTATTTAATCCCTGGACATTGTTTATATTACCTAGGTAGAGTATGTAATGGTCATTAATATTAATAATATTTCATACATTACCTGAACGCTCCAAGTATTATAAATATTGCCTAGGTATTATATAGAATACCTGCATTATACAGATTGATGCAAGTGGAGCAAGACCGGGATACGTTAGTTGTGGATGGAGCTAGAGAGAGGTAGGTAGGTAGGTAGGCAAGTGTCGCATGACTGACCCGAGTCGAACTTGATAAAGTCCATGATCTTGCTGGTGGTGATGTCCAGCTGCACGGAGTCATTGACCTTGATGAGAGGGTCCGGGTAGCGCAGCGTACGCCCGTCGTGCGTCACCAGGTAGGGAACGTTCTTGGGCCCGGTCGCCACGCGACGTACCTTGCACAGCTTGTACTGTGGACACAGGCAGACAACACCTCTATACCACGCACTATCATTAGGCCTTATCTATGATGTGTCTACTCCCCTTGGGCTTGCGTAGAGTCTGGAGCCTGGATGGACTTTCCAACTTCTCTATAAATTAATTGCATTAAGAGAATAGGATAGCCAATATTAATCAGAACCAATTTACTAAACACTTCTTCTTCTTCTGAATTCTGGTATCTGATTCTAGAAGGCCTATTGTATTCATGCCATTATCACCACATAGCCATGTTTTGCCTCCAGGAATTCTAGGGCATCAGTTTAAAGTTGGGATAACCATATCTATTAATACCTTGGCCTCTTCAGGAGTGATGCGGTGGATCGTGAAACGTCCCTTGACATCGTAGATCAGACGGAACAGCTCGTTTGTCTTCTCAATGGATACAACATCTGAAACAAAATGAATAAATATTGCTGAGAATTCACTTGAAATGTAACAATCGGATTCAATATTGAGCATAACTGCATGCTGACTAACAAGTAACAAGCAATTGCTTGTTGCAGCATTTTAAAAGTAACTAAGTAGGGGTTAGTTTCCCCTGTGTAGTGCTAATGAACAACACATCATCCATAACATACCCAGACTCTCAGGAGGGAATCTATAAAACATGTGACAATCACTATGATAAGGCCAGGTTTTCCTAATGCCCACAAGAGAAGATGTATATGGCCCCTGGCCTCTGAGGGACCACACTGGTTTTTTTAGTTCCAAGCCTATGACCATTTAGTGAAAGATCCCAAACAATTGTAAATTGAAGCTTAAATTTGTAAAAGTCACAAAAAAAAGTTATTAATGGTTAATGTTCTGACGAAATGCATAGATTTTCATATCTCTGAATGTGGTAAAGATATTATGACGAGGTGAATATTTAGTACTGACTGAATATTTAGTACTGATTTTTAGAAAACTAATTAGTTCTACGTTCAATTTGTAAAAGTAACCAATCAAAAATTAACACTTGTTAAAGGTGGACCCTCAGATATGCATTAGTCATATTTTTAGGAATTTTTTGGTTCCATACCTATGACGATTTAGTAAAAGTTCCTAAACAATTAGTAAAATTTATAATTAATTTGTGAAAGTTACCCCTCCGACGAAACACTTTGCCCCCCTTTTCGTGTGATTTCTATGTGATTTTATTATGCACAAATTCAAGTAAAAAAATATAACACAAACACCATCTTTTAGTAAAAAGTTTTTACAATAGAACATGATTTTTACTTTACTCTAATTACACATATTAAATTAGAAAATCGAAAACAAAAGTTGTATGTAGAAATCACTCGACCAAATGATTAGCCAGTGGCAATGTTTAGAATCACAGCCCTGCGCGGACACTACACTCTTGATTCCTAGCCCCAAGACTGCTTAGGAAATTCTATTCGACATGACTGATTTGTTTGCACTGCTTGCAACCTACAATATTTACAATCATCATATGGCCGCCAAGCAAAATGGGCGCAGGACCATGTCTTGAATGACTCGGCGGACCATGTCCTGAATGAATCGCCGGACCATGTCCTGAATTACTCGCCGGACCATATCATGAATGACTCGCCAGACCATGTCATGAATGATTTTCCATTTATTATTTATATGTAAATTCAAAAACAATTCCTTTGTCATACATTGCAATATAGTTAACTCAAAAACTCAAAAAACTCAAATAATTTATTGCAAGCAGGAAAAATAATGCACTTTTAGAAGTCAAACACTTACTAAAGTCTCATATACCTACATGGAAAAAAAATAAATCATATGATTTATTTTCATATATATGATCAACTAAATTAATGAGTACATAACTGACTATGTTGACTACTGACTGACTGAGTTTGAAAAAAGAAATTTCTCCTTCAAGTGATTGATTGATTGGTGATTCATGGCTGAATCTCGCACAGGAAAAAGAAACTCCATTAACTCTACCAGTGCTTCGTAAATACGCACATGAGAGTAGATAGTACCAAGAAACTCTACGGGGATGTCATTTTTAAATTTTCGTCATATTTTTTTTATTGCACAATGTACGATATAAAAATTATCTAATCTAATGACAATATTATAACATCATATCCATAAGTACCAATAAGATGTCTCAAAATAACAATCTAACAAAATAAATAAATAAGAACAAAGACGAGCTCCGCGACAAACTATAATAACTATATATTATAGTTTGTCGCGGACCACTTTTCCGCAACTCGACGTCTTAATATTGCGCCTATTTTGCGTGTAGACGAGCTGTAATGAACATGTGTAACTTATGAGCAACCAGACTGGACCAGTCCCCCGAAGCAGCACCCGCTCATGAGTATGACTTGTGCACCAGCCATCACCCCCCCCCCCCCCCCTCGCCGTATTTGAGGGAGGGGAGCAACCCGCTGCAAAGAGCCCGCCGCAAGAAAAGACATTTTAGTGAGAATGAACATTTAAGGTTGTTGGAGTGTAGATAAGTTCTGCCCCCTTATCGACACTCTGACCCTATTTAAACAAAATATATTTTTAAGGTTATTTTAGTGTTTCATTAGGGTTGGTTTTTATATCGTTCTAGTCGAATTTGATTACAATGAGGTGTTTTATGGATAGCTGGCAGTCACTTTTCATACCAAAGTGCTTTTATTTTTGCTAGGAAATGCAGTTTTTTTTTAAATCAAAGATGAATATTGGAAAATTTCTGCAAACAAAACGTAATAAAATTGGACAATTTCTGTGAAGGAACCGTAAAAATTGACGTAATGAAATGTCAATAAGACCATACAGTCATGATTATGACATATTGTCAATGTTATTGTCATTATTGTACGTTTGTGGGTGAAAAATTACCAACCAAAATGGCCGCGTTCATGACGCCATTCCGTTTTCTAGTAGTTTCGCGAATGTTCTCTTTTCTTGTTCTCTCGATATTTACAAACAAAAATAACTGTCTAGAATAGGTTATTGTGGCAACTTTTCAATCGGGTTATAGGTTAGGTCAGAATGTTGAAGAAGCTAAACCGGAGCGGAGCGGAGTAGGTATATTCACGTAAATTTTGATAGCATCATGGAGTATTTGTGGAGGAGAAAGGTGTCGAGGCAGAAAAATAACCCTTTCGAAAAATTGCTTAAAGATATAAAATATGAATATAATAGTAGTTTATGGACTGCTACATAATGGAGGGCATTAATACCCGAGAGTGGGTTTATGAAACGAGCCGAAGGAGAGTTTCATAACAATATCACTCGAGAGTTTTAATGCCTAATTATGTACAGTTACATACACTAGTTTATCTACACACATATCATAAGCTCTCTTTGATGTGTTCAGGAACTGCATGTTTGACCGGCATTGTGGCTCTGCAGTTGTTTAGCTTGTTATGTAGTACCAACTTCACGCAGGCGGGCGTCGGCGTTCGAAATTTGAATGTCAGTACCAAATTCACAGACAAACTAGGGGCGACAAGCAGGCGGGCGTCGGCGTTCGAAATTTGAATGTCATAATATGTAGAAAAATTACACATTATGGTCATAATGTGTAATTTTTCAGATAAGAAATGAGTTTTTACCATGTAGTTTAACATTATGCTGATCGTAACGTGCGGTGTTTGTACGCAGTAAAGAGGGTTTATGATACGTGTGTAGATAAAATAAAATAAATACATATAGTAATATGGTGTTTTGCTTAATTTCCTCCCCCCCCCCCCCCCCCTTTAAAATTATTCTTTTTTTTTTCATTTCCCGATCATTTTGGGTGATCCTAACCTCCAATTTTAATAAACTTCATATTCCAAAAAGTATACATTTCCTAACTTAAACATCTATATTGGGGGATGGGGGGACCCCCCCTGCCCCCCGCCCCTCAATTCAACTACAACGATTCAAAAATTTTACCTACTACAAAAAAGCTAATTTTACAGATAAAAAAAACAGTTTAGATAAGGGGGTGGAACCGGCCACATATCGGACTTTTTACTATTATATTGTATGTAATAATGACAAAATAATAAAATAACACAGCCATAATAAAATAACACAGCCACACACATTGCATTGCTTATTACTCCTTTACTTGGCGGAGCCATTTCGACGAAAACACGTTAAGTGGCAAGATGGCTGCGAAATTTGCGAGCATGAGGTAAACAATTTGTGCGTAATAAAATGCAAATTCTGCGTTTTTTTGTATGGAAAGCGTATAAGACCGTATACAGTCCTGCCATAAATTCTGTCCCTACTTAAAATATTTCTAGCTCAAAGTAAAACAAACAAATAGTAATAAAATAGAGTTTGGCATAAGTATTATTTATTTCCTAAGTAACTAAATAAAAAGGCAATCTACTCAAAGTGACCACCTTTTGCCTTCACACACGTCTTCATTCTATCCGGCCACTCGTCTATCGCCGCACGTCCCGTTTCTAGAGGTATCGAAGCCGCCACTGCCACCAAATCACGTTTTAGCGACTCGACATTCCGATGAGGTTTCGAGCAGACCTTCTCCTCTAAAACTGACCACAATCGGTAGTCCAAGGGGTTGAGGTCGGGACTTCCTGAGGGCCAATCTTCGCACGCGATAAACTCCGGCAAATTGTCCTTTAGCCACAGTTGAGTGGTTCGTGATTTGTGTGCCGGGGCTGAGTCTTGTTGAAAGATCCAATGCTCTTTGGAAAACATAGTCCGAGTGAGTGGGTTCACAACAGGCTCCAAAATGTCGGTCTGGTAGTTTGCCGCTTTCGTTTTTACGCCTTGTTGGCAAAAATGGAGCTTGGGAACGCCATCGTATGATACGCCCCACCAAACCATGACTGATGCCGGATGATGGCCTCTTTCCACCTTAGCAACCTTCTACGAAGCCTCCTGAGAGCTGTGAGCGTACACCTTGTCATTTGACGGTTGTATTTTTTCTTCAACGGTAAAGATTTTCTCGTCGGTAAACAAGATTCTTTGGTACCTACCCACCCGTAGCGTGCTTCTAAAACAGCTTTTTCGCTCTGGCCGCTCTTATGTTACGTAAAGCTGCTGTCAAGCGATGTCCTGTACTTCGACGGTAAGATCTGCACCGGCGTTTTGTTGCACTTGTGTAGAGCTATAACAGCGACTCGGTTTTCCTTCACACCCCACTCGATGTCTTCTGCTTGGATTCGTGCCGTCAAGTGAGGCTTTCCTAGAAGACCGAAGCCTATTTATGTCACAAGAAAACAAAAACATATCAAGTGACATTCTGTTTTCTAGACGTTTGAATTCAAAAGTTTGGGACAGTATTTATGGCCAGACTAGGTATATCTTTAGATTTGTGTTGAGCTAAGCTAACGCAATGATTTTTCCAAAATCTTTTGTTATTTTTTGAGAAATTATAAAAATGGCAAAGAAAATATATCGCAAATTTTTAACCCATATTGCAAAAAAAAAAAAAAAACCTTCATTCATTTATTTTTTAGTAAAATCTTTACAACACTATGCAAGTGCAGTTTTCATACAAAAACACAAAGAAAATGTAAACACAAGAATGGTACGAAAAAAACGCCAGACAAAAGTCGTCCAAACTTTTTTAATGAAAACCACAGAATAGCGTAAGCTGGCTTCAAACTATAGTTTGTCTATGGTAAATCCGATCACAATACCACTAGAGCTGACGTTACAATCTGTAAAAAAAACGTTTAGTAAGCATGCCTGAATCCTGCCCGGACCGGGCCCATGCCGATTGTGGTACTATTTTTTCTTTTTCCTGCCCAGTCCAGGTGCTTGCCAATCAAAGGGCTCTTCTAACACAGTTTAGTCAGTGTGACCAAAGTTGACCGAGCTGTAGGCATTTAACTTTGTTGCTATAGGTCTCATTCTGTTCAAATAGGTACTAAAGGAAGGTGACCACTTTAGCAAAGTGGAGCGGAAGGAAGCACTAATGAAAAAAAAACTAATTCCGAGCCCATAATGCCCCCTTTGATATAGTCCGACCAAAACTTCCATTGGTAAAGGTTTTGATCACGGACACCTGAATTTAGGGAGGGGAGGGTGAGGGGGGAGGAGGGAGGCGGGGGGACCTCCACCCCTAAGTCTCAATTGTCGGAAACCAGAGGTTTTTTTGTTATGAATTTTCGAAAATGACTTTTTGAGGTTTTTTTTTACTATTTTAACAAAAAGTCATTGTTTGTAGTATTGATGTTCCAAATCGCCTTAGCTCCGGCTACTAGGGCTCATAAAAAAGCAAGTATTTAATCGCACATCAATAATACTGATTTTCACAGCAAAAAAGGATCAGCAAAAACACTTTTTATGTTTTAAGTATTTTTGTTGTTCTTACATGTTCAACCTAATACGCAGGATAAAGGGAGCTTCGCTTCGCTCACCCCCTTTACCATTCACCTAAGCTACCGCAGTATTTTGCCCTGATATTTGCTGTAAAAATCAGTAAATTTGCTGTGCAAATCAGTATTATTGTTGTGCAGTTTAATATTTCCCCATTAAAACACTCTAGGGAGTAGCCACAAGACTGGCCA
The DNA here is from genome assembly GCA_949825045.1 of Argyresthia goedartella. Taxonomy (NCBI): domain Eukaryota; kingdom Metazoa; phylum Arthropoda; class Insecta; order Lepidoptera; family Argyresthiidae; genus Argyresthia; species Argyresthia goedartella. Next base: position 13,743,739 of record OX463815.1, read on the forward strand.
GGAAGGACTGCCCAGGATATCGGTTTGGTACCAACACTAACCTCATAGTAGCCACAAGACGGCCTAGTAAGTGGGGTGCCCTGACTCAATTTCAAAATCAGTCAAATAAAACAGCCAAATTTGCTATACTAGGTACACTTCTTTATTCCACATTCCATTTCACCCAACTTTACAATATGTTTTTGACATCTGTCATGATTAGGGTTTCGGTCCCGGGTTCCCGGGATCGGGAATTCCAGGGAAATAAGTCATTCCCGAACCCGGGAAAATTTTGACGATTCCCGGGAATTCCCGGGAAATTCCGCCATTGATTTTTATGTCAGTTTTAACTCTAAAAGCTTGCCAATCTTTATCGTTATGCACAAAGAACTCTAAAAAGATGTGTAGGTAACAAGAAAGACAAGTATTCGTTGGCCAGCCAGGTACTTTTTTGAACTTTATGAATGATATAACCTAAAGTAACTAGAGATTTGTACCTAGAAAAAATATATTATTTTGTAGGGCGGTACTTCAAAAAAACTTTACATGCATGAAGTCAGTCGCTATCTTTCGCAAAGTGTAGTTGCGAATTCTTAGAAATTGTGTGTGTCATTGTTTTGCAGCTGCAGGGTCAGCGCCAATCTGGTTTTCTTTGTTTCACCGCAGCCCCCTAGCCCCTAATCACTTATCCGAAGTAAGGAGTAAGTAGTATTTATTTTCGTCAGTATCAGTTAGATGTTCACCTGAACAAGGTGATAGTCGTGAAATTTTTAACGGAATACAAAAGTGAAAGAACAAGTGAGTTTATGATAAAACAAATTATTGTCATCATTGGTAAGTTGCAAATTCTGTATATTTTTAATTTATATGTATGTTAACACCTTGGGAACTTTTTTAACTCAGTAATTGATGGCGGTCAAATTGAAGTCTTAATTACATGAAATCAAACTTATTCTTTTCTATGAACTTTTATTTTGAAATTAAGTTTATTCTAAATTCCTTGACACCCAACAAATCTGCGGCAATAAGGGGATAATAAATAAGGGCAATGACAATGAGTGACGTGGAAGTCGTTCGCAGGTTGACCATGTATCTAAGCGGTTATTAGTTTTAATTATGTTTTAGCTTTTTATTAATTAAACAGTAAGGTGAATTGCGTGAGACCTCGCCTATTAAGTTTAATTTTAGCTAGATATTCATATTTTCTACTCCTGATCACCGATTAAATTTCACAAATGTAATGACGTAACTAAATGTTAAGGTTTAATTTGTTAAAGGGTGAGATGGATACTCGAGCATCAGAAGTGTGGAAGTATTTTAAGAAAAAAGGCCCAGAAAAGGCGCAATGTAATTGATGCCCAAAAGAGTTAAGTTGCAAAGGCTCATCTACCAGTGGACTTGCAAGACACTTGACAACAGTACATGGCATACACATAAAATATCGATCCGATGAAGAATCTTTGCAGGCATCAACTTCGGCATCTTTACCGGCTACTGGTACTTCCACTTCAACACCACCAGAAAAAAAAAAGAAAGGCCCCTATGAAACAGACGTCTTTGGACCAGCATATTAAAATGCCCAACACTATTGGCGAAGTCGTCTCGAAGTTAGCAGCAAGTGACGGAATATCAATTCGAGCAATCACCAACAGTGATGTGATTCGAGGCTATGTTACCAAAGATGGTCTAAAAATGCCGAAATGCGAATCTGACGTTATGAAATTAATTATGGCGTTTGCTGAAGAAAAAAAAGAAGAAATCATCGCAACCATGAAGAAGTACGTGGATAACAATGGGCTCAGTCCGCGGTAATCGATACCAAACACATGAAAAAAATGTATACAATTATCTGTATCAAAATAAACAATTACGAGTCTAAATAAACCCAATTTTCACAATACCGAATAAAAATTTTAAATTTAGCTTTAGTTTTCGAAATTTCTTAATTTATACTCATAGAGTACACAGTTGGCAATAGTAGAAAATAAAATGTCGATACTGGCAACACTTTTTTGTGCGCCAAACTCAGTGACAGCGCGCTATTTCCATTGTCAGTCGTTGTTTCGTTTCTTGAGCATTCATTGTGCTAACACTGGAATCTATCAGGTAAATGGCATTAATTATATTTCAAGGTATCTTATGGTTGGGGCTTGTGTCACGCCCGTCACAAAATACATGGAAAAGTAAATTTTGCATTTGCTACTAAGCTTTTTCTGTTGTACCAACCTTCTAAAAGTAAGGCTATGTAGTTTAGCAATGCGTAAAAAGCGTTTTGGTGTTTGAGAAACGGCTTCGCAGTGATATATAAGGTGATTTATTTTGGTCACGCCCGTCACATGTCACACCCGTCACAAAACTGCTTGCTCATATTGTACATAGTTTTAAATTGGAGTTGTTTATTGTATTCATTCTCGTTAGATGCTTTGTCATAATAAGGCACAATTTACGTTTTGCGTGGTATGCTTGTATGTTGCTTTGCTTGACTTATATTTTTTCCGTCGTAGAATGGATGCGGCGGCGAGGAAACGGAAAAGTCGGGAGAAGTTGAAGGGTGATCCAGAAAAATTAAAAGCACACCTGGATAAGGAAAAAGAAAGAGATAAAAAAAGAAGAGAAAAGAATAGGTCTATCTTAATGAAAAATAAAACTAAATTGGAAAATACAAGACAAGCTAACAGGACTAGACAACGAAAATGTAGAGAGAAAAAGAAACTTGAATTAGTACAACAAATCATGGTGATGTCACCTTTGGGTTCTTATAAAAGCAAACAAAGTTTCAGCAAAGCTGTTAAGAAAACTCGTAGGACATTGCCTTTAAGCCCAACAAAATCCCAAGCGGTGGTCCTAGAGTTAGCGAAACATGCATTGCCACTAGGCATGATAACAAAGATAAAACTGTTGAATGAAGGTCCAAAAAGATCTGACGCTCTGTCTGATGAGACTATAACGTTAGTTAAATCTTTTTACGAGTCTGATGAAATAAGCCGTCAAACTCCAAACCGAAAAGATGTGATTCGTGTTAAAGATGCCAATGGTGAACAGAAAACTTTACCTAAAAAGCATCTTATCATGACTGTCGCCGAAGTCTACGAATTATTCCAGCTAAAATATCCTGATGTTAAGGTGAAACGAACCAAGTTCTTCGAATTGAGGCCTTTTCACATTCGCGTCATGTCAGAAATGCCGCATAATGTCTGCGTGTGTATCTACCATGCTAATTATTATTTTCTCGTAGAGGCAATGAAGGACCAATTAGATGCAACCATAAGGACACCTTCAGAACTGCTGAAAGCAATATGTTGTGACACAGATAACGAGAATTGTATGTCTGGAAAGTGTCAATTGTGCTATGATGTTTCGGATGTCATAAGCTTAAACTATGCCGACCTTAATGCTCAAATGCAATGAAAAACAATGGGGGAAATCAACAGACGGATGGCTGCAAATTCAGAAATTTCAGGGTACAAGGAAGGAACTGATGGATGAAATCGATCTGCAGACACCAAAATACAAAACGCATTGCTATGTTAAAAATAAGCAGTCAATATTTTTTGAGAAATCGAGACTAGAAACATCAGAACAAGAAGGTGTTATGCAAATAGATTTCGCAGAAAACATTTCAATCATTTCCCAAGATGAAATTCAGAGCGCTCACTGGCTCCACCCACAAGTGACACTATTCACTTGCTGTATATGGTTACAAAAATCCCAAAAGGTAGCCAGTTATGTGGTAGTGAGTGATGATTTGTCTCATGACAAAACATCGGTTTGGGCTTACCTTCAAAGGATAATCGAACATGCAAAGACTGAGTTTCCAAGCTTGGAAAAACTAACAATATTTTCCGATGGCTGTGCAGCCCAATTTAAGAATAGATATACTTTGTCCTGTGTCTATTACTGTGTTGAGGATTGGGGAGTAAAGATTGACTGGGCCTTTTTCGCCACGAGTCACGGCAAAGGTGCCGTGGATGGGCTAGGTGCAGTTGCAAAGCGTAAACTTTGGAATGCCATCAAATCTAGACAAGTCTGCATCAACACGCCATGGGACTGTTTTGAGTACCTAGTCAGCAATCCGAAAGAAGTCACATACATGTTCATCAGTACTGATGATTTTCATTTACAAGACATGAAAGAAGAGCTTAAACTTCGCTGGGAAGAGTTGGAACAGCTTCCTGGAATACAGAAACACCATTTTTTCAAGTATTGCGGCGGCAAAGATATATCTTACAGCCTGACTGCAGATTCAGCGCCGAATACCACATCGTTTTTTAAAAACAAAGTAAACTATCGGGACGTATATTCAGACAGTGAAGAAGACAATGCCAAAGGGAGAGAAACTAATGAAGACAATGTTTGGAATGAAAGACAAGAAACAGAAAGCAATGAAGAAAGTGAAGACAAAAGGAGAAAAGAAATAGAAGATAAAAACAACGAAGCAGATAATATAGAAAAAGACAAACTAGAGACAGAATTCCAAAAAGTACAGGGAAAAAAGAAGAAAGGATTGAAGCCAAGTACAAAAAAATCTGAAGAAAGGAAACATGGAGAACACACACAAGAAAAGACAGAGAACATATTATTTATAAATGAAAACGAAATAGTAGCAGAAAGTAGCGGCCAATGTAGAAACCAGTACCAGAACGGTGATTATGTGCTCGTGAAATTCCCAAGTGGCAAAAAGGAATTTCGTTATGTAGGGATTGTAAACAGATTCGACAATGAGGAAGGTGAGGCTACAATAAACTACCTTAGGTTATGTGACGATACTGGCAAATTATACAGAGTTGCAGAAAACGACATATCAGATGTGATATACGACCAAATTCTCCAAAAACTGCCCACCCCAACCATAGTCAACAAGGGTGATCGCATATATTATAATTTCAATAAACCTGTTGACGTATTCGAGAAATAATTATTCAATATAAATAAAACACCTAAATAAGTTATAGTAATGTAAGACTCTAATAAATAAAACAGCAACTAAGCGCAATTAAAGAACCTTTTTTATTTCATTATTCAATTGGTCACACCCGTCACAGTGTCCTGTCACACCCGTCACATTCTTTGTTTAGTAATGGCGAATAAAATAGATATATCAGGAGCCTGAAGCTAGTGCGATATGAAATAATGCCTTTTTGACAACATGTTTAAGTACAATTTTATATTCAAATGCAAGTATTTTCGCTAAACTTTCTAGATATTGGACAGAGGTCATAATACTTGCAATAGTTCAGGTCACACCCGTCACAGGGCTTCTAACTGTTGTATCTTGTTTTTTAATAGCAATGGAAGGTTAGTTCTCTTACCAGACATATTTTATGTCGAGATCTAAAGAGCGCCAGTAAAACGGTGATACTAACTACAGTAATAAAAAATAAGTGAGCATTTTTAGAAGTTAAAATGTCACACCCGTCACCGCGGACTGAGCCAATGGACGATTCAGTATCACTCTTGATGAATGGACTAGCATCAGAAATAGGCGCTATTTCAATATAAACTTACATGGCAAAGACGGAAAAGTTTATAATTTGGGTCTGACATTCATACCGGGGAAATGCGGAGCACCAGACACATTTCAATTTCAATTTCAACTTCGAGCATGATATTGTAGCTGCGACAAGCGATGGTCCGAACGTGATGAAAAAATTTGGCCGCGAGAGCCCAGCAGAGATGGTGCTTTGCATGAACCATGCGATCTATTTGGCGGTGACAGACGTCCGTTATAGACAAAGGACCAGTGACACAGCGTCTGAAGAATCAGACTTAGAATCTTACGATTCTAATCATGATATTGTGGAGGGAAGTTCCAGTGAAATCCGACCAGATTTAAAGAGAGTTCTTGAAGACACGCGGCTTATTGTCAATTTATTTCGCAGAAGTCCACTAAAAAACGGAATACTTCAAGATAACGTTCGTCTGGAACACAACATAGAAAAATCACTGAATCGGGACGTTAAAACGAGATGGAACAGCATAGAAACAACGATAAGTCGTTTTATAGAAATAAAAAACTGCATCAAGGCGTTGATTAATTTAAATAACGCAAACTTATGGCACGAGGAAAACTTAACTGTTTTGGAGGATTTACTTAAAATCTTGAATCCTATTAAATTGGCAGTGGAGGCGCTGAGCTCCCGAAAAGCAGGTATCTGCGAAGCAGTTATCACAACACTTCTTGGCAGATTGGCTAAGTTGGAATCCCCGCTTGCTGTGGAGTTTTTCAATTGCTTGACACGAAGGATTACTGAGAGAAGAGATTCCAAGCTATATACTTTGACGCTCTTTCTGCAAAACCCTACCATTCAAGCTAATGAATACATCACAGACAGTGCTGAAACTAAGGAATCGATGATACATTTTGCTGAAAAACTCTTTCGGCGATTGTTTCCACAAAAATCTGCAGCTGATTCCAGTCCAGAGGAGATTTTACAGGCTCTTGCTGAAAGGAAAAGAGAAATGAGTTTTGCTGATCAGCTCCAAGAAGCCATACAAAATGCATGCAAGGGCACTTCATCGCCACGAACTCGCTTTACAAGACTAAAGAAAGACTGACTTGTATATATCATCTGGTAAAAGAACACCAAACTTGGATCTACTGCACAACGCCCTTGGAACTATCATGGCCACGTCGACTCAAAGCGAGCGCACTTTTTCTGTATCGGGAAATTTTGCAACAAAGATAAGGAGCAGGTTGAGTGATAAATCACTTAGTGCATTAGTTTTCTTAAAACATTATTTTAAGGAACAGAAGAATTAAAGGGGGATATGATAGAGAATATGATTAAAATGATTTAAATAATACAGATTCAGACAAATAAGTAGTGTATATGATAAATTAACGTGTTTTATTACTTTTCTGGTAGGTATAAATAGCAAAATCAAAATATTATTAAAAATTCCTGGGATCCGGGAATTCCCGGGAAATCGGATATTTTGTTCCCGGGTCCCAGGAATGAAAAAGATCCGGGGAATACCGAAACCCTAATAATACATATTGGAAAGAGTAAAAATTGCTTTCCATTTCAGGCATACAAAATAATATTTTGTTTTTGGTATTGTCAAGAATTAAGACTAGGATAAAAGGTTTCAGAATATAGTCAACTATCCTCCTAAATAACTCTAGCAAATAAAATCAGGTGTCCGTGATCAAAACCCAACCCCTTGTAACTATTTCATCAGACAGTAAGTAACAGTTAGCATGAATTTTGAAAGTTAGCAATAGTAGATGTCCAGTCAGCAGTGTGACTGCACTCACCCATGAAGCCGGCGGGGTAGGTCGGGTCGGTGCGCACCTTCCCGTCTACCTTGATGAGACGCTGCTTCACAATCTTCAGCACCTCGTTACCGGTGAGCGCGTACTTCAGTCGGTTGCGGAGGAAGATCACGAGCGGCAGGCACTCGCGCAGCCGGTGCGGCCCGGTGCTGGGGCGCGGTGCGTAGGCTCCGCCTAGCTTGTCCAGCATCCACGCGCGCGGCGCCGCCAAACGCTTCAAGTGCTTCTTCGGACCGCGAGCCTGTCACATCCAAAATCCATCAAAACTCGCTCTACGGTAATACTGCCGCGGCCTCTGCTGGCGGGGACGCCTGGCGCAATACAGTCGCCACTTGAACACTTCCATAAAGGACTAGAAATCGTCCGCTCCAAAGAAACACTGCGAAAATAAACAGCTACATTCGTACACTATTTTGTGTTATTTACGAAGTATTTGGAAGAAATATAGGTTGAAAAGCAACAGTTCAGTAACTGGGATAAGGATATGGCATAGGAATATTATTTTCATTGCTGCATTTGACCGATTTTATTGGATTTTTGAACATATTTAAGAAAAACTCACCATGTTGGAACAAAACTTTGACAAGAAAGAAGTTCAGAAAGTAACTGTCAATGTCAAAGTAAAAATAGTAACGTTCACAGATTAGGTAAATATTATAGCATAGAATAACAGAAGTAGGTGCCACAGAGTAGCAGCCGGCACGTACACGGACGAGGCAAGAAATATTTATATATTTTGGTAGGCTATCCGTTTTGTCACTGTCTTTAGTGTTTTTCTGTATATTTTGTTCAATTCTGGAAAGGCATAAATAAGAAGCTTATATTCCTTCTTTCAATGTGACTCGAATGGTTGTAGTCAGGAACGTGCCCTTAGATTGGTCTGATGAAGAAGTGATTCAATACGTCAAAGTGTCATGTAAACCTACGGAATCGGTTATTCTCACCTTTGATGGACAGTTTCTCCCAAAACGTATTTTCCTTTGTTACTCTGCCTTTGAAGTTGAAACATACTCGTACCCTACTATCCAGTGCTTTCATTGCTGCAGATTTGGTCACACCAAAAATGTATGCAGGTCCCAACCCAAATGCTTCCGGTGTGGACATGATCATCCTAGGGCTGATTGTTCCTTACCGGAGGCTGAGGCCTTCTGCATTCTTTGCTCTGGCTGTCACTTTGCAAAGAGTTGCCCTGAAAGGAGTAGGCAAATATCTATAAAAAAAATATGTCTGAGAACCCAATCTCCTTCCAGGAAGCTTCAAAGAAAGTCCTTTCTATCTCCAGCAGAAAATCTACCCCCTCTCAAAATCTTTCTCAATCTTCTCCTCCCCAAAAACGATTCTCATTCCCCTGGCTTTGATAGGCAGGCTCACAACTCCTTCCTCAACAACTATTCATTCCAGTCTTCCTTCAATGGTTGCGCTCTTCCAGACACACAATTGCCACTATTTCGAAAGTCTCCGTCTATTCAATTGCCTCTTAATTCTTCCTCTGAGGTGATTGAGTCTCTCATCACTTCTCTTACTTCCATAATCAATGACATAAATGAAATCCCTGCCTCCCAATTGAGTTCCCACATCGATTCCATTTCCAATAATGGTCAGTACTCTTGCTCTAACGTTCTTACAGTGGAACTTGAGAAGCGTTCTTCATAAAAAGCATGATCTTATTTATTTATTTAACAAATTTCAACCAGTTCACTGTGCTTTCTCAGAAACCTGGTTATCTTCAAACAAAAACTTTCGTATCCAACGATACAACTGCTATCGTGTGGATAGTTTGGATGGCAGGGAGGGATGTGCTCTGCTGGTCAGCAGTAGGGTCCCATCTGCCCCTGTTACCGTTTGGTTTGTCAGCAATGATGACATAAGCTTCGTTGCTGTCAAAGCTGGAGGGCATTACTTTTCTCTCTATGTATGTTCCTAATCCTGACACATCACTTTTAACCCAAATATATAAAAATAAATCTTACATACAAGGACTTTTTGTTATTATGGGAGACTTTAATTGCCATCATTTCAGATGGCGTTTCGAGAGATGTGACTCCTTTGGTAAAGGTTTGGTGGAAATCATGGATGACCTAAATTTATGCATTCTAAATGATGGCAGACCTACTCGCATTCCTCTTCCAGGACAACAAGAGTTGCGTGGATCTAACGTTTTGCTCTCTGGATTTACGATGCCTTTTAAATTGGGATCACTTAAACCTAATAATAATAATAATAATAATTCTTTATTGCACAGAAAACACAATGGAAAAAATATAACGAATAATATGCAAAGGTGAGTTTATTTCTAAAAAGAAATTTCTTACAGCTAGCCTGTGAGGAAAGGAAAAAATATTTATAGAGAGGTAGTTCTAGTGTACAATTAAGAGTTAAAAGAAAGAAATAATGTCAATATACTATCAGATAAATCACAATACATCCTACACATACTTATGTGTACTTTACAAACTATAGGTGTGTAATATTCTATGCCTACTTTTCGTATCTTCTAAGTTCTATTTGGTGTATGATTTGTAATGAATAAATTCTTATGATTCTTCCTACACATACTATAAAATAAATTAATAGAATACAATAAATACATAGATACACATACATACTATAAGATACCCACTATGCGGAAGAGAGGAGATGCTGTTTCAACTTTTTCTTAAAAGAGAACAAGGATGTGCAATCCCTAATAGCGCAAGGAAGTGCATTCCACAAACGTATTGCCCTTAACCTAAACGAGTGCTCGTAAGCAACAGTGTTGTGCTGAGGAATTGACAAAAGTGACACCGTGTGAGATCTCCGAAGTCTATCCTCAGAGAAGAGAAACTCAAAATGTTCACGAAGATATGCGGGATAGCGCAGATTTCTCAAAATATTGAAGAGAAAGGAGAGAATGTGCATATCACGACGAAGTCGGATCGGGAGCCAGCCTAATTCCCTACGATATTGGGACACGTGATCGTACTTGCGGAGACCGAAGATAAACCGAATCCCGAGATTTTGAAGTCGCTCGAGTTTGTTCAGTAGATCTTCGTTCGCGCTGGCCCAGCAAACATCGGCGAAGTCAATTAAAGGCAGAAGAAGGGTCTGAACTAGCATGATTTTAGTCTGCCTAGGCAAGAAGTACTGCAAACGCCGAAGGGAATGAAAGGATGCAAAGACTCGTCTGCTTACCTCACAAACGTGGGGCGACCAGGATAAAAGAGTATCAAAAACAACGCCAAGATTTTTGGCTTTGTCGCTGTACTTGACAATGGTACCGTCATAAAGCACGGGAGCAACTGACCTATTCCGCAACAAATTAAGTAAGTGCCTTGTACCCAGTATCATCGCCTGAGACTTATCTGGGTTGACTATTAGCCCATACGAAAGAGCCCATTTCCTGATGTTGTCGAGGTCAGCATTCAAAGCCTCTACAGTCGAAGTCAGATTACACAGGAGAAAATGCCGATAAATTTGAAGGTCATCTGCATAGAGATGATACTAGGAAGACAATACATCCGAGATGGAATGGATGAAAACTGAGAAGAGAAGAGGAGAAAGGATGCCACCCTGCGGAACACCCGTAGAGAGCTTGCACCATTCCGTAGTGACCTCTTCAGACTTGAAGCGCTGCTGGCGGTCTCTCAGGTAGGAGTCAAACCAGCGAGCCGAGTGTGAAGAGACATCGAGAGATTTTATGATTTCAACAAGTATATCGAAGTCGACGCAGTTGAAGGCGCTGCTAAAGTCAAGGAGAGTCAGGACTGTGAGCTGCTTCTTATCCATTGCCAGTTGGATATCGTCAGTTACCTTGAGCAGTGCGGTGGTGGTGCTATGCCCTGGCCTAAAACCAGACTGAAAAGGGTTCAGTAAATCCATGGAGGAAAGGTACGAGGACAGCTGGGAGTGGACAATTGATTCAAGGACTTTGGAAAGGATTGGTAGGATGGAAATGGGATGGAACTCTTTGAAGGAGGACGAGTTAGATGTTTTAGGCAGGGGTATCACTAATGCTCTTTTCCACTGGCTTGGGAAGCAGTACTCGCTCAGCGACGCGTTAATTATATGCGTTATGGGTGGTAAAACATTATCGAGTACACATTATCGAATACCATCTGAGAGCAGATCTTGTCATCAACTACAGCCTTGGACGAGATTTCTAGAATAGCTTTCTTTACTGCGCCAACTCCGACAGATCTGAGGTTGAAAGGTAAGCAACTGGATGTCGTTCTGGTACGCAAGTTACGAAGGGTAGTATCCTTGACACAGGGGTCCATCACGACAGGGGAGACAGCAAAGAATTTGTTGAGACCATTGAGGTCGACTCTACCGACAACTGCGTCCTGGGACTTACCAACACCGAGGGTCTTCAGGAACTTCCAAACCTGTGCAGGAGGGTAGCTCTCGTAGATGTGGCGGCGTTTGGCATCTCGACAAAGACGGGTGCACCGATTACGGAGACGTTTGTATATAAGGAGATTATCGTCCGTCGTATCCTTCTTATATCTACATTTGGCACGGTTTCTCTGGGCCGTCAGACCCTTGATGGTGTCGGTAAGCCAAGGCGCAGGGAGATGTTTGACCCTAACCTTTTTGACAGGAGCATGTTTGTCGAACAAACTTAAGACAATCGAGTTGAAATGCTGGACATATGGCAGTGACCATTACCCTTTAGTTCTGAGGTTGCCTCAGAAGGGTATGCCTCAAAGTGAATCAAAACAACTACTCAGATTTAGATTACCCTAAGTTAATGAGTTAGAATGGGTACATTTCTCTGATGCTCTTGAAGCAGCTACAGACTCCTTGCCCCTTGTCTCTGAGGATAGTTGTTTATCTGTTTTCCCCCTTTATATTTCTGCAATCGACTCAACTGCAGAAGAAAGTTTCCCTCTTAAAAACTCTGCCTCTAAAAAACTTTCTTCCACCCCCTGCAGGCTCAGCATGCCACGCTCGAGAAAGGCCTTGTCTATGCAAACATGTCGATTTCTCTTATCTAGCCCGAGATATCTCGACGGTAGCATGAGAGCATCTACCATGCTCGCACTTTATACATGGCAAGTTCTCTTCTCGAGGTCGAAAGAGCGTTAAAATCTGCATGCTAAGCGAACTGGTGGGACAGATTGCACTACATCAATACGTTCCCGTAACGAGGTCGAGAAAATTTATAATGAGAACATAACAGATCGAATACAAGAGGTGTCTAGCTAAATCACGTTGTCTTCTACGAAAGAAAAAAACAGCTGGGAGGAAAGGCTTCTGTGCCTCTCTATCTCCTTCCACTTCCATATCTGTTGTTTGGAAGAACATCAATCGCTATAGATCGCTCCCCACAATCTGTTTCTCCAATGACTCCTGAGGTAGCTTCTCTCTTTCTATCTAAACTTTCCCCTCCAAATGCACCCATGAAAGATGAATGCGTTTAATTATTTTCTCCTCCATCGGATGACCCTTTTGACACACCTTTCTCTGAAGAGGAGTTAAATATAGCGCTTTCTGGTATAGTCAACTCCTCTCCTGGTCCAGACGGTTTTCCATATTCCTTTATATGTCAATCTGGTCTGAAGAACAAAAAATATTTCCTTAACCTCTTGAATTTCTGTTACGACTCAGGCTTTATTCCAGATTCCTGGAAAAATCAAATTATAATCCCGATCTTAAAACCCAGAAAATCCTCTGACAACCCAGACAATTTCCACCAATCGCTCTTTCTTCAGTCCTCCTAAAAAAATTTGAACATATTATTAAAAATAGATTAAAATGGCTTGTCGAGAACAGATAAATTCTTTCGAAAACTCAGTACGGTTTCAGAAAAGGACGAGGTACGATGGATAGTCTAGCTGTACTTATCACGGACATTTGCCTTGCATTTACCAAAAAATACTCTGTTTTGGGCGTTTTCCTCGACAATTCAGCGGCCTATGATAGTGTCATTCTTACCATTCTCAGGCAAAAACTGCATCATCTGAGAATTCCTGTAAGATTTCCCAATGCATCTGCAATATGTTGATGTCTCGCTCATTAGAACTCAGATTCGCAACTAATAAACCATCGTCATCTAGACAGGTTTGGAGGGGTCTTCCACAGGGCTGTGTGGTAAATCCTATTTACGGCTGATTTAGATACAAGTTTAAATCTAAATTGCAAACTGCTTCAATAGGCGGACGACTTAGCACTGTATGTACAGGTATCTCAACTCCGGAGTTGGTTCAATCAATCAATTATTCCCTACACTCTCTTAATACCTGCCTTTCCAACAAGGTCAAAAACTGTCTGCTCCTAAGAGCTCAGCAGTTTTGTTCTCGTTAATATTGAAGGTCAAATTATCCAAAAAAAAAAAGACAGCGTTAAATATATATGTGTAATTTTAGATCACAAAATGTCTGGCTTTCTTCACCTCAATTACATCCACCAAAAATGTGAACGTGTTATTTCCATCATCAGAGTTGCCCATCCAAACTGTTTAAAATTGGTTTATAATGCAATGAAAAGGAGCGTCCTAGATTATGGAACATTCCTTATAGAACCCTATAATAAAGCGGCCTTAGCCAAGTTAGTTCTTTTACAATCGAAATGCCTTCGCATAATATCAGGTTGTATGAAATCCTCCCCTATCAACGCTTTCCAGGTGGAGTGTTTGGAACCTCCTCTCGTTCTTAGACGCTAATATTTGGCTGATCGCTTCATTTTCAGGTCGTCCCTGTTATCTCCCAATCCCCTATGTATAAAATTAAATTCATTAGATGCTTTAGCTGACAATAATAAATATTGGAAATTTAAGGATGTCCCATTTATATTAAATAGTTACAGAACATTTTAAATTCTAATAGCTCCCATAGTCAGACGGCTAATACTCCCTTTATTCCAGTGTGAGTTCGAAAGCCTACTATTTCGTCCCTCTATTCTATCAAACTCTGGGGTCATATAAATGGGACATTTATATTAAACAGTTACAGAAAATTTAAAATCGTAATAGCTCCCATAGTCAGACTGCCAATACTCCCTTTATTCCAGTGTGAGTTCGAAACCCTACTATTTCGTCCCTCTATTATATCAAACTCTGGGGTCATTTAAAACTCCCCTTCTGCTAACTCAGATTTTAACTTATACATCGAAAAGTTCTGGCTTGATTATCATTATTTCTATACAGATGCTTCCAAATTATATCAATCACAAGATACTGGGGTAGCAGTATACTATAAAAATTTAAAAATTATTCTACAATTTAGACTTCCTTCCAAATCATCTGTTTTTACAGGCGAGTGTGTGGGTATTAGAGAAGCAGTTAAATTCATTCTTGCACACAACATTCGCAAATCCTTGATTCTCTTCCACTCTTTTAGATTCTTACAGACTTTACAGCAAAATCCTTTTAAAAATAAATTACATAGTAAACTTATAAATAGATATCAGAACTCTACCGCATAAATGTGATTGTGGTGGACTTTCGCCAGAGCTTTGAAAGACGCGGACTGGACTATGGGACCCGTGCCGTCTTGCTTGCCACGATGAGTGGGAGGCGCTTAGCGAAGCTTCTCTTGCTTTGGCGCAAATCTCGCGCTGCGCGGGTGGAGTGCCACGCGCCCTGCGCTAGGTTCTAGCCTCTAAATCACAACAAGTACTAAATTGTAAGAAACAAGCATTATATATTTGAAAACTACATTTTTTGTTTTTATGTACAACATTATCCTATTCACATAGGTACATACAAACATTACATAGTTCCATATAAAATGAAAGACAAAAAGTGATTTGAAACAGTGACCTCAACACAACATTCTGATAAAAATATTGAACATTTCTCTAAAATAGGTGATGTTGTCAGCTTTTTTCTGGGCGATCAGTGTGCCTGCAATAGCTTGTCTAAGCTGATTTATGGATTTTAGGTCTTCAACTAGGTAAATCAAGAACCCCATGTAGGTAGGACTTGTCCTTGGTTAGTAGTACACAAAATAAAAAACTACTAAAATCACATAGTAAAACGTTGGCATTGACAGATCTATATAAAACTTTTAAACTATAGATTTTTAGGAAGAGATATTACATATCCAATAACTACTTGAAATTACCTATCTAGTTCAATTATCAATTTTTAATTAGCCTGCTAGATTAAAAAGTTTTATTGAATTGAAAACTGAGCGAGAAAAGTATGGATACGGCTTTGAAATTCGGAATTCTTTACTTTGGTAAGTAGTTAGTAGTAGATTTGCTAAGTTAGGTTTTATTAATTTGTATAGGTACAATAAATAAGTATGAAAAATTTATACTTACTATAAAATATTTGAAAAAAAATTACATGTTTCAATTTTACTGAGTGACTTTAAATTAGCTGACCATATTTTGGGGAATGATAGTACCCATCAATATGAGCAACTTTCACCAATAAACATATGGTCGCAAATGAAAAAATATTTTAGATCTCCCATAGTCAGCTGATCGGGTCAATGTACTGAGGGACGAATTTTTTTTTTCATTTGCGACCATGTGTTTTATAGTGAAAGTTGTTCATAATGATGGGTACTATCATTCTCCAACATACGATCAGCTAGTTTAATGTCACCCTGTATTGATATTCATATTAATATTCTTTATTGCACAGAAAACTTAGTTTTTTTTAAGCAAATGCGAGCTTATATCTAAAGAGAGATTTCTTCTAGCAAACCTAGGCAAGACAGAAAAGTTTATACAACAGGATAGTCCCAGTGATACTGTACTCTTGTCTAAACCCAATGATATTTAAGCTCATTCAAACTATAAATAATTCACATTACACACACAAAAAACACTAATGTATGCACAGATGTAGGCAATGCACACATACAATAAAACATATAAATATAAAATGGTAGACGTAAAAATTCATAAAAAGCTGACACTACACAGCAAAAATGAGCAATGCACATACACACACACAAATATATAAAGCTAAGACGAATATGTATGCTGAGTACATACCTACACCTAACAGTACTACTATATGCTACAAACCGAAATAAAAAAATAATAAGAAAATTACGGCAAGTGCATGACATACCATCCCTACACTGTCTGGATGGACTGAAATTCTTTCTATACAAAATTACTCAAAAAGGAAGTAGTTCCTCAGTAGACTTCTCAAGTGGGCGGAAGAATTTTGTAAGTGTGTGGGTGGTGAGTGAAAGGGAGCGTGTATCAGTGATTGAGAGAAGTTGCAGAAGTAAAATTCGGGTGATTGAAAGGGAGCGTGTATCAGTGATTGAGATAATAAATTATTGTACAAGATTACAGTTGGTTACAGCGTATAATTCCGCGAATGATAGAGGCCGTAGCATTTGGATATGCAGAGTGTCACAGTGCATCCCTTGCAGTGGAAAAGGGTTTTTTTGTGGCACTCTGCACATCTATGCCGGCGCCGCCTCTTCGTGCCCGGGTAAAACTCGACATATTCATCTGGCAGATGTTTGAGTATATGGCCTGACCGGTTAGGTGGTAGACTCGCCGGAATTATAGCTTGTCAGTCACAGTGACGGGTCAATAGGGACATCATGAGACATGAGATGACAACACATTCCATGATGTCCCTATTGACCCGTGTGTGTGTTATATAAACTATTGTCCTGTTAGACCTTAAGATTTTTATGAAAATAAAGAAAATTGGGTTTGCTCGTAGTGAAAATAATTCAGCACGGAAGCCTCATTGCTGATTGGCGATATGTGCTCTCGCGGAATGGGAATTTCGGGTAGTTTCCTCTCTGGAGTTGGTCGAATTCGGATCGTGGCCTCCTTCCTGGAGGACTGGCGGTTCTTCGTCTCGGTCGAGAATGCCCACTCCCAGACGAAGGCCATCAGCCCAGGAGTTCCGCGAGGCAGCTGCCTTGCGCCGGTGCTCTACGCGCTCTACACCAATGATATCCCCACACTCGAGGGCCATCTCGAGGTGGGGGTAGAAGACGTCGTACTCGCCCTATACGCGGATGACAGTGCCAACTTCGCGACCGCGCGCCGCATAGAACTCGCCTGCAGGAAGATGCAGCGACTTCTGGATCTGCTGCCGCCCTGGCTGGACAAGTGGCGGACCGCGGTGAATGTCGGGAAGACAACAGCCCTGTTGACTACCCGCTCCCACCGTCCGACCCCGCTACAGTTGAGGGGCCGGGACATCGAGTGGCAATCGACGGTGAAATACCTCGTTTGCAACATCGACTGCTCGCTGCGCATGGTCCCGATGGTGCAACATTGCATCAACCGGGCCAAAGCCGCGCGGGCAGTGCTCCGGCCTGTCCTGTCGTCCAGCCTGCATCTGAGAGCCAAGCTGCGGATGTACAAATCCTATGTGCGCTCGCGGCTCACCTACGCGGCTCCAGCATGGTACGCCCTGTTGTCGAAGACCCAGAAGGCATGGCTGCAGCAGTTCCAGAATGTCTCCCTGCGGGTGATTGCGGGAGTTGGGCGGTACGTGATGAATACCACCATCGCGAGAGATACCCGGATGCCCACCATGGAGAAATTCGTCGCGCGGCTGCCCCGGCGCATGTATGACTGCGCCGACAACAGCCGCCACGCACATCTCCACGATATCGCACTGCACGACGCACGACCGCCTGAAGGCAGACATCTACCTAGAGAGTTGCTGTCGATCCCACTGTCGACAGTGTAAGCCCGCAGAAGAGGGCGAAAGCATCTACTAAGATCATACCTAAGCAATAGAATTCAAAAGACAGAAGTAAACGGCGTTAAATCTGATGGATCGGATGTAAAAATTGGCGTTCCACAAGGTTCCATATTAGGCCCTTTCTTATTCCTGGTATATATTAACGATCTGCCTTTCATGGTGGAGAAATTTACTGACATAGTGTTGTTTGCTGATGATACTTCGATGGTCTTCAAAATTGAAAGACAAAAAGGAGATTTTCATGATGTTAACGGTGTATTGTCTTTAACCTTGAATTGGTTCACAGAGTGGTGGGGCAGGTAAACTCAATAGGATGGAAAGAAGGGATTTGTTTGGGTAACCGATGGTGGGTGGGATTAAGGAACTCTGAAAGATGGCTCTGCTGAAGTTGCAATCAGCTGCGTTTTCCGCAATTGAATAAATCTGAATTTGCAATTTGCCACCATTTTTTAAGAACCCTAACTAAGGCACTTACAAAAACATATATCATCAGAAATACTGGAAATTATCAATATCAATTATTTATTTATTTATTTCCAGCTCTGTGGAACTCTATACGTACAAAAAGTCTTATAAAAAATTGATATCAGCTTTACAATATTTCCATTAAGCTAATTGTATGTTTAATAATAAAATTAATTGTTCATTCATTCAATCTTAACGCAATTTTACTATTGTACAAAATCGGCAATCTAATAAAATACGGTTTTTAATAAATCAACTTTTTTGAACGTTACTAGCGGGTAAAGAGAGAAGCTTATGTGAATCTGTAAAGCGCTATTTCATTCTTTTTAGTTAACAGCTAGCAGACAAGAGACAAGCTAACCGTTCACCTTGGCCTAGTATATTATCTGTGACCTTGGCGGATTAGCTGGGCAACGGTACAGATGTAGTGAATAATCCTTTCCTTTCGTATTTTCTCGGAAATGTTCGTTTTTGTCTTACTACTTCACCGCACTCAGTACCCATCGAGACAACGTAGGGAACGTTTGCATTGCAAGAGGAAGTATCTATATAGAGTAGTTAATACCACAGAAATATTTTGTTGATATTTATGTTAGATTTTGTGATAAACTTCATGGACTCGTGTATTAATGCAGGCCACCTATATATTTTTTTTTTGACTTTACATTTCACTCTTGTCTGTCATTTTTGTAAATAATAAACATTGATTTTATTCGATCCACATTAACAATTTATAACAGACATGCCGAAAGCACTAAGAAAAGGGAAACGTTTAGATCGGCAAGCCTGCGAAGTTATTTTCAATATTTATTTATATTTCTTAACTGAAAATGATAAATTCAAACATACCAACTATACTGCTTACTTTTGTAAAGTCCAAAAACGAGTTTCGGAGGCCAGTGGAATTTCTCAACGAACAGTAAATAAAATATTGCAAAAAGAATACATAAATCAATCCACCTCCAATAGTCCGAAGTCGGCAAAGTTGGGTAGACCAAATAAATTATTTTGTCTAGGTCTTGACGATTTTGACTACAACGTTATACGCCGATTAGTGTATAATTTCCATTTGATATACAAACAAGTACCTATAATTAAAGCCCTGAAGTCCAAGTTATCCGAAGCCATAAATTTTAAGGGATGTGACTTTACGCTAAGAAAAAATCTTAGAAAAATGGGATTTCGGTATAAAAAAGTTGAAAACAACAGAAAATTACTTATCGAGAAAGATGATGTTCGTTTAAAAAGAGTAAAGTTTTTAGCCGCGATAAAATAGTACAGATTGCAAGGGAGAGAGATTGTTTATATGGATGAAACATACATCCATACCTCACATTTGGCAGGTAAAAGCTGGGCTGACTCGTCAGAAAACGGAGTGAAACAGTTAATTTCTAAAGGATAACGTCTTATAATAGTGCACGCTGGTAGTAGAAAGGGGTTTATACCTGGGGCATTGTTAATGTATCAGTCTACTGATAAAACAGGTGACTATCACAACGCGACGAACAATGAAAACTATGAAAAATGGCTTCGTAATCAACTCATTCCAAACTTAGCTCCACATTCGGTACTAGTAGTAGATAATGCTGCATATCATAATAAGTACGTAGAAAAACCTCCTAATTCAAATACCAGGAAGCAAGACATGATTGATTGGCTATCCAAACATAACGTTCCGATTGATCCGTCATTAACAAAACTTGAAATATATGAAAATATTTGCAAGTACAAACAAGACTTTGTAGAATACTCTATAGATAAACTTATGAACGAATATGGACACAGCGTACTAATATTGCCACCATATCATCCTGATTTCAATCCGATTGAAAACATATGGTCTCAAATAAAGGGATAAGTATCCAAAAGAAACATCAGTGTGAATATGACTACTGTGAAACAATTGGTACAGGAAAAGGTTAATATGATTGGTTCCGATGTTTGGGCCAAAGTATGTGACCACGCCATCAAATGCGAAAATGAGTACCGAAAACACGAACCGGAGTTGGAAAATTATATGGCTAGTTTTGTAATCACCGTTCATGAAAACTCTGACGATGATACACCAGAAAATAGTTCTGATTCTGACTGTGATATGGAAGTTGGAAGTATTGTTTCGCATCACACTGTCCACCCCGCTCCTCCTCCTTCTATCCCGCTGTCATAATCGAAGTCGTTCATCCAATCAGAAAATCATATTTATTTATATTAATTTCTCTGCTGGTTTGTTTTGTTTTATGTTGAGGTGTCTTTTTTGTTATGTCATAGTATTTTTAATTAATTACAAAAATGTATTGTTATAAAAAAGGTCTGCAAAATCCTACTGTAGTTTTGACTTATAGTTATAGTTTGGGGTTCCAATCCTTATATAATCATTAGATCATCCCAACCGGAATTTGGTTTTTATCAGTGCGTTTTATTGAAATAAAACGTCCTCAGTAACTAGTTATATTTTTGTTTACCTAACGAATTCTTTATATGATAGAATCGTGGTGGATTTAACATCTCAGTGTAATATACGTCAAACGGGCAATTTGACATTTGACATTGATAAATAAAGTATGCGATTTATTTGATACCTACACGTAATTTAATAATACAGTAATTCATAGACACATCGGCACCATTCGGGTGTTATCGTTGTTCCGAGTTTTGCCGATAGGAAAGGATTATTCACTACATCTGTACCTCACCTTTAAGACCGTTATATTACGATTTTAATCTGTCCTGTTTAAGGCCTGCTTTTCAACTGCAGGGAATTGACAAAATTTCATTTTTGTTTAGGTAAAAAGATTTAATGTCCATTGATATATATTTGAATGCTTAATACGAAACATATTTTTTATATATTTTTCCATTCATTCGTTTTAACCCGTCAAACGTCCTATGCGCTACATAAGCGCATAACTTTTTTGGGCGGCTAGCGTCCTGTGCGCTGCATAAGCGCATAGAAAGTATTGCAAATTTCGACGTTTTATGAATATTCACCAAGTTTCAGAATGTTCCCGGAAGTAGTCTTAGATTATGAGTAGTTTAGTTGTCAACCGTGTGATATAATTGGAACTGACATTGAGACAGCCTATTTATCAAAATAAATAAAATAGCAAGCCATGTCGCCATTTTGGGCAGGCGACCGGCCGCAGACTTACATTTTATGTTTGTCAATATTTATTTATTGTGAAGTAATTACTGTGTTTTGTAATAAAATAATACATCTTATCGCTGGAGAAATTAATAGTGGTGATGTGAAAAATGGAAAATAGTGTAAGTTTTGTGTTTGACCCGTAAGAACGAAATATAATTAGAGGTGTCAGTGTCAAATAATGGATTCTGCAAACAATCGAAGAAAAGCCTTATCAACTTTATTATCACATGTGAGTACTATACATCACAAGATAGGTAATTTCATAAACTTTATTATGGTACATAACATGTTAGGAAACTAATAAAATAACCTAACAAACTTATCAAATTCCTAACGCAAGTCGATTGAAAGTTTATTTTCGCCAGAACCTTGGACGCGTTAGGGTCCACGAGATTCTTTGTACAGGGACATTCCAGAGGTTAAAGATACTTTGAAAATAATTTAGATATCGAGGATGTAGGCAGAAGAACTACAAATACCTTTGCCTAGCATTAAAAAAATACTAGCTGACACTAGCTGTCAATGTCACCATAACCTTTAACTTTTATCGTTTCGGTTCGGTTTCTATGTGTTTTCAGAAAGAAACACCCGCATAAAACTAACAGAAAGAGATAGCATGTAAGGTGGGCTCATGGTTCAAACCGAACGCAGCCTTTTTTTTTTTACTTTCTGGGACAGGCAAATACAAAGCCTTGACAATGATATTTTTCTATGTTCTGGCAAAGGTAACATGGTCCATTACGCCTACATCAACTTTTTCCAAAAACTCAAGATCTAAAAATTTATTTATACCTATATGAAAAAAATATATTTTGGAAAAGGTTTCGAATTAGCTATCAAAATTAGGGGGTTAAATTTTTTAAATGTTGTGAATAGGGATGGTTTCTTAAAAGTTGGTATCAGGCCTCCAGGTTTTTTATGTTCCTGGTTGGGCTTTAATAATAATATTTTATAAAAATTGTCACAATTGCGGGTGTGTTCTATAATACACCATACGCATTTTTACATGCGCCATTGGTTTAATTTTGGGATATCACGTAAAAACTGCAGTATTAGTTGTGTCGGCATGTAATACATATATAAATATCTAATCGATTTAAGTGCACAATAGGCACAGTAGCGAGCATTTAACCGTACACTTTTGGGTTAACGGTTAATATTTACAACTCTGGTTATAATATAATCCACTCCCAACCGAAGATAACCGCCATAAATGGAACTATTATGACGGAAATCACGTCGTTTTATCAGCATCATTCGGACCGCGCTTTTGTTTTTGTATCTGTGGTTATCTGTTTCGTTTTTCGTTTTTTTTGAGGTTATGATTATTGATTGAAGATTAACCTAGAATTTTATGTAGTACATACGGTATTTTTTAATTATGTTCAAATTATGGCATGATATCTGACGACCCGGAGAGTACATTGAGTTCTTTCGCCTGGCAGTCTTCGGCAGATAATTGTACATCTTCATCTTCAAATAGCGAAATGTAAGTTAAAAGGTTGATCACTGATGATTAGCCATCGAGCATCAGACTGACAGAGGTCAGCTGCTTTCTTCTTCTTAAGACTACTCTAAAGCTGAATACATTTGATATAATACATGGAATAAGTGCCGGACATATCTATTAAAAATCCTGTATCTCTAGGTAATTTTAAATATATTATTACCGTCCTTTTTATGTTGGACTGCTGTCCTCTCACCATCCTATTGGCATCAATGTCTCTTAATAATCAACAACTACCACAACTTTCAAAACAAGCTTAGCCCTAATAATGATAAACAGCAAGGGGCAAATTAGCATTTTTGTTTTTGTTTACAGGTCTCCAAAAGCAACTAAAGCAAATGGTAAAAATTATCCATCAGAGGGTACTCAGAAAAAGGCAAAGAAGAGAAAATTTGACGAAGAACCTTCAGATTATGCTGATAACATTTTGGATCATGTAAAGAAAGAAGACGATTCCCAGAGTAGAAAGAAAAAGAAAACAAGTAAAGACAAAGTAAAACAGGAGCCAGGAGAAAACGACACCGCAGCAGCAGATGATCTGAGCTACCTGGAGCTGCGTGTCAAGCAGGAGAAACAGGAGTCAGCAAGCAAGCGAGCCCGCCGCCACACACACACAGACTCATATACCGACACCAACCAGCACTATGAAGTACCACATAAGTCCAAGAAGAAGAAGCATCAAATTAGTGTATCTGAACAGTCTTTAAGTGAACATGAGACTGAAGTATGTAACAAACAAGAAAGAGATAGTTCTAGAAAAAAGAAGCAAAAAATAGAGATGAATATAATCAAACATGAGAATATGATAATAGAAGAAAATTTCAGTGCAGATGAAACCATCATCCAAAGTACTGTGCGTAATGATAATCATAAAAAAAATAAAAAAGTCAAAAAGTCAAAAGAACACATTGATGAGACTTCTAATGCCGAGGAGCATGATGTGGCAAACACCGAGCAAAGCAAACAATCAAGTAAAGACAACCATATAGAAAGTAATTGCGGCAATGTCGAAATAAGTGAAAATATTCATAAAGTGAAGAAGCATATGAAGCAGAACAAGAAATTAAAGAAGGATAAATTTTCTGAAGAATCTGTGGCTGAAGATCAATGTAGTATTGAGGAGAATGTTGTAGAAACACCTATTAGAAATAAACAAAGGAAAAATACTGCCTCAACTTCAAGTAACACTATTCAATATGATAAGTCACTGAGCAAAGATAGGCAACATAAAGAAATAAGTAATCACAACCACAGGGTTTCTTTTCCAGTTGAAGTAGAAGCCACAAAGAGTGACAGCGATAGTGGTGCCATGTCAGAGGTACCTGCGAGGAACGGGGATGTTCAGAGAAGCAGTGACTCTGACAATGAACCACCAAACAATGAGGCGCAAGCGCTGTCGTCACTGAACTTCACTGCGCCAGCGGAGCTCGGGCTCAAGCGGCGATCCCGGCTTTCGGACCGGATTCTGTACGAGGAGGAAGCGGCGGCGGATGCCGCGGGGTTCGACTCCGACGACGAGGTGTGGTTGGTGCGGTGTCCGCGCGAAGTGAGCGCAACGGCGCTGGCGGGCCGCGCGTTGCCGCTGCAGGGCCGCAGCAAGCTCAAGCTGGGCGAAGACAAGTACGACGCGGACGCGGAGCCGGCCGGCGCCGTGGCAGCCGCGCTGTGCGTGTGGGCGGGCGGCGGTGCAGCGCGGCGCGTGCGCGTGGCGGGGGAGGTCACGCTGCGTCGCCGTCTGCCGCGTGCGCGCCCCGCCGTCGCCGCCGCCGCCGCCGCTGAGGCCGAGTCGCGCGTACCCATGCCCTGCACCAAGCTGCGGCACCCGCTGCTCGGCGCCGACTACGAGGAGTCGCTCGCGCCGCCCGCCGCCGCCGCCGCCGCCCTCGCCCGGTCCAGCAAGAAGAAGAAGAAGAAGAAGCGCAAGCACTCGGAAGCTGATGCGGAGACGGCAACAGACATCGCCGAGGCCGCGACCAAACGGCGCCGCGGGACGGGACGAGGCGCCGCGCGCGACACGTGGGACAGCGAGCGAGACATTGAGGAGAACCTCTTCAACTTCTAGCAGGAAACACGAGCGAGGCGCCGATGAATCCCACTTAATGATAAAACGTTACAATTCAATAAACTATGAGACTTTTCTACAGAGAAATAAAACTTTTTTATTCTATGTTAATTAAATTTGTTTTATTTTACACGATATCTAGAGGTAAAGGGTATTTCAGCTTTAAATACCCTTCGCCAAAAATATGTTACCCAAAAGTACCTACGGGAGAAAATATTTCATTACTGACTCATAGAGCAATATTCATATAGTTATGTTCATGAAGGTATCATTAAATTATTATTACGTATTTCGTACATATTGAGAGATTGCGACGAGGTTGAAGGTAAGTGTACCTCACGTATTTTTAAAAAGCGGGGCTTTATGTAATCTGGTAACCGAATATTGTATTTGCCCATTTTTTGGTGACAGTTGACACTTGTGCACTACAGCCAACTTAACGGCGGCGATGGGAATTTAAAGCTGATTAGCTGAAAGCACTCTAACTATAAGTAAGCAAGCTATTCATGTACATGTTATAATTTGCAAGAAAAATATTTAATAAAAATAATAAATCAATCAATGAATTAAGTTACCCGATAGTTATACACTTTACCACGAAGGTGATGTCAAATGATAATAAAGATGCCCGTCCGAACCGGTAAATCTAACTCGTGCGAGCACCCGACGAGTTCAAGGAGCGACAGAAGTTTTGAGGTCGTAACGAATGTAGTCCCGGATGATGTCCTCGAAGCTGCGGTCGGTGACAAAGCCCAGCCGCAGTGCGAGCGACGTGTCGAAACGGCTCGGGAACGAGCGCACCAGCGCCGCAATGTCGGGGTCGATGCGCGTGCGCACGCGGGCCGCCGCCGCCGCACCCGCCACCGCGCGCAATGCCGCAACCATGCCGCCCGCCGATACCGTCAGTCCCGGTAGGCACAGTGCGCGCCCGGGCCACGCCGCCGTCGGCAACGCAGCCGCCAGCACGAGGTTGCGCGCCGCCGCCGCCGGCCCGCACACCCACAGCGCCGTATCCGCCGGCACCGGGAGCAGCGCCTCGCGCCCTGCCAGCGGCTCGCGCACCACGCCGCTCGCGAACGACGTGACGGCCGCGTTGGCGGCGCCGGAGCGCACTGTCACCGTGGGCAGGCGCACGGCGCGCGCGTCCACCCAGCCGCGGCGCCGGTACTCGGCCGCGAGCAGCTCGCACATCGCCTTCGCGGCGCCGTAAGCGCTTTGCGGCGTTGGTGCAGTGCGCTCGTCGACGACGGCGGGCAGCTCGCCGCCGAAGACGCCCACTGTGCTCGCGAGCACGAGCACAGCGCCGGGCGCGCGGCGCCGCACCGCCTCGAGCAGCGCGCGGGTCGCGTCGAAGTTCACGGCGAACCCAAGCTCGAAGTCGGCCTCCGCCTGCCCGCTGACCACAGCCGCCAGGTGGAAGATGACGTCGGGCCGCGGAGACACGAGCGCGTCGGCAGCGCCTGCAACCGTGAGGTCGATGGCGAGGCGCGTCACTTGCAGCGCCAGGCCGGCGGCAGGCGGCGGCGGCGGCTCGCTGACGTCACACAGGAGTAGACTGGTCGGGTGCAGCGGCGAGTCTTCGCTGAGCAGCACTGCCACCACGCGCGCGCCGAGGAAGCCCCCTGCACCGGTCACCACCACATGCATGCTGCCTTACTTGCTCTGCTCTAGATATAGGTTACTCGTCTCTATCTTGTCCTCTGTGACGCGTCGAGCTTCGAAACTGAGTGGCGACTGACTGATACAGATAAACTACAAACAAGATTACATAAGAAATTATACTAGATACCACGGCTGACCTTTAAACTCACAATATCGCTGACGTGCGTGACGATCCCACCCGAGACTCGACCAATATCCGCAGCCACACGGTACCATTCGGTAACGCATTATTCTACTCAGCTCGCTGCTTTGCTGCGCGACTTATATTGTAGGGTCTGTATAATAGATATATATATATATAGACGCCGACAATATCTAACTGAGCTCCGACAAACTCATCTTCGACATGACACTACTCTTGCCATCGCAGCGGCGGCCGATTCGACGTCGCATCGGCCGCCGCTGCGTTGTGCGGCGATAGCTCGGGCGACCGTTGCTTTTTGCGACGGCTGATCCGGCGGCCGATGCGTTGGCTGCGGCTTACTGGGCCCTAGTCCTTCTACCGTACGAAAATCCTTCCTTCTGCTCGGTGCCCCCCCCCCCCCCCCCCAATCTCCGAAAATACAGACTTTAATTATGAAAAAAGTACAGAATGTATAACTTAAGCCAAAGATTACAGGAACCCTTACCCGGAATTGCCAAGGTTTTTTTATCTGTTAACCACATACAAACTTATAAATTAATCTGGTTACGCACATGGAATAAGAAAGTAGCCGCACGAATAACTTTGTTAACAATATTTTGCTATCTAAAATACATTATGCCCTCTAGAGGCCGCCATATTAATTTTGGTGTGATGTGTAGCCACATAGCCTGTTAACAATAAAGATGCTTCTAAAGATACCTTATTTGTCAAATTCTTATAAGTAGTTCCGGTGGAACAATTGAACGTTCATATATCGAACACATAAACCTTCTTTTGGCTTCGCTATATTCGGGTAAAAAACAAACATAGCGTCATGGCTTTTCCCGTATGAAGTGGTAGAGGCACAGTTATTACAAACTATTGACTTCACACCATCCCTACCATTGTACTTTACGGGGCTACGAAACCCTTCGTGCGCGAGTTCGACTCGCACTTGACCGGTTCTCCATAATGTTTTCAGGGTTCGTACATACTTGTACGTACCCTGAAATGGGCTGCTTACATGTACTGGGTGTTTAATGGGGTACGGGTAATTACATGTACGAGTACCTATAGGTCGTATATGTATGTACACATAAATCTGAGTGAGATTCTTTATCAGCCACGATTTTTACCAAACTACTAAACCGATTTAGACGTACGTATTTCATAATAATTTAATTATTTATTTATTGCACACAAATCATACAAAAAACAAGAGCTACATAAAAAGTGTACAAAGGCGAGCTTATCTCTAATAAGAGATCTCTTCCAGCAAACCAGGTTAAAATGGGAAAAGTTGATGGTTGAGCAGGGGTAGACCTATGTGAACAATATATAAAATAATAAATAAAATACATTATATAATAACTATAATAATATACTAAATACTTATAATAACCAATAACTTTGTTAACAATATTTTGCTATCTAAAATACATTATGCCCTCTAGAGGCCGCCATATTAATTTTAGTGTGAGGTGAAGCCACATAGCCTGTTAACAATAAAGATGCTTCTAAAGATACCTTATTTGTCAAATTCTGATAAGCAGTTTAGATGTTCCGGTGGAACAAATGAACAGGAGGGTTTTCCTCTTATATCAATAATCGTTCCCAAGCTATCGTAATCAATAATTATATTTCAAGCTGGGATAAAATTCCCAGCGGTGTGCCGCAGGGTTCTATATTCGGGCCATTGCTCTTTTTAATTTTCTTAAATGACATTTCTAGTTGTTTTCTATATAGTAACTTACTATGTTTTGCTGACGACATGAACATTTTTAAAATAATAAAATCCCAAAGCGTCGTTTCTGACCTTCAGGCGGACCTGATAAGACTGGGCAACTACTGTCTCATTAGTAAACTTGACCTAAATCCTTCCAAGTGCTCCGTTGTCACCTTCACCCGCAAGAAATGTGTCATTCCATCTTCTTATTTATCGCAATGTCAGGCTCTGCAGAAATGCAGTTTGGTAAGGGACCTTGGCGTTTTACATGATTCCAAGCTCCTGTTCGATAAGCACGTGGAATCAATCGTCTCTAAAGCCTCCAAAGCCTTGGGCTTTGTCATGAGGAGCGCAGCATGTTTTCATCGTGCCAAATCATTCAAGATCCTCTACTGCACTTTTGTTAGAAGCATCCTGGAATATGCATCACAGTTATGGAACCCTCGCTATGATATATATAAAGATAGAATCGAACGCATTCAAATAAAATTCATGAAGTACTTTTGCTTTCGTTTAAAAATACCATACAGTTCATCAAATTACGTCAACCTATGTAAACAATTTCATATTATTTCTCTTACGAAGCGACGTGAGATCGCTGACTTATCCTTCCTGCGTAAAATAACTACAAATAATATCAACTGCCCTGAGTTACTAAACAAAATAAGTTTAATTGTTCCTTCTAGATGTCTACTATTCACCCCTGTCATCTATATTCCTCCTGCTGGTACCAATTATCGGAAAAATACATATAAGTGGCGAGCAAGTGACAATTTTAATAATAGTAGGCGATTTGAAATTGACCTATTCTGCACGAGTGTTAGTTCAGCGAGGCAGCGGCTGAACGGAGAATTCTTCGGCGTATTTGCTAACAATGACTGAATACTTAGCATGCTCCCATTGTTTCATTAACATTAATTGTTATATAACTACGTTATGTAAGCGATACTAGTTCGATACCTACTAAGTTCATAGGTCTTTTCTTTTCTTCATCATGTCTCTACACGTGAAAACCTTTAATTGGCCTTCTGTGTTTATTATTGTTTCTTTATATGTATAATGAGCTGTTGGTTTTCCTAAGATACAATAAATAAATAAATAATATACTACAACTACTATTGTATACACTATACTAATACATACTTATATGCATACTACCTATTTCTCTAAAGGGAGAGGTAATGCTTCTTCATACGACTTTTAAAGATATTCAGAGTAGGACTGTCCCTGATGGTGCAGGGGAGTGCATTCCACAACCGAATGGCCCGGGGTCTAAACCCGTTCTCATAGAACGCGGTGTTATGCTGTGGAGTTGTGAGCATGGAAACTGCGTGAGTTTACCGAGGTCTGCTGGAAGAAAGAAATTGAAAACTGTTCAGTAGGAAAGTTGGGTAGCGTGGATTACGTAAAATGTTGCAGAGGAAATTGAGGATGTGTGAATCCCGACGAAGACGAATCAGCAGCCACTTCAACTCCCTGCGATGTAGTGACACATGGACGTATTTGCGCAGTCCGCAGGATGAAGCCCAACCTCTTATACCCTCAAGATCAGCGTTGAGTGCCTCCACAGCAGAGTGTGCATCGTTAAGAGAGAAGTGGCGATAAATCTGGAGATCATCAGCGTAAAGATGATATGGGGAGGACAGGACGTCCGAGATGGAGTTAATAAAGATCGAGAATAGAAGAGGAGAAAGAATTACTATTGCCTGCTATCACACATATTATTAACTTTTCTATATCAAATGGCGTCTTCCCCACAGTGTGGAAAAGAGCGCTAGTCATCCCAATTCCTAAAACTCCCTGTCCCGCCTCTTTCAAAGAGTATCGCCCCATTTCAATCCTGCCCATCCTCTCCAAAGTCATTGAGACCATTGTCCATAACCAGCTCTCCTATTACCTTTCCTCCAACAATCTTCTAAACACTTTCCAGTCAGGATTCAGAACGGGACATAGCACCGTCACGGCTTTGCTGAAAGTCACAGATGACATCCAACTAGCCATGGACTGCAAACAGCTTTCCGTCTTAGCTTTACTTGACTTCAGTAGTGCCTTCAACTGCGTAGATTTTGACATTCTCATTGAGGTTCATAGATCCCTGAACGTCTCCTCATCCTCTGCCAGCTGGTTCGACTCTTATTTGAGGGATCGGCAACAGCGTATCAGGTCGGAGGAGACTTCCACTGAATGGTGTGACCTCTTTACAGGCGTCCCTCAAGGCGGTATACTTTCTCCACTCCTATTCTCGATTTTCATTAACTCCATCTCGGATGTCCTGTCTTCCTCATATCATCTTTATGCTGATGATCTCCAGATATATCGCCACTTTTCTCCTAATGATGTAAACTCTGCTGTGGAGAAACTAAATGCAGATCTTGAGGGTGTAAAAAGCTGGGCTTCATCCTTCGGACTCCTGGTTAACCCGAGTAAGTCCCAGGTTATGATTATAGGTACAAGATATTCTCTAAAACTGTTACAGCAACAGCCTATTCCAGTTGTCACTTTCAATGGTACCACCATCATGTATAGTGATAAAGCTGAAAACCTGGGTCTCATCTTCGATAACCAGCTGTCCTGGTCATTTCATGTCAACGAGGTCAGTCGACGAGTATTTGCTACTTTTCACTCTCTCAGGAGACTTCAATACTTTTTGCCTCGACAGACCAAAATCACTCTCGCTCAGTTTCTTCTTCTACCCCTCATCGATTATGCTGATGTCTGCTGGGTCAGTGCTAACGAAGAATTACTGAACAAACTCGAACGACTTCAAAATCTCGGGATTCGGTTTATCTTCGGGCTGCGCAAATACGACCATGTATCACAGCATCGCAAAGAGTTGAAGTGGCTTCCGATCCGTCTTCGTCGGGATTCTCACATCCTCCACCTCCTCTACAACATTTTGCGGAATCCACGCTATCCAACCTTCCTACGAGACCGTTTTCAATTTGTTTCTTCCAGCAGGCCTTGGAGGACCCACACAGTTTCTATACTCACGACCCCACAACATAACAGCGCAACTTACGAGCACGGGTTTAGACTCCGGGCCATTCGGTTGTGGAATGCACTCCCCTGCACCATCAGGGATAGTCCTACTCTGAATATCTTTAAAAGTCGTATGAAGAAGCACTTCCTATATCTTTAGAAATATAGGTAGTATTTATGTATTTATAATTTATTTATGTATATATATTTAATATTTATTTATATTTAGGATGTATATTTTATGTATGTAGTTTATTGAGTTGTAATTTAAGGTATGTTGTACACATCGGTCTACCCGTGCTCTGTGATTAACCTATCTCATCCTGACATGGTTTGCTGGAAGAGATCTCTTGTTAGAGATAAGCTCGCCTTTGTACACTATTTTAATATATATCTTGTCAATATAATTATTTGTGTGCAATAAAGAAATTATGAAATTATGAAAATTATGAATACCATCTTGAGTGTCGCCTGTAAAGAGGTCATACCATTCAGTGGATATCTCTTCTGACCTGATACGCTGTTGCCGATCCCTCAAATAAGAGTCGAACCAGCTGGCAGAGAAGGAGGAGACGTTCAGCGATCTTAGAAGCTCAACGAGAATGTCAAAATCTACGCAGTTGAAGGCACTACTGAAGACAAGTAAAGCCAGCACGGAAAGCTGTTTGCGGTCCGTGGCTACCTGGATGTCATCTGTGACTTTCAGGAGAGCCGTGACGGTGCTAGGACCCGGTCTGAATCCTGACTGGTCCATGTTCAGCAGATTGTTTAAGTGAAGGTAATAATAGAGCTGGGTATGGACAATGGATTCAAGGACTTTGGAGAGGATGGGTAGGATTGAAATAGGTCGATACTCTTTAAAAGAGGTGGGACTAGAAGTTTTAGGGAGCGGGATGACTAATGCTTTTTTCCACATGGTGGGGAAGATGCCATTCGATAGGGAAAAATCTATTACATGTGTAATAGCTGGCAGTAGTTCATCCAGGATTGATAAAAGCATTTTAAGGCAGATTTTATCATCACCTACGGCTTTCGAGCTAACTGCTAGTACCGCCTTCTTGACCGAATAGA
Source organism: Argyresthia goedartella (assembly GCA_949825045.1). Classification (NCBI taxonomy): domain Eukaryota; kingdom Metazoa; phylum Arthropoda; class Insecta; order Lepidoptera; family Argyresthiidae; genus Argyresthia; species Argyresthia goedartella. The sequence goes on from OX463815.1 coordinate 13,776,362, forward strand.
TTCCAACATTGCTCAAGTTGAATGGTGTGGTGTCGGGTAAGGACTTAGAGTGCAGGCTCTGAAGAGTGGCTTGTTTAACTGTGGGATCCATCACAGCAGGTGGGGCAGAAAGGAACTGGTTGAGACCGAAAACAGATCTACATTACCAGCATGTAAGTCCTGAGTCTTACCTATGCCAAGTGTTTTTAGAAGCTTCCACACCTGAGCTGGTGTGTAACTTTCAATACTCTCGTGGATGTGCCGACGCTTAGCATCACGACAGAGACGGTTGCAGCGGTTGCGAAGACATTTGTAAGAAAGAAAATTATCATCTGTCGGATTCTTTGGTTATTTACACTTGGCTCTGTTCCTCTTGGCCATTAGACGATTAATAGTATCTGTTAACAAGGGGCGGGTAGACGTAGGCTCACTTTTTTATAGGTGCATGCTTGTCGTAGATACCTAGGACTATGATATTGAACTTGTCGATTTTCTCGTCCATGGTCTCGCTGGATATTACAGGGGACACGTCGATCGACAAAGCATCCGACCTAAGAGACTCTGGGTTAATATCCCTAAAGTTACGAATATTGAGAAATTTTGCTCTGCTCTTGAGAGGCCTGATCTTATTCGAAAGATAGATAAGGTCGTGGAACGAGAAAGGATAGTTGAGTTGACCATGTACAGCGACCTTATCCAAGTTAGAGACGATCATAATATCGAAGAGAGGGGGAGAGCAGTGAGGTTGGAAATGCGTGGCATCAAGGGGCAGAACATGCAGATTGTAGGAGTCAACTATAAACTTGAGTTTGGTAGAACGGGTCGTTTTTGAGGAGACAGGTGTAGAAATCACCTAGAATGAGGGTATCGTCACAGAGGTGAGAGTTCATTAAGCCTCCTTAATGAACTCTCACCTCATCAGGGATTCTAATGTGTCGAAGTAGTTGATGCGAAGAGAGGGGCTATAAAGAACACCGAGGAGGACCTTACTATGGTGAAGGGTTATTTCGAGAAAGAGATGTTCAGCAGACTCGGAGTACTGGAAAGGGGACGCGCTGATCACCTTGCACGGGATTTCCACTCGCAGATAGATAGCGACGCCCCCATCGGCTTTCCCGACTCTGTCGTTCCTGTAAAGCCTGTATCCTGGAATGGAGTACGAAGAAGATGACAGCGATGACTTTAGGAATGACTCAGAGATAAGAATGCCGTCCACGCATTGGTCACTAAAAGCCTCGAGCAGGTTCGGATAGCTGGAGTGAATACTTTGAGCATTGATAAGTACGATGTTTAGGTTTTCCTCCACACCACCGAAAACAGTCCTAATGTTAGCAGAAAGGGGTTCCTCCGAAGCGGAGATGTTGCTTTCTGCACCACGTCAACATCGTCGTTTGAAGAGCAGGAAAAGAAACTTTGATTGATAATATCAGGTAAATAATTAATATATATATATATATGAATTATTAACCTGATATTATATTTATATATAAAAATATTTATTCAATTACTAATATATCTAGTTATCTAGCGTTGAATAAGCGCCTTACTTACACCTAGACCAACCATAAATTGAATGTTGATAGTGTTATTTATCTTACAAAATTGACTCAATACTACATATATTACATGAAAAGAACAAGCACAAACAAAAGAATGTGGTGCAAACATACGAATTCAAAGTGGTAGGGAATGTAGGCTTGTCACATGTAGAATTGTTTAAACAGATTGGCAAAATTCGGAACGGACTCATTTTACGAACACGAACACGACAAAGTCACAGCTGTCAAAGAGAAGGAAAGAAAAAAAATACGTGACCCGTCAGACGTCCTATGCGCTACCTAAGCGCATAACTTTTTTTGGGCGGCTAGCGTCCTGTGCGCTGCATAAGCGCATATAAAGTATTGCAAACTTCGACGTTTTATGAATATTCACCAAGTTTCAGAACGTTCCCGGAAGTAGTCTTAGATTATGAGTAGTTTAGTTGGCAACCGTGTGATATGAATGGAACTGACATTGAGACAGCCAATCAGATCAAAATAAATAAAATACCAAGCCATGTCGCCATTTTGGGCAGGCGACCGGCCGCAGACTTACATTTTATGTTTGTCAATATTTATTTATTGTGAAGTAATTACTGTGTTTTGTAATAAAATAATTCATCTTATCGCATGAGAAATCAATAGTGGTGATGTGAAAAATAGAAAATAGTGTAAGTTTTGTGTGAGTCGCCCGTAAGAACGAAATATAATTAGAGGTGTCGGTGTCAAATAATGGATTCTGCAAAGAATCGATGAAAAGCCATATCAACTTTATTATCACATGTGAGTACTATACATCACAAGATAGGTAATTTTATGGCTCACCTTTAGCAGATGACCTACTCGGGGGGCGTCCAAACTTTTTTAGCATCATGTTGGGGTCATTTGATCATCTTCCTGAAAGTTTCAGGGTGCGGAATTCAATAGTTTTTAAGATATGATTTTTTGAAAATCTGAAAATACTTTGTAAAATGATGTAACGCAACGCAAATAATATGTTTAAATCTTGTCTGTTGTCAAAATACATTACCTACATTTCATTGGACGCATATTTGAAAAGATGAGAATTCTCTAAAAAAAGGAGGAAATGTGGAATCTTTTTTTAATAATACCTATTTTAATAAAAACGTTGATTTAAATTGCATATAATGTTTGTTTATTTATTTTACGTCAAACAAAGTTAATTTAGTATTTCTTTCGTAAAATATCACTTTTGATAATAAAAAAGTTGTAATTTTTGTTTAAAACGGAACGCATTTTGTTGGGGTGTTTTGCCGCGTTTTCGGTTGGGCGGCAAAGTAGTAGTCCCTCCCTTTTCTAGTAGTTTCGCGAGTGTTCTATTTTCTTGTTCTCTCGATATTTACAAGCAAAATCAACTGGCTAGAGTAGGTTATTGTGGCTACTTTTCAATCGGGTTATAGGTTATGTTAGAACGTTGAAGAAGCTAAACAAGAGCGGAGCGCAGCGTATGCAAACAAAAACGATTGGCTAGAGTAGGTTATTGTAGCTACTTTTCATGTAAATTTTGATGATAGCATGGAGCATTTGTGGAGGAGAAAGGTGTCGAGGCAGAAAAATGACCTATCGAAGAAAGCAACTAGGCATTTCCGCGCGGGGGGGGGTAGTAGTAGGGGGGGGGGGCATCTACCCCCTTCCCCCTCCCCCCACTTAAAGATCAAGGTCAGTCTACATTTTGTTTTATTTTAACAACATAACCTCAAAACTTTAAATAATCATATCTCAGAAACTAGGCATTTCCGCGGGGGGGGGATAGTAGAAGGGGGGGACCTACCCCCCTCAGGGTCAACAAAAGTAGGTCATCCGCTAAAGTCCTTCCAATTTTATTAACTTTATTATGGTACATAACATGTTAGGAAACTAATAAAATAACCTAACAACTTATCGAATTCCTAACGCAAGTCGATTGAAAGTTTTCGCCAGAACCTTGGACGCGATAGGCTCCACGAGATTCGCTGTACAGGGACATTCCATAGGGTAAAAGTATTTACGTACACTCTCAGAAAAATATTGCCATTGCAACAAAAAAACTTTGATGCTGGACAGCCGTCAAAGGTGCATAGTTATGAGGGCAACGTTTTTATTGTTACTAAGTAAATTTACCAATTTTGATGTAATAGCAATAAAACATTATTGAAAATACAAAGCTAAAATTGTTCGTGTCACTATATGATTTCTTGTCCTTTTGTTCCCATGACAAATGCCTTTAGCTATCATATCAAAGTTATATTGTCCCGATGACAAGGGGTTTTGCTAAAAAGACAAAGATTTACTGTCCGTGGATTTAACTTTGTTTTGTTGAATTAGCTATCTTCCTTTGTGCTTTTATCAATTCACCGTTGCTTCTCCGACAAAGTTACTTTTCTCGTATATATGTTGCTGCTCTAGCAAAGTAACATGGCTGGCTGCACTTTGTTAATGGTACACCATGAAAAAATATTATATACTCCCCGAAGCTTCTGACTATTATTCCAGGAGTATGCGTACCCTGAACTATGTTTATTGTACACCATACATCTGTATGGTGCATACACAGAGCACTCCGGTCAAGGTACGTATACCCGTAACAATATATATAGGCAGAAGCTTCGAGGAATATAGATTTTTTTCAGTGTACCATTTACAAAGTGAAGGAATTGAAATCTACAATGTAGTACATTGCTTGGGTAGCACAAGATACGATAAGAGGATAGAGGTATTTGAGAATCCTAAAATAAAATAAGAAAATATTTATATCAAAAGTATGTAATAATCTCTACTTTACTGATTTATTCCTATGGCATTAGTAAACAGTTCATACCAAATTACAAGTTAATATTGAGGGATTTAAGCCACTCGGTAGCTTCGTCAGTAAGCTTGATCAGGTATATCGCGTTTCTGGGCATTCAGAGATAATATGTTGGATGTCTTGTACTTCAATTCCGCAGGTACAAGCAGGGGAGTCTATCCAGCCGCGCTCATGCGTAGTCCCATGCGTAGTCTGTTGACGTTACACCAGTCGCGCCTCGGCAGCTAGACCCCTTTATTTTGGAGCCTGGAACAAGATCTGAGCCCAATTTGCCGGCCATTGTTGAGTTCCATCGTTGCGACCATTGTTGCATGAGGTCTTGCACGAGTCTTCTTGCAGCAGATTTATTGCGATTTTGTTTGGTGGGTTTCTGGATTCAAGACGGTGCTTAGTGGTATTCATAAACTCTGGGCGTATGAGAAGGCATTGGTGGTCACGAATCTTGCGGGGCTCTCTTAGGAGAGCGTGCTTTATTCTCAAGTCAGGGGGAGGAATGCTGCAGAGCACTGGTAGCCAGTGACATGGGGTGGAGTTTAAGGTACCGGAGATGCATCGCATGGCCTTGTTGAATTCCACGTCTACCTTGTTGGTGTGGGAGTTGCCCAACCAAACCGGTGCGCAGTATTCTGCCGTCAAGTACACAAGCGATAAGGAAGAGGTGCGAAGCACATCAGCGTTCGCGCCCCAGGAGGTATCCGTAAGCTTTTTTACTATATTGTTGCGAGACTTGAGCTTGCGTGCAGTACCAGCTAGATGTTTTTTAAAAGTGAGAGAGCGGTCCAGGGTGACGCCAAGGTACTTAGGAGTAAAGTTTTGGTTTAGTATGGAACCTCCGAGTACCACTTTAAGCTCGCGTTTGGCTAGTTGATTGAGTAGATGGATGCATCTGACCTCTGTTTTGCATGAACTAGGTGTTAGTCGCCAAATTTCGAAATACTTTCTTAATTCTTCTATGTGTTCAGTTAGTGTGCGTTCCAGATTTCATTAGTAATTCTAACGTCAGTTCTTGATCTGAAAAAGAAGAACGTTGTTATTTTATGCCTAAGCTATCTGAGACTTCATAATTTGGCCATATGGTAGGTTAGGTTATTTTAGTGGCTTTTAAAACCAAATGACGAGTATTCACCGGGCTAACGAAGGCCAACGAACGGCCGGTGTTGCCATCTTAACTACTTTGTAGCTAGATCTAGCAACTTTATGGGGTCATTTAGTTAAGTACTAAAATTTTTGGAAGTTTCATACATTTAACTACTTTTTGAGGAGTGAACTTCCCTACATTGACTTTAGGTGGTAAAATTTACTGATCTGGCTACTTTTTGAGCGGCTGGTTTACTGGGCGCTGATTATGTTAACAAATACGCAGTAACCCCCGCCCCAAGGTGCCAGTTTTTGCTCAGCGCTCATAACTCGTGAGGTGAGGTATACCTACTGATATTATTGCAATGAAAGTAAGTAACCCTGAGAAAAAAGGATACTTTTATCCTGCAAAAATGAATGGAGCCAGCTACCTTACCTCAAATCCTGGCAGAAAGGAAATTCGTTCGGCTAACAGCTGCAGTCAAAGGTCCGAAAACATTTCAAAGATATTTGTTTGAATTGTGATGGGAAACAAAGCACATGTTACAGCCAATATCGCAAAACAACGACGTGATCCTCATAATTGTATTAGGGCACTGTTACTTACCGAGCATAGACTGCAGCAGATGCCGCAGTTTATTTTCTGTTAAAAAAGTCTCCAATGCCATATTTCATATCACTCTAGAGCACAAACACTACTTCTCTGCACGACATCCACGTTGAAACTGGCAGAATAGGAGAAACAGTTTGCGCTTGCGAGATCAAGTATAAGACGTCACTTTGTAATTTTATCTAAGAATACTTTGTCAAAACATCTACTTCGTATTTTGTTAGTATTGCCGTATCAACAACATCATTTAGCCGTAGTAACAACTGTTATTTTGATAGATTAAACTTTGCTGTAACATCACTTCATAACGTTGCCGTGTCAACAACACCATTTAGCCATAGTAACAACGCCTATTTTGATAGATTAAACTTTGCTACAATATCACTTCATAACGTTGATAAGTTGACAACGTGCCGTTGTTATCCCGTTTAAATATTTTTAACATAGTTACCGTATCTACGTGTCTTTAGCTAAAATAACAAAAATAATTTCAACAATAAAAAAGTTGTCACAGCCACTATGGGCCTATAGCTGCAGCGACGATGCACTTACGTGCGGTAACAACATCGATACCTCGATGGGTAACAATAAAATTCTAACAAAGCTTTTATTGTCGCTTTGTTAGCCGATTTTTCTCTGAGTGTAGGTTCCTGTCGTTAGAATTGGGTAACAATAAAATTCTAACAAAGCTTTTATTGTCGCTTTGTTAGCCGATTTTTCTCTGAGTGTAGGTACCTGTCGTTAGAATCGAAGTTATCCCAAGTGTCATAGGATGGTATAAATATGACGTCATCATAAGAACAGTATGGCTATACTGTTCAGAATCTGCTAACAGTATAGCAGTAGCTGTACGTTATATTGTGAGGCAAAGAAAAAAAAATCTATTCCTATCAAGTGGAGTAGGTATCAAAATGAACGATATTGAAAACTAATTATAAAAAAGAATGCAATTTGTACCTGAAATAAAAAGCGGTCACGTTCACGCATATCACAAAAACCAATATCGCGCCCCTTTATCTACACTCCAACCCAATAAATTAAACTCGACCTGTTTAAACTTGTTTCGGGGAATCCACGAAACACCACGTTAGTTATTTTGTGTAGCCAACACAACAAAAAAAAATGAACTTTTTTATAAGTGCGATCTTTCCTAACATTAATAATTATGAAAATTATGCTAGTGGTTGAATGTAGTACCTTACGACTAATGAATCAACCTAATCCAAAAGAAAATCCACTAGCCAAATAAACCATTTTTTGACCGCTAAAATGAAAGTCTAAACCACCATGTCTAGTGGAAAATCCACTGAGTTGGCAACAATTGTGTTACCGACAAACATTCCTTTCAAGTACCGCCGCCACCACGTAGGGTAAAAGCGCACACATTAAACTTTTTTCACTTTGAAATTATCTTATATTGCAAATTACTAAGTTAGGTTACCTACCTAGTACTATACCATATAACATGTTTCATCGCAATCCTCGTGAATTTTTATGAGCAGGTTCGATAATTAAATACAAACACCGGCACAATTAGCGGAACAGAAAAAAAAGGGAGTATTTACGCATTTTTGCGTGTTACTGGCCGGCTAAACAAGCTTTTTTTAAATTTGGTTTTTAATTTAAAAATGGAATACTAAGCGACTGCCATTTTTTTCATTCTTTTGTTTTAATTTTCATTGATTCATTTTTTTCGACCACTTGTCCGTTTTTAGTAGGTTCGTGCATTCCGAATGCACGAACCTACTAAAATTAAAACCCAAATTTAAAAAAAGCTTGTTTAGCCGGAAACTTGGTATACCCGGGTATACCCGGTTCCTAGCTACCCGGGTATACCCGGGTATACCAAGGTCTCGAAAGACCCGGTTCTGAAGAAGCATACCCGGTTCCCCCGGTTCTTGAAAAATATTAAAATTACTTAATTCCGCATTCAAATCAACCGCGGCTGAGCCATTAGCGCGTGATTTAAATTCGCATTGTGACAAAAGCATGATTTGGCAACGTCGCGCTGCCGGTCGAGCGAGATATACCTACTGCATGCACGCACCCGTACACGCACGCCGCGCCGTCTTATCCGCGTCAGCGGCCCCTGCCCCTGCCACCCGCTAACCTGTTTCCTCGCCGCGTGTTACTCCAGTGACGATATAACTGTGAGAACGCTCGGTTGTTTTGTAGATTGTTGGATTTTGCTGAACACGTTCGCTAAATACTTAAAAGTTAAACTTATCCCGTATGATAGCATTGGATGCCATTCCGTTCTGGACACTAGCTAATTCCCAAGACATCGGACAGGTTTTTGAAAAGGCAGGACATAAAATTCCTATGTCTGCAGACACTATTAGAGAGATGGTTTGCAGACATTGCGATGAAAAGAAGAAAGAGCTAAAAAATAAATAGAAAAGCTTTTGTCTGAAAAAGTAAAGTTCGCAATTTCATTCGACGAATGGACTTCAAACAATAACCGCAGATATTTAAGTTTAAATATATACTCACCATATCTGAGCGGACCTAACAAATTAAAAAAAATTAGGACTCATAAGGGTTTACGGATCATTACCAGCAGAAAAAAGTATTGAACAGATCAATCAAAAACTCGAATGCTTCGGAATTTCCTTAGAAAGGGACGTTGTTGGAGAAACTACTGATGGGTGTAGCATGATGGTAAATCGGTAAACAACTGAAATCCTTACACCAAAAATGCATTGCGCATGCACTTCAGCTGGCTATATCAGATGTCTTCTACAAAAACGCTGTTGCTATGGATGAAGATCAAGTAGTTGTTGAAGAACATATTGATGAGGATGACATGCCGTTAGCTGAATTAGCCCCGCTGTTACACCGAGATGCTGGAAGTAGTGAAACTACTAACGATTATAATATTAGAGAGCATTCAGACGCAGAAGCAAGTGGCGATGATAATGTTGACGGTGTAGAATTTGTACAAGAAACACGGGGGCAAGTGTCGCATTTCAGGTATTTTGATTTACGAGCCAAAGTCCGGAAAGTAGTCAAGATATTTAAAAAATCTCCGACAAAAAATGATGATGTTTTACAAAAACATGTTTATTCGTTCCATTAATACGATGAAATCAACTAGCTTAAAAACCGATACTACAACTTACAAACATCTCAACTAATCCATTGGAATTCAGTAAACTATCTTTTACTATTAACAGTTTAAGATAATCGCCGTGAGTTGCAACCAATTACCCAAGTTAAGACACTACAAAGAATCTCGAATGTGTATCGAATACCCGAGTTATCACACATCAGAAATTACTTTCATTGAGAAACCTTCGTTACCAACTTTATGAACAACCCTTACTCTCCCCTTACCAAATCATCCCAACTCTATACTTTAAGAACGCAGGAACCAAAACAGAACCCTATGACGAATAGATATTGCCTCGTCATACTGCTCTTAAAGATAAAACCAGGCGATCGGTTCAAACAATTATTCGAACTGTCGTTTATAAAAGTTTCTCATATAAAGGTAATCTACCACGGAAATCTAGTATGTTACAGATATTTCTTGGGTCTTTGGTGAACGGTCCTCATCAAACTTCATTGTTCAGCAACAACATGAAAAGAAACACCGGTTAATAAACAATTCATAACACTACCGCATACATAAACCACAAACCATCAACCGGGATAAAATTATATGACACTCCTAATGTATAATTATTTAATATCAGACGAACTCCTCAACGCAGCACAAAGCGTTTTAAACGATTTGTGTTAACAATTACGCCCCGTGACCGTGAGTTCAGACGACGAATCAGCACATAGACCTCCCAACGATCTCAATGACCTTGTATGGTCCTTGATACAGACATGCCAACTTCATACATCTTCCCGTTATCTGCCTTGGTACGTATAACAAAACTAAGTCATTCACCCGGAACGATCTGGGTTTTGATCTCATATCGTAATTTCGTTTTTGTACACGCTGTGCGTTCGCGATATTCCCTAACGCCTTAGTCAGCAGCCTTCCCATATGATTTACCCTTTCATCTATCGTTTCGTCCACCACTGAGCACGGTTCCCTACCAAATAAAATATTATACGGTGACACTTTCGTTGACGCCTGCACGCTAGTGTTATACGCATGTACTACCAAAGGTAAAACCGAGCACCATTGCCTTTGATTACTACCTAAATATTTTGATAACATCGAAGTTAACGTTCTATTCATTCGCTCTACCAAACCGTTACTCTGTGGGTGAAACGAACTTGTATGTATCATTTTAGCCCCAAAGTGCTCTACCATTTCTTTTACAATTCCCGCCGTAAAAACTGTTCCTCTATCTGAAATAATTTCCCTAATCGGCCCGAACCTACAGAAAACTTCCTTAACTAAAAACCGCACTACATCTTCCGATGTAACCCTAGGTAACGCCTTACATATCGCAAACCGCGACGCATACTCTACCGCGACTATAATAAAACGGTTATCTCTCGACGAACGTGGAAACGCTCCTAACAAGTCGATTCCTACCTTCTCAAATCTGCTACGCTTTTAACTAATTTCCTTTCTTGACACGGCACGCACGAGGCTATATAACGCTCTATCTCCTTATCGGCTTTCGGCATGAAATATTTCGACCGAAACCTCTTCAACGTCTTTGCGAGACCCAAATGACCTCCTGTCCACGCCTCATCATGTAATTCGTTCATTACATTTTGAAACAAAGACCTAGGCAATACTAATACCTCCCTAATTTCTCCATCTCTACGTACGCTTTTATATAATAAATTATTTCTCAAACAAAAACCGCTACGCCACGCTTCTGGACGTTCGCTCAACCGCGTTAACCATCTACTACAAAATGAATCGTTCTCTTGATCCGCCTGTAACGACTCTACATTAATACTAAAAACTTCCAAACCATCATCATCAGGTTCAGAACGAGAAGAAGACTGAGGTCCTTCTGTTTCCCGTTTCCCTTCTTCCATTAGCGGATTCCTACTCAAAAAATCTGCCACTACATTGCTTTTCCCCGAGCAATGAACTATCTCGAAATCCCATTCTTGCATCGCCAACGCCCATCGCGCTAACCTACCAGACATATCTTTTTTCGACTGTAACCAACATAACGCGCTATGGTCTGTAAAAGTGCCTTAACGCCCATACTAACCCCAGACACTCTTTCTCCGTCGTACTATATTTTTTCTCCGCATCCTTTAACTTCTTAGACGCTTTTGCAACCGGACTCATTTTTTCAACGCCCTGCATCAATACTGCACCCAACGCCTCGTTAGACGCATCCACATAAACTCTCGTAGTAACCGACTTAACCCCGCATAATAGGAAAGTATTGGCGCACTACACATAACCTTCTTAATATAATCGAACGAATTCTGCAATTCTTCATTCCATTGAAACTTTACCCCCTTTTTCAATAATTTAGTGAGAGGTAACGATATTCTCGCAAAATTCGATACAAATTATAATAAGAAAATAAACCTAATAATTGTTTCACATCCTTCGTAGATGTGGGAGTTGGAACCTGTTGCATAGCCTTCAGTTTTTTCTCACTAGGTTTTACTCCTTCATTCGAGATTCGATAACCTAGCATCTCAATCTCGCAAAAACCGAATTTACATTTGGATGGCTTGTAGGTCAAGTTCGCATCTCTAAACCGCCCAAAAACTTTCTGCAACGTATCGGTAAACTCCTCGAACGTTCTACCATACACAATTATATTGTCTACGTAAACCATAGACCCTTTAAATCTTAAATCCGCCAAAACTTTATCCATCATCCGTTGGAAAACTGCTTGACTCGTTGCCAAACCGAACGGTACAACATTAAATTCATAAAGATCCGTGGTCTTGACGAAAGCCGTTTTATGCCTTCCTTCCGTAATAACCGTCTGCCAATAACCTGAATTGAGATCTAACTCCGCAAAATACTTGGCCCCGGCCAAACTATCGACAATGTCTTCTATCCGCGGAATAGGATAATTATCCCTACAAATTTTCTTATTTAATTTCCGATAATCTACACAAAACCTTCATGAGTCATTGGGCTTTTTAATTATCACAACGGGCACAGCATAAGAACTAGTGGATTCCCTAATAACACCGAGTTTCAACATCTCCGCGACCTGCTCCTCAATAATTTCTCGTTGCACCGGCGAAACGCGATACGGGTTACAATGAACCGGCTCTTCATCATAAGTCTTAATATCAACCGACACTATCTCCGACCTACCTAACTGGTCAGTTGCAAACGCAAATCTATCCGCATTCCTATCCAACAACGCCAATAATACCTGTTTATCATTCTCGCATAAATCCTCATTTACGATAAACCGTTTATTTTCTACCCCAAACGCAAATTCGCACGAATCCGATAACCCCGAGAAATAAACGTAACCGCCCTTTCTTAACTCCTGAAAGTCGATAGAATTTATCACGTCCCGATCCTCGATAACCGTGGTTTCTCCGAAGTTCACTTGTTTCCTTCTAGAACCGTCTAGAAAGTCCGACCCTATCTTTTGTTTTGAAAGAATCCCTACGCGCATGACATTTCGTTTTACCGGTGTCGTGTTTTGTTTCGTATGGAAATTATTGAAAAACGGTATATTTCCCTGGAAAAAACACATACATGAATGAACAAAATCAATATTCATACCGTTTTTTATTAAAAAATCCACCCCTAAAATAATGCTACAATTTAAATCAGTTATTACTAAAAAGTCCTGTGAAAAGCTAAAATTGTCCAAACTAAAATCTATAACACATTTCCCTACAATTTGCAATAAACTTCCATTTACCGCCTTAACCCGTCTCTTCTCTTCTTGCATACATCTCGCACCCACTTGATCTGCAACGGCTGGGCTGATGCATGAAGCCGTAGCGCCTGTATCTAAAAGAGCTACCACGTTTACCCCAGAAGAATTCAATAAAACTAATGGTCTGACCTGCTGATCCGTCTCGACTGCGACGATCTTCCCCATTGGTCGTTTCGCTTCCGTGCTACGCTGCTGAGCTCGTCTGAGGCCCTCATTCCACAGGTCAGCCTGGTCACCGCTATCGGCCTCTAGCGACGACGTGTTGCAAAATCCGCTTGCTAGGACGCAAATTATAATTATTAGTACTAGGTCTAATATGTGGTTCCTGACCACTGTCTCCCCCCCCCCCTCTATTGCTATGGGCCAAGTTCGGTCCAAAAGTTGCCGGGTTCCTAAACACATTTACATTATCATCACTTCCCGGACTTATTTCTCCATCTGTACCAGCAATGCCCTTAGCGCCTTCTTATCTACAAAATGGCTCCACATTAATTTATTTCTAAGATGGTTTTGCAATCCTCTTAAAAATTGCGTTATAAAAATGACATCTTTGGTAACTCTAGCCTTCCTCGCTAGGTCCCCTAAGTAATGGAAGTAGTCCAATAAACTTCTTTTCTCTTGCTTGGCATTGTAGAACTTCTCTGCAAAGTCTGTGCTTCCAAATTCCTCATTAAATTTATCCACCACCTCTTCAAATGTCTGGGCACTGCCCCTAATTTCCCTAAAAAAATATAAGGCTCCACCTTTTAAATACGAAGGAAATAATTATTTTCATTCCTCCGACGATATAAATTTCTTCCTCGATACAGCATCTCTGAAGTCTTCTAAAAAGTCTTCAAAGGACTCCTGAGGACTCCCCGAAAAACAAGTTGACAAATCCTCCATCATGAAATAATTTCATAATTTTTTTCACAAAATATCCGCTGCTATAAAAATCTTCCCACAATATTTTTCTATTCGATTCTTCACTCGCTTGGCAGGTCGAGGTAATTCCTAAATTAAAAACTTAAGCACAGAAATATACTTCCTTTCAATGAAGTTTCGATCCTTCCTCGATTCTTCAAGGTCTGGATCGACGATCACTATCCTCTTCACTTCGTCACTTCTTATGACGTCACCTCTTATTCCTTATGAAGCGGTCTTCTTATATCTCCGGTTCGATCGGCGCCTCCACCAATGTAGGGGTCCTAACCACTATACGATCACTGCCTAATTGATAAAGATGAAGATAAAGACGTTGGTAACACCAGACTTGTGTTTATTGATCGAATATGGTTACACTTTGTATAAAAGGGATCAAACTGGCTCGATAGTTGTGTTACAAAGCAAAGAGTATCGTTCATCTGAGGTTACAAATGATTCAGAGTAAATAAATAAAGCAAGTTTAAGCAAAGAGTTTCGTTAATCACAGAAATAATGATAATCCCACGTTTTCTGAGCTCTTCCTTCAACCTATCTGATACATACATCCTCGTAGAAACCTAAATTAAAGGGTTCAGGTACATACTACAATCTCTTGAATCCACGAAAGCAAGAAAAGCAAGCTGGTTTTTTTCACAGACTTTGTTGACAATGTGACATGTCGCTTATTACAAACCACAGAACACAATTATGCTAAAAACAAACAGTGGTGCCCTCTACCAAAAAGTTTAGTATGTGTTTTTTAATATCTTTTGGCCCTTGCCGATACGTATATTTCGACACCCTAAACATTCATGTAGCCCTAAAACTCACAACACCACGGCGAATTCGCACTTCCAGCGAAGAGTCTTTATTATGATATGTGTAGATATAGCAGTGTATGTAACTGTACATAACTTGGCATTAAAACGCTCGTACGATGTTGTGATTTAAACCCACACTAGAATTTTGATGCCCTTCATTATGTATCTGTCCTAAAAACTAAACTTAATTTTAATTTATACATAGGTATAACTTAAGAGTACCTGTATAAGCAAAAGAGACTAGTCACCACGATGCAGGGAATCCTAACGTGGGTTCTAGAGGGTTTACTATTTTTAACTATAATCTTATTAAGCTGGTTAAAAAGATAAAGGCAGACAGTACATTGAACCACATTTTAATATCATAATTATTTGACCTCTGTACTAGTAAAAATGAACGATGAAACTAAAAACTATGATATTACCCTGTGAGTACGTAAACGAGCGCGTGGCTCGGGGCGCGAACATCTAGCGGGCACTTTTTAATCTATTATATTTGCAGCAAAATGACTGACGATCTTATAGAACTTCGTCAACGAAAAGTTATATATGACTTAAAGTGTATAGAGTACAGGGATCATTTGATCAGAAATTGCTGAAATTTTGAAATAATTCTCCAGGGAAAGTCAATAAAATATCATTTTACTTTATTATTTATTTGAAGAGGGATAAATGAATAATTATACAAAATTAACAATTAATACTGTTTCAGAATTTTGTCTACCTCGGCGAATCATTTCTATTTGCCCCTTCTTGACTAATAAAATACTCTTTGTATTTCTATCTGACATAACATATCTGACATACATTTTGTGATGGGTTTCTTGGTAAAGATTCAATATTAAGTAGACAATCGATGTTGCTGATATGGCCAGTAGAATACATCAAGTTTTCTTCAGGTTTATCTGTGCTTAGCAATGTTTGTGTTCTTAAAAAAATATGTAAGCAACAGGCAGCTAGCACAATCTTGTCTACCATGTCCGGCTGGACTTGCATAGGTCCATGAAATACTTGAAATCGAGCCCGTAAAATACCAAACGCATTTTCTATACACCGGCGTGCACGTGATAAGCGATAATTCAATATTTTGTTTGCATCATTATTAACTTGTCTTTGTGATAAGGCTTTAACAAATATGGATTCAAAGGGAATGCTGCATCAGCAACAATAGTGTATGGCATAGGTTGTGAGTTTGCACGCAGTGGTTCATCCTGTGGTACATTTAACGCTTTCTGCTTAAATAATCTTCCCATAAAAGATTTGTCGTATATGCCACCGTCTCTGTTTCGACCATACGCACCTACGTCAATCATGATAAATTTGTATTGAGCGTCAACTAATGCATGTAAAACTATGTTCTAGTTATAGAAAGTAGAACCTGCGTTTATTGGACAAATTATGGTATCGTTTTTGCCATCTAATGCTCCAATACAATTTGGAAAATGCCAAAATTGTTTAAAGTTATTTGCAATATCCTACCTCATTTGTTCTGCAGGAGTAGGCAATACAATAGGTGCCATATTTTTCCAAATGGCTTCACACACTTATATGACTCTTACAGTCGAAAATCCCATGCGATATTTGAATGCCAACGATCGAAAAGTGTGTCCAGTAGCTAAAAATCTGAAAAGAAATAAGCAATTATTATTATTTGTTACAGTAAATAAATGCAAGGATGACTGGGCGAAACTAAGGAATGCTTTCGCCAGCGCTTTGAAGCGACGAAGGTACAAGAAAGTGGACAAGCTGCGGCAGCGTTAGTGCCCTGGAAACATGGGTTTTCTTCTTTCTTATATGGAATGTACGAACACAAAAACAAATGTTATGCCTACACCGGAATTACCAACTACAGAGGACTCTCTCGACGAAAGTCTTCCAGCAAGTTCAAGTACTACTCGAAGTCAATCTCCATCCAGTTCGTTACGTGGAAAAACTAATCACGAACCTACAAAATTCGTACGATTTAATGAAATCGTCCCAAGATTTAAGAAGTAAGAAACAAAATGTTAGAAAAAACATGGACCAAACTGATTTATTCTTCCTTAGTACGAGCAAAGAAGTAAAAGCGCTGCCAAAACTTGAACAAACAAGAATAAAATTTGACTTGCACACCGCTATTTCCCAAGCAGTAATTCGGCAATTGGAACACAGAGACCAGATTTTAAGAACGCCTATAAAAATAATAACACAAAGATTCATCCAATCAACTCCACAACATCAGACCTCAACATACATCCAAACTACGCAGACGTTCAATCACCAACATACAACCAGTCAACTACACACGCTCAGTCTCCCACATATATCGAGTCATCGTTTCCAACCATATCTCACTCACAAAAACATGCTGTTTCAAATTCTGACGACTCTCAACGATTCATCCAGTCAACTCCACAGCATCAGTCCTCAACATACATCCAAACTCCTGCAGACGTTCAAGCACCAAAATACATCCAGTCATCATCATTTCCATGCAGATTAAACTCAAAACCTGTTGTTTCAGATGACTTGAAGGCATACTATGACAGTATAAATTTTGTTGATGATGAACTTGAAAATGATGATTGAACTAACGATTTAATGATAAAATAATGATTGTTAAACTAATAAATAAGACAGCAGAGTGTGATTACTTAAATGTTAATTTCATATGTTAGTTTTATGATAAATGTTTGTTAAACTTAATTCATACAACATCATAGTCAGTTATATATTTTTTAAATATAATGAAAGAAAGAAGAAAGAAAGAAGTTTATTTGCAACAGGAAACAAAAATAGGAGTCAATATTGAACAACTAGGTACATAAGAATATTTCCTGTCACAAGCCGGCCTCAACTCAGCATATGCTGAATGCGAACAATCAGCGCTGGTCTTCCGTTGTGACCGACGGGTGACAACACGCACAACAATGTGCACTTTTGTGTAAACATTTATAAACACAGGCAGAAGGAAAAACATTTTAAAAGAGAAACATAGTTAGACATGAATATTCAGACTTTATAGTAGGTAACAGGTTAATTAAAGGTACAAAATGAATCTATATAAATATAAAACAGTATTAATATTAAAGTTCAAATTTCAAACAATATATAGTCAGTTATATTGCGCTAGTGTCATTTCGTATAGACTCTTCGAATTTTTGATGCTCAAAAATGAATTTTCTCAACGTGCATTTAAATCCGTATAAACAACGCAGGTTTCTGATTGGTGGAGGGATATTATTCCAACACTTGGTCGCAGCATAGCGGAAGCTCCCTCTAAAGGCAGCAGAGCTGTGCCGCTCTGTAGCGAGCTGCGTTGAGCATTGGCGGGACACATGGTGCCTCGACTTAAATGAAAGTTTCTCAAAAAGATAACTTGGCTCCTTATATTTCATCACCCCGAACAAAAGACACGCCAAGTGAAGCTTTCGACGATGATGCAATTTTAAAATTGTATGTTTATTTAGGTATGGTGTCACGTGATATCTTAACGGAATATCAAAATTGAATCGCGCGCAAGCATTCTGTACGCGTTGCACTAACTTTTTGGTTTTTGCCAAAAGTCGCGGACCAATAACCGTATCCATGTTATTCAGTTTAGACAGAACCAGTGACTCAGTCAATTGTAATCGCAACGTTAACCCCAAATACGGCCTCATCTTGTACAGAATCTTCAACCTATAAAAACAGTCTCGCACACAATGGCTCACATGCGTTTCAAAACGTAAGCCACTGTCCATGATAAGTCCTAGGTTTCTGGCTTCGTACACTCTTTCGATAGGCTCTCCCATGAGCTCAACACATGTCGTTGGGTTTATATTATCTACTTGGTACTTGCTACCGAAGATTAGGTACTTAGTTTTTGTTGGGTTCAATCGAAGGCAATTACTAGAGGACCAATCAGATATTCTACCAAGATCTTCATTAAGGTTGTATATTGCGTCATTAATATCATGTGGCTTGCTCGATATATATACTTGGATGTCATCCGCATATATGTGAAACTTACAGTGTCTGATATGCTTAGTAATATCCGCTGAGAATAAAATAAATAAAATTGGCCCCATAATTGATCCTTGGGGGACACCCTTAATGACCTGACTTTTGTCAGACACCACTTGCGAACCATCACTACGATGTATCTTAACACATTGGGAGCGATTTTTGAGGTAACTATCAAACCAATTAATAGCGTCGTGATCAAACCCATAATAGCGTAGCTTTGACAAAAGAAGGTTTATATTTAAGCAATCGAAGGCCCTTGAAAAATCAAGCAACACCAAGAGCGTGCACATGCCTTTGTCCTGTGCGTTTAGTATATTATCGGTAACGTCGAGCAATGCTGTCGTGGTGCTGCGCCCCTTTCTGAAGCCTGATTGCACCATAGGCAACATATGGTTTCTTTCAAGAAAGTCGGTTAACTGTTCACAAACTACATTTTCTAAAATTTTAGACAGACATGGTAAAATGCTGATAGGCCTGAGATCCTTTAGTTCGGTAGGGCTATTATTCTTCGGGTGTGGTAGAACAATGGCATGCTTCCATACATCAGGAAACGTATTTGAGGAAATGGAGGTATTTATAATAGATTGAATTACGTCTATAGTGTGAGGAAGTGTCATTACCAGCATATCTAGAGTAATAAAATCGCAACCCTCGGCGTTTGATTTCAACTCCTTTATAATTTTAATCAAGCGGTCTAAGCTGACTGGCTCTATTTGAAACTTGGCCTCATTATGTCTATGATATTCAAAAAATGTCATGTGAGAAATAGAAGTTCTGCGGCACCTGGTAAACACAAAAAGTGGTTATTTATAACATTTGGGTCATTAAAAAAGGACGGCAGTTCAGTGTCTTTTTTAGGTAAAAATGTGCCCTTAAGGTTCTTCCAAAGTCTTTTTGGGTTCCGAATATTATTGTTAATGTTGTGTCTAAAGAATGCAAATTTTTCTTGAGTTATAGCCTTATTTACTATACTATATAATGGACTATGGTGTATATAACGCAAGTCTTTCTTTAGAATTTATGGGTTCACCAAATTTAGTATGTACTTTTTTATGCCTCCTTCAATCAGCGAATGGACTTCCTCATATTGTGCTTTGTTCATTCTAAAGTACTGATGAAATTTCTCTTCGTCACTCTCTAATTCTTTAAGGCTTATGTTTGAACTATTACCAAAACGCTCCTATTTTACTACCAATCAATTCGAAATGACTGCCAGAATGGATAAATGTCCACCAAATTGTGTTTGGAAAAATATCACCAAACTTCTTTTTATGTTTTGTGTACTTAAGTTTATGTTTTAAGTATTTTTTATTGTTTTTACATGTTCAATATTGAGGAGCTACCACGTTTACCCCAGAAGAATTCAATAAAACTAATGGTCTGACCTGCTGATCCGTCTCGACTGCGACGATCTTCCCCATTGGTCGTTTCGCTTCCGTGCTACGCTGCTGAGCTCGTCTGAGGCCCTCATTCCACAGGTCAGCCTGGTCACCGCTATCGGCCTCTAGCGACGACGTGTTGCAAAATCCGCTTGCTAGGACGCAAATTATAATTATTAGTACTAGGTCTAATATGTGGTTCCTGACCACTGTCTCCCCCCCCCCCCCCTCTATTGCTATGGGTCAAGTTCGGTCCAAAAGTTGCCGGGTTCCTAAACACATTTACATTATCATCACTTCCCGGACTAATTTCTCCATCTGTACCAGCAATGCCCTTAGCGCCTTCTTATCTACAAAATGGCTCCACATTAATTTATTTCTAAGATGGTTTTGCAATTCTCTTAAAAATTGCGTTATAAAAATGACATCTTTGGTAACTCTAGCCTTCCTCGCTAGGTCCCCTAAGTAATGGAAGTAGTCCAATAAACTTCTTTTCTCTTGCTTGGCATTGTAGAACTTCTCTGCAAAGTCTGTGCTTCCAAATTCCTCATTAAATTTATCCACCACCTCTTCAAATGTCTGGGCACTGCCCCTAATTTCCCTAAAAAAATATAAGGCTCCACCTTTTAAATACGAAGGAAATAATTATTTTCATTCCTCCGACGATATAAATTTCTTCCTCGATGCAGCATCTCTGAAGTCTTCTAAAAAGTCTTCAAAGGACTCCTGAGGACTCCCCGAAAAACAAGTTGACAAATCCTCCATCATGAAATAATTTCATAATTTTTTTCACAAAATGTCCGCTGCTATAAAAATCTTCCCACAATATTTTTCTATTCGATTCTTCACTCGCTTGGCAGGTCGAGGTAATTCCTAAATTAAAAACTTAAGCACAGAAATATACTTCCTTTCAATGAAGTTTCGATCCTTCCTCGATTCTTCAAGGTCTGGATCGACGATCACTATCCTCTTCACTTCGTCACTTCTTATGACGTCACCTCTTATTCCTTATGAAGCGGTCTTCTTATATCTCCGGTTCGATCGGCGCCTCCACCAATGTAGGGGTCCTAACCACTATACGATCACTGCCTAATTGATAAAGATGAAGATAAAGACGTTGGTAACACCAGACTTGTGTTTATTGATCGAATATGGTTACACTTTGTATAAAAGGGATCAAACTGGCTCGATAGTTGTGTTACAAAGCAAAGAGTATCGTTCATCTGAGGTTACAAATGATTCAGAGTAAATAAATAAAGCAAGTTTAAGCAAAGAGTTTCGTTAATCACAGAAATAATGATAATCCCACGTTTTCTGAGCTCTTCCTTCAACCTATCTGATACATACATCCTCGTAGAAACCTAAATTAAAGGGTTCAGGTACATACTACAATCTCTTGAATCCACGAAAGCAAGAAAAGCAAGCTGGTTTTTTTCACAGACTTTGTTGACAATGTGACATGTCGCTTATTACAAACCACAGAACACAATTATGCTAAAAACAAACAGTGGTGCCCTCTACCAAAAAGTTTAGTATGTGTTTTTTTATATCTTTTGGCCCTTGCCGATACGTATATTTCGACACCCTAAACATTCATGTAGCCCTAAAACTCACAACACCACGGCGAATTCGCACTTCCAGCGAAGAGTCTTTATTATGATATGTGTAGATATAGCAGTGTATGGAACTGTACATAACTTGGCATTAAAACGCTCGTACGATGTTGTGATTTAAACCCACACTAGAATTTTGATGCCCTTCATTATGTATCTGTCCTAAAAACTAAACTTAATTTTAATTTATACATAGGTATAACTTAAGAGTACCTGTATAAGCAAAAGAGACTAGTCACCACGATGCAGGGAATCCTAACGTGGGTTCTAGAGGGTTTACTATTTTTAACTATAATCTTATTAAGCTGGTTAAAAAGATAAAGGCAGACAGTACATTGAACCACATTTTAATATCATAATTATTTGACCTCTGTACTAGTAAAAATGAACGATGAAACTAAAAACTATGATATTACCCTGTGAGTACGTAAACGAGCGCGTGGCTCGGGGCGCGAACATCTAGCGGGCACTTTTTAATCTATTATATTTGCAGCAAAATGACTGACGATCTTATAGAACTTCGTCAACGAAAAGTTATATATGACTTAAAGTGTATAGAGTACAGGGATCATTTGATCAGAAATTGCTGAAATTTTGAAATAATTCTCCAGGGAAAGTCAATAAAATATCATTTTACTTTATTATTTATTTGAAGAGGGATAAATGAATAATTATACAAAATTAACAATTAATACTGTTTCAGAATTTTGTCTACCTCGGCGAATCATTTCTATTTGCCCCTTCTTGACTAATAAAATACTCTTTGTATTTCTATCTGACATAACATATCTGACATACATTTTGTGATGGGTTTCTTGGTAAAGATTCAATATTAAGTAGACAATCGATGTTGCTGATATGGCCAGTAGAATACATCAAGTTTTCTTCAGGTTTATCTGTGCTTAGCAATGTTTGTGTTCTTAAAAAAATATGTAAGCAACAGGCAGCTAGCACAATCTTGTCTACCATGTCCGGCTGGACTTGCATAGGTCCATGAAATACTTGAAATCGAGCCCGTAAAATACCAAACGCATTTTCTATACACCGGCGTGCACGTGATAAGCGATAATTCAATATTTTGTTTGCATCATTATTAACTTGTCTTTGTGATAAGGCTTTAACAAATATGGATTCAAAGGGAATGCTGCATCAGCAACAATAGTGTATGGCATAGGTTGTGAGTTTGCACGCAGTGGTTCATCCTGTGGTACATTTAACGCTTTCTGCTTAAATAATCTTCCCATAAAAGATTTGTCGTATATGCCACCGTCTCTGTTTCGACCATACGCACCTACGTCAATCATGATAAATTTGTATTGAGCGTCAACTAATGCATGTAAAACTATGTTCTAGTTATAGAAAGTAGAACCTGCGTTTATTGGACAAATTATGGTATCGTTTTTGCCATCTAATGCTCCAATACAATTTGGAAAATGCCAAAATTGTTTAAAGTTATTTGCAATATCCTACC
Organism: Argyresthia goedartella; assembly: GCA_949825045.1. Classification (NCBI taxonomy): domain Eukaryota; kingdom Metazoa; phylum Arthropoda; class Insecta; order Lepidoptera; family Argyresthiidae; genus Argyresthia; species Argyresthia goedartella. Next base: position 13,799,349 of record OX463815.1, read on the forward strand.
TCATTTGTTCTGCAGGAGTAGGCAATACAATAGGTGCCATATTTTTCCAAATGGCTTCACACACTTATATGACTCTTACAGTCGAAAATCCCATGCGATATTTGAATGCCAACGATCGAAAAGTGTGTCCAGTAGCTAAAAATCTGAAAAGAAATAAGCAATTATTATTATTTGTTACAGTAAATAAATGCAAGGATGACTGGGCGAAACTAAGGAATGCTTTCGCCAGCGCTTTGAAGCGACGAAGGTACAAGAAAGTGGACAAGCTGCGGCAGCGTTAGTGCCCTGGAAACATGGGTTTTCTTCTTTCTTATATGGAATGTACGAACACAAAAACAAATGTTATGCCTACACCGGAATTACCAACTACAGAGGACTCTCTCGACGAAAGTCTTCCAGCAAGTTCAAGTACTACTCGAAGTCAATCTCCATCCAGTTCGTTACGTGGAAAAACTAATCACGAACCTACAAAATTCGTACGATTTAATGAAATCGTCCCAAGATTTAAGAAGTAAGAAACAAAATGTTAGAAAAAACATGGACCAAACTGATTTATTCTTCCTTAGTACGAGCAAAGAAGTAAAAGCGCTGCCAAAACTTGAACAAACAAGAATAAAATTTGACTTGCACACCGCTATTTCCCAAGCAGTAATTCGGCAATTGGAACACAGAGACCAGATTTTAAGAACGCCTATAAAAATAATAACACAAAGATTCATCCAATCAACTCCACAACATCAGACCTCAACATACATCCAAACTACGCAGACGTTCAATCACCAACATACAACCAGTCAACTACACACGCTCAGTCTCCCACATATATCGAGTCATCGTTTCCAACCATATCTCACTCACAAAAACATGCTGTTTCAAATTCTGACGACTCTCAACGATTCATCCAGTCAACTCCACAGCATCAGTCCTCAACATACATCCAAACTCCTGCAGACGTTCAAGCACCAAAATACATCCAGTCATCATCATTTCCATGCAGATTAAACTCAAAACCTGTTGTTTCAGATGACTTGAAGGCATACTATGACAGTATAAATTTTGTTGATGATGAACTTGAAAATGATGATTGAACTAACGATTTAATGATAAAATAATGATTGTTAAACTAATAAATAAGACAGCAGAGTGTGATTACTTAAATGTTAATTTCATATGTTAGTTTTATGATAAATGATTGTTAAACTTAATTCATACAACATCATAGTCAGTTATATATTTTTTAAATATAATGAAAGAAAGAAGAAAGAAAGAAGTTTATTTGCAACAGGAAACAAAAATAGGAGTCAATATTGAACAACTAGGTACATAAGAATATTTCCTGTCACAAGCCGGCCTCAACTCAGCATATGCTGAATGCGAACAATCAGCGCTGGTCTTCCGTTGTGACCGACGGGTGACAACACGCACAACAATGTGCACTTTTGTGTAAACATTTATAAACACAGGCAAAAGGAAAAACATTTTAAAAGAGAAACATAGTTAGACATGAATATTCAGACTTTATAGTAGGTAACAGGTTAATTAAAGGTACAAAATGAATCTATATAAATATAAAACAGTATTAATATTAAAGTTCAAATTTCAAACAATATATAGTCAGTTATATTGCGCTAGTGTCATTTCGTATAGACTCTTCGAATTTTTGATGCTCAAAAATGAATTTTCTCAACGTGCATTTAAATCCGTATAAACAACGCAGGTTTCTGATTGGTGGAGGGATATTATTCCAACACTTGGTCGCAGCATAGCGGAAGCTCCCTCTAAAGGCAGCAGAGCTGTGCCGCTCTGTAGCGAGCTGCGTTGAGCATTGGCGGGACACATGGTGCCTCGACTTAAATGAAAGTTTCTCAAAAAGATAACTTGGCTCCTTATATTTCATCACCCCGAACAAAAGACACGCCAAGTGAAGCTTTCGACGATGATGCAATTTTAAAATTGTATGTTTATTTAGGTATGGTGTCACGTGATATCTTAACGGAATATCAAAATTGAATCGCGCGCAAGCATTCTGTACGCGTTGCACTAACTTTTTGGTTTTTGCCAAAAGTCGCGGACCAATAACCGTATCCATGTTATTCAGTTTAGACAGAACCAGTGACTCAGTCAATTGTAATCGCAACGTTAACCCCAAATACGGCCTCATCTTGTACAGAATCTTCAACCTATAAAAACAGTCTCGCACACAATGGCTCACATGCGTTTCAAAACGTAAGCCACTGTCCATGATAAGTCCTAGGTTTCTGGCTTCGTACACTCTTTCGATAGGCTCTCCCATGAGCTCAACACATGTCGTTGGGTTTATATTATCTACTTGGTACTTGCTACCGAAGATTAGGTACTTAGTTTTTGTTGGGTTCAATCGAAGGCAATTACTAGAGGACCAATCAGATATTCTACCAAGATCTTCATTAAGGTTGTATATTGCGTCATTAATATCATGTGGCTTGCTCGATATATATACTTGGATGTCATCCGCATATATGTGAAACTTACAGTGTCTGATATGCTTAGTAATATCCGCTGAGAATAAAATAAATAAAATTGGCCCCATAATTGATCCTTGGGGGACACCCTTAATGACCTGACTTTTGTCAGACACCACTTGCGAACCATCACTACGATGTATCTTAACACATTGGGAGCGATTTTTGAGGTAACTATCAAACCAATTAATAGCGTCGTGATCAAACCCATAATAGCGTAGCTTTGACAAAAGAAGGTTTATATTTAAGCAATCGAAGGCCCTTGAAAAATCAAGCAACACCAAGAGCGTGCACATGCCTTTGTCCTGTGCGTTTAGTATATTATCGGTAACGTCGAGCAATGCTGTCGTGGTGCTGCGCCCCTTTCTGAAGCCTGATTGCACCATAGGCAACATATGGTTTCTTTCAAGAAAGTCGGTTAACTGTTCACAAACTACATTTTCTAAAATTTTAGACAGACATGGTAAAATGCTGATAGGCCTGAGATCCTTTAGTTCGGTAGGGCTATTATTCTTCGGGTGTGGTAGAACAATGGCATGCTTCCATACATCAGGAAACGTATTTGAGGAAATGGAGGTATTTATAATAGATTGAATTACGTCTATAGTGTGAGGAAGTGTCATTACCAGCATATCTAGAGTAATAAAATCGCAACCCTCGGCGTTTGATTTCAACTCCTTTATAATTTTAATCAAGCGGTCTAAGCTGACTGGCTCTATTTGAAACTTGGCCTCATTATGTCTATGATATTCAAAAAATGTCATGTGAGAAATAGAAGTTCTGCGGCACCTGGTAAACACAAAAAGTGGTTATTTATAACATTTGGGTCATTAAAAAAGGACGGCAGTTCAGTGTCTTTTTTAGGTAATAATGTGCCCTTAAGGTTCTTCCAAAGTCTTTTTGGGTTCCGAATATTATTGTTAATGTTGTGTCTAAAGAATGCAAATTTTTCTTGAGTTATAGCCTTATTTACTATACTATATAATGGACTATGGTGTATATAACGCAAGTCTTTCTTTAGAATTTATGGGTTCACCAAATTTAGTATGTACTTTTTTATGCCTCCTTCAATCAGCGAATGGACTTCCTCATATTGTGCTTTGTTCATTCTAAAGTACTGATGAAATTTCTCTTCGTCACTCTCTAATTCTTTAAGGCTTATGTTTAAACTATTACCAAAACGCTCCTATTTTACTACCAATCAATTCGAAATGACTGCCAGAATGGATAAATGTCCACCAAATTGTGTTTGGAAAAATATCACCAAACTTCTTTTTATGTTTTGTGTACTTAAGTTTATGTTTTAAGTATTTTTTATTGTTTTTACATGTTCAACCTAATACGAAGGATAAAGGGGGCTTCGCTTCGCTCACTCCCTTTACCCGTCACCTAAGCTACCGCAGTATTATGCCCTGATATTTTTTGCAACTTTTGGTGTTCATTTATCCATTTTGGGTAGGAAAAAAATATTTTGGTGATCATTATATTTGTTGCCATTCTTAAACAAGACGATGAAATTCACCTTTGTCCTGTCTCCCTCTGTTTATAGGGTGAACCCAGAATCTTCTTTTATTTTTTTGCTCTTAAGAAGTTTAATTGCTAAGAGAAATTGAAGGTCTTCTTCAAAATCACTATTTGATTCAGAAGAAAACGTTATGTATGTTTGAACGCTGCAATGGTTAGTTAAATACTGTTCAGAAATAACGCCAGAGTAGGCCACGACCCGACACGTTAGTGTGCACACTCAAAGTCACGATAGTAAGCATCACGACACGCCACGACACGTAAGTATGTTTCCGCCTTAAGAATCCGGCCGCCCTCAGAACGGATCGATGACCGATGCGACGTCGAATCGGTTCCGGTCGAATCGGTTCGGATCCGGTCGCCGATACGTTCTGAGGGCGGCGCGTTGACTGTTTACACCATGCGTTGGCTTGCGACCGGATGCGGTAGAACTGCGACTCAGAGACGAGAGCCAAAGTCAAAGTCAAAGTCAAAGTACTTTATTACTGTAGATATTTACATATACTTAGCAAACGTCATTTTTGCCTCTTCTCTACATTGGACCACTGTGGGAGTAGAAGGGCGTAGAAACTCCCACAGATTGATTTTCAGATCTCTTTTAAAAATAGGTTGTGCTTAACTAATACAAATATGAAAAATTTGATTGTGATGATTAATAAGCAGGAATAAATAATTACAAAATTATTGACAGCAAGGTCTGTGTTGAACATTTTAATATCCCTTTTTCGACAAAGTCGCTTTAACATGCTTTTAAATTGCTCAAATGGCAATTTCAAAATCTCCAGAGGTATCTTATTGTAGTACAGAATACACTGACCCTTGAAAGAATTGCTAAACTTCGCGAGTCTAAATCGGGGCGCACATAGTCTGTGATTATGTCTTAGGTTAACATTACAGCTATCGCTAAGTTTGGAAAATGTTGTAAGGTTCTTGCGTACATACATTATATTTTTGAAAATAAATTGACTAGCTACTGTTAGTATGTCAATTTCTTTAAAAAGCTCTCATAAGGAGTCTGTTCGTTTTAAATTATAAATTGCTCGAATAGCTCTTTTCTGTAAAATAAAAATAGTTTGAATATCCGCTGCTTTCCCCCACAACAAGATTCCATAGGACATCACACTATGAAAGTAACTAAAATATACTAGCCTAGATGTAGCCACATCCGTGCTTTGTCTAATGTTCCTAACAGCGTAAGCCGCAGAACTTAATTTACCAGCCAATTTATCTATGTGGGGTCCCCACTGCAATTTGCTATCAATGGTTATTCCAAGAAACTTCGTATCATTTACTAATTCTAACGTGATGTTGTCTAACACTAAACTGGTCTCAACTTGCCTGACATTTGGAAGTGAGAATTTGATACACTTGGTTTTACCAGCGTTTAACAATAAATTATTAACTGTGAAACAATTCAAGATTAAAGACAATACACCATTAACATCATCAAAATCTCCTTTTTTGTCTTTCAATTTTGAAGAAGATGAAGTATCATCAGCAAACAACACTATGTCAGTTAATTTCTCCACCATGAAAGGCAGATCGTTAATATATACCAGGAATAAGAAAGGGCCTAATATGGAACCTTGTGGAACGCCAATTTTAACACCCGATCCATCAGATTTAACGCCGTTAACTTCTGCCTTTTGAATTCTATTGCTTAAGTATGATTTAAGTAGATCCAACGCTTTATTTCTAACTCCGTAATGATTTATTTTAATTAATAGCGTATTATGATCAACACAATCAAACGCCTTTGACAGGTCACAAAAACTCCGATAGCATCCTGTGCGGCCTCCCATGCAGAATAAATATGAGATATAAGGGTAATACCTGCATTCGTAATCGATTTACCCTTAGTAAAACCGTATTGTTTGGCGTCGAGTTGTTTTGTAGGGTTGAAGTGTGAGAGCATTTGATTGAGTATAATCTTTTCAAATATTTTACTTAGTGTTGGAAGAACAGATATTTGTCTGAAATTTGAAGGATCGCCCTTGTCTCCCGACTTGAACAGAGGTATCAGTTTACTGTGTTTCATGAGGTCTGGGAAAGCCCCATCGTCAACACATTTATTGAATATATAAGCTAAGTGTGGGGCTCTAACTAGAATTACTGAACCAATGACTTTGACTAATATACCCCACAGGTCTTCCGTATTTTTTAAGTTAAGTAATCTAAACGTTTTGACAATGTCCTGGGGATATACATGATGAAATTTTAAATATACCTTACTGACGCTAGTGTTATTTTTTAATAAAGTCTCTGCTTCATATGGAGATGAATTTAGACGATCTGTTGTGATTAAGGGTACATTGGTGAAGAATGTTTCAAAAGCTTGAGCAAAATCAGCGCTGGATTTAACATCATGATCACCTATCTTTAGGCAGAAATCATTGTCCCTTGGTATAACTTTGCCAGCTTCATGGTTTATTATTTGCCAAACTGTTTCCATTATATTATTTGAATTTTGAATTTTTCTATTAATGTGTAAAGTTTTTGCAGTTCTTCAAACCAACTTGAAAGTTTTGGAATATTTTTTAAAATAGTCATGAAATTTTCGATCAAAGTTATAGGTTTTTTGATCATAAAGGTCATACAAGATAACTCTACTTTTACGAATTCCAAACGTTGCCCAGTCATTAAATTTAGATTTACCGTTGTAGTCACTGACTTTCTTTAATTTAAAAACTTTATTGAATTCTGTCTCAATAATGTTGAAGAAGTCTGAGTAGATTTTGTTTGGGTTCTGTTCATTAAAATCCGGTACCGGTAAATTTATATCTAAGTTTTTCGTATATTTCTCTAGTCTATGGGATGTAATAGGCCTATAAAATGATGAACCAGTCTTATCCTTAATAGCAATTGGGAATCAAACTGTTTGACCACTGTGATCGGAAGGTAAGCAGTTAATTACACTTTTACTTGTGAATGCACAGTCACAAAAAACGTTATCCAAGCAAGTTTGGCTGGTAAGTGTAAATCTAGTCGGCTCTAAAAATACATGACATAAATTAAACGATTTGAATAAAGTTATTAATCGTTGTTTCATTGTTGTTCCTACAAGCAAATCGATCGCCACAAATAATTAACTTTTTTCTGTTATTACATAGTTTTGTGAGGGCTTCCTCCAATTTTGTCTCAAATATTTCGAAATTGCCATGGCATTTTTCATCCCTCGGTGGCCTGTAGACACAAACAATAATATGGCTATCTAACTCAACACAGGATACCTCTATTTGTCTTTCAACAGTAAGTGCAAGAATATCTTTCCGTTGTTTTACCTTAATATTATTTTTCACTAAGCTTAAAGAACCACCTCTACTATTATAAAGGTTAAATGATACGATAGCTGTTGGTAGTAGAAGTCCGTTTATTGAACGTGCGTGTACTTATATACCAACATTATTGCTAACACAGCACTACGTACATTATGTTGTAGTTAACTCTAACATCTAGCCTATTGCACGTACCACCATACTACACTACCAGCAGTCTTTCTATTGTAACAACTGTCAATTTTGTAATTATTTACGTTAAAAGACATCATATTTTCCTTCAACCAGTGTTCTGTAACACAAATAATATCAATGTCAGTTTTTTTTTTTAAATATTTCTTACAACAACAACTTTCAACAAGTTCTTTGCCAGGTAGCCCTTGGATGTTTTGATGGGTAATATTTAACTGGGGCTTACATTTTGACATATTTAGTGGCTCTTGTATGCTAGAGATTTCCTCTATTGTCTTATGAACTAATTTAAATTACTTGGAACAGATTCCAATGTTGCATGCAAAGTATGATTAACAGGTGAATTCCCAATAGGGGTGCATGTCATATTACTCTTAACATAAGCAGATGTTGAGTTGAACTTGGTTAAACCAACTATAGTCTGCGTCGCATTTATTATAGGCTAACAATGAAGCTACTAATTTTCTATATTTATCAGACAGGTACAATGTATCCTGTGTCGGAGTAAAGTTATGAATAAAATTATTCATGTCGAAATATAAAATAGCATCGCTGGGATGACACGTTAAATTAAATAAATGAATATTCATTCTACGCACAGATTTGTTCTGTAGTTCTGTCAAATTACAGGTATATGGAAAATTGCATAGTATAAATTTGCATTTCATCCTACTACCTATGTAAGTCTAGAAGTGTTTCAACACTTTTATTCAAATCATTCCGACTAATGTTTGAGTGATTTCCTACCATAATTACAATAGTGCTGTACTCATCATAGATACCGCGACTAATTATCTTCACAAGATCTACAAATGAACTATTTGGACAGCAAATGTTCGTTACTTTTTGCTTAAGCCGGTATTGTAATAGAGGCCCAAATCCTGCACCTACTTTGTCGGAGAACAACAGAGTTTTTCTCTGAGCACATATTTTGGTAGCTGGCGGCACACGAGTGGAGGTGACCGACGCACCGCAAACACAGTGGTGCGGTTCGCAGATATCGCAACCCAGACTAAGAGTCACGGCTACACGCAGGGAGTTGTCGTCCAGAAGGGTTCCTAAATGCGGAGACGGCAACGCATGCAGCCAAGCACCTGATTCCGGCTGGGAGAATGCTCGCAGACGAGCAAGTTCCGCACCCGAGCTCTGCGCTAACAGCCCATCAAGGGACACCTTGCACAGCTCCTCATCCCAGGGGCGCTGCACGCCGGGCTTCTCCGGAACATCTCCCCTCGGACAATGGGCCCGCCACCGCTGAAGAGCCTCATCCGCAAAAGGAATGCCAAAACCGTCACCGTTAAACTTTAAAATACGAGTGACTAGTTCAAGCACCCCATGCGAAGAGGCCAAGTAAGCTAGGAGCTCCGTATCCTGTAGGCGACGAACGCCGAGACCACAAAACCGTATTGGAAGGGCCACTTGTTCCCATTGGGAGGGGAGAATTTCACGTTTAAAATCATGTCCAAAAGACTCATTAACTCGTTATCATATGAATCTGCCTCCCTCTTACACAGCCAAACCGGAGCGGTTCGCAAAGTGTATTTTAGCCTTGGCAGGGACAGACAACTCCGTAGAATTGTTAGAGCCACATGAGCGGAAAGCTCCTTAAGGTGTGTTTTTGCCCCAGCCAAGGACTTTAACTTATCCCCTAAAATCCCCGGTACACCTTCCGGAAAAATGGCCGCGCCCAATAAAGTAAAACTTGTTTTAGTTAGGACCTTCACCCCTGGCATCAAAAGATCCAACTCCGCTCTGGAATCTTGGGCCAGATTCCCAGAGCAAGCGAATAGCTCGCATTTTTCTGAGTTAAGGTGAAGGCCCAACTCCCCCAGACCGCTGATAATAGCCTTCAACGCGTCCACGACCACCTCGGGAGGTCCCCCGATGGTGCTATCATCCAGGTACCAAATATTCAATGGGGTTTTTACTGATTTTACAACGTCGTGGATTGCTAAGCTAAACAACAGTGACTCCACCAGGTTTTGGCCAAAAAACAAGTTACTTACATCAGAGTAACATTGGTAGAGAAACGGATATAGGGTCGGAACCAATTCTTTGACCTTACACAACATGACGTCACGCTCAACCGTATTGAAAGCGTTCTGTAGGTCAACCTTCACAATGATGTTGTCAGAGTTTGCCGGTTGAACGAAAACGACCGGATGGCGTGAATTGCGGCCTCGCAACCCAAGGGAACTCCGAACCCCAACTGCTGCGGCTGAAGAATAGAGGATGCAACACCCCTAACTGCTCTACAACCGAGTTTGGCCACCAAGCGACGTAAGACGCTCCCCACTGCTATAGGACGAATACCCCCGTCCTTCTTACGTAGAGCACACAGGGAAGCGCCATAAAGGAAGGGACAAATCTCCCTGTTGAGCAAACCCTTCAGCATAAAATTTACTAGGTGAACTAGCGTTCGTAAAAGGGTTGCCCCATTATCTCCAGCCGCAGCAGAAGTTAACTCCTTAATAACACCGGGTCGGATCCCATCCAGGCCGGCTATTGAATGACATAATAGCCTCTAATACGTCAACCGCTTCAACCGCCAATGACTCACTTGAGAGGACTGGTTTCGGAGGGAAGTGGAGGTCATGCGACGGCGGCGGGTGCTTGCGATGTAGTGACTCTAAAGTCTCCGCACTGTCATCTGCCACTGAGCATTCAGAGAGGAGGATCCGCACCGCACCACCAAGGTCGCCGTCGTGAACCTTGGATTCAACGAATAAATAAATAAATAAATAAATATTCTAAAGAACTGCTGTCAATACTCGATAACTTTAATATTATAAACTACATAAATGTGCCAACCAGAGTTAATTCCTGTCTGGATCTCATTGCGATGAACGTTGCGCATGCCCAGCCTAAGGTCCACTATTTGGCACTATCAGACCACGAAACCGGACAAAGTATAACTTTCAAAAGTGTCTGTACTAACAAATCCCTGTTGAAACCGACATACTGATTAGAAAAAAGGCGCGAGTTTAGTACCGATAGTGTCAGAAAGTTTACCGAAGCTTTATCCTCGCTGTCATTCGATCAATGTATGTGCGAACAAAAGGTTGATCAGGCATTCGGAAGTTTTCACGATCTACTAATTCTTTTCTTTGATCTATGCTTCCCTGAAATCCGAGTTAAAATAGTAAATAAACCAATCAAAAACAAATGGCTTAGTAAAGGAATTAAACGTTGTTGCATAACAAAACGTAGACTTTACTCTCAATTGGGGTCATATAATTCCACTAAAAAATCCATATTACACAAACAATACAAAAAATATACAAGGACATTGAAAAAATGTATATTACAATCACAAAAATTACAAAATACCAAATATATAAAGAACTCGAAGAATATTTGCAAAGCCGCATGGCAGGTTATTAAAGACAATACAGACTCAAATATCAATAATAATGAAATTACAGAGATAAAAGTAGATCACAAAACATTCACAGAACCGAAAGAGATATCTGAGCTTTTTAACGATTTCTTCATAAAATTAACGAATTGTAGTAATAGTAGTCAAGCAAATATGACAAATAATACCTCTACAAACATATCTCAATCTATCTACTTAGCACCTGTAGATGAAAAAGAAGTTTTCTCCGTAATTAAGAATTTAAAAAATACAAACTCTACAGGATATGATGGTATCGGTACAAAACTATTAAAAATGTGCGCACAATTCCTTGCGAAACCAATAACACATATTATAAATTTAACATTTATAGAAGGAACGTTTCCAACTCGCCTTAAACAATCTATTGTTAAACCCCTTCATAAAAAAGGAGATAAAAGTAACATGAATAACTATAGACCCGTTACCTTAATCCCTGTTATTTCTAAAATACTGGAGAGGACGATGTATAAAAGGATATACAGCTTTGTTACACAACTTAATATACTACGAAAAGAACAATTTGGCTTTCGTAAGAATTCCTCTACAACCTTAGCATGCTTTGCTCTTATGAAAAACGTCGTCCAAAGTCTGAACGATAAGAAGTCGGTAGCCTCAATATTCTTGGATATGAGCAAAGCTTTTGATTTCGTTTCACACCCAACTCTATTAGCCAAACTCTACAAGTATGGTATACGAGGTAACTGCTTAGAATGGGTTAAAAGCTATCTAATTCATAGGACTCAATGCGTTGAATTAAACAGAATCGTTGATGGAATGAAACAAACATCCCAATCAAACTACCGTGCAAACAACTATGGCGTACCACAAGGCAGCGTTTAAGGCCCATTATTATTCCTTTTATATATAAATGATTTACCTAATGTAACGAAGAATGACTGCGTCCTTTTTGCGGACGACACTACACTCCTTATTAAATGTAATAACAGAAATGTATTGGAATCTGAGATAAGTGAAGCCCTTAATGATATGGTGACATGGCTGGTAAACAACAACTTGAAAGTGAATAGCGAAAAAACCAAAATAATACAATTTCAGACTTCATACTGTCACTCCGCACCAGAGATATGTATAAACTTTAAAGGAACTAATATTGAAGTAGTCGACTCTACCTTATTTCTAGGAATAGTAATAGACAAACATTGTAATTGGAAAGCCCACATAGACAGAGTGTGTCTAAAACTAGATAGGTTTGTTTATGTGTTACGACGTACGAGAGATGTGGCAACGAACGATGCAACTCTATCGGCATACCACGGATACGTTTCGTCAGTACTACGGTATGGTTTAGTTATGTGGGGTAACTCCGTAGACTTTGACAGGGCGTTTAAAATACAAAAAAAATGTATTCGAGCAATATGTGGTGCAGGATATCTAGATAGCTGTAAACCTTTGTTTAAAAGAACACAGATACTTCCCCTGCCGTGCCTATATATATACGAAATGTGCATTTTTGTTAAAAAATACCCAGATATGTTTAAGAAAAACTCCGAAATGTTCAATGCTATAGGCAGGCACAAAGATAATTTATATGTTCCACCACAAAGGTTGCAATTATTTTCCAATAGTGCCTACTGCATGGCAATAAAAATTTATAACAAAATCCCCAATGACATAAAATACCTGACATTTAAAATGTTTAAAAATAAATTATTTTATTATCTAATGGACAAATTATATTATAAGGTTAATGACATGTTTAATAATAATAAATTTGAGCAAATAAACTATTTGATTGATTGATTGATTGATTGACGTATTTATAAAAAGCACGCCGGTTAGAACCACCACTCCCGCTCCTCAGACGAACATCCGATGACTGAAAGCCGTCTTGACTGCGGGCTGAAATATTCTCCTTTATCTTAGAGGTAAGAGATCGGCTTCTGTTATCAGATGATGGAGCCCTGAGGCTGGTAAACGCAAAGCTTAGAAGATCATACCAATCGTTGGTCCCATTGTCCTGAACACACCTCTCAATGAGCTCTGACAACCTCCCAGCGGCCAGACTTCTGGCCCCCTTGGGGACATGCTTGGACTCTGACATTTCTTCTTAAGGAAGGCAAGTCATTGAGCGACGGCGATGGTGAGCTAATACCCACATCAGTCGGCACCTCCTCCCGCCCCTGTGACTGCTGAGTTGGTACAATCTGTACATCTTTGTGCTCACGTCCAATGTGGGTGCTCAAACCATGCCGATAAACAAAATCTCTCGAGGAACCCTGGGCAGTGGGGACACTATGCCCTATTAACACTCATTACATCACAAAATAAACATCATTTAACAATATCATCAAATAAATTACAAACATGTTATTAAAAATGTATACAATACAATACTATATACAGATGTAGTGAATAATCCTTTCCTATCGGCAAAACTCGGAACAACGATAACACCCGAATGGTGCCGATGTGTCTATGAATTACTGTATTATTAAATTACGTGTAGGTATCAAATAAATCGCATACTTTATTTATCAATGTCAAATGTCAAATTGCCCGTTTGACGTTTATTACACTGAGATGTTAAAACCACCACGATTCTATCATATAAAGAATTCGTTAGGTAAACAAAAATATAACTAGTTACTGAGGACGTTTTATTTCAATAAAACGCACTGATAAAAACCAAATTCCGGTTGGGATGATCTAATGATTCTATAAGGATTGGAACCCCAAAACTCTAACTATAAGTCAAAACTACAGTAGGATTTTGCAGACCTTTTTTATAACAATAAATTTTTGTAATTAATTAAAAATACTATGACATAACAAAAAAGACACCTCAACATAAAACAAAACAAACCAGCAGAGAAATTAATATAAATAAATATGATTATCTGATTGGATGAACGACTTCGATTATGACAGCGGGATAAGAGGAGGAGGAGCGGGGTGGACAGTGTGATGCGAAACAATACTTCCAACTTCCATATCACAGTCAGTGTTGGCACCAGTCCTGTCTCTGGGAGTAGGGATCCTGGTGTGGTCTTCAATAAAAGGCTGGACTGTATATTTTTACGTAGGTTATAATGATGTGGAACATGATGTGTCACAATAAAGTCTCCATGCCGAGTCACAGATAATGGTGTGACAGCTGTCAATGGCGTTTGGTTTCACCATAGTCTCCCGGCCTTGAAGGATCCTAGGATCTTCAATGATCAACTGGTAGTGGGCAGATGGTGTTGTAAGCACGTCGGATGATTCCATTTTTGGTTCGGATATCTGCGACCCTCGCGATTCCATCCGTCCCTGGTATGATGCGAACAACACGTCCCAAGAGCCACATCAAGGGTGGTGATGCTTTATTCTTGATGACTACTAGGCTGCCTTCCATCAAGTTACCAGTGGATTTGAACCATTTGGTTTTCTTCTGCAGCCATAATACATATTCTTCGGAGAAGCGGGTCCAGAAATGTTGTTTAAGGCATTCGATGCGTTTGAATCGTTGAAGGCTGTTGACGTTGACAGTTTCGATCTGTGGATGGGGCAACATTAGGAGGGATCGGCCGATGAGGAAATGTGCGGGAGTAAGAGGACTGAGGTCCAAGGGATTGTTGGATATAGGAGTCAAGGGCCTCGAATTTAATATTGCTTCGATTTGACATAAGCATGTCGACATTTCTTCGAATGACAGATTGGATTGACCTAAGATCCGTCTTAGGTGATGTTTAATGGATTTGACCGCGGACTCCCATATACCACCAAAGTGTGGTGTGTAAGCGGGAATAAATGAAAAGTTTATTCCTTCGTTTTCGATTTCAGAAGTTGAAACTTGTTTCAGAAGCCGTGACAGCTCGTTAAAAGCTCCGATAAAGGTGGTGCCGTTATCACTAAAAATGTTTCGAGGTTTTCCTTTCCTGGATATAAAACGATGTAGAGAAGCTATGAAGGCTTCTTTGGTGAGATCCGAGACGAGTTCAAGATGTACAGCTCTCGTTGCTAAACACACAAAGACACAGATGAAGGATTTTAGCAATCTACAGCCACGCCCCTTGCGGTCAGCGATCATAATTGGTCCGGCGTAATCGACGCCTGTCTCTAAGAATGGGAACTCAAGGTGAACACGCTGTTCTGGAAGATTCCCCATCACGGGTTGAATTGTTTCTCCTCTTTGCCTGCAGCACCTGACACAAGAACGTACTGTCTTCTTTGCTAGATTTCTGGCGCCAAGAGCCCAATATTTATGCCTGGTACTGGCTAACAGTAATTGAGGACCTGCATGGAGGAGATCTTTGTGGTATTTGTCGAAGATTAATTTCGTTATTGGATGCTTACTGCAAAGCAAGATGGGATGCTTGACATTATAGTCGTAAAAAGAGTTGAAGAGTCTACCACCAACTCGTATAAGACCTTTCGAATCAAGAAAGGGCGAAAGGGGAAGCAGGCGATTTTTGGTTGGTAGATCTTTACCTAAAGTCAGAGCTATATGTTCTTCCGTAAAGGCCTCCTTTTGTGATAATTTCAAAAGGAAATGTAAAGCCTCAGAAAGCTCTGCTGATGTAAGAAATGTGTTCTTTTGTACGCGTTTTCTACATTTGTTGACGAATTTAAAGATGTAAGCCATGATGCGTTGCAATTTAGTGAAAGAGGATATAGTATGCATCATTGACTCAAGGTTATTATTGTAGTCATTGCTGAAGCAAAGGGTCAGAACGATTTCTGGTAGCTCTACCTCTGTAGACCGAGGAAAGGCTGGCCACTGTGGCTCATTCAATTTAAAAAATGGAGGCCCTGTTCACCACGTACTACAAGAACCTATCTGGTCTGCGCTTAACCCGCGTGAGGCAATGTCTGCGGGGTTTTCTTGAGACGGAACATAGCGCCAAGTATGATCCTTGAAATCTTCCTGCATCTCAGAAATTCGATGGCGAACGAAAGGCTTCAGCTGAGTGGGTGACGAAGAGAGCCATCCCAGCACGATGGTGGAGTCACACCAGAAGAAACATTGGTGTAATTTTAAGGTCAGTGAACTAAGAACTTTCGTACATAGTCTTGTTCCTAACAAGGCTCCGCAAAGCTCAAGACGGGGCATTGTGGTAGGTTTTATAGGTGCCACTTTGCTCTTTGCAGCCACAAGATGAACCTCAACTACACCATTCTTGGTTAAGGTGCGTAGATACACGCATGCACCATAAGCTTTCTCCGAAGCGTCCGTAAATACGTGTAGTTGACGCATTATGGATGTATCACATGTTATCCAGCGTGGTATTTCTAAGCTGTTTAAGTGTGGCAATGTTGTTTCAAAGTGTGTCCATGATTTGTGTATATTGTCTGGCACACGTTCGTCCCAGGAGCATTTGCTTATCCACAATTGTTGCATTATGATCTTGGCCTCTACTATACAAGGTACGACTAAACCAAGTGGATCAAATATTTGCGCAATCGTGGATAAAATGTGTCGTTTTGTGACTTCGTCTTTGTTGTTTATGTTGATGACGTACGTAAATGTATCTGGAAAGCATTTCCAATTGAGACCTAATGTTTTAGACAGTTCATTCTCGCTCAGGTTCAATGAGTCAGGCATGTGGCTATTTTTTGAAATTGTGTGCAAGATATCAGGGGAATTTGATTGCCACTTCCGAAGGTTAAGCTGAGCTGAGTTTAGGGTGTTTGCTACATCACGACAGAGTTTGATTGTTTCATCAATTGTGCTTCCACCTGATAGGTAGTCGTCGACATAAAAGTCATGTAGTATAGTGTATTGTAAGTCCTTGTTTGTACATTCTTGGCCCAACTCCACAAGACATCTATGTAGTTGCAAGAAAGGGTGCCGAAGCTGTGCCGTAAGTGATCGTGTTTAGAGTGTATGTTTTAAGTGGTTGTGTGGGATCTGGTCTCCATAATATTTGTTGCACCTCACGATAACTCTCTTTCACCACTACCTGTCGGTACATCTTTTCGATGTCAGCAGATACGACATACTTATGCTGTCGGAATCTCAGTAAGATGGATTGAAGGTCGTCTTGAACAGTTGGCCCAACCATTTGTATATCATTATAGGACTTGCCCGACGTAGTGACAGCTGAGGCGTCAAAGACTACGCGAAGTTTTGTGGTTGTACTTGATTCTCTATAGACACCATGATGAGGCAAATAATATGAAATGCCTTTATCCGAATGAGATGCGTATTGTGTGTTTTCCGTCATGTGTTTGAGTTCTAAGTACTCATTCATGAAATCAACATACAACGATTTTAATTTTGGTTTTCTCTCTAGTCGGCGCTCAAGGGATAGGAATCTACGTTTTGCCATATCGAAAGAGTTTCCCAGTGCTTGACGAGGTTCATGAAGAGGTATGTTGACCATAAAGCGGCCCTCAGAGTCTCGTTCTGTTGTTTCCATGAATATTTGTTCACATGTGCGTTCCTCAGTAGTTAGATTATGTTTTGATGAAATTGTATCTAATTCCCAAAAGCGAGTTAAGTCGGTAAGTGTGTTGTCGGTGTTGGTGAACAAACACATCGGTGATTGTGAGGTGTTTGATGTAGATTTATGAACGACCCCCGAAATAAGCCAGCCGAGCTTTGTCTCAACTAAAGATGGCTTGTTTTTACCCATGCAGATGCGATTTGCGCCGATAAGATCCCAGAATATTTCTGCTCCCAGTAAGATGTCGATTGAAGAGGGAACATTAAAAGTGGGGTCAGCAAGACAAATCCCTGACGGCAGAGGTAAATCGTTTATGTTTATGTATGTGTTAGGTATTGAAGAGGTGATTTGTGGCATTATGTAGCAATCGACGTTCATGTTGTAGTCCCCACTGTAAGACCCCAATTAGAATGAGCAAAACTGTGAACTACTCGTAACTTGGCTATTTATGCCTGTCACCGATGTAGACCTAGCAGCGTTTATGTTTAGATGGAGTTTTCGACTGAACTCCTTGGATATGAAGTTTGCTGTACTTCCGTTATCCAATAAGACTCTGGCAGTGTGCTGCTTCCCTTTATTGTCCAGAACCTTGACAAGTGCTGTGGAAAGCAGAACGACACTTGATTGGTTTGATTGATTTGCTGTGAATATAACATTATCATTCGCCACGTGCTCAGGCTCCCTATCAACATGCAGTAGGGTGTTATGCTTTAGCTTGCAATATTTGCAGTGACTAAATGCACACTGTGTTTCGGTATGACCAAAGCGAAGGCAGTTTAGGCAAACCTTGTATTCTTTTGCCTTTTGTAAGCGTGTAGTGACTGGTAAGCTGCGATAAGCATAGCAAGTGTACAGCAGATGCGATTGTTGACACATGGGGCAAGCACCTTTGTTGAACTTACTTGTGTTGGTGGCTAAGAGAAAACTCTTCGGCTTTGAATAAGTGCTGACCGTATCCGACTTATGTTTCAAGGGTCGGGACTCCTCAAGAGTCTCTAAGAGGTCAGCTCTATTGCAAAGAAAGGTCGTGAAATTGGATAAGGCAGGAGGAGCGGAAAGTCCATTACGAAACTCTTCCCATTCCCGACTAGTCACGTTATCGAGTTTAGTTGCCATCATATGAATGATAAGAGTATCCCAGTGTTTAGTGGGCTGATCGAGGGTGGATAAAGCCCTAAGATTTTTGTTTGTAGTATCTAGTAAGTGACGAAGTGCACCACTAGATTCTTTGTGGATGTGCTCAACGTTAAAAAGAGCCTGGACGTGGTTATTAACCAGTAGTCGTTTATTGTCGTACCTATCGCACAAGAGTTTCCATGCTGCCTCATAGTTTTTTGCCTTGAAGTCCAGATTGTCGATAATTAGGAGAGCACTATCTTTTAAAGATGCACGAAGATAGTGCAGTTTATTGATGTCGTCTATGTTTGTCTGGTTATGTACGAGCGAGGCAAATGTGTCCCTAAATTCGAGCCAATTATGATAGCTGCCCGCAAATTTAGATAAGTCTATTTTAGGCAGTCGGACTTGATTTTGTCCATGTGTAGCTGTATTTTTAACGCTTGAACTAACCTCGGTCGCGACCTCATCCCTCATAGACTTCTGAGCCTTGTCCATTATATTACGCGCTGTTGACAATGACTTGTAGTAAGAACTCTCAAATTGTTCGCGATCTTTGTATTGTTCGGCTGGCGTTTCCGATAACGTCTCCAACTCCATCTGTAATTCATCGTAAGAAGCATATAAATCTTCAAATTTTGCCAGGCGAGCACCTAGTTCAATAACCTGGGTCTCTGACAATTCTACATCTGTTATTGATCTTACATAATTTATGAATTGTGTGAGTTTTGACTTCATGGAGGCTCTTTTTTTGGTTATTTGTTTGATTGATTCCTCCTCTGCCATTGTTTACTAATGTTTTGTGGATGCAAGTAAGATAGACAAGTTATTTCGTGAATGAAAACGATCAAATTCTATGTTAAAACGAATCCGTATCTTGCATAAACGAAACGGCAATTGGTGTTCGAAAGGTAAATTAGGATTAAGGAAATTAACTGTTTCACTCCGTTTTATGACGAATCAGCCCAGCTTTTACATGCCAAATGTGAGGTATGGATGTATGTTTCATCCATATAAACAATCTCTCTCCCTTGCAATCTGTACTTTTTTATCGCGGCTAAAAACTTTACTCTTTTTAAACGAACATCATCTTTCTCAACAAGTAATTTTCTGTTGTTTTCAACTTTTTTATACCGAAATCCCATTTTTCTAAGAATTTTTCTTAGCGTAAAGTCACATCCCTTAAAATTTATGGCTTCGGATAACTTGGACTTCAGGGCTTTAATTGTAGGTACTTGTTTGTATATCAAATGGAAATTATACACTAATCGGCGTATAACGTTGTAGTCAAAATCGTCAAGACCTAGACAAAATAATTTATTTGGTCTATCCAACTTTGCCGACTTCGGACTATTGGAGGTTGTAGTGTTATGCTACTTACATGTCATTTTCCAGTATGTTCAGCTGGATACTTGGTGAGCTGTATAGTCTGATATTTGGTATCACCTTTATTTTCATAGGACCCTGTAACGTTTTAAACCATAAGGACACATTAACAAATCATTTTCGCTTTGTATTTTCACACTATCAGCACTTCTAAATCGATAGCGAAGGGGTTTACCTTTGGTGACCTTGTATTTGGCTTTCTCCGAAACTCTGCAATCTCGGGCTTCGTGCGCGCTGGTGCGCTACCCTTTTATCTTTCGCTGTTATGTAATTTTGGCTATGTGAACTTGTTAATTTTTCTATTACGAGCCTGAAACCAAAATCTGACATTTATTATGTTGTTGTTTATCTGGTTGTCATGGCAATGTCCATTCAAACTCGTTAGCGGTCTGATATGTTTGCTTCAATACTTTTACAAAAATACTTTTTCTTTCTTGGCCACTCACAAAAATTGCTTTTAATTTAAATAATTTTTAGAACTCTCCAAAAAGGGTATAAGAGCGGAACATTTCTGAAATTCTGAGTCTCACTTCAGCTCTCAAGCGAGAAGCATCACCTAAAGGCCTTATCCCGGGGTCGCACTGCCCCGGGATCCTGCGAGCCGCTACTGCAACGCCTCCTGACTTGGCGAGCCCCTACCCTGGTCAGCGCTTCGTTGAGTCTCCACTTCACCTGCTCGTTCTCGGCTACACCTGCACCCTGGTCAGCGCTTCGTTGAGTCTCCACTTCACCTGCCCGTTCTCGGCTACACCTGCTCATCAGTGACTTCAGGCCGACACGCTGCGGGCCTCTACCCTGGCCGGAGTTTCGCTACCAGGGCCCCTACTCCTGCTGCCCGTCGGAGTCTGATGACCGATAGGCCGCCGGCCACACTCTCCAACTGCAACTCCTACATCGCCCACCAGTGCCTCCACTGACCGGTTCACCAGACGTCTACTGCTTCATCGGCCTCCTACTCTCCGTGTACTCCGCTTCCTTTTTTTATCTAGACATCTGTATTTTTATAAAACCTGTCTCATTTCATCCACCCTCATCTTCCTATCATTTTTCTAAAGTCATTGTATATAGTCCTAATAAACTGTCATTTCTAAATTTTATCCTGGTTGTTTTCCGTTAGGTTCTGGTTAGGTTAATATCTTTACACGACATTTTGGCGCCCAACGTAAAAGTTCTTCTTCACCCTTCACCTTTTCTGCGCCTTGTCTCTTTCCCTTTGATTTGCTTTCTCTTTCGCTCTTAAATCTTTATCTATTCATCCTTTTCATATTTTCCAAATTCTAAAAAAAAACTTCATCTAGTTTTTCAACTCATCTGGATTATATTTAGGCCTACATTTAACTTACATTACTTCACTTCACTTCACTTCACTTCTATAACACTTGACTCTACACTTAACTATAACAATGGAAAGGGTTATTAAGTACGAATTCCTTAACAAGGCCGAGCTCGAATACGAAGTAAAGATTAGATGTGAGGAACCAGCTAATACTGTTTTGCTTCTTATAAAACAGGTTTTGCGTTTAGTTGCGAATTCTCACCCCGAAGATATTCTGACTTCTCCAGTTCCGATTGAGGATGACTTGTCTCAAATTGGTTCTACTCTGACTTACCTGGATTGTAAAATTGAAAAATTTTTACAAGGTGAAACCAAATATTTACGATTAATAGAAACTTTTATTAAAAAGGAAAGGATAACGTTGTTCCTGATTTATTATCAAGACATAAGAATAAAGAACGTCCTGATACACGAGAAACTTCACCTCAAGGCGTACATCCTATTACGATTGAAGAACCACCTGATCGTGAACTTGAGCACTACAACAAGATTTTTCTCGGATGCTCCAACAACCCAGACGCATATCCCAACTACACTATCAGGGATAACAAACTTTACCGCTGCATCCATTCTCCCGATCGTCTAAACGACGACTTTATTTGGAAAGAAGTTCCACTGCCGCAAGATAGACATGCACTTATTGAAGTTAGCCATGGTTCCCCTTCAGAACTCCACCTTGGTATCTTCAAGACATTCAAGAAAATATCTTTAAAATACTATTGGCCGGGTATGTTTAAGGACATTGCCAATTTAATCTCGACTTGTGAAACCTGCTTAACCTACAAACACCCTAATCACTCTCCCTATGGTCTTATGGGTAAACCTAAACTTTGCTCCAGACCTTTTCAAACTATATCCTTAGATCTTATGGGTCCATTGCTTATAACCCGGAGAAGAAATCAGTATATTCTGGTAATTAACTGCAATTTTACTAAATATACTATGATTTTTCCCCTTAAACGGGCTACTTCAGCTAATATCATTAATGTCTTAGAAAATTCAGTGTTTCTAGTTCATGGCATTCCCCAAACTATAATAATGGACAACGCTGTTCAATTTCAGTCGCGAGAATTCCACTCATTCTTAAATTCTTATAACGTTCCTTGTATTTTTCACACAGCTTTATATTGTCCTCAGGTTAATCCTACAGAGAAATTTAATAGTACGATTATTACAGCTCTAGCATCCCTAGTAGGAGACGATCATAGATCCTGGGACAACCATCTTACTAAGATTCAGTTCGCAATGAACAGCGCTACAAACGTTGCTACTGGCTTTACTCCAAACTTTTTAGTCTTTGGTAGGGAAACAATACCTTGTGGTTCCTTCTATACTCCAACTCAGAATCTCGAGGAATTGATATTTATGCCTCGTGATATTTACGCGTCTAATGCTGGTCTCCTCTCATCTATCTTTCACAGAGTTCAAATTAAACTTCACATAGCTCACGCTAAAAATAGCGCTCGCTATGATCTTCGCCGGTCTTTTAAAGAATTTAATGTGGGAGATACTGTTTGGCGTAAAAACCATGTTTTAAGCAATGCTGGCGCATACTTAACTGCTAAACTTGCCCCTAAATTCATTAAGTGTAAAATAATAACCAAACTTTCACCATTAGTATACATTCTAGAAGACCCTAACGGAGTTAGAGGCAAGTGGCACATTAAAGACATTAAGTCTTAAATTTTCTTAACTTCTATTAACTGTTAATTTGTATATATGTATAAATATCACCATCATTTTCACCTTATTATTTTTATTTCTTCTTTTAATCCAGTGTTCTTCAACACATTTTACTTTAGGACCTCGAATTTTCGTTGGTTAGTCTTCACCTATCTTTATTTCAGACACATCTCGTTGGTGATGTTGCTGATCTCTGGCTTCGAGCTCTACCGCTCTGGCCGTTTTTAATCTTAAGTCAAAGCGACTAAAGCTACCTTAGGATTAATTTGTTTCTCTTTAACTCTACTTATTTTTTTTTTCCACGCAGGAGCGGATGACAACTCCTTAAGTAAGCCTGAATGTCCTTTTGAAAACACACTTTTAGAGTGGTAGTCATTGAATGTGAACTCCACCCTTACTTGAATGAAGATGATGAATGTAAGAGATGGTATATCTGATTTTGCCTGGTGATGTCTGTTTCTGCAAAGCTGTGTTTTTCTGGTTTATTTTAAAATGTACATATCAAAATTTTTGCTGAGTCAAAAATTTTTCCAGGGTCGGGGGGAAAATGTAGTGTTATGCTACTTACATGTCATTTTCCAGTATGTTCAGCTAGATACTTGGTGAGCTGTACAGTCTGATATTTGGTATCACCTTTATTTTCATAGAACCTTGTAACGTTTTAAACCATAAGAACACATTAACAAATCATTTTCGCTTTGTATTTTCACACTATCAGCACTTCTAAATCGATAGCGAAGGGGTTTACCTTTGGTGACCTTGTATTTGGCTTTCTCCGAAACTCTGCAATCTTGGGCTTCGTGCGCGCTGGTGCGCTACCCTTTTATCTTTCGTTGTTATGTAATTTTGGCTATGTGAACTTGTAAATTTTTCTATTACGAGCCTGAAACCAAAATCTGACATTTATTATGTTGTTGTTTATCTGGTTGTCATGGCAATGTCCATTCAAACTCGTTAGCGGTCTGATATGTTTGCTTCAATACTTTTACAAAAATACTTTTTCTCTCTTGGCCACTCACAAAAATTGCTTTTAATTTATATAATTTTTAGAACTCTCCAAAAAGGGTATAAGAGCGGAACATTTCTGAAATTCTGAGTCTCACTTCAGCTCTCAAGCGAGAAGCATCACCTAAAGGCCTTATCCCGGGGTCGCACTGCCCCGGGATCCTGCGAGCCGCTACTGCAACGCCTCCTGACTTGGCGAGCCCCTACCCTGGTCAGCGCTTCGTTGAGTCTCCACTTCACCTGCCCGTTCTCGGCTACACCTGCACCCTGGTCAGCGCTTCGTTGAGTCTCCACTTCACCTGCCCGTTCTCGGCTACACCTGCTCATCAGTGACTTCAGACCGACACGCTGCGGGCCTCTACCCTGGCCGGCGTTTCGCTACCAGGGCCCCTACTCCTGCTGCCCGTCGGGGTCTGATGACCGATAGGCCGCCGGCCACACTCTCCAACTGCAACTCCTACATCGCCCACCAGTGCCTCCACTGACCGGTTCACCAGACGTCTACTGCTTCATCGGCCTCCTACTCTCCGTGTCCTCCGCTTCCTTTTTTTATCTAGACATCTGTATTTTTATAAAACCTGTCTCATTTCATCCACCCTCATCTTCCTATCATTTTTCTAAAGTCATTGTATATAGTCCTAATAAACTGTCATTTTTAAATTTTATCCTGGTTGTTTTCCGTTAGGTTCTGGTTAGGTTAATATCTTTACACGACAAGGTGGATTGATTTATGTATTCTTTTTGCAATATTTTATTTACTGTTCGTTGAGAAATTCCACTGGCCTCCGAAACTCGTTTTTGGACTTTACAAAAGTAAGCAGTATAGTTGGTATGTTTGAATTTATCATTTTCAGTTAAGAAATATAAATAAATATTGAAAATAACTTCGCAGGCTTGCCGATCTAAACGTTTCCCTTTTATTTAGTGCTTTCGGCATGTCTGTTATAAATTGTTAATGTGGATCGAATAAAATCAATGTTTATTATTTACAAAAATGACAGACAAGAGTGAAATGTAAAGTCAAAAAAATATATATATATAGGTGGCCTGCATTAATACACGAGTCCATGAACTTTATCACAAAATCTAACATAAATATCAACAAAATATTTCTGTGGTATTAACTACTCTATATAGATACTTCCTCTTGCAATGCGACCGTTCGAGTGCGAGTGAATTAGTAAGACAAAAACGAACATTTCCGAGAAAATACGAAAGGAAAGGATTATTCACTACATCTTGTAAACACAAGTCAAAAAAAAAGTGTCAACAAAACATTATTCCAAAATAAAATGTCATCAAATAATATTCCTAATTACAAGAGTCAATAGTGGTGGTTTTCATGAATTCCCCGAAACAAGTTCTTCAAATTCTTCTATGATTTCGATTATAGACTTTATTTGTATGAGTACTAGGTCGAGTTTAATTTATTGAAAGGATTGTGTATAGTAATTATTACCTTGATTTTTATGATATGCGTATACGTGACCGCTTTTTTATTTGAGGTACAAATTGCGGCTCTTCATACATGGGACAGAAACCAAAAAATCTTTTTTTCATCAAACCTGCATGTGTGTTTGGATAAATTATCACCAAACTTCTTTTTATGTTTGTGTACTTAAGTTTATGTTTTTAGTATATTGTAGATAGGTCTTAGAAAATGACGTTGAGGTTACTGAAACCATTTTTCCTGAAAGTAAATCGTCAAAGAGACAGACCTTTCCACTTTCAAATAAAATTGGTTTGAACAAAATAAAATAAGCCGTTATTAAGATATTAAACATTTATCAAAAACGGCAAAGATAACTTTGTCATTCATACAAACACTAAGAAAAACAACTAACCTCAAAACAAACGTCAAATCCCATACACTTTTGTTTTTAAACGAGTGTTGAACGGTAGTTTATTTTTTTGTGGTAAGGCCCTTTATCTCTATTGTCACTAGCTTTCATTTAAAATAAGTATTTTTGTATTCACCAATGCTGTGCTCATCTGTAAAAGGCTCCCATATAAGAACCCTCCTATACATTATTTATGTTGTAATAATTATTATATGGTGTCACTGTAGATGTGCCTAATTTAAATAAATAAATGAATAAATAAATAAACAAAGTTACAACATAAACATCCAGTCACAAAATTACTTGCTACAACAGAACCCTTCATGGGCGAGTCCGACTCGCACTTGGCCACTTTTTTATTAGCTTTCAATATCGTTCATTTTGATACCTACCTACTCCACTAGATATGATTAGAAGATATTTTTTTCTTTGCTACAGAATATAGCGTACATAATCTGCTTTGTACTATCCCATGACATTTGGGATAACTTCGATTCTAACGATACCTACATAAATACTTAGGTACGTCTAAATCGGTTAAGTAGTTTAGTGAAAATCGTGGGTGTTAACAAATCTCACTCAGATTTATGTGTACATACTTGATGATGATGTCCTCCACGATTCGTTTTGCTTTAGTCAGGCATTTTTCTGAAAAATCAGGCATTTTAGGTAACATAGACAGGCGTCCCTCTATTTACATATGGTAACCCTATCCACGAAGTATCCGTCGACGGCGACACCTATATATATGTATTCTGTGGGCGACACCCTGTCAGTTTCTGGCATGCAAGGGGTATTCTCTCGTACCTAGACCATTTTGCCCTTTCACACATGCTTAATCTTGTACATGTGTTAGTTGTCAATGAATACCAGCTTAAAAAAAGAATTAAGTTATTATTCTGAACTGGTCATACTGAGTCCCCGGCTGTCAAAACTGTCAATACGGAGTAATAATGTGTGTACGTCTATGGTTGCATTTTTCTTCTATAGAGTTACGATTCTTCTCCTTGTGAGTATTAAATTTCTTTGCTGGCATGCGTGACGTGCGTGCGTGCGCCCCATGCGCTGACTTGCAAAACCGAACTTGGTTTTGAACGTGCGGCTGCATATGTTGCACTGTAACTGTCTGCTTGTATTGTAGGTGTAATCAAATTATAGGATACCTTGGGGCGAGTCTTTGCGAGATATATCCTATAATAAGGTAATACTTATACGACAGATAGGTACTCGTACATGTACAACTACCCGTACCCCATTATTACACACCCAGTACATACATGTACGTACCCCATTTCAGGGTACGTACAAGTAGGTATGTACGAACCCTGAAAACATTATGGAAAACCGTTTAAGTGCGAGTCGAACTCGCGCACGAAGGGTTTCGTAGCCCCGTACAGTACAATGGTGGGGATGGTGTGGAGTGAATAGTTTGTAATAACTGTGCCTCTACCACTTCATACGGGAAAAGCCATGACGCTATGTTTGTTTTTTACCCGAATACAGCGAAGCCAAAAGAAGGGTTATGTGTTTGACCGGTATGTATGAACGTTCATTTGTTCCACCAGAACAATCAGAATTTGACAAATAAGGTATCTTTAGAAGCATATTTATTGTTCACAGGCTATGTGACTTCACATCTCACTAAAATTAATATGGCGGCCTCTAGAGGGCATAATGTATTTTAGATAACAAAATGTTGTTTACAAAGTTATTGTTATTGGTGCGGCTACTTTTATACTCCATGTGCGTAACCAGATTCATTTATAAGTTTGTATGTGGTTAACAGATAAAAAAACCTTGGCAATTCCCGGTAAGTTTTCCTGTAATCTTTGGCTTAAGATATACATTCTGTACTTTTTTCATAAGTCTGAGAGTCTGTAGTTTCGGAGACTAGACTAGGTAGAACCGCTGTGTGAATGAGCCTTTAGGAATTTGGGATTAGAACAGTAGAATAATTATGTACCGACTTACTTATTTATACCTTCCCAGATAAGGCTTTTTGATTTGCAAGAAATAAGTACCTACATGTAACAGTCCATGCTCAAATAACCGAACAACGACCCGTGAGTATTTTCGTAGGTCATACATAATAATAAATAAAGGATTGCGCTCTGCCTCTTAATATTGGATATCTAGCAGTACTTAGTTACTCGTCTTGTATATTTTAGTTATTTCCATAGCATTATGTCCTACGGCATACTACAATGGGGACGGGCTGCTGACATTGAGACCATCTTCATTTTGCAGAAGAGAGCGATCCCATTTATTGATAAACTATCTAATAGAGAATCTCTGAGAGATTTCTTCAAAGAAACCAACATCCTAATACCTAGTTGCAAGTCAATATTGTTAGGGAATCTCAGATGGGAGAATAAATTAAAAAAAACAAAATGCAAAACAAGTATCTATTATAAGAATCAATCAAATATAAATAATCAGAGTGTCGATTCTCTTACTCGAAGACGTCTCGTTCCGAATTTAAGTCCAAAGGCGACCGACTGAATGTGTGTTGAGGGTCCTTTCGTTCCCTTTGACATTTGAGCAATACAATGTTGCCACTTTAGTATCGAGTATGCGTTATTGATGTTTATTAATTATAAGTCACGTTACAGTCGGCCATCCTTCAAGAACGAGTCTCCTCGTTCTAGGTTTATATTTAGACTAAGTTCATAACACATATATGTATAATAGTCATAAATTAATCAGGTTCATTTAGTTAACCATTATTATTATTAACAATGATACAAAAAAATATAAAGATTCATAATCGATTATTTCCAAACAATTGTTTGGAAATGAATGAATTAATTAATTAATTCATAGAGTTAAACAAAGTTAGGTGTATTCGTTTTAATCCAAAATCTTTTTACATGTACATGTTTCTAATTTCATACTATACTATCTTCCTAACTATGGCCATGAAGTGAGATAGTTAATTGCCTCTCAAACCATCTCACTGTCATGACCGTAATGCCAGGAACCACTCCTGGGCGATGAGTTCATACACCAATCATGCCCGGTCCCAAACATCCTCAACACTCACTGGTCAGTAGGCAGTTTGATAGCTACTTCTTTCACAACCACACTGTCTCTGTTCATGGAATTTGAGCCAATCGTGGGCGGCGAGTTCATATGCCATTCATGCCCGACTCGATATTCCTCGCTGTCCTTAAACTAATCATGAAACTTGAGCCAATCCTGGACGTCGAGTCGTAACCCATTCATGCCCGACTCAATATTCCTCACTAATCCGTCAGTATAAATGATTATTCCAATTTATCTTTTCATTATTTAATTACAATTTTAATCCGTTTCCAACTTATGAGTTATCCGATGTTCACTAATTAATTACACATTATCAATACTAATACCGCACCCGCAAGTCTGATTGTCACGCAAGAGATCCGGGTTCGTTAACTATTAATATACGATAAGTACTAATATAAGACATAAACAAAAACACACTTAACTAATTAATATTATAAAGCATCTCATCAAGCCTTATCCATTAACTAAGTATATTCCTATAGTTAGACATTGGAATGCTACTTCCTTCACTATCCTATGTCTAGCTGCGTGCATTGCTTCTGATGGGCGGCATCCTGCCAGTCTTGCCCATAGTCGCAGACACCTCAATTTATCAGTCATAAATATGGCTATATGCTGTAAAATTACTTCCTTCACCTTACAGAATATAGCCGCGTGCATTGCTCACTTATGGGTGGTATCCTCCCATTCCAGCCCATAGTTGCAGACACCTCAATTCACTAACAATCAAGTCAGTCAAGTTGAACAATGTGGGGCTACTTCCTTCACCGTTCTTATTTCACATCTAGCGGGCGGCATCTTTGCCATTCCTGCCCCAATGTTAATCAATTCGCTTAACATCCCCTATTAATATTCCTTCACTTCTTTTTATCATAATTAAAATACAATTTCATTAATCACAGATCAGTGTCAACTAAATATTATTTCAAAACAGTCAGCTTTAATTATTTATCTACCGTAATTACATACTCATATAAATAAATGTATCATGTCTCCGTTTCTCATAACTTTTCTTGTAACCAGTACAATATATTTTTCATCAATTAAGTTTGATCACCCTCTACATAGGAATTTTATACAATAAACCATATTTTCATAGTATATAACCCAATAAATAATTTATTATATTGACGACATAATATTCACATTCTGCACTGATTTCGTGAAATCACATTCACGTAAGTAAATTAACAATATCAAATAGTATTAACCTGATCAAGAGGAATCACATCATCTTGTAAGCATTTCATATGTGAACCTCATTCACATACCAACAATCCAAGTAAAATCACATTCACTTAGTTTTTATACATCAATAAGTGGAATCACGTCCTCTTATTTCATAATATGTGAACTCTCATTCACATCTCAATAAACCAAGTAAAATCACATTCACTTAGTTTATACATCAACAGAAGGGGAATCACATCCCCAACTATACAAAATCATCGATACATCAAGCAAAATCACATTCACTTAGTTTATACATCAACTGAAGGGGAATCACATCCCCAACTGTACAAATTCCTCAATGAACCGAGTAAAATCACATTCACTTGCATCAATAGAAGGGGGATCACATCCCCAACTGTTCAAAATCATATTAACTCATCACTCTCCTGTGAAATCACATTCATTATTTCATTATATAAATAGCCATGTTGACGAACTCTTGTGAAGTATCTATTCATATCATTTGAGTATACTATTATGTAACCCAAATATTATTTCACCACTTAGTTCATATTCATCAAATCATATCCATGTATGGATAGGAAAGTCAATCATTGGAAATCACATTCATTTAATTGGTGTCACTAGCAGTGGAATCACATCCTCAGTTATGTGAAATATATTCACATATCACTATCCTAAGTGAAATCTTATTCATATAATACTCTCTAAGTGAAATCACGTTCACATAATACTCTCTGTGCCGGCACATACGCTCGCCACAGGAAATATCTATTTCCACGTAATGTTAAGATAAGTTGACGACCGTCTCAGATAAGGTATATTTATATTCATCACGTAGTTTTGTAGTAAGTTGTATATAAGCATAGTATATCCTATAATTAAGTAGTCTAGTATAGTCTGGTATTTGCGCGCATCACAAGCCTTTTACTTTACTCCCGAAGATGTCGCTCTCCTTATAATTGCCTCTGGCAAACTCTCTAAAGTGAAATCTCATTCATATATTACTCTCTAAGTGAAATCTCATTCACATATTACTCTCTAAGTGAAATCTCATTCACATATTACTCTCTAAAGTGAAATCTCATTCACTTATTACTCTCAAAAGTGAAATCTCATTCACACTTTACTCTCTAGAGTGAAATTTCATTCACTTATTACTCTCAAAAGTGAAATCTCATTCACACTTTACTCTCTAAAGTGAAATCTCATTCACATGTCAATCTCCTAAGTGAAATCACATTCACATTCACATTCTATACATCAATGACAGTGGAATCACATCCTTAACTATGTGAAAATTCACATCTATCAAATTAAGTCCGCTCCGTATGCTTCAGTATCTTATAATCCGTAAATCTCTATATATTGCATATATCAAAACTCCCTTTTTAAACAGTACTTTTTTTCCTTCGTCAAATCTCTCCTTTTGTTTTTCCTGATTTTTTTACGAATCGTTTCTTATCGTACCCCTATCTAATTAATCATTATTAACATCGGAGTCTATTTGAAACCGTAACCTAGAATCAGACGTATTCCCTAAATTAGTGCCAAACAACGCTCGGGCCGGAGTTCTGCACATCCCCTAATTAAAAGTATTGTTAATACCCAATTGAATTTCTGGCACCCAATCATCCCATTATTTCTCTGACTTCCCTTGAGTGCAAGATTCCAGGGCAGACAGAAGTGTTGTGTTATACCTTTCTACCTACCCATTTGGTCTTGGAGTTGCAACGGCATTGAGAATGTGAGTCACTCCTAATCCAATGAACGAAATACACGGGAGGTTGTAACATTTTTTTTTTTTTTTTTAGTTAATGGATATTAGAATTTGCATGTATGTTTTTTTCGTTCTTTATTATTTCATAACAACACCTTGCTTGTTGAAATTCAGTTACCAAAAAGGCCAAATTACTGGTCGAAATTTAGTTCTTTGTGATATAGGTTTTAAATCAATCTACAACTCATTCATCATTATTTTATATTCTGAATTAACGTCATTCATTCAACATCAAATTATATCTGATCTCGGTCGTTCATTAAGTAATTTTCAGCACTATGAAATGCGATGTTTTATTGATCCGCCATTGTTGTTATTGGTTTGGCTCACGTTATCAAACATGGACCATAGCATAGTTTTCATTGACGACTTGCATACTTAGTCACATATTTACTTATTACCACTATCATCATCGCTGTCACTACAATCCTCCTTATCATTTTTTTTTTCATTTGTTTCAGGAATACAGAGCCACTACCTACTATAATATATCCATGGCATCATGCGATCAGAGGCCACAGTCGTTTTGCGCTCATTAAGATTCTGTAGCCGAATGGTCCAGACGCAGCCCTATTGACGTCACTCACATAAAGACTAATGACGAAGCCATACAAATTGTCAAAAATATTTTCAAATGTTTTTCCCATATATAGCTAAAGGGGCGCAAAAAAAAATTTACCTATCCCATCGAATGGCGTATCGTTGTTTGTGTCGTTGACCATAAAGATTTCACAATGTTCTCATCATATCCTCTTTTTATTCATTCATATATCGTATTTATGCATTTAACATGGACTGATCAACACCATGAAATATCATACTCATATATATCTTTCTCTTTTATACTTTTTTTAATACCTTGTACACTATTTACACATATTGATCTAGCCCCAGACTAGGATTCCCTGTATCTTGGGTATTAGAGAACGATACACGTACTTATGTAGATAAATATTATACTTAGATAGATAAACCATGACTAGGGTACAATCATCCGTTCTCATCAAACAAATATTTGCCCCCACTGGGACCCGAACCCGGGACCCTTGGCTTCGTAGGCAGGGTCACTGCCGACTCGACCATTCGGGTCGTCTTTCGTAAACTTATGCAAGTATTGTTTATTTTATTGCAAGTATTATTTATTGTATGTAATTAATTCTTACCCTCAATTAAGCATACCTGGAGTGAGTGGAAAAAATGCTGAGAGAATAATTTCCAGCTACTGAAAATTATGCGGAGCTTTTAACAGATATGCTTAATAGACGGGTACGCCCTGGTATCAGGTTTTTGCAAGTCCTGTTAATTTAGGCAGGGCATAATGAATCGTTTGTTTTTCGTTCCAGTTATAAATTTCTGAACATTGGTCTACTTTGTCAAGCCAGATATTGATTATTTGTTCTTTTATCACTCGTATCATAAACCCTCTTTACTGCGTACAAAAACCGCACGTTACGATCAGCATAACGTTAAACTATTTGTTAAAAACTAATTTCTTATCTAAAAAATTACACATTATGACCATAATGTGTAATTTTTCTACACATTATGACAACGCAACGTGCCGCCCCTAGTTTGTCTGTGAAGTTGGTACTGACTGAAATTCAAATTTCGAACGCCGACGCCCGAAGTTGGTGCTACAGAACAAGCTAAACAACTGCAGAGCCACAATGCCGGTCAAACATGCGGTTCCTGAACACATTAAAGAGAGCTTATGATATGTGTGTAGATAAACTAGTGTATGTAACTGTACATAATTAGGCATTAAAACTATCGAGTGATATTATTATGAAACTCGCCTTCTCAAGTATTAATGCCCTCCATTATGTAGCAGTCACATTAACTACTATTAGTATCGGGTCATACTCTGGTATAAGATTATTTAAGGATGAGCCAGAGAACGATTGATTATTTCCTGTCTTTGTTTTCAATACATTTAGTAATTCCTCAAATACATCTGATGCAGATCTACGTCTACTTTGCTCCTTACTTCGATCAGGTGATATACGATCTTTTGTTGGTATCCTTATGCATGCAACGGTCACGTGAATGCCGGTTTAGACGTGTAGTTTTTGTCTGAACGGCCACCAGAGCCAGATTTGGATACTAAAGATCGCAAGTCACGTTCGTCATTCATCATTCATCCGTCCACGTTTCCTACGTACCTCATTTTCAACGATCTTTACTTCTTCGCGTTTTCGCGTCAGCTCTCTCTCAGTGCGGCTGGCACTCCGACTTCGGTGACGACTGCGGCTGCGACTCGGCCTCATCCGCGAAGCTCGGTGACCATGGCGGCTGCGGCTGCGACTGGGCCGCGTCCACAAGCTCGAGGATCACGATGGGTACGGCTCCTGCGCAGCGTACGCGTACCGTGGTCATCGCTGCGACTGCGCCCGCGACTACGTCGTAGACTGCCCCGTAAATTCTGGTCGCACTCTCTGTCGCTCATTTTCTGGAACTCAAATGTGAGCTGGCGCTAGTAAAATCCTTGGGTCAGAGTGTCGATAAGGGGGCGGAGGAACAACAAAATACAAAACAAGTATCTATTATAAGAATCCATCAAATATAAATAATCAGAGTGTCAACAACCTTACTCGAAGACGTCTCGTTCCGAATTTAAGTTCAAAGGCGACCGACTGAATGTGTGTTGAGGGTTCGTTCGTTCACTTTACATTAGAGCAATACGATTTTGCCAGAGGCAATTATAAGGAGAGCGACATCTTCGGGAGTAAAGTAAAAGGCTTGAGATGCGCGCAAAATACTAGACTGGTTTATTATAGGAAATCCTAGCTTATATACTATACATAATATTTTCTATCCTAGAGAAATCCTAGCTTATATACTAACATGCACCAACCTATAGGTTGGTGCATGTTATTAATGACGTACATAAGACATAGTGCGTGATGAATATAAATATAGCTTATCTGTGACGGTCGTCAACTTATCTTAACATTACGTGAAAATACGACTAACATAGTCGACCGGCACAACGATGCTGCCACTTTAGTATCGAGTATGCGTCCAAGTAATTGTGTTCTGTGGTATGCGTCATTGATGTTTATTAATTATAAGTCACGTTACAATATATCTATGAAAACATAATGTATGTGAGGAAAAATATCAGTAGCTTTAAAACCATTGATAACCGCCACAATGTGCAAACTATATAGAAATAAACATGAACTTTCTTTTCCAATGTTCAGACTCACAAGTGGTGATCTACCAATTGCGTACGGTGTCCCACAGGGCAGTATATTGGGCCCCACTCTATTTCTCATTTACATCAATGAACTATGTGACCTAAGTCCCGAAAATGGCAGAGTGATTACATATGCTGACGACACTGCCCTTTTATTTTCGGCAAAAACTTGGGAAGAGACCTATGAGGTTGCCCAGCGGGGATTTAATCAAGCCACCCAATGGCTTCAGGACAACATTTTGACGCTTAACTCGGATAAGACTAAATATGTTACCTTCTCCATTAGAAACAGTCAGAGCACATACGATGGTTCGATAACTGCTCACAACTGCATAGACCCTAGTAGTGGAACCTAGTTAAAACCTCAACTATTAAATATCTCGGTGTTCTTCTCGACCAAAATCTCACGTTTGGTCCTCATATTCACATGGTAACTGGCAGAATCCGCAAACTTATATATATTTTCAAAATACTTCGCCATGTCGCTGATGCCGGGTTGATAAAACGAGTTTATATGGCACTGCAAAAAGAATACATAAATCAATCCACCTCCAATAGTCCGAAGTCGGCAAAGTTGGGTAGACCAAATAAATTATTTTGTCTAGGTCTTGACGATTTTGACTACAACGTTAACCGCCGATTAGTGTATAATTTCCATTTGATATACAAACAAGTACCTA
The DNA here is from genome assembly GCA_949825045.1 of Argyresthia goedartella. Classification (NCBI taxonomy): domain Eukaryota; kingdom Metazoa; phylum Arthropoda; class Insecta; order Lepidoptera; family Argyresthiidae; genus Argyresthia; species Argyresthia goedartella. The sequence goes on from OX463815.1 coordinate 13,834,898, forward strand.
CAATTAAATCCCTGAAGTCCAAGTTATCCGAAGCCATAAATTTTAAGGGATGTGACTTTACGCTAAGAAAAATTCTTAGAAAATTGGGATTTCGGTATAAAAAAGTTGAAAACAACAGAAAATTACTTGTCGAGAAAGATGATGTTCGTTTAAAAAGAGTAAAGTTTTTAGCCGCGATAAAAAAGTACAGATTGCAAGGGAGAGAGATTGTTTATATGGATGAACTTGGAAAAAATATGGGTTTACAACTTAGTCAGCGCGTGGGCCAGGCAATATTAAATAACTGTATGCCTGGCGCCACATATTCACAAATATTAAACAAAGTGTTGTCATCGCAGTTTTTAGAACCAACCACCCTAATTATTTTAATTGGTAGAAGGGAAAATGTATCTAAAAAACTAATTACTAAATACTTTTCCAAATTAAATTCTTTACAAAATGTAGATAGAATAATCTTGTTTGCGTTTCCCTTCAGCCAATCTTTGTCACAACATGAAAATCATATAAGACATGATTATAATACATTTATATACACATTGACATGTCGTCATACTGAAAAATTTCATTTCATAGACACCATAGTATTGGAAAATATTTTTATTTGACTAAGGATAGGTATTACCTATCTAGGTTTTATACAAAACAGATAGCACAGTCACTATCTTATTTTATTTTGAACTCAGTCAAGTTTTTGACTAATGAAACGCCTGCTTCTATTGAGCAGTGTAATAATAATGACATGTACTCCTTGGAATCTGTTCCAAGCTCTTTAAATTAACCCATAGGACAACAGAGAGTAACTCTGGCAGTAATATTAATATTTGTATAAATATACCTTCATCTTGCCCATTAAATCAAGTTACTAGTAATGAAAAATGTAAAAGTAAGAATATTTTAAACGTGGTTCATCAAAATATACAGGGCATGTTAAGTAGCAGGGCATGTGAACTGGAAATTGAGTTATTCATGAACTGTAATAATATTGATATTTTATGTATAACAGAGCACTTTTTAAAGAGTTATCAGTTCATGTTCAACTTTAATAACCACCACGTTGCTAGTTCGTTCAACAGAAAAACAGCTGATCGCGGTGGCTCCTTAATACTTGTAAATAATAGTTTTAAATATAAGGAACGAGTTGACATAGTGAGCCTGTCTGTTGAGCGTACCATGGAAATAGCCTGTATTGAACTTGAACAACTTATTGTAATGAGCGTATACAGACCACCAGATTCATCCTTTGATTTATTCGAAAAGAAAATGGATGAAGTGTTGATTAAAATCAGCGATAAAAACAAATTTTTTATAATTTGTGGTGATTTTAATGTTAATCTGTTAGAGGATAATAATATTTGTACTAGATTAAAATCTTTATTTTTATGTCACAACATGAACTATCTGTTTTTGGAGCCTACTAGAATTACTGCAACATCTGCTACCTGCATTGACAATATATTTACTAACATTACGCCCATTTTCAAATCGGTCATCAATAAATTAACCTCTGATCACTCTGGTCAGATAGGTATATTCAATATTAAAATAAAAAAGGACCAAAAAGAGGATATTACATGTGTGCCCGTTAGTGACACTCGGCTTGAACACTACAGGAATAATATTTTAGATAAACTATGGGAAATACCATACAGTGACGATCCAAATTTGTTGTACAACTCAGTATTTAACCTTGTCAAAAATGAATATGATACGGTATTTAAATCAAAAACTATAAAAGTTAATAACAAAGCTTTGTTTAGTGATTGGGCGACAGTTGGAATTCATAGGAGCAGACGAAGATTATATGAACTCTATGAAGAGAAATCATATAACAAAAATACGGCCTTTCTAGATTATGTTCGTAGTTATTCAAAAATGTTTAAACGCGTTTGTGCCGTAGCTAAATCTAATTTCATTAAAAACAAAATTGAATCTAGTAGCAATGTAATGAAAACGACTTGGCAAATTATAAACAGAGAGACTGGAAAGGCCAAAGCTACACATAATAACTTCAAGCTTAAGATAGATAATCAATTGCTAAGTACAGACCTAGAAGTAGCAAAAGCTTTCGAAAATTTCTTTACGGACATTCCAGTTTCAACAACCAAGTCTTTAAATTCATCTCCCGCTGCTGCTGAATCTATACTTAAACAAAACTTTGAGGAATGTAAAACAGATTTTAAATTTAGGCACGTAAATAATGAAGACATTGTAAAAGCGTTTAAATCCCTGGAAATGAAAAAGACAGCTGACGCCCATGGCCTATCAGTAAAAATTATTAGTTCCATTGTAGATTGTATTGCACCTCACCTTTGTTGTATATTTAATCAATGTATAGATAGTGGTGTGTTTCCTGACTTGATGAAACTAAGTAAAGTTATACCTTTATTCAAAGCTGGTAGTACATCAGACCCCACCAATTTTAGACCCATATCGATACTACCAACGCTTAGCAAAATATTTGAAAAACTCATACTTAATCAATTGCAAAGTCATTTTTATCTCAATAATTTAATTCATATTGCTCAGTTTGGTTTCACAAAGGGTCGTTCAACAGCCGATGCTGGTGTTGAACTAATCGACAATATTTTTGATGCCTGGGAAGACGCAATGGATGCAATAGGTGTCTTCTGCGATCTATCCAAGGCTTTTGATTGCGTCCATCATGACACTCTTGTCAGGAAGTTACGCCATTATGGTGTAAAAGATCAGGCACTTGGCCTTCTGGAGTCATATCTAACAGATAGGGTTCAGATGGTCGATGTTAATGGGAAAAGATCACCTGGGTCTTCAATAAGTATGGGCGTACCGCAAGGTTCAATTCTTGGTCCTTTCTTGTTTTTAGTATATATTAATGATTTACCTTACCTTGTTAAAGCAAAACATGGGTTAGTATTGTTTGCCGATGATACTTCTTTGATATTTAAAGTTAAAAGACAGCAATCAAATTATGACGAGGTAAACAATGCTATCTCTAGTATAGTGAACTGGTTTACTGTTAACAATTTATTACTTAATGAAAAGAAAACTAAATGTATTAAATTCGTGTTACCCAATGTGAACCCGGTAACTACAGACATATTTATAAAAGGACAGAGATTGGACCTTGTGCAGTCGACTGTCTTTTTGGGCATTACTTTAGACGCCAAACTACAATGGGATCCTCATATAAATAAATTGTCGAACAGACTGAGTTCGGCAGCGTTCGCAGTTAAAAAAATTAGAGCTCTTACCGACGTAGACACCGCTAGACTAGTCTACTTTAGTTACTTTCATAGTCTAATGACCTATGGTATTTTATTGTGGGGTCACGCTGCGAATGCTAATAGTATATTTATTCTGCAGAAACGGGCTGTTCGTGCAATTTATAGATTAGGGCCTAGAGTGTCACTGAGGGAAAAGTTTAAAGAAATCAATATTCTGACATTTGTGTCTCAATATATCTATGACAATCTTGTGTATGTAAAAAGAAATATAACTAATTTTCAGAAGTACAGTGATATACACAATTTTAATACTAGAAATAAAGACAAGTTGGTTGCTTATGTAAGCCGACTACATAAAATTAGTAATTCTTTTAAAGGCAATTGTATACGCTATTACAATAAGGTCCCTACTGATATTAAAAACTTACCTTTAGACAAGTTTAAAATAATAATAAAACAGAAATTGTATAAAAAAGGTTACTACAGGATATCTGATTACTTAGAGGACAGATGTCCATGGAAATAGATTGTTTGAGTAACAGGCTGTTTCGATATATAATTAGCATTCATTTTGTAATTTGACAATATTTTATTTAAAAAAGGAAACGCAAAAGATGCGACGACTGTGGAGTTTCTTCGGTGAGCTCTTCTCCACAGATTCCGCCATTGGGTTAGTGAACTCACCCAAAAAAATGTAATGACGGATCTAAGTGATATAACAACATCCTATGGAAATAAATGATTTTTGATTTTGATTTTGATTTTGATGAAACATACATCCATACCTCACATTTGGCAGTAAAAGCTGGGCGGACTCGTCAGAAAACGGAGTGAAACAGTTAATTTCTAAAGGACAACGTCTTATAATAGTGCACGCTGGTAGTAGAAAGGGGTTTATACTTGGGGCATTGTTAATGTATCAGTCTACTGATAAAACAGGTGACTATCACAACGCGATGAACAATGAAAACTATGAAAAATGGCTTCGTAATCAACTCATTCCAAACTTAGCTCCACATTCGGTACTAGTAGTAGATAATGCTGCATATCATAATAAGTACGTAGAAAAACCTCCTAATTCAAATACCAGGAAGCAAGACATGATTGATTGGCTATCCAAACATAACGTTCCGATTGATCCGTCATTAACAAAACTTGAAATATATGAAATTATTTGCAAGTACAAACAAGACTTTGTAGAATACTCTATAGATAAACTTATGAACGAATATGGACACAGCGTACTAAGATTGCCACCATATCATCCTGATTTCAATCCGATTGAAAACATATGGTCTCAAATAAAGGGATACGTATCCAAAAGAAACATCAGTATGAATATGACTACTGTGAAACAATTGGTACAGGAAAAGGTTAATATGATTGGCTCCGATGTTTGGGCCAAAGTATGTGACCACGCCATCAAATGCGAAAACGAGTACCGAAAACACGAACCTGAGTTGGAAAATTATATGGCTAGTTTTGTAATCACCGTTCATGAAAACTCTGACGATGATACACCAGAAAATAGTTCTGATTCTGACTGTGATATGGAAGTTGGAAGTATTGTTTCGCATCACACTGTCCACCCCGCTGCTCCTCCTCTTATCCCGCTGTCATAATCGAAGTCGTTCATCCAATCAGAAAATCATATTTATTTATTTTAATTTCTCTGCTGGTTTGTTTTGTTTTATGTTGAGGTGTCTTTTTTGTTATGTCATAGTATTTTTAATTAATTACAAAAATGTATTGTTATAAAAAAGGTCTGCAAAATCCTACTGTAGTTTTGACTTATAGTTATAGTTTGGGGTTCCAATCCTTATATAATCATTAGATCATCCCAACCGGAATTTGGTTTTTATCAGTGCGTTTTATTGAAATAAAACGTCCTCAGTAACTAGTTATATTTTTGTTTACCTAACGAATTCTTTATATGATAGAATCGTGGTGGATTTAACATCTCAGTGTAATATACGTCAAACGGGCAATTTGACATTTGACATTGATAAATAAAGTATGCGATTTATTTGATACCTACACGTGATTTAATAATACAGTAATTCATAGACACATCGGCACCATTCGGGTGTTATCGTTGTTCCGAGTTTTGCCGATAGGAAAGGATTATTCACTACATCTGTACACCATATTGACATAGTAACGTTGTTTTATTATTATTTTTATTACCTCACACACCCTCTCACACACTCTCACTCATACTCATACTACACATAGAGAGGCTCACCCACTCACCCACACACCCATTTTTTTCATATTTTTATAACTTTGTCTTTAGTCAGTAATTTTGTATAAAAAAGTGTCCGTGTAACTTAAATTAGCTTTATATACATAGTCAGGTCATAAGTTCTGTCAAATGTGCAATATGAAATAATTTAGACATGTTTATTATTTATGTAAACATTTATATAGCAAAATAAACTTAATAAAACATAGATTCTTATGGTAATAAAGTTTAATCAAAATGACCCCCGCGATTTTGTATACAGGCCTTTATTCTGCGCGGCCAGTCGTCTATCGCAGCACGAACGAGGTCCATGTCAATATCGGCGGCTGCCTTAATCAAGGATGCCTTGAGTGACTCCAAATCAGGATGAGGCTTTGAGCAGGCCTTTTCCTCCAAGTGTTGCCATATCTTGTAATCTAACGGACTCAAATCTGGACTGGAGGAGGGCCAGTCTTCGTGCCGGATGAAGTCGATTTCACGCGCCGCCAGCCAGTCTTGTGTGCTTTTTGCTCTATGAGCTGGCGCAGAATCTTGTTGGAATACCTAGTGCCTGTTATTAAACATGGTATGAGAAACAGGTTCCACAAGGTTCTTGAGGACTGTATTTTGATACAGAACTGCATTCGTTTTTACGCCTTTCTCACAAAAATGTACCTCAGTTAAGCCCCAATAAGAGACTCCCAACCAAACCATGAGCGAGGATGGAAAATGAACTCGTTGGACACGCGGAATACGGTTGCTCGCTTCTTCACTGCTGTGTGCGTACACCTTATCATTTTGTTTGTTGTAGCTCTCTTCCACGGTGAAAATTTTTTCATCCGAAAAAAGAATTTCCCGATGCTTTTTTCCCGCGTACCGCTTCAACAAAGCGCGGCATCTCTTCAGTCTCAGGTCCATTAAACGAGCGTCCAAACGATGTCCTGTTTTTTTCGATATGCCCTAAGCCCTAAGTCTTCATTTAACACCCTTTTCACCGTGGTCCTGCTTAACCCCATCTGAAGGGCCAACAGTTTCTGCTTACGTATGGGATTTCTTTGAATTCGCGCCTTCACAGCTTTTATCACTGCTGGATTCCTAACGGAGCGAGGGCGACCACTTCTTGACCTGTCATCTACACTAGAGTCTTCATTGTATCGTTTTATGGTACGATAAACGAATCTTTTGGTTATATTCAAATTTTTCAGTAAGTCGAAAATCTGAATTGACGCGTGACCGCAACGATGCAACGCAATAACTGCGACACGGTCTTCTTTAAGTGTCCACTCCATATTTAAAAATGAGGAAAATTTTAAAAAGTACACAATTTTATTTTCATGAAAAATTCGAAATTCGAATTCAATAAACTTTTTTGTGGCCAGCGTTCCAAATTCAAAAGTTTTTATTGTGTGACAGAACTTATGACCTGACTGTGTATATTTTATAGGAAGAGCACTGTAGTCTGAAATACAGGTTTACACCTAGCTCAGGATCAGATGACTCAATTATCATGAGTCACATTTTAGCTAAGGGCCTCAAATATTGTAAACGTTTTCTGTTTCTTTTCTTTGAATAAATAAATATTTGATTTGATTTGATTTGAATTAGGCACCTACTTAATGTATTATGCTTGATTATGTTATGACGTTCATTAAGTCTCAATTTTTGTGCTATTATGAATAAAGATCTTTGAACTTGAACTTGACATTTTGCAGTACCTAGTCTGGTAGGTAGGTGACTTCTACTGGTTAATGTGTAGGTGGGTGAGTCTGATATCAATGATTCAGCCAGGAACTGTAGTGTAGTAGAAATCTTTCGTAGATGTCTTTGTTGTAAGTATTGGTAGGGGTATGGGACAAACAGACGGGGAGCAGACGACAACGGCAGCAGCAGAGGTCAGCGTTGCGCTGCTCCGCCGCGGGTTTGATTGAAGTGCCGATAGTGCGGCCGCCGATCGTTTGATAGAATTGCTGACTCAGCGAGTGCGGCCGAAGCAGCCGACGAAGGCCGCGCGCCGGTGGTGAGTGTAAACTCACACTACGACATTGTGTTGTAGATTGGCCCGCCTGCCAAGATTTTTGACAAATGAGAAACACAAAAAATGTTTGAAGTGCATTTTATTGACCAATAAGGAGACTTCATTTGACAACTGCGTTGTGGCGTCGGAGCTTGTACAGTTTGAACTAATTCATCAGAACAGCTCATCGCAGTTTTTTATGGGTTAGATACTAAAGTCTGTTTCTAGGGCAGGCGAAAACACGGACATTGACTTTGTGCCTACCACAGTGATCACCAACTTTTTTTGGTGAGTTTCAAAAACCGGTCAAGTGCGAGTCTAAATCGCGCACGAAGGGTTCCGTACCACCGTTCAATGGAAGCGATGGTGTGGAGTGAATAGTTTGGATTTTACACAGCAAAATATTGTTTACAAAGTTATTGGTGCGGTTACTTTCACACTCCATGTACGTAACCAGGTGCATCCATAAGTTTGTATGTGGTATTGTTGTATGGGAGCCCCCATATTTCTTTTATCCTGTTTTTTAGTATTTGTTGTTATAGCGGCAACAGAAATACATAATCTGTGAAAATTTCAACTCTCTAGCTAGCTAGGTTCTTGAGATACAGCCTGGTGACAGACGGACGGACGGACGGACGGACGGACAGCGAAGTCTTAGTAATAGGGTTCCGTTCTTACCCGTTGGGTACGGAACCCTAAAAATGATCAGTCGTATGAATCTAGGGAATAAATAAAATTATATTTTTTTTTATTTATGTTTGTTATTTATAATGAAATTGTTTGCTGATATCTAAAAGATGTTTAATAACACAAGTATACATGGTTTTGGACCTGAACAACTAAAAGCTTGCACTCGAAAACTAGAACCATTTTTGACACAAGGATTGAAGATTTGAGTTCAGGCCATCAAATAACATAAGAAATCGTTCTCATCTGCTCAGATCCAAAAGTTGATCCGAATTTGTAAACTTGTGTTATTTTTTTAATGTGTCCATTGATACTAACTATACTAAAACATTAACAAATAACCGACAATATCAAAACACACGCAAGCGGGCGGAATGCCTGACGCCGAAGCTCCGTCTGTTCTCAAGTGTTCTCTTCACACCGGGCGTCGTCATTCTAAACACCTCGAAACAGGTTTGTTATCTCTGACTGGTAGCGTCGCTCACCCCACCCCGTACCACGAAACTCAGTACTACGCGGAAACTATATAGAAGTGCATGGAGGGCGATACGTATCATAATACTTTATGTCATTGTCCGTTTTTTCGCCTGCCCTAGAAACAAAGTACAGTTAGTATATTAATGGGTACTATCATTCCCTAAAAAGTGGTCAGCTAATTAAAAGTCAACCTGTATATAAAACGTAATTCCATTTTGAGAAGTTAAAGATAAGGAACATTTGCATTTGTATAGAGAAGGAAATTAAAGCTCCCACATAATAACTAACGATGTAAAGGCATAGCACAATCATACATATTTTTTATATACACGTAGGTACATCACAAGCCCTCCCCACTACGTCCAAAAACCGCACGCTACGACCAGCATTATATACTGCTTATCTAAACATTGATACATTATAACCATGATGTATCAATATTTCGACATTAATGCCCTCCATAATGTATCAGTCACATAAACTACTAATTCAAAATCAGCTCCGTTGGTTGATTCTTGTCAACCAAGGCAATTGAAGTAAATTATGTATAAGTTATTCATTCATTTTTATATTTCATGTTGTGTGCGTGTGTGTGTGTGCATGAGTGCGTGTAAGGGTGTGTGTGTGTTTGGGTTTTGGGTTATTCTCCCCACAGTATGTCATTTTTATAAAGTCAGCAAGGCCTCCGTAGATTCATAGTTAAATGTTTTTAAAAGGGATGTTATAGTCAGTTTACTTTCTCCCACTGAGCAGTTCTGTAAATCACAGTGCTTGAGTAGGTATTCTGTTATAGAGAAAGGTTGAAGTAAAGTGGGAAAAGCGCTGGGCAAAAGCAGTTCTAGTTCTAGGTATGCTGGGCGTATTCCGGTGAGTTCAAAGTATTTTTGTGCATATTGTTACGAGCGTGGGGTTCGTATTTGATAGAAAAACGCGAATTAATCCACTAATTAAAACACTCACTTTATTACCCAAATTAGGCACTTACAATTCACATGAACTGTACATAAAATCCACTAAAACACACACACACTATTTCACTAATTATGCGCTCACTATTCACACGAAGAGTCTTTCTTTCCGATTATCCTTGTACTAGCACTCGATCGCAGTTAAAATGTAACTAACTCGCGCCGGCCGTCGACGCCTTTTATATCCCGCGGAGCCGCTCTGGACACATTGTCCACACATATCGCGAATATTCTAGTAAGGACCAGCGTGCGGGCCGAGAACATTCGAGACCATATATGTCTCTCTCTAATGGTGCACTCTCTCTGTCACTCCCTTCTCGAATGTTCCGAGTATAGCTATCTCTTTCTAGTAGTGCTATCTCTGTCACACACTTCTCGAATGTTCCCAGTATAGCTATCTCTTTCTAGTAGTGCTATCTCTGTCTCTCCTACCGGATATTTCGCCATATAACGATTTGTGCTTCAGAGGCCCATAAGGGGTCCTGAAAACGCCTGAAAACGGGTTTTCAGGTTATGGCGTCATCTGATAGAGGGTGCCCTGAAACGGACTGAAAACATGTTTCAGGCGCCTGAAAACGACGGCAACTTGGGTGAAATTTCGATCTTTAGATATGTGATAGAGTAACTTCTGAAACGGCCTGAAATGACTTTTCAGCCCGCTGAAAACGCCTCTACAGCACTGAAATTGACGTTCAAAGTTTTTTTGACCTAACCTACCGGCGTAACACTACCCCCTCCTAAGACATGCTCGTCCCGAGCATCATTATTTCCGTGGTATCTGGCCAGCCGGTCAACATGAACAATCTTGCTCGGACTACGAGGATTCCGCTGGATTCGATACGTGACGTCGTTTATTTTGGTGACTACCTTGTAAGGCCCTTCCCAATTCGGAGATAGTTTCGGGGACTTTCCTACTCGTCGCATAGGGTTATGTAGCCACACCAACGAACCTTCCTCAAAGCCCACTTGATAAGACTTCCGGTCATATCGGGTTTTCATCTTTATGCTAGCGTGGAGCCCGTGTTCACGTACCAGGCTGTGAACATCATCAATCCGATCCCGCAAATCACTTGCATATTCCGTGATGGTCCTTGGTGTATCGGGCGGACGTCCAGTCAGGAGATCTGCAGGCAGACGGAGTTCTCTTCCAAAATTCGCATACGATGGAGTAACCGCCGTACTTTCATGAGTTGCCGACCTATAAGACAACAGGAAGAGGGGGATATGCCGATCCCAATCTTTTTGATGGCTCTCAACGACCTTGGCTAGATGTCTCTCCAGTGTCTGGTTAAATCTCTCAACCATTCCATCTGACTGTGGATGATACGCCGTAGTCCTCGTCTTATGAATTCCCATTATGCGACAAGTCTCCTGAAAGACCGCAGATTCGAAGTTTCTTCCTTGATCACTGTGGATTTCGAGTGGTACCCCAAACCGGCAGAATACTTCGTTCACTAACTTTTCAGCTATGGTTACCGCTTCTTGATTAGGAATGGCAAATACTTCAGGCCACTTCGTGAAGTAATCCATCACGACAAGAATGTACTTGTTTCCGGAGTCCGATGCTGGGAATGGTCCTGCGACATCTAATGCAACCCTTTCCCAAGGGGCTCCCACGTTGTACAACTTGAGTGTTCCTCGGCTACGGGTATGCGGTCCCTTGACTGATGCACAGTTAGTGCATCGTTTACACCAATTTTCAACATCTGCTCGGCAGTGAATCCAATAAAAGCGTTGCCGAATTTTCATTAGGGTCCTTTTTACTCCAAGGTGTCCACCGGATGTTCCATCGTGAAAGCTTCTCAAAACATCTTTCACCCTTTTCTTTGGGACAACGACTTGCAGATGAGCATCCTTCCCATTTGTTGATTCCCATTTTCTACATAGAACGCCATTATGCATAACCAAGCTATCCCATTGTGCCCAGTAGCTTTTTGTTACCGCACTCATAGGAGCTACATCACACCATCTTGGTTTAGGTGCGCCAGCATTAATCCAATCAAAAATGGGTCTCACGTCAGGGTCCTCTTGTTGCGCTTGCTGCATGATTTCATCACTCCACTCGTCGCTAACCGTATCAGTTCTTATCATTCGAACACATTCCTTGCCTTCTTGTCTTGAGCAATGTTTACAGTTGTCCGCACAAGGTCTACGTGATAGGGCGTCAGCATTTCCATGTGATTTCCCACTACGGTGTTCGATGATGAAATCATACTCCTGCAGTTGTTCAATCCATCTCGCCACTTGTCCCTCGGGGTTTTTAAATTCTAGCAACCACTTTAAGGCAGCATGGTCAGTTCTGATACGAAACTTTCTTCCCAGCAGGTATTTGCTGAAATGTTGTAACGTCTTGACAACTGCTAGCAATTCCCTCCGAGTTACACAGTAATTTCTCTCTGGTTTTGACAATGACTTACTGAAATATGCAATCACAACTTCGTTATCTCCTTTCTTTTGCGACAAGACACCTCCAATTCCAGTATTACTAGCATCTGTATCCACAATGAAATCCGCATCCGGGTCTGGATACCCCAATATTGGCGTTTCACAAAGTCTTCCTTTAAGCTCGTTGAAACTTGACTCACATTGTTCGTTCCAGTCAAATGATCGCTTTTCTTCCGTTAGTTGATGCAAAGGCTTTGCTATATCCGAGAAGTTCTTCACAAAACGTCTGTAGTATGAACAAAGCCCCAAAAAGGCACGTACTGCAGTCTTGTCTTTTGGTGTCGGCCAATCCTTCACAGCGCTAATCTTCTCAGGATCTGTCTGGATGCCGTCTTTCGAAATCACGTGTCCCAAGTAATTCACTTTACGTTTGAAAAACGAGCATTTCTTCGGACTGAGTTTCAGATTTGCCCCTCGTAGTTTGCCTAGCACCTGCTCCAATTTATTCAAGTGATCGTTGAAGTCTCTACCAACGATAATGATGTCATCCAAATAGACCAAGCAAGTTTCTCCTAGAAGTCCAGCTAATATTTGTTCCATTAATCTCTCAAATGTGGCTGGTGCATTACACAGTCCAAATGGCATAACATTGAACTGCCAGAGTCCCTTGCCAGTAGAGAAGGCCGTTTTCTCCTTATCCTTGTCCTTGATTTCGACTTGCCAATAGCCACTTTTCAGATCCAACGTTGAAAACCATTTCATTCCGTTCAATGTGTCTAAAGTGTCGTCGATTCGTGGAAGTGGATAACTGTCTTTTTTGGTTACATCATTAAGTCGACGGTAGTCAATACAGAATCTCATGGTGCCGTCCTTCTTCTTAACCAAAACTACGGGAGAACACCACGGGCTTGTTGAAGGTTCAATAACGCCGCTTCTTTGCATTTCCTCGATCATGCCCTCAACCTCCTTCTCCCGAGCTACTGGAACTCTCCGAGGGCGCTGTCGGATAGGCATAGTTTCCCCAGTGTCGATCTCATGCTGAACCACTCCAGTTCTTCCAATGTCATCATCATGCGAAGAAAAGACGTTGCGATATCGTAGCAGTAAGCTACGCGCCTTAAGGAATTCCTCCTCGGTAAGGTGCTCCCTGGAGTCATTTAGTAGTTTTTCAACATCTATTGAAGGCTTAACATGCCCAGGTTTCACGTTTACCTCAGATTCCCGGCAGCCTCTTACCCAAGAAATTTCTTGGCATGATCCGACCAGCGTTCCTTTATTGAGGACGCATCCCGTGTTGCTTGGATTAAGGATCCTTATAAATGCTGTAGATGCCGTGGTTACCAATGTACGGGCTGTTATCCACGGTTTATCAGCATCCAACCTCTCTACCACCACACAGCGGTGAGATTGCGGCCTTGTGGAGCTCGGCAATTTCACTGGAACTAAAACCTGTGACCTTGGTTGAAGAATGGTTCTCCTGGTACAGTAAACATTTCCATTTACTCCACCTTGTATAGGAATCTCATCAACTCCAAACTTTAGAACTCCAACCTTCAAGTCGATTTTACAGTCATGTCTCCTCATAAAATCCAATCCAATAATGCAGTCGTCGACGATCACTTTATGCCAGTATTCTTTTTCACCTATTTTCACAGCTAACTCTCGTTCTCCTTGGACGGAAATGTACTGGCCGGTAGCAGTTTGCAGCTGGAGATGCCTAGGTTGGACTAGATGATCTCTGGTCAGGTGTCTCAGTAGCCGAGAGCTGATCACAGTCCGAGAAGCTCCAGTGTCTATGGTAAGGAGACATGGTATTCCACAGATTTCTCCATTGACAACCAGACTATTCCCGTCGTTTGCCTGTGATATCATAATTGGGACATTTCGACCGCCAGCCAGCACTCGTCCCATAGTCCTGGCTTTTATTCGTTTCCCTGTTGGGGCTCTGACTCCACAGAGCTTATTTTCCTCGCCATTGGAGCGGGGTCTCTGTCCCTCCTAGTCCTTTTTGGACAGCCTGACTGCAGGTGACCACGTTCTCCACAATGGTAGCAACGTGGCCCAAATTCGCGGCGGGAATCTACTGGCTTCGTAGTCGACACTTCTCGCACCCTGAAAGGCCTGGATGAATCCTGTCGTACAGCTTCCACCTCGAGAGCGTGGGCTACTGCATCCTTTAGGCTGCCATGATGTCCCAATCGCACGGCTGCCCTCACTTCCAGATCCCGGATCCCATCGATGAAGGCCTGCACCAGCATACTGTCCACAAAGGATGCTGACGTACGTTGATAGGCCTTCCTAACCAACTTCTCGTTTTCCAGGGCCCACTGTTGTAAGGACTCGTTACGTCCTTGTGTCCTGTCCTTTAACTGAGCTCGGTACACGTGCTCCAGGTGACTGTCACCGTATCGTGCCTCCAAGGCTTCTAGAAGGCGGTCGTACGTCCGGTCGTTTCCTAGAGCCTCTAGTATGGTAAGAGCCTCGTCGCGCAGCGCCAACGTCAGTGCTGTCCTGGCTTGCTCCTTACTCCAACCATTAGCCTGGGAAACAGACTCGAACTGCAGCTTATAGGCAGTCCACGATGAGCTACCGTCAAAGGGAGGCACTTTGAACCTGCCGCCTCCGGACACCGATGCGTCGGGTACATAGGTACTTGGACCATTAGCCACTTTGATCTCAAGTTTTTGGAGACGGCTCTCACAGGTCTCAATTTTTTTATCGACATCATGGACTCGACTCTCCAGTTTTTCATCCATATCGGCCAGTTTTTCCTGGACCTCGAACAACTCTCTCTTCCATTCGATCGTGGACTCATGTACCTCACGAAGCATTCGTGCCTGTACCTCCTGGTGATCCTTTTGTTCCCTAAGCTCATTCTGGAGGATTATAGTCTGTTCTTCCTGTTTCCTGGCCTGTTCCTCCTGTTTCCTGGCCCGTTCCTCCTGTTTCCGCGACTGTTCCTTTAGCTCTCTCGCTTGTTCCTTTAGGAGGACGAAGATAACGTTGAGGTCTACTCCTTGTGCAGCTGGAGCAGGTGATTCCGACGTACCAGGCGTCGAGTCTCCAGACCCAGACGTTTGGCTTCGCGTCGTCACTCCTTTTGGCTCGGTTTCTCGTGGCATTAACGGCATTTTCTATCCCACTTCTGACACCAAATGTTACGAGCGTGGGGTTCGTATTTGATAGAAAAACGCGAATTAATCCACTAATTAAAACACTCACTTTATTACCCAAATTAGGCACTTACAATTCACATGAACTGTACATAAAATCCACTAAAACACACACACACTATTTCACTAATTATGCGCTCACTATTCACACGAAGAGTCTTTCTTTCCGATTATCCTTGTACTAGCACTCGATCGCAGTTAAAATGTAACTAACTCGCGCCGGCCGTCGACGCCTTTTATATCCCGCGGAGCCGCTCTGGACACATTGTCCACACATATCGCGAATATTCTAGTAAGGACCAGCGTGCGGGCCGAGAACATTCGAGACCATATATGTCTCTCTCTAATGGTGCACTCTCTCTGTCACTCCCTTCTCGAATGTTCCGAGTATAGCTATCTCTTTCTAGTAGTGCTATCTCTGTCACACACTTCTCGAATGTTCCCAGTATAGCTATCTCTTTCTAGTAGTGCTATCTCTGTCTCTCCTACCGGATATTTCGCCATATAACGATTTGTGCTTCAGAGGCCCATAAGGGGTCCTGAAAACGCCTGAAAACGGGTTTTCAGGTTATGGCGTCATCTGATAGAGGGTGCCCTGAAACGGACTGAAAACATGTTTCAGGCGCCTGAAAACGACGGCAACTTGGGTGAAATTTCGATCTTTAGATATGTGATAGAGTAACTTCTGAAACGGCCTGAAATTACTTTTCAGCCCGCTGAAAACGCCTCTACAGCACTGAAATTGACGTTCAAAGTTTTTTTGACCTAACCTACCGGCGTAACAATATCAAGGACAACCATCAAGATGTAGAGTTGACGGACACGAAGTACCGAACATTCTTGGAATTCTTTCTCCGACTATCCGTGGAATATAAGCGAGGTCTTCTACACATTATCGCAACACAGATCGCTGCGCTCGCTCAACCTTGATCATAAATGTTTTGGCAGAGGCTCCCCAAATCGAGATGCAATGTATAGTGAAAGCAATGTGAAACCAAAGTGATAAGCAATGTATAGTGAATGTATATGTTATTCAGTAGTTTCTTGTCAGCACTATCTCTTAGCGACTTCATTATGCCAATCACCTTTCAACTCTGCCAGACATTTTATCGATGTGTGACTCAAATGTCAAACGTTCATCTGATTGGACACCTAGGTAGCGAATAATACTGATCCTCTGAATGCCTGGGCATAAGCAAGAATGCCTCTCGGGTTCTCCACATTGGTGTATAGAAATGTCTGGTAAGGTTACAGGAGCCTTGGTAATGTGGAAAGCTAAAAAAAAATGTTTTGCTTGTATTTAAAGTTAGCAAATTATTATCAAGCCCGGTCGCAATTTTATTCATTCCCATGAATGCTCTGTCGTAAGTTTCTTTCCATGACGCCCCGAGTCAGAGTAATTTTTTTTTATTGAATATAAATAAATAAATTATCTTATTCAACGTCAAAATTATACTTACTTATAACTACAAGTCTATTTTTTTCTTTATATAAAAAAAAAGACTACACCGTTTCGGAAGGTGGGCCTCGGGGTTAAGAAGAAACGGCAAGAAACTCCCCCATACCTATTTTTTTAAAAAGTGACTTTACAACAGGTACTGGTTACGGTCTAAGGAAATTCGCCGGCGAGTGATAGACTTGATCCATCGTCCCTCGTCGAATTTCTGTGCGCTGAGATGGTATGGACCATGCAGTTTTGTCATCTAAGTATTCCTTAATACTATAATAGGACTTTCTTATCAGCTCATTTTTAACATAGTTTTTGAACCTCTTTTCAGGAAGGATCAATGATTCCTGTGGTATTTTATTGTAGAAGCGAATACAGTGCCCCATGAATGATGTGCCTACTTTACTTAGTCTAAATAATGGTAGTGCTAACCTATTTTTATTTCTAGTGTTAAATAAAGCTATGTTTTTTCTTACATGCATGATATTCTCGTATAGACAGGTAACCGTAAGTACCTATATTAATTTCTTTGAATTTTTCTCTTAATGATTCTCTAGCATCTAATTGATATATCGCCCTGATCGCCCTTTTTTGTAAGAAAAATATCGTATTTATATCTGCTGCTCTCCCCCAGAACAATATTCCATAAGACATAATACTGTGAAAATAACTAAAGTACACCAATCTGGCAGTTTCAAAATCTGTAAGATATCTGATTTGTCTGACCGCAAAAGCGGTTGAGCTAAGTCTTCGAGCGAAATTAGTTATGTGAGGACCCCATTGAAGTTTCGAATCTATAGTGATTCCGAGAAAGATTGTGTCTTCAACGAGGTCCAATCTTTCAGATCCTATTCTAACACTGCTTTCAACCTGTCACGTGTCCCGTGAAATAAAACTGCGGTATCATCAGCGTAACATATCAACTCAGCATCTATTGATGGTATCTCTACGACGTAAACGTAATATAAGAGGGTCGCTGATTGATGTTTAAATTTTTACACACTGTCTCCACCCACTGAGATAGCTATTAATAGGTATGTGATTGCTGCATAATGGAGGGCATTAAAACTCGAGTTTCATAATAATATCACTCGAGAGTTTTAATGCCTAATTATGTACAGTTACATACACTAGTTTATCTACACACATATCATAAGCTCTCTTTGATGTGTTCAGGAACCGCATGTTTGACTGGCATTGTGGTTCTGCAATTGTTTAGCTTGTTCTTTAGTACCAACTTCACGCAGACGGGCGTCGGCGTTCGAAATTTGAATGTCAGTACCAACTTCACAGACAAACTAGGGACGGCAAATGGGTGGGCGTCGGCGTTCGAAATTTGAATGTCATTATATGTAGAAAAACTACACATAATGACCATTATGTGTAGTTTTCCAGATACTAAACGAGTTTTTACCAAGTAGTTTAACATAATACTGATCGTAACGCGCGGTTTTTGAACGCAGTAAAGAGGGTTTATGATACGTGTATAGATAAACCAATTTAAGGCTAATCCCTGTATTCCTTGCACCTCAAGTTTTCTAATTAGTATCGATAGAAAAAAACTAATCGCTGAAACACTTATTTGTTTGCGTCTATAAATTCAGGTTCAAGAATATCTTGAGTAGTAGGCATCAAAAGTTCAGTTTTTATTCATAATAACACAAAAAGTTCGTAGCACAGAAAGTTCAAGACACAAAAAGTCCGTACTTGTACATTTCTTTAACTCTTTGTCTTCTGTAAATCGCATTTAGATTGTAGAAGCAAGTGAAGTGTCAGAAATATATGAAGACATTTTGCCATCTATCATTGATAAAAGGAACTCATGATTACAGATACTTTTGTGGGCTGTAGGATTTTTTATTTGGTCTTCAACTACTTTTCTCTCTTTCTGCAGACTATTTAGTTACTTTCATGAATTTTAACAGTTGACAGTAAATGTAAATGACGGTCGATCGATTTCCCATATAATAAAACCATCTGAAAGAAGCCTTATTGGAACCAAACTAATCATGATACTTGACAAAATCTGAGTTTTGCTTATAATTGCTTTGTCCTGAAGCACCAACATAGCCCCATTTGCTTACAAGTTTTGCATTAGCCTTTGTATTAAGTTCTAAGTGATTTGCACCTATGAGTCTGGACAGAGTTAAATCGAGCAAGGCTTGCAATTTTATCTGCGCTCTTTCTTCATTAACAGGCTAACAGCTAAATGTTCTTTTGAGGGATAACAATCTAGCAATCTAGTTTTGCTTGTCCGGCTTTGAAATATGATGTTTGAAATTAACTTTGACAACACATACTTTATATGGAGTTGTCAAAGTTCACTCGAGCAAAGGCTTATTCCGCTTTCTAGCCAGTTGCCCTGAGAATTGACTTTAAGCAAACCATTTATGACACTTCTTGGTAATCTATGTTCAGCTTTTCGTCGGAAGAAGTTTTTTGGGAAATAATATTATTTCTAAGCAGAATTTATGCCAGTATTTAGTGACTTCTAGTGTATTTGTGTTTGTGTCTTTACAACTGAATGTGGTAACCAACATCGAGTGATCCCTTTGGAATATCGAGTTTTCTGATCACGTGACATTTATTTACATAGTGGGCCAAGTAAGACTGCCCATCATCGAGTGCTGCCCATACTTTACGAGTAATATACCGCGATTTTTAATTTGAGGCCAGAAATGTAAACAAACAACAGTCATTTTCTAGAACAAAACCGTTGACTTTGACATGCATATTATACTTTTTGTACTGGAAAATTACAGTTGTATGTTTACATTTCTGGCCTCAAATTAAAAATCGCAGTATAGGTCCATGGTGCAAGTAGTATGACTGAAGCATAAAAGTCATGAAATGTCGCTTTTGTATTGCTTGCTTTGCACTCGGAAAAAACTGGAGAAATGCAAATTTGCTCCACTAATCACTGTGTAAGAATCACAGACATGTAGGCTGTGCATGTAGGGATTCATTACCAAAAGACTCGCGTGGTCAACGAACTGAGGGTAGCGATGGTGGCCGGTAACCATGACGACAACGACGTACGGGGATACAGACGATGTCGCCTAGTATTTGTGAATGACAGTAGGTTACGCGTTGACTACGCTCGCATCCTCTCTCTCTACTCCATACATACAACACGACACATTTCCCCTAAAGATTAATATATCTCCCCTTGTTCTCTGAGGTCTCCTTCCTCTTCCTCCCTTCCACTCCACTTTAACTTTCTTTATCAGTCTGTATCACAGAGTACCTTGTTATGTCTGTATTTATAATCCACTCTACAAAGTCATCTACAAATTTGATTTTTTGGTTAATTTTGATTTAGTAAGTATTTGATTAAGATTCTCACTGAAGGTAAACGCTATTGACTTTAATTGTTTTTTTTCCCCTGTAATTCTGAAATCCTAACTAATTTCATTGCGAAATCGTAAACTCTACTTGATAATATTTTTGACTAATGTAACAACAGCCTGAAAGCCAGCAGCCATAGACAAGCCTCCGTGACGTAGCCACGTCACAGCCACGTGACCTGCCCACCCCTCGATGCCAGCGCGGGGTGGCATCGAGGGGTGCCACCCCGCGCTTGTTGTTGCTTGTTGGAGATATAACATCTCCAACAAGCAGATCGCTGCACTTCGCGCCACTAACGGACTGGAGTGGAGCTGCGAGGAGTGCCTGGGAGGAATGTCGAAACGTTCCTCCTTCTTTATACCAGAAGATGAGACAGATGTGGACCTAGATGATACAAGGAAATCTGTTACTATCGATGTTAAGAAACTTCTGGCTGACATTACAACTGAAATGAGGAAGACGATTAAACAAGAATTAGCAGAGTTCCAATCTTCACTCGAGTTTATAAGCGAACAAGTATCTGGAATCGAGGAGACCCTGAGAAACCAGAGTTCTAAGATAAAACAACTCGAGAATAAAAACACAGACCTAATTAACAAAAACAAAAACCTTGAGCTACGTATTTGCACAATGGAGCAGCGTCAACAGGATTATGAACAGCAACAGCTATCGAACTCACTGGAGATAGCAGGAATACCGAAGGTGACTGATAAGGAAGATGTCTCCCTGCTGATGATGACGGTAGCAGAAAAACTGGACGTAAAAGCCGATGATGTAGTGTGCGCCCGTCGTGCTACTGGCCGCAAGGAGAAACCTGGGGCCATCCTCGTCGAGATGCGTTCGAGAGCCAGCCGCGACCAGTGGGTGAAGTGTGGCAAGGACAAGAAGCTGACGGTGGTGAACATCCTCGCTTCGTCTGCACCAACAGGATCATCTGCAGAACGTGTTTACATCAGAGAAGCCCTGTCCCATCACACCAAGACCTTACTATACCAAGCCGGTCAAAGCCTGCGCCCTATCTTCCAATATGTGTGGTGTAAAGAGGGAAAAGTCCTGGCTAGGAAAGATAAGGACGCCAAAGTTATCCCGATTTTCTCAAAGAGTGATATTGATATGTTGCTAAATTAATGTTTGTAAATAATCTATGTACCGTATATCCTAAGTCCCTTCCTTACTAAATTCAATTTAACAAGTACCTCTAACATTACCGAACTATCTAATTGCACCAACATAAACACCTATTTTCAATACATACCACACAAACACATTCGTATTTCATGTCTACATGTAAACATAAGATCGATGTTGAAAAACTTTGTTAAGCTTGTCCAAATTATAGATGGATGTCCTCATAATATTGACATAATTACAGTTACAGAAGCAGGCATTTCTGACAGTATACCAAATTTATTCCAAATCTCAGGCTACACAATGTACACACGGTTACGTAATAATCAAAAAGGCGGTGGAATAATAATGTATGTTCGCAATAACCTTAAATTTACACCAAAATCTAACATCACATACACCTTCGAAAACCTGACTGGCATAGCTAAAACTCCCACAAATGATGTAATTTATGTGTGTGCAATTTATAGACCTCCCTCGAAAAACAAAACAATTTTTATCAGTGAACTCAACCGGCTGATTTCCCACGACAGTTCAGATTCTAACATAATGATTTTATTGGGTGATATCAACATCGATCTTAAGTTACACAATTCACATAGGAACTCGTATGTTGACATGCTTTCTGTGTACGGACTAACGTGTGGAATCACTGATTACACCCGAATCGAGAATCGCAATAGTCTGGTGACAAAATCCTGCATAGATCATATTTTTATTCGATGCCACACGTTAGAACAGTACACCGCGGCAGTCGATACTGTGCTGGCAGATCATCGCGTCACAATTACCAGCCTCGTTGGTTTGCCGCCGCCCGGCAAGACCGATATACAGGCTGCTCCAAAAACGCAATATATGCAATCGGTAAACCGTATCGATTTAATTACTAAATTAAATGATAATAACTGGAACCAAACATACGAGATGAAAACGGCTGATGAAATCCTTAAATTTATAAAAAAAACGTTCCAAGAAGCCTTAGAATCATCCACAAAACTTAAGAAAAAACGTGAGTTTAGTAGAAATCGTGAACCCTGGATAAACAAAACTGTTCTACAACTTAGTGAAAAAAGGGATACTCTTTTTGGGCTCTGGAGGAAAAATACAACTAACCACGAACTTAGACTACAGTATAATAAAACACGGAATAAAACTAATAAAATAATTGAATACTATAGAAATAAATATTACCAAAATAAAATAAGAGATAGCTATGGAAGCCCTAGGAATCTATGGAAGATAATTAATTCTATTTGTGGTAGAATATCCAAGAGCATCGATGACGCAATAATAGATGCTTTTAGATCCGAAAACATATCAGATATTGAAATCGCAAACAGATTTGCTACAGAGTTCGACGAATCCGTCAAAAAGATTATTCCGCAGTGTAGAAATACTCTGTTGGACGATGCCAGTTGCAGCAAAGTGGCAAATGTCAGCATGCGATTCCATAAAGCCACCCCACGAAGCATTCTGAAAATCACTCGGAACCTGAATAGCAGGAAGGCGTCGGGCTTAGATAATATTAAAATTCTGGACATAAAACAAATTAGTGACAAAATCTCTGCTGCAATAGCGCATCTCATTAATACTAGCATAGAAACCGGTAAATATCCGGATGATCTAAAACTGGGCTGCGTTAGACCACTATTTAAAAAAGGTAAACGTGGCAATGTTGCCGATTACCGACCTATCACTTTATTGTCATCAGTCGACAAAATAGTTGAGAGGTTTGTTTGTGAGCAGATACATAACTTTTATCAAAAAGAAGAGATTATAAACCACAACCAATTCGGCTTTCAGCCTAAGAAAAGCACAACATCTCTGCTATCTAAATTTACAGATCACGTAAACAGTTCACTTAATGATAAGAAACTTGTCCTTGCACTTTTTATAGATTTTTCCCGAGCATTTGATACCCTAGACCATAATCTGCTCACAAATAAACTAGGTAACTGTGGTATCAGAGGCCCACTACAAGCCTGGTGTGCTGACTACCTCAGAAACCGTCATTTTTGCGTTAAAACCGTCAATTTTGCGTATAGTAAAAACAACCTCGTATCTCATGGCACAGCCCAGGGATCAGTATTAGGACCCCTTCATTTTATAACCTACATCAATGATATGGTGAATGTACTCACCTTCAGCACTCCCTATCAATTTGCGGACGACACATGTCTGATCATTGCCAGCAGTGACGTAGACACTGCACTTGAGAGCCTCCAGTTTGACTTTGACAACTTGTGTAGGTGGTGTCACGACGTAGATTTGGTTTTAAATGCACAGAAAACCAAGCTTATGCACATTAAATCACCATATCTGAAGAGTAAGCGGCCAGCTGATCTCATTGCGCATACGCATGATTGTATGCACAGTCCAAATGACAGTAAATCTTGCCGATGCCCTTCCATCGATGTCGTTGACAAGCACTCTTACCTAGGTCTTGTCATCGATGCAAAGTTCAGCTGGGGACCTCATATACAGCGGGTATGCGACAAACTCAGGGCTCTCGCTGCATCATTTTATGTCGTAAGAAATAGAATACCTTTTAAGACACGACTCATGCTGTATAATGCCTTAATTGACTCCATAGTATCGTATGGTTTATCTAGCTACGGACGAACTTATAAAACTTACCTCGATCAAATATTGTCATTACAAAATAAATTACTTAAATTGATTGTTCCATATAATATAAAATGCGCATACTCCGAAAATAATGAGCCAAACTTGTTTACTTATAGTGGCACACTTCCTATTCACACCAAAGTTAAGTTTAACTTACTGAAAGAGGAATTCTTTAACAACACCATACAACACACAATAGATCACCCCGTAGGCACACGTCGCAAAGCTCAAGGCAATCTCACCACTACCCGCGCTAATAACTATTACGGCGAGCGGACGACTGCCTATTTGATTCCGAGACTAATAAACAGCTTACCCACAGATCTAAAACATTCAATAAATCACAATAACATAAAATGGAAACTCAAGAAACATTTCTCCCTTTCCATCCTCAACCCCTAATTATATAACTAGGTACCTAATTTTCTTGTATGTAATATTACCAACTTGCTAGTTACTTTGTAATCTAATCTAAAAAATAGTGTAAATACCTACTTGTAATTATTTCTGCGTAACACGGAACCACGCACAAACCTACGTGGTTTTTGTGGTTCTTTCAAATGAACTTGTATTATATTTTGGTTTGTAATAAATAAATAAAAAATAATAATAATAGAAATGCCATGCCAAGCATATCTCACCGATATCAACATGATCGGCATAAATTTGTTGATTGGTCAGCCTCTTATAAACCATGAAGGTATATCCCTGGTTGTACATGATGGAGCAGCTACTCTCAAGAAGGATGAAGGTGATCACTTACGACAAATGGAAGTGACAGAAGAATGCCACCGATTCCACGTTGTTACGTGTAGCGATGAACGTCTACCCCATGGCACATCAATAATCAAGGTGCAGATACTCGGCAAGAAGGAAGGCAATGATGTAATAACCCCTGTGCGCCACTACGAGATGCAAGATATCGCCTACTCAATCCCTGCCACCGTTCTACGAGGCGACGAAGGATTCCTCAAGGTCATCAACACCGGGACTAAGGACATCGTGTGGACCCTTGGCGAGCTACTGCTGCGAGCCGAAAGCTGCGACGAAGCTCCGCTATACAATCAGGTTAGCCACAAAGCCATTAATAGCCAAAACGCCATAGCCAAGAACGTTCTGTTAACCTGCTCTGAAGCTAGTATCGATATTGGGGGAGTAAATATAAATGACATTTGTGTGGGACCATTGAGAGAAAGTGAACATAAATCACTTATTCAGATGTTGACCGAAAATCGGCATTGTTTTGCAAGCAGTACTAATGAGTTTTATTTTTATTTTTAATTTATTATAAACAAGAAAAAAGTCAATTTACAGTCTGTAGGACCCACAGAAACCATGTAGGTTTGGTCGTGGATCCGTGCTTACGCTAACTTAAATATTTGATATGAGTAAGTAGTACATAAATATTATTACACTAACTATTACAAAACTAAATAACACATGAACTATTTAAAAGTAATGGCAGGGTTAGGGAGGGACTAGGGAGGAAAAGTATTTTTTAAGTCTATAATTAATATTTTTTGGTGAAAGTGAATTAATAACATCTGTGGGTAGACTATTTATTAATCGCGGAATCACGTAGGCGCGCGTCCAAGTGCCGTAGAAGTTGTTTGCGCGTGTGGTGGTTATTTTACCTTGAATCATACGGCGTGTGGCTATGGGGTGATTTATTTTTCGCTGAAAGCATTTGTCGAAGAAATCCTCTTTAAGTAAAAGATACTGTAGTTTGGAGTGAATAGGTAGTGTCTTACAATATGTGAAAAGTTTATATTCAATTCCAGAGTAATCGTGCCTAATGTTTTGTGGTACAATTAATTTAAGGAGTTTGGTTTGTAGGGATTGTATTGGATCCAAGTAAGTTCTGTGAGTGCGTCCATAGCTTGAGAGGCCATACGATACTATGGAGTCGAAGAGTGCATGATATAGCATTAATCTTGTTTTAAATGGAATGCGGTTTCTAATCATATAAAAGGAAGCAATGAGTGCCCTAAGCTTGTCACATACCCGTTGGATGTGGGGACCCCAATTGAATTTTGCATCAATCACGAGGCCTAAGTAAGTGTGTTTGTCAACTATTTCTATTGGAGGGCATTGGCAATTATTTTTATTGTGCATACAATCATGTGTATGCGCAATCAGCTCTGTTGGATGAGTACCTTTCAAATATGGTGATTTAATGTGAATCAATTTTGTCTTTTGCGCATTAAGGGCCAGGCCCACATCGTGGCACCACTGACACAGGTTATCAAAGTCATACTGTAGGCCTTGCAGTGTAAGGTCTATATTATTATCTGCTATAATCAGACATGTGTCGTCTGCAAACTGGTACGGGGTGCTGAAGGATAGTACATTTACCATATCATTAACATAGGTAATGAAGTGAAGAGGCCCTAGAACCGATCCTTGGGCCGTGCCTTGGGTTACTGGTATGATACGGCCAGTGCTTTCTCCAACTTTGACACAGTATTGCCTATTCCTCAGGTAATCAGCACACCACGCTTGTAACGGACCTCTGATTCCACAGTTTGCGAGTTTGTTTGTAAGCAGATTGTGATCCAATGTATCAAATGCGCGGGAAAAATCAATGAATAAGGCTAAGACCTGTTTTTTGTCGTTAAGCGAGTTGTTTATGTGATCTGCAAATTTGGATAGAAGCGATGTCGTACTTTTATTTGGCTGGAATCCGAATTGGTGATTGTTTATAATATTTTTAGATTGATAAAATGTATGCATCTGCTCACAAACAAACTTCTCGACTATTTTGTCTATTGACGATAATAAGGTGATAGGACGGTAATTTGAGGCACTGTCTCGTTTTCCTTTTTTAAATATTGGCCTAACGCAACCTATTTTAAGATCATCAGGGTATTTACCCGTATGTATGCTGGTATTAATAAGATGCGCTATTGTACCTGCTATTTTCTCACTAATGGCTTTAATGTCTAGAACCCTAATTTTATCCAGGCCTGATGCTTTTCTGCCATTTAAATCACATATAAGTTTATGGATTTTTCGTGGCGAGGCTTTTCGGAAGCGCATACTGACATTCGCAACAGTGTTGAATCTGGTTTCATCGAGAATGTTTGTTTTGCACTGAGGGCTGATCTTTTTCACGGATTCATCAAATTCTGCAGCAAATCGATTGGCTATTTCAGTATTTGAGATGTTTAGAGGACTGAACGCATCTATTATTGCATCATCGATATTCTTAAAAGTTCTACCGCATATTGAATTGATTATTCTCCATAGATTTCTAGGATTGGTATAATTATCTTTGATTTTATTTTGATAGTATAGGTTTCTGTAAAATTCAATGATTTTGTTAGTTTTATTTCGAATTTTATTATATTGCAGTCTAAGGTCGTGATTTGTTGGATTTTTCCTCCAGAGACCAAAGAGAATATCTCTTTTTTCACTCAGGTTTAGGATATTTTTGTTTATCCACGGTTCCCGACTTCTAATATGATCACGCTTTTTCTTGGTTTTTGTGGATAATTGTATGGCTAATTGAAACGATTCTTTGATAAATTCAAAGATATCCTTAGCTGTATTCATATTGGCTGAACGGTTCCAGTCAATATTGTTCAAATATTTGTTTATGTTAGGTTGTTCCAATTTAGTACAAATGAATATAACCCTAACTACCGCTCAGCCTGTTCATCATCGCCCTTATCGCTTAGCACACAGCGAACAAGCAGTCGTAAAATCTAAAGTTGCAGAGTTGTTAAATGCGGGTATAATAAAAGAATCGGAGTCGAATTACGCATCGCCAGTTATACTCGTGATAGATTTCCTTTGCCCAATATTGATGACCAAGTTTCTAAACTGGCTGGGAAAAGTCATTTCTCGTCCCTAGACATGGCCCAGAGTTATCATCAGGTCCCTTTAAATCCCGAGGATACACACAAAACCGCCTTCATAACTACCCAAGGACAGTATGAATATTTGCGTGTTCCCCTCGGCCTTGCGAACGCGCCATCCGTTTTCATGCGTCTGATAAACAAAATTGTTGATTCGTTGAACGGTACTCAGCAGGTTAAATCATGCAACTCAGAGATATTGGCATTCCTCGACGATCTACTTCTACCGTCACACGATGTATCGTCTGGTCTAAATCTATTACAGGCTGTGTTAAATAAATTTGAATCAGAAAACTTAAAACTAAACATGCAAAAATGCTCATTCCTTCAGGAAAAGATCACATACTTAGGACATGACATTTCTTCTGACGGTATACAGCCGGGTGAATCAAAGTTAGCAGCGGTCTTTGTTTCCTGTGCCCAAAAATATTCATGAAGTGAGACAGTTTATTGGATTGTGTAGCTATTTTCGAAAATTTATATTCAATTTAGCTGTGATAGCTCGCCCACTCACAGAACTGACAAAGAAAAATGTTGATTGGGTTTGGAGCGATACTCAAAATGATAGCTTTGAAAACTTAAAGAAAGAGCTATGAAAAAAACCACTCCTGGCCTTATATGATCCTGCTTTGGCCACTGAGATTCACACGGATGCATGCAAACTAGGAATAGCAGGAATTCTATTACAAAAACAAAGTGAGGGTACATTGAAGCCTGTTATGTACTTTCATGGTATACTATGGTATACACTTTCTTCACGAGTCGTGAAGAAAGTGTATACTATAGTTATGAGCTCGAGACGCTCGCTGTCGTTGAATCGTTGCGTCGATTTCGGGTATATATTGAAGTTATCCATGTGAAGATAGTCACGGATTGTACAGCTGTGCGCGCGCGACTTTAACTAAACGTGATCTGATACCCCGAATAACTAGGTGGTGGTTGTCGATACAGGATTTTGATATCAGCATTGAATATAGGCCGAGGGATCGGATGAAACACGTTGATGCTTTAAGTAGGAACCCCGTTGATGTCGCCAATATTCACCGATTAGAGGTAGTAGACTGGTTCTATACGATTCAATGCCAGGATGAAAAACTAAAGCGAATAATTGATTTATTAAAGAAAGGTTGTGCGGACGCGGATATTGTAAATAACTATGTGCTCGTAAATGACCGGCTGTATAGAAAAACCTTAAATGGAAATCGCTTAGTTGTTCCCGGACTAGCTAGATGGAAAATAATGCAAATGCATCACGATGATATAGGACACGTAGGTATAAAGCGATGCTTAGAACTTATCAAGAATGACTATTGGTTTCCCAAGATGACTCGGTTTATACAGAAGTATGTATCTTCTTGCTCACACTGCGCCTACGGCAAAGGGGAATATGGTCGAAAAGAAGGTAAATTACACCCCATAGAAAAGCCGTCTTTGCCGATGAAAATGATACACATTGATCATTTAGGACCATTCTGCCGAACGAAGAAGGGGTACCAATATTTACTGGTCATGACAGACTCCTTCTCAAAATTTGTTATACCCGAACCAACACGTACTGTTAACTCTGTAGAAACTATCCGGGTACTAAAGAAAATATTCAGCCTTTTCGGATATCCAGAGCGCGTCGTTTCCGATCATTGAAAAGCTTTAACAAGTAGGTACTTTAAACGGTTCCCTACGCAAACACAGTTTAGGCACACGCTCAATGCCATTGCATGCTCGAGGGCCAATGGACAAGTAGAAAGGACTAATCGTACCATACTCGATGCCATGCGTGCTACAGATTCCAGCGACACGGCGAATAACTGGGACAATATATTACCGGATGTAATATGGGGTATTAATAATACCCTCAATGAGACGACTAACTTTAAACCATACGATCTCATGTTCGGTCACGCTGGTCGATCAGTATGCGATGTAACTATTCCCGGACGTGTTGAAGAACCGGTACAGCAAAAACGTGCTAAGGCAAACATAAGGATTGATAAAGCCAGAGGGAGGATGAAGCGAAATTTTGATAAGAGACGCAAAAATAGTACGATCTGTAGGAATGGAGATTTCATTCTATGGAAACAAGCCCCCACTAGTACTGCTGGTAAAGTTAACACAAAATTAGACGACTTGTATTCAGGACCATACGTTATCACGAAGGTTGTAGGTAATGACCGGTATCAGATAAGAAGTATTAAGGGGATCCGTGGGTATAAGAGTTTCACGGGTCTGGTAGCATCCGATTCGATTCGGCCTTATAGGAGCATAGCGCCTGCATCAGATAGTGCCAGTAGTTCCGACGAGCAGCTACAAACCGAAGATCTGATCGATTTGCTTGAGAGCTAATGTTGCATTTCTCTGTTCCCATTGCGGGAGCAATTGTTACAGGACGGCCGAATGTAACAACAGCCTAAAAGCCAGCAGCCATAGACAAGCCTCCGTGACGTAGCCACGTCACAGCCACGTGACCTGCCCACCCCTCGATGCCAGCGCCGGCCGGTGCGATTTGGGCGGGAGTCACAAGCGCGCCACCGCCAGCCTGTATAAGCCTGTACAGACGAGAACGTGATTGATTCCGATTTAATAAATTAAAAAAGCAAGTCGTTACTCTGCCCGAAAATAAAAACTGATTAGAGTGTGGATAACTTTTTAATTTCGCCCTTCTAGTAATACTAAATAGCGTAATTTATTTTTAAATTATTTTTATGTGGTTTGGTGCTTCTTTATTTTAGTTTGAGTCGAACGCATTGTTTGGGCTCTCTTTTATTTCTTATATGGAAGTAATTAACGCTGTCACTTTCGATTCGATTTATATTTTTTCGTATCACTCTAAGAACAAAAAATACGTGCCATTTCTGAAACCTGAATGGAACATGGAAGCCTTAAAAAAAGGAAAGAAAAAAAAAGAGAGATGACACTTGACATTGGCGTTATTAACTATTTGTTAGACCGCCATTAAAATAAAGAAGTAGGAGAAGGACAAAAAAAATGCGTTTAGAAATATTTTAATGTAAATACGACTTAGAGAAGAAAATAATATAATTTTAGATTAAGGCTTTTTCTTGCTATTGAAATACGTAGTCCTTTTGATACATACATTTTAATGATGACGATGATAATGATCATCATAATCATAACGAACTAAACCAAGTCAACTTTAATCAATGCAATTCGGAATTAATGAGATGACATTTTGAAGGTCACCTTGGAAGCTTGGATACCAAACGTCAAAAACTTGAAAAACTTGTGAAATGCGGCAAAAGTTAAATAAAAACAGAGTGTAATGATTAAATTTATGAAAACACAGTTCTAAATTAGCGTCGAAGTATTAACTGATGCATATATTTTCCTGGAAAGCTTAATAATCGCTGTAAGTATTAAAAAAAAACTGCTGAAAATTATAGGTGTTTGGTCTTCTCAAAGAATGTGATTGGAATACGATAATACGAACGAGACCGACCTCATCAATCTCATCATTTACTTATGTATTAGTTTCTCATGTAGTCAAAAGGTAGCTATTGACTGGTGAGCATTAACAATAGTTCTGATGTGACTTGTGGGGCTTATCTCATTACTTTTAGAGTTAGGTACTGATAAGAGATTACAGAAGGTTGTGGCTGAGTGCGCCTCGACTCGCAACAACGATCTCTCAGTCGCAGAGCGAACGAGAGGCTGTGTTGTCTACTCTCGCTTGGTCCACGGGTGGCTGACTACTGACATGTATGTTGTATGCTTGCCATACACCTTTATGGCTCCACATTACACTCTGTATTGTGGGTACTCTACAAAACTGGTATACTTTAGATATATATATCAGCATCTGGGTCAGAGAGCATGCAGAATAATTCTTTGTTTTTGAATTTTATATGTAATATATGTAGCTTGCACCAATGCTCAAATTGATAAGGACAATTAATAGATTCTTATATTTTCATTCATGCCTGCAGCGACCAATAAAATATATATGTCAAGTAGCTTGCGCCCCCACACCCCGCCCCGCTACCTGACCGAACATAACAACATTACTTGACCTATGGATAGTTGTTAACCAGACATTTAAATATGTTTTGCTTAAACAACATTGTCCTAAAAAAGTGTGTAAAAACAAAATATCTTATCATTATCACTTATTTAGCATTCATGAAGGCATGTTAGGTGGAAAAAGAATTGCAAAGATAATCTCTAACATAACAAACAGACCATGAACTTTTAACATAAGACAAGATAACAAGATTAGATCAATAGATCCACTTCATGCACCATAGTGTTCAGTTAGTGCTTGAGTGGCGAAGAGCTTAAAAGGACATTTCTCATCATATACCACGGAATCCCATCTGAGTCCCACCGGGTGTTAAGGTATCCACAGTCACTTTCATTACACTTATAATTGGTATTTCTTATCACAAATGAATCTTTGTAGAATTTAAATTGCCATTTCATTCTAATCTCCTAGTAAATGTCACATTGAACCTGTCTGTATCTGTAGCTCCATACATACAAAACACTGTAGTAGGTACTGCTTGTCTATTGTTGAAAATTATTCAATCAAAATGTTTTGGTGTCTAGCAAAACTGGCCGGTATAGAGATGAACAGTGAGGTATGTAACTAAGTGTTGTAATTGCTGTTGGGTTGTAAAGGGTGCCTTCTGACACCAAGTGAAAATTCACTTGGAGAAATAAAAGAGATCGAGATATTGACAGAAAGAGATATGAAATGCGGTTATCAATTGCTGTGCTATCAAACGTGACAATTTGTGTTTCCTAAGTTGTCAATGTCAAATCAACTAAGGAAAAAGGAGAAGTAGAAGAAGGTGTCGGAAGATCCCTCATCTGAAATCAGTAGTATAAGTTTATTCATAGGCTTACTTACTTTTACAACAAGAAAAACATTATTATTAACACATACTTATTAAAAAATGTCTAAAGTGGAATGATCCTCCACTTCCAATCACACACTTCCCTCGCCTAATAAAGGAATTAACTGCAAAAACAAACTAAATATCAAACAAACAGCACAAAAATATTTTATAAACCCGCCAAGCAAGTTTGACCACTGAACCAGGGAGTGAAATCACATTTGTCGGTGCGAAAATGACTTTATCTGAGCCGTTTAAAAACGCTGTTCGGTAAGCTGTTGGGTAACAGTTTGTTTACCCTCAGTTTCACTTGGGTTGTTTCTGAACACTCTGGGGTAATTTTCTCATTACTCGGAGTAATGTTTAACCAATCTCCTACACACCCCTACTTAATTTTATTAAATTGAATAAAATATTAATATTTACAATAAATACAACACAATTATCAAGAACTATTAACATTTATCAACTAGAACAAACTCGAGAATCAAAATTGCCAGTCGAGATATGAATTACAGAGGTGAAACTTCTTTCCTAAAGTGTTTAGAGCCCTTTGTTGCAACGAGATATACCGGTAGTTTTATGTAGGTAGTGAGTTTGTCGGTAACCGAATCATCTAGTCGGTGGTGCACGGTCAGCGCACAGCGACAATGCGCGCAACCCGAGCCTGTGGCGGCGGCGGCGGATCCGAGGTCTTATAGCCGTGTCTCGTGCGCGCGCCGCCACTAGCAGCATGCCAGCCGCCGCCGCCGCCGCCGCCATGTCCGCGCGGGACAAGGCCGAGTACGCGAGGATGTTCCAGGAGAAAGCCGTCATCGAAAAGGTGCGGAGGTCATGCTCGCGGCGCTGCGATTGCTGGCCTATAGGCTCCTCGTTCATGCGCTCGCGTACGCGGTACGGTGCCGTTCGTGCTGTTTGTTGCCAAATAGTCCCCCGTCCTTTAGAATACAATTAGAAAGAATCGAGCGACGTTCGGGAGATGTTCTTTCGATCGATCCCACATCATTGTGATTTTTGCGTAGGTATATGAGTATGTCGTCGTGCGTTGTCTCTTGCAGAGGCAGATGGCCATCGAGCGACGCGCAGGGTCGCCGGCGCGCGGCGCTGCGGGCGCTGTGGAAAGTGCCGCGGGGAGTGCCGTGGGGGTTGCCACGGGGAGTGCCGTGGGGGTTGCCACGGGGGGAGGGGCGTCGCCAAGCACGCGCGTGCTCACGTTAAATCACGACGAGCACCAGGAGTCTACGCTATACAGGTATACATACACACACACACACACACACACAAATTTACACCCTCCCTCACACAAACACACACACACACACTCCCTCACCCTCTCACACACACACACACACTCCCTCACCCTCTCACACACACACACATACACACACACACACCCTCACGATGTGTCTCCGTTTCAGGATTGGGCAAAAATGCTTTCTATCCTCTACGGGCCGCATTTCTCAACTTATTCTTGTGTTTTTTTTTGTGGGCAGGTTCGATATTTTTTTTATATTTTTTGTCGATTTAGGTTTTTTTAAATGGCGGAGATGTGGGATTTTTTTTAAAATAAGATTACCCGCTTGACGGGTTGTAACAAATAAGGTGTCGTTGGATTTGAGTGACGTTGGAGGTGAGAGTAACAGGTTATATAATATTAGTGAAAAGTCGCAACACGGTGCCCAGCAGTGGGACACTTAATGGCTGCAGAAATAACAATAGGACTAGGTATAGATAGTGCTATGACCCCTATGAGTCGAAATGTTACCAGTTTGTCTAAATGGAGGGTTCTCTCCCGCAGATTCGAGAAGGGCGACGTGGTGCAGTTCTGTCCGGGCCCGAGCCTGCTGGGCCGGCAGGTCTTCCTGTACACCAACTATGTCAACACGGAGAATCGTAAGTATCCCTAACAGCCACGTCAACTTAGTGTAGAATAGCATTTTGAATAAACATTAATTTAATTGAAACTTGTAAAAATGAATCGCTGTACGTTAGTCTTACTAAATCTCTAAAACGGCCCGACCAGTTTGATAATTACTATTCACATTTATTCTCTTCAGTCCGGAGGAGGTTTAGTAAAAATGAAAATAAGGACTCGGCAGAAAATCAAATAATGTTTTGTATGGGAATTGGGGAAGTCTCAGCTTCCTATCGCTGGGGGGAGTAGGTAGCCCTGTAGGTGATTCAAACTCTTTTGCCATTGATTAATTAGGTACTCCATTTAACCTCTTTGTTGGTAGCGGACTTTATGTTCCACAGCTCTGCAATGCATATAGTTACTACGCAGAGGATAGATGGCGTTAGTTATTTTTTAATACCTGTACATAAGCGTAGTTATTCTCGCCAGTGTCGCCCAGCGCTCTTAATTCATGAGGTCACCTCTACCACCAAGTAAATTACTAACAACTTTTATCTATCGACCAACTATTTTGTTACTAATTTTCTCACCAACGCGACATTTTAGGGTCTAACTAAGTTCAGCGGGTCAGCTAATTTCTAATAATAATTTAAAAAACTCCTAGTAATGTCCCCACCGAGGGGTGCCGAGGGGCACAGGTATTAACCCGGATACGATTTAGATTGAGTGATTCACGCTGGCTCAGTGCGAGATGTTTACGTCTTCTACTATCAAGTAGCGATAATGTAATAATACATAAGATAAATTACTCATCTTATCGGTACATGGTCAGCACCGGATTCGAACCAGTAACTAAGAAGAACAATCTAAGTATGTCAAAGTAAAAGGAATGTATGTAGAGTTACGCGAAGAAAGTTTACTAGGTACCAAAACTGCACAAACACAAACTAGCCCTGTCATCGGACCTAAAAAGAACGCATTTCCTCGATTAAAACCAAATATAATATTTATATTTGGAGGTAAACAATGTGTCGGAGCTGCCTCTAAACTATCTGAAATGAGACGACAAAAAAGACAATCGCAAGAAAGCTACGAGGTTGTATCCTTCCTGAAACCAGATGCTTCAAGCGAAGAGATCCTTAATACGTGCATTATCTTTGACATAACTTGCGAAGATAGGATCGTACTATCAGTGGGGGAAAATGATAGAAATCCTACAAGAATCAATATCGAACTGTCTGCAGCCTTGAAGACTCTACCAAAGTGTCCGAGTTTTGTACTCAGTGTAGGACTTAACCGCTACCTTAATGACTTTAAATTAAACCAGATGTTACAATTATTATGTCAACAATTTGACAATTGTACATTTGTAAAAGTTAATAACAGTTATAAAGGAGCTCATCGTGTACATATTCTGTGTCAAGAGCTCAATATAGCATTGAACCAATATGACTACGACCACAAATACTTAAGCTATAAGCTAAAGAAAATTGAATAAGCACACATTATACATGCAGACTTACACACCCATAGAGTCCTCAAGGACACAATCCCGAAGCCCGGAACAATGCCCTTCTATTTTACTAGAGTCACTAAAACACGTCAAACCCCTGAAGACTTAAATCCCAGTAACACCAAAGAACCTGTCAGTATGAAAGGTACCATCCCATTTTACTTCAAAAGGGTCGCATATACATAGTCAGGTCATAAGTTCTGTCACATGTGCAATATGAAATAATTTAGACATGTTTATTATTTATGTAATCATTTATATAGCAAAATGAACTTAATAAAACATAGATTCTTATGGTAATAAAGTTTATTCAAAATGACCCCCGCGATTTTGAATACAGGCCTTTATACTGCGCGGCCAGTCGTCTATCGCAGCACGAACGAGGTCCATGTCAATATCGGCGGCTGCCTTAATCAAGGATGCCTTGAGTGACTCCAAATCAGGATGAGGCTTTGAGCAGGCCTTTTCCTCCAAGTGTTGCCATATCTTGTAATCTAACGGACTCAAATCTGGACTGGAGGAGGGCCAGTCTTCGTGCCGGATGAAGTCGATTTCACGCGCCGCCAGCCAGTCAGTCTTGTGTGCTTTTCGCTCTATGAGCTGGCGCAGAATCTTGTTGGAATACCCAGTGCCTGTTATTAAACATGGTATGAGAAACAGGTTCCACAAGGTTCTTGAGGACTGTATTTTGATACACAACTGCATTCGTTTTTACGCCTTTCTCACAAAAATGTACCTCAGTTAAGCCCCAATAAGAGACTCCCAACCAAACCATGAGCGAGGATGGAAAATGACCTCGTTGGACACGCGGAATACGGTTGCTCGCTTCTACACTGCTGTGTGCGTACACCTTATCATTTTGTTTGTTGTAGCTCTCTTCCACGGTGAAAATTTTTTCATTCGAAAAAAGAATTTCCGGATGCTTTTTTCCCGCGTACCGCTTCAACAAAGCGCGGCATCTCTTCAGTCTCAGGTCCTCAATTGTCAATTGTCAATTGTAAGACGGGCTGGTTTCCGCAACTCGACGACTAAAGCGCCTATTTTGCGTGTGGGTGGGAATGCGACATCATTCGAGCCAACCCAACTCCTCCAGGAACGCCAGTAGGCCCTTTACGTTACCGACTATCCCTGGAAGGTCCCTCGATTGACCGAGGTGTTTAGCCCTGTAGTCCGCTACTCCTGTGCACTCCATGAGGACGTGAGCAGCCGTTTCTTCTGCCTCCAAGCAGGCTCTGCAAAGGGGGCTGTCGGTAACACCTAGGACATATAGATGTTTATTAAAGAAACCATGGCCAGTAATTGCTGCAGTTACCAGTCGCATGCGCGGCCTACTAAGTCGAAGCAAGGTCTTAGCCAGCCTAGCGCTAGGGGACGGCAAGGCCAGCTTGGCCTGCCTGCACTCCTCATGGTTTGTCCAAAGAGTGGCATGATCATTCCTGGTCGACTCTCTCAGAAATGAGCGTACCATCTTGAAGGGAAGAGGGATGATAGGTTCGGGACCATACGCTGTCAAGCTAGATCCTTTACGCGCCAACTCATCCGCTGCATCGTTACCTCTTGATCCGCTGTGTCCTTTTATCCATTGAAGGATTACGCGGTTATGTTGACATACCTCCATTAGTCGTTTGTGACACTCGTAGATTAGCCCTGAGTTAATAGTGTTGCTATTTAGGGCTTGTAGGACGGCCATGCTATCCGAGAGGATTCGAATGGAGGAATCTCTTACCTTTCTCGATGCTATGGCATTAGCGGCCGAGATGATGCCCATGCATTCAGCTTGAAAGACAGTATTATGGGCACCCAGTGGAATGGCTATCTTGATGTTTAGGTCCTCCGAGAAGGTGCCTGAACCAGTGCCTGCTTCAGTTTTTGAACCATCGGTAAAAATTCTGAGCTCTTTAACGTCGAGCCCCTCAACCCGATGGTCTTCATGTAACTGTATATTGTATTTTTTGTCAAAAACAAATTGTTTAGGGATTCTGTCACTGCAAGCCATAGGGATGGGAAATTTTTTGTAAACTTCCCCTAGGATGGCGGTGTGTGAGGTCCTGTTTTTCCTCCAAAGTCCTAAGGTGTTGAGTCTCACCGCAGATGACGCGGCCTCCTGCTTAATATACAGCTGGAGTGGCGGAAGACACAGCATGGCCTCCATTGCTGCTGTTGGAGTAATTCTCATACTACCTGTGATAGCCATGCAGGCCTTTGGAAGCTTTGGAGTTTGCTTACCATTGTGGTTAGTTTGGTCCTGGTCCACCACACCACAGCTCCGTAGCAGACAAGAGGACGGATCACCGTTACGTACAGCCAAAGAATGATGTTGGGAGAAAGTCCCCACTTTTTCCCCAACATTCTCCGACACTGCCAGAAAGCAATACTCGCCTTCTTTAGTTTGTTGTCGATGTGGCTACTCCAGTTGAGCTTGCTGTCCAAGGTTATGCCCAGGTACTTCACCTCAGTTGCTAGCTGGAGTTCCGTTCCAAAGAGCTTAGGTAGGGTATACCTACCAAGAGCCCTATTGTTAGTGAACATGACCATTTTCGTTTTTGTTGGGTTAACCGCCAGGTCATATTCTAAACACCAGCGCTCCACGATGCGAAGAGCTGTTTGTTTAAGGTTGCATACTGTGCTCGCGAATTTACCTGTGATGAGGATTAACAAATCGTCGGTGTATCCTACGGTGTAGTATCCATTAGCGTTAAGCTTGGTAATCAGGTCGTTAATGACCAGATTCCACAGAAGCGGGGAGAGCACTCCTCCCTGCCGGCATCCCCGCACTACCTCCGCCGACAGGGACTCTCCAGCTAGACGCACGATACGTTTGTTAAGCATGTTTGTGACCCAGTTGTTTACAGCTGTTGACACCCCATGCCTTGTTAGAGATGCACTTATACTGCTATGCTGCGTCTTGTCAAAGGCACCTTCTATATCAATAAAAGTTCCAAGACAGATGCATTTGTTTTGAATCGCCTCTTCAATTGTGGATACAACTGCATGGAGAGCTGATTCAGTAGACTTACCCAAACTATATGCATGCTGATTCTTGTGTAAGGGTATATGTTTTTTACGCTCCATCTCTCAGGTGTCTCTCGCACAAACGTTCGAGAGTCTTAAGCAAGAACGAGGTGAGACTAATCGGCCTGAAAGATTTAGCGTTAGTGTAGTCGCTCCTTCCTGGCTTCGGTATGTCAGTCTCAGGTCCATTAAACGAGCGTCCAAACGATGTCCTGTTTTTCTTCGATATGCCCTAAGCCCTAAGTCTTCATTTAACACCCTTTTCACCGTGGTCCTGCTTAACCCCATCTGAAGGGCCAACAGTTTCTGCTTATTTATGGGATTTCTTTGAATTCGCGCCTTCACAGCTTTTATCACTGCTGGAGTCCTAACAGAGCGAGGGCGACCACTTCTTGACCTGTCATCTACACTAGAGTCTTCATTGTATCGTTTTATGGTACGATAAACGAATCTTTTGGTTATATTCAAATTTTTCAGTAAGTCGAAAATCTGAATTGGCGCGTAACCGCAACGATGCAACGCAATAACTGCGACACGGTCTTCTTTAAGTGTCCTCTCCATATTTAAAAATGAGGAAAATTCTAAAAAGTACTCATTTTTATTTTCATGAAAAATTCGAAATTCGAGTGGCGTTTGTGTTGCCGGACCGAACGGACGTGTCCCCCCGAGATCTCCCAAACGCATTTAAACAAACAATAGTTTTCATCCCCGGCGCGCGCCTTTTGTTCTGCCTCCGGAGGCCCGAAAACGAGCCTGGCTTATACCGCGTGTTACTGTAAGGGTTACCTGGGGAATGTGCGTGATCCATCTAGGCACCCCATCTGTGCAATACCACGCATTTCAGTGATTGTGATGATACTAGTGCGGTCAAGTGTAATGAATGCCCAGAGAACTGCGCGATACTCTTAGGCATCCCATCTGTGCAAGCCCTAGAATTTATTCTAGGCCAGGTGCACGTCTGAGCCACGCAGCGACAGGCCGGCAGCGAGCGACGCCTACGCAACACACCCTCAACGCTACTGCCTCCACCACCACCGCCGCTAAACACACCAACCTGGTGAGATCATTCCGATTAGGACATCATTGATAGTGATTACCTACCTC
Organism: Argyresthia goedartella; assembly: GCA_949825045.1. Lineage (NCBI taxonomy): Eukaryota > Metazoa > Arthropoda > Insecta > Lepidoptera > Argyresthiidae > Argyresthia > Argyresthia goedartella. Next base: position 13,874,774 of record OX463815.1, read on the forward strand.
TAACTTTATTTCTCTCAGCACCACTCGCCGCCTGACAATAATAAACCACCACTTACCGCGGCCGCGGTCGCCCCTATTGACTAAGGCATAATCACATTTATAGGTGCGTCATAGTAGTATTATAGTATCTGTGGTCATAGGCAGGATATAACAATTCCCTACCTACGCAATATCAAAATCAATTAATAAAACATTATTATAGCTACATATACTTATATTGCTTTGCCTGAAAATAAATTCGAGATAATTCTCCTCGAGATTTATTTTCTCCTCATCTTCGAAAGACCATTCAAAACAGTCATTAACAATAACCATCCACTAAACCCTGAAACTCAGTGAATAAGCCAACCCAAAACTTAACAATCCTAGAATTATTTTTATGTAGCTAAACTGCAAATATACTAAACCCGACAATAAACAAAAACTAAACATGTGCAGGCCATAAAAATGCCATCTCACCAAACTCCCAGAAACTAGACAAAACAATTGACTGCTATTTAGGAACAATTGAAAAAGCTTCGAAGCACAAAAGGCTCACAACGTTCCCTCACACATCTGGCACCCATTCTATGGTGTCAGCCCATCTTGGAAATACCGGGAAACATAAGAATAAAAATAGATCGTAAAAAGCCAAACAGCGTCTCTCATCGTACCGGCCGTACACCTCTTAGAAACAACCCACACACACACATTCATATTAGCTAAAATACCACGAGGCTTTCTCCTGTAGTAATATCTCACAATCTAAACTCTACCAATGCCCAGAGATGGAAACTGCCTGTTCCATGCAATTGCAGACAAAATCAACCATCTGTTTGGAGCGACATTCAACCATACCCACATCAGAAGCGACTTAGCTAGATACGTGGAAGCTAACAGCAATTATCCACGCATCAAACATGCGATCGACGCACCAAACGCAGAAGCTTTCACTGAGTACATAAAACATCTCCACATACAGGGCACGTGGGGCGGTGAAGAAATTATGATAGCAGCCGCGGAGTTCTACGTAATAAGTGTAGCGATCCATCATACCTAAATACAAAACTAAGCAGGAACCGACCCAATAATAGTAAAACAAAACATAACCATTTCTAACTTTATCCGGTCCGAGAAGCCCACAAAAATAAAACAATAATGCAAGCCCGTCTACTACATAACTGCATATTCTGAGAAACAGCAAACAATTGCACATCATAAAAGGATCATTTCACCATCTTCCAGAAAACAGGCAATTAACAAAAGACTTCCACTGATGAACAATAACAACAATAAAATCGGAGACTTTTTGTCCTAAGCGGCTCTCTACCGAGAATAAGGGCGCACGAAGATAGGCACAAACTTTGACAATCGCAACCCGTACGATCTGTTAATCGTAGACAAAGGTAGTTCAAATAAATCACGCTATATCTAAGTTCTTTCTTTCAACAACATCCCAAGAACATAACCTAATGGAAGCCTTACCAACGCTGAGATGGTAACTGCCTATTCACCGCAATTGCTGACTAAATTAATCACCTATGTCAATTAACATGCAACCACACTCACATTCGTAAGGACCTAGTTAAATATGTAGAAGAAAACGGCGATGAACAGAACAAAGCTCGCAATCACTGAGCCTGAAATCCTTAACAACTCACCACTGAAAATCTACGCAATTACGGTACTTGGGCTGGAGAGGAGATTATAATACCAGCTGCCGAATACTTTCTACTTAACGCAACAATCCACCAGCAAAACACACCATCGCTCACATTCACGCCCAAGAATCCAGCGGATGCAGTGAAATCTATCAACCTCAACGTCACAGGACACCACTACGACAGCGTTTACTTGCTTGAATCGCCAAATTTACCCACGGATCAAGCAACCGATAACCAAACTGATAACACCATACTTTCGCCGATACTTAATGCAACACCCATGACCTCCTCAGGGTCAACCATAACATCAACAGAAGACATCCCAGACAACACCGGATATACGATGATACGAAACAGCCCCATATGTAAACCACAAGTCACATGCGAGCGTATGCGCATTGCTGCTTGGAAGGTTAGAGGATGCGCCGAAATAACTAAAAGACTCAACATTGACGCGGAATTGACTAACAAAAACATACACATAGCCTATATACAGGAAACAAACATGATACATATGTCAAAACACTATCTCTGGTATCTGTATGCTCGCATCGGACAAGACGCTATAAAGAAATACAGGAAAAAGGGAATTATAGGAACAAACCTCCTTCACAATATTGCACACAAATATTTTAAAAGTTACATCAAAAGAAAATGCATGTACAAGGGCGAGCTTGTCTCTAAAAAGAGATTTCTTCCAGCAAAACAAGGCATTACAGGAATTGCTATCATAAAAGGGTAGGCAGTGCACAATAATTACTATAACTAAAATGCCTAGGAATAAATTAAAATATCTGTAAAATACAGATAGCAAATACGAAATAATTACCGATATATACATAAACCTTACATATAATAAAATAAATACAATAACTTTTACGAAAGAGACATGTAGAGCTCTTTAATATGTTTCTTAAAAGAAAAAAGAGTCGGACTGTCTCTTATAGTGCAAAGAGGTGCGTTCCAGAGTCGGACCGCCCGCAGCCTGAAGGAGCGTTTATACGCAGCGCTGCTATGCCGCGGAGTAGCTAAAAGTGAATAATTAAATATCATCGGAGAACTGCTCATGGCAAACTTAAAAGTAGAAAGACGAAAATTCTTATAAGAGACCCCATAAACAACCAGTGAATTGGACGTAGTTCCAATACGAACCGTAAACTAAATCAAATATCTCGGCACATATTTTACGGCAGGACATAGGACCCAATAAAAAAGAGGTGCCGGCAAGCCATATGCAATTCCAAGGCCCTAATGCATTTTATAAAGAAATCCAACATAGACTGAAATATAGTGCGCCTGATTTACAAAATGGTCACTGCACTGTTTATAAAATACGGACAAAAAGCGGCAACCCTCACTAGAGCAAACAGTTGACAGTCAGTATATGAACGCCTGATCCTCAGAGACATGTTTGAGAACGCCAGAAGCTATCCAAGATACCACAAAATTCATGACTGACTACAGGACAAAACGATATCCAAACGAATCAAAAACCACCGGATATGTTACTATACATATTCTGCGACGCCCACAACAGCACTTACTACACGCTCCATTCAAATACGAAGCAAGGAAGAAGAAAGCCGGCCGACTTATATACACCTGGAAAGATTTCCTTAAGCATGACATCAAACATCAAACACAGTTACTGGACAGAATCATCACACAACAGGGACGATGTCAGGATGGCCTAGAGGCAAATATACCGTATCCCAGAAACAGACAGCAAAAGCGAAACTGGGAACTTACCGGATAACCCAAACGAACACGACTCAGGAAACTCAACTATTAACAATAACTGAAAATAGAAGGAAAACAAGAACTTGAAGAAAACAACAGCTGCTCTCCAAATCCCACATCCTCCCCATTCCACATATCCTATATTGGCTTCAGGCTGAAGAGTCGGTCGATTGAATTCACTATTCTTCCCTTCCTACAGAGCAGGTCATTCCGCCCCCCCTCAAAACTTGTGCCCTCTGGTATGCCGGCCGAAAGACCGGAACAGGTTTAGAACCCTGGCTGGAGAAGCACCATTCATTCATTCATTCATTCATTCATTCATGAAAAATTCGAAATTCGAATTCAATAAACTTTTTTGTGGCCAGCGTTCTAAATTCAAAAGTTTTTATTGTGTGACAGAACTTATGACCTGACTGTGTAATAATACTAATAAACTTTTTCGAGACTACAAAAAAAATGTGATACTAACCCCCTTACAATGAATAAATCCAATGATATGAAAAATATAGGAAACAAATTTATTTATACCACACTTAATATTCTACATCAAAATATAGACGGACTAGTTAGTAAACAACATATATTGTCAATTAATTCAGATGACTTAAAAAATAAAAATATTGACAATTTATGCATTACGGAACATAATATGATTGAAAGTGATAATCAATGTTTAAACATGCCTAACTACATCCTTGCATCTTCATTTTCAAGAAAAAATAGAGCCGGAGGTTCCTGTATCTTAATCAACAAGCATCTTAAATAAATAGTAGTGGACGAAGTTAACCAGAAAAGTATCCCGAATGTAGTCGAATGCAGTGCGATAAAATTATTGGCCCACGACACAATAATAATATGTATAGAGTCCCTGTATACACAACCGCAAGCTACAATACATTCTTTAACACTGTGGAAGCAGTTCTTGACTTTGCAAAATTAAAATTAAAAAATGAAATTTTGTGTGGCGATTTTAATATAGACAGGCTTAAGAGAAGTAGAGCGTCATTACAATTTGACAACCTATTGGCATCATATAACTTAAAACTGTCTATCAATGAACCTCGAATTAGAAGTCAAACATGTATTGATAATATAGGGCACAATATAAAAGGATGCACATATGAAGTGGTTGAGTTAGCCATGTCGGACCATACGGCACAAATATTGCGTTTTCCAGTGAAGAAGACCTGTATCTTCCCCTTCTGGTTTACAATAAGAAGAGATATGTGCCAAGAAAACATTCATAGATTTCAGGAATGCTTATCAAGCTTAACATTTCACGATATTCTCTCATACCGCAACGCAAATGAAGCTTTCAACGCATTTCATGATCTGTTTAAAATGTTCTACGAACTTTGTTTTCCAGTTACCAGAATTAAAAATACCACGAGAAAACAACCAAAGTGGATATCACGAGGGATCAAACTTTGTTCAAAACGGAAACGCATGCTACTGTGGAAATATAGAACCAATCCATGCCTGAAAAATAAACAAACACTTAAATTATACTCAAAAAAATTAAACCAAATAATAAACTTAACACAAAAATCCCAAAATAATTACCAAATATTGACATCACTAAATAAATCCAAAATGACATGGCAAATAATAAATAATTCTATGAGAAATAATTATCCAAAAGAAGAAATAAATAAAATTATATATAGTAATAGAGAAATAACAGACCCCCAGGAAATAGCTGAAACTTTTAATTAATTTTATATCAACCAAGTATCCAACAATGGCAACACTTACAACGCAAATAAAAATCAAATGAGAATATGCAATTCAATGTTCATGTCTCCAACAACTAATCGTAATATATTATTAATTATTAAGAGTTAGAAGAATACAAACAGCGTAGGCAACGATGATATCACAACGAAGGTTATAAAGGAAGTTGCTGTTGAAATAGCCCCAGTCATCACCCACATTACCAACCTCTGTTGAAAATGGTACTTTCCCAGAGAGACTTAAAACCTCAATCATCAAACCAGTATTTAAAAAGGAAAATAAGGAAAACATGACATTCTACAGACCAATTGCTCTTATTCCTATATTTTCAAAGATATTTGAGAAAGTGATCTATAATCAACTTTATAACTACCTTGAAAATAATAATATTCTCGCTCCAGAACAAAAAGGTTTTAGAAAGAACTTGACAATAGATATGGCCATATATGACTTTCTTCTTAAAGTGTCTGTAAGCATGGACGACAGAGTACCAGTATCGGCATTGTACATGGACTTAACGAAGGCCTTTGATTTTGTCGATCACTCTACACTTCTAAACAAACTAGAATCATATGGAGTTAGAGGGAATATTCTTGAACTTATAAAATCTTACTTAAGTGGTAGGAAACAAATGACTCAAATAAACAAATTTTGCCCTAACACTAAAGAGGATATAAAATACTATTCGAAGGCACTAACTGTGTCTTTTGGTGTACCACAGGGGAGTGTACTAGGCTCGCTACACTTTCTTATATACATTAATGACCTCCCCAAAATAAAAAAATGTTTTTATTTGCTGATGACTGCACTGTTGTATTTAGACACGAAAATCTCGAAAATCATCAGATAAATATTAAGAACGCACTAGGTTCTATAATAGAATGGCTAAGAAGAAACAACCTTAACATTAACTTAAGTAAAACAAAGCTGATGTCATTTGCTCTTCGAGGCGACCCGAAGTATAACCTAAATGTTAGACATTCTGGAAAAACCATAGACGTAGCAAAAGTCAGCAATTTTCTAGGTCTGCAAATTGACAATAATCTTTCATGGAAAGAGCAAGTTTACTGCGTTTGCAAAAGATTGGCACAATGCTCTTATGCACTATACAGACTTTCAAAAGTCACAAACCAAAAGGCTGCTCTAGCTGCATACCACGCCTATGCAGGATCAATATTAAGATATGTGTAATATTTTGGGGTAACTCAACAGATAAAGGAATAGCATTTAAAGCCCAGAAAAAGTGTGTTAGAGCTCTGTGCAAACTAAAACAAACAGATACGTGTAAGCCTCACTTCATTAAATTGTAAAATTTTAACACTGCCTTGTCTCTACATTTTTGAAATAGTCAAATTTGTAAAAACATATTTAGTGTTGTTTAGAAAAATGAATAGCATTCGATATGCCGATAAATTAGGCTTTGCAAAATGTAAGAGCTCCCTCACAAGAAGAAGCATATTTGGAATGGCTCCGATAATTCTATAATGCCCTTCCGGATGCAATAAGAAGGTTTGACAATATACAGGCATTGAAGAATGCTTTATTTTAATTATTGATCTACAAAGCATATTACAGTGTCACAGAGTTTTTACAGGACAAATGTAAAACATGCAATTGTCATCGTATATGGACAACAACTGCTATTACGTGTAATTTTATTATTTTGTAGGACTTGCTTAATCTAATTTGACATTTGTATTATTGTATAATTTGACATTCCATAAACATTATTTTCATTATTTTTTGCCTATTTTAAATTGACATACATCATCAATAGACATTATAACTGTAACTAATAACTGATCTCTCGATGTGGCTTTTTCATATTTCTATTTTATAATTGTATTTTTCATAATATTTGCACATCCTTATAGGATAAAATATAGTTAAGTTCACAAATTGTACCTAACATCATAAGCACCTATATTTGCAAATAAATATCTGACTTTGACTTTGACTTTGAACTTCTGCGTGAGAAACAAGCGTGAAACCACTAGACCACGGAACTTCTTATAAAAACCGTCCAAGTGCGTGTCTGTTTTCGCATATGTAGGGTTCCGTACCGAATGTAGAATAAAAACCTTAAATTAATAAAATTCAAAGAAAAATACTATTTATCAACATATTAGTGTTTGTTAGTAAAATATAAGTAATTATAAACACTATAACCAAATTTTAAGACAATAGTTTAATGAGAAGTAAAACAACCTTTGTTTTTTTTTTTTTTTAAATAACTTACTTTGGCGGTTTATCGTTCATATTCCTATTGCTTATTGCACAGAAAATATAGATGCACAGACAGAAAGTTACAATAAATAAATAGAAGAGAGAGAGAGAGAGAGAGAGAGAGAAGGCGCACTCATTCCTTTGTTTTTAGATATTTTTTAACACAAAAAATCGAGTATTTATTTACTCAACGAGCTCTAAACAACGATGTTCCACTCGATGGGGTAGGTAATAACTGTATGCGAGCTCCCTTAAAACATTTAAAAATATTTGACTTTGGGTCAACAAGATGTTAATACTGTGAAAAATTTTAGACTGTAGCTTTAACCGTTTGGCTGTAAAACGACGGTGTGACATACGACGGACGGACAAGTCAGCGACATCAATAGGGCTTTGTTTGGACCATTCGGGTATGGAACCCTAATAAAAGTTCCAAATATGAAATGGCCTTGCTAATAAATAGCATTTACATACATACATTGCTTATGGTCCCACACTAGGATACCGTGTGTCGTGGGAACCATAAACAGCTATATACATATCCAAGACCTGCGGATTTTCTTTTTCTTTGTCCCCAGCCGGCAAATACAACAATTTTGATAAAAGATGTTTATGTTTGTCACGACATATAGTGTCAGGTTGTCTCGTTGTGACAACAATAGTCAATTTATACAGGTGATTTATTAATAAAATATTTACAGAGGAGGAAGCGGAGTTTGTCCGCAACCAGTACTACTTGCTGCAATGGCGGCGCGGTGCGCACTCTGCAGACGGTGGGGACACGGAGCCGGGCGCACTCGTCACCGACACGGACATGTGCTGCGAGCTGCGGCTGCGGCGTGCCGGCGCCTTCCACTACTACTGGCTCTACGAGACCGAGTCAGTACACTAGTACACTGCACACTACACCTTACACACTCACTGCACTCACAACGCACAACTAACAACAAACACCTTAGAATATCCGTCCAGTCACGGGAACCCCACGCCGCCGCGACTGGAGAAGGATGGAAGGCGGCTTCGGAAGACATCTAAATATTATCTGCGTTTTCGGTCATTCTTTTTGAAGGTAAACATAGAAGAAACTAGCTCTGATTTTGTGGTCTAAAGGAGGTAATAGGTACTCCAGGAACTTTTATCAGCCTCTGCCCAACAGGGGGTCGTCGACGCGGGCAGGATGATGGTGACTCTGCATAGTCTGTCTCTAATAAGTTCTGTTTGGATGTTCTCTATTAGATGTTAGAATCCTATAATCATTTGTATCGTGTAATATGTCACTCAGAAGACAGATATCGCAGGCTATTTTCCGTGTTATAGACGACATTTGTTTTGCTAATCAAAACACTTTCCCATAGTTTAGAGGAATGCGACTCATCTCATTCATGGTCCTTAACATACTCCGACTAGTTTCGGACGCTGGTGGGTCAAAGGTCTGAACAAATGCACATTTACCATGAGGAATTCGGATAATTTTAAATACGGTGTCAGATTTTGCTCATTTGTTTCACTGTGACCAGAATAGGACTCGGTGTTCTGGAACCATTACTTGATCGCATCAATAGCAGCTGGAGAGATGGAGTGGGGTGTGAATTGTGTCGCAATCATCGCTCTTCACAATTGTAACAAAATACCAGTCGACATTTTCAATGTCCTAAAATCTCTGCACATAATATGAAAATACATGACTGTACTATCAAAAGGCTCACTGGAGTGTCCTCTATCAATAAAAGACCCAAAAGAGGCCGTCCGCGAATTTCCAGGACGCCAGCAGCGATCAAAGCCGGTGCCGAACTAATTAGTGGAAATCCTCTCAAACAGAAAATCATGTTGAGAGAGATGAAAACACCAGCCAGGACCATGTCCCGCATCATCAGTCAACACCTGAAGTTCGGCGCTTGTTGTCAAAGTACCGGAGTCGCTTGAAAGTAGCAGGAGCGACCAACAAAGAGCCAAGAAGTAGTGACAGCAGCACACGAAGTTTGGATATCATCGAATTCATTTTTAGATGAAAATAATATCAATATATATTCTAAATGGCAAATAATGAATATTATTGAAATAGATTTTGGGTATTTTTTATCTTCCAAATATGAATTAGGTAACGATTGTTATTGCGACAGAATTTATGGTTAGACTAATAGTCGAGACACTTTATAATAATTATTTTCCGTTATACTAGGTGTACGTTCCAAAAGCAGATACTTATCAGAGAAAAACGCACAAGAAACTCTGAGGTAGCTCTTTTCAAAGGAAATACTTATTACTAATAATAATTTAAACATCAATCAAAATTATAAAATGTCAAAACTTAAAATTAACCGAATAAATCGCCCCGGGACATTACCGTGCCAAAGGTTCCAATAACGCTGGCAGGATTACCACGCTGCACAGCCAGTGAAATCCCCTGCATAAGAAATGCCTCAAAGCGGTAGTCGAAACCTTTGTCCCTCAGGCGGCGGCGGCGGCGTCCCAACTCCCTAATACACTATTTACCCTGCGCCATAAGCCCCCCGCCTCCTCCGCAAATGGGATGCGAAACCCGTCACCATGAATACCCAAGATATGAGTAACGAGATCCACAACTCCATACGAAGAGGCCAAAAAGGCTGGAAGCACAGTGTCCTGTAAGCGCCGCACACCTAAACTCCAGTGCCGGACGGGCAGCGCAGCCTGCATCCACTTTGACGAGGACATTTCCACATTAATGATGTAGTCCAGTAAATCCTTTACAACTGCATCATAACTCAAAGTCGCCTTCCTTTACAACCAAATCGGAACAGTCCGAATTGAATAAGTTAGTCTAGGCAAAGTTTTTTTTTTAAATGTTCAAGTCAACATGTGCGGGAAGCTGCTTTAGGTGGTGTTTGGATGCCGCGAGGATATCAATCCTCCGGGAAAATCGGGGCCCAAGAAGTGTGAAATCCACCCTGCTCACATATATAGACAATTCCCGGTTCAACCGAATGTATATCGGCGCACAACTCCTGCTTCAATTTCCCAGAACATGAGTACACCTCACACTTCTGAGAATTCAGACTAAGTCCCAAGATGCCGAACCCCTGACTAAGCCTTCCCAAACCCTCCAAAACTACCTCTGGACTGCCCCCAATTGTGCCATCGTCCAGATACCACACATTCAGCGGGGCGCGCAGAGAGTCCACAACATCCTGAATTGCCCAGTTGAAAAGCATAGCACCCAAAGGCTCACCTTGCTGTACACCAACCCGAGACTGCACCAAGTTCCCACCAAAAAATAAATTACTTGGTTCACTGTAGCACTGGTGCAGGAAAGGATACAAAGTAGGGCAACAAGATAACACCCTCCTAAAGATGGCATCTAGCTCAAAATAATTAAAGGCGTTTTTTGCGTCCACTTTAACAATGATGTCATCCGAGGTATCCCTACTCATGGCAAACGACCAGGTGGAATGAATAGCAGCCTCGCAATCGAGAGCTACACAAAACCCTAACTGCACAGGTTGAAGCTTCGAAGCCATAGCATCCCTTACTCATGGCAAACGACCAGGTGGAATGAATAGCAGCCTCGCAATCGAGAGCTACACAAAACCCTAACTGCACAGGTTGAAGCTTCGAAGCCATAGCATCCCTTACTCATGACAAACGACCAGGTGGAATGAATAGCAGCCTCGCAATCGAGATCTACACCAAACCCTAACTGCACAGGTTGAAGCTTCGAAGCCATAGCATCCCTCGCTACTCATGGCAAACGACCAGGTGGAATGAATAGCAGCCTCGCAATCGAGAGCTACGCCAAACCCTAACTGCACAGGTTGAAGCTTCGAAGCCATAGCATCCCGAGCCGCACCACAGCACACCACACCACACCACCAAACGGCGAATAACGCTCTCCACGGCAATGGGACGAATGCCTCCGTCCTTCTTTAATGCACATAGAGCGGCTCCGTAAAGAAAAGGGCACACCTCCCTATTAATTGTGACGTTTGGTAGTTAAGGAGGTGGCAAAATAAGCACTACCAAGTTATCATCAAAAAATATATATTAGGGACAACAGGTCCCGTAAATTAAAAGAAAGGGTCGTGGGTGGTCTATGCTCTGTCTAGATTGGCCGCCGTAGGTCCGGTACTCTCCTGGCTGGTCGATGGCGGTCCGCAGCAGGGGTCACGCTCGGCCGGGTGTGATGAGGAGTAGGAACGGCGGCGGGCGAACGTCGAGCGGTTCCAGCCCAGGCCGCCAAGATAGTGGTTGTGCGTTTTCCGGGTTTTCTTATTAAAAACGACGCACCCTGTGGAATATACACCGGGTTAAAATTTTGTTCGTGCTCATTCTGCTTTGTGAACTCCCTGTCTTCAATTACGTCCATTTAAATAAGCAAGGGCACCGTAAGCGTAAGCGTGTTCGTGTTCACAAAGCAGAGCGGAGTTACAGTGAGCCTATGTGCTAATACAAAAGCACAGAAAGCAATAGTTAACATTCTAAGGAAGAAGGTAGTTACAGACTACTAGGTACAAGAACAAAGACGCAGTATTTAGCCACGAATAATGCGTTTAGCAATAAATGCAATGAGTAAATGAAATGGATTTAAATTAACCTTAACTCGAGGAAGACCACAATTAAGCTACTTTTAATACCTACTTTTAAAATAACGTTCAACACTTTGCACTGCACTTACCAATTACGTGGGTGCGTTATTCACCAATTTATATTGGTGTCAGCAGAAGATATGTCGCCTCAAAAGGTGTCCGCGACCACCGAATAAAATAAAAGGTGAAATATGTACTAAAAGCCCGCACGAACTGCGAGACGACGCGTATATTTATTTGCGTGCAATTCGGCACGGGTCCTTTGTCTAAGGCGGCGGAGCGCGGACTGGCGACTGGCGTTGGCGGGCTAGCCGCGCCCGCGCATAGCAACTCTGGAAATTTCCATGAAGTAACTAAGTTCATCGCGGGACCGAGTACGGTCGCGCAGAATAGTGCGAACGCGTAAACATCGTATTGTTTTATTACATAATTTGTTTATTTTGATAATGTGTCTATGTTTTAATCTTCTTTTACTAAATAAAAGAGTTTAATTTAGAATTAAATAAATTTATTCATTAGGTGTTTAATTGAAATATGATGTTTTTGTATAAATTGATTTGTAATATATAATAATAATCAAAGTGTAAATACGATATGTACGTGCAACGTTACATGCCATTTAATATGAAGTTTGCCAGGTTACATAATGAACCCAGCAGTGCCACCCCACCATCACCTGCCCCCAAAGAAGTCAACCCTTTAAGGTGCCCTGGATGCAGTCCATCCAACCCTCCAGCGGAACCAATCTTAAAAGAGGCTAAAGCCTGCGCTACGTCTTCCACCTGTACTGACAGGCACTCCGATGAAAGATCGGGCTCCGGAGGAGAGTCTAAAGGACGGCCAGGAGAAGGATGTTTGTCTCGCAAGGCGCACTAAGTCTCAACATTATCGTCCGCAATGGAGAAGTCTGACAATAATACCCGGACTGGACCACTGAAGTCACCATAATGCACCTTCGATTAAACAATCATACAAAGCGACCTCCGTCCAAAGGAAACTTCTCCAGAGTCTAAAAGTGACGATAGTGAGGTACCCGGACCTCCATTGGTAACATTATCCTTCGCCTTTGCGGCGAGTGAACGGCTACGGTCCTCCGATGAGGGAGCTCTGAGCGCCATATAATACAAATGACAATAACCTATAGCAATCAAACAGTTTATTGGACTGGATGCAACGCTCAATAACCTGCGACAACAACTAGCGCCCTTCGGTATGAGTGCTTAAGCTACCTAACATTTCTTCTCAAAGTTGATAAATGGTTCAACGAAGGTGGTGACGCAATAGCCCCCGGCTTGGCACTCGGAGCATCCTGCACTGGCAACTGCAACTGCAACTGCAACTGCGTGGTACGCGACTGGCTACTCCCATGCCATATTAGGGATGCGGCTAACATGCACATTCAAGCCACGAGGAACCACATACTGCTTCAACGAACCAATAACCGGGGCAGTGGGGGCACTGAGCTGTAGGCGCACTCATAATAAATGCAGAAAAACTTAGGATAATAAATATTACAGATTACAAGTCAAAATACAATTACATGTCAAAATAAATAAAAATTACATCAAAATAAATAAATAATAAAAATGTCAAAGCAAAGCTTATGACAAAGCTAATCAAGCAAGGTGTGTTTGTTTTTGATTGCAAATCCACCACGTGTAACTTGTTTTTTTTTGGCAATATTTTCGTCATTCGTGGACGGATTGTCATGACATGTATTGTAGGTAGTTAAAAGATTGTGAACAATAGTGACAGTTGTCGATTTAAACAGGCTATAAACAAAACTTAACTAATGTTTGTATGTTTTATGTATATATGGGAAACCCCCTTTAATGTTGACCAAAACCTTCTCCAGGATGTGACAAATACTTTTCTGAAAACCGCATCAAAATCCGTTCAACCAAACGCGAGATAATCGCGGACAAAAATACATACATCATACAAACATAGAGGTCAAACTGAGAGTCTTTTTTTTAAGTTGGTTAAAAAGGAATCTGTGGTTAGCTTTGACGGCTCACCTTTAGAAAATGACCGCTAGCTAGTGATTTTTGACGGATAGCTTGAATCTTTCTAAGTTTAATTCTGAAAGTCAGGTGGAGGAACCCAATATTTTTTCGGATAGGATTTTTTTTAATCTGCAAAACTTGTTCTTTTATTGCAAAGAAACGCCATTTAACACCAAAATTCGTTACGTTCTGATGTCATTACATTCTAAGATGATAAATCATAGAGGAAATCGTGGATTATATCGAATTATATTGAAATAAAACCTATTGTGATAATATTTTAACGTTAAATGAATTGTTTTTGGATTTCAGCTTATTTCAATGTCTGATGAATTTTCACATTTACATAATTATATAAAATTTTAGGGGCGGAACGTAGCCCTTCATGACATGCTTACAAGCGGTACCAGCTCGTCAGCCTGGTTAGGTTCTATAGTTATAGAATAGATACATCAGGGCACCCAACTTTCTAGGCACTCCTTTTTAGGCAGTCTTGTTGCTAGACTGTGTGATTTTTATGAGTTCGGAGCTGATCCGATTTCGAAACTAGTACCTATCTAAAAATAATAGCCGATTATCAGGTTATGGTTCCCCCCGTCCCCTCGCCCCTTTCAAGGTCAAGAGTTAAATAAATTTTTATAGTATTTTTTACATTTATTTCGCAGCAAGCCCCGATTTTAGAATTTTCTTTACAAATTTCAAAAAATGATACCTATCTCCGAAACCTGGTGCGCAGGTCCGGCGGGCGCGGCGGTCGCGGCCCTGCCGGCTCAGGCTGGCTGCAGGTGGCGCCCGCGCTGTGTGCTGGCGGGCGTGCTGTGCCGCTCGGCGCCGTGTGCTGTCTCACCGCACTCGCCAAGTGTCTCGGCCCGCTGCCGCGCTGGGAGGGCACGCTGCGGCACGCAAGAGAATCCGGCTACAACATGATACACTTCACGCCCATACAGGTACATATGCGTTTCGCTCCGTTGACAATGTTCCTATAATTGCTATGCCTTCATTTGATTCCCTATAGTTATTTTTTATTGAATCATACTTCTTAGACTGCCTTAGCAATATAAGTACTTCTTTACGAGCAAAATAAATTGTCTAAATGAAATCTCTGTTTACCTATAAAATCATAAATGCACCCATATTAAACATTAACGCATATTAATATCGGTATATATTTGTGCCACTGTGACGTGTGTGACGCAGTGTGTACAGATAGGTAAAGTTCGCTGGTGCGTGTCGTGTTGTGTTGCCAGGAGCTGGGCGCGTCAGACTCCGGCTACAGCCTGGCGGACCAGCTGAAGCTGAACCCTCGCTTCAGCGAGCCGGGCCGCGAGGCGAGCTTCGCCGACATCGACAACCTGCTCAACAAGATGAGGAACGAGTGGAAGGTAGCGGCCGAAACACATCACTTCTTTGTTTTTTATAAAATTCACTACATATATGTATTAAATAATGTATGAAATAATCACAGATTAGCTTTGCCCCGGCTTAGACTCGCGAACGTTAGCAATTCTCTCGCTTTTAATAATTTTGTAATTATATTTTCCTGCTTATTTTTTATAATAATTAATATTGTAATAATTGTATAAGTTAAACACAACCATTTTTTAAAAGAGATCTAAAAATCAATCTGTGGGAGTTTCTTCGCCCTCCTCTCCCACAGTGGCTCAATGTAGAGAAGAGGCAAAAAATTACGTTTGCATTAGTTAATTATGTATATGTAAATATCTACAGTAATAATGAAATATTGATTTTGATTTGATTTTTGTACATTATTAATATTATTACACACACAAATCACCCACACAAGTTTCGTCAATACTAATAACAAAATATCGGTCAAGTGCGAGCTTGACTCGCCCACCAAGGGTACCGTACATACTTGTAGATAAGGTTGTGGTCTCAGACCATAGATTAAGATTGACGACTCATACACGGTGAAATGTATGGGAACCAAGCGTGTAAATTTTTTACTTTGCGGGTGACAGAATAGCATAATACATGGTGTTTCATAGAAGCATAAGATTTTTTTTTAATTTGCTACGCTTTGTGATGTAGGCCTTTAGGCTAGCCAGACTCTAGGCAGAGACGATAGGTATATGATTTATTCTTTAATAAGTCTAGTATACAGTCTTTCAACGATCTTTTGGCGCGTCAGTAACGTTTACAGGAGGGTGCCAGTTCTACGCAACTTAATGCCAAACAAATTACCGTAAGCCAAAATATTCGCAAAGCTGTACTCACGTTATGGCTGAAGGCAGAATGTCTGAATAGTAGGCTGA
Source organism: Argyresthia goedartella (assembly GCA_949825045.1). Taxonomy (NCBI): domain Eukaryota; kingdom Metazoa; phylum Arthropoda; class Insecta; order Lepidoptera; family Argyresthiidae; genus Argyresthia; species Argyresthia goedartella. Next base: position 13,890,961 of record OX463815.1, read on the forward strand.
ATGATAGGTTAGCCTAAATCACGTGACCGAAAAAGTTGCATTGGCTGTATATGTCGCAGTTAGTTGGTTAAATCAGACATTTAACTAACTCTCTAGACCGTTAATCAAATACCGACGTTTAACCAAGTCATTAAAATCCCGTCTGACAAGTGAGTGAACGAAATGTTTAACGAATTGTCATATACATATACATATATAATATAAATAGTTTTTATGTTATGTACTTAAGTTTATGTTTTAAGTATTTTTTGTTGTTTCTTACATGTTCAACCTAATACGAAGGATTCGCTTCGCTCACCCCCTTTACCCTTCACCTAAGCTGCCACAATGTTTTGCCCTGATATAAGCTGTGCAAATCAGCTGTAGTCGTGACGCCGTCTTGTTTTCCAACACGCCGGCTTTCGGTAACACAGATTGTTAAATGTTTTCGACAATGCTTTATTTAAATCATAATGCTAGTGACTTGGTTAAACGTCGGTATTTAATTAACGGTCTACAGAGTTAGTTAAGTGTCTGATTTAACCAACAACTGTGACATATACACTATCAAGAAACGCGAATGCAGACCAGTGCTACAGACAGTTAGTCAAAAATAAGAGACAGATAGAGATAAATTTACATTTTCAGATTTTTCCCTTTACTTGTGCTATAAGACCTTGCTCTGTGCCAAATTTCATGATTCTAGGTCAACGGGCAGTAACCTATAGGTTTTGGTTCCCTTGCGAGTACTATGAAAATCCAACTTTTTCACAGCATAAACGGTCGTAACGTTTGATTGCGTTAATCTAGAAGCTTGATTTTTTGACAGCTTTAAAGGACCACCAACTTGAGTAATTGATGTCAATATGAACTTGAACCCTCCACGCGTTCCCGATAAAAAGGTCTTGACACACGGACAGACGGACAACGAAGTGATCCTATAAGGCTTCCTTTTAAGGTGCGGAACCCTAAAATCAAAATAAGAATTAATCAATGAAAACAAAATTCTAATATATTTGGCCCGCTTGCTATCGAGACAAATGGGGTTAGGGAGGCAGAGGGTTTTTCTTTTGAGAATTTGGGGCGCTGCCTCAGTGACAGAGGCTTTCTTTGACGCATCGGGGCATTTCTGATGCAAAGAAGATCCTATGCTGTGCAGCGGGGTTATGCTACCACCGTCATGGATACCTTTGCTTCGGCAATGTCCCGGGGTGGTTTATTCGATTAATTGTTTCTTTATGTGTTTTGTAAATGTTACGCTTACTGATTCTGATGGAGGCAACCAGTGAAATAGACCTCCACCATAGCCCAAATGTAAATTGGAGAATGTTTGAAAGGGACCAGGGATCCAAAATGGTCTCAATAATGGGACCGGGCAATGTGCCTCCACACCCATCTGGCTCCACCACCACAAAATTCCACCATAAGAACCACTTTTCAATAGGCGGCCCAGATAAACCGTATGTAATAATAAATCACTATGTTGTGTGCATGTCCGCTGGCGAAGATGGTGTCCAAAGGCTGCTCAAGTTGTTAAGTTTGTGACCAAACGCTAAATAATGTTGTCGCCCCTGCAGATGATGTCGATCTGCGACGTGGTGCTGAACCACACGGCGAACGAGACGCGCTGGCTGCAGCAGCACCCCGAGGCAGGGTACTCCGCGCTCAACACGCCGCGCCTGCGTCCCGCCGCCCTGCTAGATGCCGTACGTACACTGCATATACACTACACATACACTACATGTACACTACACCTACACTACACCTACACTGCACTTACACTGCACTTACACTGCACGTGCACTACATGTACACTACACGTACACTACACGTACACTACATGTACACTACACGTACACTGCACGTACACTGCACGTACACTGCACGTACACTGCACGTACACTGCACGTACACTGCACGTACACTGCACGTACACTGCACGTACGCTGCACGTACACTGCACGTACGCTGCACGTACACTGCACGTACGCTGCACGTACACTGCACGTACACGCGTCTGCGTACTCGTACACGCGTACGCGTACACTAAGCGTACACTACACGTACACTACACGTACACTACATGTACACTACACGTACACTGCACGTACACTGCACGTACACTGCACGTACACTGCACGTACACTGCACGTACACTACACGTACACTGCACGTACACTGCACGTACACTGCACGTACACTGCACGTACACTAAGCGTACACTACGCATACACTACGCGTACACTACACGTATACTGCACGTTCACTGCACATGCACTGCACGTACACTATAGTTTCAGGAACATATTCGGGATAGAAGGGTAAAGGGTAGTATTTAAACGTATGACTAGCGACAAAAATGAGATTGACTAGAAATACTACCTTCGTCTGACAAAATTAATGAATTGCGCGACAAGAAATCTTAAAACTGCAATTTGAAAACCTTAATTCGAGTGACATAAAATACAAACGACAGTGAATTGTTGTTGTTCAACCTAACACGAAGGATAAAGGAGGCTTCGCTTCGCTCACTCGCTTTATCTTTTACCTGCCCTGACCCACCACATCGCCCAGACAGTCTCTACTTATTCAATAAGCGGTGGCTAAACCTGATTGGTCAAATCTGTAATTTTGTCGCACAATAAAATATTTTTTTCGCTCATTTCACTAAATTCCGCTGTGCATGGTCATAAGCTCAATTAGTTTTGTATTCGGGCGTGTTATTATTCCACAAAAGGAAAGAGTTCGAGATATGCCCCATTTGTTACACGGTTAGCGCCGGCAATGTCTTGGATGGTTTCCCTCACTAAGGTTTTTTGAAGTAGAACTTCTGAGGTGACGTTGTGTATTGTGTATTTGAGATGGGCAGTCATTTCATCTGGGCGATTTGTTTCAGTGGTTTATTTCAGTCAGTGGATAATTTATAATATTGATTTTAATCTGTTAATAGCGAATTTTTTCGAAATACTCCGAATGCAATAAGTGCCATTTTATGTTTTTTTTTGTGTTCCTTACACTTAATGCATGCTAACCCATGTATGGTTTCAAAGGTTTTGAACTTTATTACAAAGCTATAAGGTTGGAAATCGCGATCCATTTCGGGTAAGTCCATGCATTAAGTGGTTAAAGAAACCGACCAAGTGCGTGTCGGACTTCACACATTTAGGGTTCCGTAACCAATGTAGAATATAGGCCAAAAAATCAGAGAATTTAAAAGTAAAAAACCGATTTATCAATATATTTGTATTAAAAGTATGGGAAGTTAAAATTTCTACGGTACAAAATTTTGTAAAAAATGCTGACTTTGGTGGCTTCTCATTCCTTTGTGTTCCAATATGTTTTTAAATAAAAAATATAGTATTTATCTACTCAACGCGCTCAAAACAACGATACATTGACTTGTGACTTTAGTTTTAAAATAAGTATTTGCAGATATATCTAATTTTGTACTAAAAAATAAAGGGAAATATTAAACTGCACATCAATAATACTGATTTTCACAGCAAATATACTGATTTTCACAGCAAATATCAGGGCAAAATACTGCGGTAGCCTTTAGCCCTTGATCCTTCGTATTAGGTCCACCTAAAATAATGTATAATGTATTTAGCGGAGACAGAGACCGACGCTGCAGCGACGAAAAAGGATGGAGGGGGGGGGGGGGTTTCTAATAGGTAAAAAAAATACTATACTCGCTTCCCGCAGATTATTAGATTATGAGACAAATGAAGAAATTTGTGTTGAATTATCCTTAAATAATCGCAAATTATTAATTTTTGGTGTTTATATACCCCCTAAAAGTAATTCACACATATACAATCAGTATTGCATAAATAAATTTGAGCTTATTAACAGAAAAAATAACTGCGATATATGTATAATAGGCGATTTTAATATTCCAGATATTGACTGGTTAATTACCACGAATTCTAACGAAATCTCACCTAGTATGAATACCCAATGCCCATGTGGCAGGCTTCTATTAGACATGTCAAATATGTTAGGCCTAATCTAAAGCAATACAATTACTTACGTAACACTAATAATAGGATTTTAGATTTACTTTTTTGTAGTTGTGCTTGTGTGGTATCTCAGCCAGAGATAGATCTTTCAAAAATTGATAGACATCACCCGGCTGTACAATTTGCTATAGATATACAACCTTTAAAGCCTATCTCTTACAATAAAATTCCTCAGTATAACTTTTATAAAGCTGAATTTACACTTGTTGAGGATGAAATGGGCGGTTGACCGTTTCTATATTTTGATGTTTGGCATCATGGACAAATGTATACCTCTCAAACATGTTTAATGTAATAAATACCCGAAATGGTTCTCACCAGCCTTAAAAAATACTATGAATAGGAAACTAAAAAGCTGGCGCAAATGGAAGACTTACCAATCCTTGGCCGATTACCGTGAATTTGCTCTTCTTCGTACGCGTTGTAAATCACTGTTATTGGAAAACTTTAATACCTATCCTAAGAATACAGCGATGTCCATGAGGGGAAACATTAGGGCATTTTGGTCTTATGTATCATCTCTCAAAACTAGTACGTCCGCTTTCCCAGCTACAATGTATTACGGTGAAGTATCCTCGTCATGTCCTGAAAATATTGCTGATATGTTCTCAAACTTTTTTCAATCGGTGTTCGAACCAGGGCAAAGCATTGATAGTACTGACTACCTATGCTTCCCGACATCTCATAGTGCTCCTAACATATCTAGTATTAATATTAACAGATTTCAAATTCTTCAGAAATTAAACAGTGTTGACACTAATAAAAGCGCAGGACCTGACAAAATCAGTCCTCTGCTCATCAAATACTGCGCTAAAGCACTTCTAGATCCACTGTATATCATTTTTAATAAATGTTTAACTACAGGAAATTTCCCTCTACGATGGAAAATATCCCATGTTACCCTGAAACATAAAGCTGGCCCGCGCTCTCTAGTGACTAAATATAGACCAATATCAGTTCAGTCATGCATCCCAAAATTATTTGAAAGTCTGGTTATTGATCTTGTCTATCCATTGCTGGAATCTAATATAATACCAGAAAAACATGGATTCATTAGACAAAAATCAACTGTAACGAACTTAATTCTATATACTAACCTATTATTTGAGTCGATGGATAAAAGAAAACAGGTAGATGTTATTTTTACAGATTTTAGGAAGGCTTTTAACAAAGTGGATCATATATTGCTCGTCAAAAAATTAGCTTATAATGGCATACGTGGAAACCTCCTGCGCTGGTTTGCGTCTTATCTGCCTAACAGATCACAGATTGTTGTAATAAATGGGTATAGATCTGACCTGACAAAGGTTACTTCGGGAGTAATTCAAGGATCCATATTAGGCCCTTTTCTGTATGCACTATTTATAAATGATGTTAAATCGTGTTTCAAAACATGCAAATTTCTTATGTATACTGACGATCTAAAAATATATAAAGTCATAAGCTGCGAAGATGATTGTAAAGGTATTCAGGAGGATCTGAACAATTTCTCTGACCATTGTAATAATAACAAGCTACAGCTGGCTGGTGATAAATGTAAATAGATGTCTATAACTAAAAACCAAAAACGCTTAATTGAATTTGATTATAAAATTGGCACCAATTTTATCGATAAGGTTTCTGTTATTAAAGATTTGGGAGTTAATTTCGATAACAAACTTGACTTGAAAGTGTCTATAGAACGAATCATAACGAAAGGTTATCAAATGCTAGATTTTGTTCTTAGGACAGCGAAGGTTTTTAAAAAACCAAAAACATACTTACTTTTATATAAAGCTCTGGTCAGACCTCACTTAGAATACGCGAGTGTTATTTATACCTATAATAAGCGCTTTGTTTCAGTTGATATATTTAATACAAATAAAATACAATTTCAATATCAGGTTGCTAAAATGTTAGCCTGAAAATTTTAATGGCCAAACCTAAATATGTGGAGTTAGGTTAAGTGTAGCGTATTGAACCTTTACCTTATTAATATGTGGAGCTAGGTTAAGTGTAGCGTGGTGTACTTCTACCTACTTAATTTTTATGTCCCAGTGGGAACTGTCAAGGGGGTAAATGCATGTTTAGCACTTGATATTAGCATTGTCATGTTTTCTTTCTGTACATTTACTTCTGTTTGTTTCTCCTTAATAAATAAAATAAAATAATACGAAGGATAAAGGGTGTGGACATGTAAGAACAACAAAAATACTTAAAACATAAAAAGTGTTTTTTTGATCCTTTTTTGCTGTGAAAATCAGTTTTTTTGATGTGCAATTAAATAGTAGCCAAAAATAAATGACGTAATAAAAAAAAACTAAAAAACCCGACTGCGTACACGAAAAATGTTACAGGGTTAAATTGAATTAAATTCAAATTAAGAGGAACTATTGCATTTAATTAGTCCCGCTTGCTTTTCCTGGCCGGATATCCTAGCATAGCGGGATTGACAAAAAAATATATATTTAAGAAGCGGCCTCCATAATTTCATAGCCGAAATTGTATATTCATTGGAATATCCGATTTTTGCTCATAACGCATAATATGGTAAAACCGTAAAATACTTTCCCACAAACCGAGGAAACAGTTCATCACATGGCACAGCAACGCCGCCGCAAATTAAGAACGCCCTCTAGCGAGCCATTTGGAAGCATTGTTTTTGTTAATCAACTATTATAAGACTTCTCATGACATGTAACTTTCACTGAGTATCGCTCATTCGATGCATTTATTCAATTCAATTTGTTTATTGCAATAAATTACACGTTAGATGGAGGTGTTACAGTTCGCATCACTTAGGTACAATGTAATTTTACCCTTAAGGTGTAGCAATTAGTATAAAATAAGTATTTACATGAAAAAATATGTACACAACAACATTCATCCTCATTTAAGGTAAAATAACACTCCTTGTACAAAATAAACTAATTGAATAATGAAGGCGAGCTTTCTACTGGCACGATTAACTTTATTATGGCGTTAATTTTACTGAATATAAGGAGCGGAAACATCGGGTTCCTTCAATGGCATGGTAACGCAGAATCTACCATCAGGTAAACGGGTAGTATTTTCTAAAAAATTGTTCTCACAAAATTGCTCCTCTAACGATAATGTTTTTGCTTCGTATGGCAATTCCTCAATTTCCCAAAATTTCTTTAAACTATTATCTATGTCTGCAATTTGTGTAAAATTACAAGATATAATATCTTTAGTGCGTTTAGTAAAACCCACTGGGCCGGCCACTAACCACCCCAGCTGGGACTCTTGCAAAGTCGGCATATTCGTACTAACTTTAATTCGTAACTTTATCTGATTAGGCATAATTACTTTCCAAAACACATCACTTCCCAATAAAACATCAACCTGGGAAGGTTTAAAGAATCGGGAATCGGCTAATGTAATATTGGTAGGTATATTTATTAGGTCCGGATTAATTTCTATACTAGGTAAATTGCCTGTTATAGTTGGCACTACCAAACAAGACAAATTACATGAAAATGTATTTATACATGAATTTAATTTGATCTTGCAACTTCCGTTAATGTTAGTCTTCATATTGTTTATACCGTGGACTTTAACCGTTTCGCAATCATTCCGACTGAACCCTAATTTATTAAAGATATTATCAGTTACAAATGAGGACTGGCTACCTGTATCTAATAATGCGCGCGCGATAACCTTTTTATTATTCGATTCATTTTGTATTTCTACCTGCGCTGTACACAAGAGCGTATGACTCATTTGAACCGAGGACACACTGCCGTTAAAAAATTCGGAAGCGGCTGATTCGCTCGAAGTACTGTCTTGCGGGTCTGTATTATTAGATTTATGCAGCAAGGTGTTATGTTTGCCTTTGCACTCCTTGCAAGAACCCTTAAGACGGCATTGATAATAATTATGTCCAGCGCGTAAACAAATACTGCATAATTTAAATTTTGATGCCTCACGAACCCTGTCGTTGTAACTCATTTCTTTAAACTGTGGACACTCATGAACGAAATGATTTTGGTTGCATATTACACATGAATAGCTCGAATAGAATAGCATTGGTGGTTGTGAAGCTGTAACAAATGACTTTGTCGATTTATTCTGGAAGTGACTAACACTCGGTTTATTATCACACTTATTAAAATAAGTGGTTTCTAAAATATCTGCGTGGTTCCGTAAAAATGTGAAGAAATCATCTAGTGTAGGTAAGTTAGTAATACCATTTTTATGCTCCTCCCACTTTCTAAGCGTATTGGAATCTAACTTTGCGGAAACCATAAATATAATTAAAACGTCCCACTTATCTGTAGGAAGTCCTAATGTTTGCAAGGACCTCAGATTTTTTGACAAATGATCTATTAGAAATCTTATGGACTTGAAAGATTCTTTCATCATTGGCTCAATACTTAATAATGACTTGAGATGATTGTTTATTAATATGTTGGTATTGTTATACCTGTCACACAAAGTTTTCCAAGCATTTTCATAATTATTTGTGGTAAACTCTACGGACCTTATCACGACAGCGGCACCACTTTCTAAACTTGACCTCAGATAATGAAATTTGTTTATCATTGGTATCGAGTCATTCGAATTAATCAGCGAGTCAAATGTATCGCGGAACTCTAACCATTTAAGATAGTTGCCATCGAATTTTGGCAAAGAAATGGTGGGCAATCGGACAGACTTGACATTATGAGAACATTGGCTCGCTGACTCATCCTCTTGGACTCCCGGTTTTCCACCATAAGACGTCGGTGACTCAATAATTACTTGAGCAGCAGATATAAGCGAAGAGAATTGCGATTCTATCAATTCTCTCTCATTTAATTGTACATCAATATCATCTGAAGCCAACTCAATTACCGACTGCAACTTATCAAACTCAACTAGTAACAATTGAAACTTTTCGGAGCGCAAAGATAAATCTTTTATTTGGTTGCTAGTAATTTTTTCTAGATCGATTTGTTGTAAAGTTGTTAAATGATCTCTAAACTTAGTAAGCCTACCCTTAATTATGCTTCGCTTCTTTAATTGCTCTTTTAGATCCATTTTTCAGTTAATTAGTAGGAAACAACAAAGAAACGCGAATAAAATGCAATGAAGACAAATAAACGTTAATGTAGGTAGGTGTGTACCTCAGTCCAACCGTCTCGCGTCGATCGGTTAACTGGCCTAGCAACAGCGCGCACTGACAGTACGATGACACGTATCGTATGTATCTGACCGGTACAACACGGCAGTTGAAAGCAAAGTAGGCAAGCTATTATGTAATACTTACTTAGGTGTTTCGGACTATAGGCCAATAAAACACTAAGGAAATTGGATAGATACATTAATCTCAAAAAGCGTATATAGAATGTACGTGCTCTTTATAGCAAGCAAGACAACGTAAATAAATAGCACTATAGAGATAAATCACAAACCGTTGAAATTTTAAGATGCGTAACTGCTTGATTATAAGCGCAATAGCCGAGGTGCAAATAAAAATATGAAGCACGCATAAAGCTAGATGCTATCCTAAAACACTTTCGGAGCGACAAGCCGCACACACAAATTGAAGCGGAAATTAGGTAGAAATTTAGTATAAAAGGTAAAGGATACTGTTAGGTCACTTTCTCCGGCAATTCTCTCAGAAGTCCGATGTTATTCGACTCGTCTACCTGGTCCCGAAGTCAGCAGATGCAGCAATCCCAACCGATTTCACCTTGTAGTCTCCGTTGAAAATTTGAATCCCCAGTAGCGGTACATCGTAGGTACTCGAAATGTCCAAAGTTCGTCGATTTTAGTCACGGTCGCCAGATGTTCAAAATAAACTAATTCAATAATGAAGGCGAGCTTTCTACTGGCACAATTAACTTTATTATGGCGTTAATTTTACTGAATATAAGGAGCGGAAACACGTTCGTCTCGCGAATAGGTAGATAGAAGCTGACGCGGCCGCGGCGCCTGCGCCGTGGTCCTCTGAGATACCTCCCGCGCCTCTTCTTGATCCCCGCAGGCGTCTGATCACGCAGTGAAATGCGTGGACACTCCTATAATTAATTAATAGTAAAATAGAAAACTGTGGTCATTTGATATTAATTTATAGGTCATAATAATGTCAGTCATAATAATTAGGAGATAATTTCAAAATGTACATATACACACAGGATTCCATGTCAAAATTATAAAGTTCACTTAGGCTATGAGGACACACATGATCACCAAAAGTTTCCCTAGTGCTACAGTTAATTGCATTTAATATTAAGTTATAGGTCATAATAATCAGTCTGAATTAGGAGATAATTTCAAAATGTCATATACACAGGATTAAATGTCAAAATTACAAAATTCACTTAAGATGTAAGGACATATACACACCAAAAGTTTTTTTAGTGCTATAAAAAATTAACGATATTCCAAGACTACTAAGGCTTCTGGTAACTTATTGTAAACCTTTATGGCTATCATTTTTGTTCCCCGAGAGAAGGTAGTAGTTCTACATTGAGGAACTTCTAGTTTTTTATGATTTCTTTCGTTCAGACGATTGCTGACACCAGGTGGTCTTTGAGGGAATAGCTTAAGTTTTTTAAAAGAATCCCTGCACGAATCTCTGTTACTACCAAGGTTATCCAAAATACGGACGCATCTCTTTTGTAGGACGAAAATTTTATTTACGCCTACACTATTTCCCCACATTGCTAGTCCATAGAGGGTTCTAGATTGGAAGTAGGCGAAGTATGCCTGCAAGGCGGCTTTTTTGTAGCTATTTTGTAAAGCGATCGTAATGCGTAGCAGAAGCTACTGAGTTTGTTCTCTAGGATTTCAATGTGTTTTTTCCAGTTAAGGTTTTCGTCGGTATATATTCCTAGGAACCTGGCATTTGGAACTAATTCAATATTTTTTTGGTCTAGCTTTAAGTTTAAGTTTATAGGTTTAGTGTTGCAATTTCTGAAATGAATCAACTGTGTTTTGTTAGCATTTGTGTTAAGGTTAAGTGTCTTAATCCAGTTTACTATTTTGGTGACTGATTCTGAAATCACATTCGAAAGGTTTTCATTTTGGTCTCTTTGGAATTAAAAAAAAAACAGATACATCGTCAGCAAACATAACAACTTTATCGTTTACGATTTTAGGTAGGTGGTTTACATACAAGAGAAAAAGTATAGGGCCTAGTATGCTACCCTGTGGCACTCCTCTGCCTATGTTTAATGTCTCAGATTCAATATTCAACATGGTTTTGGATTTATCCAAGATAGGCAAAACCACGCTTTGCTGTCTACTTTCCAGTTACGATCTGAACCATTTATTTGTTTCACCCCTGATTCCATACCTATCCATTATATCAAGTAGGATGTTGTGATTTACATGGTCGAAGGCCTTTGACAGATCTAGTAAGACAGATATAACATTTTCCTTACGATCCAAACTTTCTGCCACAAAGTCACACATATCAAAAATTGCATCCGCTGTGGAGACACCCTCCCTAAAACCAAATTGCTCAGGTGATAAGATATTATTCAATGACAGGAAAGCTCGGAGTCTGTGTCCCATTACCTTTTCATTTATTTTTGATAGTGTCAGAAGGAGATATATGGGCCTATAGTTGTTAATGTCTAACTTATTGCCTTTTTTGTGGATCGGTCTAACTTGGGCCTTTTTGAGCCTTTGGGGAAAGACACCTTCACTTAAGGATTTGTTTATGATAAATTGTAGTGGCTTTGCTACGGTTTCAAAGATAAATTTTATTACACAGGCTGGTATATGGTCATATCCGCAAGACATTTTGTTTTTAAGCGAACAGATAGTCTTTGTCAACTCATCCATAGACAGTGGTCTGACAAACATCGATTCTCGCGTAAATTGTGGTAATCTAAAGCCTTCGGTGTCGCTGTGACGTACGACCTATGGGACATCGTGTGTATTTGAAAGTAGATAGGTACAGATTAAGACACAATTACTGTTGATGGAGTGCAAGAGACGACTAATAGTCGCACTAGTAAATGTATGTCAGGCGTCAGGCGACCAATGTAGGTACGTAAGCTGCACAACGCCCTACAATCATCGCATTCTACAAAAATTAAAATATTGTTTTTTTAAACCAAGTCTTACAAAATATAAGCAAAAACTGACGGACAGTACTTTCAAAAGGTCCAATACAATGCAAAACTGTCAGACACAACCTGTGAGTTTGTGCTGCTGACTGTAAGTTCTCCACAATACCAAAATGATAAAACCAATAACGTTTCTTATCCTGTCTGACTGTCTGGTATTTTTTATAGTATAGTATATAGAAGTTCTAACTTTAGCTAGTCTATAGAAAGGTTGGTCAATTTTATTCCCGCTTCTTATATTATTTCGCTTGTGCCTGTCAACATTTTTAATGAAGCTATTTATGTTCTTCCTAACGTACATGATATTTTCTTTAATATATTGACACGGTAAGTCATACTTAATACTAATTCCTTTGATCAGTTCCCACAGGGAGTCACAACTGCTTATGTTATAAATTGCTCTAATAGCCCTTTTTTGTAGAACAAAAATTGAGTTAATATCAGCAGCTCTGCTCCACAGCAAAAATCCATAGGACATAATGCTGTGGAAATAACTAAAGTAACCAAGTCTCGCCGTAGCTACATCCGTCAGCTGTCTGTTTTGTCTCACAGCATATGCAGGCAAAAATCCATAGGACAGAATGCTGTGGAAATAACTAAAGTAACCAAGTCTCGCCGTAGCTACATCCGTCAGCTGTCTGATTTGTCTCACAGCATATGCAGCTGAACTTAGTCTTCCCGATAAAGATGTAGAGCTTTATTTTTAATACCGTAGTGTTCCAGTTTTAACAGTAATTGTTCATGATCTACGTAATCAAATGCTTTGGAAAGGTCACAGAAGACACCAATGGCAAAATATGCATGTTCATTATATTTTGTCACTCAGATAAATTAGGACAATAGGGAAAATTGCAAAGAATAAACTTGCACTTTGTCTTATTATATAAATTGAGCAGCACTTCTAAACCGTCTCTAAAGCACTGTGACATATGTTTGAGTGGTTTCTTACCATAATAACAATGGTGGGTATATTCATCATAATTCCCTACAGCTATTTTTTTATAATTTTCTTAAAGGAACTACTAGGACAACAAATATTTGTCACTTGTTGCTTAAGGCTATAGTGCAAAAGCGTAAAAAAACCTACACCTAATGTATCTAAATAAACTACAGTTCTTTTGTTTACTATATTATAATTCGTCCGCACATTTGTGAATGTCGAATAATATATGCGCTTCAATAAGCGCATGAGATCTCCCTCTTATTTTATTTTATTAAATTACCCAGTGACACTCGCGCTATCAAGACAAATCTAATGAAATATTAGATGATCAAACGAACTTACCTGAAGTGAAGTTCGATCAGAATTATCCTGTCTTCGTCGAAGAGATTTATATTCTTTGACCTGTAGTAGGCCTGCTACGCTACAACCAATCGCACAAGTATTTGGAGTTGGTACGAGAAAGGGAAAAATATATCTCCCTCCTTGTCGCACCCCTCCTCGCACGGAGCGGCACGATGCCTCATTTATTTCAGAGATAAAAAACCGCAGCAACATGGATACTAAGGGTCTAGGGTCGAGAGGGACCTTAAATCTCTTCGACGAAGACAGGATAATTCTGATCGAACTTCACTTCAGGTAAGTTCGTTTGATCATCTAATTATCCTGTCTTCGTCTCGAGATTTATATTCTTTGACCTGTAGATGTTTGGAGAGTATTAAAAGTTGTAATGTTGCGAGGAGAGAAAATACAAAACAACCAAATAATACTAACAAGTTTTAATCTTGTAGCATATACCAGTAACACCAAGAAAGAAAACAATTTCTTATCAGTAGGTATTTAAATTATATTGATAATTAGTTTCAGCAATCAGGAACTTCTTTATCACAATGGATTAATTAAATCTGTGTTTAAATCAACAATGGGTCTATTATAGAAATTAGCAAAGACTGCAGACTGGTCAGACCAACCAGCAGCTTTCCTAATGATATCTACACTAACTCCAGCACGAGATGCGGCTGAAATCGATGCATGTCTCGTGCTGTGAGCTCCAAAAATAGATGTATCGATATCGATCATGGAAGGTCTGCTTCAGCCAGCGGCCGATGGTCTGAGATGAAGCAGCCCTGTGTGGTTTTTTGTGAGCTAAAATGAAACTATTTTCATTTAAAGGTCTAATTAACTCAGTAGCTGTTAAATAATCATTTAAAGTGGTGGCAGGGCAAACACTTCGTCTTTGATTGAAATATGGCAAATTTAACACGGGCTGAGCGCGACCAACTTTAGATGTTTTAATTAATTCAGTAATCATTATTACCAATCGGTCATCATAATATTTAATATTTGTAATTTTTATAAGCGACAAAGTCTGTGTTCGTTGCCCTGTCGCCAAAGCTAACAACATTGTAAGTTTTTTACTTAACATTTCAAGAGAAATAGAATCATTACAAAGGTTTGATAGGTAATCTTACACTATAGTGGGATTCCAAGTGACAGCATATTTAGGAAACACGGGTTTTAACTTAAAAATTCCCCTGAAAAAACGTTTCACTCTATCATCGTGAGCGAAGTCTGTACATGAGATCAACGGAATAGCCGATCTGTGGTTATTCAGGGTTCCATACATTGAACCCGATTCAAAACAATTTGAAAGAAATTCTAATAATGATTTCACATTAACATTATAAAAACCTTACTCCTAAGAGTTACAAAAATGCCCCCATTTTTGAAGACTAGAAGAATACTGGGCTTGAGTACTTTTTGCTATGGATGAAATCATTACATCTAGGGCCGCTTCCGGAATGCCTTGTTTGATATAGCCTTCCCGGATAACACACTCGCTGCCAGGGAAAGGTGTCGGTGTAGCGGGTGTGTTGATCTAAAAACAGATGAAAGAAGATTCTTACTCGGTGGAAAAATCAAGATTTCCGACACGGAAAGTGTCTTGAAAAGGGGGTAGCACGGCTGCGAAGGCCACTGTGGTACCACAACGATGCCAGTAGCTTGATCAGATACTATCTTATTTAAAACTTTTAGTATCAATGCGAAAGGTGGAAATGCATAAAAATTCAATTGAGACCAGTCAATTGTAAATGCATCTATATTGTGGGCAAACGGATATCTCTTTCTAGAGATGTATAAGAAACACTTCGCATTGGTTCTAGAAACAAATAGATCTATGACCAGCTCTCCTAATTGTCACGTTATTTTGATAAAAGCAGAGGGCTGCAATTCCCACTCCGTGTCAACATTCAGTCTCCTGGACTCAGTATCTGCCTCAACGTTTAGAGAACATTTAATGTAAGATACAAAAACAAAATATTCTCCGTTTTGGCACCATTTCCAAATTTGATTTGCAACATGATTCAGGTGTGGGTATTGAATACCACCCATCTTATTAACATATGCTATGGCTGTGGTATTGACGACCCGAAGAAGAATGCAACAATGTTGCTTGTCACGAGCGAATGATTTTAAGCCGAATAAAACGGCCAACAGTTCCAGATAGTTAATATGTTTTGAACGTTCTGACTCTGTCCAGTAACCGCCAGTCTTTTGTCCGTTATACGCAGCACCCCAACCAGTCGTGGAAGCATCCGTAAATATTTCCATATCATAGTGATATTGTTTAATGTTAAGATGTTATTTTGCCACCAAACTACATCATTACGGATATTATCAGGGACCGTCATGAAAGCATCGTAATCGTCATTATTTTTTAAAAGAGCTAGATATCTGGCTCTTTCCAGTGATTTGGTATATAACCAACCGTAAGCGACGGCTGGGCACGCGGCCGTAAGAGTATTATATCTTAGCGAAATCTCGTATTCGCATTCTCTTTGTTTTCAATAAAGAATTCATTTGGTCCAAAATGTTTGTTCTTTTCTTATCTGGTAGTGAGATTGACATTTGCTCTGAATGAATGAATGAACAAAGCCTAAAAAGGTACAGTAAGTTTCCGGGTTCAGTCAATTTTTGTGTAATTTATAATAAATCCTATTTTGTTAATGTATCGGGATATCGAGGTTTTCCTGACACTCTCGATGTGAATTTCCCAGTAAAAACAAATCATCTAGGTATCGAACGGACTGATAACCGAGCGATCGAAGATGAGTCATAACTGGTTGCAATATCTTTGTAAAAATAAAAGGAGCAGAGCAAAGTCCGAAGGGCAAAGCGTTAAATTCATAATATTGACCGTTAAAACAGAACCTCAAGTACTTCCTATGGCATTCACGAATCGGAAGTATTAAGTAGGCTTTTTTTAAATCTACACAGCATATGTAACAACCAGGGGTAACTAGTCTGATAGCAGTTCTTATGTCTTCCATTTTAAAGTGATCTACGTAAACAAACTTATTAAATTTCTTTAAATTTAAAATAAACCGTGAACTGCCATTACTCTTTGGCTCTAGAAATATATCAGAAATGAACTGTCCTGGAACCGGTTTACACTTGCTGACCGCTCTGATTTCCAACAAATGACTTAATTCTTTTTGAATACCGATAGCCTCCTCTTGTGAATAAACACGTTTGGGATATTCCTCCACACCTTGATTAGGTTCATTTATGAAAGAATCAGATATCAGCTGTCAACGGTGGGTCCGATTGTAGATGATCTAGAAGCGAATTGCCTTGCTTAGTAAAAGCATGTGCAAAGAAAATGGAAGAAAAATGGCGGTAAGAAAAAGAAGGTAGTTTCAACTTTAAATAAGCAGACGGACTATTATCCGTAATTATGCCATAAGGTACCGAAGAATACAACGGTAAATATGTAAGTAATGCAAATTATGCATAGAAATCAACTCGAAGAATACAACGAGTTCAAAATTTTCTACACAGAAGAATTCAACGTTGGATAAAATAATTCAAATGCAGCATAAGCAATTTAGGCACTGATATTAACCTTCAGGTTGTACATCGTTCATCGGACGAGTAAATTATCCGTTTACTGGTTCTCGGGCATTTCCTTTGTAATTTATCTTCATACTCCTTCAGCTTACTTGTCCATCGTTCTTCTTTAGACTCATGCCGACGTTTCGGCATAATCGCAGAAGAAAAATAACGGGAACTTGCACTAAACTTGTCTTTCCGTAAAAATAATTAAGCGAGAGCAAGGAACACTTGTGCCGAGGCCGAGCGCACGGGCAAGAATGAGGCATCGTGCGGCCGCTTCGTGCGAGGAGGGGTGCGACAAGGAAGGAGATATCTTTTTCCCTTTCTCGTACCAACTCCAAATACTTGTGCGATTGGTTGTAGCGTAGCAGGCCTACTACAGGTCAAAGAATAGAAATCTCGAGACGAAGACAGGATAATCATTTATTAAAATAGGTTGAGCCGTTGAGTAGTTACGAGGGAATCGAGAAACAGACATGGTTATATTCAGTCAGGTCAAACACTCAACCCTACTTTTTTTGCTGCGCTGCAGTCGGGTAAAAAGTCACGAAGGTCACCAATGTAACGGTGCTGAATATGCTTTCCTTACATTTAGATCATGTCTGCTTCTCACATCTTTGGGGTTTCCAATCATGTCGGGATCACCTATGTAACGGGTAAGTAGTTGATAGAATATTAAATTATATTTCCGGAATTAATTCCGGATACGCGTGTCACGCGTAATGTTAGTACAGGTTCAGAGACGACTTAAGAGTCTCGTTAGTGTGAGTACGCTACGAGGTTACGCTGCACAACATGATACTCTACAAGGTCATAATCTACCTGTGTTAAAATTTTCAGTGTAATCGGTTCAGTAGTTTTAGTCGGGTGTTGATATTCTGATTGTTTGTGTGTGTCGGCAGGCGCTGGCGCGGTTCTCCACGGAAGTGAGCCTCGGACACTACGAGCACCGAGGCATCCCTCGACGCGTCAACGAGGAATGCCATCTAGAGGTCAGTTGAGTGACACCTTACACTAATTTCTTATATATCTTAATTTACTTAGCTGAGGTTCTGGTAGTCTAATAATCCTTCTGATCAGAAACCACCACTATACCATACCTCATATCCCCCGTTTCTGATGTGATCTGATCAAGGGTTCAAGAGTGGTGTTCCACACTGGCCATTCCAGTGAAGAAATAAACACACGGTGGTGTTCTTAGCGAATACCTTTACATGACTTTTACCCTGTTAAAATTGCGCGAGGAAGATTTTATGTAATAAAGTGTTAACGCGAGTAGCGCCAACTGTAGGCAATGAGATAAACTGATTGCGTGTGTGCACAGGCGATCCAGCATGTGCTGCAGACGGAGGTGGTGCCGGCGCTGCAGCTGCACGAGCTGGTCACTTGTCACGTGGATGACCTGCTGCAGGACTTCATCCGGCAGGCTCGCGCCAAGTGAGACATACACCATAGCCTATCTATACCTACCCCCTGCGACTACTTCGCTGAGGCTAACATTCAGAGCTGTCTCCCTATTTTAAGGATTTATTAGCTGCTGGTATTTTAATTTTTATTTCTTCCGACTCGTATTTAGTCTACATGCATTTCTTGCAACATTTATTTGTCCAACACGTATTTGATCCAAAATGCATTTCGTCCAACGCGTATTACGTCAAAACGTATTTGGTATAGGATTCATAAAAGCTATAGGATTCCTCCCGAGCAGCTTGTATAGGGGTGCCAATCAAGTGGTTGTATAGGCCTCCTCATAAACACGCCACTCAGAACGGTCCTGCGCAACCCGCGTCCATTGCTTTCCTGCCACCCTAGCCACATCGGACCATCTGGCAAATGGTCTGCCGACCGATCTTTGGCCTCCTCTTGGCCACCACTCTGTCAACGATCTGGTCCATTTTTCGTCTTCTCGCCTTGCCAAGTGTCCTGCCCACTTCCACTTAAGCCATGCTATCCGCTTACCCACATCAGCCACCTTGGTTCGGCGTCTGATTTCGGTGTTACGGATACGGTCTGACAGCCTGATGCCTAGCATGGCACGCTCCATGGCTCTTTGTGCTACCGTGACATTGTGCGCAATCTCCTTCGTGAGCGTCGGCATGTTTCGGCACCGTATGTGAGAGAGGGCAGTACACATTGGTTGGTTTGGTTACAATTATTGGTTACAATACCTTTGTATTCAGGCATTGAGGAATGTTAGAGGTCAGAACATCCCTTAATTTTGCGAAAGCAGCCCATCCTAGCTGGAATCATCTAGCGATCTCCTTTACCTGGCTCTGTCGACCAAAAGACAAACAATGTCCAAGATACTCCTCAACCACTTCTAGGGGAAGGTTATCCACAATAATGTCGATACCGTTGTTTGTAGGAGTGTCTGTCATAATCTTTGTCTTGGACATGTTAATCTTATGGCCGACCCTCAGGGATGCTTCATGCAATTCTGCGAGCATAGTCTGGAGATAAGCAACGTTCTCAGCCACCAGGACCAGATCGTCAGCGAATCTGAGGCGCGAAAGATACACGCCGTTGATATTGAGACCTCTTTCGCTCCAGTCAACAGTCTTCAAAGAATCCTCTAGGACATTGGTAAAGAGCTTGGGCGAAAGAGTATATTGGCGGACTCCCCCTTCTATCGGAACGGGGTTGGTTAGTTTGTGCATTCGCACCTGGAGAGTGGCGGACCTGTACAGCTCCCGGAGGATATCCACATATCTCTTATCAATTCCGCAACGATGGAGGGAATAGAAGACGGCCCAGTGCTCGACACTGTCGAATGCCTTTTCATAGTCTACGAAGGCGAAGCATAGGGGACGGTTGTACGGTACGGCACGTCAGTCTGTTGCACAGGACTTTGGCAAACAGTTTATAGACCTCTGAGAGCAGGCTGATGGGTCTATAATTTTGCAGGTTGGCTTTATCTCCTTTCTTGTGAAGAATAGTAACTACAGCGTTCCTCCGGGCCCTTGGGGTGACTCCATTCATTAGGACACTGTCGTAGAGTTTATTCAGTACTTTTAGTATGGGATTGCCTCCTGCCTGCAGTATTTCCACAAATACTCCATCCTCACCAGCCGCTTTTCCGCGATTCCATCCCATTGTTGGTTGAGGTCAGGTCATGTAAAAACAACTCTTTTTGAAATATGTACTCCAGCTTGAATAGTTAGCGATGATGATGATGACTTCAACCCGTAGACGGTTTAACCCATCAACGACCCATGACTGCGATCGCATTTTTTTCCCGCTATAGATTTTGGCATGAGGTTCATGAGGTTCAAAATCCCGATGCCTCAAAATGGGGTTGGGTTGGTGAGAAGTTAAGAAAAAAAATTGTTGGTTTAACCTCTTGAATACCAACGGCGTAATATAACGCTACTTTATTTGCCGTGAGACAGTCCTCTGACAAAACCAATGCTCGGAGTGGAGGTTGTATCCTCTTTGATGGTTTTGTTTATATGTACTTAAGTGTGACGAAATAAAAAAAATATAAATATTTAGAATAATTGTGATATCTAAATGTTAATTAATTGAGCAGGTCAAACTACCACTACAGTTTGAAAGGCAATTAGTGGCAAGTAGTCTTACACTTTTTTGTGCCACGTTTTCGTATATTTTTGCCTATCACGAATACATATTACGATGATACATATATGTGGCAAATATCGGTATTTAAATGAAATGAAATGAAACACTTTTATTGTTCTTAATCTTACACCCTAATTATTGAGATTGCCCTAACTCCCAAACTAGGGTGACCTGTGTGTCAGCAGTAGGGTTATAAATTAACCGTTAAACCCAAAAGTGCACGGTTAAATGCTCGCTACTGTGCCTTTTGTGCACTTAAATCGGTTAGATATTTATATATTTATTACATGCCATGCAGTATTGCAGATATATTATTTAGCAGCATTTTGTATATCATATATACACACACACACACACACACACACACACACACACACACACACACACACACACACACACACACACACACACACACACACACACACACACACACACACACACACACACACACACACACACACACACACACACACACACACACACACACACATAATTGTGAACTTTTTATAAAAATATTCACAATTATGTGAATATTTTATAAAAATATTCTACATTTCTTTGAAACGAACTTACAAGTTACATAAACCACCATTATAAATTTCATTTCCATGGCTCCACAAAATGCAGTTGTGTGAATTGACTTGTTGACGGTTAACATATGGGTGACAGGGAAGGGAAGAGGCGCCTGTTCTGGCTACAACCTTTACGCTGTACTTTGCATGCGTCTCCGCATTGCAATTCGATAGGTAGTTAGTTTATCCAAAACAAATAAAAGATATGTTGCTCTAAAATTTCCATTTATAATATTTTATAGTTTTGCCATATATCATTTTATTTTCATACATTTGACCCGGTACTTATAAATTATATCCAAATCGCGGAACAATATAGGTTTCAGAACCCTTATGATTATTTAAATTTATATTTTCCGATTCCCGTAGTGGCCATCATCGGGAAATCCGTTTATAGAACTCTATAACAATCCACGAGGAATATAAATGAAACTCAAGTAATTACGATAAAAATTACATACATTTAACACAAACCCCCGACCAAAACGGGTTTACCAGCACATTGTGCGCTTAAATACCGGCCTTACATCTCTAGTCAGGAGCTAGAAGCCTAACGAACCATAGTCTTAATGTGTATAGCTCTATAGGACATTTCTTACAGTTACGTTTAGTAAATCTACTTAATTGATTATTAATAATTACCATTGTTTTTCTATAATTTTGTATTTTCTACCGTTTTTGAATTTTCGTCTAAAAAAAAAATCATGAACTGCATTTACTCTTTCATGTCTGATTAATATCACGATATTTTGGTATTGAAAGTGAGAGATAAAGCCGGAGATCTCCGCCGGTCTCCGCCGATTACGTGGAGTTGCTCTTTCTCTCATTCCTCGATCCTCGTCGTCGTTCAGACCCGTCGGATCTAAACGATGTCGTTGCGGGACTTGCCTCCTGGAACTATTATTGTCTGGAACGATGAGTTGCTTTATTTTGCAGCGTTCTTTCTTTCAATAATTACCTCCCCATAGCCATAAAATGTATTAATTCTATTAATGTTAAGACCAAGAACATGTATACCCGTCCCTTTCCAACCCATTAAGATTCATTATGCTGTTCTGGTGTCAGTCAAAATAATGAATTTGTCCGAGTTGGTTGATTTACTGGAACGTTAATTCCTTGCAGGGTGCCGCCGGTGGCGCGCGCTGACGCTGCGGCTGCGAGCGAGACGGAGGAGCTGCGCCTCACGCCGGACCCGCAGTGGAGGCGCCTCAAGTGCCGCGTCGACATGGAGCGCGCGCTGCAGCTCTACAACGTCTACTGGTAACTAGAAACACTAATTTTGGTCACTTACCAAAGCGTAACAGCACATAGTTATCCATGGTTCTTTTAAACGAGGCGACTGAGTCGGGCGTAACTTTACAAAACAACCCTGTATAGGGCTGGGATCTGAAGTTATTAAAAAGTTATGATGAAAGTCTTCATTATGGCTTTTGCAGTTTAATGAATGAACGTATGAATGGTGCCTCTCCAGCCAGGGTTTTAAACCTGTTCCGGTATTTTGGCTGGCATACTAGAGGGCACAAGTTTTGAAAAGAGGGGGTGTGTCTTGCTCGTCAGTATGGAAAGGAGGGTGATTTCAATCGACCGACTATTCAGCCTAAAGCCAATATAGTATATGTAGAATGGGGAGGATGTGGGATTTGGAGAGCAGCAGTGCTTTTCTTCGAGTGATTTCTGTCCTTCTAGTTTCATGATCATTGATTCCATTTGCTGACTAATGTTCTGCTTCATTTTAATGAGAGTTGTCAGTTTGGCAATCTTTTTCCAAGATGATGTATCTTTATAGTTCGAGGCATATTTATCATTATCTCCGAGAAGCACACTGAGCCTTTCCAATAGCTGCCTAAAAACTTCGGTTTTGTTTTTCCAAATATTGGTTGCCTTCGTCTTTTGTCTCCAATGTGTACTCAATATCTGTCAGTCTCTAGTTGCTATGCTTAAATTCTATACCTACTGCTTAACCCTTTTTTTGGATCTGTTCTGGAATAACTATTGCATTGGCGACTACCGTGGCGATTTGCTATTTTTTCGTTGTATATTGTATTGTGAACTTTTGAGACTTAACATGGATAACACCACGCTATATTTTCAAAATATTTTTAACTTCTCTTGAGAAGTTATTATAATAGGTCTGAAAATTGAAATAGGTAATTTTGTGTTTTCTTTACGTTTTAAGACCTGGAGAATCATTTGCAATCATTTTTAGAGTGATGTCTGTGTGTGTGTGTGTGTGTGTGTGTGTGTGTACGTACGTATGTACGTGATCAAAATTATGGAATTCGTTTTCTCAATAACTACTGGACCGAATCGCTTTGATGACATATCAATCGATACGCCACGTCATGACTTAGATCTGAAAGGAGTCTAGAAAAAATCGGTCCAGCGGTTCGTTTTTTATTTGTAAAAAACTGACTTTTTTGAACACGCAACGTTAATTTTGTATGTAATTCCAAGTATTGAGGGGTAGATGTGGGTTTTTGAGGGTGCTGGTTTCGAATCTTTCATCAGTTTTTTAAAATTCAAAATGGCGGACCCACTATGACGTCATCTTTTTCGTGAAAATTCTTTAAATTCGATAAAATTTATTAATTATTGTGTAATGTTAAAAAATTGTTTTTTTTTTTAATTTTTAACTTCAATTGAAAGTTGTTATGATCAGTTAGGAAATGGGAATAGTTACTTTCGTAATTTCTTTATGTTTTAAGACCTTAAGAATCATTTGCAGCAGAGATCGGCAATAATGATAGTTGAAATAGATATTCATCAGAATGCCTATGCATTTGTTTAATCTAGATAGATAGTGCTATATAGTAATTATATGAGAATTAATTGAGTGGGAATTTTAGGTGTAGATAAGGAAATACGTGAAGCGTTCATCGCATTAAGGACAGGTAGGGATCGGAGAGGTGGGATAGGTAGGAACGTCGCTAGATATTCCAGTAATAATTCTCAAATGATTTTCTAGGTATCGAAACATTAAAAAAAAGAATTCTTCTCAAGAGAAGTTGCTTGTACGGTACTTGCTGCCGAACCGATTTTTATATTTAATATTTCATATTTATATCTTTGAACAACACTTGGATTCACTTCATAAGACAATACGCAAATCACCACTCACCCGGGATACCACAATTTAGCGTTTGACAAGTCGAAAAAGTCTGCTTTAATGTTATCAATATTTCTGAACCTAGATCGAAAATTTAACACTTTACACTTGTGTTTTTGCACTTGCTCTAGAAAAATCGTACAAAAACGTTATTTCTGCTTCTGCCATTTCCCTGGCCTTTTTATCTGCGTCGGTAGCTGTAGGTGCCATAGTGAACTGGTTTATTTAGACTATTATTTATCAGTATGAAGTATGAACTATTTACTAAAAGTCGAGGAAGCATGCTTTCGCCTGCCTATGCAAAAAGTTTTATACCAATATCACCTAGACAGTACCTACGTAATAACACCTAAACAAAGTAACTGCTAAAACTATTGATTTGACTATATTTGCATGCACATCTAATAACTTTGCTTTTCTACGACTCCAAGGCAGACCAATCGCGAAACCACGCGATGAACAATTTTTGTGCGACGGTATCGACGATTGTATCAAATATCGTACATTTACACGTTTCATGATTTAATTCCATAGAAATGATTGGTTGAAAATAGTCTTTAGATGAATATTGAACTGTTACAAATAGAAAATAGAACGTAAATATTGAAACTTAGACGTTATTTACTAGGAACAAGTCCGGCTCGATAGGAACAATTTATGGTCTGTTCTGGCCTATTTCGTGGAATAATCGCATAACTAATTTGTGTACCCTGGAGACGCTTCCGGATCCTGGCGAGTAAGCAGGGAACAGGGAAACCTATGACAGACATAAGAGGAAAGTCGAACGGGGGAAATGAATGTCAAAGTCGAAAGTCAAAGTCTTTATTACTGTAGATATTTACATATACTTAGCAAACGTAATTTTTTGCCTCTTCTCTACATTCGACCACTTTGGGAGCAGAAGGGCGTAGAAATACCCACAGATTGATTTGTAGATCTCTTAAAAATTGGTTGTGGTTAAGTAATACAAATATTACAATATTAATTATTATGCTTAAAAAGCAGGAATTACATAATTACAAAACTATTAAGAGCAGGGTCTGTTATGAGCTAGATTAACCCGACACAGTCCCGTCATTTAAGTTATCCTGAACATTGTAATATCCCATTTTCGACAAAGTAGCTTTAACATGCTTTTTAAATTGCTCAAATGGCAATTTCAAAATCTCCAGTGGGTATCTTATTGTAATAGAGAATGCACTGACCATTGAAAGAATTGCTAACCTTTGCGAGTCTTAAAAAGTCTAAACCGGGGCGCAACTAGTCTGTGATTACTTCTTAGGCTAACATTACAGCTATCGCTAAGTCACTCAATTGACCAGCGACTATTTCGATTATTACTGGAAGAGGTGCAACTCACTGCTTCATATTTACTTAATCCTTTATTTAAGTACTTTTACAGCGTCCAGAGCTTGCAAATCACCACGATTATCACTTTATATTTTTAATCTTAGTTTTAGAAAAAACGCGTCTGTTTTCTTTCGCGCTGCGGGCGGCCATGACACCTTTGTTTTTTTTAAAGTCCACACTCGCGAGTGACACACGATGCACCATTAAACAGCCTCTCGCATTGGCCAGTGTTAGAAATAAATTTTGTATAAAGTCGCACTATTCTGTGAGATGATCTGTGGTCTATTCCACAAGAATCAAAAGGTCCGCGGCAATCTGTGCCATACCACCCCATTCGGGAGAGATGGGTTACTTTATCTTTACCACTCAACGACCCATGGCACCTGTAGATGCCATTTTTCCATTATAGGTTTTGAATTTAATACCATGCCTTGAAGTTCAAAATCACGATGCCTCAAAAATTCCGTGGTCTTTGAGTAATTTATGGCATTATACGTGTCCTTGTTTTTTTCAATTTCCACATTTCACGCCTCAGCTTCGTAGTACTTGACCGCTGGGGACTACCTTGACTCGTAGAATGTTAGGATGAGTTTTACCGTTTTTTTGTGGATATTTGAGATAATAATAACACGAATCTACTCGGCATTTATCAAACTGCTAACTCTAACTCTGAATTTAACCCTATTAAAATCACTATTCATCATCACTAATCACATTAATATTAGTACTAATAGTAGTGTTTTAAACTAGATTGTTCGACAAAAGAGGACCCCTCAAAACATAAGAAAATTTTACAAAATAAGCAGGGGTTTTCTGGCAATCAAATAAAAAATTCTAGCACAAAGGGTAAGCCCCACTTAAATATTTCCCATCAAAACATGCAGGGGCTACCTGGCAAAGAACTTGTATTAGAATTATTTCTTAATCATTCTGACAACGATGTTATTTGTATTATTATTAATGAACTCTGGTTAAAGAAAAATATGATGTCTTTTAACATAAATAATTACAAAATTGTCAGTTGTTACAATAGAAAGACTGTTGATAGAGGTGGTTCTTTAATCTTAGTAAAAAATAATATAGAGGTGAAACAACGGAAAGATATTCTTGCACTTACTGTAGAAAGACAAATAGAGGTATCCTGTGTTGAGTTGGATAGCCATATTATTGTTTGTGTCTACAGACCTCCGAAAGATGAAAACGGCCATGGCAATTTTGAAATGTTCGAGAAAATTATGGAGGAAGCCCTCATTAAACTTTGTGATAGCAGAAAAAAGTTAATTATTTGTGGCGATTTTAATGTAGATACAACATTGAAACAACGATTAATAACTCTGTTCAAATCATTTAATAATAATAATAATAATAACAATAATCTTTGATATTTCAATCCCAAAATAAGCCAGAACTATTGATAACACTATTGTAAACTACGTCGATTTGAATTTTGGCTGAGTAAATAAAGTTGTATCACACACAAACGTATGATTAATGTATTCACATCTTTATTTGTCATTATTTTATAAATTGTTTAACTCAACTCTAAGATGACTTGGAATGAGAGAGCGAAGTCTTCTGGTACAGGTACTTTTACTTAAAAGAAGGCTTCAGCCTGAACAATGTAAATGATTTTCCTTGTACAATAAACATTTTTGTATTTTGTATTTTGTATTTAATCTTTATTCAAGATAAAAAACAATGACATGATAATATGGTTTAGATGACTACTTATCATAACTAGGCTCACAGGGAGCCTGTATTTATGAGTAAGTAGGCCCGTGCCTCTTACGAGGATCATAGATAGTGATTCGGTGGCGTCATGTTTTAGGCAGTAACACAAGTAAAAAAGAAATAAAATACAATAATTTTAACAATGTTGAGCAATGTGCTCCCTCAGAGGGAAGGAGACAAGATACAATTTAATAACTAACATGCTGCATGCCTCTGTTTGAGGGTGAGTGAGTGAGTGAGTGAGTGAGTGAGTGAGTGAGTGAGTGAGTGAGTGAGTGAGTGAGTGAGTGAGTGAGTGAGTGAGTGAGTGAGTGAGTGAGTGAGTGAGTGAGTGAGTGAGTGAGTGAGTGAGTGAGTGAGTGAGTGAGTGAGTGAGTGAGTGCGTGAGTGAGTGAGTGAGTGAGTGAGTGAGTGAGTGAGTGAGTGAGTGAGTGAGTGAGTGAATGAGTGAGTGAATGAGTGAGTGAGTGATCGAATGTGTGTGTGTGTGTGTGTGTGTGTGTGCGCGCGTGTGTGTGTGTGTGTGTGTGTGTGTGTGTGTGAATGGGTGTGTGCGAGGGTGCAAGGGGTGGGTGTGTTTGTGTGCAAGGGTTGATTTGACTAAGGATAGGTATTACCTATCTAGGTTTTATACAAAACAGATAGCACAGTCACTATCTTATTTTATTTTAAACTCAGTCAAGTTTTTGACTAATGAAACGCCTGCTTCTATTGAGCAGTGTAATAATAATGACATGTACTCCTTGGAATCTGTTCCAAGCTCTTTAAATTAACCCATAGAACAACAGAGAGTAACTCTGGCAGTAATATTAATATTTGTATAAATATACCTTCATCTTGCCCATTAAATCAAGTTACTAGTAATGAAAAATGTAAAAGTAAGAATATTTTAAACGTGGTTCATCAAAATATACAGGGCATGTTAAGTAAAGAACTGGAAATTGAGTTATTCATGAACTGTAATAATATTGATATTTTATGTATAACAGAGCACTTTTTAAAGAGTTATCAGTTCATGTTCAACTTTAATAACCACCACGTTGCTAGTTCGTTCAACAGAAAAACAGCTGATCGCGGTGGCTCCGTAATACTTGTAAATAATAGTTTTAAATATAAGGAACGAGTTGACATAGTGAGCCTGTCTGTTGAGCGTACCATGGAAATAGCCTGTATTGAACTTGAACAACTTATTGTAAAGAGCGTATACAGACCACCAGATTCATCCTTTGATTTATTCGAAAAGAAAATGGATGAAGTGTTGATTAAAATCAGCGATAAAAACAAATTTTTTATAATTTGTGGTGATTTTAATGTTAATCTGTTAGAGGATAATAATATTTGTACTAGATTAAAATCTTTATTTTTATGTCACAACATGAACTATCTGTTTTTGGAGCCTACTAGAATTACTGCAACATCTGCTACCTGCATTGACAATATATTTACTAACATTACGCCCATTTTCAAATCGGTCATCAATAAATTAACCTCTGATCACTCTGGTCAGATAGGTATATTCAATATTAAAATAAAAAAGGACCAAAAAGAGGATATTACATGTGTGCCCGTTAGTGACACTCGGCTTGAACACTACAGGAATAATATTTTAGATAAACTATGGGAAATACCATACAGTGACGATCCAAATTTGTTGTACAACTCAGTATTTAACCTTGTCAAAAATGAATATGATACGGTATTTAAATCAAAAACTATAAAAGTTAATAACAAAGCTTTGTTTAGTGATTGGGCGACAGTTGGAATTCATAGGAGCAGACGAAGATTATATGAACTCTATGAAGAGAAATCATATAACAAAAATACGGCCTTTCTAGATTATGTTCGTAGTTATTTAAAAATGTTTAAACGCGTTTGTGCCGTAGCTAAATCTAATTTCATTAAAAACAAAATTGAATCCAGTAGCAATGTAATGAAAACGACTTGGCAAATTATAAACAGAGAGACTGGAAAGGCCAAAGCTACACATAATAACTTCAAGCTTAAGATAGATAATCAATTGCTAAGTACAGACCTAGAAGTAGCAAAAGCTTTCGAAAATTTCTTTACGGACATTCCAGTTTCAACAACCAAGTCTTTAAATTCATCTCCCGCTGCTGCTGAATCTATACTTAAACAAAACTTTGAGGAATGTAAAACAGATTTTAAATTTAGGCACGTAAATAATGAAGACATTGTAAAAGCGTTTAAATCCCTGGAAATGAAAAAGACAGCTGACGCCCATGGTCTATCAGTAAAAATTATTAGTTCTATTGTAGATTGTATTGCACCTCACCTTTGTTGTATATTTAATCAATGTATAGATAGTGGTGTGTTTCCTGACTTGATGAAACTAAGTAAAGTTATACCTTTATTCAAAGCTGGTAGTACATCAGACCCCACCAATTTTAGACCCATATCGATACTACCAACGCTTAGCAAAATATTTGAAAAACTCATACTTAATCAATTGCAAAGTCATTTTTATCTCAATAATTTAATTCATATTGCTCAGTTTGGTTTCACAAAGGGTCGTTCAACAGCCGATGCTGGTGTTGAACTAATCGACAATATTTTTGATGCCTGGGAAGACGCAATGGATGCAATAGGTGTCTTCTGCGATCTATCCAAGGCTTTTGATTGCGTCCATCATGACACTCTTGTCAGGAAGTTACGCCATTATGGTGTAAAAGATCAGGCACTTGGCCTTCTGGAGTCATATCTAACAGATAGGGTTCAGATGGTCGATGTTAATGTGAAAAGATCACCTGGGTCTTCAATAAGTATGGGCGTACCGCAAGGTTCAATTCTTGGTCCTTTCTTGTTTTTAGTATATATTAATGATTTACCTTACCTTGTTAAAGCAAAACATGGGTTAGTATTGTTTGCCGATGATACTTCTTTGATATTTAAAGTTAAAAGACAGCAATCAAATTATGACGAGGTAAACAATGCTATCTCTAGTATAGTGAACTGGTTTACTGTTAACAATTTATTACTTAATGAAAAGAAAACTAAATGTATTAAATTCGTGTTACCCAATGTGAACCCGGTAACTACAGACATATTTATAAAAGGACAGAGATTGGACCTTGTGCAGTCGACTGTCTTTTTGGGCATTACTTTAGACGCCAAACTACAATGGGATCCTCATATAAATAAACTGTCGAACAGACTGAGTTCGGCAGCGTTCGCAGTTAAAAAAATTTGAGCTCTTACCGACGTTGACACCGCTAGACTAGTCTACTTTAGTTACTTTCATAGTCTAATGACCTATGGTATTTTATTGTGGGGTCACGCTGCGAATGCTAATAGTATATTTATTCTGCAGAAACGGGCTGTTCGTGCAATTTATAGATTAGGGCCTAGAGTGTCACTGAGGGAAAAGTTTAAAGAAATCAATATTCTGACATTTGTGTCTCAATATATCTATGACAATCTTGTGTATGTAAAAAGAAATATAACTAATTTTCAGAAGTACAGTGATATACACAATTTTAATACTAGAAATAAAGACAAGTTGGTTGCTTATGTAAGCCGACTACATAAAATTAGTAATTCTTTTAAAGGCAATTGTATACGCTATTACAATAAGGTCCCTACTGATATTAAAAACTTACCTTTAGACAAGTTTAAAATAATAATAAAACAGAAATTGTATAAAAAAGGTTACTACAGGATATCTGATTACTTAGAGGACAGATGTCCATGGGAATAGATTGTTTGAGTAACAGGCTGTTTCGATATATAATTAGCATTCATTTTGTAATTTGACAATATTTTATTTAAAAAAGGAAACGCAAAAGATGCGACGACTGTGGAGTTTCTTCGGTGAGCTCTTCTCCACAGATTCCGCCATTGGGTTAGTGAACTCACCCAAAAAAATGTAATGACGGATCTAAGTGATGTAACAACATCCTATGGAAATAAATGATTTTTGATTTTGATTTTGATTTTGGGTGTGGAAGGATGAGTTCGTTGCTGATTATGTTATACTATGAAATTTTCTGTTTCATCATACGTAAAATTTTTGAGTAGTGTAGACACTTTCCTTTTACATTCATATGTGGGTTTGTTAAATAAGAAATGTATGTCATTTAATTTATTATATAGTTTTGGGCCAAGATAGAACTGATGCCTTTTTGTGAAACTAAGATTCGGCAAGGGTGTAATGCAAATTAAGTCTTTGCGACGTTTGGAGGTTTCATAGAAGGGCGTATTGATGTACTGGTGGATCACGGAATTGTATACAAATAGTTGTCAGACAGTTAGGACGTCACAATCACTATACAGTTTAGTAGTAGGGTAGAGGATAGGACGTTTAGTGGCTACCTTCAGCACACCGCGTTGAGCCACTTATAGTGGTTTGAGGTGTGTTTTTGTTGCACCACCCCAACGATTGGGCTAAGGCGAGATACATTGTTTTTATAACCTCTGGGGGAGCAGTGTGACGAATAGATTTAAAAACATACATTAATTGTCTTAGTCTAGATGTAAGCATATCAATATGGGTTTTAAAATTAAGGTGTTTATCTATTGTGAATCCTAGGTATTTAATTATGTCTGTACGGTCTATGGAGGGGCATTTGCACAATAAAGGATCGGAGCAGGAGTGAGCTTGGATAATAATGGGTGATTTTGGTTGATTGGCAGAGGTGGGAGAAAAGGGTATATAACTTATGTTTTTGAAGTGTTTAACGTTAGAAAATGTGAAGAAATCCAGTTGGTGATAATATTAAAGCCTGATTGAGTTGTCTTTTCGAGATTAGCCCAACTACAGCCGTTAAAGAGGAGAACAGTATCATCGGCGTATGTTATAATAGTGCCATATTTAAGCGAAATGTTGCACATGTCATTAATAAACATACAACATTTTGCGGAATCCACGCTATCCAACCTTCCTACGACACCGTTTTCAATTTGTTTCTCCCAGCAGGCCTCGGAGGACCCACACAGTTTCTATACTCACGACCCCACAACATAACACCGCAACTTACGAACACGGGTTTAGACTCCGGGCAATTCGGTTGTGGAATGCACTCCCCCGCACTATCAGGGATAGTCCTACTCTCAATATCTTTAAAAGTCGTGTGAAGAAGCACTTCCTATCTCTTTAGAAATATAGGTAGTATTTATGTATTTATAATTTATATATGTGTATATATTTAATATTTATTTATATTTAGGATGTATATTTTATGTATGTAGTTTATTGAGTTGTAATTTAAGGTATGTTGTACACATAGGTCTACCCGTGCTCTGTGATTAACCTATCTCATCCTGACATGGTTTGCTGGAAGAGATCTCTTGTCAGAGATAAGCTCGCCTTTGTATACTATTTTAATCTTGTCAATATAATTATTTGTGTGCAATAAAGAAATTATGAAATTATGAAATAAATAAATAAATTTAATTTATTTCATATATTTCTAGAGCCGACTAGAATTACATTCACCAGCCGAACTTGCTTAGATAACGTTTTTTGTGACTGTGCATTCACAAGTAAAAATGTAATTAACTGCTTACCCTCCGATCACAGTCGTCACAGTCAAACAGTTTCATTCCCAATTGCCAGTAAAAATAGGACTGATCCATCATTTTATATATATCATTTTACATCCCATAGACTAGAGACGTATATGAAAAAGTTAGATATAAATTTGCCAGTACCGGATTTTGATGAACAGAACCTAAACAAAGTCTACTCAGACTTCTTCAACATTATTCAGACAGAATTCAATAAAGTTTTTAAATTAAAGAAAGTCAGTGACTACAACGGTAAATCAAAATTTAATGACTGGGCAACGTTTGGAATTCGTGAAAGTAGAGTTATCTTGTATGACCTTTATGAACAAAATACCTGTTCGATTCCAAATCGATATTCGATCGATGGTTTCTGAACGGTCATTTTAATTTGGCGTTAGCTGTCAATCTGGCAGTTTTGACAACTGACATTCGGATAAAAACCTCGCAATGAAAACGCGTGTTGATTAGGGTTGAAATTAAATCAAAGGGCATCTGGAATGTATTCGGGATTCCCTCAGGATTATTAATATAGCTGAGTGTGCCGTTGTCTCTCGAACCAGATAAAGTTCGGATTTTCGTGCCCGATTCGTATTTACCACGTAGAAACATAACCTGTGTTGGACCACTGTGCTCATTGACGCTGGCCCGCCAGTCATACCTGGTTGGCTGAAGAACCTGTCTACCAAGAAGAGCCTAGGGCGCGCCCGGGCCTTGCAGAGAGACAGGAGGTTGACAGGACCGAAGCACAGACCAGGTTAGATCTACCCCACATAACTTCAGCTCGGTGAATCGCCGACGTTCATCACTTCTTGGCACCTGATCGTCACGCTACCTCGTAGCTGATGGGCCCCTACGAGGTCATTAGGTGCTGAGAAGCCTGAACACTTTGGTATCAGAGCGTGGTTTCCTGAGATTTGCAGCCGTCAAGGGCACGACTTGGGACTATCAATCTGTAGGTATCTAGGTGGTTAGGTAACTTGTTTGTTCCTATATCCACATAGATTGGTAGTATTTGTAAGCTATAAGTCTATTGCTGGTAGTAGACAGACAGATATTACAGTTTTCCCTAAATGACCAGTTGTACTGAGATGTGACTCAGAATAGTAGGTACTCAACTTAGGTACGCATTGTATTAGGTACATTGTAGGTGAATTGAAATTTGCATTGAATTACTAGTTAGTCAATCTATTGTGTGTTATAATAATAAAGGGAAACTAACTTGTTATTTACAGGATTAGAATATTGGAGGAGTATCATAATTTATATAGATATAAAACTTGGTTCCTATTGTTTAGGGAAAGCAGCATTATTTAAGTTATAGTTTTGGGTTCCCTCGTTTGGGTTATAAACTGAAGGGTCCAATAAAATTGAGTTACTGCAAATTGTGAGTAAATATCGTTCCGATCATGTCGTTATCTGAAATCCAGAAGGGTGTTTCTAAGGAACTCAGATGGTTTTCCTCCGCACACGGTCTGATAGACCGTTTAGATAGGCATGATGTGGTATTGGAGCGGTCTATGGACGTTAAGGAACGTTACAATAGGGTGCTCGAATTGTCCGCGCAGGCGGAATCAGTTGATGGTTGTTCACCTGACAGGCTGTAACGGTTGATAGGGGATGTCGACCAATGTATGGAGATGGCAGCTGCTATCACGCAGAAGGCTGCGGACATACGTAGACAGCGCGAGTCCAGCCATGGTGGTGACATTGAAGCACCTCTGCCGCATCAGGGATCGGGGACCAGGTTACCCGCGATAACTATGCCTACCTTTGACGGCGTGTCCGGTGAATGGATGAGCTTCATCAATCTGTTCGACAGTTTGGTGCACTTGCGATCGGACATTACCAAGTCTGTAAAGATGGCTCAGCTGGTGGCAGCATTGAGGGGTGAGCCTAGGGAGCTGGTCGCTCATTTGACAGTTACGGAGGGCAACTATGAGATGGCCAGACAATTGTTGGTCAGACGTTACCACAACAAACGGAGGTTGGCCGATGCCCAACTGAACCGTTTGTTTAGCATCCCGGTTGTGAGCAAGGTCGGGGCCATACAGACGGAGGTTTTGAACCCATTGTTGTCCGTCACCAAGGCTCTAGAGAATCTTGGACTTCCGGTTGGTGAATGGTCGTACTTACTGTTGTACATTGTACTTTCCCGCCTACCCGCTGACGTGCAGACTCGTTTCGAACAGTCTCACGGGATTCGGATTTTTGGAAGAGGAGTCTCGACGGGCAGAGAATTTGGGGTTGACGGTCACCCATCCTTCGGAGCCACAGAGAGCTGCCGGGAGCGCTGTGAGTAGGGGCCCTCCGACGAGGAAGGACCGCACCAACCGGCAGTCATATGGGACTGTGAGTGAATTGACCCCACATAGTGAGACCTGCCCATGTTGTAGGCAGATTGGCCATGCTGTGGTCAATTGCAATAAGTTTGGGGAACTTAGGGTTCAGGGACGGCGCCAGATGGCCAAGCAGCGGGGCTGGTGTTTCCTGTGCCTCGGGCCACATATGGCTAGGGACTGCACGCGCACACAAATGTGCGGATATTGTGGTGGGGCCCACAACAATCTGTTGTGCATGAACTGGTCCGGTCAACAGCCACCACAGGGCCGTACCCAGGGTGACACGGCAAGGGGCCCTGAGAATTCGTTTGCGACTTGGAGCGCAACTCAGGGGCCAACGTCCCCACGTGCACAGGGCAGTACTAGGGTGCAGGGCCGCACTCAGGGTCATCACATGGTGGGCCCTGAGTTTTCGGTTGCGACTCAGCATCCGACTCAGCGGGCAATGGGGCCACAAGCACGCGGCCACCCAGGGGTGCAGGGCCGCACTCAGGGTCATCACATGGGGGGCCCTGAGTTTTCGGTTGCGACTCAGCATCCGACTCAGCGGGACATTGGGTGTGTTGAGCAGGCCGTCACGGGCGGGTGGCATGGGACACCTTCGAGCTATGCGGGTGCGGTTCGGACGCTGCCTCAGTTGTCGCCCCGCTCGTCGCATCGTCCTCGTCGGTCGCATGTGATGTCCCCCCCGCTCATGGAGCGGCCACGGTTGAATTCACGCCCACCCCCCTTCGGGGGGCGTCGTAGGGTGGTGATGGATACGTGGTAGTCAAACGCCAGCTATTTGCACACTAGTCTTTATTGGCATCGTGGAGTGGGGACGCAGCCCGCACGCAGATACATAACAATCCCTTCACCAATAGTTCTGAAGTAATCTTAACCTAACTTAATGTTTGTTTAAACAATACCTATATAGTTCCTAAAAGCCAAATAATAGTCCTCATAGTTTGTAGTTGATTTTCGGCCTAACTCGCATACTACGAGTGCCGCCGATTACGAGCGCCTCAGTGTCCGAACCAGTACCCTCAGGTTGTGCAGTGTAGCCGTCACCTGGGGCGTTCTCATTATCTTCGGCGCTGACTCTGACGTCAACATTAACCTCTTGCGAGACGTGTGACGCGGTAGGCAGCGGCGGCGGCGGCGGCGGCGGCTCACTACTCTCTATCCCCTCCGCGCACGGCGCTGCGGCGGCTGCAGAGGCGGCGGCGCTGGTCGACGCCCGCACGCTCGGCTGGTCTGAAGATGTTCCTACATCAGGAATCACGTCTGCATCCCAGGACTCGTTTTGAACTGATGCGCCTTGGTATTTTCTTATTTGGTCCACGTGACGGTTCACAGTACAGTTCAACTCGGGTACAAAAATAGTGTACATAACTTTACCAATCTTATTCGAAATTGTTCCTCTTATCCAGTGATAGTTAGTTTTCGTAGTATATTTCTTAGTCATCACTTTATCTCCTGTCTCAAAGTTCGCCCTCTTCTTACCGCCATAATGTTTACTCTGTAAAGACTGGTTCCTAGCTACAGTCTCCGTGAGGTCAGCGACCGAGGACGATAGCGACGACTCGGTAGATGATAACAAATCCAACCGACATCTCAATTTGTGGCCGTACAATAATTCTGCAGGAGACTTTTCAGTGGTGCTATGACGGGAATTACGATAGTCGAAAAGATATTTTTGTATCTTACTATCTAATGCTTTAGTGTTACTACTCATTAATATAGTTTTAAGTCCTTTTTTTACAATTTTCACCGAACTCTCGGCTTGCCCGTTGGTGGACGGATGATAGACCGGAGATAGTACATGACGTATCCCGTTCAACTTACAGAACATTTGAAAACGCTCTGATGTAAAAGCGGTACCATTATCACTGACCAATGTATGTACTAGACCTACTCTCGAAAACAATTCCTGTAACTTTCCTATTACTGCTTCTGTTGAAGTGCCAGAGCTCATCGAAAAACATTCGACCCATTTAGAGAAAGCGTCTACTACAATAAGGTACATTTTGTTATGAAACGGACCCAAAAAGTCAATATGTATCCTATGAAAAGGGCTCGGCGGGTAGGGCCAGGGCGCGAGCGGCGCGTGCGGCGGTGCCGGGCGGAGCTGCGCGCACACGCCGCAACCGCCCGCCAGCCGCTCCACTGCGGCGTCCACGCCCGGGAACCAAAACCGACTTCTAGCTTCTGCCTTCATCTTTACAATACCAAAATGAGATTCATGCAACTCCCTTATGACGTTATCCCTTAATGACTCTGGAATCACAACTTTATGACCCCTCATAAGACAGCCATTCTCTTCTGATAATTGATAACGGCATAGAAGGTACGGTTTTAAACTTGCATCGCTAACTTTCCGTGGCCAACCTTCCTTTACATATCTAATGACCTGTTTTAAAATCACATCTTGTTTCGTGGCGATCCGTAACTCGGTCAAGGTTACCGGTAGTTGTCCATCCACTACGAAATTGACATACGCGGCCCGGTCCCCCCCGGCAAGTGTATCGGATCTTGCATCTCGCTCGCTCACGGCGCTAGCCGGTAATGAGCACCGAGACAAATAATCTGCGGTGTTATTTGCACTACGCACGAATTCAATTTCATAATTATACGCTGCTAAAAACATCGCATAACGTTGTAGCCTATTGGCCGATACCTCTGGTATTCCCTTTTGTGAACCGAAAATAGAGATTAAAGGTTTATGGTCCGTGCGTAACACGAACGGGTCTGACCTTCCGTATAGATATTGATGGAACCGTCTCACTCCAAATATAATAGCTGTAGCCTCCTTCTGTATTTGTGAGTACCTTTTCTCTGCGTTTGAAAGCGACCGTGATGCATAACAAACTGGTCTCTCTGACCCATCTTGACTAATTTGCGATAATATCGCCCCCAATCCGCTTGGTGACGCATCTACCGTTAACACAATTTTTGCGTTGTGATTAAAATGTGCTAACACACTTTCTGAAGCCAATTCCTTTTTAATTTTATCAAAGGCCTTTTGTTGTTCTGACGACCAAACCCACTTGACTCCTTTGTTTAATAACAAATATAAAGGAGCAAGTATACCCGACGCCCCTGACACAAAGTTTCTGTAGTAATTTGTCATCCCTAAAAACGACTGAAGTTCGTTGACGTTTGTGGGTACTGGTGCTTCCAACATTGCCTTGACCTTGCCTTTTGACTTTCTAATTCCGTTCTTATCAATCACATAACCCAGATAGGTAACTTCATCTTGAAAAAACTTACATTTATCTCTGCGCAAAGTTAGACCTGCTTCTTCAAACCGTTTTAATACTATTTTTAACCTATCCATATGTTCCTTCCTATCTTTACCTGTCACTAGGACGTCATCGAGAAAACAGAGGACCCCGTCTAGATCTGCTACTAGCCCGTGCATGACTTTTGCAAAGATAGCCGGACTGCTAGAAAGACCGAATATTAAACGCTTATATTTAAAAAGGCCTCTGTTTGTATTTATACATGTTAGCATTTGTGTGTCATCCTCTTCTGACAGTATTAATTGATTAAAAGCCTGTTGGAGATCTAGTTGGCTAAATTGTTCCCCCCCATGTAATTTCGTGAATAGATCTTCTACTGTTGGTAACGGAAACTTATCTATAACCAATTGTTTATTCAGAGTTGCTGAATAATCAGCGCAAATTCTAACTTCTCCGTTAGCTTTTAATACTGGAACTATAGGCGAAGCAAAGTCCGAAACATCCACTGGCTCAATAATGCCTATTTTTTGTAGTCTATCTAACTCTTCGTTTATCTTATCTTTCAGCGCGAACGCTACCGGTCTAGCTTTCATAAAAACAGGTTTTGCGTCTGGTTTCAGAGAAAGTTTTATTTTATATCTATTAAAACTTCCTAGTTTATCTGAAAAGACTGTAGGAAATTGTGAACTCAACATATCTATCTCGTCTTTCTCTGTCCCTGCACAGTATTTAACTGGTGCAATTTCCAATTTAAATATAGTCATGAAATCACGACCTAACAACGATGGCCCTCCCGCGCGTACCACATACACATCAAGCGTGTGTGTATGCTCCCTATACGTTACGGGTAACTTTACATAACCTATCGCGTCTATTTTGCTTCCCGTGTAACTTGTGAGATTTTTCCTGCTCAGTGATAACGGTATTTCCGAAAAATATTTATTGTAAGTCGATTCAGCTATAATTGAGACTGCCGAACCACTATCAACTTCGAATTCAATGTTTACTTCGTTCACTGAAATAGTCTCCCGCATTGGCATACCCTTCACACATCGAATATTATAAATATTCTTACCGTCGTCGCTATCGGCCTCTGAACCTTCCTCGATAAGTTTAACACTTAGCTTTTTAGGGCACATTCGACGTAAATGCCCTTTACACTGACACACTTTGCATTTATATGACTTAAACCGACACTGGGCCTCTTTATGGTTTGTATAACCACAAACGGCACACTTATCTCCCCTGGGCTTGTTATGGTTCGCGATGCTGTAGACCCCGCCACCTGAAGTGAGTTGCGCGGCGCCGGCACCGGTCCCGGCCGGGCCCGGCACTGCTGTAGCACCTGCGCGCGCACACCTCACGTTCTCGGCCAGCTCAACCGCCTTGCTCAGTGTCAGCTCCTTAATTTGCTGCGCAAACAGCTTGTTGCGCTCGTGACCGACCCTCATGCCCATGACGAATCGATCCAGCAATGATTCTTCTAAGTTGTTAAATCCACAATACGCTGCCAAACCCCTTAGCCTGGCCGCCCATTGCGCGTGACTTTCGCCTGACCTCTGCACCGCTGCATAGAACATGGATCGTTCAGCAAAGCTGCATCTCTTTGGAGTAAAATTATCGTCCAAAACTTTAACGATCTGATGATAGGTCAGGTTTTCCAATTTCTTTGGAAGTGCGAGGTCACTCGCCAGCTTGTATGTAGATTCCGTGAGTGCGCTTAACAAGATGGCGCGTCGCTTCCCGCCGGTTTTGTCATCTCCGTCGCTCACATTATTAGCAATACACCATTGCTCCAGCCGGTTCCGATAAACCTCCCATTCTTGTGATAAATGATCGAACGATGATAAAATTCCGAATGAGTACGTTGAACTCATTTTCACGTCGCGTATTTTTAATCCAATCGTCGCCACTGATGGATACGTGGTAGTCAAACGCCAGCTATTTGCACACTAGTCTTTATTGGCATCGTGGAGTGGGGACGCAGCCCGCACGCAGATACATAACAGGTGGCAATGGAACCGGCGCGTGGGCCATTTGTACAATGGGACCCTCTGGCGTATAGCTGCCTACCTGATCGGTTACAGGCAGATTGGGGCCCCGGGGGCCCTCGCTAGGAATTTGCGGCCCAACAATTTGTTGCCCCCCAACCGGAGACGGTGGTGTTACCGCCTCTGTGCTTGTTTGGGATTTGGCGGGCAACCAACATACGTTCGCGCCCTGAGCTCCAGAATCTATTCTGGAGCTCAGGGCTGCATTGTATCGAATGATTTAGCAAAATGGTTGGGCCTCAAGGTAAATAGGTATAATAAATCAATACGGGGCGTGGGGAATGTTACGGTTACGAATGTAGTTGGTCAATCGGTGATCACGTTCTCTCCACGTTATGACATTTTGACAAAAACATCCGTGCAAGCTTTAGTAATGACGTATGTCATGGGCAGACACCCCTTGGTGAAGTTGAATCCGGCCGTTCGATTCCTGACATCAGGACTCAAGTTGGCGGATCCCGATTTTGACACTCCAGCCCCGGTGGACCTGCTACTGGGAGCAGACGTTCTGGGTAGGTTTCTGTTGTCGGATCGGCGAGTTCTTCAGCCGGACGGGTTGATTGCTGTGGATACTAAGTTTGGTCACGTGATCATGGGTCCGGCATTGCCAATGGTTAGGCCTGCCGAGTCAGATGGCATACTTATTGGCTCAGCGTTGTCAGACGCTATCCAACGTTTCTGAGAGATAGAGGAACCTCCCACCGTTCGTCGAGTCGACGCAGACGAAGAAGAGTGCGAGTTGTTTTACCAGAATAGTACTGGTCGCCTTCGTTCTGGTCGTTTTGTAACTCGACTGCCTTTCAGGGCCGATCGACCGCCACAAGGAGAATCTAGGAAGATGGCTGAGACGAGATTGATGTCGATGGAGCGTAGGATGTCAAGGGACGCCGTATTTAAACAAAAATACGTCGATTTCATGAGGGAGTATGAGTCGTTAGGACACATGTCGGTATCGGGTGTGGACTGGAGATCTGAGGATCATTGTTTCCTTCCACACCATGCCGTCTTGCGAACCCCTACCGGCAAGATTCGAGTTGTTTTTGATGGGTCAGCACCTACCTCGAACGGGATGTCCCTGAATCAGTGTCTACATTCGGGACCCAAGTTGAGTCGTGATATTTCGTATATTCTCACGAGCTTTCGGAGACACCAGATTGTATTTGTCGCAGACATTCGTATGATGTTTAGGCAAACGGTAATTCATCCGGCTGACAGAAGGTATCAGTTGATACTTTGGCGTTAGTCCACGGCCGAGCCAGTCAAGGTCTATGAGTTAAACACGAACACGTATGGGTTACGGTCTAGCCCGTATTTGGCGATGCGTACCCTGCGGGAGTTGGCGTCGCGTGACCGTGTGAGCTATCCTAGAGCCGCCGCTATCCTGGAGCAAGATTTGTACGTCGATGACGTCTGCACAGGGGCAGCCAATGTAGAGGAAGCTCTGGACCGACGTGACGAGCTCATTCAATTGCTGGAACGAGGCGGCTATGAACTACGCAAGTGGATGTCGAACTCCCCTGAGTTGATGGCTGGTCTCCCAGATGAGTTTCAACAAGACCCGCACGTTTTTGAGAATCCTGACAACCCTAACATGTTGTCAGTGCTTGGAATTCAGTACCGGCCCGTCCATGATGAGTTTACCTATCGGGTGGTTTTAGAAACACCGAAGGCCTGGACGAAGCGGTCAGTACTGTCAACGATTGCGAGAACGTTCGACCCGAATGGATGGATTTCTCCAGTCACCTCTGCTCTCAAATGTTTTATGCAAAGGCTATGGGCGGCTCAGTTGACCTGGGACGCCCACCTCACAGGTGATTTGTTGACTGATTGGACGCGAATGTTCACCTCGCTATCGGACATAAATAATGTATCGCTGCCGAGGAAATTGGTCCCTGCTGGGGATTAC
This sequence comes from Argyresthia goedartella, assembly GCA_949825045.1. Classification (NCBI taxonomy): domain Eukaryota; kingdom Metazoa; phylum Arthropoda; class Insecta; order Lepidoptera; family Argyresthiidae; genus Argyresthia; species Argyresthia goedartella. The sequence goes on from OX463815.1 coordinate 13,933,246, forward strand.
AGGGCAACCCTTCACAGGTTTTGTGATGCCTCTGAACGAGGGTTTGCGGCAGCGGTTTATTTGCGAACCGTCACCTCCACCGGGGAGGTTGACGTGCGTTTGGTTTTGGCAAAAAGCAAGGTAGCGCCTATTCGGACAAGGATGACGATTCCAAAACTGGAACTGTCCGGGGCTGCTCTTTTGACCAAACTTTTGAATCACACTCTAACAGTGTTGCGTGGGTCAGTGGTTTTGGAGGATACGGTGTACGCTTGGACGGACAGCCAGATTGTTTTGTGCTGGCTGAAGGCTTCGGTCCATAACTTAGAGGTTTTTGTTGCGAACCGTGTCTCCCAGATTATGTCGTCTGAGGTCCCACTGACCTGGAGACATGTACCAGGAGAATTGAACCCGTCTGATTGTGCATCCAGGGGATGTCAGGCTCCTGAACTCGTTAGACACCATTTGTGGTGGGGACCACCCTGGCTTGCCAAGAGAGAATCGGACTGGCCCCACAGCCATGTAGTAGTATCTTCGGATCATGGCCCCAGAGCGGCCGTGCATGTTACCCAGAAGGCTGAGGACCCTGACGCCAGGTTTCTGCTGGACCGGTATAGCTCAGACAAGTTGATAAACGTGTCCACTTGGATTAGGAGATTCGCTCGAAATTGTCGTACTCCTCGCGATCAGCGAACGTTGAACCCTATTCTGACTCCGGCAGATCGAAACGAGTCGCTGTTGAATTTGGTCCGGTTGGTACAGTCCTCGAAGTTTGGGGCAGAATTGGAGATTATACGAAGTGGACGTTCGAAATTGAAGGGAGCCGTCGCGCGTCTCAACCCCTTTGTTGATTCGACCGGGTTACTTCGGGTAGGAGGATGATTGCGCAATGCGAATATGTCGTATTCGGCTCGTCACCCACTTCTGCTCCCCAAGGGGGGACAGTTAGTTGACTTGCTGGTGACTGATCGTCATATTAAAAACGCGCATGCCGGCTGTAACGCGTAGTTGGCCACGCTCCAGCGGGAGTTTTGGATCTTATCTGCCCGCCGTGCCATACGGAACATCGTGTTTCGGTGCATGCCTTGTTATCGACTTAAGGCTGCCACGATGCAACCTCTCATGGAGGACTTGCCCCCTGATCGTGTGAATGAGGTCAGACCGTTTTCAGGTGTTGGTACGGATTTTGCAGGACCGTTTATGGTGAAGAGTTCACGATTGCGTACCGCTAAGCAATACAAGGCGTACCTATGTGTGTTTGTTTGTTTATCCACCAAGGCGGTACATCTCGAGCTCGTTGCTGATCGCTCGACAGAGGCTTTCATTGCTTGTTTGGATAGGTTTGTTTCTCGAAGGGGACTTCCAACTTTGATCCGCTCTGATAACGGCACTAACTACATAGGTGCGGAACGATACTTACGAGAGATAGTCAACTTTTTGAATGTAAATAAAGTGGATATTGGAACGGCCCTCTCCCGTCGGGGTATACAGTGGACCTTCAGCCCACCGATTTGCCCCCACTGGGGTGGGATTTTTGAGGCCGTAGTTAAGTCAGCTAAGACGCACTTAGGGCGTATAGTAGGTCAGACCGCGCTGACTTTTGAGGAGCGCGACATTGTTTTGTAAGATCAAGGCCGTTTTCAATTCGCGACCGTTGTGTCCGCTCAGCTCGGATCCAAATGACCTGGAGGCTCTGACCCCAGGCCATTTCTTGATAGGACAGCCACTTAACGCGTTGCCCGAGCACCCCTTCGAGGGAGTGAAATTGTATCGGTTGTCAAGGTATCAGATGTTGCAGCAGTTTACTCAGAATTTCTGGAAGCGTTGGTCGCTCGAGTATCTGCATATCTTACAACAGCGCCTTAAGTGGACTGACAAAACTAGCCCCCCTAGTGTTGGTGACCTCGTTCTGGTTAAGGATGCTAACCTACCGCCACTACGTTGGCGCAGGGGGCGCATTGTTAACTTGTTCCCTGGCAAGGACGGGACCCCCCGGTCTGCAGAGGTTCTAGTAGGAGGCTCGGTTCTAAAACGAGCGGTAGCAACGTTGTCTCGGCTGCCCGTAGATTAGGGGACAGGTGGGTGCCTGTCCGGGCGGGTGATTGTTCGATTCCAAATCGATATTCGATCGATGGTTTCTGAACGGTCATTTTAATTTGACGTTAGCTGTCAATCTGGCAGTTTTGACAACTGACATTCGGATAAAAACCTCGCAATGAAAACGCGTGTTGATTAGGGTTGAAATTAAATCAAAGGGCATCTGGAATGTATTCGGGATTCCCTCAGGATTATTAATATAGCTGAGTGTGCCGTTGTCTCTCGAACCAGATAAAGTTCGGATTTTCGTGCCCGATTCGTATTTACCACGTAGAAACATAACCTGTGTTGGACCACTGTGCTCATTGACGCTGGCCCGCCAGTCATACCTGGTTGGCTGAAGAACCTGTCTACCAAGAAGAGCCTAGCGCGCGCCCGGGCCTTGCAGAGAGACAGGAGGTTGACGGGACCGAAGCACAGACCAGGTTAGATCTACCCCACATAACTTTAGCTCGGTGAATCGCCGACGTTCATCACTTCTTGGCACCTGATCGTCACGCTACCTCGTAGCTGATGGTCATTAGGTGCTGAGAAGCCTGAACATACCTATAACTTTGATCGAAAATTTCATGACTATGTTAAAAAATATTCCAAAACTTTCAAGTTGGGTTGTAGAACTGCAAAAACTTTACACATTATTAGAAAAATTCAAAATTCAAATAATAGAATGAAAACAGTTTGGCAACTAATTAACCGCGAAACTGGCAAAGTTATACCAAGGGACAATGATTTCTGCCTAAAGATAGGTGATGATGTTGTTAAATCCAGCGCTGATTTTGCTCGAGCTTTTGAAACATTCTTCTCCAATGTACCCTTACTCACAACAGACCGTCTAAATTCATCTCCATATGAAGCAGAGACTTTATTAAAAAATAACACTAGCGTCAGTAATGTATATTTAAAATTGCATCATGTATATCCCCAGGACATTGTCAAAACGTTTAAATTACTTAACTTAAAAAATACGGAAGACCTGTGGGCTATATCAGTCAAAGTCATTGGTTCAGTAATTCTAGTTAAAGCCCCACACTTAGCTTATACATTCAATAAATGTGTTGACGATGGGGTTTTCCCAGACTTCATGAAACACGGTAAACTGATACCTCTGTTCAAGTCGGCAGATAAGGGTGATCCTTCAAATTTCAGACCAATATCTGTTCTTCCAACACTAAGTGAAATATTTGAAAAGATTATACTCAATCAAATGCTCTCACACTTCAACCGTACAAAACAACTCCACGCCAAACAATACTGTTTCACTAGGGGTAAATCGACTATGGATGCAGGTATTACCCTTAAATCTCATATTTATTATTCTGCATGGAAGGCCGCACATGATGCTATCGAACGAAACGTACCACTCCAGCCAGGGTTATACCTACTCCGGTCCAATGGCCGGCATACCAGAGGGCACGCTTTTTGAGGGGGGGGAGGGACCTGCTCAAGTGATAGGACGGAGTGTGAATAGAATCGACCGATTAATGCAACCTTTAGCCAATATAGGAAGTTTTGGATAGGGGAGGATATTTGATGGGAGAGTAGAAAAATATTTTTTCATGTTTCCTGATCTTCTGTTTCATGTCCTGTTGGTTGATTTTCTGGGTTCTGTTCTGCTGGGTTGTCCGATGTGCTTTCAGTTTTGCTGTCGGTTTCCGGGACCTTGTATATTTGATTTGAGTCGAACACATCCCTATTGTGTGTTATTGCCATCCAGTAGTATTTAATATCATATTTGAGGGAATCTTTCCATGTGTTTATACATATGGTGTTTATACCCTTATGGGTCGGCGGACGTTCTTCTTACAAGTTTCGTAGTTCAGGGCAGCGTGGAGTATTTCTTCTAAAAGGCTAGCCAGTAGAGAATTAATGATGGTTCCATGCGTTAGGATACTAAATTGGAACAGGCTCCTCAGGAAATACTCATTTAGTTATCTCTGAGGGCAGGTACACTGTGGCTGTGACAGCGGCGTGGCGTGGTAGTTTGTCTCGTCAGCGAGCTAGTGCTGCGATCCTAGGTAGGGCGTAGCTCAGAGCCTATCTTATTCACACTTCACGCACTCTGCACTTTCACACTTGTAGCTAGCTACATAAAACGCACACACTAGAGCTTGACATCAAGGCACAAGTAAGTAATCGCGTTTCTCGCTCGTCGATGATCTTTCTTCGTGGCTTGAGGTATTTATTATTTTCTCTGAGAAGCACGCTGAAGACACTTCACTTCGACAAGTTCAGCTTTGGGAAAAAAAAAGAAAATAGAAAAAAAGGGTCTATTGTTTTCGGAGCAATCAGGGACACGTCTGTGCGGTCCGATGGCCCAAGACCGACCTCTCGGAAGGCCGCACAGGATGCTATCAGAGTTTTTTGCGACCTGTCGAACAGTAGCGTGCACAGAGATTTGGACATCAAAACAGGCTTCCCACGGCTTCACAAAAAATTTGGATCTTCGTGACGAATTTCAGCCACCTCAGATATCCAGAAAGTGATTGAACAACAAAACAAGTCAGTTGAGGGATATGCGAAGCGAGTTTTCTTTTCGCATTCGAATGTAAGTACGCACAACATAAACATGAATAAGTAAAAAACACACTCACAGCACAGATACACGCACGCATTCAACCTTCCAAACTATTTATTACTTTACCCTATTCTATTTGTAAATCAAATCTACGCTTCGGTCTTTTTGAGGTATTCGGTCAGCACGTTATTGTAAAAAGCCGGACCCCGCCTAAATTTGACAAACGTTCTTTCTCCACAGCCAACATTGACTATTCGCGGAGATAGGTCTAAAGGCGTTTTAGCCATGAAAATGCCCTTTCCGTCGAAGCGCTACTGGCGGGTATCGTGACGATTAGTTTTGCCAGTCGTAGGACTTCTGGAAATACATCCACTAAATTATTTGAAGACAAGTATTCAAATAACAAAACTGTGCTGGTAGTGGACGTAAATTCCGCTGATTTATATATGCAACGCAGTTAATTCCTAAGCCTGTCTCCATTAAAATTATAGCAACTATATTCGACCAGTAAGTCATTTACTAGACTATCAGGAAACGATTTAACATAGTTTGTATAGTTTTCCGGGGCCAGTAGCTCGAAGAAGTTATTTTTTTTTTCAAATTTTGGTATCGCGTACGCGATTCTGTTAAAACATTATCTAATATTTCAACAAATATGCGTTTAAAATGAGTTTTCATGTCAACGACAATGTTACGCCGTTTTTTTGGCTGTCCGCACATGCTGACTACCTTTTCATACAAATCATCGAATTTTTCTTTGTATTGTGTGACAAAATCTTCAAATTGTGTGATTTTTTGACACAATACGATACGTCAGATCTTTTTTTCTGCATCACCTCATCAAGAATATCTGTCTCCGCAAATATTTCATGAAATATCTGTAGAAACAGATTGAATTCAAAATATTTGAGACTATTCAAAAAGGAATCGGCTTGTGACAAAGTTTCGCGTCCCAAGAGTCAGGATAGTCATTCATTGATGCGAAAAACTCTATAAGTGCAGACCGGTAGGTCCACCGAGTTTCAGCCACGCGTGGCAGTTTTCGCGCTTTTACTATATTATTGTAATGAGCCTGTCGTTTTGTACTATTATGGAAGAAAGTTGCAAGTGTACGAACAACGTTGAAGAAACGTTTCGTCTCACCAATGCGCTCAATAGTTTTGGAAAGAACTAGATTCAAAACATGCGCGGAACACCACACAAACAGTGCTTGAGGGCATGTTTGTCTAACTATTGCCTGTACGCCATTTTTATCCGAAGATAACACCGCCGCACCATCGTAAGTCTGGGCGATCAATTTCGATGTACATTCATATTCCGCAAGGATCGCTAAAACAAAAGAGCTGAGTGTTTTAGCGGTGCGGTAAAGGCTCACATCAATGTACTTAATAAACCGATCTACAACTTGCGAATCAGAGAAATAGCGCAATATTAATACCAACTGTTTGCGACCGCTGCTGATATCTGGCGTTTCGTCAATCATTACGGCGACGAAATCCGCGTCCTTTATTTCTCTCTTAATCTCGCTGGTCATCAAGGATGCCAAACAAGAAACTAAGTCATTTTGAACCCTATTGGACAGCCCCGTAAATGAATTGGTGGCCGTTTGCAAATGTTGTTCTGAGACGCCGTCATATTTTGACAACAATTCGACCATTTATAAGAAATTACCTTTGTTCTGTCACGACGACGACTCGACATGACCCCGAAAAGGTAATTCTTGCTTGGCTAAAAACAAACTTTGTCAATTAGACGTTGAAATATGTTCCTATTTCTGTCAACTTTTGCGTTATGTCTATCGATATCTATTCTAAGCTGATTGTTTAATTGCGTTTCAATCCTAGAATTACCGAAAGTACGAAGTTTTAAAGATGACGCTAGGTGCTTTTCCGATGACTCATGTTTTATTGCGGCATTGATTATTTAAAATCTATGTAACCGGTGTCACTCCAAACATTCAGATTTGTTTCAAATAAGACACATTGAAAACAAAATAACCCATTGCTGTGAGCACAGCCGGCTAGTCAACTATATTTATCGTAGGAACTACAATGTAACTGTCTAGTAGTTTCCCTTTCTTTTGTGATATTTGTATAGCCAGAGTTCACCGCCCTTTTGCAATTATCCTTTCTTTCAACGCAAAGGAAAAGTTATGAAATTTGCCTTTTTTTACCTTATCTAAACACATCCTCTTTACACATTGCACAGGTATACACATCCATCCTAAACTCAGTTTTCCACTCACCTCTTACACTCAAAACAACTCTCAACTACACAAAAGAATAAACAAGATTATCAATTCACAACTCTGCATCCGACGCGAAACGAAAACTTTCAGTAATGGCGGACGATCAATCAGCTAATTTACAATAGGAAAACCGAAAACAACCCGAAAACGATGCGCTAATAACCAATCAAATTGAAATGAACGTTCGCTCCGAGTACTATTTGTGGTGGTCATATGTCTTCGTAAATAATTCGGGTGTTTCGCTCGGTGCAACCAATTGTTTGATTTGATTTAAATTGTGTGAGTCGGTGGGACAGTTATTGGTGAGTATGTCAAATAGCGCATGTTCACTGCGCGGCATGCATTGTTTCGTTTAATAGTCCCTGTAGTAAATACGCATTGGATTCGACACGTCATCTTGTTCTCAAGGCAGGCGAGCTTTTATCTGGTATTATGCCCCATAAGACGCTGGCATCGAATTTTTCGTGGTACAGGCCTCGCTCAATACGATTTGGAAGCTTGAGATACATGTGCCTTTGGGGTCAACGTACGATCGCCTGCGGGAACGTCGTCGCGGAGCGCGGGTACTGCGGGGCGCGGCTTCGAGCGTCTTGAATTCGCACAGGCGGGTTTTGTTCTTTGTTTTGTGTGTGAATTGATAGTTTTATAAGGTGGAAATTTGGCTAGGGCAAGCAGTGCCTCCAAGCCTCTATAATGTGTTCGCCTCTGCTCTTTGTCGTCATAATACGCTATTAATTAAATTAAATCATTACAGAGTTAGAAATAAAGCGTTGGATCTACTAAGATCATACCTAAGCAATAAAAGTTAACGGCGTTAAATCTGATGGATCGGGTGTAAAAATTGGCGTTCCACAAGGTTCCATATTAGGCCCTTTCTTATTCCTGGTATATATTAACGATCTGCCTTTCATGGTGGAGAAATTAACTGAAATAGTGTTGTTTGCTGATGATACTTCAATGGTCTTCAAAATTGAAAGACAAAAAGGAGATTTTGATGATGTTAATGGTGTATTGTCTTTAAACTTGAATTGGTTCACAGTTAATAATTTATTGTTAAACGCTGGTAAAACCAAGTATATCAAATTTTCACTTCCAAATGTTAGCCAAGTTGAGACCAGTTTAGTGTTAGACAACAGCACGTTAGATTTAGTAAATGATACGAAGTTTCTTGGAATAACCATTGATAGCAAATTGCAGTGGGGACCCCACATAGATAAATTAGCTGGTAAATTAAGTTCTGTGGCTTACGCTGTTAGGAACATCAGACAAAGCACGGATGTGGCTACATCTAGGCTAGTATATTTTAGTTACTTTCATAGTATCATGTCCTATGGTATCTTGTTGTGGGGGAAAGCAGCGAATATTCAAATTATTTTTATTTTACAGAAAAGAGCTATTCGAGCAATTTATAATTTAAAACACACAGACTCCTTAAGAGAGCTTTTTAAAGAAATTGACATACTAACTGTAGCTAGTCAATTTATTTTCGAAAATATAATGTATTAACGCAAGAACCTTAAAACATTTACCAAACCTAGCGATAGCTGTAATGTTAACCTAAGAAATAATCACAGACCATGTGCGCCCCGATTTCGACTCGCGAAGGTTAGCAATTCTTTCAAGGGTCAGTGCATTCTCTACTATAATAAGATACCTCTGGAGATTTTGAAATTGCCGTTTGAGCAATTTAAAAAGCATGTAAAAGCGACATTGTCGAAAAAGGGATATTACAATGTTCGAGATTACTTAAATGACAGGACTGTATGGGGTTAATCTAGCTCAACACAGACCATGCTATTAATAATTTTGTAATTATTTATTCCTGCTTATTACATTATTTTTTTCATATTTATTTATTTATTTATTTATTTATCTACACACACACATATCAATACAGATGAGAAGCCTAATTCTATAGTGTAGTTATCCAAAGTACATAACATTATAATTATAAGTAGGTAACATAATTAATTCAATTACATTGATTAAATACTTAATTTGAACATCACAATCCATAACTTATAATGCATAATGCCACCCTTGTAAATTCAGTCAGAGCGCAGGAGAACATGTCTATCTTCTCCGCTATCATATTAAGAGTTCGGAGTGTGCCCGTGAACGGTGCTTTGCCTAGCAAGTGTGTGCGCGCTCGCGGCACGTGCAGCAACCCCGGGCGTCGACGCCGATACACGTAGCCGTCAGGCACACATAAACAGATTCTACGCAGGATGTCCGCTGCGTAGATTTTTCCATGTAGTAGTTTGAATAGGTAAGTGGCTAACGCCAAATCCCTCCTAACTCTTAGTTCGTTGTATCCAATCATGCCTAAGGTAAACAAGGTTGGGTACATTAATGGGTACAACGGATAGACCCCATACTGTTTTAAATATAAATATCTAGTAAATTTATTCTGGATTCTCTCCAACATATCAATATATATTTTTTCGTATGGAGCCCAAGTGACCGCGAAACATTCGAAATGGCTTCTGACCAACGCGTTATATAAAACTTTAATCGCTTTGATGTTTTCAAAATGTTGTACCCGTCTCAGTATAAAACCTAGGTTCCTGTACGCTTTTTTACAGCTTTTAATTATATGATCTTTAAATGTCAAATCAGTCCTAAGTGTGACTCCTAAATCTTTAACTTCGCTGACTTTTTCCATTGGGGTCTGGTTGACCTGGTAGTTGTTCACCATGGGAGTGCGCGACCTAGTAAAAGTTATTGTGACACACTTTGAGTTATTGAATTGCAGCCGATTTTCTGTACTCCAGGCCACTACTCTATTAATGTCTTCTTGCAGTTTCCCAGCATCCTCTAAATTATTTATTGTAAGTGACAGTTTGAGTTCGTCTGCGAACAACAAACATTTAGAGTTCTGTACCACTTTAGGTAGATCATTAATCATTAAAATGAATTGTAACGGTCCCAGATTACTCCCTTGGCTTACTCCTATCTCGTAAAGTATGGTTCAGACTTATATCCATTGTATTCTACATACTGCTGCCTCTCACTCATAAAACTAACAAAGGATCTAAGTAGGTGAGGAGTGAAACCAAATCCAGCAAGCTTCCTCAATGAAACCTCGTTGTAGACCAAATCGAAAGCCTTTTTGAAATCAAAGTACGCGGCATCAACTTGCAATGCGCTATCTACTGCTGGAACTATTTCCGTCATGTAGCTAAGGAGGTTGCTGGTGGTACTTCTCTCCGGGCGGAACCCATGTTGAGCCTCAGACAACTGCTGGCTGACCTGTGCAAATAGTGATTGGTGGATAGCTGCTTCTAATACTTTTGCTGGAGTTGATAGTACAGCTACAGGTCTGTACTCCTCTACATTTGGTCCCGCTCGTCCCTTAGGGACAGGTACCACTCGTGTTGTCTTCCATCTGGCTGGGCATACGGCTTCGCTTAAACTCAGATTGTATATGTGAAGTGCTGTCTGGTCCTGCTGATTTCTTAGGTTTCAGTTCTCGCAATGCGCGCTTAGTTTCACCCAAAGTCAGTCTATCCAGATGTACCCTCGCTGCCCCATTTTCGTCGCCAGCTTCTGCTAATGCTGCGTCCACATCCAAAACCGCTGAATTTGTGCTATATACAGAGTAAAAATATTTGGCATACTCTTTTGCGCACTGTTCCCCGGTTAGAACTTCTCCCTGTTGCAAAATAGTTTGCGCATTACGTGTGCCTTGTTTAGATTTAACAAAGTTCCAGAAAGATTTTGGATCCTTTAGTACGTTCAGTTCTACTTTTCTTTGATACTGGTTTAGGTTAATCTTAATCATACTTTTAACTCTTGCCCTACATTGAGAAAAGCGATCATAATATTCTCTTGACTGACTAGATTTAATCTTTTTATGTAACCGTGCCTTTAGCCTTTTATTTGCATTAGTTAAGCACAACCTATTTTTAAAAGAGATCTAAAAATCAATCTGTGGGAGTTTCTTCGCCCTTCTTCTCCCACAGTGGTCCAATGTAGAGAAGAGGCAAAAAATAACGTTTGCTAAGTATATGTAAATATCTACAGTAATATAGTACTTTCAATTTGACTTTGACTAAGCATGGCTATTATACCCTGTAAAGTTCAGTCCATTTCATCACTGACTCGTATCACTAATCACTTTAAAAATAATATATCGTGTTTGCAGCTGTGATGTACTTACACAGCATACATGCATGCTACGTGCTTTGCACTTAATGCATGCTAATGATGACGTTATAGTCTTTAATAATGTACCAAAATTTGTCAAATTGTGACATTCAAATTTCGAACGCCGACGCCCGCCTGCATGCCGCCCCTAGTTTGTCTGTGAAGTTGGTACTACTGAACAAGCTAAACAACTGCAGAGCAATGATCAGTGCCACAATGCCGGTCAAACATGCGGTTTTTTTTTTTTTTTACTGTAGATATTTACATATACTTAGCAAACGTCATTTTTTGCCTCTTCTCTACATTGGACCACTGTGGGAGAAGAAGGGCGTAGAAACTCCCACAGATTTATTTTTAGATCTCTTTTAAAAATAGGTTGTGCTTAACTAATACAAATGTGAAAAATTTAATTGTTATGATTAATAAGCAGGAATAAATAATTACAAAATTACTAACAGCAAGGTCTGTGTTGAGCCAGATTAACCCCATTCAGTCCTGTCATTTAAGTAATCTTGAACATTGTAATATCCCTTTTTCGACAAAGTCGCTTTAACATGCTTTTTAAATTGCTCAAATGGCAATTTCAAAATCTCCAGAGGTATCTTATTGTAGTAGAGAATGCACTGACCCTTGAAAGAATTGCTAACCTTCGCGAGTCTAAAACGGGGCGCACATAGTCTGTGATTATTTCTTAGGTTAACATTACAGCTGTCGCTAAGTTTGGAAAATGTTTTAAGGTTCTTGCGTACATACATTATATTTTCAAAAATAAATTGACTAGCTACTGTTAGTATGTCAATTTCTTTAAAAAGCTCTCTTAAGGAGTCTGTTCGTTTTAAATTATAAATTGCTCGAATAGCTCTTTTCTGTAAAATAAAAATAGTTTGAATATCCGCTGCTTTCCCCCACAACAAGATACCATAGGACATCACACTATGAAAGTAACTAAAATATACTAGCCTAGATGTAGCCACATCCGTGCTTTGTCTGATGTTCCTAACAGCGTAAGCCGCAGAACTTAATTTACCAGCCAATTTATCTATGTGGGGTCCCCACTGCAATTTGGTATCAATGGTTATTCCAAGAAACTTCGTATCATTTACCAATTCTAACGTGCTGTTGTCTAACACCAAACTGGTCTCAACTTGCCTGACATTTGGAAGTGAGAATTTGATACACTTGGTTTTACAAGCTTTTAACAATAAATTATTAACTGTGAACCAATTCAGGGTTAAAGACAATACACCATTAACATCATCAAAATCTCCTTTTTGTCTTTCAATTTTGAAGACCATTGAAGTATCATCAGCAAACAACACTATGTCAGTTAATTTCTCCACCATGAAAGGCAGATCATTAATATATACCAGGAATAAGAAAGGGCCTAATATGGAACCTTGTGGAACGCTAATTTTAACACCCGATCCATCAGATTTTACGCCGTTAACTTCTGCCTTTTGAATTCTATTGCTTAGGTATGATCTTAGTAGATCCAACGCTTTATTTCTAACTCCGTAATGATTTAATTTAATTAATAGCGTATTATGATCAACACAATCAAACGCCTTCGACAGGTCGCAAAAAACTCTGATAGCATCCTGTGCGGCCTCCCATGCAGAATAAATATGAGATACAAGGGTAATACCTGCATCCGTAGTCGATTTACCCCTAGTGAAACCATATTGTTTAGCGTGGAGTTGTTTTGTACGGTTGAAGTGTGAGAGCATTTGATTGAGTATAATCTTTTCAAATATTTTACTTAGTGTTGGAAGAACAGATATTGGTCTGAAATTTGAAGGATCGCCCTTATCTCCCGATTTGAACAGCGGTATAAGTTTACTGTGTTTCATGAGGTCTGGAAAAGCTCCATCGTCAACACATTTATTGAATATATAAGCTAAGTGTGGGGCTATAACTAGAATTACTGAACCAATGACTTTGACTGATATACCCCACAGGTCTTCCGTATTTTTTAAGTTAAGTAATTTAAACGTTTTGACAATGTCCTGGGGATATACATGATGAAATTTTAAATATACATTACTGACGCTAGTGTTATTTTTTAATAAAGTCTCTGCTTCAAATGGAGATGAATTTAGACGGTCCGTTGTGAGTACGGGTACATTGGTGAAGAATGTTTCAAAAGCTCGAGCAACATCAGCGTTGGATTTAACAACATCATCACCTATCTTTAGGCAGAAATCACTGTCCCTTGGTATAACTTTGCCAGTTTCGCGGTTTATTATTTGCCAAACTGTTTTCATTCTATTATTTGAATTTTGAATTTTTCTATTAATGTGTAAAGTTTTTGCACTTCTACAAACCAACTTGAAAGTTTTGGAATATTTTTTAACATAGTCATGAAATTTTCGATCAAAGTTATAGGTTTTTTGATCATGAAGGTCATACAAGATAACTCTACTTTTACGAATTCCAAACGTTGCCCAGTCATTAAATTTAGATTTACCGTTGTAGTCACTGACTTTCTTTAATTTGAAAACTTTATTGAATTCTGTCTGAATAATGTTGAAGAAGTCTGAGTAGATTTTGTTTGGGTTCTGTTCATTAAAATCCGGTACTGCCAAATTTATATCTAAGTTTTTCTTATATGTCTTTAGTCTATGGGATGTAACAGGCCTATAAAATGATGGACCAGTCTTATCCTTAATAGTTATTGGGAATGAAACTGTTTGACTACTGTGATCGGAGGGTAAGCAGTAAATTACACTTTTACTTGTGAATGCACAGTCACAAAAAACGTTATCTAAGCAAGTTTGGCTGGTAAGTGTAATTCTAGTCGGCTCTAGAAATACATGACATAAATTAAATGATTTGAACAGAGTTATTAATCGTCGCTTCAGTGTTGTATCTACAAGCAGATCTATATTAAGATCGCCACAAATAATTAACTTTTTTCTGTTATTACAAAGTTTAATGAGGGCTTCCTCCATAATTTTCTCAAATATTTCGAAATTGCCATGGCCTTTTTCATCCCTCGGTGGTCTGTAGACACAAACAATAATATGGCTATCTAACTCAACACAGGATACCTCTATTTGTCTTTCAACAGTAAGTGCAAGAATATCTTTCCGTTGTTTCACCTTAATATTATTTTTCACTAAGATTAAAGAACCACCTCTATCAGCAGTCTTTCTATTGTAACAACTGACAATTTTGTAATTATTTATGTTAAAAGACATCATATTTTCCTTCATCCAGTGTTCAGTAACACAAATAATATCAATGTCAGAATTTTTTAGAAATAATTCTAATACAAGTTCTTTGCCAGGTAGCCCCTGGATGTTTTGATGGGCAATATTTAACTGGGGCTTACATTTTGACATATTTAGTGGCTCTTGTATGCTAGAGATTTCCTCTATTGTCTTATGAACTAATTTAAATTACTTGGAACAGATTCCAATGTTGCATGCAAAGTATAATTAACAGGTGAATTCCCAATAGGGGTGCATGTCATATTACTCTTAAAATAAGCTGATGTCAAGTTGAACTTAGTTAAACCAACTATAGCTGCGTCGCATATATTATAAGCTAACAATGTAGCTACTAATTTTATATATTTATTAGACAGGTACAATGTATCCCGTGTCAGAGTAAAGTTATGAATAAAATTATTCATGTCGAAATATAAAATAGCATCGCTGTGATGACATGTTAAATTAAATAAATGAATATTCATTCTATGCACAGATTTGTTCTGTAGTTCTGTCAAATTACAGGCATATGGAAAATTGCATAGTATAAATTTGCATTTCATCCTACTATGTAAGTCTAGAAGTGGTTCCTGAACACATCAAAGAAAGCTTATGATATGTGTGTAGATAAACTAGTGTATATAACTGTACATAATTAGGTATTACGTAGCAGTCATATAAACTACTATTCTACTTCCGATTAATGCAACATTATCGAATCTTTAATTTATTGTGGTTTTGGTTTATAGTATAGTATAAAGTTACAGATACTGAAACGATTTCACCCGATTTGCGCATTGATTTGCATTATACTCTCCTGAAGACTGGCGCCTGCGTAATCGTGACCCTATTATCTTCGGAACCAGGTCCTGCGGATGTACTTTCTACTTTATTATTGAACTTTGCACTATTTTTGATACAACTTACACACACAATCACAAACACGTAGCTTATTTTTTATTTTTTTAGTAGACCTAATTCATGACACTTCATTACCACAAGTTCGCCTATGGGTCCTTTGGGCAAAAAACGGGCCTATTGTTCTCCGGAGCTATCGGGGTCACGACCGCGCGCTTCGATGGCTTTGGCTGTTTAATATAGATTTATTTGCGAGAACCATCACTGTAAGTAACGTATGAGTCGGTATGAATATAGTGTTGTGACGCTCCTTGCTCGGTTGCAGGGCGGACTGCTACGACGAGGAGGCGCGCATCCGGCGCTGCTCGGAGCAGCTGAAGCGGCGCCTGGAGCAACTGTGCAGCGACGCGCGCGACCAGCTCGACGCGCACTTACGTGCTGCCGTGACCAACGCGCGCGCCGGCATGAGGTGCGGCCGTCTGTGCGGCATGCTGTCTGACTCTTCTTCACCGACCTGGAAACACTTCGCTCGATTTCAAACGTATCTCTCGTTACAGATACTTCCGGGTGCAGCCCGACGGACCGAGGATCGAAGAGGTCTCAGAGAAGGAACCTCTCCTGCCGAGGTGAGCGAAAAAAAGTGCAATAAATTCATTTTAACCCCTTACCGCATACTAATCCATATATGGATTCATAGGTTTTGAATTTTATAACCAAGCAATAAGGTTGAAACGCTATCCATTTCGGGTAAGGCCCATGTATTAAGGGGTTCGGTTATCTATCTAACAAGTATTACAGAAGAACGGTACCGATGTTTAACAGAGCCGTGGTGACGTTGTGAGTTGTGTGCAGATACTTCACATGGCCGGCGGGCGCGCTGACGTCACCGGCGACGGCGGAGGCGTGCGTGCTGGGCGCGGACGGCGCGCTGGTGCTCGCACACAACGGCTGGGTCATGGGCGGCGACCCGCTGCAGGACTTCGCGCTCACGGGTGACGTCTATCTGAGGAGAGAGCTCATCGCCTGGGGAGACAGCGTCAAGCTCAGGTGGGTTCAAACAGACAGGACATCGACAAACAGATTTACGAGTGGGCAACGGATGAGTATGAAGCCGTTGGACGTGGACGGGGACGTCCAAAAATTAGGACTAAAATTGGTGGTGATGAAAATTTGAAGTACCAGTAATTGGTTATTTAAAACGTAATCTGTAAGGATCTGCCAACCCCTCTATAGGGTGAGTGTGTGTGTCGGTTGCAGGTACGGCTCGAAGCCGGAGGACAGCCCGTTCCTGTGGGCGCACATGCGCGAGTACGTGGAGCTCACGGCCGAGCTGTTCGACGGTCTGCGCCTCGACAACTGTCACTCCACGCCGCTCCACGTGAGTGCACTCTACTATACTGCCCCCCGGCCCCCGACATGTTCCCATCCCTAGCCGAGTGATGTCCTTGACTCGTCAAGTGCGTTTAATTCACTATAAATGGCACGTTAATATACACAGTCAGGTCATAAGTTCTGTCACACAATAAAAACTTTTGAATTTAGAACGCTGGCCACAAAAAAGTTTATTGAATTCGAATTTCGAATTTTTCATGAAAATAAAAATGTGTACTTTTTAGAATTTTCCTCATTTTTAAATATGGAGTGGACACTTAAAGAAGACCGTTTCGCAGTTATTGCGTTGCATCGTTGCGGTTACGCGCCAATTCAGATTTTCGACTCACTGAATTTTTTTAATATAACCAAAAGATTCGTTTATCGTACCATAAAACGATACAATGAAGACTCTAGTGTAGATGACAGGTCAAGAAGTGGTCGCCCTCGCTCTGTTAGGACTCCAGCAGTGATAAAAGCTGTGAAGGCGCGAATTCAAAGAAATCCCATACGTAAGCAAGTTAAATGAAGACTTAGGGCTTAGGGCATATCGAAGAAAAACAGGACATCGTTTGGACGCTCGTTTAATGGACCTGAGACTGAAGAGATGCCGCGCTTTGTTGAAGCGGTACGCGGGAAAAAAGCATCGGGAAATTCATTTTTCGGATGAAAAAATTTTCACCGTGGAAGAGAGCTTCAACAAACAAAATGATTAGGTGTATGCACACAGCAGTGAAGAAGCGAGCAACCGTATTCCGCGTGTCCAACGAGGTCATTTTCCATCCTCGCTCATGGTTTGGTTGGGAGTCTCTTATTGGGGCTTAACTGAGGTACATTTTTGTGAGAAAGGCGTAAAAACGAATGCAGTTGTGTATCAAAATACAGTTCTCAAGAACCTTGTGGAACCTGTTTCTCATACCATGTTTAATAACAGGCACTGGGTATTCCAACAAGATTCTGCGCCAGCTCATAGAGCGAAAAGCACACAAGACTGGCTGGCGGCGCGTGAAATCGACTTCATCCGGCACGAAGACTGGCCCTCCTCCAGTCCAGATTTGAGTCCGTTAGATTACAAGATATGGCAACACTTGGAGGAAAAGGCCTGCTCAAAGCCTCATCCTGATTTGGAGTCACTCAAGACATCCTTGATTAAGGCAGCCGCCGATATTGACATGGACCTCGTTCGTGCTGCGATAGACGACTGGCCGCGCAGAATAAAGGCCTGTATTCAAAATCGCGGGGGTCATTATTTCATTATTATTTCATATTGCACATGTGACAGAACTTATGACCTGACTATGTACTTATGTTTTAATTTATTAAGAAACAAACGGGTTTGCTTCCAGATAAAGTTACACAGTCTATAAAAATAAACTAGCAAATAACTTATTAATGAACCTAAAGTTCCCTGTAAATAAATGCTTACAGTCCATTGAGCTAAGAACACCTATCAAAGCCGTTGTCAAAACCGTTACTTGATAAACTAACGTTTTTTTCTCGTAACTGTAGCGTACTGGTTACTATATGACGCGTTAGTTGATAAACTAACGGTTAAAACCGTTAAATAGTAAACTGGTTTAAACTTGAATTTTAAACGCTGCGGTAGCTTAGGTGAAGACTGGAGGAGGCGAGCGCAGCGAATCCCCCGTATAATCTTCGTGCTAGGTTGATATGTAAGAACAAAAGAAACGTAAATTCTAAACCCTGTCGGTCTGGTTTACTATCTGTCGATAGTTGATCAACTAACGGTTTTGACTATCTTACGGTGACATATATAACAATTAATAAACCTAAAATACTAAAGAACAAATTCTTGCTCAGTAATACAATTTTGATCAATGATGAGATTTCTTTTCGAACACTATTTATGTTAAAAGTTAAAGACGAACTAAAATACCTATCAATATTGTCATGCTTGTATTTGTAAAGTCTACACGCACTTCTATTAAATAGTAGATTGTAAAACATAAAACATGCTATTTCACCCGAGACGTTGATATCCGCCCGCATCCGAGCCGCAGGCAAGGATGGATAGGTAGTTAAGTTACTCGAGGGTAGCATGGGGTTTATGACCGAGTTATACAAACTGCTTTTCACTTCGATTGCGAGAAACTGAAACAGTGAAAATGTAACAAATATCTTCTGAGCATGTATTGCCTTGTTTGCCGCTTCTCAAGATCATGAAATTTTCACAAGTTTTAGATAAATTTGCTTGGTAAATCCAATATCTGTTCAAAACTTCTTTTGCTTTTGTTTCCGTTAGTGTGTTCGGCGTAAGCAATATTTTTTGTAATTTTTTGTAATTTCTTTATTGTACTACACAAAACAGTCATACAGATAACTTATAATAGAAAAAAAACATGTACAAAGGCGAGCTTATCTCTCAAAAGAGATTTCTTCCAGCAAACCAAGATGGTAGGAGAGGTGATGGTTGAGCGGGGGGATGGTTATTTCCTCTTCACTTGAAGACATATTAATTAAATTTCGTAAAACAACAAGTTTTGCAAAGAAAACAACTAAATAAAAGTCAAAACTGGTTTCTTTCCGCCACTATTTTTTATTTTTGGATTTTAAAATTGTACTACAACTATACTTGTTTTTTTTACTTTGCAACATAGAACAAATTTATTTAATGCAGTCGCCTAGTCTGTCAGGCTGAACGGCTCAATCGTCTTAGTCTAGATTATTTTGTGACTATGTGGTCTAGATAACGACAATACTTTATGCACTATTGCCTAAAATGCGATTTTATGCAGCCTACATCCAGCATAAAGAATGACTTTTCAAGCATGAAAAGTGAAAAGTATTATTTGCATAAGAAGTATTGCATTTAGGTATAGAGAAAATACGTTTGTTACGCAAAGTACGTTCACGTCTTCGAGGAACCTGGAGTAGAATATTGAGCTCATCACTGCTCAGTTCGCTTGCAGCAACACAGGTGACAGTACAGTACGTTATGTGGCGGTCTCTGTCGATGGCAGGTGGCGGAGTACATGCTGGACTGCGCGCGCAACGTCAAACCGGACCTGTTCGTGGTGGCGGAGCTGTTCACCGACAGTCCGGACGTTTATCCCTCATCACTGTTAGCTTGCAGCACAGTACGTTATGTGGCGGTGTCTCTGTAACTGGTGCCTCTCTGTCGCTGGCAGGTGGCGGAGTACATGCTGGACTGCGCGCGTAACGTCAAACCGGACCTGTTCGTGGTGGCGGAGCTGTTCACCGACAGTCCGCACGTTTATCCCTCATCACTGTTAGCTTGCAGCACAGTACAGATGTAGTGAATAATCCTTTCCTATCGGCAAAACTCGGAACAACGATAACACGCGAATGGTGCCGATGTGTCTATGAATTACTGTATTATTAAATTACGTGTAGGTATCAAATAAATCGCATACTTTATTTATCAATGTCAAATGACAAAGACGACGACGTTTAGTAAGAGAAAAACGAACATTTCCGAGAAAATACGAAAGGAAAGGATTATTCACTACATCTGTACGCTATGTGGCGGTATCTCTGTAACTGGTGCGTCTCTGTCGCTGGCAGGTGGCGGAGTACATGCTGGACTGCGCGCGCAACGTCAAACCGGACCTGTTCGTGGTGGCGGAGCTGTTCACCGACAGTCCGCACGTCGACAACATGTTCGTGAACCGGCTCGGCATCACGGCGCTCATACGCGGTATGTCACTTCTATCCAATAACAACACTTTGTCAAAAACTCAGTTGCTGCAGTGCTTGCAATAACTCAAGTTTTTTTTTGCGTATTGTGGGCAGGCCCGATAACATTTTTTTTATTTTGTTTGTGAAATGTAAGGCGTGCACCTACATATGTAAAAACATAAAGCAAAAATCTTATAGGTTAAGCAAGAGGCAGAGGCCATTTTGCATGAATTGGGGCTACCCTATTGCCATAGCCCATTTTCTAAATAATAATATTTATAGTAATCGCTCAATTGCGGGTCGGACTTGCACACCAAAGGTTCCGTACTGTCGTACAAGAAAAACTAAACCCAAAAAAAAAATAAAAAAAAATATATGTCCGAACGTAAGATTGCGATATCAAACCAATTGCGCCACCACAACCATGTAATAAGCCGCGAAATCTTCGATTATATTTGAATAATTTTTATGGGTTGTTATATCGTGGCGGATGTTAAAGATGTCTCTTTTATGGTGACCTCCTTTAATTTATAAAAGTCAAAGTCAAAGTTTTTTATTACTGTAGATATTTACATAAACTTAGCAAAAGTATTTTTTTTGCAATCTCGTGTAGTTCCAGAAAGTTAGAAACCAGAAACATATGATTGATGTGATGAGATATGTTTTCATTATTTCGGCATGAATTTTGAATTTTGGCGCAAATTTTGGCAAATATCGAATATCTCAGAAACGGAGCACCGTAGCCTAGCTCATAACCGATAAACAATAAGATCGCCCTGTTGGCCCCTAATACACGGTCGATTCTTTGTAATGGTATATATTGGAAACCATTTTGGCGTCAAAATGGTCGAACCACATCATCAACATCAGTGCCTTTGAAATTTGAGAAAATTCAGATATTCATCGCATTTAATGTGTTCAACAAGCAATACAAACCGGTGCGTGCTGTTAGCTACGAAGGACTTTTGCAAGAACAATAATAATAATAATCCTAAAGAACGCAAACATAATACTACTCAAACACCTTTCCTGCAACAATTACGTAGTATAGATATATATATATATATAGATTTAATTAAGGACAGTAAATTATAATGTAAAGTATAGTGAAAAATAGAGTTAAACAAAACTAATAATCTGTAGTATTATAATATTTTTAGTAGCTCCATTTTATTACGTGTAAAATCAGTACCCAATAGCAAAACCTTTGTTAGTAATTACCGCTTGACACCGATGTGGCATAGACATTATCAGTTTCTGACATGTTTCAACGGGAATGTTTGCCCATGCCTCACAAAAAGCTTAATTAAGTTCATCTAAAGTTGTGGTACGATAAGTGGCAACTTTTTTCTTGATTACGTGCTTTGGCACGTAATCAAGAAAAAAATTGAGGACCTTTGGGTCCTCAATTGGGTTGAGGTCCGGGCTACTTGCTGGCCAATCTAGCACCGATATTGACTGACTGTTAAGAAACGACTTGACTGAACGGGCTGTATGTTTCGGGTCGTTGTCCTGCTGAAACGTCCATATAATAGGGAGATGCTCCTCAGCATAGGGAATCATAGTTTCCTCCAATATTGCCTTGTATTGATGTTGGTCTAAGTTACCCTGAACTTTCCTCACAGGTCCCACTCCACGTCCAGAAAAGGCACATTTTTTAATGTTTCCACCGCCATGTTTTACCTGCTTTTTTGTGAATCTTGGATTCAATTCCGCTTTTAAAGGACGCCGTACATGTTGCCTTCCATCTGAACAAATCAAATTAACCTTGGTCTCGTCAGAGAACAATACAACAATTAATTCACAACTTGGCTTAACCTCTCCTTTTCCGCCGTCAGCATAAGCAGCGCGGCCCCGGTCACTCCCTGTACCGCTGTCAGCATAAGCAGCGGGATGACTAATATTTTTGAAACCGGTATTTTTTATCCAACGGTTGGACCAATTTTTACGGTTCGATCATGTGTGGACACCCAATTAGACAAACTTTATGGTCTGTGTGCTAGTTTATGCTTTTCCGTAGAAAAAAATAATTCAACCGCGTTTTGAAAATCACTTTCTTCCGGACGCTCCCAACGTATTTGGTGGTGAAACGCTGAAATATTCGAAAGTTTCTATAAGAACACCCTAATGTTTTTATTGTTTTGAAAAGGTTATTTTGTGTAGATTACGTAGGTATCAAACAACATGTACATGTTGTTGATAATTTTCTGATGTCGGCTAGATTTGTGTCGAGAGGGAGCATTTTCATAGAAGTCTGTGTTTCTCATGCCAGTACAAAAATAAACTAAGGTCACAGTGACATTTTCTACACATTGTGTAAAAGAGGGTTTCATTAGCTACTCAGATATACAACTCCCATAATTCTAAGTGTTACCATTCCAACAGAATCACTTGATATATTAGTCAAGTGCCGCGCAGCCCGCACGCTCAAAAACACTCCGGTATTTGTCGTTTTTGACGTCTCGAACTCCCGGGAAAGGAGAGGTTAACTAGAGATTGTCCCTAATTAGTTGACCACGACTGTATATATATATATAAATTATAAACTCTAAAATGTTGATATACAAATATATGTATATTGCCAATCACTATGCAACCAATCTCAACTCCCTTCCATAATTACATCAAAAGGACATCCGCCGTATATTTTAAAATATTTTTTACATTATCGTCTATATGACGTCCACGTTCTTATGCGACGTTGCCAAACTTCCAATAACTGCAAGCATATTATTTTAAGCTTTAATACAAGATACAACGGTCTAATTTGCTTGCAAAGCTTAGAATGCAAAAACAATCCCAGAAACATGTGTTTGACGGACAGAAACAGAATCCCATTAAAAGCACCATAGCATCGAATGACAGAGTACGCGGGCAGTGTGGGGTGCTCTAGAAGACAGCAAGCTGGATAGATATTACGAGCCGAGTAGACGGCGTAGGCGGATGAAGGAGCCAAGCTGAGGGTAGAAATCACATCAAAACAATATGAAATTAACATTATTTATTGATGTTATAATATCACTGAACTGTTCAACGAAAACAGTGAAATAGAAAAATAAACGTAGGTATTATTTAGACAAATTCCATACATGTTTTGAAAGACTTTTGGCTCCTATGTCCCTAAAAATTTAAAAGATTTGAAAAATCTACAATATGCGGACGCAAAACCAAATACGGTGTGAAAATTTTATCCCATCTGGCATCCGTATATGTGTCTCAAAAATATGCAGCCCGGAATCAACTCACACATATTTATTGCTAAGTTAGTAACATTATTTTTATAACAGAACCACAACTAGTGCGCTACAAAACAAAACACAAAGATTATTGTTTACTGATATATTAAAACAAACACATATATGGGCGCCAATCTAAACACGATATCTACGATTTTGATATATCTGGCGTCCGCATATATGTATTTTTTTTTAAATAGTCCTTCTAGAATTAATAAATTCACATTTGTCACAAAGTGACAGTAAGCACAAAAAAAAAGCATAATTAGGGTGCTACAAAACAATACACAAAGGTTATTTTTTACTGAAATAACAAACCAAAAACATATATGGACGCCAAACTAAACACAGTATGAATAATTTTCAAATATTTGGCATCCCAATATATATCTGTTGTTGTTTCATTCATTCTGGTTAGGCATAAAGCTTATCATCGTTTTTCTTTACTCTTGACTTCAGAAGTCTTTTTAAAATTCTTGCATAGCCTTGACAAATTATTAGCCCAACTCATTGAAATGTGTGTGCGTAGTTTACACATTTTAATACTTAAGAGGATTACGACGATCAATAAATTCGGATCGTTCAGTAGCGCCTTCTATTACTTCTCACTTTTACCAAATTACCTTCCTTGCCCCATTATCATACTTTTTCCGTCACATTACCACAGAAAACGAATTAAGAAAATTAACAAAGAATTTCAAAACTATATCTGCTTTAAAAATATGTACAGTAAAGTACGGTCGCACGAATTAAGAATTTTGCACATTGACTCCTAGCTACTTGTATCATTCGCTCGCGCGTAAATGATATCGCCTTCATGCTCACAATTGAACAGTGCGAGCGCCACGCCAATATAATTTACGCGTGAGCGAAAGAGGCTAGTAGCTAGGGGTAGATGTACGAAATTCCTTCTGCTCTTCGACTACTGTCGGAAAAACTAGGATGGAAAACTGCCTCGATCACATATTTAAAAAGACTAGGTACGGGGCGGAATCCGCGATCTTTATTGACTAGCATTATCAATCATGATATTGCCATGGTTTTAAGCACACCAAAGCATCGTGAGTATGAAACCGTCAAGAAAAAAAGTAAACTATGGTGCAGTCAGAAATTGCCTGGGACTGGAAGACTGGAAAGCAGTCATTAACACTGAAAGCCGTAGAGATATTCACATAAATTCTCCAAACAAAGATGTTGCGACAAATACTTCATAGATAAATATTAGCAGATCGAAACTTAACTTGAAGCCTTGGATCACGCCCGGTCTCCTAATATAAGCTGCAATTGAAAGAAATAAAGGATACTAATAACAATTTACTCGAGGTCACTTACTAGAGGTACTAAAAACGATCTGTTACACCGACTCAAAACAACTCACGAAGCTAAAGAGCTAGAAGACAGCCAGGGCAATCCCAAACGGTTATGAAAACTTATTAAAAAATATGCTTCCAAACGTCTATACGAAAGTATTCACTGGAACTGCTCGACATTAAAAATAGTGTCAAGGCCTTTCTCAACAACTGCAATGAATGCATCGCTAAAGTGGGTCAAAATCTCGACAACATGACCCTAAACAACTCTTTCTTTACTCAAGAGTGGACACAGCTGTGATCCAACTCCTGACAACTTCAATAATCTGCTCATCAAAGTCATAGCCCCTAAAATAGTAAAAGCGCTCTCACAAATTTCAACTTGAGTCTTGTGACTGGCATATTTCTGGAAGCATGGAAAATAGCCATCGTGTCACTTTTTCATAAAGGTGGATCTAAAACCGATGTGAGGCACTAAATACCAATCTCGCTCCTGAACACAATGTCGAAGATGCTTGAGAAGTTTGTAAACAACCGCCTTATGGACTACCTAGAGAAGCTGAGACTACTAGCAGGTAGACAATTTGGTTTCCGCAGAAACAAATCGACTGGAGATGGTACCACTCTACTCCCTAACCTAGTAGGTGAGAGATATCTTAATGTTTTCTGGCCTAGTGAAGGCGTTCAACACTATCTCTATACCAATCCTGTTACAAAAGCTAGAACGATTGGGCATTGGAGGGTTAACACTAAAAGGTTGAGCAGTTACCTAATGGATAGGAGACAGTGTCTTAGGATCAAGCCCTGCTCAGAGACGAAGGACTCGGCTCCATAGAGTTTCGGAGTCCCTCAAACAGCCATTCTGTTCCATGGAAAATCCTGGAATAGTGTTTACAGAACGCGCGTCGGGGTTAAGACAGGTGGTGGATTAGTTGAAAGTGAACTTGCTAACACTTAACGCCAGCAAAACTAAATACCTGGCTTTCCACATCACCGAAGTATCTGCCCCTCAAGCCAACGCCAGGCTGCTATTACATAGTTGCAATCCCACCTCAACATGTCACTGTCCTGAAGTGCAGTGAAGGGAAACTTTTAAGAATTTAGGTCTAATGCTGGACGACATACTCACATTTAGAGCCCATACCTCATTGGTATCTGGTCGTATAATATGTAAACTCATCAACCTCATATGTTATGTATCAATTGCTAACTATATAATAGAAACCTTAATTAATTTATAACAATATGCCTTAATCGTACGCGTTTATACTTTATTCAACAGATCTTTTTTGTCAACAGACTTTGTCATGTATCCTTTCTGTTTGAATTTATTAGCTTCTATCACTCGCTCGCTACACTAATTTAATAAGTTAAATAGTAATATGTGGTTATTGGAGTTGGTTGCATAATTATTTTATTATTAGATTTGATAACATTGTGTTAACTGTTATTTAACCCAAATAAAGAGAAAAAGAAAAAAAAACATGAAACTTTGGAGACACTCGGCGAACAAAATCCTACTTATTTCCATTTATACAGCTTTGTGTCAAACATGCCTAACTAACATGCATATGTAGCGGTGCATGCTGGATCTTCACTAGGGATAGCGCTTCACCATCTAGCGCGACACTATCTTTCGCGTCACTGCCGAGGCAATGAATAAGTAGCTGTATTATAACTCTGCAGTGGAGGGCTTGGAAAGCCAACCTGGTTGCGAATTAAGTACGTACAGGTTGCGCAATTTATAGGCACAAGGGTACAAGTAAAATTATCATTTTTTTCTACAGATCTCGAACCTTCTTTCGACAACGATGAAATAGTCCTTTTACGTCGATATTTATTTTTCTCCATCTTCTTTTCGAGTTTTCTTAGCTTGCTTGAGATATCACTTTTGTTTTCACAATTTTTTCGTTTCGGCATAGCGAAATTTTAACTTACTTTTTAGAAATCGAAAGATGCTTGCTGAGTGATCGAAACTGAAAACGTGAATGACGATCGACAGATGACGGGGGCGCGGGAGGAAACGAAAAAAAAAGACCAATACCCTCAAATACAGTGTTGAGTGATGACCGCTGGATGCGCTTCTATATAGTATTATCTCATTCTATATAGCAATACCCTCAGGATTGGAAAATATCCCGGGTGTCTCCTATTCCCAAGAAAGGATCTAAAACAATGATCGAAAACTACCGCCCAGTGGCAATACTCTGTGCAATGGCGAAAGTGTTCGAGATGGTTCTTCAGGCGGCTTTACTACCTCAATGCCTGCCCTACATTACTAGTGCACAGCATGCATTTTTGCCGAAACGATCAGTGACCACGAACCTCGTAACATTAGTCGACATCCTTACTCGGGAACTAGATGCGGGAAACCAAGTCGACGTCATTTATCTGGACTTCCAGAAAGCATTCGACAGGGTTGATAATGATATCCTGCTACTAAAATTGGGTAAGATAGGACTGGTACCAAAGCTTCTCAAGCTGTTTTCTAACTATCTAATGGATAGAAGACAGTTTGTGAGGTACGGCCAATTTCTATCCAGTCCATACGGCACCCAGTCGGGTATAAGTCAAGGATCAAACCTTGGCCCCCTTCTTTTTGTGCTATTGATAAACGATCTCCCGGATGTGGTCAGCGACTGCGACATGCTGATGTTCGCTGATGATGTAAAACTGGTGAGGGTCGTCAGAAACATGGGGGACGGTGCAATTTTACAGAAAAATCTAGATTTAGTATATAACTGGAGTCTCGACAGTCGGCTTTATTTTAATCCAAGCAAATGTGAGATGCTCAGCTTCACTCGGTCGAAAAATCCGGTGCTATGCGACTACTCGCTGGGCGGGTGCAGCGTGGCGCGCGTGCACGAGGTGCGCGACCTCGGAGTGCTGTTCGACGCGCAGCTCACGTTCCGGCCGCACGTGCAGCAGCTCACCGCTAAGGCGTTCCAGAGGCTAGGGTTCGTACTGCGTAACGCGGCGCCACTCACACTCGCGGCTACACGCGCTCTGTACGAGGCCTTGGTGAGGAGCATAGTGGAAACGAATGCAGCGGTCTGGTCTCCGCATGAGCGTAAATATATTCTCATGCTGGAGCAAGTACAGAAACGATTTCTACGCAGTCTCTACAAAAAGGGTCATGGATATTACCCATATATGTACCCAACACGATTTCTGCAAGGTCATCTGGGGTATGAGTCATTAGAATTGAGAAGGTCAATATCTCTTTTTAATTTTGTAATGAACATCCTTAGAAATAAACTCGACTGTACAGAGCTTCTCCAAAGGTGTTTGCGAATGTTCGTGCCCGACGCATACATGAAGCTGCGGGGTAGTCGCGCTCGCGCACTGCTGGCAACTCGCGCGTCGCGCACCAACCTTTACCTGTACTCGCCCGTCGCGCAGGCGCAGGCGCTGATCAACTCCGTGCTCGCCGCCTCACCACAGTGTGATATATTCACGAGTGGGATGGCGTGCTTGGTGAGGGAATGTAAGAGAATGACAGAAAGACGAATGCAAGATCTAGATAAGTAAAATATTTTTACCGCCTTTGTAACGTATTGGTTAATTTAGCTGTAAGGTTACAATTGAAAATAAATGAATTGAATTGAATTGAATTGAAATCTCTTACTTTGGGTTACTCAATTCTTCAGATGGAGCCTTCGTATAATAATGATAGAACTTCACGTACGGGTACTTACCAGGACCATATTTGAACGCAGTTTCCCTGATTTTTCCTTTCTGTCTATTCAACAGGATCCAAAACACCGATAATGTCGCCTACAAACTTTCAGGAAACAAAATAAGAGTTTGTGTTGTCGCTGAACTTAATTTGAAATCATTTTCTTTTATTTTATTACGCATGATTAAGCTGCAATAATTATATTACCTACTTTTTCCCTGCCTTCTGTGTACCTATCTAATAAACCGTCTTGTTTATATAACTTTTAATGTATCATAAAGGATCCCATAGGACAGGCCCTGAGTAGTTTGGAATTCGCCATTTATTTTCTAGACATTGTATATAATATCTAAACATGTATTCCTTTTTTTTTTACAATAAATTATAATGCAAATAAAAGGCAAATAAATTATTATGAACGCAAACTTCAAAATCAACGAACACTTCAATAATACTAAACTGTGGACTATGTAGGTAAGTAACTCCACACGCTCCGATAAAAAAAAACACTATGAACGAAGTTTGGCAACGTCTCATTCTTCGAGCGGACGTCAAATGCGGCCTATCATGGAAGTGTTTATTGCGACTGTAGCGCCACTGTAATTTGATGGGGAAAATAGCAGAACTTTAGAAATGTACAGTCAAGGCATAATAAGGACTAAATGACGTCCGAGTAAAAAAAAAATCTTAACATTTCTGTGATGTGCTTCAACAGTAGAAGCGATTTAGACCTATTGCCGATGTGACGTCCGTATACCGGACGCCGAATGCAGGTGGACGCCACATCATATGCAAAAATGGCCATAGTGGACGCCAGATAGATACCAATATATATATATATATATATTTGACGACCCGAATGGCCGAGTCGGCAGTGACGCTGCCTACGAAACCAAGGGTCCCGGGTTCGAGTCCCGGTGGGGGCAAATATTTGGTTGATGAGAACGAATGTTTGTACCCTAGTCATGGTTGTTTATCTATCTAAGTATAATATTTGTCTATATAAGTATGTGTATCGTTGTCTAGTACCCAAGATACGGGGAATCCTAGTTTGGGGCTAGATCAATGTGTGTAAATGGTGTCCAAGGTATTATTATTATTATTATTATATATATATACAAATAAGTAGGTATGTAAGTACGTAAGTAAGTCTGTTCATGTGTCTTTTCGTAACTACTCAACGGCTCAATCAATTTTGATAATTTTTGTTGTAAAAATTGTTAGATTTGTCTTAATAACCCGAGTGTTTCTAGGTACATATTTTATGCTATTCTCGAGGGAGCTATCAAAATAACGGGCTTCAAAAGGCGAGTCTGGAAATAATAATAATAATAATACCTTGGACACTATTTACACACATTGATCTAGCCCCAAACTAGGAAATATATATAGTTATATTGCAATAGCTTTGAATAGTACACAATCGTTTCTAATCAAGCATTTATAGATTTCTCGAAATTTTAAAAGCAGGAAATATCAATCATATCAATCAAAATATTCTTTATTCTGTTAAATAATTACTACGCCATAGTTTTAAATAAAGCATTTACAGATTTTTAGAAATTTTAAAAGCAGGAAATATCAATGAAATCAATCAAAATTTAAAAAAAAATATGGGGTTTTTTTCGAATCTACTCCACTTTCTTCCACGTTCATCTACAGATTTGATTTTGGGGTTAACCTTTATTGCAATTCCGCAATGAAATTAGTTAGGATTTCAGAATTACTTACATGAAAAAATAAATCAATTTACGTAAATAAATGCTATCGAGAAAATTTCATTCAATCGCATTGTATGTATTGGTAAATATTTTTGACAAAATAGCGTAGTTTATTTTTAAACAATTTTTATGTGGTTTGGCGCACGATATCTTAGTTTGAGTCGAGCGCATTGTTTTTGCTCTCTTGTTTACATATGTGGAGATAATTAACGCTATCACTTTCGTTTACATTCGTATTCCTTTTATGTATGTTTTTTGGAATCAACTTAACGTAATTATTAAGATTCGATAACATAATTACAGTACAGTGTTCTGTTTTTATGACTTGGAGGTTTATTTGAGTACAATTTTTTGGATAAAATCTTTGGTATTTGGAAGTTTAATAATTGAGTGAAGTGAATTTAAATTCTTACAGAAAGTATTGAAGGAAAGTTTAAGGGCTTTATTTTGAATTATTTGAAGCTTTTTATAGTTCGACTCACGAGTACTGCTCGAAACTTGTGAAGCGTAGGTTACGCAGGCGCAGGCAGGCAGGGCCAAACTAGAAATGCAATATATGAATAAGGACTTTTGTCGTTGAGCTTAGATTGCTTTTGCTCTTATGAACGGAACTAAGTGCCTTTAAGGCAGAGATTATTAATATGCCGAGACATTTAAACTATCGTTTTAAAAAAATTAATTTAAATGCAAGCGGGACCCACTGTATTATAATTAATTGGACCCGCCTGCATTTACATTATCCAATCTCAATAATTACGTTAAGTCCTAACTGCTTGTGTTTTTTTTTATTATCATAAGGTAATCTAAAAAGCAGGAAATATATAATATTTCCTGCTTTTTAGAACAAAATTTCGAACAACCTGTAAATGCTAGGTTGTAAATAAGGTGTAGTATTTGGGTCGGGCCATGAGTTTTGTCACATACCTCAAACTTTGAATTTAGAACTTGAACCACAAAAGTTATGGGCGTTCGAAATTCGAATATTTTAAGAAACTAAATTCATATTCATAAGTTTTCTGTAATTTCTTTATTTAAGAAATGGAGTGGACGCGAAAAGATGACACGATAGAATCGCGGTAATAGCATTGCATCGCTTCGGTCACGCACCAACTAAGATTTTCAAACTGCTAATAGTAGTTAATGTGACTGCTACATAATGGAGGGCATTAATACTCGAGAGTGGGTTTCATAATAATATCACTCGAGAGTTTTAATGTCTAATTATGTACAGTTACATAAACTAGTTTATCTACACACAATATCATAAGCTCTCTTTGATGTGTTTAGGAACCGCATGTTTGACCGGCATTGTGGTTCTGCAGTTGTTTAGCTTGTTCTGTAGTACCAACTTCACGCAGGCGGGCGTCGGCGTTCGAAATTTGAATGTCAGTACCAACTTCACAGACAAACTAGGGGCGGCAAGCAGGCGGGCGTCGGCGTTCGAAATTTGAATGTCATAATATGTAGAAAAATTACACATTATGGTCATAATGTGTAATTTTTCAGATAAGAAATGAGTTTTTACCAAGTAGTTTAACATGATGCTGATCGTAACGTGCGGTTTTTGTACGCAGTAAAGAGGGTTTATGATACGTGCATAGATAAAAAAACTAAAATAACATTGAGGTACATTTATCGTACTATAAAACGATTCAGGGAAGATTCGAGATTATAAGATAACAAGAGGAGCGGTGGTCCTCGTACTGTTTGGACTCCAGCAGTGATCAAAGCAGTGAAGGCGCGAATACAAAGAAATCCCGTTCGGAAACAAAAACTGTCGGCTCTCCAGATATCATTTATTTATTATGGTGTATACAACATCTTTATAACAATGCAGGTCAATCTATTTTAATATTAATTCTAGTTGTAACCCCACTTTGTATATACATAGGACTTAATTGGAGAAAAATTTCAAAAATTTACACCAATAAATAATAATGATGAGTTATTAAATGTACCTATATAGAATAGATACAATAAGCTATACAATATATTTAATTAAGTATACAAGAAGTTGAACAACGATGAAAGAAGTAAAACAAAGACTAACAATGATAAGTAAAACTTATAAAAGCCGTCAAAGTCAAAGTCAAAGTTCTTTATTAATGTATATATTTACTTATACTTAGCAAACGTCATTTTTTGCCTCTTCTCTACATTGGACCACTGTGGGAGAAAAATGGCGTAGAAACTATTTAGATATCTTTTAAAAATTGGTTGTG
The DNA here is from genome assembly GCA_949825045.1 of Argyresthia goedartella. NCBI lineage: Eukaryota > Metazoa > Arthropoda > Insecta > Lepidoptera > Argyresthiidae > Argyresthia > Argyresthia goedartella. The sequence goes on from OX463815.1 coordinate 13,965,503, forward strand.
CTTTGTGACGGGTGAGCGGCTCCTACACCCAGGTGTGGCGGGGTACAGCCCTTCGTAGCTCAGCTCGGTTCACACGTAGACGTTGCTCGGCGTAGCAATTGTCCTATACTCTCGACTTAATGTATATGTGTACCTATTCAGGGACCTGTCTAGGGAACCTATCCAAGGTAAAACCATCACTTCAATATCTATAACACAATCATTTATTTATTTACACTTAACTAATAACAGCACTAGGCGCTTAGTACGCCGCACTAGGTCCTGAATTGTACTGTGGTAAGGTACGCAGGTACCGACTGGAGATAAGGGGTCCCGGAAGGGCTACAGGGCAAGCGAGCCCTTGACGGACGCGGCTTGAACAGAGGAGGGGAATCGTTGTGCACTCGGCTTGCCGAACCACTAACGCGGATATGGGTGAGTCGTCGTGCACTCGGCTAGCCGAACCACTGACGGGAGATGACGGAGGCCGGAGCGTCCACCATGCCTCGACTGAGCCGTGCGCGAGCTCATAAGGCGGCCGTCTCGGAGTGGGGGCCGTGGTGTTGCATCGTCGCTGCTCGGTGACGTGGCGGCCGGGCGGCCGCGTGGGGACGGGCGCCTGCGGGGTGCGGTTGCGGCGGGGCGGGGCGGGTGCGCGCAGTGTGCTGTACTGGCGGTGTGCGGCCGGTGTGTGGCGACTGCGGGGTGTGGTTGCGGTAGGGTGGGCGTTGTGGGGCGACATGGTTCCTTGTCGTCACATTACCCTTCTTCTTAACGAGATTTTTCCATCTGAAAAATCACAATATAACGGCCTGGTAATAACAAATTGTTCCCCATTTGGTTACAAAAGTAAATCACTAATTGATTAGCCTCTTATTGACTAATCTCTATTTAAAAAATAAAATAAAATCTGATTGCGGTTGCGATATCGAACCGGGGGTCTTCTTGCGTCTCTAGGGAGTTTACCAAGTGTAGTATGGCGTTCTGGCGGCTGGCCGTTTTAATTTGTAGATTCCAGCCTATGTCCCATAGCATCGGAACACATTTTGCCATTTTCCGGAAATAAGTTTTTCCTCGTAGGAGATAGACCTATGCGTTTGGTTCTAGTTCCGGTCCGATGGACCTGTCTAATAGCCTTTGGAACGTCGCTCCACTTGACTGTAATCCGAAAAGCATCACTTTGAATTGGTGCAATCCTCTTCCTGGTACTGTGAACGCGGTGATCCGTTTGCTTTCTGGTTTAAGTTTTACGTTCCAATACCCGTTCTTCAAGTCGAATTTTGAAAAATAGTTCCCTTTGTTTATCTTTTCCAATGTGTCATCTATCTGTGGTAGTGGGTATGCGTCTCTTACTAAAATTTCGTTGATCTTCCTAAAGTCTATGCAAAAACGGTATTCTCCATTTTCTTTCTTGGCGAGCACTATCGGCGAACTGTAAAGACTCTTTGATTTTTCTGCAACGTCTTCCTTCAGCATTTTTTCCACGTGCTCGTCGATTATTTCTTGAAGTTTCGGGTTTCTCGGATAATATCGTTGTTTTATCGGTTCGTTATGCTTTAACTTGATTTCGTGTTCTGTCCAGTCCGTTCCTTTTGGTGAATATTCGCATTTTTCAAATTCCTCTTCTATTACTCTTTCTAGGTGGACGAGTTGTTCGCTGCTGATTGTTTCTTCCTGTAATTCTTTTTTTAGTTGATTTATCTCGTTACTTTTGCCTTCCAACTCTTGTGCTGTTTTTTTGGTTTCCCAGTCAATTTTCAGTCCCGCTCTTCGCAACACGTCCATACCGAGGATAATATAAGGTGCTGTTTTTAATATTTTTATTTGATGCTTGAACACTTTTCCCCTTAATTGGAGTGCTATCTCCATAGCCTGTGATTCGGCTTTCGAGCCGTCCGCCATCCAAACTCTAGTTTTTATTTCCTTAATTTTTGCCCCGTTTTCTAGGCAATGCTGGAGGACGTCGTCGTTCACATATGAACTCGTGGATCCCGTGTCGACCAAAGCCTTGTATGTTCTTCCTTTTACTTTTATTTCTTCGAATTCCCGGTTTTCTTTTTTCTCTGTGTTTTCCATCGTGTAGGTGTTTTCGTTTCTTGGTCTTCCTTCTGATTTGCAGCATTTTATGCTCATCGCTCCTAATTTCCCGCATATGCTGCAAAACATCACACTGGTTCCTCTGCATTCTCTCTTGTCGTGTCCGTTTTTTCGCAGTTCCAGCAGCAGGTTTTCGGGTTGAAGTTCCTCAGGTGTGTCTGGTTATTGCTTTGTTCCAATTGTGGTTTGTTTTGCCTGTTCACATATGGTTCTTGTCTTCTAGGCTCATCTCTCCCTTCTTTTTTGCTTGTGCTCGGTCTTGTATCTTCGAATCGCTGAGTTATATAATTGTTTTGACCGTGCGTTGTGTGTGCTTCTGACCGGTTATACTGTCCTGGCGGTGGCTGTCTTTTCTGGAACTTACTTCTATTCCGGTATTGTTCCTCCATTAGTGTTTCGTTGTCCATCGCTTTTTATAGTAGTTCCTTTAAGTTCTGTATTTCGTTTCTTTTGATGTATAATTTATAATTCATGTCCATGTTCTCATATATTCTGTCTAAAATATCGGTTGTCGACAATTTCCCGTGTCTTCTTGTTAGTGTTTGCAGTTCGGTCAAGTACTCCAGGAATGGTTGTTTGTACCTCTGTTTCAATGCAATGATTTTATCCAAGAGTGAGGCGTCAAATTTTCTCGGGAAGTAATATAGCTTGAAATCCTCTGTAAACTCTGTCCAGGTGTGCCAGCTGCTGTTGTTGTTGCGGCACCACCGGAGGGCTTGTCCTTTGAGAAGTCGTGGTAACGCCTTCAGCAGCTAGTCTGGTGCAGGTCATTGGCTTCTAGCATCTCCTCCGTTCTCTCTAGGAACTCGACTGGGTCGTTGTCTACGTCGAAGCTGATATTCCATGATGAAATTATCTTGAAGATGACTTTGTTCTCTCCCTCGTTCCCCATCTTTGATGTCCCTGGTTGTGCTTCTGGTGTCCGGAATTCCTGGTTTTTCTTTTCTTCCTCTTTTACTTTTTCGGTTAGTGCTTTTCTCGGCTGGTCCGCGGTTAGGCCTTCTGTTACTACACCGCGATCTTGCAGTTCTTCTATGAGCTCTTCTTTATTATTTTTATACACCCAGGAGGTCATCTGGGTCTGGATATACTTCTTCTGGTACGGGGGACTTTTTGACGGAACGACGGAACTTCAGTCTTCTATTTGTCTATTTTCTCTTCGGTAATATTGAATCGCTATTTATTTTATCCCTAGACGTTACGGTAACGTCCCTAACCCCTTTTGAGTCAGTTGATTTTTAAGTTGGGCTCCAGTGTGACGGGTGAGCGGCTCCTACGCCCAGGTGTGGCGGGGTACAGCCCCTCGTAGTCGGCGGAATGGGGATCAGCCCCTCGTAGCTCAGCTCGGTTCACACGTAGACGTTGCTCGGCCTAGCAATTGTCCTATACTCTCGACTCAATGTATATGTGTACAGAACCATTGCAGACGAAACACCTCGCTTACCTTGGTTTGCCTCACGAAGCTTCAACAGAAGAGAACTAGTTCTTTGCTTCCGAATCCGAACTTACCACATCCCACTTAGCAAATTTAGTTTCATAGAGACAAAGAGATGACCCTAATTGTACCCGATGTGAGAGGGGGGAGGAGCTCTTTGACTTAGTTCTCGAGTGCAAAATAAATGAACAACCAAGGCTGGACCTCCTCGAAGACACTCGGTGCTCTGAGGGGGATATTCTCTTCCTTTTCCATCGAATTCTAAGCTCAGAGTTCACTGTCGAATATAGTGACAGATTCTTAAGTTTCATGATAAACTCTTTGAATCTCAGATGGGAACACTACAAAGTACTTCCGTAACCCGATTTAATCATAAGATGTACATCTTATGATTAACGTCATTTAAGCAATTAAGTAATCTTGGACATTGTAATATCCCTTTTTCGACAAAGTCGTGCCTTTAACATGCTTTTTAAATTGCTCAAATAACCATTTCAAAATCTCCAGGGGTATCTTATTGTAGTAGAGAATGCACTGACCCTTGAAAGAATTGCTAACCTTCGCGAGTCTAAACCGGGGCGCAAGTAGTCTATGATTATTTCTTAGGTCAACAATACAAGCTATCGCTAAGTTTGGAAAATGTTGTACATTATATTTTCGAATATAAATTGACAAGCTACAGTTAGTATGTCAATTTCATTAAAAATCTCTCTTAAGGAGTTTTTTCGTTTATTATAAATTTATCGAATAGCTCTTTTCTTCTTCTTCTTCTTCTATCGATGACTGGCCGCGCAGATTAAAGGCTTATATCGGAAATAGGGGAGGTCATTTTGAATAGTTTAAATGTCATTTAAAAATGTTTTTTGTGGTCTTTCGTTTGATATATAAATATTTGTATACACATATATTTGTATCATTTATTTCACATATTGTATGTGAAAAAACTTGGCACAATTTAGTATTATGTAGCTCGTGCAAGATTATCAAATATTCCCGTACTCGCCTTTAACGTTCTTTATTTTGATACCTTACTCGAGGGTCTTGGATTTTTTTTATCAGTCCGCTTGTTAAAACGCATAAAATCCACCATTTACAAAAGTAGTGACACTCGCTCCATCAAGACGAATTCAATGACGTACGAGGGGACACATATATACATGTATACATACAGGTCAAACGTTACTCTCCTTTTTTCCGCTTCACTGCAATCGGGTAAAAAGGCAACGAACTAGCCAGAAAATCTTTTGTATGGGAATTTCCAAATTTGTGCCAAATGGCCATTAGCCATTCAGGGCCTACCTCACTACGTCTGTCCCATATGGTCGATCGAGGGTCGAAAGTCTACTCCGCTGACGAAGAGGCTATCCAATGGCTGCTCAGGCTGCCGCCTTTGAGATTTGTGACGAGGACGCAGGTGACCAAACGCTAAATAAAAATGTGCCAAATGGTACAAATACCAAACCGCGTTGCGTCGCCGCGCCACGGGCGGCTATTCTCTAATGTTTTACACTACAGTCTCATTTCGTACAATAAGTAAGATGTATGTGTGTGCGCGCACAGAATCGATGTCTGCGTGGGACGCGCACGAGCTGGGCCGGCAGGTGCACCGCTTCTCGCCGCGCAGCGTCGGCGCCTTCCTGTCGCCCGCGCCGCCGCAGCCGCATCCCGCGCGCGCCGAGCTGCCGCCCGCGGTGCTGATGGACATCACGCACGACAACCCCTGCCCCATAGGTAACGCACACCACAACTTCACCATAGCTGAGCCTCCTCGATGTGCTCTGCTCTCTCATATAACACCATGTAATGTTTGCAGATTCGCGTTCGGTGTGGGACCTGCTGCCTAGTGCGGCGTTGACGCTGGCGGCGAGTGCGGCAGCAGGCAGCACACGCGGCTACGATGAGCTGGTGCCGCATCACATACACGTGGTGGAGGAGCAGCGCATGTACCCCGCCTGGGGGGAGGGTGGCGCGGAGACGGGCATCGTGCAGGCCAAGCGCGCGCTGAACCTGCTGCACCAGCAGCTGGCGCAGGTAACCGCCGCCACTATTCTGCTGGCGCTAGAGAAATGCGCTTACGCGATAACAGATTAAATACATGATAATTTATTTTAGTATGGTCCTTACATATGAAACTGGCGTTTTGCATGGGAGGAACATAGTCTTTTTTTTTAATATAATATATGTATTTAATCAAAGTATGTATCATTGCTATCTATACACTTTTACCATCTCATAGGTAGTTCTTCGATCCCTTTACTAAAAAAAACATTCGGACGGGAATCAATAAAATCTTTGAAGGCGGTTTGGACTTTCAAGAAGTAATCCAAATTTCGAAAAAAATGGTAATGTGTTGGAGCAAGGTCCGGAGAGTACGGTGGATGTCTTAGACATTCCAATTGAAGCTCCTCTAATATGGTAGCCGTCTGTTGAGCAGTGTGTGGTCTAGCGTTATCATGAAGCAGCAGTGGCCTAGAGCGATTGACCAGCCTTGGTTGTTTAGCAGCTAGCTTTTCCATCATGATTTGCAGTTGCTGACAATAGACATCTGCCGTAATCGTCTGGCCAGATTTAAGAAAGCTGTAGTGAACGCCACCAGCATTAGTCCACCAAGCGCTCAAAAGTAACTTTTTTGGAGTCGATTTTCGCTTGGGGCATGGTTTGGCTGGTTCGGCAGGGTTCAGCCATTGCGATGAGCGCTTCCGATTATCGTACAGGATCCACTTTTCATCACAGGTAATGATTCGATTTAAAATCCTTTCATTATGGTGCCGGATGAGTAATGCAACGCAGCAGTCAACGCGCGTTTGTTGATTTGCTTCACTCAGTTCGTAAGGTACCCACCTTTCAAGCTTTTTCACCTTCCCAATTTGCTTCAAGTGGATTAAAACAGTTTTATCACTAACTCCGCAGCCTGCATCTAACTCGGACGTGGTTTGCGATGCATCCGCTTCCACATCCTTCTTCAATTCTATTCATTATCAACTTTGGTCTCCGGCCGTCCACGGGGCTTGTTCTGCAGGTCGAAATTTCCAGAACGAAAACGTTGGAACCAAAAACGCACTGTGTTTTCTATTGCGGCACCGTCGCCATACACATCATTAATCCTTCGCGCCGTTTCTGCAGCACTGGTGCCACGGTAGAACTCATACTCGTAAATAACGCGATATTTCAAGTTTTCCATTTTGTAAGCTGAGTGACGCAAAAAAAAACAATTGAGGAAAAAACAAATGAAAATTAGAAACACAAATACATGAGTAAATAGCTGTATAAATTTAAATTTGGAATTCCTAACCATAGAGGAGATATTTGAGATCAAAGTGGCCAGTACGGCGAAACGCCAATTTGATATGTAAGGACCTAATAATTTCTGTTCGAGACGGGAGATTAGCCCAGCCACAGGAAATTATTCCTAAATAGTTGACTAGTAAACTAGGGATTATTTTAATTTTTTTTAATATTTGTTTCTTACGCTAACGCATGAATGACGAATATGATCTGGTATTCTGGTATATTACAGGAAGGGTTTGACGAGGTGTATGTGGACCAGATGGACCCGGACATCGTGGCGGTCACGCGACACGACCCACGCACGAGGCAGGTTAGTGTTAAGTTCCACAAATATCATTTCACAATGAAATGCAGGTAATTGCCCCGGAGTATGTGACCGTTTTAGTAAATACAGTCAAATTCACGTAAATGAATTTCAGCCGTTTTCGGACTGTCATGTCTTTCGGACAGTAATGAATGATCTACAATTGTCCATGGAACTTTCGTCGATCCTTGTAGTAGTTTATGTGACTGTTATGTAATGTAAGGCATTAAAATACGAGTGTGGGTTGTATGTGCTGTGGGGTATAGTTAGGCATAGTTAGGTATAGGAGTGTTTAATGGCTAATTATTTACGGTTACGTACACTGCTTTATCTACACAAATATTATAAGCTTTCTTTTATGTGTTCAGGAACCGCATATTACGACGGGCATTGAAGCATTGGGGCATGACATTAAATTTAGAATAAAACGTCATCTCGACTGATATTAGAATTGAGGACAAATCAAATTAATTAATTTTTCAGAGATGTTCGAAATTTTAATGTACTAAGAACATCGAACTCGGTGTTATCATGAAGCTTGCTTTGTTTTTCAGAGATGTTCGAAATTTGAATGTAATAAGAACATCGAACTTGATGTTATTATGTAGTCATACTATCAGATAAGAAATGTGTTATAACAAATTGTTTATCTATAAGCTGGACATAATTTTCGGTTTTTCAACGCATCAAAGAAGTTTTTTGATATGTATAGATATGTATAAATACTTTTACTATTTTGCTTATGTATTATTGACGTTCTGCCTCCTGTCAGTCGGTGATCATCGTGGCGTTCACTGCGTTCCACCCCCCCAACGGGGACTCCGCTCGCGTGCCGCCCCCGCTTCGCTTCGAGGGGCAGCTCGATGAGATACTGCTCGAGGCAGAGCTCGTGCACACGTGAGTGACATCATACGCACACTACTGCACACTACTGCACACTACTGCACACTACTGCACACTACTGCACACTACTGCACACTACTGCACACTACTGCACTCTACCGCACACTGCTGCACACTACCGCTCACAACTGCACACTAACGCACACAACTGCACAGCGGAAACCCCGCCCGCGTGCTGCTCCCACTGCGCTTCCAGGGGCAGCTCGACGAGATACTGCTCGAGGCAGAGCTCGTGCACACGTGAGTGACATTATACGCACACTACTACACACTACTGCACACTACTGCACACTACTGCACACTACTGCACACTACCGCACACTGCTGCACACTACCGCACACAACTACACACTAACGCACACAACTGCACAGCGGAGACTCCGCCCGCGTGCCGCCCCCGCTGCGCTTCCAGGGGCAGCTCGACGAGATACTGCTCGAGGTAGAGCTCGTGCACACGTGAGTGACAACATACGCACACTACTGCACAATACCGCACACTACTGCACACTACTGCACAATACCGCACACTAAAGACCACTACCGCACACTACTGCATACTACCGCACACAACTGCACAGCGGAGACTCCGCCCGCGTGCCGCCCCCGCTACGCTTCTAGGGGCAGCTCGACGAGATACTGTTCGAGGCAGAGCTCGTGCACATGTGAGTGATAACACACGCACATTACTGCACACTACCGCACACTACTGTACACTACCGCACACTACTGCACACTACCGCACACTACTGCACACTACCGCAAACAACTGCACAGCGGAGATTCGGCCCGCGTGCTGCCCGCGCTTCGCTTCGAGGGGCAGCTCGAAAAGATACTGCTCGAGGCAGAGCTCGTGCACACGTGAGTGATAACACACGCGCACTACTGCACACTACCGCACTCTACTGCACACTACCGCACACAACTGCTCAGCGGAGACTCCGCCCGCGTGCTGCCCCCGCTGCTCTTCTAGGGGCAGCCGGACGAGATACTGCTCGAGGCGGAGCTCGTGCACATGAGTGATAACACACACACACACTACTGCACAGTACCGCACTCTACTGCACACTACCCCACACAACTGCTCACTACTGCACACTACCGCACACTACAGACCACTACCGCACACTACTGCATACTACCGCACACTTCTGCACACAACTGCACAGCGGAGACTCCGCCCGCGTGCCACCCCCGCTGCGCTTCTAGGGGCAGCTCGACGAGATACTACTCGAGGCAGAGCTCGTGCACACGTGAGTGACAACATACGCACACTACTGCACACTACCGCACACTACTGCACACTACCGCACACTACAGACTACTACCGCACACTACTGCATACTACCGCACACTAGTGCACACAACTGCACAGCGGAGACTCCGCCCGCGTGCCGCCCCCGCTGCGCTTCTAGGGGCAGCTCGACGAGATACTGCTCGAGGCAGAGCTCGTGCACACGTGGGTGACAACATACGCACACTACTGCACACTACAGTTGTAGTGTTATGCTACTTACATGCCATTTTCCAGTCTGCTTTGATGGTCTGCGTTTATCTCACAGCTGGATATTTCGTATCACCTTTATTTTCATAGGACCCTGTAACTTTTTAAACCATAAGAACACAATAACAAATCATTTTCACTTCGTATTTTCACACTATCGGCACTTTTAAATCGATGTCGAAGGGGTTTACCTTTGGTGACCTTGTATTTGGCTTTCTCCGAAACTCTGCAATCTGAGGCTTCGTGCGCGCTGGTGCGCTACCTTTTTATATATCGTTAATGTCCCAATTCTCATTGTTATCTTGTTGTTTTCTCTATTACGAGCCTGAAATCAAAATCTGACATATTTTGATATCGTTGTTTATCTGGTTGTCATGGCAATGTCCATTCAAACTCATTAGCGGTCCGATATGTTTACTTCAATACTTTTACAAAAATACTTTTTCCCTCTTGGCCATTCACAAAAATAGCTTTTCATTTAAATAATTTTTAGAACTCTCCAATAAGGGTATAAGAGCGGAACATTGCTGAAATGAAGGGAGTCTCGCTTCAGCTCTTGAAGAGGAAGCATCACCTAAAGGCCTTATCCCGGGGCCGCACTGCCCCGGGATCCTGCGAGCCTCTGCTGAGTCGCCTACTGTTTGCTGCTGCTGCCTTACTGCCGTCTCCAACCACCTATACCCTGACGTGCTGCCGTCTCCAATCAACTATACCCTGACGTGCTGCCGTCTCCAACCACCTATACCCTGACGTGCTGCCGTCTCCAACCATCTATAACCTGACGTGCTGCTGCCTTCAAGCCACCTCCTACACCACCTCCGGATCTCCAACTACTCGCAACTACTCCAGGCTCCGGGCACCACCGCCGCGTGCTCCCTGTTCTGCCCTCCTACTCTCCGTGTCCTTCGCTCCCCTTTTTATATCTTTTGTACCTGTATCTTTTAAAACCTGTGTCACCTCATTCATCCTCATCCTCATATCATTATTTTTAAAATAATCATTGTAAATCAACATAATAAACTGTCATTTCTAAATTTTATTCTGGTTGTTGTTTCTTGTTTGGTTCTGATTAGGTTCTTGTCGCTACACGACACCGTACACTACTGCACACTACCGCACACTACAGACCACTATCGCACACTACTGCATACTACCGCACACTACTGCACACAACTGCACAGCGGAGACTCCGCCCGCGTGCCGCCCCCGCTGCGCTTCTAGGGGCAGCTCGACGAGATACTGCTCGAGGCAGAGCTCGTGCACATGTGAGTGACAACACACGCGCACTACTGCACACTACCGCACTACCACACAAATGCACAACGGAGACACCGCCCGCGTACCGCTCCCGCTGCGCTTTTAGGGGCAGCCCGACGAGATACTGCTCGAGGCGGAGCTCGTGCACATGTGAGTGATAACACACGCACACTACTGCACAGTACCGCACTCTACTGCACACTACCGCACACAATTACACAGCTTAAACTCCGCCCGCGTGCCGCTCCCGCTGCGCTTCTAGGGGCAGCTCGACGAGATAGTACCGCTCGCCTAGTAATAAAAATAAGATAATTTTATGGAATCTCTATGTAGAGTTTTACAAGATATATCACCATTTCAAAACATAGTTTTAAAAGGAGACCTTAACATAGATATTAAGCCAGAAAACCAAAATCAGATATTTATTTAAATAGAATTGCCTTTTATGGTCTCCTTCCTGGACACACTTTTGTGACTAGAGACCAAAGTAAAACATGCTTAGATCACGTGTTGCTAAAAACGAAAAATCAAGCCGTCACAATAGTAATCAACTAATCATTAACATACCATAAAGCGGTCCTGTTATGTCTTAACTTAAAAAAGGAAAAGATGTGTCCACCAACGACATATTCAGTTTTGGACATAGAGGGGCTATCAAAATCCCTGAAAGAAACAAAGATTTTGAAATAAAATAAAGATTATCTTGTCGCCATTCTAACTCACGTCTTCAATTTATGTTTGGAAAAGGAACTTTTCCCGATGCTCTCAAAAAATCAGTTTTCCTTCCAATTCATAAAAGCGGCGACCGCGATCGTGTTGAATGCTACAGGCCTATATCTATCCTCCCTTTTATATATGAACACAAGGCTGACAAAATATTTGGAAAAACATTGTCTACTAACGGAAAATCAATTCGGATTCCGTGCAGGAAATCCACCTCCGACGCTGTCCACGAACTAACCAGCAACATAGCCAAAAACCTTGACAATGGTCATCGCTGTTTATAAACAAATATTCCTCGATTTACCCAAAGCATTCGACACGGTCTCGGTCAAACTCCTCTTGAAAAAACTGGAGATCATGGGAATAAGAGGAACCCAATTAGAGCTCTTTAGAAGTTATCTGACAAACCGAACTCAATGTGTTAAAATAGGGGGATTCAGGAGCAGTACACAGTTAGTCCATTGGGGAGTCCCACAGGGCAGCATACTCGGACCTACCTTATTTATCATTTATATTAATGACCTCTGCCGACTCACATTACCTAAAGCCAAAATTATAACTTATGCCAATGACACGATCTTACTCTTTGAAGGAAAAAATTGCGATGAAGTTTTTGATAGTGCTCAAATAGATTTCAATCTTGTCTTCTCTTGGTTACAAGAAAATATTTTTACGGTTAACACTGAAAAAATCAAATATTTAAATTTCTCGATCACTGCCTCAACACAACCAAACATTAAACACAAATTATATGCTCATACATGGAATATTTTAGGAAATAATGTCTGCTCATTTAGAGTGCTAGAAAGGATTTCTAATATCAAATATCTAGGTAAAGTACTGGACAAAAACCTAAAATTTCATAACCATATTCAAAGTCTCAGCACTGAAATTAGAAAATCAATACATATTTTTAAACATCTTCGACATGTAGCAGAGCCATTCTTATGAAGCAAAACATTGTGGTAGCTTAGTTGAAGGGTAAAGGGGGTGAGCGAAGCGAAGCCCCCTTTATCCTGCGTGTTAGGTTGAACATGTAAGAACAACAAAAAATACTTGAAACATAAACTTAAGTACACATAAATTATTTATATTGTATATGTCTTGTTGCCTAGGAACATTTAGACAACTCGTTAAACGTTTCGTTCACTCACTTGTCTGACGGAATTTTTGTGACTTGATTAAACGTCGGTATTTAATTAAGTGTCTAGAGAGTTAGTTAAGTGTCTGATTTACCAACTAACTGCGACATATATATAACATGGCTGTCGACACGAATATAACGTGCAGGTAGCACATCTATTCTGCTGACGAAGATGTATGACGGTGTATAATGATGTGGCACCGTGGAGTATCTACGATTTACCGAAGCACTGAACGTGCCTACTCACGAGACCCCGTTTTATTTTAATTGCCACTCATGTATGACCACGAGTATATCTCAAAGTTACATCTCTCCAGTCGACATCTGTTGTATGCAAAATGTCACCTGCCATAAGAGTATTTATTAACTGACATTCGATCCTTTTCCCGTGTTTTCACAGTCCTGGTGCGGAGTACGTGCGCTCGCCGCAGTACATCAATGGTCTGCCGGGATACAGCGCGCGCTTGAGTCAGCGCGTGCCGCTCGCGAGCAGCGCGGCCTTCCGCAGCGAGCGGCGCGACGGCGAGCATACAGTGCTCGACTGGCACCCGTGGCGGCCCGGCAGTGTCGTCGTCGTCAGGTATACGTCATACATCAGTCTGTTTACCCACGACGACGGACGGAACGGAACGGAGGCGGTATATAATAATGTTAATTCATAAAGAAAGTCCTACAGCACGAAAAACTTGCTGACGCACGCGCCGCCCACGCGGTAATCTCATATCGGAGAGAATGTATATTATCGGGGCTACCATGTCCGAATTCACAAGAACGGCAATATTCAACGAAACATTTGGCAATATAGAACCCGGGACCTCTCGCATGGTAGGCAGAGCCACAAGCGCAGCGCTACAGAGCCACACTTAACACTCCTTGAGCTTGACTTAGATTTATTTTGTACCAAAGCTAATGCTACCCGTCGCAAGATTTCCCATCAATTTTATTCGTCAATACCGACCGACACAAATGACTATTTTTTTATTTTGTTCGTAATCCTGTAACATTTTTCTCTTAATTCTTTTCGTTTTAAACATACTTGTAACAGCTTTATTCTGGGTAATTTAGCTTTTTTTATGGTTATTAGTTTTATGTAGGTGGAAACTTGTTATTAGGTCGTTAGCTATCTGTTATTTCTAATTGTCTTTTCTATTATAGCTGGTTAGTCTTCCTAAAACCAATAAATAAAATAAATAAATATATTTATTTATTTATTTTCAGCTCTGTGGATAACCATCAGCTTATAAAGTATGATAATAGCTAAACTAATACTAAAAAAGCCAATAACAGGTTATGACTTGTAGCAATAAAATATAAATAATTAATAACTAGTGAAAGTAAAAATCAAAAACAGTTCTTAAGCGCCATCACTGCCAATTCACTAATTAGATGTAAACCAAATTGAATATCTAAGAATAATAGTTAATCTAAAATTACAGACATAGCTCAACAATAATAATGCTAGAATGCTACAGAATAATAGTACATTACGCTACAAGGGAAGTAAGTGAGCTATTACGGAACGAGATGCAATTTGGTGCCCGTGCGAGCTTCGCTCGCAAAGGGCTCTAAGGATCGAGTGCACCCGAGATATTTAGACGCCCGAGCGAGCGAAGCGAGCAAGGGCGGATATAGTTCGAGGGTGCAATAGCTACTTACAACCCGAGAGAAGTATACTATTTCACACCTTTCTTGCGAGGAAAATAAAACACAACAAATAAAATAAAACAATGTAATTTAAATTCATATCAAAAAACTAATGAGGTACCTACATATTAATTTTAATGTGATTTTAATAAAAAGTTGTGTGTTTTCTGAATTAGATATTGGGAAAGTATGTAAATTTTAATAAAGTTACATACTTTCCCAATATCTAATCAGAAATTACACACACAACTACTTATTAAAATTATTGTTTATTGTTATATTATAACAATTATTCTTTTGATTTATTTGGCAAAAGGTTGTCGATTACATTCTCAGCTTCCATATCCACTTCATCACTTGACATTTTTAATTAGGTAATTAATTTGAGATAAACTTTATCGAACTTCAAATAATATCGATTGAATTACCGCCATTTTTTTTTGTGTTGTTTGAGTTTTTGACCAAGGAGGTTTGCATAGCTTGAACTGTAAAGTTGTATGAAAATCCATTACATATCAAGCATTGCTTGTTCTGCAAAGTAATTTGAAAATGGAACGTAGTTTTCAATGCAGACAATGAATGAATGACGTAAAGACTAACTTACATTCACTATTTGAACGTAAGTAAGTAGGTCTTTACGAGCAAGGCAGGTGTAAAAACAATATCAAGTTCATGCGCGAGTTCATTGATAGACTTTCCTGATCTCCAAATAAATGAGTTTTGTTGGTAATTAGTGGAAACCTTGCCTAGAACAATGGGGAGATAATAACGCCTAGACCTTACTGGTATAGTAAAGGAAATCTTCCCCAATAGCTCAGGGCAGTCCACCGCTCCCGCCGTTATTCCCAACAAATACGTCAGGTCAGCAGTTATGACATACTTAGCTTGTCCTACACATACTTAGATATCGACTAGATTCATATGGAGATTTGGATCGAAAGCAGAGATATTTTATGAATTTCCGTTAAATAGCCTCAATCCTATCAATGAAAACTCTGTATCGAGGATTCCATATTTGAGTGGCATATTCAAGATTGCTCCGAACAAGACTACAGAAAAGTATTTTAAAAGTTTTTACCTTCGAGAAGCAAGAAGAGTTACGTAGTACGAATCCTAAGGCACGGGTAGCCTTAGCCAATTACGCTGTCTACATGCTTATCAAATAAGAGTTTGAAGTCGTGAATAATTCCGAGATGGGTAGCAAAAATTTCACGTTTACGAGTGAATGAGACCACAAAACACTTTCTGGGATAAAGATCTAATTTGTTGTAAACATATTACTCATCTAGACGTTACAGATCTGATTGAATATTTAATACATCTTGATTAGATGACACTTTTGCGAACATTTTCATCTCATCAGCAAAACGGAGGAGGTCAGTATGTAAAAAACATCTATATATATCATTAATAAAAATCGTAAAAATTAAAGGTCCCAGCAAGGAACCCTGTGGCACATCACTTGGTATATAACTCCATCTCGACTCAAAGTTATGGACCACTATAGCCTGAGACCTATTACTGATATACGATTCGAGCTACCTGTGAAGGTCCTCCCTAATACCTGCATCAAACAGCTTTCTGAGAAGTATAACATGGTCAATTCTTTCGAAAGCCGTAAGGCAGTCAAGTTGACGTAATTACATCAGTATAAATTACGTCAATTTGACCGCCACCCGCCATTGAATTAGTAAGAAAATCATTAAACAGTACAAGATTAGAAACAGTAGATTTTCGACGGACAAATCCATGCTGGGAGTTATTAAAGGATGATTGCAGAGCATCATAGACTTAGCGATGGACAAACTTCTCAAGAACCTTTGAAAGGACACATAACTTTGATATCGGTCGATAGTGTTCAATGTCGTTTTTCGAGCCTTTCTTGTGCACAGTCGGTTTGAACAGCTGCATGGGGGCAGTAGCACGGAACTGCCCACACTTGTCCAATTGACAGATTTTTTGGAGGGTGAATGTAGGCGATGTGACACACTGGACACGGAGGCCAGTGTGCAGCGCCAACCCGCGCGGATGCGGGGGGGGCCGCGCCCCCCGCCCCCACGGGGGGGTGGGAGGTCGAAACAATTTGGCGTTTTGAATGCCGCGCCGTCGGGTGACGGCTGTGTGCACTGCGACAGTGCCGGTCATGACGTGACCAGTTGCGCCAAATTTAAGGCGCTCGGGGTAGCTGCCCGCAGGAAGATAGTCTTCCGTCACCGATTGTGTTTCGGTTGTTTGGGGCCGCACACGCTGAGCGAGTGCTCGCGCGCGTTCCCGTGTGAGTGCTGTGGTGGCAAGCACCACATAGTGTTGTGCCTGAATCGGTCAGGCCCTTCGGATGGTCACCAGGGCCGGACTCAGGTTGGTCGGCCACAGGGTCCAACCAGGGCTGGACCCAGTCCCTCATCGGCCAACGGGAGTCACCAACGGGGTGACTGGGGCACCCGCGAACGGGATCCCCCACGAGGGGAAGGGGGCAGCGCGGGGGGATAGCCGGGGTTCGGTCGCCGCTGTCCACCGTCAGCGAGGACTTCGGGCCGCTGGCTCACCGCGTGTTACGGGCGGGTGTCAGATGGCACCTATGAGTAGCGCGAAGGCTGGGAGTCCACCACCTTCTGCGCCACCCTGCCCGTCGCTCTGGGAGGCGACCAGTCGGATGTCGCCCCCATTCCTAGAGCTCCTCAGGTTGGATGCGCTCTCCCCCATTCATCCACGGTGCGCACCGGGCACACCGTATACCGTCCGGTATGGTCGGATACCGGGACAGCGGTACTTACAGGGTGCCGCCACTCCACAGACGGTCATGCCCCCCACCGCCTCTGTGATAGCGTGGAGTTCGGACGGAAAATCATGTGTGGCACGAGCACTATTGGACTCGGGGGCCCAGGGGTGCTTAGTCTCGTGCAAACTTGTAAGACGGTTGGGCATTCCATTCGGGGAATGGGGAACACGGAAGTCGGTTCCGTTAAGGGAGTATGTCGGATTACTCTCTCGTCACGGGTGGATTCATCGGTGAATCTGACGGTCACGGCATTAGTCATGCCTAATGGCACACACCCTCACGTACGGTTTTCGCCCTCGGTGCGACAGTTGGTCGCTGGGTTGTCACTGGCTGACCCGGAGTTTGATATTCCGGGCCCAGTAGACATTTTATTGGGTGTCGATGCCTTGGGATACCTGTTAGTGCCAGGTGCCCACGTGTTGCAGGCGACTGGTCTGGTTTCAGTCAACACCAGACTGTGCCATGCGGTAATGGGTCCGGTCATGCCGGCTGCCCCACGCCTAGCGACTAGTAGTCCCTTATTCGGTTCTGTACTCTCGGAGGTGATACAGAAATTTTGGGAGGTGGAGGAACCACCTACGGTCCGCCGGTTGGACCCGGTTGAAGAAGAGTGTGAACAGTTTTATCGGAACAATACTGGTCGCCTTCGGTCAGGTCGATTTATCACACGTCTTCCATTCCGGAGTGATCGCCCACCGCTGGGCAGTTCACACCATGCAGCCGAGACGCGGCTTCTGTCGATGGAACGACGCATGAAGCGTGACGGGATTTTCCGGCAGAAGTACGTCGACTTCATGCGGGAATAAGAGTCGCTCGGCCACATGTCGGTTTCGGGTATCGACTGGAAGCGTGAAGACCACTACTTTCTGCCTCATCACGCGGTCTTGAGGACCCCGGAGGGCAAAATAGGGGTAGTGTTCGATAGAATAGAAATATGAAATATTTCTCACATCTAACGGCATGAACCTGAACCAGTGTTTGCTTTCAGGGCCGAAGTTGAACCATGACATCTCGGATGTTATCACAGGGTTCCATCGACACAATGTTGTGTTTGTAGCTGACATCCGGATGATGTTTAGGCAGTCGGTCATTCACCCTGACGATAGACGGTATCAGCTGATACTGTGGCGAGAGAGCCCAGATCAGCCCATCAAGGTGTACGAGCTGAACACCAACACGTACGGGCTACGGTCTAGTCCTTATTTGGCGATTCGCACTCTGCGGGAGTTAGCGGATCGAGAACGGTTAAATTTCCCTAGAGGAGCAGCGATCCTGGAGCAGGATCTCTACGTGGACGATATCTGTACCGGTGCAGATTCCGTAGAGGAGGCGCTCGCTCGACGGGACGAGCTAGTTGAGCTCTTACAGGGTGGAGGTTACGAGCTCCGGAAATGGATGTCGAACTCTCCAGAGTTACTGTCTGGTCTTCCGGATGACTACCAGCAGGATCCCCACATTTTCGAAAATCTGGAAAATCCGAATATGTTGCCGGTATTAGGCGTCCAGTACCAGCCGGTGTCAGACATGTTTTCGTATCGGGTCGAGTTGGACTCCCCGAAGGTCTGGACGAAACGGAACATCCTTTCAACGGTGGCTAGGACATTTGATCCACCCGTTTGGACCGCTCAACCCCGGTAACATTTCAGCTCAAGTGTTTTATGCAGCAATTGTGGTCTGCTGAGCTGAAATGGGACGACCCGATCGGCGGGTCATTGAGCTCAGAGTGGGAATCGTTCTTTTCGACCCTCCCTGGCATCAATCGGATTTCACTGCCACGGAGGTTGGTCCCCACCAAACGATACACCGCCACCCTGCATGGGTTTTGCGATGCCTCGGAGAAGGGCTACGGAGCTGCGGTGTATCTGCGTACGGTCGACTCCTCGGGGGAGCAACGGAACGGCGCAACCTGCCAAGAGCAAGGTTGCGCCGTTGCGCACTCGCCTGACCATTCCCAAATTAGAGCTTTCAGGAGCGGCTCTCCTGACTCGTCTGCTCAACCACACGATGACGGTTCTTCTTGGGTCAATAGCGTTGGAAGATACGGTCTACGCTTGGACGGACAGCCAGATCGTGTCATGCTGGCTGAAGGCTTCACAAGCTGGAGATTTTTGTGGCGAATCGGGTTTCGCAGATTTTGACTTCGGAGGTTTCCTTAATCTGGAGACATGTTCCAGGGGAAATGAACCCAGCAGACTGTGCGTCTCGTGGGTGTCACGCTCCGGAGTTAGTTGGACACCCCTTGTGTTGGGGTCCAAAATGGTTGACTCGAGCCGAATCGGATTGGCCAATGAGTCCACGCGTTACCTCGGCGAACGGTGCGTTGACAGTCGGTGTCTGTACGACGCATTCAGAGCCAGAAGAGGAGTTCAGCCTGCTGGAACGGTACAGCTCGCTCGACAAGCTGGTCAATGTGACCGCCTGTATCTTCCGATTTGCGCGGAATTGTCGCAGTTCTGAGGCGCAGCGAGTGCGGACACAGGTCCTGACACCACGGGAACGGAACCATGCGTTGTTCGCATTGGTACGGAACGTGCAGACGGTGCACTTTAAGTCCGAACTGGACATTCTGAGACGCGGACGCGTCCAACTGAAAGGGAGCTGTGGCTCGGCTCAACCCGTTTATTGACCCTCAAGGATTGCTGAGGGTAGGAGGTCGGCTGCGGAATGCCAACCTGCCTTATGCGGCTCGCCACCCGTTGTTACTCCCTAGGAAAGGGAAGTTGGTCGAACTGTTGATAAAGGATCGACATATTCGGAATGGGCATGTCGGATGCCACGCCTTGATGGCGTTTCTCCAGCGCGAGTTCTGGATTCTATCGGGAAGACGCTTAGTGCGTAGCGTCGTATTTCGGTGCCTGCCTTGTTATCGGGCCAAGGCGGCTACGATGCAGCCCCAGATGGGCGATTTGCCCTCGGATAGGGTTAACGAAATCCGGCCCTTTGCGGGTGTCGGAACGGATTTCGCGGGACCATTCATGGTCAAGTCTTCACAGCTACGGAACGCCAGATTAGTGAAGGCATACCTGTGCGTCTTCTTGTGCTTGGCCACGAAGGCAGACCACTTGGAGGTGGTCAGTGACCTCACTACAGAGGCATTTATCGCATGTCTGGATCGGTTCGTCTCACAAAGGGGCCTCCCGACATTAATCCGTTCGGACAACGGCACAAATTTTGTCGGAGCCAGGCGATATCTGCAGTAGGTCACTCAATTCCTGAATGGTAACCAGGACGCCATCGGTACGGCTTGCTCCCGACGAGGGATTGAATGGGTTTTCAGTCCGCCGGGATGTCCTCATTGCTGGCTGCGGTTAAATCGGCTAAGTCGCACCTGACGAGGATCATCGGTGAGACCTCTCTACGCTTTGAAGAGCTTGCGACGCTGTTCTTTAAGATTGAAATGACACTGAACTCGAGTCCGTTGTGCCCGCTCAGTTCGGATCCAAATGATTTGGAAGCGTTGACGCCGGGTCACTTCCTGATAGGTCAGCCCCTTAACGCCCTGCCAGAATACCCATTCGGTGATGTTAAGTTAAGTCGGTTATCTAGGTGGCAGATGTTGCAGCAGATGGTTCAAGATTTTTGGAAACGGTGGTCCCTTGAGTACTTGCACATCTTGCAGCGCCTTAAGTGGACTGACCGGACGAGCCCCCCTCAAGTCGGTGACTTGGTGCTGATTAAGGATGCGAACCTGTCATCATTGAGATGGAGACGAGGACGGATCGTCAATTTGTACACGGGTCGGGATGGCACGTCAAGGTGGGGGACTCGTTCCTCAAGAGAGCGGTCGCAACACTTTCTCGCCTTCCTATTGATTAGGGACAGGTTCGGGCCTGTCCGGGCGGGTGACTGTTTAATATTTATGCTTCGGAACGCACCTCGGTTTTTGTTGCGCGGATCGACGGCGAGTGAACGGGACATCACTAGCTAGCTGTCACTTGCATAGAAAAAAAACTAGCTAATGTCAGACTTTTGCACGTGGAAAAATTGTGGGCGGTCAAGCATCGGGCTTTGGCTGAATGTTATTTATAATAATCACGGAACAATCGTCAAGAAATAAGTAGATTTCACGTCATCGTAGTGAGTGCTTCGTGCTGTGAAAGGTTGAAGTGGTTCGGTCACCAATTCGTCGCGCTCGGATAGCGACCCTTGTAGTCGGCAGCATCACGACGGCATCAGCAGCGGGCTGCGACGCGAGTAAGATTCGACTCCCAACACCCCCCACCCTTGTGTTCCTCATCCCGTACTCCTGCCTCGAATTGAGCTTTCGAATGCCGGTCCACGGCGTCATGGTCAGTACTACTTTGTGACATTCCACTGAAAAACAACCCTACCAAGATTCCACCCCTCTCGGTTGAGGCGTGGATTTAACACAGACCATGTTACACCGTGTCCCGTGGGACAGTATGCCTCGGCCTCCTCCGGTCCGCTTTCAAAACGCACCGATCTCCAACTATCCTTACCGGCGTCCTCCGACCCGGTCCGGTTCGGTCCGGTAGGGGCGACGAACCGGCCTCCTCCGGTTCCTTAAAAAAATACCTAACTGTCTCTGGGCCGATTCCTCGGAAGCACCACTCTCACTCATTGGCGACCTCCGATAGCCAGACGCTCCTCTACTCTGAGCATCTGAGCCTCACTCACTCACCCAACCCAGACCCAGGACGCGAGTTTTGAGAGTATTCAAGGCTAGTTACACACAGTTTGGGACTGCTCACGTATAGATTCAAACTGTAATATAGGGCATCGAGTCCTTGGGAAGTATACATGATTATTATACACTTCGCGTATATATTCCATTACTTACGCTAACATTGTGTACGAAAAATATACTGCACTAGTTACCATTGCGGAGTAATTGTGAACTGGTATTTAACTTGAATTGCAAACGAAGTACCAGGGCAAACACTGCGGTAGCTTAGGTGAAGACTAAAGGGGGCGAGCGCAGCGATGCCCCCGAATAGTCTTCGTGTTTGGTTGACATGTAAGAACAAAATAAACTTTTTAATGCATGTTTTGCCATATTTATAACACAATTAATTGTTATAATCTGACTGTATACTTTTCAAATACTGTAACATGTTTACGTCCTAAAACTATACAGCGTTAGTGCGTGTTGGTTCTAGCCTTTTATAGTTTCCAAAACAATTGCCTTCATTGTTATTAGAGATTATTTTTTTGCTAATAAATTTGAAACTTTGCAGTGCAACATGAGTACTGGCCTTGTATACTTTCAAAAGACGTACCCCGGACCCACACTAGGGACCACTCACTTCACTGGTTACTCTATTATATTTTTATTTTCTTTGGAAATCTTACGGCTAGTACAAATTACTATAAATAGACAGATGATTGGGTGGGACTAAGGCAATTAAAAGTTTTCACCTTTGAGTGGAAAAACGAATACATAAAACAAAAAGTCTTAGTATTACAGTTTTTGGAATTAAATTATTAAAATGGTTCAAATAACGAAAGTGCCACTATTTAGGTAAAAATTACATATAGTCTAATAATTAATGTAGTGTTATGTTACTTACATGTCATTTTCCAGGATTTTCAGCTGGATACTTGCTGAGCTGTACAGCTTGTTATTTGGTATCACCTTTATTTTCATAGGACCCTGTAACGTTTTAAACCATAAGAACACATTAACAAATCATTTTCGCTTTGTATTTTCACACTATCAGCACTTCTAAATCGATAGCGAAGGGGTTTACCTTTGGTGACCTTGTATTTGGCTTTCTCCGAAACTCTGCAATCTCGGGCTTCGTGCGCGCTGGTGCGCTACCCTTTTTTCTTTCGCTGTTATGTAATTTTGGCTATGTGAACTTGTTAAATTTTATATTACGAGCCTGAAACCAAAGTTTGACATTTGTTATGTTGTTGTTTATCTGGTTGTCATGGCAATGTCCATTCAAACTCGTTAGCGGTCTGATATGTTTGCTTCAATACTTTTACAAAAATACTTTTTCTCTCTTGGCCACTCACAAAAATTGCTTTTAATTTAAATAATTTTTAGAACTCTCCAAAAAGGGTATAAGAGCGGAACATTTCTGAAATTCGTGAGTCTCACGTCAGCTTCTGAGCAAGAAGAATCACCTAAAGGCCTTATCCCGGGGTCGCACTACCCCGGGATTCTGCGAGCCGTTACTACAACGCGATCCTGCGAGCCGTTACTACAACGCGATCCTGCGAGCCGTTACTACAACGCGATCCTGCGAGCCGTTACTACAACGCGATCCTGCGAGCCGTTTCTGCAACGCGATCCTGCGAGCCTCAACCCTGTTCAGCGTTTCGCTGAGTCTCCTCGTCACCTACCTGTTCTCGGCTACCCCTGCATCCTGGTCATCACTTAATCGGTCTCCTACTCTCCGTGTCCTCCGCTTCCTTTTTTATACCTAATCTGTATTTTTATAAAAACCTGTTCTCATTTCATCCATCCTCATCTTCTTATCATTTTTCTATAGTCATCACTGTAAATAGCTCTAATAAACTGTCACTACTAAATTTTATCCTGGTTGTTTTCTGTTAGGTTCTGGTTAGGTTCATATCGTTACACGACATGTTCGTACCTAAAATTAATTAATGCTTCGAGTTACGCCTTCCGCCGAAGAATTGATTATTAATTAAATTACGGATAGTAGATGCCTTTTCATGGTAAATATCATATTGTTCTGCATATTTATCGTTATATAATTTGCCTACTCTGAGTATGTATGCGTTTTGTCTGTAGTTAGTTCTGGTTTTGGGATATACAATTTGAGATGCTTTCTTCTCGTGGATCTAGTGCTCGGGACGAGAATCTGCAGTTTGCTTAGTCGGTAAGGAGCGTCAATGATACCCTGTGCTATAGCGGACAGGAAAGTCAGGTCAGCTGCCTCTACGCAGAGCGAGTGGTAGAAGGTGTTGTTTTCAATAACTTTCCTCATAGTCGGTTGATGTGATATTGAATCAATGATATAGGCTCTCAGGAACTTTTTCTGTATACGCTCAATCTGGTTTCTGTATACGTCATACCTTGGATTCCAGAACTGCGAGCAATATTCGAGTTGACTTCTTACCAGTGTACAATACAAAATTTTAAGTGTTTTCGCAGATCTGAAATCTTTGGAAGTTCGCAATATGAAGCCCAATGATTGTGAGGCTTTTTTGACTATTTATGCTCGAACGAATGACCTTTGTTTAGCTACTAGCTAAATGATACTTTGTTTGCTTCAGAAAAAATTTATTCAATCCATAGCGCACGAACCTATAATCGGCAGTAAGAAAATTTCAACATCGCGATGTAGCCTGTTAGATAGTCCCATCTGTTGGTGGAAACCCGAATTAAAATACAACAAATGACAAACATGTCATTTAAACGTAAACACCAGCTGAAGACCCTTTTCAGAGATTTTCAGGAGAAGTGCAATAGACACCGTGTCAAATGCTTTTGCTGGAATATTGTGATGTACTTCTTCTTAACATCAGGTCTTTAGCGATTGATTTTATGATGAAAATAAAAGTTAAAAGAGCATCATAAGCTGATTTTCCAGCTTGAAAACCATACTGGTTTACAGTTAGAGGTTGTGTGTGGGTGTGCGAGGGTGTATGCGTGTGTGTGTATATGATACCGGTGTTGATGCAGTTTTTTTTGCATTAATCGGCTATAATTTCAGAGCTGGTTCTTATATATGATTTACGATGGTACTCTCCACAGATATCGAGAGATAGGCCCTTGGCGCTAAGCTTGTATCGGAACCAGTGTCGCCGAAAACTAAGAACACGCATACATTTACACCACTCGTACATCAATCCCTCCGCTTTTATTGGTCAGTGCAATGTCATGCACCTATCGTCCAAACACACCCACACTACCGCAGGTATGCTAGCTAGTCGAGCTAGTGTTGGGACAATGCAAGGACAGCGTGTATCATCGATCGATTATAATGTATAGACACTGGTATAGATAGACAGTTATTATGGTATAGACAGACCCGGCATTGTATACGTACAATGCCGGGTCTGGTATTCTATAAATAAAATAGTAAATTGTTTGTAAATACGACATATTTATACGACATACGACATACGAGACCCCTTTGCCTCTCTTCTTTTTTTCAACAGAATCCTTACAGCTAGAAAGAGAGGCAAAGAGGTTTCTGAAGGTAGAATAACTGTGAACTCTTCGGACCTGACTGAAAGCATCTGAATTTCCGATCAATACTTATAACACCCCATTATCCTTCGTCGGGCGAGGTTTTAAAGAAACTTAAAATCTAAACTGCCTGTTTGGCAATCATTGGAATAACTAACAATAAACTTATGTATTATGAGCAATAAAATAACTATATTATTACATTAACTATATTAGTAATTGCGGAATGATAAAATCTATCGATTCAAAAACATAATTCTCCTATCACTATCCCCATCACTATATGTCGTCTCTGTGTGCGTGTAACAGTTCGCCTCCGTATCACGATGCATCTTTGCTTTCGTACTCAGATAAGTGTGAAATATTCATTGCGTGTTAGCTTGGCAATAAGTAGTGAAATTAAGATACAAAACAAGCAATGTATAGTAAACTTAGCTAGAACAACATGACATTGTCAATTTAATGTCAATTCGTGACGAATTTTCCGCGAATGATTTATTTTCGTAATAATTTTTATTTCTTGTGTTTTAAGAAGAAATAATAGTTGGAATGAGACTTACAAGTGATATGTGACACCGGCGTTCTTGGAGTTCACAATCTCGCTTCTATTTTTGCACGTGAGTATTGCACAGGTCGGCATTTTTGAAAAACAACGGAAATGAATTCGTCACTGCGGTCGCCCGGTGACTACCTACCGAGAATTTTTAATATCTAACCTGTCGGAGCTACATTTGTTCGCACGTGCCACGCCCCTCAACCTATCTCTCGATATCTGTGGTACTCTCCCACATTTGGCTATTCTTACACGCCAGTGAGTGATTTCAAATTGATAATAGGCATACTTTTTGAATCTAGAAATGAATACTACTATATACATCTATATACAGCCTTTCGATCAAATGTAAAATCCTAAGTGTAGCGAGTGATATCCGTCAGGGTGTCGCTGCACGCGGAGGCAGCGGAGGCTCTGGCGCAGCTACAGAGCACTTGCACGCCGGGAGTGCCGCCGCCAGGCCTGGCGTCGCTGCTGCAGGACCTCACGCTGCCGGACCTCAACGTGCTGCTCTACCGCTGCGACGCCGAGGAGCGCGACACAGGTATACCGCCGCTGAGCCTGGCGTTGCTGCTGCAGGAACTCACGCTGCCGGACCTCAACGTGCTGCTCTACCGCTGCGAATCCGAGGAACGCGACAGGTATTACGCTGCCGGGCTTGGCGCCGCTGCTGGAGTGCCTCACGCTGCCGGACCTCAACGTGCTGCCCTACCGCTGCGACGCCGAGGAGCGCGACACAGGTATACCGCCGCTGAGCCTGGCGTTGCTGCTGCAGGACCTCACGTTGCCGGACCTCAATGTGCTGCTCTACCGCTGCGACGCCGAGGAGCGCGACACAGGTATTACGCTGCCGGGCCTGGCGCCGCTGCTGGAGGACCTCACGCTGCCGGACCTCAACGTGCTGCTCTACCGCTGCGATGCCGAGCGTGACACGTACAACAGCGTGGTTGTTACCCAGAACCGCAAAAACTTCAGTAGGCAGACCTCTAGTCTAATGGAAATGACATCGTCGATGTGTAGGAGACTCAGGACCGGTGTAGACAGCGCGGCGTAGCAAAGAGGCTTTTACCCAGTAAAGAGCCTCCACCTTTACCAGAGCTGATGCTGAAGTACGTGCGTGTGTGTGCTTGCAGGCGGCGGCGTGTACGACATCCCCGGGTA
Organism: Argyresthia goedartella; assembly: GCA_949825045.1. Lineage (NCBI taxonomy): Eukaryota > Metazoa > Arthropoda > Insecta > Lepidoptera > Argyresthiidae > Argyresthia > Argyresthia goedartella. The sequence continues at coordinate 13,992,402 of OX463815.1, forward strand.
CGGGCCGCTCGTGTACGCGGGGCTGCAGGGCGTGGCCTCGCTGCTGGCGGAGATCACGCCGGCGCAGGACCTGGGCCACGCGCTGTGCAGCAACCTGCGCGCCGGCGACTGGCTGCCGGAGCACATGTGGCGGCGCCTGGCGGCCTGGCCGCGTCTGCATGCACTAGCCGCGTGGTACCGCGCCACGCTGGCGCCGCTGCGCCGGCTGCCGCGCTACCTACACCCCGCCTACTTCGCGGGCTGGGTGCACAACGTGCATCATGCGCTGCTGCAGGTGGGGACGCTTCCTTGATGCTTCTTCATTAGTCGACCAAGCTACGATCGGTGTACTGTAATCTTAACATCCTCTTTTAGGAAATAAACAGTACCTGGTGACCGAGCTCTGCTCGGTGGTTGGTCGGGCCGATAACAATTCATCAGTTTTTTTTTCTTTTTCCTTAAATACTTATTTAACTGAGCATTTCAGGTTTTTGAAATTTTTTATTTGAAATCCTCGCAACAGCTCCTGTTATATTTAAGTGAAGACCTACGTAATTTTTTTTTTCTAAATTTTGGGATCAGTAGTTGCGGAGATTAGGGGTGGGGAATTGTCTTGTTTGTCTTTTTTCTTAAATATTTTTTTAACTTAGTATTTCAATTTATAAAAAAAATACATTTAAAATATCACAGCAAAACCATTGCTATGTCACAAGACACAGTATTTTTTATGACGAAGCCACAAATGGCCCCCCAAATTCAAATTTTTATTGCTTACGTAACACGTACGCATATGTCAACATTATCGGTTTGAATAATTTGTAGCTTATTTGGGATTTTAACCAATAAAACAACGGAGTAACACACTAGACGTTTAATCTTCGGCAACAGACTGACATACACTACTACTTGCTAAAAGTTATACACTACAATTCCCTCCACTAATAGAACTTTAATAACATAAACAAAATCTCAAACCTAAAGCTTATAGTAAGGATTTTTATTTCTAGTAGATCTCTTTGTGCGATCTACACAAGGGCGGTCACTGGTCCCGTCTTGGGTTTCCGTATTCGCGATAACAGCAGGATCCGGTAGAGTCGGCGTCGGCGCCGGCGATGGTGGTGCTGCTGTTGTAACGAGACTCTCGGTGACTCACGACTCCGCACTTCCCTCCCCGCGTGGACTGTGCCTCGCTGTTGCTGGTGCCGTCGGTGCCGTCGGGGGAGAGATTGTGGCGGTGAGGCCACTGCAGAAACCATACTGGTGAACGAGCTGTCGGAGACTTCTTCCTCATCTGATTGTATGGTGTTATCATTATCTGGCTCTCTTGGCGTCGAGTCCTGCGTGACTGTTATGTCACTATCTATCGTCATCTTGGATATCGCCGCGATATTCGATACGTTTATGTCACCGTAAAATAGTCAAAACCGTTAGTTGATTAACTGACGCGGTAGTTGATCAACTATCGACAGATGGTAAACCATACCGATAGGGTTTAGAATTTACGTTTCTTTTGTTCTTACATGTCAACCTAACACGAAGACTATTCGGGGGCTTCGCTGCGCTCGCCCCCTCTATTCTTTACCTAAGCTACCTCAGTGTCTGCCCTGGTATTTCGTTGGCAATTCAAGTTTAAACCAGTTCATGCTTTAACGGTTATGACCGTTAGTTTATCAACTAACGCGTCATCAAGCAGTACGCTACAGTTTATTATCTGTCGATAGTTGACCAACTAACGAGAAAAAAAGCGTTAGCTTATCAAGTAACGGTTTTGACAATCTTATGGTGACATATACATTATACATACGAGTACCTATCTTAGAATCTGCAGGTCCCTTCATCCATGTGTATTTATTTCCATTATTGTGGAACGATTTTATCAATACAGCATCTTCTTTTTCAAAATTAACACTTCGTTTACCCGCATACTGATTACACTGCAAGGTCTGTTTGATCTTAACATTATTAACAACTGTTGATGATGATGAAGTTTGCGGCATAAATAAGTCCTTAATATCATTATTTGACTTTAGATGTTCACCTACTTGGAGAAAATCGTGTCGTGAAAATAACGTTCTGCCATCGACATCAACAAACTCATTCAGCGGCGGTCGGTCCGCTATTATAGTTTTAATATGCTTATGTTTAAACGGTCACAAAAACGCACCTATTACACTACCAATAAATTCGAAACGAAATAAGTAAACGACCACTAAATTGTGTTTGGATAAATTATCACTAAACTTATTACCTACGACGGAACGGAGATGGTATATGCGTTTGGGGTGAGAGGATGTTTGTGCAAACCAATGTTGCGCCATTTTTCTCAAAAACTACTAGTCCGAATTTGATGCGGTTTTTAGTGATGGGTTTGGGTTTGATTGGTGCATGTTCTTAGACAGGTGTTACGGTGACAACTCACCAGGGGGCGCTGCAGTAAACATTTATTTGTGCAAAATCACAACTACGAGTCCGATTTCGATGCCGTTATTCAGTGATGAGTACTGGTTTGATTGCTGCATGTTCTTAGATAGGTGTAACGATGACAACTCACCAGGGGGCGCTGCGGTAAACATTTCTTTGTGCAAAACTAAAACTATTCGTTTGATTCTGATGCGATTTTAATTTATTTTTGTAATGGGTTTGTCGTTGATTAGTAGATAGATAGGTAGATTAGGCACTGTAGTGATATAGTTTATATTAGCTATTAAATATTAAATAAACTCGATAGAACTTTCTTGATAACATGACAGTGAGGCCTCATTTGTGCGCTGCGTTGCGTCGCGTCGTCGATTTTCCATAATTTTGACAATGGCATGTCACTGTCAAATATTTGGTAAAAGTCGAGGACAAATGGGGCCTCCCCCTCTGTGAATCAAGTATTTATGTTGGAAAGGGAGCAAAAGACGATGGCTACTTTATGGCCTTTCTTCTGTGTCCTCGGTTTGCGACTGGCGATAGTTTGTCTCAATCGCTCTAATTCTTTCAACGCTATGCTGTTATGTGGGCTGTTAAAAAGTTTTCTTTGATCTAGATCGGTAATTACTACGCCGTCTAAAGATCGTACTCTACTAAGCGCCACATAAGATTGTCCTGTGGCGAAAGTTTTTGTTCCAAAATATAAAAACCTAAAAGTAAGAAAATATGGAGAGATATCCCGACAACTTATCCTGCTACTTATTTGAATTAACTTAATACATTCAAGACGAAGTACGAAAAATATTAAACAAAAAATCAGCACCAAAAATCAATACTCGTGAATTAAGCTAATGATCTAATGTGGAGGGATATTCCAATTAACCTAACCTAACCTATTTACTTATTCAAATGAAAATAAACATTCAAGAAATAATGCTATAACTAAACTGACGAGCAATGAAAAAGTTCCAGTGACATAGCACCAAATAACTCCTAAACGGGAAAGGCTAGCTTAATGACGCCGTCTGCAATATTGAAGTAAATTTAACAGCGCATCAAAATATTACCAATTAAAAACGTAAATATTGTAAACGTCATATTGGTTCTATGTCTTAGTAGATATGAAGGTGTTTGTTGGCATTTTGTGGGTGGAACTTTTTCATTGCTTGTCAGTGTATTACAAACACAACCAAAACTATTACAAATACAACCAAATTTAACAATAATTTGGTAAAACCGAAACTATAGCACACATATTTATATGTCTAATATAAGACATATAAATATGAAGTACAATTTATAGAATACCTATGTAATAACATAATACCTGCTCTCTTAAAAGTTTGAAATAAATAAACTTTTTTTTTTTTTATAAACCCGCGACGGTTAAAACGTAGTTGAAAAAGGATAAAATAATTTTGAAACCCCGGCTCAAAGAATTTATGCTATGAACTTAATAAAAAACCAAGAAAATCTGTCGGGGGCTGCTAATATTACGGACAGAACAAAAACCACTTATATCTAAGTGGTTTTTGTTCTGTCCGTAATACAAAAGGTACCGCTCTGCCACATAGATAGTTGTGAAACTTTTTAATACCGAATAGGATCTATGTGGCTTCTTTTTGTATTTGAGCATAATTACGCTCACTCGAAGCTAATGACCGCGAAGCATAAGCCACGACATGCTCTGATCCATCCGGATGTACCTGTGTTAAAACCGCGCCCAGGTTCTCAGGGCCGGCGTCGACTATTAGGATTGTCGGCTAATCGGGATTGTAATGAGAAAAACCCGATCAGTGCCAGCTCTTCTTTCATTTTTGTGAAGTCTTCATGTTCCTTCCCCCACTGCCACTTTTCTTACTTTTTAAGTGAGGAATATAAAATATTGGAAGCATTCGGCACAAATGCTCTATAATAATTAAGCATATATATCAAGTACTTTCTAGGTAGAAAAGACTTGAGCTCAGTTTTTTTTTTGGACTTTCTAGGTTTAAAATAGCTTTATATGATTTGTGTAGAGACCGCTTTTATCAATTTTAAAACCTCAATATTCGACAGACCCTTGGAATAACTCGCAATTTTCCTTTTACCTTCAACCCTGCTTCCTGAATTCTACTTAATACTTGTTCTAGACGTTGCACATGCACTTCTCTGTTCATGGCCGACATCATCAAGGAAAATACGTGTGCCCTCAATGTCCGATAATAATTTTTCCATTTCTTGTTGAAAAATGCCTGGCGCAGAACAAAGCCCGAACACTAATGTAGTATAACGGTACATTCCTTTGTGCCTGTTTATGCAAGTTAGGTCTTTTGAGCTCTCATCGACCTCAAATTGATTATAGGCCCTACTCAAATCCAATTTTGAAAATTCCTGGCCCCCATCTATCTTGGCAAACAGGTCCTCAATGCGCGGAAGACAGATTTTATTTACAGTTACCGAATAATCTCCGTATATTCCTATGTCTCCGTCTGCTCTTAATACACGAACAATAGGTGTAGCTTTATCAGCATGTTTAATATTCTCTTTTATACCTAACTTTAGTAACCTATCTAACTCTTCCTCGACGTTTGTTTTTAAAGCCATAGAAAATTCTAACCTCCGCATCTTTCTTTATTCTCAATTGTATCCTGTAATGCTTGAACTTTCCCAGTCCGTCTGAAAAAAAAACTGAGGGAGACTGAATAGAGAAATAGAATTACATTATACAATAAAGTTTGTCCCCCCACGCAGGCGTGCATCGCGCGCTGCAGCGAGTTCGTGCGCACGGGCTCGTCGCTAATGCGCGCGCTAGCGCTGACGAGCGTGCAGCTGTGCGGCGAGCTGCCGTCCGCGAGCCTGCCGCCGCCGTCGCCCGCGCTGCCGCCGCCCTGGCCCGGCAGCACGCTGTCGGCAGGGCTGCCGCACTTCGCGACGGGTTACATGCGCTGCTGGGGCCGCGACGTGTTCGTGTCCCTGCGCGGCTTGCTCGTACTCACGGGCCGCCTGGACGAGGCGCGCGCGCACCTTCTCGGCTTCGCGGCCTGTCTGCGACACGGCCTCATACCCAACCTTCTCGACGGTCAGTCTCAGATGGTTAACCTCCCTACTCGAGATTGATTGCAAGCTAGAATATATTTGACGTGATCGCACTGCACTGCAGGCGGCACGCGCGCGCGCTACAACTGCCGCGACGCGGTGTGGTGGTGGCTAGAGGCGCTGCAGCAGTACTGCGCGGCCACGGCGGACGGCGTCGGAGCTGGCATCCTGCGCGCTCCGGTGGCGAGGCTGTTCCCGCGCGACGACGCCGCGCCCGCGCCGCCTGGCTGCGCCGACCAGCCGCTGTGTGATACCGTGCAGGAGGCGCTCGACACGCACTTCCAGGTACTCTCTCATATCTTATACCCATGACTAAATAATAAAAAAATATACTGATTGTTATTTAATATCCATTTGCTTTTATTTGCGTGTATTGAATTCCATTAAAATAAATTGCGGGCTCTGCAGTAATAAAAGAAAATCGATCATCATCATCATCATCATCATCATCATATTCAGCCCACACTGCTGGGCATAGGCCTCTTCTCTAAAGCGCCAATCTCCCCGGTCCTGTGCCAAAGATCGATGACTGTACTATTATGCAATAACTTTTACGAAAGCGAGAGGTAGTGCTCTTTAATAGGTTTCTTAAAAGAGAAAAGAGTGGGGCTGTCTCTTAGAGTGCAAGGAAGTGCGTTCCAAAGTCGGACCGCCCGTAACCTGAAAGAGTGTTTATAGCAGCATTGTTATGCCGCGGAGTGGCTAAAAGTGAGACAGTGTGAGATCTCCGGTGCCGATCTCCCGAAAAGTGATACTCAAAACGGTGTCGAAGGTAATTGGGATAGCTCGGATTTTTCAATATTTGAATAAATAATAAAGAATGTGTGAGTCTCGGCGACGACGAATCGGTAGCCACCCCAACTCTGCGATATTGAGAAACATGGTCGAATTTGCGAAGTCCGAAGATAAACCGAATCCCGAGGTTCTGAAGTCGCTCGAGTTTATTCAGTTTCTCTTCGTTCGCACTCCCCAGGCAACATCGGCATAGTCCATTAGCGGCAAGAGAAGAGATCGTACTTGAAGGGTAATTTTGGTCTGCTGTGGCAAGAAGTTCCGCAGGCGCCTGAGGGAATGGAAAGACGCAAAGACCCGTCTGACCAACTTGCAGACATATGGAGACCAACACAGCTGGCTATCAAAGATGACCCCGAGGTTTTTCGCCTTAGCAGTGTACTCAATTGTAGTACCATTATAAGTTACAGGAACAATAGGTTTTTGTAGTAAGGATAGAGAGTGCTTGGTTACAATAATCATTGCTTGCAATAATGTACAATAATGCCATAAAAACTATTATTAAGTTCATTAATTTGCCAACTTTGTGTATCGGGCGGGAGGGCGATACTCGTATCGCTGATTTAGAGAAGTTTTTGGCGGACTGGGATGTTAAGGTAAACTTTTGCCCAGCAGTGGGAGTTTTTTTTTTCGTGTTTGTGTTTTTCATTCTTGTGTTTATCTTGTTGGTTAGCGCCGCGAACCTTTTAATGCTGTGGTTTGGATGATTAAATAATGTCTACATTCTCTATTGAAAAATACGCGGATATCTTAATGGCATATGGAAGCGCTATTGGTGTTACACGAGATCGCAAAGCATTTATCAGGAAATATTTCCTTACAGACGCTTACCTTCCAGCCACACACTACAAAACACTTAGCGACGCTAACGCGAAACTGGCAATCTTAGATGAAGTAAACCTAAGGGGATATAGCGGTTCGACATAACGCCAAATTGGACGAACAGATTTTGGCGCTGTTCGCGGAACAACCGACTAGTAGCATTAGGTATGTTGCCCTATTGCTGGACATTTCAATCTGGAAGATGTGGCAGGTTCATCGAAAAAATTACAAACATGCATTTCAATACACCCCTGTACAAGGTACGCATTTTTTTACAGAATTAAGTAGGTACAACTAATATTACTTATTACTTTACTCATTTTATTATTTCTATAGATAGGTTCTTATATGTCTATTTTATCTTTGTATTGTTTCGTAATTGGCATTACAAATTTTCTTTTCCTTATTATTTAATATTGTGTTTTAATAGCTGTGAAACTTGAATAAATAAATAAATAAATATCACATTGCCTGAAACACAATCCTGATTGATCCAATCATCACTCTGTCTCTTACGGTAGTGTACTTACTTCTCATTTTAATTATCTACATGTTGACAATATGTTTTCTCATCCGTATTGTACCAGGTCTCGAAGATAACGACTTTGGGATACGTGTCCGGTTTGTCGTTTTCAGCTGCACACAGACCTGGAGGATCGTGACTTTTTTTAAAGTATCCTGTGGACGGACGAGTCCAAATTTACAAAAGAGGCAATTCTAAATCTCCACAACCTGCACCACTGGTCGTCGAACAGGACAGGGACAGGACAGAACCCATGGGTCAAAATACAGAGGCGTTTCCAAAGGAGATTCAGTATCAATTTTGGGCTGGAGTCGTTGGAAACGAAGTCATTGGACCACACTTCCTACCCGATATTCTGGACGGGGAAAATCACCTTGATTTTTTGGTCAATGTCCTACCAGAATTGTTGGCAGTGGTGCCACTTTTCAATCAAGACAAGCCTATCATCTTGTGAGCTTATATCAGCGATTGGTTGAAAATTTCTCTTTTGCTTTCGAAAATGTCGTATTATGGATTTGTCAGTTCCGCAGTGCACTGGTTTGGTAACTATCTAACAGGCCGAATGCAGACGGTAGTTTGGCGAAGGCAGAATGGAACCCAGAGTTTTTCTACCACGAAGCCATTTACGAGAGGCGTACCACAGGGTTCTATTCTTGGTCCACTTCTGATAATTCTGCACAGATTGCTTCAAGCATAGGGAAGTGCCAGTATCATCTGTATGCAGACGATGTCCAACTTTATACATCAACCAGACCTAGTGATGCACCTGCAGCAGTATGTGCTGTTAATATAGAGTTAAACAAAATTGCTTCTTGGTCTGACAAAAATTGTCTTGTACTGAATCCAGCCAAATCCAAGTACATGGTAATGGGCTCAAATCATCAAATCCATAATGCGACACAAGCCATGAACTCCAGGAATATAGCCATCATAGGCGAACCAGTAGAACGGGTGGTGGAAGCCAAAAACCTTGGACTACTGATGGATGGTGAATTGCATTTCGAAAACCACATAGTTAGGATCGTGACCAATTGCTTCTACCGCTTAAAGGTTCTTTATAATGTGCGCGATTACCTTAGTACTGATTTGCAAATCAGTCTTTGTGAATCTCTGATATTATCGAGAAGTAGCTACTGTGATGTCGTTTATGGCGGCTGTATACTTGGACGGACGAAGAAGCTGATACAACTTGTCCAAAACGCGTGTGCACATTTTTGCTTCTAAGTCCCTCCTAGATCCCACATCACCCCGTTCTTGAAAGGCGCAAAACTTCTGAATATGAATGCGCGGCGACAACTTCACCTCGCAACGTAGCTGTTTGGTGTTGTGCAGTATGAAGCCCCTATCTACCTGTTTAGAAGGCTGGAGTGGTCGGCGAGTCAGCGACGAATGAATAAGGGAGGAAGGATTCTTACACCTGCACATAGAACGGCAGCGTTCCGTGGGTGTTTCAGATTTGCGGCGTCCAGTTCGGCGTTCCCCAGTCCGTGAAGCAACAAGTAGGTACACCTTTCGGCGCAAGCTTAGGGTATACCTGCTTAATGAGCAGATACTACCATATTCCTGATAACCCTTCCGTTACCTATGACCTTCCGACTGGACTGGTAATCGCATTTTCTAAATTTATTTTTGGTGATGTTGTCTTTTGTCGTCCTCTTTGTTATCTTGTTTATGTTCCGCTCTGCTGTGCCATTTTGAATATTGAATTAGTGTTTTGTTTTTATTTGTCTGTGGTGGGATGTGCTTAGGTTTTTATGTTTTAGTTTTAGTTTTTCGTTTTAAAAATTGTTTATTTTTTATTACACTGACCAATATCATTGATACGTACTTTAATATATGTATTGTATTGACAGCATATATACAAGTATGACATCATATGAATATTTATTAATGTATCTACACACCATGGTACCACGCTTGGCGACGCTTGTGGGTCACCGCTGGCACTGACTGAAAACCAGCGCTAAGGCGTTTTTCACCTTAGCATTATGCTGAGTCAGCTGCCATTTTGCAGCTGCTGAGGCGAATCCCGATAACAGTTTTGGTATGCGGTTGACATTGTTGACTGTATGCGCCTCCGTCAGCTGTGAATAAACGTTTCTTTCTTTCTTTCTTCCAGCAAGACAGTTTTCCAGCTCACTAGAGAACTGCAGTAAGGGAACACTTGGTTTTTTTTTCCCCAAATTCGTGGATAGGGAGGGATGGACCTATTCCATGGCCTCCACGTTCTCCAGACCTGACCCCTTTCGACTTCTACATTTTGGGATGGGCGAAAGAGTTAGTCTTCGCTACGGAAGTCGATTCTAGAGAAAAATTGTCCCAACGGATACAATCAGTATTCGCCGTAATCAAAGAGCAAATTCGCTTACAAACTACCACTGTAGAATTAAGGAATCGATGTTACGCGTGAATATGCAATAAAGGGCGGTAATTAGAGCAAGATTTGTAAAATTTTTATTTTCATAAATAATGTTTTTTGATTAAAGAACAATTAGAATTTCCTTCTGCCTACAAAATCATGTTTATTCTTACATACCCATTGAATATCAGCTGTATGCGTACCGCTTGCCCGATACAAAGTTGGTAAATTTAATGAACTTAGTAATGGTTGTTATGGCATTATTGTAAATTATTAGAAAGTAGATAGACCAGCGAACTTTTTTGTAAAGTTTCTTTTATTGCAAGCCAAAGATGATTAGCCAATAAAAAAAAGCTAGATGTTAATTTCCAGTATTTTTGACCATTAAAGAACATACATACAACATTAAACAACCAACAACAGTAAATAATTGCAGGTTTTATTCATTACTTGTTTATTTATTCAAGTATAAAGTAGTAATTCTGCAGGATTTTTAAAAAAAGTTAAAAATATTAAAATAAAAACATCCATTGCGCCAAAACTTTTTTTTGTGGACCTTAGAGATAGCAAATGATCTTTGCTATCCGACATTTTAACTTGGCAATCGATGCACCAAACACAGTTAAATTAGTTACAGTAAATCACAGTGGTTATTTTAGAATAATAAAGGTGGGAATCATGCCCTACAAATACTGGATGACTTCCTATGTAGGTTATTAATTAACACAGAATTATACAGAAGTTGAATCAACCCGGAGAGATGAATGAATGCAAGATTTATCTTCAATTTTATAGTATGGGCTGAGGTGTGATATGTGGATTGTTTCGGGAAGAAAAGGTCTGCTCCCCGGGACCGCACTGCTAAACTGTAGTGACAAGACGCCTCACAGGCAAAACAGGTCCGTAGCTCCGCCTCTCGCGGAACTCCTTGGACAAGGACAGACGTCTCAATGGAGATGGCTACCGTCGTCTTGTCGTCGTATGGTCGTCTGCCAAAACCACCATTCTTTTGAACCCTGGGGAATGTGAGACAACTTGTTTTAATTCAAGTTCTCCACCACATGGAGTATTCCCTACTCAAAATATGAAATTGGTTACATACCATTACATGGGATTTGTAGATAAATGTGGAAGCCTTCTGCCACAACCAGGTAAACCAACAAGATTCCGAATGCCGGCGGACTGCCACGCGTCATATATACCGAAGTTAGAAACCTGAAATTATGGTATTTATTAGTTTTATGGGAACGAAAAGAGAAATGTAGACTGCAGGAGAGTCCCCAAGATGATTTCCATACGTACTCAGTCTGGGAAAGACGGACCAGAAAGGAATGACGTCACGTAGGCAGCCTGCCTTGACTCCCCGCTCTGTAAAAGAATTGTCAAATTGAAGAAACAAATATGCAAATCTGTATTATCGCCATACGTGGATCAAGGTAATACTTTCCTAAAGGTGGACAATTCTATTCTATGGCAATATATATGTGTGCCAAACTCATGACATGTCTCCGGGGAGATGTAAGTGAAGCGACATTTTGCTTACCACCTTTTCCATTTCTCCCTGCAACCTCTTTTAGCTATGATATTGGTTTCACAAGTAATTTAGAATAACGAGTTTATGAGACATCTAAGTCTAAAGAACAATATGTTTTAATTGATAATACAGCATGGATCTCCGACAAGCATTTATTGAAATTTGCTGAAGTTTTAATAGCCCAGTGACAAATGTTTGAAATAGTGGAACAGAACGCGTCTCTGAATAGACGCGATCCAATATTTATCAAATGCTTTCGGCTACGACGCGTTCGAGTTCACAAAAGTAAGAACATTAATTTGTGAGTTACAATACCATCTCAGTTTTTTATATAAAAAAAAAAAAATCAAATAAAATAATTTAAACACCAGAAGGTGTGAATACGAAGGAATAAAAACCATCCCGAAAACCAGAGAAAGAAAACAAAACAATCCCGAAGTAAACCAAGAATCATGCTCACCCTGCTTTAGGAAAAGCCTGAAAAAATAAGTGAAGGGAAAAACAGAACTACCAATGCATGTTTACTCTACTTCAAGGGTGCAAGGAAATGAGTAAACATGTTCCTAAGAACCTATCCATACATATGATGGACTATTTAGTTTATATCTGAAATGGAAAACCCGCAGGAAAATAAATATATAAGTAATGAGGACATCAGAGTCCCTCCTGACGGTAACTACCAGACGAGGAATGTAGAATGTGGAACATACCCTAGTACCTTAAACGTTACTTAGACAAAATATAGTTCAATAGAGTGAAACCTTTATTGTGGTCACCCTACTTTGAAAAACCTAAAACCTTTGTCGTGGTAAGGACGCTATCCTTACTACCAAGAAGATCCTGTTTATCTAGCTAAAACCACTTAAAATAGTCCGAGTTACTATTATAGGAAGTCTAACTTCAACCTCCTACTCCTACCGCATGCCTTTATATAAATAGCCTATCTTTCCGTTCTCAAACCCTAGAATTCACCAGCCGTCAGTACGTTTTTTTTCCAAGCCTAATATTGTTAATGTTCACCTGCTAGTACAGAGCTGCATTATCGCCATCCGTGGATCAAGATAGTACGAAAGTAGTAAAGATGCAAGAGCAGCGACGTTTTGCTCACCACCTCCGCTTCAGAGAGAGATTCCGTTTCTCCCTGCATCCTCATTCAGCTACTATCTTATACTTTGATATTGGTTCCACAAATAATTTAGAATAACGAGTTTATGAGACATCTAAGTCTAAAGAACATTATGTCTCAATTGATTTTGCAGCATGGATTTCCGACAAGCATTTATTTAAATTTGCTGAATGTTTTATAGCGCAGTGATAAGTGTTTGTACTACGTGAAACAGAACGCGTTTCTGAATGGACGCGTTCCAATATTTTGCAAATGCGTTCGGCTACGACGCGTTCGAGTTAACAGAAGGAAGCAAATAATTATCTGCGTTACACAATTCGTGATCTACGCTTACCCGTAGTTCCCCCGTAGTACCCGTAGTACCCGCCTCGAGCTAGCCGCGCTGGCGGCTGAGGATGCCTGCGCCGTAACCACTGCAGCCTCATCACCGCGATCGAGACCCGAGGACATCGTCGTGTTCGACCGGAAGCGGCTACTGATCGTCGACGAGGTGGCGCGGTGCGACCCGCCCAGGCACAGTGGCTCAAGCGGATCGGTTTGCTGACGGACATCTTGCCGCTGCCGCTCAGCGCGGACTACATGAGCTCGTTTGCGCACGTCCGCGAGTTGATCTGCGCTGAGATAACCGTTGTCGACGGCGTGGCTGGTAGGGCGCTGCTCACGAACTCGCTCGACTACTGGGGGCTGTAGACAACGGCGTTCGCCCACGCGGACGGACGTAGGATGTAATTCTTCCTTCGTTTTATGAGCCGATAGCTGGATAGTATAACAAATAAGATAAGGAAGCGTGTGAAGCTCGCGCAGCTCCCTTCTACGGACCCTCTCGCTGGCGTTTTCATAATTCATAATTCTTTATTGCACACACACATATTAAATTTAAAAGGTTACATTAGGAGAAATCATATGTACAAAGGCGAGCTTATCTCTAAAAAGAGATTTCTTCCAGCAAACCAAGGCATGAAAGCGAAATGTATCATGAAAGGGTAGGCAGTGTACAATATCTAATATCTAATCTATACTAAAATACATATATAATATAAAATACGGAAAATAAAATACTTACATACCAGACTACTAAATACAATACATATATATAGTTTATATATTATAATGATATACATACTATATATAACTCTCACGAAAGAGAAAGGAAGTGCTCTTTTACCCGGTTTTTGAAAGAGACAAGAGAGGGACAGTCTCTTATAGTGCTAGGTAGTGCGTTCCACAGTCGAACCGCCTGCAGCCTGAATGAATGCTCATATGCCGAGGTGCTATGCCTTGGAGTGGCTAAGAGTAAGACCGTGTGGGATCTCCGGTGCCGATCTCCTGAAAAGAGATACTCAAAGCGGTCTCGAAGGTAGCTGGGATAGCGCGGATTTTTCAATATATTGAAAAGATAAGAGAGAATATGAGTGTCTCGGCGACGACGAATTGGAAGCCAACCCAACTCTTTGCGATATTGAGAAACATGGTCGAATTTGCGCAACCCGAAGATAAACCGAATCCCAAGATTCTGAAGTCGTTCGAGTTTGTTCAGTAAATCTTCGTTCGCGCTCGCCCAACAGACATCGGCGTAGTCGATTAGTGGCAGGAGAAGGGACTGAGCAAGGGTAATTTTGGTCTGCCGTGGCAAGAAGTACTGCAAACGCCTGAGGGAGTGAAAAGACGCAAAGACCCGTCTGCTGACCTCGCTGACATGTGGAGACCAAGACAGCAGGTTGTCAAAAATAACCCCAAGGTTTTTCGCCTGATCTGTATACTCTATTGTGATGCCATTGTATGACACGGGAACAATAAGCGTTTGTGCCGGCGGTCGGTACAAGCTGATCGTGCTCATCTAAGACGTCCACCTCGGCGGCCCCGTCGACACGTTCAGAGGCCGGCTCGACACGCTCGATAGCCTGCAGGAGAGCGCGTCACGCTGGACATCTTCCGGCCGCGCTTCGTGCTGAGCTTTAGGACACGGGCGTGCGCGCTGTGGCAGGCTTCGAGCCTCGTGCACCGCGTCGCTCAACATGACCAATGCCGACGCCGCAGCCGCGGGCGAGTGGGAGGCGCGGCCGGACGCGGTCAGCTCGGCGGCCAGTGAGCTCGCGGCGGCGCGGCGTTCGGTCGCGAGTTCACTGCCGACACCTTTCCTGTTCGGGTTCGCCGTCTCCAACTTGGGGATCCCTCTCGTCGCCGGCGCCAACACCGTGCCGTACAAGTTCCTCCACCCCAGCTTGATCGATGCCGACTTCTCTACCAGTCCCGTGGCGCTGGCTCCAGCGAACATTGCAAGCGCGGGTGCCCGCGTCCCCGTCGCTCCATGAAGTCTTATTCGAGCTCGTGGATGATACAATATTTATGGATATTTGAGTTAATGTTAAGCTTCATTGTTTTATATGAATTAATTAAAATTGGTTTTTTATCTGCCCCCCATGTATTCTACGCTTTTAAAGGAATACATATGCGATGTTATATTTTGAGTCTCTTGTCCTGTCCTACCATATTCAACCTTACATTTTTATCAGAGGGTCAAATGCAGAATTTTCATACTTGCCTATCATCATTTGTGTCTGGTATTATCAGAAGGCCATATGCAGTTGATGTTTATTAGTCGGCTATCACGTGCAGGGTCTGGTGTTCCGCGAGCGCAACGCGGGCCGCGGCATAGACGCGCACATGACGGACCAGGGCTTCAATGTGCAGATCGGCATCGACCCCGAGACCGGCTTCCCCTTCGGCGGGAACGAGGCCAACTGCGGCACCTGGTGCGACAAGATGGGATCCTCCGAGAACGCGGGCGAGTACCTACTTACTACTACCCTCTACGCGCCCTGCAGACACTAAATTCAAACACACATTATATTGTAGACGGCCAGTTTCACCGAACAAATTTTTTTTTCTTCATTTTTAGTTGCGCCCACGTTCGCCACTACTAAGTCGGGTCAAGATAATAGGTGACATGACAGCGTCTCTATCACTGACGTAATAAGGTTGAATTTAGTTTGGCCCAGTGCACCTATTATCTTGACCCGACATTACATACTTCAATACAATGTTTTGCGTGACAAGGGTGGATCTGGTCCGTGGGCCGCTATTTCTCCGTTATCAGGCTGGCCGTAAAGTTCGTAAACTCTCGATTTATCTCCGATAGTATCTATCCGGAACTTCCAGATCTTGGATGGTTACATGTTTGTTTTTTTCTAACTTCGCTGTTTCTTGTTCCCACGACAGAATTAGTCGACAAATGCCTAATTCTAAAAATGCCTAACAGTCTATTAATGCCTAGTTCTAGAAATGCCTAATTCTACCAATTCCAAATCCTACAAATTCCTAATTATAAAAATTCCCAATTCTACAAATGCCTAATTCTAAAAATTCCCAATCCTAAAAACCTATTTCAAAAAATTCCCAATTCTACAAATTCCTAATTCTAAAAATGCCTATTTCGAAAAATGCCCATTTCTACAAATGCCCAATTCCCTTTGGGCGGAGCCAGCCAGATTCCACTTGTGCCAGTTGAGGTTATAGGTCGAAATTGGAAGATATTTTATTTGTTTCGTCGCGTTTGGTCCACTGAACGAAAACGTGACCTTTTATCGAAAAGTCCACTTAGCAAATGTCCACTTTGTGAAAAGTCCACTTAGCAAATGTCCACTTCGTGAAAAGTCTACTTTGCGAAACGTCCACTTCGCGAAAGGTCAACTTTTTAGCAAAGCCTTCCCGATTTTCAGAACGCGACAAAACGTAGCAAAGCTGTCAAAAATAGTGACGCCTGTCAAAAATATCTTGCCTTTAACTCGCCGACCGTACCTGGCCGTTAGTGAACAAGAATGAACGAATATTGATATCCGATACCATTGTAATAATCGATTCGATTATTTTTACACATCGGCAAAAGTAGCACAGGAATATTTTATCTGTGGTGACTTTTGCCTAATCCTTCACAATCCGCCATTACAAAAAAAAGATTTCGTTGTTCGATTACTGTAAAAGTGTTGAAAGTATAATTCAAAGTATAGTTATTTCATTATTTTTAGAGCATTATATTTCAATTTTCCTCATAGTCGGTGTGAAAAATTGTATGTGTCACTCAGGAGCAAAATTATTTTCGTCTTGGGCTTTAACGCTTGAAACCTTCGTTACGCTCAGGATTCTAACTTAGAATCCCTCGCTACGCTCAGGATTCTATCGTAGAAGCCTTAGCTTCACTCTGGGTTCAATTTACCGCCCTCGCCGTAAATACATCATTTTGCTCCCTTGTGACCCAAATAACTATTTTACTATTACAATATGGGTATTAAAATGAAAGCTTCCAAAATATTATTTTTCACCGAGTTTTTGTATTTATAATAATCTTCATTTCTTGTTAGAGTAAAGAATTTATAGAATTAGGCATTTGTAGTTTCAGGCATATGTAGAATTAGGCATTAGTAGAATTAGGCATTTGTAGAATTAGGCATCTGTAGAATTAGGCAATTGTAGAAGTAGGCATTTGTAGAATAGGTAAGCATTTGTAGAATTAGGCATTTGTAGAAGTAGGCATTTCTAGAATTAGGCATTTGTAGAATTGGGCATTTGTAGGATTAGGCATTTGTAGAATTGGGCATTTGAGAATGAGGCATTTGTGGAATTAGGCATTTGTCGACAAATCCCCACGACACAGGAAACGTATGTATATGCTATGTTATATATATATATACACAGTCAGGTCATAAGTTCTGTCACACAATAGAAACTTTTGAATTTAGATCGCTGGCCACAAAAAAGCTTTTTGAATTCGAATTTCGAATTTTTCATGAAAATAAAAATGTGTACTTTTTAGAATTTTCCTCATTTTTAAATATGGAGTGGACACTTAAAGAAGACCGTGTCGCAGTTATTGCGTTGCATCGTTGCGGTTATGCGCCAATTAAGATTTTCGACTTACTGAAAAATTTGAATATAACCAAAAGATTCGTTTATCGTACCATAAAACGATACAATGAAGACTCTAGTGTAGATGACAGGTCAATAAGTGGTCGTCCTCGCTCTGTTAGGACTCCAGCAGTGATAAAAGCTGTGAAGGCGCGAATTCAAAGAAATCCAATACGTAAGCAGAAACTGTTGGCCCTTCAGATGGGGTTAAGCAGGACCACGGTGAAAAGGGTGTTAAATGAAGACTTAGGGCTTAGGGCATATCGAAGAAAAACAGGACATCGTTTGGTGGACGCTCGTTTAATGGACCTGAGACTGAAGAGATGCCGCGCTTTGTTGAAGCGGTACGCGGGAAAAAAGCATCGGGAAATTCTTTTTTCGGATGAAAAAATTTCACCGTGGAAGAGAGCTACAACAAACAAAATGATAAGGTGTACGCACTCAGCAGTGAAGAAGCGAGCAACCATATTCCGCGTGTCCAACGAGGTCATTTTCCATCCTTGCTCATGGTTTGGTTGGGAGTCTCTTATTGGGGCTTAACTGAGGTACATTTTTGTGAGAAAGGCGTAAAAACGAATGCAGTTGTGTATCAAAATACAGTCCTCAAGAACCTTGTGGAACCTGTTTCTCATACCATTTTTAATAACAGGCACTGGGTATTCCAACAAGATTCTGCGCTAGCTCATAGAGCGAAAAGCACACAAGACTGGCTGGCGGCGCGTGAAATCGACTTCATCCGGCACGAAGACTGGCCCTCCTCCAGTCCAGATTTGAGTCCGTTAGATTACAAGATATGGCAACACTTGGAGGAAAAGGCCTGCTCAAAGCCTCATCCTGATTTGGAGTCACTCAAGGCATCCTTGATTAAGGCAGCCGCCGATATTGACATGGACCTCGTTCGTGCTGCGATAGACGACTGGCCGCGCAGAATAAAGGCCTGTATTCAAAATCGCGGGGGTCATTTTGAATAAACTTTATTACCATAAGAATCTATGTTTTATTAAGTTTATTTTGCTATATAAATGTTAACATAAATAATAAACATGTCTAAATTATTTCATATTGCACATGTGACAGAACTTATGACCTGACTATGTATATATGGAATGCAGGGACGCGCGGCAAGCCGGCGACGCCGCGCGACGGCAGCGCCATCGAGCTTGTGGCGCTCGCGTACAGCGCGGCCACGTGGCTGGCACAGCTGCACGGCGCCGGACACTACCCGCACGGCGGCGTGACACGCGCGCACCGCGGCGCCGCCAGCGCCTGGACCTGGCGCCAGTGGGCCGAGCGCATCCACAACAACTTCGAGCGGCACTTCTGGGTGGGCGAGGCGGGCGACGCCACGGAGACCAGGCCCGACCTCGTGCACCGTCGGAACATCTACAAGGACACCGTCGGTGAGTCTTACTCTGCTTCTTGTACGCGATAGCTCGCATATTAATCCACACCATAATTTACGTCAATCTATCAATATTGCATTTTATTCTCAGGTAGTAAAATTAAGGTAAGCAATGAATTAAGGCAAGTGTCACGTTACTGGCATGTTTTAGTTTGGGTTAAATCATGAAGCCTGAAAAATATAAGTGAAATAGGCGTCACTCGAATATTGATGAAATATTTATTTATTTATTAGGTTATCCAACAGAACACACTACAATTATAAATAAAACAACAACAAACAACAAGCCATTGTGTGAATACAATTATAAGAAAACACATCTTGAGCTTGAGCTTGAATAGTCGTGTGAAAATTACGTACTAGTTGGACCGAAATGTCACGTCACCGTAAGATAGTCAAAACCGTTAGTTGATAAAATAACGCGTTAGTCGATCAACTATCGACAGATAGTAAACCACTCTAGTCTTCACCTAACCTACCACAGTATTTGCCCTGGTATTTCGTTTGCAATTCAAGTTTAAACCAGTTTACTATTTAACGGCTTGAACCGTTAGTTTATCAACTAACGCGCCATATAGTAAGCATTACGCTACAGTTTATTATCTGTCGATAGTTGACCAACTAACGAGAGAGAAAAACGTTAGTTTATCAAGTAACGGTTTTGACAATCTTACCGTGACATATAACAAACACAAAATAAAGTAAAAACTAAGTAGAAATTCAGCTACACTCACAGTCTCACAAGAATATATAGTTTGTTTTTAAAATAATGTTGACTGATGAGATAATGTAAGTAACTTATCATGAAACAGTTTATGTCTAAATTTACCAACAAACTAAAAACATATCAAAAGCCTGAGGATCCTTTACCAAAAGATCATTGTGTTGTCTGTACAATCTGTTTATAAGAGGAAATTTCCCTACATTGGTTCTTGCCCGACTAATATTAAATGGACGCATTATGTGTATGAATCGGCCCTGAACGTGCTGAACCCGCACAGATTCTGTCCTCCCTTCTTTGCTATTTCGGGAAGTTACCCTGAACAAAAAATGTGTACCTGTCAGCTCAGCCTGTTGAGGTGTTGAGCCAATAAATTCATGTGTAGCGTATACTGTAGCTCCACGCAACTCGTTAACTCTATTTATTAAGTAAATAATAAGTAGGTACCTTCTTTTGCCATGCTTTCTCAGTTAATCAAAGTTATTATTTTAAAAGCATATGTAGGTTTTAGTGAAGCAGGAAACATCGTGAGGAAACCTTCATTTCTCCATAGCTGTGCCGATGGACCAGCCCCCTGTCACGCAAAATGGAGTATTGAATAACTGGCTGTGCCTCTGGCAATCCGTATGGGAAAAGGCGTGAAGCTATATTGAATTCTATGTGTGTACTTAATTATTGATTTTGTAATAAGTATTTAATAAGGTACCGTTCTAACAGTTCCTTATTAGATAAATATTTATTTTCTGAATAATGATGACGTTAAAAATCCGACTAAGGAGGTAGTTGATATAAGTATTAACTATACCAAATATAAAATAAAAATATATACTTCCACTACATAAAATACAATATATAGCATGAACATGCAAAAACTATAATAAATCATACATATACCTACAAAAATATGGTACCTTTTACGGAAGAGAAAGGAAATGCACTTTCAATCTTTTCTTAAAAGTGAAAATTGAGGGACTTTCCCTAATAGCGCAGGGAAGTGCGTTCCACAGACGGATTGCCCTTAACCTAAACGAGTGTTCGTAAGCGGCAGTGTTATGCCGAGGAGTTGAAAGGAGAGACACCGTGTGGGATCTCGGATTGCTATCCCTGGGGAAAAGAAAGTCAAAACGTTGGCGTAGATATGTGGGGTATCGGGGATTTCGCAAAATATTGAACAGATAGGAGAGAATTTGCATGTCGTGGCGAAGACGGATTGGGAGCCACCCCAGCTCCTTGCGATACTGGAAGACATACTTGCGCAACCCGTAGATGAACCGAATCCCGAGATTTTGATGTCGTTCGAGTTTGTTCAGTTGTTTTTCGTTCGCGCTGACCCAACAAACATCCGCATAGTCTATTAAAGGTAGTAGAAGGGACTGAGCAAGTGTGATTTTAGTCTGCCGCGGCAGGAAGTACTGCAATCTTCGGAGGGAGTGAAATGACGCAAAGACTCGTCTGCTGACCTCACAAACATGGAGCGACCAGGACAGCAAGTTGTCAAGTCAACAGTTAGTATGTCAATTTCTATAAAAAGCTCTCTTAAGGAGTCTGTGCGTTTTAAATAATAAATTGCTCGAATAGCTCTTTTCTGTAAAATAAAAATAGTTTGAATATCCGCTGCCTTCCCCCACAACAAGATACCATAGGACATGACACTATGAAAGTAACTAAAATATACTATCCTAGATGTAGCCACATCCGTGTTTTGTCTGATGTTCCTAACAGCCGCAGAACTTAATTTACCAGCCAATTTTTCTATATGGGGTCCCCACTGCAATTTGTTATCAATGTTTATTCCAAGAAACTTCGCAACATTTACTAATTCTTACGTATTGCTGTCCAACACTAAACTGGTCCCAACTTGCCTGACATTTGGAAGTGAGAATTTGATACATTTGGTTTTACCAGCATTTAACAATAAATTGTTAACTGTGAACCAATTCAAGGTTAAAGACAATACACCATTAACTTCATCAAAATCTCCTTTTTGTCTTTCAATTTTGAAGACCATTGAATTATCATCAGCAAACAACACTATGTCAGTAAATTTCTCCACCATGAAAGGCAGATCGTTAATATATACCAGGAATAAGAAAGGGCCTAATATGGAACCTTGTGGAACACCAATTTTTACACCCAATCCATCAGATTTAACGCCGTTGACTTCTGCCTTTTAAATTCTATTGCTTAGGTATGATCTTAGTAGATCCAACGCTTTATTTATAACTCCGTAATGATTTAATTTCATTAGTAGCGTGTCGTGATCAATGGCAAGCTTTGTCTCGATAGCAAACCGCGCGTGACTGCTAGCGAAGGGTACGAAGCAAGCACCGCACAAAGAGGAGATCGTAAATATACGAAACACTGTATAATGCTTGCTATCTCTTTCTCTCGCACGTTAAATCGTATGGAGTTATGAATCTGTCTCTTTTTACTGTCGCTTTTTTGTTTCATAACAATCCAGATCACAACGATGCTAAAGAAGTTTTCACTACGATAAAAATGTTCTATGACAATACAATTTTGATTAGCTAATAAAGAGGTTTATTACTACAACAGGTCATTTTTGTAAGAAAGACACTTTGGGAAAGACAAGGCCCGCGTTCATTATTTTATTTTATTATTTTCTGTGTTCGCTGGACATTCACTTTGAATTAGATTATTGCCTTTAGATTGCCTTTAGATTGCCTTTAGATAGGGTTCTTGCATCTCGAAATGGCTGTTGGTTGGTGGTGGAATATCATAGTTCAACAAACAACACAAACACAGGTCGTGAGTTGACAATAAAGGACATTATCCGCCATAGATACGGAAGTGTGTAAATTGCATGGTCCAAAAAAACTCAGTCTGTCGCCCTGTCAGTCGTTCTCTAGTCGTTCTACTCGCACGTTGCACTATACGAACACATACAATCATATGTTTGTATGTGTGCGTATAGTGCAAAGTGCGAGTAGAAGCTGTAAGCTTCTTCGTTGTTTCAGTCATGCTCACGCGTTTCAATGCGCAACACATTGTGGCCCCATCGATTCAGGCGTTTCGAATTAAGTTTAGGGGATAATCATGTTGTGCTTCTGCGTATTCTCTTAGAAACGCGCATATATCGATCATGATTGTCCTATTGATTCTCAATTGTGACCAAGCCAAACTAAGTTGCGTAAAAACTGTACAACATCAAGGCGCTGAGGCATACACAGATTTGTTCATCGGTATGCGCATTAGTGAAGGCCGAACTCTGTGTACCACTCAGCACCTAACAGAGCTGCTTTACGCAACCTGGGCACCACAACGAGGAATAACAAAACCTTATTTAGAGAGAAGTTGTGGACACTTGACTTTGTTATTAAAAATGTTGAATAAAAATATCTGATCAGGGTTATGACGTCTGTCTTCCAGGGATACAATATTGAATCATCGCAACCTGTCAGTATAATGATGCAGAGACCGTCTTCTATCCTGATGCCCACTTAAATAGTAGAGGAATCGTTTCTATACCCTTTCTAGCTGGTCGATGTGAGAACTATAGTGAGGATTCCAGATTACTGAACAATACTACGCACGAAGGCATAATAGGCAATTTTGAGAGCAGTTACACTCTTGAATTCACGGCAGTTTCGCCAATTAAACCCAACTAGGAAGCCCCTTTTAAAATATTTTATTGATGTGTGAATTGAATGTCAGATGATTACCCCCTGTTAAACCTAATTAACGTATTTCATTCACTCTGTCAAGATTGTTACCACTCAGAGTATAATTAGATTGGACTGGTTCCTTTTTTTTGTAATTGATATAAACTTGTACTTTTTAGTATTTAGCGGCAGTTTTTTTGTTATTGGTCCATTTAAGGACCTGCGAGAGATTATCCTGGAAGAGAATGGCGCTTTGAATAAGCCTATATATTTTTAGATCGTCTACAAAATAATAATCATATGAGTTACCACAAACCAAGAATAGTTTTGGACCAAGATTAGAGCCTTAAGGGACACCCGAAGGGGCCGCAAATAAAGAGGATTCGAAACCCGCCACAACCACTTTTTGGCTTCCAATTGAAAGATAAGACTCCAACCACTTTAACAAGGTGCCATGATGATCCACTTTTTCAAATGCCTTGCTTATGTCTGTATAGATGGCATCCATATGTAAGCTTGATATGATCGTGTCCCGTGCGTGTGCTCCGCCAGGTGCGAGCGCGCCGTGGGCGGACTACCAGCTACGCTGCAACATGGTAGTGGCGCTGGGCATCGCGCCTGCGCTATGCTCACCGCGCCGCGCCTGGGCCGCGCTGGACACGGCGCAGCGCCACCTGCTGGCGCCGCTCGGCCTCAAGACGCTCGACCCCGGCGACTGGAACTATGTCGGCAACTACGACAACTCAGACAACTCTACTGACCCCAAGGTGACGCGACGGAGTTTTATTGTTACGTCATTGTTTCTCATATCCGTGACTTGTCTATGTCTGTATTTTACAATTCCACGCTAACGTCGTTGGTGACATGTGTAACGTGGTCGGTTCGGTTGCAGGTGTCGCACGGCTTCAACTACCACCAGGGCCCTGAGTGGGGCTGGCCGCTCGGCTACTATCTGCGCGCGCGCCTGCACTTCGCGCACGACAACGGCTGCTACGTGCGCACCGTGGCCGCCGTGCTAGCCGCGCTCGGCCCCGTGCAGGTATGTTTATACACGTGCAGGCCTGTACAAATGCCGGCTACTACCTCGCCGGCGAAGTGCAGGCGCCGCGCGTATGTACCTACACACACGTCGGCTAAAGTACCGTTCGCTCCTGCACTACTCAAAACTATCACCAATTTATTCATATAAGGCCTTGGGGCCTTGAACTATTTAGAATATGTCAACGACCTAAACAACGCAATCAAATTAACCAATACGCAGATGACACCTGTCTTGTATCGGCCTCCAAGGATATCAATGAAGCCGAGCGTAGGATACAAGAGAACTTTGACATAGTATGCAAGTGGTCACATGATGCTGGTCTTGTACTGAACGCACTTTTATGGTGTTAAGGTTGGTTTTCGATAACTTTGTATTTGTTTTATCGAAAATACGTGCGGTTTGATCAGAGTTATATTTGCTATTGAGATACGATTTGTACGTGTACGTTGTAGTCCGTCATACGTCTTTAGATTATGACATAGAGAGATTAATGAAAGTTAATTTAGATAATTTTGGGTATATTTGGAACTTGATAAACTTGATGTAAATGGGGATGAATAAGTTGAGTACTTAACACCTTGGTGGTTAATAATAATATACCTTGGACACTATTGACACACATTTATCTAGCCCCAAACTAGGATTCCCTGTATCTTGGGTACTAGATATCGATACACACACTTATACAGATAAATATTATACTTAGATAAATAAACAACCATGACTAGGGTTCAAACATCCGTGCTCATCAAACAAATATTTGCCCCCACTGGGACTCGAACCCGGGACCTTTGGCTTCGTAGGCAAGGAGACTGCCGACTCGGCCATTCGGGTTGTCGTTATTTGAATACTGAATGGAATAAAACTAAAATGGTTAAATGCCGCGTAGGGAAAATGTGCAGTGACGTTGGAAAGAAGAAAAGAAGAATATCCAGAAAACTTGCTAATCCTAGAAGTACACAATAATAAACTTGATATAAAATTGAAAAACTTAATAAAATTGACATTAGGTTAAAGTAGTAAATTTAAATAAGATATAAGATATTTATTCATAATTGTCATTACATGTCCAGAAATTAAAATAAGATAATTAATTATGATTAATGAAAGTTAATTTAGATAATTTTGGGTATATTTGGAACTTGATAAACTTGATGTAAATGGGGATGAATAAGTTGAGTACTTAACACCTTGGTGGTTAATAATAATATACCTTGGACACTATTGACACACATTTATCTAGCCCCAAACTAGGATTCCCTGTATCTTGGGTACTAGATATCGATACACAAACTTATACAGATAAATATTATACTTAGATAAATAAACAACCATGACTAGGGTTCAAACATCCGTGCTCATCAAACAAATATTTGCCCCCACCGGGACTCGAACCCGGGACCTTTGGTTTCGTAGGCAGGGAGACTGCCGACTCGGCCATTCGGGTTGTCGTTATTTGAATACTGAATGGAATAAAACTAAAATGGTTAAATGCCGCGTAGGGAAAATGTGCAGTGACGTTGGAAAGAAGAAAAGAAGAACATCCAGAAAACATGCTAATCCTAGAAGTACACAATAATAAACTTGATATAAAATTGAAAAACTTAATAAAATTGACATTAGGTTAAAGTAGTAAATTTAAATAAGATATAAGATATTTATTCATAATTGTCATTACATGTCCAGAAATTAAAATAAGATAGTTGTATAATGTCATAGTACATGAATTAACAATGTAGATTGTAATAATGTCAATAATGAATTAATATAAAATGTCAAAGATTTAAAAATAAAATGTCATACGTTTAGCGTAAATAGTTCATTATAATTGTAAAACGTTTGCTCGACTAGCCAGGCCTTCAGTCTGGATTTAAATATGGGTGTGTTTGGAGCGGAGGTGACCGTTTCCGGTATTCTATTATAGACGGTTGGGCCTGCGACGTGCGTGCTTTCTCTGATGAGCGGGGTACGGTGACAAGGTTTCCCCGCCGCCGCGTTGCGTGTGCCGTGTCTGTGGACGTCCGCGTGCGTTCGGTACGAACTGAGGTTCTCGCGCGTGTACACTGCGATCTGGAAGATCACTATGGATGGTAGCGTTAAGATTCCAAGTTTCTTAAAGTGGGGTTTGGCGTGAGTGTCGTGTGGGACCCGTGCCACTATCCAGACAGCCCTTTTTTGCAGTTTGAAGACACGCTCCCAGTCGGCTGAGCGACCCACTGAATGCGAGTGAATGCACTGTTGCAAAGTAGCACGAGCGCACGACATCGTCGTGTAGGGTCCTGGCTAGGCGGCTGAGCGCGAAGCATGCGGCACCAAGACGTCCGCACAATTTGTGAATGTGGTGGTCCCAGGACAGTCCTCTGTTCAGCTCAAAGCCGAGAATGGTACCTGAACCTGATCGATCAATACACCAGCTACTGAGGTCGATAGTGCTCTAGGCTGGCGACCACCAAAATAGAAGTGGACGAACTGTGTCTTTTTAAGATTCAAGGCCAAGCCGTTCTCATTGAACCACTTGGACAAGTTTGCCGCGGTTTCATTCAAACGCTGCTCCAGTAGATCAATGCTAGGAGCGCTCACCACAGCCGCGACGTCGTCAGCATACATAAATACCTCCGATGTATTAATTGCTTGTGAGAGGTCGTTGAGGAGCAGTGAGAAGAGAATGTTCGACAGAGAGGACCCCTGGGCCACCCCCATTGTAGTAGAAATTGGATCCGATTTGATGCTACCTCCATCGCCCACCACGATCTGGGATCTTCCTTCCATGAAGTCAATCAACAGAGAGTAGGGGGGGCCGGCTATGCCTTAGTGATGCAGCTTCGCAGCCAGTAGGACATGATCAGCAACATCGAACGCCTTGGACAAGTCAATAAAAATATTTATACAATGAAATGAATGAAGGAAATACCTTTTCTAAACCCGAATTGTTGGTGATGAAGTAAATTCTTTTGTTCCAGAAAGCCTACTAGTCGTTGGTTTACTACCTTTTCCAATAGTTTCGAGAATGTTGGTACCAGAGAGATCGGTCTGTAGTTGGAGGGGTCATCTTTTGGTCCTGAAGATTTCCAGACATCCGGAAATTGGCCTGTTGACATGCTTAGATTGATGATATGTGCTAGGGGTTTAACCACGTAGTCCTTTAGACTCTTAAGGATGCAGTTGCTGATACCATCTGTCCCTGACGCATTACTAGATGATAGCTGCTGAATTAAACATCCGATTTCCTCACCATCCGGTTGGTTGTTGAAATATGGTGTCTCCCGGGGATTGATCAATTGATATTTTAGATGCAAGGCTGTCCTCCGTTTCGTTCATATCTTCTAAAATACGTACTGCTCAGTTCTTACCTACGCTAGTGAATGTATTTATTGTATTCTATTAATTTATTTTATAGTATGTGTAGGATGTATTGTGATTTATCTGATAGTATATTGACTTTATTTCTTTCTTTTAACTCTTAAGCTCACCTTTGCATATTGTTCGTTATATTTTTTCCATTGTGTTTTCTGTGCAATAAAGAATTATTATTATTATTATTATTTTATAGGCCTATTACATTCCATAAACTAGAGACATATACGAAAAATTTAAATATAAATTTGCCAGTACCGGATTTTAATGAACAGAACCCAAACAAAATCTACTCAAACTTCTTCAACATTATTCAACCAGAATTCAATAAAAATTTAAACTAAAGAAAGTCAGTCACTACAGCGGTACATACATCTAAGTTTAATGACTGGGCAACGTTTGGAATTCGTAAAAGTAGAGTTATCTTGTATGACCTTTATGAACAAAAAACCTATAACTTTGATCGAAAATGATGACACATGTATGTTAACAAATATTCCAAAACTTTCAAGTTGGTTTGTAGAACTGCAAAAACTGTACACATTAATAGAAAAATACAAAATTCAAACAATAATTTCTGCCTAAATAAAGGTGATGATGTTGTTAAATCCAACGCTGACGTTGCTCGAGCTTTCGAAACATTATTCACCAATATACCCTTACTTACAACAGATCGTCTAAATTCATCTCCATATGAAGCAGAGACTTTATTAAAAAAACAACACTAGCGTCAGTAATGTATATGTAAAATTTCATCATGTTTATCCCCAGGACATTGTCAAAACGTTTCGATTAATTGCAAGATTGTGTAACCAACATCGAAGTGCGACGGTGAACTAATATGACTGGTATAGAGGCACTATGATGAAAAGCCAGCTGAGCTGGAGTGAACATGTAGCGCGTATGGATGACTGTAGACTGCCAAAAGCCGTGTTTTATTCAAAACTGACTATCAGGAAACGGAACCCAGGCGCACAGTACCTGCACTACAAGGATGTGCTCAAACGTCACCTAACCGCATGCAGTATACCACTTGATAAATGGGAGCAACTTGATCAAGCGCGGCCAGAATGGCATTCTGCACATAAAGGTCTTGACGAATTCGAGAAAACGCGACAGGCAGACCTAGAAGCGTAACGTCAGACAAGGAGATCTCACTTTAAGCCCACCTTCACTTACACCCACAATGATTCTGGGCCAACTGTACTGTGTCCAATGCAACAGGGCATTTAAGAGCAAATTCGGATTCGCCAGCCACGTTAGAGCACCTGAGAGGAGATAGCAGAGGTCGCTGTCGTCGGATACGAAGAGGAGGACATCATCAATTGTATTGACTGCCATTCTCTTATTGCCGTATCTCTTCGCAAAAATCCCAGGCCTCGTCATAGTTGGCTCGGTTATGTGAATTTGTTTCAGTATGACCGCAGGTTCCTCCACAAGACTGGTTTTTAATTAGAGCAGTTGTTGAACTATATCAAGTGAATTGTTGTTGTGCACCAGTGTTACAAACAGATCGTGGAACGACAACCAGTCTTCATATGCACCATTGGATGTAGGGATCAAAATTTTTGGTAGCACTACATGGTGTTTGGTGGTGGTAACTGGTGGTCACACTGGGACGGGGGATTTCAGTGAAAATTGACAGTAACTTTTTTTTTGTCGTAGTGATGTCACACATCGAAACGTCGATCGTACCAATTAAGTTCGGTTCGATTTTGGACGAAATTTTATGGTGTTAAGGTTGATTTTCGATAACTTTGTATTTGTTTTATGGAAATGACGGGCGATTTGATCAGAGTTATATTTGCTACTGAAATACGATCTGTACAAAACGATCTACGCAGACAAGCACAAAAGACCAAACTCATGCACGTACACTTGAGCCACAATCTGACTCAAAAAGAGGTACTTCGCATATGACCACAATTGCCTGCATGCCCCAAGACCACAGTGCAAATTCGAGACTATCGAGCAAGTATCACAACACTTCTACTTAGAATTGATATTTGACGACAGCCACATACCCAAATGGTATGTAAAAAGTTAAAGCAATGCTGGCTAAATTCTATGTAATAAGAAGAAGGATACCTTTTTGTGTGTTGCTCACCTTGTACAAATCACTGGCGGAAGGTATAATTTCA
This sequence comes from Argyresthia goedartella, assembly GCA_949825045.1. NCBI lineage: Eukaryota > Metazoa > Arthropoda > Insecta > Lepidoptera > Argyresthiidae > Argyresthia > Argyresthia goedartella. Next base: position 14,022,215 of record OX463815.1, read on the forward strand.
TATGGTCTTAGTGGTTATGTCAGGAGATTCAAATCTTACCTAGATAATATAAAAAATCTACAAAGAAGGTTACTAAAAACTATTACATTACATAAATTATACATAAGAGTACAAGTGTATTTAAATACTACCAAATACTACCAATCCATAAAAAAGTAGAAAGGCAAATTTTTGAACATCAAATAATTTTTCAATAACTAAGTACAAATACCTGTAGCACATCCTATAGCAAGCCGTCGTTTAACCAGCAAAAAACTGATAATGTGCAGGACAACAAACCTATGTATATGGAACGCGAACATCAAAACACCTGCGGCAAAACACCCAACTAATGAATAAAAATTTACCTGACATATGACTGATGAGCTCCGTGGTCTAATGGGTTTCATGCTTGCTTCTCAAAGTCAAAGTACTTTATTACTATAGATATTGGAAGATACTTAGCAAACGTATTTTTTTGCCTCTCTCTACATTGGACCACTGTGGGAGAAGAAGGGCGTAGAAACTCCCACAGATTGATTTTTAGATCTCTTAAAAATTGGTTGTGCTTAACTAATACAAATATGAAAAAAATAATTATGACTAATAAGCAGAAATAAATAATTACAAAATTATTAACAGTAAGGTCTGTGTTGAGCTAGATTAACCCTACACAGTCCCGTCATTTAAGTAATCTTGAACATTGTAATATCCCTATTTCGACAAAGTCGGTTTAACATGCTTTTTAAATTGCTCAAATGGAAATTTCAAAATCTCCAGAGGTATCTTATTGTAGTAGAGAATGCACTGACCCTTGAAAGAACTGCTAACCTTCGCAAGTCTAAACCGGGGCCCATATAGTCTGTGATTATTTCTTAGGTTAACATTATAGCTATCGCTGAATTGCTCGAATAGCTCTTTTCTGTAAAATAGTTTGAATATGCGCTACTTTGACCCACAACAAGATACCATAGGACATGACACTATGAAAGTAACTAAAATATACTAGCCTAGATGTAGCCAAATCCGTGCTTTGTCTGATGTTCCTAACAGCGTAAGCCGCAGAACTTAATTTACCAGCTAATTTATCTATGTGGGGTCCCCACTGCAATTTGCTATCAATGGTTATTCCAAGAAACTTCGTATCATTTTCTAATTCTAACGTGCTGTTGTCTAACACTAAACTGGTCTCAACTTGCCTTACATTTGGAAGTGAGAATTTGATATACTTGTTTTTTTTTACCAGCGTTAACAATAAATTATTAACTATGAATCAATTCAAGGTTAAAGACAATTAACCTTGAATTATTGAATTGAATTAGACCATTAACATCATCAAAATCTCCTTTTTGTCTTTAAATTTTGAAGACCATTGAAGTATCATAAGCAAACAACACTATGTCAGTCAATTTCTCCACCATGAAAGGCAGATCGTTTATATATACCAGGAATAAGAAAGGGTCTAATATGGAGGCTTGTGGAACGCCAATTTTTACAATCGATCCATGAGATTTAACTCCGTCAACTACTGCCTTTTGAATTATATTGCTTAGCTATGATCTTAGTAGATCCAACGCTTTATTTCTAACTCCGTAATGATTTAATTTCGTTAATAGCGTATTATGATCAACACAATCAAATGTCTTCGACAGATCGCAAAAAACTCCGATAGCATCCTGTGCGGCCTCCCATGCAGAATAAATATGAGATTTAAGGGTAATACCTGCATCCGTAGTCGATTTACCCCTAGTGAAACCGTATTGTTTGGCGTGGAGTTGTTTTGTACGGTTGAAGTGTGAGAGCATTTGATTGAGTATAATCTTTTTAAATATTTTACTTAGTGTTGGAAGAACAGATATTGGTCTGAAATTTGAAGGATCTCCCGGAGTAAACTGATACCTCTGTTCAAGTCGGGATAAGTCTCCCGACTTGAACAGAGGTATCAGTTTACTGTGTTTCATAAGGTCTGGGAAAGCCCCATCGTTAGCACATTTATTGAATATATAAGCTAAGTGTGGGGCCATAACTAGAATTACTGAACCAGTGACTTTGACTGATATACCTCACAGGTCTTCTTTAAGTTAAGTTATCTAAACGTTTTGACAATGTCCTGGGGATATTCATAACGAAATTTGAAATATACCTTACTGACGCTAGTGTTACTTTTTAATGAAGTATCTGCTTCAAATGGAGATGAATTTATACGATCTTTTTTGAGTATGGATATATTTGTGAAGAATGTTTCAAAAGCCCGAGCAACATCATCACCTATCTTTAGGCAGAATTCATTGTCCCTTGGTATAACTTTGCCAGTTTCACGGTCTATTATTTGCCAAACTGCTTTCATTCTATTATTAGAATTTTGTATTTTTCTATTAATGTGTAAAGTTTTTGCAGTTCTACAAACCAACTTGAAAGTTTTGAAATATTTTTTAACATTTTCATGAAATTTTTGATCAAAGTTATAAGTTTTTTGTTCATAAAGGTCATACAAGATAACTCTACTTTTACGAATTCGAAAAGTTTTGCCCAGTCATTAAATTTAGATTTACCGTTGTCACCGTGTAACAGACTTTCTTTAATTTAAAAACTTTATTGAATTCTGTTTGAAAAATGTTGAAGAAGTCTGAGTAGATTTTGTTTGGGTTCTGTTCATTAAAATCCGGTACTGGCAAATTTATATCTAAGTATTTCGTATATGTCTCTAGTCTATGGGATGTAATAGGCCTATAAAATGATGGACCAGTCTTATCCTTACTAGCAATTGGGAATGAAACTGTTTGACCACTGTGATCGGAAGGAAAGCAGTTAATTACATTTTTACTTGTGAATGAACAGACACAAATAAACGTTATCTAAGCAAGTTTGGCTGGTAAGTGTAAATCTAGTCCGCTCTAGAAATACATGACATAAATTAAACGATTTGAATAAAGTTTTTAATCGTTGTTTAATTGTTGTTCCTACAAGCAAATCTACATTAAGATCGCCCCAAATAATTAACTTTTTTCTGTTATTACATAGTTATGTGAGGGCTTCCTCCATAATTTTCTCAAATATTTCGGAATTGCCATGGCCCTTATCATCCATCCATAACATAGATCGTCTTCGTCAAGATAAGAATGCAGCACATTTTGAAGAATTACTATTAAATTACAACATGAGACTAACATTCAACGAACCCACACGTCTGAGTAGTGGGACTTGTCTTGACAATTTTATTCAAAACATTAGAGGATGCAAAGGCCGAATAATAGAGTTAGCGCTCTCGGATCATACTGGACAGTTATTGGAATGCCCGGTGAGAAAATACTGTACGCTTGAATATTGGTTTGTGGAAAAAAGAGATTTCCATAAAGATAACCTGGACAAATTTAAAGAGTGTCTATCAAATCTGAGTTTCTCTGAGACTTTAACAAGCTCTGATGCCAACGTTGCATATAATGAATTCCATGATATATTTGTGCTTATGTATGACCTGTGCTTTCCAGCAATCAAAATAAGATGCTCTAGCAACGCGCGACCTCGGTGGATCTCTAAGGGCATACGAGTATGTTCAAAAAGAAAAAGGGAGCTATTATGGACATACAGACGTGCTCCAAACGATATCAATAAATATAACTTCAAAACCTATACTAACAGACTTAAGAAAATAATAAAACTGACACAAAAATCCCAAAACGATTATTATATACAATCCTCAAACAATAAATGTAAAGCTACCTGGAAAATTATAAATAATAACTTTAATAATAAAAACAATGCACCAAAAGAAAGTATCAAACAAATAAAATTCAATAATTGTGTAATTACTGATCCTATGGAAATAGCCCAAGCTTTTAATAATTTTTACATAGATCAAGTAGAGCAACACCAAAAGGTTGAGGTGACTAGCAGCAGATCAAAACTGCCTTGCGTTCCTAAATCTCTATTCTTTAATCCCACCTCACCTATTGAAGTATATCAAATAATAAAAGGACTGAAAAATACAAATAGTACGGGGTATGACCACATATGTACAAGCGTGATAAAGCATGTAGCGTTGATCATAGCTCCAATATTAAGTCACGTCATAAACCTGTGCATAGAACAAGGAGTGTTCCCTGAAAAGCTCAAAACAACAATTATCAAGCCAATGTTTAAAAAAGATGACAGAGAAAATATGTCCTTCTATAGACCAGTTGCACTTATTCCTGTATTCTCCAAAGTAGTCGAAAAAGTAATTTATAATGCTATAAACGCCTTTTTTGAAAGAAACAATTTATTTAGAAGAGAACAAAAAGGGTTTCGAAAAAATAAAACAATAGATCAAGCTATTTATGATTTCCTCTTTCGCGTAGTCACCAGCCTAGATAATAAAAATCCTGTATCAGCATTGTACATGGACATGACCAAAGCGTTTGATTATGTCGATCATTCCATCTTGATAAATAAACTCTACATGTATGGCGTCCGAGGTAATGTGCTTAATCTTATTAAATGCTATCTGTGCAACCGGCAACAACTGACTCAAATGTCCAGAATAGACAAAGCAAGTAAGACAGAACATCATTATTTTTCAGATTCAAGGACAGTACAATATGGGGTACCACAAGGTAGCGTTTTGGGACCACTTTTATTTATTATTTATATAAACGATTTACCTGACGCGGTTAGTTTCCCAATTGTCATGTTTGCTGATGACAGTACAATGATAGCAGAAGGCCAGAATATTAATATTAATTCCTATGAATCTGACATAAATAATTCCCTAGAAAATATTATTGAATGGCTCGGACAAAATAATCTTATAATAAATTTGAATAAAACTAATATAATGACATTTAAAAACAATTACAATAATATAACAAATAAAATTGACATCCACTATGGTACAAAAATAATTGAGGAAATTAATGACACAAAATTTTTAGGATTAACGATCGACTCCCACTTGACATGGAAAACACACATTGACAATGTCTGCACAAAGTTGAGCCAATTTTCATATGCTCTGTTTATGCTCGCTAAGGTAGTTGGAGTCACTGCCTTGCTATCAACATATCATGCTTATGTGGCTTCGACTCTCAAATACGGCGTTATATTCTGGGGCAACTCAACGGATAAAGACAGAGCTTTTAAAGCACAAAAGAGATGTATAAGGGCGATATGTCACTTGAAACAAATAGAAACATGTCAGCCACATTTCAAAAGATTAAGAATATTAACTCTACCATCGTTATATATTTACGAAATGGCTGTTTATATAAGAAATAATTGGGATCATTTTAATAAAATAAAGTCGAAAAGAAACATTAAGTTAAGCATCACGCGGCACTCTACCGCACTATTTCAAAAAAATGTGTTTGGGATGATACCAAAAATTTATAATACTATACCTAAATGTATCAGAGAAATAGAATCCTTTAATTTATTTAAATCAAAGCTTAAAGAACATTTGCTTAATAAAGCCTACTATAGCGTACAAGATTTCCTCAACGGTGACTGAAAGATTGTTTCAAGAGTGATTGTTTAGTGTATGTTTTAAGAATCTATGTAATTTTCAGTATTGACTATTCAAACGGACATATGTAATGTAATGTAACTTTTATTTAATCTAATCTAAATTTAATTTAATTTAATTTAATTTAAATTAATATTTGTACACCTTTAAGGTAGAATGTGGCAAGAACAATATTTATTTAACAACCCTGTAACCCACATTTACAAATAAAATATCTTTATCTTTATCTTTATCTTTATCCCTCGGTGGCCTATAGACACAAACAATAATATGGCTATCTAACTCAACACAGGATACCTCTATTTGTCTTTCAACAGTAAGTGCTAGAATATCTTTCCGTTGTTTCACCTTAATATTATTTTTCACTAAGATTAAAGAACCACCTCTGTCAGCAGTCTTTCTATTGTTACAACTGACAATTTAGTAATTATTTATGTTAAAAGACATCATATTTTCCTTTAAACAGTGTTCTGTAACACAAATAACATCGATGTCAGATTTTTTTTTAAATATTTCTAATACAAGTTCTTTGCCAGGTAGCCCCTGGATGTTTTGATGCGTAATATTTAAGTGGGGTTTACACTTTAACATATGTAGTGGCTCTTGTATGCTAGAGATTTCCTCTATGGTCTTATGAACTAATTTAAATTACTTGGAACAGATTCCAATGTTGCATGCAAAGTATGATTAAAAGGTGAATTCCCAATAGGGGTGCATGTCATATTACTTTTAACATAAGCTGATTTCAAGTTGAACTTGGTTAAACCAACTATAGCTTCGTCGCATATATTGTAAGCTAACAATGTAGCTATGGATTTTCTATATTTATTAGACAGGTACAATGTATCCTGTGTCAGAGTAAAGTTATGAATGCTCACATAGAAGATGCAGGTTCGATTCCTGACCATGAAATAAATAATTTATCTTAAGTACATTATACGGACGTTCTTACGGTGATGGAAAACATCTTGAGGAAACCTTCATTACTCCATAGCTGCGGCGATGGGCTAGCCCCCTGTCACGCAATATGGAGTAATGAATAACTAGCTCAAAGTGGGCACAATTGTGCCTCTGCCACCCCGTATGGGAAAAGACGTGACGCTATTTTATGTTATCTTAACATTAAAAAAAAAAACAATCAATTAAAACCCTTACAAAAAAAAGTGGCCAAGTGCGAGTCGGACTCGCCCATGAAGGGTTCCGTTGTAGCAAGTAATTATGTGACTGGATGTTTGTGTTGTAACTTGTTTTTCATAGTGTTTGTATGAATTACAAAGTCATCCTCGAGGTGTTTAATAAATGTTTTATATCTTAAAAACTGCTTATTTTATTTTGTTCAAACCAATTTTCTTGTATTGAGATACATAGCATATATTTTTTGTAGATTTTTCACTATATTACTTTGAAAATTAGAGGAGGGGCACACATTTTTCCTCTTTGGAAGGGTCTGACTCCTTAACCACTTACTTTGGAAGGGTCTGTCTCCTTAACCACTTACTTTGGTAGGGTCTGTCTCCTTAACCACTTACTTTGGAAGGATCTGTCTCCTTAACCACTTACTTTGGAAGGGTCTGTCTCCTTAACCACTTACTTTGGAAGAGTCTGTCTCCTTAACCACTTACTTTGGAAGGGTCTGTCTCCTTAACCACTTACTTTGGAAGGGTCTGTCTCCTTAACCACTTACTTTGGAAGGGTCTGTCTCCTTAACCACTTACTTTGGAAGGGTCTGTCTCCTTAACCACTTACTTTGGAAGGGTCTGTCTCCTTAACCACTTACTTTGAGGATAAAAGGTTTCAGGAACCTCAACGTCATTTTTAAAGACCTATTTACAGACACCCCACACATATTTAATTATTTGAATTTTTAAATTTTTGTATAAAAATCGTAAAGCGGTTCACAGAATACATCTACATACCAAGTTTCAACTGTTTAGTCCTAATAGTTTCTGTATAAAGTTGATGTGACATACGGATGGACAGACTTGACGAAACTATAAGGGGTACACGTAACATCACCTGGTATATGAAATTACTATTATGTGTCATTTATTATCTTAATTTTCCTTTTTATTATTTCATCTTTGAAATGATAGATTTATAAATGTAAGTTACAAACTTTATTCGTAATACACCGACCATTTATATATAGCGCATGGTATTTGTGTGTCGTCAGACGGAGCTGTCCCGCACGCCGTGGCGCAGCCTGCCGGAGCTGTATAACGAGGGCGGCCAGCCGTGCCGCGACTCCTGCACCTCGCAGGTAACTCATCTCTTCCCTTAGCCTTACTGCTCACTCGACGAAGACTCAACTACATGTTGTGAGTATGTGATGTTCCCGCAGGCGTGGTCGACGGCGACAATCCTCGAGGTGCTGCACGAGCTGCGCGCCTGGCAGCGCGTACGCCCGCTGCCGGTGGCGGACTGACGCGCGTCGTGCACGCGACACGGCGCCGCGGGCAGCTCGCCGCGCGCCGCCCGGCGCCGCCAGCAGCCGCTCTACAGCGAGCCGTACGAGGCGCCGCCCAGCCATCGGCGCCGTCTGTGGCAGCTGTTGCGGCGCCGCGTGCGCCCTGCCTCCGTCGCCTCGCTGGCGCTGTCACTGCGCAGCCGGCTGTCTAGCGGCGCGTGCGGCGAGGCGCTCGCCACCGTCGTGTACAGCGACCGCTACTTCCGCTACCGCCTGCCGTTGCGCGCGCGGCTGTTCCCGGCGCGTTCGCTCGTCGCCGACGACCTGGCGCCGCTGCTGCACCGCGCCGGCCTCGCCGCCCACGTCGTGCCCGGCCCCTACGTGCCCGTCGCGGAGCCGGCGTCGCCGCCCCTCGCCGCCGGCCCGCTCGTGGCCCCTACCGGCCGGCGAGCCCACCCTGGGTCGCTCGCGCGCCGGACCGGTGCAGGAGATGGCGTGCCGGCTCTACGCGCGACGCAGCTGTCGCTGCCGGCGGCTGGAACGGCGGCGATGGGGAGGGCGCGGGCGCTGCGCGGGGCGCGGCACCGACAGCCGGCACGGCCGCCGCCGCCCTGCACGTTCCCGGCGGGCCCGCGGCTCGCGGCGCCGACACAGTCCCGTGCGCGCTCGCGCTCCGCCTCGCCGCTGCCGGCGCCGGACTTCGTGCTGGACGAGGCGCAGCTGCGTGCGCGCCGCACGGCCCGGTACGAGCCGGCTAGGGCGGCGCCTGCCGACGTGTACGGCGCGCTTCTGAAGCGCTCACCGCGCATCAGCGCCGCCAACCTGTCGTCGGAGACGCGGCGCGACAAGCCGGACAAGAAGCTGAACACGGCGCGCGTGTACAACAACGGCGCCGCTCGGGCGCCCCGGCGCGGTGCCGGCTCGGACGCGACGCGCGCCACGCGGCTCAGCACGCGCATCATGCTGCTGTACAGCGCGGCGCTGTACACGCTGTCGCTGCTCAGCTTCTACTTCCTCAGCCTGCAGTGAGCGGCGCCGGCGCCGGCGACGTGTGTCGCGCGGCGCCCGCCGTATCGCGATCTCGCAGGATACCTTTTATTTATCTTATAAGTAGATTTATGAAAAGTTCAGACGGCGGCTAAGTTGAGTATGTACAACAGAGTGCTTTTCATGGGCACGTGTCCAATAAAGAAACAAATGAAAAGTTAGACACCCACTTACAAGTTTACCGACCTATCAATCACGTCTATGAGGATTTTCGCCTTGCTACATACCTAAAGTCCAAGACAGGTTGGAATGACCATGTTAGGGGTCGGTACCTATTATTAAGTCTCCGCTGTCCAGCTCTATGTCCGTCCGTCTACAGTCCGTTCGTCATCGCTAGAAGCACACATGTAATCTTCGTCACTGGTTTCTTCTATTTTTATGATAAAATATTCCATCTCGTATTCTGGATTAAAAAAAGGTTTTCGATGAGGGATGTTTAGGTAATTTTTAATGTTTTTTTTAAGTATCTTTCAAAATGGATCAGAGCTTTTGATAGTGTTATACAATCCGAAAGTTGTAGACCTTATTTAAAAAAATATAATATCCTAAAATTTCCAGTTAAGGTTATGAGGTTGCTGTTTTACTGAGTATGTCTGCGACCGAAGGCAGGATCTATTTCATCGATATCTCGGCAACCTGATGACTCTTCTCATTCTTGAAGGCGAATCCAACTTCTTTCTTCATTTCGAAGATATTACCGAAAGTTGCTCGATGTTGCTATCTGGGACACCAATTTGCCAACAGTGGCAACGTAATAAAAGGCTTGTCGCTGCATGCCCCGTTAATGTCTATCTATATGAATGGTATCCGAGCTTATTGACCGAGCGAACGAAGCGTCCCGGTTCAGCTTGGACAAACATGCTTCCGTATGTCTGGATTGGTTTCCGGTTGTTCTCCTCTAAAGGTCGCATTTCTCACCCGATTCTCGTGATATTTTGTGAGCAGGGCGTTTACCACAAACTTTTGGCGATTCAGATTAGGTTCAAAACCAGAACATCACCATGGCTTGGTTTGATAATTACATGCATTATTTGTTGATTCAGTTTTTGGATTTTTCTCAAATTGGCGGAGATTTGGGGTTGAAAATGTAAAAAAAAAACACTACAGTTCAACGGCACGACAAATGATGTTTCATTGGATTCGCGGAGACCGTGAGAGTGGCACAAGTTATATAATGTTGGTGAAAAGTCAATAGGTATAATTCTATAGATAACAAATGTAATTGTAGTAAGTGTGGGCCAGCACAGTCACCATTATCCAGTACTTTTCTGACTAGTTTTAGTTAGATGCCGCGTTTTGGAATTGTATTTTTTAGCTTTCCATGCCATTTTGCTACACAAGTACAAGTGGTGTGTGGGAGGGGAGGGGTGTGCGACGTCCCCCCTCCTGTGGGAGGGGTGTGCGACGTCCCCCCCTCCCGTGGGAGAGGTGTGGGACGTCCCCCCCTCCTGTGGGAGAGGTGTGGGACGTCCACCCCTCCTGTGGGAGAGCTGTGGGACGTCCACCCCTTCTGTGGGAGAGGTGTGGGACGTCCCCCCCTCCTGTGGGAGAGGTGTGGGACGTCCCCCCTCCTGTGGGAGTGGTGTGCGACGTCCCCCCCTCCTATGGGAGAGGTGTGGGACGTCTCCCCTCTGCGAATTCCTCTCTTCCTATCCGCCGCCATTCCAACTGACTTGGACTTTAGACATCGTCAGCGTTATTCTTTAATTTTACTTTTAAAATATAGTTGCTCGCGAGTGCCATCTATTACTATAGTCATTTTGTTATTTACTACTTATTTAGGTAGTGTTGTTTTTTTTAAATTTAAAGATATATATAACTATCGCCAAGTTTGTTTGGTTTTGAGCGAGTGTAGGTTGGGAGTAACCTCTCTCTCTTATCCTATTCGAGAAAAAGAGATTACCCCCTCCAGGCGGCATTCAGAGCCAAACGAAATTTGCGATTGTCATATACTGATGTGAGATTGTGAATCAATGAATGATTATAGTTATGCTAATAACCTAGATACGGTTATAATATATTATTGTGATAAAACCTAATTTGTCTATTAACACAATACTAATACCAACAAATAATATGATAATTACCAATTATGTATATGCCACTATACAATGGTACTAATAATAAGTTTTGAAGTCAGATGAATACTGCCTAACTAGTACGCGTAGTTGTTGGCTAAATAGCGTAATCACTAAATGTTAGCACTGTTTTATTTCACTACAAGTTTGTAATCAAGTATTTTTTTCTAGATAATGTAGTAATCCTATAATATATTGCATTAAAATATTATATCCAATTGTTTTATTTACTTTTCTAATGGAGGTTTCTCATGTGGTCTAGTGTGGCATAGGTACCGCACGCATGTCACGCAGGTAGTCTAGTGTGGCATAGGTTCCGCTCGCATGTCACGCAGGTGGTCTAGTGTGGCAAACGTACCGCTCGCATGTCACCCAGGTGGTCTAGTGTGGTATAAATACCGCTTGCATGTCACGCAAGTGGTCTAGTGTGGCATAGGTACCGCTCGCATGTCACGCAGGTGGTCTAGTGTGGCATGGGTACCGCTCGCATGTCACGCAGGTGGTCTAGTGTGGCATAGGTACCGCTCGCATGTCACGCAGGTAGTCTAGTGTGGCATAGGTACCGCTCGCATGTCACGCAGGTGGTCTAGTGTGGCATAGGTACCGCTCGCATGTCACGCAGGTGGTCTAGTGTGATAAAGGTACCGCTCGCATGTCACGCAGGTGGTCTAGTGTGGCATAGGTACCGCTCGCATGTCACGCAGGTGGTCTAGTGTGGCATAGGTACCGCTCGCATGTCACGCAGGAGACGCGAGATCGAAACCTGCTTACCATATACGAATAAGATAATGTCCAGGTCAACTTTAATGGCATTTTTTTAGTGCGGTAGTTACCTAAAAGGTACGCGACAAAATGAAGGTTGAATGTTTACCTTTTTATTTAAACTAATATTTTATACAGGGTGACTTTTAATTAGCTGACCACTTTTTAGGGAATGATAGTACCCATTAATATAAACACCTTTTTCTTATGAACGTAGGTGTTTTTTTTTTGTAGATAACCCATAAAAAATTGCGATTGGATTTTTTGATGAATTACTTCAATTTCAGTTCGAACTGTACAATCTCCGACGCCATAACGTAGTTGTCAAGTGAAGTCTCCTTATTGGTGAATAAAATGCACTTCAAACATTTCTTGTTACTCATTCGTCAAAAAGCTTGGCAGGCAGGCCAATAAACATCACAATATCGTGGTGTGAGTTTTCACTCACCAACCGGCGCGCGCGCGCGGCCTTCGGATGCTTCGGCCATGCTCGCTGTGTCAATTCTATCAAACGATCGGCGGCCGCGCTGTCACTTCAATCAAACAAACCCGCGGCGGAGCAGCGCGGTGCAGGCCTCTGCTGCGGCCGTTATCGTTTACTCCCCTTCTGCTTGTCCCGTACCCCTACCAATCTACCAATACAACAAAGACATCGTAGAACGATTTCTACTACACTACAGTTCATGGCTGAATCATTGATATCAGTCAGACTAAACTAGGTACCTATCTATTTACCAGTAGAAGTCATAGATATCACATACCTACTAGACTAGGAACTGCACAACGTCGAGTTATTAGGTACCTACCTATCTGCTAGATATACTCTCTCTCTTGCTCTTGCTCTCCCTCTCTGGACCCCGTCGAGTACGGACACGAAATTACCAAATCGCTATTTAATGTTCCCCAAATTTAATAATGCGCATACGAATCTTCGCCAATGTTCGTATGCCGAAAACTACCGAATCATAACACACACCGAATAGTTGTATGAGCCCTAAACATTGCACTTGCAATTTGTACCTTGCCCTAAAGAAATAGGTGTTATTGTCATGTACAAACAATCGAAAGTCGCCGCTGCTGCTTCCCCTGCCACTCCCTCACACATTTGAGTCAGTTGTCTTTGAATATTGACGGCGACCGGACGCATGCTGTTTGTAAGTGGAATCATATAGAGCTCATTCATACTACACACCCTTCTTAGTTTTGTTTCCAGAGAGGTATGTTTAATTTCAACTATTATCATGTAGCGGCACAATCAATATCCACGAGTGTCTATTGATCATGTAATGTAAATTATAATTCCTATTTTCTTCCAGAATGGAGAAATTTAAACGTGGGAAGTCGCTTAAGTCGCAAACACGACAGATTGTGTTTAATGTATACCTTTATTTCTTAAATGAAGCGAATGTATTCAAAAAAGACCATGATGGTTATTTTAATAAAGTTCAAGACCGTGTTACAAAAGCTACAGGAATTTCACGGCGGACTTTGACTAACATCTTAAATGAAAAAAAAAACAAATCAGTCAAAGAAATTTACATCACCAAAAAAAGGAAAACCTAAAAGTAGGTTTCGGATGGGGCTTGATGATTTCGACTACTGTGTTATTCGAGATATAATATACAATTTTCAGTTAACACTCAAAGAACTCCCAACTATAAATAATTTGAGAAAAAAGTTAATCGAAGCTATTAATTTCAAAGGCTGTGCAGAGACTTTAAGGATCATTTTGAGAACAATGGGGTTTAGGTTTCTGAGAACGTAGTACGAACAAAAAATTTAATACTTGGAGAGTAAAATCGAGTTACTGGAGCGTAACTCTCGCTCAAGCACAGTAGAAATAAAGAACATCCCTAGACAACCTACCTTGCACCTACCTTGGGTACCTTGATTACTCCGGTTCAGCGTCGGGAGAGGCTGGTAATCTGTCAAAAAGGACCTCCTAGTACGGATACCAGTCTCTCACATAGATAAGACAAAACGCATAGCACATATAAACGCATAGCGCATAGCATAGATAAACGCAAAACCATGTCAGTAAAACGAGGCACTCTAGAACAGAACATTTATGTACTTGAATCTGGAGATCGAATAGAAGCTTTGGATAATGGCCAAAGCTACAAGTACTTAGGGTTTCAACAGGCACGGAAAATAAACTAAAGAAACCAGGACAAACCTCACAATACAATTTAAAAATCAAATCTTAAAATCACAACTCAACTCCCGCAATACCATTAAAGCAATTAACACTTATGCCATCCCCATTCTGACTTACTCGTTTGGCATTATAACATGGTCACACACTGATATCAAGAAATTACAGGCAATAATCAGCACTATTAGGCTTACTAAAAACCGAAAACATCACCCAAAATCCTGCCTTCAGCGTCTCACCCTGCCACGATTCGAAGGAGGAAGAGGCCTTATAGACATCCAAAACATACATAACAAGCAAATTAAATCACTCAGAACATTCTTCCATCACCGGTCCTAAAACTCCACACTATATCAATACATATCAGAAGCAGATACAAAATACACACCACTCAACCGCAAAAGAAACACAACAAAATGAAAAATTGTACAAAATACCATCAAAATACTGACAAAATTGCAGTATGGCAGCAGAAGTCTCTGCATGGAAGACATCTTCTCGACCTGCGGCAGCCACATGTCGACAAAAATGCGTCGAACGCGTGGCTGCGGCGAGGGGAGTTGTTTCCAGAGACTGAAGCTTTCATGCTCGCAATTCAGGACCAAGTCATAGCCACCAGGAATTACCAAAAACGCATACTTCGCTTACCCAACCTACCTACAGATATGTGTCGACTGCCATAGAAATTCCGAAACCATCCAACACATCACCTGCTCATCATTAGCTCAAACAGATTATAAACACAGACATGACCAAGTTGCCGCGATAATCTATCAATACATAGCTTATAACTCCAAACTTATCACGGAAAAAACTCCTTACTACAAATAGCAACATTCATCCATATTAGAAAACGAAAATTATAAAATATATTGGGACAGAACTATAATTACCGATAAAACAACACTACAATAGACCTGATATAACAGTGCTAGATAAAATTAACAAACTTGTATACCTTATAGACATTGCTATATCGAACACTCACAATCTTAACAGCACGCAAGCTACAAAGATAACTAAATACAATGATCTTTCAATAGAGATCCACGCTCAATGGAGGGTAAAGACAGTGAAAACAGTACCAACGACAACGACAACGACAGCGACAGCGACAGCGACAACGACAACGACAACAACAACAAAGTCAAAGTACTTTATTACTGTAGATATTTACATATACTTAGCAAACGTCATTTTTTGCCTCTTCTCTACATTGGCACCCGAGGCTACACACGTCAAAAACAGCTGTGCTGTATTTTAACTAAATTAATTTGTTTTAATTCGTCTATTTGTGAATATAGTGTTAATTTAAGTGTTTGTTTAGTCAACTAAAGTGTGCCAGTGCTAAATGTGGTCAGAATTGTAATTGTGATAAAATAATCGATCACGGACCGAAAGATAAAGGAAATTTCAAACTGCCAACGGAAAAACCCCGGGGGAGTATTGTTTTCATATTTGCTTATTCATATTTTACAAGTATATGACTTGAACTTAACTATATACTTATACACTACATACTGCTCAACTCTCACTATTGTGAGAAACGTCCATCCTCACACCGCAGCGTCTTTGTTTTGTCTCTTAGCACTTGACAATCTGTGGAAGTACTTTTGACGATAAAACTAGCTGTTCACTCATAATTATTACACGATATACACAAGTGCACTGGTAGGTTAGACCTTGGCAATTAGTGCGAATATAATGTAAGCTTGTAGGTGATTCTAGAGACATATTAGGTACTCACTTCACAGCTGATCATCACAACACTTGCAAAACGACTAAAATTGTCAGATAATAAGTATAACTTTCATTAGTTCAGGACATTTATACTGTTAACCTATATTGACTTGTAATAGTTTAATTTAAACTTGTTGACTTTGACGTAGAATAGCTATATAGGGAATTAGGAACTATCATATCAGTACTACAGCTACTAACTGCAAGTCTTTATTCCTTCTGTTTTATTTTAATTTTGTTCGGAGCACCCCTTCTTTTTTATTTTATTTCCAGGCATGGCATCCAACATTACTACGCGGAGAATGCACGCACTACAGCAACAACTAACTGACGCAGAGGAGTTAAACCAAAGGCTATTGGAAGAGCGCAATGAAAATGACTTTGAGATAAAAAGCTTGAGAGCCAAGAACTCACAGCTTAGAGATAGTGTGTCTACTTTGCGAGAAACACACGAGGAGTCGCAAAATGAGATTCAAAGATTGGAAAAACTTGTGGAATCTTTTGACACCCTGCGCACTGACCTTGCTTCTGCTTGTGATCGCAGTAAATTCCTCCAATACCAACTCAATGAGGCAAACTTGAAGTTGACTGATATGTGCATAGAAAAAGACTACAATGAATCTCGCCACATTACCTCTATCCAACAAGAACTAGAAGTAGCCAACCTAAGCACTATTGTTCAAGCCATGCAGACAAGCAGCAGAAAAATTAAAAAATATTTTAAATTAAATAAATTCATGAAGAAAACTAGAGGCAATATAAAAGTACTGAAATTAGCCTTGAAACGGCAATCAAACAGAATATTAAGAATCTCCTTAATGCAAGAGCTCCGGGGAAAAAATGTAGGTTTACAGTCGGACCTTCAACATGCCCGAGTAGAAATCCAGCATCTACATGACCTGCTAGCAAATACACTACAATGTTATGCCAAAGAGCAAAGTGAGTTAGCAGAACTCAGAGCCGCGACGTCTGAGTTAGTACAGGTACAACGCCAGAATGCGGAATTGGTGGGTATTCTAATTGAGAATGAGGAGAATGAGACCAGCAAGGAGGACGAGCCCACATCACTAACTTTGGTCTCGACCCCCCTCAACGAGAGTTTTGCAGCGTCCACCGCTACCCCAACCAAAAAACAGCGTCGCCGTCGTCGACGAGGAGACACATCGCAGCTCAACAGCGCGAGCACCGCGCCGCTCGCTGTCCCTGCTGAGGCGTGTGTCATGCCGCAAGCTGCTCCGACGGCCGCGCCGTTCGCCGTTGCGCACGTTGCGACGCTCGCTGCCGCGAATGCCGCGCCAACCGCCGCCACGTGCATCAAACCGCACTCCAACACGTGTGTCCCGCCACTCACCTCCACTCGTGTATCGCCAGCTACCAAAATATGTGCTCAGAGAAAAACTCTGTTGTTCTCCGACAAAGTAGGTGCAGGATTTGGGACTCTATTACATAACCGGCTTAACCAAAAAGTAACGAACATTTGCTGTCCAAATAGTTCATTTGTAGATCTAGTGAAGATGATTAGTCGCGGTATCTATGATGAGTACAGCACAATTGTAATTATGGTAGGAAATCATTCAAACATTAGTCGGAATGATTTGATTAAAAGTGTTGAAACACTTCTAGACTTACATAGTAGGATGAAATGCAAATTTATACTATGCAATTTTCCATATGCCTGTAATTTGACAGAACTACAGAACAAATCTGTGCATAGAATGAATATTCATTTATTTAATTTAACATGTAATCACAGCGATGCTATTTTATATTTCGACATGAATAATTTTATTCATAACTTTACTCTGACACGGGATACATTGTACCTGTCTAATAAATATAGAAAATTAGTAGCTACATTGTTAGCTTATAATATATGCGACGCAGCTATAGTTGGTTTAACTAAGTTCAACTTGACATCAGCTTATTTTAAGAGTAATATGACATGCACCCCTATTGGGAATTCACCTGTTAATTATACTTTGCATGCAACATTGGAATCTGTTCCAAGTAATTTAAATTAGTTCATAAGACAATAGAGGAAATCTCTAGCATACAAGAGCCACTAAATATGTCAAAATGTAAGCCCCAGTTAAATATTGCCCATCAAAACATCCAGGGGCTACCTGGCAAAGAACTTGTATCAGAATTATTTCTAAAAAATTCTGACATTGATATTATTTGTGTTACTGAACACTGGTTGAAGGAAAATATGATGTCTTTTAACATAAATAATTACAAAATTGTCAGTTGTTACAATAGAAAGACTGCTGATAGAGGTGGTTCTTTAATCTTAGTGAAAAATAATATTAAGGTGAAACAACGGAAAGATATTCTTGCACTTACTGTTGAAAGACAAATAGAGGTATCCTGTGTTGAGTTAGATAGCCATATTATTGTTTGTGTCTACAGACCACCGAGGGATGAAAAAGGCCATGGCAATTTCGAAATATTTGAGAAAATTATGGAGGAAGCCCTCATTAAACTTTGTAATAACAGAAAAAAGTTAATTATTTGTGGCGATCTTAATGTAGATCTGCTTGTAGATACAACATTGAAGCGACGATTAATAACTCTGTTCAAATCATTTAATTTATGTCATGTATTTCTAGAGCCGACTAGAATTACACTTACCAGCCAAACTTGCTTAGATAACGTTTTTTGTGACTGTGCATTCACAAGTAAAAGTGTAATTAACTGCTTACCCTCCGATCACAGTGGTCAAACAGTTTCATTCCCAATGACTATTAAGGATAAGACTGGTCCATCATTTTATAGGCCTATTACATCCCATAGACTAGAGACATATACGAAAAACTTAGATATAAATTTACCAGTACCGGATTTTAATGAACAGAACCCAAACAAAATCTACTCAGACTTCTTCAACATTATTCAGACAGAATTCAATAAAGTTTTCAAATTAAAGAAAGTCAGTGACTACAACGGTAAATCTAAATTTAATGACTGGGCAACGTTTGGAATTCGTAAAAGTAGAGTTATCTTGTATGACCTTTATGATCAAAAAACCTATAACTTTGATCGAAAATTTCATGACTATGTTAAAAAATATTCCAAAACTTTCAAGTTGATTTGTAGAACTGCAAAAACTTTACACATTAATAGAAAAATTCAAAATTCAAATAATAGAATGAAAACAGTTTGGCAAATAATAAACCGCGAAACTGGCAAAGTTATACCAAGGGACAGTGATTTCTGCCTAAAGATAGGTGATGATGTTGTTAAATCCAACGCTGATGTTGCTCGAGCTTTTGAAACATTCTTCACCAATGTACCCGTACTCACAACGCACCGTCTAAATTGATCTCCATTTGAAGCAGACTTTATTAAAAAATAACACTAGCGTCAGTAATGTATACTTAAAATTTCATCATGTATATCCCCAGGACATTGTCAAAACGTTTAAATTACTTAACTTAAAAAATACGGAAGACCTGTGGGGTATATCAGTCAAAGTCATTGGTTCAGTAATTCTAGTTATATAGCCCCACACTTAGCTTATATATTCAATAAATGTGTTGACGATGGGGCTTTTCCAGACCTCATGAAACACAGTAAACTTATACCGCTGTTCAAATCGGGAGATAAGGGCGATCCTTCAAATTTCAGACCAATATCTGTTCTTCCAACACTAAGTAAAATATTTGAAAAGATTATACTCAATCAAATGCTCTCACACTTCAACCGTACAAAACAACTCCACGCTAAACAATATGGTTTCACTAGGGGTAAATCGACTACGGATGCAGGTATTACCCTTGTATCTCATATTTATTCTGCATGGGAGGCCGCACAGGATGCTATCGGAGTTTTTTGTGACCTGTCGAAGGCGTTTGATTGTGTTGATCATAATACGCTATTAATTAAATTAAATCATTACGGAGTTAGAAATTAAGCGTTGGATCTACTAAGATCATACCTAAGCAATAGAATTCAAAAGGCAGAAGTTAACGGCGTAAAATCTGATGGATCGGGTGTTAAAATTGGCGTTCCATAAGGTTCCATATTAGGCCCTTTCTTATTCCTGGTATATATTAATGATCTGCCTTTCATGGTGGAGAAATTAACTGACATAGTGTTGTTTGCTGATGATACTTCAATGGTCTTCAAAATTGAAAGACAAAAAGGAGATTTTGATGATGTTAATGGTGTATTGTCTTTGACCTTGAATTGGTTCACAGTTAACAATTTATTGTTAAATGCTGGTAAAACCAAATGTATCAAATTCTCACTTCCAAATGTCAGGCAAGTTGGGACCAGTTTAGTGTTGGACAGCAATACGTAAGAATTAGTAAATGTTGCGAAGTTTCTTGGAATAAACATTGATAACAAATTGCAGTGGGGACCCCATATAGAAAAATTGGCTGGTAAATTAAGTTCTGCGGCTGTTAGGAACATCAGACAAAGCACGGATGTGGCTACATCTAGGCTAGTATATTTTAGTTACTTTCATAGTGTGATGTCCTATGGTATCTTGTTGTGGGGGAAAGCAGCGGATATTCAAACTATTTTTATTTTACAGAAAAGAGCTATTCGAGCAACTTATAATTTAAAACGAACAGACTCCTTAAGAGAGCTTTTTAAAGAAATTGACATACTAACAGTAGCTAGTCAATTTATTTTTGAAAATATAATGTATGTACGCAAGAACCTTAAAACATTTTCCAAACTTAGCGACAGCTGTAATGTTAACCTAAGAAATAATCACAGACTATGTGCGCCCCGTTTTAGACTCGCGAAGGTTAGCAATTCTTTCAAGGGTCAGTGCATTCTCTACTACAATAAGATACCTCTGGAGATTTTGAAATTGCCATTTGAGCAATTTAAAAAGCATGTTAAAGCGACTTTGTCGAAAAAGGGATATTACAATGTTCAAGATTACTTAAATGACAGGACTGTATGGGGTTAATCTGGCTCAACACAGACCTTGCTGTTAATAGTTTTGTAATTATTTATTCCTGCTTATTAATCATAACAATTAAATTTTTCATATTTGTATTAGTTAAGCACAACCTATTTTTAAGAGATCTAAAAATAAATCTGTGGGAGTTTCTACGCCCTTCTTCTCCCACAGTGGTCCAATGTAGAGAAGAGGCAAAAAATGACGTTTGCTAAGTATATGTAAATATCTACAGTAATAAAGTACTTTGACTATTGACTATTGGACCACTTTGGAAGAAGAAGGGCGTAGAAACTCCCTCAGATTGATTTTTAGATCTCTTTTAAAAGTAGGTTGTGCTTAACTAATACAATTATGTTTTTTTATTATTTAATAAGCAGGCAATAATAAATAATTACAAAATTATTAACAGCGAGGTCTGTGTTGAACTAGATTAACCCCATACAGTCCTGTCATTTAAGTAATCTCGAACATTGTAATATCCCTTTTTCGACAAAGTCGCTTTAACATGCTTTTTAAATTGATCAAATGGCAATTTTAAAATCTCCAGAGGTAACTTATTATAGTAGGGAATGCACTGACCCTTGAAAGAATTGCTAACCTTCGCGAGTCTAAATCGGGGCGCACACAGTCTGTGATTATTTCTTAGGTTAATATTGCAGCTATCGCTAAGTTTGGTAAATGTTGTAAGGTTCTTGCGTACATACATTATATTTTCGAAAATAAATTGACTAGCTACAGTTAGTATGTCAATTTCTTTAAAAAGCTCTCTTAAGGAGTCTGTTCGTTTTAAATTATAAATTGCTCGAATAGCTCTTTTCTGTAAAATAAAAATAGTTTGAATATCCGCTGCTTTCCCCCACAACAAGATACCATAGGACATGACACTATGAAAGTAACTAAAATATACTAGCCTAGATGTAGCCACATCCGTGCTTTGTCTGATGTTCCTAACAGCGTAAGCCGCAGAACTTAATTTACCAGCTAATTTATCTATGTGGGGTCCCCACTGCAATTTGCTATCAATGGTTATTCCAAGAAACTTCGCATTATTTTCCTTTAACCAGTGTTCTGTAATACACATAACATCGGTGTCTGAATGATTAAGAAATAATTCTAATACAAGTTCTTTGCCAGGTAGCCCCTGCATGTTTTGATGGGAAATATTTAAGTGGGGCTTACCCTTTGTGCTAGTATTTTTCATTTGATTGCCAGAAAACCCCTGCTTATTTTGTAAAATTTTCTTATGTTTTGAGGGGTCCTCTTTTGTCGAACTATCTAGTTTAAAACACTACTATTAGTACTAATACTAACTAAAACTGAAGGCGACTGCGTTATAGTATTTACAACTGTGTCGCATATATTATACGCTAACAATGTAGCTACTCGTTTTTTTGTTTTATGAGACAGGTACATAGTATTTTCACAGATGATGTATTTCAGTTGCCGCTATAGCAACAAATACTAAAAAACAGAATAAAATAAATATTTAAGGGGGCTCCCATACAAAAATTCTTTCAATACCACATACAAATTTATGAAAGCACCTGGTTAGGTACATGGAGTGTGAATGTAGCCGCACAAATAACTTTGTAAAAAACATTTTGCTATGTTAATTCCAAACTATTCACTCCACACCATCCCTACCATTGTACGTTGGTATGGGACTCTTCGTGCGACTCGCACTTGTCCAGTTTTTAAATAAATATAAAGGTAGGATAAAGATAATTTAGAAATAAGAAATAAGAAATTGATTTGCAAAAACAAGGGTAAAAAGGTTCATAAATCATTATATAAATAGAACGCCTTAGTCAGCTATTAAATTGTAGCATGCAAATTTTTGAGGTTTATAGTCATTAAAACATAAAGAACAACAAAAGCCAAGGCCGGTTTCACCCACTTTTAAAGTTTAGAAATTCTTCAACAGAGTAATAACAGTTTTGCAGAAGCCAATGGAGTAATTTACGTTTAAATCGAACAGCAACGTTTTTATGTCATCCGGTATCTTGTCATAACCAGTTACACACGTTGCTGAACAGTTTTTTTAAATACAGTGATGTTCTTGGCGTGTGATTAAATACGAGCCTGTTCGGGTTCCTAGTGTTCCTCGAGTAATACGAATTTACCGATTTCAAGTATGTAGAGACAGGGTACTGTTTAATCTTTTAAATGTTTGTTTACATGACTCATACGGTGCCATACCACAAATAGCACGCACACATGTTTTTTTGGGCAATAAATACTCTGTTAATTTCTGTTCCATTACCCCAAATTATCAGACCATATGATGACGATGACGATGACGATGACGATGACGATGATAATAATAATAATAATAATACAAATAACCTAACCTAACCTAACCTAACCTTTTTTTTTTTTGATGCCCGGGGGAAAATCCCTGACGGATACCGCCGAGGCACGGGGGCGCCAGGGCGGTTATGTGGGGCTTGCACCCACTAAAAACCCCCGGGGTGGCCGTCATGGTGCATGGTGAGGGCAGCTCCGGGACCGCTGGTGACACGCACCGGAACTGACCCCAGCACCCAGGGAGGAAGCATCTCAACTTCTTTCCACTTCACGACGGGACCGGCCACAACCAATCCCGTCGTAAACTCCTCGCGGCGCACTGTTGCGATCAAGGGCCCCCGCCCCGACCGCTTGCGACCGCCAGCGACCGCCCTGGGAGAGCTTCAGGTGCCCTCCCAGTCGTCGTCTTGGAGTCATAGGCGTTCAGAGTTGGAAGTCTGAACGCCCATAACTCCGGTTCCCTTTTAGGGGCCTCTTACGCCAAGCAGGGATTACTGTAGATGTATTCTTTCTCCCGACCTACAGGGATAGCCATAAGGCTCAAGGGCGGCCCACGCCACCGCCCCTGCGTCGTCTGCGCCTACGAGCGGGATCAGCCCTCTCCCGATCCCGCTCCGCGTCCTCCTTCTGGAGCATTACTGCTTCGCAGAAGGAGACCACTGCGCTCCACGACTCTTAATCCGCCAGCATAGCCGCAACTACTGCTGGCGGAGAGAGGTCTCGCCCGATCCGGGCCACCAGGACTTCTCGCTCGGAGGCCCAAGCGGGGCATTCCTCCAGCGTGTGCTGGGCTGAGTCCTGGTCGCTCCCGCAATGGTGACACTGCGCCGTCGGTTCGCGTCCGTTCCGATACAGGTACTCACCGAAACAACCGTGTCCGGTAAGCACCTGCGTCAGCCGGAAGGTGACGTACGTCTTTCTTTCGAGCCAGGCTTCGAGGTTCGGCAGGATAGCGCCTACGGCGCGCTGGCGCGAGATCCATGGCTCAGGAAGCCTCTCGCGCCACTTCGCTATTGCGGCTGGCCGCTCTTCCTGCCGAATTTCCGTCGGCGTTCTATCCTCCGCCTCCTCTCGGTGGAGACGCGCATACACCCGCGCGTCCATCTCTGCCAGGAGGTCCAGCGGAAGAAAGCGCGCCAGGATAGTGGCCGCCTCCGTCCGGTAACCTCTTGCGATCCGAATGGCCACCTTACGTTGGACGCTACAGAGAGGTGCTCTGTTGCGCCGGACGCCCGTCAGTCGAGGTGACCAGACGGGCGCCCCGTAAAGGGTCATGGACCGCAGTACGCCCCCGTAGAGGCGGCGGACTCCCTCCTCAGGGCCCCCAAGGTTTGGCAGCAGTCGGTGTAGAGCACCAGCTGTCCGCTCAAGCCGGGGGACCAGGCGACGGAAATGTTCCTCGAAGCCCCATCGACTGTCCAGGATGAGGCCCAAGTACTTCATGTACTGCCCCACCTGGACCAGTACGTCACCCACGCGAATCGAGGAGCTGGGTGGTTCCCTCCCTCGCGGGAGTTTGTGGAACCAGATCGTAATTCGTAATTCTTTATTGCACTCACATGACTGTAAAAATAGCTTATGGTATAAAAGAAGTGTATGGTATAAAAGAATATCGCCCGATTTCCATCTTGCCGAACCTATCAAAAGTCCTCGAATCCATTGTCCATACCCAGCTCTCCCAATATCTATCCTCTAACAACCTATTAAATCCTTTTCAATCAGGCTTCAGACCGGGTCACAGCACAGTTACGGCTCTACTTAAAGTGACGGATGATATTCAGGTTGCCATGGATCAGAAGCAGCTTTCGGTGCTTACCCTGCTCGACTTCAGCAGTGCCTTTAACTGTGTTGACTTTGACATTCTCGTTGAACTTCTCAAATCTCTTAATCTCTCTTCCTATTCTGTCAGCTGGTTCGACTCATACCTTCGTGACCGTAAACAGCGTATCAAATCGGAGACGACTTGCACGGATTGGTGTGACCTCACCTCCGGTGTCCCCCAAGGTGGCATTCTCTCTCCTCTTCTATTTTCTATATTTATTAACTCCATCTCCGATGCCCTCTCATCTTCTTATCATCTTTACGCGGATGACTTACAAATCTATCGCCACTTCTCTCCCGATAATGTAAACTCCGCTGTGGAGGCGTTAAACGCTGACTTAGAGGGTATTAGAGGGTGGGCCTCGTCATTTGGGCTACTGGTTAACCCAAACAAGTCCCAGGCCATGCTTTTAGGTACCAGACACTCACTATGTTTGTTGAAGCAACAGTCTGTCCCTCCTGTATCTTATAACGGTACCGTAATCATGTATAGCGACACAGCGAAAAACCTGGGTGTTGTTTTCGATAACCAGTTAACCTGGTTAACGCATATCAGCGAGGTCAGCAGGCGAGTTTACGCTACCTTTCACTCTCTCAGGAGACTTCAGAACTTTCTTCCTCGTCAGACCAAACTTATTCTCGCCCAGTCTCTTTTACTTCCCCTCATTGACTATGCTGATGTTTGCTGGGTAAGCGCAAATGAAGAGCAACTGAACAAACTCGAACGACTTCAAAACCTCGGGATTCGGTTCATCTTCGGACTGCGAAAATATGATCACGTTTCTCAACATCGCAGGGAGTTGAATTGGCTTCCGATTCGTCTTCGACGGGACTCTCATATCCTATGCCTGCTCTACAATATTTTGTGGAACCCTCGGTACCCTAACTTCCTGCGTGATCGCTTCGAATTTCTTTCTTCATGCAGGCCTCGGAGAACTCACATGGCTACTGTTCGATTCCAAATCGATATTCGATCGATGGTTTCGGAACGGCCATTTTGAATTTGACGTTGCTGCCAACCTTGCAGTTTTTGACAACTGACAGACGAAAGCCCTCGCAATGTAAACGCGTTTTGGATAGGGTATTGAAATTAAATCGCAGTCCATCTGGAATGTATTCGAGGTTCCCTCAGGATTGTCTATATAGCTGAGTGTGTTGTGGTTCCCCGAACCAGATAAAGTTCGCATTTACGTGGCCGATTGGTTTTTTACCATGTAACATAACCTGTGTTGGAACACTGTGCTGATCGAAGCTGGCCCGCCAGTCACACAGGAGGTTGGCTGAAGAACCTGTCTACCAAGAAGAGCCTAGGGTGCACCCGGGCCTTGCAGAGAGACAGGAGGTTGACGGGACCGAAGCACAGACCAGGTTAGATCGAACCCAATCATTTTAGCTCGGTGAATCGCCGACGTTCACACTTCTTGGCAACTGATCGCTACGCTACCTCGTAGCTGATGGGCCCCTACGAGGTCATTAGGTGCCGAGAAGCCTGAACAATTTGGTAGCTAGAGCGTGGCTTCCTGAGATTTGCAGCCGTCAAGGGCTCCAGGAAGGCACGATTTGGGACTATCAATCTGTAGGTATAGGCGGTTATTAGATAACTTGGTTGTGTTCCTATATCCACATAGATTGGTAGTATTGTACCAGTTAGTCAATCTATTAGTGGTCTAGTAATGCTAATGAATGTTTTGGTTAACATAGGTAGTTACATCTATTGATAGCAGGCTATTACATTGTTTTCAGATATAGCAATTTATAACTTGAACTAATATTGACTATCTGTGTGTGTTGTAGTGATAAAGGGAAACTAAATTGTTATTTACAGAATTTATATAGATATAAAACTCGGTTCCTATTGTTTAAGGAAAACAACATTGTTTAAGTTATAGTTTAGGGTTCCCTCGTTTGGGTTATAGACTGGAGGGTCCAATAAAATTGAGTTACTGCAAATTGTGAGTAAGTATCGTTCCGATCATGTCGTTATCTGAAATCCAGAAGGGTGTTTCTAAGGAACTCAGATGGTTTTCCTCCGCACACGGTCTGATAGACCGTTTAGATAGGCATGATGTGGTATTGGAGCGGTCTATGGACGTTAAGGAACGTTACAATAGGGTGCTCGAATTGTCCGCGCAGGCGGAATCAGTTGATGGTTGCGCACCTGACAGGCTGTCACGGTTGCTAGGGGATGTCGACCAATGTATGGAGATGGCAGCTGCTATCACGCAGAAGGCTGCGGACATACGTAGACAGCGCGAGTCCAGCCATGGTGGTGACATTGAAGCACCTCTGCCGCTTCAGGGTTCAGGGTCCAGGTTACCGGCCATAACTATGCCTACTTTTGACGGAGTGTCCGGTGAATGGATGAGCTTCATCAATCTGTTCGACAGTTTGGTGCACATGCGATCGGACATTACCAAGTCTGTCAAGATGGCTCAGCTGGTGGCAGCATTGAGGGGTGAGCCTAGGGAGCTGGTCGCTCATTTGACAGTTACGGAGGGTAACTATGAAACGGCCAGACAATTGTTGGTCAGACGTTACCATAACAAACGGAGATTGGCCGATGCCCAACTGAACCGTTTGTTTAGTATCCCGGTTGTGAACAAGGTCGGGGCCATACAGACGGAGGTTTTGAACCCGTTGTTGTCCGTCACCAAGGCTCTAGAGAATCTTGGACTTCCGGTTGGTGAATGGTCGTACCTACTGCTGTACATTGTACTTTCCCGCCTACCCGCTGACGTGCAGACTCGTTTCGAACAGTCTCACGGGAGGTCGGCCGAGGACCTGCCCGCCTTCTCCGACTTGGTCGGATTCTTGGAAGAGGAGGCTCGACGGGCAGAGAATTTGGGGTTGACGGTCACCCATCCTTCGGAGCCACAGAGAGCTGCCGGGAGCGCTGTGAGTAGGGGCCCTCCGACGAGGAAGGACCGCACCAACCGGCAGTCGTATGGGACTGTGAGTGCATTGACCCCACATAGTAAGACCTGCCCATGTTGTAGGCAGATTGGCCATGCTGTGGCCAATTGCAATAAGTTCGGGGAACTTAGGGTTCAGGGACGGCGCCGGATGGCCAAGCAGCGGAGCTGGTGTTTCCTGTGCCTCGGGCCACACATGGCTAGGGACTGCACGCGCACAAAAATGTGCGGATATTGTGGTGGGGCCCACAACAATCTGTTGTGCATGAACCGGTCCGGCCAACAGCCACCACAGGGCCGTACCCAGGGTGACACGGCATGGGGCCCTGAGAATTCGTTTGCGACTCGGAGCGCAACTCAGGGGCCAACGTCCCCACGTCCACAGGGCCGTACCCAGGGTGACACGGCATGGGGCCCTGAGAAATCGTTTGCGACTCGGAGCGCAACTCAGGGGCCAACGTCCCCACGTGCACAGGGCAGTACTAGGGTGCAGGGCCGCACTCAGGGTCATCACATGGGGGGCCCTGAGTTTTCGGTTGCGACTCAGCATCCGACTCAGCGGGACATTGGGTGTGTTGAGCAGGCCGTAACGGGCGGGTGGCATGGGACACCTTCGAGCTATGCGGGTGCGGTTCGGACGCCGCCTCAGTTGTCGCCCCGCTCGTCGCCTCGTCCTCATCGGTCACATGTGATGTCCCCCCCGCTCATGGAGCGGCCACGGTTGAATTCACGCCCACCCCCCTTTAAGGGGAATCGTAGGTTGGGAATGGAACCGGCGCGTGGGCCATTTGTACAATGGGACCCGCTGGCGTATAGCTGCATACCTGATCGGTTACAGGCACAGTGGGGCGCCGGGGGTCCTCGCTAGGAATTTGCGGCCCAACCATTTGTTGCCCCCCAACCGGAGACGGTGGTGTTACCGATCGCCTCTGTGCTTGTTTGGGATTTGGCGGGCAACCCAACATACGTTCGCGCCCTATTAGATTCTGGAGCTCAGGGCTGCATTGTATCGAACGATTTAGCAAAATGGTTGGGCCTCAAGGTAAATAGCTATAATAAATCAATACGGGGCGTGGGGAATGTTACGGTTACGAATGTAGTTGGTCAATCGGTGATCACGTTCTCTCCACGTTATGACATTTTGACAAAAACATCCGTGCAAGCTTTAGTGATGACGCATGTCATGGGCAGACACCCCTTGGTGAAGTTGAATCCGGCCGTTCGATTCCTGACATCAGGACTCAAGTTGGCGGATCCCGATTTTGACACTCCAGCCCCGGTCGACCTGCTACTGGGAGCAGACGTTCTGGGTAGGTTTCTGTTGTCGGATCGGCGAGTTCTTCAGCCGGACGGGTTGATTGCTGTGGATACTAAGTTTGGTCACGTGATCATGGGTCCGGCATTGTCAATGGTTAGGCCTGCCGAGTCAGATGGCATACTTATTGGCTCAGCGTTGTCAGACGCTATCCAACGTTTCTGGGAGATAGAGGAACCTCCCACCGTTCGTCGAGTCGACGCAGACGAAGAAGAGTGCGAGTTGTTTTACCAGAATAGTACTGGTCGCCTTCGTTCTGGTCGTTTTGTAACTCGACTGCCTTTCAGGGCCGATCGACCTCCACTAGGAGAATCTAGGAAGATGGCTGAGACGAGATTGATGTCGATGGAGCGTAGGATGACAAGGGACGCCGTATTTAAACAAAAATATGTTGATTTCATGAGGGAGTATGAGTCGTTAGGACACATGTCGGTATCGGGTGTGGACTGGAGATCTGAGGATCATTGTTTCCTTCCACACCATGCCGTCCTACGAACCCCTACCGGCAAGATTCGAGTTGTTTTTGATGGGTCAGCACCTACCTCGAACGGGATGTCCCTGAATCAGTATCTACATTCGGGACCCAAGTTGAGCCGTGATATTTCGGATATTCTCACGAGCTTTCGGAGGCACCAGATTGTATTTGTCGCAGACATTCGGATGATGTTTAGGCAAACGGTAATTCATCCGGCTGACAGAAGGTATCAGTTGATACTTTAGCGTGAGTCCACGGCCGAGCCAGTCAAGGTCTATGAGTTGAACACGAACACGTATGGGTTACGGTCTAGCCCGTATTTGGCGATGCGTACCCTGCGGGAGTTGGCGTCGCGTGACCGTGTGAGCTATCCTAGAGCCGCCGCTATCCTGGAGCAAGATTTGTACGTCGATGACGTCTGCACAGGGGCAGCCAGTGTAGAGGAAGCTCTGGACCGACGTGACGAGCTCATTCAATTGCTGGAACGAGGCGGCTATGAACTACGCAAGTGGATGTCCAACTCCCCTGAGTTGATGGCTGGTCTCCCAGATGAGTTTCAACAAGACCCGCACGTTTTTGAGAATCCTGACAACCCTAACATGTTGTCAGTGCTTGGAATTCAGTACCGGCCCGTCCATGATGAGTTTACCTATCGGGTGGTTTTAGAAACACCGAAGGCCTGGACGAAGCGGTCAGTACTGTCAACGATTGCGAGAACGTTCGACCCGAATGGATGGATTTCTCCAGTCACCTTTGCCCTCAAATGTTTTATGCAAAGGCTATGGGCGGCTCAGTTGACCTGGGACACCCACCTCTCAGGTGATTTGTTGACTGATTGGACGCGAATGTTCACCTCGCTATCGGACATAAATAATGTATCGCTGCCGAGGAAATTGGTCCCTGCTGGGGATTACAGGGCAACCCTTCACGGGTTTTGTGATGCCTCTGAACGAGGGTTTGCGGCAGCGGTTTATTTGCGAACCGTCACCTCCACCGGGGAGGTCGACGTGCGTTTGGTTTTGGCAAAAAGCAAGGTAGCGCCTATTCGGACAAGGATGACGATTCCAAAACTGGAACTGTCCGGGGCTGCTCTTTTGACCAAACTTTTGAATCACACTCTAACAGTGTTGCGTGGGTCAGTGGTTTTGGAGGATACGGTGTACGCGTGGACGGACAGCCAGATTGTTTTGTGCTGGCTGAAGGCTTCGGTCCATAACTTAGAGGTTTTTGTTGCGAACCGTGTCTCCCAGATTGTGTCGTCTGAGGTCCCACTGACCTGGAGACATGTACCAGGAGAATTGAACCCGTCTGATTGTGCATCCAGGGGATGTCGGGCTCCTGAACTCGTTAGACACCATTTGTGGTGGGGACCACCCTGGCTTGCCAGGAGAGAATCGGACTGGCCCCACAGCCATGTAGTAGTATCTTCGGATCATGGCCCCAGAGCGGCCGTGCATGTTACCCAGAAGGCTGAGGACCCTGACGCCGGGTTTCTGCTGGACCGGTATAGCTCACTTGACAAGTTGATAAACGTGTCCACTTGGATTAGGAGATTCGCTCGAAATTGTCGTACTCCTCGCGATCAGCGAACGTTGAACCCTATTCTGACTCCGGCAGAGCGAAACGAGTCGCTACTGAATTTGGTCCGGTTGGTACAGTCCTCGAAGTTTGGGGCAGAGTTGGAGATTATACGAAGTGGACGTTCGAAATTGAAGGGAGCCGTCGCGCGTCTCAACCCCTTTGTTGATTCGACCGGGTTACTTCGGGTAGGAGGAAGATTGCGCAATGCGAATCTGTCGTATTCGGCTCGTCACCCACTTCTGCTCCCCAAGGGGGGACAGTTAGTTGAATTGCTGGTGACTGATCGTCATATTAAAAACGCGCATGCCGGCTGTAACGCGTTGTTGGCCACTCTCCAGCGGGAGTTTTGGATCTTATCTGCCCGCCGTGTCATACGGAACATCGTGTTTCGGTGCATGCCTTGTTATCGACTTAAGGCTGCCACGATGCAACCTCTCATGGGGGACTTGCCCCCTGATCGTGTGAATGAGGTCAGACCGTTTTCAGGTGTTGGTACGGATTTTGCCGGACCGTTTATGGTGAAGAGTTCACGATTGCGTACCGCTAAGCAATACAAGGCGTACCTATGTGTGTTTGTTTGTTTATCCACCAAGGCGGTACATCTCGAGCTCGTTGCTGATCTCTCGACAGAGGCTTTCATTGCTTGTTTGGATAGGTTTGTTTCTCGAAGGGGACTTCCAACTTTGATCCGCTCTGATAACGGCACTAACTACGTCGGTGCGGAACGATACTTACGAGAGATAGACAACTTTTTGAATGTAAATAAAGTGGATATTGGAACGGCCCTCTCCCGTCGGGGTATACAGTGGACCTTCAGCCCACCGAGTTGCCCCCACTGGGGTGGGATTTTTGAGGCCGTAGTTAAGTCAGCTAAGATGCACTTGGGGCGTATAGTAGGTCAGACCGCGCTGACTTTTGAGGAGCTCGCGACATTGTTTTGTAAGATCGAGGCCGTTCTCAATTCGCGACCGTTGTGTCCGCTCAGCTCGGATCCAAATGACCTGGAGGCTCTGACCCCAGGCCATTTCTTGATAGGACAGCCACTTAACGCGTTGCCCAAACACCCCTTCGAGGGAGTGAAATTGTATCGGTTGTCAAGGTATCAGATGTTGCAGCAGTTTACTCAGAATTTCTGGAAGCGTTGGTCGCTCGAGTATCTGCATATCTTACAACAGCGCCTTAAGTGGACTGACAAAACCAGCCCCCCTAGTGTTGGTGACCTCGTTCTGGTTAAGGATGCTAACCTACCGCCACTACGTTGGCGCAGGGGGCGCATTGTTAACTTGTTCCCTGGCAAGGACGGGACCCCCCGGTCTGCGGAGGTTCTAGTAGGATGCTCGGTTTTAAAACGAGCGGTAGCAACGTTGTCTCGGCTGCCCGTAGATTAGGGGACAGGTGGGTGCCTGTCCGGGCGGGTGATTGTTCGATTCCAAATCGATATTCGATCGATGGTTTCGGAACGGCCATTTTGAATTTGACGTTGCTGCCAACCTTGCAGTTTTTGACAACTGACAGACGAAAGCCCTCGCAATGTAAACGCGTTTTGGATAGGGTATTGAAATTAAATCGCAGTCCATCTGGAATGTATTCGAGGTTCCCTCAGGATTGTCTATATTGCTGAGTGTGTTGTGGTTCCCCGAACCAGATAAAGTTCGCATTTACGTGGCCGATTGGTTTTTTACCACGTAACATAACCTGTGTTGGAACACTGTGCTGATCGAGGCTGGCCCGCCAGTCACACAGGAGGTTGGCTGAAGAACCTGTCTACCAAGAAGAGCCTAGGGTGCACCCGGGCCTTGCAGAGAGACAGGAGGTTGACGGGACCGAAGCACAGACCAGGTTAGATCGAACCCAATCATTTTAGCTCGGTGAATCGCCGACGTTCACACTTCTTGGCAACTGATCGCTACGCTACCTCGTAGCTGATGGGCCCCTACGAGGTCATTAGGTGCCGAGAAGCCTGAACAGCTACTATGCTTAAAGCCCCACAACGCTCCACTGCAACCTACGAGCACGGGTTTAGAATCCGCGCTATACGGCTGTGGAATGAACTTCCCTGCACCATCAGGGACAGTCCATCACTGAATATCTTTAAGAACCGACTAAAGAAGCACTATCTTTCACTTTCTATTTAGCTATATTATTGTATTAGTATTAGTATATTTGTAAGATATTTATTGATATGCTGTATTTATGTAACTGTGTATGTAGTCTATATTTCTTAGCAATAGGGTTTTATGTATGTGTAATATGTATTATATTAGAATATAGTCTTAATTGTACGCGCAATTCTTTCCCTTACCTATCATCTCCGTCTCCTATCCAACATGGTTTGCTGGAAGAAATATCTTTTTAGAAATAAGCTCGCCTTTGTACATGTTTTTTCTATCATAAGTTATCTATATGTCTGTTTTGTTTAGTACAATAAAGAAATTACGAATTACGAAGTGTACAAAGGCGAGCTTATCTCTAAATAAGAGATTTCTTCCAGCAAACCATGTTGGATAGGAGACGGAGATGATAGGTAAGGGAAAGAATTGCGCGTACAATTAAGACTATATTCTAATATAATACATATTACACATACATAAAACCCTATTGCTAAGAAATATAGACTACATACACAGTTACATAAATACAGCATATCAATAAATATCTTACAAATATACTAATACTAATACATTATATAGCTAAATAGAATGTGAAAGATAGTGCTTCTTTAGTCGGTTCTTAAAGATATTCAGTGATGGACTGTCCCTGATGGTGCAGGGAAGTTCATTCCACAGCCGTATAGCGCGGATTCTAAACCCGTGCTCGTAGGTTGCAGTGGAGCGTTGTGGGGCTTTAAGCATAGTAGCCATGTGAGTTCTCCGAGGCCTGCATGAAGAAAGAAATTCGAAGCGATCACGCAGGAAGCTAGGGTACCGAGGGTTCCACAAAATATTGTAGAGCAGGCATAGGATATGAGAGTCCCGTCGAAGACGAATCGGAAGCCAATTCAACTCCCTGCGATGTTGAGAAACGTGATTATATTTTCGCAGTCCGAAGATGAACCGAATCCCGAGGTTTTGAAGTCGTTCGAGTTTGTTCAGTTGCTCTTCATTTGCGCTTACCCAGCAAACATCAGCATAGTCAATGAGGGGAAGTAAAAGAGACTGGGCGAGAATAATTTTGGTCTGACGAGGAAGAAAGTTCTGAAGTCTCCAGAGAGAGTGAAAGGTAGCGTAAACTTGCCTGCTGACCTCGCTGATATGCGTTGACCAGGTTAACTGGTTATCGAAAACAACAGATCGCCTCAGTCTTCTGAGGCGCCACACGCAATCCCAGCCCCTCGATCTCCTCGACGACGCGAGACACTCCGGCTTCGGCGAGCCTGGTGGTACTCTGGAAGTCGTCACCCTCGGCGAGCACCAGGGTATCGTCCGCATAGCAGACCAGGTGCACGCCGATCGTGACCTCGACCCGCAGTACTTTATCGTATGCGAGATTGAAACATTGAAACATTGAAACATATTTATTGGTAAGTGTCAATTACATGTCAGATTATAAATAAAAAATTGATTAATATACATCTGTATAAAAAATGTCAGACACATAAAAATGCATTCCATAAATTAAGATACCATTATTTAAAATGAAAATTGCCATAAAGTATTACATTAAATTTGAATTGTATTAAATTAAATTAGTTATTCATTGTATTAAATTGGAATCACATTTTATATTGGTCGCTTCGAACTCAGCGAATGAGTAGAAGGTTTGCTCGACAAGCCAGTGTTTCAGTCGCTTTTTGAAGCATGCGGAATTAGGCGCAGATTTAATATGTTCTGGTATGCGGTTGTATACTGTCGGAGCCATGACGTGAGTCAACTTCGATGACTTGGCCAGGGTGTGTGAAACCGTCCTGAGCCTGTGACCGTTGCGGGTCGCGTGTCCGTGGATGTCGTGATGCCTGCGGAAAGAGTGGATGTTCTCGTGCATGTACACGGCCACCTGGAGTATGACGATGGACGGGAGCGTCAAGATGTGCAGCGCTTTAAAATGAGGTTTTACCGACACGTCCCGGCGGACCTGGACTATCGCTCTCACGGCTCGCTTTTGCATCCTGAATGCTCTCTCCCAGTCCGCCGCGCGCCCCCACAGCTCGGCTCCGTACTGCAGCAGCGAGTGTACCGTGGCGAAGTAGCACGCGCGCGCCACACTGCGCGGCACCGTGCGCACCAGCCGCCGCAGCGCAAAGCATGCGCCGCTGAGTCGCGCGCACAGTCGCGCCACGTGAGCGCGCCATGTGAGTCCACGGTCCAGCTCGAAGCCCAGGAACGTTGTCGCTTCCACCTGATCGACCCGCATTCCGTCCACTTGGACGTTCAGTGGGACGAGACGGCGACCTGATAGGTCGAAGTGGAGGAAGTGAGTTTTCTTTATGTTGAGAACGAGACCGTTGTTACGGAACCAGTGAGACAGTTCAGTGATAGTATGGTTTAGGCTTTGTTCAAGGCCTCCAATTGTCCTGTCAGTGATGATTCCTGCCACGTCATCTGCGTACATGACTAATTCGCTGGAGGTCATCGCTTGTGGCAGGTCATTCAGAAGTAATGAAAATAGTATGTTGGATACCGAGGAGCCTTGAGCAACCCCCATATGTGTCATCACCGGTTCTGATCTCATTCTCCCGCCATCACCAACGACGATCTGCGAGCGTTTTCGCAGGAAGTCTGTTAGTAGACATAAAGGCCCCCCGACTATACCGTAGTGACGGAGCTTAGCGGCGAGCACGCCGTGATCGGCAACATCAAATGCTTTCGAGAGGTCACAGCAGAGAACTGCGACTTGGAACTTCCTCTCTCTTGCCTCGAGCACTCGGCGCACCACCTCCCGCGCCAGTGCAGTCGTCGAGCGGCCCGCGCGGTACGCATACTGTCGCTCCGACAGCGCATCAGTCGACGCGAGGAATTCAAGAAGTCGGGCGCTGAGACCATTTTCGAGGATCTTCGACACCGTGGGTACTACGGCCACTGGTCTGTATCCATCGATATTCTCCCTCTTTCCTTTCCCCTTGAATATCGGAGCGATTTTGCTCCTCTTTAGCGCTGTTGGGTACACGGCTCGTCTAATGCACTCGTTGAATAATTCAGTGAGAACTGGTGCCAACGGTTTAACAGCTAGGTGGACGAGTTCCATCGAGGTCTCGTAGATATCCTTGGTAGGCTTATGCGGAATCCGAAAGGATATGATGCGATGTACCTCGTCCGCTGTAAACAGGCGCAGTCTCAGGGAGCGGTCGGCAGGTGGGCGGGCAGCGTGCAGGGCACGACAGGCGCGTGGCACGTCGGCAGCCGGGGCTCCGCACGCGGCGGCGGCACCGGCGAACCGAGCGTTCATCGCGTCCACCACGGCTTGCCTGCTGCTAAAATTAATGCCGTTTGAGTCTACGGCCACATCCGTGAAGTCTACACAAGTACGGTTGCTTTTCCCTCGTTCTTTGTTAATCACGTTCCACATGGCTTTACTCACGTTCGTGCTGGACGTGATTGCGCTCGTGTAAAATTGTGCTCTTTTATTTTTGACCAGGTTGTCGTATTGGTTTTTTAATTTGTCAATGAGTTCCGTAACAATGGTATCATCAGGATGAGCAGACGAGAGCTCCAGAACGTCGAAGAGCAATGACTGAATGTTTCGAAGCTCATGTGTAACCCATGATTGGCGTGTTGGGTGTGGTTTTCGTGTGAGTGGAAAGCAAATGTCGTACTTGTTGCTAATTACAGAAATCACAGACGCGGCCAAATCCTCGATCGACTCACCTTTTTGGCACCAAATGTGCTGCCAGTCCACACTCGCAATAGACGCGACGAAATTGCGGCAGTAAGCCTGCGTGCGCT
Organism: Argyresthia goedartella; assembly: GCA_949825045.1. NCBI lineage: Eukaryota > Metazoa > Arthropoda > Insecta > Lepidoptera > Argyresthiidae > Argyresthia > Argyresthia goedartella. The sequence continues at coordinate 14,059,094 of OX463815.1, forward strand.
GGCGCACGGTGCGGACGGGTGGCACAAGCGCGCGGGGGCGGCGCGTGACGCGCGCGCGCACGGCGAGGTGGTCGCTGAGGTGCGTGCTGGCAGGCGCCGCGCACACCGCGCCCTCGGCAAGGTTGCTGTACAGGTGGTCGAGGCTGGTGGCGGTAGTGGCCGTCACTCGCGTGGCGAAGTCTACCTCGTTCCTCATGCCGTGGGCCGACAGTATATCGTGGAGCCAATCCTTCTCGGACGAATCCTCAATCCAGTCTATGTTTACGTCCCCGACAATAATGCAATCTAATTCGATGTCACATAGCTTGTCGAGCAAATCATCTAAGCACCTTAGGAAGTCATTAGTTTTACTACCATTAGAGTAGATACATACAATCATTAAATTATAGTCTGTTACATTTATAGCCGAGACTTCAAAGTATTCTTCCACTGATAGTGTGGTGAAATCAATATTTTCAACTACTTTTAAAGTGGACTTGACGTAAATACATGACCCGCCGTGTGATAACTTAGACCTACTATATTTAGATATGAGCGCGTATCCATCTATATTAACACTTTCTAAATTTTCATTCGTCAGCCAATGCTCCGTTATAGCAAGAATGTCACATGCGAGGTCACTTTTAAGAAGAACTTCTAAACGCTGTGTTTTCTTGTCTAATGACCGTATGTTTTGGTGTGAGATTGTAAGTACGCTAGGATCACTTGTTGCTATGCCCGATGATGAGTCACGCGCAGCCGGATCGCTCGCGCACAAAGCCGCTTGCGCTGGTAGTGTCTGTTCACGAGGTCAGGCCACGGGAATGGAGTTCGCCGTTGTCATCGTTGCACCGCGGAGTTTCGCGGGGGCGTGGACGAAATCGCATCCAGTCGGAGAACCGGACTCGTGGTGGCCATACAGCGGGCGAGCTGAACGCCGGGTACAGGCTCTCTGGGATTCCTATGATGAAGGATGCGTGCCTTTTTGACATAATTTCGCGCTTTTCAACATAGAAGTCTTCGCTACTTCTAATTTTGTTTAAGAATTTGGTCACATTATCTGTCGTGGTTTGGGGTGTGAAGGACCAGGCTTGAATGTACTTCAGGGATTCCACCGTTCGTAGCAAGTCATCTTGTTTTCCTGTTCCTACAATCACTGCACGCTGGCTACGTCTACGGGCACGTTTTGATTTGACCGTTTCCCATTGGTCTTCAGTCGAATTAGTAAATGCGTCAGACGAATACTGATCCGTAGGGGTGTTGGTGGAGGCGAGTGGTTGTATTAGGGTCATCGGTTGGTCGTTTGTAGTTGAGATTTTTGTGGCCGCATCCTCAGCCGGTGGCGGTTGGCTCGGCTCGGGTGTTGGCGGAGTGGTGGCGTTGGCGTTGTATAACGAAGCGCGCGCAGTAGGTTTGGCACCAGTCAGCTTCGCAGCGTTGAGTTTACCGCTTGCGGTGATGGCAGCTTTTAGACGTACTTGTCTCACCGGGCGCTGCAGCGCTGTCTGAGCGGCCGCTTGTTGAGCGCCCTTGGGGGTAGTCGTAATCGCCGCTGTCGATGATTGCGGCGAAGTTAACTTCGTAATTAGGCTGTTTTGAGCCTCAATTTTTGTTTCGAGTGCACTGACTTTAATCACTAGCGCGGATATCGTAGTCGTCAACTCGCGTACGGCGTTTTCAACAGCTTTTGCAGCCACATTGTATTAAATTTTAATAAAAATGACGGAGCGTCAATAGTCACGATCGGGCATTCCCCCACTACTACTAATACTAATACTACTAATTCCACAGGAGTGGGCCTAGAACCGACCCCTGGGGAACCCCGCACTCGACCGCTCTCTGATGACTTTCGCCATCCCGACCCGGGAACGTAATGTCCCTGTTGCACAGGTATGCTCCGACAACTTGCTTCAGGTATGGGGGCACTCGGTGATAGTTGAGCGCCTCCCTGATGCTCGACCAAGGCAGGGAGTTAAAGGCATTAACAATATCGAGCGATACCGCTAACGCCACCCTACCCTGGGAGACGACCTGTGTCGACAGTGTTCGGACGCGTAGTATCGCGTCCACCGTCGACCGTGCACGGCGGAAGCCGAACTGGGCTTCCGACAGGTCGGGACCTGTGCAAGCTAGATGCCCGTTGAGTCGCTCGGCAACGACTCTCTCAAAGAGTTTGCCGACTTTACTCAACAGGCATATGGGTCGGTAGGCAGAGGGTGAGTCTGCGGGTCGACCTGACTTCCATATGAGTACCAACTTCGCCAGCTTCCAGCCGGAAGGGAAGACGCCATTTTGGGGGCAAACCTAACCTAACCTAACCTAACCTAACCTAACCTAACCCAACCTAACGAGTTGCACCGTGACGAGTGGCTAAAAAGGCACGAGAGAAAACCGCTCCGCATTAAAAAAATCGTTAAAAATCCATTTCTTAACCGAATTGAATATTTTAAAGTGATAAATAATCGTGTTTGTGAAAACTACAAAGTAAATTTTGATTTCAGTGAAACCGGAAGTGCATTGCAGCCGGAAGTAACAAGTTAGTACATTCTTAAGTATAATTTGGTATTTTGCTCGGAATCTAAAGGGACAAGCACCTGTTATTGATAGTGATTCAAAACACAACAACTGTCCACCGGGACGGCGACAGTCACAAAAATAAAGAAAATCCCCCCCACACCTAGCCCCATAAAGACCAAGACGGGCTGTATTAGCAAGACGGAGGAAGCTGCCGAAATTCACAGGAAAGGCCTGGAGAACCTTCGCAGATTCCAAAACCTAAGAAAGGATGTTAGGCTGTAAATAAAAGAGGCTTTGTCAGATAATGGCTAGGATTGAGAAAAATTCTAGATTGCTCCTAGAAAATGGACGGAAGATGGAGGAGCTAAAAGAAGTAGTAGAGGCACAGAGAGTGATCCTCGAGAGAGCAGCATACGCAGATGTGGCGGCTAAAAGCCAAAGAAGGGGTAGAAAACCAGAACAAGTGTCTCTCCACTCCGTGGTAGTTTCCTCGAGATATGAAGAGGAAACTGGGGAGGAAGTCTTGGAGAAGGTGAGAAGAGCATTAGATGCGAAGGATGGGTGGGTAAAGGTAGAGAGAGTAAGAAAGGCCAAGGATAGGAAGATTGTCATAGGTTGTAAGACGGAACAGGAGAGAAGGAAAGTAAAATACAGGCTAGAAACCGCAGGGGAGGGCCTCGTCGTCGAAAAGAAAAGAAACCCGCTTCTGATTCTGAGGGACGTACTGAAAGTACACGACGATGTGGAAGTCGTCAGAGCCCTCAGAAATCAGAACCGGGAGGTTTTTGGCAGCCTCGATGGCGGAGACGGCTCCCTAGAAGTCAAATATAGACGGAACGCAAGGAATCCTCACAACTGCCACATAATCCTAAGTGTTTCGCCCATGATATCGAGGAGGGCGATCGAGGAGAAGAAAATGCGAATTGACCTTCAAAGGGTAACGGTGGAAGACCAATCGTAAGGAAGGTTCTGTAAGGAACCTGCTGTCTTGTGCAGCCACTGCGGGGGCCTGCATTTAAAAGCGGAGTGCCCAGTCAGACTGGTGGGTACAGTACAATCGTGCAAAAACTGCATAAGAGCAGATATACAACCGTCTGGTCACAACGCCTTTAGCAGTGAGTGCCCAGCCAGAAGAAGGTGGGATGCACTGGCTAGGGCCTCCGTGGCATACTGCTAAGGTGGTTCCACGGAAAACCCACCAGTATAAAATAGTACAAGCGAATCTGCAGCGTAGCCAACTTGCTACAAATGAACTCCTGATTGAAGCCGAAAAGCGCAAGGTGGCCATAGCACTGCTTCAGGAGCCCTATGTGGGCGGGACGGGGAGTGTTAGGAGCTACCGGGGTGTTAGAATTTTCCAGAGATCAGGAACAGGAAATGGGACTGTTAAAGCGGCCATCGTCGTTCTTGACGATGACCTTGACATAATACAATACCCACAACTCACCACGGACAACATCGTTGTAGTGGGAGTCCAAACCAGAGCATGGACGATCACCCTAGTCTCTTACTACTTCGAGCCAGATCAGCCCCTAGGGTTATACCTGGGGCATCTAAAAAAGGTCATAAACAAAACGGGACCCATAAGGCTTATCATAGGAGGAGACGCCAATGCCAAAAGTACTTGGGGGGTCAGCCCAAACGAAGATATTAGAGGCGAGGAAATGTGCGGAGCTCTTGCTGAAGTTGATATGCATATCCTTAACATGGGAGAGGTACATACCTTCGACACCATAAGGGATGGAAAGAGATTCTGCAGCCATGTCGATGTGACGGGGATATGCTACAGTTCGTGGACGGCTGGCACGTAGTAGGAAGCCTCACGAGCTCGGATCATAATAGCATAATGTTTGGTATAGGATTACAAAAATCACAAGGCACAAAAATACAACGAACAACACGTAAATATAACACTAAAAAAGCAAATTGGGGTCTCTTTCATAGGAAATTGACCCAGATTATGCACGACACCAAACTCACTACACAAAATATTGCAAAAATAAAAACAAAGAACAAATAGACTACACAATAGACACTTACACTAAAGCCATAACAGATACCTGTATGCACACAATACCAAACAAAAAATACACAGAAACACTAACGGTGCCGTGGTGGTCCGAGAAATTAGCCGAGATGAAAAAGCAGGTGGCGACCCGGAGACGTAGAGTCCGCAGTGCTGCGCCAATTCGCAGAGGGATGGTTGTAGAACTGTACCTGAAAGAAAAAGCAAAATATGAATTAGCAGTCAAAGAGGCAGCAGAACAAAGCTGGAGGGACTTCTGCGCGAAGCAGGACAGGGAAGGAGTTTGGGAGGGAATTTACAGAGTGATCAGTAGGGTCAAACGTAGAGAAGAGGATATTCCCTTAATAGAGGGGGACGTGACATTGGATGCGGAGGGCTCTGCCCGATTCCTGCCTGAAACTTTTTACCCGAGGGACTTGAAGGACGACGAAAGTACACAACATCTGCGAACAAGAGCCTTAGCAGAAACAATAAATGAGGCGGTCATGATGATCATGATTCCCCGTTTAAAATTGAGGAGTTGGAGGTTGCGGTTGAGTCTTTCAACCCTAAGAAAGCCCCTGGAGCAGACGGCTTCACGGCCGAAATATGCGCACAGACCATCAGTGTGGACCCAAAATACTTTCTGGCTCTACTGAATAAAAGCATGGCACACGGCTGCTTCCCGAAGTCCTGGAAGGAGGCAACAGTGGTCGTATTGTGAAAACCAGGCAAGGACACTTACACCGTGCCAAAGTCATATCGATCGACCTATAGGTCTTTTGCCCGTATTAGGCAAGATATACGAGAAGATGATGGTAAGCCGCCTCAAGTTCTACGTGCTACCTCGGATTAGTACTCGCCAGTATGGATTTATGCCACAGAGAAGTACGGAACACGCCCTCGTTACGCTTATAACACGCATCCGCCAAAAACTGGATGAGAAAAAACTCGTAACCATGGTTTCTCTAGATATCGAGGGCGCATGGTGGCCAGCGATAAAGACCAGACTGGCTGAAGAAAAATGTCCGGAGAACCTGAGGCGGGTCATAGGCAGCTATCTCAGCGACAGGGTAGTGGAAGTAAGATATGCGGGAGCGGCACATAAAAGAAGCACGGAGAAGGGATGCGTCCAAGGCTCCATAGGAGGACCAATCCTATGGAACTTGTTGCTAGACCCACTCCTTAAGCTGATGGAGGATAAAGGGGTCTACTGCCAGGCATTTGCTGACGACGTGGTGTTACTTTTTGACGGTGGAGGGGCACGGGAGATTGAGGGACGGGCGAATGCTGTCCTTGAACATGTCCGGGCGTGGGGTGACGAAAATAAGTTGAAGTTTGCACCACACAAAACCTGTGGTATGGTTATAACCAGGAAACTTTAATTTGACACGCCGCGTTTGAGCATGGGAGGGGTCATTATTGGAATGTCCCCGGAGATCAAGATCCTCGGTCTCACCATCGACAACAAGTTAACTTTTAATGCCCACGTCTCTAGCGTCTGTAAAAAAGCCATAGGGATATATAAGCAACTCATTAGAGCGGCCCGCTTAAGCTGGGGTCTCAGCCTTGAGATCATCCGTACAATATACACTGCGGCGGTGGAGCCGGTGATACTTTACGCTGCAGCTGCATGAGCCCCGGCGGCAGAGAAACTGGGAGTTCGAAATCAGCTTGGCACGGTCCAGAGGGGTTTCGCGCAAAAAATGTGTAAGGCATATCGGACGGTGTCACTCAACTCAGATCTTTTGCTCACGGGGACGCTCCCTCTAGACCTACGAGTCCGTGAGGCAGCCTTATTATACGAGGCTAAGAAGGGAGTACCTAGAAGTGAGTTGCCCGATAGAGAGATTGAGAAGATGACACCTAAGATACAAGCCCCACACCCTGCGGAACATATGGGGATCGAGTTCCAAAACTTGATGGACGACGATCAATATTCTCGCCACAGTGATTATGCTGTACGTATTTTTACAGACGGGAGCAAGATTGAGGGCAGGGTCGGGGCGGCGCTCTCTGTTTAGAATGGTGCTGTAGAGACCAAGGCCATCAAACTTGCTTTATCATCATACTGCACCGTTTACCAGGCGGAACTACTAGCCCTGTGTAAGGCAACGGAGGTCGCAATGACGCGCAGCGAATCCACTTTTGGAATCTACAGTGATTCTAGAGCAGCACTTGAGACCGTAACACACTTCGGTTCCTCTCATCCCCTGGCAGTCAAAGCCAGAAGCAACTTAAAATGTTGCATACTCCAGAACATGGTTATATCCCTATTTTTGATTAAGGCACACGTAGGACTGGCAGGAAATGAGAGAGCCGATGACTTAGCAAAGGAGGCGGCCTTGAAATTAAAAAAGAAACCGGATTACGATCAATGTCCTATCTCATTCATCAAACGTAGTATTCGGAAGGGTACGATCGATGAATGGGACAGAAGGTATAGATCGGTGGAAACGGCTTACGGAACATAGATGTTTTTCCCGGATGCGGTGACAGCACATGCTATCTTCAGGAAAATAAAAATGGATGGCTAAATCACACAAATACTCAAGGGGCATGGGGGGTTCTCCTCGTACCTGAGTCGCTTCAGGTGCAAGGAGAGTCCATCCTGCCTCTGTGGCTAGGCTAACGAAACGGTTGAACACCTGATCCTGGAATGCCCTGGTTTTACCAGAGATAGATTTGATTTGGGGCAAATATTAGACATTAAGTTACTTGTAGAAAATTTACCCACCATTATTAAAAGTAGAGATCGTAACATATTCTTGGAATTCTGTAGGAAAATTGTGATAAGTGTAAATAATAGAAATAAATTAGCTTAAGAAAACTATGATAGCAACATATAATAAAGTATATGATTGTAATCATGCAAAAAAAATAATTGTATGTACATAAATATAAGCAAGGAAATAGATTAAGATACTTTTCTAAAATAAATTGTTAAGATTATGTTTATAATTTGTTTTTGGATAATATTGTATTTACCCTGTTATAGAGATAAGATAGGTGGGAAACCCAACCAGAGTAGTTAGCAAAGACTCTGACTCTGTTAGAGGTAAAAGAAAGAAAGAGGGGTATATAGTGTTTTTAGTCGGTAAGAGTCCGACACTGCCAGGGCCTCCCTTCCCTGGTGTCCACGAGGATTTACACCGTGTGTCCAGAAAAAAAAACCTAACCTAACCTAACCTAACCTAACCTAACCTAACCTAACCTAACCTTACCTAACCTAACCTAACCTAACCTAATCTAACCTAGCCTAACCTAACCTAGCCTAACCTAACCAGTTGCACCGTGACGCGCGTCTAAAGAGGCACGAAAGAAAACTGCTCCGCATTCAAAAAATCGTTAAAAATCCATTTCTTAACCGATTTTAATATTTTAAATAATTATATAATATAAATATATTATTAATATATATTATATATATTATATTAATAATTAAAATAAGAAATAATTGTGTTTGTGAAAGCTAAAAAGTGAATTTGAATTTCAGTGAAACCGGAAGTGCATTGCAGCCGGATGTAACAAGTTAGTACATTTTTAAGTATATTTTGGTATTTTACTCAGAATCTAAAGCGACAAGCACTGTTATTGCAAGTGATTCTACAGCTGCTCATGAAACTCTACAATTTGACAGTTTGATTTTTGCTCTACCATTGAAATTGGATGAAATAGAGCCAAAAAAACAAAAAGCACATGGCGATCAACTTTTTCGTGACGATATTGCGGATGCAACCAGAAACATAAAACGACGGGGCATAATTTTATTAGACCGAAGGCACAAAAATTTTGTCTCTCCATGGAAATTTGACCAAGATATAGACTTTTAAGTGAAATCAACTTTTATTAAGTGTTGTTTTTGTAAAAAACTTTTAAAAGCGTTCGACGACATATACTTTTTAATACGTGCCTAGTTGCGCTCAAATACGACCTATAAATATATATATATATAGATTTATGTGACTACCTATATTTTTCCGGCTGATAGAGCTCAAAAACCAAAAACAACTTGGCACCTTACCCAGTTCTAGAAGAACGAGAACAAAGTTTCAATCAGGAAAATATAGCAGACAGCTCATGAAATTATATTGTGTTTTTTTTTGTGGCTCTATATACCTTCGTTAGGAAACTATTGAAAAAAATACGTAAATAAAATTTTGAAATTCCCACTTTACTTTTTTTACAAAAAAATTATATTGTTTACATTGAAGATTTAATCAAGACAAGCTTGTAAAATAAAACCGCATCCTTCTAGGGCAAAAATTGACTGAAAATTGAAACTGACTGAAAAATTGATTTTAAACATCGGCGGCCATCTTGTCCGCTATCTTGAAAAAATTAAAATAAGCTTATACTCTAATTGATCATCATAGGGAGGGCACTGACAGGTCCGATGTTGCCACTTTTTGGTGAAAAAAAAATAGTGTTGGGTTAAAGAATGATTTAGTTCACTCTATTGTCTCAAAATAGAATGATGTTACGATAGCTATTAGTATTGCCTACCATGAACTGAGAAAAATATTTAGGTAACCTACCTGGTGAAAATACGAGCCTTAACCCTTTACTTACCAGATGACAGATGTATTGTTTAGGGAAATGATTTGGAAGGACTGTACAATATCTGGCATGACCAAAAATAACCAAAAAAAAATATATGGGCAGAAGGCGGTGTCTTTAGTGTATTTTTCAAATAGGGAAATTGCGGAAAGCCACAAGACTGCCTGGAAGGACTGCCCAGATGTCGGTTACGTGACGTGATGGCGAACGTTGTACGTTGGCTTGGCACGCTGTCACGCTCACTCGCGTCGTAACTACGTTCTCTGTCTCTATCTCGCGCGTGAAATGAAATGATTGAAATGATTCTTTATATGCCAGAAAACAGTACAGTGGAGGATCTTTATATTAAAATATGTTCAGTGTTTTCAGCTTAAGTACAAGCATGCAAAATAATAGTATGTAATAGTTTTAAATTAAGACTAAGGTCTTAATTTAAAACTATTACATACTAATACTAATTAGTTTTTAATTGAATAATTTCAATTTATATAATTATTTAAAATGTCATAAAGTTTGTAGATATAATTTCGTGCTGGCTTAAGTTGCGGTCGGCATCCAATCCAACTAAAACTTCGCACATGCTCGCAATTGAACTGTGCGAGCCCGACGCCAATATGATTTATGCGCGAGCGAAAGAGACAAGAGGATAGAGGTTAATGTATGAAATTTCGCCTACTCGACGAACAGACATACAGCGCAGCGCCTCCTTCATTCGTCTCCCTTTCTTCTGACTGAGTGCACGAATACGATCTTTGTTCCGAAGTAGTTTCGCTGTTTTGTTGTTCCGGTTACGTTGTGTTTGTTATTTTCGTTAAGTTTATTGTTGTTCGTTATTTGTTATTCTGGACTTGTTCGTTATGGACCCTCAACCAAGTACTTCAAGGGAGTGTTTGTCGCCGAAGAAAAAGAGACCTCGGGTTTCTTTTACTGTTACAGAAAAGACTATGATCCGTAACACGTACAACTACGTGATTCAAGAAGAAACCAAGATTACCTACGGATCGTCCTAATGTGGAAGACTGTGTGGGTAAAGCTGCCGAAATCCTAGGAATAGGCAAGACCTCTGTATTCCGCAACATAAAGGAGTCGAAAGAGAACGTCGAATTTAAGTCTCCTGAAAAACCAGGGCCTAAGAGGACATTCAAGGATAAGCTGGACGACTTCACGTTTTCGGCGATTCGTCGAAAAATTCATGGCTTTTTTCACAACAACGAACCTCCAACCATTACCAAGGTATGTTCTGTGTTCCTATTACCTATAATTTTTAGGACATTACTACTGCTAAGCTTCAGATGCCCGTTTGTCCGTCAGCGGTGTGTCTCAACTCTCATGCCATGAATGAACCGTAATACCTATAATTTTTAGGACATTACTACTGCTAAGCTTCAGATGTCCGTTTGTCCGTCAGCGGTGTATCTCAACTCTCATGCCATGAATGAACCGCAATACCTATAATTTTTAGGACATTACTACTGCTAAGCTGCAGATGTCCGTTTGTCTGTCAGCGGTGTGTCTCAACTCTCATGCCATGAATGAACCGTAATACCTATAATTTCAAGGACATTACTACTGCTAAGCTTCAGATTTCCGTTTGTCCGTCAGCGGTGTGTCTCAACTCTCATGCTATGAATGGACCGTTATAAGCAGGAGAGTTGAAATTTTCAAAGAATCTGTATTTCTTTCTAAAGCAACAAATAATGAACTACCTACTTACATGCGTTTTTTTAATTCAATGGAACGCGAAACCCTTCATCTGCTTTGACTGACTTTAGAAGCACACTATTAAATTAAATCTATTGTTTACACTGTTGACGTTACAAATAATTTTCAGGTATTATTCATAATATTATCATATTATCTTATCATATCATAATATTATTATATATGTTTTAGGTTCTCAATGCAGTAAATAACGACCCTGACCTGCCAAATTTTACCTGGAGTACAATGAGGGAGATAATTAAACACTTGAACTTCAAATAAATGATGAAAACAAGAAAGAGTATTTTCATTGATACACCTGAAATAGTTCTATGGCGTCACAGATACCTTAACAAAATAAAGAATTATATAAGCGAAGGAAGGAAAATTTACTATCAAGACGAGACCTGGGTAAATGCAGGTACCTAACTATTTTCAATACGCTTTTATTTTAGTTACTGAACGTGTTCTGTACACCTCTATACTTTAAAACAATTTATTCAGGTAGCCCTTTTTGTCATTTCAGGTCACACGCTAAAGAAATCCTGGTCTGATGGTGAAATCAAATCTGGGCGGCAGGCTTTCGTATAAGGCTTAACCACTGGGTTGAAGAATCTCTCGGGAAAGGGCCGAAGACTTATAATTAGCCACATAGGAGGGAAAGACGGCTTTGTCGAGAATGCCCTCATGGTTTTCGAAGCCAAAACCGGCATCATCAAGAGATGAACTCAGATTGTTTTGAGGAGTGGTTCAAGGGGGTGCTGCCCAAATTAAAACCACATTCAGTAGTGGTGATGGATAATGCCCCCTACCACTCCAGAAAACTTGAAGTATTGCCCAAGATGTCCTGAACCAAAACGAGGATCCAGGAATGGCTGGAAGGCAAAAATATAGAATTTCAAACAGAGATGGTAAAAGCCTCCTTGCTGGAATTGGCAAATACATGCAATATCAAGGAGAAATATGCGGTTGACGAGATGGCAGCGATGCAAGGCGTCACGGTTTTACGCTTGCCCCCTTACCACTGCGAACTAAATCCTATAGAATTGGTTTGGGCGCAAGTGAAAGGCTATGTGGCTACTAACAACAAAACCTTCAAGATGAAAGAAGTTAAAAATCTGTTCCATGAAGGAATTAACACCGTGACGCCCGAGAAATGGAAAAAATGCATCGCACTTGCAATTAAAGAAGAAAACCAAATGTGCCATCTCGACCACCTTATTGATACCATGTCAGACAGATTTTTAATTAATGTTAATGATGACGATGATTCATCCGATAGTGATTATAGTATGGAATAAAAAATAAATATAAATATGTGTACGTTTTATTTTTAACTCTTGTTTTATCTATCTGGTTTTATCAAATGGTACACAATAGAGCTTCAGGTTTCTCAATGAACAATACTATAAAAATATTACCATATAAATGTGCAATACATTTGATAACTTCTAAGTAAAGGGTTAAGGCTTGTATTTTCTAGGTTACCTAAATATTTTTCTCAATTCATGGTAGGCAATACTTTGAGACAATCGAACTAAATCATTCTTTACCCCATTACTAATTTTTTTTTACCAAAAAGTCAGTCCTGTCAGTTTCCTTCGTATGTTGATCAATCAGACGCCTATCATTAGAGAAATATTTAGATCGGTACCTACCTATAGAAAATACGAGCCATAACCCTTTACTTAGCAGATAACAAATGTATATGGAAATGATTTTGCAGCCAGCACTCGGGAGACAGAGACCGAGAGCGTAGTTATAGGAGGCAACGCTCGCTGTTACGTGTCGTGTCTTAAACTCGTAACGTACCTATTTCTATTCGATGAAACCGGCCTGCTCGTTTGGGGATATCGTAATTTTACCTTATGTGAAATTAAAACGCTCAAATCATTATGTACATAGTCAAGTCATAAGTTCTGTCACATGTGCAATATGAAATAATTTAGACATGTTTTTTATTTATGTAAACATTTATATAGCAAAATGAACTTAATAAAACATAGATTCTTATGGTAATAAAGTTTATTCAAAATGACCCCCGCGATTTTGAATATAGGCCTTTATTCTGCGCGGCCAGTCGTCTATCGCAGCACGAACGAGGTCCATGTCAATATCGGCGGCTGCCTTAATCAAGGATGCCTTGAGTGACTCCAAATCAGGATGAGGCTTTGAGCAGGCCTTTTCCTCCAAGTGTTGCCATATCTTGTAATCTAACGGACTCGAATCTGGACCGGAGGAGGGCCAGTCTTCGTGCCGGATGAAGTCGATTTCACGCGCCGCCAGCCAGTTTTGTGTGCTTTTTGCTCTATGAGCTGGCGCAGAATCTTGTTGGAATACCCAGTGCCTGTTATTAAACATGGTATGAGAAACAGGTTCCACAAGGTTCTTGAGGACTATATTTTGATACACAACTGCATTCGTTTTTACGCCTTTCTTCCAAAAATGTACCTCAGTTAAGCCCCAAAAAGAGACTCCCAACCAAACTATGAGCAAAGATGGAAAATGACCTCGTTGGACACGCGGAATACGGTTGCTCGCTTCTTTACTGCTATGTGCGTACACCTTATCATTTTGTTTTTGTAGCTCTCTTCCACGGTGAAAATTTTTTCATCCGAAAAAAGAATTTCCCGATGCTTTTTTCCCGCGTACCGCTTCAACAAAGCGCGGCATCTCTTCAGTCTCAGGTCCATTAAACGAGCGTCCAAACGATGTCCTGTTTTTCTTCGATATGCCTTAAGCCCTAAGTCTTCATTTAACACCCTTTTCACCGTGGTCCTGCTTAACCCCATCTGAAGGGCCAACAGTTTCTGCTTACGTATGGGATTTCTTTGAATTCGCGCCTTCACAGCTTTTATCACTGCTGGAGTCCTAACAGAGCGAGGGCGACCACTTCTTGACCTGTCATCTACACTAGAGTCTTCATTGTATCGTTTTATGGTACGATAAACGAATCTTTTGGTTATATTCAAATTTTTCAGTAAGTCGAAAATCTGAATTGGCGCGTAACCGCAACGATGCAACGCAATAACTGCGACACGGTCTTCTTTAAGTGTCCACTCCATATTTAAAAATGAGGAAAATTCTAAAAAGTACACATTTTTATTTTCATGAAAAATTCGAAATTCGAATTCAATAAACTTTTTTGTGGCCAGCGTTCTAAATTCAAAAGTTTTTATTGTGTGACAGAACTTATGACCTGACTGTGTATATTGTAAAATAACATAATGTAAAGTAATTTTAGAACATATTTACCAGTTTTTCATTCTATTTAGAATGAATGAGAACATCACTAACAAACTGTAGGTGGCAACATTATTTCGAGAATTGACGTTTGAAACTGTCAGCGCCCTCCCTATGTTGATCAATTAGACTATAGCTCAGGCCCCGAAGGACCTGGAATAACCCGGTTTTCACCATATGTGCTAACTAACTGGCTGCTAGCTAGTTTTTGTATTTTTACACATCGGCGGCCATTTTGTCCGCCATCTTGTAAAAATTCAATTGCAAATTACTCCGGTCCTCGTGGCCCTGGAGAGACGTGGTTTTCACTATTTGGACTATCGATATAAATAGAGTATGTAGTTACCTTTAATATACACAATATATAAACGATACAAAACTACTTTATTTAAGGTTACAAGTATTTAGTTTTCAGAGATTGACTCTCACAAAAATATTTTCTAAGTTATATATTTTTAAAATTTGTACCAACTTTTGTTTCTTTTAATCTTTTTTTCATTATTTTTAGTTATTTGGTTTGTTGACTAATTTTCAATAGAGGATTCAGTTTAGTTTAGTATATATAGAGGATTAATTATTTAATAGGACTCGATTATTTAATATTATCGTAAAACACACGCTACAATGAATCTTAGCAGGAATTGTTAAGTCGAAATGCTCAGAACTCCCAAAAATAAGACGATGGATAAAGCTGAGTCGGAACAGCTAGACTCTCCAAAAGGGACTGAGAAGGCAGGACCCTCTACAAATTCCATCAGTGAGGAAGAGCATTGGTGAGTGGGAGTTAGGTTAGCATGCAGCCCCACCTAATACAACAAAGGCTCCTCTGGCATCTCTAAAACACATCGAGATTATTGAACAGCCCACAATGACGACCGAGAACATCGTGGTTGCCATATTAAAAACAAAAGAGTGGACCATCGGAGTTTTGTCCATATACCTAGAGTCGACGGAACCGATAGATCTTGACCTAGAAAAGATTAAAATTGTAATACAATCTTTGGGAACAAGCAAGATACTGATGGGAGGTGATAGTAATGCCTGGAGTGCATGGTGGGGAAGCGTGAGAGAAGACCATAGAGGAGAAGCACTGTCGGGATCACTGGTAGAGATGGAATTACAAATCCCAAATACTGGCGATGACTTCACCTTCGATACAATACGAGGGGGAGTGCTCTTCCAAAGCCACGTTGACATCACTGCGTGCACAGTTGACCTTCTAGAATTAGTAGATGATTAGCGTGTTGACAAGAGTATCACCAGCTCGGACCACAACACGATAATATTCAATTTGAAATTTAAAAAACAATAACCCGAAAATAAACTAGCAACAACAAAAAAATACAACACAAAAAGAGCAGACTGGACAGAATTTAAAAAAGTGCTAAGCAAAAAACTCAAAGATAATAAAATAAATATTATATAAATAAACAAAATTAACGAAGTTACACATCTGGAAGAAGTTATCGAAAAATATACAGACAGCATAAAACAAGCTTGTGAGAACACAATACCAAAGTTGAAGAAAAAGATGAAAACCGAAGTTCCGTGGTGGAGTGGCGAGCTGGAAAAACTCAAGAAGGATGCCATGACAAAGAAACTGTGCTGCGCCGAGTCGACAAGAGTGGGTTGTAAATATATACCTTATATATATATATATATATATTGCAGCAAAAAAGGCAAAAACTAACAGTTGGAAGAACTTCTGCTCCCGACAGGAGAGAGAAAGCATGTGGGACGGTATGTATAGAGTTATAGTGAAATTAATTCCAAAAAGGGAGGACCAGCCTTTGGTGAGGGATAGAGTGCCATTAGACGCGGGTAACTCGGTTAAGTGGCTTGCTGAAACCTTTTTTCCAGATGATCTGAAAGAGGATGACAACGCAAATCACCAGCGTATAAGGAAAGCCGCAGACCAGGAAATCCCACTGGAGATAGAAAGTGAGCTTGATCCTTCCTTCACAAAACGTGAACTAGAGATGGTTATAAGAAGCTTTAACCCTAAAAAAGCTCCCGGATCGGATGGATTTACTGCGGATATATGTGCTGTAGCCGTCTCACATGATATCAATATATTTCTTGGCATCCTGAATAAGTGCCTAGGCTTATCGCTGTTTCCCATGCAGTGGAAAGAGGCAAGGATTTTGGTCCTGAGAAAACCCGGAAAAAATAACTATGCAGTTCCCAAATCTTATAAGCCAATTGGATTATTGCCTGTCATGGGTAAAATACTAGAGAAGATAGTAATAAGAAGAGTAAGATGGCACCTGCAGCCCAAAACTAATCACAGGCAATATGGATTTGTACCGCAACGTAGCACAGAGGACGCCCTATACGACCTAATGCGTCACGTCAAGGGAAACCTGGAAGATAAAAAGATTAGTATTATTGTATCCCTGGATATTGACGGGGCATTCGATAGTGCTTGGTGGCCAGCAATTCGGTGTCGCCTGATCGAGAAGCGCTGTCCTCGAAACTTAAGAAAAATAATAAACAGCAACCTCAAAAATAGAACGGTAAGTGTCGGTTATGCGGGAGCCCTATACAAAAAGGCTACAACAAAAGGATGCATACAGGGTTCCATAGGGGGACCCACTTTTTGGAACCTACTGCTGGACCCTCTTTTGGACGGTTTGACAGAGCGAGGCATATATTGTCAGGCCTTTGCCGATGATGTCGTGCTGGTGTTCTCCGGGGAAAAAACCTCAACCTTGCAAGGACTGGCAAATACTACTTTGGACTACGTTCACGCATGGGGAGTCCAAAACAAGCTTAAATTTGCACATCGGAATAATTTAGTGGCCCTGACAAAGGCCGTTTGCACTGACACTAGCTATAGTGTAGCGGTTTTTTGGAGTGAAGAAGAGAGGTTTTTGTTTAAGCCTTCTTTTCAGTCTTCTTGGGCAGCAGGACGGCCTGGATGTTGGGCAGGACACCGCCCTGTGCGATGGTGACTCCGGAGAGGAGTTTGTTAAGCTCCTCGTCGTTACGGATGGCCAGCTGGAGATGCCTCGGGATGATCCTGGTCTTTTTGTTGTCGCGAGCGGCATTGCCGGCCAACTCGAGCACTTGAGCGGCCAAGTACTCCATCACGGCGGCGAGATAGACGGGCGCTCCGGCATCGACGCGCTCGGCGTAGTTACCCTTGCGCAGCAGCCTGTGGATACGACCCACTGGGAACTGGAGTCCGGCACGGTTGGAGCGGGACTTTGCCTTTCCCTTAACTTTACCGCCTTTGCCTCTTCCGGAAATGATTGTCGAGTTAGTTAGGTATGTGCACAACGAGCGAAAAAGCGAAGCAAGTGAATTCGCGGACTGTGTCGGGTTTAATTAGAAGACCGACCCTGAAACTCGCTTTTATATGCCTACCGCGTGGGGCTCCGCTGGGTGGGGTGATACGATTATAGGCGAGCGTGAGTGAGCGCAAAGCGATATTTCACCGTCCTGCTCGCTCGTCGTGTCGTCCGTATAGTACGACTCGAGGAGTAGGCATAGGTAGGTACCTACATATTTGTTTGTCCCCGTAGTGCCCGCCCAGTAAGCGAGTACCGAATCAACCAAAATCCAAGCATGTATACCTATCTAATCGTCTCCTGTGCCATCCGTGTTTGTTGTTTGTAATTGTCCTAAAATACCTACATATTATATTTATGTATCTCCTCGTTATACTTCTATTCCAATGCCTACACTACACCTAACATGACTAACCTACCTACCTAAGCTGATTACGTTCGAGCAACGGCGAAACACAGCGTGACCGGCCGAGCATTCAGAAAAACGAAGATGGAAAAAAAAAAAGAGTCTTTTACGAACAAAATCGAAAAGCGTCCCCCCTTTTCGACTTTTCTTCTCTACTATCGTGCTTGCGCGGCCCGCCGAGTTAATCAATTAAGGTAGCAGCTTCATCACATGCTTCTTATTTTATGTGTGCTCAAGTTTATGCTTTTTCGCTTTGCTCACCCCCTTTACCCTTCACCTAGGCTACCGCAGCTATTTTTGATGTGCATTTTAATATTACCCTTATTATTATTTTTTGTTTTTGTCAACAAGATACAATACAATATCAATTTGTTTTGCTGGTTCGATATTTTCGAATACCTACCTACATACATAATCATGCTTTGCTTGCGGTTGCGGCGTCATATCGTAGCGTCTGTGCTGTGTAATATTTATTTTACATAGGTAGGTATATGCATGTGTTTGTGTGTGCATATCGGACGGACGGCGCAACAAGAAACATTATGCGCGACGCATATAGGATCGATTTGATAGCCCTGAAAAGGGCTTTTGGATTGGTCGTTTCGCACGCGGCGCCTGGTGTGGCACGCACTGTACGAACACGTACCGAGCCGAGGAGGCGAGTAGTCAGCGTCACCACCGTGAGGATGGAGTGCTTCTTCGCCGCAGCCTTCTTGGCGGTGGGTTTGGCCTTGGGTGCGGCTGACTGCTTCGGTTTGGGCGCCTTCGGCTTTTTGGTGGGCGGCTTGGCGGTCTTCTTCGCCTTGCTGGGAGTGGCGCTATTCGCCTTGGCGGGCGCGGCCCGCTTGGCGGCGGCCGCTGGCTTCTTCTTGGCGGCGGCGGCTTTCTTTTCCTTGGTGGCGGTGGAGGACTTCGCCTTGGACGGGCTCGCGGCCGCGCACTTCCTCTTGGCGGGCGTGGCGGGCGACTTCTTGGCCTTCTTGGCGGCCGGGGACTTGACGCTCTTCGCCGCAGCTAGCTTCTTGGTCGCCGAGGAGCCATTCGACTCGAGCTTGAACGACCCGGAGGCGCCCTTGCCCTTGGTCTGGATAAGCGCGCTCGACTCGACTGCGCTCTTCAGGTACTTGCGGATGAACGGCGCCAACTTCTCGGCGTCGACCTTGTACTGGGCTGCGATGTACTTCTTGATAGCCTGCAGAGAGGACCCGCTGCGCTCCTTCAGCTCCTTGATAGCGCTGTTTACCATCTCGGAGTTCTTCGGGTGGGTGGGCTTTGCCTTCGGCTTCTTCGCGGCCGAGGAGGCTTTCGCCTTCTTTGCCGGGGAGGCGGGTAACGGAGCGTCGACGACTGCTGTTGCGTCTGCCATTGCGAGTTGAGAGTCGAGTGAGTAAAGTAAAGTAAAGTAAACGCACAAACAAACACCGAGAGTGTGTGAAGTGAAAACTTTTAGTTACAGCTATTACCGTGTGATGGACGAATGGCTCTTTGGAGTGCGAGCTTCTTCTTCTACGCTGTGCCGTGCTTTCGCCCTCTTCTGCGGGCCGCCTCGTCCAGGTATGGCGTGTGATGGATGACGACTGGGTCTTCGGAGTGGGGCGTGGAGCGCGAGAACCACTTCGGTTGCGGGGTCGAGGACTTATTGGTTGCCTCATGCCCGCGGCGTCAACTCGGGGGGTAACGTCCGCCCCGGTCTTGGGTGGCCCCTACTAGTCAGGGGCCTCGCGTGGCCTTCGTTGTGCTGTGCTTTCGCCGTCTATTGGCATACACTGGCGACAACGGTGCGGGAGCTTCTTCTTCTTCACTGTGCCGTGCTTTCGCCCTCTTCTGCGGGCTTACACTGGCGACAGTGGGATGAGCAGCAACTCTCTTGGGAGTGGTCTGCTTTCAGGCGGACGTGCGTGATGCGGAGCAATGCCGTGGACATGTGCGTGGCGGCTGTTGTCGGCGCAATCGTACATGCGCCGTGCCAGCCGCGCGACGAATTTCTCCACGGTGGGCATCCGGGTATCCCTCATGATGGTGGTGTTGCGCACGTACCGCCCGGCTCCCGTGATCACCCGCAGGGAGATGTTCTGGAACCGCTGCAGCCGTGCCTTCTGGGTCTTCGACAGCAGGGCGTACCATGCTGGAGCCGCGTAGGTGAGTCGCGAGCGCACATAGGCTTTGTACACCCGCAGCTTGGCTCTCAGAGGCAGGCTGGACGACAAGACAGGCCGGATCATTGCCCGCGCGGCTTTGGCCCGGTTGATGCAGTGTTGCACCAACGGGACCATGCGCAGCGAGCAGTCGTTGTTACAACCGAGGTATTTCACCGTCGATTGCCACTCGATGTCCCGGCCCCTCAACTGTAGCGGGGTCGGACGGCGGGAGCGGGTAGTCAACAGGGCTGTTGTCTTCCCGACGTTCACCGCGGTCCGCCACTTGTCCAGCCAGGGCGGCAGCAGGTCCAGGAGTCGCTGCATCTTCCTGCAGGCGAGTTAAATTTTGCGCGACGACGCGAAGTAGGCGCTGTCGTCCGCGTAGAGGGCGAGCACAACGTCTTCCACCCCCTCCTCGAGATGGCCCTCAAGTGTGGGGATGTCATTGGTGTAGAGCGCGTAGAGTGCAGGTCGGTTGGAAGAGCACCACCGTTAACTATATTAAATATTAAATGTCCAATCGACTCGTATCGGCCTCCGACGCGCCGGCGGCGAGCGTCGACGCGCTCTTATCCGCGCGGACACTAGCTCACCTAGAGTGGCACCGGTTTCCAACTCCAATCACTTCTCAGTCAGTCAATGGCTGACCACTATCGACACTCACATAGGTACATTCAACGAATAACTACCTACCTAATTAATTCATTATAAATCCATCGATCCAGCACACACACATAATAGCGGTCGGTCGGTCGGACGAAAGAACAACGCACGCACCCACCCACCGCCATGTTCTGCAAAGACGATGACCAATAATGCACGGGCTCCAGCGGACTGCTGCTCATTCTCTACTAATATTGCTTAATATACCTTTGTTACAGTTTATATCGTGTCATGTAACATGTCAATAACATAACAGACCTGACAGACACAGCAGTCTGCGTGAGCGCACAGAGAGCACAGCACGGCAATGTATGTATTTATATTTATTATGTATCAGTAAATCAGTATGAAGTTACTTTATAGTAACTTCATACTGATTTAACTTTAACATCATCATCATCATCTATGGTCCTGTACTAGTTAATTAGGTGGGGAAGGTAAAGCTAATGGTACTAGCATTCGTAGCAGCAGCAGGTTTGTCTGCGAAATGTGATGTGCCATAGTGTGAAGCGGTAGCTTATATTTGGTATTTAAAAGGCAGAGTAATGTATATTTGAGACTCGTGTGAACAAGGAACAGAGTAAATAACAGGATAGTTTTGCGGCCCTGAGAAGGGCCTTTTGATTGTCGATCTAGGAACGACAAGGGCGATGGTTCGCTGCTTAACCGCCGAAACCGTACAGGGTACGGCCCTGGCGTTTTAGGGCGTACACCACATCCATGGCGGTGACGGTCTTATATCGCAACCCAGACGAAGCGTCACGGCTACACGCAGGGAGTTGTCGTCCAGAAGGGTTCCTAAATGCGGAGACGGCAACGCATGCAGCCAAGCACCTGACTCCGGCTGAGAGACTGCTCGCAGACGAGCAAGTTCCGCTCCCGAGCTCTGCGCTAACAGCCCGTCAAGAGATACCTTGCACAGCTCCTCATCCCAGGGGCGCTGCACGCCGGACTTCTCTGGAACATCTCCCCCAGGACAACGGGCCCGCCACCGCTGAAGAGCCTCGTCCGCAAAAGGAATGCCAAAACCGTCACCGTTAAACTTTAAAATGCGAGTGACTAGTTCAAGCACCCCAAGCAAGCAAGTTTCAGGGTCGGTCTTCTACGCCTGCTCCCCGTCTCAACGTCGACGGAATATGGGTCCCCATTGGTGCGCCGTCCGGTTTCGCCGAGAGCGGAGCTTGAGTTGGACGGATTATATTTAATCCGGGCCGCTCAAGCCAAACTGTTCTCGCCGGGACTGTTACGCGCCATGGAGGCCTACATCGCCGATAGCCGCGCGGCCCTGGAGGGTACGCCTGCGGCTAGCATCGGCGATGAAATCCTCGACGCGAGACTGCTGGAGCAGGCGCGCGAGCAGCCGCTTATCCTGCCGCCCCCGCCCCGTGGGACGAGGCGGGCGCGCAGTGAAAGCCCGTCGGACGAACGCCTTGCTCGCTGACTCACCGTCCCCGCGCCCCGCCCGCCTGCACCCAGGAAGACCGGACCGGACATGCCGAGGTTGTCGCCCCTGCTGGGCGAGCCCCAGGCATCCGGGTCTGGCGCCGCCGCCCCTGGACCGACCGCCGCGTGTGAAAGAGAGTGCTACAACACAAATGACAGGTACGAGTGTTTCACCTAATAAGTGCTCTCCCGCAAGGGCCCGCCCGCCCAATGCCGCCCGCCCGCCCTACGCCGCCTGCCGCTGCCGCCGCCCAAACCGCAGCCACGATCGCCACCACTACCACCGCCCCGTCGGGAGGCGCTGTGCCACAGCAGCCCCGCCAGCCGCGCTATCCGCCCCTTATTGTGGAGGTCCTTCCCAACTGGGCCGACCACTTCAGGGCGATAGCCAGCGAGCTCGGCCGGGTTCCCAGCGCGCGCGCCTACCAAAAGGTTGTGCGCTTCACCCCAACGGCCCACGACGAGTACCGGCTTGTACAGCGCTATCTGTGCAGGCTGGAGAAGGACCACGGAGTTCGGTGGTTCTCTTACTCGCTGCCGGCCGACAAGACCCAGAAGGTGGCGATCCGCGGGCTGCTTTCCAACACCACGCCAGAAGAGATCGTCGCGGCACTTGCAGAACTCGGTGTGGAGGCCGAGTACTGCAAGCAGATCCGGGCGCGCAAGGGGCGCCCCGGTTGCATTTTCTACGCGTCCCTGCGGAAGAATCCCGACCGTGCCCCCGGTGCAGTATATGAGATCTCAGAGCTCATGTACATGCCGGGGGTGAAGATCGAGGCTTGGCGCAGCCCCCCCCTCCGCCACGTCCTGATCTGCAGGAAGAAATGGCGCCCGCTTCGCTTATGGCGCAGGCGAACGACGGAGTCCCCAGGCAGAAGACGAAGCGGGGGGGGGAAGAAGAAGAAGGCGACGGCTCCACCTGCCGCCGGCGCCGCGGCGGCTACTCTCGCCGCTAGCGAGACTGCGGCCACCGCTGGCGCCGCTACTCCGGCTGCGGCGATAGGGCAGCAGGACTTGGGGCACCTCACAGCCCTGCTCGCCCTCCTCAGCGACCCCACTGCCCTGGGCAGACTCACCGCTCTGCTCCGCAATGCATGAGCCGCTCAGGGTCGTCCACTGGAACGCGCAGTCGCTGACAGGGAAGAAGCGGCTGCTCCACGTGTTCCTGAGGGATTACCGCGTCGACGTGATGCTCATCAGCGAGACATTCCTAGCCGGAAGCGACAAGCTGTCGCTGCCCGGCTACTTCGTCTACCGCAAGGACGAGAAGTCCACCAGCGGCCGGGCCTTTCGAGGCTTGGCAGTCATCGTCGGCAGGAAGATCGTCCACCAGCTCGTTGACGCCCAGGAGTATACATCCCTGTACGCTTTGGGCGTCGACCTCCAGGTCGCCGGCCAGATGCTGCGACTGTACGCCGTATACAAGCCCCCCAGTACCCCAATCTGCACCTCTGAACTACGGGGGTTGCTGCAGTCGCCGCATCCGACACTCGTCGCTGGCGACCTCATCGCCAAGCACACCGTCTGGAACTCCATCAGGGTGTGTCCAGCTGGACGCGCCATCCTTGCCGACTCCGTGAGCCACAACTGCGATGTCATCGGTCCCGACGAGCCCACCCACTTCGATTCGCGGGCCGGTTGGGACACCATCGACGTCGTAGTCGTCAGAGGTCTCCAGACTCCGCCGAGCCAGGAGGTTCTCCCTGACCTCCCATCGGACCACAGGCCAGTACTTCTTTTCCTGACGGACCTGCCCACCCGGGTCTCTCCGCCAGCATCACGCCGACGCTACCAGTGGGGCGCCTTCACCGCCGCCCTCGATCAGTCTTCGACCACATGTCCAGTCAACCAGCCGGAAGACGTTGACCACCTGGCATCGCTGCTAACTACCCAGATCCGAGACGCGCTTGACCTATCATCGCACACCGTAGCTCGCGGGGGGAAGCCCAATCCTCTTCCTGCTGAGCTACGCGCACTCATCCGCGATAAGCGCGCTCTCCGGAAGCAGTGGCAGCAAACCCGCTGCCCAACGATGAAGACCAGGCTCAACGCCATGACGGCAGAGCTGAAGCGCCGACTTGATCTCCACGCCGAAGAATCTTGGGAACGCCACGTCGAGTCCATGGGCGACCACGTCCCCTCCGTGCATCGCCTATGCCGGGATTTGTCGACTACTCCAACTCCCGTCCGACCAATCCTGGGCAGCGACGGACTACCAAGATTTCGAGCCCAAGACCGTGCGGAGATCTTCGCCGAATGCCTCGAGAAGCAGTTCAAGCCGAACCCTACGGATGATTTGGAGCACGTCGCAGCAGTCGGGAGACACCTGCGAGAGTACTTCGCCTCGCCGATAGCTCCCGAAGAGGACCCCACCGTCGTCACGCCCGGCCAGATCATGCGAGCATTCAGACGTACCAAGCCCAGGAAAGCCCCGGGCGCAGACCGCATACCTAACATGGCGCTGCTACATTTGCCGCCACGTACTGTGGCGGCCGTTACGCGCCTGTTTAACGGTATCTTGCGCACGGGCCACTTCCCAACCCAATGGAAGGAGGGCTTGGTCATCATGTTGCCCAAGCCGGGCAAGGACTCCAAGCTGCCTGAGAGCTATCGGCCGATAACTCTACTGAGTACCATCTCAAAGGTATTTGAGAAACTCCTACTGGCGAAGCTACTGCCTCACATCCAGCCGCGCCCAGAACAGTTCGGCTTCAGGCCCGAGCATTCTACGACGCTTCAGTTCACCAGAGTACTGAATGACATGATTTGTTTAAACAAGAAGGAATACACTGTCGCAGTACTCCTGGACATGGAGAAGGCGTATGACCGAGTATGGCACGAGAGGTTGCTGTACAAATTGTCGACGTCTCCAGCCCCAAGAAGACTGGTCCAGATCATCGCCTCCTTCCTGAAGAATCGCCGCTTCCGAGTGATGGTGGAAGACGCCGTCTCCGAGGAACACCCCGTTGCAGCCGGCGTCCCTCAGGGGTCCTGCCTGTCTCCAGCCTGTTACTCCCAATATACGGACGACATCCCCGTCGGGCCGGGTGCCCAGCTGGCACTCTTCGCCGACGACGCTGCCTACTACACGTCGTCGATCCAGGCACGGGACGCTGCCGTTAAACTGCAGCGCACCCTGGACATCTTGCCCGACTGGCTCGCCAAGTGGCGGTTGTCCGTCAACGTTGGGAAGACGCAGGCGCTCATCACAGGCCATTCCCCCTTCAACCACCACTCCAGCTCCAAGGACAGGACATCGCGTGGTCTCCGCAGGTGAAGTACCTGGGAGTGACCATCGATCGCCGGCTCAACATGAAGCAACATGTCAACAACGTCGTCAACCAGGTCAAGGTGGCACGCGCCAAGCTGCGTCCACTTCTCGACTCCAGCCTCCCTCTGAGGGCGAAGCTCGGGATCTACAAGTGCTACGTGAGATCCCGCCTCACCAACGTGGCCCCGGCATGGTACGCCCTGTGCTCGGAGACGAACAAACGGAGACTCCGAGCCCAAGAGAACCTCTCTTTGCGTACCATCGTCGACGCCCCCCGCTACGTGAGGAATGCGACGATCCAGAGGGACCTCAGATGGGAACCAGTGGACCAGTTTGTCCAGAGGCTGGCGAAGGGCATGTTCGCGCGTGCGGATAGCTCACAACATCCGCATATCCGCAACATGGCGCCGTACCACACGCGCCCGCCCGACCGCCGCCGCCTGCCACGCGACCTGGTTGCCTAGCCGGCGATCATCCAACGGAACACCCCTCGTGAGAAGATCTCCACAGCCCACGAGGGCCCCCCGATGACCTGTCCATAGGAGTGGACAGAGGCGCTTCTTCAGGAAGAGATCCGATGATCTGACCCTGACTCCCCACGCCCCAGAATGAGTGCGTGAGATGATAACTTGATTGATCGGTCTTCTAACTAAACCCGACACAGTCCGCGAAGTCACTTGCTTCGCTTGTTCGCTCGTTGTGCACATACCTAACTAACTCGACAATCATGTCCGGAAGAGGCAAAGGCGGCAATGTTAAGGGAAAGGCAAAGTCCCGCTCCAACCGTGCCGGACTCCAGTTCCCAGTGGGTCGTATCCACAGGCTGCTGCGCAAGGGTAACTACGCCGAGCGCGTCGGTGCCGGAGCGCCCGTCTATCTCGCCGCCGTGATGGAGTACTTGGCCGCTCAAGTGCTCGAGTTGGCCGGCAATGCCGCTCGCGACAACAAAAAGACCAGGATCATCCCGAGGCATCTCCAGCTGGCCATCCGTAACGACGAGGAGCTTAACAAGCTCCTCTCCGGAGTCACCATCGCACAGGGCGGTGTCCTGCCCAACATCCAGGCCGTCCTGCTGCCCAAGAAGACTGAAAAGAAAGCTTAAACAAAAACCTCTCTTCTTCACTCCAAAAAACCGCTGCACTATAGCTAGTGTCAGTGTAAACGGCCCTTGTCAGGGCCACTAAATTATTCCGATAAACTACAAATTATCATGTTTCTTGATATGCGATCACGCTTCATCTACATTACATTACATTACCTACATTACTACGTTACCCTATAGATTGATCAAAAGTATATATAAATAAGACCGGCATATAGTCCTTTGTTATTACATACATTATGGGACTCCAGTTCCCGGAGATTCCAACCTTCAACCAACAGCGACATAGATCTTATATAAAAAGAAATAAAAATAAAAAAAACACGACAAGTCTTCTGAGTTAAGCAGATCTTATATAGAAAGAAATTAAAATAAAAAAACACGACAAGTCTTCTGAGTTAAGCGGATCTCTGATTAACATGAGTTTGAATATACCTACCAAGTAAAGAAACTAAGTAGATAGATAATTTATTAATAGTTATGAGGATTAAGTGATTTTGTATTGTTTTATGTAATATGAGTTACATTCCACTCATAATCCACACTGCACAAAATCATATTGTAGTCAACAAAACTTGTAGTTAGTTAGTAGAATCAAACTAACTGTAATCCACGCTTGTAAGCCATTTTAAAACCAACTAATTTGCATACCTATCTTATAGGTAGTATAGTAAGTTTGTAAATACCTAACTACTCAATTAATGTTAGCAAAGGACGATTTTGACGATTCTGAAACGATGTTCTGGTAAAGTTTAAATGAAATGAAAAAGGGTTATCGAACGTCATAAAATGAAATGAAAATGCGTTTTAACCTAACCTAACCTACTTTAAAGCGAAATGCGTAATAATCTAACCGACATTATAATATGTTAATCTGTTCGAAGATAACCTGATTCAACATAACCTAACTAACTTTTTTGAAAGCTTACCTTTTTTTTCAAACCTACTTAATTTATTTTAACCTAACCTTATTTACTCATTTTTTTTTTTTTGACACCTCACTTTTTCAAACCTAACCTAACCTAACTTTTTCAAACCTAACCTAATTTAACCTAACTTTTTCAAACCTGACCTAATTTAACATAATTTTTTCAAACCTAACCTAATTTAACCTAACTTTTTCAAACCTGACCTAATTTAACCTAACTTTTTCAAACCTGATGATTAAATTCCACGCCTCAACCGAACGGGCGTGGAATCTTGGGGGGGGTGGTTTTTTGCCAGGAGTATCACACGTGGTACTGACCTTTGACAGCTGATACCGTCTATCGTCACGGTAAATGACCGTCTGCCTAAACATCATCCGGATGTCAGCTACAAACACAACATTGTGTCGACGGAACCGTGTGATAACATCCGCGATGTCATGGTTCAACTTCGGCCCTGAATGCAAACACTGGTTCAGGTTCATGCCGTTAGATGTTGATGCCGATCCATCGAACACTACCCGTATTTTGCCCTCCGGGGTCCTCAAGACCGCGTGATGAGGCAGGAAGCAGTGGTTTTCACGCTTCCAGTCGATACCCGAAACCGACATGTGGCCGAGCGACTCATATTCCCGCATGAAGTCGACGTACCTCTGCCGGAAAATCCCGTCACGCTTCATGCGTCGTTCCATCGACAGAAGCCGCGTCTCGGCTGCATGGTGTGAACTGCCCAGCGGTGGGCGATCACTCCGGAATGGAAGACGTGTGAGAAATCGACCTGACCGAAGGCGACCAGTATTGTTCCGATAAAACTGTTCACACTCTTCTTCAACCGGGTCCAACCGGCGGACCGTAGGTGGTTCCTCCACCTCCCAAAACTTCTGTATCACCTCCAAGAGTACAGAACCGAATAAAGGACTACGATTCGCTAGGCGTGGGGCAGCCGGCATGACCGGACCCATTACCGCATGGCCCAGTCTGGTGTTGACCGAAACCAGACCAGTCGCCTGCAACACGTGGACACCTGGCACTAACAGGTATCCCAAGGCATCGACACCCAATAAAATGTCTACTGGGCCCGGAATATCGAGCTCCGGGTCAGCCAGTGACAATCCAGCGACCAACTGTCGCACCGAGGGCGACAACCGTACGTGAGGGTCTGAGCCCATCACATTAGGCATGACTAATGCCGTGACCGTCAGATTCACCGATGAATCCACCCGTGACGAGAGAGTAATCCGACATACTCCCTTAACGGAACCGACTTCCGTGTTGCCAATTCCCCGAATAGAATGTGGATACTCCCTTACCGAAATGCCCAACCGTCTTACAAGGTTGCACGAGACTAAGCACCCCTGGGCCCCCGAGTCCAATAGTGCTCGTGCCACACATGCTTTGCCGTCCGAACTTCACGCTATCACAGAGGCGGTGGGGAGCATGACCGTCTGTGGAGTGGCGGCACCCTGTAAGTGGGCGGCGTGTCCCTAGCGGGAACCTCCGCGGGATCCGAACCCGCTCAGACCTCCGTCGGCCTTGGAGTAACTCGGCTGCTGATATGCAACCGGCATATCAGACCGTATGTGCATCAAGGGGTCCCAACCCGTATAATAGGCCCCTCGCTGTCCTGGTATCCGATCATACCGGACGGTGTACGGTGTGCCCGGTGCGCACCGTGGATGAATGGGGGAGAGCGGATCCAACCTGGGGCGCTCTAGGAATGGGGGCAACATCCGACTGTTCGCCTCCCTGTTCGCCTCCCAGAGCGACTGGCAGGGTGGCGCAGAAGGTAGTGGGCTCCCAGCCTTCGCGCTACTCATATGTGCCATCTGAAACCCGCCCGTAACACGCGGTGAGCCAGCGGCCCGAAGTCCTCGCTGACCGTGGACAGCGGCGAACGAACCCCGGCTATCCCGCATGTTACCCCCCGCGCTGCCCCTTTCCCCTCGGGGGGGGGGTCCCGTCCGCGGGTACCCCAGTCACCCCGTTGGTGACTCCCGTTGCCCGGAGGGGGACTGGGTCCGGCCCTGGTTTGGCCCTGAAGGCGACCAACCTGAGTCCGGCCCTGGTGACCGTCCGAAGGGCCTGACCGATTCAGGCACAACACTATGTGGTGCTTGCCACCACAGCACTCACAGATGAACGCGCGCGAGCACTCGCTCAGCGGGTGCGGCCCCAAACAACCGAAACACAATCGGTGGCGGAAGACTACCTTCCTGCGGGCAGCTACCCCGAGCGCCTTAAAGTTGGCGCAACTGGTCACTTCATGACCGGCACTGTCGCAGCGCACACAGCCGTCACCCGACGGCGCGGCATTCAAAACGCCAAATTGTTTCGACCGCCCACCCCCCCGTGGGGGCAGGGGGCGCGGCCCCTCCCGCATCCGCGCGGGTTGGCGCTGCACACTGGCCTTCGTATCCAGTGTGTCACATCGCCTGCATTCACCCTCCAAAAAATCCGTCAATTGGACGAGCGTGGGCAGTTCCGAGCTACTGCCCCCATGCAGCTGTTCAAACCGACTTTGAACAGCTGCAGGCAACCGTGACAAAACCATATACAAAACAATATATGACTATTGGTCTATCGAAAGACCAAGGTTCTAAAGGGCCTTAGTGGCCACCAGCACAGGGTTGAGCACCTGTACTCGGATGTCAACATCCCGGGTTACTCTTGGGATGCTAAACAGCTTCCCCAGCTGCGCATCAACCAACCGCCGTTTGTGTTGGTAGCGGTCAAACAATATGGACCTGGCTATCTCATAATTGCCCGCCGTGACCGTTAGGTGGTCGGTCACCTCCTTCGTTTCACCCCGCAGAGCCATCAATAGTTGGGCCAACTTGTAGACGTTGTCCAGGTCGTCCCGACCGTGGACCAAACTATCAAATAAATTAATGAATGCCGGCCACTCATCAATTGCCCCACTGAAGGCCGGAATCTCCAGGTGTGGCAGCCGTCCAACAACACCCTTCGGGGGTGGGTCTCCGTTACCCTCCCCGCGGTCATTCCGTCGCGACCGCTTAATTTTCTCCGCACGACGCTCGATGTCGCCCAAGCATTCTATCGCTTGGTCTGCATCCGCGCAGAGCTGTTTCACTGCAGCCACCGAGGCTTCATCCGTAAGCCCGAGAGCTTCAGCCTCCGCAGCCAGCCGACACACCTTCCCGACGCGTGTCATTGCGTCCTCCACACGCTTGAGCAGGACATCGTCCATGTCAGGTCGCTTATGAGTATGGGCGAGCCATCTCATTTCCTCACGGACACCATGCCGCAGTACTGTCAAGGGCGAAGGTGCCATGTTTACCGATTTAATAGATTCTGGTCTTATACTTCACTACCGAACTAAGTATAGCCAGAGACCAGCACTTGCCCGTCAGCGCTGGGCACAGAAATTAAAACTAAGTTGTCAAAACTAAGGCAACCACTCAAACATATAAATCCTAAAAAATATTTAATATGGTCGCCCTGTGGACATACACCTTATGACTATACACTCTAAATCAATTAGTTAATGCCACCATAAGGCACAATAAAAAATAACACACAAAAAATTATTATAGAAAAAAGGCTATTTTTAATATAATGAAGGTAACTGTGAACCTTTTAGAAGTGGCCCCTCCGATATGACCCACACTTCTACTGAGGTCAGCAAAATCAGCTTAATACCCCTTAAATAGCCTGACCCTGCTCTGAAATCCGAAATAACACTGCAATGCTATGGAACCCGACTGCAATACTATAGTCCGACCGAATGACTGTTTCTTATGCACACCGAGTAGTTTCCGACTACAAATTTATAATAATTGTTAACTAAATCGTCAATTATACTTTCACTAACCAAAAATGAACTTTAATTGTGGTATACCGACCACAAGACTCACTCACAAACTGATTGCCGACCAATCTGAGATACCCTTTTTTCCCAACTACAATGTGGCAAAAAAACAACCCTACAACCGTCCGTGAATCGATGATTTCCCACTAGGAAACCACGCTCTGCTACCAAAATTATTAAATTCCACGCCTCAACCGAACGGGCGTGGAATCTTGGGGGGGGGGGGTGGTTTTTTGCCAGGAGTATCACACGTGGTACTGACCTTTGACGCCGTAGACCGGAATTCGAAAGCTCAATTCGAGGCAGGAATACGGGATAAGGAGCACAAGGTGTGAAGGGAGAGGAGTCGAATCTTACTCTCGTCGTAGTCCAATGCTGTCGCCGTCGCTGCCGAACGCGACGAATTGGGGAACAAACCACTTCAAGCTTCACAACACGAAGCACTCACTCCGATGACGTGAATCTACTTATTCCCGACGATTGTTCCGTGCTTATTATAATTAACACTCCGACCAGGCCCGACACCTGTGTTAGACAATTATTACTACTGAAATACAGCCAAGGCCCGAACGCCATGTGCTGACATTTTTTCTAAGTCAAAAAAGTAACCTCTAACTCGTCATCTCGTTTCTGTACAAGTGACAGCTGCTAGTTCCGTTCCGATCACTCGCGGTCCGATTCCGCAACAAAAAAGGTGCGTTCCGAAGCATAAATATTAAACACCTGACCTAATTTAACCTAACTTTTTCAAACCTAACCTAATTCTATGATGTATGTATTCTATGATGGTATTTTATGTAGCTATAGCTAGCTGGTATTATTCATAATAATAATAGAGTGCGAAGCACGCATCGAGCGAGCGAGAGCCGGCTAGTCGTGTAGGGGTTTTGGATTGTTACCGGCAGCTTAACTCGCAACGCCCCAACTCAATAAAACTCGGGGCAGAACAAAAACGGACCACACTCGGGTTTAGACTTTCGTACTGTTCTGTTTATTCACCGCTCGCTCGTTCGTTCGCTACAATGCCGCCCAAGACTAGTGAAAAGGCCGCCAAGAAGTCTGGCAAGGCTCAGAAGAACATTTCTAAGACCGATAAGAAGAAGAGGAAGCACAAGCGCAAGGAGAGTTACGCCATCTACATCTACAAGGTGCTGAAACAGGTCCACCCCGACACCGGTATCTCCAGCAAGGCCATGTCCATCATGAACTCGTTCGTGAACGACATTTTCGAGCGCATCGCCGCGGAAGCCTCTCGTCTCGCCCACTACAACAAGCGGTCGACGATCACTTCTCGGGAGGTGCAAACTTACGTGAGGCTGCTTCTGCCCGGTGAACTCGCCAAGCACGCCGTCAGTGAAGGCACTAAGGCCGTCACCAAGTACACCAGCTCCAAGTAGACTCGCGTCTACCGCTTGTCCTCGCGGACATAAAATTGGAAAATAATTAATGAGGAGGCCGGTCGTAGTAAAAAAGCGAGTCACGATTACGAACTAAAAATCAATGGACAGCTTACGAGTTCTAGCTTAGAAGTTGCAACTGAATTTGAATCGTTTTTTACTAATGCACCGGCTTCCACGACTAAGTATTTAAATTCGTCACCTTTGTCTGCTGTTGCAATATTAAAAGATAATGTCTCAGAGTGTGCTTCATACTTGAATTTTAAGCACGTCACAAGTTCAGATGTCGTAAAGGCATTTAAATTGATAAATGTTAAGAAAACGAATGATCTTTGGGGACTCTCTGTTCACGTCGTTAAATCCCTGATCGAATTAATTGCACCTGACCTAGCGGTCATTTTCAACAATTGTATAGACTGCGGTGAATTTCCTGATTTAATGAAACAAAGTAAGATAATTCCCCTCTTCAAAGCAGGTAGTACTCAACACCCCACCAATTTCAGACCTATATCAATACTACCAACTTTTAGTAAAATTTTTGAGAAATTAATCTTATCACAGCTATTACATCATTTTGAATCAAATAAGCTAATGCATAACAAACAGTTTGGATTCACTCGCGGTCGTTCAACAACAGATGCCGGAATTCAGTTCATTGAAAGTATTTTTGATGCCTGGGAAGAGTCACAAGATGCCCTAGGCATTTTTTGTGACTTATCTAAGGCTTTTGATTGCGTTTGTCATGAAACATTGATCAGGAAATTACATCATTATGGAGTTAGAGACACGTCATTGAATTTGTTAAAATCTTATCTGAACGGAAGAATACAAAGGGTAGACGTAAACGGAGAACGATCACCAGGATCATTGGTTTCTTTGGGCGTGCCACAGGGCTCAATATTGGGACCCTTCCTATTCCTCATCTATATAAACGACTTACCCTATCTAGGAAGGGACTGTCATGATATGGTACTGTTTGCTGATGACACCTCACTTATTTTTAAAACAAAGCGAAACCAACACGCTACTGATGATCACGTGAACAATACCATATCAAGAGTGGTAAATTGGTTTAATGTTAATAATTTGCTATTAAATGAGAAAAAGACTAAATGTGTTAAGTTTCTTACTACTAACGTTAAAAATAATCAGACATGTATAACAATTAAAAATGAGGAATTGGAATTGGTAACCAGCACAGTGTTTCTAGGTATAACGTTGGATTCCAAACTCCAATGGGGTCCACATATTGATAAGCTATCGAACAGACTGAGCTCTGCAGCTTTTGCATGCAGGAAAATCCGTCACTTGACAGATTTAAAAACAGCCAGATTAGTTTATTTTAGTTATTTTCATAGTATTATGTCCTACGGTATTCTGCTCTGGGGCAGTGCTGCTGACATAAATACTATTTTTGTGCTGCAAAAGCGGGCTGTTCGTGCGATTTATAAAATGAATAATAGAGATTCTCTTAGAAATAAGTTTAAAGAAGTAAATATATTGACAGTCCATAGTCAATATATTTACGAGAATATTATGTATGTCCATAAGAACATTGTTAACTTTCGAAGAAACTGTGATATACATAACTTTAATACTAGAAACAAGGACAAACTTGCAGTGCCCACTACTCGGCTCCATAAAATAAAAAACTCGTTCAAGGGTAATTGTGTAAGATTTTACAATAAACTCCCAAGCACTTTGACAGATCTATCAATTAATAAGTTCAAGAAATACATCAAGCAAAGGCTTATTTCTAAAGCTTACTACAGTATTAAAGAGTACATAGACGATAAAAATGCTTGGGACTGAATTGTTCTAATTAATTGTGAGCATCCTCACTGCCAGAGTTTCTTTTACTGGACACTTGGAGGCCTTTTACACCTCCAAAGATTAATTTAATTATACAACTCTTGACTGTGGGGACCATTTACATCTCCTATTATCATTGTATTATTGACTAAAGAGACTATACATCTCTGTTATTTATATTTTAATTATTTTATTATGACATTTGAGACTCTTTACATCTCTCAGAAACAATAATTAAGTACTTTTTTTTTTCTGATAATATGATAATAATACCAAATGTTCTGTAAAAAATGAAATGAAATGACATGTGAAAGTGCCCTTGTGGCCTATTTACAGAATAAACGTTTTGAGTTTGAGTTTGAGTTTGACAATCGAAATCGAAAGAAAACGGCCCTTTTGAGGGCCACAAAATTGTTCCAACTCCTATATTGTTTCGAGTACTGACCAGATTGTCTCACGCCTATACCAGACAGACAAACAAGAAACACGCACTATATGTATAGGATATCGTATATAGGATCGTCGATCTGAAATCTGTACTTCCTACCTACCTAAATACCGAATCAGATGGCATAGCAAGCCGCGTAATAAAACTCTAACAAAGCAATAGAATCGATATCGATCGATTGCTCGCTTCTTTTTTTTTTGGAGACTGATTGCTGAATACTATTAGAGTTTTATTAAGCGACTCGAGGGCCGGGTAGATATATATGTATGTACAAACTTGCAAAACTTAACTTTTAATATGAATAGGTACCTCCTAAACTCTGCTGCGAATATTGATCTGAGTAATTAAGTTACATCCGAACTAACGAACCGACCACGAAGGGCATAACTTGGGTTGTAGGAAAAAAATATAAAAAAATAAACAATGTACGGTATGCAGGTAGGTGCCTACAAATGGAAATGTGAAATTATTAGGTATGTTACGTTGCCTTACCTTCATTACCTACGCGCGTGGTCTACGGTTGCGGGTTGCGGGGTCGAGGACTTAAGGTTGCCTCATGCCCGCGGCGTCAACTCGGGGGGTAACGTCCCCTCCGGTCTTGGGTGGCCTCTACTTGTCAGGGGCCTCGCGTGGCCTTCGTTGTGCTGTGCTTTCGCCGTCTATTGGCGTACACTGGCTACATTACCTACGCTGCACTGACTGAATATACCTAGACACCACGATTCACCAATCACAGTGCGCGAACGATCTGTTAGGTTAGAGGCTCCCCGTCGCCCCGCATACCCCTCAGTGGGCGCATTGTATATATATATAGGGCCGAAGCGCTCTCTTAAATTTTTCATATCGCATCCGCGCGCTCTACGACTGCACGTCGTCTCGTCGTTCGAACTCGAAGTGAAGTAAACAAACATATAAGATATGGCACGTACCAAGCAGACCGCTCGTAAGTCGACCGGTGGCAAGGCACCCCGTAAGCAGTTGGCCACCAAGGCTGCTCGCAAGAGCGCCCCGGCGACCGGAGGTGTCAAGAAGCCCCATCGCTACAGGCCCGGAACCGTCGCTCTGCGTGAGATCCGTCGCTACCAGAAGAGCACCGAGCTCCTCATCCGCAAGCTGCCGTTCCAGCGTCTCGTGCGTGAGATCGCGCAAGACTTCAAGACGGACCTCCGCTTCCAGAGCTCCGCCGTGATGGCGTTGCAGGAGGCTAGCGAGGCGTACCTGGTCGGTCTGTTCGAGGACACCAACCTGTGCGCCATCCACGCCAAGCGCGTTACCATCATGCCCAAGGACATCCAGCTCGCTCGCAGAATTCGCGGAAAGCGTGCCTAAGCACCTACGGCACCGATCGATTCAAACGGCCCTTCTAAGGGCCACACATGCTCTCTATGATACCTGTTTCTTTCTGTACGACACGATGTCTTTCACGTAACATCAGGCAGGCATATGCATGAGTAGAGTAGGCGCATGGCCTGGCTTACATAAACCAATACACGAATAAAATTACTACGTATTATTATGCATACTGGTAACGAGCCGCGCGTGTTGCAAACACCAGCAATACCTATCATACCTAAACCTAAAAGTATATTAAAACGCTGCAACGTAACATATGTTATCTAGATTATCTACCCTAGTCTGGAATTCTGGACAAATATTATTTAACGTAAAATCACTTATTATATTATTTTCGTGTAATTTTTTATTTTTTTTCGTTTTTGCAATATCTTTACATTACTATGGTTTACTACAATTACTATGGTTCGCTTAATATATGTAAGTATGCACTTAAATTGGCTATAAAACAAATCAATCAATATTTAGAAGAAAAACGAATAAATACCTATTCTCATTCTCATTCCGTCCGTTCCATGCTTGCTTTAGTCTCTCCCCGCACTCCCCTCGTTCGTCTGTCGCGTCGAAACTGTATAAATACAGGCCCCGTCGCTCCGCAAAGTCCACAGTTTGAGTTTGTGCTCGTCTTACGTCGCACGCTACGCAACCGAATCAGAACCGATCATGACTGGTCGCGGAAAAGGTGGAAAGGGATTGGGAAAAGGAGGCGCCAAGCGACACAGGAAAGTGTTGCGTGACAACATCCAGGGTATTACCAAGCCGGCTATCCGTCGTCTGGCGCGCCGAGGCGGTGTCAAGCGTATCTCCGGTCTCATCTACGAGGAGAATCGCGGTGTGCTGAACGTGTTCCTAGATAATGTCATCCGTGACGCGGTCACCTACACTGAGCACGCCAAGAGGAAGACCGTCACCGCCATGGATGTTGTGTACGCCCTAAAACGCCAGGGCCGTACCCTGTACGGTTTTGGCGGTTAAGCAGCAGCGAACCATCGCCCTTGTCGTTCCTAGATCGACGATCAAAAGGCCCTTCTCAGGGCCGCAAAACTATCCTGTTATTTACTCTGTTCCTTGTTCGCACGAGTCTCAATTATACATTACTCTGCCTTTTAAATACCAAATATAAGCTACCGCTTCACACTATGGCACATCACACATTTCGCAGAAAAACCTGCTGCTGTTACGAATGCTAGTACCATTAGCTTTACCTTCCCCACCTAACTAGTACAGGACCATAGATGATGATGATGATGATGATGATAATTATAGTAACTTCATACAGATTTACTGATACATAATAAATATATATATGTATAATATATATATAGCAGGCGATATCTGCAGGAGGTCACTCAATTCCTGAACGGTAACCAGGACGCCATCGGTACGGCTTGCTCCCGACGTGGGATTGAATGGGTTTTCAGTCCGCCGGGATGTCCTCATTGGGGAGGAATTTTTGAGGCTGCGGTTAAATCGGCTAAGTCGCACCTGACGAGGATCATCGGTGAGACCTCTCTACGCTTTGAAGAGCTTGCGACGCTGTTCTGTAAAATTGAAATGACACTGAACTCGCGTCCGTTGTGCCCGCTCAGTTCGGATCCAAATGATTTGGAAGCGTTGACGCCGGGTCACTTCCTGATAGGTCAGCCCCTTAAGGCCCTGCCAGAATACCTGTTTAATTTTCCACGCCTACCGAACGGCGTGGAATCCGAAGGGGGTGTGCTTTTGCCAACACGTGAGAGAAAAGAAGTGAATGAATTTTTACTGACCTTGTCACCGTAGACAGGAGATCGTGGTAGCTCGATTCGAGACAGGAATGCGGGAGAGGAGACAGTTTTGGGATAGGAGATGGAACCGAACCAGTATCGTCGCTGCCGACGCTGTCGCCGGCGTGCTGCCTGGCGTCACGTGGAGTCGCCGCTACCGATACGACGTTGTCCAATCTACACGGATAGCTTAACCGCTGACGCGAATCTACTTATTTCCCGACGATGTGGTAGATTTACACTCCAACCAGGTCCGACACCTGTATTAGAGAATTATTACACCGAAACAATCAATAGCCCGACGCTATGAGCAGACATGTTTGTTCTCACCGACGAGAAAAGACAAAGA
Source organism: Argyresthia goedartella (assembly GCA_949825045.1). Taxonomy (NCBI): domain Eukaryota; kingdom Metazoa; phylum Arthropoda; class Insecta; order Lepidoptera; family Argyresthiidae; genus Argyresthia; species Argyresthia goedartella. The sequence goes on from OX463815.1 coordinate 14,097,292, forward strand.
GTAAAGATAACCTCCAATTTTACATCTCATTCCGGTACGAGTGACATCTGCGGTCCGTTTCCGCTTAGTGATGTGCCGATTACTCGCGATCGATTCGCGCAACATAAAACCGGTGCTTTTCCGAAGCATAAATATTAAACAATACCCATTCGGTGATGTTAAGTTAAGTCGGTTAACTAGGTGGCAGATGTTGCAGCAGATGGCTCAAGATTTTTGGAAACGGTGGTCCCTTGAGTACTTGCACATCTTGCAGCAGCGCCTTAAGTGGACTGACCGGACGAGCCCCCCTCAAGTCGGTGATTTGGTGCTGATTAAGGATGCGAACCTGCCATCATTGAGATGGAGACGAGGACGGATCGTCAATTTGTACACGGGTCGGGATGGCACGCCTCGATCAGCAGAAGTCAAGGTGGGGGACTCGGTCCTCTAGAGAGCGGTCGCAACACTTTCTCGCCTTCCTATTGATTAGGGACAGGTTCGGGCCTGTCCGGGCGGGTGACTGTTTAATATTTATGCTTCGGAACGCACCGGTTTTTTGTTGCGCGGATCGACCGCGAGTAATCGGGACATCACTAAGCGGAAACGGACCGCAGCTGTCACTCGTATCGAAACGAGAGGAAAAAATTGGAGGTTATCCTTCTTGACTCTTTTCTCGTCGGGAGAAAAACAACAGGTCTGCTCGGGCATCGTGATTTTGATAGTATTTCGGTGTACCAATTATCAAATACAGGCGTCGGGCCTGGTCGGAGTGTTAATCATCTACATCGTCGGGAAATAAGTAGATTCGCGTCAGCGGTCAAGTGATCCGTGTCGAGATTGAAAATCGTCGTATCGGACGGCGATTCCACGTGTCGGCAGGCAGCACGCCGGCGGCAGCGTCGGGCAGCGACAGCGAAACGACGGCAAGATTTCGATTCCTCTCCTATCCCAAACTGTGCCCTTTTCCCGAATTCCCGTCTCGAATCGAGATTTCGATTTCCTGTCTACGGAGACAAAGGTCAGTAACAATCATTCAATTCACTTTTCTCTCACGTGCTGGCAGAGGCCCACCCCCTTCGGATTCCACGCCGTTCGGTAGTCGTGGAAATTAAACAATATATAAAATACATACATTGCCGTGCTGTGCGCTCACGCAGACTGCTGTGTCTGTCAGGTCTGTTATGTTACATGAAATGTTACATGACACGATATAAACTGTAACAAAGGTATATTAAGCTACATTAGTAGAGAATGAGCAGCAGTCCGCTGGAGCCAGTGCATTATTGGTCATCGTCTTTGCAGAACATGGCGGTGGGTGGGTGCGTGCGTTGTTCTTTCGTCCGACCGACCGCTATTGTGTCTGTGTGCTAGATCGATGGATTTATAATTAATTAATTAGGTATTTGTTGAATGTACCTATGTGAGTGTCGATAGTGGTCAGCGATTGACTGACTGAGAAGTGATTGGAGTTGGAAACCGGTGCCACTCTAGGTGAGCTAGTGTCCGCGCGGATGAGAGAGCGCGTCGACGCTCGCCGCCGGCGCGTCGGAGGCCGATACGAGTCGATTTTGGACATTGAATATTGAATATGGTTAACGGTGGTGCTCTTCCAACCGACCTGCACTAACGACGGTTCGGCTGGACGTTTTTATTTATTGTTCTGCCGGTGCACATCATAAATAGAGACTCGCATTCGTGCCATGTCGTTCTAGCGGTTGCGTTTACGACACCTGACATTCAGGCGGTCGAAAGTGACACAAGCACTGGTCGTTCCGCTGCATGCCGGGTCCTGGCGATAGGTGGGATTCTCGCCTTAAACGTGTGATGAAGCGGAAATGGGAATCTGTCGATAGATAGAGAAGAAATGCATTTAATCTGAGGTCGCTGAATTCGCTCGCGAGACTCTCAAATTTAAAGGCGTACAGGCCCCGGGTCCAGTGTTAGAGCCGCCGCACCCTCTAGCCTCTGTTCGTTGGTCTCGGGAGATGAGTTCGGCGAGCTTGGGCGTTGCTTAAAGTTCATCGCTTGTTGTATAAATTGTTGTTAAATCGATCCGGGCTAGTGAAAACATCGATCTGATCGCACGAGAAAACGTCTCACGACGGCTGTGTTCTCCTTGCGGCAATATGTCGCGAGGGAGGGTTCGCTGAACAGTGGCTCCATCACATTGACACACACGTACACCATCCAGCGTAACTAAAAGTTTTCACTTCACACACTCTCGGTGTTTGTTTGTGCGTTTACTTTACTTACGTAAGCGAATTCACACACTCGCCGCCCCCGCTTCTTCTCTCTTCGGCTCTTCTCCCCGCCCGTCGTGTGCTCACTGCGCCCGTAGTGACGTCATCGCACCGCGGCTGCCTACGTGCTTCTAAAGCTAGAAGCGCAGGACACGTCGTGGTGCCGCCACCACCACCCATGGACCGACCCAAAACGGAGAGGAGGAAGGAGAAGAAGGAGAAGAACACGCCCGTCTCCGGAGTTGACCCTACGCAGCACCTGTGGTGTTGATCGACTGCTCGCCGGCACTTCACTGGGCCTCCTCGGATTTATTTGAGGTCTCACCCGGTGGAGGAAGACCGCGTTAAGTCGGCACCACAGAGTCTGCATAACTCCGGAGAAGTAAGAGGAAGACCCCGTTTTAAACGAAACGATAAAAAGAAGCCGAAAGCCGGAGGACCCATCCCCCCTGCCCCCCGACGAGCCGGATCCGCCTGATGTGCGGATCCAAATCGACCGACGACGGCCCCGCAGCGCTGGCTAGCGTAGGCTTCCCGACGCAGCATGTCCGCCAGATTCCCGGCCGGATGGGCCGCGCCGGCTGCCTTTTCTTCGCCCTGCTGGCGGAGAAGCAAACACCCGGCAGCATCGAGAGGCTCTACAGGGTGAAGGAGCTGCTCTGCATGCCGGGCATCACCATCGAGGGTTGGCGCGGCCCAAAAGGGCCATCGCAGTTCCATCGGTGCCAATCTTTCGGCAACTCCTCGACCAACTGTCGCCGCCCTGTACGCTGCGTGCGATGTGGAGAAGGGCACGCAGCTACCGACTGTCAGCGGCCAAAATCTGAGGCCGCCACCTGCGCCAACTGCGGCCAAGGCCACCCGGCCTACAGCCGCCGCTGCAAGGCGCTGAAGGAAGAGGCGCGCAAGCGCGGCATCACTATCGCGCCGCCACTGCCGCCCTAACAACAGCGCCCCAAGAAGACCGCGCGCCCCACGGCCCGCCCGGCTGCCCAACCTGCCGCCCGCTCGGCTGCCCAACCCACGGCCCGCACGGCTGCCCAACCCGCGGCCCGCACGGCCCCTTAACCTGCGACCCAGGCCACTACTCAACCCGAGGCCCGCCCCGGCCCCTCTACACACCCAGATGTGGAGCCGCTGGGGTCACCAACGTCGCCAACAATAAAGCGCCCCCGTCTTGCCCAGCCGGGCGAGACAAAGGGCGCCACCATAAGGACGCCAGCCAACCCGCCCACCACCCGAGGCGAAGAGGCGAAACCCCGGAGGAAGCGGGACAAGAGGCGCCGGAATAAGAAGAAGGCGCCGGAAGAGCCCGCCGCCGAGCCGCCACTTGAGCCCGCCCAACCTGCGAGCCGCCCCCCACTGCCAGCCCGCCCCCGCCCACGGGAGCCGGCAGCACCCGCAGCCCTATCCGCGGAGCGCCAGGAAGCTCCACTCATGGCCGCGCTGCTCGACGCCATCGACCTTATCAGCGCGGCCATACAGGCGATCGTGGATAGACGCGATCCGTTGCTGCCCCTGCTGCGGGGGTTATCCACACTGAAGGCCACAATCTCGTCCGGACACAATGCCTAAAGACCTAAGGCTTGTGTACTGGAACCCGGACGGGATCACCAACAAGATGACAGACCTGAGGCTACTCGTGCAGGAGCATGATGTGCATGTCGTGCTTCTGTGCGAGACGAAGCTGCACCCCAGCCGAGAGCTCCGACTGCCCAACTTCTTCGTGTACCGCCGCGACGAGTTATCACCGAGGGACGTGCCGTACAGAAGCACAGCGGTCCTCGTGAGATGGGACCTCGTCCACGAAGAGTTGGAGCTGCCCGCTTTCAAGACGACGCGGTCCATAGGCGTCCCTCTGAAGACGGCCGACACGGAGCTCAAAGTCTTCGCAGCCTACAAGCCTCCCGGCGACGTCCACCATTTCCACCCGAAAGACATCCGAGCGATGATGGAAGGAGCGACCCCCACACTGGTCGCAGGCGATCTCAACGCCAAGCACCACCAGTGGGGGTCCCACATCATCAACTCCGCCGGAAGGGCCCTACAGGAAGATGCTGAGAACTCCAACTACGAAGTTCTCAGCCCGGGGGCCCCGACACACTACCCGACGAACCCCATGCATCGCCCGGATGTACTAGACGTCGCCCTGGTCAAGAACGTACAGTTTCCCATCGCCATCGGGGAGCTGTACGACATCGACACCCCCCACCTGCCTATCTTTCTGGTCCTCGGGGTGGAGGCCAATCTCACGTCGGCACCGCGTCCAAGAACGAAGACGGACTGGCACAAATACCAGCTGGAGTTGAACACAACGCAGCTCCCCGGCGGTGTTTCTACCAAGGAAGAGGTAGAAGCCGCGGCAGTGGCCATCACCACAGCTATCACCACCGCTCAAGCCGCAGCCACCACCACCAAGCCACCGCCGGTCTTGCGGAAGGAGAAGCTCCCTCCAAACCTCCGCAAGAAGCTGGACCTCAAGCGCCGTCTTCGTTGAACCTGGCACCACACGCGCTGCCCTGTGATCAGGGCGGAGATCAACCGGCTCAGACACGAACTGCGCGCGGGCATTATTGAGCTGAGGGGACAGTCCTGGGAACGGACTATTGAACAGGCCTCCCAAGATGACACCGCCCTTCACCGCCTGAACCGCAGCCTGACGTCAACTCCCGAGCCGGTCTGCCCCATGTTTGATCACACGGGCAGGCGCCGCTACGCCGCACGAGATAGAGCCGCCATCCTGGCGGACCACTTCGCCGGGCAGTTCCAGCCCAACCCCATCGCCGACTACGAGCACAACGCCGCTGTTGTGGAGCGCGTAGAGCGCTTCCTGGCGGCCCCCGCGCCTCCCCTCGCCGGCGACTGCTTCATGTCGCCCCGCGAAGTCCGGAAGGTGGCCCTGAAGTTGAACCAGCGGAAGGCCCCGGGCCCGGACGGAGTCGTCGCGGGGGCCTTAGTACAGCTGCCAAGGAAAGCCGTCGTCTCGCTGACGCGGCTGTTCAACGGCATCCTGCGCACCGGTCACTTCCCCGCCCTCTGGAAGGAGGGCAAGGTTATCGTCATCCCCAAGCCGGGGAAGGACAGACGACACCCGGGAGGCTACCGCCCGATCACCCTGCTGCCTCATATCGCCAAGCAGTTTGAGCGTCTGCTGTTACGGAGAATCCTGCCCCACATCCAGCTGAGGGCAGAGCAACATGGCTTCCGCGACAGCCACAGCACGACGCTCCAGTTGGTGAGAGTCCTGCACTACCTGGCGTCGGAGTTGAATAGGGGCCGATACACCGTCGGGGTATTTCTCGACATCGAGAAGGCCTTTGACCGAGTGTGGCACGAGGGGCTCCTCTTCAAGCTCCTGGACGCAGGTGTGCCCCCAATGATCGGGCAGATCGTGGCCTCCTTCCTGGAAGACCGGCGGTTCTTCGTCTCGGTCGAGAATGCACACTCCCAGACGAAGGCCATCAGCGCAGGAGTCCCGCAAGGCAGCTGCCTTTCGCCGGTGCTCTACGCGCTCTACACCAATGACATCCCCACACTTGAGGGCCATCTCGAGGAGGGGGTGGAAGATGTTGTGCTCGCCCTCTACGCGGACGAAAGCGCCTACTTCGCGTCGTCGCGCAAAATTGAGCTCGCCTGCAGGAAGATGCAGCGACTCCTGGACCTGCTGCCGCCCTGGCTGGACAAGTGGCGGACCGCGGTGAACGTCGGGAAGACAACAGCCCTGTTGATTACCCGCTCCCGCCGTCCGACCCCGCTACAGTTGAGGGGCCGGGACATCGAGTGGCAATCGACGGTGAAATACCTCGGTTGCAACATCGACTGCTCGCTGCGCATGGTCCCGATGGTGCAACACTGCATCAACCAGGCCAAAGCCGCGCGGGCAATGCTCCGGCCTGTCCTGTCGTCCAGCCTGCCTCTGAGAGCCAAGCTGCGGGTGTACAAGGCCTATGTGCGCTCGCGGCTCACCTACGCGGCTCCAGCATGGTACGCCCTGCTTTCGAAGACCCAGAAGGCACGGCTGCAGCGGTTCCAGAACATCTCCCTGCGGGTGATCACAGGAGCCGGGCGGTACGTGCGCAACACCACCATCATGAGGGATACCCGGATGCCCACCGTGGAGAAATTCGTCGCGCGGCTGGCACGGCGCATGTACGACTGCGCCGACATCAGCCGCCACGCACATCTCCACGACATTGCTCCGCATCACGCACGTCCGCCTGAAGGCAGACCACTCCCAAGAGAGTTGCTGCTCATCCCACTGTCGCCAGTGTAAGCCCGCAGAAGAGGGCGAAAGCACGGCACAGTGAAGAGAAGAAGCTCCCGCACCGTTGTCGCCAGTGTATGCCAATAGACGGCGAAAGCACAGCACAACGAAGGCCACGCAAGGCCCCTGACAAGTAGGGGCCACCCAAGACCGGGGGGGACGTTACCCCCCGAGTTGACGCCGCGGGCATGACGCAACCATAAGTCCTCGACCCCGCAACCGTAGTGGTTCTCGCGCTCCGCGCGAGAACACACTCCGCAAACCACGCGCTCCATCACTCGTGGATAGACGCGATCCGTTGCTGCCCCTGCTGCGGGGGTTGTCCACACTGAAGGCCACAATCTCGTCCGTACACTATGCCTAAAGACCTAAGGCTTGTGTACTGGAACCCGGACGGGATCACCAACAAGATGACAGACCTGAGGCTACTCGTGCAGGAGCATGATGTGCATGTCGTGCTTCTGTGCGAGACGAAGCTGCACCCCAGCCGAGAGCTCCGACTGCCCAACTTCTTCGTGTACCGCCGCGACGAGTTATCACCGAGGGACGTGCCGTACAGAGGAACGGCGGTCCTCGTGAGACGGGACCTCGTCCACGAAGAGTTGGAGCTGCCCGCCTTCAAGACGACGCGGTCCATAGGCGTCCGTCTGAAGACGGCCGACACGGAGCTCAAAGTCTTCGCAGCCTACAAGCCTCCCGGCGACGTCCACCATTTCCACCCGGAAGACATCCGAGCGATGATGGAAGGAGCGACCCCCATACTGGTCGCAGGCGATCTCAACGCCAAGCACTACCAGTGGGGGTCCCACATCATCAACTCCGCCGGAAGGGCCCTACAGGAAGATGCTGAGAACTCCAACTACGAAGTTCTCAGCCCGGGGGCCCCGACACACTACCCGACGAACCCCATGCATCGCCCGGATGTACTAGACGTCGCCCTGGTCAAGAACGTACAGTTCCCCATCGCCATCGGGGAGCTGTACGACATCGACACCCCCCCACCTGCCTATCTTGCTGGTCCTCGGGGTGGAGGCCGATCTCACGTCGGCACCGCGTCCAAGAACGAAGACGGACTGGCACAAATACCAGCTGGAGTTGAACACAACGCAGCTCCCCGGCGGTGTTTCTACCAAGGAAGAGGTAGAAGCCGCGGCAGTGGCCATCACCACAGCTATCACCACCGCTCAAGCCGCAGCCACCACCACCAAGCCACCGCCGGTCTTGCGGAAGGAGAGGCTCCCTCCAAACCTCCGCAAGAAGCTGGACCTCAAGCGCCGTCTTCGTTGAACCTGACACCACACGCGCTGCCCTGTAATCAGGGCGGAGATCAACCGGCTCAGAGAAGAACTGCGCGTGGGCATTATTGAGCTGAGGGGACAGTCCTGGGAACGGACTATTGAACAGGCCTCCCAAGATGACACCGCCCTTCACCGCCTGAACCGCAGCCTGACGTCAACTCCCGAGCCGGTCTGCCCCATGTTTGATCACACGGGCAGGCGCCGCTACGCCGCACGAGATCGAGCCGCCATCCTGGCGGACCACTTCGCCGGGCAGTTCTAGCCCAACCCCATCGCCGACTACGAGCACAACGCCGCTGTTGTGGAGCGCGTAGAGCGCTTCCTGGCGGCCCCCGCACCTCCCCTCGCCGGCGACTGCTTCATGTCGCCCCGCGAAGTCCGGAAGGTGGCCCTGAAGCTGAACCAGCGGAAGGCCCCGGGCCCGGACGAAGTCGTCGCGGGAGCCCTAGTACAGCTGCCAAGGAGAGCCGTCGTCTCGCTGACGCGGGTGTTCAACGGCATCCTGCGCACCGGTCACTTCCCCGCCCTCCGGAAGGAGGGCAAGGTGATCGTCATCCCCAAGCCGGGGAAGGACAGACGACACCCGGGAGGTTACCGCCCGATCACCCTGCTGCCTCATATCGCCAAGCTGTTTGAGCGTCTGCTGTTACGGAGAATCCTGCCCCACATCCAGCTGAGGGCAGAGCAACATGGCTTCCGCGACAGCCACAGCACGACTTCCAGTTGGCGAGAGTCCTGTACTACCTGGCGTCGGAGTTGAACAGGGGCCGATTCACCGTCGGGGTCTTTCTCGACATCGAGAAGGCCTTTGACCGAGTGTGGCACGAGGGGCTCCTCTTCAAGCTCCTGGACGCGGGTGTGCCCCCAATGATCGGGCAGATCGTGGCCTCCTTCCTGGAAGACCGGCGGTTCTTCGTCTCGGTCGAGAATGCACACTCCCAGACGAAGGCCATCAGCGCAGGAGTCCCGCAAGGCAGCTGCCTTTTGCCGGTGCTCTACGCGCTCTACACCAATGACATCCCAACACTTGAGGGCCATCTCGAGGAGGGGGTGGAAGATGTTGTGCTCGCCCTCTACGCGGACGACAGCGCCTACTTCGCGTCGTCGCGCAAAATTGAGCTCGCCTGCAGGAAGATGCAGCGACTCCTGGCCCTGCTGCCGCCCTGGCTGGACAATAGGCGGACCGCGGTGAACGTCGGGAAGACAACAGCCCTGTTGACCACCCGCTCCCGCTGTCCGACCCCGCTACAGTTGAGGGGCCGGGACATTGAGTGGCAATCGACGGTGAAATACCTCGGTTGCAACATCGACTGCTTGCTGCGCATGGTCCCGATGGTGCAACACTGCATCAACCGGGCCAAAGCCGCGCGGGCAATGCTCCGGCCTGTCCTGTCGTCCAGCCTGCCTCTGAGAGCCAAGCTGCGGGTGTACAAGGCCTATGTGCGCTCGTGGCTCACCTACGCGGCTCCAGCATGGTACGCCCTGCTGTCGAAGATCCAGAAGGCACTGCTGCAGCGGTTCCAGAACATCTCCTGCGGGTGATCACAGGAGCCGGGCGGTACGTGCGCAACACCACCATCATGAGGGATACCCGGATGCCCACCGTGGAGAAATTCGTCGCGCGGCTGGCACGGCACATGTACGACTGCGCCGACAACAGCCGCCACGCACATCTCCACGACATTGCTCCGCATCACACACGTCCGCCTGAAGGCAGACCACTCCCAAGAGAGTTGCTGCTCATCCCAGTGTCGCCAGTGTAAGCCCGCAGAAGAGGGCGAAAGCACGGCACAGTGAAGAGAAGAAGCTCCCGCACCGTTGTCGCCAGTGTATGCCAATAGACGGCGAAAGAACAGCACAACGAAGGCCACGCAAGGCCCCTGACAAGTAGGGGCCACCCAAGACCGGGGTGGATGTTACCCCCCTAGTTGACGCCGCGGGCATGAGGCAACCATAAGTCCTCGACCCCGCAACCGTAGTGGTTCTCGCGCTCCGCGCGAGAGCACACTTCGCAGACCACGCGCTCCATCACACGGTAATAGCTGTAACTAAAAGTTTTCACTTCACACACTCTCGGTGTTTGTTTGTGCGTTTACTTTACTTTACTTTACTCACTTGTTTGATCGATAGGAGGCGCACTACACTACACTGATACACTGTTGTTGATTAACCACTTAACTCTTTATTTACTTAAACTTTTAACACTTTAACTTGAACACACCATAGTAAAATTACCATTGGCTTTTATTGACATCGTTAAACAAAACCATACCGCGAGTTACAATTCGGCGCAGTGGCTCCATCTAGTGAGCGTAGTAAGAAAACTTCTAGCATTCAATATTTTGCTTACATTTGATGGTTGACTTAACTGAATAAACATACCGCCCACCAAGGACTTTGTCCTTTAATTAGTAACTCAGTTTCAACAATTAGGTATAGTTAACAGATCGAAAGTACTGACACTAAAAAATAATAACATAATATACAAACTCAAACGCTAACTATGTACGTACCTATTTTTAAACAATAAATCACAAAGCATTGGCTGAATAAGTAACACTGGTTTAACACATCTTACTACTCACTGTGAACTAACAAAGCCTACTTCTTCGGTGAGACTCTAGTTTGCAATAGCAAGTATATGAAAAAAAAAAACTAACTCTAAACACATGAGATAACATTAAAAAACCGCCCACCGTGACAAACTACATTAGAAAATATAGGCAAGTCAATTTGGTAACACAATAAGCTTACTAGTGGGTCGTTTTAACACAATATTGTTTTTGCACTTGATCGTCACAACACGAGTTAAATTGTCTTTTCCCGGATGTTTCTCGATAACTTTACCAAGTACCCATCTCGCAGGGGGTACATTGTCTTCTTTTACTATCACTATATCGTCAACGTTAGGTTCGGACTTCTTCGTAGCCCACTTATACCGTTGGCTCAACTCTACGAGGTACTCTTTTGACCACCGTTTCCAAAAATCTCCCACTATTCTTTGGGTTAGTTTCCAGCGCTCTAAGCCGGAAACACGCTGATCGGTGCAGTCTTCATCGGGTATGTTGATTAGGGGTTCTCCAACCAAAAAATGTCCGGGAGTCAACGGCGTGGGGTCATCAGGACCGCCACTGAATTTGGAGAGAGGCCGTGAATTCAAGCAGGCTTCTATCTGCGTCAAGACCGTCGATAACTCTTCGTAAGTTAAGGTGCTCTCTCCAATTACTTTTCTCAGGTGGGTTTTGGTGGATCGCACTCCAGCCTCCCATAGGCCTCCAAAGTTCGGCGCGCGAGGAGGGATAAAATGCCACGTCACTCCTTCTAAGACTAGCAAGTTCGCAATTTCACTCTGGTTTGCTCTAGTCATCATTTCTCGCAACTCTCTCTCTGCACCGACAAAGTTTGTGCCATTGTCACTATAGATGTCCTGACAATGACCACGTCTCGATGTGAATCGTCTAAAAGCTGCTATGAAACCTTTAGTTGTCATTTCTGAAACAGCTTCCAAATGGATTGCATGTGTTACCATGCACACAAATAAGCAGATATAGCCCTTGTATGATTTCATTCCTCGACCCGGTGCACATCGAACTTGGATAGGACCCGCATAATCAACCCCTGTTGATTTGAATGGTCTTGATGGTGTGAGTCGGAATTCAGGAATTTGGCCCATCAATTGGGTTTGATTACTCTTGGCATACCTGATACAGGTTACACAATTTCTATAATGTTTCTTAACTTGTTCTCTCGCTCTCAAGATCCAATATCTTCCTCTTAAGTAATTGAGCATCAATTGCGGCCCGCCGTGTAATGTTCTCTCATGAGCATCTGCGATTATAAGTTTCGTAAGATGATTCTTGGCAGGTAGCACAATTGGATGTTTCTTCTCGTACGTCACGTCAGCTAGTTGGATACGGCCACCTACTCTTAAAATACCGTTATTCAAAATGGGATAAAGAGTGTGCAACCCACTTCTCTTGGCAACTGGTCTTCCTGACGTTAGATGTTTTATCTCATCTTCAAATTCAATTGCTTGAACTTGTTTGATACACATCAATAATGTTTGTTTACGTTCTTCATATGTGATATACTCTGGTATAATAGATCGTTCGTTTCTGGGCTTCAGTAACCTCAACATTCTTCTACAGTAGGATGTTACATTCAGCATTCTGGATAATTTGGAATATTTACTCCACAAGTAGTCTTCTCTCTTCTCAATCACAGTGAGGGACTTTATAGGTCGTGTTTCTTCTTGTGTTTCATATTCAGTTTTGATCTCTTCGATGATTGGCTTTGATAACCACTCTGGTCCTTTCCACCACAGGGCATGATTCAATAACTCTTCGGATTGCAAACCCCTCGAAGCACAATCGGCTGGATTACTGTTTGTCTCAACGTGACTCCATTGTTCGAACTCTAATATTGTTATGATCTCAGATACTCTGTTGCTTACAAATGTGGTCCAGCGACACGGCAGGCCTTTTAACCACGCCAGCACTACTGTCGAGTCTGTCCACGCATGTAGATTCTCTTTTGCTATGCCCATTACTTGTGAGACTTCATAGATTAATCTTGCAGCCAGAACTGCACCACAAAGTTCCAATCTTGGAATTGATACTTCCTTCTCAATTGGAGCCACTTTGGTCTTGGCTGTCACTAGACTCACGGTCAAGTTCCCATCTTGATCCATGCATCGTATGTACACCACTGCTGCAAAGGCTGATTGCGAAGCGTCTGAAAATACATGCAACTCAGTGACCCTTTCAGGGTTGATTCTCATCCATCTCGGTACATGCACGTTTTGCAAATTTTTAAGATCTTCTCGGTATTTTAACCACTCTCTCAGTAAATTATCTGGCAAGCTTTCGTCCCATGGTAGGTTAGCCTTCCATAACTGTTGTATGAACTTCTTAGCATTGATGACAATTGGCGATATCCAGCCCATGGGGTCGTATATTCTTGCAATATCCGATAGTACCTTTCGTTTGGTAACAGGTTCGTTCAAGGCTGGTAACTTGATGCAGTACTCAAAATTGTCGTTGCATCTGTTCCAATTGATACCGAGCACCTTCACCAGATTATCCATCTTAATCGATATCGCTTGATTCTTCTCTAAGTGTTTCTTGCCAATGTGTTCTAAGACTTTCTCATTGTTGCTACTCCACTTTTGTATTTGAAAGCCTCCCGCCTTCATGAGCTCGGTCATTTGTCTGACAATCTCTATTGCTTCATCTTCGTGATTGCAACCCGTCATAAGATCATCCACATAAAAATCTCTTTTAGTGATTCTCGCAGCAAGAGGATATTTTGCCGCCTCATCTTCAGCCAAACGTTGCAGTGATTTGACTGCTAAATATGGGGCGCAAGCCGTACCAAAAGTTAGTGTCATCAACTTGAAATGCTGCAAATCTTGGTCTGGAAGAGGTCTCCACAATATTCGTTGATACTTTGTGTCTTCGTCAAAAACTCGGACCTGTCGGTACATTTTGACGAGATCGGCCACTATCACAACCTTGTGACATCTCCATCTCATTAATACATGTCTCAAATCATCTTGCAGTCTGGGGCCAGTAAGAAGGTCATCGTTTAGGGATACATGATTCACTCCCTTACATGACGCGTCAAATACAACACGTACTTTTGTCGTCTGACTCTCTTCCCTAACGACCGCGTGATGAGGGAGATACACAGCTGTAAGATCAGACTTTTCTTTTTCATTGGTTATCTTCTCCATGTGATTTAAATCAATATATTCTTGTAGAACCTTGTGATAGTCTTCTGCCAATTTAGGGTTTTTTGATAATTTCCGCTCGAGGAAATTGTATCTCTTGTGTGCTATTTCTCTCATTCTCCCATACTGACACTCTGGATTCTCATTCTCAAATGGTAGTTTCACTACGTATCTTCCTTCATCATTGCGTTTTGTTGTCGCGTCATAGAGTTCTTCACACATTTTGTCTTGTTTTGATAGTTTCTTTTCTATTCCATTAGGTTCGGCCTCTAACTCCCAAAATTTCTTCAGTTGATTGTCTTCTCTTATTTGAATATGCATCGTGATTACTCTCTCGTGTACTGAAGTTGATGATGTTTTACCGGATACTATCCATCCCAAGGTCGTCTTTTGCGCGATAAGATTTCCTTGCGGACTCTTTTTGATTCCTTCCAACAATATCTCGCAATAGACATCGGCTCCAAGCAGAAGATCGATTCGGCCTGGAGTTGAATATTCTGAATCAGCTAGCTCTTCAATTTGTAGCCAATCCAGTTTGATCATTTGTTTTGTTGGTAGCAGTGATGTTAGTTGATTCAAGACGTATGCTTGTACCTCTAATTTGTTACTCGGATCTCGATACGACTCTATGAATATCTTCACCATGTGTTTTATTTTCACTTGACCATCGCCAATGCCTGACACACATCCATCAACTCGTGTCTTCTTCAAGCCAAGTAACTGAACAGTTTCTTCGGTTACAAATGATGCTTGTGAACCCTGATCAATTAAAGCGCGGATTACACGCTTGTAGCCATTGGCGGAGCTTGCGTTCACTTTCGCAGTTGCTAGTAAAACATTGCATGATTGAATATTTTGTCTCGAATGATTGGAAATGATAGCAGTCTCAGTTGCCACATTCTGTGGTTGATGTTTTTGTGGTGTTTCATTTGTTGTGTTGTTTGATCTACTATTGGATGTAGTAGTTTCTCTTAATCCTCTGTTCTCTATGTCGAAGTGTAGAAGTGAGTGATGTCGTCGGCCACACTTCCGACAACTCGTTATCTGACGACATTGTCTAACTGAATGTGATGGAGCTAAACAGTTAAAACAAAGTCGGTTTGACTGCACGAAATCAGATCTTTCCTGTACAGTTTTCTTACTAAACTCCTTGCACTGGTACAATAGATGTTGTCCGGAACATAGACTGCAAGTTATAGTGGTAGTCTCTTTCTCATTCTCACTTTGTATGGAGGAATGAAATGATTTTGGCTTCGCTGTTGATTTTGTGGAACCCGCTACTGGTTTATTCATCGTCTTGCTTGTATCGATTATTTCTAAGGTCCTGAATCTGGACATTAAAAATTCTGTTAATTGATCCCAGGTGGGCAACTCCTCTGATGACCAGTCACTCACTTTTGCTTCCCAAAGCTTCTGGGATTCGATGTCCAGTTTCGTAGTGACTAGGTGAATGATTATGACGTCCCACTTCTGCGTTTCTACTCCCATATTGCTAAGCGCTTTTAGCGCTGATGTTGTGGTGTCAAGCAACTGTTTGATGGCGCCTGACGATTCGCCGTGCATTTGCCTTTGATTAAATAAACCTTTCATAATTTGGTTGCAATTGTACCGCTTGTTGTTGTATCTTTTGGTCAACTGCTTCCATGCTTCATTATAGTTTAAGTCTGTGGTTGATAAATTCTTCAGTAAATTCTCTGGCTCTCCAGACAAACTTCCCTTTAGATAGTGTAGTTTCTGCACTGGTAATAATTTTGGATTATTGTGGATTAACGATACAAACATATCGTAGAATGTCTGCCACTCTTGATACTTGCCTGAGAATACAGGCAGTTGGATTCTTGGCAACTTTATGTCATAATAATTTGAGGTGGCAGATGATTGTGACTCTGGTAAACTCTCCACATTCTTGTTTAAAGCTCGCTGGACATCCTTCAATAGACTCTTATAGACGATGTAATTTTCTTCAGCATCTCCATATGCATCTTCAAGAAAATACGCGGACTGATCTTTCTCTTCTTTCGATGCAGTTGATACAATTAGATTATGTGTTGTTTTGAAGTCAGCGAAGAGTTGCTCTAAGCACTCTAATCTTGTTCCCACATAGCTGTTTGTTACTCTGTCTTTTGGTGATTTCTTGAAGTTGTTGCGCGCCTTGATTATTTGATCATTTTTGTCTTCTTGCAAGGATATTAATTTATCCATGTTGATTTTGATATTTTATAAGTTTCCAAATTTTTTGAGAATTTTTCTAAGTCTTTTTAATCACTGAAATTTTCTAAGTGTTTTTTGCTCGCGAATTTTTCTAAGTGTTTTTTGCTCGCGAATTTTTCTAAGTCTTTTTTTGCTCTGAATTTTTCTAAGTGTTTTTTCACTCGCGAATTTGCTAAGTCTTTTTCCACTCTCGAATATTCTAAGTATTTTTTCACTCGCGAATTTTCTAAGTCCCTGGTTTCGGCACCATATTGTTTGATCGATAGGAGGCGCACTACACTACACTGATACACTGTTGTTGATTAACCACTTAACTCTTTATTTACTTAAACTTTTAACACTTTAACTTGAACACACCATAGTAAAATTACCATTGGCTTTTATTGACATCGTTAAACAAAACCATACCGCGAGTTACAATTCGGCGCAGTGGCTCCATCTAGTGAGCGTAGTAAGAAAACTTCTAGCATTCAATATTTTGCTTACATTTGATGGTTGACTTAACTGAATAAACACACTCGACTCTCAAATCGCAATGGCAGACGCAACAGCAGTCGTCGACGCTCCGGCACCCGCCTCCCCGGCAAAGAAGGCGAAAGCCTCCTCGGCCGCCAAGAAGCCGAAGGCAAAGCCCACTCACCCGAAGACTTCCGAGATGGTCAACAGCGCTATCAAGGAGCTGAAGGAGCGCAGCGGGTCCTCTCTGCAGGCTATCAAGAAGTACATCGCAGCCCAGTACAAGGTCGACGCCGAGAAGTTGGCGCCGTTCGTCCGCAAGTACCTGAACAGCGCAGTCGAGTCGGGCGCGCTCATCCAGACCAAGGGCAAGGGCGCCTCCGGGTCGTTCAAGCTCGAGCCGAAGGGCTCCTCGGCGACCAAGAAGCCGGCTGCGGCGAAGAGCGCCAAGTCCCCGGCCGCCAAGAAGGCCAAGAAGTCGCCCGCCACGCCCGCCAAGAGGAAGTCCGCGGCCGCGAGCCCGTCCAAGGCGAAGTCATCCGCCGCCACCAAGGACAAGAAAGCCGCCGCCGCCAAGAAGAAGCCAGCGGCCGCCGCCAAGCGGGCCGCGCCCGCCAAGGCGAAGAGCGCCACTCCCAGCAAGGCGAAGAAGACCGCCAAGCCGCCCACCAAAAAGCCGAAGGCGCCCAAACCGAAGAAGGCAGCCGCACCCAAGGCCAAACCCGCCGCCAAGAAGTCTGCGGCGAAGAAGTAAGCGTTCACTCCATCCTCACGGTGGTGACGCTGACTACTCGCCTCCTCGGCTCGGTACGTGTTCGTACAGTGCGTGCCACACCAGGCGCCGCGTGCGAAACGACCAATCCAAAAGCCCTTTTCAGGGCTATCAAATCGATCCTATATGCGTCGCGCATAATGTTTCTTGTTGCGCCGTCCGTCCGATATGCACACACAAATACATGCATATACCTAACTATGTAAAATAAATATTACACAGCACAGACGCTACGATATGACGCCGCAACCGCAAGCAAAGCATGATTATGTATGTAGGTAGGTATTCGAAAATATCGAACCAGCAAAACAAATTGTATCTTGTTGACAAAAACAAAAAAAAAAGGGTAATATTAAAATGCACATCAAAAATAGCTGCGGTAGCTTAGGTGAGGGTAAAGGGGGTGAGCGAAGCGAAGCCCCCTTTGTCCTTCGTGTTAGGTTGAACATGTATGAACAACAACAAAACATACGTACTTAAAACATAAACTTGAGCACACATAAAATAAGAAGCATGTGATGAAGCTGCTACCTTAATTGATTAACTCGGCGGGCCGCGCAAGCACGATAGTAGAGAAGAAAAGTCGAAAAGGGGGGACGCTTTTCGATTTTTCTTCGTAAAAGTTTTTTTTTTTATTTTTCTTATTTTTTTTTTTCCATTTTCGTTTTTCTGAATGCTCGGCCGGTCACACTTTGTTTCGCCGTTGCTCGAACGTAAGCAGCTTAGGTAGGTAGGTTAGTCATGTTAGGTGTAGTTTAGGCATTGGAATAGAAGTATAACGAGAAGATACATAAATATGTACGTGTGTGATGGAGCCGTGTGGTCTGCGGAGTGTGTTCTCGCGCGGAGCGCGAGAACCACTACGGTTGCGGGGTCGAAGACTTATGGTTGCCTCATGCCCGCGGCGTCAACTCGGGGGGTAACGTCCCCCCCGGTCTTGGGTGGCCCCTACTTGTCAGGGGCCTGCGTGGTCTTCGTTGTGCTGTGCTTTCGCCGTCTATTGGCATACACTGGCGACAACGGTGCGGGAGCTTCTTCTTCTTCACTGTGCCGTGCTTTCGCCCTCTTCTGCGGGCTTACACTGGCGACAGTGGGATGAGCAGCAACTCTCTTGGGAGTGGTCTGCCTTCAGGCGGACGTGCGTGATACGGAGCAATGTCGTGGAGATGTGCGTGGCGGCTGTTGTCGGCGCAATCGTACATGCGCCGTGCCAGCCGCGCGACGAATTTCTCCACGGTGGGCATCCGGGTATCCCTCATGATGGTGGTGTTGCGCACGTACCGCCCGGCTCCTGTGATCACCCGCAGGGAGATGTTCTGGAACCGCTGCAGCCGTGCCTTCTGGGTCTTCGATATCAGGGCGTACCATGCTGGAGCCGCGTAGGTGAGCCGCGAGCGCACATAGGCCTTGTACACCCGCAGCTTGGCTCTCAGAGGCAGGCTGGATGACAGGACAGGCCGGAGCATTGCCCGCGCGGCTTTGGCCCGGTTGATGCAGTGTTGCACCATCGGGACCATGCGCAGCGAGCAGTCGATGTTGCAACAGAGGTATTTCACCGTCGATTGCCACTCGATGTCCCGGCCCCTCAGCTGTAGCGGGGTCGGACGGCGGGAGCGGGTAATCAACAGGGCTGTTGTCTTCCCGACGTTCACCGCGGTCCGCCACTTGTCCAGCCAGGGCGGCAGCACGTCCAGGAGTCGCTGCATCTTCCTGCAGGCGAGCTCGATTTTGCGCGACGACGCGAAGTAGGCGCTGTCGTCCGCGTAGAGGGCGAGCACAACGTCTTCTACCCCCTCCTCGAGATGGCCCTCGAGTGTGGGGATGTCGTTGGTGTAGAGCGCGTAGAGCACCGGCGAAAGGCAGCTGCCTTGCGGGACTCCTGCGCTGATGGCCTTCGTCTGGGAGTGTGCATTCTCGACCGAGACGAAGAACCGCCGGTCTTCCAGGAAGGAGGCCACGATCTGCCCGATCATTGGGGCACACCTGCGTCCAGGAGCTTGAAGAGGAGCCCCTCGTGCCACACTCGGTCAAAGGCCTTCTCGATGTCAAGAAAGACCCCGACGGTGTATCGGCCCCTGTTCAGCTCCGACGCCAGGTAGTGCAGGACTCTCGCCAGCTGGAGCGTCGTGCTGTGGCTGACACGGAAGCCATGTTGCTCTGCCCTCAGCTGGATGTGGGGCAGGATTCTCGGTAACAGCAGGCGCTCAAACAGCTTGGCGATATGAGGCAGCAGGGTGATCGGGCGGTAGCCTCCCGGGTGTCTTCTGTCCTTCCCCGGCTTGGGGATGACGATCACCTTGCCCTCCTTCCAGAGGGCGGGGAAGTGACCGGTGCGCAGGATGCCGTTGAACAGCCGCGTCAGCGAGACGACGGCTTTCCTTGGCAGCTGTACTAGGGCCCCCGCAACGACTCCGTCCGGGCCCGGGGCCTTCCGCTGGTTCAGCTTCAGGGCCACCTTCCGGACTTCGCGGGGCGACATGAAGTAGTCGCCGGCGAGGGGAGGCGCGGGGACCGCCAGGAAGCGCTCTACGCGCTCCACAACAGCGGCGTTGTGCTCGTAGTCGGCGATGGGGTTGGGCTGGAACTGCCCAGCGAAGTGGTCTGCCAGGATGGCGGCTCGATTTCGTGCAGCGTAGTGGCGCCTGCCCGTGTGATCAAACATGGGGCAGACCGGCTCGGGAGTTGACGTCAGGCTGCGGTTCAGGCGGTGAAGGGCGGTATCATCTTGGGAGGCCTGGTCAATGGTGCGTTCCCAGGACTGTCCCCTCAGCTCGATGATGCCCGCGCGCAGTGCTTCTCCGAGCCGGTTGATCTCCGCCCTGATCACAGGGCAAGACGGCGCTTGAGGTCCAGCTTCTTGCGGAGGTGTGGAGGGAGCCTCTCCTTCCGCAAAACCGGCGGTGGCTTGGTGGTGGTGGCTGCGGCTTGAGCGGTGGTGATGGCGGAGTGATGGAGCCACTATTCAGCAAACCCTCCCTCGCGACATATTGCCGCAAGGAGAACACAGCCGTCGTGAGACGTTTTCTCGTGCGATCAGATCGATGTTTTCACTAGCCCGGATCGATTTAACAACAATTTATACAACAAACGATGAACTTTAAGCGACGCCCAAGCTCGCCGAACTCATCTCCCGAGACCAACGAACAGAGGCTAGAGGGTGCGGCGGCTCTAACACTGGACCCAGGGCCTGTGTACGCCTTTAAATTTGAGAGTCTCGCGAGCGCATTCAGCGACCTCAGATTAAATGCATTTCTTGTCTATCTATCGACAGATTCCCATTTCCGCTTCATCACACGTTTAAGGCGAGAATCCCACCTATCGCCAGGACCCGGCATGCAGCGGTACGACCAGTGCTTGTGTCACTTTCGACCGCCTGAATGTCAGGTGTCGTAAACGCGACCGCTAGAACGATATGGCACGAATGCGAGTCTCTATTTACGATGTGCACCGGCAGAACAATAAATAAAAACGTCCAGCCGAACCGTCGTTAGTGCAGGTCGGTTGGAAGAGCACCACCGTTAACCATATTCAATATTCAATGTCCAAAATCGACTCGTATCGGCCTCCGACGCGCCGGCGGCGAGCGTCGACGCGCTCTCTCATCCGTGCGGACACTAGCTCACCTAGAGTGGCACCGGTTTCCAACTCCAATCACTTCTCAGTCAGTCAATCGCTGACCACTATCGACACTCACATAGGTACAATCAACAAATACCTAATTAATTCATTATAAATCCATCGATCCAGCACACACACACAATAGCGGTCGGTCGGACGAAAGAACAACGCACGCACCCACCCACCGCCATGTTCTGCAAAGACGATGAACAATAATGCACTGGCTCCAGCGGACTGCTGCTCATTCTCTACTAATGTAGCTTAATATACCTTTGTTACAGTTTATATCGTGTCATGTAACATGTCAATAACATAACTGACCTGACAGACACAGCAGTCTGCGTGAGCGCACAGCACGGCAATGTATGTATTTTATATATATATATTGTTCGCGACAAAGTAGAATTATATAATTGATTTGTATATAATAGTTATAGTTTAATTATTTGTTGTGATAATCGTTTTATAGTTACTCAAACTGTTTATTGTTCCTAATTAGTTTTCTATTTGTTTGAATTTATTTGCGTATAAACAAAGAATAAATAAAACTAGATAGGAAGGCGGGTGTACAAGGCGCCCCCTGTCGAGGGGAAACAAAGACTCGAGGCGAGTCGGGGGACGGGGGCGCCAGACCACCGCGGGGTATGCGCGGTAGGTCGGGGATCGACGTACGCCCGCCGACCAATCAGAACCATGTTAGAGCAGTATAAATATAGGGACAATTTCCACTGTAAACCATCCCCCGCCACCGCTTCAGATCGGCCTCCCTCGAGCGGCCCCTGGTTTTGTCGACCTCGACAGAATACGGGTCGCCGATCGTCCCGCGACCAGTCTCGCCGAGAGCAGAGCTCACGCTGGACGAATTGTATTTAATTCGTGCCCGTGACGCCAAACTATTTTCGGCGGGACTTCTGTGGGCCATGGAGGCCTACCTCGTCGAGCGCCGCGCAGCCATGGAAGGCTGCCAGCCAGCAAGCATCGGCGACGAACTATTGGACGCCGGGCTGCTGGAGCAGGCCCGCTCGCAGCCCCTCATTCTGCCGCCGACCCGTGGGGGCAAACGACGACCCTCGGACGACTTGCAGCAGGAAGCCGCGAAGCGAGCGCTGCTGGAGCCCTCGCCGTCACCGACTCCCCCGCAACGCCGAGGCCTCGACATGCCGCGGCTATCGCCGGAGCCGCTGGCCACCTCGTACGCGGCAGCCGCGTCAACATACGCGCCCATGCCCACCGCGCTGGCGACCGTCGCGAATCAGTCCGCCGCGAACGCGAGGCCCCCCCGCCCCATCCCTCACACACACGGAGTGCAGGCCGCGCCCGCGCCCCCCGTCGCGAAACTCGTCGCGCCCGCTAGCGCGCCCCCCGCCGCGCCGCCCGCCGTCGCCCGCCGCCCGCCACCCGCCGCTTCCCCCGCTGTGCCCGCTAGTGCGCCCCCTGCCGCGACGCCTACCGCAGGCGCCCTGCCGCCACCCGGTGCCCCCGCTACGGGCGTGGCCGTCACGAAACCGCCCTCCAAGCCGCGCTACCCGCCTATAGTGGTGGAGACCCTCCCGAACTGGGTCCACCACTTCCGCGAAATCCAGCAGCGGCTGAAGAGGGTCCCGAACGCGCGCCCCTACCAAAAGGGTGTGCGATTTTCGCCTGCAGATGACGAGGAATACCGGTGCGTCCAGTCGTACCTCTCGACGTCGGAGAAGACCACAGGGGTGCACTGGTACTCCTACTCGCTTCCCGCCGAAAGGAGCCTGAAGATTGCCGTCCGGGGGCTGCCGGCAAACACTGAGCCCGCGGAGATCACTTCCGTGCTGGCAGAGCGCGGCTACGAGGCCAGCTTTGTCAAACAGATTCGGGCACGGAAGGGCAGACCGGGCTGCATTTTCCACGCGCAGCTGAAGAAGACGCCGGGTATAACAGCCAGTCTGTACGATACAGACGAGCTACTTTTTATGCCCGGCGTGAAGATCGAGGCGGGAAGAAAGGACCAGCTCAATGCCACCGATGCCAGAAGTTTAGGCATAGCAGCCACAACTGCCACCGCCCCCAGGCCTGCGTGCGTTGCGGAGGACCGCACCCCGCCGCGGACTGCGACCGGCCTAGAGAGATGCCGCCGACGTGTGCCAACTGCGGAGGCCCGCACACGGCAAACAACACGTCGTGCCCTGTATTCCGGCAAGAGAGCCGAAACAAGAAGGCCGGTCCAGCGGCCCGCACCGGTGGCCCCAAGACGCAGCCGCCCCCCCCCCCCCCCCCAAACCCCCAACTGTGCAAGAGTCGGCGCCCTCATCACTCATGGCGGAGGTCAACCCGGCCACCGCGCCAGGCGCGCCCCTACCCAAGCGCAAACGGAAGCGGGGGGGAAAGAAGAACGAAGTGCCGAGAGCGGCTGAGGAGAAAGGAGCCGCAGCACCACCACCTCCACCAGAGAACGAACCGCCGAGGGATCTTGTCGCAGCACTCATCAAAGCACTCCAAGATCCCGCAGTCCTAAGGAGTATCGCCGAACATCTGCCCTGATGGCTGACTCCTTAAGGATTGTTCACTAGAACGCCCAGTCACTCAAAAGAAAGAAGCAGCTGCTGAAAACCTTCCTGCGAGAGTACCGAGTCGACGTCATGCTGGTTAGCAAAACCCACCTCACCGTGAAGATGAAGCTCACCCTCCCCGGCTACACAACCTACCGCAAGGACGAGCGATCCCCGCAGGGGATTGCCTACAGAGGTCTGGCTATCCTGGTTAAAAGGAGTATCGTCCACCAACCCATCGACTTCGAGGAGCACACTACAATCTACGTCCTTGGCGTCGAAGTACAGGTCGCCGGCAACGTTGTGCGACTCTATGCCGCCTATCACCCCCCCGGTGAGAGACTCAATCCCAGGGAGCTCCGGGGACTGCTGGAGTCGCCGCAACCGACTCTCATCGCCGGGGACCTCAACGCCAAGCACCCACACTGGAACTCCTCGAAAGTGTGCGCCGCCGGACGCGCACTCCTCGCCGACTCCGTGAGCCACGACTACGATGTCATCGGACCCTATGAGCCGACTCACTACAACCCGGACGGCTCTGGGGACATCATCGACATCGTAGTCTACAAAGGAATCCGGACCCAGCCAAGCCAGGAAGTCCTGCCAGACCTCCCCTCGGATCACAGACCCATTCTCCTCGTCCTTGCGGATTTGCCAACAAGAGTCTCGCAACCAGCGCCCCGTCGACGGTACAACTGGGCCTCCTTCTCGGCCGCACTCGCCGAAAAAGCCACACAGCCAGAAGACGTCGAAGCACTGACTTCAGAGTTGACTAGCAAGATCCAGGACGCGCTCGACACATCATCGCACACCGTCTCTAGCCGAAGGAAATTCCAACCCCTCCCGGCGAAGATTCAGGCACTGATCTGCGAACAGCGCCGTCTCCGGAAGCTATGGCAACAAACCCGGAGCCCAACTCTGAAGTCCCGCCTCAACGCCATGACGGCCACCACCAAAAGATGCCTTGCCGACCACGCCGAAGAATCTTGGGAACGCCACATCGAGTCCGTAGGCGATCACGTCCCCTCCGTGCATCGCTTATGCCGGCAGCTGTCGGCCACCCCGGCTCCTGTTCGACCGCTGCTGGGCAGCGACGGCTTCCCGAGATTCAGAGCAAAAGACCGAGCTGAAATTTTCGCCGAATGCCTGGAGAGGCAGTTCAAGCCGAACCCCACCGACGACGCCGAACACGTAGCAGCAGTGGAGGAACACCTGCGGCACTACTTCGCGACGCCGATAGCTCCTGAAGAGGACCCCATCTTCTTCTCGCCCGGCCAAGTCCTGCGAACGATCAGGCGCACCAAGCCCAGGAAAGCCCCGGGCGCAGACCGAATCACCAACATGGCGCTGCGCAACTTGCCGCTACCGACTGTGGCGGCTATGACGCGCCTGTTTAACGGCATCATGCGCACGGGGCACTTCCCTACTACATGGAAGGAAGGCCTGGTCATAATGCTCCCCAAGCCGGGCAAGAATGTCAAGAAGCCCGAGAGCTATCGGCCCATCACCCTCCTGAGCACCATGTCAAAGGTGTTCGAGAAGCTGCTGCTAGGAAGACTGCTGCCACACATCCAAGCACGCCCGGAACAGTTCGGCTTCAGGCCAGAGCATTCGACGACGCTCCAGCTCACTAGGGTACTGAACGACATGACGGTCTGTCGGAATAAGAAAGAATACACCGTCGCAGTACTCCTGGACATGGAGAAGGCGTTCGACAGAGTATGTTGAGTAGGTTGCTGTACAAGCTGTCGACGTCCCCAGCTCCACGACGAATCACCCGCGTCGTGGCCTCGTTCCTACGGAGTCGCCACTACAGAGTGGTGGTGGAAGACGCCGTGTCAGAAGCCCGCCCCATCGAAGCCGGCGTCCCACAAGGTTCCTGTCTTTCACCCGCCTGCTACTCCCGATACACGGATGACATCCCAGTTGGCCCTGGTGTACAGCTGGCCCTCTTCGCTGACGACGCAGCATACTATGCGTCGTCCTACAAAGCACCCCACGCCGCCGTCAAAATGCAACGCACGCTGGACACCCTGCCTAAATGGCTGGCCAAATGGAGGCTCTCCGTCAACGTCGGGAAGACGCAGGCGATGATCACTGGCCAGAGCAACCTGCCACCACCACTCCAACTCTAAGGGAAGGACATTGGGTGGCTGCACCAAGTGAAGTATCTGGGGGTCACCATAGACCGCCGGCTCACGATGAAGACCCACGTCGACAACGTCGTAAACCAGGTCCGGGCTGCACGGGCAAAACTTCGTCCACTCCTGGACTCCGGCCTCCCCCTGCGGTCGAAGCTCGGGATCTATAAAACGTACATCAGGTCCCGCCTCACGTATGCCTCGCCGGCATGGTACGCCCTCTGCTCGGAGTCCAACAAGAAGAGACTCCGGGCCCAAGAAAACCTCTCCTTGCGTACCATCGTCGGCGCGCCTCGCTACGTGAGAAACGCAACGATCGCAAGGGACCTAGGATTGGAGACACTGGACAAGTTCGTCCAGAGGCTGGCAACAAACATGTTCGCACGAGCGGACGGCTCTCAACAACCGCTCGTGCGAGACCTGGCGCCATTCCACGCGCGCCCGCCTGGCCGTCACCGCCTACCCCGAGACATGGTTGCCGAGCCGGCAGCACCCCTGGATTGAGGCCACACAACCCGAAGAACACCTCAGCCACCCAATGACCTGGCCGTAGTCACGGCCAGCGGAAGACTCCGCGGAAGGGGGCCATTGCCCCGGGACCGCAACCCCGCACCCTGGAAGGGGTGTGAGAAGATCACCACTGTAAATCACTCTTCGCTCAGACTCCGAATAAAACACTGCTCAGGAGCAGTGTTTTATTCACCCGGCCTTTTCTTCAAACCTCTCCACCCCCTGTCAAGTAGTGGGCCAGATCGAAGGTGGCCCACATTAATGGTCCTTCAGGAGCCGAATCCCTGCCAGAAGAGGATGCCAGTCACCAGGAGTATCACGAAGGGTCCCGTCGCCGCCACCGCCGCCGCCGCCGCCGCCGCTGCCGCCGCTACCGACGACGTCGCCGCGGCCGCCGCCACGTCTGCACCCACCGCCGCCACGTCCACGCCCGACGCCGTAGCCACCACCGCCGCGGCCGGCACCGCCGCCGCCAGAACCGCCGCCACAACGTCCGCCACGGACACCTCCATCGCCGTCACGTCCGCCACGGAGAGTACTAACCCTACTAATTCCACAGAAACGAGCACGGATAGCCAGGCGACAAAGGAGACTCCGCCGGCACGCAAGAAGGCACCGAGCACGCGCGCCTCGGCGAAATCCAGGGCTCGCAAGTGCGAGCTCGAGAAGGCCTGGCAGGAGCTGCTGCAGAAACAAGTGGAGCTTGCAGCCGCGCGCGTCACTCTGCTCGAACAGGAATCAAGCGACGAGGGAGAAGACGACGACGACGACGGGGCCACGCTGCGCGAAGAGCGCACCACCACATGGGTTGCAAGGAACACCCTAGCGCTCACCTCTGGAGCGTACGTGGACGGGAACACCGCCGACGTTGCGCCGGGAGGGCTCAAGCCCTTGGTCCCTGCTGTAGGAGGGCTCAATACGTCGCGGCCACTTCCGTGCCGCGACGAACTCCAGCCGAGGGGCACCGACCAGCCACCGACTCAACAGAGTCAGCTTCCCGTCCCCTACGTCGAACCGACTCCGGTGTTCGACTATAGAGAGCTAGCCTCAGCTCTAACCATGGCAGCCCGGTCCATGCAACCGGTAAGTACGAAAAACTATGAATTACCAGTGTTCGCAGGGGCCGCGGCCGAATGGCTGCCATACAAGAATGCGTTCGAAGAAACCGCAACGCATCTCACCGAGCAAGCCAACCTGATGAGATTCCGCCGCAGTCTCAAAGGACCCGCTCGAGAAGCCGCACAGTGCCTGTTCGTCGGCTCAACAACGTGCGCCGAAGTCATGAGGCTCCTCGCGTCAAGATTCGGACGACCAGACGCTCTGGTCATAGTGGAGATGGAAAAACTCCGAAGCCTTCCGAAACTCGCCGACAAGTACCGCATGAAGAGCGTCATATTCGGCGCAACTTCCTCTCCTTGTACTGCGATCTACGTGAAGAACAAGAACGCGGAGGCGGCGGCGGCTATGGTGCGGAACCACTACGTAGACGACTACCTGGCAAGCTACGCTACGGAAGAGGAGGCGCTACGCGTGTCTACCGAGGTCGCCTACATACACGAGAGAGGTAACTTTTGCTTACAGCGCTGGGTGTCAAACTCGGCACTACTGCGCGATCACTTCGCGCCGGGGGCGGCACAAAAAGCAAAGCTCCTCGCCCCCGAGAAGATACTCGGGATGATGTAGGTCGGGTCCGGACAGCAAGAGGTCGTTCAGGCTGACCCCGCGCGTCTTTGCTGCAGCGTCGTGGACAATGCGGAGTTTCTCTGGCTTCTGAGGATTAATAACAGCGAAATGAGGTAAGTACCATACCCGTACTATACGGGTACGGATACCCGGATGCCCACCGTGGAGAAATTCGTCGCGCGGCTGGCACGGCGCATGTACGACTGCGCCGACAACAGCCGCCACGCACATCTCCACGACATGCTCCGCATCACTCACGTCCGCCTGAAGGCAGACCACTCCCAAGAGAGTTGCTGCTCATCCCACTGTCGCCAGTGTAAGCCCGCAGAAGAGGGCGAAAGCACAGCACAGTGAAGAGAAGAAGCTCCCGCACCGTTGTCGCCAGTGTATGCCAATAGACGGCGAAAGCACAGCACAACGAAGGCCACGCAAGGCCCCTGACAAGTAGGGGCCACCCAAGACCGGGGGGGACGTTACCCCCCGAGTTGACGCCGCGGGCATGAGGCAACCATAAGTCCTCGACCCCGCAACCGTAGTGGTTCTCGCGCTCCGCGCGAGAACACACTCCGCAGACCGCGCGCTCCATCACACGGCACACGGCTGTAACTAAAAGTTTTCACTTCACACACTCTCGGTGTTTGTTTGTGCGTTTACTTTACTTTGTGAAGCGGATTCACACACTCGCCGCCCCCGCTCTTCTCTCTTCGGCTCTTCTCCCCGCCCGTCGTGTGCTCACTGCGCCCGCAGTGACGTCATCGCATCGCGGCTGCCTACGTGCTTCTAAAGCTAGAAGCGCAGGACACGGCGTGGTGCCGCCACCACCACCCACGGACCGACCCAAAACGGAGCGGGGGAAGGAGAAGGAGGAGAAGAACACGCCCGTCTCCGGAGTTGACCCTACGCAGCACCTGTGGTGTTGATCGACTGCTCGCCGGGACTTCACTGGGCCTCCTCGGATTTATTCGAGGTCTCACCCGGTGGAGGAAGACCGCGTTAAGTCGGCACCACAGAGCCTGCATAACTCCGGAGAAGTAAGATGAAGACCCCGTTTTTAAAAAAAATAAACGAGATGAAGAGAAGCCGCAAGCCGGAGGACCCTCCCCCCCCGCCCCCCGACGAGCCGGATCCGCCTGATGTGCGGATCCAAATCGACCAACGACGGCGCCGGGTCATCCAGGTCGTTAAGCGCGACATCTTCACCGGCGAGACCTTCGACCTCGCCGGCAACCTGCTGCAGAGGCGACAACCCGGCGCTGCCTCCAGCCCTATCCTGGATACCCCGACCCACTCGAGTCCCTCGAGTGTGGGGATGTCGTTGGTGTAGAGCGCGTAGAGCACCGGCGAAAGGCAGCTGCCTTGCGGGACTCCTGCGCTGATGGCCTTCGTCTGGGAGTGTGCATTCTCGACCGAGACGAAGAACCGCCGGTCTTCAAGGAAGGAGGCCACGATCTGCCCGATCATTGGGGGCACACCTGCGTCCAGGAGCTTGAAGAGGAGCCCCTCATGCCACACTCGGTCAAAGGCCTTCTCGATGTCAAGAAAGACCCCGACGGTGTATCGGCCCCTGTTCAGCTCCGACGCCAGGTAGTGCAGGACTCTCGCCAACTGGAGCGTCGTGCTGTGGCTGTCGCGGAAGCCATGTTGCTCTGCCCTCAGCTGGATGTGGGGCAGGATTCTCCGTAACAGCAGGCGCTCAAACAGCTTGGCGATATAAGGTAGCAGGGTGATCGGGCGGTAACCTCCCGGGTGTCTTCTGTCCTTCCCCGGCTTGGGGATGACGATCACCTTGCCCTCCTTCCAGAGGGCGGGGAAGTGACCGGTGCGCAGGATGCCGTTGAACAGCCGCGTCAGCGAGACGACGGCTTTCCTTGGCAGCTGTACGAGGGCCCCCGCGACGACTCCGTCCGGGCCCGGGGCCTTCCGCTGATTCAGCTTCAGGGCCACCTTCCGGACTTCGCGGGATGACATGAAGTAGTCGCCGGCGAGGGGAGGCGCGGGGACCGCCAGGAAGCGCTCTACGCGCTCCACAACAGCGGCGTTGTGCTCGTAGTCGGCGATGGGGTTGGGCTGGAACTGCCCAGCGAAGTGGTCTGCCAGGATGGCGGCTCGATCTCGTGCGGCGTAGCGGCGCCTGCCCGTGTGATCAAACATGGGGCAGACCGGCTCGGGAGTTGACGTCAGGCTGCGGTTCAGGCGGTGAAGGGCGGTGTCATCTTGGGAGGCCTGGTCAATGGTGCGCTCCCAGGACTGTCCCCTCAGCTCGATGATGCCCGCGCGCAGTTCTTCTCCGAGCCGGTTGATCTCCGCCCTGATCACGGGGCAGCGCGTGTGGTGCCAGGTTCGACGAAGACGGCGCTTGAGGTCCAACTTCTTGCGGAGGTGTGGAGGGAGCCTCTCCTTCCGCAAGACCGGCGGTGGCTTGGTGGTGGTGGCTGCGGCTTGAGCGGTGGTGATGGCTGTGATGATGGCCACTGCCGCGGCTTCTACCTCTTCCTTGGTAGAAACACCGCCGGGGAGCTGCGTTGTGTTCAACTCCAGCTGGTATTTGTGCCAGTCCGTCTTCGTTCTTGGACGCGGTGCCGACGTGAGATCGGCTTCCACCCCGAGGACCAGCAATATAGGCAGGTGGGGGGTGTCGATGTCGTACAGCTCCCCGATAGCGATGGGGAACTGTACGTTCTTGACCAGGGCGACGTCTAGTACATCCGGGCGATGCATGAGGTTCGTCGGGTAGTGTGTCGGGGCCCCCGGGCTGAGAACTTCGTAGTTGGAGTTCTCAGCATCTTCCTGTAGGGCCCTTCCGGCGGAGTTGATGATGTGGGACCCCCACTGGTGGTGCTTGGCGTTGAGATCGCCTGCGACCAGTGTGGGGGTCGCTCCTGTTTATGGCAACATAAAATATAATCTACATTTGAATATTCGCCACTGGCAACGTTGATTGTACTGTCACTGTCCAATATAGGCTCTTGATATTAGCATGTGCTTGGTGCTTCTTTATGCGAATAAAAGTGAAATTAGAAAGTTAATAGTTTGATTCCAGTCCAAATACAGTCCACAAGAAGAAGGCTAAGGGATCACGCTTTCATTTGGTCCAATCGAGCCTCGGATTTGAGCCAACGAAACGAGCGACAAGCGCAAGCACACCGGCGGCATATGTTCTGCAATAGTCTGCTACATTCTCAGACACCAGGCATCGACTGCTGCTGAATACATCAAGCTGCTGACAGAAACAAAACCAGAATTCATTGAAGAAATTCAGACATTTTCAGAAGAAAGTCATAAGGCGGAAGGAGAAAAATCGAGAGGACCATAGAATAGAGAGGAATATTTCGGAACTTCACACTGTCAAGTTGGTAGTCTGCGGTTAGCGTGGAGCGTAAGTGGCGCCAGCGAGAACGTGGGGAACCAGGTGGGAACCAATCCCGACTCGGCGCGAGTGACAGCACGACACCGGACAGGCCCGTTTATAACTTGCCGCCGAAACCTGCTTCCGTCAAGTTGGCACCCTGTAAGCGCAAGCGGCGCCACCAGCGGCGTGTAGCAACGGCAGCGTCAGGGAACTAAGTTTGGTTTGCACTTTTGCGTCCGCCATCTTCCTTCTTGTTTTACTGATTGGTTTTTGTATTGCCTGTGACATTTTTTTGCAAATTAAAAAAAGGCTGTGTACTTTGTAATAGGTTGTAGAATTATAGTTAGTACATAACAATGGAGGAAACATTACTCAAGAAACTCAACGCCTCACGGGCCTATGTAAAAGGTACGATAACTAGAAACGTCACCTATGTTGAGAGTCTTGTGTCGGATGAATCTAATTTGCACAGCATTGAAACGTTAATAACAAAACGCGACCGATTATTACAAGTATTCAAAGAGTACGAAGATTATAATAAACAAATCTTGGCAGTGGATTCATCTGACACTGAAAATGTAGAAGACTATGAGCAAAAATATCTCCATTGCATAACTCTGTATAACGAAAATATCAAAACACAGAGTTGTTCTAACGTTGAGCAACAGAAAGACTTGTCCAAGGGGTCAGGTAGTGGCATTGTCTCTAGGGCCAAGCTACCTAATATTGACATACCAAGCTTCTCAGGTCAATACACAGAATATGTAGCGTTCATGTCGATATTTAGGTCTGTCATTCATAATAACAAGGCTTTAGACAATGTACAAAGACTATACTATCTGCGTTCATTCCTAAAAGGGCAGCCGTATGAGTTAGTAAAGAACCTTCCCTTATGTAAGGAAAGTTATGAGGAAGCATTGCAACTGTTGGAAAAGAGGTACTACAATAGGAGTAGGATTATATCAGAGCATGTCAGTACTCTCCTTGACATGACAAAGTTGCCAAAGTTCGCAAACGCTAAGGATATAAGGAACTTTATCACAGTAATACGTCAAACGCTTGCGGCTTTAAAAAACTTAGCTATTACAGTACAGGCATGGGACCCGATCCTCCTAGAAATACTGGGACGAAAGTTGGACAACTACAGTGCACGAGCCTACCACCTCGAACGAAAGCAGGAAGACGAGCCCACCATGGAAGAGTTTTTGATATACATGGAGAAGCGAGCCCTAGCTCTGGAAAACACCTGTTCAGAGCAGCAGGAAGCTGGGGGCCGCTCACAAATCCCGAGCAAGAGTAAGGTAGTGTTGGCTGTAGCGTCAGACAAGCCATTGATGGACTGCATATATTGTAAGTTGTCTCACAAATTATTTGCTTGTCCTAAGTTTAAGCTAGCTTCACAAAATGAGAGGTTGTCATTCAGCAAAAGGGAAAAGCTTTGCAATACCTGCCTCAACCCACACACTGGCAAATGTAAATATCACTTTAGGTGTGGGGTATGCAAAGGCCAACACAACACCCTGCTGCACATAGACAGCAGTGCAGTGCCAGAACCAGTGGTTCTTCTTTCAGGAGGAGGGTCAACTAATGTTTTGATCCCTACAGCTCGTGTCAAGCTGTACTCAAAGAGCGGAAGAGAGGTGCATGTCAAATGTATTCTAGACTCTGGCTCTCAAGTGTCACTGATAACTACAAAGGCTGTTGAGGTATTGGAATTAACACCTCAGCGTAGTGATATTAACCTGATAGGCATATCTCAAAGCAAAAGCAAAATAAGCTATTGCATTCCTTTGCAGGTTTACTCTTTGACCTCAACATTCAACACCCTCATCAACTGTCACGTGGTGGAAACGATAACATGTAACCTGCCACAAAAAGAAGTGGATCTAAAAGATATATCCATACCGGCTGGACTGACCTTGGCTGATAAAACATTCAACAAGCCATCAGAAATAAACATGTTGATTGGTGCTTATGTATTTTTCCAGATAATACTGCCGCTTGAGCAGTCGCAGAATCAGTCTGCACGCAATAACCCCGAGCAGTCTACATCTCCGAGCATCTTCAATACACAATTTGGCCATATCATCGCTGGGGCCACCACATCAGACATCATAAAAAATCAGGTTGTACTTTTTTGTACTAAATGTGACTCGGGTATAAATGAGATTGTCAAAAGGTTCTGGGAGGTGGAGCGTGTTCCAGAACTACTAATTGAGGGGAAAGAGGGGAACTCAGAGCAACAACTAGCAGAGGATATATTTAAAAACACTGTCAAACTAGATAAAAAAAGGTTCACTGTTGACTTGCCATTGAAGTTAGAGCCAGACAGTATAAATAAAACACTAGGTAACTCATTTGACCTAGCTCTACATAGATTTCTCAGCCTTGAAAAGCGGCTGCAAAAAAACATCAATCTGCTGACAGATTATCAAAGGTTTATAGATGAATATGTAGAGCTGGGACATGGACACTATGTAATGGTACACGAGAGTCGGTACATTTGATACTTCATTCTGCGTGATAGAGGGCTAGCCCAACGCCGCGCTGTTTTGAATACGAGAATCGGTTCAGATAACGTTTGGGGGTTTTGCGTAGCTCAGTGGCAAGTTAGCAAAAAAAAACAGAGCCGACGCGTGGGATGGTTCCAGGAAGTTTACAGGTCAGGTTTTTTTGTCGCATTCCTGCGAGATGTGTAGGAATCAGAGCCGAGTTGGCTGCGCGTTGAATAAATTGTGAATAACTAAATAATGAAAGGTTATTATGGAACGATACGGAGAAAGCTATTATGTTGATTGCAAATATACAATTGCGATTGAGGTATGATATGGAGAGTCTGACACCACTAGTCTGAATATCATTCTAGTGGTCTTTGCTACGCGCGTCTAGCGGTCGGGAAATGCTTAATTAATCGCAACAAGCTTTTATTGGTCAGCGATCAACAGATTCTGTGTATCGGCAGTACCAAGTGATTTGAGTGATAACCTACGGTTGATCATAGTGAATATGCGTACACACAATTTGTAGAACGGCGGATCTGCATGGCATGGTTGAAAATAGACCCTGTGTAGTTAGTGATAAGAAGCTTCGCTTGGGCAGAGCGTGTTCGCAAAGGACGCTGTTTTTTTTTTCTTTCAGACGTGTGGGGCGTATAAATACGATTGGCGGGGGAAGGGAGAGCATTCAGTCTCAGCGTCTAGCTACTGTGACAGTCGTCTTTCACGAGTTCTAAACAGTCTGCCGTGTTACGCGTCAGAACTATATGAAATTGTGATTGCGAAGTTTCAGTGGGTTTTCGTGAGTGTCTGAAGCGCCAAGATATACCTCGGTTCCTAACCTTTATATCAACCAACCCCAAATTCCAAAACTATCCTTGGGTCGTTAGAAAAGAACTTGTAAGTCAATTATCTGAGTCTGAGTCTGGGCTTGGAGCGACCCTAAATTCCTTTTTCCTTCACCATAGGGTTCCTGGATTGGCTCTTAGGATATTCGCGGGCTAATCCTCTCCTCATTCCTTTCGAGTAGCGAGTTTTGAAATTCACACACACACAGTCATTAAACATTCAAGCACATTCAAATCAAACTCAACCATTTTCGAGTGGTGTCGATAATGGACGTGGTATAACACTAGGTTTAGACTAGGCTAGACAGGAGTTTAGTTGCGGCTAAACCTAGGTTGGCAGGGCATAGGGAGACTGTTTGATCGATGAGGTTCCGCGGATGGAAATAACAAATTCAGAACAAAGTTAAACCGGTGTCAACACAGATAACATATCCTGTTGATATTTTGACATTTGAGTGTTGTCGGGGACGCGCGAGGAGATCAATTTACAGTCTAAAGTTCATTGTTTAGGACCGGGTAGGTGTTTTGCATTGCCTTGGGTCAGATTGGATTCAAGTTGCATTTTTTAATTAAATGTAAATTTCGCTGGAGGTCTAATGTGTAGGCTGAGTCGGTATATATGATTTGGCTCAGCCCAGGACGTGCTGTGGCTAGTGGAATTCATAGTTCGGTATTTATCGAACTATGCACTTCGCTATGGTGTGGGTTAGATCTCCTAAAACAATAATGCTTACGTTTCGATAACATCCAGCTCAAATTGCGCAGAGTTGAAGGTTTCAAAACGTTACGGACCTTTTGAGGTAACCGCTAGTTCAGAACCCATTTCGGAAAATCAAATCGCAATTGTGTAAACCGGTCTTTTCGGATCGTTATTGCCGTGAACCAAATATATAATTGGAACCACCACAAGCCGCTACTAGCGAGCACATGAAATATCATTGAGTACTCACGTCGTAAAACTACGACGGATATCTATACGATATCACAAACAAATATTATAAACTGTGGTCGACCACCAAAAAAAAAGGTTCCAAGCGCCCATATATACAAAAACCAGATGGTACCATCTCACATAAAATATAACAACGATTGATCTGGCGCAATACACCGCTGACTGATGCGAATTACCGGCTCGCGGACATATATGCTTTCTCTGTCTAACTTGAAACTGTAACTTCCTGAACCAAACTTCGTTCGACTATTGTACGCCTAACGAACTTCTCAACGAACGAGAAATTCAGACTTATTATTCTTAACTTACAAATCTTACAGCTGAATCGGGTCCTCTCATTTTGGGATAGATAGAATAGACGATCATAGCTACTGATAGCGTCGGCTCGACCTTAGCCGTGTGCCGTTTCAAATTTCCTGGTGCCAAGACCGAAGGATATCCTAGATAGTCTGATACCTAGATATTCTAAAAGATTCAAGGTCTAACGCGTTACTTTTAAAAATAACACAACGTAGAAACGATTTTAAACAGTTCAGTTTTGTAAATAAGAAATAAGCAAAAAAAAGGGGCATTGTTTTCAGACGAGCTACGGCGGTTTAGTGTTCAGGAATAATGGCCGGCCGGCTTAGAAAAAACGTTAGTCGGGTAGAACGAGACAATTCACTTTTGCAAACAAGTGAAATGGCGTCAGGACAGGTGACGCAATTGTTATCTGAAATAGTGAATAGATTAGACAGTTTGGAAAGGGGTTCTAGCGCAAGCAATGCTAGTAGGACTTCGGACAGACAGACTGACAGACAGGAACTAGAGACGTTTGAACAATCGGTAGAAAAACGTCAATCATGCATAGTGAAAATGACACAGAAGTTGCCGACATTCGATGGGCGGAGTTCGGAAAATCCGATGATTTTCTTAAGAGATTTAAAGGCTTATATTAAAGTCTCGGGAGATAGTTCTAGGGCTTTGATATGGGCAACGGATAGTTTGGTAGGAATTGCAAAAGTTCGAATGAGCATATACAGAGACTCATGGCGAACCTATTCGGATTTTGAAAAAGATTTCAGAGAGGTATTCTGGGGTGATAATGAACAGGAATTAATTAAGCAAAGATTCCTAACTGCGAAGTTTGATTCTAAGAAAGGTCAAAGTATGGAAGAATTCTTTGCCTCTCAATTGAATAGCATATATGAGCTTACGATACCGTTTACTGATACGGAGAAAATCAACACGATTTTCAGACAGTTGCCGCGTGATATTCAGGTAGCGTTTTTTGCTAGAAAGGAACCAATGACTATACGGGATGCGGTCGACTTCCTTCGGCATTTAGAACGGAATGTCGATGGGGGATTAAGTGCGTTGCATGGTTCAGAGACAATGGTTACGAACGACGTAAGGCGGAATAGCTACATGCGTGGGCAATATCGAGCTATGCGAGTAAATACGATACGTTATAACGCGGTGAGTCGTAGGATAATTATAACGCAGGAACGAAGGGGCGAAACGAATTTGGGATGCGCGCTCGCGGTTATTTTCGCGGTAGAGGTAGACAGCCTCAGGCTAGTTTCAGGGCAATAGGGTTGCAAAGGGGCAATGATGGTTCAGATAATACAGAGGCAGGGCAAAGTTCAAGTGACAGGACTAATGCGATAAATCAGAATTCAAAAAACTAGTGGACTCGCGCGGGTCGTTCGCGCTCAGATATTTATTACGGTTCGGGTGGACAGCCGATCAAATTGGGAAAAAGCATAGACTGTATGATTTGTGTAATTTGGATTCGAACGTGGGTGTGAATGAATTTATTCAATTATTAGCGCATAAAGCGCATGGATATGCCGTGTGTTTAGAAGAAAAATCTAGATCGAATTGTAGAGATCGAAATGACAGACGTTTACATACGATATTCAGAGACGACGATTCGACTGAGTGTGGGCGCGATTTATGTAGTACATTGACATTACCTGAGATAGATGTGCGTATTGGGAGTATTGTTGTTAGGAGTTTGATTGATTCGGGCAGCGAAATCAGTGTAATTAGTCGGAGAGTGTACGAAGAAGTGTGCAGACAATTGGGAAAACCGACGGAAATACCGATTCCAAGTTTGAGAATCACAGGTGCATTTGGAGTCAGTAAGGAAAAGGTTAATAAATTAGTAACGTTACCATTAACAATAGGTGAATGCGTTATCGATACTCCAATGCTAGTATTAACAATGGTGCCTAAAGATTTAATTTTGGGGTTTGATTTTATACAACAGACGCGAGCCAGTTTAATGTGTGAGGGTAATAAGAGGCTAATTATACGAAGCGCCGGGCGGATGTGTGAAATACCATTAGGTACTAGTCCTAATCAGGATTCTTGCTGTTGTACAATGGAAGTACAGAACCAAGATACCAGTAGAAATATGATAGAGGAATATGTGAATAATTCATCAATACCTGTTGAACACAAAACAAAGTTATTGCCGGTGTTAAATAAACATGCAGAGTTGTTTAGCGATAGGGTAGGTCGGACAAATAAATATATACATGAGATAAAAATGAGAGATGAAACGCCTTTCGTAAAACGAAGCTATCCCATACCGTTCGCATATCGCGATAAAGTAACAAAACGATTGGAAGAAATGGAACGAATAGGTATTATTAGCAGGCAATCTACGGATTTCAGCAGTCCATTGACTTGTGCATTAAAGAAATCAGGAGAGGTCCGTATACTGCTAGATGCACGACAATTAAACACGGCAATGGTTGGGGAGGTTGAAACCACACCTTTAATGAGTGAGATATTGCAATCCGGGCGCAGGATAAACTACATAGGGGTTATTGATATCAAAGATGCGTATTTTTCTATACCATTATCAGACGAATCTAAACGATACACGGGTTTTGTATATCAAGGCAGAAGTTATGTTTACAACGTTTTACCTCAGGTGTTGAAAACCAGTGTGGGTTCATTTTCGAGGGCGATGGACTTAATCTTAGGGCCAGAGGTTAGGTCATATTGTTTAAATTTTGTTGACGATTTGGCAATTTTAACTGAGGGTGACTTCGAACAGCATTTGTCTCAAGTGGACACGGTTCTGAGTAAATTAAAAGACGCGGGCTTCACATGCAAACTAAAAAAATGCGAGTTCGCACAAAAAAAGGTCAAGTTATTGGGGCATATTTTGTCTACAGAAGGATTGCAAATGGACCCGGACAAAATTGAAACACTTAAATTATATCCGTCACCCAGAACTGTCAGGCAATTGAGGGCGTTTTTGGGGTTCATAAATTACTTTAGGAGGTTTATAAAAAAATTTGGAACGTTAACACAGCCCTTGTACAATTTATTACGGTCTGGAGTCAAGTTCGTCTGGAGTGCGCAGGTGCAAAGTGCTTTTGACGAGATAAAAAAACAATTCTTAGAAAGTATAATTTTGAGTCAACCATTGGCGGGAAAAACATATTATGTTCAATGTGACGCCAGCGCTATAGGAATTGGGGGTATGTTTATCAATTAGATAATTCGGGCCAGGAACGAATTATAGGGTTCTGTTCGCAGGCATTTAAGGGGTCACAGACTAGATGGTCGGTCAGTGAACAGGAAATGTATGCAGTTATATACACTTTAAAGCGATTTGAGATATATTTGCGGGGAGAAAAAGTTATTATTAGAACTGATCATAAAAGTTTGACGTTCATTAAGTCGTAGACTTTATTGGGGACACGCGTAACTAGGTGGGTTATGTTTGTAGAGCAATTCGATTACTACATAGAATTTGTGCGAGGGACTGATAATCAAATTGCCGACACGCTAAGCAGGCAAATAGCGGGACCTGGAGGTATGATTGACAGTACAAATGTTCAGCCGGGGATATTCTGGTTTCAGGCATCGAATACCGCAAGTGTTATTTCGAGTTTACGGGACATTGCGAGATTACAAAGCGAAGATGAGCGGTTAAATCGAATTAGCGGTTGTATCAGACGTGGTGTGGTAGATACGGGAACGAGAGGTTTTGAAAATTACAAGCTAGTAGGTGATACGTTATATTTTCACGTGCCGAAGCGGAACGTACAGTTGCTAGTAATTCCGAAATCACTACAGGAGGAACTAATTTTACACATACATGAAGAAATAGGTCACTACGGCAGATATAAAATATTAGCACTGATGAAGGACAAATATTATTTTCTTCATATGAGTAGGGTGATAAGAAGTTGTGACATATGTCAAAAGGTCAAACCAAGTACTAACAATACCGTTGGTCCTTGTACACCGGTGTTGGCGGAAAGGTTGGGTGAGAAAGTTTTCTCGGACCTTTATGGGCCATTGCCCGGAGGTAAATTCGGATATCAATATATATATGTGATTCAAGACGTGTACAGTAAAGTAATAAAATTATATCCAATGCGAAAAGCGACAGGTAGGAGCGTGCTCGCTTGTACAAAGAGATTTCATAGGGAAATACCTATCGAAACTATAATTACGGACTCAGGACCACAGTTCATATCGAAAGTTTGGGAATTTGGACTCAAACAGCTGGGGATTCGGGTCACTCATACGTCGGTGTATTGTCCAAATTCTAATAGCGTAGAAAGAGTGAATCGCGAGCTAGGTCGACTGATTAGAACTTATTGCGGCGGAAGTAATCGTAGTTGGGTCGACGTGTTACCGGACATTCAGAATTGCTATAATAATATCGAATACACAAGCACAGGCTTTGCGCCTAATGAGTTAGCGTTTGGTAGGCGGGAACCGTTAACTATTGACAAGGAATTAGGCGATGAATGGTTATTAGGCCATAGTGTGCGAGATACGGAACAGGTGCGGAATGTAGCGATAGAAAACTCTAAAAGTTCTAGTGAACGACGTAAGCGACAGGCGGACAAACGGCGTAAGTTAGAAGTCTATCGTATAGGTGATTATGTGAAACTTAAGACCTTTGTGCGTTCAAATAAAGAACATAAAATCATGCGGAAATTTTCATTGTTGTATAAAGGGCCTTATGTTATTTCGGCAGTGGTATATCCTAACTGTTATACTTTAGTAGATCCGGGTTCAAATGAGATATTGGGTAACTTCAATACTATGAATATAGCCAGGTATTATGTGAGGTCGAATAAGGGCGTAGATAAATAAGATAGTGTATAAAAGTTATATAATTAAGCTGTAAGCTGTAAATTTGAGTAACTACTTTGTAGATTTAAGGATCTTGCATGGTTTGGAAACAAAAACAAAAAAAAAATAAACAAAAAAAAAAACAATTTGTATATATATAGTAATACGAATTAGGATAAATTGCGGGTAAGCGAGGTTGTATAGTTAGATAGATAAATAAGATAAGACAGGAGAGAGCTCAATCGAGTTGTGTAAATATTATATACATAATTGACAGATTCATCGGTCTGTGTACATGATTTGAGATGTCCGTACATATAGAGTAGATATGGACAAAGCATGGGTAGCATAGTGGTAATGAGATCCTTGCGCCATGTTAACTGAGATAAACAGTGTCTCAAGGTCTGTGAGGGGGCTGTAATGGTACACGAGAGTCGGTACATTTGATACTTCATTCTGCGTGATAGTGGGCTAGCCCAACGCCGCGCTGTTTTGAATACGCGCGGGTTTTGCGTAGCTCAGTGGCAAGTTAGCAAAAAAAACAGAGTCGACGCGTGGGATGGTTCCAGGAAGTTTACAGGTCAGGTTTTTTTGTCGCATTCCTGCGAGATGTGTAGGAATCAGAGCCGAGTTGGCTGCGCGTTGAATAAATTGTGAATAACTAAATAATGAAAGGTTATTATGGAACGATACGGAGAAAGCTATTATGTTGATTGCAAATATACAATTGCGATTGAGGTATGATATGGAGAGTCTGACACCACTAGTCTGAATATCATTCTAGTGGTCTTTTCTACGCGCGTCTAGCGGTCGGGAAATGCTTAATTAATCGCAACAAGCTTTTATTGGTCAGCGATCAACAGATCTGTGTATCGGCAGTACCAAGTGATTTGAGTGATAACCTACGGTTGATCATAGTGAATATGCGTACACACAATTTGTAGAACGGCGGATCTGCATGGCATGGTTGAAAATAGACCCTGTGTAGTTAGTGATAAGAAGCTTCGCTTGGGCAGAGCGTGTTCGCAAAGGACGCTGTTTTTTTTTCTTTCAGACGTGTGGGGCGTATAAATACGATTGGCGGGGGAAGGGAGAGCATTCAGTCTCAGCGTCTAGCTACTGTGACAGTCGTCTTTCACGAGTTCTAAACAGTTTTGTCTGCCGTGTTACGCGTCAGAACTATACGAAATTGTGATTGCGAAGTTTCAGTGGGTTTTCGTGAGTGTCTGAAGCGCCGAGATATACCTCGGTTCCTAACCTTTATATCAACCAACCCCAAATTCCAAAACTATCCTTGGGTCGTTAGAAAAGAACTTGTAAGTCAATTATCTGAGTCTGAGTCTGGGCTTGGAGCGACCCTAAATTCCTTTTTCCTTCACCATAGGGTTCCTGGATTGGCTCTTAGGATATTCGCGGGCTAATCCTCTCCTCATTCCTTTCGAGTAGCGAGTTTTGAAATTCACACACACACAGTCATTAAACATTCAAGCACATTCAAATCAAACTCAACCATTTTCGAGTGGTGTCGATAATGGACGTGGTATAACACTAGGTTTAGACTAGGCTAGACAGGAGTTTAGTTGCGGCTAAACCTAGGTTGGCAGGGCATAGGGAGACTGTTTGATCGATGAGGTTCCGCGGATGGAAATAACAAATTCAGAACAAAGTTAAACCGGTGTCAACACAGATAACATATCCTGTTGATATTTTGACATTTGAGTGTTGTCGGGGACGCGCGAGGAGATCAATTTACAGTCTAAAGTTCATTGTTTAGGACCGGGTAGGTGTTTTGCATTGCCTTGGGTCAGATTGGATTCAAGTTGCATTTTTTAATTAAATGTAAATTTCGCTGGAGGTCTAATGTGTAGGCTGAGTCGGTATATATGATTTGGCTCAGCCCAGGACGTGCTGTGGCTAGTGGAATTCATAGTTCGGTATTTATCGAACTATGCACTTCGCTATGGTGTGGGTTAGATCTCCTAAAACAATAATGCTTACGTTTCGATAACATCCAGCTCAAATTGCGCAGAGTTGAAGGTTTCAAAACGTTACGGACCTTTTGAGGTAACCGCTAGTTCAGAACCCATTTCGGAAAATCAAATCGCAATTGTGTAAACCGGTCTTTTCGGATCGTTATTGCCGTGAACCAAATATATAATTGGAACCACCACAAGCCGCTACTAGCGAGCACATGAAATATCATTGAGTACTCACGTCGTAAAACTACGACGGATATCTATACGATATCACAAACAAATATTATAAACTGTGGTCGACCACCAAAAAAAAAGGTTCCAAGCGCCCATATATACAAAAACCAGATGGTACCATCTCACATAAAATATAACAACGATTGATCTGGCGCAATACACCGCTGACTGATGCGAATTACCGGCTCGCGGACATATATGCTTTCTCTGTCTAACTTGAAACTGTAACTTCCTGAACCAAACTTCGTTCGACTATTGTACGTGTGGAGCGTGGACTGTAGTAGGGTTTTTCTCTTCTCAAATAAAAGATGCCGATAATTCTTCACTGTTGAGCCAGGCTGGAGGGTGGGGTAGAGAGGGCTGGTGGTCGCAGAGAGTCTTTTTTCTCTTGATGACTTTTCCTCTTGAGTGCTGGATCCGGAATGATTCCGAGCCGAATCGGCGTCTCTTATATACGATTTCTCGAGCGACCACCCCCCCTCACCCCGCACTCTTCCCCTGGACTCAAATCTCTTTATTTTCATGTCAAATTTACATTTTACATGTACAAAACAATATACATTCGTTTACTTACTTATTTTCTAGACCTAAACATACAATTTGCATTGTCCGCCGGCGCAAAACAGAGCGAGGAGCGCATGTGACAGATTTCAATATTTATATGACCCCGTCCCCCGCTTCCCCATGCCGCAGGTTGCGGGAGTCGGGGCCCCCCTCGCTCGCCTGTATGCGCCGACAGGGACAGTTGCACTGTCTCTTTCTCTCGCTTGTTCTTGCTAGGTTTCCTCCCCTTATGAGATAGTGAGTGTAATTAGTGTGAACTCTAATTGTAATTATGTGCTCTAATTTGATTATTTATTTGCAAATCTACTGAAACTATGTGCTATTTCCTATTGGAAATTGTGTACCTACCTAACCGGGGGTGGAATCGCTAGCAAAAACACATATATAATAAAATACAATCCTATTCTAAACTATGTACAAACTTACATCCTAGGCCCTAATCCTAATGAGAAAATATAACTTTATTTCGTTACCAAAACTCAATCTAGCTTATCCTAAAACGTATAAAAAACAAAATAAGATAAAAGCTATGTACAAAGTAGTCATTTCAGGTTCTGTCGTGCACATTTCTCCCGCCGTCGCAGCTCTGCGATCCAACAGGTAGCACGACGATTCTCTTGGTCGGTCTCCGGAGGACGTGCCCGTTGCTGGTCTCGACGTCCACGATCCTCACCTCGCCGTCTCGCCCTGGGTAGACTGCGATGATGCGTCCTCTCGGCCATGTGTTGCGCGGCAGGTTGGGGTCGCAGATGAGAACCAGGTCGCCGACAGCGGGTGGCGCGCCGGTCGTGCGAGGCTCCCGCCGGTGTTGGAGTAGCGGCTGGTACTCCTTGACCCAGCGGCTCCAGAAGACGTCCGCCAGGCGTTGAGCGCGCCGCCAGTGCTTGCGTGCGGTGAGGTCGTCTGCGGTGAACTCGCCAGGTGGTGGGACGTGAGAGTTGGGTCCCAACAAGATGTGGTTGGGTGTAAGCGCCTCCGGTTCGTCTGGAGTCACCGCCACATGTGTGAGTGGGCGGGAGTTCACGGTGTTCTCTGCCTCGGCGAGCAGGGTGAGCAGTGTCTCGTCGCTAGGGTACTGCTCGTGGAGTGTGACGCGTAGTGCCTCCTTCATGGTGCGCACCATGCGCTCCCATGCGCCGGCCATGAAAGGGGAGGCCGGGGGGACGTAGCGCCAGGTGATGCGCCGCGCCGTCGCCTCCTTGCTGACCGCCGCCAGCGCAGCCTCAGCGAGCTCCTTCTCTGCCGCTTTGAAGCACGTCGCGTTGTCACTCCATAGCTCCTTAGGTACTCCTCTCCGTGCCACGAACCTCCGCAGGGCACAAATCGCTGAGTCGGCGCTCAGCGAGGCGGCGACTTCCAGATGTACGGCTCGTGACGTCATGCAGGTGAAGAGCGCGACCCATCTCTTTTCATGGTGCCGTCCGACGGTGACTTCCACGGGCCCGAAATAATCCAGACCGGTGAAACTGAAGGCCCGCGCATGGTGAGTCACACGCGCCGGGGGCAGGTCTCCGGTCGCCGGGGACGTAGGCTTCGCTCTTCTCAATTTACAGTGCTGACAGTGCTTGATGACGTCACGCACCGTAGGCCGTATTTTCAGTACCCACAGTCTCTGCCGTAGTTCGTTCACTACGGTTTCGATGCCGCCATGGTGTAATCGCTCGTGTACGTGCTGTATGTACAGTCGCGTAAACAGATGTTTCCCGTCGAGTACGGTCGGGCTCGCTGTCTCCTCGTCGAT
The DNA here is from genome assembly GCA_949825045.1 of Argyresthia goedartella. Taxonomy (NCBI): domain Eukaryota; kingdom Metazoa; phylum Arthropoda; class Insecta; order Lepidoptera; family Argyresthiidae; genus Argyresthia; species Argyresthia goedartella. Next base: position 14,141,973 of record OX463815.1, read on the forward strand.
TTCGGGCGAAGCGTGGATTCTTCCCTTGAGTCGCAGAACTCCATCTTCGCCAACCACTACTGATAGCGCCGATAGCCTATCTCCAGGCTGAGGCGCCGAGCCACTCCTCACTCGACGTAGATCTTCTGAGAAGCAATCTTCCTGGACAGCTTTCCACCACAGTTTTTCGGCGCGAATGAGATAGTGCGCCTCGAGTCCGACGATATTGCTATCTCTTTTCTTCGCGTTCGACGTCTCGTTCTTGCGTGCTTTCTTGTCAATCTTCTTATCAGTCTTCCAATCAGAGTCGTTTTTCTTGTTTTCTCGCGTTCGGTTTCGCTTTGTAGCCAATACTGTTTCATTTTTCTTTCTTCTACATAGGTCTACGAACTGTAGCACGCGCGCCGTAGCTCGTAGCAAGCGTGTGAACGACGAGAAGCGCTCGACTCGAGGGAGGTGACCGTGGTCAGGTCGCTGGTGGGTGACGTGACATGTCTCCCTCTCTTCTCCTGTCTTCGGTGTTTCTGTCTTCGTTTCTTGTGGCCATTCTTGTTCGGGTTTGCGCAGGAAGCTCGGCCCGTTGTGCCATCGGTGCGTAGCGTTGAAACCGGCCGGCGTCGCGCGCGTAGCGTCGTCAGCTACGTTGTCAGCCGTAGGCAGCCATCTCCACTCGTTTTTCTTCGTGAGATCTTCTATCTCGGCCAGGCGGTGCGCTACGAACGTTTTGTACGCGCGCGGCTCCGACCGAATCCATGCTAGCGCCGTCCGCGAGTCGCTCCAATAGTACTTTCTTCTCACGTCAAACTCGTGCTCGCGTGCGGTGGTTTCGGCCAGGCGGACGCCCAGCAGTGCGGCCTGTAGCTCTAGTCGAGGGATGGAGATGGGTTTCAGTGGTGTGACTCGACTCTTCGCCGCAGCCAGGACCACTTGCACGCTCCCGTCGGCTCGTTCGATCCGCCAATACACGGCGGCGGCGTAGGCTTCTTCGCTCGCGTCTACGAATGTGTGCAGGTCGCGCGCGCTCGCCGGCTCGATGTCGTAGCAGCGCGGGATTCGTAGCTCTTCTATGTTTCGTAGTACTCGTAGCCACTCGTACCATTTGTTCTGTAGTTCGCCCGGCAGCGGTTCGTCCCAGCCCGTCCCGTAGCGCCACGTTTCTTGCATTATTCGTTTCGCCGGGGTTGTGACAGGCGAGACGAGTCCCAGCGGGTCGAACAAAGACATTATTATGCTTAATGCCTCTCTCTTCGTCGGTGGTCGCTCGGCGTCGAGTACTTCTTTAGGTGTCTTCAGTGTGTTTAGCTTGAAACCGATGCAATCTGTCTTGACGTCCCACAAGAGGCCAAGTGTCTTCTCCGTCTCGCTCCCGCCGATAGCGACGGTGGCGCCGCCCGGGTTGGCGGCGAACTGCTGTACTACCGAAGTCGTATTGGACACCCATCCGCGTAGCTCGAAGCCGGCTTGCCGATGTATGTAGTCGACCGTTTTCGATACTTCTTTTGCTTCATTTTCGGTTGGAAAACTTGTTATGTAGTCTCGTAAAACTCTCGTCGCCTCGCCACAGGAATCGCAGCGCGTCTCTGTCTTCGTCACGGATCCTTATTTGCATAAACATTTCCTTTATATCAGCTGACACGGCGTGTTGATGTTGACGAAAACGCATCACGACTCCCGGCAGCGATTGCAGCAGGTCTGGCCCGGAGAGCAGCATGTCGTTCAGACTGCGTCCGGCGGTCTTTGCAGCGGCGTCGTGCACGACCCTTATCTTCGGCTTCGCGGGGTTGATGACCGCGAAGTGTGGTAGGTACCATGTCTTGTTTGGTACCGGTGGTGAGGTAGCTTCCTCGGCGTAGCCCGAAGTGAAGAGGTTCTGCATTCTTTCTTCATATTTCATTTTCAGGTCTTCATCTCGGTCTAGTTTCTTCTCTAGGTTGTGCAGCCGTTGGAGTGAGTTTTCGTAGTTATTTGGAATCTTCACGTCGTCTTCTTTCCATAGAAGTCTTGTTTCGAAGCGTCCGTCGGGCAGGCGGCGACTTGTATCGTCCAATATTTTCAATGCGCGCTGCTCTGGATCGCTCTTCTGTTTTCGTTTTTCTATCCCGATGGATTCTAACTCGAAATAATTCTTCATCATCTTCTCCATGGTGACTTCGCTGTCTTCTTCGAGGCTGATGTGACCGCAGAAGGTGACTGGATACGCCATAGATGACCGGCAGCCGTGAAGAACCCATCCCAGCTTTGTGTACGATGCGACGGGTTTATCTTTCCGTCCTGCTCGCACCGCGCCTGAGATAATTAAATCCCAGTTGTCTTGACCGATGAGCAGCTTCGGATGCGCCTCTTCGTATACGAGCTCGGTTTGAATTTCATTCAAGTGCGGGCAATCTTCAACGTCTCCTCTAGCGACCCTCTGAGTAGCGAAGTCGAGCCCTCTTACGGTGCGCGCCCCGCGTAGATCGCATGTGTCGTCTGCGTATTTGCCGCGGATCTTCAAGTCGATGCGTTTGCTTTTCTGGAACTGTAGCTCTGTCCCGCTCACACCGCGGACGCGCATTGGATCTGTAGGCCCGTCGACGTCGAGTTCTTGCGTAATTTTCTCGTCGATGATGGTGATCGTGGAGCCCTCGTCGAGTAGCGCGAACGTTTCTACTTCATTTCCATTGGCGGCGGTGAGAACTACAGGAACGATTTTCAAATAAGCGCGCCGTGCGGTGCCGTTGCTCGCTGTGTTGTTCGTGTCTTCGTACGTAGAGCTGACTTTTTCGCGAAGCGGCGGCTCTTGTGCGCGACGAGGTGGTTCTTCGCTACGCGGTGGTTCTTCGGTCTTCGGTCTTGACTGATGAAGAAGCTTGTGATGCGATATGGTGCAGCCCTGATGACCACAAACCTTGGCTCTGCAGTCGGCGTGGCGGTGATTGTTTCGCAGGCATCGGAAACAAACTCGACTTCTCTTCACTATCTCCCACCGCTCGTCCGTGCTGGCAGCTACGAATCTCTTGCAGTCGGGTAGGTTGTGTGGTCCGTCGCAGGCTGGACAGCGTAGCGTGTTCATTTTGAATGTTCTTTCTTGCCTTTTCTTCGGCTTTTCTTCTGTGACGTTCTCGAGTGAAGCGTAGGCGCCGCATTTGTCTGCTTCTTCGTTCAGGAAGGTGGCCAGTCGCTTCAGCTCAGGAACGTCTTCTTTGTTTCGGGCGGCGAAATCGAACCATTTGCTTCTGATTATCGGAGACAATTTTTCAATTACGTTTCGCGCCATTTCGGGATTGTACAGGTACTGGATTTTCTTCAGTGCTTCTACGGTAGCGACGATGTTCGCTATCTTGTTAGCGAACACGAGGAGATCACGTGGGTTGTCTCCTATCTTCTGCAGTGTTCTTATCTTCTCCATTTCGCCCATGACGATAGCTTCAGGGCGACCGAATCTTCTCTCGAGCGTGGCGATGATGACGCCTGGCTCCGGGTTGGATAGGAGCAGGCTCTGGACTGCTTCTAGCGCGATACCTCGGAGACTTCTTCTTAACCTTGCTATGTTTTCGGTGTCGGAGAATCCTCTTGACGTGTCTTCATACGCTGCCTTGAATGGCAGCCACGCGTTCGATTGTCCGTTGAAGATGGGTAGTTCTTGAATGAACTTCGGCGCCTCCCTCGTGACGGATCTCATGGCCTGGGTGATGGCCGCCGCCAGTTCAGAGATGTCTTGACGCGCAGGCCGGGGCTCTTCCTTGCCCTGGTGATCACCGCGGTGATCGCCCTGTCCTCGTCCATCCTTCCCTGGCGCTTCCCGCAGCACGCGGGGCGGGGGTGACGTCGCTCTTCTCTCTTCATCTTGTTTCTTCAACCAGTCTTCAACTCGAACGGAGGATTCTTCTTTTTCTCGGTTCTCTTCTTCCTCTTCTTCGTCTGACGACTCTGCTTCGGCGCGGAGCTTCGCCAGACGAAGTCTCGCAATTTCTGTAGCAACACGTAGTTGCTCTTGCTCTAGAGCCGCCACGCGCTCTTTAGCCTCCAGCTCCGCGAGGAGCCTCTTGCGGGAGGCGTTAGAGCGACGTGACGGCGCTCTCGACGGTGCTCTTGACGGCGGCTTCGTTGTCTCTTGTGACGTGACGGCGGTTCCCGACGACGTCGTATTTGTTGCCGTCGTTGTGGTTCCGGACCCGGTGGCGCTTGTCTCGGCGCTCGTGTTCTTGGACGTGGTCTGCGACCCGTCGCCTTCTCTACCAGACTGGCTACGTGTAGTAATCGGCATCTTCGCTTTCGATTCTTCAAAACAGGAGCTCTTCAAATTTCACGCTGATTCTTCTTTATTCGGCTCCTGAAGGACCAAAATGTGGAGCGTGGACTGTAGTAGGGTTTTTCTCTTCTCAAATAAAAGATGCCGATAATTCTTCACTGTTGAGCCAGGCTGGAGGGTGGGGTAGAGAGGGCTGGTGGTCGCAGAGAGTCTTTTTTCTCTTGATGACTTTTCCTCTTGAGTGCTGGATCCGGAATGATTCCGAGCCGAATCGGCGTCTCTTATATACGATTTCTCGAGCGACCACCCCCCCTCACCCCGCACTCTTCCCCTGGACTCAAATCTCTTTATTTTCATGTCAAATTTACATTTTACATGTACAAAACAATATACATTCGTTTACTTACTTATTTTCTAGACCTAAACATACAATTTGCATTGTCCGCCGGCGCAAAACAGAGCGAGGAGCGCATGTGACAGATTTCAATATTTATATGACCCCGTCCCCCGCTTCCCCATGCCGCAGGTTGCGGGAGTCGGGGCCCCCCTCGCTCGCCTGTATGCGCCGACAGGGACAGTTGCACTGTCTCTTTCTTTCGCTTGTTCTTGCTAGGTTTCCTCCCCTTATGAGATAGTGAGTGTAATTAGTGTGAACTCTAATTGTAATTATGTGCTCTAATTTGATTATTTATTTGCAAATCTACTGAAACTATGTGCTATTTCCTATTGGAAATTGTGTACCTACCTAACCGGGGGTGGAATCGCTAGCAAAAACACATATATAATAAAATACAATCCTATTCTAAACTATGTACAAACTTACATCCTAGGCCCTAATCCTAATGAGAAAATATAACTTTATTTCGTTACCAAAACTCAATCTAGCTTATCCTAAAACGTATAAAAAACAAAATAAGATAAAAGCTATGTACAAAGTAGTCATTTCAGGTTCTGTCGTGCACAGTACGCCTAACGAACTTCTCAACGAACGAGAAATTCAGACTTATCATTCTTAACTTACAAATCTTACAGCTGAATCGGGTCCTCTCATTTTAGGATAGATAGAATAGACGATCATAGCTACTGATAGCGTCGGCTCGACCTTAGCCGTGTGCCGTTTCAACTATGTAGATATTAACTCATACAATTTCAATGAAGATGCGATATACTTCTTGCCGCATCATGCTGTAATAAATGAACAAAGCAAAACTACGCGTACAAGGGTGGTATTTGACGCGTCTATGAAAACCGGCAAGAAGATCTCATTGAACGATATTCTATTGAATGGGCCTATAGTACAAAAAGAATTGTTCGATATTGTAATGCTGTATAGATTTGGGAAATTCACATGGAGTTCAGATATCAAGAAGATGTTTCGCAACATTCTTGTGAATCCGGAACACTCTTCACTCCAGAACATTTTGTGGAGGGAAAGCCCAGACCAGCCTTTGCGGTGTATTCGCCTTGACACAGTCACATACGGAGTTAAACCTTCGAGCTATTTAGCTACGCGATGTTTAATGGAACTCGCCCAGAGGCATGAGCAAGAATTACCACTGGCATCCTTCATATTAAAAAATTGCACGTACATTGATGATGTTTTGTACTCATGCTCTGACATGCATCAACTACTTGAGGCTAAACGACAACTATGTGAGCTGTTGAGCTATGGCAGTTTCAACTTGCACAAATGGGCTTCCAATACACCTGAAGTTCTTCGAAGCATACCTAAGGCTGAACAACAATTCAGTGAGCTTGATTTTCAAAAGGGAAACTTTAGTATGAAGACCTTGGGACTTACCTTGGACGTTAAAGGGGACTGTTTCACTATCAACAGCCCAGAAGCATTTAAAAGTAATAAAATAACAAAGAGGGAAGTCCTAAGTTACATATCAAAGTTTTATGACCCCATGGGCTTTGCTAGTCCAATTGTAGTGCGAGCAAAAAGCATTATTCAAAAAATTTGGTCACATAATCTAGATTGGGACGATCGCTTGCCTAACGATTTGATCGAAGAATGGCTTAACTTTGCTAGCAGTCTGGCTGACATGCAGCCCATTAATTTAGGAAGGTGTATTCCAACCAACAAAGCAGCGGCGGTGCAGCTGATCGGATTCTGCGACGCTTCCAGCACAACAGGCTACGGGTGCTGTATATACCTACGCGTGGTCGACATAACGGGTAAGGCTGAATTATACTTGCTCTGTTCAAAGTCGCGAATTAACCCACGTGCAAAGCCACTAACAATACCCCGGCTGGAGCTTAATGCTGCGTTGCTTTTGTCTATACTTGCGGAAAGAGTATATGATACATTGTGTAGAAACATACATATAGATGATGTTTACTTGTATACTGACTCACAAATTACCTTAGCTTGGATAAAGACTGACAAAACAAGGATGCAAGCTTACGTTGCGATCAGAGTAAGTGTAATTCAGCAAAAAACATCCAAATGGCAATGGCAATATGTGCCATCAGCAGACAACCCTGCTGATATCATAAGCAGAGGCATCAGCCCACAGGAACTTCCAAAATGCTCCCTCTGGTGGGAGGGGCCAAAATTCCTGCAATGTGAGTACACATTTGATAATAAAAATCAGAACTTACCTGAAGACTTACCTGAGATGAAACCGGAGAGCCCCAGGCCTGATATGATAGTACTTGCTACAGCGGTACAGTATGATATTCTTCAAATAATAGAGAAGTATTCAGACATTGATAAAATGACCAGGGTTATTACCCTGGTCATTTTATCATACATTTATAGATTCTGTCATAATATAAAAGGCGATGGTAGGGTTAGTGCGAGAGTGCTGAATCCTGACGAATTGCAACGCGCGTTGCATATTATAATAAAGCACGAACAGTCGGTTTATTTCAATGATGAAATAGCTTCATTGCGAAAAGGCAACAATGTGCAAGGCTCCCTTAAGCCAATACATCCATTTTTAGACGAAAATGGTTTGCTTAGAGTAGGTGGGAGATTAGATAATTCAGATATACCACTCGCACAGAAACATCCTATAATTCTGCCAAACGAATCTCGAATAACAGAATTGATCATACAAAGAGAGCATGTTAGGTTGTTACATGCTGGCCCTAAGTCGCTCTTAGCGAGTTTAAACCAACAATATTGGCTGGTAGCTGGTATGCGAAAAGTTAAAAAAGTGACTCATGGATGCATGGTATGTTTCAGATTTAAAGCTAGTGCAGCAAAGCAACTCATGGGATCCTTGCCTCAGCATCGCGTCACTGCATGCATGCAGACCATTTCAAAAGATAGGCATCGACTTCGCTGGGCAAGTTAAGATAAAAAATTCGAGGTTGCGAAGCACGGTAATCACTAAAGGATACGTTTGTATTTATGTTTGCTTTGTAACAAAAGCAGTACATTTAGAATTGACTTCTGATATATCGACAGATGCCTTCTTGGCATCCTTCAAACGCTTTTTGAGCAGACGTGCCTTGCCCAGCGATGTCTTTTGTGATAATGGGGGATGTTTTCGTGGGGCAAGGAACCAGCTAGCTGAGTTGTACGAGCTTAATAGTTCTGCTGATCATCAGACACTTGTGCAAGCCTATGCAGCAAAAGAAGGCATAAAGTTTCATTTTACGCCTAGTTACGCCCCTGTTTTCGCAGGGCTTGCAGAGGCGGCTGTGAAAAGCATGAAATATCATTTAAAGAGAATAGTTTTAAGTGCTGAACTGACTTATGAACAGTTAAATACGGTCTTGTGCCACCAGAGGGCGCTTCAGCTATAAGTGTTTGCCGAGTCTCCGAGATAAAAATATTCCAAACAAATAGGATCAGTGAACAAATCAAATTGAAGATTAACTAGCTTTTAAAATATATACATGGCTTCAATCCAACGATTACCCCAACAAGTTTAACCAGTGCATAATAGTGAAATACACAAAAACACTTCTTAGTGATCAGAGTAACATTCAAGTTTGAAATTGCACATAAAAACAGTGTAAGAAGAAATATAAATACGTCAAGAGCTGCAGACTAAGTGAAACAGTGATACAAACCATAAATAGTGAACAGAAACAGGGAAGTACAGCTTTTTATGGAAACATAACCTACAAAAAATCGTTGCTCAGTCATCATCAAACTAGAAAAGTTGCTACGACAGCGCCACCTAGCGCACAATAGCGATACTAATCTGGCATACAAGCTAACTAAGCAGCACTAGCGACATCTGAATGCGAGTAGCTAAAAACTTTTGTAGAGCTTTTTACTACACACCTTACAAAAATAGTAGAGTTCTTTTCTCACTACGAAATATAAAGTAGAGTAGTCAGTAGAGTCTAAGTTAAACTACTCAATTACCCATATAGCGCACAAGAGGCATCATGGCTGAAGAAGCGCTTAAACTCCTACTGGAAAAGTTTGAAAACAATATAAATACAAAATTAGAAAATATAGAGAAAAATATAACAACCAATATCAACAACAACATCGATTTGAAATTTTCCTCTTTTCAACAAGAATTAGAAATATTAAAAACCGGTAATGCAGAACAAGAAAAACGACTAGACTTTCTGGAAAAGCAATCAAGACAGAGAAATCTAGTTTTGTTCGGAGTGGCTGAGGAGGAGAGCAGCTACTGCGAACTAGAGCAGATAGTACTCGATATCATAAATTTTAAACTGGAAATTTCGTGTGACGGACTGGAACTAGAGTTTGTAAGGAGGATGGGAAAAAAGGATAAAAGCAAGATCAGACCAATTTGTTTTGGACTAACGACTCTTGGAAAAAAAATAACACTGCTAAAAAACAAAAAGAAATTAGAGGATACTTCAACTTATCTGAAGGAAGACTATCCACCTAAAATCTTGCAAATACGAAAAGAACTCCAAGAAAAATGCAAGGAAGAGCGAGATAAAGGCAATAAAGTCACTATTAAGTATGACCAATTGGTGATTGTTAAAGATACAGGGAAATCTACACAGAAAGATGAAATTGCAACAAGAAATAAAAACAAGAGACCATTAGAATATTCACCGCCAGCAACTTCAACAATCAACAACAGTAAGAGTCAAACCCCTGAAAACCAACTTAACAAGAACAAAAGTATTCCTCCAGCCACAAAGAAAAACAAACCAGGCAGTCCTAGCGTTTCCAACTTCCTGCGTTCTGGGAACACACATAACAACAACAATCCAAAGAACACTAGACAGGACACGACAGGAAACAGCCAGAACAAGACATAGCAATCAGACTCTACCAGACCCCCTACTGCAGACGGATACGGCGCCCTCACAAAACCTTGTACAGATAAAAAAATAAGAAAACGTTCCCCAATACGGCCGGTCCCCGCGGGCGAACTAGACCACCACCCTCTAGCTAAAAGATGCGAAATCTACAACATCTCTACACTAAATACTAGAACCTTACGAACTGCCGAAAGTTTGTTGGAACTAGACAATGCCCTAACAGAGGTAAAATATGATATACTGGGCATAAGCGAAATGAGAAGAATGGAAGAAAGAATCGAAGAACACAAAAACTACATATTATACCAGAAAGGAAAAGTAGCAGGCCAACATGGAGTAGGCTTTCTTATCAAACGACACCTTAAGCAATACATACAAGAAATCATAGGAATTTCAGACAGACTGGCAATACTCAACATCAAATTACCAAATTATAAAAAACCATGGACGATTGTACAAGCCTATGCACCAACCGAAAAGGCACAAAAAAATCAATCAGATTTGGACTCATTCTACGAAGATCTATCACAAGCCATAAACAATCACATGGATAATCATATCATTCTAATGGGTGACTTTAATGCTCAGGTTGGCACACGACAAAAAACATGTGAATATGTACTTGGTTCATTTGGTCACGGAAAAAGAAGCTGCAACGGCCAAAAACTGATTGAATTTCTCATGGAACATAACCTGACAATACTCAATTCATTATTCAAGAAAAAAACCAAAAACAAATGGACTTGGATCTCCCCTGACGGTCGATACAAGAATGAGATAGACTATATAATGACTAACCAACCTAAATATTTTACAGACACAACCGTTATAACAAAGTTGAACTTCAACACAAATCACCGAATGGTACGCAGCTCCCTGAAAAAATCTCCAACTAAACCTTCAAGAAAATATAAGAACAGCAACCATAACAACTTAAAAATCTTCAACACATGGGACAAGAACGAGCCTCAAAATCTAAGAAAACAGTCCATAAAACATACCCATGATGTTTTACAAAAGTACCAGTCCCTAGAAACACAACTTGCAAGCAAATGCACCTCAGAAAGAAACCAGAACACACATAAATACCAACTGAGCGACCAAACTCTACACCTTATTAGCAAAAGAAAAGAGCTCTTACATAATGGTACAAAAAAAGAAAACATTATGAGTATAGCAGAAATAAGCAAAAAAATAAGAGAAAATATAAGGAAAGACCGAAAAACAACTAGACTGAAAACGTTAGAGCACCATATACAAAAGACAGGAGGAGTGAAAAAGGCTCTAAAAGAACTACGCGAAACGGGAAATCAATGGATACCAAATTTAAAAAGAAAAGAAAAAAACATAACACATCGCAAAAATATCAGCAACTTAGCAACTAACTTTTACAGACAACTCTATGCAAAACAAGGACCAAATACAGACCAATATCCCAACTACTGCCACATTGCACCAACTGCAGAAACAATAATAGAATCCGTGCAGAAAATCCTACCAAGTGAGGTGGAAAAAGCAATAAAAAGCCAAAAGATGGAGAAGTCCCCAGGTCCTGACAAAATCTCAAATGAGCTGCTTAGAGGAACTATGCAAGAAATAACCCCAGCTTTAACTGAAATATTCAACAACATACTGACAAGCAATATTATTCCACACCAATGGTCTCAGTCAAATATCATCTTGATACACAAGAAAGGAGACAAAGGAGACATTGGAAACTATCGACCAATTAGTCTTATGTCCAACGTATACAAGGTTTTTGCAAAGATTATACTGGACAGGATCTGCCCAAAGATAGACGAACAACAGCCCGTGGAGCAAGCTGGCTTCAGAAAAGGCTTCTCCACTATAGACCACATACATACAGTAAAACAAATACTGGAGAAATATAACGAATACAACAAAACAATCTACATTGCATTCATTGACTATGCCAAAGCCTTCGACAGCCTAAACCACAGCTATATATGGGATACTCTAGAGCAACAAGGAATACCAGAAACCTACAGAAGTATAATAAAAACCATATATGCAAATAGCCAGGCAAGAATACAACTCGAAACACTAGGCAACCATTTTCCAATAGAAAGAGGTGTGAGACAAGGGGACCCTTTATCTCCCAAACTATTCTCAGCGGTGCTGGAGAACATATTCCGCAACCTCAGTTGGGAAACATTTGGAATAAATATAAACGGTTCCAAATTGAACCATCTCAGATTTGCAGATGACTTGGTCCTTTTCGAAGAGATACCGGAGAATCTAGAAAAAATGATACAAAGTCTTAACTCAGTGAGCAGGAACGTCGGACTTCAAATGAACTCTAGCAAGACAAAAGTAATGACCAACTCTACAAAAATAGATATAAGTGTAAATCAACAAGTTCTGGAATATGTTGACGAATACACTTACCTGGGCCAGTTAATCTCTACAAATGACCAAACCACAAAGGAAATTGACACAAGAATAGCCAAAGGATGGAAGGCTTACTGGTCCCTAAAGGAAATCATGAAATCACCAGACTTGAGCATGACACTGAAAAGGAGAACGTTTAATTCTTGCATCCTACCCTGTCTCACTTATGGTTGCGAAACATGGGCCTTAACTAGACTCCACAGAGAGAAACTGGCAAAATGTCAAAGAGCAATGGAGAGAAGCATAACAAGGTGCAAACGTCAAGATAGAGTCAGAAACGAAGACCTCAGAACAAAAACCAAACTCACAGACATTCTATCCCGCATAGATCAGCAAAAGTGGAGGTGGACAGGCCACATGATGCGAGATAATAAAGGAAAATGGAGTAGAGTTGTAACGGAATGGTATCCCAGAGATGGAAAAAGAAGTCCCGGCCGACAAATTACGAGATGGGCAGACGACATCAAACTTACAGCTGGCCATCTCTGGACCAGAGTAACACAAGATAGACCACAGTGGATATCGCTAGAGGAGGCCTATGCCAAGAGGCACACTGAGATCAGAGATATTTTATAAACAACAATGCTATTTTAATTTTTTATACTCAGAATAAAAGGCTTATTATTATTATTATTGTGTCAAATAGAAGCCGTGTTGAACTCACGTCCTATCTTACCTCTATCAGAGGACGTCAATGATTACTGCTACTTGACTCCTGGACATTTCTTGGTAGGAACAGCTTTGTCAATGTATCCCGAACGAGATATTTCTGATCGTGTGAGTAACAGGCTTGATTTCTGGCAAAAATGTACCCAACTACAGCAAAGGTTTTGGAAGGCGTGGCATAAGTATTATTTAAACACATTGCAAAATAGAAACAAGTGGAGTAAGTCTATGCCTAACCTTATTGAAGGCCAGCTTGTACTTATGAAGGAACCTAACTCTCCACCTTTAGTTTGGCCAATGGCAAGAGTTGTAAAAGTCTGTCCGGGGAAAGACGGCAAAGTAAGAGCCGTTACGTTAAAAACAGCAGATCATAAAATGTATAATAGGTCATTACAGACTATTTGTGTCCTGCCTATTGAACAATAGTAGGAGGTATATTTAGAATTAAGGTATTATGTTACAAGTCACTATTGATTGGCTATGTGTGTACTATCCGTTAAGAAATAAAAAGTCTAGGTTATGCTTTGCTATATTAAATAGATTTGTTTGTATAACTTCCTGCAAATAAATCTGTCTAGATATCTGTAATAGTTGTAGAGAATTAGATACATGTTAGTGGGTTATCAAGTTCAATGTTTAAATGATCGTGTGATTGATCATTGCTCTAATTATTTATCTGTATGTATTTGCGCCAAAGGCGAACATAAGTTTAACCTTTAGCTTAACTAGCTATAATTGTTATTTTTGCCGGTGGCAGCCTGTTTATGGCAACATAAAATATAATCTACATTTGAATATTCGCCACTGGCAACGTTGATTGTACTGTCACTGTCCAATATAGGCTCTTGATGTTAACATGTGCTTGGTGCTTCTTTATACGAATAAAAGTGAAATTAGAAAGTTAATAGTTTGATTCCAGTCCAAATACAGTCCACAAGAAGAAGGCTAAGGGATCACGCTTTCAGCTCCTTCCATCATCGCTCGGATGTCTTCCGGGTAGAAATGGTGGACGTCGCCGGGAGGCTTGTAGGCTGCGAAAACTTTGAGCTCCGTGTCGGCCGTCTTCAGACGGACGCCTATGGACCGCGTCGTCTTGAAGGCGGGCAGCTCCAACTCTTCGTGGACGAGGTCCCGTCTCACGAGGACCGCCGTGCCTCTGTACGGCACGTCCCTCGGAGATAACTCGTCGCGGCGGTACACGAAGAAGTTGGGCAGTCGGAGCTCTCGGCTGGGGTGCAGCTTCGTCTCGCACAGAAGCACGACATGCACATCATGCTCCTGCACGAGTAGCCTCAGGTCTGTCATCTTGTTGGTGATCCCGTCCGGGTTCCAGTACACAAGCCTTAGGTCTTTAGGCATTGTGTCCGGACGAGATTGTGGCCTTCAGTGTGGATAACCCCCGCAGCAGGGGCAGCAACGGATCGCGTCTATCCACGATCGCCTGTATGGCCGCGCTGATAAGGTCGATGGCGTCGAGCAGCGCGGCCATGAGTGGAGCCTCCTGGCGCTCCGTGGATAGGGCTGCGGGTGCTGCCGGCTCCCGTGGGCGGGGGCGGGCTGGCAGTGGGGGGCGGCTCGCGGGTTGGGCGGGCTTAAGTGGCGGCTCGGCGGCAGGCTCTTCAGACGCCTTTTTCTTATTGCGGTGCTTCTTGCCCCGCTTCCTTCGGGGTTTCGCCTCTTCGCCTCGGGTGGTGGGTGGGTTGGCTGGCGTTCTGATGGTGGCGCCCTTGGTCTCACCCGGCTGGGCAAGGCGGGGGCGCTTTATCGGCGGCGACGATGGTGACCCCAGCGGCTCCACATCTGGGTGTGTGGAGGGGCCGGGGCGGGCCTCGGGTTGAGTGGCGGCATGGGTCGCAGGTTGAGGGGCCGTGCGGGCCGCGGGTTGGGCAGCCGTGTGGGCCGTGGGTTGGGCAGCCGGGAGGGCCGCGGGTTGGGAAGCCGGGCGGGCCGTTGGGCGCGTGGTTTTCTTGGGGCGCTGTTGTTGGGGCGGCGCGATAGTGATGCCGCGCTTGCGCGCCTCTTCCTTCAGCGCCTTGCAGCGGCGGCTGTTGGCCGGGTGGCCTTGGCCGCAGTTTGCGCAGGTGGCGGCCTCAGATTTTGGCCGCTGACAGTCGGTAGCTGCGTGCCCGTCTCCACATCGCACGCAGCGTATAGGGCGGCGACAGTTGGTCGAGGAGTAGCCGAAAGATTGGCATCGATGGCACTGCAATGGCCCCTTTGGGCCGCGCCAACCCTCGATGGTGATGCCCGGCATGCAGAGCAGCTCCTTCACCCTGTAGAGCCTCTCGATGCTGCCGGGTGTTTGCTTCTCCGCCAGCAGCAGCAATATTGAAGGGGCGGTCCGCGTCCAGTGAGTAGCAAAACCATGAAATGGTCTTGTCTGTGCGGGCCGCCTCGTCCAGATACCGGACGATTTGCCGGTATTCTTTCGGGCTCTGTGTCGTAAAGCGGACCCCCTTTCCAAAGGATAGCGCGTTGGGGGCATGGCCTAAGGCTTCCTTCAGCCGGGCAAAGTGTGTAGCCCAGGCCGGCAGGTTCTCCACGACGATTGGCGAGTGGTTCCTCTTCGGCTTAGGCTCACCGGTGGCGGTCGCTGGTGGTGTGGTGGGTCTTGGCGCTTGGGGCTTCGGCGGCTGTGATAGGGCCGCGGCGTAAGAAACCCCGCTTGGGGGCGTGGTCTGCGGTATATCAACCATTTCAGCTTCTATTATTGATGCCTCTCTCGAGTCCGGGTTTGGTGTGTCGCGGTGGGTATGGTTGGTGCGACGGGGGGCGTGGCCAACGCTGGCTCCGCCCACTCACTGCTAATGCTGGGGTCGCGTGACTCTGTCTGCGCAGACCCCTGTAGCACCCGTATGAGCGGGTTAGGGGGCCTCGGGACGGCCCCCGGTGCGTTCCCCAGGTTGAGGTTGGGGAACTTCGTCGGCAGCGTCGGCCGCACCGGGCTTTTCTTCATCGCCGGCGGTGGTTGCGGCGATAAGGAGGCGAGCAGGGCGGTTGCCGCGGCTCTGCGGGCTGCGTCTTCATTCGCCGGCACCTCGGCCGGGAATTCTGTTGGTGAGTCGGGGGGGGGGGGGGGGAAGAACTCTTCCCTGCCCCCCTCGTGGGTCGGGGTATCCAGGATAGGGCTGGAGGCAGCGCCGGGTTGTCGCCTCTGCAGCAGGTTGCCGGCGAGGTCGAAGGTCTCGCCGGTGAAGATGTCGCGCTTAACGACCTGGATGACCCGGCGCCGTCGTCGGTCGATTTGGATCCGCACATCAGGCGGATCCGGCTCGTCGGGGGGCGGGGGGGAGGGTCCTCCGGCTTGCGGCTTCTCTTCATCTCGTTTATTTTTTTTAAAAACGGGGTCTTCCTCTTACTTCTCCGGAGTTATGCAGGCTCTGTGGTGCCGACTTAACGCGGTCTTCCTCCACCGGGTGAGACCTCGAATAAATCCGAGGAGGCCCAGTGAAGTGCCGGCGAGCAGTCGATCAACACCACAGGTGCTGCGTAGGGTCAACTCCGGAGACGGGCGTGTTCTTCTCCTTCTTCTCCTTCCTCCTCTCCGTTTGGGGTCGGTCCGTGGGTGGTGGTGGCGGCACCGCGGCGTGTCCTGCGCTTCTAGCTTTAGAAGCACGTCGGCAGCCGCGATGCGATGACGTCACTGCGGGCGCAGTGAGCACACGACGGGCGGGGAGAAGAGTCGGAGAGAGAAGAGCGGGGGCGGCGAGTGTGTGAATCCGCTTCACAAAGTAAAGTAAACGCGCAAACAAACACCGAGAGTGTGTGTCGTGAAAACTTTTAGATACAGCTATTACCGCCGTGTGGCGTGTCCGTCGTGCCGTGTGATGGAGCCGTGTGGTCTGCGGAGTGTGTTCTCGCGCGGAGCGCGAGAACCACTACGGTTGCGGGGTCGAGGACTTATGGTTGCCTCATGCCCGCGGCGTCAACTCGGGGGGTAACGTCCCCCCCGGTCTTGGGTGGCCCCTACTTGTCAGGGGCCTCGCGTGGTCTTCGTTGTGCTGTGCTTTCGCCGTCTATTGGCATACACTGGCGACAACGGTGCGGGAGCTTCTTCTTCTTCACTGTGCCGTGCTTTCGCCTTCTTCTGCGGGCTTACACTGGCGACAGTGGGATGAGCAGCAACTCTCTTGGGAGTGGTCTGCCTTCAGGCGGACGTGCGTGATGCGGAGCAATGTCGTGGAGATGTGCGTGGCGGTTGTTGTCGGCGCAATCGTACATGCGCCGTGCCAGCCGCGCGATGAATTTCTCCACGGTGGGCATCCGGGTATCCCTCATGATGGTGGTGTTGCGCACGTACCGCCCGGCTCCTGTGATCACCCGCAGGGAGATGTTCTGGAACCGCTGCAGCCGTGCCTTCTGGGTCTTCGACAGCAGGGCGTACCATGCTGGAGCCGCGTAGGTGAGCCGCGAGCGCACATAGGCCTTGTACACCCGCAGCTTGGCTCTCAGAGGCAGGCTGGACAACAGGACAGGCCGGAGCATTGCCCGCGCGGCTTTGGCCCGGTTGATGCAGTGTTGCACCATCGGGACCATGCGCAGCGAGCAGTCGATGTTGCAACCGAGGTATTTCACCGTCGATTGCCACTCGATGTCCCGGCCCCTCAGCTGTAGCGGGGTCGGACGGCGGGAGCGGGTGGTCAACAGGGCTGTTGTCTTCCCGACGTTCACCGCGGTCCGCCACTTGTCCAGCCAGGGCGGCAGCAGGTCCAGGAGTCGCTGCATCTTCCTGCAGGCGAGCTCGATTTTGCGCGATGACGCGAAGTAGGCGCTGTCGTCCGCGTAGAGGGCGAGCACAACGTCTTCCACCCCCTCCTCGAGATGGCCCTCGAGTGTGGGGATGTCGTTGGTGTAGAGCGCGTAGAGCACCGGCGAAAGGCAGCTGCCTTGCGGGACTCCTGCGCTGATGGCCTTCGTCTGGGAGTGTGCATTCTCGACCGAGACGAAGAACCGCCGGTCTTTTTATTTTTTATTTTTTTTATTTTATTTATTCAGAAACAAACAGTCTTACATATTTGTATACAATACATAAACTCTTTATAAAACATAGACCTACAGTTTCCTAATTTAGTAAAAACATCTTTTATAATAGTTTAAATATCAAAGAAATAATAATGATGAAGAAGCAACATAAAAAGCATTATACATAAAAAGAATGTTAAAAATTTCATACATGTTCAGTTTGATTTTCAGAACAATTTGAAAGACACTCCAAAGTTAAACTTTTGAAGCGTTTAAGAGATTCACTAAATATCTATACATAAAAAGAAAGTTAAAAATTTCATACATGTTCAGTTTGATTTTCAGAACAATTTGAAAGACACTCCAAAGTTAAACTTTTGAAGCGTTTAAGAGATTCACTAAATATATCTATATTTACTAACTTATCATTGTACAACCTGCAAGCACGTCTTATGAAACTATTTCCAGCGTAATTTGTGTGACTACGGGGTATAACAAAGAGAGGCTTGCTTCGACAACTACGCTCACGACGACGAGGCACTCTAAACGACAATAAATGTAATAATGGGGGGGAATCGATTATATTATTAATTATTTTAAAAATTATTGATATATCAATACAGTCACGACGACAACTTAATGAGTACATTTTTGCCTTTTTCAAGGACGTCACATAATCCGAATATGTGTTGCCAGTACGATATTCAAGGGCTCGAATAAATTTTTTCTGCACCCTTTCTATCCCGTCTATATGAATGTTATAAAATGGGTTCCAAACAGCACTGGCGAACTCGAGATGACTGCGAACATAACTATTAAACAGTACCTTGTAAGTTAAGACTTTTTTGAAGGGCTTTCCTACGCGGAGTATAAAACCAAGTTGTTTAAGAGCTTTATTTATAATGTGGTTCACATGAGGTACGAAAGTGAGCTTGGAATCCATTATTGCGCCTAGATCACGACTTTGATCTACGCGGGCTAATTCTCTTTGACAAAGTTCATATTTATAATTAATGGTTTGTATTTTTCTACTGAAACTTATTACAAAGCACTTAACTGGATTTAAAAATAAGTTGTTTGAATTACAGAAAGATTCGAAATTATTAATGTCATTTTGCAGGACATCACAATCTCCCACACTTCGGATAACCCTAAATATTTTTGTATCGTCGGCATATAAGAGTAAACCAGAGCTGTTTGTAATTTCTGTGACGTCGTTTAGGTAAAGAACGAACAACAAAGGTCCTAAATGTGACCCTTGAGGGACACCCGAAGTGATGGGTTTGAGATTTGAAGTGTACCCACCTACTGCTACAGCCTGCGATCGATTTTCGATGTAGGATTTTATCCATCGAAATAGATCCCCGTGTATACCCATCTGCCAAAGTTTCAACAGCAAGCGTTCATGACAAATTTTATCGAATGCTTTAGCAAAATCAGTATACACGGCATCCACTTGATAATTGTTGTCCAAGGCTTCAAGTATAATTTCTGTATAGGATAAGAGATTTGTTTCAACACTTCGACCTTTAAGAAAACCGTGTTGATGAACAGTAACATGACGGCGTACAGCGGCAGACAATTGGTCAGTAACAATCTTCTCCAAAATTTTGCCAAATTGACATAGTTTAGAAATTGGCCGATATTTCTCAATGTCACAGCTGATATCTCCCTTAGGTATCGGTGTAATTAGAGCACGTTTCCAAATAGAGGGAACACAACCTTCGCGAAGTGATTTTTCAAAAAGCAAAGTGATTGGAATTGATAACTCAGACGCACATTTGTTAATAATAACAGGATGAATGCAATCTGGTCCGGCACCTTTATTTACGTTAATAGACTTAAGGTATTTATGAACAAGGTCTTTAGTTAAAAATATTGTATCCATCTCAAAAACTGTATTATGTACCGGCGGAAGATTGTTCAAATCAATCATGTTATTACTAGGTTTTTCAAAAACAGAGTGGAAATGTTAATTAAACATGTCACAAATCTGAGAACCAGTTGAAGCTGAAATACCTTTATAGTACATTATTTGTGGTAGACCACTCTTCGCGTAGATTGACTTCATGTAAGACCAGAAAAATTTCGGGTTTGATGTGATTTTATTTTCAGTTGAGTTTATAAAATTTCTATAGCATATAGGTTCCAATTTATCAACTCTTTTCCTTAGACACCTAAAACTGTCACGATCTAAAGGATTTCCGTATGTCTTCCATAGTTTGTGGTACTTTCTTTTTTCATTTAATAACCTTCTAAGTGGCGTTGTGTGCCAAGGAGGCCTATTAATGGAAGTGCGTAGAGGACGCTTTGGGACATGCGCGTCTATTAAACGATTTAGTATTGTATATAAAATTAATGTACACTCCTCCAAAGAACGACCTGAAAATTGTGCAAACCAGTCTATTTCAGATAGTTCGCGATTAATTTCATCAAAATTAGAGTTAAAAAAGCAATATCTAACAGTAGGAGCGGGCTTAAGAATAGGTGAGTAATCTAAACTTAACTCAATTTCAACGGCTTTATGATGCCGGTCCTCTTTTATTAAAGGGTTTGGGCTACTAGTAACGGCGCAATTTCTATTACTTAAAATAAGGTCTAATAACCGATGATTTATATTAAAACTACTGTTAAATTGTTGTAACCCTGTAAAGCATAAAAACTCTTGCAATGGCTCCACTGTTGGTTCGGTACCATTATCAAGACACATATGTCTACAACTCGAGTTCGACCACTCAGCATCTGATACGTTAAAATCTCCAGTAACAAGGAAAACATCGTCAGAATGTTCTGTTACAATCCGACTACAAATATCAAAAAAGTTAATTAATGCGCTTGTATATAAATGCCCTTGCGGAATGTAAACACAACAAATATGCAATGATTTATGCCTACTGTTATTAGATAACGGTATTGATACCCAGACGCACTCGGAGGACGCGGCGGGGGGGCAGGGCCAGTCCCGGCGCACGGGCTGGTAATCACGGTGAACCGCCACCATAGCGCCGCCACCTCGCTCCAAATCAGTCGCCTCAGCCGATCGATCGCAACGATAGACTAAATATCTAGTGTCAAAGATTTCCCCGTCGTAGAAGTTTTTGTTTAGCCAGGATTCCGTTATACAAATGAAATCATAATGAGACTGTGCTACCTGTGAATAAAATCTATGTGTTTTTGTACGAAGTCCGCATACGTTTTGATAATAACCGCTTAGGGTAATGTTAGCCATTAGTGATAAAGGGAAAATATATTAATATTAAAGTGTGTGTAATTAAGATAGGTTGTGAATATGTATTGCGGAACACATAGATATTTTTAAATTTTGGATAGCAATAGTTAACTGATACAAAAATATGTAAGACGTAAATAGTTTCAATAATAGTGATTGCAGGCTGAACTTTCCATTTAATCAATTGTTGGCATTGTTTACATAATAATAACGTGAAGTATGCATACAATATAAGGTAGGTGTGGGTATGAGAACAAAGTAACAAATGTAGGAGTGAAAACAAATTAACAAAACAAGTACATAGTCACTTTATCTTGTCCAAATCGAGATTCTTGTTTATCAACGTAACCTGAGAAGTTTCCGTCTTTCTCGCGAGAATTTTGCAGTCTCGGACCCATAAATATGCGATTTTCCATCTTTTTTCAATTGGCGAGCACGTTTAAGCAGTAGCTTGGTGGTCGGTGTCAGATGATCACCCAGAAACAGGTTAACAGCTGGACCGTCTAACCCTAAGGAAGCTGTTGTGATGCCCCTACGCGCCCGCACTGCTGATAGTAGTTCATCCTTGTATATGCGCCGAGTGAATTTTACTATGACGGCCGGAGTGTTAATTGTTGTGTTTTCGTCATTGTTGTTACCAACTCCAGTTCCATAACGACGTACCCGCTGTATGCAGTCAATGGAATTTACGTCCATTGTAAGTCCAACGACAGTAAATATACTTTGAAGGATGCTTAATAAGTTTTCATTCTTTTTAAATGGCAAACCTGAAATCTCAACATTATTCATCCTAGAATATTGCTCTCGTGTATCATTTTGTTGTTGAAGGGTAGATATTGTGTTCTTCGCAGTAGATAATTCGGACTGCAAAGTAGGTATTTCGTCACATACTTTCTCGAGCTTAATTAATCTATTCTCTAAGTCAGAGAAGCGGTTTTCCATTTCGGTAAATTTTGTATTTATATTATGAATACCTGTAGAACATGATTGAATATCGGATTTCAGGGTATTTATGTCCGACTTCATTGAGGAAAAATCAGCTCGAAATTCTTTTATTTCTTTGAGGACGGCCGCAATACCTTCAGTCTCATTTAGGGATCCAGGAACAGTCACATTAGGCAAGTTACGACAATTCGGACACCTCCATGCTGCTTTTCTGTCGGCGCCCATACGTCTGTATCCAGACTCCGTTACACCAGCACAGGCATAGTGCAGAGACCTATGGCATCCTTTACACACAACTGCATCAGTCACTTCATCATTACACATGCTACAAATCATTTTTCTTCGATGTAAAAGCTTTGTTACACAGCGACGGTCGGATGTTTACGCGATAACGATGTAGGTGGGTATTCGCGTAATTAGCGCAAGCGCACGTAACACAACCGTCTACTGACAGCGCAGAGCGAGACTGAGGTCTTCCAGGAAGGAGGCCACGATCTGCCCGATCATTGGGGGCACACCTGCGTCCAGGAGCTTGAAGAGGAGCCCCTCGTGCCACACTCGGTCAAAGGCCTTCTCGATGTCAAGAAAGACCCCGACGGTGTATCGGCCCCTGTTCAGCTCCGACGCCAGGTAATGCAGGACTCTCGCCAGCTGGAGCGTCGTGCTGTGGCTGTCAGGGAAGCCATGTTGCTCTGCCCTCAGCTGGATGTGGGGCAGGATTCTCCGTAACAGCAGGCGCTCAAACAGCTTGGCGATATGAGGCAGCAGGGTGATCGGGCGGTAGCCTCCCGGGTGTCTTCTGTCCTTCCCCGGCTTGGGGATGACGATCACCTTGCCCTCCTTCCAGAGGGCGGGGAAGTGACCGGTGCGCAGGATGCCGTTGAACAGCCGCGTCAGCGAGACGACGGCTCTCCTTGGCAGCTGTACTAGGGCCCCCGCGACGACTCCGTCCGGGCCCGGGGCCTTCCGCTGGTTCAGCTTCAGGGCCACCTTCCGGACTTCGCGGGGCGACATGAAGTAGTCGCCGGCGAGGGGAGGCGCGGGGGCCGCCAGGAAGCGCTCTACGCGCTCCACAACAGCGGCGTTGTGCTCGTAGTCGGCGATGGGGTTGGGCTGGAACTGCCCAGCGAAGTGGTCTGCCAGGATGGCGGCTCGATCTCGTGCAGCGTAGTGGCGCCTGCCCGTGTGATCAAACATGGGGCAGACCGGCTCGGGAGTTGACGTCAGGCTGCGGTTCAGGCGGTGAAGGGCGGTGTCATCTTGGGAGGCCTGGTCGATAGTGCGCTCCCAGGACTGTCCCCTCAGCTCGATGATGCCCGCGCGCAGTTCTTCTCCGAGTCGGTTGATCTCCGCCCTGATCACAGGGCAGCGCGTGTGGTGCCAGGTTCAACGAAGACGGCGCTTGAGGTCCAGCTTCTTGCGGAGGTGTGGAGGGAGCCTCTCCTTCCGCAAAACTGGCGGTGGCTTGGTGGTGGTGGCTGCGGCTTGAGCGGTGGTGATGGCTGTGGTGATGGCCACTGCCGCGGCTTCTACCTCTTCCTTGGTAGAAACACCGCCGGGGAGCTGCGTTGTGTTCAACTCCAGCTGGTATTTGTGCCAGTCCGTCTTCGTTCTTGGACGCGGTGCCGACGTGAGATCGGCCTCCACCCCGAGGACCAGCAAGATAGGCAGGTGGGGGGTGTCGATGTCGTACAGCTCCCCGATGGCGATGGGGAACTGTACGTTCTTGACCAGGGCGACGTCTAGTACATCCGGGCGATGCATGGGGTTCGTCGGGTAGTGTGTCGGGGCCCCCGGGCTGAGAACTTCGTAGTTGGAGTTCTCAGCATCTTCCTGTAGGGCCCTTCCGGCGGAGTTGATGCTGTGGGACCCCCACTGGTGGTGCTTGGCGTTGAGATCGCCTGCGACCAGTGTGGGGGCCGCTCCTTCCATCATCGCTCGGATGTCTTCCGGGTGGAAATGGTGGACGTCGCCGGGAGGCTTGTAGGCTGCGAAGACTTTGAGCTCCGTGTCGGCCGTCTTCAGACGGACGCCTATGGACCGCGTCGTCTTGAAAGCGGGCAGCTCCAATTCTTCGTGGACGAGGTCCCGTCTCACGAGGACCGCCGTGCCTCTGTACGGCACGTCCCTCGGAGATAACTCGTCGCGGCGGTACACGAAGAAGTTAGGCAGTCGGAACTCTCGGCCGGGGTGCAGCTTCGTCTCGCACAGAAGCACGACATGCACATCATGCTCCTGCACGAGTAGCCTCAGGTCTTGCATCTTGTTGGTGATCCCGTCCGGGTTCCAGTACACAAGCCTTAGGTCTTTAGGCATTGTGTCCGGACGAGATTGTGGCCTTCAGTGTGGATAACCCCCGCAGCAGGGGCAGCAACGGATCGCGTCTATCCACGATCGCCTGTATGGCCGCGCTGATCAGGTCGATGGCGTCAAGCAGCGCGGCCATGAGTGGAGCCTCCTGGCGCTCCGTGGATAGGGCTGCGGGTGCTGCCGGCTCCCGTGGGCGGGGGCAGGCTGGCAGTGGGGGGCGGCTGTTGTCGGCGCAGTCGTACATGCGCCGTGCGAGCCGCGCGACGAATTTCTCCACGGTGGGCATCCGGGTATCTCTCATGATGGTGGTGTTGCGCACGTACCGCCCGGCTCCTGTGATCACCCGCAGGGAGATGTTCTGGAACCGCTGCAGCCGTGCCTTCTGGGTCTTCGACAGCAGGGCGTACCATGCTGGAGCCGCGTAGGTGAGCCGCGAGCGCACATAGGCCTTGTACACCCGCAGCTTGGCTCTCAGAGGCAGGCTGGACGACAGGACAGGCCGGAGCATTGCCCGCGCGGCTTTGGCCCGGTTGATGCAGTGTTGCACCATCGGGACCATGCGCAGCGAGCAGTCGATGTTGCAACCGAGGTATTTCACCGTCGATTGCCACTCGATGTCCCGGCCCCTCAGCTGTAGCGGGGTCGGACGGCGGGAGCGGGTGGTCAACAGGGCTGTTGTCTTCCCGACGTTCACCGCGGTCCGCCACTTGTCCAGCCAGGGCGGCAGCAGGTCCAGGAGTCGCTGCATCTTCCTGCAGGCGAGCTCAATTTTGCGCGACGACGCGAAGTAGGCGCTGTCGTCGGCGTAGAGGGCGAGCACAACGTCTTCCACCCCCTCCTCGAGATGGCCCTCGAGTGTGGGGATGTCGTTGGTGTAGAGCGCGTAGAGCACCGGCGAAAGGCAGCTGCCTTGCGGGACTCCTGCGCTGATGGCCTTCGTCTGGGAGTGTGCATTCTCGACCGAGACGAAGAACCGCCGGTCTTCCAGGAAGGAGGCCACGATCTGCCCGATCATGGGGGGCACACCTGCGTCCAGGAGCTTGTAGAGGAGCCCCTCGTGCCACACTCGGTCAAAGGCCTTCTCGATGTCAAGAAAGACCCCGACGGTGTATCGGCCCCTGTTCAGCTCCGACGCCAGGTAGTGCGTGTGTGATGGAGCTACTGTCAGCGAACCCTCCCTCGCGACCCATTGCCGCAAGGAGAACACAGCCGTCGTGAGACGTTTTCTCGTGCGATCAGATCGATGTTTTCACTAGCACGGATCGATTTAACAACAATTTATACAACAAATGATGAACTTTTAAGTGACGCCCAAGCTCGCCGAACTCATCTCCCGAGACCAACGAACAGAGGCTAGAGGGTGCGGCGGCTCTAACACTGGACCCGGGGCCTGTGTACGCCTTTAAATTTGAGAGTATCGCGCGCGCATTCAGCGACCTCAGATTAAATCCATTTCTTCTCTATCTATAGAAAGATTCCCATTTCGGCTTCATCACACGTTCAAGGCGAGAATCCCACCTATCGTCAGGACCCGGCATGCAGCGGTAAGACCAGTGCTTGTGTCACTTTCGACCGCCTGAATGTCAGGTGTCGTAAACGCGACCGCTAGAACGACATGGCACGAATGAGAGTCTCTATTTACGATGTGCACCGGCAGAACAATAAATAAAAACGTCCAGCCGAACCGTCGTTAGTGCAGGTCGGTTGGAAGAGCACCACCGTTAACCATATTCAATATTCAATGTCCAAAAATCGACTCGTATCGGCCTCCGACGCGCCGGCGGCGAGCGTCGACGACGTGCTCTCATCCGCGCGAACACTAGCTCACCTAGAGTGGCACCGGTTTTCAACTCCAATCACTTCTCAGTCAGTCAATGGCTGACCACCATCGACACTCACATAGGTACATTCAACGAATACCTACCTACCTAATTAATTCATTATAAATCCATCGATCCAGCACACACACACAATAGCGGTCGGTCGGTCGGACGAAAGAACAACGCACGCACCCACCCACCGCCATGTTCTGCAACGACGATGACCAATAATGCACTGGCTCCAGCGGACTGCTGCTCATTCTCTACTAATATTGCTAAATATACCTTTGTTACAGTTTATATCGTGTCATGTAACATGTCAATAACATAACAGACCTGACAGACACAGCAGTCTGCGTGAGCGCACAGGGAGCACAGCACGGCAATGTATGTATTTATATTTATTATGTATCAGTAAATCAGTATGAAGTTACTATAATTAACATCATCATCATCATCTATGGTCCTGTACTAGTTAGTTAGGTGGGGAAGGAAAAGCTAATGGTACTAGCATTCGTAACAGCAGCAGGTTTGTCTGCGACATGTGATGTGCCATAGTGTGAAGCGGTAGCTTATATTTGGTATTTAAAAGGCAGAGCAATGTATAATTGAGACTCGTGTGAACAAGGAACAGAGTAAATAACAGGATAGTTTTGCGGCCCTGAGAAGGGCCTTTTGATTGTCGATCTAGGAACGACAAGGGCGATGGTTCGCTGCTTAACCGCCGAAACAGTACAGGGTACGGCCCTGGCGTTTTAGGGCGTACGCCACATCCATGGCGGTGATGGTCTTCCTCTTGGCGTGCTCAGTGTAGGTGACCGCGTCACGGATGACATTCTCTAGGAACACTTTCAGCACACCGCGAGTCTCCTCGTAGATGAGACCGGAGATACGCTTGACACCGCCTCGGCGCGCCAGACGACGGATAGCCGGCTTGCTAATACCCTGGATGTTGTCACGCAACACTTTCCTGTGTCGCTTGGCGCCTCCTTTTCCCAATCCCTTTCCACCTTTTCCGCGACCAGTCATGATCGGTTCTGATTCGGTTGCGTAGCGTGCGACGTAAGACGAGTACAAACTCAAACTGTGGACTTTGCGGAGCGGCGGGGCCTGTATATATACAGTTTCGACGCGACAGACGAACGAGGGGAGTGCGGGGAGAGATTATTCCTCGCGCTAGCTAGCTATGATAAAGAAAGCACGGAACGGACGGAATGACAATGATTTATTGATGTAGTTTTAGTGATGTATTTATTCATTTTTCTTCTAAATATTGATTGATTTGTTTTATAGCCAATTTAAGTGCATACTTACATATATTAAGCGAACCATAGTAATTGTAGTAAACCATAGTAATGTATAGATGTTGTATAATCGAAAAAAATAAAACTGACATGAAAATAATATAATAAGTGATTTTACGTTAAATAATATTTGTCCAGAATTTATTTATTTATTTATTTATTAAGGTTTATACAACAGGTATACAACATAATGACTTAAAATACATAAAACTTAGCTCCAATTGTATACCCACAGCGTATATACACAGGAAGTTATAATTTGGAGTAGACATGAGACCTAAAAGGTACAAATCTAAATTTAAGAAGAAAAAAAAGAAAAATTAAATAAAATAAATCGTAAATGCCCAAATAGTTGGTATTCACTTTAAAAAAAATAATATGGATTTTATAGTTATAATTATAGTTATAGGTTAAACAACGTCTAAAGCAATCTCAAACAATTCAAAACAATGATTCAAACTTAGACGAGACGTCTCAGTTGGTGTTTTAATAAGCCTGGTCTCGGATTGAATATATCCACTTCGTCGTGGGCCAGGCTGATGTCGTTTACAGCACGACACATTCTGTGACTAGGCCCATTCGACTCAGTGTTATTTCTGCAGACTGGAACGCTAGATATTTTCTTTTTTAAGCGCGTATTTAGACAACGCGTGTTGATATTTAGTGACGACAGTAGTGAAGTGCCGATTTTGCTGTGAAGAATTTTGTGGAGATATGTTATATCACAGATCATACGTCTTTTTTTTAGTGTTTCGATGCCGAAATGTTCAAGTCTAGCCTCGTAGCCGGTAAGTTTACGCTTGAGACCGTGTCGTCTTGCTGCAGCCCTCAGAAGTATCTGCTGTATGCGCTCTATTCTGTCATCGTGTACCGCATATTGAGGAGACCATATTATTGAGCCGTACTCGACCTGACTTCTTACGAGACTTAGGTATAGGGCGATGAGACTTTCCGGTTTTTTAAATCCTTTGGTAATACGGAGAATGAAACCGTTCTGTCTATTGCATTTAGAGGCTAGGTAGTTATAATGATCCCTAAACGTTAACTTGCTATCAAAGATTACTCCAAGGTCTCTCATAGAATTCGTTGGTTGCAGAGGATTGTTGTCAAGCACGTATGTGAATGAAATATTTTTGGTTTTTTTGGAGAAGGTGATAACGAAGCATTTTGATACATTGAGGAACATAAAGTTGGATTTGCACCACTGGGACAGTGTATCTAGGTCGCGCTGAAGTGATAAGCAGTCATTTACTGAGTTTATAATTTTATAGATTTTTAGATCATCCGCATATAGTAGGCATTTGCTTTGCAAAAGATAAACTAAATCGTTAATGAATAATATAAACAACAGGGGACCTAGATGCGAACCCTGAGGAACGCCAGAGGGCATGGGCATTGGAGCTGACTTGACGCCGTTTATGGCTACAATTTGGCTACGATTTTTTAGATAAGACTCGACCCATCTTAGCAGGTTTCCGTGAATACCGTAGGAGGAGACCTTCTTTGCCAAGAGTTCGTGATTGACTTTGTCAAAAGCTTTGCGGAAGTCAGTGTAGATGGAGTCAACTTGATTGCGTTTGCCGAGCGCTTTGCTTAGGTATGTGTGATATTCAAGGAGGTGTGACATAGTAGATTTGCCTTCGACAAATCCGTGCTGAAGTGGTGTTAGAGAATGTTTAATATTTGAATAAATAGCTGTGTATATGAGTGATTCAAATATTTTACCAAAGCATGACAGAATGCTTATTGGCCGATAATTATCGCATTGTGTACTGTCGCCTGACTTCAGTATCGGGATAACGTTTGCTGTCTTCCAAAGGCTAGGGAACACACATGAGCTAGGGAGCGAGTGTAGAGCAGAGACAGTGGAGCTGCCAGTTCTTTGCCACACAATTTGATAAAGTAAGGGGGAAGGCCGTCTGGACCTGGTCCTTTATTGCTATCGAGTTTATTGATTTTTTTAAGGACATCAGCCGGGCATATATGGACATTGGAAATAGTCGACGAGCTGCGATCCTCAATGTTGCTCAAGTCAACAGAAGGAGAAGGTTTTTCAAAGACCGACGAGAAGTATTTAGAGAAGAGCTCGCAAACGCCAGGGCCAGTCGATGATGTGTCACCGTTTAAATACATGGTTTGTGGGATGGAATTGCCAGCTTTCTTACTCTTAACATACGACCAAAAACTCTTTAGATTTATGTGGAGAGATTCTTCAACGTCCGATAGGTATGATTTGTAGCAGCTATCAATCAGCTCTTTGGCCCTTGCTCTTAAAGTTGAAAAAGTGTCGTAATCCCTATGATTACCAAATCGTTTGTAGCGTTTGTAAGCCTTGCATTTCTCGCTCAGACAACGTTTAAGGGATTCGCTGTACCAGGCAGGGTATATATGAGAATCGTCTTTCTTTAAGGGGGTGTAAAGGCTAATCAATTGGTTAATTCTGGAGTAAAATATATTTAGACTATTATCAATGTCAGAACAATTTAGCAGTTCAGTCCACTTGGTGTTTATGAGATCGGATTTCAGTTTATTATAATCGCAGCACCAGAAGTTGGGTCTTTTTGAATTCTTATTAACGAGATTACTGCGAGATTTTACTTCTAACTGCAGTTCGACTGATATCGATGGGTGATGGACGTCTAATAGAGTAAGGGGGTCGGTGCTAGACACCGAGATGCTGTTGATATTGGTAAGTGCTAAGTCTAGTAGACGCGAATTGTTATTAAAAATATTGTTGTATTGACTAAGATTAAATAGGTCCATAGTGTCAAGGAGAAAGGAGGACTTAGGGTCACTAGCCGAGCTTGGTATCTGTATGATCAAGTGCTTAGTAGACGGCACTTTCCACACAGTTGTATAAAGTTCTAGTATTGAGTTGTTACGAATGAAGTAGTAAAGTAGTGGTAGTAATGAAACACGTCATTTTGTCTTCACTGTAAGTGGTCAACTAAATTTATTACGGTAGAAATATGCGGGCTGAGTAAACTGCCACGTTAACAAAACATTATATGCACGGTGTAACCGTACATGCTCCGAAACCCCAAAGATAGTAGGGGTAGTAAACTGTACTCTAATAACACAAAGTAATCAGTAAAATAAAATCATTCAAAGCAACATAATACAAGCATAATACAAACTTGAAGTATATCTTATAAAATTCAACTTAATAACTAAACACAGTACTTAAGAATTTTGGGTTGAAATTAAGTTAGTCAAAATTAAAGGCGATATTATCACCATCAGCTGAAGTGGGATGCGCCTTCTGCGCTTGTTGCTGTTTCGCTTTGGATAGCGTCTGTAGCTCGATGATTTCCATGCGAGCTTGCGTGCGTCTCATTTTTGTGCAGATGTGAGGACAGCATCTTCTTATAATCCATATGACTAGGACCGTAAATGCTGCTGCTAGGAGGATGTAGCTGATCGCGTATTGATGGACGTCGTGGATTGTGACCGATGATGGGAGATAGTTGCGGTCTTTCTGCGAGTTAATTTTCTTGTCAATCTCATCTAATTCGGCAGTGTTATATTGAAACGCTTGGTTCTGATTGTGATATGTGATATTCACAATGTTATTTATCGACGAGTTTAGTAGCGGTATGTTGAAGTTGTATTCCAGCTTAGCGTCGCTGCTGTATTGGTTGTGCGAGAAGATAGTTAGCTCATTCGATTGTAGGATACATCCTTGAGCAAGAGTTACTATCCCGGATGATGTCAAAGTTTCCATTGTCACGTCGCTATCGCATATGGTTCGAAAGGCGCAAGTCGCGCAGCACTTAGCTAACCATGTGTTTGGTGCATGTAATTCGATCCATTCGTCTTCGCACGGCGCACGGGTGACTGCGCACGGCAAATTAGAGTGATGACCCAGTAGTTTTGCTTCACATGGGATCTTATAGTTATTTAAGTTGTAGACAGGAAGATTTTTGTAGCACAAAAAGTTGTCTGTTTTTTGTTGAACGCATTGCTTCAAGTCTGCTTCCATCAATGTTATATACGTATTTTTCCGAAAGTTTACGGCGATGTAGGTTGATGATAGTTTCATGGTAAAAGTTTCCTTGTTTACTTTAATAGGTAACGGTATAGCTTGATAAAATGTGTAGATTTCGTCCGAGATTAATGGTATGTGGATTTCGAATAGGAAGTAAGTCTCTGTTACTCTCGCCTTCACATAGAGGAGTTTGTACAAGTCCTTCATACCCTCTTTTGTATTTTTTGTCGGCAGAGATAATGTTCTCGGCAGTTTTGCTGATATAGCGTCTAGTTGCTTGATAAGGTTGACTGGGGACAGAAGCCGGACTTCCATGTGACCTTTGTAGACTTCAGTCAGGGTTTCAAAAAGCATTTCTTGTACTCCTTTCAAATTGTTTATCAGGAAATGTAGGGAAAGTGACGCTGAGTTAAAGTAATTTGAGGCCATCACTGCTTCCATTTCTGATTCGATCTTGGCGAAGTTTTTGTTTGTTTGGTTCATAAATCCATCAATCATCAAAAATTGCTTCTGGATGTTGGTTTCACTTTACTTGAGTACGTTATTTTCTAGTTCCACTATGGATGTTTGATTCCGAATTAGTTCGAGCAAGTAGTTTTCATTGTTCTGTACTGCCTCTATGTCTTTTTGGTACTTATCCGCAAAGTGTTGGTCTAGAATGCCGAATAAGCTGTTGGCTATGTAGCCTCCTGCGTTTAATAGTCCACGTTTCTTTCTACTTGATAGATGCGTGTGCGGTGCAAGTAGTATGGTGTTGTAGTAGCTGAGTATTTCGACCTCGTGATAAAGCTGTTGCAGCGTAGATTTGCAGTATCTTGGATCGGTTTTTTCACAAAGATCCTTCACATCAGCGAGATATGCTTCAATACGATGAACTCCATCCCAGTAGTTAGTCAAGTTATAGTACATTAGGAGTGTCCATTCGTCATTGATTGTTTGTATTTTGCCTCTCGTGTCGTAGTAGATAGGGCGCGCGGCCTCCAATGGTGTAATATGAGCCCTCGTTGCTATGTTGCCGCCGCTTCCGTGTGTCTGAGTTGTAAACACACAGAGCGTTATCAGTAAGGTTAATAACATTGAAAAGCCTTTCTTCGCATTTGTTTTGCGCTTGGGTGTATTCTTGTCGGGATCGTTTTGTGCAGCGTCATCTTTTGCATTGGTCGGCAACGGTAATGGTGATAGTTTTACGATGGGCCTTTTCAAAGTAGTAGTTTGAGTTTTTATCGTGGCCACTCGCACGTATCCGTCTGGACCGGGATGAGTCTTGATTACCCGGCCAAGTGCCCATTTCCCGGGAGGCAGGTTATCCTCCTTTACCAGCACGACGTCATCTATTTGAACATTTTCAGTTGGTTTGTTCCATTTGCTCCGGATTTGCAGCTGTGTCAGGTACTCATTCGACCAGCCCTTCCAGAACTGCTGCAGCATATGTTCGGTTAGACGCCACCTTCGTCTCAAGTCGATGTTTCTGACGTCAGCATCGCTAGCTTGCGGGATTGTCATTACCGGACTGCCTGTGAGAAAATGGCCCGGCGTCAAGTAGTTGAAGTATTCATCTGGATCTTCCGTCAGTAGGCACAGCGGTCTCGAGTTCATACAGCCTTCTATCTGTGCCAGTAGTGTAGTAAACTCTTCGTAAGTAAGTTTTTGGTCTCCAAGTACTCGCCGTAGATGATGTTTCATCCCTTTCACTGCAGCCTCCCAGAGACCGCCAGCGCTGGGCCACGCGGGGGCGTTGAAATGCCAGTTGACCTGGAGAGTATTTATTTTGTCAAAGAATTGCGGTGTAAGTATCGTCTTGTAGAAGTCGAATTCTTTGCGTAGTGCCTTTGACGCGCCGACCAGGTTAGTTCCGTTATCACTGTATACGTGGGTCGGCGTCCCCCTTCTTGCGCACATTCGTTGAAAGGCGGCAATGAATGTCTCAGTACTGAGGTCCGATGCTAGTTCAATGTGCACTGCCTTTGTGCACATGCACACAAAGATCACGATGTAGGCTTTGGATGTTGATATGCCACGGCCCTTGTTGAGTTTTACGTCCACATGACCAGTCAAGTCCACGCCCGTATGAGTAAAGGGACGCGAAGGCGTTATTCTTTGTTTTGGCAGTTCTCCCATGAGTTGATTGTTGTCAGCCGTCTTGTACCTATGACATCTCACGCACCGTCGCAGATACGTTTTCACCGCTCTGTTTCCTCCGATTATCCAGTATTGCTGTCGGATATGAGCCAGGGTCAGTCGCGCTCCGCCGTGCAATGTGTTGGCGTGAGCTTGATCGATGACCAGTTGAGTGAGTCTTCCATTATTCGGCAGTATCACAGGATGCTTCATGTTTGGTGGTAGGTCTGAGTTTTTGAGCCGTCCACCAACGCGCAGTATGCCCTTTTTGTCCAGAAACGGGCTCAGCTTGTGAATTTTGCTTTTATTTGAAGTAATTACGCCTTGCTTCAACAGTGCTAGTTCAGTGACAAATTCCATTTTTTGTACGTATTCTATCACAAGCTCAGCGGATTTTGTCAGTTCCACGGTAGTTAGGTAGCTCGCGTCCGGTTGCTTCCTTTGTCGCAACTTGCTAATGAAACGTAACACCCATGCAATAACTCGGGTAATTCGTGTTAAAGTACTGCACTTCTCTAGCAAAGTTTTTATAAAGTTTTCTGTTTGTTCTGTAGCTTGTACTGTACAGGAATGCGCGTCAAGTTCCAGGCTGGTAGTATACAGGCAGGTTGCGCATTCCTGTGCTTCCTCAGTCGTCATAGTTTTTATGAATTCTGGGCCTTGCCACCACAAGTTGTGTTCCAATAGTTTGATAGGTAACATTCCTCTAGTTGCGCAATCGGCTGGGTTTTGATCCGATTTCACATAGTGCCATCGTTCGGCTGGGATGGTTTTGAGTATTTTTGTGACCCGATTTGCTACATATCGTTCCCATCTAGCTGTGTCGCCTTTTAGCCAGGCTAGTACAACCTTCGAATCACTCCAGGCGAACACAGTCAGGTTGTTTTCCTTCAGAGTTTTCTTGATTTTCTCCATCAGTTGGGACAGTAACATAGCTGCGCACAGTTCCAGTCTGGGAAGTGTGGTTTTTTGACTCACAGGGACCACTCTTGTTTTGGCGGCAATTAAGGTGATTTTTGTCTGGCCATTATCGTCAATAAGTCGTGTATAAATCACACACGCTAACGCCTTCTCACTGCTATCAGAGAACCCATGTAATTCGAGATCCCTTTGAGTTCCGCCGATCCATCTTGTTATTTTTATGTCCTTTACTGCTGGTAGTTAATTTCGTAGTTTTAGCCATTCTTTTTCAATATCGTCGGGCAATAGTTCATCCCAACTCATCTTTTCCACCCACACCCGTTGAAATATAAGTTTTGCTGACACAGTAATGGGTGAGAGCCAGCCAAGCGGGTCGTAGAGTTTTGATATCTCAGATAAAAGACTCCTTTTTGTAGCCTTTTTTGGAGGTTCTTCCATGTCCCAGTTGAGTATGAACACGTCAGAGTTTGGACTCCAGCCGAGACCCAAAGTTTTCGTAGTATTTCCTTGTTTAAAATTGAACACATTCTTCGTTGATATTTGATCCTCTGATAAAGTTTGCAGTAATTCTGTGCAGTTACTTGTCCATTTACGTAAGTTCATTCCACCGCCTTGCAATAGTACAATCAGCGTGCGTTGCATTTCTTTGGCGGCTTCGAGTGAGTTATTCCCGCTTATCAAGTCGTCGACATAAAATTCGTTTTCCAGTGTTTTTGCAGCCGCGGGGTATTTTTGGCGATCGTCCGAGGCTAACTGTTTTAGGGTTCTCATGGCTAACCACGGTGCGCTTTTGGTTCCGTATGTAACGGTACAGAGGTTCATTTCTTGTAATGATTCGTCAGTCGAAAATCTCCAAATGATCTTTTGCAGATGTTGCTGTTCTTCAGCGATCCGGATGCAGCGGTACATTTTCTCGATGTCTGCTGTATAGACGTATTTGTAGCTTCTCCATTTTATTAGTAACTCCTGTATGTC
Organism: Argyresthia goedartella; assembly: GCA_949825045.1. Taxonomy (NCBI): domain Eukaryota; kingdom Metazoa; phylum Arthropoda; class Insecta; order Lepidoptera; family Argyresthiidae; genus Argyresthia; species Argyresthia goedartella. The sequence goes on from OX463815.1 coordinate 14,177,053, forward strand.
TTTTTGTAAGTTAGGTCCCTTTTTCATTAAGTCATTCAAGCTATAGTTCGAGCTTGTTTTTTGGGACGCGTTGAAAACGACTCTTAGTTTGGTCGTCGTGGACTGCTCCCGTAGTACCCCATGGTGAGGCAAGTAGTATACAGGGCTTGAGTTAGAAACAGTAGTTGCGGGCTGCATGTGGTCCAGATCTATGTATTCCTGGATGAAGTCTTTGTACATAGCTGAAAGTTTCGCCAGTCTGTCGAGTCTTTTTTCTAGTTGCAAAAATTGGGCAGTTGCCGCAGATTTAGAGTTTCCCAGTTTTTCTTCGTAATTCGGGTATAATGGCATCTTGACAACATAAGTTCCATCGCAGTTTCTTTTCGTAGTTTGTTGGTAATATATCTCGCACTCATCATCGGATGGTATATCTTCGTTCCCCTCAGTGATGTCTTCTGTTTCCCAGAATTTAGTCAGGTCTTCCAGATTGACCAAGGTTGCGTGACAGTTGAAAGAAGTCTTGACATTGCCGCACAGGATCCAACCTAGCTGAGTTTGTTGCGCAATGGGGGATTCATTGGTGCCTCTCAGTACTCCTTCCATGATGATGGTAGAGTAAAACTCCGCCCCAAACAGTAGATCAATGCCGCGGGACACGTTGAACTCAGGGTCGGCCAGTTTCAGATTGTTCAAGTGTTCCCATTCTGCTGATTGAAAAGATTTGCTCGGCAAGTTATTTATGAGCTTTTTCATTTCCAGTGCTTCTGATTTGAAGGTGAAGACAGAGTTGATGGACTGACATTCAATTCCAATTCGTCCCTTGCAGTCCCCAGTGACGGTCCCAACGCCTGACACCGTCGCAGTCATATGTTTTCTTGGCAGCCTTAAAAGTTGCGCTGCATTTTCAGTTATTAGATTTACTTGCGAGCCTTGGTCAAGTAGTGCTCGCAAATGTACATAAGTTCCATTGAGGCCTTTTACTTTGATTTGTACTGTAGTGAGTAGTACCTCCGTTGCGTTACTGGATAAGTGATTCGACACTTTTTGAGTATAAGTAGGTTGCCGTTGAGTAGAGTAGTTTCTTCCAGAACCCGGAGTTGAGGGTGGTTTCTTCATCTTATTGTGCAACAGCGTGTGATGTGGCTTAGCACACTCTTTGCATTTCTTAGTCGATGAGCACTGCATGTCGCCGTGGTCGTACAGACAGTTTTTGCAGAGTTGCATGCGGGCGACGTTAGAGTTTCTGGTTTCAGTGTTCATGTCTAGAAACTTGCGGCATTTCATGAGTACGTGGTTTTCGTCACAAAGTGGGCAATTTCCTTGGTAAGACGTGAAAAATGACTTCTTATATTCCCGTTTGAATCCAAAAGTCGGTTTATATGTCCCGTAGTGCTGCTTTTCAGTAGGTTGAGGCGGTTTCTGTACCTTAGGGACTTCTTTTTGACGAGTTTTTATTTCTAACGCCATAAATTGGCTTTCCAAGAAGTTTGTGAACTCATGAAGGTCTGGTACTTCCCTCGGTTCACGTAGTTCTTTGCAGTATTCGTTGTAGGTATCAGAGTCAAGTTTTTGCGACATAAGGTGCACAATTAGCGGATCCCAATTTTCTGTTTCCACGCCGATGTTAGTTAAGCCATTCATGCATTCATTTATGACGTCATGCATTCTTTTGACAGTAAATGCGCTCGCCTGGTGTATTACTGGTAAATTCAACATAGTATTTATGTAGGATGTAAATTGCAGTCTGCGATTGTCGTAGCGCTGCATAAGGATGTTCCAGCATGACTCATAATTTTCAGCACTAATGTTCAAATGCTGCACTAGTTTTTCAGCCTCCCCTCTCAGCTTTGCTTTTAAGTGTTGAAGTTTTTGTGCCTTGGAAATAGATGGATTGTTGTGTATTGTTTCCAAGAACAAATCTTTAAAAGACACCCATTGTTCATAGTTTCCGGTGAATATGGGGATGTCAATCTTTGGTGCGGATTGCTTGTAGTGTACATTGGTCCACAGCTTTTTATGCAGTGATTTTTTAAGTCGGTCGTATTCGCCTTCCAAAGTCATGAATAAGTCGTAGTACTTTTCCTCCGAACCTTGCAGTAGGGCGTCCAGTTCCCAGTGTAGTTTATCTATTGCTTCCCATTTTGATCCCATTATCTTGAGGTGATCTTCAATCTCCCATTTCTCCATAGTATCTTCAATGTTCACTTTCGACATGGCCCTGTCAATGGCCTTGCAGTTTCCTTCCTGTCTAGTAAGTAGCTCTCTGACCTTGGTACTTGTGTCATCTACCTTCTGGGTCAGTTCTTCTCCAGTAAGACCATCATTTGTAGTTGAAGTTTTGTCAAAGTCGTCTTCTTGCAGGCTCTGAGACATGAGTTGTAGTATATTTTCTTTAGTGTTTGTATATATCTCCTTAGTTCTTTCGTAGACACATTCCTTAAAATATTCAATATCTTTTTCCTCATATTCCAATAATAATGCATGTCTTTGCTCAAAATCCTTCCATTGAGTTTCAAGTGATACAAGTCTCTTCGTGAGATAGTCTGGCTTTTTCTTCCTTTCTGCTCCGTCCTTTTTGTAGTTAGCGCAGAGACTTTTTATGTTTTCAAAGACTGCTCTGAGTTTGTAGTTCAGCCATAGTTATGTTTAGTTGGTACCTTTTAGTTTCAGTAAGTATAAGTAGTATGTAGTTGATGAGTTCGACACGTAGTAGACGGTGTCCCTTGCTTGTTTCATCAGTAGTAAGTAGTCGCGATGCTTGATTTTGTCAGCGCACGCTAAGTTTTCTTCGTAGCTCGACCCGTAGAGTCGTAGGTCGCACACAGTTCTTCTCAATGCTCCCACAGTCCAAAAACCACAGAACACAATGAGTTTTCTCGAAAGACCATAATGTATGATCAAGTGCTTAGTAGACGGCACTTTCCACACAGTTGTATAAAGTTCTAGTATTGAGTTGTTACGAATGAAGTAGTAAAGTAGTGGTAGTAATGAAACACGTCATTTTGTCTTCACTGTAAGTGGTCAACTAAATTTATTACGGTAGAAATATGCGGGCTGAGTAAACTGCCACGTTAACAAAACATTATATGCACGGTGTAACCGTACAGTATCATTTTCAGACAATTGGCGTCTGACGAAGTTGTCCAGTTTGTACTAGGCGTGTTAAAGTCTCCGATTAGCAGATCCCTATCATTAGAACTGAAGTTGATTAAAATGCGGTTACAGTTATTGTAGAATCCCTTCGAATCAGCGACTTTTATGTCATCTGCTAGGTAGCAGAGGCAAAAAGACACTTTGGGCATGTCTGGTCGTGATACGCTAATCCACAAATCCTCCGCTGCACTGATATTGCAGTCCCAAGATGGCCGTCGCACCACGTTAAACGTTTTCTTCACTGCAATCAGCACTCCACCACCGTCAGATTTTTTATGATTAGTTAGATCGCGGTCTTTTCGAAAAATATTGTAGCGATTGTCAAAGAGTTCTTCATTATGAATACCAGAGTTAAGATTAGTTTCGGTAAGGCATATTAAGTCAAAGTCACTGTTCACAAAATTTAAGTAGAAGTTACGGGTTTTGGTCCTAAGACCGTTTACATTTTGATAGTATAAATAGACTATGAAAAATAGAGAACGAATACAATATAATATAATAGATAGGTAAATACTAATTTGTTTTATGGGGTCAGTTTATCCACGAAGTAATGGCTCTTCACGTGAATGGCAGGAGCATCCTTGTTCTTTCTGAGGTAAATTTTTCCATTTTTGACCCATACGAACTCATACTTGTTGAGTTTCTTAAACTGCCTGGCAGCGAGATGTAGTTTCTTGATTTCTGGGCACAAGTTATCTGAGACATAGATTCGCTTTCCGTCGTGGGTGTCGCCGCTCCGCCCCGGTGAGAAAGAAAAACCCAGCTGGTCTATGGTGAGGGGATCTTTAATGTGTGTCTTGTTGTAGCGGTGTACAGCTGATATGACTTCGTCCCGAACTCTGGATGACGACAGAGTAACCAGGATGGTACGCGGACGGCTTGTGCTGTTATCCATTTTAGCAATCCTGCGGCACGATAGTACTTCGCTGTCCTTCCAAGGCATTGCGACGATTTCACAGAGTGTGATTAATTTCCCACGCCTACCGAACGGCGTGAGAATCTGAGGGGTTGTGCCTTTGCCACGTGAGAGAAAAGAAGTGATGAAATTGGTTACTGACCTTGTCTCCGTAGGCAGGAAATCGAAAGCTCGATTCGAGACGGGAATACGGGAAAAGGGCACAGTTTGGGATAGGATATGGAGTGAATCGAAACCTATCGTTGCTGCCGACGCTGTCGCCGGCGTGCTGCCTGCCGTGACCGTGGAGTCGCCGCTACCGATGCGACGATGTCCAATCAACAGGGATCACTTGGCGCGCTGACGCGAATCTATTACAATCAATAGCCCGACGCTATGAGGTAGATTTACACTCTGACCAGGCCCGATGCCTGTATGATAATTGGTACACCGAAATACCATCACGGGGCCCGAGCCGCCATGTTATTCTCACCGATGAGACCAGACCAAGAGAAAGATTAACCTCCAATTTTACATCTCGTTTCCGATACGAGTGACAGCTGCGGTTCTGTTTCCGTTCCGAGTCGCGCAACAAGAGGAGGTGCGTTCCGAAGCACAAATATTAAACAGTCACCCGCCCGGACAGGCCCGAACCTGTCCCTAATGAATAGGAAGGCGAGAAGGTGTTGCGACCGCTCTCTTGAGGACCGAGTCCCCCACCCTGACTTCTGCTGATCGAGGCGTGCCATCCCGACCCGTGTACAAATTGACGATCCGTCCTCGTCTCCATCTCAATGATGGCAGGTTCGCATCCTTAATCAGCACCAAATCACCGACTTGAGGGGGGCTCGTCCGGTCAGTCCACTTAAGGCGCTGCTGCAAGATGTGCAAGTACTCAAGGGACCACCGTTTCCAAAAATCTTGAGCCATCTGCTGCAACATCTGCCACCTAGTTAACCGACTTAACTTAACATCACCGAATGGGTATTCAGGCAGGGCGTTAAGGGGCTGACCTATCAGGAAGTGACCCGGCGTCAACGCTTCCAAATCATTTGGATCCGAACTGAGCGGGCACAACGGACGCGAGTTCAGTGTCATTTCAATTTTACAGAACAGCGTCGCAAGCTCTTCAAAGCGTAGAGAGGTCTCACCGATGATCCTCGTCAGGTGCGACTTAGCCGATTTAACCGCAGCCTCAAAAATTCCTCCCCAATGAGGACATCCCGGCGGACTGAAAACCCATTCAATCCCTCGTCGGGAGCGAGCCGTACCGATGGCGTCCTGGTTACCGTTCAGGAATTGAGTGACCTCCTGCAGATATCGCCTGGCCCCGACAAAATTTGTGCCGTTGTCCGAACGGATTAATGTCGGGAGGCCCCTTCGTGAGACGAACCGATCCAGACATGCGATAAATGCCTCCGTAGTGAGGTCACTGACCACCTCCAAGTGGACTGCCTTCGTGGCCAAGCACACGAAGACGCACAGGTATGCCTTCACTAATCTGGCGTTCCGTAGCTGTGAAGACTTGACCATGAATGGTCCCGCGAAATCCGTTCCGACACCCGCAAAGGGCCGGATTTCGTTAACCCTATCCGAGGGCAAATTGCCCATCTGGGGCTGCATCGTAGCCGCCTTGGCCCGATAACAAGGCAGGCACCGAAATACGACGCTACGCACTAAGCGTCTTCCCGATAGAATCCAGAACTCGCGCTGGAGAAACGCCATCAAGGCGTGGCATCCGACATGCCCATTCCGAATGTGTCGATCCTGTATCAACAGTTCGACCAACTTCCCTTTCCGAGGGAGTAACAACGGGTGGCGAGCCGCATAAGGCACGTTGGCATTCCGCAGCCGACCTCCTACCCTCAGCAATCCTTGAGGGTCAATAAACGGGTTGAGCCGAGCCACAGCTCCCTTCAGTTGGACGCGTCCGCGTCTCAGAATGTCCAATTCGGACTTAAAGTGCACCGTCTGCACGTTCCGTACCAATGCGAACAACACATGGTTCCGTTCCCGTGGTGTCAGGACCGGTGTCCGCACTCGTTGCGCCTCAGAATTCCGACAATTCCGCGCAAATCGGCAGATCCAGGCGGTCACATTGACCAGCTTGTCGAGCGAGCTGTACCGTTCCAGCAGGCTGAACTCCTCTTCCGGCTCTGGCTGCGTCGTACAGACACCGACTGTCAAGGCGCCCACCACAAGGGATGTCCAACCAACTCTGGAGCATGACACCCACGAGACGCACAGTCTGCTGGGTTCATTTCCCCTGGAACATGTCTCCAGATTAAGGGAACCTCCGAAGTCAAAATCTGCGAAACCCGATTCGCCACAAAAATCTCCAGCTTGTGAACTGAAGCCTTCAGCCAGCATAACACGATCTGGCTGTCCGTCCAAGCGTAGACCGTATCTTCCAACGCTATTGACCCACGAAGAACCGTCATCGTGTGGTTGAGCAGACGAGTCAGGAGAGCCGCTCCCGAAAGCTCTAACTTGGGAATGGTCAGGCGAGTGCGCAACGGCGCAACCTTGCTCTTGGCCATGACCAACCGCACATCAACCTCCCCCGAGGAGTCGACCGTACGCAGATACACCGCAGCTCCGTAGCCCTTCTCCGAGGCATCGCAAAACCCATGCAGGGTGGCGGTGTATCGTTTGGTGGGGACCAACCTCCGTGGCAGTGAAATCCGATTAATGCCAGGGAGGGTCGAAAAGAACGAGTCCCACTCCGAGCTCAATGACCCGCCGATCGGGTCGTCCCATTTCAGCTCAGCAGACCACAATTGCTGCATAAAACACTTGAGCTGAAATGTTACCGGGGTGATCCACCCGTTTGGATCAAATGTCCTAGCCACCGTTGAGAGGACGTTCCGTTTCGTCCAGACCTTCGGGGAGTCCAACTCGACCCGATACGAGAACATGTCTGACACCGGCTGGTACTGGACGCCTAATACCGACAACATATTTGGATTTTCCAAATTTTCAAAAATGTGGGGATCCTGCTGGTAGTCATCAGGAAGACCAGTCAGTAACTCTAGAGAGTTCGACATCCATTTCCGGAGCTCGTAACCTCCGACCCGTAAGAGCTCAACTAGCTCGTCCCGTCGAGCGAGCGCCTCCTCCACGGAATCTACACCGGTACAGATATCGTCCACGTAGAGGTCCTGCTCCAGGATCGTTGCTCCTCTAGGGAAATTTAACCGTTCTCGATCCGCTAACTCCCGAAGAGTGCGAATCGCCAAATAAGGACTAGACCGTAGCCCGTACGTGTTGGTGTTCAACTCGTACACCCTGATGGGCTGATCTGGGCTCTCTCGCCACAGTATCAGCTGATACCGTCTATCGTCAGGGTGAATGACCGTCTGTCTAAACATCATCCGGATGTCAGCTACAAACACAACATTGTGTCGACGGAACCGTGTGATAACATCCGCGATGTCATGATTTAACTTCGGCCCTGAATGCAAACACTGGTTCAGATTCATGCCGTTAGATGTTGATGCCGATCCATCGAACACTACCCGTATTTTGCCCTCCGGGGTCCTCAAGACCGCGTGATGAGGCAGGAAGCAGTGGTCTTCACGCTTCCAGTCGATACCCGAAACCGAAATATGGCCGAGCGACTCGTATTCCCGCATGAAGTCGACGTACTTCTGCCGGAAAATCCCGTCACGCTTCATGCGTCGTTCCATCGACAGAAGCCGCGTCTCGGCTGCATGGTGTGAACTGCCCAGCGGTGGGCGATCACTCCGAAATGGAAGACGTGTGAGAAATCGACCTGACCGAAGGCGACCAGTATTGTTCCGATAAAACTGTTCACACTCTTCTTCAACCGGGTCCAACCGGCGTACCGTAGGTGGTTCCTCCACCTCCCAAAACTTCTGTATCACCTCCGAGAGTACAGAACCGAATAAGGGACTACAAGTCGCTAGGCATGGGGCAGCCGGCATGACCGGACCCATTACCGCATGGCCCAGTCTGGTGTTGACCGAAACCAGACCAGTCGCCTGCAACACGTGGACACCTGGCACTAACAGGTATCCTAAGGCATCGACACCCAATAAAATGTCTACTGGGCCCGGAATGTCGAACTCCGGGTCAGCCAGTGACAACCCAGCGACCAACTGTCGCACCGAGGGCGACAACCGTACGTGAGGGTGTGAGCCCATCACATTAGGCATGACTAATGCCGTGACCGTCAGATTCACCGATGAATCCACCCGTGACGAGAGAGTAATCCGACATACTCCCTTAACGGAACCGACTTCCGTGTTTCCAATTCCCCGAATGGAATGTGGATACTCCCTTACCGAAATGCCCAACCGTCTTACAAGGTTGCACGAGACTAAGCACCCGTGGGCCCCCGAGTCCAATAGTGCTCGTGCTACACAAGATTTGCCGTCCGAACTCCACGCTATCACCGAGGCGGTGGGGAGCATGACCGTCTGTGGAGTGGCGACACCTTGTAAGTGGGCGGCGTGTCCCTAGCGGGAACCCCCGCGGGATCCGAACCCGCTCAGACCTCCGTCGGCCTGGTAACTCGGCTGCTGATATGCCACCGGTGGCATATCAGACCGCATGTACATTAGGGGGTCCCCACCCGCATAATAGGCCCCTCGCTCTCCCGGTACCCGACCATACCGGACTGAGAACGGTGTGCCCGGTGGCCACCGTGGATGGAGGGGGGAGAGCGGATCCAACCTGGGGCGCTCTAGGAATGGGGGCGACATCCGACTGTTCGCCTCCCTGTTCGCCTCCCAGAGCGACGGGCAGGGTGGCGCAGAAGGTGGTGGGCTCCCAGCCTTCGCGCCACTCATAGGTGCCATCTGACACCCGCCCGTAACACGCGGTGAGCCAGCGGCCCGAAGTCCTCGCTGACCCTGGACAGCGGCGACCGAACCCCGGCTGTCCCACCTGTTACCCCCCGCGCTGCCCCCTTCCCCTCGGGGGGGGGGGTCCCGTCCGTGGGTACCCCAGTCACCCCGTTGGTGACTCCCGTTGCCCGGAGGGGGACTGGGTCCGGCCCTGGTTGGGCCCTGTGACCGACCAACCTGAGTCCGGCCCTGGTGACCGTCCGATGGGCCTGACCGGTTCAGGCACAACAAGACGTGGTGCCTGCCACCGCAGCCCTCACAGGGGGACGCCCGTGAGCACTCGCTCAGCGGGTGCGGCCCCAAACAACCGAAACACAATCGGTGGCGGAAGACCACCTTCCTGCGGGCAGCCACACCGAGCGCCTTAAAGTTGGCGCAACTGGTCACCTCATGACCGGCACTGTCGCAGTGCACACAGCCGTCACCCGACGGCGCGGCACTCAAAACGCCAAATTGTTTTGACCGCCCACCTCCCCGTGGGGGTGGGGGGCGCGGCTCCTCCCGCATCCGCGCGGGTTGGCGCTGCACACTGGCCTCCGAATCCATGGTGTCGCATCGCCTGCATTCACCCTCCAAAAACTCCGTTAATTGGACGAGCGTGGGCAGTTCTGAGCTACTGCCCCCATGCAGCTGTTCAAACCGACTTTGAACAGCTGCAGGCAACCGTGACAAAACCATATATAACACAATATATGACCATTGGTCTACCGGCAGACCAAGGTTCTGAAGGGCCTTAGTGGCCACCAGCACAGGGTTGAGCACCTGTACCCGGATGTCAACATCCCGGGTTACTCTTGGGATGCTGAACAGCTTCCCCAGCTGCGCATCAACCAACCGCCTTTTGTGTTGGTAGCGGTCAAACAATATGACCCGGGCAATCTCATAATTGCCCGCCGTAACCGTTAGGTGACCGACCAACTCCTTCGGTTCACCCCGCAGTGCCATCAATAGCTGGGCCAACTTGTAGGCGCTGTCCAAGTCGTCCCGACCGTGGACCAGGCTATCGAACAAATTGATGAATGCCGGCCACTCATCAATTGCCCCATCGAAGGCCGGAATCTCCAGGTGTGGAAGCCGTCCAACCACACCCTTAGGGGGGGGGGGGGGGTTCCGCTACCCTCCCCGCGGTCATCCCGACGCGACCGCTTAATTTTTTCGGCGCGACGCTCGATGTCGCCCAAGCACTCCATCGCTTGGTCAGCATCCGCGCAGAGCTGCCTCACTGCAGCCACCGAGGCCTCATCCGTAAGCCCGAGGGCTTCAGCCTCGGCAGCCAGCCGACACACCTTCCCGACGCGTGTCATTGCGTCCTCCACACGCTTGAGCCGGACATCGTCCATGTCGGGTCGCTCCACATACTTGTGAGTATGGGCGAGCCATCTCATCTCCTCACGGACACCATACCGCAGTACCGTCAAGGGCGAAGGTGCCATGGTTACCGATTTAATTGTTCCTGGTCCTATGCTTCACTGCCGAACTAAGCACAGCCAGATACCAGCACTTTCCCGTCAGCGCTGGGCACAGAAATTAAAACTAAGTTGTAAAACCCAAGGCAACCACTAAACAATTAAATCATAAACAATATTTAATATGGTCGCCCTGTGGACATTCACCTTATAATATACACTCTAAATCAATTAGAGAATGCCACCATGTGGTACAATACAAATAACACACAAAAGGTTATTATAAAAAAAAAAACAATTTTTCTAGTAGTGGCCCCTCCGATAGGAACCACACTTCCTTTGAGGTCAGCAAAATCAGCTTAGTACCCCTTAAATAGCCCGACCCTGCTGTGTAAACCGAAATAACACTGTAGGACTACAGAACCCGACGTTCCACCGTAAGTAATACAATCTAGGCTTCGCAGAATGACCGTTCAATCCTTTATGCGCTGGTAACAGTAGTTTCCGACTACAAATTTGTAACAACTGTTAACTAAATTGGCACTTATACTTTCACTTACCGAAAATGAACACTTTAATCGTGGTATACCGACCACAGACTCATTGCCGACTTGAGCCAATCTGGAATATTCTTTTCTCCCAACTACAATGTGACAAAGGCAACCCTACCGTGAATCGATGATTTCCCACTAGGAAACCGCGCTTCTGCTACCAAAATGATTAATTTCCCACGCCTACCGAACGGCGTGAGAATCTGAGGGGTTGTGCCTTTGCCACGTGAGAGAAAAGAAGTGATGAAATTGGTTACTGACCTTGTCTCCGTAGGCAGGAAATCGAAAGCTCGATTCGAGACGGGAATACGGGAAAAGGGCACAGTTTGGGATAGGATATGGAGTGAATCGAAACCTATCGTTGCTGCCGACGCTGTCGCCGGCGTGCTGCCTGCCGTGACCGTGGAGTCGCCGCTACCGATGCGACGATGTCCAATCAACCGGGATCACTTGGCCGCTGACGCGAATCTATTACAATCAATAGCCCGACGCTATGAGGTAGATTTACACTCTGAGCAGGCCCGATGCCTGTATGATAATTGGTACACCGAAATACCATCACGGGGCCCAGAGCCGCCATGTTATTCTCACCGATGAGACCAGACCAAGAGAAAGATTAACCTCCAATTTTACATCTCGTTTCCGATACGAGTGACAGCTGCGGTTCTGTTTCCGTTCCGAGTCGCGCAACAAGAGGAGGTGCGTTCCGAAGCACAAATATTAAACAGAGTGATTTGTAAAGCTCCATTATATTCTCAGTTTTCCTTTCGGGAATGCAATGAATTTCGAGGTTGCATGCGCGGGATAACTTTTCTGAATATTGGACGCGGGCGTTAAGTTTAGAGATTTCGTTATGAAGGGTTATGTTATTAGATTCGAGTGTGGCTATTGTTTTGGATTTCGTGCTCAATTCGTTTTTCAGTGAAGTTAGATCAGCGCTTAAGAAGTCCGTGGTGGCGGTAAAATCGTCCTTGAGATCAGTTATTAAATTTGACATTTCAGTGCGCATAGTACATAAGATCTCAGTTTTCAGCTTCCCCATGAGATTTTGAAGGAGGACATCAATCTTTCTATCAAATAGGTCACTAATAGTTTCCATCGTAACGGGTAAAATAGAGGTACCATCATTCAAATCTGCACTCGAAGACGCGCTCAGAGAAGCTTCTTGCGATGGAAGTGCTAGTGTTTTGGGTATGCAGCCGGCGCCAGCGGATCCCTTGGGTGACTTGGATTTACATGGGTGGCATGTCCATGAAGTGCGAGTAATGGTGTCGCTGTTAAGGTTTAAGCAGTCACAGTGAAATAGGTCTTAACATTTTGTACACTTGACCCTTTTTTGGGTGACTGCAATGTTGCCGTTGCACTTTGCACATTTCATGTTTGCACGATGCCAGGACTTGCCGTTATATCAGTGGTTAGTCAGAAGTATCTTGGTACAGGGCAGATCGCGAATCTATCGCAAGTCTCGTGGTACAGGGTATGCAGCTTGGCACGGTAACTGGTTTGCAGCGACGAAAGCGGTCGATGATTTCGCAGCGGGCGACAACTGTGCGAGTGGCTTAGCGGGTGCGGTGCAGACTAGAGCCCCGGAGATCCGTAGTTCGAATCCACGTGGATGCCAATTACTTTTTCATTTTTCTAAAACACTAATTGGTCTCCTGTATGGTGTAGAGTATGTGTGAGTGTGAGGCAATAGTCACCAGGCCAAGTCCGATGAGAAGAGCGAAGCAGCAATACACAAATCAAGATGGCGGCGACCCTCTATGGGATATCCCACAAGAAGAAACGAGAGGAGTCGATAATTTGACTTTAACAGCAGGCGTAAATTTAAAACAATTTAATTTAAAACAATTTAATTAAATTAGATCGACACGTCCACTCCGTGCAACGTTCACCGGGCGAAAAAAAGAGACAGAATTCCAGACTAGGGTAGATAATCTAGATAACCTATGTTACGTTGCAGCGTTTTAATATACCTTTAGGTTTAGGTATGATAGGTATTGCTGGTGTTTGCAACACGCGCGGCTCGTTACCAGTATGCATAATAATACGTAGTAATTTTATTCGTGTATTGTATTATTATATGAATTTTTATGTATGCCAGGCCATGCGCATACTCTACTCATGCATAACCTGCCTGATGTTACGTGAAAGACATCGTGTCGTACAGAAAGAAACAGGTATCATAGATAGCATGTGTGGCCCTTAGAAGGGCCGTTTGAATCGATCGGTGCCGGAGGTGCTTAGGCACACTCTCCGCGAATTCTGCGAGCGAGCTGGATGTCCTTGGGCATGATCTTAACGCGCTTGGCGTGGATGGCGCACAGGTTGGTGTCCTTGAACAGACCGACCAGGTACGCCTCACTAGCCTCCTGCAACGCCATCACGGCGGAGCTCTGGAAGCGGAGGTCCGTCTTGAAGTCTTGCGCGATCTCACGCACGAGACGCTGGAACGGCAGCTTGCGGATGAGGAGCTCGGTGCACTTCTGGTAGCGACGGATCTCACGCAGAGCAACGGTTCCGGGCCTGTAGCGATGGGGCTTCTTGACACCTCCGGTCGCCGGGGCGCTCTTGCGAGCAGCCTTGGTGGCCAACTGCTTACGGGGTGCCTTGCCACCGGTCGACTTACGAGCGGTCTGCTTGGTACGTGCCATCTTATATGTTTGTTTACTTCACTTCGAGTTCGAACGACGAGACGACGTGCAGTCGTAGAGCGCGCGGATGCAATATGAAAAATTTTGGAGAGCGCTTCGGCTCTATACGGGTGTTAACGGGGTCGTGTAGCAAGAAAGAGAAAATAGACTTGGCACTTAATTAGGAATACAACGCTGTAGATTGGAGTGCATAAATTAGCACTTTTTTCGCAGTTAAAAAAAAACTAAAAATTATTCCCTATTTATTAATTATTATGGTCACCCTACGTATTTGACTTTCTTATGACGTGACGGTTGACAATTACCTACTACTTACTCATCTAATCATTTGTTTATTAAAAAGGTTTTATCATGAATTAATAGGGTAACCATAATCTGAGTTATTAACTGGGATAAATAAATTGTTGATTAGTTTAAAAAAGGCTGTAATGTTTTGAAAATTTGCCCTATCTTGATATCGCATTAATTCTTCGAGTTAGGATAGGTTTGAATCATGACCCCGTTAACACCCTGTATATATTCAATGCGCCCGCTGAGGGGAATGCGGAGCGACGGGGAGCCTCTAACCTAACAGATCGTTCGCGCACTGTGAATGGTGAATCGTGGTGTCTAGGTATATTCAGTCAGTGCAGTGTAGGTAATGCAGGTAAGGCAACATAACATACCTAATAATTTCACATTTCCATTTGTAGGCACCTACCTGCATACCGTACATTGTTTATTTTTTTTTCCTACAACCCAAGTTATGCCCTTCGTGGTCGGTTCGTTAGTTCGGATGTAACTTAATTACTCAGATCAATATTCGCAGCAGAGTTTAGGAGGTACCTATTCATATTAAAAGTTAAGTTTTGCAAGTTTGTACATACATATATATCTACCTGGCCCTCGAGTCGCTTAATAAAACTCTAATAGTATTAACTCTAAAACTCGAACAGTCTCCAAAAACAAAAGAAGCGAGCAATCGATCGATATCGATTATATTGCTTTGTTAGAGTTTTATTACGCGGCTTGCTATGCCATCTGATTCGGTATTTAGGTAGGTAGGAAGTACAGATTTCAGATCGACGATCCTATATACGATATCCTATACATATAGTGCGTGTTTCTTGTTTGTCTGGTATAGGCGTGAGACAATCTGGTCAGTACTCGAAACAATATAGGAGTTGGAACAATTTTGTGGCCCTCAAAAGGGCCGTTTTCTTTCGATTGTCCGCGAGGACAAGCGGTAGACGCGAGTCTACTTGGAGCTGGTGTACTTGGTGACGGCCTTAATGCCTTCACTGACGGCGTGCTTGGCGAGTTCACCGGGCAGAAGCAGCCTCACGTAAGTTTGCACCTCCCGAGAAGTGATCGTCGACCGCTTGTTGTAGTGGGCGAGACGAGAGGCTTCCGCGGCGATGCGCTCGAAAATGTTGTTCACGAACGAGTTCATGATGGACATGGCCTTGCTGGAGATACCGGTGTCGGGGTGGACCTGTTTCAGCACCTTGTAGATGTAGATGGCGTAACTCTCCTTGCGCTTGTGCTTCCTCTTCTTCTTATCGGTCTTAGAAATGTTCTTCTGAGCCTTGCCAGACTTCTTGGCGGCCTTTCCACTAGTCTTGGGCGGCATTGTAGCGAACGAACGAGCGAGCGGTGAATGAACAGAACAGTACGAAAGTCTAAACCCGAGTGTGGTCCGTTCTTCTTCTTGGTGATCTTCTCACACCCCTTCCAGAGTGCGGGGTTGCGGTCCCGGGGCAATGGCCCCCTTCCGCGGAGTCTTCCGCTGGCCATGACTACGGCCAGGTCATTGGGTGGCTGAGGTGTTCATCGGGTTGTGTGGCTTCAATCCAGGGGTGCTGCCGGCTCGGCAACCAGGTCTCCGGGTAGGCGGCGACGATCAGGTGGGCGCGCGTTGTATGGCGCCAGGTCTCGCACGAGCGGGTGTTGAGAGCCGTCCGCTCGTGCGAACATGTTCGTTGACAGCCTCTGGACGAACTTGTCCAGTATCTCCAATCCTAGGTCCCTTGCGATCGTTGCGTTTCTCACGTAGCGAGGCGCGCCGACGATGGTACGCAAGGAGAGGTTTTCTTGGGCCCGGAGTCTCTTCTTGTTGGACTCCGAGCAGAGGGCGTACCATGCCGGCGAGGCATACGCGAGGCGGGACCTGATGTACGTTTTATAGATCCCGAGCTTCGACCGCAGGGGGAGGCCGGAGTCCAGGAGTGAACGAAGTTTTGCCCGTGCAGCCCGGACCTGGTTTACGACGTTGTCAACGTGAGTCTTCATCGTGAGCCGGCGGTCTATGGTGACCCCCAGATATTTCACTTGGTGCAGCCACCCAATGTCCTTCCCTTGGAGTTGGAGTGGTGGTGGCAGATTGCTCTGGCCGGTGATCTTCGCCTGCGTCTTCCCGACGTTGACGGAGAGCCTCCATTTGGCCAGCCATTTAGGCAGGGTGTCCAGCGTGCGTTGCATTTTGACGGCGGCGTGGGGTGCTTTGTAGGACGACGCATAGTATGCTGCGTCGTCAGCGAAGAGGGCCAGCTGTACACCAGGGCCAACTGGGATGTCATCCGTGTATCGGGAGTAGCAGGCGGGTGAAAGACAGGAACCTTGTGGGACGCCGGCTTCGATGGGGCGGGCTTCTGACACGGCGTCTTCCACCACCACTCTGTAGCGGCAACTCCGTAGGAACGAGGCCACGACGCGGGTGATTCGTCGTGGAGCTGGGGACGTCGACAGCTTGTACAGCAACCCCTCGTGCCATACTCTGTCGAACGCCTTCTCCATGTCCAGGAGTACTGCGACGGTGTATTCTTTCTTATTCCGACAGACCGTCATGTCGTTCAGTACCCTGGTTGGAGCGTCGTCGAATGCTCTGGCCTTGCTGTTAGTAGTTTTGTAATTGTTTATTCCTGCTTATTAATCATAACAATTAAATTTTTCATATTTGTATTAGTTAAACACAACCTATTTTTAAAAGAGATCTAAAAATAAATCTGTGGGAGTTTCTACGCCCTTCTTCTCCCACAGTGGTCCAATGTAGAGAAGAGGCAAAAAATGACGTTTGCTAAGTATATGTAAATATCTACAGTAATAAAGTACTTTGACTATTGACTATTGACTTTGGCCTGAAGCCGAACTGTTCCGGGCGAGCTTGGATGTGTGGCAGCAGTCTTCCTAGCAGCAGCTTCTCGAACACCTTTGACATGGTGCTCAGGAGGGTGATGGGCCGATAGCTCTCGGGCTTCTTGATATTCTTGCCCGGCTTGGGGAGAATTATGACCAGGCCTTCCTTCCATGTAGTAGGGAAGTGCCCCGTGCGCATGATGCCGTTAAACAGGCGCGTCATGGCCACCACCCGGTGGCGGCAAGTTGCGCAGCGCCATGTTGGTGATTCGGTCTGCGCCCGGGGCTTTCCTGGGCTTGGTGCGCCTGATCATTCGTAAATCAGGTTAGGTAAAAATAAATTAAGTAGGTTTGAAAAAAAAATAGGTTAATTTAGGTAAGCTTTCAAAAAAGTTAGTGAGGTTATGTTGAATCAGGTTATCTTCGAACAGATTAACATATTGTAATGTCGGTTAGATTATTACGCATTTAGCTTTAAAGTAGGTTAGGTTAGGTTAGGTTATATATTTTATGACATTCGATAACGCATTTTCAATTCATTTAAATTTTACCAGAACATCGTTTCAGAATCGTCAAAATCGTCCTTTGCTCAAAAACAATCTAACATTAATTTCTATATTGATTTCTAATATTGAGTAGTTAGGTATTTACAAACTTACTATACTACCTATAAGATATGCAAATTAGTTGGTTTTAAAATGGCTTACAAGCGTGGATTACAATGAGTTTGATTCTACTAAGTTACTACTAAGTACTACTAGTTAAGTTTTGTTGACTACAATATGATTATGTACAGTGTGTATTCTGAGTGAAATGTAACTCATATTACATAAAACAATACAAAATCACTAAATCCTCATAACTATTAATAAATTATCTATCTACTTAGTTTCTTAACTAGGTAGGTAGGTATATTCAAACTCATGTTAATCAGAGATCCGCTTAACTCAGAAGACTTGTCGTGTTTTTTTATTTCTTTCTATAAAGATGTATGTCGCTGTTGGTTGAAGGTTGGAATCTCCGGGAACTGGAGTCCCATAATGTATGTAATAACCATTTGCTTTAAAATGGATTAAACTAAATTTGTATTTGTCAAAGACTAAATGCCGGTCTTATTTATTTACACTTTGGATCAATCTATAGGGTAACGTAGTAATGTAGGTAATGTTATGTAATGTAGAGAGACGAAGCGTGATCGCATATCAAGAAACATGATAATTTGTAGTTTATCGGAATAATTTTGTGGCCCTGACAAGGGCCGTTTGCACTGACACTAGCTATGGTGTAGCGGTTTTTTGGAGTGAAGAAGAGAGGTTTTTGTTAAAGCCTTCTCTTCAGTCTTCTTGGGCAGCAGGACGGCCTGGATGTTGAGCAGGACACCGCCCTGTGCGATGGTGACTCCGGAGAGGAGCTTGTTAAGCTCCTCGTCGTTACGGATGGCCAGCTGGATATGCCTCGGGATGATCCTGGTCTTTTTGTTGTCGCGAGCGGCATTGCCGGCCAACTCGAGCACTTCAGCGGCCAAGTACTCCATCACGGCGGCGAGATAGACGGGCGCTCCGGCACCTACGCGCTCGGCGTAGTTACCCTTGCGCAGCAGCCTGTGGATACGACCCACTGGGAACTGGAGTCCGGCACGGTTGGAGCGGGACTTTGCCTTTCCCTTAACTTTACCGCCTTTGCCTCTTCCGGACATGATTGTCGAGTTAGTTAGGTATGTGCACAACGAGCGAACAAGCGAAGCAAGTGACTTCGCGGACTGTGTCGGGTTTAATTAGAAGACCGACCCTGAAACTCGCTTTTATATGCCTACCACGTGGGGCTCCGCTGGGTGGGGTGATACGATTATAGGCGAGCGTTAGTGAGCGCAAAGCGATATCTCACCGTCCTGCTCGTTCGTCGTGTTGTCCGTATAGTACGACTCGAGGAGTAGGCATAGGTAGGTACCTACATATTTGTTTGTCCCCGTAGTGCCCGCCCAGTAAGCGAGTACCGAATCAACCAAAATCCAAGTATGTATACCTATCTAATCGTCTCCTGTGCCATCCGTGTTTGTTGTTTGTAATTGTCCTAAAATACCTACATATTATATTTATGTATCTTCTCGTTATACTTCTATTCCAATGCCTACACTACACCTAACATGACTAACCTACCTACCTAAGCTGCTTACGTTCGAGCAACGGCGAAACACAGCGTGACCGGCCGAGCATTCAGAAAAACGAAAATGGAAAAAAAAAAAAAAAAACTTTTACGAAGAAAAATCGAAAAGCGTCCCCCCTTTTCGACTTTTCTTCTCTACTATCGTGCTTCCGCGGCCCGCCGAGTTAATCAATTAAGGAAGCGGTGCGGTGGCTTGCGAGTCCGCAGGCGCAGCGGCGGGGCGCGTAGGGCGGGCGGGCACAGTCGCGGCGGTGGGCGGGTTCGCGAGCGCGGCGGCGGGGTGCGTAGGGCGGGCGGGCACTATCGCGGGCGCGGGCGCAGAGGCGGAGCGCGTGGGGCGGGCGGGCACTCGCGACGTGGTCGCCGACGGGGCGGGCGGACGCGCGGTTGGCGGCACCGGGTGCCTCACTGAACGGAGGGTGGACGCGGTGCTGGGGCGCGGTGCCTCAGACACGGTGGATGCGGTCGCGGCCGCCGCGGCAAACGACACTGGAGAGCACTTATTATGAGAAACACTCATACCTGTCTGTGTTGAAGCACTCTCATAGTCACTCGCGGCGGCGGACAGTCCAGGGGCGGGGGCGGGTGCCTGAAGCGCGCCCGTCCAGGGCGACAGCGTCGGCATGTCGAGGCCCGTCTTCCTCGGCGGCGGCTGGTTCGTCGGTGGCGGGTTCGGCGAGTCCGCAAGCTGGACTCGCTTTCCATCTCCACGGAGACGCAGCTCGTCGCTCGGGCTTTCGCTACGCGGGCGCCTCGTCCCGCGGGTTGGTGGCAGCACCAAGGGCCGCGTTTTAGCCTGCTCCACTAATTGCGCGTCGAGGAGCTCGGCGCCGATGCAAGCCGCGGGCTTGCCCGACAGGGCAGCGCGGCTTGCGGCGACGTATGCCTCCATGGCACGAAGTAGGCCCGCCGAAAACAGGTTGGCTTGACCGGCCCGAATTAAATATAATTCGTCCAGCTCAAGCTCTGCCCTCGGGAACACAGGACGCCGCACCACGGGCGACCCGTACTCCGTCGACGTGGAGAAAGGGAGCAGGCCTTCCAGTGATGACGCGGGGTTTCACCCAGCGGCGGGCTGTTCGCAATGAAGGCATCGTCACTATCACTCACATTAGCACTAGTAATGTCACTGGCACTTTAGCCCTGAAAAGGGCTTTTGGGCTCGTCCATAGCAGCGGTCTATGGACGAGCTGGCGTCACGGAAAGGGTAACACTCCAGGCACGACCTTAGGCAAAGCCGGCGTCCGTCCCGATGTGATAATCCCCTCCGTGAACACTCGCGGCGCGGGTAACGCGATCGCGGCGCGCACGGGCGCGTGTTACACACGTCCGCTTCGCACGAAGCGGCGGATGAACTGCAGCGGGACGGCGAAGCGGAGATCCGTGTGCGCGACGGTCGAAACTATCCGATCCGATAGAAGACTATTTTTTTTTTTTTTGGAGGGGAAAAAAATGTAATTACCCATGCCCAGGAGTCAGACCTCCCTGCTATGTCCGGGTCCCCACATATTGGGCGGGCATCAGCTCGTGTGGTATACGGACCAAAAACAACCCCTTTATTTTTACAGTTGTCGTAGTAAGCATTAACTGTGAGCCATGGCCTCGGTATATGCTGAAGGCTTTCTACCTGCAATTTGCCCTTTTGGGCGATATATATGTGTATATGATATATATGGCAGGAGTTTGCCTGCTTACCCGATTTTATGAGCGGGCATCAGCTCATAGTCAACGAGCATGATAGCGGCATGTTAGGGGGGCAGGTAGCCCCCGCTACTAAGAGGTGGTTATATATAATTTTTGAGACCTATCCTAATCCTAAACTACTTTATATTTGGGTCATTTAGGGGGGCTCTGACCTCAGTCCGGGAGGTTTAAAGGGGCAGGGGGAGATTGTGTGTTCGTCGAATCAAGACGGCGATCTCTTTCAATCCAAATTTGGTATCTGAGACGCTGTAGTGCTTCGGGAACACAGCCTTCGTCAAGTTGACGTGCCTGAGGTTCGGGGGGTGGTTGGGCTTTAAGAGCTTTCGTGATATCGTCCTCCGGTTCTAGGAGGACGTCTTTGGGGCGCCTTTTGAAAAGGTGTTTCTTATTTATATCTGGGGTCGGATCATAAAGGGATGCTTGTACTATAAGCGGGTTTGGGTCGCTAGATGCATTAATGAAGAAGCGTTCGGACGCTTCTTTCATATATTGCTTTACTGTGGGGAGTCTAAAGTCACTATGGAGGTCTACGTTTCGCATGTACCACGAGGCACCTACGGCTTTTCGCATGAAGCGATTTTGTAAAACCTGAAGGGGCTTAAGAGAGTGGGAGCAGTGTGCAAAGACTGGACTTGCATACGTGAAGACCGGACGGATGCAAGTTTTAAATAGAGTTATTTTGCAGCGCAATGGAAGATTGCTTTTACTTCTCATGAGCGGGTGAAGCCTACTCATGTAGAAGGCTGCTTTGTCGCGGACCGTTTTAATGTGGGATTTGAAGTTTATTCGGGAGTCTAATGTCACGCCTAAATACTTCACTTTATTTTCCCAGGGGATAGGGCGGTCAAAGGTGAGTTCAGGTAGTGAAGAGGACGCGCGGTCAGCTCGAGTCTTACCCCTTAAGAAAAGCACGGCTGCGCTTTTCTCGGGGTTCATCTCTATTCTCCATTTGAGAGCCCATTCACCGAGGTCGGTTACTGCTTTCTGGAGTACTTGACAAACGCGCGCCCTCTTCCTACTGGTGTAATAGAGAGCCGTATCGTCAGCGTAAAGGGCTAGCTCGACGTATGGCGTGCGGTGGACGTCTTGGACGTAAAATGAAAAGAGGGTGGGGGAGAGAACTGAGCCTTGCGGGACTCCGGCGGCTATGGGGTGGGGCCTAGAGTGCGATTTTTCTACTCGATAGCAAAAATTGCGCTCAGTGAGTTAGTCTTTGATAATGAGTGCAAGCCTATCGGGGAGGTTGAGTTGGTAAAGTTTATAAATAAGACCATTGTGCCAAACTTTGTCGAAAGCTTTCGCTACGTCAAAGAATATGGCACCGGTATCTTTGGACTTTGCCGTTGTGTGGAACCCTTTGTAAATGTGCTCCGTTATGCGGTTCACCTGTTGTACGCACGAGTGTTTGGGTCTAAAGCCAAACTGCTCGTTGGGTATGAGATTTTTGTCTATGCAAATGTCTTTAAGTCGGTTGAGAATAAGCCGTTCATAGACTTTGCCTATTGAAAAGAGTAAGCTAATAGGGCGATAGCAAGTGGGGTCGGTTCGATCTTTCCGGGGTTTGTGAAAGCCAATAACGTCAGCTTCTTTCCATGCGGTTGGAAAGGCACAGAGACGGAGGGAGGCATTGAAAATTATCGTAAGGGTTGTTAGGAGTCTGAGAGGGAAAGATTTAATTGCCATACTAGTGATTCTATCAAGCCCCGGGGCATTCTTAGGTTTGAGTTCCTTTATTACTTTTTGCACTTCCTCAAGGGTGATCTCGGGAAGGGAGTCAATGGGGGGGAGAGAGCTTTTATGCTCAACTTCAGAGTTGACCATGTTAAGATGATCGGGGTCTATTGGTTGAGAGGAGGGAGTGCACTGGGTTTCTAGACTATCGGCAAGACATTCGGCCTTTTCGTCGTCATCAATTTTTTTTGGATTTGAGGTATTTACTGAATTTAAATATGGCAGTGTGACTTGGGGCTATGCTGGAGACAAAGTCGTTCATGCGACTGCCTCTGAGCTCTTGCATGCATCTGGTAACCTCTCGTTGGAGGCGACGCATTTGAATTCTGTGATTGTCTGAGGGACAGTTATCATAATCTCTTTGTGCCGCATTCTTTGCGCTAAGCAGCAGTCTCAAGTCCTCTGGGAGTTCTAAGCGATGGTTGGCCTGTACCGGGACCTCGCTAGAGGCGCCGGTCAGGGCTTCGTTGAGACTGCTGCCTATTTCAGAGATTTTGGCTTCTAGTTGGGCTCTATTGTAAATTTCTGATGTGTTATCTAATCTTGGGTCCCGCTTACTGAGAGCTTGCTTGAATTTACGGTTGTTAATAACGGTCCTGGTTTCAGTCGGTTGGTCGAATGGCCTGCCGAGATAGTATAAGACCGGTCTATGATCCGAGTGAAGCTCGCTAAGTACACTTATGTCCCTGACTGGGAGGCTAATGTTTTTGAAGATACAGTAGGAGAGAATGTCTGGTCTGTGGTCAGCAGTGTAGGGATAATGGGTCGGGGCATAGGGAGCTATGACTTCGCAGTCATCGATTCGAGTAGTCTGTGTACGGTCCGTCCGTTGGTATTTGTCTCATTACAGTTCCATTGCTGGTGCTTGCTGATGAAGTCACCAGCTAGGATAACTGTACTACCTAGTTCTAAGAGGGCTTTGATATCATTAGCTATCATCTTCTGTCCGGCCGGCAGATAGACTGATGCTATGACTATGGGATCGTGACCTGACATTGCAATGCGGATGGCAGTTGCTTCGCAATTATCTAGTTGGGGGGTGACTATAGAACAAACGTGCAAGATTTTTTATAATAGATGGCGGTACCGCCTTTGGGGTTATTTGGTCGGTCCTGAGTCGGTAAGCGGTCAGTACGGAGGAGACTATATTTGGCTATATTGAAGCGCCTATGTTTGGGTTTTAGGTAAGTTTCTTGGACCGCAAGGATATCTATTTTTTGTCTATTGAGAAGATCGGCCACTTCTTCTCTCTGTTTAAGGAGACTATCAGCGTTATAGAGCGCTAAAGTTAGACTGTGGGGCTTTGTCCGTCCGTTTGTCGAGTTTACTAAAATGGGCGTACTATACATGATGATAGTTTAGGTATAAAGGGTGGGTTGGTGGGTGGGGGAGGTGACGAAGGCGTATGTAAGAGGGGTGTGCCTGAAAGAGTATGTATACCTATCTAATCGTCTCCTGTGCCATCCGTGTTTGATGTTTGTAATTGTCCTAAAATACCTACATATTATATTTATGTATCTTCTCGTTATACTTCTATTCCAATGCCTACACTACACCTAACATGACTAACCTACCTACCTAAGCTGCTTACGTTCGAGCAACGGCGAAACACAGCGTGACCGGCCGAGCATTCGGAAAAACGAAAATAAAAAAAGAGTCTTTTACGGAGAAAAATCGAAAAGCGTCCCCCCTTTTCGACTTTTCTTCTCTACTATCGTGCTTGCGCGGCCCGCCGAGTTCATCAATTAAGGTAGCAGCTTCATCACATACTTCTTCTTATTTTATGTGTGCTCAAGTTTATGTTTTAAGTACGTATGTTTTGTTGTTGTTCTTACATGTTCAACCTAACACGAAGGACAAAGGGGGCTTCGCTTCGCTCACCCCCTACCCTTCACCTAGGCTACCGCAGCTATTTTTGATGTGCATTTTAATATTACCCTTATTATTATTTTTTGTTTTTGTCAACAAGATACAATACAATATCAATTTGTTTTGCTGGTTCGATATTTTCGAATACCTACCTACATACATAATCATGCTTTGCTTGCGGTTGCGGCGTCATATCGTAGCGTATGTGCTGTGTAATATTTATTTTACATAGGTAGGTATATGCATGTGTTTGTGTGTGCATATCGGACGGACGGCGCAACAAGAAACATTATGCGCGACGCATATAAGATCGATTTGATAGCCCTGAAAAGGGCTTTTGGATTGGTCGTTTCGCACGCGGCGCCTGGTGTGGCACGCACTGTACGAACACGTACCGAGCCGAGGAGGCGAGTAGTCAGCGTCACCACCGTGAGGATGGAGTGAGCGCTTGATGAGCGCGCCCGACTCGACTGCGCTCTTCAGGTACTTGCGGATGAACGGCGCCAACTTCTCGGCGTCGACCTTGTACTGGGCTGCGATTTACTTCTTGATAGCCTGCAGAGAGGACCCGCTGGGCTCCTTCAGCTCCTTGATAGCGCTGTTGACAATCTCGGAAGTCTTCGGGTGGGTGGGCTTGCCTTCGGCTTCTTGGCGGCCGAGGAGGCTTTCGCCTTCTTTGCCGGGGAGGCGGGTGCCGGAGCGTCGACGACTGCTGTTGCGTCTACCATTGCGAGTTGAGAGTCGAGTGAGTAAAGTAAAGTAAAGTAAAAAAATACCGAGAGTGTGTGAAGTGAAAACTTTTAGTTACAGCTATTACCGTGTGATGGATGACGACTGGGTCTTCGGAGTGCGTTCTCGCGCGAAGCGCGAGAACCACTACGGTTGCGGGGTTGAGGACTTATTGGTTGCCTCATGCCCGCGGCGTCAACTCGGGGGGTAACGTCCCCCCGGTCTTGGGTGGCCCCTACTTGTCAGGGGCCTCGCGTGGCCTTCGTTGTGCCGTGCTTTCGCCGTCTATTGGCATACACTGGCGACAACGGTGCGGGAACTTCCTCTTCTTCACTGTGCCGTGTTTCGCCCTCTTCTGCGGGCTTACACTGGCGACAGTGGGATGAGCAGCAACTCTCTTGGGAGTGGTCTGCCTTCGGGCGGTCGTGCGTGATGCGGAGCGATGTCGTGGAGATGTGCGTGGTGGCTGTTGTCGGCGCAATCGTACATGCGCCGTGCCAGCCGCGCGACGAATTTCTCCACGGTGGGCATCCTGGTATCTCTCATTATGGTGGTGTTGCGCACGTACCGCCCGGCTCCCGTGATCACCCGCAGGGAGATGTTCTGGAACTGCTGCAGCCGTGCCTTCTGGGTCTTCGACAGCAGGGCGTACCATGCTGGAGCCGCGTAGGTGAGCCGCGAGCGCACATAGGCCTTGTACACCCGCAACTTGGCTCTCAGAGGCAGGCTGGACGACAGGACAGGCCGGAGCATTGCCCGCGCGGCTTTGGCCCGGTTGATGCAGTGTTGCACCATCGGGACCAAGCGCAGCGAGCAGTCGATGTTGCAACCGAGGTATTTCACCGTCGATTGCCACTCGATGTCCCGGCCCCTCAACTGTAGCGGAGTCGGACGGCGGGAGCGGGTATTCAACAAGGCTGTTGTCTTCCCGACGTTCACCGCGGTCCGCCACTTGTCCAGCCAGGGCGGCAGCAGGTCCAGAAGTCGCTGCATCTTCCTGCAGGCGAGTTCGATTTTGTGTGACGACGCGAAGTAAGCGCTGTCGTCCGCGTATAGGGCGAGCACAACGTCTTCCACCCCCTCCTCGAGATGGCCTTCGAGTGTGGGGACGTCGTTGGTGGAGAGCGCGTAGAGCACCGGCGAAAGGCAGCTGCCTTGCGGGACTCCTGCGCTGATGGGCTTCGTCTGGGAGTGTACATTCTCAACCGAGACGAAGAACCGCCGGTCTTCCAGGAAGGAGGCCACGATTTGCCTGATCATTGGGGGCACACCTGCGTCGCCGTCCCCGGCGGGGGGAGGCGCGGGGGCCGCCAGGAAGTGCTCTACGCGCTCTACAACAGCGGCGTTGTGCTCCTGGTCGACGATGGGGTTGGGCTGAAACTGCCCAGCGAAGTGGTCCGCCAGGATGGCGGCGCGATGTCGTGCGGCGTAGCGGCGCCAGCCCGTGTGATCAAACATGGGGCAGACCGGCTCGGGAATTGAGGTCAGGCTGCGGTTCAGGCGATGAAGGGCGGTGTCATCCTGAGAGGCCTGGTCAATGGTGCGCTCCCAGGACTGTCCCCTCAGCTCGATGATGCCCGAGCTCAGTTCTTTTCCGAGCCGGCTGATCTCCGCCTTGATCACAGGGCAGCGCGTGTGGTGCCAGGTTCGACGAAGACGGCGCTTGAGGTCCAGCTTCTTGCGGAGGTGTGGAGGAAGCCTCTCCTTCCGCAAGACCGGCGGTGGCTTGGTGGTGGTGGCTGTGCCTTGTGCGGTGGTGATGGCTGTGGTGATAGCCTCAGCCGCGGCCTCTACCTCTTCCTTGGTAGAGACACCGCCGGGGAGCTGTGTTGTGTTCAACTCCAGCTGGTATTTGCGCCAGTCCGTCTTCGTTCTTGGACGCGGTGCCGACGTGAGATCGGCCTCCACCCCGAGGACCAGCAAGATAGGCAGGTGGGGGGGTGTCGATGTCGTACAGCTCCCCGATGGCGATGGGGAACTGTACGTTCTTGACCAGGACGTCTAGTACATCCGGGCGATGCATGGGGTTCATCGGATAGTGTGTTGGGGCCCCCGGGCTGAGAACTTCGTAGTTGGAGTTCTCAGCATCTTCCTGTAGGGCCCTTCCGGCGGAGTTGATGCTGTGGGACCCCCACTGGTGGTGCTTGGCGTTGAGATCGCCTGCGACCAGTGTGGGGGTCGCTCCTTCCATCATCGCTCGGATGTCTTCCGGGTGGAAATTGTGGACGTCGCCGGGAGGCTTGTAGGCTGCGAAGATTTTGAGCTCCGTGTCGGCCGTCTTCAGACGGACGCCTATGGACCGCGTCGTCTTGAAGGCGGGCAGCTCCAACTCTTCGTGGACGAGGTCCCGTCTCACGAGGACCGCCGTGCCTCTGTACGGCACGTCCCTCGGAGATAACTCGTCGCGGCGGTACACGAAGAAGTTGGGCAGTCGGAGCTCTCGGCTGGGGTGCAGCTTCGTCTCGCACAGAAGCACGACATGCGGATCTGCATGTACATGTAGATCTGTTTGTAGATACAACACTGAAGCGACGATTAATAACTCTGTTCTAATCATTTAATTTATGTCATGTATTTCTAGAGCCGACTAGAATTACACTTACCAGCCAAACTTTCTTAGATAACGTTTTTTGTGACTGTGAATTCACAAGTAAAAGTGTAATTTACTGCTTCCTTCCGATCACAGTGGTCAAACAGTTTCATTCCCAATTGCTTTTAAGGATAAGACTGGTCCATCATTCTATAGGCCTATTACATCCCATAGACTAGTGACATATACGAAAAACTTAGATATAAATTTGCCAGTACCGGATTTTAATGAACAGAACCCAAACAAAATCTACTCAGACTTCTTCAACATTATTCAGACAGAATTCAATAAAGTTTTCAAATTAATGAAAGTCAGTGACTACAACGGTAAATCTCAATTTAATGACTGGGCAACGTTTGGAATTCGTAAAAGTAGAGTTATCTTGTATGACCTTTATGATCAAAAAACCTATAACTTTGATCGAAAATTTAATGACTATGTTAAAAAATATTCCAAAACTTTCAAGTTGGTTTGTAGAACTGCAAAAACTTTACAAATTAATAGAAAAATTCAAAATTCAAATAGTAGAATGATAACAGTTTGGCAAATAATAAACCGCGAAACTGGCAAAGTTATACCAAGGGACAATGATTTCTGCCTAAAGATAGGTGATGATGTTGTTAAATCCAACGCTTAATATGCTCGAGGTTTTGAAACATTCTTCATCAATGTACCCGTACTCACAACAGACCGTCTAAATTCATCTCCATATGAAGCAGAGACTTTATTAAAAAATAACACTAGCGTCAGTAATGTATATTTAAAATTTCATCATGTATATCCCCAAGACATTGTCAAAACGTTTAAATTACTTAACTTAAAAAATACGGAAGACCTGTGGGGTATATCAGTCAAAGTCATTGGTTCAGTAATTCTAGTTATAGCCCCACACTTAGCTTATATATTCAATAAATGTGTTGACGATGGGGCTTTTCCAGACCTCATGAAACACAGTAAACTGATACCTCTGTTCAAGTCGGGAGATAAGGGCGATCCTTCAAATTTCAGACCAAGATCTGTTCTTCCAACACTAAGTAAAATATTTGAAAAGATTATACTTAATCAAATGCTCTCACACTTCAACCGTACAAAACAACTCCATGCTAAACAATATGGTTTCACTAGGGGTAAATCGACTACGGATGCAGGTATTACCCTTATATCTCATATTTATTCTGCATGGGAGGCCGCACAGGATGCTATCGGAGTTTTTTGCGACCTGTCGAAGGCGTTTGATTGTGTTGATAATAATACGCTTATAATTAAATTAAATCATTACGGAGTTAGAAATAAAGCGTTGGATCTACTAAGATCATACCTAAGCAATAGAATTCAAAAGGTAGAAGTTAACGGCGTAAAATCTGATGGATCGGTTGTTAAAATTGGCGTTCCACAAGGTTCCATATTAGGCCCTTTCTTATTCCTGGTATATATTCATGATCTGCCTTTCATGGTGGAGAAATTAACTGACATAGTGTTGTTTGCTGATAATACTTCAATGGTCTTCAAAATTGAAAGACAAAAAGGAGATTTTGATGATGTTAATGGTGTATTGTCTTTAACCTTGAATTGGTTCACAGTTAATAATTTATTGTTAAACGCTGGTAAAACCAAGTGTATCAAATTCTCACTTCCAAATGTCAGGCAAGTTGAGACCAGTTTAGTGTTAGACGACAGCACGTTAGAATTAGTAAATGATACGAAGTTTCTTGGAATAACCATTGATAGCAAATTGCAGTGGGGACCCCACATAGATAAATTGGCTGGTAAATTAAGTTCTGCGGCTTACGCTGTTAGGAACATCAGACAAAGCACGGATGTGGCTACATCTAGGCTATTATATTTTAGTTACTTTCATAGTGTGATGTCCTATGGTATCTTGTTGTTGGGGAAAGCAGCGGATATTCAAACTATTTTTATTTTACAGAAAAGAGCTATTCGAGCAATTTATAATTTAAAATGAACAGACTCCTTAAGAGAGCTTTTTAAAGAAATTGACATATGTACTAACAGTAGCTAGTCAATTTATTTTCGAAAATATCCACAGTCAGGTCATAAGTTCTGTCACACAATAAAAACTGTTGAATTTAGAACGCTGGCCACAAAAAAGTTTATTGAATTCGAATTTCGAATTTTTCATGAAAACAAAAATGTGTACTTTTTAGAATTTTCCTCATTTTTAAATATGGAGTGGACACTTAAAGAAGACCGTATCGCAGTTATTGCGTTGCATCGTTGCGGTTACGCTCCAATTCAGATTGTCGACTTACTGAAAAATTTGAATATAACCAAAAGATTCGTTTATCGTACCATAAAACGATACAATGAAGACTCTAGTGTAGATGACAGGTCAAGAAGTGGTCGCCCTCGCTCTGTTAGGACTCCAGCAGTGATAAAAGCTGTGAAGGCGCGAATTCAAAGAAATCCCATACGTAAGAAGAAACTGTTGGCCTTCAGATGGGGTTAAGCAGGACCGCGGTGAAAAGGGTGTGAAATGAAGATTTAGGGCTTAGGGCATATCGAAGAAAAACAGGACATCGTTTGGACGCTCGTTTAATGGACCTGAGACTGAAGAGATGCCGCGCTTTGTTGAAGCGGTACGCGGGAAAAAAGCATCGGGAAATTATTTTTTCGGACGAAAAAATTTTCACCGTGGAAGAGAGCTACAACAAACAAAATGATAAGGTGTACGCACACAGCAGTGAAGAAGCGAGCAACCGTATTCCGAGTATCCACCGAGTTCATTTTCCGTCCTCGCTCATGGTTTGGTTGGGAGTCTCTTATTGGGGCTTAACTGAGGTACATTTTTGTGAGAAAGGCGTAAAAACGAATGCAGTTGTGTATCAAAATACAGTCCTCAAGAACCTTGTGGAACCTGTTTCTCATACCATGTTTAATAACAGGCACTGGGTATTCCAACAAGATTTTGCGCCAGCTCATAGAGCGAAAAGCACACAAGACTGGCTGGCGGCGCGTGAAATCGACTTCATCCGGCACGAAGACTGGCCCTCCTCCAGTCCAGATTTGAGTCCATTAGATTATAAGATATGGCAACACTTGGGGGAAAAGGCCTGCTCAACGCCTCATCCTGATTTGGAGTCACTCAAGGCATCCTTGATTAAGACAGCCGCCGATATTGACATGTACCTCGTTCGTGCTGCGATAGACGACTGGCCGCGCAGAATAAAGACCCCTATTCAAAATCGCGGGGGTCATTTTGAATAAACTTTATTACCATAAGAATCTATGTTTTATTAAGTTCATTTTGCTATATAAATGTTTACATAAATAATAAACATGTCTAAATTATTTCATATCGCACATGTGACAGAACTTATGACCTGACTATGTAATGTATGTACGCAAGAACCTTTCAACATTTTCCAAACTTAGCGATAGCTGTAATGTTAACCTAAGAAATAATCACAGACTATGTGCGCCCCATTTTAGACTCGCGAAGGTTAGCAATTCTTTCAAGAGTCAGTGCATTCTCTACTACAATAAGATACCTCTGGAGATTTTGAAATTGCCATTTGAGCAATTTAAAAAGCATGTTAAAGCGACTTTGTCGAAAAAGGGATATTGTTCAGGCTTCTCAGCACCTAATGACCTCGTAGGGGCCCATCAGCTACGAGGTAGCGTGACGATCAGGTGCCAAGAAGTGATGAACGTCGGCGATTCACCGAGCTAAAGTTATGTGGGGTAGATCTAACCTGGTCTGTGCTTCGGTCCCGTCAACCTCCTGTCTCTCTGCAAGGCCCGGGCGCGCCCTAGGCTCTTCTTGGTAGACAGGTTCTTCAGCCAACCAGGTATGACTGGCGGGCCAGCGTCAATGAGCACAGTGGTCCAACACAGGTTATGTTTCTACGTGGTAAATACGAATCGGGCACGAAAATCCGAACTTTATCTGGTTCGAGAGACAACGGCACACTCAGCTATATTAATAATCCTGAGGGAATCCCGAATACATTCCAGATGCCCTATGATTTAATTTCAACAACCTAATCAACACGCGTTTTCATGGCGAGGTTTGTTTTCGAATGTCAGTTGTCAAAAACTGCCAGATTGACAGCTAACGTCAAAATTAAAATGACCGTTCAGAAACCATCGATCGAATATCGATTTGGAATCGAACAATCACCCGCCCGGACAGGCACCCACCTGTCCCCTAATCTACGGGCAGCCGAGACAACGTTGCTACCGCTCGTTTTAGAACCGAGCCTCCTACTAGAACCTCTGCAGACCGGGGGGTCCCGTCCTTGCCAGGGAACAAGTTAACAATGCGCCCCCTGCGCCAACGTAGTGGCGGTAGGTTAGCATCCTTAACCAGAACGAGGTCACCAACACTAGGGGGGCTAGTTTTGTCAGTCCACTTAAGGCGCTGTTGTAAGATATGCAGATACTCGAGCGACCAACGCTTCCAGAAATTCTGAGTAAACTGCTGCAACATCTGATACCTTGACAACCGATACAATTTCACTCCCTCGAAAGGGTGCTCGGGCAACGCGTTAAGTGGCTGTCCTATCAAGAAATGGCCTGGGGTCAGAGCCTCCAGGTCATTTGGATCCGAGCTGAGCGGACACAACGGTCGCGAATTGAGAACGGCCTCGATCTTACAAAACAATGTCGCGAGCTCCTCAAAAGTCAGCGCGGTCTGACCTACTATACGCCCTAAGTGCGTCTTAGCTGACTTAACTACGGCCTCAAAAATCCCACCCCAGTGGGGGCAAATCGGTGGGCTGAAGGTCCACTGTATACCCCAACGGGGGAGGGCCGTTCCAATATCCACTTTATTTACATTCAAAAAATTGACTATCTCTCGTAAGTATCGTTCCGCACCTATGTAGTTAGTGCCGTTATCAGAGCGGATCAAAGTTGGAAGTCCCCTTCGAGAAACAAACCTATCCAAACAAGCAATGAAAGCCTCTGTCGAGAGATCAGCAACGAGCTCGAGATGTACCGCCTTGGTGGATAAACAAACAAACACACATAGGTACGCCTTGTATTGCTTAGCGGTACGCAATCGTGAACTCTTCACCATAAACGGTCCTGCAAAATCCGTACCAACACCTGAAAACGGTCTGACCTCATTCACACGACCAGGGGGCAAGTCCCCCATGAGAGGTTGCATCGTGGCAGCCTTAAGTCGATAACAAGGCATGCACTGAAACAAGATGTTCCGTATGGCACGGCGGGCAGATAAGATCCAAAACTCCCGCTGGAGCGTGGCCAACAACGCGTTACAGCCGGCATGCGCGTTTTTAATATGACGATCAGTCACCAGCAATTCAACTAACTGTCCCCCCTTGGGGAGCAGAAGTGGGTGACGAGCCGAATACGTCAGATTCGCATTGCGCAATCTTCCTCCCACCCAAAGTAACCCGGTCGAATCAACAAAGGGGTTGAGACGCGCGACGGCTCCCTTCAATTTCGAACGTCCACTTCGTATAATCTCCAATTCTGCCCCAAACTTCGAGGACTGTACCAACCGGACCAAATTCAACAGCGACTCGTTTCGCTCTGCCGTAGTCAGAATAGGGTTCAACGTTCGCTGATCGCGAGGAGTACGACAATTTCGAGCGAATCTCCTAATCCAAGTGGACACGTTTATCAACTTGTCAAGTGAGCTATACCGGTCCAGCAGAAACCCGGCGTCAGGGTCCTCAGCCTTCTGGGTAACATGCACGGCCGCTCTAGGGCCATGATCCGAAGATACTACTACATGGCTGTGCGGCCAGTCCGATTCTCTCTTGGCAAGCCAGGGTGGTCCCCACCACAAATGGTGTCTAACGAGTTCAGGAGCCTGACATCCCCTGGATGCACAATCAGACGGGTTCAATTCTCCTGGTACATGTCTCCAGGTCAGTGGGACCTCAGACGACACAATCTGGGAGACACGGTTCACAGCAAAAACCTCTAAGTTATGGACCGAAGCCTTCAGCCAGCACAAAACAATCTGGCTGTCCGTCCACGCGTACACCGTATCCTCCAAAACCACTGACCCACGCAACACTGTTAGAGTGTGATTCAAAATTTTGGTCAAAAGAGCAGCCCCGGACAGTTCCAGTTTTGGAATCGTCATCCTTGTCCGAATAGGCGCTACCTTGCTTTTTGCCAAAACCAAACGCACGTCGACCTCCCCGGTGGAGGTGACGGTTCGCAAATAAACCGCTGCCGCAAACCCTCGTTCAGAGGCATCACAAAACCCGTGAAGGGTTGCCCTGTAATCCCCAGCAGGGACCAATTTCCTCGGCAGCGATACATTATTTATATCCGATAGCCAGGTGAACATTCGCGTCCAATCAGTCAACAAATCACCTGAGAGGTGGGTGTCCCAGGTCAACTGAGCCGCCCATAGCCTTTGCATAAAACATTTGAGAGCAAAGGTGACTGGAGAAATCCATCCATTCGGGTCGAACGTTCTCGCAATCGTTGACAGTACTGACCGCTTCGTCCAGGCCTTCGGTGTTTCTAAAACCACCCGATAGGTAAACTCATCATGGACGGGCCGGTACTGAATTCCAAGCACTGACAACATGTTAGGGTTGTCAAAATTCTCAAAAACGTGCGGGTCTTGTTGAAACTCATCTGGGAGACCAGCCATCAACTCAGGGGAGTTGGACATCCACTTGCGTAGTTCATAGCCGCCTCGTTCCAGCAATTGAATGAGCTCGTCACGTCGGTCCAGAGCTTCCTCTACACTGGCTGCCCCTGTGCAGACGTCATCGACGTACAAATCTTGCTCCAGGATAGCGGCGGCTCTAGGAGAGCTCACACGGTCACGCGACGCCAACTCCCGCAGGGTACGCATCGCCAAATACGGGCTAGACCGTAACCCATACGTGTTCGTGTTTAACTCATAGACCTTGACTGGCTTGGCCGTGGACTCACGCCAAAGTATCAACTGATACCTTCTGTCAGCCGGATGAATTACCGTTTGCCTAAACATCATCCGAATGTCTGCGACAAATACAATCTGGTGTCTCCGAAAGCTCGTGAGAATATCCGAAATATCACGACTCAACTTGGGTCCCGAATGTAGACACTGATTCAGGGACATCCCGTTCGAGGTAGGTGCTGACCCATCAAAAACAACTCGAATCTTGCCGGTAGGGGTTCGCAGGACGGCATGGTGTGGAAGGAAACAATGTTCCTCAGATCTCCAGTCCACACCCGATACCGACATGTGTCCTAACGACTCATACTCCCTCATGAAATTGACGTATTTTTGTTTAAATACGGCGTCCCTTGACATCCTACGCTCCATCGACATCAATCTCGTCTCAGCCATCTTCCTAGATTCTCCTAGTGGCGGTCGATCGGCCCTGAAAGGAAGTCGAGTTACAAAACGACCAGAACGAAGGCGACCAGTACTATTCTGGTAAAACAACTCGCACTCTTCTTCGTCTGCGTCGACTCGACTTGCGGCTTCTCTTCATCGTTGAAAACGGGGTCTTGCTCTTACTCCTCCGGAGTTATGCAGGCTCTGTGGTGCCGACTTAACGCGGTCTTCCTCCACCGGTTGAGACCTCGAATAAATCCGAGGAGGCCTAGTGAAGTGCCGGCGAACAGTCGATCAACACCACAGGTGCTGCGTAGGGGTAACTCCGGAGATGGGCGTGCTCTCCTCTCCTTCTTCTCCTTCCTCCACTCCGTTTTGGGTCGGTCCGTGGGTGGTGGTGGCGGACCCGCGACGTGTCCTGCGCTTCTAGCTTTAGAAGCACGTAGGCAGCCGCGGTGCGATGACGTCACTGCGGGCGCAGTGAGCACACGACGGGCGGGGAGAAGAGCCGAAGAAAGAAGAAGCGGGGGAGGCGAGTGTGTGAATTCACGTAAAGTAAAGTAAACGCACAAACAAACACCGAGAGTGTGTGAAGTGAAAACTTTTAGTTACAGCTATTACCGTGTGACCGTGGCCGTGTGCGTGTGATGGCGCGTGGTCTGCGGAGTGTGTTCTCGCGCGGAGCGCGAGAACCACTACGGTTGCGGGGTCGAGGACTTATGGTTGCCTCATCCCCGCGGCGTCAACTCGGGGGGTAACGTCCCCCCCGGTCTTGGGTGGCCCCTACTTGTCAGGGGCCTCGCGTGGCCTTCGTTGTGCTGTGCTTTCGCCGTCTATTGGCATACACTGGCGACAACGGTGCGGGAGCTTCCTCTTCTTCACTGTGTCGTGCTTTCGCCCTCTTCTGCGGGCTTACACTGGCGACACTGGGATGAGCAGCAACTCTCTTGGGAGTGGTCTGCCTTCGGGCGGACGTGCGTGATACGGAGCAATGTCGTGGAGATGTGCGTGGCGGCTGTTGTCGGCGCAATCGTACATGCGCCGTGCCAGCCGCGCGACGAATTTCTCCACGGTGGGCATCCGGGTATCCCTCATGATGGTGGTGTTGCGCACGTACCGCCCGGCTCCCGTGATCACCCGCAGGGAGATGTTCTGGAACCGCTGCAGCCGTGCCTTCTGGGTCTTCGACAGCAGGGTGTACCATGCTGGAGCCGCGTAGGTGAGCCGCGAGCGCACATAGGCCTTGAAAACCCGCTTGGCTCTCAGAGGCTGGCTGGACGACAGGACAGGCCGGAGCATTGCCTGCGCGGCTTTGGCCCGGTTAATGCAGTGTTGCACCATCGGGACCATGCGCAGCGAGCAGTCGATGTTGCAACCGAGGTATTTCACCGTCGATTGCCACTCGATGTCCCGGCTCCTCAACTGTAGCGGGGTCGGACGGCGGGAGCGGGTAGTCAACAGGGCTGTTGTCTTCCCGACGTTCACCGCGGTCCGCCACTTGTCCAGCCAGGGCGGCAGCAGGTCCAGAAGTCGCTGCATCTTCCTGCAGTCGAGTTCGATTTTGAGTGACGACGCGAAGTAAGCGCTGTCGTGCGCGTATAGGGCGAGCACAACGTCTTCCACCCCCTCCTCGAGATGGCCCTCGATTGTGGGAATGTCTTTGGTGTAGAGCACGTAGAGCACTGGCGAAAGGCAGCTGCCCTGCGGGACGCCTGCGCTGATGGCCTTCGTCTGGGAGTGTGCATTCTCAACCGAGACGATGAACCGCCGGTCTTCCAGGAAGGAGGCCACGATCTGCCCGATCATTGGGGGCACACCTGCGTCCAGGAGCTTGAAGAGGAGCCCCTCGTGCCACACTCGGTCAAAGGCCTTCTCGATGTCAAGAAAGACCCCGACGGTGTATCGGCCCCTGTTCAACCCCGACGCCAGGTAGTGCAGGACTCTCGCCAACTGGAGCGTCGTGCTGTGGCTGTCACGGAAGCCATGTTGCTCTGCCCTCAGCTGAATGTGGGGCAGGATTCTCCGTAACAGCAGACGCTCAAACAGCTTGGCGAGATGAGGCAGCAGGGTGATCGGGCGGTAGCCTCCCGGGTGTCGTCTGTCCTTCCCCGGCTTGGGGATGACGATCACCTTGCCCTCCTTCCAGAGGGCGGGGAAGTGACCGGTGCGCAGGGTACCGTTGAATAGCCGCGTCAGCGAGACGACGGCTCACCTTGGCAGCTGTACTAGGGCCCCCGCGACGACTCCGTCCGGGCCCGGGGCCTTCCGCTGGTTCAGCTTCAGGGCCACCTTCCGGACTTCGCGGGGCGACATGAAGTAGTCGCCGGCGAGGGGAGGCGCGGGGTTCGACAGGAAGCGCTCTACGCGCTCCGAAGAGAGAAGAAGCGGGGGAGGCGAGTGTGTGAATTCACGTAAAGTAAAGTAAACGCACAAACAAACACCGAGAGTGTGTGAAGTGAAAACTTTTAGTTACAGCTATTACCGTGTGACCGTGGCCGTGTGCGTGTGATGGCGCGTGGTCTGCGGAGTGTGTTCTCGCGCGGAGCGCGAGAACCACTACGGTTGCGGGGTCGAGGACTTATGGTTGCCTCATCCCCGCGGCGTCAACTCGGGGGGTAACGTCCCCCCCGGTATTGGGTGGCCCCTACTTGTCAGGGGCCTCGCGTGGCCTTCGTTGTGCTGTGCTTTCGCCGTCTATTGGCATACACTGGCGACAACGGTGCGGGAGCTTCCTCTTCTTCACTGTGTCGTGCTTTCGCCCTCTTCTGCGGGCTTACACTGGCGACACTGGGATGAGCAGCAACTCTCTTGGGAGTGGTCTGCCTTCGGGCGGACGTGCGTGATACGGAGCAATGTCGTGGAGATGTGCGTGGCGGCTGTTGTCGGCGCAATCGTACATGCGCCGTGCCAGCCGCGCGACGAATTTCTCCACGGTGGGCATCCGGGTATCCCTCATGATGGTGGTGTTGCGCACGTACCGCCCGGCTCCCGTGATCACCCGCAGGGAGATGTTCTGGAACCGCTGCAGCCGTGCCTTCTGGGTCATCGACAGCAGGGCGTACCATGCTGGAGCCGCGTAGGTGAGCCGCGAGCGCACATAGGCCTTGAAAACCCGCTTGGCTCTCAGAGGCTGGCTGGACGACAGGACAGGCCGGAGCATTGCCTGCGCGGCTTTGGCCCGGTTAATGCAGTGTTGCACCATCGGGACCATGCGCAGCGAGCAGTCGATGTTGCAACCGAGGTATTTCACCGTCGATTGCCACTCGATGTCCCGGCTCCTCAACTGTAGCGGGGTCGGACGGCGGGAGCGGGTAGTCAACAGGGCTGTTGTCTTCCCGACGTTCACCGCGGTCCGCCACTTGTCCAGCCAGGGCGGCAGCAGGTCCAGAAGTCGCTGCATCTTCCTGCAGTCGAGTTCGATTTTGAGTGACGACGCGAAGTAAGCGCTGTCGTGCGCGTATAAGGCGAGCACAACGTCTTCCACCCCCTCCTCGAGATGGCCCTCGATTGTGGGAATGTCTTTGGTGTAGAGCACGTAGAGCACCGGCGAAAGGCAGCTGCCCTGCGGGACGCCTGCGCTGATGGCCTTCGTCTGGGAGTGTGCATTCTCAACCGAGACGATGAACCGCCGGTCTTCCAGGAAGGAGGCCACGATCTGCCCGATCATTGGGGGCACACCTGCGTCCAGGAGCTTGAAGAGGAGCCCCTCGTGCCATACTCGGTCAAAGGCCTTCTCGATGTCAAGAAAGACCCCGACGGTGTATCGGCCCCTGTTCAACCCCGACGCCAGGTAGTGCAGGACTCTCGCCAACTGGAGCGTCGTGCTGTGGCTGTCACGGAAGCCATGTTGCTCTGCCCTCAGCTGAATGTGGGGCAGGATTCTCCGTAACAGCAGACGCTCAAACAGCTTGGCGAGATGAGGCAGCAGGGTGATCGGGCGGTAGCCTCCCGGGTGTCGTCTGTCCTTCCCCGGCTTGGGGATGACGATCACCTTGCCCTCCTTCCAGAGGGCGGGGAAATGACCGGTGCGCAGGGTACCGTTGAATAGCCGCGTCAGCGAGACGACGGCTCACCTTGGCAGCTGTACTAGGGCCCCCGCGACGACTCCGTCCGGGCCCGGGGCCTTCCGCTGGTTCAGCTTCAGGGCCACCTTCCGGACTTCGCGGGGCGACATGAAGTAGTCGCCGGCGAGGGGAGGCGCGGGGGCCGACAGGAAGCGCTCTACGCGCTCCGAAGAGAGAAGAAGCGGGGGAGGCGAGTGTGTGAATTCACGTAAAGTAAAGTAAACGCACAAACAAACACCGAGAGTATGTGAAGTGAAAACTTTTAGTTACAGCTATTACCGTGTGACCGTGGCCGTGTGCGTGTGATGGCGCGTGGTCTGCGGAGTGTGTTCTCGCGCGGAACGCGGGAAACACTTCGGTGGCGGGGTCGAGGACTTATGGTTGCCTCATGCCCGCGGCGTCAACTCGGGGGGTAACGTCCCCCCCGGTCTTGGGTGGCCCCTACTTGTCAGGGGCCTCGCGTGGCCTTCGTTGTGCTGTGCTTTCGCCGTCTATTGGCATACACTGGCGACAACAGTGCGGGAGCTCCTTCTTCTTCACTGTGCCGTGCTTTCGCCCTCTTCTGCGGGCTTACACTGGCGACAGTGGGATGAGCAGCAACTCTCTTGGGAGTGGTCTGCCTTCAGGCGGACGTGCGTGATGCGGAGCAATGTCGTGGAGATGTGCGTGGCGGCTGTTGTCGGCGCAATCGTACATGCGCCGTGCCAGCCGCGCGACGAATTTCTCCACGGTGGGCATCCGGGTATCCCTCATGATTGAGGTGTTGCGCACGTACCGCCCGGCTCCCGTGATCACCCGCCCACGACGGGCGGGGAGAAGAGCCGAAGAGAGAAGAAGCGGGGGCGGCGAGTGTGTGAATTCGCTTTTAGTAAAGTAAGCGCACAAAAAAACACTGTAATTACTTGAAAATGATGAGATTCTTGGGAAATTGAAAAAATAAACGCAGCACGATATGTAGTTCTCACAGATTATAATAAGAGAGTAAACGCCTGACTGAAAAACAACAGCAACGACACATTGAGTACTTATTGCTAGTTACGAAGTCACAGGCGCTTGATTTACAACATGCCCCACCACGTTGAAAGCTTTGCTTTCAACCTCTACGATATCTTCTGGGAGAGAACAAATCCGCGAGAATGATCGCCGTACAACCCCACCAGCGGTTTTGATGTCTGCTACACGACTGATTCCGTCGCGACCAGGAAAGACTGCCACTATTCTTCCAAGTCTCCATTTCAAAGGAGGCATATTATCATCCTTAAGTATTACCATTGAATTAATTTTCAAGTTATGGTTGTTCTTCTGCCATTTGGTTCGATGTTGCAGTTGCGACACATATTCTTTATACCATCTGGTCCAAAAATGCTGCCTCAATTGTTCTATGCGTTGATAACGGCTGAGATGAGTGGTGGAGTACTCCATGAGATCTTTCGTCGGCAATGAAGTAATAGGACGTCCGATAAGAAAATGACCTGGTGACAGCGGCCTCAAATCTTCAGGGTCCGTCGACATCGGTGTGAGCGGCCTCGAATTAAGAATGGCTTCGATTTGGGTTAGAGTAGAATTTAATTCCTTATAAGTAAGGTTACATTGTCCCAACACTCGTTGTAAATGAAATTTAGTCGACTTAACCCCTGCCTCCCAAAGTCCTCCAAAGTGTGGTGAGTATGCAGGAATAAATTTAAAATTATTGCCGTCATTGGCATCCTCCTCTGAAAGCGAACTGCAATTGTCCTTAATGAATTTAGAGATATCATTATACGCCCCTGTGAATGAAGTACCATTGTCTGAGTAAAGATTTTGGGGTTTGCCCCTCCGTGACATAAATCGACGCAACGCCAGTAAAAAATTGTTGCTAGTTAAGTCGCCAACTAATTCTAAGTGAATGGCCTTGACGCTGAAGCATATGAAAATCACTATATAAGTTTTAACTATTCGACAGCCTCTACCTTGACGACTTGCAATTGAAATAGGGCCAGCGTAATCCATACCTACATTTATAAAAACTTGACCCGGTACGAGACGAGTAGCAAGTAAATTTCCCATTAATGGGTTGACAGTGCGACCTATCATGCGCACACAGCGAACGCATCGCCTGTAACAAGCTTTCGCTTATCCCTGGCCGCCTATGGGCCAATACCTATCCTTGATACTGTACAACAATAATTGAGGTCCGGCGTGCATAAGCCGCTTGTGTTCTAACTCGAAAATTAACCTTGTAATTGAATGAGTGGACTGTAGTAGTATTGGGTGTTTCTTTTCATATGAAAAATCCGAATTAGCTAAGCGACCACCAACCCTCATGATTTTATTATCATCCATAAACACATTTAATTTCAATAATTGACTTTTGTTAGGTAACTGTTTGTTGTGTAACAGAATCTCATATTCAGGAAATGATTCTCTTTGAGAATCCTTTATTAAAATGTTTAATCCTTGGTCTAACTCATCTACAGATAGGTTGTTATCTTTGGTTTGTCTTTTACATGCTTTGATGAAATGCAGAACATATGCCATTGTGCGATTTAAACGTAAAAGATTTGAAAACCTTTCAAAATTAATGATACCAATACGATCTCTATTTTTATCAGTGACAACTGATTTTAACGAAACTTCAGGGCGCGTTTCCGGCAACAATACATTAGATACCTGATGTGAAGGCCAATTTGCTGAATCATGCTTCAAAAATGCGTGACCCGACCACCACAGATCAAGAGATTTCAATGAATCTATACTGACTCCACGTGATATTAAATCCGCAGGGTTCAAGTCCGTAGGGACATGTCTCCACATACAATTGCCAGTCTTGTCTACAATTTCAGCAGTGCGATTACGCACAAATGGTTGTAATCGTTTGGGCATCATTTTCAACCAACCCAGCACTATTGTTGAGTCTGTCCAGAACGTGACAGACTTTATCTTTAAACGAAGAGCCTCTGTAGCCTTTACATAAAGACGTGTTCCAACCAACGCTCCGCAAAGTTCTAGGCGAGGAATCGTGGTTGGCTTGATTGGTGAGACATGACTTTTTGCCATTAACAAGTTAACAACTACGTCTCCACATTGGCTAACGCTGCGAAGATATAAACAAGCGCCATACGCTTTTTCAGAGGCATCTGAGAAAACATGAATCTCAACCCACTGATATGATTCGCTCAATACGTGCCGTGGTATGCTAACTTCATTTAAACAAGGCAACGTCTTTAATATTTCATTCCAGCTCTCTGTTATATCAGCTGGCAACTGCTCATCCCATGATAATTTCTTAAGCCACAAATTCTGTAATAGCATTTTCATTCTGATGACACAGGGAGAAAGGAGACCTAAAGGGTCGAAAATTTGAGCAATTACAGATAATACATTTCTTTTTGTATTGTTTATTTTGACTGGGGCAATACAAATGGGGAAACTAAGTTGATCCTTCTCAGTTTGCCAGCTCAAACCTAGAGTTTTATTCGGTTCTGACGCTCCGATATTCATATTAATTGTGGGTGTGCATGTGTCAGCTGACAATAGAGCATGATTAGACTTCCACTTTCTTAGTGGCATGCATGCTGATGCAAGTTTGGCAGTGACTTGTTCACGTATGTCAAGCACTTCTTTAACAGTATCTCCACCGGTGAGCAGATCATCGACGTAAAAGTCATGGACAATCACATCTGTGATCTGTTCATTTTCACACTCAAGGCCTATTTGTTTGATACATCTTGTAGCTAAAAACGGGACACTCGCCATCCCATAGGTAACAGTGTTAAGTTGATAGGACTTGATGGGTTCAGATGGAGAACTACGCCAAAATATTTGCTGCAGATGTCGAAAGTCAGGATGAACCATGATTTGGCGGTACATCTTCTCGACATCTGCGGCTAATACATACTTATGCTGCCTCTCAGGAGCAAGGACAATAGATCGTCCTGCACAGTAGGACCAACCATCTGAATATCATTATAACTAATACCAGTAGTAGTAGGACAACTGGCATTAAAAACAGCTCGAAGTTTAGTGGTTGAATGATCTTCTCTCAGAACACCATGATGTGGGATGAAATTACCAGGTTTGTCTGAATTTGGTAATGTGCACTCTGACATGTGGCCCAATGACTCGTATTCTGCCATGAAATCTTTATATAACTTACCTAATCTTGATTGAGATTCAAAACGGCGCTCTAGTGATAAAAAGCACTTTTTAGCTTTATGATGTGTATCGCCGAGTAACTCAGGTGATTCCTTCAAAGGGATCTTTACACAAAACCGTCCGTCCTTCAGACGAGTAGTGTTTCCATGAAATGAGTCTCGCATAATTGCTCCTCTTTCGAGTAGTGAGGTAAATGAGGATTTACTTCCTCTAACTGCCAAAATCGCACAAGGTCATGATGAAGTTTGTCCGTGTCATCGATTAACTCATGTTGAGTTGTACCAATTTTACTAAAATTGCATTTAAGTGTTTTGCTTTTTGATGAGTAAGTGGGACCAATAGGTCCTGAAACCAACCATCCAAACCTCGTTTCAAACAAGATAGGTTGACTTTCACCCAATGCTATGCGCTGAGATCCTAAAATGTCCCAGAAAACATCGGCTCCTATTATCAAATCCACCGGGGCCGGTGTGTGAAAGTGTGGATCGGCCAAATTAATCTCTGATGGGATATTTACGTTATTTAAATTGATATGACTGCACGGCACGTTGTCAGTGATTGAAGGCAAAACGTAG
Source organism: Argyresthia goedartella (assembly GCA_949825045.1). Lineage (NCBI taxonomy): Eukaryota > Metazoa > Arthropoda > Insecta > Lepidoptera > Argyresthiidae > Argyresthia > Argyresthia goedartella. Next base: position 14,220,517 of record OX463815.1, read on the forward strand.
CAACTAAACTTCATCGAAAATGAATCATCCAATGACGTAAATGATACCTGACATAGTTTATTTATTTGCGTGGAAGCATTGTTGATGCCCATTATTGACTTGTCAATATTATTAACAGGCAAGTTTAATTTCGAATACAATTTTTCGGTCATTAAACAGGATGTACTTCCACTATCTAAAATAGCTTGTGCAACATGTTGTCTGTTATGAGAGTCATAAATTTTTATCAAAGTCGTTGATAGTAGTACAGCACCACTACTCTCGGTTTTAGACGACATGGTCGCTGAAAGACTAACACCGCCACTAGCGCCATCTTTTGGCTGACTTGTGTGACTTGGAGGCGTCTGTAATGAATCATTATTATTAATAGGTTTGGATGTAGTCCCATTACCTTTTAATTTCGATGACTTGAAATCAGCCACATGAATAAGAGTATTGTGCTTACGCTTACATATTTTGCAGCTTACCCTTTTCTTACAGTTATTTGCAAAGTGACCGCTACCCAAACAATTAAAACATATTTTATAGTTAGGCAACAACTTCAACCTCGCTTCATTACTCAATGACAAGAATTGAGAACACTCGCTAAGACTATGTTCACCATTACATTTTTGGCATGACTTATTATCATTACCAGACGTAACGGACACCATAGTTTTAAGTTTGGGGGTATTTACTTTCGTCTGACCTAATTGATCTGACCGCGACAGTTCCAAAGTTTCTACTAAATCTGCGCGACTGCGCAGGAATGAAAGAAATGACTCAAATTTAATATCTTTGCCTGCGTTCATTCGCCCTTTAAATTCCTCCCATTCGCGATATGTTTTAGAATCTAATTTTTGAGTGATTGTATATATGAGTAGAGTATTTTATTTTTATTTTAGTTTATTTGGGAAACAAACGGTTTGAAAAAACAATGTAAAAATACTACTTAAAAATCTAAAAACCACTTAGATGTTTCCGCATATAAAAAGCTAAACTTGCTATACCTAATCGAGAAACAAAATCTTAATGAACGAGAAACATAGAGAAGACTATTAACTAATTATTAGAAAAAATATAAAACTAAAGGAGCTTAGAGAACCACATGATCAAACCAGGTTTTGGAGATAACACTTCTGAAACTATTAATGCTAGAATTAAAAATATCTATACTAGGGTATTGCACAAGCTTGTTAAACTCAGAAGGAGCTCTAATGAAAAATGAATTCTGTCTGTAGTTAGTTTTAAACTGAGCCACAGACAGATAAACATGTTTACGGGAAGTCGACTTTGTAGGTACTTTAATATTAATCAACGATAAAAGTGAAGGGGTATCAATTTTATTTTGGGCTACTTTCGCCAAGAAAACAATATCAGCTATGTTACGCCTTAAATGCAATGGTAAAATGTGGAATCTTTTGCATCTCGCTTCATACGAGTTGTCAAATTGTTTGCTCTTAAACTGAAGAAACCTCATAAAACGTTTTTGAATAGTTTCAATTCTAATTATATATTTTTCATATTGAGGATTCCAGACCTCGGAGCAATACTCGAGAATACTACGTACGAAAGAGCAATATAAAATTTTGATAACCTTCACACTCGTGAACTGCGAGCTAGCTCTCATAATAAATCCCAGCGCCATATTAGCTTTCTTCACAATGTGATCAATGTGCTCATCATATAATAATTTGCTATCGTGGATAACACCAAGATCGCGTATTTTTTCAACCTTGTCAATGGAAGTAAATTTAATAAAATAGTTATAAGTAACGGGTTGAGGTTTACGTGTAAATGTAATTGAGTAGCATTTGGAGACGTTAAGATCAAGACGGTTTTCATTACAGTAGTGTTCAAATCTGACTAGATCTTCCTGTAAGAGATGACAGTCATTTATATTGGTAATTTGTTTAAAGACCTTCATGTCGTCGGCATACAAAAGAAAATGAGAGTGTTTAAAGCAGGAACTAATGTCATTAATAAATATAATGAACAAAAGAGGGCCCAAAAGGGAACCCTGAGGGACACCTGAAGGGACATCTCTCCAAGAAGAAGTAAAACCATTTATGACAACTGCTTGAGACCGATTCTCAATATAGGAAGTGAACCATCTGAATAAATTTCCGTGAATACCAGCGTAAAGTAATTTTTGCAGAAGAATATTGTGATCTATCCTGTCAAATGCCTTGCTATAGTCAGTGAAAATAGCATCTAGCTGTCCCCCAGAGTCCATTGATGAAGAAGTAAATTCAATAAAAGATAGCAAGTTTGATGAAGTTGATTTTTTCTTGAGGAATCCATGCTGCTCAGGAATAAAGCTAGAAGATAAAGTTGAATAAACCTGAGAATAAACTACTCTCTCAAAGATTTTAGCAAAAATACATAATTTGGATATTGGCCTGTAGTTTTTTACGTCATTTTTGTTACCACTTTTGTGAACGGGGGTTATAAATGCAGATTTCCAGATGCTAGGGACATAACCCTCACTTATGGATCTTTTAAATAGGATTGATAGGGGAGTAGTTAAACTATCAGCACATTTAGATATGAAAATCGGCACTATGTGATCAGGTCCAGGCCCCTTATTTAAGTCTAATGAAACAAGAAGTTTATGAATTAAATCTGGATCGATCTCAATATCACCCAAGCAATTGCTATTAATTAGATGGTTGGATACTTTATGGTTGGAGGAAGGTGATGAAGAGAGAAACATTGAGTGAAAATATGTAGCGAAAACATTAGAAATGTCTTCCCCAGTATCCACAGACTGGCCCTCATAGGTCATGGTTGAGGGAAGCGTGCTAGTTCCTTTAGAAGATGATTTGACATGTGACCAGAACAGTTTCGGACTTTTTATGATCGAGTTCTCCACTCGCTTGATGTATCTATCGTAGCATTCACTCTCAAGATCCTTTGCTCGATTTCTAAGAAGCGAAAAAGAATCATAATCGTCGGTATTATTATATACGTGATATTTACTTAAGAATTTAAATTTTTCTTTTAATAGTTTTTTGAGAGGGGAACTATACCACGGAGGAAAATCGGAGGGGAAAATTAATTTTTGGCGTACATATTTATCACGAACATCGTATAGAACGCTGTAGAAATATTCAAGGGCTTGATCTAAAGTATTGTTATATAAACAATTACTCCAGTTGATATTTGATATGTCTGCATTAATTTTTTCGTAATCCGCAGACTCATAGAAATATCTTATTCTAGGTGATACTGAAAGATATTCGTTGCAGGTGAGATAAATAAAAACATTTAAAGACTTGTGGTGAACATCTTCAGGTACTAAGGGCTCCTCGCATGAAATAACTTTTACCTCATTATTACATAAAACATAATCCAAAATTGTGTTATTTAAATTCTTACATAAATTATATTGAGTTAAATTACACTGAGACAGAGTATCAAAAAGGTAAACTTGACTGTCACCGGAAATACCTGTCGGTTGAATTACATTACTGTTATTGAGAGTCCAGTCAATATTACTTAGGTTAAAGTCACCTAAAATCACAAACATGTCATTTGGATAAGAATTAACCAACGTAGATAGTTTGTCCGTAAAATTATTTAGTTGAGTGTTAAAAGAATTACCCAGATTTTCAGAACATAGATAAATACAGCAGAAATGTATTTTAGAGTAATTAAAACTCTTACTGTTTTTTAAAGTGACCGTGAGCCATATATCCTCAGCTGAGGATCTCCATTCAGGGCGCTCGACCACCGCCAGCTCACGCCGAACAGCTAAGAGGACCCCCCCACCATATCTCTGCTGCGTTGCTGAGTAATCCCTGTCTCGCCGCCAGACCAAATATCGGTTGTCAAAAAGCTCTTCATTTTTTATGCCATCCAATAGCCAGGATTCAGTGATACCTATTACATCATAGGAACTCATGAGCAGATTGCGTTTAAATACATGAGTTTTAGTCCGCAGACCACGAGTGTTCTGGTAGTAAATATTCAATAGGTTAGCCATTTTTGATAATAGAACAAAATCTGAAGCAAAGCTGCAAGAAATAAATGTTGCGAATTGTAGCAAATAAAAATAAAGTATTGAAAGTATTAGTTAAAAAACCGTCACTAAAAAGAACTCCTAAATTGCAATATGCAAAATATGTAAGCAAAATACCTACGTAAATTAGTGTATCAACGGTAAAAAGCAACCTAATTTGTCGTCTAAATGAATTAAGCAAAAGATGAATGACAAACTTTGAATAAAAACAAAACGCATAGGTACACACGGTAGTGCAGGCGAAATTGAACCGTAATTGTTGTAAACAAGCGGGTGCAAATGGCGCGCTATCTGCAGGTGTAAACCGGTCAAGCAACAGTGTTGCTCCGCAATGAATAGAAACAAGAATGCGCAAACAAAAGGCCCCTGTTTTGCATGTGGCTCCCAAACTGTACAAAATATTTTTGAACTGAATGATATGTATAGTAAATATAAGACAACTTATTAAATGAAGATAGACCAAAAAGCACATTAAATTATTTTTGCTAGGTCCTTTTCCTTCTTGATAAAAAACACAGGCGATGTGATTGACTTCCGTGCCATAATCTTGCAGTGTTTAACCCAAATAAACTGAAAATTGTTTTCCTTGGCCAGAGATCTCGCTTTTCCCAATAAGTTTTTATTGTAAAGGGTCAGATGATCATTTACGTAGAAAGCTGCATCCTTAGAAAATCCCAAGTTGCTCAGATTTAACTGCTTGCTTTTACGCGATCTTGCGATGAACTCCTCCTTGGTGTAGCGATTATTGAAGGAAATTATTATGGGTTTCTCCACATTGGGTATACGAGTTGGAATTCGTGAGATATAGTTGATCTCCTCTTTCCTTATGTTCATGTTGCCGATATTACCAATTTTTTGGGCGATTTCATACAGATTCTCGTTTTTTAGCAACGGAATCCCTCGTATCTCCACATTATTGGCTCTGGCCCATTGATCTCTCTCGTGAAGTTCCGAATTGAGTCTTGCAATTTCCGCTTGAAGGACTGGAATTTCACCCGTAAGTTTCTCTGCTGTGGCTACTTTAGTCTCAAGAGCCTGGACAGTGCTCGAGAAGTTTTCCAGACGTTCATGGGCGTATTCAAGAGAATTTTTTAGGCTGGCAATGTCACTTTTGATAGATTTGACATCTTCGACAAGGGTAGTTAAAGGGGAAAGTTGAGTCATAATCTTGTCCAGTTGCTCCTGCATTAGATCCAATTGCAGTGGAGACGCTTGAAAAGACGGGGATGGACTACTTTTGCATTTGGGACACCGCCAGGCGCTTTTCCTTTCGCCTAGTTTGCGGTACCCAGCTTCTGTAACACCAGAACACTGGAAGTCGTAATGGCACTTGCATATACTACACTTGGTGCCATCAGTATGTTTGGTATTACAACTCGCACAAGTAAACATAGCGCTCAACTTTGAGAATCACTGAACTCGAATGAAAGGCAAGCAAGCGGGTGCTATCGATGGATGCCGGTGGCTGACTGAATAATATCCCAATATTCAATTGGCTCATCGAGGAGTTTAAGAGCTCCTAGATACTTGTTAATTTGGTCAATAAGACGTTTTAAGACTTGTGAGGATTCCTTTGTGATGTGCTCAATGTTGAATAGCGCCGAAACGTGATTTTGCACTAATAACTTTTTATTATTGAATCTTTCACAGATAAGATCCCATGCCACAGAATAATTCGTTGAAGAGAACTCAATCGACTTTATGACAATAGCTGCTGAGCCCTCCAAGGTGGCTCTCAAATAGTGGAACTTATTGATATCATCTATTTCTTGATTGTTATGAATCAAGCTAGTAAATGTGTCCCTGTACTCTAACCAGTTATCATAAGAGCCACTGAATTTGGGCAATGAAATAGTTGGCAACTTAACAAGCTTTTTAGATTGATGTACTATGTTGCAAGTAGAGGAAACACTGTCACTTTTTTCTACTTTATTGTATTGGTCTAAAATAGTTTGAGCTTGGGAAACAAGCTGAAAGTAATCAGATTCAAAGTCAGTACGCTCTTTTAACTGTGTGGGCAATGCGGGCTTTAAATTTGAGAGACTCGCGAGCGCATTCAGCGACCTCAGATTAAATGCATTTTTTCTCTATCTATCGACAGGTTCACGGCGAGAATCCCACCTATCGCCAGGACCCGGCAAGCAGCGGTACGACCAGTGCTTATGTCACTTTCGACCGCCTGAATGTCAGGTGTCGTAAACGCGACCGCTAGAACGACATGGCACGAATGAGAGTCTCTATTTACGATGTGCACCGGCAGAACAATAAATAAAAACGTCCAGCCAAACCGTCGTTAGTGCAGGTCGATTGGAAGAGCACCACCGTTAACCATATTCAATATTCAATGTCCAAAATCGACCCGTATCGACCTCTGACGCGCCGGCGGCGAGCGTCGACGCGCTCTCATCCGCGCGGACACTAGCTCACCTAGAGTGGCGCCGGTTTTCAACTCCAATCACTTCTCAGTCAGTCAATGGCTGACCACTATCGACACTCACATAGGTATATTCAACGAATACCTACCTACCTAATTAATTCATTATAAATCCATCGATCCAGCACACACACAATAGCTATTGGTCGGTCGGTCGGTCGACATTCCCTCCACCACCCAATGGTCTTTCCTGCCTTCGCGGCTTACAGACCGAATCTTGGGCACTGTCATGCGCTATTTGCCTTCGGCTCTTTCGCGCATGCAGTTTCTTGATGCCCTACAAGTTCTTGAATGCGTCCCGGCCTTTCTCCCTTTCTGGGCAGGCCATACAGTACTTTTTTTTTTTCGTCCTCCCCAAATGGGGCTTGACAACACAACACGTTACTCAGCGTCGAACTGTACCACGTAGTACACTGCTGTCCTCAATCTTCAAATATTCTTCTCTTGGTGTGCCATGAGTGCGCAAACTTGCGCAACGCCTTGAAGTTCTGCTCGCAAGAAACTAGCTCCTCGTGGAATATTGGGCCAACCGTTGTCCTCTTCAGTGCATCCAGCATCTCCAATCTCTCGTCCGCGTATAGCCTACATTCCCAGAGGGCGTGATCCCGGCTCTCGTTGTCCTCGCCGCATGGGCACTCTGCAGACTTGCACAACCCTAGCCTGTGTAGGCGCTGTCTAAAGCATCCGTGCCCGGTAAGTACTTGGGAGACCATGAAGTCCGGTTCTACCCATTCTGAACTGAGCCTCACACCCACGTCTGGGAAGAATTCATAAAGCTCGCGGCCGTCCTTACTGCCCTGTCATCGTTCCTGCCACTGAGCTACGATGTCTGCCCTAACCGTCGTCTTGAGTTTCCGGTACTCCCTGGGGGCCAGTTGGTGTCGCTCCTGAGCAATCTATCCTGCACGACAGACCTCCAAATCGGCTGGTAAAACTCCCGCAAGCACAGGTAACGCTGCGGAGCTGCACGATCGGTATGCCTTCGTTAGTAAAACTAGCGCCGGTCTCTGCGTTCGTATCAACGCCCTTCTGACAACAAAGTTGGACGAGCATCGGTACCATACTGCGGCAGCGTACGTCAGCGTAGCTATGTATGTCCCCGAGTACAAAACTCGGAGGGCCCGGTACTTCACACCCCATCTGGTTGCGGAAACCCGCGACATCTTGCCGAAACAAGCGGAGGCCTTTTGCCCTATAGTATTCGCATGCGGCAAGTAGGACCTAGCCTCGTCCAGAGTGACACCGAGTAACGTAGCTTGCGACACACTCCTGATCGACGCGCCTTCGAATCTGATCGTTGGCGCTCGCTTGAACCCCCCTTTGTACGTCATGGTCAAGAACTTCGCTGAAGAGAATCCCAAACGGTTGCGGGATCCCCAACCCGATATTTCCCCGAGCACGACGCTGGCTTTCCGTTCGATGTCCGCGCGCGAAGACGCCTCGATCACCACCGTCACGTCGTCGGCATACGCAATCAAATGCACTCCTTCGGGTCGCGGCAGCAGCAGGAGATCGTTCAGGAGGATGTTCCATAACGTTGGGCCCAACACTGAGCCTTGTGGACATCCCATGGTGCTTGTCTTGGAGCAGGTCTGACTTCCCACATAGAAAATGACTCTACGGTTACTAAAGTAGCTGACCAAGATACGGTAAAGGTTCGGCGGGGCTCCATCTTGCTTCACCTTGAGGAGGATCATTGGCCACCGCGCGTTGTCGAATGCACCAGAGATGTCCAGAAAGATAAGCTGTACGTACGGAGCTGGACTGGTATCTGTAATTTCATTAATTCGGCACAGCGCCGTCAGTGTCGAACGATCCCGAGTGAACCCATATCGAGCTTCCGGTATATTACGATACAAGCAGGGAGCACAGGAAACTATTACGCGTTCCAATAGTTTACCCAAAATGGGAAGTAGTGTGATTGGTCGGTTCGCCTTCGGGTCGCTAAGGGGCTTACGGTCGGTCGGTCGGTCGGACGAAAGAACAACGCACGCACCCACCCACCGCCATGTTCTGCAAAGACGATGACCAATAATGCACTGGCTCCAGCGGACTGCTGCTCATTCTCTACTAATATAGCTTAATATACCTTTGTTACAGTTTATATCGTGTCATGTAACATGTCAATAACATAACAGACCTGACAGACACTGATTAATTCCACGCCTCTCCGAACGGCGTGGAATCCTGAAGGGGATGTGCCTTTGCCACGTGAGAGAAAAGAATTGATGAAATTGTTATTACCTTGTCTCCGTAGGCAGGAAATCGAAAGCTCGATTCGAGACGGGAATACGGAAAGGGGCACAGTTTGGGATAGGATATGGAGCGAATCGAAACTTATCGTTGCTGCCGACGCCGTCGCCGGCGTGCTGCCTGCCGTGACCGTGGAGTCGCCGCTACCGATGCGACGATGTCCAATCAACCGGGATCACTTGGCCGCTGACGCGAATCTACTTATTTCAATCAATAGCCCGACGCTATGAGGTAGATTTACACTCTGACCAGGCCCGATGCCTGTATGATAATTGGTACACCGAAATACCATCACGGAGCCCGAGCCGCCATGTTATTCTCACCGATGAGACAGACCAAGAGAAAGATAACCTCCAATTTTACTTCTCGTTCCGGTACGAGTGACAGCTGCTAGTGCCGTTTTCGCTAGTGATGTCTCGATTACTCGCGATCGATTCGCGCAACAAAAAACCGGTGCGTTTCCGACGCATAAATATTAAACAGTCACCCGCCCGGACAGGCCCGAACCTGTCCCTAATCAATAGGAAGGCGAGAAAGTGTTGCGACCACTCTCTTGAGGACCGAGTCCCCCACCCTGACTTCTGCTGATCGAGGCGTGCCATCCCGACCCGTGTACAAATTGACGATCCGTCCTCGTCTCCATCTCAATGATGGCAGGTTCGCATCCTTAATCAGCACCAAATCACCGACTTGAGGGGGGCTCGTCCGGTCAGTCCACTTAAGGCGCTGCTGCAAGATGTGCAAGTACTCAAGGGACCACCGTTTTCAAAAATCTTGAGCCATCTGCTGCAACATCTGCCACCTAGTTAACCGACTTAACTTAACATCACCGAATGGGTATTCTGGCAGGGCGTTAAGGGGCTGACCTATCAGGAAGTGACCCGGCGTCAACGCTTCCAAATCATTTGGATCCGAACTGAGCGGGCACATCAGACGCGAGTTCAGTGTCATTTCAATTTTACAGAACAGCGTCGCAAGCTCTTCAAAGCGTAGAGAGGTCTCACCGATGATCCTCGTCAGGTGCGACTTAGCCGATTTAACCGCAGCCTCAAAAATTCCTCCCCAATGAGGACATCCCGGCGGACTGAAAACCCATTCAATCCCTCGTCGGGAGCGAGCCGTACCGATGGCGTCCTGGTTACCGTTCAGGAATTGAGTGACCTCCTGCAGATATCGCCTGGCTCCGACAAAATTTGTGCCGTTGTCCGAACGGATTAATGTCGGGAGGCCCCTTCGTGAGACGAACCGATCCAGACTTGCGATAAATGCCTCCGTAGTGAGGTCACTGACCACCTCCAAGTGGACTGCCTTCGTGGCCAAGCACACGAAGACGCACAGGTATGCCTTCACTAATCTGGCGTTCCGTAGCTGTGAAGACTTGACCATGAATGGTCCCGCGAAATCCGTTCCGACACCCGCAAAGGGCCGGATTTCGTTAACCCTATCCGAGGGCAAATCGCCCATCTGGGGCTGCATCGTAGCCGCCTTGGCCCGATAACAAGGCAGGCACCGAAATACGACGCTACGCACTAAGCGTCTTCCCGATAGAATCCAGAACTCGCGCTGGAGAAACGCCATCAAGGCGTGGCATCCGATATGCCCATTCCGAATGTGTCGATCCTGTATCAACAGTTCGACCAACTTCCCTTTCCTAGGGAGTAACAACGGGTGGCGAGCCGCATGAGGCAGGTTGGCATTCCGCAGCCGACCTCCTACCCTCAGCAATCCTTGAGGGTCAATGAACGGGTTGAGCCGAGCCACAGCTCCCTTCAGTTGGACGCGTCCGCGTCTCAGAATGTCCAATTCGGACTTAAAGTGCACCGTCTGCACGTTCCGTACCAATGCGAACAACGCATGGTTCCGTTCCCGTGGTGTCAGGACCTGTGTCCGCACTCGTTGCGCCTCAGAATTCCGACAATTCCGCGCAAATCGGCAGATCCAGGCGGTCACATTGACCAGCTTGTCGAGCGAGCTGTACCGTTCCAGCAGGCTGAACTCCTCTTCCGGCTCTGGTTGCGTCGTACAGACACCGACTGTCAAGGCGCCGTTCGCCGTGGTAACGCGTGGACTCATTGGCCAATCCGATTCGGCTTGAGTCAACCATTTTGGACCCCACCACAAGGGATGTCCAACTAACTCCGAAGGCGACCAGTATTGTTCCGACAAAACCGTTCACACTCTTCTTCAACCGGGTCCAACCGGCGGACCGTAGGTGGTTCCTCCACCTCCCAAAACTTCTGTATCACCTCCGAGAGTACAGAACCGAATAAGGGACTACGAGTCGCTAGGCGTGGGGCAGCCGGCATGACCGGACCCATTACCGCATGGCCCAGTCTGGTGTTGACCGAAACCAGACCAGTCGCCTGCAACACGTGGACACCTGGCACTAACAGGTATCCTAAGGCATCGACACCCAATAAAATGTCTACTGGGCCCGGAATGTCGAACTCCGGGTCAGCCAGTGACAACCCAGCGACCAACTGTCGCACCGAGGGCGACAACCTTACGTGAGGGTTTGAGCCCATCACATTAGGCATGACTAATGCCGTGACCGTCAGATTCACCGATGAATCCACCCGTGACGAGAGAGTAATCCGACATACTCCCTTAACGGAACCGACTTCCGTGTTCCCAATTCCCCGAATGGAATGTGGATACTCCCTTACCGTAATGCCCAACCGTCTTACAAGGTTGCACGAGACTAAGCACCCCTGGGCCCCCGAGTCCAATAGTACTCGTGCCATACATGATTTGCCGTCCGAACTCCACGCTATCACCGAGGCGGTGGGGAGCATGACCGTCTGTGGAGTGGCGGCACCCTGTAAGTGGGCGGCGTGTCCCTAGCGGGAACCTCCGCGGGATCCGAACCCGCTGGGACCCCCGCCGGCCTGGTAACTCGGCTGCTGATATGCCACCGGTGGCATATCAGACCGCATGTACATCAGGGGGTCCCAACCCGCATAATAGGCCCCTCGCTCTCCCGGTACCCGACCATACCGGACTGTGAACGGTGTGCCCGGTGGCCACCGTGGATGGAGGGGGGAGAGCGGATCCAACCTGGGGCGCTCCAGGAATGGGGGCGACATCCGACTGTTCGCCTCCCTGTTCGCCTCCCAGAGCGACGGGCAGGGTGCGCTGAAGATGGTGGGCTCCCAGCCTTCGCGCCACTCATAGGTGCCATCTGACACCCGCCCGTAACACGCGGTGAGCCAGCGGCCCGAAGTCCTCGCTGACCCTGGACAGCGGCGACCGAACCCCGGCTGTCCCGCCTGTTACCCCCCGCGCCGCCCCCCTCCCCTCGGGGGGGGTCCCGTCCGCGGGCACCCCAGTCACACCGTTGGTGACTCCCGTTGCCCGGAGGGGGACTGGGTCCGGCCCTGGTTGGGCCCTGTGACCGACCAACCTGAGTCCGGCCCTGGTGACCGTCCGATGGGCCTGACCGGTTTAGGCACAACACGACGTGGTGCCTGCCACCGCAGCCCTCACAGGGGGACGCCCGTGAGCACTCGCTCAGCGGGTGCGGCCCCAAACAACCGAAACACAATCGGTGGCGGAAGACCACCTTCCTGCGGGCAGCCACACCGAGCGCCTTAAAGTTGGCGCAACTGGTCACCTCATGACCGGCACTGTCGCAGTGCACACAGCCGTCACCCGACGGCGCGGCACTCAAAACGCCAAATTGTTTTGACCGACCACCCCCCCGTGGGGGTGGGGGGCGCGGCTCCTCCCGCATCCGCGCGGGTTGGCGCTGCACACTGGCCTCCGAATCCATGGTGTCGCATCGCCTGCATTCACCCTCCAAAAACTCCGTTAATTGGACGAGCGTGGGCAGTTCCGATCTACTGCCCCCACGCAGCTGTTCAAACCGACTTTGAACAGCTGCAGGCAACCGTGACAAAACCATATATAACACAATATATGACCATTGGTCTACCGGCAGACCAAGGTTCTGAAGGGCCTTAGTGGCCACCAGCACAGGGTTGAGCACCTGTACCCGGATGTCAACATCCCGGGTTACTCTTGGGATGCTGAACAGCTTCCCCAGCTGCGCATCAACCAACCGCCTTTTGTGTTGGTAGCGGTCAAACAATATGACCCGGGCAATCTCATAATTGCCCGCCGTAACCGTTAGGTGACCGACCAACTCCTTCGGTTCACCCCGCAGTGCCATCAATAGCTGGGCCAACTTGTAGGCGCTGTCCAGGTCGTCCCGACCGTGGACCAGGCTATCGAACAAATTGATGAATGCCGGCCACTCATCAATTGCCCCACCGAAGGCCGGAATCTCCAGGTGTGGAAGCCGTCCAACCACACCCTTAGGGGGGGGGGGGGGGGGGGGGTTCCGCTACCCTCCCCGCGGTCATCCCGCGATCGCGACCGCTTAATTTTTTCGGCGCGACGCTCGATGTCGCCCAAGCACTCCATCGCTTGGTCAGCATCCGCGCAGAGCTGCCTCACTGCAGCCACCGAGGCCTCATCCGTAAGCCCGAGGGCTTCAGCCTCGGCAGCCAGCCGACACACCTTCCCGACGCGTGTCATTGCGTCCTCCACACGCTTGAGCAGGACATCGTCCATGTCGGGTCGCTCCACATACTTGTGAGTATGGGCGAGCCATCTCATCTCCTCACGGACACCATACCGCAGTACCGTCAAGGGCGAAGGTGCCATGGTTACCGATTTAATTGTTCCTGGTCCTATGCTTCACTGCCGAACTAAGCACAGACAGATACCAGCACTTTCCCGTCAGCGCTGGGCACAGAAATTAAAACTAAGTTGTAAAACCCAAGGCAACCACTAAACAATTAAATCATAAACAATATTTAATATGGTCGCCCTGTGGACATTCACCTTATAATATACACTCTAAATCAATTAGAGAATGCCACCATGTGGTACAATACAAATAACACACAAAAGGTTATTAAAAAAAAAAACTATTTTTCTAGTAGTGGCCCCTCCGATAGGAACCACACTTCCTTTGAGGTCAGCAAAATCAGCTTAATACCCCTTAAATAGCCCGACCCTGCTGTGTAAACCGAAATAACACTGTAGGACTATAGAACCCGACGTTCTATCGCAAGCAATACAATCTAGTTACTTCGCAGAATGACTGTTCAATCTTTTATGCGCTGGTAACAGTAGTTTCCGACTACAAATTTATAACAACTGTTAACTAAATTGGCACTTATTCTTTCACTTACCGAAAATGAACTTTAATCGTGGTATACCGACCACAGACTCATTGCCGACTTGAGCCAATCTGGGATATTCTTTTCTCCCAACTACAATGTGACAAAGGCAACCCTACCGTGAATCGATGATTTCCCACTAGGAAACCGCGCTTCTGCTACCAAAATGATTAATTTCCCACGCCTACCGAACGGCGTGAGAATCTGAGGGGTTGTGCCTTTGCCACGTGAGAGAAAAGAAGTGATGAAATTGTTATTACCGTGTCTCCGTAGGCAGGAAATCGAAAGCTCGATTCGAGACGGGAATACGGAAAGGGGCACAGTTTGGGATAGGATATGGAGCGAATCGAAACTTATCGTTGCTGCCGACGCCGTCACCGGCGTGCTGCCTGCCGTGACCGTGGAGTCGCCGCTACCGATGCGACGATGTCCAATCAACCGGGATCACTTGGCCGCTGACGCGAATCTACTTATTTCAATCAATAGCCCGACGCTATGAGGTAGATTTACACTCTGACCAGGCCCGATGCCTGTATGATAATTGGTACACCGAAATACCATCACGGGGCCCGAGCCGCCATGTTATTCTCACCGATGAGACAGACCAAGAGAAAGATAACCTCCAATTTTACATCTCGTTCCGGTACGAGTGACAGCTGCTAGTGCCGTTTTCGCTAGTGATGTCTCGATTACTCGCGATCGATTCGCGCAACAAAAAACCGGTGCGTTTCCGACGCATAAATATTAAACAGACACAGCAGTAAAGTTACGATGAGTAGAGAGTACAGCTGGGTCAAAGAAAAGCTTTGAGTGTCTTAGAACGAGATTTTGAATAAATAGTTGGCGAACAGTGAGGACACCACATGTCTGATAAAGGTGGTATGTCGAAAAGAGTTAAGTCCTAAAAGTACAAACCTTGAGAATAGCTCTTTGAGCTCTCTCAAGGCCCCACATATCCGTTGTGCCAGCACCACCCCAAGATGAAATGCAGTAGGGAATAGTTGACTGCCACAATGCCAAATAACCTTTCTTAAGAGCCTTGGGTCCGCTACATGCCTGAGATTTTCAAAGACGTAAATTAGTTTACGTACTCTGTTAGTGATTAATTTTATGTGTTTATTTCCCAAGTACCTTATTGTATCAGTCTTTTCAAGAATACTGCAGCGGCAGTTTCGGTCCATAGGTCTTTGGCAGGTATGAGCAGTGATCTCAAATCTCGATGCCGGTTGGGAAGAGTTTCTTACTGTAAAAGCCATGTATTTAGTTTCATCAGTATGTAATGAAAGAATATTGCTATATAACAATTTAATTACCTAGTTAGCATCCTAGTAACCCTCTTAAGCATATCTAAAAGTTTGATCTCAGGTATTCGTAGCGAAGATGAGTGCTGTGTCTGCGTAAGAGAAGATTCTTCCGTTTTGAAGTTCAACATCACACAGATCATTGATATAAACAAGAAAGAGTGTGGGACCTAAAATGCTTCCCTGAGGCACACCCTGTGTTACTATAAGATCAGAACTGACACATTTGCCTATTTTGACACACTGCTCTCTGCTATCAAGATAGTCCCTGAACAGTTTAAGTTGAGTACATACTTCGGATTCCCACTTTTTCTGATTTTGTTAGCAATATAGGGATAGAGACCGTTGTACGATCTCACATAGTACTTTTGCTTAGCGCGCAACCTATTTGTAATAAAACTAATGTTATTTTATTTAGGAAGGCAGTGTTGTACGAGACACGCTCAATATACATCTATACTTACTAGATCGGTGTTTACCTACTCTACTTTTACTACTTTCTACAAGAGTCACGTGTGAGTGTCGCCGTCCACTAAGCACACTCTACATGTTTTGGTCCTTCGAACCGGATTTTTGTGTTCCCACAAGTAAGTGACTCATTGTTCCTTTGGTCCTCCATCGATAGCGAATCGGTCCAGTCGGCTACCACAAGCGGTCTAACCGACCTGGATTAGAGACGTTGCATATACCGGTGGTAGGATTAGAGAGCATTGAGACCCAAGTCTGCGAATCCAAGAATTCAACTACCACCTTTAAAGCTACCTGTGGATATACTTACTACCACGCTCAACTGTTATCGGCCTATAGCAGTACTTTGCCGTCTACTACACAAAATACTGGTCGAGGGAAGCTGTCGCCGTCTACTACGTGTCAGCAACGATACTTTGCCGTCTACTACGCACCTGACTGGGACTGCCGCCGTCTACTACGTGCCAGCACCGAAGAGTTAACTACTCAAGATGGCTACTGAACTTCAGACACAATCCGAAGTATTTGAGAACATCAAATCGATTTGCGCCAACTATAAAAAGGACAGTGCGTCGAGAAAAACCCTAAACTACCTAACTAAGAGATTAGCCTCTCTAGAAAACCTGTGGCGTGACTTCGACGAACGGAACAGTAAAATCTTACTACTGGAAGACAAATTACATCAATACTTCGTGGAAGATATCTACGCAAAAACCAAGTCCCTACCGGCCGACAATCAACAAGTCGTCCTGATTCTGCACCACCAACCCCACCAGCACCAGATGAAAAGGTCTTCGAATTTCTTGCCAAGCAGCACCGCAACTTCAAGGCCATACACAAAGCATTCTCCAAGATCAACATGGATGAGTTATCAGACAAGTGGGAGATAGAAGAACCTTACTCTGCTTAAGGGAAAATGGGCTGATATCGACAAGCAATACTGGGAGATCGAGGAGGTCTACAGGGACCCTTCATACTTCAAAAACTTCGATGCTGTAGAGACGCGTTATAAGGGAATAAAAAAGGAACTCATAAGCAAGATCAGCTCAAATAGACACTTTCAACAGTCAGCTCCTAAGATCAATGTCCCCGAGTTCTTTGGAAACTACTCGCAGTGGATCTCATTTAAGGATCTCTTCCGGAAAATTGTAGACAAAAATCTTTCACTTTGAAGGCGAAATTGCGAGGCGAAGCGGAACGATTAGTCCAACATCTCCACATCAATTCAAGCAACTACGAGTCCTGTTGGGAGATTCTCACACATAGATACGATAACCGAAGACTTCTATTCACTACTTACGTAAATACGATGATCAATCTGTCTACTATTTCTCAAGCCAACTGTTATAACTTGAAGAAAATGCATGACGTCATCGTAGAATGTTTAAACGGACTCGAGAACATCGGCATAGATACAGTCCCTTGGAGTCCCATTATGGCGCATTTGATGTTTCTGAAACTTGACACCAATACTTATGCGGAATATACCAAAGAACTTCAGCAGCCTCGGGAAATACCAAACATTGAGGAATTCAACAACTTTCTGGAAAATAAATTTTTGGCATTGGAATCATTGCGAAGTCGACAAAAGAAACCAACGACACAAAACTAAACTGCAGTAACATCGAACAAAGTTCAAGACAAGAATAAAAGTATGGCGTTCAAGCCTAAAAGATTCGACTATGCAAAAAGCCACCACGTGTCTTTCGGCCAATGCCCCCTGTGCAATGGAACGCACGTTTTAATGCAGTGTCGCAAATTCATCGCAATGGACTCGAGAAAGCGAAATGAAACTGTAGGCAAATTAAACGTGTGCAAAAATTGCCTTTACAGTCATGGACAAGCAGGATGTTCGTCGGATAAAACATGCAAGGAATGTGACCTACAACATCATACTCTACTGCATATGAAACAAAATGTCGGAAAATCTAGCCCGGCTACGTCACAAAACTATAACGCAAATCATGCCTCCAATTACTCTTTAGAAATACTTCTTACTACTGCACTTATAAAAGTTAAAGCATTGGTGGCAACTACGTAACTCTGCGCGCCCTTTTGGACCAAGGCTCTCAGGTTAACCTGATTTCTGAGAACGCGGCACAATTGCTGAAACTACCCAGACAAAGGGTTGCCGCTACTATATCAGGCATTGGGTCCATCTCCGGCGGCTGCAAGGGCACACTACAGCTCGAATGCAAAAGCAATCAACTTCGCCTTTAATACAAGCGCGTTCATAATGAGAACATTAATAAACCCACTTCCGACAAGATCCTTTGTTAATCAAGGATGGGAGCATATAGAAAACCTAAAACTTGCCGATCCAGGCTTCAATGGGTCCCGGGGCGTCGATCTACTCATCGGTGCTGCCATATACTCGGACATAATTTTGAGCGGTGTCCTGAAAGGAAATGAACAGTCGCCTACAGCCCAACAAACAAAGATAGGCTGGATTTTGTGTGGGAACACAGACTACGGTCAAAAGTTGAACTGTTACGTCACATTAGCAGATATTAACGAGTTATCCCGGTTTTGGGAGTCTGAAGACATCATACCAAACAAGGAAGATATTTCAGATGAAGATTATTGTGAAAACTTTTACAAAAAAACTACTCAGCGCCATACAGATAGAAAGTACAGCGTTCAGATGCCAATGATTCCAGCCTATGAAGAAAAATTAGGCAAATAAAAAAACACAGCCGTTTCACAACTTAATAAACTCGAGAAACGATTAAGTAAAAATAGCACACTAGCATCAAATTACAATGAGTTCATTGACGAGTACGTTCGCCTTGGCCACATGACTCCGTCTCAGTCGCGCGACACGGTGGAATGTTATTTACCTCACCATGGCGTTTTACGTGAAGAGTCTACAACCACCAAGTTGAGGGTTGTTTTCAACGCATCCCAGAAGACTAGCAGTGGATACAGTCTCAACGAACTCATGTATAAAGGCCCCAACTTACAGAAAGATATACAGGAACTGATAATAAAATGGAGGAGCTACAAATATGTGTTTACGGCTGATATAGAAAAACATTATCGATCTATACAAGGTGACATTTAATCACCTGACCATATTGTAGGAAATGATAGTACCCGTCATTATGAACAACTTTCCCCATGAAACATATGGTCGCAAACGAAGAAAAAATTGGGGGCCCCCGTAGTAACTTGTAATCAGCTGATCGGGTCAATGTACTGAGGGACATTTTTTTTTCCATTTGCGACCATATGTTGCTTGGGGAAAGTTGTTCATAATGATAGGTACTGTCATTCCCCAAAATATGGTCAGCTAATTAAATGTCACCTTGTATGGTTATCTGGAGAACAGCAGCCTCTGCAAAAAATCTTATGGCGCAATTTAAATAATCAACTGCAAGAAATGACATTGCGTACGGTAACATATGGGACAAAATGCGCTCCTTGGTTAGCGATGCGCACACTTGAACAACTAGTCTCATTTATCCCACGTACCCCAATAATTAATTATAATTAAAATAGTAATAGTAATAACAATAATAATAGTAATTAAATAATAACAATTGTAAATAAATGATATCTTACTTACAATAATAGCTGTAATAATACCAAATAATACCAAATGTCGAATTTGCATGTTGTGTTTACCTTTAAGTAGATGAACATCTAGCACTAATGTAATAATTAATATATATGAATGTCTTATTGTATCATCTGTTGGTGAACCTTAAACAATAAAATAAAATAAAATAAACTAGCTATGGATGATGGTCACATGTACCCAGATGCTGCATATATGTTAAGACACAACTTCTACGTAAACGATCTTCTGGATGGCCACCAATGATTACCTACTGCGGTGCAGATTAGAAACGATCTTATCACGCTATTAAAGGGAGGCGGAATTAATCTACGAAAGTGGCCAATCAACAATAAGGATATACTTCAAGGACTCTCTAAGGAGCAGATATCAACTCGAAGCACTTTTGACTTCAAAAATGAAAGTTTGACTAAAACTTTGGGCCTCAGCTGGAGTCCCCACACTGACTCATTCAAACTTAACTGGGACGCGGAAGCTGGGAAGACCCACAACTTAACTAAGAGTGAACTACTTTCACAAATATCAAAACTCTACGATCCTTTGGGCTGGTTTTCACCCGTTACTATGGCCGCAAAGCTAATCTTCCAAAAGGTGTGGAGCTTAAAATCCATTACATGGAATGACGTATTACCAAAAAACCTGGAAGATGAATGGATTAAAATCAAAGCCGAATCACCTCAGCTGCGAAACGTGAAAATAAACCGATGGCCTTTTGCGACGCTAGCATAAAGGCTTATTCTTGTGTTACTGACGCGTTATAAACTCAGACGGGCAACAAGAACCACAAATAATAGCCGCCAAAACAAGGGTGGCACCGCTGTCAGAAAACTTTACACTGCCGCGGCTCGAACTCTGCGGAGATCTAGAGAAAATGCTAGAGAAAATAAAAAATCGCTAATCGCTACTCCTCACACCGTGACCACATACGCATGGTGTGACTCACAAGTCGTTCTAGCGTGGCTGCAAGGTGACCGTTCGAAATGGAAAAAAAACTTCTCTAACAGAGCAACTAAGATCTCACGCGTCGTGCCTGCGGAATACTGGAGATACGTAAAATCGGAGGAAAATCCTGCCGACTGTGCCTCGCGAGGTCTATCACCAAAAAATCTCCTCAACAACGATCTGTGGTGGCACGGCCCTGAGTTCCTAAAATCATTCATCCCTGAAGATTCGCCGCAACGTTTTAGTACAGCTATGGATAAGCCTATTCATAGCTACAATTACGCCACGAAACAAGAAACGCAAAGCGACAACTTTATCGAAGTGTTACTAAGCAGAAACAGCAGTCTGACACGTGTGGTGCGGGTCATAGCCTGGATATTGCGATTTTTCAACAGCGATAAGTTGAGTTCGTACCTACATCCGACGGAGTTGCAGCGTGCAAGTAACCTACTTATTAAACAAGTGCAACAAACACAGTTTGAAGTTGACTGCAAAAACCTTTCAAAAAACATGGATATCTCTACGAAAAGCAAGCTTTTGAAACTTCTGCCTTACATCAATGGATACAGTATCCTGCGTGTGGGAAGACGACCCAAGCATTCGAATCTTCCACCTAACATGAAAACCCCAGTCATCTTACCCAATACTGGACGTCTAACTCAGTTGGTAATAGATCAAGCCCATCGAGCGACATTACACGGGGGAGCACGTCTAACCCTTGCTTACATCCGACAAACATATTGGATACTAAGCGGAAACCGAACGGTAAAAAATCAGCTACGACGCTGCGTCAAGTGCCACCGTTTTAACAAAAAGGAACACAACCAGCTGATGGGGGATCTACCAGCGCCCAGAGTTACTCCCTCTAGACCCTTCACCCATATTGGTATCGATTACACACAGGACATGTTGACGTCAAAATTAACAAAGGAAGAGGGATCAGGACGTCAAAGGGGTACATCGTGATTTTCATTTGTTTGGCAACAAAAGCGGTCCACATATAATTGGCATCGGACCTCTCTACTGAAATATTCCTGGCTGCCTTCGAACGCTTTTGTGCCCGACGAGGAAAAGTGGCCCATGTCTATACGGACAACGGATCAAATTTTCTGGGAGCATCACGGGTTCTTCGTAGTGAATTCTAGGAATTTCAACAACTCCTAACACCAGAGTTGACAACATCGCAAAGATGGGCGTCACATGGCATTTCAGCTTCCCGACATGGGCAAGTGCAAACGGCATATGGGAAGCGGCTGTAAAATCCATGAAACATCATTTGCGCCGTGTACTTGGCGAGCAAAAGCTGACATTTGAGGAATTTACAACATTGCTTTCAAAAATTGAAGCATGCCTCAACTCACGCTATCTTTGGCCTCTCACAGAAGACCCTGATGAATTCTACAACGGATTAACTCCCACTCATTTTCTTAGTGGAACTTCTACATTACTTGTGCCACAATCTGACTACAGTGGTGGGCATAAAATCGACTTAAGAAAACGATGGAAGCTGACCACACACATGTTTCACCAATTCTGGAAACACTGGTCAAATGAATATCTACAGCAACTATAGTGTCGCAGCAAGTGGAACAGACCTACTCGAAACCTCAAAGAAGGCGAAATAGTCCTGGTCAAGGAAGACAACTTGCCGCCGGGAAAATGGGTTATCGCCCGAGTGACACAGCTTCACCCCGGCAGCGATGGTTACGTGAGGGTCGCAACAATGAAGACACAAAATAAATCAATCACTCGCCCCGTCACAAAGCTGTTACCTATTAACGAAGATGAGAAAAATACTTTCCATCTCCAGACAAACTTACAAACAATTGAAGGAACTCAAGACTCCGAAACCTCTCATACTGTTACAACAACTTCCACTCCAACAAAAACCGTAAACAAAAGTCGCAGCTTCAGCTTACTCCATTTACTCGTGTTGTCGCTGTGTTTATTCTGTGGCGCGACTAATGCACAGCCACCACAAGCGAGATCAAAAATTCAGATCACAACTATCGAGAGAGATCGACCTATATTTTATGACCCGCATGGTCAAATATCGCTGATGCATGATGAATGGGTTCTCGTCATGTATTACAACTTGACGAGTTATTGGAACGGCAATGAACAAATGCAAGAATACTTACAGCATCTTGGGGCTATCTGTAAAAGAATGGAACCCACATACTGCCAACCTACTATTAAACTGCTGAATCATGAAATACTGTTGGAGCCCAGAAAACACCTTTCCCGAAGGAAACGCGGTCTGATCGATGGGATTGGTTACATCGGGAATAGTCTCAGATATAGTGTCATTGATGATGTAGGATAGTGGAGTGATGAGAATATGCCTGAAATCCTTCAGAATTTTATAAGGAATTTTGTCTGATCCAGTTGAGCTATTATGTTTAAGGCTTTTGATAAGTATTTCCACTTCGCGTTCATCGGTATTGATTAAAACAAAGGATTGAGAAAGGGCTAGAAGGGGGACTTCCTCCGTGGTATCAACTGGCTCATTAACACCGTAGGTTTTGGCAGCTATATTACTAGCTATGTTTATGAAAAATCATTAACATCATCTAATCACTTTCTCACTCTCACTCACTTACTTTTGTAATGTACAGTGGCTGTATTAGGTAGTGGTATTTTTTGAGGTGATGGGGAAAAATATCACATCACACACACAGGGTGACAACACTAACATTTTGATACAAACAGGGTCTCCGGATTGGGGGGTTATTTTGCAATTTTGGGGATTTTTTTTAGCTTTGGGGAACTTTTGGGGAAACGAAAGCTTGAGGAAATTTTAGGGGAAGATAATTTGATACCGGGGAAAAAGGGGAGTTTTTTGTTGATATTGAACTGCTAAGCTAACGCCATCTCTGATACTAAATAATTTATTGTAATTACGTTAATATTAATTATCATTGGTGTCGGGTATCGCGTAAGCAACTAACCCCGACCGAGCCCAGCGAGAGAGATGCATGTCGGTCTGTTCGACCGTCGAACAGACTCGCATGCATCTCTCTCGCCCGGCTTCGACGATTTTAGATGATCATAATAGTAGAGTGCGGTACAGCCTAAAAATATTTATATATAAGTGTAATGCATCAATGTGGTTTAATAATATGTTATGATGTTTGTAAAAGTTAATAAATAGATAATTCAAATTAATGAATAGTTCCAAGATTCTTTAAGAAAAAATGCAGAAATAGTATATTTTAGGGGGGGTTTTATCCTCATATTGGCAAATTCCAAAATTTTTATCGGGAGACCCTGGAGACAAACCGCAAACAAAATGAACCAAAAAAATCATGGCTTTTAGTTTCTTTGCGGTGTACGGATTTTGTTTGTTTTGCGTTTTTGTGTTGTGTTGGTGATAAATGCGTATGTCGTTGAGTTGAACCTTTGCCCCTCGGTTGATTTACCAGTGCACATCCATGGTGACAGAACCGCAATATTACTGAGATAGAATTCTTTAAGTTAGTGTTAATTGTTGAGAAAAAACTCTAATAAAGTTGGCAGTTACTTGTAAAACGAAACAATAACATTTGTCTCATATTCATTTGTATTTCTTTTATTCCTTTAAGAAAACTAAAAAAAAAGCAACTATACCGTGTTAGTTTGAACTAAAAAACATATGGCGCTAGCGATTCACTTCCCATTTCAGTCAAAGATAGGTCTTTATTTTAGTATATAACAAGGTACTCTGTGGTGGCAACACTGTAGACAAGACAGACGTCAAAAATATTTTTATTCGCTCGCATCGCAGTAAAAAAATATGTTTTGGTGAAATTTGCAGTTACTTAATAAAATTGTTTTGACAGGGTAAGGTAGACGGAATTTAAGTTAGATATCTTCATGCACAATCATAAACGATACACCACTATCCCTTCTATGTTACTAGTTAGACAGGTACCTTCAGAGTTATTGCACCAATTTACTCATCTCATGCTCAAGGCTCATCATCATTCAATCATTATTTTCTCAATGTTTCAGCAAGCTCATGGCAACTAAGGTTGTAGCAAGTGCTACAGTAAGAGCGGTCAAGAAGAGAGTGCTCCCTTCGCGAGCTGCTCTAGTCTTGACTTCAAATGCTGTAAAAAGAATCAAAGAAATAATGGGCCAAGAAGAAGCTAAAGGTTTCATTGGACTTAAAGTTGGTGTTAGACAAAGAGGATGTAATGGTCTCTCATATACGCTAGATTACGCAAAAGGCAAGGAGAAGCTTGATGAGGAAGTTAAACAGGACGGAGTCACAATAATTATAGACAGAAAAGCACAGCTAACATTATTAGGTAAGTTGACATTTGGATTTAGTTTTCATCTGTATTATGATTTCATATGACGCACTTGAAAATTAAAAATAGGTTGTGCGCTATTAATGTATGAAATTTAGTGTTCACCATTTAAAAGCAATTCATTGTCGTAATTAATATGTTGATGAGTTGTGTATTAATTCTTGTGTTTATTTCTCCAGGTACTGAAATGGACTTTGTTCAGAACAAGCTTTCTGCCGAATTTGTTTTCAATAATCCAAATATAAAAGGCACTTGTGGATGTGGAGAATCTTTTAGTATATAGATTATTTATTGCATAATAGTTGTGAATTGAAGTAGAAATATTTTGAATCTATTGCTTTATCTTGGAAGTTAAAGCAAACATTTTTTGGGGATGGATCCCAAAAAATGTTTATGTTAAACGCAATCAATAGTTGTTAAATAGTATTTTCGTTTCTTTGTAAATAGTAACATGTGAGCTTTTATTTGTATTTATTATGGGGAATTAAGCCTAATGAGGAGTGCAAATAATTTGTTACACCATTTGATATTTAATGTATAGGGTTTTTACTTTCTTTGGCAAATGTATTGTATTTTTTCAAAATCATGTTTTTGTTGTTAGTATGTAGATAAAATTCTATGCTAATATAGGAATTATAATTATAATTATAGGTTAGAATGTCAAGAAATACTTGTAATATAATAAAATATAATGGATAAAAGTTTCTGTTGCTACCTATAATCACAGATGAAGTAGATATTTACCTATGGAGAGTTGCATAATATAATAAATAATTGAAATAAACTTTAGTTTACAAAGCCTTGTCCGCATTGAACACAAAACTGTGCGTGCAACGATAGGCGACAAATTAATTAAATATATAAATATTGTTGTTGATAACAGCCCTCGCATCAAGGTTCTTTGGTTTATTTATTTCTCTACAGAATTAGGTAATACTAGCCATGTGAATAGTTTATCAGACAACAACGAACTATCCAATTGCACCGAACAGCATGTGTCATAGTCATACATAACGTAAACAAAGACTGAATATTTCAAATCGAAACTTTCGGGAAAACCTTATTTTAATTATAAAAGTGATCTATCACTGAGAAAATTATAAAATTGCATTAGTAGGTCATCGCAATGCTCTCTGGTCATTCGCCATGTAGTGTGCTATCATACAGAGTAAAATTTTTATGAGAAATCATAAAAACTTAAGTGAATTCATCAGCTACAACAGGTAAATATTAATTGATGTTAATTCGTAGATTTTATCTTGTATTTCATACATTTTATTAGTATGCAGGTATAATGTAAACACTCATTCCCGTCGACAATGCCGTGTCGCCATTTTGGGCAATATTGACGGCAGCGGGAGTAGCAGTGAGCATGGTGCAATGTAAACGTCGTTTGTCATATTAAGGTGCAAATTTATAAAATGGTAAATTTAAAGGAAAATTTAGATTTTTGCTTACATACCACGTAGTTATTTCAGAAGCCATCATGAAATAAAAATAACAATTTTATTATGACTTAGTAATTTTATTAAAATGCAAACACATTAATTGTTCAAAGTTCCTAGGTACCTCTGACCAAAGCACAATCTGCACCGCCTAATAAAATTCGCACGTAATCGGCGGAATGCACCTCTGTTATTAAGAATTTGTAACCTAGCAAACTCGAGCTTTAATAAGTTTCTCTATGCTCGAGCTTTTGTCGTAGTTCTTGTACGGTGTTGTTCTCTCCTTGATACACATTTTCATTGAAATAGCCCCAAAAAAAAAGTCTATTGGATTAAGGTCGGGCGACCGGGGTGGCCATGCAATAGGTCCGCCTCAACCAATCCACCGGTTAGGGAAGCGCTCGTTGAAATGTCCTCGAACTGCTCGAGCGTAATAATAATGAGGCGTGATGCCGTCTTGTCGCAGCCACATTTCTGCCACTTTATCTTCAGGAATCTCAGCTTCGTTGAGTATTTGGTTCAAATTATTTTGTAAAACATTCAAATGATGAAATGCCACCAATCAGAATTGGTGGCATTTCATGTAGCACAAGCTGCTGGTCAATTATTACAGCACACATGTTTATACCAAACAGATGCTAGAATCGATCATGTCTGATGATATGTGGGTTCACTCTGGAGTAGAAGTGTAAATTGTGGATGTTAAAAATTCCCATTCTTCTAAAATTTTACTCATCAGTCCATCAAACTTTGTTGAAGAACTGCGGATCCTCTCTATGTTGTCTCAGCATCTCTCTGCAAAATCTCACTCTAGGTTCATAGTCATTGGGCTGTAAGGTTTGCACCCTTTGCACGTGGTAAGTTTGATATTTATTTCTTTTAATGATTAGCTGCACCGACGATCGTGGAATTCCGAGATTTCGCGATATATGGCGTGGGCTAATACCAGGGTCGCATCTTCACTGTCTCAGTATTTGCTCTTCCATGGGCGTACCCAGGTAGGGGCAGGGGGGGGCTGCCGCCCCTCCCCTAGAAGATAAAATAAACGTCAATTTTCCTTGTGTGTTCCAAACGTGTATGTTCTCGAAACAGGTATGAGCTGCGCCCCCCTAGCTGAAATCCTGGGTACGCCCTTGTGCTCTTCATTGTCAAATCGTACCACTGGTCTACCTACAGCATGCTCACCGGGTAAGGTTGTAGTCCGGGAAACGGTCTCGATTAGGGTAGCATTGTCGATCTTCTCTGGCAGCACCCCGAGCATTGCCGTCGCAAATGCCATAGAGTTAATGCATTTCTGCATACTCTTGTTGGGTGTATGCTCTCCTCGCAGCAGCCATCTTCGGCTTATCTAGCCAGTCCGTAGCGATAACAAAGTCCGATTCACACAGCCCACAGGTAGGCAATCTATCACAAGTCCATAAACGAAGGTCACAGGTAGGCAATTTGTTGATCCACGACTTTTTGGCCACCCGTATATGTGTGTGTGAGTAAACAGAATTTCGATTTGGCAAAATGTAAAAAAGTACTGTATACACTGTACTTTGCACAAACGTCACTCGAGCCAGGGTGCCAACTTAGCTCGCCCGAGTCCCGGGTAGTACAAATATATGGGCGAGAGACCTCGCTCACGCACGGGCCAAGAAACCTTCTCTTATATTGTACCTCCTGCGAACCAACCATACCAACCAACCAAATGGTGTCTAGCAATCCAACCGCTGAGCGTTGCCATAATAAAATATTCGCTCATGGAATCATGCCATTTCCCTCACTCTAACATGTCCATCTCTTTTACTCAAATTAAAATGGTGTCGGCGAACAAGACGAAAAGCTTATTTTTCTTTGTTTACGTGTCGAATTTTACTGCAAAAGACAAAGAAAGTAGGGATTAATAGCATCATTCTCGCGTTGGATGGAATTTATTCAAAATCAGTCCTTGAAAGAACTCGCCTTCAGAAGTATTTGTGTGAAATGAACAACGGAGATCTTGGGGGGCCCAGAGGCCGAGGCCGTGGTTGGCAAGTGGATAATCAGCCCCGGGAGCTTCGCCGGCCGAGGATAGTTGGTGAGGAAACTAAAGGTACTCCATCAATATTTTATAACCTTTACGTTAATCAAGCTGAACCACATCGGTACATTTGCTACCGTAACGTCGTCATCGCATGCTCATTTCCAGCAAATGTGATTTCAGGTGAAAGTAAGAATTTCAATTTCTAATGACGTTGGCGTTGTGTGCTCGGCGGCCACGAGCCGGCTGTGCCAACAGTTTCGTCGCCAGCTTAGAAACTGTTCAACTTAGCAATTGCTCACTGTTTGTGGGTTTTGAGGTCATATAGGTTGAAATTGGCAAACTTTCCATTTATTGGACACTGAGTTTTTACAACTGATAGTGATCTTAGTTTAGATTACTCTTTGCTGTGTTGTCACCTGGATGGAAAAAAATAAAATGCCTCTGTTCTGCTTGAATCAGTTTGGTTGGTAACTATTATAGCTGTTTATCTATTATAGCACATAAAAACCTCATTAGAAAGGTAGATGCAGCCATAAATCATTACTTTGAAATTTCAAAAAACATTGTATTTAGACTTGAAGAACCTTCTTCTTTTTAATATGGCATGCTAACCTCCTGCTTTGAAGAACCTTGTCAAGATAACCTCAGAACTGTTCTAATCTAATCTAACATTGTATTTGCAGATAGGTACCTACCTACTTGATTTTGAGGTATTTTTTATCACTTGTCATTATTTCCCTCAGATGACCCACCCAAGTCCAACCTGTCTGCAGAGGCCAAAGAATGGTATCCTCCAAACTACAACCCTCAACAGGCGGTGCCACCGCAGTACATGGCAGACCCGGCTCCATACCGGCAGCAGATGCGGTACTCGGTGCAAGACAGGCTCCGGCAGGCGCAGGACCAGAACCCTTACAATTTCGGAGACATAACATACTCTCTGGAAGAAGCAGAGAATATGGATATAAGGGTTTGTGTGCTTTGAATAATATTCTGTGTGTAGGCTCTGCTTGTATATAATTGCTGCTTGCACTGTTTCTGCCTTAAGGAGTTTCCTACCACACTTAAGATTATTTTATTACCTATTATTATTATTATTGTTGTGTGGTGTATTGTACTTACCATACATGGGCATGATTTGTTCTATAGTAATCCATTGAACCCATGAACATTGGTGTAACTTAAATTATTAACTAGATGCAGCATGCTGAATGTGCCCAGGACCAGCAGCCTTATGGAGTAACTCTGAAGTTCATAGCGTGTGTCTATGGTTCATCTTATGCTCATACAATTTCATCGATTGCGGGGTATCACCGAAGGCTTCTAGGTTTCATTCAATGAGTTTGGGTTTGGCCTCCATTATGATGCTACTTGTGTGATACCAATTTGACAGATGAAGCTGGTGCAAGGTGTCAAACGTAAATGTCTATATGAAGTTCATAGCTCAGACGACTTACACCATAAGTCTGCAGGACATTGACCTGATAAATTTGTATCATTTTAGATCTCCCTTTGACTTGTTTGTACTTAATATGAGATAAACAATAAATAAGTTGTTCAAGATAATATTACACTTTCTGTTGTTGACCTTTCCATATTATCATGTGTTTTGTTATATCACAATTTGCAACTAAAGCAAAGACTCATGCATGCCTTTATGCATGACAAATAATGACCATCAACTTACCAATTGTACCTAACTTGACACAAAGAGAAAAAAGTTTAGTTAATAAATATGTGAAATAAGTTTAGTTAGTAAATATCTTGACCACAACATTTGCTATAGCTCTTCTATTTAATTAAATCTACAGCAAGAGAACATCAGTAACCTGATAACAGTGATGTGCGAGATCACATTCGACCCAGGTAAATTCGACGTGCTTTGTGGGCCGTTGGTCGACTCCTTTGCGTCGACACTACACGACGTCAACTACACGAGGCCGTTGGTTGAAGCTATTGTCAATCAGGTATGTCATATATACGTAACTCAAAGAGATAGTAATGAAATTAATGGTGTTCATGTGATGTCATGTTAACTTTAACAACCTCTGTGGCTATGCGGTTTGATGCTCTGCCACCAAAGCCAGAGGTCCCGGTTTGAAATCCCGGCTGGAGAGGAAGAAAAAAACCCCAGGTCTTCTTCTATCTTCTAAAAGGGGGTGTAGCGCCTGCACCTGGCCCACTTGAGCGGGGCTTTTGTGCATGTCCCCTTCGCCTGCACATCTACCTCAGCCATCCCAACTCCTGCACCAGCTAGAGTAGGAAGGCCTGGGTTTTCTGCAGCTGAGCCAAACAAGAGGTCCCGGTTTCAAATCCCGGCTGGAGAGGAAGAAAAAACCCCAGGTCTTGATGATGATTGAGATGATTATATGTGTATAATGCCGCTATCACTGGTTCCAACGACTTATCCTAGTGTGAGGCCAGAAACTTTGTTTATAAATGTTTATCACTGGATTATCTCTAGTTATCGACACTGTCAGGGAGCACCTATGACTAGGTTAGTTAGCCTGAACTCAAACTGGATTGTTCATCAGTCGATAGGCGAGCCGAACTTCCGCTACAACGGCGCGCGCCTATGCTCGATGTACGACTCGGTGGCGCCGCCCGAGGAGTCGACGTTCCGCGCGTGCGTGCTGGAGCGCTGCTCCATGGAGGAGCACAAAATCATCAGCGGCCTCGAGAGCTCCGAGGAGAGCATGCGCGGCTTTGCCATGTTTCTCGCGGAGATCTACACGCAGCTCGAAGACAGCCAGGTAATCCAGTGTGGCCAACCAGCCTGCCACGTTTCCTCTACCTGACATTAGCATAGACTCGGCACTGCGTCTGGTTGATCGGCGTTACTGTGGCTCTGAGGAGGGCATGCGTGGCTTCCATGTTCCTCGCGGAGATCTACACGCTGCTCAAGGACAGCCAGCGTCCGTAAAGTGCTGCAGATCCCAGCGTGGCCAACCATACTGCCACGTTTCCTGTACCTCAACGGCGGAACTGTGCGTCTGCCGGCTGGCGGCATGCCTGAAATAGAATAGTGGGTGCAGGGGAAGTGTTCTACAACCTCCTGGACTGAATAGGCAGAGGCAGATGGATGTGGTTTCCTTTACCGATTTTGAGAAAAAATACATTTTTAAGCGCCCTCCGCACCTTATTATTAACGACTACTGGTGTTTATTTACGACTTTATTCGCGTCGTTATTTGTGATCTATGAACTGAGGGTGATCAATCCAAATGGGTCAATAGGGAGAAGTCAGAAAATATGAGAGATAGCGACATCTGCTCTTAGGAACCATGGCTTCGTTTTTATACTTAATAATAATGCCAATATTTTTTTTATCTCATACATAACCGGGAATCGAACCTGGTCAAATGTCTGTAAAGAATGTTAGGTATTCTGCAAGTTTTCTCGATGTTATTGTTGATGGTGCGAATCATAAGTCAAAATGAACACATTTTTAATATTCTTTAAGTAATTGAAAGAAAAACCCAGCAATAAGATAATTATTTTATTTCAGTAAATGTGATTGATTGATGATTGATTCATAATGATGACCGAAGGGTCCCGGGTTCGAGTCCCGGTGGGGGCAAATATTTGTTTGATGAGAACGGATGTTTGTACCCTAGTCATGGTTGTTTATCTATCTAAGTATAGTATTTATCTATATAAGTATATGTATCGTTGTCTAGTACCCAAGATACAGGGAATCCTAGTTTGGGGCTAGATCAATATGTGTAAATAGTGTCCAAGGTATTATTATTATTATTTTTTATTATTATTCATATTAACGACGACATTTTGAAAATTATTTAAATTGTGGGCATTTCAGTCTGATGTTTACACAATTTGGTCCTTATACTTTCAGGATCATTTATACAAACAAATACTACACGCGATTACATAATTAATATTGACCAGGTTAGATTCCCGGTTATGGATGAGAGTTTAAAAAAAAATTTGAATCTCATTATTATTAAATCTAAAATCGACGCTATGGTTCCTAAGAAGAGATTTCGCTATCTCTTATAGTTTCTGACTTCTCCATACTGACCCATTTGGATTGATCAACCTGTATAACTATCGTCAATTTTGTTAGGCTCTGAATGCCGTCTGGAGGGGGTAATCCCTCTTTCTCGCACAGGGTGAGATAGTGAGAGCAGTTTCCCCCACCCCACCCTCGCTCTGAGCCAAACAATATTGGCCATAGTTATTCATAGCTTTATAGTGACAGAAAATAAGCATGCTATGAATGTTGCAGGGCGGTCGTATCCGGTCGCTGGGAGAGAGTCTGTGCAAAGTGCTACTACATCTGTTGGACACTGAGAATGAAGCTAATATCAAAGCCGTCTGTCAATTGCTGAAGGTTAGTTCGATATTCTTTATTGTAATCCAGAAAATGTCTCACAAAATTTAGACACAAATGAAAACTTTAAAAGTCAAAAATTTGGTTCATTTGTTTCCTTGACAGGCTGATAACTTTCAAACCACTGAACCGATTTTAAAAAACATGACTAAGAATATGCACACATGTGTAGACTACTGCCAATAAAAAAACGCTTTAAAATCCATCCACCGTTTGAGCGCCAGAGTTCCATGGACAGATAGACAGACATGCTCTATGACACCCCTCTTTTTCTTTGGGGGCTAAACAATAACTTCTCATGATATGTGGCTAATTATGTTATCAGAATATATCATACACAATAGTTCTAAGGTCTAACTTACTCTCAATACATATAATAACTATTGTTTGTGCTTAAGAATGAATAAATATTGTATCTGTGATGCTATCCTTATCTAAAAAAAAACATCGTCTATGCTGGACCGCTGTTGGTCAAATGTGATCATAAACATTCACATACAGGCACATACATAGCTTCTGACCCCACACTACGATACCCTGTGTTGTGGGAACCAGAAACAGATACATCACACATCTACAGCCAGGGATCGAACCCGGGACCTGTTGTATGGTATGCATAACACTGCAACGCCACAGACGTCGTCAATGTTTAAAATGCTTTTGTCTGTCAACTTAAGGTTACTAGAGGGGTCGATGGCAGGATGGTCTTCGATCAGAGATACTTGTCCTTATCCCTTTAATCGTTGAATTGCGAAAGATTATGTGATGTGAGTAATTATCAAAATAATTGTACATGACCCATATTTTGTTGTGTCGTAAAAGTTTGACAACAAATAAATCCATGATTTTCTATCGGAAGTTTGTAATTACTATGTTTGTACTTGAGCAAAATATTTCTCTGCATTCGGCTGTGGTTGTGGATCGAGGTAGTTTAAGGCATTTGTAATTAAACATTTTAAAACATAAAAGTAGAAATTTTTCAATCTCTACTTTCTCATACAAATACAAAATGTCGCACAATTCTTAAATTTTTGGATTCGCCTAAAAACATATCATAGCATTTGTTATGTATACCTATGTATATTTTACCACTTATTTTCTACTAATCTGCTTAAGATATGTTTAGACTACTTAAAACATGACCCGTGATGGTCAGTGTTTATTTTTATATTTTAGATCACAACAATAAAATACAGCGAACATCCCAAAATGAGTGGAAATAGTTAATCAACAACATATAGTCCATACTATGTATTATTAGACAGGAGGAGAATGCAGACGCACCGTAGGAGAGTCCAGAGTTCAGTGGATTGCTACAGGCACGTAACCCGTGCTTTGTACAAAGTTGCGATGGAATACTTTTTAGTCCTTGTACGAAACCAGAGTTGCGATCATAGACTCTTTCGTTCTTTTACGTAACCAGTTTGTTTTATTTTATTATAAACAATAGATTTTGGGCCAGGGTTTAAAAAAAAAAAGTGAAGATTGTTATTATTGTACTTAATTTCGTCCAAGGACATTGGTCTTCCATCGTTACTGATTTCGTAGATAGACGAAAAAGTAGTCGATTGGTGACGAAACACCGATTACGTACGTCGCCGAAACTAGAGATACGTATTATTGATCCAAAATTAGCCAGTTTAAAATGTATACGAGTAAGACACAGGCAACAACAGTCAGAGCTGTGCGCCAATCTCTCTTTCACATTACAAGTCAACGCAACAGGCAGAAGAACATGGACGGATAGCTCTGCCCCTTTTTTATCATGTGATGCAGTTTATTGTCTTAACTAAACCCCTTCGCTCGTGGGTAGTGATTTTAAATATCTTGTCTTTGTAATAGAGTTCTAACCCTAAGAGTTTGAGCTCAGCCTTGCCCGAGTGAGAGTACGGAGTACATAATGATTGTTGACGTCTTACAGCTGTCCGGCATAGCGCTGGACGCAGACTGCCCCGCTGGCATGGCGGTGGCGTTCGAGCGTCTGCGGCGCGTGTCGGGGCTGGCATGCGTGCGTGCCGTGCTCGCACTGCGGGCCGCGCGCTGGGGCCTCGCCGAGCCTCCGCCGCCGCCCGCGCCGCCCGCCACGCCCGCCACGCAGCAACGGCTTCGCGGTTTGTAACTGCACTGCTACTGCCACCACCACTGTCGCGACATCTCTTGTTCATCGGGGATGGGCTAGCGCGCTGTCACGCTAAATTGAGTATTGAATAACAGGCTCAACAATTATGCCTCTGCCACTATGTATGGGAAAATTGATGATAGGTTTGTATGTCTTTGGTTTGAAGATTTCTGGCGACGTAACAACCAGTACAAAAATGAATTATATGCTGCAACGACGCGCGCCCTAAAATCTATTATAATTGTCCACTGACTCTTTAAAATCTTTCCTGTCGTGACTAGGTTTGCTGGAAGAAATCTCATTTTAAAGATAAGCTCGCTGTTATATATATAAATATACCAGCTAATGTTATGTGTTTATAAAGTATAAACGAAATCAAAACTAACGCCTGCCCGCCCTTCTAACTTATTAGTATGATTCTACGTTGTTTTTGGCGATCGCGAGAGCCACTGCTGCACTACAATGCCTGATATGACATGAGTGCTAATAATAGTTACAGCATCATTAGAATGATTGCAGTTTTGCCTGTCAACTGTCTTTGATGCAACCTCTCGCTTGTGAAGATTAAATCAGTTTTGTGGTTTAATCAGAGATAATGTGAAAAAAAAAGTGCCAAAGCGCAAATAAACAGCTGTGAAACCTGTATGATTGATATCCGCCCAGAAAACACTCGAAAAACTAACGAAATTGTGCTGAAAATGTGGGCAGTCGACCACCATTCAATTTATTAAGCTACACAAAAAATATACATATCTCGAGACTAGCTAAAAATTTACTTTTGACGTTTTGAATAGCCATAAAAACAAAATAATTTATACCATGAACCAAACAACGTCGCAAGAGTCAACCCAGGGTTCTAGCCAAAAAATGATACTGAAATTGATGAACCCAACAATATTCCAAATTCCAAATCAACAATACAGCTTACTCCGATAAAACAGGAAAGTAATCAGATATAAACGTAACACCTAGATCCTAACAAATAAAATTCAGACTGTGAAAATTATTGGCAAACTGTAAAAATACTTGCCAATTACAAAAACCTATACAAAATGATAGCATATCCCTGATAAAGATATTGCAACACTGAAAAATGCTTACTAATGCCAAGCAATTGAAAATTATGCTGCTCCTCCCGGAGATGCAAAAGAAAAAATCAGAAAGCCTCCACAAAATTAGAAAGTCTCCACCAATTATGCTGTATGGCGTTCAGAACATCAAACTAAATGAGTTTATTGGGGAAATCCTGTAGAAATAAAATCAACTACGAGTAACATCGAGGCATCATCGTGGGCGCGCGCGAGATACTTTGACATAATACATATAGCGTTTCATTACGCTGTGATGCGATTTAGTAGATAAACAATTTATTACAGTAGGAGTTTTCTCGTGCTCCTCTACTTATAAACAACAACAATAATAATAATCAACCAGGGGGGTAACCACAAAGTCTTAGCTGATTCAGACTAGGAACCTAATTTGATCCGCAAAATAATCGTGACCAAATCAAATCAAATCAAAAATCATTTATTTCCATAGGATTTTGTTACATCACTTAGATCCGTCATTACATTTTTTTGGGTGAGTTCACTAACACAATGGCGGAATCTGTGGAGAAGAGCTCACCGAAGAAACTCCACAGTCGTCGCATCTTTTGCGTTTCCTTTTTTAAATAAAATATTGTCAAATTACAAAATGAATGCTAATTATATATCGAAACAACCTGTTACTCAAACAATCTATTCCCATGGACATCTGTCCTCTAAGTAATCAGATATCCTATAGTAACCTTTTTTATACAATTTCTGTTTTATTATTATTTTAAACTTGTCTAAAGGTAAGTTTTTAATATCAGTAGGGACCTTATTGTAATAGCGTATACAATTGCCTTTAAAAGAATTACTAATTTTACGTAGTCGGCTTACATAAGCAACCAACTTGTCTTTATTTCTAGTATTAAAATTGTGTATATCACTGTACTTCTGAAAATTAGTTATATTTCTTTTTACATACACAAGATTGTCATAGATATATTGAGACACAAATGTCAGAATATTGATTTCTTTAAACTTTTCCCTCAGTGACACTCTAGGCCCTAATCTATAAATTGCACGAACAGCCCGTTTCTGCAGAATAAATATACTATTAGCATTCGCAGCGTGACCCCACAATAAAATACCATAGGTCATTAGACTATGAAAGTAACTAAAGTAGACTAGTCTAGCGGTGTCTACGTCGGTAAGAGCTCTAATTTTTTTAACTGCGAACGCTGCCGAACTCAGTCCGTTCGACAATTTATTTATATGAGGATCCCATTGTAGTTTGGCGTCTAAAGTAATGCCCAAAAAGACAGTCGACTGCACAAGGTCCAATCTCTGTCCTTTTATAAATATGTCTGTAGTTACCGGGTTCACATTGGGTAACACGAATTTAATACATTTAGTTTTCTTTTCATTAAGTAATAAATTGTTAACAGTAAACCAGTTCACTATACTAGAGATAGCATTGTTTACCTCGTCATAATTTGATTGCTGTCTTTTAACTTTAAATATCAAAGAAGTATCATCGGCAAACAATACTAACCCATGTTTTGCTTTAACAAGGTAAGGTAAATCATTAATATATACTAAAAACAAGAAAGGACCAAGAATTGAACCTTGCGGTACGCCCATACTTATTGAAGACCCAGGTGATCTTTTCCCATTAACATCGACTATCTGAACACTATCTGTTAGATATGACTCCAGAAGGCCAAGTGCCTGATCTTTTACACCATAATGGCGTAACTTCCTGACAAGAGTGTCAGGATGGACGCAATCAAAAGCCTTGGATAGATCGCAGAAGACACCTATTGCATCCATTGCGTCTTCCCAGGCATCAAAAATATTGTCGATTAGTTCAACACCAGCATCGGCTGTTGAACGACCCTTTGTGAAACCAAACTGAGCAATTCCGTCTTAAAACAACCGACCGTCTTAAAACAAGTCTTGGTATTAGGTAAATAAAGCCCATTATGGCGAATTGGAATGGAAATGGTTGACATGGTGATGTTCTTGTTTTGAACCTAATTTGAATCGGAAAAAGATTGTGGTAACCCCCCTGGAAACGATTATTTGGATACAATCTGACGCCTAGAGACACGTGATAAGGCTATTTTTTATTTTATGTCGTACGGCGGCGTGTGGATATGCCAGCTTCCATA
Source organism: Argyresthia goedartella (assembly GCA_949825045.1). Classification (NCBI taxonomy): domain Eukaryota; kingdom Metazoa; phylum Arthropoda; class Insecta; order Lepidoptera; family Argyresthiidae; genus Argyresthia; species Argyresthia goedartella. The sequence continues at coordinate 14,258,109 of OX463815.1, forward strand.
CAAAAAAGTTCGATCCCCTTCACGGTTTCAGATTTTTACTTTACTTGTGCTACCTTGTAATACCTTGCTTCGTGCCAAATTTCACATTTCTAGGACAACCGGAAGTACCCTATAGGTTTTGTTTCCCTTGTGAAGATCAAGCAAATTAAAGATTATTTCACAATTCAAAGCAATTTACCTGAGTAATCGATATAATTTCAACTTGATGTCTTTACGCGTACTTGAGAAAAAGGCTCTCGACAGACGGACAACGAAGTGATCCTATAAGGGTTCCTTATTTCCTTTAAGGTATGGTCCCTATAAAGGCGACAGGATTCGATGTGACCGCCGATCACCGCTGAAGTCTTGCGACAAATACCGAAAAAGGCTTGAATGTTGCTGACCTGAACTACCTTTTTTAATATATTCTACGTACTTCATACTATCTCGCATTATGGGAGGTTTCCCAAATTACAATGGTTTCGAAACGTGGTAAAACGCAGCATATGGTATCCTCCTATAGACGAATTTCAAAAATTATTCCTGAACACCAGTTCGGCTACAGAAGTGAGCACTCGACTGTGCAACATCTGATGGCTGACGTTGTCGCCACCAGCAGCTTTGGAACTGATAGCTGGTACTGCCTTTCTATTTGCGCCGATTTCAACGAGCGGTGAGGTGCAGAATGCAGCCGCCATTAAACGTAGGCGACGAAGGGTTGCCTCCTTAGCGGCAGGGTCCATCACGACGGAGGGAGAAGAGAAAAACTGGTTGAGACATTTAAGATCGACATTAACCGAAGAAGATTCCTCGGACTCGCCACTACCAAGGGTTTTAAGGAACTTCCACACCTGAGCTGGAGGGTACATCTTTATATGCACATAGATGTGGCGTCGCTTGGCATCGCGGCACATGCGGTTGCACGAGTTACGTAGGCATTTTAAAGCTAGTCGATTCTCGTTGGTTTTTATATTGTCCTTTAGCACGGTTTATTTTTACCATTAAATGCTGGATGTTATCGGTCAACCACGGGGCAGGGAATGATTGGCCCAAAAATCACAGAATACACTAGTGTGAATACAGAATTAACGAATAACTTCTCATCAACAAATTCATAGTCAAAGATGGGTCATTAGGGCAAAAAAAGAATTGTCTAATGTCCTACGGAGAACTCGGGACTCTTCCGTTCTTCTCGGCGTCCCCAAGCCACACACACCTAATAATAGTAACATTAGAGTATTTGTTGACACATATGTATGCACCTGCAGCAGCGAACGGCGAGTACGGCGGCGGCGAGGCGATCGAGCTCGGCGAGGGCTACCTGGCGGACGGCGCCGCGCTCACCGCCGAGGAGCGCGCCTTCCTGCAGAGCAACCTGCCCGCGCCCGGCAACAAGCCGCCGCCCGCAGAGGATGTGCTGTGAGTATACACACAACACACTGCCCACACGCAGAACTAGCGCCGCGCTCACTGCCGAGGACATGCTTGGAGTACACACATACAAGACACTACGCACACGCAGAACTAGCCCTCCCCGGAAGAATAAATGTCACTGAAATGAAACAGTTCAGGAAAAGGAGGGCAGCACAGTTCATTCACACCAGCAGCGGACCGGCTGTCGAGTCGACCCGTCTAATTTGTCTGTCGACACGTTTTAAGCATGTCGTCGACGGCTGCCGACGCGCATGCTGCTCGTGTGTACGAGCTCTAATGCGTATTCTCGCGCGACCCTCGAAAGTTCATTAAGTTTTGGCGATCGCCCTTGCTCCTTACTAATACAGTGTCAACTGTCGCAGTGAGGAGATCGAGGGCGGCTGGGACAACGGCATGGACGCGGAGATGCAAGCCGGCTTCATGGAGTTCCTGAAGATGTCCAATCAGATCAAGCGATAGCCGCACACCCGCACAGCACGACAGACCAGACAGACCCGCCGCTACCGAGCAGCCGCTGCCTACCACACCACCACCCACCACCCACTAGGACAATGCCGAAAACTATAAAAAAATACACAAAACACCATAAACCATAAAATATATATTTCAGGAGCATTCGGCTCCATTAATGTAGGATATATTGCATGAAAATTGCGGACAGCTGTGGTAGGCAAAGTGCGAACAAAGTTGAGGTAGCTTGTTTTATCGACCGCGCTTTTTGTTTAAGTATATTTTTTTTACGTGTTATATTTATGTACCTAACGATTTAGTATAAAATATTTATATGTTAACATAGTTTGGTCTGTCGTTAATAACGGTGTTCGGTGTTTACGTATAAATAATTTACTTTATAGGTTTCATAAATCATAGTATAGAATAGGTACTATGAATTACAATATCCATTATGTATTTCGGAATCATTTACACGTAAACAAATCTGCCTGGTGATAAAATGTAAGGACAAGTGTGTGGACTATAATGTAAACAAGTCTGCGCTCTGCGTTACTTCTAAACTAAAACCCCAATGTCAACCAACTACCAACATGTCCACTGTGACGGTTGCATTTATTTATATAGTGGTTCTTTTATAAATGACATTCATAATTATCATGAAATTTATTACTTTATTAGGATTACCTCGTGTCGGTGTATCCCAACAGATGCACGGTCCATGTTGAAGCCATCCTTCCTTGTTTACATTTTGTCTATATTTTATTCTAAGAAATAATATTTGGTGATCTCATAATTTCTCCATTTATTTGCTACTTCAAGATAACATCTGATTGTAACACCATCGAACGAAATTTAGAAATGATTTCACGTTTCTTTATGCGATACAGAAATGATGAAGTATTTCTAGAATAAAACCTCATGAGAAGGCTGTTTGCTCACTGCATTCAGAAATAACGTTTCCTATCGCAGTCCATAGTTTCATCTAGAATTTATAGAAGGAACGGATATTTAACTATGTAGTAGTGGCATGCAAAATACATTGAAGTTAGTTTCGGTGCAATAAAGACAACTTTATGATTAATTTATATCTACTTAATTAGCATGATCTGTTTATTAATAATAAATTACCTTCCTCCAGTCCAAACTCGTAATGCGAGTAGTGATTGTATAATAATTAATTGTCGAATTATGCATAATTAGAAGGCTGACAACAGGGAAAATATGATTGTTGTATTCAATGTATCTTAGTGCCATGCGGTGACAAGAAATAGGTTTCTATGCATGGTCCCTATTTGTCGACTAAATAAACCCGCGTGATTGTCAAATACTCCAATATGTTGCACGGGCATTAAACAACACGCCCTCGCAGTGACAGCAGACATATTGTTGTAACTAACTAACTTTAGCTTCCTACGCTATTTTGTTAAACGATGAAGCTATTTGTTATCGCGCTGGTCAATTATTTCCGCGCTATTAATTGAAAATGGCTTTGTAATATAAATGTTAAAACTTCATCGTGATTGATCGATCGGACTTTGTGCGACTTCATGAAGTGGGAAAGTGAAGTTGCCTCAAATGTAAAGAAGATTGTCTTATTGCAAGATATTTTTAATTAATTGGTAACGAAATACACTTGTGCCGTTCTGAAATGAACTAAGTAATTATGAACATCACTCAAATAATATATTTATGCAATACATTTTTTTTATTTGAAGCAATTAGGAGAATGTTTGTAATATTCCATTGTATTTCTGTTGCAGTGATATTATGAATGTTATAAGAATAAATGGATATTTTAATAAAAGTCATTTGAATAAACAAAAATCACTGTTTCTTTTCAAAAGTTAATAGTTCTCACAATATGTAGAGGACCACGGGAATGTAAAAATTTAGAAATACATAATTGAAATAAAATATTTTATTTGTTAAAATGATGTACAAAACAGGTTTTTTATTTATAACTACCGACAGTATGTACAGATAATCCGAACACCTTATATATAGTTCTATTAATATAATATTTATTTACTTACCCTCATTAAAATATACAACATTGATTGCGAATTTGCGACTAGATAATATGTAACCATAACGCAGGTTATCTTTGCCCATAAACGAGCCCAAATGCAGAATACTTCGTCTAGTCGTATATTGGGACTTTCTAATCCAAATATTTTGTAGGCAGGGTTATGATAGGATATAATATATAACATGATATATCACAGTATCCCTCTCTTCATCTATTTTATTTTAACGTTGTCATATTACATTTATAACTTTTGGAACTATCATAATTCCTGATTTAACCTAGTCTCGGTGCAACCAAAATAATTCATCTAATTCCTAATTGATGCAAAAAACTTCGGCTATGTTGAGTTAAACCTCAGTTAAAGTCAGGATCTGGACGTAAGTAAGGGTTTGTGTTCAATATTTGTATTTAAATATAACCTGCATCGGTTTCGCTGACAGGTGGTATAAATAAGAAGAACAAAATGATTACTGATCTTATTCATTCCATGAAATGGAGGAATTTAGGAAATTAAAAATAATACGGAATTTCAGCAGATTACTATGTTTACCTAGTTCCTAAATAATTAAATTTGTTCCTGCACCCGCAAAAATCTCGTATTTGCTGTAAATGACATCTCACCTTGCAGGCTATGTTGATTTGCAGTTGTGTGTTATTTGCTAAAAAAATAACTATAATTTTGTGCACAGTCGTTTATAGTCTGTTAACAGTGTTAGCCTAATAGTGCTGGATTTAAGGTTCCTGGTGCTGCAACAGTGACCATTTAACGCCATTCAATGTATGTATTTGTTTATCTGTTATAACGTATAATTTTCTTGTAAGTAATGTAAGTTACTACAACTACTTATTTTCTTTTTAAATAATAAACTGAAGGAGTTGTTCGTAATTGCTTCGATATTCTATTAAATTAAATCGACATACGTACTGATTTCTTCAATTTATTTGTCTGAATATTGGAAATTAATGCAATCATCAGTGTTATAAAACTGTAATGTAAGTGACCGGTAATTTACATTACCGGCAAAGCAATGTAAGTGACGGTAAATATGTAGTATTTATTTCAAAACTGGTACCGATATTATGTAGAAAATGTATAACAACCTTTACATACAGCGATTTGTTTAAGAAATGCCGCTCACCAGAGCTGAATAAATGAGGAAAAGAAGAGAAAAACTTAAGAGCGAAGGTAAGTACGAGGAATACAAACTCGACGTGAAAGAAGCTGTTAAGAAAAGTAGAATCAAGGAGAAAAATAAAATGAAAACAATGTCTCCAGCAACTATACAAAAATAATAGTAAATAGGGAAAAGAGCAGGAAAAGGGTGAAAAATTGGAGGAACAAGCAAAAATCCACCGAAACTTCTGACGTAGATATTTCAAGTTCACCTACAGCTGTGCCAGTGGGCAAAACAACCGCTAAAGCATGCAGGTCTTTACCGCAGTGACCTCTCAAAAATAAAGCCGTACTGATAACTCTTTAATGATGCCGACGAAACCTGACGACACAGCGTCGACTTCATCAAAGTCGCACAAATCTGGACTACCAAAAGATGGCCTGTTAGCAGTGCCAAAGTTTTGTGTAAGAGACGATATAAGCCGTCAAGCGCCAGGAATCAAAGATTTTATAACAGACCCCTACTGGGGACAGAGAAAAATTGCAGGTTCGTCACCTATATAGGTGACGAACCTGCAATATATTCTTGACCCCTGGCGGGTTATGCATAGGACATCATCAAGAAATACATCTCCTGTGAAATTAAATAATCTTTTATTTTATTTCTGCATGGCCACTGTTCATGAATGCAACTCTTAGAAAAAAGTTCTTGACAGTTCATCTTTGAGCCTTTCATCGCAACATGGAGGTGCAACGCAGGCGCAGAAATTTGAGGGCGGAACAAAGTAAGTAATCGATAAATTTTATTGTAATCCTTCATTGGTATTTTGATTGTTTTGTAATGATTAGGTAGGGACAAAATTAAGAGTTATTATATTAAGAGTTGACCTTACCTCTTATTGAGCTACACTACATAACCTTACTTTTTGATGTCTTATCCATATGACTTCAGTTGTAAACTAAGTTTATTTAATAATTTTGATGTCCTTTACACAAGACATCCGTTGTTAATTTACGTATATTTTCTTTTCAGTTTTGGATGTATTCAATGGATCAGATGCTGATTTCTCATCTGATGACCCCCCACCTACCATCAAAATCAGGTTGGTCATCATGCAAGTCAATCTTCCGATGAAACCAGTGAAAATGAGAATGTCCCAGAACGAGAACACACTGCATCTCCAATACCAATCCCTTCACTTTCAAACTCAATTTTTTAATCGCGGGAGAGCTTCACGAGCGCGGACCAGAGGTACTTTGCAAGGTCAACGAGGAGGAGGCAGACGACCAGCTGCAGGCTTCCTGAATAGGGACAGAATAACATCCCAGAACTTAACGGATGCATGGGAAAGAGATTAGTTTCCACCAACAATCTACGCAAGGCAAGCCCTTACTATGTGGAGCGAGACCTTTTTAGTAAGGAATGGTATGATCACTGATTGTTGATAGCAATGGTTATGGCTACCAATCAGACATACGTGTTGAAGAAAGGCAAATCCCTGTATTTGACTTTTAAAGAGCTTAAAGAGTTTTTGGAATATCTTTGGTAATGGCTACCATAAATTATCCAATGATAGATCTCTATTATAATCATAAGTGGAGAATCAATCTGCAAATGCAAATGCAATGACCCGAGTCATATTTTATACCATCGGAAGAGGACTGAAAGTTGCAAGCGATATCGATGACACTGATGATGTGAAAAAAGAAAAAGTTAGGGAAGGTCTACCCCCTCTTTCAAATAATATTGCAAGGCCGATGCGTCAAAAGACATCAGAGCACATTTCAATGGATGAGATGAAAATTTTCCAGTAAATTTATTTATTTTATTTCCAATTAGTAATTGTGCCATTACAGACAGGCCAAGTCGACACAACATACACATTTTAAAACAAAATAAAATTTCGGGATCCAGACATCAATATCAAATATAAATACTTAATTAACAATATACAATTGACAATTCCAAATATTATAAAATTAATAAATATAATTCCAATAACTCAGTAATACACCAATAATTCAATAATAATTCGAAATGTGCATATTAAATATAAAATATCAATATTAATAACAGAGACAAAAATTGGCCGCCCTTGTGAACTCCGTCAGAGAACAGTAAAATAAATCCACATCCTTTCTATCTGTTATTTTGTTAAACATTAGCAGAGCCCTCACCACGGGCGCTTCCCGCAGAATGCCAGTTCTCGCTAGCGGCACTCGGAGTAGCGAGTGACTTCTTCCTCTCAAAGGCTTCCGGTAGTTGTCTGGTACATGCAACTTCAGCATCTGTAGAACCTGGGGATTGTGTAGCATCCCTCTTCACACCCTAAACACATAGGTAGCTAATGCGCAGCTAATGCTAAGCTCATTGTACCCAACCATGCCCAGCACGAACAAATTCGGATACATGAGGGGTGTGCCGGTCGACTATGTTAGTCATATTTTCACGTAATGTTAAGATAAGTTGACGACCGTCACAGATAAGGTATATTTATATTCATCACGCACTATGTCTTATGTACGTCATTAATAACATGCACCAACCTAGTATATAAGCTAGGATTTCCTATAATAAACCAGTCTGGTATTTGCGCGCATCTCAAGCCTTTTACGTTACTCCCGAAGATGTCGCTCTCCTTATAATTGCCTCTGGCAAAGTGGTGACCCGACTTTTGAACATCAGCAACCTTCGGTAATAGCAGCATGGACCCAGCCGCGAAGAAAACTCCGTGTGCTGCCACCTTAGAAGTGCAAGCAAGAAGCACTTCGTCCAAGATCGCCGAGACCCGACTTCGGCAACCAAGACGACATCAAGCAAGCCATGACCGGACCAGATTTGAAAACGGACCAGAAGCCAAATAATTTCAACTGAAGATTTCCCGCATCGAACTCAAGATACCGCAAGAATAATGAACCGATAGTCAGCCGACTGCTGATTTATCAAAATGGAGCTCGCACCAGCAGAAACGAACGCGTCGGCAAATTCATTCACAGCAAGCAGCTTTTTCAAGTTCAAGACATAGGAAGACGTTCCAGCCCCCAGAAGAGTATTGAAACATCATCGTTATACCTAATTCAACGAATATTGAAATCATCCAGGAAGAACATCGCACGAAGAATAATCAAATCACTGAAGAGAGAGAGATATATATTTATATATAAACGATTGGTGTACAAGATGTGCCCTATGTTGCCAAATCCCAAGGGTTTTAGGCACACAAATTTCATCAATCGACAACTTAATATTCACTCAAGAGTGAAGAGCACGCACGTACATATGACGTACGAGATCATTGACTGCCTACAGCCAAGGTTACAGATTTAATGCTGACGCTGATTCAGCACAATCATCCTGTTTGTTTATAATTGCGACCGTACCGGTCGCAATTATAAACAAACAGTGATTACATCTTCAACGACGTGCGATTTAAATTGACTCATCGATTCCTGAAAATAATGGGCAGCTGCAGCATCATACAACTCTCCTGCGGATCTTTTCCAGGTTATAGGTTAGGTTAGTTTACTAACCGCGAAGCCCCGACTTGCCTGTAGGTAAATATTAAGTAATTCTTTAAACTTATGTAGAATTCACATAACCGTAGTTCCTTTATTTTTCTAATTCTTGTAAGATTTACCTTTAGATTAAGTTAAAGTATGCACGATTACTATCTGATTTATGTTTATTAAAATACTACTAGTTATTATTGCAGTCGATATAAGTTTGTTATAGTATCTAACTTAGATTTTTTCCATTATTATAAGTACATTCATTTATTTTTTTCCCTAAAGGGGGGAGTATCTGTGCCGGTCGATTATGTTAGTCATATTTTCACATAATGTTAAGATAAGTTGACGACCGTCACAGATAAGGTATATTTATATTCATCACGCACTATGTCTTATGTACGTCATTAATAACATGCACCAACCTAGTATATAAGCTAGGATTTCCTATAATAAACCAGCCTGGTATTTGCGCGCATCTCAAGCCTTTTACTTTACTCCCGAAGATGTCGCTCTCCTTATAATTGCCTCTGGCAAAAAGGGGAAGAAAGGATAGACCCCATACTGTTTTAAATACATATAACGCATAATCTATTTTGGACTTTCTCCAACATAAGGCTATATTTAGCCTCATGTGGATGCCAGATGATTGCATTGCTTTCTAGTTTACTTCGTACTAAAGCATTGTAGAGGACCCTTGCCACTTCAACATGTTTGAACTGACTCGCTTGTCTCAAAATGAACCCAAGTTTCTTAAATTCTTGCTTGCAGATATCCCCGATGTGATCAAGAAACGTTAAGTCCGTAGTCATCAACAATCCCAAGTCCTTCATCCGGGATACCCGGGTCATCTCTTCCTCTTCCATCGTGTACCGGTGATGGCGCGGCTGGTATGCGCGGCTGAATTTCACTATCGCACTATTGGTCACATTGAAATAGTGCTTATTTCGATGGCTCCATTCCAACGCGATCGACGTCATTCTGTAGCCTCTCGCAATCTGCTTCATCTCTAACTTCCAAAAGAAGCTTAAGATCATCGGCAAACAGTAAGCAAACAGCATCCCTAACAACCGACGGTAGATCATTTACCATGATTATGAACTCCAGAGGTTCCAGGTTGCTGCCTTGGCTCACTCCCGAGAGGGTGGAATACGAGTCCGATGTGAATCCCGCGTAATCCACATACTGTCGCCGATCTCTAAGGTAGCTGCGAAATAGCTTCATCAGCTGGGGAGTGAATCCTACACCACTTAGTTTCTCAAGATTCTCAAGAAGGACGTCGTTATCGACCGTGTCGAACGCCTTTCTGAAGTCGAAGTATGCGACATCGACCTGGCCACGCGCGTCTAGTACCGGGGTGACATGCGACATGAAGCAAAGTAGATTGGACGTTTTATTTCGACCCGGTCGGAACCCGTGCTTAGCATCTGAAACTTAACCCCCCATTTGATTAAAGATGCTACTCTGCAGTGCCGACTCAAACACTGGCAAATGTTGACAGTACTGCCACCGGTCAGAAGCCACTGACGTCTGACCCAGAACCCCCCTTTGGTACTGGAATCACTCTTGTCGTCTTCCACATTTCGGGGTAGGAACCGCGCTTCAAACACAAATTGTAAAGATGGAGCAGCGGTTCTTCCAAGACCATTCTGCAGTCCTTGACGACATATGGTGGTATACCATCGGGGCCGGCAGAACGTTTGGGTTTGAGCCGACGGAGCGCGGCGCGCACCTCACCCAGTGTTAGCTGAGCAACATGCACGCGCGTTAGCAAGATGGTCGTAGCTCTACCTCGTTTCTCTTTCTTGTTCTTTACAAAATTCCAGAAAGACTTGGGATCATCAGTGAGCTGTGTCATAAATGGAACGTGTGGATTGAAACAATACTGCCCAAATAAACCCAATCCCGTCGAAATAAAGGCTTTTGTTGCAGCGAATCCGGATGGGCTGGTACTGCATATGGTTGTCTATCACGGCGAAAAAACATTTGAAGACTATGTCTCCCAAGATTTTTCAATCTGTGAGGCAGCTATTCTTAGATTGTGCAAATCGTTGGAGCCTGGTCATCATCAGTATTTTGACAGATACTTTTCAACATAAAAGCTCTTGAATTAATTAATTTTGAGCTCTTCTCCACAGATTCCGCCATTGGGTTAGTGAACTCACCCAAAAAAATGTAATGACGGATCTAAGTGATGTAACAACATCCTATGGAAATAAATGATTTTTGATTTTGATTTTGATTTTGATTTGAGGGGATTCAATAGTACTGGAACAATAATTAAAAATAGGGTGCAAAACACGTGCTTCTTACAAATCAAATCTCACCATATTCAAATCATATTTAGAGCCTCTTTTGTCATGCAATACGCTAAATAATTTGCAAACTCATGAGTTAAATACCAGATTCAATAAAATCCAAGATATGTACAATGATTTTGATTCAGTTTGAAACTGACATCGAAAATTTAACGGACATTCCAGGTGACGAACACACAGAACGAGAAGCTTTCGAGACAAGCTACTTCGGAGCCTTGGCTGCTGCGCAAGAACTGCTCAGCAAGCACGCCGCGGCTGGTGCTGCCTCTGCGGCGCCTGAGGACAATCAGGTGACGGGTTCCAATGTCATGACTGCATTCACAGGTGGGCCAAACATTAAATTACCTACGATTCACTTACCCACCTTTTCTGGGCGCTATCAGGACTGGTTAGAATATCATGATACCTATAAATCTCTCATACACGATAATCAATCAATTCCAATTATCCACAAATTTCATTATTTGCGAAGTTCATTAAAAGACGGTGCTTCACTCGTAATTAAATCACTAGAATTCACGTCTGATAACTATAAAGTCGCGTGGGATTTGCTTTGTGAACGTTACACTAACGATAGAATATTGGTAAACAATCACCTAAATGCATTATTCAACATAAACCCCGTGCTCCAAGAATCTTCAAGGGCCTTACGAAATACCATAGATTCAGTCAATAAAAATCTCAGGGCCTTGAAAACTCTTAATTTACCCACAGAGCACTGGGACATGCTCATAATCCACATGGTGACTAGCAAACTCGATTCAGCCACGATGCGCGATTGGGAGACCGAGCGCAATGACCTTAAAAGTCTACCAACATTAACGGAATTTACCACTTTCTTAAGAAATCGAGCCGATTTGCTAGAAACTATGGAGGAAGCACAAACACTAAACAAACCACGTAGACATAGTGACATCACTCACAATCGTCCTAAAACATTTCTTGTAAATCATACTCAAAATCAGACTCAGTATAAATATAAGTGTCCTGTTTGCAAAAATTACCATTCAATTTATCAATGTCTAAAATTTAAATCAATGCCAGTTGAATCACGCATTAACAAAGTGAAACAATTGAATCTTTGCACAAATTGTTTGCGATCAGGACATGACGCGCAACACTGCAGGCTGAGCTCATGCCGGTTTTGCACACAAAGACACAACACCATGTTACACATGAATAATCAATCAAAGGCACACCCTAAGCCTTCCACCTCAACACTTTCAAATGACAGTGTGACACTACAAACTCCAAAAGAGCATACACAAGCACCACAACAAGACACAACTAGTACCTCTTTATGCTCCACTTTGGGCAGTTATAGCATACCCATAGCTACAGCTCTCATCAACGTCATCGACTATGACGGCCACACACACCAGGTTAGAGTTCTCTTGGACAACGGAAGTATCCCAAATTTTATAACGAAAGATCTTCAATCAAAACTAAATTTACCTGCTTATTCTACCAGCCTGTCAGTCTCAGGGTTAGAAAAGAAAAGGTCAAACATCACCGAACAGTGTGATGTAACTATAAAATCTCGTACACAAGACTACACAACAGTTGACAAATGTTCCATTGTTCAAGAGATCACTGACATGATTCCATTCAATAAAATAAATTGTGATTCTTTCACTATTCCCCCACACATCCACCTAGCGGATCCGAACTTTCACGAGCCATCAGAGGTGCAGATGCTGCTGGGTGCACACCTATTTTGGGAGTTAATGACATTCAATCAGAAGCGGCGTTAGGGTAGGGCGCGGTTGGGCAACCGCCCAGGGGCGCCGGATGAGAGGGGGCGCCGCAGGCGCCCCTTTTTATTCACTCGCTCAAACCGAATTACTCCCAGTTTCCCTAAGTTAAGGGAAAAAAAATTATATCGGCCACACTAGAATGGAGCACTGGGCTGAGTTCAGAAACATCGCCCGCTCACGCCCGCCGACGCACCAGTCCGTTCAGAAAGTCAGTGCGATCATAGATTTGTATGGGGAACTGTCATCGGGCGACATTCGCCCGACAATAATAACACTCATTGCGATGTTTCTGAACCCAGCCCTGGACGCAAAGTTCATTTTACCGAGAATCCCCGACCATAGAGAAACACATTATCTATCTCTTTTTAACATGCTTATTAAAAGAGTGGGCGCTATTTTTGACAAAGCGAAGCGAAACACACAACTTGCACTCAGCTTATTCTCATTTATAAACGAGTAAACGCACTTAAAACAGTTATTCCAAATATTTAAAAACAATAAAACGCAGTAGGTAAATCAGACGTTCCACTCTTGGTTCCGAGTCGGAGTAGGTACCGAGTGACATTAGTTTTACCTGGAAAGTTTAAATAACAGTGTACAATTACGTTTTTTGACGGATCATTTCATAAGGTAAGCACAAAACTTTTAACTATCTTACACTCTATTTTAACTTTTTCTCTCTCTGCTATTTATCCATCGATCTCTAATGACATTTTGTTTGTATGTTTTAAACGTTTGGGGCGGTATAATCTCTGGAACATACTATATTGATGAAATTTTAATACGGAGATAAATAGATCCCGAGTAGGAAATACATAGATTACTTAACTACTTTTTAATGCGAGAAAAAGTCTCATTCCCATGGGAATGAGTGGGTGATCGTGATTTTTTCGTCCAGATGTGTCCCAACTTTTTTTCTCATAGTGGACTGAAAAGAGCTCTTGATTTTTCGTGGTAGGTAATGATTTAAAAAAATCAGAAAATAAGACAAAAAAGAAACGCTATTATAATGAAGTTTTGTTATGAGTACTTATTAAATGTATTTGAGAAACGATTTTAAATTCACAAAGATTTCTTTTGTTGCAGATTTTATTAATTACTATCCAATTAGTATAAAATGTCTGAAAACGCTGATCTTATAAAAAAAAAATATCTGGGGCAAATTATAGAAAACGAAAAGCAAAAAAAGAAAAGGAATTAAAAAAAGCAAAAAAGTTTATGAATATAGATAAATATATCACAACAAAAAATCAAGACCTGAATGTGGCATCTACATCTGGAATACAAACGAATGCATCGATAGTGGAGCCTCTGTCTGAAAAATCCGATCAGATAGCTGTTGAAGAGATTGTGGACGAAGTTTCCCAAAGTGGGGGAACAAGTGGGGGAACAAGTGGTGCTATGATTACAGATGCTGCTCAGAATGACTCCATTGGTGATGTACAACAAATACAAATGCTAGATGACTTTAGTACTGTTGTCCCGAATATAACGGATCCAGCCAATTGGCCACTCATTCGAAATAGCAAAATCATTGATCATATAATAACTAGTGGCCCAGTGCAAACTCACATTGATAATTATCCGAAGAATGATACAGAGCGACATTTCTCTAATTCGCATTTCATAAAAAAACTAGCAAACAATGAAACAATTCGGCGTCGATGGTTGGTATACTCCGTTTCTAAGGATCGAGTTTATTGTTTTTGTTGCCGGCTATTTGATATTAGTTCAACGTCGAGTTTAGTATCTGAAGGATATAACGACTGGAAACACTTGTCTGAAATGTTAAAAAATCATGAGAATAGCATTTCACATAAGAAGTTTTACCTTTCATGGATTGATACTGAGCTACGATTAAAAACAGGAAAAACAATCGATTGCCAAGAGCAACATTTGATTAGAAAGGAAACCACAAGATGGAATAATGTTTTGTCTAGATTGATGCATATCACACTCTATTTAGCTGAAAACAATATGGCATTCAGAGGTTCTTCTGACAAACTATACAAGCCAAATAACGGAAAGTTCTTGGGATTAGTACAACTACTAGCCAAATTCGATCCAGTTATGCAGGAGCACTTGCGATTAGCTATGAAAGGTGATGTCTCAGATCACTACTGCGGAAAAGACATTCAAAATGAATTAATAGAGCTGATGGGTGAAAAAGTGAAGTCAGAAATCATATCACGCGCAAAGAAATCAAAATATTATTCTATTATAGCTGACTGTACTCCAGACATTAGTCATGTAGAACAACTTTCACTGACAATACGATTTGTTGATTTATCATCAGATGACAATAAAATATCAGTAAAAGAGCATTTCATAGAATTTATACCTGTAAATGAGTCGACTGGTGAAAAACTGACTGAAGTTATTATTGATGTTTTAAATAAACACGAACTGGAAGTGAACGACTGTAGGGGTCAGGGTTATGACAACGGAGCAAATATGAAAGGAAAAAATATTGGTGTTCAAAGGAGAATTCTGGACATAAACCCCTTAGCTGTGTATGTCCCTTGTGGCTGTCATAGCTACAATCTCGTACTATGCGATGCCGCTAAGTCATCCGTAAAATCGGTCACTTTGTTTGGGGTACTTCAGAGGTTGTTCACATTGTTTTCAGCTTCTGTTCATCGATGGAAAATTCTAACCGATCGCTTGGGATTATATACTTTAAAAAAGCTTAGTGACACACGATGGGAAGCAAGAATAAGCAGTGTTAAAGCAGTCCGTTATAAAATTTGTGCCATCCATGATGCATTGATTTATTTGGCTATTGAAACACAGCACACTGATGTCCAAATATCTCATGAAGCTACAACTCTAGCCGAACAGTTAAAAGATTTCAGCTTCATTGTTTCATTGGTTGTTTGGTATGACATACTTTTTCAAATTAATGTCGTCAGTAAATCTCTACAATCAAAAGATATGGATCTCAGTAAATGCACAGAAATGTTAAAAAAATGCTGCACTTTCTTGGAAGAATATAGAAATACAGGCTTTAAAAGCGCCATTTTAACTGCGAAGGAATTGGCTGAAGAACTGAAAATTGAGCCTGTGTTTAGAGCCACAACAAGAATTCGATTTGTCATGCGTCAAGCTGGTGAAACTGCCCGCGACGAGCCTATAATTTCTCCAGAAAAAAAATTTGAGATTGAATTTTTCAACGCTCTCTTGGACACTACATTAATTTCAGTTAATGAAAGATTCGAACAGTTAAATGAGTACTCGGAATCTTGGTCTTTTTTGTATAATATAAACCAGATTCCGGAAAAACCCGAACTTGTCAAACTGTGTGGTGATCTCCAATTGAAATTAACTGTAGACTCTAAATCAGATATAGATGGTTGCATGTTATGTGATGAACTCGTAAGCCTGAAATCTTTTTTGCCTAATCAAAATCTGGTTACCCCTGCTTATGTTTTAAATTTTATCAAAGATAACAACTTACAAGAACTGTATCCAAATGTATGGATAGCATTGCGAATATTATTGACTATACCTGTAACGGTTGCTAGTGGGGAGAGAAGTTTTTCTAAGCTTTAGCTGATTAAAACCTATCTGCGATCGACAATATGTCAATCTAGATTGACAAACTTGGCAACTTTGTCAATCGAAAATGAAATTGCTGAAAACATCGACTTTGATATTCTAATAAAAGAGTTCGCTGATAGAAAGGCTAGAAAAGTGAAATTTTGTTAGTTTTTAAAATAAATGGATAATTTTTATTAATATTTTTTTTTCTTATACCCATTGCCTTTAACGTATGGAATTGAAGTGCAGTTAGGGGGCGCCGTGAAAATCTCGCCCAGGGCGCTGGTAGTGCTAAAACCGGCCCTGCATTCAATCATATATCCCTGGGCAAGAAAAAACCCATCTTAGTTGAAACAACACTCGGGTGGCTTGTTGCAGGTTCCATACATACACGCAATACTAAACAAAAGCAGCCTCATACAGTCCACTGTAATCTAATAAACAACATTGAGCTTGACACAAAACTAAACAAGTTCTTTGAACTAGAATCAGTTCCATCCACTCAACAAATCCACACTAAAGGTGAGAGTGAATGCGAACGCATATTTACATAAACAACAACGCGCCACCCAGATGGTAAATTTGTTGTTACAATACCACTAAAAGAATCTCCCGAATGTTTGGGCGATTCTAAACAACAAGCATTACTTCGATTCCAAGCATTAGAGCGTAAATTCAAGCGCAACCCAGAATACAAAAGTACATAGAATTTATCGAGGAATACCTAAACTTAGGTCACATGTCAGAAAACACGGACATAAATACTAACGAAATTTCATATTTATTGCCACATCATGCAATTTGGCGCGAATCTAGCATAACTTCACGCTTGCGCACAGTTTTTGATGGCTCTGCAGTTTCTAGCTCAGGAAAATCATTTAACGACCTACAATACGTTGGTCCGACTGTACAAGATGATTTGTTAAGCATATTAATTCGATTTCGACAGCACAAATTCGTAGTAACTTCAGACGTCCAAAAATGTACAGGCAAATCTATGTAACTGAAAGTCAGCGGAGTCTGCAGCAGATTCTGTGGCGCTCAGACTCCTCACAGCCAATCAAACAATATGAACTAAATACCGTCACTTATGGCACATCCAGTGCCCCATATCTTGCCACCAGGTGTCTTGTACAGTTGGGTCAAGAATGTTCAGACAAAAACGTCAGTGAAACAATCTTACATGATTTCTATGTAGACGACTATATCTCAGGAAACGATGACAAATTCACTTTGCTAGAAACATGCAGAGGAGTCATTAAAACACTAGAAAGCGCCCATTTTCACTTACGAAAATGGCGTTCAAATACACCAACATTGTTAGATAATTTGATTGCAGATAACAGCAGCGATGAGCTATTTAAGTTAGACAAAGAAGATCACTCAAAAACCTTAGGTTTACTTTGGTCATGTAAATCTGATGAGCTGCTTTTTTCTGTAACTGACCCTTTAAAGCCCAAACCCGTTAACAAACGCAGCATCCTATCCACTATTGCCACTATTTTTGATCCTTTAGGACTCATAAACCCTTGTTTATTACCAGCCAAATTAATTTTACAGTCCTTGTGGGCTAAAAACATTTCTTGGGAAGAACAATTACCCGCCGACATCGAGGCACAGTGGAACAATTTTGCTAAACAAATACCTGAAATCATTCAAATTCGTATCCCGCGCAGAATATTGTGTGACTTTTATATCAAAGTTGAACTACACGCTTTCAGCGATGCTAGTAACAAAGCTTATGCATCATGCATATACCTACGCTCGATTTCCAACTTAGGAAAGGTTAGTGTCCATTTAGTAACAGCCAAAAGCAAAATTGCCCCACTGAAACAAAAATTAAGTACCCCCCGATTAGAATTACTAGGGGCCCTTTTGTCCACCCTGTTGGCAAAAAAGGTAAAAAATTCACTACGTTTAACTATTGACTCACAGCATTTTTGGTCTGATTCGACTATAGTTCTGTGCTGGATAAAAACATGTAAACAACAACTAAAACAATTTGTCCACAATAGAATCACAGAAATAACAAACAACTCTGACTCCACCGATTGGCACTATGTGCCCACAATCATGAACCCTGCTGACATCGGTAGTAGGGGTCAGAATGCATCCAACCTCAAGAATTCACTTTTGTGGTGGGAAGGACCGTCCTTCCTTCATAAAACCGAAATGCAATGGCCTACCCAACCTCAAAACTTACCTTTAGAAAAGTTGCCTGAAGTCAAAACACAATGTCACGTTTCAATTGGACAATGCGAGGATAATTTCACCTCTAAATATTCAAACTTTTGCAAATTGCAACGAATTGTAGCATATATAAATAGATTTATTCATAACTGTAAAAATATAACAAACAAGTATACAGGCCCATTAAAGGTATCAGAACTGAAATTATCTTTACAAATGCTGTGTAAACAAGTGCAGACCGACAAATTCAGTGAGCAACACTCGCGTTTGCTAAGTAAACGGCCACTTTCTCCGAAAGATACCCTTTTGAAATTTAACCCATTTGTAGATGATAATGGTATCATGAGAGTGGGTGGTAGACTGGCAAATTCATATTACGATTATAACACAAAATACCCTATTTTATTACATGCATCTCATCACATCACCAAAATATTAGTACACCACTACCATCGCATGTTATTGCACACTGGACCGCAGCTGATGCTCGCAACATTTCGTCACAGGTATTGGATAATTAATGGCCGTAACCTTTGTAGGCAGACCTCACAACGTTGCATTAGATGCTTAAGATATTCCGGTAAAACTCATCAGCCAATTATGGGCAATTTGCCACTGCAAAGGGTACAGTCTGAATACGTATTTGCTAACACATCCTGTGACTACTCTGGGCCAATCCTGATGGCGAGCAAAAAGGGTCGTGGTTGTCAACCAATTAAATCATACATAGTTGTTTTTGTTTGCCTAGCAGTGAGGGCAGTGCACTTGGAGCTCGTCACTGATTTGACAGCCATGGGCTTTATTGCCGCTTTAAATAGATTCATAGCCCGCAGAGGCAAACCGGCCACCATTTTATCAGATAACGGTACTTGCTTCGTAGGGGCTTGTAACGAAATAGCAAAGTTCCTTAAAAATAACTCTAAAGAAATAACGTCATATTCAGCTGCAAAAGAAATAGAATTCAAATTTTGTCCCGCTTACAGTCCCCATTTTAATGGTTTGGCAGAGGGCGCAGTTAAACAGGTAAAATATCATCTAAAACGAGTCACCTCCATGGCACTTTTAGATTACCAAGAGATGGTAACATTTTTGGTTCAATGTGAAGCTTTGCTTAATTCTAGGCCTTTAACCCCTATTTCATCTGACCCATCAGATCTCACCCCTCTCACCCCTGCCCATTTTCTGATAGGTCGAACGCTCACTATGATACCTGCTCCCTTGGTGCAAGACACACCGATACATACTCTCACGAGATATCAGAGAATAGAAGCTCTAAAGGCGCATTTTTGGAATCGATATTATAAGGAATATATTTCAGAACTGCAGGTCCGAAACAAATGGCGCAGGGACGGAGGTCAGCTGAAACTTGGCGAGATGGTTCTCGTCAAGGATGACCGCTTACCCCCCAGCAGATGGCTGCTCGGGAGAGTCGCAGCAGTCTACCCGGGCGACGACGGAGTCACCCGCGTCGCTGATGTCACCACCACCACAGGGACCTTGAGAAGGGCCTACAACAGGCTCTGCCCGCTCCCATCAACATTGGACCAGGATGGTCCAAGGGGGCCAGCTTGTTAGCGCGGACCAGGCTCCCCGCCTCCCGCGCCCGCACCCCGCGCTCGCCCCGCCGGCTGTCCTCGCTCCGCCCGCCGGCGCCGGCGCGGCCGGCCGGCATTCCTCCACGGCTCTCGGCCCGAGCGCGCGCACACCGTTGTCTAATATTTTCAAATCAAGTATATGTAATTTAATCGCTCTGCGAATTAAACCTTTGTGAAAGTTATATCGGTGTCGACTACATTATTTAATTCCACGAACCTTCGTCATCAGTAAGAAGACCTAAGGTTATTAAAAATTATAATTCTAACATGTTTCTCGCCGACAGGTTGCTTGCTGTTTTTCCAGTGGACCCACACAAAAAATGGACCATACGGTTCATATTTCACATGTTGGATCCAGCCACTATAACGTAATTGGCAACTTTCAAAACGTGGTCTGCGTCACAAAATAGAGCAGTTGAGAGAATACAAACTCAATTTGGGAAAAAAAATATCATCGACAACTGTCCTCCACTCCCAACAGAAGAAACAGACAGTACTATTGCTCCGTAAAAAAATATAACACATTTTAACAATTATATTAACGATTAACTGTGAACATCTGGGAAATTTATCCTAAAACAATAAATCATCAATAAAAATAAACGGTCAGACTTCGCCAGAGGCATATTTGGCTCAAATGGTTCTAAATAGTCTGTACTAGCTTTGCTTTAAGTATTTGCATCGATCTACCAAACATACTGTAGAATATATACTATGACATCTAGGAATTTATATCGCAATCCATTTCAAATTTATGTTTTGAACATTGTTTGCAAACTTCAAATTGTCTTGACTAATCAGAACGTAATTTTACACACGACGTATTTTGCATCTGGGCTCGTAATACGAGTATAGGAATAAAATATGTATGAGGTTCATCCAGATGCGGAACTGACACTCGCGCCTACATATTACAAGCTGTACAGTACAGTGTTCTACCACACAAAACTTTACAGGCGTACTATTTGTAAGGTGTCAACAAAGTGACCAATCATAATAAAATAATGATATTATGATTGATGATATATGAATTATGATATAAGTGTGGTGAGGCGGCTCTTCACGTTGGCCAACTCATTGGACCATCCTTCATTTCGTCCATGCATTAACGTATTGGCAAACAACTAACGTCAGTTGGAATGATGGCTGTAGGTATTGGAATGATGGTGAATAATTGGCGTTCGATGAAATTGGCCAGCGTTCAGTTTGTATCGAATTTACTTTGTTCTGCTGTGACTATTGACAACATACACCACCTTATCGCCCGCACGTTGGCCTGCACCGAAGCAATGTGATCGATATTCCAACGTGTGGACTCTCTAGCCAAAATTGCCAATAACAGGAGGAATCAAATGAATGTGTATGATCAATGATCAATGAAGCACACGAGTTTCCTACGACGATTTTCGCTACACTTGCGAGCAAAAAATTGACTTCTCTTGTTAACAACCACATAACAAAAACGTAAACAAATATTTATGAAAAATAGACTTGGGTAACTCGAGAGTAAGATATAATATGACACACATATCGCTTGACGTCCATTATATCCTAGTTACATCCCAGCGATATGAATCATATCTTACTCCTCAAACAAATCTCGCTCTCTCTGCCCAGGCTACTTACTCTAAACACAGTTGTGTGAGAACAAACCAACAAAGCCAGACGTCTTCCAGTTTTAAAATGTCACTATTAGGCAAACAGCAACCTTATCACCTTAATATTTGGTCTACATTTGGTCCACATCTTGTTGGCAAATACACAATTGACCAAACCAACCACACGTATTTCAGTCTTAAATGTCACTTTTAGGCGAATAGCAACCTCATCACCTTAATCCTTGGTCCAAATTTGAGCCGGATATCTAGAAGTAGCGATAGCGAAGGCGAACACACACCAACCGCACCGAACGGATCGACGACGGCGCCGAAGGAATCTACCACGCTGCTCTCG
Organism: Argyresthia goedartella; assembly: GCA_949825045.1. Taxonomy (NCBI): domain Eukaryota; kingdom Metazoa; phylum Arthropoda; class Insecta; order Lepidoptera; family Argyresthiidae; genus Argyresthia; species Argyresthia goedartella. The sequence goes on from OX463815.1 coordinate 14,279,978, forward strand.
CGCGTTGCTCTGTCGCACTCGCACGCCACGCATGACCGGATAAGCATGGATAGGTGTGCGTTCATCTGTACACCAGAGCGAGATTCGCGGAAACGAACACGTGGGTTTTTTCAGCTATCATCGGTTGGATTAAGATGAGCGAGAAAGAGTATGTGTTTGTCATACTATAATAGGCATAATGTTTCCAAAAGTTTGCTTATTGATTTGAATCTTATCGCATTGCAATAAGCTCGAAAAGCAATAAAAAATCTATGGGATATAACGTTCATAATAATGTATGAAGAAGCTATGGAGGCCTCAGTTCGCTGCCAAGGCAAAAGTGATCAAGGGATCCAAGCGGGCAATAAAAAGTGGTCTCTAGGTAAGTTGGTTAAGGCATAGTTCAAATGGTGAAATTAAAATGCAACTGTTGCAATTCGTTTGTTTATATATTTTGTATTGAGTAGGTTATTTTTCGTGTGATTGAAGGTCAAGCGCGGCCACTCGATCAAGTACTGCGCTTGTCTTAGCAACAGTTTGGATTTCCCGCCTATTCTTTGATTTTGCAGTTGTTCGATTCAGAATCGATACTCGATCGATGGTTTCGGAACGGCCATTTTTGAATTTGACGGAGCTGCCAACCGAGCAGTTTTTTGACAACTGACAGACGAAAAGCCCCCGCAATGTGACGCGTATTGATTTTGGGCATTGAAATTAAATCGTAAGCCATCTGGAATTGTATTCGGGCTCCCCTCAGGATTGTCTTATAGCTGAGTGTATTGTGGTTCTCCGAACCAGATAAAGTTCGTATTTACGTAACACTGTGCGCGTCGAAGCTGGCCTGCCAGCCATACCTGGTTGGCTGAAGAACCTGTCTACCAAGAAGAGCCTAGGGTGCACCCAGGCCTTGCAGAGAGACAGGAGTTTGACGGGAACGAAGCACAGACCAGGTCAGATAGAATCTATTTACTTTAGCTCGGTGAATCGCCGAAGTTCTTGCTTCTTGGCATCCGATCGCTACGCTACCTCGTAGCTATGGGCCCCTGCGAGGTCATTGGGTGCCGAGAGGCCTGAACATTTTGGTAGCAAGAGCGTGGTTTCCTGAGATTTGCAGCCGTCAAGGGCTCCAGGAACCCACGATTTGGGACTATCAATCTGTAGGTATAGGCGGTTATTAGCTAACTTGGTTTTGTTCCTGTATCCACATAGATTGGTAGTATTGTAAGCTATAAGTCTATTGCTGGTAGTAGACAGACAGATATAACAGTTTTCCCTAAATGACCAGTTGTACTGAGATGTGACTCAGAATAGTAATTACATTACAGGTACATTGTAGGTGAATTGAAATTTGCATTGAAGTACCAGTTACCAGTTAGTCAATCTATTAGTGGTCTAGTAATGCTAATGAATGTTTGGTTAACATAGGTAGTTACATTTATTGATAGCAGCCTATGACATTGTTTTCAGTTTATAGCAATTTATAACTTGAACTAATATTGACTATCGGTGTGTGTTATATGATATAGGGAAACTAAATTGTTGTTTACAGAATTTGTGTAGATATAAAACTCGGTTTCTATTGTTTGGGGAAATCAGCATTGTTTAAGTTATAGATTAGGGTTCCCTCGTTTGGGTTGTAGACTGGAGGGTCCAATATAATTGAGTTATTGCAAATTGTGAGTAAGTATCGTTCCGATCATGTCGTTATCTGAAATCTAGAAGGGTGTTTCTAAGGAACTCAGATGGTTTTCCTCCGCACACGGTCTGATAGACCGTTTAGATAGGCATGATGTGGTATTGGAGCGGTCTATGGACGTTAAGGAACGCTACAACAGGGTGCTCGAATTGTCCGCGCAGGCGGAATCAGTTGATGGTTGCGCACCTGACAGGCTGTCACGGTTGCTAGGGGATGTCGACCAGTGTATGGAGATGGCAGCTGCTATCACGCAGAAGGCTGCGGACATACGTAGGCAGCGCGAGTCCAGCCATGGTGGTGACATTGAAGCACCTCTGCCGCATCAGGGATCGGGGACCAGGTTACCCGTTATAACTATGCCCACTTTTGACGGAGTGTCCGGTGAATGGATGAGCTTCATCAATCTGTTCGACAGTTTGGTGCACATGCGATCGGACATTACCAAGTCTGTCAAAATGGCTCAGCTGGTGGCAGCATTGAGGGGTGAGCCCAGGGAGCTGGTCGCTCATTTGACAGTTACGGAGGGTAACTATGAAACGGCCAGGCAATTGCTGGTCAGACGTTACCACAACAAACGGAGGTTGGCCGATGCCCAACTGAACCGTTTGTTTAGTATCCCGGTTGTGAACAAGGTCGGGGCCATACAGACGGAGGTTTTGAACCCGTTGTTGTCCGTCACCAAGGCCCTAGAGAATCTTGGACTTCCGGTTGGTGAATGGTCGTACCTATTGCTGTACATTGTACTTTCCCGCCTACCCGCTGACGTGCAGACTCGTTTCGAACAGTCTCACGGGAGGTCGGCCGAGGACCTGCCCGCCTTCTCCGACTTGGTCGGATTCTTGGAAGAGGAGGCTCGACGGGCAGAGAATTTGGGGTTGACGGTCACCCATCCTTCGGAGCCACAGAGAGCTGCCGGGAGCGCTGTGAGTAGGGGCTCTCCGACGAGGAAGGACCGCACCAACCGGCAGTCGTATGGGACTGTGAGTGCATTGACCCCACATAGTGAGACCTGCCCATGTTGTAGGCAGATTGGCCATGCTGTGGCCGATTGCAATAAGTTCGGGGAACTTAGGGTTGAGGGACGGCGCCGGATGGCCAAGCAGCGGAGCTGGTGTTTCCTGTGCCTCGGGCCACACATGGCTAGGTACTGCACGCGCACAAGAATGTGCGGATATTGTGGTGGGGCCCACAACAATCTGTTGTGCATGAACCGGTCCGGCCAACAGCCACCACAGGGCCGTACCCAGGGTGACACGGCATGGGGCCCTGAGAATTCGTTTGCGACTCGGAGCGCAACTCAGGAGCCAACGTCCCCATGTCCACAGGGCCGTACCCAGGGTGATACGGAATGGGGCCCTGAGAATTCGTTTGCGACTTGGAGCGCAACTCAGGGGCCAATGTCCCCACGTGCACAGGGCGGTACTAGGGTGCAGGGCCGCACTCAGGGTCATCACATGGGGGGCCCTGAGTTTTCGGTTGCGACTCAGCATCCGACTCAGCGGGCAATGGGGCCACAAGCACGCGGCCACCCAGGGGTGCAGGGCCGCACTCAGGGTCATCACATGGGGGGCCCTGAGTTCTCGGTTGCGACTCAGCATCCGACTCAGCGGCACATTGGGTGTGTTGAGCAGGCCGTAACGGGCGGGTGGCATGGGACAACTTCGAGCTATGCGGGTGCGGTTCGGACGCCGCCTCAGTTGTCGCCCCGCTCGTCGCCTCGTCCTCGTCGGTCGCATGTGATGTCCCCCCCGCTCATGGAGCGGCCACGGTTGAATTCACGCCCACAACCCTTCGGGGGGCGTCGTAGGGTGGCAATGGAACCGGCGCGTGGGCCATTTGTACAATGGGACCCTCTGGCGTATAGCTGCCTACCTGATCGGTTACAGGCACAGTGGGGCCCCGGGGGCCCTCGCTAGGAATTTGCGGCCCAACAATTTGTTGCCCCCCAACCGGAGACGGTGGTGTTACCGATCGCCTCTGTGCTTGTTTGGGATTTGGCGGGCAACCCAACATACGTTCGCGCCCTATTAGATTCTGGAGCTCAGGGCTGCATTGTATCGAACGATTTAGCGAAATGGTTGGGCCTCAATATAAATAATGTATCGCTGCCGAGGAAATTGGTCCCTGCTGGGGATTACAGGGCAACCCTTCACGGGTTTTGTGATGCCTCTGAACGAGGGTTTGCGGCAGCGGTTTATTTGCGAACCGTCACCTCCACCGGGGAGGTCGACGTGCGTTTGGTTTTGGCAAAAAGCAAGGTAGCGCCTATTCGGACAAGGATGACGATTCCAAAACTGGAACTGTCCGGGGCTGCTCTTTTGACCAAACTTTTGAATCACACTCTAACAGTGTTGCGTGGGTCAGTGGTTTTGGAGGATGCGGTGTACGCGTGGACGGACAGCCAGATTGTTTTGTGCTGGCTGAAGGCTTCGGTCCATACCTTAGAGGTTTTTGTTGCGAACCGTGTCTCCCAGATTGTGTCGTCTGAGGTCCCACTGACCTGGAGACATGTACCAGGAGAATTGAACCCGTCCGATTGTGCATCCAGGGGATGTCGGGCTCCTGAACTTGTTAGACACCATTTGTGGTGGGGACCACCCTGGCTTGCCAGGAGAGATTCGGACTGGCCCCACAGCCATGTAGTAGTATCTTCGGATCATGGCCCCAGAGCGGAACGATACTTACGAGAGATAGTCAACTTTTTGAATGTAAATAAAGTGGATATTGGAACGGCCCTCTCCCGTCGGAGTATACAGTGGACCTTCAGCCCACCGAGTTGCCCCCACTGGGGTGGGATTTTTGAGGCCGTAGTTAAGTCAGCTAAGACGCACTTGGGGCGTATAGTAGGTCAGACCGCGCTGACTTTTGAGGAGCTCGCGACATTGTTTTGTAAGATCGAGGCCGATCTCAATTCGCGACCGTTGTGTCCGCTCAGCTCGGATCCAAATGACCTGGAGGCTCTGACCCCAGGCCATTTCTTGATAGGACAGCCACTTAACGCGTTGCCCGAGCACCCCTTCGAGGGAGTGAAATTGTATCGGTTGTCAGGGTATCAGATGTTGCAGCAGTTTACTCAGAATTTCTGGAAGCGTTGGTCGCTCGAGTATCTGCATATCTTACAACAGCGCCTTAAGTGGACTGACAAAACCAGCCCCTCTAGTGTTGGTGACCTCGTTCTGGTTAAGGATGCTAACCTACCGCCACTGCGTTGGCGCAGGGGGCGCATTGTTAACTTGTTCCCTGGCAGGGACGGGACCCCCCGGTCTGCAGAGGTTCTAGTAGGAGGCTCGGTACTAAAACGAGCGGTAGCAACGTTGTCTCGGCTGCCCGTAGATTAAGGGACAGGTGGGTGCCTGTCCGGGCGGGTGATTGTTCGATTCAGAATCGATACTCGATCGATGGTTTCGGAACGGCCATTTTTGAATTTGACGGAGCTGCCAACCGAGCAGTTTTTTGACAACTGACAGACGAAAAGCCCCCGCAATGTGACGCGTATTGATTTTGGGCATTGAAATTAAATCGTAAGCCATCTGGAATTGTATTCGGGCTCCCCTCAGGATTGTCTTATAGCTGAGTGTATTGTGGTTCTCCGAACCAGATAAAGTTCGTATTTACGTAACACTGTGCGCGTCGAAGCTGGCCTGCCAGCCATACCTGGTTGGCTGAAGAACCTGTCTACCAAGAAGAGCCTAGGGTGCACCCAGGCCTTGCAGAGAGACAGGAGTTTGACGGGAACGAAGCACAGACCAGGTCAGATAGAATCTATTTACTTTAGCTCGGTGAATCGCCGACGTTCTTACTTCTTGGCATCCGATCGCTACGCTACCTCGTAGCTATGGGCCCCTGCGAGGTCATTGGGTGCCGAGAGGCCTGAACAGCAGTTATCTACGTATTTATGTAGATTAGTGTTAAAAGTAGTTAATAGGATATCTAGTAAAAGTTAAATAAACTAGGTAGAGAGATATTTTGTAAATAAAGTGTATTAAGTTGTAAGTGTAAATAAAAGACAATGGCCGAGCCAACGCCAAACAGAAAAAGAAGTAAAGTTTGGAACCATTTCAGTGAAGTGGCCAATAAAAAGGCAAAATGTTCGTACTGTCCCACCATAATGGCCATACCTAGTAGTAATACAGGAAACCTGGCAAGACATTTAAGAAAAGTGCATCCTACTGTGCCTTGTGAAGCTGAGCGGCAAAGTAGTCCCGTTCGGCAGGTGGATGCTGAAACCGACAACAGCGATATTCGACCACCTCAACAATCACGCCCTACGACTTCGTCTTTGCAACCGTCCATTCAGAACTTCACGGTTTCCAGTAAGCCCATTCCACCGCGACGTGCTGAAAAAATTGACGAGCAACTAGTGCGCATGATCGCTTCAGGACACTACCCATTTAGGTTGGTAGAGGACGAAGAGTTCGTGAAATTTGTGGCGATGCTTTGTCCCCAGTACAAACTACCGACGCGAAAAACCCTATCAGAGAGCCTAATACCAAAAATGCACACATCTTGCATGGAAAGAGTCAAGATGGAAGTGGAAGCAGCTCCTGCAGTTTGTCTGGCCACAGATGGGTGGACGTCTATAAATAATGATAGTTTCTTGGCCGTAACCGCCCACTACCTGAGACCAACCCCAGACGCAACAGAGATGAAATCGAGTTTGCTAGGATGTGTTGAATACTCGGAGCGGCACACAGCCATAAATCTAACTGCGTTCTTGCGAGAAATAATGAGCGAGTGGAACATAACCCACAAAACAACCGCCATCGCTAGCGACAACGCAGCCAACATAACGGCTGCTATACAGCAGGGAAACTGGAGGCAAATTCCATGTTTTGCACACTCACTAAATCTTTGTGTGCAAAAAGCATTGGCCCATATTTCCCCCACAATGGTGAAAGTAAAGGGAATTGTGGAATATTTCAAAAGAAGCCCACCCGCCCAACACAAGCTGAAAGAGCTCCAGCAGCAGCTGGGTCTTCCCGCACTGAAGTTAAAACAGGAATGTCCGACACGGTGGAACTCGTCCTACGAAATGTTGCAGCGTCTAATTAAAACGAAAGACGCTGAATCACTGCTATTGCGTTATTACGTAGTGAACTTTTACTTAGCACCACAGAATGGACGATCGTAGAAAATGCAGTGAAGATTCTAAAAGTATTTTATGACATAACGGTGGAAATCAGCGCTGAAAAAAACCTAACGCTATCAAAAGTCATCCCACTGTGCCATATTTTATTTAAAAGTGTAAAAGCCAATGCCGATCTCCCACCACAGCTACAACAGATGCTATCAACTCTTAAATTTGAAACAGAAAAGCGTTTTTCCTCCTGCGAGAAACAGGTTTTAAACTCGGAAGCCACAATTTTAGATCCTAGATTTAAAAACAAAGCTTTCAAAGACCAAGCAAGCTATGAAAAAGCCATTGGGCTTTTAAAACTTAAAATAGGACGAAGTGCTAGTCTTACATCAGCATCGAGCACAACAATGCCATCAACATCAGCTGCCGCGTCCACACCAACTGCCATGTCCACACCAGCTGCCATCACATCAATCTGGGATGATTTTGACACATAAGTGTCAAAATTAACACCAACAAATCCCACTGCAGCTGGCATTGTTGAGCTGGATAAGTACATCCAGGAGCCCCTACTACCTAGGATTCAAAATGGAAAACCAAACGACCCGCTCAAATGGTGGCACGAACGACGACATTTTTATCCAATATTGTACACCTTTATTATGAAACGGCTTCATTTGATGGCCACGTCAGTCCCTTGTGAAAGGATATTTTCCAAAGCTGGCTACACCTTAAACGACAGACGAACGAGATTGACGACCAAAATGCTGTCACAGCTAATATTTATTAGTCACAATTCTGCTTGATTGCACAATAATTGTACATATTTGTAAATTTAAATCATTGTAAATTCTCAACTTTTAAATACGCCAACCTTAACAAGTGTTGATCGAACAATTAAATAACTTTTTCCGGTTGCCAGTCCTAAGCCTGTGAAAATGAAGTATGAAGGAAATTTGAGATTATACAATATGTTATGTTATAATGTGACGATATATCCCCTTAAATAGGAACCGGTTGTAGGACCTAGATAACTAGTTAGACTTAGAGATTCTTCCAAATCATCAACTCATTAAACAAATATAAGAGCCTTGTGAGATAAAAGAGTAAGAAATAAGTGGGAGTTGGAGCGTTATGAGAAGCCATAGATTTGAATGAGTGAGATATGATAGAGATATAATGTGTCACCGAATCAATAGATATGAGATATGATTACTCCATATAAAGACACACTTTGCGCAAGTCTAATGAAAAATGGCGCGCTGGTTTTGTTTTCTTCGAGCGCCGCACAAAATAAAGGCGATGGCAAAACCGCTAAACAGCCTATAAAAACAATTCGTAGCCGGCCGCAACTGCAGACGACATTTCGCCGCCGAGCTCAGGAATCGTAGTTGAAACGCGAGTGATCGAGACAGCGAGCGTTCTTACATAAGTATGTTGTCTCGCTCATTTTTGTACTCAACTTGAGCATCAGTTTGTTAGTGCTTCCAGCCATCCACTCTACATACTTGCAACAGGCGTTATCTTCTACGCGGGTTCCGGCAGCACCTTATACGGGTTCAGAATGCCCTTGGGGTCCATCATCCGCTTGAGGCTCCGCATCAGTCGCAAAGCAGACTCGTCCTTACTAAAATGTATGTATTGCGGCTTCCTGAAGCCCACCCCGTGCTCTGCACTGATGGAGCCGTTTAACTTGGCCACCTCCTCGAAGATAAAGGGCTCTAATAAGGATGAGACCTCCTTGGTGTATTCAGGTACGGTGACGTTGATGTGAATATTGCCGTCGCCTGCAAAAGGATTTGTATTAGTGGCTTTGACACAGAATGTTGAATACTTACTGGTTGAATGGGAGTGCAAATGTACCCCTGACATCCCGTATGGGAATTGGGGTGACGATAGTTTGCTAGTGCCGCGTCGTTGTTCAAAACAATCACTGATTTTATAGTAGTGTCGTGGACGGTAATATTGTAAGAAAGTGATGGACAGAGCTATATATAGATAGAGCATGGCTATCCCTCACTTTCCTACGATATTACCGTTCACGAAACTACAAAAAAACTAGCCAATGGGTAAAGCATAATGTTGATTAGCGTCTCGTAATCTGTATGCAACTGAAAAAAAATAACTGTACACAGAAGGCACGCACCTATGTGTCCGTATCCATAGACCCGTGTGGCCTTGTCGCCCAGTCTCTTCTTTAGCGTCGGCACCAGGGAGTAGTAGTGGTTCAGTGGAATGGAGACGTCGTACTTGAACACATAGCCGTCGTGCAGACCCGATTCCGCTATGCTCTCTCTGAGCCGCCAGATTGACTGTGGATGAAAAGGCAGTTTTATCAGGCTGTGTTGAATTAAGGTGTTATACTATATACAGCCGAATTCCGGTAATGTCTCACGTGCATCTTCGCTGGCTCCGACGCGAGCGTGAGTCTCTTAATAGAATGTCTCACGAGCATCTTCACCGGCTCCGAGGCGAGCGTGATTCTATTACTAGAATGTCTCACGTGCATCTTCGCCGGCTCCAACGCGAGCGTGAGTCTATTCGTAGAATGTCTCACGTGCATCTTCGCCGGCTCCAACGCGAGCGTGAGTCTATTACTAGAATGTCTCACGTGCATCTTCGCCAGCTCCAACGCGAGCGTGAGTCTATTACTAGAATGTCTCACTTGCATCTTCACCGGCTCCGACGCGAGCGTGAGTCTATTACTAGAATGTCTCACATGCATCTTCGCCGGCTCCGACGCGAGCGTGAGTCTATTACTAGATTGTCTCACGTGAATCTTCGCCGGCTCCGACGCGAGCGTGAGTCTATTACTAGAATGTCTAACGTGCATCTTCGCCGGCTCCGACGCGAGCGTGAGTCTCTTACTAGAATGTCTTACATGCATCTTCACCGGCTTCGACGCGAACGTGAGTCTCTTATTAGAATGTCTTACGTACATCTTCGCCGGCTCCGACGCGAGCGTGAGTCTCTTTCTAGAATATCTTACTTGCATTTGTGCCGGCTCCGGCGAAAGCGTACTTTCGAGGATGAGTCCGCAGCTCATCTCGCGCTGCAGTAAGTCAGCTTCTCACCCCCGTGCGTCTCTTACTACAATGTCTTACGTGCATCTTCGCCGGCTCTGACGCGAGCGTGCCGTCGACGATGAGTCCGCTGACCAACTCACGCTGCAGGAAGCGAGTCAGCTTCTCGCCGTCATGCGCCTCGTCGCTGCCGTGAGTCTCCAGCAACACGTAGAACGGGAATTCCGCTATCGGGTTGCTGTAAGTTTTTTACTTGTATATCACAAAAAAAATTTTAGGGTAAAGTTAAAGTAAAGGTAAAGTTATGTAGGGGCGATTACATAAAGTGCTGCCCATTGTATTTGAATTGTCTGTTAACAACTGCTGAGCTGTTTAAAAAGCAAATTTAAAAATGTATTTGATAATTAAACAACAAATTTTTTGTTAGTCATTGTAGACACCTCACTGGAAAATCGCTGATGATACACTAATAAACAGTAACATTGCCCTTTTAGCCCAATATACAGAGAGGTTTCAGCTTAAATTGATTGCAATAAAAGATATTTTTTTCAAGGATCGTTTGGTAACGTGTGGGTATGACAAACCTAAGTTTGCGACCCCGAAAATGGGGGAACTTTTGGTGGCCCAATCTCGAAATTTTCAGGCTTATTCCAGTTTTTTTATATTCGAAAACGGTCCATATTAGTAAGGTACTGATAATTATTTCATCTAAAAACGCTGCCGGCGCGAATGTATTATCTTAATGTCTGGCACATCCTAAATACCATACCAGCGTCATTACATAGGCACAACAGCCCACAGTGCGCCGACCAACCAAACAAGTACAGCAATATTCGACAATTCCTGTTCGCCCGAGAATATTGTTTCCACCAATATGTACACGTAGTACTTTTTTGAACTTATGTGGCGTAATTTTATTCTGCCTCTTATTAAGGTTGTAATACCAATGCCTCGTAAATTATAATCATCATCATTGATTAGCTCACTGCACACTTCTATAGTGTGACCGCCATTTGTTCTAACATGTTCGCCATAGTACGAGCGAGCTTGCCTTATCTGGTATGTTCCGAGAGCGAACAGAATAACAGCCCTATGCTCCAATGTTGGGAAGATCAAGAGATTTCTGGGATCAGCAGTCATGCTTTGGAAGAAGGATTTTCGCCTATGTATGAAATGGAATAACTCCAGGCTCAAATCTATGGTCTTCCGCGTCTCCTTATCCGTGGCCTCACTATCTTCATATATTTTTTAATAATCGTTTTTTTTGTGCTATGCCACGTCTATGTCAAAGAGTATAATTACTACGTCTATGTCATATAATACACAGTCAGGTCATAAGTTCTGTCACACTATAAAAACTTTTGAATTTAGAACGCTGGCCACAAAAAAGTTTATTGAATTCGAATTTCGAATTTTTCATGCAAATAAAAATGTCTACTTTTTAGAATTTTCCTCATTTTTAAATATGGAGTGGACACTTAAAGAAGACCGTGTCGCAGTTATTGCGTTGCATCGTTGCGGTTACGCGCCAATTCAGATTTTCGACTTACTGAAAAATTTGAATATAACCAAAAGATTCGTTTATCGTACTATAAAACGATACAATGAAGACTCTAGTGTAGATGACAGGTCAAGAAGTGGTCGCCCTCGCTCTGTTTGGACTCCAGCAGTGATAAAAGCTGTGAAGGCGCGAATTCAAAGAAATCCCATACGTAAGCAGAAACTGTTGGCCCTTCAGATGGGGTTAAGCAGGACCACGGTGAAAAGGGTGTTAAATGAAGACTTAGGGCTTAGGGCATATCGAAGAAAAACAGGACATCGTTTGGACGCTCGTTTAATGGACCTGAGACTGAAGAGATGCCGCGCTTTGTTGAAGCGGTACGCGGGAAAAAAGCATCGGGAAATTCTTTTTTCGGATGAAAAAATTTTCATCGTGGAAGAGAGCTACAACAAACAAAATGATAAGGTGTACGCACACAGAAGTGAAGAAGCGAGCAACCGTATTCCGCGTGTCCAACGAGGTTATTTTCCATCCTCGCTCATGGTTTGGTTGGGAGTCTATTGGGGCTTAACTGAGGTACATCTTTGTGAGAAAGGCGTAAAAACGAATGCAGTTGTGTATCAAAATACAGTCCTCAAGAACCTTGTGAAACCTGTTTCTCATACCATGTTTAATTACAGGCACTGGGAATTCCAACAAGATTCTGCGCCAGCTCATAGAGCGAAAAGCACACAAGACTGGCTGGCGGCGCGTGAAATCGACTTCATCCGGCACGAAGACTGGCCCTTCTCCAGTTCAGATTTGAGTCCGTTAGATTACAAGATATGGCAACACTTGGAGGAAAAGGCCTGCTCAAAGCCTCATCCTGATTTGGAGTCACTCAAGGCATCCTTGATTAAGGCAGCCGCCGATATTGACATGGACCTCGTTCGTGCTGCGATAGACGACTGGCCGCGCAGAATAAAGGCCTGTATTCAAAATCGCGGGGGTCATTTTGAATAAACTTTATTACCATAAGAATCTGTTTTATTAAGTTCATTTTGCTATATAAATGTTTACATAAATAATAAACATGTCTAAATTATTTCATATTGCACATGTGACAGAACTTATGACCTGACTATGTAGACAGAAGCTGTCCTCAACGCATCATATAATAAAATGTCACTTCTTTTGAACTGCAATGACTTTCTATCCAAAAAACATTTAAAAAAGGTATCAATAGCACTATTTAATTATAACAATAAATATATATATTTTTTATTTGTCATACCTCTTCAAGTTTTAATACAATGTAAGTGCCCATTAAACTGTTAGAAAACAAAATGTGTGCCGGAAGCAAAGATTAACCGCGTTACTCTATGGCCGGAAGTTAGGATAAGTGGCAAGTTAACAAAACTCCTCAAGTTACATTCTTAAAATATTTTGCTTTTTTACCTGGCCTCCTCCGAATTTGAGAATAAATTGGAAAAACCTAAAAAATAATACAATGAAGTTTACTCTAGGTGTCTCTTTAAGACGCTCAAAACAATCCCAACTATTTTTTTGCCATTGTTCTTTAATAAGATAAAATTTTGCGTTTAGAAAAATAAATAAATGCACAATTGTTTCTGTACTTAGATTTTATGGGGTTTAAAAAAAATATTTTTTTTTCAACTTTGTCAAAAGCTTTTTTTCACTCATTTTCAATGTGCTTTAACTTTCCAACAACAAACTTTATTAATACCGCCCAATGCTAAACGTTGTAGAAAATCAATTTGTTAATCCAAAAAGCACCGATTTTTTCCAAATCAGGCCAATTTTTTATTTTTTTTAGACTCAAAAGCAAGATTTGGAAAAGTCACAGGATGACTGGACGTCAATATCGTCAGTGAACACAAGTACAGTGTCGAAGCTGGGTGACTGGGAACAGGCTATTGTCACAAGCAGTAAATGAGCGTCCTCTGCTGCCTGTCATAACCGAATGGAAGATTATTTCAGATGTTTTCTTAACATTTGAATGAGCCGGCTCTTATTCGTTTAATTTCCCAAGAAATTCTCCTGGGAAACATCCGGGAGTGTACTCTCATTAAACGTTATATCGGCTTCGCTTTCGAGCGCCGAGCCCTTTCTGAGCTTTTAGTGCCTCGCTGATTCGCCTCACTTGGGTACCAAACGAACACAACAATCACTGACGTACTTTTGCAGAAGACGCCAAAAGATGCCTCTTTATTCCACGCAACCTTGTGAAAGAAAAATCCTCCATCCACAACAGCAGGAACGCTTGAAAGCCTTGTACAGAGATTTAATTCCCTTGCGAGTATAATAACTTAATCCGTGCGTTTCAACTTAAGGCTGTGGAAGTTTTGGACAAGAACAAGAAATCAGCAGTATAGGTGAAAAGTTAGATTTGAAAATTTGCAATTGAATTTCCAGATGCAATCAGATGGCATACCTAAGCCTCAGAATCAAGTCAGAAGTAAAAAAAATTGGCCTGATTTGGGATTTGGAAAAATCGGGTTTTTACAAAGTTGGACAAAAAGTCTCTTTTGTGGACCGCTCTAAAAATCTAACAAATGGACCAAATTTGCATTTTTTTTTATCGACGCAAAATTATGTCTTCTTAAATTTATTGAAATGGTTTCATACAAAAATGGATAATTTTCGAATTAAAAGTGAAAAACTGGAATAAGTCCGAAAATTTTTAAGTTTTTGAGCCACCAAAAGTTGTACCCCACACTTTCGAGGTCGCAAACTTAGATTTGGCATACCCACACGATACCTAACGATCCTAGAAAAAAAAAACTTTTGTTGCAATTACTTAATTATTAATTAATTACCCTCTATATATTGGGCTATTTATTAGTGACATAACTTTTCATTATCAGTAACAAATGTTTACGTAAGATTTTGGTAGAGGAGATACTTACGGTATTTTAAGATTTCGTGAGGTGGATCCGATCGCTTCTGCGTCAGCCATTTCGAATGCGGACAATATCTCCCCGAGCGATGACTTTGCGCTTTTGTAGAGCTTCAGAATATTCTCGAAACTTTCCACACCTGGAATTAGTTTATTATTTTAAAATAAATTAAAAGAATTTTATTTTTAAAAAGATTATATTTAAATGAGAGCATTTAAAAAAAAACTTTTAAAAAATTAAAATTTTCTTCTATCAATTAACTTATCCAAAGTTTATTGTCATCTACAATAAACTTTGAATAAATTAATTGATAGAATTAATTAGGTATATCACAAAATTTATTATGATATACAAGCTTGCTGCGAGATTCACATCTTCTTTCAAATCAGTAACACGAGAAACTTCTATCAATTCAATAACAATTTGAATTCGATAAAGTTTTTAAATTAAAGAAAGTCAGTGACAACAATGGTAAATCTAAATTTAATGACTGGGCAACATTTCGAATTCGTCAAAGTAGATCTTGTATGAATAAAAAACCTACAACTTTGATTTATAAAATCATGACTAATTTAAAAAAAAAAACAAGTTGGTTTGTAGAACCGTAAAAACTTGACACATCAATAGGAAAATACAGAATTCAATTAACAGAATGAAAACGGTTTCGCAAATCATCAATCGTGAAGCGTCGAAAGAAGTCAACGGCGTAAAATCTGATGGATGGGGAGTAAAATTGGCGTTCCACAAGGTTCCATATATCCCTTTCTTATTCCTGGTATACATTAACGATCTGCCTTTAATGGTGGAGAAATTGACTGACATAGTGTTGTTTGCTGAGGACTGGTCTTCAAAATTGAAAGACAAAAAGATGATTTTCATGATGTTAATGGAGTATTTTGTTGTCTTTGGTTCTTGTCTGACAATTTACTTCAGAATAGATGTCAGTCAATGCTCATCAATGCTGTTGGCTTATTATATACTTAAACAAAAATAAATAAATTACTGCAACAGAAGCTGCCTTACTGCTTTTCAAGTGGTTAGGGGCCCAGAGATGGTTCATTCGATGCAGGTAAACCGCGTCGTGACGCTGAACGAAAACGACGGGTAACGTCAGATTTGCGACTGGGAAGTTCAAAAGCAAAAATGGCAACGTCACTTTCGGCTACAACGGTAAATAAATTGAATGGTGGAAACTGGTCAACATGGAAATTTGAAACTAGAATTATTTTAAATGGACATTATTTGAAATCGTATCGGGCGAAAAACTAAAACCGGAAAAACCAGCGAGGAGATGTCATGGGCCAGGTCCGCAAACTCACATTCTATCTTGTGAGACTGCGTATGAGATTTGGACGAAACTAAAGACGGTTTGTGACAAAGAATCGACTGTCAGTATCATCTCTTACAACAACGTTTCTTCACAATACAATTCAACGAGGGCACTGTATCCGATTTCCTGTCGATCTGCATGGGAATCTGCCCCGAGTGAGAAGCAAACGTTAGATGAACTGACATCACGACTCCTACTTGAAGAGGAGCGAAATAAAAGTAGCACTTGTCACTCATGGAAGTACTACTATCAAGTGCCTAACATGTGGCAAAGCAGGACACGTAACAAAAGACTGCTATAAAAATAAAACTTGTGAGTTTTTCAAGAAACCGGGACATATAACTAAGTTCTGTTTCTTCAGGAAAAATAATAAAACTAAGAAGCAGGTTAGTCTTATTGCTTTAGTCGCAGGTCAAGTTGATCAAATAGAAGACTGCTTTTATATGGATAATGGGTTCTCCCAACACATGTTAAGAAGGGATATAATGAGTGACTATCAAGAGCTTCAAGATCACCCAATTCAGATGGGAGACGGGGCAACCATAAACGCTATTGGTGTCGGCAATGTAAGATTGGAAGCATTTGACGGACAAAAGTGGCAAGAAGTAGAGCTAAAATAGGTTCTCTATGTACCAGATCTTAAGGTAAAACTGTTTTCTGCCGCCAGTTGCCTGGATGAAATGAAATGAAAATGAAAAATGTTTATTTCGTTAACTATAACTTAATAATACAACTATTTGATGGGACCTCCTTTTAAGTATATAAACACCTGTGCTAGGAGGCCCCACTCTTTCGCATGTACTACCAGCCACTAAGTTAATTACAATTAATGAAAATTACAAAATTACAAAAAATTACAAAAATAATGAAAAATTGTAATTAAGCTAAGTTAATTACAATTTTTCAAAGGACTTAAGTGCATGCACATGCACATGCAAGATTTAATAAGATTTAATGTAAACAAATATCGTATGATTCGAAGAATACATGTAAATTAAGATTAGGACGACGTGCGTATGTGTTTCTGTATGTATGTGAGAGGGTGTGAGAGAGGGTGTGTGAGGGTGTGTATGTGTGTGTGAGTGTGTGTGTGTGTGTGATGGTTGCGTGTGTATATGTGTACGTGTATATGGTATTCAAAAGGTTCTGTGTATTATACAGGGTGGCCCAAATACCGTGGATCAAACGAACCAGGGTGATAGAGGAGGTGATTTCCAACAAAAAATATTTCTACAGCATGGTCATAACTTAATTGGATAAAAAGTGATGATCATTTTTGGTTTTTTCAAATAAACTGCCGATTTTTTTACAATTTCATTAATACAGAGAAAAGTTGATCAAAAACACCAAAACAAAAGGTATTGTATTATGACCAGATAATGTATCATTACAAAAAAAAAAAGAATTGCAGCTCTGGGTACCTAATTTAAGAAGCAATTAATTTTTTCCCGTAAATTTTGAAGCATTACAAAAAAATACTACTCACTTTGAGAGCACCCTGAGTAAAAAAAATGTACTACAGAAAAGTGACCCTGTATTAAAAAAACTAGCCGATTTAATGCTGATTTGAATGAGGTATAACACTTTAGTGTCAGACTTTCAGTTCAGGTTTTATGCGAGTTTTTTTCATGTCAAGGAGCAAATTTGTTAGAAAGGAAAATTCGAATAAAAATTACGTAGTAATTAAAAAACCATCTTGAAATAAAAGAACAACATTTATGTGGGTTCACTCTGGAGTAGTAGTGTAAGTTATGGATGTTAAAAATTCCCATTCTTCTAAAACTTTATCATCGTTATCATAAACGGCTAGTTTTCTGTACGTTGGATTGCTAGAACTGCTCTGTGCTTGTCACACTTAGGATTTATGAAATGGAAAGAAACTCTTTCACACTAAACATTGAATGAACATTTTTTCTTTAATCTTTTATCGAAAAAGCGTCATAATTAAGAAACTATGCCTCTCTTTCACACTAACCATTTCAATCCTTTGTCGAAAAAGGTCAGAACGCCCGTCTTGGCGTGGCGTTATCAGTTCAGTTCAGGTAGAAGAATGCTGGGTGGAGCGGGGCTCTACGCAGGAAGCCAGTGATCAGAGAACTGGTTCTTTTCTCTGACATCTCTTGTCCTCTTCTAACACTGATCGATTTCTGAGGGGGGCCGGCGGGGTGGGGCCGGGGGAAGCGCGTGAGCATCTTTCTTTGTTAGTAACTCGCTTTCCGCCTGTGACTACGCACCCGTATTCTGCACTTGTGACCTTACCTACCTATCACCTACGCATCGTTATTGGACTTGTCTATGTATTGCCTACCTGTGACCTACGCTTCGTTATTGGACTTGTGTTAGATTGCCTACCTGTGACCTACGCTGTGTGAACCGGACTTTGTAATCGCTACGGATTGGCTAGATAAACGGAAGATGGCTGCTGCGAGGAGAGAGTACACCCAAAGGGAGTATGCAGAAATGCATTACCTTTATGGCTTCTGCGACGGCAATGCTCGGGCTGCTGCCAGGGAATATCAACAACGGTACCCTGACCGAGACCGTTTCCCCGACTACAGGGTCTTTTTGCGTGTGCATAATGCGTACATGGAGGGAGTCTTACCCGGTACGCATGCTCCGAGAGAGAGATTTGTGGTACGATTTGACAATGAAGAGCGAATACTGCGAGAGTTACGATTGGACCCCGGTATTAGCCAACGCCAAATATCGCGAAATCTCGGGATCCCACGTTCGACGGTGCAGCGTATTATTAAAAAAAACCGATATCATGCCTACCACGTGCAACGAGTTCAAGCTTTGCTGCCAGCTGACTATGAACCTAGAGTGAGATTTTGTAGAGAGATGTTAAGACTACACAGAGAGGATCCTCAGTTTTTCAATAAAGTGTTATGGTCGGATGAGTCAAATTTTAGAAGAATGGGAATTTTTAACATCCATAACTTACACTACTACTCCAGAGTGAACCCACATATCATCAGAAATGATCGATTCCAGCATCAGTTTGGCATTAACATGTGGGCTGGTATCATTGACCAGAAGCTGGTGCTACACGAAATGCCACCAAGGCTAAACGGTGCTGAGTATTTAAATTTTTTACAAAATGATTTGAATCCATTACTCAACGAAGCTGAAGTTCCGGAAGAAATAAGAGAAGAAATGTGGCTGCAACAGGACGGTGCCCCGCCTCATTACGCTCAAGCAGTTCGACAATACTTGAATGAGCGCTTCCCCGACCGGTGGATTGGTCGAATAGGAGCTGTTGCATGGCCACCCCGGTCGCCCGACCTTAATCCGTTAGACTTTTTTATTTGGGGCTATTTCAAAGAAGTGGTATATCAAAAAGAGAACAACACTGAACAAGAATTACGACGAAAACTCGAATTTGCAAAAGTACAAATTATGAATAACAGAGGTGCCTTCCGGCGATTACGTACCAATTTTATTAGGCGGTGCAGATTGTGCATAATGGTTAGAGGCAGGAATTTTGAGCATTTACTGTAAAAAAATAATGTAATAAAATTATCGACTCATAATTGTTGTTCTTTTATTTCAAGATGGTTTTTTAATTACTACATAATTTTTATTCGAATTTTCCTTTCTAACAAATTTGCTCCTTGACATGAAAAAAACTCGCATAAAACCTGAACTGAAAGTCTGACACTAAAGTGTTATACCTCATTCAAATCAGCATTAAATCGGCTAGTTTTTTTAATACAGGGTCACTTTTCTGTAGTACATTTTTTTTACTCAGGGTGCTCTCAAAGTGAGTAGTATTTTTTTGTAATGCTTCAAAATTTACGGGAAAAAATTAATTGCTTCTTAAATTAGGTACCCAGAGCTGCAATTCTTTTTTTTTGTAATGATACATTATCTGGTCATAATACAACACCTTTTGTTTTGGTGTTTTTTATCAACTTTTCTCTGTATTAATGAAATTGTAAAAAAATCGGCAGTTTATTTGAAAAAACCAAAAATGATCATCACTTTTTATCCAATTAAGTTATGACCATGCTGTAGAAATATTTTTTGTTGGAAATCACCTCCTCTATCACCCTGGTTCGTTTGATCCACGGTATTTGGGCCACCCTGTAGATTCAGTTTGGTTATAGGTTTTAGTTTTTAGCCAATTAGTTACTTGTATTTTACAATCATGGTGCAATTTTGAGTAAATGTCAATATGTTTTTGAACTAAGTTGTACAAATGAGTTGATAGCGATTTGTACTGTCTACTAGCAAAGGCTGTTCGATTCCAAATCGATATTCGATCGATGGTTTCTGAACGGTCATTTTTTAATTTTGACGTTAGCTGTCAATCTGGCAGTTTTGACAACTGACAGACGAAAGCCCTCGCAATGTAAACGCGTTTTGATCAGGGTGTTGAAATTAAATCGCAGGCCATCTGGAATGTATTCGGGATTCCCTCAGGATTGTTAATATAGCTGAGTGTGCCGTTGTCTCTCGAACCAGATAAAGTTCGGATTTTCGTGCCCGATTTGTATTTACCACGTAGAACATAACCTGTGTTGGAACACTGTGCTCATTGAAGCTGGCCCGCCAGTCATACCTGGTTGGCTGAAGAACCTGTCTACCAAGAAGAGCCTAGGGTGCACCAGGGCCTTGCAGAGCGACAGGAGGTTGACGGGACCGAAGCACAGACCAGGTTAGATCTACCCCACATAACTTCAGCTCGGTGAATCGCCGACATTCATCACTTCTTGGCACCTGATCGTCACGCTACCTCGTAGCTATGGCCCCTACGAGGTCATTAGGTGCTGAGAAGCCTGAACATTTTGGTAGCTAGAGCGTGGCTTCCTGAGATTTGCAGCCGTCAAGGGCTCCAGGAACCCACGATTTGGGACTATCAATCTGTAGGTATAGGCGGTTAAGTAACTTGGTTGTTCCTGTATCCACATAGATTGGTAGTATTGTAAGCTATAAGTCTATTGCTGGTAGTAGACAGACAGATATTGAATTGAAATTTGCATTGAATTACCAGTTAGTCAATCTATTAGTGGTCTAGTAATGCTATTGAATGAATGTTTTGGTTAACATAGGTAGTTACATCTATTGATAGTAGGCTATTACATTGTTTTCAGTTTATAGCAATTTATAACTTGAACTAATATTGACTATCTGTGTGTGTTGTAGTGATAAAGGGAGACTAAATTGTTATTTACAGAATTTATATAGATATAAAACTCGGTTCCTATTGTTTAAGGAAAACAACATTGTTTAAGTTATAGTTTAGGGTTCCCTCGTTTGGGTTATAGACTGGAGGGTCCAATAAAATTGAGTTACTGCAAATTGTGAGTAAGTATCGTTCCGATCATGTCGTTATCTGAAATCTAGAAGGGTGTTTCTAAGGAACTCAGATGGTTTTCCTCCGCACACGGTCTGATAGACCCTTTAGATAGGCATGATGTGGTATTGGAGCGGTCTATGGACGTTAAGGAACGTTACAATAGGGTGCTCGAATTGTCCGCGCAGGCGGAATCAGTTGATGGTTGTGCACCTGACAGGCTGTCACGGTTGATAGGGGATGTGATGGCAGCTGCTATCACGCAGAAGGCTGCGGACATACGTAGACAGCGCGAGTCCAGCCATGATGGTGACACTGAAGCACCTCTGACGCATCAGGGATCGGGGTCCAGGTTACCTGCCATAACTATGCCTATCTTTGACGGCGTGTCCGGTAAATGGATGAGCTTCATCAATCTGTTCGACAGTTTGGTGCACATGCGATCGGACATTACCAAGTCTGTCAAGATGGCTCAGCTGGTGGCAGCATTGAGGGGTGAGCCTAGGGAGCTGGACGCTCATTTGACAGTTACGGAGGGTAACTATGAGACGGCCAGGCAATTGTTGGTCAGACGTTACCACAACAAACGGAGGTTGGCCGATGCCCAACTGAACCGTTTGTTTAGCATCCCGGTTGTGAACAAGGTCGGGGCCATACAGACGGAGGTTTTGAACCCATTGTTGTCCGACACCAAGGCTCTAGAGAATCTTGGACTTCCGGTTGGTGAATGGTCGTACCTACTGTTGTACATTGTACTTTCCCGCCTACCCGCTGACGTGCAGACTCGTTTCGAACAGTCTCACGGGAGGTCGGCCGAGGACCTGCCCGCCTTCTCCGACTTGGTCGGATTTTTGGAAGAGGAGGCTCGACGGGCAGAGAATTTGGGGTTGACGGTCACCCATCCTTCGGAGCCACAGAGAGCTGCCGGGAGCGCTGTGAGTAGGGGCCCTCCGACGAGGAAGGACCGCACCAACCGGCAGTCGTATGGGACTGTGAGTGAATTGACCCCACATGGTGAGACCTGCCCATGTTGTAGGCAGATTGGCCATGCTGTGGCCAATTGCAATAAGTTCGGGGAACTTAGGGTTCAGGGACGGCGCCGGATGGCCAAGCAGCGGAGCTGGTGTTTCCTGTGCCTCGGGCCACACATGGCTAGGGACTGCACGCGCACACAAATGTGCGGATATCGTGGTGGGGCCCACAACAATCTGTTGTGCATGAACCGATCCGGCCAACAACCACCACAGGGCCGTACCCAGGGTGACACGGCATGGGGCCCTGAGAATTCGTTTGCGACTCGGAGCGCAACTCAGGGGCCAACGTCCCCACGTGCACAGGGCAGTACTAGGGTACAGGGCCGCACTCAGGATCATTACATGGGGGGCCCTGAGTTTTCGGTTGCGACTCAGCATCCGACTCAGCGGGACATTGGGTGTGATGAGCAGGCCGTAACGGGCGGGTGGCATGGGACACCTTCGAGCTATGCGGGTGCGGTTCGGACGCCGCCTCAGTTGTCGCCCCGCTCGTCGCCTCGTCTTCGTCGGTCACATGTGATGTCCCCCCCGCTCATGGAGCGGCCACGGTTGAATTCACGCCCACCCCCCTTTACGGGGAATCGTAGGGTGGCAATGGAACCGGCGCGTGGGCCATTTGTACAATGGGACCCTCTGGCGTATAGCTGCATACCTGATCGGTTACAGGCAGAGTGGGGCCCCGGGGGCCCTCGCTAGGAATTTGCGGCCCAACCATTTGTTGCCCCCCAACCGGAGACGGTGGTGTTACCGATCGCCTCTGTGCTTGTTTGGGATTTGGCGGGCAACCCAACATACGTTCGCGCCCTATTAGATTCTGGAGCTCAGGGCTGCATTGTATCGAATGATTTAGGAAAATGGTTGGGCCTCAAGGTAAATAGGTATAATAAATCAATACGGGGCGTGGGGAATGTTACGGTTACGAATGTAGTTGGTCAATCGGTGATCACGTTCTCTCCACGTTATAACATTTTGACAAAAACATCCGTGCAAGCTTTAGTAATGACGCATGTCATGGGCAGACACCCCTTGGTGAAGTTGAATCCGGCCGTTCGATTCCTGACATCAGGACTCAAGTTGGCGGATCCCGATTTTGACACTCCAGCCCCGGTCGACCTGCTACTGGGAGCAGACGTTCTGGGTAGGTTTCTGTTGTCGGATCGGCGAGTTCTTCAGCCGGACGGGTTGATTGCTGTGGATACTAAGTTTGGTCACGTGATCATGGGTCCGGCATTGCCAATGGTTAGGCCTGCCGAGTCAGATGGCATACTTATTGGCTTAGCGTTGTCAGACGCTATCCAACGTTTCTGGGAGATAGAGGAACCTCCCACCGTTCGTCGAGTCGACGCAGACGAAGAAGTGTGCGAGTTGTTTTACCAGAATAGTACTGGTCGCCTTCGTTCTGGTCGTTTTGTAACTCGACTGCCTTTCAGGGCCGATCGACCGCCACTAGGAGAATCTAGGAAGATGGCTGAGACGAGATTGATGTCGATGGAGCGTAGGATGTCAAGGGACGCCGTATTTAAACAAAAATACGTCGATTTCATGAGGGAGTATGAGTCGTTAGGACACATGTCGGTATCGGGTGTGGACTGGAGATCTGAGGATCATTGTTTCCTTCCACACCATGCCGTCCTGCGAACCCCTACCGGCAAGATTCGAGTTGTTTTTGATGGGTCAGCACCTACCTCGAACGGGATGTCCCTGAATCAGTGTCTACATTCGGGACCCAAGTTGAGTCGTGATATTTCGGATATTCTCACGAGCTTTCGGAGACACCAGATTGTATTTGTCGCAGACATTCGGATGATGTTTAGGCAAACGGTAATTCATCCGGCTGACAGAAGGTATCAGTTGATACTTTGGCGTGAGACCACGGCCGAGCCAGTCAAGGTCTATGAGTTAAACACGAACACGTATGGGTTACGGTCTAGCCCGTATTTGGCGATGCGTACCCTGCGGGAGTTGGCGTCGCGTGACCGTGTGAGCTATCCTAGAGCCGCCGCTATCCTGGAGCAAGATTTGTACGTCGATGACGTCTGCACAGGGGCAGCCAGTGTAGAGGAAGCTCTGGACCGACGTGACGAGCTCATTCAATTGCTGGAACGAGGCGGCTATGAACTACGCAAGTGGATGTCCAACTCCCCTGAGTTGATGGCTGGTCTCCCAGATGAGTTTCAACAAGACCCGCACGTTTTTGAGAATCCTGACAACCCTAACATGTTGTCAGTGCTTGGAATTCAGTACCGGCCCGTCCATGATGAGTTTACCTATCGGGTGGTTTTAGAAACACCGAAGGCCTGGACGAAGCGGTCAGTACTGTCAACGATTGCGAGAACGTTCGACCCGAATGGATGGATTTCTCCAGTCACCTTTGCTCTCAAATGTTTTATGCAAAGGCTATGGGCGGCTCAGTTGACCTGGGACACCCACCTCTCAGGTGATTTGTTGACTGATTGGACGCGAATGTTCACCTCGCTATCGGACATAAATAATGTATCGCTGCCGAGGAAATTGGTCCCTGCTGGGGATTACAGGGTAACCCTTCACGGGTTTTATGATGCCTCTGAACGAGGGTTTGCGGCAGCGGTTTATTTGCGAACCGTCACCTCCACCGGGGAGGTCGACGTGCGTTTGGTTTTGGCAAAAAGCAAGGTAGCGCCTATTCGGACAAGGATGACGATTCCAAAACTGGAACTGTCCGGGGCTGCTCTTTTGACCAAACTTTTGAATCACACTCTAACAGTGTTGCGTGGGTCAGTGGTTTTGGAGGATACGGTGTACGCGTGGACGGACAGCCAGATTGTTTTGTGCTGGCTGAAGGCTTCGGTCCATAACTTAGAGGTTTTTGTTGCGAACCGTGTCTCCCAGATTGTGTCGTCTGAGGTCCCACTGACCTGGAGACATGTACCAGGAGAATTGAACCCGTCTGATTGTGCATCCAGGGGATGTCGGGCTCCTGAACTCGTTAGACACCATTTGTGGTGGGGACCACCCTGGCTTGCCAAGAGAGAATCGGACTGGCCCCACAGCCATGTAGTAGTATCTTCGGATCATGGCCCCAGAGCGGCCGTGCATATTACTCAGAAGGCTGAGGACCCTGACGCCGGGTTTCTGCGGGACCGGTATAGCTCACTTGACAAGTTGATAAACGTGTCCACTTGGATTAGGAGATTCGCTCGAAATTGTCGTACTCCTCGCGATCAGCGAACGTTGAACCCTATTCTGACTCCGGCAGAGCGAAACGAGTCGCTGTTGAATTTGGTCCGGTTGGTACAGTCCTCGAAGTTTGGGGCAGAATTGGAGATTATACGAAGTGGACGTTCGAAATTGAAGGGAGCCGTCGCGCGTCTCAACCCCTTTGTTGATTCGACCGGGTTACTTCGGGTAGGAGGAAGATTGCGCAATGCGAATCTGTCGTATTCGGCTCGTCACCCACTTCTGCTCCCCAAGGGGGGACAGTTAGTTGAATTGCTGGTGACTGATCGTCATATTAAAAACGCGCATGCCGGCTGTAACGCGTTGTTGGCCACGCTCCAGCGGGAGTTTTGGATCTTATCTGCCCGCCGTGTCATACGGAACATGGTGTTTCGGTGCATGCCTTGTTATCGACTTAAGGCTGCCACGATGCAACCTCTCATGGGGGACTTGCCCCCTGATCGTGTGAATGAGGTCAGACCGTTTTCAGGTGTTGGTACGGATTTTGCAGGACCGTTTATGGTGAAGAGTTCACGATTGCGTACCGCTAAGCAATACAAGGCGTACCTATGTGTGTTTGTTTGTTTATCCACCAAGGCGGTACATCTCGAGCTCGTTGCTGATCTCTCGACAGAGGCTTTCATTGCTTGTTTGGATAGGTTTGTTTCTCGAAGGGGACTTCCAACTTTGATCCGCTCTGATAACGGCACTAACTACATAAGTGCGGAACGATACTTACGAGAGATAGTCAACTTTTTGAATGTAAATAAAGTGGATATTGGAACGGCCCTCTCCCGTCGGGGTATACAGTGGACCTTCAGCCCACCGATTTGCCCCCACTGGGGTGGGATTTTTGAGGCCGTAGTTAAGTCAGCTAAGACGCACTTAGGGCGTATAGTAGGTCAGACCGCGCTAACTTTTGAGGAGCTCGCGACATTGTTTTGTAAGATCGAGACCGTTGTGTCCGCTCAGCTCGGATCCAAATGACCTGGAGGCTCTGACCCCAGGCCATTTCTTGATAGGACAGCCACTTAACGCGTTGCCCGAGCACCCCTTCGAGGGAGTGAAATTGTATCGGTTGTCAAGGTATCAGATGTTGCAGCAGTTTACTCAGAATTTCTGGAAGCGTTGGTCGCTCGAGTATCTGCATATCTTACAACAGCGCCTTAAGTGGACTGACAAAACTAGCCCCCCTAGTGTTGGTGACCTCGTTCTGGTTAAGGATGCTAACCTACCGCCACTACGTTGGCGCAGGGGGCGCATTGTTAACTTGTTCCCTGGCAAGGACGGGACCCCCCGGTCTGCAGAGGTTCTAGTAGGAGGCTCGGTTCTAAAACGAGCGGTAGCAACGTTGTCTCGGCTGCCCGTAGATTAGGGGACAGGTGGGTGCCTGTCCGGGCGGGTGATTGTTCGATTCCAAATCGATATTCGATCGATGGTTTCTGAACGGTCATTTTTTAATTTTGACGTTAGCTGTCAATCTGGCAGTTTTGACAACTGACAGACGAAAGCCCTCGCAATGTAAACGCGTTTTGATCAGGGTGTTGAAATTAAATCGCAGGCCATCTGGAATGTATTCGGGATTCCCTCAGGATTGTTAATATAGCTGAGTGTGCCGTTGTCTCTCGAACCAGATAAAGTTCGGATTTTCGTGCCCGATTTGTATTTACCACGTAGAACATAACCTGTGTTGGAACACTGTGCTCATTGAAGCTGGCCCGCCAGTCATACCTGGTTGGCTGAAGAACCTGTCTACCAAGAAGAGCCTAGGGTGCACCCGGGCCTTGCAGAGAGACAGGAGGTTGACGGGACCGAAGCACAGACCAGGTTAGATCTACCCCACATAACTTCAGCTCGGTGAATCGCCGACGTTCATCACTTCTTGGCACCTGATCGTCACGCTACCTCGTAGCTATGGGCCCTTACGAGGTCATTAGGTGCTGAGAAGCCTGAACAAAGGCTGTTTTGATGCTGACAGGAGGAGCTACAGTGTGTTTTTTCTATTATTTAAATAACTAGGGTCATAAGAAAGAGATTTGTGCAACCTAAGTACAGCGTGCAGGATGTATAGCCTTCTCACCGAAAGAACATTACTATGAGAGTACAAAGTGTCAGTAGGGTAACGGTAGGGTTTAAAGAAAATTGTTTTTGATAACGCTCTTTGTGCCCTTTCTAGCTCCAAGTTCTTTGTTTTAGTACATCCCCCCCACACTGGAATGCAATAACATAATACCGATTGTGCTAAAGAGGAATAGATTTGTAAGATAAGTTTTTTTGAAGCTACGTACCTAAGTGTTTTGAATGTCCATATTAGTTTCCTAATTCGGTTCATTATTAATTCCGTGTGGTTATGCCAAGAAAGGCGCTGATCTACAATGATACCTAAGTATTTTGTATGTGTTGTTTTATTTAAAGAAGGACAATCGCAAGTCAGGTTGTGGTGGTTGCATGAGTGAATAAACGTCTGCAAATGGTATCTGATAACAATCTTTGAAATTTCATCAAGAACAATGAGGTTGTCACTCTAGCCCGCCGTATAGGTCGTTTGTTCAAAATGATATTTAAAATGGTGTTTAAAATGTCACAACAATAAATCGCGCTGTCAAGCAAGTCTGACAAAGTTGACGTATGCAACAATAATAAATGCGCTTTAATGTTATTTCACCAGAAATTTGCCCATCAAAACTTCGTTTATCTACACACTTATCATAAACCCTCTTTACTGCATCCAAAAACCGCACGTTACGATCAGCATAATGTTAAACTACTTTGTAAAAACTAATTTCTTATCTGAATATTGAACATTATGACCATAATGTGTAAATTTTCTACATATTATACATTGTCTGTGAAGTTGGTACTACAGAACAAGCTAAACAACTCAATGCCACAATGCCGGTCAAACATGCGGTTCCTGAACACATCAAAGAGAGCTTATGATATGTGTGTAGATAAACTAGTGTATGTAACTGTACATAATTAGGCAAAACTCTCGAGTGATATTATTATGCAACTCGCCTTCGGCTCGTTTCATAAACCCACTCTCGAGTTTTAATGCCCTCCATTATGTATCAGTCACAAACTACTATTATGTAAAGAAAATAATTCAAGAGAATGACGTTAAAACCACATGCACGAAACAGCACGTTTAATCAGCTTGTATTGAAAGCAAACATTCGAAAACTCCGGCCTAATAAAGCAGCAATAAGACAAGTTTTCGAGGAGAAATTGTGCACACTGATCTGTGTGGACCCTTGGAGGAAGAATCTGTTGAAGGTTCGCGATATTTTCTCTTAGTATAGGATGACTTTTCACGGTTTCGCACCGTGCATTTAATCAATCACAAGAGCGAAGTTATAACAAATATAAAAATATACCTCGCACAGAGTGAAAATGAGGTGAAACCGGTGAAAACTCTTCGCACTGACGGTGGAGGTGAGTGCATCAACAAAGCCATGAAGTAGCTACTGGAATTCAAAGGAATTAAAAATCAAGCCTCAATACCATACACGGCTGTTCAAATAGGTAAAATTGAACGTGAAATGCGCACTGTGATGGAGGCTGCTCGTACCCTGATGAAAGCGAGCCAAGTCTGTAAGGAACTGTGCGCAGAGTCAAAGTCAAAGTACTTTATTACGGTAGATATTTACATAACTTAGCAAACATCATTTTTTGCCTCTTCTCAACATTGGACCACTGTGGGAGAAAAAGGGCTTAGAAACTCCCACAGATTGATTTTAGATCTCTTTTAAAAATTGGTTTTTAAAAGAGATCTAAAATCAATCAAATTTGTTTTTTTTATTATTATGATTATTAAGCAGGAATAAATAATTACAAAATTATTAACAGCAAGGTCTGTGGTGAGCTAGATTAACCCCATACAGTCCCGTCATTTAAGTAATCTTGAACATTGTAATATCCCTTTTATGACAGTCGCTTTAACATGCTTTTTAAATCGCTCAAATTTCAAAATCTCCTGAGGTATCTTATTGTGCTAGAGAATGCACTGACCCTTGAAAGAATTGCTAACCTTCGCTAGTCTAAACCGGGGCGCACATAGTTTGTGATTATTTCTTAGGTTAACATTACAGCTATCGCTAAGTTTGGAAAATGTTGTAAGGTTCTTTCGTACATACATTATATTTTCGAAAATAAATTGACAGCTACAGTTAGTATGTAAATTTCTTTAAAAAGCTCTCTTAAGGAGTCTGTTCATTTTAAATTATAAATTGCTCGAATAACTCTTTTCTGAAAAATAAAAATAGAGTGAAAATCCGCTGCTTTCCCCCACAACAAGATACCATAGGACATCACACTATGAAAGTAACTGAAATATACTAGCCTAGATGTAGCCACATCTGTGTCTGATGTTCCTAACAGCGTAAGCCGCAGAACTTAATTTACCAGCTATTTATCTATGTGGGGTCCCCACTGCAATTGGCTTTCAATGGTCATTCCAAGAAATTTCGTATCATTTTCTAATTCTAACGTGCTGCTGTATAACACTGAACTGGTCTCAAATTGCCTGACATTTGGAAGTGAGAATTTGATACATTTGGTTTTACCAGCATTTAACAATAAATTATTAACTGTGATTTTGTCTTTCAATTTTGATGACCATTGAAGTATCATCAGCAAACAACAATATGTCAGTCAATTTCTCCAACATGGGCCGATCGTTAATATATACCAGAAGCAGTAAATACGGCCGTGTATGTTATAAATAGGGCAGGGACGAGTCCTGAAGAAGGTAAAACCACCTACGAGCTGTTCTATGATAAGAAATATGATGTTACCCAACTAATGTACACTTTTGGCACAGAAATGTGGACCCATATTCCAAAACAAAGGAGAAGGAAACTCGATAGCAAAAGTAAGAAGGGAATGTTTGTGGGATATGGCGAGAACACAAAAGGGTCCAAGATATAATATCCAGGAAGAAAAACCTTCTCAATTGAAAGAGAGGAGATAACGTCACAGACTACGATCGTGACTACTTTGGCAGAAAATGTACAATATTTCCCAGTAATAAGCCACCGACACTGAACAAAATATGGCGAGTACAAGTACAAGCTCAGTAGCTGACAATGTTCAAGGATCCGAAGACGAGTTTGTTGATACCTACGAAGTAATACAGTTGGAAGATGAAGAGGACCCCAATCGGTCAGTTGCTGGTACAAGCGCAGCTCCCACATCCAGTGCCGGTGACAATGTCAACACTAGATCATACGAGGGTACAGTTGGCAGATATATCGACAAAGCTTTGAAAATTTGAGAGGTTTTTTAGGGTTAGTTTAGATATTTATATTTATTGTTAAAACATTTTTCGATTGAGGGTGGGACAGTCCAGCAATCAAAATATGCGGATGTTTTCTGTTATGTTTTATGTTAAATTGTTAATGTAACGAAAATGAAAATTTAATTTAACGTTATGAAAATGTGCATCTATAGATGTTATATGACTGAGTAGAAACTATATTTGATGAATGGTGTTTAAAATTTATAACGTTACACATTTTGTTAACTTAGTTAAACTCAAGAGGAGTTCATTAAAATGAGATAGTAGATTCTTAGTTAAAGTAATGGATCTATTCTTGAGGGTGGGTGTTATCTTTAGTTCTTATCTGACAAGTTACTTCAAGAATAGATGTCGGTCAATGCTGTTGGCTTATTATATACATAAACAAAAATAAATAATTTGCTGCAACGGAAGCTGCATTACTGCATTTCGAGTTATTATTTAAACTTGAATTGGTTCACAGTTCATTATTTATTTTTAAACGCTGGTAAAACAAGTGTATCAAATTCTCACTTTCAAATGTCAGGCAAGTTCAGACCAGTTTAGTGTTAAACAGCAACACGTAAGAATTTGTAAATGATGCGAAGTTTCTTGGAATAACCATTGATAGCAAATAGCAGTGGGGACTCCACATAGATAACTTTTTATCCCGAAAGTCTACCGTTTTTCCGATGCTTTATTTTGATATTTTTTTTTTCAGAGGTATCTTGTTGTAGTAGAGAATGCACTGACCCTTGATAGAATTGCTAACTTTCGCGAGTCTAAACCGAGACGTAACAAGTCTGTGATTATTTCTTAGGTTAATATTACTCTCTATCGCTATTTGGAAAATTTAGTAAGGTTCTTGCGAACATACATTATATTTTCTAAAATAAATTGACTAGCTATAGTTAGTATGTCAATTTCTTTAAAAAGCTGTCTTCCTTAAGACTTAAAACGCAGACTCCTTAGTCTGCGTTTTAAATTATAAATCACTCGAATAGCTCTTTTCTGTAAAATAAAAATTTGTTTGAATATCCGCTGCTTTCTCCCACAACAATATCTTATTGGTATCCCATAGGAAATAACACTATGAAAGTCACTACAATATACTAGCCTAGATGAAGCCACAGCCGTGTTTTGTCTGATGTTCCTAAAAGCGTAAGACGTAGAACTTAATGTACCAGCTAATTTATCTACAGGGTGTCCCGTAAGTAGTGGTCCAACGTTAAAGAGAAGACAGCTTGCCTTATTTCCTAAAACCAATTTAAATATAATAAAAAAAAAACGTAGGGTTACCATGTTATTTTTTTTCCCTGGAATTTCCCATTTCGTCTTCCGTACATCGTGTTTTTTAATGCTGACGCTGCTAAGAATAACATTTCCAAGATTTTATTTTTGTAGAATAAAGCTAAATAGTTTATCAATGTAACCAAATAACAGTTTTGTTACTATCTGTTACTAATGGCTTGGAAAAAATCTTAAACAAAAAAAATATTTGTTCCGCCTTCAGATGACAGAAATTTAAAAAAAATCTCATGCAAAAAAAATGTATGACATTGAACTGAACCATTCTTTTAAAAACTTGTACACCTACCCAGCTTTGTAAATTGGAATAAAAACTAAGTCTAGGCTTTGTCGTTACAAAGTAATTGCTATTTATCTAAAAAGTGGCGCTAATTTTAAATAATTGAATAAAAAGAAAAAATATGCGTTAAACTTATTGTAGTGTCTAAACTGTCTGCCTATGAGCTTGAATCACTAAGATAGACACAATTTTTTATTTAGCTTTATGAATCAAGTTTCTACCGCTCAATCTACATTTAACATAAGATACTTATTGCAGGTATGTCAATAATCCATTTCATTTTAAACAAATTAGGTCTTATTAAAAAATAAAACAGTTAAGTAAATAAAAAATTATATTGATACAACACACACACAATTATAAAATTACAAAAGATGCTCAAATTGCCGTCCTCTTGCAATAATGCAAACTCTGCATCTCCTAATGAAAGAAGCTCTTAGACGCCTCGCGAAATTGCCTGCGTTTATTTCCGCTACAGCAGCATTGATTCTTTCTCTTAATTCTTCTTCCGTCCTAATAGGTCTTTGATATACCCTGTCTTTCAGACACCCCCAATAAAAAAAATCTAAGGGGTTTAAGTCCGGGGATCGCGGCGGCCATAAAATAGGACCTAAGCGCCCAATCCATCTTCCAGGGTAGGTCTCATTTTGGTACTCCCGTACTGCTGCTGCATAGTGTGCTGGGCATCCGTCATTCTGCAACCACATGGTTTCTCGCACGTCTTCTGGTAAATTTTCCAGTAAATTTGGCAACTCATTTCTTAAGAAATGCAGATAATATTCCGCGTTCAGAGTTGCTGGTAATTCAAAGGGCCCTATGATTTGGTTGTTGATAATTCCAGCCCATAAATTTATTTTAAATTGGTATTGGCTCTTGTCTTCTCTCATTAAACGTGGGTTAATTAATTGCCAACTGTGCAAGTTATGTAAGTTGAGATATCCATCACGTCTACACGAGGATTCATCACTCCAAAGTATTTTATTAAAAAACTGTGGGTCTTCCTCATTCATGTTCAACATTCGTCGACAGAAATACACTCTTGCAGCGTAATCTCTTGGCTGAAGCGTTTGGACACGTTGAACGTGATATGGGTGCAACCGGTACACTTTTAGAATTTTATGCACCGTTGTTCTTGGTATACCGGTGCGTCGTGCTATGGTGCGCACTGAAAGCGAGGGATCTTCTTCGATTTCTCTCAATACTATTAAATCGTTATCAACATGCCGCGGTCTTCCTTCACCAGCACCACCAATTCCGGTACCAAGAATCCTTCCCTCAAGAAGGGCGTTATGCACTCGAAGAAAAACGCGATGATCGGGGTAACTCTCCATATTCGGGAATCTTTCTCGGTACAATCTTGCGGCGGCCCTGGCGTTTTGTCTTGCTTCTCCATAAATTAAATGCATGTAACAGTACTCACGTGGCGTGAAACGAGGCATTACAATGACTTATGTTTTTTGCCAACAGAACACCAAACAAACGAAACTTATTCACAATGTGTATCAGAGTCCGTGAGATCGCCAAGTCGATAATTCCAAGTAACAAACAGTTCCAAAATCGATAAGAAAATCAATGTCCGATTTCAAAGCACAGGTCGAGATTGGAGCAGAAATTTTCAGGCCGGGGTATGAATAGTTGTCTTACGTCCGTATCGAAGTTACCACAAATCACAACTAACTGGGAGGAAACGGGGGCTGAGGGAGCGGGCGGTTGTGTCCCGCCCCGACCATCGCGCGCGCCATACCCCGCACTCTCCCCTCTCTCCCCGGCAAGATTCCTTGACATCGTAAACAAAAGATCCAAAGGAAAAAAAACCTGTTTGGCGACAAACTGAACTGTTACCGATAGCGGTGGCGCCACTGTCTTCGCTCTATAGACACTTGCCAGTGAGATCAGCGTATAAGTTCAGCTTTCAGTCGCAGGACATGATTTGTGGCGCGGACTCTATCCACGCTCTAGCTTTTTCTACCTGATGTGATGACTAAACTTTTCAACGACCCAAGGCATCACATGACTCTTAGGTTTGGAAGTTTATTACCATGGCATGAGATTCGTGGCTAAGGAAGTCATAAAAATATTGTAATACACATTTTGCTTATTATTAATATTTTTAAATAAGCGCCACTTTTCAGATATTTTGCAATAACTTTGTAACAACAAAGCCTAGACTAAGTTTTTATAGCAATTTACAAAGCTGGGTAGGTGTACAAGTTTTTAAAAGAATGGTTCAGTTGTTCAGTTCAGTTGTGTTGTATCAATATAATTTTTTATTTACTTAACTGTTTTATTTTTTAATAAGACCTAATTTGTTTAAAATGAAATGGATTATTGACATACCTGCAATAAGTATCTTATGTTAAATGTAGATTGAGCGGTAGAAACTTGATTCATAAAGCTAAATAAAAAATTGTGTCTATCTTAGTGATTCAAGCTCATAGGCAGACAGTTTAGACACTACAATAAGTTTAACGCATATTTTTTCTTTTTATTCAATTATTTAAAATTAGCGCCACTTTTTAGATAAATAGCAATTACTTTGTAACGACAAAGCCTAGACTTAGTTTTTATTCCAATTTACAAAGATGGGTAGGTGTACAAGTTTTTAAAAGAATGGTTCAGTTCAATGTCATACATTTTTTTTGCATGAGATTTTTTTTAAATTTCTGTCATCTGAAGGCGGAACAAATATTTTTTTTGTTTAAGATTTTTTCCAAGCCATTAGTAACAGATAGTAACAAAAGTGTTATTTGGTTACATTGATAAACTATTTAGCTTTATTCTACAAAAATAAAATCTTGGAAATGTTATTCTTAGCAGCGTCAGCATTAAAAAACACGATGTACGGAAGACGAAATGGGAAATTCCAGGGAAAAAAAATAACATGGTAACCCTACGTTTTTTTTTATTATATTTAAATTGGTTTTAGGAAATAAGGCAAGCTGTCTTCCCTTTAACGTTGGACCACTACTTACGGGACACCCTGTATGTGGAGTCCCCACTGCAATAAATTGGCTTTCAATGGTTATTCCAAGAAACTTCGCATCGTTTACGTGTTGCTGTCTAACACTAAACTGGTCTTAATTTGCCTGACATTTAAAAGTGAGAATTTGATACACTTGGTTTCACCAGTGTTTAAAAATAAAATATTAACTGTGAACCAATTCAAGTTTAAAGAAATACTCCATTAACATCATCAAAATCATCTTTTTGCTTTCAATTTTGAAGACCAGTGAAGTATCATTAGCAAACAAAGTGTTACAAACGTTAATATAATAAGAAAAGGCTTAATATGGAACCTTGTGAAATGCCAATTTTTACTCCCCATCCACCAGATTTTACGCCGTTGACTTCTTTCGCCGTTTCACGGTTGATGATTTGCCAAACCGTTTTCATTCTATTATTAGAATTTTGTTTTTTCCTATTGATGTGGAAAGTTTTTGCAGTTCTATAAACCAACTTGAAAGTTTTGGAATATTTTTTAACATAGTCACGAAATGTTTTATCAAAGTTATATGTTTGTTGTTCATACAAGATAGCTCTACGTTAATTCCAAATGTTGCCCAATGGTTGCCCAGTCATTAAATTTAGATTTACCATTGTTGTCACAGACATTCTTTATTTTAAGGAATCACGTTAGATAAACACCTTAATTTTAAGACCCATATTGATCTGCTTGCTTACATCTAGATTAAGGAAATTAATGTACGTATTTAAATCTATTCGCCACGCTGAATTA
This sequence comes from Argyresthia goedartella, assembly GCA_949825045.1. Lineage (NCBI taxonomy): Eukaryota > Metazoa > Arthropoda > Insecta > Lepidoptera > Argyresthiidae > Argyresthia > Argyresthia goedartella. The sequence goes on from OX463815.1 coordinate 14,315,614, forward strand.
AAAGAAATACCCATACAAGACATTATTGGTATGGCCATTTTCTTAGCCATTTTGTTTTATTTGTTTATCGGTGAAAACTGGACTTTTATCGAAAATGATCATAAATTGCAGGTATTGAGTTTTGTGCTTAGTTATTTGTCTTTATACGATTAATAATTGCTCATTCGAATTATAATAAACAATATTAAGTTTTTTATGATATTTGATTTTATTTCTAAAAATAAGTTACTCAATTTCTATCCACTTTGCTCATTTCTAGAAATGCCATTTCCCGTTACAATTCCGTAATGGACCGGGTAAGGAAGAGGTCCCGGATCCGAATCCCAGCCGAAAGAAAATCTCGGGTCCTGTTTTTTGTTCTAGCCAACTAGGAAGGTTTTCTCTATGAATGCGTGACTCAACTATTAAGACTCACCAAAGAACCCAAGTGTAACAGCTTTGGGAAGCACTGGACAGTGAATAGCAACCTTGGTGACTACACCTAGAGTTCCTTCAGACCCTGTAAATAGGTGTTTGAGGTGGTAGCCTGTGTTATCTTTTTTCAAACCCCGTAGGCAGTCTATCACTGTTCCATCAGCGGTTACCTGAAAATAATATAATATTGTAAATTATATTATAAATTGGAAGCACTTTAGAAAGGCCGGCGACGACGGATTTTTTCTATGCTTTATTAGTTGATTTATAGATGATTTCAAGATACGCGAACCGTCGGAAATAATTCGTTTTCGTTTTTTTTTATCGCCATTTCAAGCATTCGGGACCGTGGAGATGTGGGCGCATTAGGGTGGAAAATCACCAATTTGCCATTTTGTTGACGCAAGATGTCGTCTAAAGTTTATTGACCTCATGGCCATTGAACTGTCAACGACATCAAGCGTCAAAAAATGGGAATACTGAGAACTTTCTGCGAAATAGGGACGAAGTGTCAAGGTCAATGGCCACGAGGTCAATGAACTTTGAACGACATCTAACGTTCAAAAACAGCAAATTCGTCGTTTTTTGTAAAGGTCATTCGACTGATAAGGAATTATAAGACCCCGCTCCTAAAAGAATGTTCATTCAAATATAGGTTTAGATTGTGTCTGATCTGGAACTGTGGGACTATGCATCTTTTTTACGCTTATACGTAAGGTAGACTCATAAAACTCACAGCCTCAATTCCAAGAAGGGACCCATGTAAATTGCCATACCGCAGCAACCGTAGACCACCGGCATTAGTGGAAACATTGCCTCCGATGTGACAGCTCCCCTTAGCACCCAGATCTAGTGGCATGATCAGATCGTGCTCCCGGACATGATTGTCTAACGTCTCCAGTATGCAGCCCGCTTCACACAGCAAAACACCTGTAAAACGTGAGTGAGCTGCGAGTTATTTTCTGATATTCTTTTCTTGAAACTTAACTAAGTTGCGGGAACGACTTTAAAAAGCCTGCCGTTTCAGATGCTTTTGCTGATTTTTTTCTGTTCTTTATTAGTGGATTTATAGATGATTGATGATGACAAGTTAATACTACCCATTTCCAACTTAAAACTATATCCATCAGGACCTTTAGTATGTAAATAAAAAAATATAATAATCCGCCAGAAACTCTATTAAATGAACCGAATACAAAAATTAAAATAAATGTTATAAAATAAATGATATGGATCCCACTGTCAAACAAGCCACGCTTCAGAGCCTGCGCTCTAAGTCCTTACCCAACACCACACCATTCAAGTTGAGTAATGTTGGAATCGATGCGGTCAAGAAGGCGCTATTGGCAGTCAATTCGAAAGCTGTAGGCGATGACAAAATTTGCCTTAAAATGCTACTGACAATCCTTGACGAACTATTACCAGCAATAACACACGTTATAAACTTTTCTTTGGCTAATGGTGTCTTCCCCACAGTGTGGAAGAAAGCACTAGTCATCCCACTACCCAAAACCTCCAGTCCCACCTCCTTTAAAGAGTACCGTCCCATTTCAATCCTGCCCATCCTCTCCAAAGTCCTTGAGACCATTGTCCATAACCAGCTTTCCTACTACCTCTCCTCAAACAACCTGCTAAACACGTTCTAGTCAGGATTCCGACCGCGTCATAGCACCGTCACGGCTCTGCTGAAAGTCACAGATGACATCCAGCTAGCCATGGACCGCAAACAGCTTTCCGTGTTGGCTTTACTTGATTTCAGTAGTGCCTTCAACAGCGTAGATTTCGACATCCTCGTTGAGCTTCTCAGATCCCTGAACGTCTCTTCCTTCTCTGCCAGCTGGTTCGACTCTTATTTGAGGGATCGGCAACAGCGAATCAGGACGGAAGAGACATCCACTGAATGGTGTGACCTCCTGTCAGGCGTCCCTCAAGGTGGTATTCTTTCTCCTCTTCTATTCTCGATTTTCATAAACTCCATCTCGGACATCCTGTCTTCTTCATATCATCTTTATGCTGATGATCTCCAGATTTATCGCCACTTCTCTCATAACGATGTAAACTCTGCTGTGGAGGCATTGAACGCTGATCTGGAGGGGGTGAGAAGCTGGGCTTCATCCTTCGGACTCCTGGTTAACCCGAGCAAGTCCCAGGCCATGATTATAGGCACCAGACAATCTCTTAACTTGTTGCAGCAACAGCCCATTCCACCTGTCACTTTTAATGGTACCACAATCGTGTATAGCGATAAAGCTAAAAACCTGGGTCTTATCTTCGACAACCAGCTGTCCTGGTCATCGCATGTCAATGAGGTCAGTCGACGAGTATTTGCTACTTTTCACTCTCTCAGGAAACTTCAGTACTTTTTGCCTCGACAGACCAAAATCACTCTCGCTCAGTCTCTCCTTCTACCTCTCATCGATTATGCTGATGTCTGCTGGGTCAGTGCTAACGAAGAATTACTGAACAAACTCGAACGACTTCAAAATCTCGGGATTCAGTTTATCTTTGGGCTGCGCAAATACGACCATGTATCACAGCATCGCAAAGAGCTGAAGTGGCTGCCAATACGTCTTCGTCGGGATTCTCACATCCTCAACATCCTCTACAACATTTTACGCAATCCACGCTATCCAACCTTCTTACGAGACCGTTTTCCATTTCTTTCTTCCAGCAGGCCTCGGAGAACTCACGCGCTTTCGATGCTCACAACCCCACAGCATAACACCGCGTCCTATGAGCATGGGTTTAGATTCCGGGCCATTCAATTGTGGAATGCACTCCCCTGCACTATCAGAGACAGTCCTTCTCTTAATATATTTAAAAGTCGCGTGAAGAAGCATTACCTTTCTCTTTAGAAATATAGGTAGTATGTATGTATTTATTAGTATATTTATTTAAAATAAATTAGTATATTTATTATATTTATATAGTATTTTTGTTTAGCATGTACGAGTATATTATATGACATTTATGTAAGCCCTCGTATATTTAGTTAATATTGTTTTATATTAGTTATTTAGATATAACATATATCTAACCATATGTTAGTTATTTAGATATGTACTAAATTATATTGTTGTACACATTGTCACCCCTGCTCAGCAATCGACCATTCCCATCCTAATTTGGTTTGCTGGAAGAGATCTCTTATTAGAGATAAGCTCGCCTTTGTACACTATTTCTATGTAAGTCTTGTTGTCCATATATTAGTTGTTTGCAATAAAGAAATTATGAAATTATTATGAAATGACAAATTTAGATAGATAATAAATTAATTTGTAGTATAATTTTCATGACTGATATTTACTTTCCACCAGTGAGTCAGTCAGTCAATAAGTCAGTTGACTTTTAGTAAATATTATACTTTATTATAAATTAACAAACTTTGTTCCCCTCTCTTTTATTGCCATGCCTTTTTTTACAAAGTCCATAAATAACACATGTATCCTTATAACATCCTATGCAACATCAATTGCATGGAATGCAATAACCATATTGAGTATTGATTTCTAAATACGCGAACCGCGGGAAATAATTAGTTTTCGAGTTATTTAATTGCCGTTTCAAGCATTCGCGACCCTGGGGGTATGTGGGAGTATAAGGGTGGGGAAACGACAAATTTGCTGATTTTTTTAGCGTCGGATGTCGTTTAAAGTTCACTGATCCCGTGGCCATTGAACTTGACCTTGCACTTGACCTTGAACATGACCGGTCTTGTATATTTCGCTGACAATTCTCATTGTAATTTTTTACGCTCGATGTCGTTCAAAATTCATTGTCCTCTAGGTCATTGACCTTGACCTTTCGTGCATGTTTCACAGATAATTCTCAGTTTTGCCGTTGTGGAATATAAAATCCGAATCAGGGCACCCCACTATCTAGGCAGCCCTCCAGTCAAGGTCAATGGCCACGAGGACAATGAAGTTTGAACGACATATAACATTAAACAACAGCAAATTCGTCGTTTCCCCACCCTAATACTCCCACATCCCCACGGTCCCGAATGCTTGAAATGGCGATTTAAAAAAATATATAAATCGAAAACTAATTATTTCCGACGGTTCGCGTATTTTGAAATCATCAATAAACATTTACATACAGGCACATACATTGCTTTTGGCCTCACACTAGGATACCCTGTGTCGTGGGAATTAGAAACAGCGACGTCACACACTATAAACATACCAAGACCTGGGAATATATTTTTTCTTTCTTTCTTTTTACCTCCCGCATGGTAGGCAGAGCCAAAACGGTGCACTACAGAGGTCGTCAATAAATCCACTAATAAAGCGTACAAAAAATCAGCAAAAGCATCTGAAACGGCCGGCTTTCTAAAACCTAGCCGAGTTGTGATTTATTTCAAAAATAGAAGTAAAACAATTTTAAATTCGATTGAAAACTGTTTGTGAGGTAAAACATACTACAGTTATGCCAGTCAGAAACAAACTAGTTTCTTAGAGCTTTCTGGTCGCCAAAAAAAAAAGTTCAGCCAAAAAAAATGTAAGTTCCGTCGACAAAAATTTGGGTCCCGCCCAATTACTGCTTGGCATTTTTGTTTTTTGTGTGGTGGCTAGTGACAGTGAGCTGCGATATTTCATGGAGTACAATTTTTTGTCAGCCGTTTTAGTTCTGCTACTGGTCGATCGATGTCGTGATTTTGGTTACCGTCAACTTGGCGGTTTTTTTTGGTAACGTAATTTTCTTATCTTCTGTTCTTCGTGTGGAAACTTGTAGGGAGGATCAAAGTAGATCCTTCCAGAAGTCAGTCTGGCTTTGTCGTTAGCCTGCATAAGGTCGGCGTGTTTGCAGGAAGTCGGACTCAGCGGGCACGATAGTAGGTGGCCGGAAGTTTGGGGAGCACCGCAACGGCAGCTTGTGCTTGCGTCCTCAGGCAGGATGCCCCAGCGTCGCATGTTGTCTCTGGTGCGTCCGACGCTTGATGGCAGCCGGTTCAAGGTTTTCCACAACTGCCAGCCCAGGTTTTTGGCCCAGAGGGAGTTGCTCCTCAGGTTTTTCCCAATCAGGGATTATGTAAGTCAATGAAACTGGCCAGTTGTTTTGTTGTTTTTGAAAAACGTTTAGCACTTTTTTTATTTGGCGTCATTCTGCAATTTTTCTAAACTTTTACTTGAATAGAGAAGGTTATTTGAGATTCTAATACTATTTCGGTTTTGTTTCCTACATAGTCTCAATTGCAGAATTGATAGTTGTTATTTCTGGTTTAGTTTCTTTTTCGTAATTTGAGTGTTTGTTTCTCTGCTGTTTCGCAATACAACCGTATTGAGAACCCCCCGTTTAGAGTCGGTTGAAAAGCAGAAATAATTTCCAAGACTGGATTCCCGTAATGGACGAACTTTTTCCATATATGTATATTACATACATGAATAGCTCTCTACAAGTTTGTACGGAACCCTTGGTGCGCGAGCCCGACTCGCACTTGTCAGTTTATTTGTAATTAGGATAGATAGGACTAGTAGTTTATGGATAGGAACTGTTCAGGCTTCTCGGCACCTAATGACCTCGCAGGGGCCCATAGCTACGAGGTAGCGTCGCTATCAGATGCCAAGAAGCGAGAACGTCGGCGATTCACCGAGCTTAAGTAAATAGATTCTATCTGACCTGGTCTGTGCTTCGTTCCCGTCAAACTCCTGTCTCTCTGCAAGGCCTGGGTGCACCCTAGGCTCTTCTTGGTAGACAGGTTCTTCAGCCAACCAGGTATGGCTGGCAGGCCAGCTTCGACGCGCACAGTTTTACGTAAATACGAATTTTATCTGGTTCGGAGAACCACAATACACTCAGCTATAAGACAATCCTGAGGGGAGCCCGAATACAATTGCAGATGGCTTACGATTTTATTTCAATGCCCTATACCAATACGCGTTCCATCGCGAGAGCTTCTCGTCAGTTGTCAAAAACTGCTCTGTGGCAGCTCCGTCAAATTCAAAATGGCCGTTCCGAAAACCATCGATCGAGTATCGATTCTGAATCGAACAATCACCCGCCCGGACAGGCACCCACCTGTCCCTTAATCTACGGGCAGCCGAGACAATGTTGCTACCGCTCGTTTTAGTACCGAGCCTCCTACTAGAACCTCTGCAGACCGGGGGGTCCCGTCCCTGCCAGGGAACAAGTTAACAATGCGCCCCCTGCGCCAACGCAGTGGCGGTAGGTTAGCATCCTTAACCAGCACGAGGTCACCAACACTAGGGGGGCTGGTTTTGTCAGTCCACTTAAGGCGCTGTTGTAAGATATGCAGATACTCGAGCGACCAACGCTTCCAGAAATTCTGAGTAAACTGCTGCAACATCTGATACCTTGACAACCGATACAATTTCACTCCCTCGAAGGGGTGCTCGGGCAACGCGTTAAGTGGCTGTCCTATCAAGAAATGGCCTGGGGTCAGAGCCTCCAGGTCATTTGGATCCGAGCTGAGCGGACACAACGGTCGCGAATTGAGAACGGCCTCGATCTTACAAAACAATGTCGCGAGCTCCTCAAAAGTCAGCGCGGTCTGACCTACTATACGCCCCAAGTGCGTCTTAGCTGACTTAACTACGGCCTCAAAAATCCCACCCCAGTGGGGGCAACTCGGTGGGCTGAAGGTCCACTGTATACCCCGACGGGAGAGGGCCGTTCCAATATCCACTTTATTTACATTCAAAAAGTTGACTATCTCTCGTAAGTATCGTTCCGCACCGACGTAGTTAGTGCCGTTATCAGAGCGGATCAAAGTTGGAAGTCCCCTTCGAGAAACAAACCTATCCAAACAAGCAATGAAAGCCTCTGTCGAGAGATCAGCAACGAGCTCGAGATGTACCGCCTTGGTGGATAAACAAACAAACACACACAGGTACGCCTTGTATTGCTTAGCGTTACGCAATCGTGAACTCTTCACCATAAACGGTCCTGCAAAATCCGTACCAACACCTGAAAACGGTCTGACCTCATTCACACGATCAGGGGGCAAGTCCCCCATGAGAGGTTGCATCGTGGCAGCCTTAAGTCGATAACAAGGCATGCACCGAAACACCATGTTCCGTATGACACGGCGGGCAGATAAGATCCAAAACTCCCGCTGGAGCGTGGCCAACAACGCGTTACAGCCGGCATGCGCGTTTTTAATATGACGATCAGTCACCAGCAATTCAACTAACTGTCCCCCCTTGGGGAGCAGAAGTGGGTGACGAGCCGAATACGACAGATTCGCATTGCGCAATCTTCCTCCTACCCGAAGTAACCCGGTCGAATTAACAAAGGGGTTGAGACGCGCGACGGCTCCCTTCAATTTCGAACGTCCACTTCGTATAGTCTCCAATTCTGCCCCAAACTTCGAGGACTGTACCAACCGGACCAAATTCAGTAGCGACTCGTTTCGCTCTGCCGGAGTCAGAATAGGGTTCAACGTTCGCTGATCGCGAGGAGTACGACAATTTCGAGCGAATCTCCTAATCCAAGTGGACACGTTTATCAACTTGTCAAGTGAGCTATACCGGTCCAGCAGAAACCCGGCGTCAGGGTCCTCAGCCTTCTGGGTAACATGCACGGCCGCTCTGGGGCCATGATCCGAAGATACTACTACATGGCTGTGGGGCCAGTCCGATTCTCTCCTGGCAAGCCAGGGTGGTCCCCACCACAAATGGTGTCTAACGAGTTCAGGAGCCCGACATCCCCTGGATGCACAATCAGACGGGTTCAATTCTCCTGGTACATGTCTCCAAGTCAGTGGGACCTCAGACGACACAATCTGGGAGACACGGTTCGCGACAAAAACCTCTAAGTTATGGACCGAAGCCTTCAGCCAGCACAAAACATTCTGGCTGTCCGTCCACGCGTACACCGTATCCTCCAAAACCACTGACCTACGCAACACTGTTAGAGTGTGATTCAAAAGTTTGGTCAAAAGAGCAGCCCCGGACAGTTCCAGTTTTGGAATCGTCATCCTTGTCCGAATAGGCGCTACCTTGCTTTTTGCCAAAACCAAACGCACGTCGACCTCCCCGGTGGAGGTGACGGTTCGCAAATAAACCGCTGCCGCAAACCCTCGTTCAGAGGCATCACAAAACCCGTGAAGGGTTGCCCTGTAATCCCCAGCAGGGACCAATTTCCTCGGCAGCGATACATTATTTATGTCCGATAGCGAAGTGAACATTTGCGTCCAATCAGTCAACAAATCACCTGAGAGGTGGGTGTCCCAGGTCAACTGAGCCGCCCATAGCCTTTGCATAAAACATTTGAGAGCAAAGGTGACTGGAGAAATCCATCCATTCGGGTCGAACGTTCTCGCAATCGTTGACAGTACTGACCGCTTCGTCCAGGCCTTCGGTGTTTCTAAAACCACCCGATAGGTAAACTCATCATGGACGGGCCGGTACTGAATTCCAAGCACTGACAACATGTTAGGGTTGTCAGGATTCTCAAAAACGTGCGGGTCTTGTTGAAACTCATCTGGGAGACCAGCCATCAACTCAGGGGAGTTGGACATCCACTTGCGTAGTTCATAGCCGCCTCGTTCCAGCAATTGAACGAGCTCGTCACGTCGGTCCAGAGCTTCCTCTACACTGGCTGCCCCTGTGCAGACGTCATCGACGTACAAATCTTGCTCCAGGATAGCAGCGGCTCTAGGATAGCTCACACGGTCACGCGACGCCAACTCCCGCAGGGTACGCATCGCCAAATACGGGCTAGACCGTAACCCATACGTGTTCGTGTTCAACTCATAGACCTTGACTGGCTCGGCCGTGGACTCACGCCAAAGTATCAACTGATACCTTCTGTCAGCCGGATGAATTACCGTTTGCCTAAACATCATCCGAATGTCTGCGACAAATACAACCTGGTGCCTCCGAAAGCTCGTGAGAATATCCGAAATATCACGACTCAACTTGGGTCCCGAATGTAGACACTGATTCAGGGACATCCCGTTCGAGGTAGGTGCTGACCCATCAAAAACAACTCGAATCTTGCCGGTAGGGGTTCGTAGGACGGCATGGTGTGGAAGGAAACAATGATCCTCAGATCTCCAGTCCACACCCGATACCGACATGTGTCCTAACGACTCATACTCCCTCATGAAATCGACGTATTTTTGTTTAAATACGGCGTCCCTTGACATCCTACGCTCCATCGACATCAATCTCGTCTCAGCCATCTTCCTAGATTCTCCTAGTGGCGGTCGATCGGCCCTGAAAGGCAGTCGAGTTACAAAACGACCAGAACGAAGGCGACCAGTACTATTCTGGTAAAACAACTCGCACTCTTCTTCGTCTGCGTCGACTCGACGAGCGGTGGGAGGTTCCTCTATCTCCCAGAACCGTTGGATAGCGTCTGACAACGCTGAGCCAATAAGTATGCCATCTGACTCGGCAGGCCTAACCATTGGCAATGCCGGACCCATGATCACGTGACCAAACTTAGTATCCACAGCAATCAACCCGTCCGGCTGAAGAACTCGCCGATCCGACAACAGAAACCTACCCAAAACGTCTGCTCCCAGTAGCAGATCGACCGGGGCTGGAGTGTCAAAATCGGGATCCGCCAACTTGAGTCCTGACGTCAGGAGTCGAACGGCCGGATTCAACTTCACCAAGGGGTGTTTGCCCATGACATGCGTCATTACTAAAGCTTGCACGGATGTTTTTGTCAAAATGTCATAACGTGGAGAGAACGTGATCACCGATTGACCAACTACATTCGTAACCGTAACATTCCCCACGCCCCGTATTGAATTATTATACCTATTTACCTTGAGGCCCAACCATTTTGCTAAATCGTTCGATACAATGCAGCCCTGAGCTCCAGAATCTAATAGGGCGCGAACGTATGTTGGGTTGCCCGCCAAATCCCAAACAAGCACAGAGGCGATCGGTAACACCACCGTCTCCGGTTGGGGGGCAACCAATGGTTGGGCCGCAAATTCCTAGCGAGGACCCCCGGGGCCCCACTGTGCCTGTAACCGATCAGGTAGGCAGCTATACGCCAGAGGGTCCCATTGTACAAATGGCCCACGCGCCGGTTCCATTGCCACCCTACGACGCCCCCCGAAGGGTTGTGGGCGTGAATTCAACCGTGGCCGCTCCATGAGCGGGGGGGACATCACATGCGACCGACGAGGGCGCGGCGACGAGCGGGGCGACAACTGAGGCGGCGTCCGAGCCGCATCCGCATAGCTCGAAGGTGTCCCATGCCACCCGCCCGTTACGGCCTGCTCAACATACCCAATGTCCCGCTGAGTCGGATGCTGAGTCGCAACCGAAAACTCAGGGCCCCCCATGTGATGACCCTGAGTGCGGCCCTGCACCCCTGGGTGGCTGCGTGCTTGTGGCCCCATTGCCCGCTGAGTCGGATGCTGAGTCGCAACCGAAAACTCAGGGCCCCCCATGTGATGACCCTGAGTGCGGCCCTGCACCCTAGTACCGCCCTGTGCACGTGGGGACATTGGCCCCTGAGTTGCACTCCGAGACGCAAACGAATTCTCAGGGCCCCATGCCGTGTCACCCTGGGTACGGCCCTGTGGTGGCTGTTGGCCGGACCGGTTCATGCACAACAAATTGTGGTGGGCCCCACCACAATATCCGCACAATTTTGTGCGCGTGCAGTCCCTAGCCATGTGTGGCCCGAGGCACAGGAAACACCAGCCCCGCTGCTTGGCCATCCGGCGCCGTCCCTCAACCCTAAGTTCCCCGAACTTATTGCAATTGGCCACAGCATGGCCAATCTGCCTACAACATGGGCAGGTCTCACCTGCACCCCTGGGTGGGGTCAATGCACTCACAGTCCCATACGACTGCCGGTTGGTGCGGTCCTTCCTCGTCGGAGGGCCCCTACTCACAGCGCTCCCGGCAGCTCTCTGTGGCTCCGAAGGATGGGTGGCCGTCAACCCCAAATTCTCTGCCCGTCGAGCCTCCTCTTCCAAAAATCCGACCAAGTCGGAGAAGGCGGGCAGGTCCTCGGCCGACCTCCCGTGAGACTGTTCGAAACGAGTCTGCACGTCAGCGGGTAGGCGGGAAAGTACAATGTACAGCAATAGGTACGACCATTCACCAACCGGAAGTCCAAGATTCTCTAGGGCCTTGGTGACGGACAACAACGGGTTCAAAACCTCCGTCTGTATGGCCCCGACCTTGTTCACAACCGGGATGCTAAACAAACGGTTCAGTTGGGCATCGGCCAACCTCCGTTTGTTGTGGTAACGTCTGACCAGCAATTGCCTGGCCGTTTCATAGTTACCCTCCGTAACTGTCAAATGAGCGACCAGCTCCCTGGGCTCACCCCTCAATGCTGCCACCAGCTGAGCCATTTTGACAGACTTGGTAATGTCCGATCGCATGTGCACCAAACTGTCGAACAGATTGATGAAGCTCATCCATTCACCGGACACTCCGTCAAAAGTAGGCATCGTTATGGCAGGTAACCTGGACCCCGAACCCTGAAGCGGCAGAGGCGCCCCAATGTCACCACTATGGCTGGACTCGCGCTGCCTACGTATGTCCGCAGCCCTCTGCGTGATAGCAGCCGCCATGTCCATACACTGGTCGACATCCCCTAGCAACCGTGACAGCCTGTCAGGTGCGCAACCATCAACTGCTTCCGCCTGCGCGGACAATTCGAGCACCCTGTTGTAGCGTTCCTTAACGTCCATAGACCGCTCCAACACCACATCATGCCTATCTAAACGGTCTATCAGACCGTGTGCGGATAAAAACCATCTGAGCTCCTTAGAAACACCCTTCTGTATTTCAGGCAACGACATGATCGGAACGATACTTACTCACAATTTGCAGTAACTCAATTATATTGGACCCTCCAGTCTACAACCCAAACGAGGGAACCCTAATCTATAACTTAAACAATGCTGATTTCCCCAAACAATAGAAACCGAGTTTATATCTACACAAATTCTGTGAACAACAATTTAGTTTCCCATCATATAACACACACAGATAGTCAATATTAGTTCAAGTTATAAATTGCTATAAACTGAAAACAATGTCCAAACATTCATTAGCATTACTAGACCACTAATAGATTGACTATGCAAACTTCAAACTGCAAACATGATATGACTTCAATGCAAATTTCAATTCACCTACAATGTACCTGTAATGTAATTACTATTCTGAGTCACATCTCAGTACAACTGGTCATTTAGGGAAAACTGTTATATCTGTCTGTCTACTACCAGCAGTAGACTTATAACTTATAATACTACCAATCTATGTGGATACAGGAACAAAACCAAGTTAGCTAATAACCGCCTATACCTACAGATTGATAGTCCCAAATCGTGGGTTCCTGGAGCCTTGACGGCTGCAAATCTCAGGAAACCACGCTCTGCTACCAAAATGTTCAGGCTTCTCGGCACCTAATGACCTCGCAGGGGCCCATAGCTACGAGGTAGCGTCGCTATCAGATGCCAAGAAGCGAGAACGTCGGCGATTCACCGAGCTTAAGTAAATAGATTCTATCTGACCTGGTCTGTGCTTCGTTCCCGTCAAACTCCTGTCTCTCTGCAAGGCCTGGGTGCACCCTAGGCTCTTCTTGGTAGACAGGTTCTTCAGCCAACCAGGTATGGCTGGCAGGCCAGCTTCGACGCGCACAGTTTTACGTAAATACGAATTTTATCTGGTTCGGAGAACCACAATACACTCAGCTATAAGACAATCCTGAGGGGAGCCCGAATACAATTGCAGATGGCTTACGATTTTATTTCAATGCCCTATACCAATACGCGTTCCATCGCGAGAGCTTCTCGTCAGTTGTCAAAAACTGCTCTGTGGCAGCTCCGTCAAATTCAAAATGGCCGTTCCGAAAACCATCGATCGAGTATCGATTCTGAATCGAACAGGAACTAAAAGATCGACATTGTTATGATTATTACTCAAAAGTTATCCAATTACCTGATATGTCATCCAAACTAATAATTTGGTTCATGTTGCTAAGGCTCAGCACAATCTCGTCGAAGACAGGTACAGAGCCTCCTACCAGTCCAGTGTTCCCTCCTTGGGGGCAAACAGCCAGCTGCCTCTCATTGCAGTAGGTCAGGATCTTGGAAACCTCTTTTGTTGATTTTGGCTTCAGCACTACTTTGGATTGACCTGATAAAAATACATATTTTATATTTTAACCTTTTGACTGCCACACATCACATGCCCAACATGTTTGCTATGCTATGCAAAATACAACTTAATTGATACGAAATGAGGTATTTTTTGTCGCCCAGGTCCAACAGTGGCGTCAGTGGCACGTCTTGCAGTTTATGGCCAGAGTCGTCTGTGGCGGTTGAAAGGTCAAGTAGAAGACAACAGGGACCCCTAGCTGCTTGGCAGAATAATAGTTTTGAGCAGGTGGTTACTGATTTTTTTATGAGGGGTGAATGGGTGTATGTTATGAGGCCGCTGCACCCGGAGCAACATCGTGCCTCCGCGCATTTAATTAATTAATCATCGAAAATGACGGTTAAAGAACTCGAAAGTGCTATATGTGAATTAACTGCAACTATATCCTCACTAGTGACAAAGGTTGTCGCTCTGGAGGAGAGGATTGAAGTGCAACATGCAACAATCCGTCTTCTAACTGGTGCAGCAAATGGGCAAGTCCATTATACGGCATCTCCATCTACCTCACAAGTCTTGCGAGTGACTCCTACGGCACCTCCAGCGCCGCAGCGCCCGATTAAACAAGCTCGTCTAACAAAGACAGGTGAGAGCGCTGCAAAAAAGCAAGCTGCCGCCGCTGCCCGGACACTGCGAGCATCCATCATAAAGCCGGCCGGCATCACTATACAAGCTGACCAACCGCAACGAACATCGGAGGCAGCCACGAAACAGGCGACCCTGCAAAAAGCGCCGCTACAACCACGTCCCGAAGTCTCTCCTCAACCTAACAAAACAGTAGCCGCAAGCGTCACTCATAATGACTTCGTTTCCTCGAACAATGAAACCAGGAAACCTACCAATGATGACGAAAAGAATACACAAGATGATGAAATTGATGAACCCTGGACAGTTGTAACGAAAAAACCTTCAAAGCGACGCCCCACTCGGGCTGTCATTACTGGCACTGGCAAAGATAATGCAGACCTGCAAACGGCCGATCGCCTAAAGTACGTCCAGATTTGGAACCTGAGGCAAAACACAACCGTGGAGAGCCTGCTAACCTTCCTCAACGCAATTGCGAAATCCGACAGATATAATGCTGAGAAACGACCTCTTAAGACCAATTTCTTGAGACCAATTCAGGCATCGTTTATAATCGGCTATCCTGACTCGCTGACTGAGGACGTCAAGACTCCAACTGCGTGGCCCCCGCGTGTCAAGCTGTCGGACTGGTTTCCCGCTCGTCCCCGCAGCCAGCGGGGAGGTGAGCAGCGCAGCCGCAGAAGTGTCAGCAGGACCAGCGCCCAATAACGACCGTGCGTATGTTCACAGCAGCGTCGACGAGCCTCGCATCACACCCGAGCATTGTTCAATTCCTCCACTAGTGATTTGCTACCAAAACGTACAATCTCTTAATAATAAGACAACTAAATTGGAAGTTCTCTTACAGTCCGACTTTAAATGTGATGTGTTTGCAGTATCGGAACAATGGCTTACGAAAGATAAACTTGAATGTCTATCCACAGTATTCGACAACTTCACACTTGCGTCTAGCTACTGTAGAAGTCAATTTGAACATGGCGGTTCGTGTTTATTTGTTAAAACTAAAACTAAGTATATAGAGAATAAGGACTTGACCGAACTATCTGACGAGCGTTATTGCGAAATTTCTGCTGTGAATTTAGTAGATCACAAATTAACAATTGTTTGTTTTTATAGAACTAATTTAATAAGCCATAGCGAGTTCCTCGTGCGCCTGGAGCGCTTGCTCAATAAAATCAATGAGACTGGACTTAACGTTGTTATACTGGGTGACTCGAATATAGATCTGATAGGGCAGAAGTCGTATGAACTGCAGTCCCTTCAGGACTTGCTGTTGGCGTATGATTTTCGCTGTGAGGTAGACTTCCCAACCCGAGTCCACGGCAACTCATCCACATGCCTTGACCACCTATACACAAATTACACCGCTGCCGCCGGCCGATTGGTTGTCACTCCGCTTGACCTACACATCGGTGACCACCGTGGATTACGCGCTGAGGTTTTGTGTTCCATTGCTGTGCTTGCGCCGACTACAAAACGCGTTAGACAATACTCCCAGGCAAATCGAAACAATTTTATAACTTCCATATTGTCAATCGACTGGCGAGACGTTTGGAATAAAAATAGATGTTCTTCTGAGTCCCTTGCTAACTCGTTTACAAACATATTAACCAACAAATTTAATTCATGCTTTCCATTTATAAAGAAAAACAAGAGAAAAACCCATACTTGGATTACCGATGAAATACTAAATTTAAAGACCCTACTATTAGATATAATACACCTTAACAAACACCTACCAGACCAACAATCGCTTGCGACCACTATCGATATCGTGACGAATAAATACAATAAAGCTTTACGTGAGAACAAATCTTCATATTACAGTAAAATCATAAACAGCAGCCAAAATGCAAGTAAAGCTATGTGGATGGTTATCAATAAAGAGAGAGGGAAAGGTATTAATCAGACTGCAGATTTCACAGACATCATTAGAGATATGAGTGGAGGTAATTTTGCCTCAAAGAAGCAGGCGGTCGATGCCATGAATTTGAGATTCGTTAGCGCCGCTGCAGCCTGCGGAGCCCCGCGCGCAGACTTATCTAGCATGCAGGCCGATCTCACTGCGGCCCGCCGACCAGCCGACCGAACTTTGAGACTGCTGTATTTTACACCAATGAAGTCCATGAAATAATTACAAAGAAAATGCCACACAAGCGTACAAAAGATGTATATGAGCAATCAATGGAACTTTTAAATCTGGCAGCCACACCACTCTCCCCTCTCGTCGGATCTTTATAATACGTGTATAAAAGAGAAAGTCTATCCTATGACTCTGAAAAAGAGTAAAATATCTCCTATATTTAAAGGAAAGGGAAAGAGAGAGGACATCGACTGCTACCGACCAGTATCTGTGATACCGGCTACCGCCAAAATATTTGAAAACGGACTAAGTTCACGTTTGGTGGATTATCTGACCCAAACCAACGCATTGTCCGACCAGCAGTATGCTTACCGACCTGGCCACTGACCTGGGTGAAGTAATCCATCGCATATTGAACGCGCGTGAACGGAGGTCGCATGTGGCAGTCCTATTTTGCGATCTGTCAAAGGCCTTTGATGTGGCAGACCACGCAGTAATTGCGGCCAAGCTGGTCCACTATGGAATTGTTGGCCCACCGCATTCCCTTCTCACCAGCTTCATGCGAGACAGATCGCAGATTGTGGTGGGCGATCGAGGCACCGTCAGATCCGATCCTCTTACCACGTCGATAGGTGTCGCGCAGGGCTCTTCCCTGTCCAACATCATGTTCTCTCTGCTTCTCAACGATCTCCCACAAAACATAGATACTGCCGACGTATTAATGTACGCTGATGATGTAGCTGGAATAGTATATGCACCAGACCTGGTCATGCTGGAACAGAAACTTAATATCACTGTCGCTAAACTCTCCGAATGGTTCTCTCGAAATGGCCTTATCCTAAACATTAAGAAAACCCAATTCATGCACTTTCAGCTGGGAGGAAACCCCCCACGAAGAATGTCGGTTCAGGTTAACGGTGTTCCTATAGAACATATAGATGTCGCGGGATTTCTCGGGTTTCAATTGGACAGGGGATTGACCTGGGAGGCGCATATTGACAGGTTGTGTCGAAAGTTGGCAAGTGCGTGTTTCGCGCTTCATCGCCTTTCGTGGACTGTCCCAAAGGAGGTTGTTCGGTCTTGCTACTTCGCGACCGTTCACTCTCTGCTCCAATATGGCGCAGAGCTTTGGAGGCGCGCCACTGATTGGGAGCGCGCATTCAGGATGCAGAAGAGAGCAGTAAGAGCCATCGCGCGAGTGCCCCTGGACACACCCGCGAGGCCGCTGTTCAAATCGCTCTCGCTTGACTTTACCGGCTGTGGTAATATTCCAGGTGGCTGTGTATGCTCACCAAAACATAGACGCCTATCGCGCCCATAAAGATCTCCATAGGTACGCAACACGCAACGCCAATAATTTGGTCACAATCTCCCGCCGTCTAACGAAAACATGTAAATCGACACATGCGATGGGTCTGTCGATTTACAACAAATTGCCGGGGCACATCACATCCGCTCCAAGTACCGGGGCATTTAAAGCCAGACTAAAGCGGTGCCTTATTGAGCTGACGCCCTACAGCCACGAGGAATTCGTAACGCACTCACGATCTAGGTAAAATTTATTTATAATTAGGTACAGCCCCCACTACAGGTTGTAGCCTTACTTGACATTTGAACTACATATTTTTTATATTTGTGATGACCATTACATATTGTACAAGATTACTTAAGACTTATTTTTGCTATTTTTGTATTGATATTAATACCAAATGACATGTAATACTAACCATGGTTGTTTATCTATCTAAGTATAATATTTATCTATATAAGTATGTGTATCGTTGTCTAGTACCCAAGATACAGGGAATCCTAGTTTGGGGCTAGATCAATGTGTGTAAATAGTGTCCAAGGTATTATTATTTATTTATTTATTTATTTATTACCTATTACGAATAAACGTCTTATGTCTTATGTTAAATTTTTATTTGGGTACATTTGAACAAAAAAAATCTGAGATTTGTTTGTATTATTATATTTTATTATAAGTCTTTGTATTCCATAAAAAAGAAAATCTTTTACAATTTTGTTTGATTATATGTTTTCTAATTTAAGTATTTTTTAGTTTTACAATATTTTCTTATTAGTAAATAAATGGTTAGTTCTGTTAATTTGTTGTTTTCTTATCGTTATGGATTCCTTTTAGGGTGTAGGCCTCCTCCAATTCATTTCATTCCCCTCATTGCCAGGTTCAGCCATTGTGTGCCTGCGGTCTCTATTATATCATCGCTCCAGCGTTTGTTTTGTTTTGGTATTCCTACCTTTCTCTTTAATATTGGCCCTTTCCATCTTGTGGTCTTTATCGTCCATCTGTCGTCGGGTATGCGTGCGACGTATCCGGCCCATGCCCATTTTAATGTTAGCGCAAGAGTAAGTGTGTCTTTAATCTTTGTTTGGCGTAGAACTTTCTCACTTCGGATTTTGTGTATCTTTTTTATCTTCAAAATGCTTCTTTCCATGCCTCTTTGGCAAGCTCTGATTTTGGAATTTGCTCTGTTGTTTGCGTGTTTGAGTACCCAAGTTTGACGCTACATGTGTCAGCACTTTTGCAGCTTCGCACATTCGTCGCACCATGCGGGCGCCTGGAGCTGCGGCTGAGCTGGCGGCAGTGCGGAAGAGGGACAAGAACTCGGGCCTCTCAAATTATTTATTTGTTGCTCTTGCGGTGGAGGTTACTGGATGTTGCTCGAGGGCCAAAACCTATTTTAGGGAAGTGGGGCGCCGCTTACAATAGAGAGGTCTTGATCCTCGCTCTGGGTCATTTCTGGTGCAAAGGTTAGCCATAGCTATTCAGCGCGGCAATGCGGCTAGTGTTATGGGCACATTTTCACCTGGAGTGGCGCGGGGCGGGTTATTCAATAGTTAGTTTTTAATTTGACTTAGGTGGTAGTAAATTTTAGTTCACAAATATAATTTGCATTGTTATCTGTATAGTCAATAATGTTGTTGTTCGTAAGAATGGGGTGTTTGTAGCTATTGGTCATTATTTTTGTTGGCATATCATAAGTTCTAATTCTTTGGGGTTTTCTGAGAAGATTGCTATGCCGTCAGCAAACCTGAGGTGGCTTAGATAATTCTTGTCTATTTTGATTCCTTTTTTTCCAGTCCAAGTATTTAAACTGAATACCGCCGGGGCGTTAGCTAACGCCACTTTTCCGTTATAGGTTTTAAATAGTATTACCATGGCATAAAGTTCAAAATCGCGACCCGTCCCAACTACCCTCGGTTTTTGAGAGGTTAAAAATGTTTTCTAAAACAGCAATGAATAATTTCGGTGAGAGAGAGTCTCTCCCTGTCTCCTCTGCCAATCTGAAATTCGTCTCAGGTATTTTCGAGCCTTACTCTGTTCTCACTCATCGAGTATATAGGTATTCTTGATGATGTTTACGACGACCGGTTTAGCCTAGCGGATAGTGACCCTGCCAACGAAGCTGACGGTCCTGGGTTCGAATCACGGTAAAGACAAATATTTGTGTGATGAGCATGAACTTACTACCTACTTCGATGTGTGTAAGATTGTCCTCTAATATTTATTATTATTTATTATATACTTCGTATAAATATTGCATGATTGTAATGCTTTCCTTATGGAATTGAGCCTTATAAAGTCAAAAGCTTTGCTATAATCAATAAAGGCTATAAATAGAGGTTTTTTGAGTTCCATGTATTTTTCTACTATTCCAGGTTCCAGGGTGTGGATGTGATCTGTCGTGGAAAATCCTGAACAGAAGCCTGCTTGTCCTACTGGTTGTAAATAATCTATTTTTTGGAGACTCGTCTTAGCATTATCAATAACAATAGTTTATATATGTCTGCTAGTAGACTAATTGGTCTGTAATTTCCTATGTCAAGTATTCACTTGTATTCTTTTTTTGTAGATCAGAATGATGTCTGACATGCACCACTGTTTAGGTATGTCTTCAGTTTGTATTATCAGGTTGAATAGGCGATGTAAGAGAGCAGGTGTGCTCCTATTTTCAAAGATTAATTTAGTATTTCGTTAGGTCCCGGGCTTTCTCAGATTTCAGGTTTTGATGTTGTGTAAGATTTCAGTGTGGCTTATTTGGTCTATTTTTCCACTCTCTTCTTTGTTTTCTCCTTGATGTTCTTCTTGTTGTTGAGACCCTGTTGGTACTTGGTTTGGTAATTTGGCATATAGCTGTTGATAAAAATGTGTTGCGCATTTTATTATGTCTTTTCTTGGTTTTTTTTCTGTGACTTTTCTTCATCTTCTAGGTTTTGTATCCAGTTTTATATGGGTGTAGTTGCTTGTTGGATCTTTTCGGAGATATGATACAACAAGAGCATTAAAGGGAAACCGAAAGTATTTAAAAAGTTCCAAACCTCTACAATTTTTTATCCAGTCGATGTTGAATGGCATCACATCACTTTCTTCAGTCAGCACTCTGTCTTCACTGAGGATTGATTTAAAGAATTTGACATCGGTTGCCTGGACGCTGCCAAAGGGTTTCCTGGTCACTTTGTATTTTTCCTTTAAAGAAATGTGGTTATCAATGAAATGGAAGGACTTTAGAAAGACTACGGTTTCACATGCTTTTGCTTATTTTTTCTATGCTTTATTATTGTATTTATCGATTTTTTCAATATACTTGAACCGTCTGAAAAAATTAGTTTTCGAGTTTTTTTTTAAATCGCCATTTCAAGCATTCGGGACTGGATGATGTCTTTGCAGTCTTTCCCCGAAAGGACCACCACAATTATTTATGTTTTGGCAGCTTTCCCCGAATGGATTTCAAACACCCAAATGCCGAACTTCCAGCCGGGCATTGACCGATGACCAGGGATGACTGCTGCAGCTGATGAAGGGGCCCAGTGCCAGCCGGACCTGAGCTACCAGCTAGATCCCGACCTGCACCTGGGGGAAGATAGGTCGGGCCACTACCTCCGATTTCGGAGGAAATTAATCTTCCAAAAGGGCTGGTTGAAGTTGTAGTATTTAAACGGTGGAGATAGTTTAATTATTCTTCTGCTTTATCGACTGTTAACCCACTGTTAACAGTCAATAAAGCACTTACCTAGTTGAGAGTTTTAAACATTCGTTGCTTGACCATGGGGTAATTTGTTGCTGATAGCGATCCCAGTACATACAAAAAAATGCTCGACCATACGGTGCCTTAGAATTGAAAAGATAGAATGCAAAAAACATATGTTAAGAAACTTTTGCAATGCTCTGGTGAAGTTGTCTCATGTCATGACACTAAATTCTCTTCAGGGTTGCGAAAGTGTTTAAAGGAAGAAAGAAAGTTATTTGCGTCTACGAACCGGAGTAACTAGCGCGATTAAATATTGGGGTGCTCAAAATATAACACACGATCAAAAGATAAAAAACTTGAGTCAAGATATCCTGAATGGATCGAAACACGTACATTGTATTTGGCGACCACGAAAATTGTAAGGAATATTTTTGTACTATTGAAAAACGTCGGCCAGAGCCCATTTGTTCGATAGCTCAACTCGTTGCTTTCGGGCTTTTACAAGCAATAGAGAATCTCTGTAAAAAACTATCATATCATTCGCGAAGTCTCATTCATAATGTCACAATCAATTTAGCTGAGAGCTATAATGCACTGGTTGTCAAATAAGTAAGCGTAAGCGTATACACTTTTCGCTACGCCGTTCGTATGCATGCCGTTGTGCTTCTGCACTGGTGTCATTCAATACAGGAACCCTACTATCAAAGACATCAATTAATATTGGAACAGAGCCCAACGCTTTAACCTCAAAGTTAGAGCGAGGCCTTTACAAGACAAGAGTTCAGAAACCTAAAGGTTCATTCAGGCATAAAAAGCCAATGGTTTCTGTATCGAAAGACCCTCACTATGGAGTGAATGCGCAGCAACCAGATATGAGTCCAGACGTGTTTGAGGATGCAAAGACAGATTTCTTAAAGGATTTGCAGTTGTCTCCTGCTGAACGAGAGGACTTGAAAGGACAACAGTTTTGCAAAGGAATAGCGTTGAGTGGATGTACGTACAAGAGGAGAAAACTACTGACGTCCTCAGTTTTTGGCCAAGTTTGTGTAAACGTGAAAGCACAAGTTGTACTGGTTAGCGTCAAAAATAAAATATATCCCATTTACCTGCGCTTGACTTTGGCATTGTCAACGAAGAAAACGCTAAACAGCAGTTAGAGTTGCAGGAGAACATAACAATAGAAAATTGCGGTTTATCCGTTGATCAAGAGATTGAATTTTTGGGCACCACACCAGACGGCAAGTATGAAAACGGCATTACAGATATTAAATGTCTTAAATCTCGTAAACAGATTTTGTTGGTAGATGATTGATGATGATGAGATTCATTTTGGAAGTGGGACTCAAATCTTACATTATCAATGTAAATCACTCGTGGTATTTTCAAATTCAAGGTCAGTCACACATAACAAAAGAAGCCGTTTGCATGTTTGATTTACCGTTGAAAGTGTATATTATTCAACGCGACGACGAATTTTGGAAGACAAAAATGGATAAGCTGGTCAGATTCTATTTCGACTGTGTGCTTCCGGAATTGGTTGATCCACGGATCTCTCGGAGCATGTCTATACGAGATCCACCTTATATTATAAAAACAATGGAAGAGAAAGAAAAAGAGGAGACTGAAAAGAAAGAGAAAATGGTGAAGCAAAATAAAGAGAAAATGGAGAAGGAAAATAAAGAGAAAGATGAGAAGGAAATAAAAGAGAAACGCGCTTTGGTTGGTCAACCATTAGGGGAGTTAAGTGGCGATATTTCAATTGCTAGATAGTGTACGTATACATATTCTGTGCCTCCTACTTATTAATAAACATTTCATTCCGCTTTTTCCTAAATTAGATGTCGCTAGCTTGGTCAGTCACATGTTTTACTTCACCGCTCAGTCCTTATTTATTGATAACATTGATAGCAGTGCGTACTTTCGTAGTTTCTGCGAAAATCGAATTTCATTCGCTTAAGCAGGTTGAACAGGAATCAGAATACCTATATCCTGTCACATTAATATGGATGGATATATATATATAATTATGTATTCAGTTTTATTCTTCAGGTATCAAAACCTCGCGCAGAGTATCTTTTCTAGTCTTAGGTTGACAGTTTATGTATGAATGAGGGGGAGAGATCACTTATTTGTCTTTCCTAGTCTCGCAGTTTACCTACCTATCATATCGATTGTACGTTTTCCAATCCAACAATTCTGGTATGAATGAAAATAATAGCATTCAGTCATGCAGGTACATTTCCTTGAAAGGAATCAGTAAGTTATATTGTGTTATTGTATATGGGTATTAAAATACTTGTTATGTTTTAGTGTTGTTATATATTGTGCCTTAGGAAAATTTAATTCAAACGTATAGCGTCACGCCTTTTCCCATACTGGGTGGCAGAGGCACAATTGTGCCCACGTTTAGCCATTTTATATAATATTAAATAAGTATAAATAAATATACTAATGAATCATAGGAATCGGTATGAAATTAATTACACAAATGTGATTTGATAGACAAACCAACTATGCCATTAAATAAAAGACGCAGTAGTCTGCAAATGTTGCCATCATTTAAATTCTATCATGTCTTGCCATTTTATTATTTATTTATCATTTTTTGTAACATAATTGGTAATAAAGTATACCTGTGGTTGTGAGTTTTGGGGCTACGTTAATGTTTAGGGCGTATTGACAAGGGCTACAAGAACTTGAAAAAATAATAATCTAATACCTACTGTAATAGTTTATGGGAAATAAAAATAAACCATTATCTATTTTTTGGCAATTTTTTTTTATATTGTATCTTTCTGACTTAATATTGAATTTTTATTTCCAAAAGAATGAATTATAAAAAAGTTATGACTTTTCTGACAACTCTGCCGACTCGCACTTTGCCGTCTTTATTTTAGATTGTATTGTACAGTCCTGGATACTAGTTCATAAAGGCCCACATCGTATTGTAGAAGCATAACAGGTATAGCAAGGAAACCCAAGGACGAATTCACGATACGTCATCACTACTATGTAAAAAGAGGCTTTGATTCCCAGGTTTATTCTAACACAGGCGTGATGGATGACGTACCGTGAATTCATCCTTGAGCTTCTTTGCTTCTGTATAGTTGTATTATATGAGTATAATTCATATCTGTGTCGAATTCAAAATATTTTTAATCTTGTGACTTTTGAGTAAAAGAGCGTTTTATTCACTGTTTTAGAATAGCAATGGTATAATAGTAGATTATACAACAAGCGAAAAAAAGTGAATTTAATTCGAGGGACGAAGTTGTATCCCGAGAGTAGCGAAGGATTCTCTCTAGATTAAAGTAGAATCCTGAGCGGAGCGAGGGATATAAGGACCGAGATTAAATATATATAATTCTTTTATATATAATTATTTTTTGCACAGAAAACACAATGGAAAAAATATAACGAACAATATGCAAAGGTAAGCTTATTTCTAAAAAGAAGTTTCTTACAGCTAACCTGTGAGGAAAGGAAAAAATATTTATAGAGAGGTAGTCCTAGTGTACAATTAAGAGTCAAAGGAAAGAAATAAAGTCAATATACTATCAGATAAATCACAATACATCCTACACATACTATAAAATAAATTAATAGAATACAATAAATACATAGATACACAAACATACTATAAGATACCCACTATGCGGAAGAGAGGAGATGCTGTTTCAACTTTTTCTTAAAAGAGAACAAGGATGTGCAATCCCTAATAGCGCAAGGAAGTGCATTCCACAAACGTATTGCCCTTAACCTAAACGAGTGCTCGTAAGCAACAGTGTTGTGCTGAGGAATTGACAAAAGTGATACCGTGTGAGATCTCCGAAGTCTATCCCCAGAGGAAAGAAACTCAAAATGTTCACGAAGATATGCGGGATAGCGCGGATTTCTCAAAACATTGAAGAGGAAGGAGTGAATGTGCATATCACGACGAAGTCGGATCGGGAGCCAGCCTAATTCCCTGCGATATTGGGACACGTGATCGTACTTGCGGAGACCGAAGATAAACCGAATCCCGAGATTTTGAAGTCGCTCGAGTTTGTTCAGTAGATCTTCGTTCGCGCTGGCCCAGCAAACATCGGCGTAGTCAATTAAAGGCAGAAGAAGGGTCTGAACTAGCATGATTTTAGTCTGCCTAGGCAAGAAGTACTGCAAACGCCGAAGGGAATGAAAGGATGTAAAGACTCGTCTGCTGACCTCACAAACGTGGGGCGACCAGGATAATAGAGTATCAAAAACAACCCCAAGATTTTTGGCTTTCTCGCTGTACTTGACAATGGTACCGTCATAAAGCACGGGAGCAACTGACCTATTCTGCAACAAATTAAGTAAGTGCCGTGTACCCAGTATCATCGCCTGAGACTTGTCCGGGTTGACCAATAGCCCATACGAAAGAGCCCATTTTCTGATGTTGTCGAGGTCAGCATTCAAAGCCTCTACAGTCGAAGTCAGATCACACAGGGGAAAATGCCGATGAATTTGAAGGTCATCTGCAGAGATGATACGAGGAAGACAATACATCTGAGATGGAATGGATGAAAACTGAGAAAAGAAGAGGAGAAAGGATGCCACCCTGCGGAACACCAGTAGAGAGCTTGCACCATTCCGTAGTGACCTCTTCAGACTTGATGCGCTGCTGGCGGTCTCTCAGGTAGGAGTCAAACCAGCGAGCCGAGTGTGAAGACACATTCAGTGTTTTTATGATTTCAACAAGTATATCGAAGTCGACGCAGTTGAAGGCGCTGCTAAAGTCAAGGAGAGTCAGGACTGTGAGCTGCTTCTTATCCATTGCCAGTTGGATATCGTCAGTTACCTTGAGCAGTGCGGTGGTGGTGCTATGCCCTGGCCTAAAACCAGACTGAAAAGGGTTCAGTAAATCCATGGAGGAAAGGTACGAGGACAGCTGGGAGTGGACAATTGATTCAAGGACTTTGGAAATGATTGGTAGGATGGAAATGGGACGGAACTCTTTGAAGGAGGACGAGTTAGAAGTTTTAGGCAGGGGTATCACTAATGCTCTTTTCCACTGGCTTGGGAAGCAGTACTCGCTCAGCGACGCGTTAATTATATGCGTTATGGGTGGTAAAACATTATCGAGTACACTGAATAGCATCTGAGAGCAGATCTTGTCATCACCTACAGCCTTGGACGAGATTTCTAGAATAGCTTTCTTTACTGCGCCAATTCCGACAGACCTGAGGTTGAAAGGTAAGCAACTGGATGTCGTTCTGGTACGCAAGTTACGAAGGGTAGCATCCTTGACACAGGGGTCCATCACGACAGGGGAGACAGCAAAGAATTTGTTGAGACCATTGAGGTCGACACTACCGGCAACTGCGTCCTGGGACTTACCAACACCGAGGGTCTTCAGGAACTTCCAAAGCTGTGCAGGAGTGTAGCTCTCGATACTCTCGTAGATGTGGCGGCGTTTGGCATCTCGACAAAGACGGGTGCACCGATTACGGAGACGTTTGTATATAAGGAGATTATCGTCCGTCGGATCCTTCTTATATCTACATTTGGCATGGTTTCTCTGGGCCATCAGACCCTTGATGGTGTCGGTAAGCCAAGGCGCAGGGAGATGTTTGACCCTAACCTTTTTGACAGGAGCATGTTTGTCTAACAAACTCAGGACAATCGAGTGGAAATGCTGGACTTTTTCATCAACGGGCTTACTAGACGACAGGAGACCAGTCTATAGAAGCGGTGTCAGACTTAAGGGAGCTGAGATCCATACCCTTGAAACTGCGAATATCCAGGAATTTTGCTGCGCGTTTGGGAGGCCTTAACTTGAACGAGAGATAAATCAAATCGTGAAAGGAGAAGGGGGCGTTAAGTTGGCCATGCGTAGCAACCTTGGATTAAATATATTTTTAACGAGTTGTATACTTTGTACCATTGAATGCGAGAAAATGATATATTTGAGAAAAAGACTCACCTCCTCGCCTGCCTGGTTTCGCCCGCCCCCAAGCAGTGATGGGCTTATATCACGATATTAGACTAGGGCATAACAATAAGCTAGTTCCAAATTCAAACTACTTTTAATCTCTTGTGAGTAAAAGAGCGTTTTATTCACTGTTATCAATGAATAAAATGCCCCTTTTTGAGTGGCAATGGTATAAAACCTATTTTGTAGGCAGGTATACTAAGGTAAACTTACGCAACTGATAATAAACACCTATTTGAATTTATTATTTCGTTTCATTTAAAAATGGCAAAATCGCTTGCGCCCGCCGCCGCCGATCGCTTTTTACCAGATACGGAGTCTCGATCACTTCAGTACTAGTCAGAATTAGCGCGGCTTTTGTCATACTTTTCGCTTTGTATGCGTGAGCGCGCCGGTTGTTGTTTGGGTAGCGCTCGAATACCTAGAATCGACGACAGCCGGCGCTAGAGAGCAACCTTAAACGGGACCGTGGGGATGTGGGAGTATTAGGGTGGGGAATCGAAGAATTTGGCGGTGGAGTATAAGGGTGGGGGGTACTCCTTACACCACTCCCATGGATAGGTAAGGCACCGTACTTGAGAAAAAATACTTTATAACCTCTTTTTTGAGATTATGTTTACATAATTTTCGCTACGAAAGTGACCTATTTCGCATTATTATTTCGAAATCGCCTTAGCTCCGACTACTACAATCGCCTCCGCAGGGGCTGCTCCGTCTCACTCGGTGCGCAGAAGTGCGCGGTCACCTGCGCCCCTCCACGCCTCCAGCTCATAATAAACACTGGAGTCTAGCCACAAGACTGCCTAGGTTTGCCCTAATTCGGATTTTCTATTCCAAAGCGAAACGCAACAAAAACATTTACGAAACTCGAAAAGAAACTGAGTGACCGAAAACAAAAAATAAAACATGTCCAGACTATATAGGGATACTCAAAGAGAGTATAATCACTACCGTTTGGGATACTACGTAACATGTCACATGACGCAAATGGCGTATTTTTTTTACATTCCTTTTCATCACAGAGTAATTGAGTAAATAGAGGGAGGGCTATTTTCCATGAACAAAAGTTAATATACTGATACTCTTTGCTCATACGACCGTACTTCTTTGTAAACCAATATAGTTTTGACAGGACAGGTCGCCTACCATTTTATTGACAACCAGCGATGGGGTAAGTATCGATATAGTATGGCTATTTTTTTACATTTACATAAAGGCACATACAATGCTTCTGGCCCAACATTAGGATACCCTGTGGCGTGGGAACCAGAAACAGCAACGTCACACACATATAAACATCCAAGACTGGTTCTTTTTTAGGGTTCCGTACCTTCAAAGTAAAAAAGGAACCCTTATAGGATCACTTTGCTGTCCGTCTGTCACGACCCCTTTTCTCAGGAACGCGTGGAAGTATCATGTTGAAATTAATATCGATTACTCAGGTCTATGGTCCCTTGGAGCTGTAAAAAATTTAAACTTCTAGGTCGACGCAATCAAAAGATACCGCGATATTATTTCATGATTTTGCTGAATTGGAATGGACTCGCTTGGAACTCGCAAGGGAATCCAAACCTATAGGGTACTTCCTGTTGGCCTAGGTTCATGAAATTTGGAATGAAGGAAGGTCTTATAGCACAAGTAAAGGGAAATATCCGAAAACTGTAAATTTCTATGAATAGGTATGAATTTGAAATTAATATAATAGGGTTAAATATAATATAATATAAATTAATATAATAAGTGTACGGAACCCTTGGTGCGCGAGTCCGACTCGCACTTGACCGGTTATTATTTCTGGGTGTAAACCCAGCCGGGGAACAACCCCGGGACCTCTCGCATGGTAGGCAGAGCCACAACCACTGCACCACAGAGGTCGGCTATCGGCAAAAACTATAGATAGTTTACTTACTTTGTTATCGATATTTTAAAGACTGGTATTTAACTATGAGAGGATCACTGTTAAAATAATATCGATAAACAAAGTCGAAGTGATAATTAATTTGCATACTGCGAAAGAAATAAACACAGCCTTTAAATTAAATTATATGGTAACACACTCCATAAACAATTTGAAATACCTTTGTCCCTGAGGACATAGTCATACAGTGGGAGCTTTTGGCATCAAAATCAAATAATCATTTATTCAGGAAAATATACATTTAAATTTCTTGTTTTTACATTAATTGTGAAGAACAAGGGATGTTCACTACTCCCTAAAGAAGGGCGAACCCTGTGATATAGGATGAGAAGTACTTCCTACCAGTAGATGACATTAAAAATTAATTTTGCATTAAAGTTCTTGAGATTGAAAATAAATTAATATATGTAAGTATAGTAATTTTTAGACATAATTATTGAATTAACATTAAAGTTTAATCTTAGTGAAGAGAGTAAGTTTGGGTGGTGTGATGGTGTGTAATAGAGAAGATGAGAAGTGTAAGTTTGAATGTTTTTGATTAGTGAGTAGTGAATGGATGTGTTGATTATGATTATGTGTTATTTTAAACATTCCGTTATTATATTATATCGATTGTAAATTATCATAGTATGAAACGATTTATTTTATTTATATTATGTACTTTGGGTATAAAGATAAAACCGTTAAGATGTTTTCAGTTTCCTCATGTCTGATGTTTGGTCATATGATCTCAGCCAGTTGTAGTTTTTTTATTTTCGAATAATGTCTAAGTGTAAATTTCACTGGATTTGCTGATTTCATTGCAGAGATGAGGTTCAAGGAACTTGAAAAATCTTTGCATAAAGTTTGTACGCACCTTTACAGTTTGGCATTGTCTTTTCGCCTTTTAGGTATTATAGATATGAATATGTTGGCTCGTAGGATTACACATTGTAAAAAGCCAGTAAAAAACCTCAGACTTCCAGGCACACTGTAAATCAATCTCGACGTGCAGCCTGGTCAACTATACCCAAAAGTCACTTAACGCCCTGATCGTTCAGCATAACAATGCTTTTAGGATGTTGCTGGGGCTGCCATGCTACTGTAGTGCATCGGGCATATTTGTTGAGGCACGTACTGATAGATTCCATGCCAACATACATAAGAGATCGGCTTCCTTACAGAAACAGAACGCGTGGCAGCACCAACAGCATCCTAGAGGTCATTGCAGGTCGGTTCGAAGGCGACGGCTCAAACACTGGGTGAGTGTTATGACTGTTTGTGACAGTGCGTGAAAAACTGAGCTGTGCAACAGGCAGGCCTATTTATATGAAATAGATTGAATTGAGTGTGATATGAAAAACTATTAAAGATAAAGTAAACTACTTTTTCTAATGCAAACAACATATAGATCCTTTTGTGCTCCGAAATATAATCTTATTATTATTTAAAAATATATAATCAATAAAAAGATACACATACTTACTTAAATCGACAATTTAATAGCAATAGACAAATGTCTTGACAAATTAAACACTCATTTACATTTACACACGATTAATATAGATCGTACTTCTTTCTCTATCATCATAGGTATTGTATATATAAGTATGTTATTGTATTTATCTGTTTATTATTATTATTTGTTTATTTTTATTTTATTTACTATTTCTTTTATTATATGTATTTTTATAGTAAGTATTATATTTTATTGGTATTTGGTAATTTTATAAATGCACTAGACTACCCTTTTCAGTTTATAATCGTGCGGCCGTGTATTATAATCTGTACCCCTCGACGCTTGGTCCCGCTCGTCCCTTAGGAACAGGCACTACCCGGGTTGTCTTCCATTTTTCAGGGAACACCGCCGTCTTTAGGCTCTGGTTATATATATGGAGTAAAGGTTCGGCTACCACAAACCGGCAATCCCTTAAGACGTAGGCCGGAATGCCGTCAGGTCCCGCAGATTTTTTCGGCTTGAGTTGTCGCAGAGCGCGCCTCACCTCGTCCAGATGGAGTCTCTCCAGGTGTATCCGCGCCGCTCCGTTTTCGCCACCAGCAGCTATTACCGCCGCATCTACATCTAATGCTGCAGTTTTGTTGCTGTACACGGAGTAAAAATAGTCAGCAAACTCTTTTACACATTGTTCTCCAGTGAGGGTTTCCCCGTTCTTAAGAATAGTTTGTGCATTACGATTACCCCTTTTTGACTTCACAAAGTTCCAAAATGCCTTAGGATCCCTAGATACATTTTTTTCCACTCGACTTTGATATTGTTCAAGAGCCAATTTAGTCATTTGTTTTACTTTTGCCCGACTTCGTGCAAAACGCTCATAATCTAGATCCGACTTACTAGATTTGTATGCCTTATGTAGTAAAGCTTTAGATTGTATGTCGCGAATTAGCTCACTAGTGTACCACTCGGGGTAACAGTACCTCGAGGTCACACCACATCGCTTTTTAATCGGAACGCAATCATCCAAAATCAAGTTGATCGTGTCATAAAAAAAGTTTACGCTTGCCTCTAAATCTAAGTCATATATTGGGGTCCAGTCTATGACGGCCAACGATGAATAAAGCAGTGGGAAATCAGCCTTATTAAAGTTCCACCCTGACGTACGACGATCCGCCGCAGTTTCGGCCTCCGGAGCGGCGGCGGCGGCGGCGGCGGCGACCGCGGCCGGGGCTCGCGCGCGCGAGCGTAGCGCCACCTCGAGCGGCGGGTGGTACGCGTCTACCGGCATCAGCGGCTCGCCCGCCGCCTCCACGCACACGTCCCATTCCCCAAACGCGCTCAGCACTAAGTCCAGTGTATTGTTATTGCAGTTGACTACTCTGTTACTCTGAATGAATCCACAATAGGCTACAAAGCACTCATAATAATTAGTTACACTAGTAGTACACGAACATAAATTAAAATCCCCTATGACTATTATTTTCCTATACTTACTACAAATTTCTTCGATTATCCTAAATAATACCATGTATTCATCTTCATTGCTTTTCGGTGGGATATAAACAACACAAAACAAGCCTAGGAATCTGTTATGAAGGTACGTCGCAGCGCACACTAGTTCGAACACATGATTGTCCACGATGACGTCACCCGGTATCGGCACTCGTCGCAGCTCGAAGCGGGGTGCGGCCACTAACAGTGCTCCGCCTTGTTTGCGACCGTCCGCTCTATCACATCTCATTATATTGTATCCGGGTGGTATCATCTCTGCATCGTGAATGGAATCGTTGCATCCTGTTTCAGTTATCGCGAACAAATCTGCTGATGATGAGACGATGCTCGAGTAGAATGCATCCAGTTTGGTTCGCAGGCCTCTTACATTTTGATAATACAATTCTATTGGCTTGCTAGTATTTTTATGGATTGCCTGTTGAGGGGCGAAACCAAAACCACTCACAGAATTCGATATTTACAGCCCAACAGTCTTGATGACATATTTTGTCATACTGGCTCTCCGGTACCCCAATTATAAAAGATGCGTAATCGCGTTCAGTCTTGTGCTTGATGGCTTCGATTTTAACTGGAATTCCCTCTCCCAGCACTGATTCAATATGTTTCTGTAAATTGTCAATAGTAGTTTCCTTTTTTAATTGCCATACATGCAAGAACTTTTTCTTCTCCATTCCTTGTATACCTCCCTCACTTTTGTTTACTCCTTTTTTAACTTCAGTGGCTGGATATCTTCTTTGTTTTTTCTTTACCACTGTCCAGCTATCTTTTTCTATCTCCGCCCTAACGGGTATTCTGAGGTGGTCCGCCTCCGTGTTGATACAACCCTGCTGAACTGCACTGGTACGCGACTCCGTCACCGATTCTGATGCCGGCTGCGGCCCGCTTGCTTGTTTCATGGCCACACTCTGTTTATTAGCTTCGGTATTAATCGGAATGTTCTTTTTAGTTACGTTTGCAAAAGATACCTGTGATGTTGCCGGACTAGCCATCATAAGAGAGGTTTCCAATTGTTGATTTCTCTTAATTAGATCCGAATTTAACCTTTCTAACTCATCAACTTTGTTAGCTTTTTCTTCAAATACCCTCAGTATCTTCTTAATTTCGCATAACTCCGCTTCTGTTCTACCAAATCGACTTTCTAACATCTCGTATTCCTTCTTCTGGCTGTCCATTCGGAACTCCATTTCTCGACGAAACTCCCGCAGCTCATCCAGCAGCTTTTTATCCACGCCTAAGACGGAATCATCGGGGTCTGCGCACTTAGTACCTGCGCCGCCGACGCCGCCGCCGCCGCGCTTCTTGTTTACATACTCGTACGTGGAGAGTATCGGCGTGAAGGTCTGGTTCAGCGGTGTGCTACCTCGAATCGGCGTATCAGTATTATCGCCTCTGGGTACACGACGAACACAGTCTGGGCAGACCCAATTATCTTTTTCTTCCTGCGTAAAGTTATCAAATCGTTCTGTTGTCATAGATAGGCACTTGTAATGGTACACCTTTTTGCATTGACAACACTCCATAATAGAAAGATCGTAAATCATGTCCTTACAACCACTACATTTAGTCCCCATCTCACTTGAAACGACACTCCCGTATTTACTGAAAATATGTATTATTTTAAATCAACCTGCGACAAGCACGTCCGCTCGCGCCGATGCGCCGCACGATTATGCTGGTTTGTATGCACGATTGTGCCGGTGGCCGTGCTGTCAACGCCGGCCAAAGTTTTAGAAGCGGCGATCCACGAAAACCTACTAGCCCAGGTGAGCCAGCAGCTGTCAGATGCCCAGCATGGGTTCCGCCCTCAGAGGAGCACCACTAGCAACCTGCTCAGCTACATGACGGAAGTGATGCCCCCAGTAGACAGTGGACTACAGGTTGACGCCGCCTACTTCGACTTTAAGAAGGCGTTCGACCTGGTCGATAATGATGTCCTACTGGAAAAGTTGGCCGGCGTTGGTCTTACTCCGCATCTATTGGGCTTTTTTGCCAGTTATATGCGAGACAGACAACAGTTTGTGGAATATAAGGGGTGTAGATCTGAAACATACTTAACAAGGTCAGGCGTAAGCCAAGGGAGTAACTTGGGTCCATTGCACTTCATAATAATGATTAATGATCTACCCAAAGTCGTACAGAACTCAAAATGCCTTTTATTTGCGGACGACCTTAAACTTTCACTAACTATAAGAACACTGGAGGACTGTAAAATGCTGCAGAACGACATTGATAGAGTAGTGGCCTGGAGTACGGAAAACGAACTACAGTTTAACACCTCAAAGTGTGTAACGATTAGTTTTACTCGGTCGCACACTCCCATTCTGCACAATTATGAGGTGAATCAGAGGCCTCTGACAAGGGTTAGTGAAGTCAAGGACCTAGGTATCACGATGAGGTCTGATCTTAGATTTCGAGACCATATTTCTAAGTGCTGCAAAAAGGCTTTTAGAAATCTGGGATTCATTTTGAGAAGAGTACAAGACTTTAAAAATATCAGGGCTATAGTAACCTTGTACAACGCCCTTGTTAGAAGTCATCTGGAATGTAATGCAATCATCTGGGCTCCGCATGAAAGTAAATATACTTCCATGTTGGAGAAAGTTCAAAATAAATTCATTAGGTATTTATATATGAGACAGTATGGGGTCTACCCTTACTATCCGTTGATGTACCCGACATTGTTTATCTTGGGCATGGTTGGCTTCAATGAGCTCTGGGTGAGGAGGGATCTCACATTGGTGGTCTACATTTGGAAGGTGCTAAGAGGTAAAATTACGAATGCGGATATACTACAGACACTTTGGCTCTGTGTACCGGATAAGTACGTACGGCGGCGCCGGCGGCCGCGGCTGCTGGCCGTGCCGCAAGCCAGGACTAACCTGCTCAAGGAAGCGCCCTTCACGCGCGCGCTCTCGACTCTAAACGCGATCGCGGACCGTATTGATCTGTTCTCCTGTGCTCTGAATGAATTTATAAGGATTGCTATGTTCATTATAAGTTATTGATTTATTTAACTATTTACTTAAATACAGATACTTACTAGTATTATATTAGTGTAATGAGGCATTTATTATATGTAAATTTAAATTAGCTCCGCTATCGCATTAGGTTAAGCCTGTAATGATAGTTGTAAGAGTTGGAAATAAATAAATAAAAAAATAAAAAAAAAAAAAAAAAAAAAAAAAATATGTATCCTATCCTGATAGGTTTGCTGGAAGAAATCTCTGTTGAGAGATAGGCTCGCCTTTGCCTTTTAATTTCTTGTAAAATGTTTTGTTGTAATGTTCTGTGCAATAAAGAATTGTGAATTGTGAGATCGCTAATAACGACTCTATTATACATACACCTGACGTACCATGACGAAGTAAAATATATTGAAAAATATCAGCAGCACCTACGAGTATAATGTCTATTAGGATATTTTGACGAATCGTGAATGTCGGATCCCGTGTGAATGAGCTCTTCTCTAATAATAGATGTGAACGGGAGATTAGTGTTGGTATAGTAGTTTGTATTAGTCAGCGATTATTTTATAGCTGGTAAAATCATTCTGCAGTAAAATCTTCTTATGAATTCGCGCGTATTTTTGCCGTCCAGCCGGATCCGCGAGATACCGCCGCAATCCACACATTTAGCAATCGTTTTTCACGAGGAAATCTAAAATTGAAAGGACATAATTCAATGTTACTTTGTGGAAAAGTTTCCTTGAATCAAATCATTGCAATTAGGCACTATTATTTCATACCATACAATTTATCGATAATAAATTCTTCACATCATTAACGACATTTCTTGGAAAAAAAACAAAAAATAAATTATTGTAAATACGCTCCAAAAAAAAAAACCAGAGAACAACCAGGGTATGGTATTTTCTGAGCACTGCTTCCGTAAAATCCAATAGATGGCGCTGGGCAAATCACTTTTTTTTCTCTCGCATAGACTCAGATTGCCATTGTGCAGACCTGAGATGCAGACCACAGAGCAATATGTGCAGTGCTTTATGGTGAGATTTTAATCGGCGGCGGCGGCGGCGTCATTCTAGACTTTCTGTGTAGTGTGGACCGTATAATATAACCCGGCCGAATAAAATGTCACCTCGCTGACATGCAAATAGCGCCGTAATAACGACACCTTTACTCGTCCGGGTTAGATGTCAAAATGAAAATGTACGGTCCTCGTGGCACTGACCTCGAAAAGTAACTCACACAGCGGTATTTTCTGAGAAAAAACATCATTGTTGACAAACCCTTCCTAAAGCACGCTTGTTCAGCTGGTTGTTCCTGGTCCAAGTTTGCTATGTACATCAGAACGTTTGGCCAATGGATGCAGGGAGCTGGTTGCTACTCCAGGATTTAGTGACTGAGAAATATGCCAGCCAGATAATTAGTGACTCGACGGTTGGAAAGTTTTAAGTATTTGTCTGGCCGAGGGGTCTGATATCAGGCCCCTTGGCCTACCTGAATCTTGAAAACTAAAGACCCTAGATACATTGTCACTGAATAAAGATTTAGTGACAATTTAGTGACTGAGAACCACTGCTTTTCTTTTACTCCTAGTGTCACCGTTTAGATGCAAAATTAATTTTAGTTCCAGGAATATCAGGTTGTATGGCCAGTGTGATTTCCATAAATAAGGACCTGAAAGAGATAAAGAGAGTGAGAACATTTAGTGACTTAACTGAAACGAAGTTTCATAGCTCTCTTTGAATTAGTGACAGCTCCATTAGAGAATACATGTGTAAAAGTTCGATTATAAGCTCCAAATATTCGAGTTTCATTTCTCCACAACTAAGAAGCCTAGAGGTACCGTTAATCAATAAAGTTTTAGTGACGATTTAGTGACTGAGAACCACTGCTTTCCTTTTACTCCTAGTGTCACCGTTTAGAAGCAAAATAAATTTTAATTCCTGGAACATCAGGTTGTATGGGCAGTATGATTTCCATAAATAAGGACCTGAGAAAGAGAAAGAGAGTGAGAACATTTAGTGACTGCACTGAAACGAAGGTTCAAATTGTTAAGTTGGGTTGTTTTATATAATAATTATTGTAGTTTTCATATGACTTCGAGATGCTCTTCTTTGGGATTTCTTGAGAGCAACATACCATTTGGTGGTTTGTATTGAAGTTTAGTTTGCTTATGACTGTTGCATTGTTAAATGCTTTAGGGTAGCTACTTATTATGTAATCAATTTCGTTTTTATATGAGCCATCAAGGGAAATCCAAGTCCGTATGGGTAGAGTGTTGGTTTATTAACTTTTGTTTATGGTAAATATCCCTCCCTCTATTTACTTCCTTTGTGATAAATATGCATTACCTTGTAATAAGAGTGGTAGGGTCAGAGTGTCCATAAGGGGGCAAGGCCCCTTATCTACACTCCAACCAGTGGTAGCGTTATAACCAGGGACCCATCCCCCATTCTTAACCCCTTTTACCCCACTCCCCCAGCTAAACGATTCTAAATCCCACCCTAAAATATAACTCGATAACTAAATATTTCTCACGGTTCGCGTATTTTGAACTCACCTAAAATACAACAATAAAGCATAGAAAAAATCAGCAAAACATCTGAAACCAACGTATTTCTAAGGGCTAGCCAACGAAATTTCCAGAGGGGTAAATTAAAATTATCTCAGTATTATGGTGACAAATATTAGCCGCCCCATTATCGACAATCTGGCCCAGGGTTCGTCTTAGTCTTCGACTTTGAATCATGAAGCAAGTTGCGTACAAATAAAATTATATGACTTACCGAAGAAAGTTGCGGAAGAACTTGTGAGGCACTTCGAACTTGGGCCCAAATATTTTGTTTTGTCATAGTTTTAACAAGGAAAGTAAAAGAATTCATCTTAGATATTCAAGAATTAGAGTATGTAGGTCTCAACGAAAGGCAAACAAACAAGCTTATCTCAGTACCCACTACCTACAAAACAAATATTTTCCAACAAGTGCCAACAACTTCGCGGTAAAAAAGATCTATGAAAAGGGAGTTCGCAACACATGAACACAGTCGCAATATTTCGCATTTCGCTCACAGATTAATGTGATTCCGCTGTCACATTGGCAATGGGGCATTTTTCTGGAATGGAACGCTAATATCGTAGGAAAGTGAGGGACAGAGCTAAACAGCGAATAGCTCTGTCTCTCACTATCCTTCCTACGATATAAGTGTTCACACAACACATGTCTACTACAAAAACAGCCATTTTCCATTCAGTCCCATCCCACGCGACGGGGGTCGGTCGGTCGGTCGGTCGGATCAGTTGGATTTGGATATTTGTTCTGTGATTTGGATCATAGGATTGTCCGACCGACCGACAAGAGTTCCATCCGTCCGTCTCTCGTCTCGTCACTCATGATTTGATGTGATTTGATGCAATGGGGTTGGCCGGTGAAAGCTAATCATAGGTGGCGCCACGTGCATTTGGTTTCTTTATCCAGTTGCCAATTTCAACGATCGACTAATTTCTGGAACTTTTTCTGTGATAATTGGTTATCGGAATTTATTTACTACACAACATAAGTAAATTTTTCGTGTAGTTGATATAATGTCATGTAATTACTACTATACAACTTAATTTTGTATTTTTGGCAGCGGGTTTTTACAATACATGACTGGCGATTGAACACACTGTACTGGTAACACAGAAGCGTGACTTTGACGTTAGGGGAACCAACCGATACTAGCGCCACTTTGACAGTAGCCAACCCCATTCGTTTTCCCACGTGTTTTTATTTATTTCTAAAAATGGTTAAAGTGAAAAAAGCAACTAAAGTTAAACAATGTGAAGTTCAAAAAGAACCAGAAAATGTTGTTACCTTACCACCTACAAGGATGTCCGACGATCCCACACCTAAACAAGTCAGTTTACTTCGATTTGCCTTGTGAAACTTTACATAAAGCTTACAGCCCTTCGATTTACCTCGTGTATTTCAATTTCCAGGTGAAATGGATCAACAGACAGCGAGTCCTCGTATTCGCCGCACGCGGCATCAATCATCGCCACCGACATTTGATGGAGGACATCAAGAAGATGATGCCGCATCACAAAACCGAATCGAAAATGGAGAGAAGCAAAAACTTGTATGTGGTGAATGAAATCAGTGAGATGAAGAACTGCAACAAATGCATGCTGTTCGAGGGGAGGAAAATGAGAGATTTGTACCTTTGGATGGCCAACATTCCTAATGGGCCCAGTGTCAAATTTTTAGTTGAAAATGGTAAGTTCACTCATTTGTGGGCTCTTCTAAAAGATAAGTATCCTCTGAATTAGAGCTTCAGTGTAACCTTTTATGTACCTCCTCAAGAATCGGTTGGAGTGTAGATAAGGGGGCGCCAAGGAAAAAAAAACTTTCCGCCCCCTTATCAACACTCTGACCCAAGAATCTCCTTATAGTTAAATGCTGCCACATATGTAATTGATAGCTGCAACATTTTTATGGTAATGAATACAAGTTCTTTTCAGTTTACACTATGGCTGAGCTGAAGATGACAGGGAACTGTTTGAGGGGATCAAGGCCAATCTTGTCATTTGACCCGCAGTTCACCAAGGACTCACACTACAGTCTGCTGAAAGAACTACTCATCCAAGTATTTGGAGTACCCAACCATCACCCAAAGAGCCAACCATTCTTTGATCATGTTTACTCCTTCATGATTCTTGATAACAGGGTTTGGTTTAGAAATTATCAAATACTGTCTGAAGATGGTGCTTTAGCTGAAATTGGACCAAGATTTGTATTGAATCCTGTAAGTAAATTCCGGGGCCCTTAACACAAAACTAGACACTTTATTGACAAGTTAATATTTTTGTAGTATAGAAAAAAAAAATGCATAGAAAACATGAATTTATTTTATTTTTGCATACATTCTGGCATTTATCAAGTGGAATAGACCACTGGATTTCAACTAACAGTATAGTATAGATTCAGGCAAGAAAACGCTTCTTAGTAGAAGTGATATCCTGAATGCAATTGTGACAATTCAATGTTAGAGACAGGGCTATGGGCTTCCTAGCCAACTCTACAGTTTTAACTGTAGATTTAGAGTTTTGTCCATATTTTCACAGTTTTTAGTTCAAACCTCCAAATCTACAGTTTTTTCTAAATAACACTAAGCCATCTATTTTATTCGCTGCATAACCCGTACAACTCAGTTTTAGCAACGTCTAAGGCACGATTTGCTTAATTGCACAGGTGGCGTTAGTGGATAAATAAATTAAAAAAACTTATGAAAACCAAACTTAGGAATAAACTGTCTGCCACCACCATAAAAGGCCACCACTTTACATACAAAATCTGAAATTAAAAATTGTTTCGAGTTTAATGCTACCAATAAGCATTTAAAGAGATTTAATAATATGTATGATTTCAAGAATAAAAATTAAACTGCAAACGAGGAAGTCTTAGTAGAAATATTGTAAATTTGTTAAGATTTAAAGTTAATTTATTACTACAAGTATAAATTTATTACTTTATTATGTTTTTTTATTGATAACTGCTATTAAATAATATAAAATAAGAAAAGCTGTAGATTTATAGTTCTGTAAGTAGAAATTTACAGTTTTCTACAGCTTTTTGAAAGCTTGTTTGTAATTTGAGTCTAGATTGGGGTTGGCAACCTGGCTATGCATCTATCTCTTCTCCTTTGACTTGGAAAGGTAAGGGAGACCCATGTGTACCTCTGTCCCTTACATTAAAGTGTTGCAATGGCATTCAGGATGTCTCTTCCGCTGATGGTTGTTTTAAAACATGTTCCGTTTCACATTACTTTAACCTCTAGTGATATACAGCACCTATTAAGGAACTTTTATGACAGACATCATCTACTACAACAAGATACCTCTAGAGATCTTGAAATTGCCTTTAGAGCAATTTAAGAACCATGTTAAAGGGACTTTGTTGAAAAAGGGATATTACAATTTTTAAGATTACTTAAATGACGGGACTTTATGGGATTAATCTGGCTCAACACAGACCTTCCTGTTAATAATTTTGTAATTATTTATTCCTGCTTATTAATTATAATAATTAATATTGTAATATTTTTATTAGTTAACCACAACCAATTTTTAAAAGAGGTCTAAAACTGAATCTGGCAGTTTCTAAGCCCTATTTCTCCCACAGTGGTCCAATGTAGAGAAGAGGCAAAAAATGACGATTGCTAAGTATATGTAAATACACAGTCAGGTCATAAGTTCTGTCACACAATAAAAACTTTTGAATTTAGACCGCTGGCCGCAAACAAGTTTATTGAATTCGAATATCGAATTTTTCATGAAAATAAAAATGTGTACTTTTTAGAATTTTCCTCATTTTTAAATATGGAGTGGACACTTAAAGAAGACCGTGTCGCAGTTATTGCGTTGCATCGTTGCGGTTACGCGCCAATTCAGATTTTCGACTTACTGAAAAATTTGAATAGAACCAAAAGATTCGTTTATCGTACCATAAAACGATACAATGAAGACTCTAGTGTAGATGACAGGTCAAGAAGTGGTCTCCCTCGCTCTGTTAGGACTCCAGCAGTGATAAAAGCTGTGAAGGCGCGAATTCAAAGAAATCCCATACGTAAGCAGAAACTGTTGGCCCTTCAGATGGGGTTAAGCAGGACCACGGTGAAAAGGGTGTTAAACGAAGACTTAGGGCTTAGGGCATATCGAAAAAAAACAGGACATCGTTTGGACGCTCGTTTAATGGACCTGAGATTGAAGAGATGCCGCGCTTTGTTGAAGCGGTACGCGGGAAAAAAGCATCGGGAAATTCTTTTTTCGGATGAAAAAATGTTTACCGTGGAAGAGAGCTACAACAAACAAAATGATAAGGTGTACGCACACAGCAGTGAAGAAGCGAGCAACCGTATTCCGCGTGTCCAAGGAGGTCATTTTCCATCCTCGCTCATGGTTTGGTTGGGAGTCTCTTATTGGGGCTTAACTGAGGTACATTTTTGTGAGAAAGGCGTAAAAACGAATGCAGTTGTGTATCAAAATACAGTCCTCAAGAACCTTGTGGAACCTGTTTTCATACCATGTTTAATAACAGGCACTGGGTATTCCAACAAGATTCTGCGCCAGCTCATAGAGCGAAAAGCACACAAGACTGGCTGGCGGCGCGTGAAATCGACTTCATCCGGCACGAAGACTGGCCCTCCTCCAGTCCAGATTTGAGTCCGTTAGATTACAAGATATGGCAACACTTGGAGGAAAAGGCCTGCTCAAAGCCTCATCCTGATTTGGAGTCACTCAAGGCATCCTTGATTAAGGCAGCCGCCGATATTGACATGGACCTCGTTGGTGCTGCGATAGACGACTGGCCGCGCAGAATAAAGGCCTGTATTCAAAATCGCGGGGGACATTTTGAATAAACTTTATTACCATAAGAATCTATGTTTTATTAAGTTCAATTTGCTATGTAAATGTTTACATAAATAATAAACATGTCTAAATTATTTCATATTGCACATGTGACAGAACTTATGACCTGACTATGTATCTACAGTAATAAAGACTTGATTGATTGATCGTCACACTAAGGATTCTATTAAGGGTGTTTGGGAGGCAACAACATAAATTTTGCCTAAATTGTTGTCATTATTTTTTCTTTTCCGGCCAGCAGAGAAAGTGAAATGATTGAATCCCTTTTTATTTGTTAAATTCAATACTTAATAATAAAAACATGCAAAAGGGTAGCCTTTTCAATATCTTCAATTAAGCTTCACTATTGTACAATGTATAGGTACCTTTCATGTTTTGTGTTGTAGCCCCTATATAAAACTTAACTGAGGATGTTACTTGTTCTATTTAGCCTGTAGGATTGATATTTCTAAAATATACCTATTTATTTCAAGGTGAAAATATTCTCTGGCTCATTTGGAGGAGCTACATTGTGGGAAAACCCCAAATATGTGAGTCCAGCCAAGTTAAGGCAGGCATACTCAAAGAAGGCAGGAAACAAATATGAGAATCGTGTGGAGAAGAAGGCAGTGTTTGAAGCAACAAGGCCAGAGACTGCCTATCCTGACATGGAAACTAACTTCTTCAAGGGTGACCCGATGGAGAAAGCAAAGGAAGAAATAATAAAAGGTATGGTGACTTTCTTTTCAAAGGTGAATTTTAAAGTTGGTATGTTGACTGATTGATGAACTAATGGAATGTTGGCATCTTTTTTCTGTGGAGAATTACTGTCCCTGAGGGGAAATACTATGGAGGTCCTCTAGAAGTAATTGATGTGTAAGATTAGGCCATTGCAAAAATATTATAATCTTTTTAAAATAATAATGATTTAAATTGCAATTGATCGGTTTACAGAAGAAATAAAGGAAGAGGGTGAGTCAATGGATGAAGAGGGTTCAGACTTTGAACAGAAATCTGTAGTCAAAGTAAAGAAAATTAAATCAAATCCATTGAAGACAATCCGTCGCAAGCATCTTAAGGTTAAGAGCAAACTTGTTTCGGATCAAATCAAGAAAAGAAAACAGATTAAGAAAAAGCCTTCTAAGTCTAAGTGAGATGTACTAAATTAAATAATAAACATTTTCACATAAGAATTAAAATGTATTTAATTATAAATGCAATATATCTATCTATATATATTGTACAGTGTACAATAGTGAACATATTTCATTATAAATGCAATATATCTATCTATATCAATTGTACAGTGTACAGCACAGCATAAAAGCAGGTTTTAATAAAATCATTTTAAGCCGGGTAGGTACTCAAAAGCGAGCCCTATTGTAACCTATGAACAATAACCAAAAAATGTGTGTGTAGGTAGTTCGCGAGCTTGCCGCGATTGTGCTCGCAGCGAGGCGGTGAGAACCTTCTCAACGCCCGTACACACTAGATCCTCGTTACTGTATCTAGACGTATACAGTTACAGCTCAAATGAGTAAACTGGCTTACGTTTCAATAGATCAGTCACATGACCTATAAATATTTTGTGTGGCATGGAGCAATGCTTCTGTTAGATTAGAATATAACTTTCGAAAACTGAGGATCCCACTATACTAAAGCACTATTCATACAACAATGGATATTAGTCAAAATAACTGTTTGTGTTTGTTAGTTTTAATAGTATTGATGGAATTTATTACTGTTTCAAAATAGATTATTTGTTAATTTACGGAAGTAGTATTAGTTTCCGTAATCGTAAATTGAAGGTCATTATTAAAATAAATTTATCATCCATCTCATCAAGATTGATTTTCCATTGTTAACAACAATAAAACACTCATTTAATTATCCATATAGTAATAAAAGTAACACCACTGCAGTTAATCT
Organism: Argyresthia goedartella; assembly: GCA_949825045.1. Classification (NCBI taxonomy): domain Eukaryota; kingdom Metazoa; phylum Arthropoda; class Insecta; order Lepidoptera; family Argyresthiidae; genus Argyresthia; species Argyresthia goedartella. Next base: position 14,359,895 of record OX463815.1, read on the forward strand.
TAATATGATTAAATATAAGTAGGTTTCGTTATATAGAATTTATGGACGTGGACGGCATCTGAGATTTGATGCATTTTATATAAAAAGAGCACCAACAAGTTATTTTTGTATTTCTATGGCATCTAAGCATTAATAAGAGTTCTATTGAACTATGAATATTCAGGATGACATTTAATTAGCTGACTATATTTTGAGGAATGATAACACCCATAATTATGAACAACTTTCCCCAAGAAACATGTAGTCGCAAACAAAAAAAAATTGGGTCTCCCATAGTAACTTGTAATCCGCTGATCGGGTCAATGAGTACTCAGTGACGATTTTTTTTCTTCATTTGCGACTATATATATTTTGGGGAAAATGGTTTTTAATGATGAGTACTATTATTCCCCAAAATATGGTCAGCTAATTAAATGTCAATCTGTATATATCTTCATGAACATGTAATGTAATATATTTGTATTTTATCAAACAAGTATCATAAACCCTCTCTACTGTGTCCAAAAACCGCACGTTACGACCAGCATAATGATATACTACTTGGTAAAAACTCATTTCTTATCTGATCCATACCATACCATAAAAATCAAATCAAATCATCAATATTTCGGCATATTATGTATGACATTCAAATTTCGAACGCCGACGCCCGTCTGCGTGCCGCCCCTAGTTTGTCGGTGAAGTTGGTACTACTGGACAAGCTAAACCAGTGCAGAGCAATGATCAATGCCGGTCGAACATGCAAAGAGAGCTTAAGATATGTGTGTGATATTATTATGAAACTCGCCCTCCATTATGTATCAGTCACATAAACTACTATTAATATATTTCGTTTCATCGATGGTTTGAATAAATGGGAGCTAAATAAGAAATTGAGGGGTATCGAAACCCCGATAAAGAATAAAATTGTGCTGCCAAAGGCATATAATCAGTGTAAAAAGTGCGAGCTCAAAACTCTATAAAATACAAACCATTATTTAAAAATATATGCTTTACGTCTCATCAGTAAATTAAAATGTTCTTATCAAAATCAGTAAAAGATCACATAAATTACACATTGCATCAGCAGCCAATAAATCTCTTACCATCTATAAATTTGTATAAAATGTTATTAAGACTATGTAAAAAACGCAATAAGCTGAAACACTCTTATCACTTATTATGCAAACATTAAAGCTTGATTAGATTAATGGGAATACTTAATGTACTTGAGAACTTCGTTTTACGTTTTACATTTATCTTTTTGAATTAAATCATAGTATAGAATTGTTAACTACCATCTGCCGGTTGTGAAAAGATATTTTTCTGAATGGAATAGAAAGAAATCAAATTGTAAATATATATATACAAACAATGATGTGCAGAAAGTACATAGGCATACATAAAAATGATTGCTGTTAAATATTTCGCCATTTGAAATTAATTGATGCTAGTGATTTATGTAAGTCAAGTTATATTTTATAAATTATAGGTGGAGGGATATCGACACCACGACAAAGAATTAAATTGTGGTGCCAAAGGCATATAAATCAATTATTAATTATGATTTTAGAAAGTTCAAACCATTATTTAAAAATGGATGCTTACGTCTCTACAATAAATTATCATGTTCATATCAAAAACAGTACAAGATCACACATCACGTTGTAACGGTTGCCATCCGCCATTTTTTTTAAATGGCTGCTACGCATAAATCCTTCAGATATCGATAGATCACAGCAATAAAAGCATAAAGTGTAGATGGGCAATATCTCGTAAAGCATCACGTTTCCGAGTGATCAAAGAAGAACAGTGAAGTCAAAGATGTAGAAGTGGTGCCACATGAATTTTTTTACGTTATCAAAGTTTAGTTAATTTGATTATTGTAAAAAATTAAGGATAATTCCTGAATAAAATTAATTTAATATTAGTTTTTGCGTGCTCCTTCACCTAATGTTATTATAACGGGAAAGATCATGATTACATTACAAACGTATTCTGCACGACTGAACGCTTTAGTATTGATTATGTATTTAGATTTGAAATTAGGAAATGCGTTAAATGAAATAATCCTCTCTTAAATCTCTCTGTAGTATTAGGTAGGTATTTCTCAGTAGAGGTGTCAGATTTGAAGGAATCTGCTAAGAGTCCCGGAAACAAACTATGCAGTGTATAAACTCGACATGTAAATAAATATTTCATTGTGTTCTAGATGGTTCCTTTTTATAATGGCTGGCGGGCACGACGACGCAGTTAATGTAGCTTGTCTCGTTTGAAATCCACCCACCCCCAATCCCCACCACTGAATCACACAGGATATTTAGGCGCGGTATTTTAGTTTAGACTAGCTACTATAATGTAGTTTTTTAACGTTGTTCTTATTAAAAAAGAAATAGATAAATACAAAAGTTGATTCTAAAACGTTCATTTTCCTTTTGTATTGTAATATTTCACTAGCCCGACACCCCTCCATCGACCCGCACTGAGCTAGCGTGGTGGCGTATGCTTCAATCTTACTCGAATCCGGGTAAAGGTCTGTGCCCCTCTTTATGTATTAATTGATACATATTTATTTCTAAAATAACATTTGACATAATATAAATATTCCCAACGAATTTTATTTATCTTGAAACTGTTATTTTTTTACTGGCTAAAGTGGCAATTGTATAATTGGAAACATATGTTTTACTTTTTATGTTTATCTTTAATTTATGATAATATTAGGAGATGCCATGAAAGTGTACCAGAATGATTCCGTGAAATCTGTGGCGCCACTTGTACATCTTTGACAGCATATAACTCGGAAACGTGACGTTTTAAGGGTTTTTGTCAATCTTTACTTCATGTTTGTGTTGATGTGGACTATCGATTTACGAAGGTTTAATTCGTAACCGCCATTTTGAAAAAAAAAAACTAAATGGCGGATGGCACCTGATACACACTCCATACAAAAATGTTCCCCATCCCAATCCCCTTTCACATTCCATCAGCAGCCAATAAATCACATACCATCTATAAACTTATTGTATAAAATGCTATGATTACGTAAAAAACGCAATAAGCTATACACTCTTATTAAGCAAAAAATAAAGCTTGATTAGATTAATGAGAATACTTATATGTACTTCAGAACTTCGTTTTCCGTGTAACTGTGAGATTCACCTGAAACAAAGTACATAGTCATTAAAAATATTATCAAATCAAAAGCTGTTAAAATATGCTATCGACACTGCCTCTATACTAAAGGTCAAGCTATAAGAACCTCTAAACGCCAACTTTTCTCGCTACCTACTTTCCGACAAAAGCCACTAAACCCTACCACAGAACTTAGTATCGTGTAGGGATTAATTGGAGCATCTATCTAACAAACAAACAATCCAGTAAAATGTACTATCGCGTACGTGACAGATCCTGGATCGATATGTACTCCCCCAAACCAACTTACTATAATAAGCACTTGTTTTTCAATCTATAGGTTCTGCATCACGAAATATTGTCATTGCTACTGGCAGCAATCATTTAACTCTTTCCGTTGCAGTATGTACAGAGCCCAACCGATACACCGATAAAAATGCATCGCGAATGTCAACCTTAGCCATCGTAAAAGATGCAACTCTATGAAAAATCCATTGAGGAATTCCCTGCGCGAGCGAGGCTTTTCTTTGAAATTTGTCTCGACCAATCAAGTGTGATACTTGGGGCGCACTAAAAGTTTTCGGAATTTATAAGAAAAAAATACTATTAAAGTTCCAAAATGAATTTATTGTTTCTCAAAATATTCTCCCCTTGCATAAATGCACTTTTTCATACGATTAAACCAGTTTTGAAAACATTTGTGCCACTCCACCGTGGTGACCTCATTAAACGTATTTTTCTTACTCTTCGACAGCCTCTTCTGGTGATGAAAATTATTGACCGCGTAATTTGTTCTTAATTTTTGGGAACAGAAAATAGTTACAAGGTGTCAGGTCGGGACTGTATGCAGGTTGGCTCATAAGTTCTACGTTTTTTACCTTCAAAAAATCGTTTGTCTGTCTGGCCGTGTGGGAACTAGCATTGTTGTGGTGCAAGATGAAACGGCGTTTACGGTTATTTTTACGAAGTTCGTCAATAATTTCCGGCAAACAAATGGTCGTGTACCAGTCACTATTCACGTTACGATGATTCCCTAAAGCAACAGTATCCACTTGTCTAGTTTTATTTTTATTTTTTTATTGAAAGACAATTTTTTTATTGAAAGACATTGCTTTATTTTTTTATTGAAAGACACTCGATTGCTTTGTCATGTTTCGTCACTTGTTAACATGTCCCACACCAAATATGACGCCCCTTCGTTGAATCTGGTAAGCATGGCATTGCACCAAGTGACGCGGTCCGTTTTTTGAGCTTCGGTCAAATTGTTTGAGATCCACCGCGACCCCAGCTTTCACACCCAAATATTGTCCAGGATTAATTGTATTTGACTCATGCCTATGTGAAGGGATGCCCGAATCTCATGGTAGGTTACATGTTTGTCTGTTTCGATCATACGGCGTACAGCATCGATGTTTTTGTTGTTCATAGCGGTGGACGGGTGACTATCGCGAGATTGACACGACCGCGCTAGAATTCTGCAAACCAGCTATAAATAGTCATCTTACATGGTGTTTCATCGCCAAAAGCAGATTGAGGCCGGGCGAGGCTCTGCTGGGCTGTCAAATTAAACTTAAAATAGTAGAAAATCATACTACGAACATTTTCCCGAGAATACATGTTAATGTAGACATGCAAATTTTTAAATGGCGCCACAAAGTAAAAACAAACAAACGTGAAACAAAGTGTATTCTAAAGCCAAAGAGTTCCATTTAAAAAAAAATAACTTTTTAAATATTGATTATGTAAATGGTCAGTTCCGGAAACTTTTAGTGTGACCTGTGAACCATATAGACCCATAGAGAAGGTAGATTATTCCTCTATTTCCGGTCAGTATTACCAGCAAACAAAAATAGTGCGGGCTTACCCTGGAGACAGCGATGACTTTATCACGCTTAAAATGACGCCACCAATTGGTTGAGAAATTTAGATGCACGCCTGTGACGTTCCTACACAAATACCTATTTGCCATACGAATAAATCAATAAATATTTTCCGACGCGGCGACTTCCGAAAAGCGCGGTTAAGACCGCGCTTAGTGGCGTCAGTTGGTGGCGTTATGGAAGGTGTGCTTGTGGGAGACAGCGGAGTTTTATACCGTGCGAGTCTTCAAAAATGCACCATAAGAGTCCCTGATGGACGGGTTTTTTTGTCGATAAAATGTGGTCTGAGCCAGCGTGATGGAGTATGGCTCAATCTTACTCGTAATCAGGTTAGGCCTGTGCCCCTCAGTTGTCCCCACTGATGGGCTACATCTATTTATTTATTACCTTATTACTCAACTGTGTATCACTTATGTATGTTTAAAAAGGGGTTTCACGTACATATTAAAATGTTTTTTAGCTAGAAACATAATTTTGGTGTCTTTTGAAAGCTAATGAGATGAAGAATAATATACCGCACTAAAATAATTGTTTATTGGGGACCAAATTTTGAGGAAAACTGCATTTACTAAAATGTAAGTAAGTACTCCAAAAAACACTATTATTCTTAAACAAGTATCTAATTTAAGTTTTCAGTATTAACTGAACAAAAAAAAAACGATAAAGTATTAACTTTCAACGGTTTTTTTTTTTATAAAATGTGGTCCCCTTCAACCCTGCACTGCACTTTATGAAGACTGTATAATCTGTCATCCGTGTTAGGAGGGAGTGCCTGACTGGCTGACATATCCTCGACAATACCCACGAGCGGTGGTGACACGCGCTCGCCTCGGAGGGTAAACGAGTCAAAAAATAAGAGGCACGATAGAAGTGGTGCCTCAAAGGCAAAGAAGAGGAAGCAGCGCCTCGCAGAGGGGCTTGCTATAGTCGCGGCCATACGTCGTAGGGCCACGGACGCCTCTAACGTCAACCGTGCGGAAGTGGAGGTGCCGGCTCACAACGATCCCATCAAGGGACCGCGTGCGGGACAGCACCAACACTTAACACACGGAACTGTGGCGCAGGCTCACACCGATCCCAATATGGGATCGCGTGCGGGACAGCACCACCACAACACCAACGAAACTGTGGTGCAGGCTCACACCGCTCCCCATACGGGAAAGCGTGCGGGACAGCACCACAACACCAAAGGGTCAGGAAGGCAGGCTCACAACGCTCCCTTTATGGGACCGCGTGCGGGACAGCACCACCCCCTAAATCAAGCCGCATCACGGCGAAATACATTCTCGCAGCAACCAGCCCAAGGGGAGGGGCAGGTGCCTGCGGGAAAAGAAAAATCAACTGGGGAAAGCGCAATCTCGGGCCCTCCCCCGTCTTCCCATCCACCGCCTCGGCGCCGTAAGGGCAAAGGGGTGGGGAAGGGCAGATCGGGGGGGGGGGGGGGTCATCAGAGCAAGCACACCGGGCAAGCTCTGTGGCCGGGACAAGCAGACCCCAAACAAAAAGAATGAGGTCTGATGACCAAGTGTCGCCTAACAGGGAGTTGATGAGGGGACCTTTCAAAAGACCCTGTTATTCAGGCCCAAATGTAAGGGACCAACGAGTCCAACCTGGACTATCCTATGCCCAAGCTGCGAACTCGCACCTGATCATGGTGATTGTCCCCATTGACGGTCGAGATATGACGGCCGAACAAGGCATTCTTCTCCGTCTAGAGATGGAGAAGAAACAAGAAGAAGCGGTAGATGACCTTTGGATTTGGAAATATATATACCTACTATTCAAACACAAAAGTGAGGGCGGCCATATGTGTCCCGAATCACTACAAAGCCACCTTAATAACACACCTCTGCTCCCTAGATCTAACCGTGGTAAACATTGACACGGGGCATGGGGGTCTCTCGTTATACCTCGCCTCGGCATACCAGTCAGGCGAATGGGAGATACCTACGGAGGAACTGGAGGTGCTAGTCAGAAAGTGTGAAGAAAATGACATACCCCCCGTAATAGGATGCGATGCCAACGCGCACAGCACCGTATGGGGCGGAAAGGACATAAACAAAAGAGGTAAGGATCTCATGGAATTTCTCTCAAAATACGAACTGTCGACACTAAATAGAGGATCAGAACCCACATTTGTCACAAGAAAGGCACAAACAATACCAGACATAACAATTGCCAACTTTTTGGCTCTAGACCTTATATCGGGATGGAGAGTTTCATCAGAAGCATCGTGTTCGGATCACAGATGGATCACCATCGGCCTGAAGAATATAAAGTTAAAACCTAGGCAATTTCGTAAACCTAGAAAAACCAACATAAGTGAGTATTATCAGCACCTAGAGACGGATTTATCTAGAACTGAGTACAACATCAAACTGGAGACAACGGAAGAAATAGAATTAGCGGTCATTCAACAGAACGGAGCGATAAATGAGAGCTACAACAAATCCTGCCCTCTAATGACAGCGAAGCCATCTAAAGAAAGCTGGTGGTGCGACAAACTGGAGAGAATGCGGGTTAACATGAGAAAGCTTTTCAATCATGCCATCAATACGAAGGCAGAGGACGACTGGAAAGCTTTTCAAAAAGCACGTAACCAGTTTAAAAAACAAACTAGGTGCAATTTTAGTGAATCGTGGAGAAATGTCTGCAGCTCGATAAACAGCGAGTCGCAGGCCTCACGAATCAAAAAGCTAATAGGTAAAGAACCACAACACCAACCTGGTTCGATAAAGAAACCGAATGGAGAATACGCCAAGAGCGAAGAAGAGCTCTGTAGTGTATTGCTACAAACGCATTTCCCGGGGTGTACAACCCTACCCGCAAAAGAGGTAGATTCACCGGCGGAAACACCAAGCTCCTCGCAAACATTAACACCCCCGCCGGAAGCATGGGTGGAAATAAAAAACCTGATAGATGAAGAGAAGGTGAGATGGGCGATCAGCTCTTTCCTTCCATATAAATCACCAGGACCAGACGGCGTAATACCAGCCCTACTGCAATGGGGAGAAAAGCTCATTGTACCAAGACTTGTAAAAATATTTAAGGCATGTCTAGCACTCGGCTACATGCCCAGGATCTGGAGAGAAGTGAAAGTAGTCTTCCTGCCGAAACCAGGCAAGGACGACTATACTGAACCTAAATCCTTCAGACCTACAAGTCTCACATCATTAATTTTGAAAACGTTAGAAAGAGTGTGTGATAGATTTATAAGGGACGCTCCCATGAGAAACAACCCTATACACCCAAACCAACATGCGTACCAAGCGGGAAAATCTACAGAGACCGCCTTACACGCAGTGGTCAGAAGAATAGAAAGCTCAATACTAAGCCAACAGTCGTGCCTGGCGGTATTTATAGTCATCGAAGGAGCTTTTGATAAAACAAACTTCAGTAGCATCAGAACTGGATTGGAGAAACTAGGAACCAACCTTAACATGATAACCTGGATAACAAAAATGCTGGAATCAAGAATAATCTCTCTGGAAATCAGCGATCAAATCAAATGCAAAGTGGCCAAGGGCTGTCCACAGGGGGGTGTGCTATCACCATTACTGTGGGTACTAGTAGCTAACGACCTGGTGACACAACTCAACACAAGAGGATTCTACTCAATAGCATACGCCGATGACGTGACAATACTCGTGAACGGCCTTTTTATAAACACGATATTTGACCGCATGCAACTAGCACTACGGTACATAGAAACATGGTGCAAAAATAACGAACTCTCAGTAAACCCCGCCAAAACTTAGATGGTACTATTTACAAAAAAAATAAACCACGGCAGCTACAGGCTGCCCAAACTCTTTAATAAAACACTAACACTATCAAAAGACGTGAAATATTTAGGTGTATGGCTTGACCACAAATTAAGTTGGAGCAAGCACATGGAAGCAACACTTAAAAAAGCGACCATATCGTTCTTCTAGTATAGGAAGATGGTAGGGAACGGATGGGGACTCCAGCCCAAAATATGTCGATGGATGTATATGGCTGTGGTGAGACCCATCATCACATACGGCTCCCTGGTTTGGTGGCAACGAACAACACTATGCACAACTGCAACACAACTACAGCAGTTCCAGAGAATGGCATATGTAGCCATGACAGGCTGCATGAGGTCAACGCCATCAGCGGCACTAGAAATCATGCTAGGCATGTCACCATTGGACCTATTCGTACAGCAGGAGGCCAAATCGGCGGCCATAAGGCTATACAGTACTGGACAATGGAAAGGACAAATAGCAGATAAAGGACACTGCACAATTCTAGAGAAAGCATTCGGGGAAGTGCTGGAAGCCATTATTGGAATTGATCGCATAAAAACAGAATTCCTATTCGGTAGGAAATATGAAATCACAACCAAAGGGCTTGGAAACACCAACAATACCAAATATCAAAAGCATAACAATATACAGTGATGGCTCAAAGAAAAGCAAGAACACAGGCGGAGGTCTTTTCTCGCCGGAGCATGACATTTAACTTTCCCTAAGCTTCGGAAAGGAGACGACAGTGTTTTTAAGCTGAAACACTGAGTCTCCTACACGGGGCAATGCACTTGATAAGTGATGCAGAGGGGAATGACATAACCTTTAAAACGGACTGCGCAGCCCTACTAAGCTCACTAAAAAGACCGTTGACAAAATCAAAACTCATACTAGAATGCCACAAGGCACTCAACAGGCTAGGTGAGAAAAACAAGGTCACAGTCCAGTGGGTAAAAGGTCACCAGGGTGACCAGGGCAACTGGGAGGCAGACAAGCTAGCAAAATTATGGGCAGAAAGGCCAGCAATCGGCCTTCCACCATTCTCGCCCTTATCAGCGGAAGCTCTACGAAAAAGGCTCAGAGAAGCCCAGTACAGCAACAAAACCTATTATGGTCTAGCAGAGAAGACTGCAAAAACACAAAACTTTTTATAGAAAAATATAACCATAAATTTACGAATTACTTAATGAGACTGCCACGCAGTAAAATAAAAATACTAACAAGCCTTATTACAGGCCATTGTACACTAAACAAACACTTGACAATTACAGGTGCAACGGACAGCTCCCTGTGCAGGGGGTGCATGGAAGTGGATGAAACAGTAGAGCATATGCTACTGGCATGTCCATTCACAACAGAAACCAGGATGGCTATCCTAGGGGACACAACAATCACCCACGAGCTCCTAGAACACCCAGGCCTCCTTCTCCAGCTGGTGCAGGAGTTGGGATGGCTGAAGTAGATGTGCAGGCGAAGGGGACGTGCACAAAGGCCCCGCTCAAGTGGGCCAGGTGCAGGCACTACAACCCCCTTGTAGAAGATAGAAGATATACCCACGAGCGGTCCCCCTATCCCCTGGGGGTTATGATCGCCATTTATCCCACTGGTGGCGCCACAATATGTTAAATAGAGGGAGGGTTATTTTTCCATGATCAAAAGTTTATATACTGTCACTCTTTACTCATACGACCGTTTTACTTTGTATGAATGAAACCAATGTAGTTTTGACAGGACACGTGGGATTATCATCGCGTATAATTTTAGTGACAACCTGCGATGGGTAGGAATCGAAATAACTATGTATCGACAAAAATGATAGATAGATCATTGTTTAAATAATATCGATAAACAAAGTCGAAGTGATAATTTATTTACATACATATTACGAAAGATATAAGCAGTCTTTAAATGAAATTATATGGTAATACACTCAATAAATTATTTTAAATACTTTGGTGTCTCAGGAAATGAGGGATGACCTAGTCACAGTGTAGGAGCGCAGCGTTTTGGTAGTTCGGGCGAATATGTTGGAACGTTGGATTGTACATTGTAAAAAGCCAGTAAAAATCTCAACACTGTCAATCTCCCAACGCCCTGCTCGTCCAGTATAACAATGCTTTTAGGATGTTGCTGGGGGTGCCACGCTTAACGGGAAAATGGCACCTTAAGATGCCGTGGGTCGTTAAGAGGTTAATTAACATAGATCGCTCAACACGTTTCAATTATACAATACCCTTGACGTACAATGAAGAAGTAAAATATATTAAAAAACATCGTGTATAATGTCTATTGGGATATTTTAACGAATCGTGAATGTCGGATCCTGTGTGAATGAGCTTTTACTTTAATAACAGATGTGAACGGGAGATTAGTGTCGGTGTAGTAGATTGCATCAGTCGCGATTTTTTTATTGCTGGTAATATCATTCTGCAATAAAATGTTCTGAGAATTCGCGCGTGTTTATGCCGTCCAGCCGGATCTGCGATATACCTGCGTAATCCCAACATTTAGCGATAGTTTTTCACCAAGAAATCGAAAATTAAAAGAGCAGTATTTAATCACACGTCCATTTTCCCACATCAATGTTACTTTTTGGAAAAGGTTCATAAATATATATAAAATCATTGCAATGAAGCACTATTATTTCTTACTGCAAAATTTATCGATAATTTATGATTATTTTATTAATTTAATTTTTTCACATCACTATCGATATTTCTCGGACACGTAAAAGATAAATTATTGTAAAGACGTATGTCTAGGCCGACGTAATTTGAGAAATCTTCCGCTATACTAATGTTTACAATTAAATGTATAAAAATACAAGAAAATAAATTATTGTAAAGACGTATGTCTAGGCCGACGTAATTTGAGAAATCTTCCGCTATACTAATGTTTACAATTAAATGTATAAAAATACAAGAAAATCTACGAATAACATCAATTAATTAATTAATTGACCTTTGGTAGCAGGTGAATTCTGAAAATCTACTGATAGCACACTACGTGGCGAATGACTTTCTGATGAAATTTTATACTTTTCCTCACTGATAGATCACTTTTGTAATTAAAATAACCATTCCCGAAAGTTTCGATTTAAAATATTCAGTCTGTTTATGTTATGATTATGACAGATCTGCTGTTCGATGCAATTGAAAAGTTCGTTGTTGTCTGACAAACTACACACATGGCGAGTATTACCTAATTCTGTAAAGCAACAATAAACCAAAAGAAACGAAACCATCAAAGAAAGAGTACGCAATCCAAAATTGACGCTGCATCTATTTAAGCAAAGAGTTTCGTTTATCTAGTGTGGCGGTAGTCTGTGAAGACATGTCAAACTGTTGATTGATTTGTTTTGGTGGTGTTTGTAAATCTAAAAGTGGCGATAGGTCACGTTCAATAGTGACAGGGCGAAAATGGCGCGGGTAAATACCCAAGCGGGTAATTCAACAACAACTCAGATTAGACCTCTTAGCAAAGCGAAGCAGACTTACAACGCTCAGTACTTGTCAGTCTGTAGGTCCTGCATCTCAGCGCCGTCCGCATCGTCGCTGGCGCGCTTCGTGTCCGGCGCCTGGCCGAGCCCGGCGAGCCGCGAGTTCTTCCAGTTGCCGTCGGAGCCGTTCATGTTGCGGTCCTCGCATACGCACATGAAGAGGGTGTCCACCACCATCTGTTGGTTGGAGGATAGCCCGTTAAAGACGAGGGATGTACATTTTTATAATTTTATCAGATTTGGGGACACAGCAAAGCGAAGCGCAAGGGCACTACTGCCTTTTCTCAAAGCGCTTCGTCGCTTTTTTTATTTGAATTATACCAGATAAACAAAATTCTCGTGATATGATGTCAATAGTAGACTCATTAAACATATAAAGAATATTCAATAGCATAGCTCATACACTTTAGATTTAATTGATATCTAAAAATCCCCAATTTCGTCACTGACTCACTGATTATAATCAAAATTTTTAGGGTACATCCTGAAGTCCTAGAAAGCTGAAATTTGGTATGTAAGCTAGTATTAGTAAACAAACAACAAAAATTCTAGGTATAACTTGGAACTTTTACCGCCCCAACTCCTTAAACTAGGGGATGACAGTTTGTACGAAACATCCGCAAAATTTGATGCTAGAGGTCTGACAATTATATAGAGGCTGGCTCCTTGTTATAAATAATAAAATACTTATATCACCACCCACGCTTTAAATTAAGGAATGATTAAGCGCGCGCAAAACGCGTAAAATGGTGGATATCGAATGATTCCTTTACAAAATCACTCGATATATGGTGACGATATCCGTATATCGAATGCGCGAGAATCAGAGCCTAGATCATCATCATTATCATTATGCGGTTTCATAGTGATATTTGGTCAGACATATTGATTAAAACCTCCTAAAATGCAACTAACTTTCTTTCTCTTTCGATATTACCAAGTACTTGCCACGAGTGTGTTATGAGCCCAATAGCGAGTAGTTCGACTGATGTACTGCAGCAGTTGGTACTGACCTCGTAAAGCGACAGCATGCAATGCGCTATGAAGAAGGAGAAGACACAGATGGCGAGCGTGGGCACCGCGTAGAAGTGCAGGTCCGAGTTGCGCTTGAGCAGCAGCAGGCCCACGATGCCCGTGACGCCGGTCACGATGCACTTGCCCAGGAACAGGATGAAGTCGCCCACGCTGTTGATGGTGGCCACTTGCAGCGCGTTGTTCACTAGCGTACTGAACGCCTGCGGATGTTCAACCATTGGTTTACACACGAGCGTCTGCTGCCGACGTGCGTGCTGCTCGTAGCGGCAGCCTTAAGACGTGCCGACAGCACCTGCTGTGGACGCGCAATCAAACCGCATTTATTCAATTCCGCATTACCGTGTCTTGGCGACATATGTTCAATACACAGTAATTTCGGGGTCATGATGACTCATGGTGCAACCGACTTTTTTCTGACTTAATCAATAATTGAAATAATAGAAAAAAACCTATAATAATTGCATTTTGTTTTACATTTTATATCAGAAAAAAAATGGTTGCGATCTCGGCCCCGGAATCACCCTTCAGATGTCAGCTCATCAAATGAATGAAGATACTGACATTCGATAATTATATTAAAAAAAAACTACCTTCACAAACGTGGATATAGAGCAGAGTAAAAGCAATAGCACTGTAGTATCGGTTGTAGCTAAAAAAAAAAGCGCGCACGTGAGTGCCCGATATTGCGAGCGCGGTAGCAAGCGACAGAAGTAAGGCCACAATTTAATGATTTTAGGTATTAATCACTGTTTTTTTAAATATTTTTTCCTTCGGTAAATAACCATCTCGGAGTCGAGCGTAAGTTTACAAAACAAGACCCTGTATATGTGAAGGTGACTGACTGCCCATATGTTTATTTGGTTATGAACCTTAGCAGCAGCCTTGCAGAAGTGCACCCGTTCGATAGTGATGATCGTGTACGCGTTGTGGTTCAGGTAGCGGATGAACTTCTCGAGGCAGTAGAAGCAGCAGATGCCGCACTTCAGCCCGCACTTGGCGACTTCCGAGCCCTTCTCTGCTTTGCTGGATAATCTGTGAACGGATGCATTTATGTTGATCAATTAATGTAGTGTAGAGAACCACTTATTTAACACTTACGGCGCCAAAGCCTCAATACATAACATCATACACAGGCCAAGCTTAAATTCTACATTTCGTAATAACTTCTAAGATATACGTCATAGCCAAAATCTAAATATACCATTACATCTGTCCAGAACGGAGGTTTATTTTTTTTTCACACGGAAACTATGAAAAGCGTGTCTATTAAAGATACACAAAGTTTTAAACGAGATGTCTGTGCATACTTTTTGATACACATTGTAATATAACTTGTGTGAAAAAATGACACACCGGCGCTGAAGGCGTTAAATAAGTAAGAGTAGTGAGCCGGTAGCACGAATATTTCACAGATCTAAAGTGTTCGAGTTCAGATTAGCATTAACTTTAGTTCATTGCACTTAAAAGTCACTGACAGTACAATTCTAATACTTTTTAGATGCTTAGTTATTCGGGCTACCTACACAGTATGTAGTGTAAAGGAAAGTCGTGGAAGGACGATTATGGACTTCCTAGGTGATTTAGGTATGAGTCGAAAAGTAAAATACAATGGCCGCTAAACACTATCATGCTTGGTGATCGAAGGCTGAATGGTCGCCTCGGAACCTCGGAAAAGATGGTAGCGGCTATCAGAGAAAATCAGTCCGTTGTTATCAATGATGCTTACTTGGCATGCAGGTAAGTCAGGATGAGTCTCGGGATCTTGAAGAGTGTGATGAGGAAGGAGCCTTTGGCGACGGAGCCCAGATGGTACTTCACCAGCTTCCCGATGGAATACAGCACCGGAGAAGAGTGTGCGTTGGGTCCCCTGAACGATAATTCGGAATAACAATGGTTCGTTCGGAAACTGTTTAGTCTGAGATATAAATAAAAAAATTAAAACAACTCCGGCACATTAAAAAAGTCTAAAATTTGGTTCACTTGTTTCCTTGTTAGGCTGATAACTTTTGAACCACTGAACTGACTTTAATAAATTATGGCTACGAACCATCGCAGAGAAGTCAATAAGAAAAAAAAAACACATTGAAATCCGTCCACCCGTTTCAGCGCTAGAGCCACGGACAGACATAGACATACACAGACAGACAGACAGACGCTTCTAACTTATTATATCCCTTCTGTTTTCATCGGGCATTAAAAATTAATATCATTATCATGTCAGCCCACATGGCTGGTTAGACATGGGCGCAACTGTGCAATCTGTAAGGGGAAAATGCTGAAAAAATTTAGAACATAAATACATTTACTAGGCACTAAATAATTCTGCGAGTTCCCAAGTGGGAATCAGAAACAGCAATGTCACAAATATCTAAATATCCATGACCTGAGGATGGTTTTCTTTCTTCCCAACCGGGTTTCGAACCTTGGACTTCTCGCTTGGTAGACACAGCCTCGACCGCAACACCACAGTACTCCTCAAAATATCAGTTTCAGTGGCAGTCTCGTGCACTTACCTAAAATACCAGTGCGAGACGGCGCCTGCGATGGTCATTTGCTGGCACCCCAGTATGAACTCGCTGCCCCACACCAGGCAGATGAGGCACAGCCACCACATGCTCTTCACCCACAGCGGGTCAAACTCGATCATCTCCAGGGTCGACGCTGGGAAGCCAGGGATATATTTAACCTTTTGAACAGCAAAGCTTTTTTTGGCTTGTGGCAACACTGAGGTCAACAGCTGACTGAGATTTATCCTATGTAAAATTTTAATATAAATTGTTTTCTTGTGTAATTAAACTAGAATTCATGTTGTATTTAATAGAATAATCGTAAATATACGTGTGACTATAAATATTTTATACGAGTGATGTGTATTTGATACAAACTGGCCAATTGTTTTTCGGTTACAGAATTTTGTCTTTGTCATTGTTATTCTCGGTTTGGAGTGACTTGGTTCTACTCAGTGTATATTCTTGGCGAAAACAAACATCTGGAATCTAAGTTCAACCAAATAAATCACGTAAGTGGCAAACATTTCGAATTCGGCTTATCTGACATAACCTCAATTGGCTGACAATTATCCTACTTAGTTAGAAGTTTGTTGACACTCATACATACTATTCTGCTTATTCATATCTATAATGGACAGCCGTATGCAGACCCGTAAAGAATTCCAACTAAAACTGGCTTTAAAAGAATTAAAACTATCCAGGGAATTGTGTAGCCAGTTGACTTGTGAACGGGAGGACAATGAAAAGATATTGCTAGAAACATTAGGTAATAATACTAAAAATAAAAACCGAGCTGTCTTCATTACACTCACAGTATGAAAATGTACTTGAAGAACAAAGTAGGTTACAAATGATAATTCATGATTTTAATCAGTGCGGTGCTGAATCTGAGTATGCTTTGAAGAGAATATCTATCCTAGAGCGAGAGCTGTGTGATGCCCACAATCAAATCACACAATTAGAAGAGGAGTTTCACGGTTCAGCAGCAAAAAAACCCAAAATTTATTTGAGGAATTGATGTTAGCGGATAATTTGGCCGGCCAAGTTTCTGTTGCATGTAGAGATTTGTCCAGTTCAGTTTGATTGATTTGACTCTTGAAGGTTCAGTGGTGGGCACTGGTTCGCATCAAAAAGATATGTTAAAATTTAAAAGCAAATCACTAACACATCAAAAATTAATATCTAATATTAGGTCCTTACATATGAAATTGGCGTTTTGCATGGGAGGAACATAGTCGTTTTTTTTTAAATATAATATATTTATTTAATCAAAGTATGTACCATTGCTATCTATAAACTTTTGCCATTGCATAGGTAGTTCTTCGATCCCTTTACTAAAAACAACATTCGGACGGGAATCAATAAAATCTTTGAAGGCGGTTTGGACTGCCCCATCGGAGTTGATTTTTTTCGCTTTCAAGAATTTATCCAAATTTCGAAAAAAATGGTTATCTGTTGGAGCAAGGTCCGGAGAGTACGGTGGATGTCTTAGACATTCCAATTGAAGCTCCTCTAATATGGTAGCCGTCTGTTGTGCAGTGTGTGGTCTAGCGTTACTATTACTGTGTTTTCTATTACGGCACCGTCGCCATACACACCATTAATCCTTCGAGCCGTTTCTGCAGCACTGGTGCCACGGTAGAACTCATACTCGTAAATAACGCGATATTTAAAGTTTTACATTTTGTAAGCTGAGTGACGCAAGAAAAAAAAACAATTGAGGAAAAAAGAAATGAATTATAATTTTAGAAACACAAATACATGAGTAAATAGCTGTATAAATTTGAATTTGGAATTCCTAACCATAGAGGAGATATTTGAGATCAAAGTGGCCAGTGCGGCGAAACGCCAATTTCATACGTAAGGACCTAATATTAATAATTCTGACACCGATTTTATTTGAATTACAGAACACTGGTGGCAAAATATGATGTCTTTTAACATAAATAATAACAAAATTGTCAGTTGTTACAGTAGATAGATGCTGATAGAGGTGGTTCTTTAATCTTAGTAAAAAATTATATTAAGGTGAAACAACGGAAAGATATTGTTGCAATTACTATAGAAAGACAAATAGAGTTAACCTGTGTTGAGTTGGATAGCCATATTGTTGTTTGTGTCTACAGACTTCCGAGTGATGAAAAAAGCCATGGCATTTTTGAAATATTTGAGAAAATTATGGAGGAAGCCCTTAATAAACTATGTAACAACAGAAAAAAAAAATATTTGTGGCGATCTTAATGTAGATTTGCTTGTAGATACAACAATGAAACAACGATTAATAACTCTGTTCAAATTATTTAGTTTATGTCATGTATTTCTGGAGCCGACTAGAATTACACTTACCAGCCAAACTTGCTTAGATAACGTTTTTTGTGACTGTGCATTCACAAGTAAAAATGTAATATGTTAACTGCTTACCATCCGATCACAGCGGTGAAACAGTTTCATTCCCAATTGCTAGTAAAGATAAGACTGATCCATCATTTTATAGGCTATTACATCCCAAAGACTACAGACTTATATAAAAAACTTAGACATAAATTTGCCAGTACCGGATTTCAACGAACAGAACCCGAACAAAATCTATTTAAACTTATGTCAAAATTACTGTGCAACGTTTGGGATTCGTAAAAGTAGAGCTATCTTGTATGACCATTAGGAACAAAAAACCTATAACTTTGATTACAAATTTCGTAAATATGTTAAAAAATATTCCAAAACTTTCAAGTTGGTTTGTAGAACTGCAAAAACTTTACAAATTAATAGAAAAATACAAAATTCAAATAATGGATTGAAAAAGGTTTGGCAAATCATAAACCGTGAAACTGGCAAAGTTATACCAAGGGACAATTATTTCTCCCTAAAGATAGGTGATGATGTTGTTAAATTCAATGTAATGTAAACTCACAACAGAGAGTCTAAATTCATGTCAATATGAAGCAGAGACTCTGTTAACAAACAGCACTAGCATCAGTAATGTAGATTTTAAATTTCATCATGAATATCCCCAGGACATTGTCAAAACGTTTAGATTACATAAATGACAAAATACTGAAGACCTGTGGGGTATATCAGTGAAAGTCATTGGTTCAGTAATACTAGTTCTAGCCTCACACCTCACATATTTAATAAATGTGTTGGCGATGGAGCTTTCCCAGACCTCATGAAACACAGTAAACTAATACCTCTGTTCAAGTCGGGAGACAAGGGTGATCCTTCAAATTTCAGACCAATATCTGATCTTTCAGCACTAAGTAATGTTTTTGAAAAGATTTTACTCAATCAAATGCTCTCACACTTCAACCGTACAAAACAACTTCACGCCAAACAATACGGTTTCACTAGGTGTAAATCGACTACGGATGCAGGTATTACCCTTATCATCATCATCATCAGCCCTTGTCATCCCACTCCCACACATAGGCATCTCCCAAAACACGCCATTCGCTACGGTCACCCGCCAATCTCGTCCACTGCTTTCCAGCCACATAGCGATAGCTGTAATGTTACCCTAAGAAATAATCACAGACTAGTTGGGCCTCGGTTTAGACTCGCGAAGGTTAGCAATTCTTTCAAGGGTCAGTGCATTCTCTAATACCTCTGGAGATCTTGAAATTGCCTTTAGAGCAATTTAAAGACCATGTTAAAACTACTTTGTCGAAAAAAGGACATTACCATGTTCAAGATTACTTAAATGACGGGACTGTATTGTATTAGGTTTATCTGGCTTAACACAGACCTTGATGTTAATAATTTTGTAATTATTTATTCCTGCTTATTAATTATAATAATTAATATTGTAATATTTATATTAGTTAAGAACAAACCAATTTTTAAAAGAGATCTAAAAATCAATCTGTGGGAGTTTCTAAGCCTTACTTCTCCCACAGTGGTCCAATGTAGAGAAGAGGCAAAACGTGACGATTGCTAAGTATATGTAAATATCTACAGTAATAAAGATATTTGATTGATTGATTGCAAACATCAAGCACAAAATGTGTCACTCACATGCCAAACATGTTGGCTATGCTTTGCAATATACAACTTAATTCATACAAGGTAAGGTATATTTTAATCCTTCAGTGATATCGGCTGTGGCCGAAAGTGACACGACTTTCAGTTGACGTCCAGAGCCGTCTGCGGCGGTCAATAGGTTAACGGGCTGTAGGAACATGTTTTCGACAAAATAGTTAAGAAACTACATCCAAAGCGCGTAACTCTGGCGGTAGTAGGGCGACGCGAGAGGTCATATTACATTTCTCGATCCCCCACTAAAGTCTCCAAAGGGCGACGCGAGAGGTCACATTACATTTCTCGATCCCCCACTAAAGTCTCCAAGACTACTGCAGAAATCTACTCAGTTATGTACACTCTATAGGTAGTCGCTGGCTTATACGACCCCGCTCCAGTAAAGCTAAAGAATGTTCGTTCAAATGTGGGTTTAGGTTGTGCTCTGTAGATATACCATCGAGTGTTACGTACCCACAACTTACAGCGAGCTGTTTGCTGCCTTATGTCGGTGAAGTACATCTACAGAGCACAACCTAAACCCCATTTGAATGAACAATCTCTTGCCGGGTGGTAGCGAAGTCGTATAAAGGACATCTACGACCTTAAACCGTTTTTTGAACAACTAAAGATTGGAAGATTAGATGATTGGATGTAGATGTCAGTGTCACGCTACTCGTCGTAACTTTTTTTGCATTTGTACCTATATATAGGATGTTGATTTGGTCGTTGGATTACGCCCCACTTATAGGGACCATAGTTTACGCAGTTTATAACAATAACATGATTTATTTTTCCCCCGCATAATTTTGATTTACAAATTGCCGTGTTAAATTTGTCCTGAAATACCCGCAACGTGCGAACACCCCCGGCCGGTTTACGAAGCGCGCGTTAATTTTGTACACTAAAAAATTAAATGTTAATTATCCTCTCCGCCCGACCCCGCTGGGTAGCAAGCGATAGAAGTAAAGCCACAGTATAATTATTATTGAGTATAAATCACGAAAAAAATGTGTTTGCTTCAGTGTAGTGTAAATAACCACCCCTAAGTTGGGCGTAACTTTACTAATCAACACCCTCTTTTTTCAATGTCTCCATCATACTTACTTTTGATTTTGGCACTAGCATTTAGATTTGCTGTAATGGCCGTTTTGTCGACATATGTAGTTCCATTGACGAAAAAGTTAGTCTTGTACGGAATACCAGGATAATTCGCCGTAGCGAGACAAACCTGGAATTTATAAGGAATAAATGAGGTCATTTACATTTTGCGTGTGGAAAACACACTTTACATGTATAGTTATATGAATAATTATATATATATGATTATTCACATAACTGGCTGTACGTTTTATTCTCACATGGCATACGATGATATCAGATTATGACCTCATAAATTCAGACATAAGTTAAAGAACATCGATTTAGAACTATACTATGATAAAGACAACATCGTTAGTCATACTCATGGTTGTTACATGTTAATCAGCTAATTATACAATACAGTACCAAAAATAGATAGATTGCACAATCATTTTAAAGATGTATCAAACAAACGAAACAAACTAGAAATATGGTTAGCTGATTAAATTTCACATAGGGTATACCGCAGAAATGCACGGTCCAAGTGTTAATAAATAATTGTATCTACGCACGTATCATAAATGTTGTAAAATCGACTGAGAAACCATTAATCGATGCGTTAAAGTCAAAAAAGTCTGAGATCGTGGAATAGTCAAAATTGACATTTGTCTTGACGTCTGTACAGTACCACCAACTTAACTGTTCACGTGGCTAAAACAAGAAACTAATGCCCTCCCAGCATGAAATGACATTAGTGTGACATAGACGCTGGCGACGCTTTCAACTGAACAGTTTTGTTGGTGACACTGATTCACCGACACGAAACATTCAAACAGCTTTTCCGACAATTGTCATTTGTTTATTGTTTGGTTTTACGAATGGCTTCTGAATCGATTATAGAGCACTAATAATATGTGTGTAGATAAAGTAGTGTATGCAACTGTATATAATTAATTAGGCCTTAAAACATCCGTGTGATGCCATAATGGAACTGGGACGAGCGAACTCGTGATTTAAGGCCCCTTATTATATAACAGTTGCATAAACTACTATTATCTACGCACGCATCATTAATGCTCTAAAATCGACTCCGCAACCATATGACCTGCAATGACCTGCATTATGAGTATTACACATCGATGCGGATATGGCAATTTAAAGACATACAAATTCTACTTTAACGCATCGATTAATCGATGCTATAAAGTAAAATTTGCAAGTCTGTGATACATTCGTATTGACGTCTATTACATCAAAGTAGAATTTTGGCAGTTCTCAGTTGTAATTTTTTTTGTTTTTTTTTTCTGAAAAGTGGTTTGGAATGAGATTGCATCCTCCTTACAGTAGAATTGTGAATTTATGATGTGTTTTTTTAGATAAAGAAGTGTGCTGCATAAAATTAGGTCTTAAAACACTTGTGTGATCTTATTATGCAACTCGCTGGCGCTCGTCGCGTAAAAATGCTATAAAAAGATACAATACTTATTCTATTACTCACCACAACGATAGACCAGAACGTGAAGAACAGTACAAGGAAGAAGAACGTTATGATAGGCTGTAGAAAGAGGGCAGGTATGGAGCCGAGGCAGTGTGCGGTCTCCTTGAACAGTGCGGCGAGGAAGGCGATGCGCGAGCGCATCACAAACACCAGCAGGAGTAGGATCACCTGGAGAGAGACATGGTAAACCAACAATTTTTAAAGACATCGTAAGGCAATTAAAATAAGGATTATAGCTATGCGATAATCTCCCTTTCCTTTTCCAAGTGAAACAAGGAGAAGGATATTGACGCATAGTTCTGTCCCTTATTTATCGTGCAGTTGACTGTCTGAACCCTACAAGTGGCCATTTCCAGACAAATCACACGCCCCGTAGCGGCGCCGCACCGCATCGTGTGACCCGGTCATAATCTCGTAGGTAGTTGAAATGTTCACAGAATGTTTATTTCTGTTGCCGCTACAGCAACAAATAATTGCTTAAATATGATATAATAATTGGTTCCCGAATCCCGCATACGCAATCAGTAGATACTGGTATCAAAACCAAGTTCATTCTTTTTGTCCTTAAGTTTTCTCGTACTGTGGTAGGATACGGAACCCTTCGTTTGCGAGTCCGACCCGCACTTAACCGATTTTTCAGTTTTTGTAATAAGGTAGGATACAGCACCGGTTGCTTTTTGGAAACCAAAGCGGACGGTCGCCTGCTCGGCTCGGCGCTCTGCAAAAGCGGTACTCAAAACAATAATAGTTTACAACCACCCCGGGGGCGCGCACCTTTTGTTCCGACTTAGAACATCTTAGTACGTGCTATCCTCAAAACGAGCGTCAAGCTCTAGTTTGTGCCATAATGACAAGCTCTAGTGAGAGTGTCTAATACAGCTAGCACTGTGAAAGTACACTGCCCGAAGTGTGAATTAGATAGCTCTGAGCTGCGCCCTACCAAGAATCGCAGCACCAGCTCGCTGACCAGATAAAAGGCCATGCCACGCTGCTGTCACAGCCATCGTGTACTACAGTAGGCGCACCTAGCAGAGACAACTCAACGAGTCTTGCCTGGTGAGCCCGTTCCGATTCAGTGTCCTAACGCATGCAAACAATATTTTTCTCCACAGGCTAGTCTACTATACTTTACCCTCATATCTCATATTTATTCTGCATGGGAAGCCGCACACGATGCTATCGGTGTTTTTTGCGATCTGTCGAAGGCATTTGATTGTGTTGATCATGATACGCTACTAATGAAATTAAATAATTACGGAGTTAGAAATAAAGCGTTGGATCTACTAAGATCATACCTAACCAATAGAATTCAAAAGGCAGAAGTCAACGGCGTTAAATCCGATGTATCGGTAGTAAAAATTGGCGTTCCACAAGGTTCCATATTAGGCCCTTTCTTATTCCTGGTATCTATTAACGATCTGCCTTTTAGGGTGGAGAACATAGTGTTGTTTGCTGATGATACTTCACTGGTCTTCAAAATTGAAAGACAAAAAGAAGATTTTGATGATGTAAATGGAGTATTATCTTTAACCTTGAATTGGTTCACAGTTAACAATTTATTGTTAAATGCTGGTAAAACCAAATGTATCAAATTCTCACTTCCAAATGTCAGGCAAATTGGGACCAGTTTAGTGTTGGACAGCAATACGTTAGAATTAGTAAATGACACGACGTTTCTTGGAATAACCATTGATAGCAAATAGCAGTGAGGAACCCACATAGAAAAATTAGCTGGTAAATTAAGTTCTGCGGCTTACGCTGTTAGGAACATCAGACAAAACACGGATGTGGCTACATCTAGGCTAGTATATTTTAGTTACTTTCATAGTGTCATGTCCTATGGTATCTTGTTGTGGGGGGAAAGCAGCGGATATTCAAACTATTTTTATTTTACAGAACATTTATAATTTAAAACGCACAGACTCCTTAAGAGAGCTTTTTAAAGAAATTGACATACTAACTGTAGCTAGTCAATTTATTTTCGAAAATATAATGTATGTACGCAAGAACCTTACAAAATTTCCCAAACTTAGCGATAGCTGTAATGTTAACCTAAGAAATAATCACAGACTACCTGCGCCCCGGTTTAGAATCGCGAAGGTTAGCAATTCTTTCAAGGGTGAATGCATTCTCTACTACAACAAGATACCTCTGGAGACCTTGAAATTGCCATTTGAGCAATTTAAAAACCATGTTAAAGCGACTTTGTCGAAAAAGGGATATTACAATGTTCAAGATTACTTAAATGATGGGACTGTATGAAATAACTCGACACTAAACTATAGACTGTATTTGCAGAAAATTTGATGTTGTAATTTCTTATTTATTCCTTGTGCAAAACTAATCATATATATTTATGTGATTCACAAGCCAAAACGCACTTTATCCGCTTCTAGGATTCAACGACATGACTCGGTAGATATTTTACACAAAATACTAAACTGCTTTGTTTCACTTTTCACCAACTATGCTTTTCGATTTCTCGCCATATTTTGTTTCACGAGTTTCGAGAGCAATTTCTCGAGTTGATCGAGAATGTTGTGAAGCATTGAAACGTATTTAAAATAAATACAAATAAATGAAATATGAAAATATTTGGTGAACTATACTGAGAGCCTATATAATATACCAACTGCTTAGGGGAAACATGATGAGTAGATCGTAGAGAGTAGGTTAATCAGCCAGTGTTTTCATCACATGTAATTCTTTATTGATCTTTAGGTCAGTTACCTAAATAGTTAATACCTAATAAACAAACACAATTAGTATATATTATTGCACGATAGTTATAAATCAATCAGTCGTTATTTATATATCGTCTTTTTTATTATAAATAAAATAATTACGCGGTTAAATATCCAAATAAATATTTATAATAAATGCGACTGACTGACGAGTGAGCAATCGGCTGGCTTGCGGTGTATATCCCCGCCTCCCTAGCCCTCTCGACTTGTCGATGCAATTTTTAAAAATATATACATATACCTATATATTTTTCAGTTTCGATAATGACTAGATTTCTCGAGTTTTCTCGAGTCTCAATCGAATACCCTATCACCAACCCAATGTGGCATTGCGATTTCCAACCTCATGCTATCGCAATAAAATTCAAAACCTATAACGAAAATGGACTTCTATCGAAGTCGTTGGTCGTTGAGGGGTTAACTCTTCTTATCAACTACACTTCTCTAAACATACCTATGTGTGATGTACATAACACTTTATCGCGTAGATCATGGAGTTTCTCGATTATAGGCTAGGTTGTTAGAATATAACATAACGGTGCTGCTGAAATGTTAGTTTTGAATATTCTGATCTGATGTAAGTAATTCTACCCATGTTATCGAACGTGTATTTGTTGTGGCTTAGTGATGTAATTAGTTCTAGGTAGTGAAACGATCTCACCCGAATATGCGCTAATGAATACACTATCTTTCTCTCAAAGGCTCCCGTCTGCGCCCGCGAATATATATATATATATATATATATATATGATAAAAAAATATATATTTTTTGTGGGAGAAGGAAAAGTAAAGGAATGGTGGTACCTTACTTGCGCTGGTCTTCTAGGAGATAGGTTATGATTTTCACATTAATCCGAATAGGTTTTCACAAACACTACACTGCACCGGTGCTAGGTTAATAACACAATCACTAGGTAGCGTAATTAGCGTTTGTAGGAATTTTCTTGTGGGGAGCGTAGTGGTTTGCTCCTTATACGCGCGCGTCTCGATCTCAACTGGTTCCGTCAGGAAAGGAACGAAAGGATGCGAAAGGAAGAGTGAGTGTTTGAATGAGTGATGAATGCGTAGTGAGGGTAGCAGTACTTAAATAATAGATAAATTGGTAATATTTTATATTTTGGCGAAGACATTTTGTATTAGTTAAGCATAAGCAATTTTTAAAAGATCTAAAAATCAATCTGTGGGAGTTTCTACGCCCTTCTCTCCCACAGTGGTCCAATGTAGAGAAGTGGCGAAAAATGACGATTGCTAAGTATATGTAAATATCTACAGCAA
This sequence comes from Argyresthia goedartella, assembly GCA_949825045.1. Classification (NCBI taxonomy): domain Eukaryota; kingdom Metazoa; phylum Arthropoda; class Insecta; order Lepidoptera; family Argyresthiidae; genus Argyresthia; species Argyresthia goedartella. Next base: position 14,386,317 of record OX463815.1, read on the forward strand.
TAAAGTAATATAAATAAAAATAAAAATAAAAAATAAAGTAATAAAGACATTTGGAATTTTGGAATTACATGATAGGACGTAGAATCTACATAAATTGGAGTATTTCTTAAGTGACTCGAGTGAATTAAGCTCTCTCAACAGCAACAACCTGGGAAACAGACATATCTCATTTCATCATAGGTGGAACACACGTACATCATCATAAAAACTATGTCAATAGATACTAAACGCACGCAGCAAGTCGTAGCGTCTCCCACGCCAGAGGCAGGCTTCTTGCACGGGAATATAGACCATAAAATCCAAACAAAACTGGACAGATAGTTAAACAAAAGAAAATAAAATTATGACTACAAAAAAAAAGCGATGCAAATACTTATTTTTTTGTGCAATAAGTCCTTTTTCAGGACGAGCTAAGGAAAAACCAACTGTAACTAGCAATAAACAACAGGGCCTTTGTTCAGGGACTGAACCTCGATCCGAATCAGGCACCTAACTAATGCGCAATAGTGGTGTGAATTGAAGTTGGTGATATCAGACCAGTGAGTGTGTGTGACCTATTTATTGTCTGCTTAGCGCCGGTCTTAGCAGTATAGAGTAGGCGACCGAAAACCGGCAGCACGAAGCCACCCAGCACACATGCACATAGCGCTGCCGACAGGCGCCACCCCTCAACTCAACCTAGCTGACCAACAACTTGGTCAACAAGATCGTTTCGATTGAGATAGCCCTAACTCAGATCAAGCGTATAAGTAATAACAAAAACATTAGATCGAATAAAACTAAGCAGGAGCCTACCCAATCACAATAAACTAAAACCTAACTATTTGCCACCATTCAGTCCGACCAGCCCATCTCGGCCTGTGAAATAAAATGCAAGCCCGTCTATTGCATAACTGCATATTCTGAGAAATAGCGAGAAAAAGCCTCTTCATCATCTTGTAGAAAACAGCCAAATTGACAAAAGACTTCTGCTGACGTACAATTACAAAAAATCGGAGACCTTTTGTCCTAAGCGGCCTTTTCTCACGCATATTCTATAGCTTCCAGACCCAGCCACCAATTTTCTTAGCAAATAACGAGAATAAGGGCCCAAAAATACGCACAACCTTTGAAAATCGCAATCCATACCATTAACAACACATAGATAGTTAAAATAACTCACTCTAGCTAACATATTTTTTCCTACAGCAATACCCCAATTAGATAACCTAATGGAAGCCTTACCAATGCCGAGAGATGGTCACTGCCTATTTCACGCAATTCCTGACCTAATTAATCACTTATGTAAATTAACACTCGACCATATTCACATTCTTAAGGAACTATTTAAATATATAGAGGAAAATTGCAATGAACAGAACATTAAGCTCGTAATCGCCGAGCCTAAAGAAACCGTAATTGTGCAGATTTTTAATGTAGATGCTGACTACATTAAAAATCTGCACAATTACGATAGTAACGTTGTCATATAGGTGGAATCACCAGTGTCAATATGGTGAGTTATAAAGTTATAAGACTAAAGTCGGGTCAAGATACGGTGCACTGGGCCAAACTAAATTCAACCTTATTACGTCAGTGACAGAGACGCTGTCATGTCACCTATTATCTTGACCCGACTTTAGTTCTACAAAGGCCCATATTGTTAGTGGAGATTTACTGGAACTGACTGACAATTGAATCGGCTGTGGATTTTTGTGATTCAGAGAGATTATCGTAAGGCTGTAAGAGTCTTCTTTTTGTCGATACTTATTTTTGCCAAAGAAGAGTTGGACAAGGTGATGCTACCTAAGTATTTGGGAAAAATATTGAAAATCCGCCGAAAAGTCAATGCCTAGGTTAAGTGGGCTGTCCAGATTTATCACTATCGCAATGTAACTCAGTAAAGGTCAGATTGTTTACATTCATTATCTCGACAAATTGGCATTATTTTAGACTTTTCAAACTTCATGTACAAATAGTTTGCACCAATTTTCTTTGCTTCGTTGACACTAGTAGGTACCATGATTTGTTCCATGATGGAACTGATGATATTTTTTATCAACACTAGTTCCACTATGAATAGAACTTCAAAAAATGGTACTAATGATAACTTCGTTATCACTTGTTCCACTTTAGGTGTTCGATACTTGCGAAATTTTTAACAAATATTTACCTCTTACAAATTTATGTTGTCCAGGTACTTTTACACCTAGATATTGGTAATAATGCAATTTCATTTTTTTCAGAAGAATAGAAAGGATAAAATTATTTTTATGTGACGATGCTGACGTATGTATGTAGTTTGTCGTCGCATGTCTACCGTTATTTTAGTCTAAATAGCGTGACGCAATTCCCATTAGCGGCTGGAGGGGCTCTCCCATAATAATTATACACAGAATACATAATGATTATTACCTCATACACTGACAAATTCTTTGTAGAGGTATGTGGTGATTATTGATTAAACACACCCTTGATACTAAATGCCACACAACTTTTGGCAAGGTTATTCATCATGATCTTCGTTTCTACTTTATCTACGAGTTTATAATGCATTATAGTTAACATCACTCGAGAGTTTTAATGCCTAATTGACAACATTTAATTTTTGTTTAGGTAAAAAGATTTAATGTCCATTGATATTTGAATACGACACACATTTAAATATATTTTTCTATTCATTCGTTTTAAAGATACTTTGAAAATAATTCAGATATCGAAGTTGTAGGCAGAAGAACTACAAATGCCTTTGCCTAGCATTAAAAAAATACTAGCTGACACTGTCAAATATAATATTTAGCATAACTGTGCGTTCGATTTATTTGATCGTCCACCCACACCCGCATAAAACTAACAGAAGAATACCACGATACAAGTTCTACGCTTGCAAAAGAGATAACATGTAAGGTGGGCTCATGGCGGGGGTCAACCGAGACATTCAAACCGAACGCAGTCTTTGTTTTTTTTACTTTCTGGGACAGGCAAAGACAAAGCCTTGACAATGACATTTTTTATGTTCTGGCAAGGTAACATGGTCCATTATACCAACATCAACTTTTTCCAAAAACTCAAGATTTAAAAATTTATTTAAATATGAAAAATTTACATTTTGGGAAAATGATCAAATGAAAATCCCTTAAGCTCTCGACCAACTTTCGAATTAGCTATTAAAAGTAGGGGGTTAATAATTAGAAATGGTCAATTATGTACAATTACATACACTAGTTTACCTACATACATATCATAAGCCCTCTTTGATGTATTCAGGAACCGCATTGATCATTGCCCTGCACTTGTTTAGCTTGTCCAGTAGTACCAACTTCACAGACAAACTAGGGGCGGCACGCAGGCGGGTATCGGCGTTCGTTTGAATATCATGATATTGATACATTAAATCATATTATATATATATATATATATATGTCAGATAAGAAAGGAGTTTTTACCAAGTAGTATAACATTATACGACGGGTACAACCACAGATTTACTATAATACTATGAACAATATTAAAGCAACAGACTAAATTGATAACTCCAAATGCACAAATGTTGCTAGAATTAGCTAAGTGATGCACTACAACTATGGCTATAATGTATCAATATTCAGGTACCTAAGAAAGGAGTTTTTACCATGTAGTATATCATTATGCTGTATCGTATCGTAACGTGCGGTTTTCGGACGCAGTAAAGAGGGTTTATGATACGTGTGTAGATAATAACCGACTTCAAGTTCAAGCCCTATTTCTTCCTCGCCAGTCAGGCGGGATGCGAATGATGAAGTCTATGTATATGAAAAGTCCTCATCATAACTTTTGCTGCACGAAACCACAAACCAAAACGTCATCTGTGTACATATATATTTTTTGTCCGGTCTTCAGAGGTCAACTCTGAAGACCAATCAAAACAGATTGCGTTTTTGAATTTTGAAATTCAAAATCAATCAAAACAAGAATCATCAAAATCTATTCATAATTGACGGAATAATCCCGTAACAAACATACAAAACTCAAAATAATACTTAAACCAACAGCAACTAAAAACAGTTTTAAAATAGTGGCCAAGTGCGAGTCGGACTCGCCCATGAAGGGTTCCGTTGTGGCAAGTAATGATGTGACTGGATGTTTGTGTTGTAACATTGTTTATCATAGTGTTTGTATGAAGGTTAGGTCTAGTGAATCTAGTTTTAATATAAAAGTTCAGTACAGTTCTTCAGTTTCTTCTAAACCCTGAGGCCCACCTTCATTTATTTTTTGTTATATATTTTATTTATTTATATACAATAAAAAAAATAAACTTGAATCTGAATCTAATGACAAACTTATATTTGCGGTTTTTAATAAATGTGTTATATCTTAAAAACTGATTATTTTATTTTGTTTGAACCAATTTTCATTGAAATTGTGTATTGAGATACCCAGCATATTTTTTTGTAGATTTTTCACTCTTATTTTCACTTTAAAAGTTAGAGGGGGCACACACATTTTTTCACTTTGGAAGGGTCTGTCTCTTTAACAATTCACTTTGAGGAAAAATGGTTTCAGGAAACCTTAACGTCATTTTTAAAGACCTATCTATAGACACCCCACAAATATAGGTTTGAAAAAAATAAAAACATGTATGTTTCATGTATGGGGAGCCCCCTTAAATTATTTGAATTTTTTATATTTTGTATAAAAATCGTAAATCGGTTCACAGAATACATCTACATACAAAGTTTCAACTGTGTAGTCCTAATAGTTTCTGCATAAAGTTGCTGTAACATATGGACTGACGAACGGACAGAAAGACTTGAGAACACTTTAAAGGTTCCTTGTTTCTCTACAGAACCCTAAAAAAACGAATCGATAACCTCCTCCTTTTTGAAGTGGGTTGAAAATTTATTAAGAGTTGTTGTTTATAAGTACCTGTATGGAGATCATATAAATGATGAATAACCAACCGATGATGATGATGATGACCTTCAGATCTATCGTCACTTCTCTCCTGATGATGTAAATTCCGCTGTGGAGGAGTTGAACACTGATTCGGCTGGGATCAGTGGATGGGCATCATCATTTGGGTTGCTAGTTAATCCGAATAAGTCCCAGGCCATGATTATAGGTACCAGACACTCTTTAAACACGTTGCAGCAATCTGTCCCTTCTGTAACTTATAATTATAACGGTACTGTAATCATGTATAGCGATAAAGCTAAAAACCTGGGTGTCATCTTTGATAATCAACTGTCCCGTCAATGCATGTTAATGAGGTCAGCAGGCGAGTTTACGCAACCTTTGGCTCTCTCAGGAGACTCCAGAACTTTCTGCCTCGCCAGACCAAAATAACTCTCCCTCAGTCCCTTCTTCTCCCCCTCATTGATTATGGTGATGTTTGCTGGGTCAGCGCAAATGAAGAACAACTGAACAATCTCGAACGACGTCAAAATCTTGGGATTCGGTTCATCTTCGGACTGCGCAACTATGACCACGTTTCTCATCATCGCAGGGAGCTGAAGTGGCTACCGATTCGGCTTCGACGGGACTCTCATGTCCTTTGTATCCTTTATAATATTTTGTGGAACCCTCGTTACCCTAAATTCGAAGCGATCACGTAAGAGTGATCGCTTCGAATTTCTTTCTTCCAGCAGGCCTCCGAGAACTCATATGGCGCCTTCACTCAAAGCTCCGGATCGCTCCTCTGCAGCCTATGAGCATGGGTTCAGAATCCGAAACATACGACTGTGGAATGAGCTTCCCTGCACTATCAGGGACAGTCAATCTCTAAATATATTTAAAAACCGGCTAAAGAAGCACTATCTCTCCCTATCCAGTTATATATATGTATATATATATATTGGTATGTATTAGTTTATTATAGGGTACGGATTATTATGATGTATTTAAGTAATTGTATATGCAGTCTATTTTGAGCAATAAGGGTTATCAGTATAAGATTATTTGTACTCATAGTATTTATAGTTGTATTGTACGCGCAGGTCTTCCCCCGCTCAACCATCACCTTTCCTACCATCTTGGGTTGCTGGAAGAAATCTCTTTTGAGAGATAAGCTCGCCTTTGTACATGTTTTTTCTATTATAAGTTATCTGTATGTCTGTTTTGTGTAGTATAATAAAGAAACTACGAATAACTCACAGTAATTAATGTTGCAATGATTGAGTACCACAGGAATGCCTTTTCATTTTTCAGAGATTCCTGAAAGAAATACCCTAATTAAATGTTACAGGCCTTAAATAATATACAAGTACTAGCATCATACATGTTGTTTGGGGTGTTTTCTCAGGTCTAGTATAGAATGCAATATAATAGAACCTTGACAAATTAGGTATTTCCAGTATGATTTATAAAAATGCTCACAGCTAAGAATGGTGTTCCCTCAAAGTTCTTGTGGCCGGTCCGTAGTTCATTGTAGGTGTACCACAACAATACAGTGCCAGCGACACTCACAATAGACACCACAATCATAAAGATCCATGATACAAAAGAAGCCAGCAGGTGCAGTATTGATACCATTAAAAGTGAGCAAACTGAAAGAAAATAACAAATTATTCAATATTACTTTCCGGGATTATTATATTCCAGGGTTTAAATTCTTAAAAATAATGGGTGGCAGTGTGGCAAAAACAAAGCAGCCAGGTCAGAGTGTCGATAAGAGGGCCGAACTAACCCCTTGTGACCACATTTACCCAGTAAAGCCATAAGCCAGCCTACAAAGGGCTATATGAAGGCTGGTAGATATTCTATCTAAATGAACCTGAAAAACATAACTGTCCCTCTCAGGTTAGAAAAAGTGAGACAGGTAAATTTAATAAGGTTAACAAGAAGCTATTTTTAGACAAGGTTGAACTAATTAAGTAACAAGACCAAGGAGGTCAATTTGTGCCTACTCACTTATGCCTACTGGCTTTGTTAATTTTGCTTGCAATGTTTCCTAGGATTTAAATTTAAATACTATGGCAAGATAATGTTTGGTTAAGGTTTATGGAAATAAAATATGTTATAATAAGACTTCCCAAATGTATAAGCTTTGGTAGCTCCAAAGCATTTGCATTTGAACAAAACTCAAATCATTCAGGTAAATATACTTACTGAAAGCTACAATTACACAAATGATCATCTCTTTCCAAGATGAGTAGAGATCAGACAGCATCTGCTCTATTGTGTCCCAGCTATTGAGCAAATCATAAAAGTCAGTAAACACTTTCTCAGCTAAGTCTTTTGCTGACTTTGGAACACATCGGTTAAGCAATGGGAAGGACTCATACACTGGCAGAGTTGGGCAGGGGCCATAAAAGTTGTTTAAACCATCTGTACTTGTAACTTTGTCTGGATAGATGCTATATCTGCACAGATTTGAACCAGTCTCTTGGTAAAAGTTTTTAATATCGTTGAAGGAGTCCAATCGTCTTGTTGGGCATTTCTTAACACATATCTTGAGCGATCTTTGCAGTTCCTTGATGTCCATAAAGAATAGGTGGCTCTTATCAGCAGTGCTGATGCCAGAAAATGGATTGTTCATAAGTTTCTTGTTGTTTGCAACACCACAAGTATTCCCGAATGAATCAAATCCATTGATGATCCGCAGTGGATTTCCATAAACTAAAGATATAGCTGCAACTATAATCTGAAAATGGCAAGTAAATTAATCTTAGAAGCTGATTTGGTCAGTGTCGATAAGGGGGCGGAAGCCCCCACTTGTAAAATATTCAAAAATTATCACTTTTTGAGGTTTTTATACAGACAAGTGTCCATGAAGTACAAAAAGCAATGCGTGTCGGTTTGTCTCGACCGGCACCATAGTTATATATATCAAATGATGAACCATGTTCTGTCAAGAGTCTTATTTACCATTAAAATCCAGAAGATAATGTAGATAATCAGCCAAAGTACATCCGTGCACCCCTTTTTAGGAGTCTCATTTTGCGGTGAGATTTCACTTTGAGCACAACCCATTTTGAGTGTTTCTTCGGCCGTTAAACAAAATTATGAATATTTCTACTAGGTTGACATATTATTCATAGTCTAAAATAGCCCAACAAAGGTTACCGCGCAATATCGTAAAATAATAAACAAAAACACGAAATCGACGCGACGCCCCGTCCCGAGGAGACCCCACACAAACAAAGAGTTAGGAGAATATAATCACTACAATACAACACAACACACAGACAGTCCGACAGCACAAACAGTGTGACCACCTTAAAATTGGAAATACTGCCATATTGAATGCCAACTAAAGTCTAACTTTTCTAGTCTTGTGTGGGTCATGTACTAAGAACGAATAGGAATCGTTACTGTGCAATGAACGAAAAGAAACGTTTCCCTACGCTAATCGGACATTTCGGTCTATTAGGACTATTAGGACATTGCTCCGAGAGAGCGGGGTGGCGGGCGGGAGGCATTGAGCCATGCCGACTCGCTCTCGCACACATAGACACGGCATTGACATCTTGACTAGAATGACAGCCTGTTTAAGTATTCATACTTAAACAGGCTGTCATCATCAGGGAAATCATATATTATTTAACTTTTTATTTCTGCTATGCAAACAGACACATAGAAAAAAAATATGTTAATATTATCAGAGTACAATATTCCTCAAGTTTCTGCTCTACACGAAAAGAAAGGTTAACCTAATAGCTCCATTATTTATTCGATCGTACGTCATACATAATAGTACTAATAAAACTGTTAGATCTTACTAGTACACTGACTGAAATGTCCTAGTACGGAGCGCTCTCTGATGACCGAGCAGGCATATTTTTTATTCATAAGATCCAACGTCCTAATAGTACTAATAGAGCTGTTAGAGTGTACTAGTACACTGACTGAAATGTACTAGTACAAAGCGCTCTCTCTGATGACCGAGCAGGCACAAGACTAAACTTTTCATCAGCTGCAGTAAAATAACGTTTTGTCGGTTGCCACTTTTTTAAGAAAAATAAATAGAGATGTAGCTAAATGAATGAGTGAATCATTTAAAAAATGAATGATCAGTTTGGTTTTGTTTTTGAGATTTAATATTAAGTTGTATTAGTGTTGTATTTTTTTATTCTATTATTATTACTATTGATCTTTTTTAGTGGAAGTATAGGGAGTGTGATGTTCACTATTTTACTATCCTAATTATGATAGGGAACTGGAAAGAACACAGGAAACACCGTGTAGTCTTGGACTTTCACTCCACATGTGCGTCGCATATATAATATAGGTCCTTACATATGAAATTGGCGTTTCGCCGTACTGACCACTTTGATCTCAAATATCTCCTCTATGGTTAGCAATTCCAAATTCAAATTTATACAGCTATTTACTCATGTATTTGTGTTACTAAAATTATAATTCATTTGCTTTTTCCTCAATTGTTTTTTTCTTGCGTCACTCAGCTTACAAAATCGAAAACTTGAAATATCGCGTTATTTACGAGTATGAGTTCTACCGTGGCACCAGTGCTGCAGAAACGGCTCGAAGGATTAATTATGTGTATGGCGACGATGCCGCAATAGAAAACACAGTGCGTTTTTGGTTCCAAGGTTTTCGTTCTGGAAATTTCGACCTGCAGAACAAGCCCCGTGGACGGCCGGAGACCAAAGTTGATAATGAAGAATTGACATTGAAGAATTGGCTATTGTGGAAGCGGATCCATCGCAAACCACGTCCAAGTTAGCTGCAGGCTGCGGTGTTAGTGATAAAACTGTTTTAATCCACTTGAAGCAAATTGGGAAGGTGAAAAAGCTTGAAAGGTGGGTACCTCACGAACTGAGTGAAGCAAATCAACAAACGCGCGTTGACTGCTGCGTTGCATTGCTCAACCGGCACAATAATGAAAGGATTTTAAATCTAATCATTACCTGTGATGAAAAGTGGATCCTGTGCGATAATCGGAAGCGCTCATCGCAATGGCTGTACCCTGCCGAACCAGCCAAACCATGCCCCAAGCGAAAATTGACTCTAAAAAAGTTACTTGTGAGCGTTTGGTGGACTAGTGCTGGTGTCGTTCACAACAGCTTTCTTAAATCTGGCCAGACGATTACGGCCGATGTCTATTGTCAGCAACTGCAAATCATGATGGAAAAGCTAGCTGCTAAACAACCGAGGCTGGTCAATGTCTCTAGGCCACTGCTGCTTCATGATAACGCTAGACCACACACTGCACAACAGACGGCTACCATATTAGAGGAGCTTCAATTGGAATGTCTAAGACATCCACCGTACTCTCCGGACCTTGCTCCTACAGATTACCATTTTTTTCGAAATTTGGATATCTTCTTGAAAGGGAAAAAATGCAACTCCGATGGGGCAGTCCAAACCGCCTTCAAAGATTTTATTGATTCCCGTCCGAATGTTTTTTGGTAAAGGGATCGAAGAACTACCTATCAGATGGCAAAAGTGTATAGATAGCAATTAAATAAATATATTATATTAAAAAAAACGACTTTATGTTCCTCCCATGTAAAACGCCAATTTCATATGTAAGGACCTAGGTACATTCAAAATGAAACAAAAACGTCATAATATTGTTTTTAATTAATCTTTTTCGGAATCACTGTCGCTTTGTTGTTTCACAATATCTATGAGAGTGGCCTTAACCATATTTAGTTCAAACGCAATATATTTAGTAGTTAGCCACTCTTGAATTCGTGCAATCGTCCACGACATCTTAGGGATTGTTTTGATCTTCCTAGAGTGATAGGTTGCATTGTCCATTACGACTACTGTAGTCGGCTTGAGTTTGGGCATCTTGCGATGTGCTCGTCAGAGCTTCCATATCTTCGATGTATCAAACAAAAAAAACTAACACGATTAACGAAAACAGGTAATGAAAAACAAACACAAAGTAACATAAATTTAACAATAATGATAACAAAACCAACGCGCAATGGGCAAAGCAAAGTTATTCGTGCACTCAAAACAGAAGTTAGAAGCCGAATGAGCGAATGACAAACGAAACAAAATGGCGGCCAAGCGTCATCGTAGCACCGTAACTAAAAAACCAGTATATATATAATAAACTTGTATATGTGTAAAAGGATCAACTTTTTTACAACCTTTTGTTTACATGAATAATAAATATAATTAAGTATGATAATTATGAGTCAGTTATGGAACGATTAGATCTTCTATATCACATCCCTATTGAAATTAGGCTGTCAACATTATTTTACGGAATGACATTTAGATACGTCAGTTTACTGCAGCTGATAAAAAGTTAGACTTGTACGTAATATTTCGTAGTAAAGAATCACCGTTAAGCGGCAACTTGCGCTAACGAAATTTTACTTAGATGTTTATATCCCATTCAAAGGCAGTTCGTGTAGGCAGGCCTCCTAAACTCACTATCAGTTAAAAATTGGGACCTCAAATAAAACTCGAAATAAATATGTAGTAACTTTATTGACTGAAACACTGAAAAAATTAAGCAAAACGGAAGTCCGTGTGTAAGCAATTTTGCAGGCAAAGCGAAGGCTTCTCTGGGCTTCTTAGCGCACACGTAAGTCGTTTCCTTTCGTTTTTTTTTAGTACAAATGCGGCAGGGTTTTGTAGGTGTTTCTTTCTTTGCAGTAGGTGGAAGCTTTTCTAGATAGTGAAAGTTACCCAGTGGAACGCGGGTACGTTGAGCCGATTCGGAAACAGGAGAAGCACACAGGAGGCTGTTCAGCTGCCACATTTATCGATGGACTAGCCGACAGTGGCTGGATGCTGAAGCCTTTTTCTGTTACTGGAGTGGGAGGATGTGATGCCACAGCTATATCCTGAAGTTGATCAATACCTAGAAGATGCTTCACAAATTCTTCACGAAATTTCATTAAAAGCATTTTTGAACTGCGACCTTATTGTAGCAGTCTATGTGCATTCTGAATTCTGTATGAAAACATCGAATATATGCCGAGCTAACTTCTTACGCCATTGAAGTGTTTAACGTAAATATGAATAATAAGAAACCATTTGATCTCCTTTATCCTTACCAGACATTCCCATGTTGTAATCGGAATGTTAGGCTTTTGAGTGATAGTTCCGCTTTGATTTCTTACATTGACTAGCTGCAGACTGTACTTATTTTAAATGACATGAATCTCTCTCTTATCTCCTCATTCACAAACGGTAATATCGCCACATACTTGTGGAGTTATCGCCCCTTTATTCAGTTTAGCATTCATTACAGCCAAAGGGTTATTTTTGCGGTTTTTCCGTAGCGTGCCACATCTTTCGTCATCGTGCAGTGTCTTTGACCAAGACGACTAGTCAAATCCTGTTGTTGTTGTTGACTTCGTGGCCTTTGTCTAAATAACCTTCCAAAAGATCTACGACAACACTTCTGCTATGGGACGTTACAGGTGGTGGTGTTTCGCTTTTTCCTCGGTATAATCGAATCTTCAATACGATTCCGGAAGATTCGAACAACTCTTAGTGTTTCATCAACATCATTGTCATTATTCTGTAAGGATGCTTTTTATTTTTCAAATATTGCCGAAAAACCAGTATTCCTTTTTATAGCACCATAGTCTCACCGATATTCAATACAATCTCAGGGTAGTAAAGGTGTGCCAAAATTTGATGAAATCTGTCCAAAATGGACTTAACTTTGTGAAGTTAACTTCATGATCATTTTCTGAGAAATAATAATAATAATAATACCTTGGACACCATTTACACACATTGATCTAGCCCCAAACTAGGATTTCCTGTATCTTGGGTACTAGACAACGATACACATACTTACGTAGATAAATATTATACTTAGATAGATAAACAACCATGACTAGGGTACAAACATCCGTTCTCATCAAACAAATATTTGCCCCCACCGGGACTCGAACCCGGGACCCTTGGCTTCGTAGGCAGCGTCACTGCCGACTCGGCCATTCGGGTCGTCGAAATGAAAGTTGCGAAGCAACAATTGGAATCTATTGCGACACATGACAGTTCTTGTTAGCGGTAAATTATATAGCTGGTCTAATCGCCAATAATGACTTATGGTTGGCAAACGTACAAGTCCCATGTAAAGTAACATCCCAACAAACTTTCGCATCTCAATGTAGTCAGTATCTCTCCAATACCTAAAACGGGAGTATTTTTTGAAAGGTTCGAATCGCTTGATTTACATAGTTATTTGTCGCAAGCACTAAGGAGTCTATTAAATCTCTCCCGAAAAAAATATCTGCAGATGAAGCTGGTGTTAGGTTCTGGATTGTTTTTAGTCCAGACTTGCCCGTAAACGAAAAACTGTTCCGGCCTTGCTGTGCCTGTTTGCCACAGACATTCTGGATTGGGGTCACATGACGGTGCTTCAATACAGGATCTAGAAGATGAGTACCTGTATTTCGACCTTAACAGTTTTCTTCGGGCACGTAGTCGTCACCAGAACCAGATGAAAAGTCGACATTGTCGGAAGAGTCTTCTTCATAAAGAATACTAGCAACTTGGCTTAGACCTAAAGGCCGCAAAGACCTCGCGGCACAATGACGACTACGGAGAATGCGTCTTGGCGGCATCAAAATTTGTCAGTGTCAGTTCACTGAGCATCAGTAACGTAACGTGGATGGTGCGGTACTTATTGCAAATGTCATCTCTAACCAATCATGTCATAGGTCAGCGTAGGCGCAAAGGGTTTTTATTGGCTAGAAGAAAAGTGATTTCAAGCGAAGGCGCCAATCAACGAGATCTTGCGTATACGTAATATTACGTAGATCGGCATCTTGCAAAAGCTTACAAGCGCAGGTGCCAGAAATGTGATACTACGAGATATTACGTAGTATCACATTTGTATGGTGGCAACCGATATCGGAATTATAGCTCAGGTCGGCATTCAATGGGTTAGGATGAAAAACTGCCAAATTGTGTCACGCACTTCGAATAAAATGCCGACTTTTCAAAGGGTAGTTTTTAAACGAACGATTTTCATTCATAAAAATATTAACCGATTGCAAAAAGGAGGAGGTTCTCAATATGACCTTTGTTTTTTTCGTATATTTGTTACGCGGTTGTTTCGTCAATTATGAATAAATTTTGATGTTTTTTTATCGGTATGTCATACTTCAGAGATGGTCCCATATAAAAAAATATATATATTCAGCGCTCTTTGAAAAAATGAACAACAAAAAAAAAAGGTTCGCAGATGGCGTTTTTGTATGTGGTTCCCTTGAGCATAAGTTTTGATAAGGACTTTTCTTGTATAAAGACAGCATTCCCCGACCGGGGATGAAGAAATAGAGCTTGGACGCGGTTTTTTAAAGTTTATAACTTGGTGAATTATTTTGCCTGACAAAACTCCCTATTGAGCGTCAACTGAAACTTCTGAATTGACAATTGAAGAGAAAAACAGAAACTTGAAAATTTTTATTCTTTCAACTTGAAAACATAAACACAATTTTTCATTAGGTTGTCATTTATATTGTCTAGTCTACAAAAATTCAGAAGAAGTAGTTTTATTATCCAAAATGAATTATTTCGAAGAATTCAGAAATAAAAGTATTCAAATACTGTGCAATGTTTTAGTAAAAAAAAAACTGAATAAAGATTATTAAGAAAATAATGTTCATTATGTTACGTTACGTATAGTTAATTATTGAATGAACTATAAAAACAACAAGTAATAACAAGTTACAAAGATGAGTCTCGGTCCCAGACCAAAGGTAAAGTGGGTATTTTTTCCCTTAAATTTTAATGTCATGAAATACTGCCAGTTTTATTAAACGTCACAATAATCTTCCAGAGGTTAATTACTGGACTAAAACTGCCAAAAAGGCAGGAATCTACCACATATGGTCACACTGAGTTATTATCCATAAACTATAGTCTGTGAAATCTGTGAAAGACACAGTTTTATTTTTTATAAATAGTTTTACGGCTATGGATTCTAGTCCTTGCAGCCAGTCATTATTTTATTTCACTTTTACAATCATTATTTTCCACATACCTATTTCACTTTCACTTTATAATTCCTTAACTGTATCTAAAATGTATTTATACATAGGCATAAAACATTTTCGACTTGCCAATGAAGCGTCAGATTCCTGCCAGCAAACTTTCTGTAGGAGCTGCAGATCGGTAAAAGATGAATAAGTTACAGATATGACATGAAAGGCGGCCGCCACCGACGTTGTAGTATTGAAATACGTACGTAGCACAATTATAAATCTATTATTTTTAAAGCAAGGTCTAGATTTAAAGTTTTCAGTTGCATGAATAGGTAGGTAGGCATATAAGATAATTTACTACTAGTATCAAATCCTCTAACACGGTTCAAGTGAAATGATTATCTCTTCTGCACTCAACTTAATCTTTGAGGACTTTCTTTCGATAATTCGGGAATTTCCCCAAAGTAGTACCTTTTTCTCGTCATATAAATAGAATGCGATTTTTCGTTGTTTTTATTTCGTTGAAGCATACATCCGAACAGCATGTCTAGTTTTCAAAAAAGCTATCTAGCTAAATGGGAACACATTCCGGAATTTTCGAATTCGAAAAAGATGATTGAAGACATACTTCGTACTACATTTCCTTCAGGTAAGGTAAACTAGCAGCCTTATGGCGTAACTCTCTGAAGTTCATAGCGTGTGCCTATGGTTCATCTCATGCTCATACAATTTCATCGATTGCGGGGTATCACCGAAGGCTTATAAGCTTCATTCAATGAGCTTGGGTTTGGGCTCCATTATGATGCTACTTGCGTGATACCAAATTGACAGATGAAGCTGGTGCAAGGTGTCAAACGTAAGTCTATATGAAGTTCATAGCTCAGACGACTTACGCCATAACATAAGGCTGCAGATTAGAGTACAGATGTTGCCACAGTCAAAGTATCTTCTCTGAAACTAAATGTACTGTTCAAACCAAATTCATGATTTAGTTGATTTAAGTGGTGAGACAGGTTTATCTCAATAATTTAATTCATATTGCTCAGTTTGGTTTCACAAAGGGTCGTTCAACAGCCGATGCTGGTGTTGAACTAATCGACAATATTTTTGATGCCTGGGAAGACGCAATGGATGCAATAGGTGTCTTCTGCGATCTATCCAAGGCTTTTGATTGCGTCCATCATGACACTCTTGTCAGGAAGTTACGCCATTATGGTGTAAAAGATCAGGCACTTGGCCTTCTGGAGTCATATCTAACAGATAGGGTTCAGATGGTCGATTTTAATGGGAAAAGATCACCTGGGTCTTCAATAAGTATGGGCGTACCGCAAGGTTCAATTCTTGGTCCTTTCTTGTTTTTAGTATATATTAATGATTTACCTTACCTTGTTAAAGCAAAACATGGGTTAGTATTGTTTGCCGATGATACTTCTTTGATATTTAAAGTTAAAAGACAGCAATCAAATTATGACGAGGTAAACAATGCTATCTCTAGTATAGTGAACTGGTTTACTGTTAACAATTTATTACTTAATGAAAAGAAAACTAAATGTATTAAATTCGTGTTACCCAATGTGAACCCGGTAACTACAGACATATTGATAAAAGGACAGAGATTGGACCTTGTGCAGTCGACTGTCTTTTTGGGCATTACTTTAGACGCCAAACTACAATGGGATCCTCATATAAATAAATTGTCGAACAGACTGAGTTCGGCAGCGTTCGCAGTTAAAAAAATTAGAGCTCTTACCGACGTAGACACCGCTAGACTAGTCTACTTTAGTTACTTTCATAGTCTAATGACCTATGGTATTTTATTGTGGGGTCACGCTGCGAATGCTAATAGTATATTTATTCTGCAGAAACGGGCTGTTCGTGCAATTTATAGATTAGGGCCTAGAGTGTCACTGAGGGAAAAGTTTAAAGAAATCAATATTCTGACATTTGTGTCTCAATATATCTATGACAATCTTGTGTATGTAAAAAGAAATATAACTAATTTTCAGAAGTACAGTGATATACACAATTTTAATACTAGAAATAAAGACAAGTTGGTTGCTTATGTAAGCCGACTATATAAAATTAGTAATTCTTTTAAAGGCAATTGTATACGCTATTACAATAAGGTCCCTACTGATATTAAAAACTTACCTTTAGAAAAGTTTAAAATAATAATAAAACAGAAATTGTATAAAAAAGGTTACTACAGGATATCTGATTACTTAGAGGACAGATGTCCATGGGAATAGATTGTTTGAGTAACAGGCTGTTTCGATATATAATTAGCATTCATTTTGTAATTTGACAATATTTTATTTAAAAAAGGAAACGCAAAAGATGCGACGACTGTGGAGTTTCTTCGGTGAGCTCTTCTCCACAGATTCCGCCATTGGGTTAGTGAACTCACCCAAAAAAATGTAATGACGGATCTAAGTGATGTAACAACATCCTATGGAAATAAATGATTTTTGATTTTGATTTGATTTTGATTTTGTCTTTTATTTAATAAATTCGTTGTCATCAAAATTATCCGAATTAGGTTTAGAAATAAAATACGTAATGGGATTCGTTGCTGATACTACGAATGTGATGTTTGGTCAACACTCTGGCATTGTTGCAAAAATTAAAGAAGTAAACCCAAAGAGCTTTTTCATAAATGTGTTTCTCACTCTGCAGCATTACCATTTACCATTGCAGTACATTTTCCCATCTGAAATCTAACCTATTATTATTTCACTAAAATTAAATAGCCTTTGTCGTTTTTACAATGTCAACAAAAGCAACTTAGGCTGTAGCGGTTTTTTTAGAAGTTTCAACCCGTCATATCTCATTCATTTTGTAAAATTTCCAAAAACTGAATCGAGAAAAAGACTATTCAATTATCGAACCTGCTCACCATAATTCACTAGAATTGTGATGAAACATGTTTTGGTATAATTCTAAGTATCCTATCTTAGTAATTTGCAATATATGATAATTTCAAAGTGAAAAAAGTTTAATGTGTGCGCTTTACCCTACGTGGCGGAATACTTCAAAGGAACGTTTGTCGGTAACTAACTCCTATCAGTCGGGGCGCAAGTGTTACCAACTCAGTGGATTTTCCACTAGAGTTAGTGGTTTAGACTTTCATGTTAGCGGTCAAAAAATGGTTTTAGGGGCTAGTAGATTTTCTATGGCTGGTATTAAATCGCAAAAAGGATCAGCAACACTTTTTATGATTTAAATATTTTATGTGTACTATTGAGTACCTACTTATGTTTATGTGTTGTTGTTATAACATGTTGAACCTAACACGAAGGATATCTTTAACTTTTTAAGGAGGAAGCTTTACTCTTCACCTAAGCTACCGCAGCATATTTAGGGGATATTTGCTGCGCAAATCAGTATTTTTGATGTGCATTTTAATATTTCCCATTTTCTATTGGATTAGGTTGATTCAGTTAGTCGTAAGGTACTACATTCAACCACTAGCATAATTTTCAAAATTATTCTAGTTAGGAAAGATCGCACTTAAAAAAAGTACATAATTTTTGTTGTATTGGCAACACAACATAACTAACATGGTGGGTTTCGTGGATACCCCGAAACAAGTTTTTCAATTTCTTCTATGATTTCGATTATAGACTTTATTGTGAGCTTACTTCCAGTAAAAAATGTCGAGGTTGCAAAATTCTGAATATGCAATAAATTTGTGCTCTGTGAGAAAAAATAGTGCCCGAATATGATATTCGTGCTCCCACGGGATTAAGAGATAAATGCGATAAACACATTCTGCTGGGAGAACGTTCTCCTAGCATTTTTTTTTTTAAAAAGCGACTTATTTCAATGAAAGTGGTAGGGTATATAGCTCATATTTGTGCATAAATGTGCCCGAAGTAGGGAATTTGTGCGTCTCATAGAAACAGAGTAATAAATTTTTCTGCTGGTGTAACGTGTGAGGGTCTCTGTATCTCAGAAACGGCTGAACCTAGGGATATGAGATTTCGTACATTAGTTGTTAGTACTTAGTGCCTAATTACTGCAATCTTACTTTTTTGAAAAACTTGCTTTTCACGGTATTCAGCTTACAAAAAAAAGTGAAAGTCTCTCAGCACATTCAAACGACGCTAATTCAAGACTTGAAAACTCTATCAGCGGTTTCTCTTAACGTCCATCATCTCCTCCAAAGATTTCATAAACCTGGATATTTTGAGAGAAATCAGTCTCTGTTGTTAGTTTGAGCGCCTTATGTTTGGAGCCCCTTCATTCAAGTTCTAAGTCAATAGCGGATTCCAAATTCCACATTCCAAATGTCTTTATTACTGTAGATATTTACATATACTTAGCAATCGTCATTTTTTGCCACTTCTCTACATTGGACTACTGTGGAAGAAGAAGGGCGTAGAAACTCCCTTTTAGATCTCTTTTAAAAATTGCTTGTGCTTAACTAATACAATATATATTAATTAATAAGCAGGAATAAATCATTACAAAATTATTAACATAAAGGCCTGTGTTGAGCCAGATTAAGCCCATACAGTCCCATCATATAAGTAATCTTGAACATTGTAATATCCCTTTTTCGACAAAGTCACTTTAACATGGTTTTTAAATTGCTCAAATGGAAATTTCAAGATCTCCAGAGGAGAGGTATCTTGTTGTAGTAGAGAATGCATTGAACCTTGAAAGAATTGCTAACCTTCGCGAGTCTAATCTTAAGATAACATTACAGCTATAGCTAAGTTTGGGAAATATTGTAAGGTTCTTGCGTTCATACATTATATCTTCGAAAATAAATTGACTAGCTACAGTTAGTATCTCAATTTATTTAAAAAGCTCTCTTAAGGAGTCCGTGCATTTTAAATTATAAATTTATAAAATAAAAATAGTTTGAATATCCGCTGCTTTCCCCTACAACAACATACCATAGAACATGACACTATGAAAGTAACTAAAATATACTAGCCTAGATGTAGCCACATCCGAGTTTTCTCTGATGTTCCTAACAGCGTAAGCCGCAGAACTTAATTTACCAGCTATTTTTTCTATGTGGGGTCCCCGCTGCAATTTGCTATCAATGGTTATTCCAAGAAAATTCATGTCATTTACTAATTCTAACTGTGCTGCTCTCCAACACTAAACTGGTCCCAACTTGCCTGAAACACCGATAGCATCCTGTGCGGCTTCCCATGCAGAATAAATACGAGATTTAAGGGTAATACCTGCAACCGTAGTCGATTTACCCCTAGTGAAACCGTATTGCTTGGCGTGGAGTTGTTTTTTACGGTTGAAGAGTGAGATTGAGTATCATCTTTTCAAAAATTTTACTTAGTCCTGGAAGAACTGTTAATAGAGATCGCAGGACAAGGCTACTATTGCCACTTGGCAGTATGTATCGTAATACCCATCCATCGACCCAAACTGAGCCAGCGTGATGGAGTATGGCTCAATCTTACTCGTATCCGGTTGAAGGCCTGTATCCTTCGGTGGGGACATTGATGGGCTAGATTTATTTATCTCGCCTCATTAATCCACTGGAAGTATCATCAGGCTAGGATTAATCTTAGTTCCGAAAAGTGAAAAAGGGGATCACGGTGTTATTTAAAAAAAAATAAGTATAATTAACTTAGAAACAAAATGTAGGTGTTATTTGAAAGCTAACGAGATTGAAAATAATAATATTTCGTCATATCATAGTTATTTTGGGGACCAAATTCTGCATTAAACTGCAATTACTAAAAAAAGTAGTCGAAAAATTGCAATTGTTCAAAAACAAAGCGTAATTTTAGTAAGCAGTTAACACTTTTTTAGTTTTTTTTGTAACTGGCAGTACAACCTACTCTTCATCATTACAATCCAGTTGATTTGACCGAGACAAATCCTTTCAGTCCGAAGTTATGTTTTTTTTTGCAATTGGTGCATGGTTCACGAAAATTTATAATCAAATGGCTGTAAAAAAAAAAGGGGGGGGGGTGGGATTTTTTTTAAACATTTTGTGGTCGATAAAAAATGGTCCTCTTTGACCCAATTTAATATGTCTATTTTATGAAGAACCACACTGTATATAAGTATATATTATGGAAGTATATGGAAGTATATATATTTCCATAATGAATTGACATTTTCTAAAAATTTATTTTTAATTTAATCGCATTCACTGAAATTTTTGTTGGCCACATTAATTGTGAAAGAATTTTAGTTTGCTTCTGACAAAAAATATTTAATCTCATGACGTGGCTGTTCCGTCCGAAGACCTTTGCCTCTCCCGTTTCTTTCACTCTTAAAATTTTTGCCATTGCATTATTGCTCTGTGTTCCCTCACACTCACTATATTAAAAGTCTGTGCCCTCACTCACTTTGTCACTTTCACAAAAATATAACCTAACTATTTGTGTTTGTTTTGGCACAAATAATTAGTTTTCCATAATGAACTCTAGTTTATTATGTCTAAGACCTAAGATATTGTGTGTGAATATATGTTTGGCTAGGTATTTAAATAGTAATGTGGCAAGCATTACGAAGATACACAGAGAAGTTTACACTAGAACCTATCCAACTACTGTGGTGTTATCCGATGGCTCTTCTATAAATATACGATACCACGAGCCAAGGAAAATCATAAAGGTAATATTTATGACAGATTCCGGCGTAGGGGCAGGCCCAGAAGGAGATGGAAGGATGACCTGGATAGGTTCCTTCCAGGATGGACAGATAAAGCTTCAGATAGAGATGTGTTGGCTCGAACCGGTGAGGCCTTTGCCCAGCAGTGGGACACCATTTAGGCTATTTAAAAAAAAAAAAATGTATCAACTTACATCATTAATATCCAATTGTTAGAAATAACATATCTAAGTAAATGTTTACAAGTTATCCTCGAGTCCACCCCTATCCAAAGTTGCTATGCTATGCTATGCCTACTGAGCTAGTTATATCATAGAGAAAGAGGTTAATTGGTTATTTAATTTTCTCAGCAACTCTCCTGGATTTAGGAAACATTAATCTCGTGCATAGAATATTAGTAGACCTAATACAATAAATGTATTATCCTAAATTGTGGTCTCCTGACCATTATTTACATTGGTATCTTAGGATTAAGAGTTCTTCTCGAGTCAACGGTCATCTCAAACAAAGGCAATCCAATGACCTCGCTTGATAGCTCACTCATATGAGTTATAACGGTCACTATCAAATTACCAGGCACACTTCAAAACTATTGTACTTGTTTGTATATCATAATATGTAGCTATTGTGTTGAAATTGCTTCCAATTCTATAAGTGTATGTAACCCTGAAAAGCCTGTGATGGTCCATTAAGACTATATTTACATTCATCTGTTCAAGATGCAAATGCAGCCGAAATGTGGGTAGAACATTATTGATTTATTTTTAAATTTCAGCTTCCACTGGACTTATCAGAACTTTCAGAACAAGAACAAAAGGTGCGCATAGAGAAAAGAAAACCAAAGAAGAAAGTTAAAATTATGGATGATATTGAAGATAATTTCAGTTCCAAAAAATATCTGAAGTTCATGAAGAAATAAGAGTTGTGTGAAATAATAAATTTTCACTGTTATTGAATAGAATTATAGTTCCTAGTTAGTACCTATTTAATGGTGTTTGATATGTACTTGTAGTGCATCACTTAGCTAATTTTACTAACATTTGTGCATTTTGAGTTGTTAATCTAGTATGTTGATTTAATATTGTACATAGTATTATAGTAAATCTGTGGTAGTACCCGTCATTCTAGACCATAAAAAAAAAATAGAAGTAGAGAAATAAAATCTTTTATCTACACACATATCATAAACCCTCTTTACTGCGTACAAAAAACGCACGTTACAATCAGCAGAATTTAAACTACGTAGTAAAAACTCATTTCTTATCTGAAAAATTACACATTATAACCATAATGTGTAAATTTTCTACATATTATGACATTCAAATTTCGAACGCCGACGCCCGCCTGCCTGCCGCCCATACTTTGTCTGTGAAGTTGGTACTACAGAACAAGCTAAACAACTGCAGAGCCATAATGCCGGTCAAACATGCGGTTCCTGAACACATCAAAGAGAGCTTATATATGTGTGTAGAGCGTATGTAACTGTACATAATTAGCAGTGATAGGAATAGGTAGGGCTTATTAACCTAAACTTCGAGGAACTGAGACTTCCTTACGACAATATTTTTTCCGGGACATCTGCCCCAAGATTCGGGACATCACTTAAGTACATTAACAAATAATGTTATTCGGAATAAGTAATTTTTCTATGTTTACCTAAAGTTTGAGACTAGACATTACATAACACAGAGTCGTTACAACCACCAAATTTTCTGAAAGTTTTTTTTGGAGAACATTTTGTAATTAATTGATGATCTTAAAACTATTAACCGCAATCTTTGTATATGAAGCCGCACACGTTTTCGACCATGTTTCTTGAGATTTATAAAGTTCAAAAATATAATTGATCTCTCTAATCAACTTTGATTCGTGGTGTGATGAGGTGGATCGCGCCAGCGTCGCTAACGGGTGGAATGATCATGAATCATCTTGTCTCGTGTAGCTCTGTGCCTCAAAGGCGATGCTAAGATGTGGTTGTCGGAATAGGTAACTAATGATGACCGAACAAGCGATGATCAAACTTCAAACGAGAGTTTAAACCGCTATGTCCCGGTAAATTAGATTATGCTAATATCCTATTCGCGGCAATACAGACTACCTCTGATGAGTACAGTATATATGCGGAATACGCGCGTCGTACACTATTGCGTTTACGAGTAGTTCAGGGGCTTAGTGACGAGTTGAGAACACTCATCATCATCCCCGGCATTGATAACGCTCAAGTAGGTACGCGCAGCTGCTGCTTATGCAGAATTGACGCCTGACAAACTATATAGTTTCATTCTTGTCAATCTACGTAGAGGCGTCTCGGCTGTCCACGCACATTTCATAGCGGTGACAGGCAGGAAATGTTACCTTTGTAACCAATGTGGACACATAAGTCGTGATTGTCCCAAAAAGACTTCACTCTAAATCCGAATTCGTGTTAGTCAGGGTCAGGTACCTACGACCAAGCCCCCGGAAGGTGGCTTTCGCCAACTCTTCTTTCCCAGTGATTGTCCTTCCTTCCTTGGTCCTGCCGGATAATTTGGATGATACATAAAATATTACGCGACTAAAACTGTGCCTATTGCCCGGTTGACAAGAAAAGATGCATGTTTGAATTAAATTACTTTTGTCTCGAGGCTGAAGCATGGCTGTGACCTTCATCACATAACAACCGGAAATGAATCACGCCAACTGTCAGGCAGAAAGAAGACCACCCAGACTTCAGCACTACACCTGTTGATTGGCACCGAAGCAACTACGCCAATTATCTACGTCCTGGTACGTGACTTAGCGGCTGAAGATTCTCGAACAAATCGCGAGGCTCTACGTGACTCGACTCCTAAAGGATAATCAGGCCAGACATGATGAATATGAAGTCAGGAAAATATGTGAGTTTAAACTTAACGATCTGGTTTTTGTAATAAAATATTCCCAGTCCACAGGAAAACTAGATCCTGGAATGAGAGGTCCATATAAGGTAACCAGGGTTTTGCCCAGCGGCCGTAATGTGCTGAAACTGCTCAGTGGAGGCTACGGCAAGACGACCTAAGCGGCAGCCCAGTATATGGTGCCGTGGCGAGGCGAGTGGTGCCCAGAGATGTGCCACATTATTTGATTGTGAGTTGAATTTCCTCTCTGTGCATTTCAGACTGAGTGAGAGAGGGTACCTGGATCAGCGATGAGTTCACTAATGCTGTGGCATGCGATACACTTTGTGTGTGGAGCCCATGAGTGTGTCACTAGCTGGGTGATAGAGGGGGACCTGTTGCGTCTCGTCTGGCACATGAGACAGATTCGTTGTGTCTCATGGTGCTGGTTAAGCTAACGTTTCACGTGTGTCGTGTCTCGTCATGCTAGTTTGGCGAATGAGTGTGTCTCGTTCGTGACACACGAGACAGAGAAAGTCCCGTGTTGCCAATGGTTACCATGTGGTGGGACCTCGGTAGTTGGTTACCATGTGTTGGAACCTTGGTGGCTGGCTGATTGCTGGCAAGAGGCTGTCTGGTGGCTGCCCGTGGCGGTGTGCTGCAGGGCAACACTGGTGTAAGAACAAAGTGCGCGAGTGGTAAAGAAGGCCTTATTTGATTTACTTATTTAGCTCTTGAGACGTATCCAAAGGTGCGAAGTATGTGAGAGCTATATGTTAGAATTCCGTATGATTGATGTATTATGAACTATTAGCTTGATGAGTTATGAACGAACAGTGACTTATGAGGAAGTGAGAATTGTGTAAAGGAAGGTTATGAGGAGATGTATGTTTAAACCCACTTCATGTTAACACATTTCCTATAACATTTGTTCTCATTTCAGATGATCTTGACTCGGATGAGCCTACTGATACTCATACATCGATGCATCGACAGGTCATCGATAGGTCAGCACTCATACCAGTGCTGACCTATCGATGCCCTTGCTAGACCTCAGTCAAGACACAGACGTCGCGGGTCCTAGTGGCCCCACTGCTCCCGGAGCTCGGGTTGAAGAGGACCCTTGTAAGGAGAAGCCGTTTTAGCGCCATCTCCAGTTGAGGCACCCCTGGACGGACGCCTGTCTATATAAAGAAGCCCGCCATCTTGTCTCGTTCATTTGCCCGCCCGTCAGCTGTCCCACGCGTAAAAGCTACGTATTTCGTTAGTTCGGTCAAATCCCGTGAGCCTTTTAATTTAGGAATCCAATGCTGATTACTTTGTGTTTCTCAGTGCATAATTAGTATGAAGTTTTTGTCAAGTGTTTAGTTTTCTTTAGTTGATTTGTTCCTTTTGTTTGAAGTTTGTAAATTCGAAATAAATAAGCATTATGGTTTGTGTAAGTAATTGTTTTTTTTTTAATAAAAATCTATCGTAGTTTCTAAAAGGATTGTATGTTTCAGGGAGAAATAACCTACTCATAGAAGTTGCCTAGAAAACGTTAGGTCAGCTGAGGTCTTGGTGCCACAGATTCAGAAGCATGTGGAACAATCCATACAGATTTCTGGAGGGCGTATGATAGTCGGGGTGAAAATGGATATGTCCATAAAAAGGTGAAACCTAGTGACCCAGACAATCCTTTTATTGCTCCCGATGGGACACAATGGCGGGTTGTGAAGAGATTCTATGCCAAGGACAACTAAAACAACCCGCAAAGTTTTGAAGAAATGTGCATTGAGTATTAGTGGAGAAGGGAAGTGACAAATGCAAAGTCTGACCCATTCCTAGAATTAATTTTGGTCATAAAACTTGTTTATAAAGTGTAATAATGTTAAATAAATAATACTACATATAAATATGTAATGTGTTTTTTCTTATTTTCACTTCTTATACTAGAGGTACAGGCAGAAGCGGCGTTAGGATAGGGCGCGGTTGGGCGACCGCCCAGGGGCGCCGGATGAGAGGGGGCGCCGCAGGCGCCCCTTTTTATTCACTCGCTCAAACCGAATTACTCCCAGTTTCCCTAAGTTAAGGGAAAAAAATTTATATCGGCCACACTAGAATGGAGCACTGGGCTGAGTTCAGAAACATCGCCCGCTCACGCCCGCCGACGCACCAGTCCGTTCAGAAAGTCAGTGCGATCATAGATTTGTATGGGGAACTGTCATCGGGCGACATTCGCCCGACAATAATAACACTCATTGCGATGTTTCTGAACCCAGCCCTGGACGCAAAGTTCATTTTACCGAGAATCCCCGACCATAGAGAAACACATTATCTATCTCTTTTTAACATGCTTATTAAAAGAGTGGGCGCTATTTTTGACAAAGCGAAGCGAAACACACAACTTGCACTCAGCTTATTCTCATTTATAAACGAGTAAACGCACTTAAAACAGTTATTCCAAATATTTAAAAACAATAAAACGCAGTAGGTAAATCAGACGTTCCACTCTTGGTTCCGAGTCGGAGTAGGTACCGAGTGACATTAGTTTTACCTGGAAAGTTTAAATAACAGTGTACAATTACGTTTTTTGACGGATCATTTCATAAGGTAAGCACAAAACTTTTAACTATCTTACACTCTATTTTAACTTTTTCTCTCTCTGCTATTTATCCATCGATCTCTAATGACATTTTGTTTGTATGTTTTAAACGTTTGGGGCGGTATAATCTCTGGAACATACTATATTGATGAAATTTTAATACGGAGATTTTTGGTTAGGAGCCTATTTGCAGAGTTAAGATTTAGAGAAACGACGGTTTAGTAGTTTAACTGAATTCCTTATATTGGCGGGAATTTATGTACTTGGAAGGCTATACGACTGCGACCTATCAGCTTTGAGAACACACCAGAAACAAGGAGGATTTGGGCGGTTGCAACGTCTTTTATAACACAGCTATTAACTAACCTTTTTAAATACAGTGTGGCCAAACAACAAGTATGGCGGTTTCACAGATTAGTTTTTGTACAATCGATTCTCAATCGAATAAACCAACACGCCCCCTCAAAAGCTAATCAAAAACAAAATCATTTTATAATTCAAGTATACATCATATTGCAACACCTAAACCGAACATATTACCTTCCAAGTAACTGCTGGGAGTAATTACATATAGTTCATGATCCAACATTAATTGCAAGGATTAGGGAAAACCCAGAAAAACCTAATCAGATCTTGTCATAATAATTTAACTTAATATTATCATTTTATAACAATGATTTTGTAAATGTTCATATTAATTAACTCATTAAACACATTGTAGACCCATTTCCACTCTTAAATTGTGAAAACTGATTGTAGGTAGAGGCTTCGTCATTGTATCTGCCAGTTGTGCACCTGTTGGAATGTAATTTAATTTAATTACATTTTTCTCTACTTGTTCACGTGTGAAGTGATATTTAATATCTATATGCTTGGACCTTTTGTGGCTGGTAGGATTCTTTGCAATACTGATACAGCCGTTATTGTCTTCAAAAATGGTAATGGGTGTTACAATTTGTATGTTAATGCTTAACGCTAGTGATTTTAACCATAAAGCTTCCTTTACAGCCTCGTACAATGCCATATATTCCGCTTCTGTCGAAGAAGCTGCAACGGAGGACTGTTTCTTTGTACACCATGTTATTGTACAATTATGGAAAGACTGAAATATATATCCTGTTGTACTACGTCTATCAATTGTATCACCACCCCAATCGGAATCTGCATACCCACACAGTACATTCTCAAAATCACCTCTTTTATAAACTAATTTTAAATCAATTGTGCCCTTCAGGTATCTAAGAATTCTTTTCAGACATTGCCACAACTCCTTATTATTCTTATTTGTGTATCTGCTCAATATATTTACACTCGCACTTAGATCTGGACGAGTACACAGCATAACATACATTAAACAGCCTATAAGGTTTTTACAGGGCGCATCATATTTATCGTCTGAATTCAGAGCCTCATAATTAGGTTTACTTTCTAGAGGAGTACTTGCTGGGTTGCAGTCCTGCATATTATATTTACACAATATTGATTTTATGTACGAACTTTGATCTAATGTTAGAGTACCATTTTCTCTAGTTATTCTTATACCTAGAAATAATTTTATCTCATTCATATCAGTCATTTTAAATTTGCTCAATAAATACATTTTAAAATTATTCATTGTTTGGACATCCGCACACGCGGCGACTAAATCATCAACGTATAGTACTATGTATATATTTTTATTAATTTCACCTTTATCTAAAACATATATACACCTATCAACATCCGAATTTTGAAAACCTTTCTCTTTTAGAGATTGCTCAAAGACTTCAAACCAACATCTTGCAGCCTGCTTCAACCCGTATAGCGCTCTATTTAGCTTGCATACTTTGTTGCCTGTATAACTTACCCCTTCAGGAATTTCCATATAGATCTCCTCTTTTAATTTACCATTTAAAAAGGCAGTTTTGACATCTAAATGATGAACCAGTAAGTTATTTTGATTTGCAAAACTAATTAGCAACCTAAAACTAGCAATCCTAGCTACTGGCGCGAATGTTTCTTTGTAGTCTACGAGATATTCTTGACTAAAGCCTCTAGCTACAAGTCGAGCTTTATATCTTAAAGGTTTTCCATATTCGTCATGTTTGATAGTGAAAACCCATTTACAATCAACGACATTTCTATTGGGTATTCTATCCACAATTGACCAAGTATTATTTTCCTTAAGGGAGTTTAATTCATCTTTTATTGCACTATCCCAATGAATTCTATCATCTCTAGTTTTTATCTCTTCAAATGAACTAGGTACTTTACACAACAATGATTGAGCACACTGTAAATATTCATCATCAGTTTCATCATAACATACACCTGGTCGACCTCTGAGTCTATCGCTCCTTCTCAATTCATAACTTTTACTTTCATCTGTGATTTTAATAGGTATGTCATTGTTTTGCGTTTTCGGGTCTGTATTATCACTGCATAATTTACGAATTTTGTTGGGACTGTGGTCAGATTTCACCTGATCTGCATCAGAGTTATTGCTACACTGAGACTTTGACACTGATTTAGATAGACCCTTATCAGTTTTGTCGTGAGAATTTTGAACATTCTCTTCAGGCTTAAGCTTAGGCCTGGATTCCAGAAAATTATTCTCATCCATAATAACATCTCTCACAGTCACAAACCTTTCGCATTCTACACTCCAAACTTTATATCCGTTTGGTTCATAGCCCACCAGTATTCCTTTCCACGATTTGTCGTCAAACTATGCCTTACTGGTTTTATTATGGACATAGACTGTAGCACCGAAAACCCTTAGGTATTTTAGAACCGGTTTTTTACCATGCCATAACTCATATGGTGTCTGAGATTGTTTCAATGCCCGCGTAGGTGTTAGATTTATTAAATGCACTGCAGTTAGAACTGCTTCGCCCCAAAATACTTTATCTAACTTTGCCCCATGAATCATAGCACGGGCTTTCTCAGTTATTGTTCTAACCATACGTTCTGAAACACCATTGAGTTGAGGCGTTCTTGGAACCGTTAAATGATATGATATACCTTTTTGTACGCAATATTCTTTCATCTCAGAGGATAAGTACTCGCCACCGTTATCACAGTATAGATTTACTAATTTTGAATTGAATTTAGCTTCACACTTTGCAACGAAGTCTTTGAAACAAGCGAACACATCTGATTTATAGGTTATCAGGTAAGTTACGCAATAGTGTGTGAATTGATCGACAAACAACACAAAGTAATTTTTGTTATCAATTGTTGGAGGAGTGATAGGCCCGCACACATCCGAATGCACAATAAACAATGGTCGCTTGACATAAGATTTATCCTTACTCTTATTAAAGGGCAGTCGCGTCTGTTTCCCATTAATGCACGGTTCACACAATTTTTCATTAGGAACCACAGATTCAATTAGTTTTATATCGTCCACCATATCATTGCCTTTTAATTCCTGGAATTTATTTTTACTCATATGACCTAATCGTTGATGCCATTATTCATAGTCATTGTTGTTCGTGCACATTTGGGAAACAGAGCGATGCTCTATTACAGATACCGTTATAGCAAATAAGTTGTTTCTACACATACCAGTCATCAGCTTCTTACCGCCGCAGTCAGTGACGTGAGCTCCATGTTGGTCGAAGACAACGTTCAAGCCGGCTCGCTGCATTTTGGACACCGACAGCAGGTTGTACGGCACTTCGGGGCAGAATAGCACATCCTGCAGGACGCCCGGAGTACCTGTGTCGCTCACAACTCGAATGGATCCCTTCTTCGTAGCTGAAATAAATTGTCCAGTTTTAGCAATTGAAATTTTAACTGGTGTGGTTAAGTTTGAGCAGGTGTAGAAGAAATCTTCCCTGTTTATTATATGGTCCGATGCACCAGAGTCCAACAGGAACGTTATCCTGTTCTCCGATTGCTCGTCCTCTTGTTGGTAGTCGCCCGTCGTGAACGCGAAGCCTGAGAACTCGTCTGGCGCGGGCCTCGATTATTCGTTCAGCTGCGCCGCATGAACTGCTTTGGACCTTGTCTGGGTATTGTGATGATTCTGATTCTTTTTGTAGTAGTAGCAGTCATTTTTGTAATGTCCCTTACGTCCACAATGATGGCACTTGACAAATTGGGATTTCCTCGTCATCTTGTACTTATTTTGATGCCTTTTGTGATCGTAGTTAGTCGACGATTTAGAGTGATTCAAATTTTGTTGTTTGAACTGTTCAGCATGCAAAACTTTAGTGCTCGTGTCGGTACTGTCAGACTTCAATTTTACTTCATGGTCAAGGAGTCGAGTTTTCACGAATGCCAGAGTTAGGTTGTCCTCTGACAATGTCTCAATCGCCGTAATTACACCGTCGTAGTTGCTCGGTAGTGTGAGTAACAGATGATGAGTAACAAACCTTGTCAGTCTCATCAAGTTTTGCGCCGGCCGCCAACAACTCCGAAATCAGCTCGTCGAATGTGGTGAAGTGGCTCACGAGGGGAATATCACCTTGAAGTTTCAGGGCAAGTAACTTTTTACGTAATGCTAACTGCGTTGCAAGGCTTTTTCGCTCGTACAGCGCGTCGAGACTTTTTATTATAATTTTGGGGGTAGATTCATCTTTCGCGAAACAAAGGAATGAGTCCGATAAGTATTCAATGATAACACTTTTTGCGGTTCGACAGTTTTTAATCCATTGTTCATTTTGTTCTATCGGGGGTTCTTCGTCAATCACTTTAATTAAGTCCATCTCACTTAGTAACGCGCGAATTCGAAACTTCCATACTGCGTATTTTTCGCCAGCAAAAGGTTGGATGTTACGTTTGGGTCTTTTCGTTTCCATTTTTGAAATTTCGTTAATATTTGCACAGTAGATTTATTTCGCGGCACACTGGGCCCATAACCTTTTGGTTAGGAGCCTATTTGCAGAGTTAAGATTTAGAGAAACGACGGTTTAGTAGTTTAACTGAATTCCTTATATTGGCGGGAATTTATGTACTTGGAAGGCTATACGACTGCGACCTATCAGCTTTGAGAACACACCAGAAACAAGGAGGATTTGGGCGGTTGCAACGTCTTTTATAACACAGCTATTATCTAACCTTTTTAAATACAGTGTGGCCAAACAACAAGTATGGCGGTTTCACAGATTAGTTTTTGTACAATCGATTCTCAATCGAATAAACCAACAGAGATAAATAGATCCCGAGTAGGAAATACATAGATTACTTAACTACTTTTTAATGCGAGAAAAAGTCTCATTCCCATGGGAATGAGTGGGTGATCGTGATTTTTTCGTCCAGATGTGTCCCAACTTTTTTTCTCATAGTGGACTGAAAAGAGCTCTTGATTTTTCGTGGTAGGTAATGATTTAAAAAAATCAGAAAATAAGACAAAAAAGAAACGCTATTATAATGAAGTTTTGTTATGAGTACTTATTAAATGTATTTGAGAAATGATTTTAAATTCACAAAGATTTCTTTTGTTGCAGATTTTATTAATTACTATCCAATTAGTATAAAATGTCTGAAAACGCTGATCTTATAAAAAAAAAACTATCTGGGGCAAATTATAGAAAACGAAAAGCAAAAAAAGAAAAGGAATTAAAAAAAGCAAAAAAGTTTATGAATATAGATAAATATATCACAACAAAAAATCAAGACCTGAATGTGGCATCTACATCTGGAATACAAACGAATGCATCGATAGTGGAGCCTCTGTCTGAAAAATCCGATCAGATAGCTGTTGAAGAGATTGTGGACGAAGTTTCCCAAAGTGGGGGAACAAGTGGTGCTATGATTACAGATGCTGCTCAGAATGACTCCATTGGTGATGTACAACAAATACAAATGCTAGATGACTTTAGTACTGTTGTCCCGAATATAACGGATCCAGCCAATTGGCCACTCATTCGAAATAGCAAAATCATTGATCATATAATAACTAGTGGCCCAGTGCAAACTCACATTGATAATTATCCGAAGAATGATACAGAGCGACATTTCTCTAATTCGCATTTCATAAGAAAACTAGCAAACAATGAAACAATTCGGCGTCGATGGTTGGTATACTCCGTTTCTAAGGATCGAGTTTATTGTTTTTGTTGCCGGCTATTTGATATTAGAGTTTAGTATCTGAAGGATATAACGACTGGAAACACTTGTCTGAAATGTTAAAAAATCATGAGAATAGCATTTCACATAAGAAGTTTTACCTTTCATGGATTGATACTGAGCTACGATTAAAAACAGGAAAAACAATCGATTGCCAAGAGCAACATTTGATTAGAAAGGAAACCACAAGATGGAATAATGTTTTGTCTAGATTGATGCATATCACACTCTATTTAGCTGAAAACAATATGGCATTCAGAGGTTCTTCTGACAAACTATACAAGCCAAGTAACGGAAAGTTCTTGGGATTAGTACAACTACTAGCCAAATTCGATCCAGTTATGCAGGAGCACTTGCGATTAGCTATGAAAGGTGATGTCTCAGATCACTACTGCGGAAAAGACATTCAAAATGAATTAATAGAGCTGATGGGTGAAAAAGTGAAGTCAGAAATCATATCACGCGCAAAGAAATCAAAATATTATTCTATTATAGCTGACTGTACTCCAGACATTAGTCATGTTGAACAACTTTCACTGACAATACGATTTGTTGATTTATCATCAGATGACAATAAAATATCAGTAAAAGAGCATTTCATAGAATTTA
This sequence comes from Argyresthia goedartella, assembly GCA_949825045.1. Lineage (NCBI taxonomy): Eukaryota > Metazoa > Arthropoda > Insecta > Lepidoptera > Argyresthiidae > Argyresthia > Argyresthia goedartella. The sequence continues at coordinate 14,419,856 of OX463815.1, forward strand.
TACCTGTAAATGAGTCGACTGGTGAAAAACTGACTGAAGTTATTATTGATGTTTTAAATAAACACGAACTGGAAGTGAACGACTGTAGGGGTCAGGGTTATGACAACGGAGCAAATATGAAAGGAAAAAATATTGGTGTTCAAAGGAGAATTCTGGACATAAACCCCTTAGCTGTGTATGTCCCTTGTGGCTGTCATAGCTACAATCTCGTACTATGCGATGCCGCTAAGTCATCCGTAAAATCGGTCACTTTGTTTGGGGTACTTCAGAGGTTGTTCACATTGTTTTCAGCTTCTGTTCATCGATGGAAAATTCTAACCGATCGCTTGGGATTATTTACTTTAAAAAAGCTTAGTGACACACGATGGGAAGCAAGAATAAGCAGTGTTAAAGCAGTCCGTTATCAAATTAGTGCCATCCATGATGCATTGATTTATTTGGCAATTGAAACACAGCACACTGATGTCCAAATATCTCATGAAGCTACAACTCTAGCCGAACAGTTAAAAGATTTCAGCTTCATTGTTTCATTGGTTGTTTGGTATGACATACTTTTTCAAATTAATGTCGTCAGTAAATCTCTACAATCAAAAGATATGGATCTCAGTAAATGCACAGAAATGTTAAAAAAATGCTGCACTTTCTTGGAAGAATATAGAAATACAGGCTTTAAACGCGCCATTTTAACTGCGAAGGAATTGGCTGAAGAACTGAAAATTGAGCCTGTGTTTAGAGCCACAACAAGAATTCGATTTGTCAAGCGTCAAGCTGGTGAAACTGCCCGCGACGAGCCTATAATTTCTCCAGAAAAAAAATTTGAGATTGAATTTTTCAACGCTCTCTTGGACACTACATTAATTTCAGTTAATGAAAGATTCGAACAGTTAAATGAGTACTCGGAATCTTGGTCTTTTTTGTATAATATAAACCAGATTCCGGAAAAACCCGAACTTGTCAAACTGTGTGGTGATCTCCAATTGAAATTAACTGTAGACTCTAAATCAGATATAGATGGTTGCATGTTATGTGATGAACTCGTAAGCCTGAAATCTTTTTTGCCTAATCAAAATCTGGTTACCCCTGCTTATGTTTTAAATTTTATCAAAGATAACAACTTACAAGAACTGTATCCAAATGTATGGATAGCATTGCGAATATTATTGACTATACCTGTAACGGTTGCTAGTGGGGAGAGAAGTTTTTCTAAGCTTAAGCTGATTAAAACCTATCTGCGATCGATAATATGTCAATCTAGATTGACAAACTTGGCAACTTTGTCAATCGAAAATGAAATTGCTGAAAACATCGACTTTGATATTCTAATAAAAGAGTTCGCTGATAGAAAGGCTAGAAAAGTGAAATTTTGTTAGTTTTTAAAATAAATGGATAATTTTTATTAATATTTTTTTTTCTTATACCCATTGCCTTTAACGTATGGAATTGAAGTGCAGTGGGGGCGCCGTGAAAATCTCGCCCAGGGCGCTGGTAGTGCTAAAACCGGCCCTGGGTACAGGGAAATTCCCCTTGTCCCCCCTCCCACGAATGTAACAATGCAACTGCAACTCATTCTATCAGGATAATTATGAGACTAACGGCCGGTTTCCTGGGTGCTGATTAAGTTAACAAATTGGTTAAACTGATTTCAGCCAATCACGTGCCGCTAATATTCAAAATGGCGGCACGTGATTGGCTGACATCAGTTTAACCAATTTGTTAACTTAACCAGCGCCCAGGAAACCGGGCGTTAGGCAAACAACCTCAATTTTCCACCAATTTTTTTTACAATTTAAATAATGAATTTCTCAAAAATACATATTGGGGGGATGGCATGGATGGAATAGGATATTACATGTGTGCCCGTTAGTGACACTCGGCTTGAACACTACAGGAATAATATTTTAGATAAACTATGGGAAATACCATACAGTGACGATCCAAATTTGTTGTACAACTCAGTATTTAACCTTGTCAAAAATGAATATGATACGGTATTTAAATCAAAAACTATAAAAGTTAATAACAAAGCTTTGTTTAGTGATTGGGCGACAGTTGGAATTCATAGGAGCAGACGAAGATTATATGAACTCTATGAAGAGAAATCATATAACAAAAATACGGCCTTTCTAGATTATGTTCGTAGTTATTCAAAAATGTTTAAACGCGTTTGTGCCGTAGCTAAATCTAATTTCATTAAAAACAAAATTGAATCTAGTAGCAATGTAATGAAAACGACTTGGCAAATTATAAACAGAGAGACTGGAAAGGCCAAAGCTACACATAATAACTTCAAGCTTAAGATAGATAATCAATTCATAAGTACAGACCTAGAAGTAGCAAAAGCTTTCGAAAATTTCTTTACGGACATTCCAGTTTCAACAACCAAGTCTTTAAATTCATCTCCCGCTGCTGCTGAATCTATACTTAAACAAAACTTTGAGGAATGTAAAACAGATTTTAAATTTAGGCACGTAAATAATGAAGACATTGTAAAAGCGTTTAAATCCCTGGAAATGAAAAAGACAGCTGACGCCCATGGTCTATCAGTAAAAATTATTAGTTCCATTGTAGATTGTATTGAACCTCACCTTTGTTGTATATTTAATCAATGTATAGATAGTGGTGTGTTTCCTGACTTGATGAAACTAAGTAAAGTTATACCTTTATTCAAAGCTGGTAGTACATCAGACCCCACCAATTTTAGACCCATATCGATACTACCAACGCTTAGCAAAATATTTGAAAAACTCATACTTAATCAATTGCAAAGTCATTTTTATCTCAATAATTTAATTCATATTGCTCAGTTTGGTTTCATAAAGGGTCGTTCAACAGCCGATGCTGGTGTTGAACTAATCGACAATATTTTTGATGCCTGGGAAGACGCAATGGATGCAATAGGTGTCTTCTGCGATCTATCCAAGGCTTTTGATTGCGTCCATCATGACACTCTTGTCAGGAAGTTACGCCATTATGGTGTAAAAGATCAGGCACTTGGCCTTCTGGAGTCATATCTAACAGATAGGGTTCAGATGGTCGATGTTAATGGGAAAAGATCACCTGGGTCTTCAATAAGTATGGGCGTACCGCAAGGTTCAATTCTTGGTCCTTTCTTGTTTTTAGTATATATTAATGATTTACCTTACCTTGTTAAAGCAAAACATGGGTTAGTATTGTTTGCCGATGATACTTCTTTGATATTTAAAGTTAAAAGACAGCAATCAAATTATGACGAGGTAAACAATGCTATCTCTAGTATAGTGAACTGGTTTACTGTTAACAATTTATTACTTAATGAAAAGAAAACTAAATGTATTAAATTCGTGTTACCCAATGTGAACCCGGTAACTACAGACATATTGATAAAAGGACAGAGATTGGACCTTGTGCAGTCGACTGTCTTTTTGGGCATTACTTTAGACGCCAAACTACAATGGGATCCTCATATAAATAAATTGTCGAACAGACTGAGTTCGGCAGCGTTCGCAGTTAAAAAAATTAGAGCTCTTACCGACGTAGACACCGCTAGACTAGTCTACTTTAGTTACTTTCATAGTCTAATGACCTATGGTATTTTATTGTGGGGTCACGCTGCGAATGCTAATAGTATATTTATTCTGCAGAAACGGGCTGTTCGTGCAATTTATAGATTAGGGCCTAGAGTGTCACTGAGGGAAAAGTTTAAAGAAATCAATATTCTGACATTTGTGTCTCAATACATCTATGACAATCTTGTGTATGTAAAAAGAAATATAACTAATTTTCAGAAGTACAGTGATATACACAAATTTAATACTAGAAATAAAGACAAGTTGGTTGCTTATGTAAGCCGACTACATAAAATTAGTAATTCTTTTAAAGGCAATTGTATACGCTATTACAATAAGGTCCCTACTGATATTAAAAACTTACCTTTAGACAAGTTTAAAATAATAATAAAACAGAAATAGTATAAAAAAGGTTACTACAGGATATCTGATTACTTAGAGGACAGATGTCCATGGGAATAGATTGTTTGAGTAACAGGCTGTTTCGATATATAATTAGCATTCATTTTGTAATTTGACAATATTTTATTTAAAAAAGGAAACGCAAAAGATGCGACGACTGTGGAGTTTCTTCGGTGAGCTCTTCTCCACAGATTCCGCCATTGGGTTAGTGAACTCACCCAAAAAAATGTAATGACGGATCTAAGTGATGTAACAACATCCTATGGAAATAAATGATTTTTGATTTTGATTTTGATTTTTGGCTAACTCAGCCTGAGCGCGCGTTTGAGAAGCCGACACTAGCTGCTGTTGGAATATTAAATAAAAGTAAACATTATGCAATTGATCTGGAGATGTATTTTTGAAGCATTCGAATTCCAATTCGCATACGAAATCGCGAGATTCGCGCACGAATTTACAAAAACTCAATTTTTAAAATTTCTATTAGTAGAAATCAAAAACGAGTGGTCCTACCCACTCCTTTTTGATTTCTACTAGTAGAAACTACCTAACCTAAAAATGACATTGACTGACGTATGTTGATAGTACTTACCTAACCTAGAAATATTAAGTTTTTGCGATGGTGAGCTTCGAGGCGTTTATATTGATGAATTACATGAGGTTCTGTTGCCTTTTAAAACATCGTGTTTTACACTATCTGCCAGAAAAGGCGATAAAAATGATAGATATGTGTATTGGCGCTAATGTCATCACGGAGGGAGATGGATGAGGATGGCATTGTTCCCGTTTAGTTCAGTTCAAGATACCACAACAATTGGTGGTCAAAGGCGTAATAGAGATGCTGCGGAACAAATACAATAAAGAATAGTTCAAAACTGTTTCTAATTACTGAATATTACTGGGAAATGGGTGAAATAGTTTCAACATATGATGAGGCCTATCTCCTGTCTGCATGTTACGCGGCTGTTGCACTGCGATAGCATGAGGTAGTCTTTGATGAGTAATATTTTGGTTACATGCAAGTCTGAAAGTATAATGTAAGTTTTAATAAATTTATTAAAATGTCAATAAAACCCATTGAATTACAAATTGTGGTGTTGTTTAATTTTGATCAATTTAACAAGGGTGACTAGCTAACGGAACAATTGGGGATGATAACTACAATCAATATGAACTACTTTCCATCGGAAATGAAGAGTACCTTTTTACTATTCAATGTGAACAATTTTCCCAAAGAAAACCATCTTTCTTCGGGAAAATTGTTGTGCAAATCTTGTTTACTTGACCATGTTTCTTGGAAAAAATTGTCCTTAGCTAAACTCAAATCATTTATTGTAAGGTACCTGGGTCGAATATGGCCAGCCGAACAATATGGCCACCTAACATTATCTATGCTACCGAAAACTACACAGAATCGGGTATGTTCGTGAAAGTTCGGCTCGACGGTTCGTGTCCCGACGCGCACCCACCGGCGCCTCTCGCGCACACGCCAGTCGCGAAAAAACTGTGCAGTGGGAGACCGTGTGGCCGGCTACAAAAATTCTGAGTAAGTTTTGTGCTATAATTCTTTGTATTTTTAGTTTAGCTCAGTTTATATTGTTCTATAAAGCATTTAAGTTAATTATTTTGACAATCTGATGTAGGATTATTCAGTAATTTGACATATTTGTTGTAAGTGTGAGTCCGAATAAAACAATGGCGTGACTGATAATATGGCCACTGAATGGCCATATTTTCAGTATGATTTTATAAATTAATAGATACGTAAGTATTTACCTACTTATTATTGTTTCAGATTATGGGGAGGTACAAAAGCAAAGGTATTCGTGGTAATTGGGTGGAGGACGATATGAAGAAGGCTATATCTGCCATAAAGAGGGGCGTTATGAAAGTGTATACCGCTGCAAGGAAGTTCAACGTACCAAGGCGGACTCTGAGACGTTATTTGGCAGAAAAGAAAGACAGTAAATCGACCTTGGGCAGAAAACCATTATTAAAGTCTGATCAAGAAAAAGATTTGAAATCGCGCATCATCCGGTTGTGCAACGTAGGTTACCCATTAACACAGCGTGTATTACGTTCATGCGTTAAAACTTTCTGTGTTGAAAACAATATACCAACATCCAGTCGAGGATTAATGATTGGACGAGATTGGTTAAGAGGATTTTTAAGACGTAACCCGAATATCAGTCGACGTAAAGCTCAAAAATTGAATCCAGCCAAAGCGCAAAAACTGAATAAGGCTGTTGTATCTGATTACTTCTCAAAGTTAAAAAAAATAATGGAGGACAATGATATTGAATAAAGCAGAACGAATTTTTAACATTGACGAAAAGGGTTGCCAGTTAAATTTACATAAATCTCCACAAGTCTTTGCAGAACGCGGTAAAAAGAGAGTACACATAATGGGACCCGAACATGGGGAATCAGTGACAGTAGTATCATGTGGTAATGCATTAGGTCACGCAATACCACCCATGATTTTATTTAAAGGCAAAAGAATGAAATCAGAATGGGTCGATTCATTACCTACTGGTGCTGTAGCTCAGATGACACCCAAGGGTAGCATGACTACTGAAGCTTTTGTGAACTGGATACATCATTTTTCAAAATTCAAATTACCCGGAAAAGTGCTTCTCATATTTGACGGTGCGAAGTGCCATTTGGATTATTCTATTGTAGAGGCAGCTGAAAAATACGAAATAAAACTTTTCTGCTTACCCAGTAATACGACGCATGAGTTGCAGCCTATGGACAAATCTGTATTCAGATCTTTTGAGTATTACTGGGACGAGGAAGTACTTAAATACTGGTCTCTGCATGAAGACAGAAAAATCACAAAACAGAGATTTGGAAGCCTATTTTCTAAAGTATGGGATAAAGCTGCTACACCCGCAAACATTAAAGCTGGTTTTGAGGCTACAGGAATCTTTCCATTTAATCCAGACCGAATCTCAGAAGAAGCATATGCTCCAAGCATTCCTACTTACAACCCCGTGCCACCTGCATCTACTTCTGCTGATAATCCAGACCGAATCCCAGAAGAAGCTGACGCTCAAGACACTGACGCCAGCAATGTAAGCGAAAGTATTTTGGATGAAGGTACATCGAATATAAGGGAAGATAACATTCAACCATCTATGCAGCAAGTGACGGTGCAAAAAGACAGCGATATTTCAGTTGAGCGCCCTGCTTTACTTGCTCAAAAGCCACTTTCAGCTGATACTGCTGGTTCACCATTTGACTCAGTGAACAATGATGATGATGATGTCCCCCTATCAGTAATAAGGCAAAAAGAAATTGAAAATTTTGCTGAAACTTCAAGTCAAAGTACGTCTGTTGTTAACGAGCCAAAAAAGTCTTTCTATGATATGTTAAAAACTCCTGAAAAAAATACAAATCCTGTTGTAACTACTATTAGGAAAAAAGCCATCAATAGTCTTGCTCAAGAACTTACAAAGTCAATGTTTCTTGACAAGAAGAATATTCCTGGGCCATCAAGCAGCCTTCCCAAAGGCCCACAAAAAAGAAAGCAAAATCTCCAAAAAAGTAAAAAAAAGGCAGTTGACAAACAACAAAAGAAGTCAAAGAAGTCAATAATCATAAGGAAAAAATGGCCATTTTTAAGAACAATAAAAATGGCCATATTAATTATACCAAAAATCACATGGGAAATATGGCCATTTTTAAAAATAATAAAAAATGGCCATATTTGACCGCCGGAGTTGGCCATACCGAAAATATGGCTATTCATCTGGCCATATTAACCTACACTGGTAGAAATATGGCCATTTTCCCTTTTTTTAAAAAAGTGAATATAACATTTAATATTAAATAAATTTGCCAATTTTTGTCTTACAATATTAAAGTTAAATATATACGCAATATTTTTAAGCGTGAAAGATGGTTTTAACATTTTAGGACATACAAAAAACAGTACCCCAAACCTTAAGGTGGCCATATTCGACCCGTGTACAGTAAACTAAATAACCCCAAAAAAGTCAGGCTTAGAAAGTTTTAAACATACTTTAGAATATATCCCTGTGGTCTGGTTATTTATCATTTATCATACATATACTAGCTGTGCCCGCGACTTCGTCCGCGTGGAATAGTCATTTTGGGCATCATTTATTTTTGCAAACAACCTCCTCAGCTTTATAAATTATAGCCACAATTTGTTTGTTTGTTACCCACAATTTTTAAAAGAACATAATTATTTTATAGTACTTCTGCGTAAATTATATTTTTAGTTTTTTTTTTCTTGTGGCAGAAGAACATATTGGTTTTCTCCGCAACCTGATCTTGACAACGCGACATATAGTTGGCCGTGTGAAAAGCAGTCTTGACGTAAATCAATTCCTACGTGTTTAAATGTTTGCCCCTGTGATATATATTAATTGTAACAGCGAATGATAGCTTAACGGGAAATTGAATTCGTTTAAAATTAAAAGGTATATAATTTGGAATCATTGGGATGCGAGGTATAAGCACTGTTTGACCAACTGCTGGACTTTGGAAATTTGATTTGAAGTCGGGTCCCGTTACATAAATTTGGTGGTTTAAGATTTCTAAGTATAATTATTGGGGCACCTATTTTTAACTTGAGGGAATATGGGGGAAGGCCACTTGGGTTCAAAGAATTAAGAAACTCCTGTGGGTAATGGACCGCATCTTCCTGATCCATTACATTATCAATAGATGTGAAGCTAGCTATGTCTCCTGGAAGTTTACTTAAAATTAGGTCATTAATTTCATCCACGCTACTGTTTCTCGCTGCCAATATTGCCCTTTGACACATCCATTGATGATCTTTATTTTCTATTTCGTTGATTTCAGGGTAAACTTTCGATATTAAGTCCTCAATGTTACTCACTCTTTCTCCTAAATCGCGATCAATTTCAATTTTATTTTCAAAATGAGGTACTTTCCCGTCTCCTATTAAAAGTAACTTTGAAGAAAAAGTTATACTACCTACCCCCAAATATGCTCTCATATTTGTAGTTAATTTCAAGATGTTCACAAACTTCCATAATGGGGAACTTTTAAGGCAAGACTTTACAATGTCTGCTCTTGTTCCCCTTACTGGTAAAGTTTGTCGAAAGTCCCCAGCAAACATAACAGTAATCCCACCCATGATTTTATCACAGCTTCTAATATCTCTAAGAGTCCTATCTAGAGCCTCTACAGGAGCTCTATGGATCATGGTACATTCGTCCCAGATTATTAAACTGACATCTTGTAAAACTTTTCCCAAAGGGCCATTTTTACGTATAGAGCACACGCTATCTTTCTGTAAAGAAACAGTTAGGGTCAGTTTAAAAGTGGAATGAGCTGTGCGTCCACCTGCTAATAAAGTTGCAGCGATACCTGACGACGCTACTGCCAAAGCTAGCTTTCCCTGAGACCTTACTTTTGCTAGTATAAGATTAGTAATAAAGGTCTTGCCGGTTCCACCGGGAGCATCAAAAAAAATACTTTTCTTTCACTAAAACGAACACTTCGCATAACACAATTATACGCGGTCACCTGGTCATTAACTAATTTTGGTTCATTTTGAGTAATATAATCATTTAATTCATTTAGATCAAACGGTTTTCGCAATGCTACTTCTAACGGATCCAGATGATTAAGTGAATTAATCCTTTTTGATACAGGAAGCCCAAAATCGGTTAGTGATTTATCGCAAATCTCATGAATTTTATTTTCAATTTTGATTAGTCCATCATTGTATATATCATCATTATATGCTAATGTCATATCCTGATTCTCATTACTCATTCTCATTATATTAGGTGGTCAGACCACTTACCCCTTTTTGTTACGTGTGACTTGCAGGGAAAATTAGTACCTAAGCGATTAAATGTAAGCACCTCTGTAAACAATAAGATTCGCTGGGGTAATAGAGATAACGAACAGATTGCTAATTATGGAATGTTATGTAATAATAACCTGAAGAGACTGACATGTATGACTAATTTTAACTGTGATATTTTTGAACCTTTACAATTTATAAATAAGTTTTATAATGACATTGTTAATATAATACAAACCGCTGCCATTTCTAGTCATCCTTCCCACTGTGATGCAAATAAAAAGCACAGAAATGTGCTGGGCTGGAACTACCACGTTCAAAATAGTCATCAGAATGCTAGAATGTATTACAAACTATGGTTGTTGTTTAATAAACCTAGCTCAGGTGAGGTATATGATAACATGTGTAATAGTAGAAAAGAATTTAAACGAAAATTGAAATGGTGTCAGACTAATGAAGAAGTTATAAAAATGAATGTATTAGCGGTGAGTAGAAAAGAGAAAAACTTCTGTAAATTTTGGAATGCAACCAAGAAGTTAAATTATAAAACCAGTACGCCAATGTCCATAGATGAGAAACATGACTCTAGGGATATAGCAAATAAGTTTGCCGATCATTTTAAAGTGTTACCGCCGGCCGGTGTGGGGGATGCGCCCGACGCGCCACCGCACGGTGCCGCCACGGCGAGCGAGCCATCGTCAGCGCCGCGCCTTGTCCACACGGCGCGTGACGTTGCGGACGTGGTGCGGCGCGCGGTGCGGTAAGTCGCCCGGCATCGACGCACACAGCGTGGAACACATCCTCTACGCCGGTGACGAAATGTTTCGAGTATTGGCGGAGCTGTTTAATGCTTGTGCTAGGTATAGTTGTTTACCGGATAACCTTATGAGAACTGTGGTGGTTCCAGTCCCCAAAAATAAAACTGGTGACTTGTCGACTATTAACAACTATAGGCCGATATCTCTGGGTACCATAGTCGGCAAGATATTCGAGCGGCTCTTGCAACCTGTACTGGCGAATGGGTTAGATATTGATGATGCGCAGTTTGGTTTTCGTCCCGGTCTTTCGACGGATTCAGCCATATTCAGCTTTAAGCATACGGTCAGATATTATACAGAACGAGAAACCTCAGTATATGCATGCTTTCTAGACCTGAGCCGAGCTTTTGACCTTGTAAATTACAATTTACTTTGGGAAAAACTCAATTTAGCAAAGGTTATCGCGGATGTGGTGAATATGTTGAAATACTGGTACGAAAACCAGACGAACAATGTGAGGTGGGGCGATACTTTTTCTAGCGACTACAGGTTAGACTGTGGCGTACGTCAAGGTGGTTTGACCTCTCCGGACCTTTTCAACTTGTATATAAACGATCTGATTGTGGAGCTGAGGAGCACCAGAATCGAATGCCATATTGGTAACGTATGTATGAATAACTTAAGTTATGCAGACGATATGGTGCTCCTCAGCCCCTCAATTAGCGGTCTTAGACAGCTTTTAGACATCTGTGTTCGATATACCGAAACACATGGTCTAAAATATAATGTCAAAAAGACAGAAATGGTTGTGTTTCAATCAGGAAGGGGTCCGGAGAGGATACCTTCGTTATATTTGAACGGGTCGCCGGTGCAGGTTGTAAAGAGCTTTAAATACCTAGGACATATTTTGACTGAACATCTCACTGACAATGAGGATATCGTGAGGGAGCGCAGGGCTCTGGCAGTACGGTGCAATATGCTCGCGCGCAGGTTTTCTAAATGCAACGAGGAAGTGAAAATAACGTTATTTAAGGCCTATTGTCAAAATTTATACACCTGCCATCTTTGGACAAGCTATACAAAACGATCGTATAGCACATTACGTATACAATATAATGACGCGTTCCGCATATTGCTTAGAAAACCTCGTTTTTGTAGCGCATCGACCATGTTCGCGGAGGCCAGAGTCCCCGACTTCTTCGCGATCCTCAGATCTCGTATCGCCGCCTTTTGCACTCGATTACGGGAATCTAAAAATGGAATTTTGACGAATATTGCCAGTTGTCTGAAAAGTAATTTTTTCGCATATTGGTTATCTGTGCATCACAGTGGGAACCAAAAGTAAGGTCTCATATTTTTATTTATTTTATTTTAGTTTAGCCTAAATTATTGTTATTTTTGTGACTATTTTATAACTATGGGTCATGTTGCCTGAGAATAAACGATTATTATTATTATTATTATTATTATTATTATATTTTTATGAATTTTTCATTTCACTCTTGTAATAAAGAAGTTCTGATACACGGGCTTACGCCAAGTGGTTATCTACTAAAGATCACGGTCCTTGCCCATGAATTTCCGTACAATTCTACATGTATTTAGTATTGTTGCTTTTTGAAGAAGTATGTGTGTGGATCTGGGTATATTTAGTGTTTTGAGACTAGTGTGTAATGTGTATGGGATGACTCCTGTGTAATGTGTATGGGATGACTATTGGGATGGTTTTGACAGATTGTACCTGCCATTGTGTTTTAATTTCAATGGCAAGGTCTGTGTATTTTGTGTTTTTTTTCTGTAAACGTTGTGGTAAGGTTGTGTGTATTTGGTATGGCTATATATCTATGAGAAATACTGTTTTGTTTTGTTTATCGTGGAGAGTTATGTCAGGCATGTTGAAATGAATAGTTTTGTCTGTAATTATAGTTCTGTCCCAGTAGAGTTTAATGTCTGTTGATTCTAAAACTGTTTGAGGTGTGTATTTATAGTAGGCTGTTTTTTGTGCAATCAATTTGTATCTGAATGCGAGGTGTTGGTGTATGATGGCTGCAACTTGGTCGTGGCGATGTTTATAATCTGATTGTGCGAGTGATCTGCAGGCTCCTGTGATATGCTGTATTGTTTCTGAACTATTTTGGCACTGTCTGCACATGTCGCTTGCCATTGTGCGGTCGTGTATGATATGTTTTCTGTAGTTACGAGTATCTATAACCTGGTCCTGTATGGCTAACATTATTATTATTATTATTACGCATTCTGTTTAATATATCTTTACATAAAGCATTACGAAATGTATTCCATAACTCTAAGGGGTCAGATGGTTGGCAAAATATAAGAATGATGGTAAATAATTCTCTTAATTTGTGACTGGCTCGGACATGACAGCATCTGACATTGTATTTTGCCAATGTTCATCTCCCTCCAGTAAACCTAATTCCTTGCAAGCGCCTTGATAAGTTTGGCAAATAACACCATTCACGGTCCTTAGATGTTCAAATGACATTGGACCGTGAACATGTTGCAGTAACATTCTTAAATAAAAACATTCAGTTTGAGTTGGATGAATGTTGTAGACACGGCTTAAAGTTGTGTCTTTTTTAACACCGGGATATCCTTCAACATCTTGCCCACGTTTTCTTCTAGAAAATGAATTTCTTTCCCATACGTAATAGTGGGGTACTTCATGATATAAAAGGGTTGCAAAATCGTCACTTTTGCAAATATCATAGAACGCTGTAAGTGTCGTTGATGAAGGATTATTAACGCGATCTTGAAGGTTTGCATTATTATGAAAATAAACTCTTTGTCCATTTTCCAAATGAACTGCTAAATGAACTACTGCCGGAAAACGTTCATGAATAGGAAATTGGAAAATTCTCCAGAGCGCTTCCGAGGAACTTATATAGCGACCATTTGGATATTTTGCTACTTCATCGTTATTACTTTGAAACGAAAATGTGGCTTGATCAGAACCTTTATGAACATACTTACAGATGTACTTAATAGCTTTTACCGATTGACAAAACTCTACATTAATGTGTGCATTGAAAATTCGTGATAGCACTGGATTATAGGGAACAACCCACCTATTATCCACGCTCATTTCTGTACCTTTGACACGAATTATTGCTGTGTTTCCACCGTTATCTGGAGACCTGCGCCTATAGGTTGGGTAACCATCATCCGCGGTTTGTGTTTCAGAAATAAAATTCCTAGGGTACTTTTTAGAACAAATATTTTCTTTCATATATGGTGACGCAGGGTTATGAAATCCGCAAGGACCATGTATCATATTTCTTATGACAATATTATGAAGAATTGGATCTTGTTGTTTGTCAGGTATTTCAGCCGATATTATTGCATCTATAGAATCTGGTTGTACTTTGTTAGCCAGCCACAATAAAATGTGGGCATGTGGTAAACCTCTTTTTTGCCATTCTACGCTATAAACAAAGGCTTTCGATGGTCCAAAAATATTATTGTTTGTTAGTAGGACTATAATTTTTTTGAGTTTTAAATGAAATACTCTAGAAACCAAATCATGTCTGTCGTAAGAATGTTGATCGGGTAATAACTCAATTTTTATTTCCGGCCATTCGGAGTTACATGTAAATGTAATGAAGAGATCTGGTCTTCCAAATTTCCTGACATATATCATGGCATCTTGACTTTTTTCGTTCATGTATCTGGGGGATCCTGTAAATGACGACGGCAATATAACTTGCTGGCCAACATTAGAAGCGTTTTTATTCGTATCATTAACCACGGCATCTCTTAAATGAATGTACTCTTCTGCTCTCAATTTTTTTTTATTTCTTTTGATGAAGTCTAGCCTCTCAGAAATCATTTTAGCCGCCATATCAACACAATATTGGTTGAATGATCATTTGAAATAATGTATGCTGTTAAAGTCATTTATTCTCACCATGAGCCTAAATGCATAGAATTGCATACATGCTACAGTTTTAGATCTAGCAGCAGTATTCTGCTGTGGAATATTTATACAGTATCCGTCATTACCAAAGGGAAACAGTAAAGGATACTGAAGTGGGTCATAAGATCTATGAATTACAGAAACTCGTTGAAGTCCACCATCTTTTGCAGTCAAGACAATATCTCGAGGACCTTTGTCTTCATCTATCAAAAGAACAGCTACTTCATCTACTATTGGCGCATTATACCGACCTCGATGCTCGTTAGAAGGTTTCACATCAGCATGAATAATAAGTTTGAAGTCATTCGGTGGTCTATTTTCCAGATTGTATTTAAAACTTTGAATATACGTATTATGATCGTGAAGATATGTTTGGAGAACGTCGATAAGTAGTATCGATATGGGTCTAAAATTGGTGGGGTCTGATGTACTACCAGCTTTGAATAAAGGTATAACTTTACTTAGTTTCATCAAGTCAGGCGCGGCATGGTACCTCGCCTCGTAGAGCTACACCCCCCTCTCCACGTCGCTCGCAAGCAACGCCTCACCTCCTTGCAGCGCGTCATGTTTTTCACATCATGCGGCGCGGGCGCGGGTGAATTTTATATCGGTGTTATTTTAAAATTTTAATAATTATCTTCTAACATGTTCATTGAAATTAAGTGATGTCAAAGATAATTTTGTCCACAATTAAATAATCTTAATCAACAATACATTTATTTGGATTAAGATTAATATTATTAAGTTGATACAACTCTTAACAAATAATGCATTAATTTCGACCAAATTTGATTACCATAAAAACGGTTCTAGTGAGTTAATCTTAAAAGATAGAAATATAATGTTGCGGACACTTTTTTAGATCATTTCAAGAGGAATAATTCTTTCATACATATATTTTTGGTATCTTGAACCGTTTTCGCAGCGCATGCAACGGAAGCCCTCAAGCATGAATAATTTTCCCCGTTTTTTTAACATTTTCCGTTATTTATTTGCTCATAATAGTTGCAGCGTGATGTTATATACCTTAAAGCCTTCCTCGATAAATGGTCTATTCAACACAAAAAGAATTTTTCAATTCAAACCATTAGTTCCTGAGATTAGCGCGTTCAAACAAACAAACTCTTCAGCTTTATAATATTAGTATAGAATAGATTAGACCAGTCGATTTTATTTATCTCCTCTCTTATCAATTTGTAGTCTGCTTTAAAATAATTAAATGATTTGTGAAATACTGTTTTGAGGGGGATGAAGTGTGCTACAGGAATTTCAATAACAAGAGCTTTGTGGTATGGGTCCTCGCGAACCAGCGGATCGAGGCAAGGCATTGTTATTGTATTTTCATTAGATAACAATACTTAGGTAACAATACTTCTAACATGTTGCTGTCTAACACTAAACTGGTCTCAATTTGCCCGACATTTGGAAGTGAGAATTTGATACACTTGGTTTTACCAGCGTTGAACAATAAATTATTAACTGTGAACCAATTCAAGGTTGAAGACAATACACCAATAACATCATCAAAATCTTCTTTTTCTCTTTCAATTTTGAAGACCATTGAAGTATCATCAGCAATCAACACTATTTCAGTAAATTGTTCCTCCATGAAAGGCAGATAGTTAATTTATAACAGGAATAAGAAAGGGCCTAATATGGAAAGTTACATTATGTCGATGGATTTCCTTTGTGCATCTGTTTTTTTTTTAGATTTATTTATCTCACCTCATTATTCCACTTGAAGTATCATTATGCTAGGATTAACCTTAGTTCCGAAAAGTGGAAAAGGGGTATCACGGTCTTATAAAAAAAAAAGAAAAAGTAATTAACTTAGAAACATTATTTAGGAGCTATTTGAAAGCTAATGAGATGGAGAATAATACTTCGTCATATCATAGTTCTTTTTTTGGGACCAAATTCTGAATTAAACTGCAATTACAAAAAAAGGAGTCGAAAAATCACAACTTTTCAAAAATAAAGCATAATTTTAGTAAGGAGTTAACACTTTTTCAGTTTTTTTTTGTAACTGGCAGTACTGCCTGCTCTTTATCACTACCTACAATCCAGTTGTTTTGACCACGACAAACCCTTTCAATCCAAAGTTATATATTTTTTTGCAATTGGTGCATGGTTCACAAATATTTATAATCAAATACCTGTAAAAAAATTAGGAGGGATGTGATTTTTTTAAAAATATTGTCAATAAAATAGGGTCCTTTTTAACCCTATTTAATGATACTTCCGCAACTGAGACGAATCCAACGACAACTCATTTATTATAGTAGTTTATGTAACTGCTACATAATGGAGGGCATCAATACTTGAGATTGGGTTTATGAAACGAGCTGAAGGCGAGATTCATAATAACATCACTCGAGAGTTTTAATACCTAATTATGTACAGTTACATACACTAGATTTGTGGGCCACCTTCGATCTGGCCCACTACTTGACAGGGGGTGGAGAGGTTCGAAGAAAAGGCCGGGTTCTCAGGAGCAGTGTTTTATTCGGAGTCTGAGCGAAGAGTGATTTACAGTCAATCAATCAAGTATTCTTCTCACGCACCCATTCTGGGGCGTGGGGAGTCAGGGTCAGATCATTGGATCTCTTCCTGAAGAAGCGCCTCTGTCCACTCCTATGGACAGGTCATCGGGGGGCCCTCGCGGGCGGTGGAGATCTTCTCACGAGGGGTGTTCTATTGGATGATCGCCGGCTAGGCAACCAGGTCGCGTGGCAGGCGGCGGCGGTCGGGCGGGCGCGCGTGGTACGGCGCCATGTCGCGGATATGCGGATGTTGTGAGCTATCCGCACGCGCGAACATGCCTGATTTACAGTGGAAATTGTCCCTATATTTATACTGCTCTAACATGGTTCTGATTGGTCGGCGGGCGTACCTCGATCCCCGACCTACCGCGCATACCCCGCGGTGGTTTGGCGCCCCCGTCCCCCGACTCGCCTCGAGTCTTTGTTTCCCCTCGACAGGGGGCGCCTTGTACACCCGCCTTCCTATCTAGTTTTATTTATTCTTTGTAAATAAATTCAAACATATACAAAACTAATTAGGAACTATAAAACGATTATCACAACAAATAATTAAACTATAACTATTATATACAAATCAATTATATAATTCTACTTTGTCGCGAACATATTCTCCCGCCGCAGCTCGTAGCTGGAGATCAGTCGTTCGCGACGTGGAGTATGGCCAGCTTCTTGGTTGGCCGCCGCAGGATGCCCTTGTTGGTGCGCACGTCCACTGCTCGTACCTCGCCGTCTGGTCCCGGGAAGACTGCCTCGATGACTCCGCGTGGCCAGCTGTTGCGTGGCAGCGTCCCGTCCGCTATTAGGACGAGGTCGCCGATCTTCAGAGCCCCGTTTGAGGCTCGGGGCTCCCGCCGGTGTTGGAGGTCGGGCAGGTATTCACGGACCCAGCGGGCCCAGAATGTGTCCGCCAGGCGCTGGCTAGTGCGCCAGCTGAGCCGGCCGGCGGAGTCCCCTTCGGTGAACGCCCCGGGTTGCGGGACTCTGGATGGGCCGCCCAACAGGAAGTGGTTGGGAGTGAGGGCCTCGGGATCGCTTGCATCGGTTGACAGGTGAGTGAGAGGCCGGCAGTTTATTGTGTGCTCAGCCTCTACCAGCAGGGTGCACAGGACCTCTTCTTGGGGCGCTCGCTCGTGTAGTGTGGCAGCGAGCGCCACCTTACAGCTGCGGACGAGGCGTTCCCACGCCCCGCCCATGAACGGCGCGCTTGGCGGGATGAACCGCCAATGGATGAAGCGGACAGAGGACTCCGCCTCCATCGCGGCGGTCGCCGCCCGGCGGAGCTCGACGTCAGCTCCGCGTAGATTGGTCCCCTGGTCTGACCACAGCTCTGTTGGGCAGCCGCGTCTACCAATAAAGCGACGCAGTGCCATGATGGCGGAGTCAGTAGTGAGACTCCCCGCCAGCTCGAGGTGCACCGCCCGTGTTGTCAGGCAGGTGAAGATGACCCCGTAGCGTTTCTGTTTGCTGCGGCCAACTGTAACAGTGAGCGGACCAAAATAATCAAGCCCCGTGAAAGTAAAGGCTCGGTTATGATGTGCGAGGCGGCTTCTTGGGTGGTCGCCCGTCGACGGTTGCGCTGGTTTCGCCCTGATGACCCGACAGCGCTGGCAGCGCGCTGTCTCGCTACGCACAGAGTTGCGTAGGCGCAGCACCCAGTAGTGTTGACGGACCTCGTTCGCTGTAGTCTCGAAGCCACCGTGGTGTAGACTGGCGTGTGTCCACCTGATGTAGAGCCGAGTCCACCGGTGGTTGCCGTCCAACACGGCCGGTGCGCGCTGTGCTTCAGTGATGTCAGCGGCGGCGGCGATTCTTGAACGTAGGCGGATGACCCCGTTGTCGTCCAGGACAACGGACAGCTTCCCTGGTGGCTCCTTCCCGCTCTGTAGGCAGGAGAGCTCGGCGCCGAACACTTCTTGTTGTTGGGCGCGTATCCACAGTGCTGTTGCTTCGTCTAAATACCGCGCCTGTAGCGGTACTTTGCGGTCGCTCGTTGCTCGTTCGCTCACCTTTCCTTTGTTCGTGAGCGGAGCCGGGCGCGTAGCGCGCCACGCCGGGTCGTCCTCGGGTCCGTGCTTTGTTCGCTTGCGTGCAGCTGCGCAAACTTCTCGGTTGCGCAACATGTCGATGAACTGGAGGACTCGCGCTGTGACGCGGGTTGCTCGGAGCCAGCACGAGAAGCGGGTGAGGTCGGGTAGCGCCGCTGACAGCTGTGCGGTAGTCTTCACTACGTGCACTCTCTCTTCACCGGTGTCGCTTACCGCTACCTCTTGTTCTTGTGGCCATTGTTCCTCGGGCAAGAACAGGAACGTCGGCCCCCGGAACCAGCGATGTTCGGCGTCGAAGTCGGGCGGCGTCTGGCGGGTGGCGTCGTCGGCTACGTTATCTTTCGTAGGTACCCACCTCCACTCGATGGTCTTTGTAGCCTCCGCTATCTCGGCGACTCGGTGCGACACGAAGGGCTTGTAGGCGCGCGGTCCGTTGCGCAGCCAAGCTAGCACCGTTCGGGAGTCTGACCAGTAGACTCGGCGGGTCGGCTTGATGTCGTGTTCGGCGGCCGCTGTCTGCGCCAGGCGACAACCCAGAACCACGGCTTGCAGTTCGAGTCGTGGGATGGACACCGTCTTCAGTGGCGCCACTTTCCCCTTGGCGGCGATGAGCGAAACTTGTATTTCGCCCTGCTCGTTGACGGTCCGCCAGTACGTGGCGGCGGAGTAGGCAGAGGAGCTCGCATCTACGAACGTGTGTAGTTCGATGTTGTCGGCGTCGGCTAACCGTGGGTAACAACGAGGCACAGCAATAAGGGTTAGTTGTTGTACCTGTGTTATCCATCTTCCCCACTCGTCTGCTTCGGCAGGCTGTAGCGCGTGTTCGTAGCTGTGAGGTGGGTCTGGGTTGTCCTTCCTCCACAGCAGGCCCGTTTCGAAGCCCGCCGGTACTCGAACAGTCTTCTCGTCGAGTATTTGCAGTGCACGTTTCTCGTCATCGTTGTAGGATCGCTTCGGCTCGACGCCTAGGGACTCAAGAGCAAAGTGTTCACGCATCATTTCCTCCATGTTATCCTCCTCCGTGTCCAGTGAGTGCGGGACGGCGTGGTGTACTCTGTGGCGCTGTGCTCTGCCGCGGGCCTCTTTCACGCCGTGTAGCACCCATCCGAGTGCCGTTTTCGACGCGACGAGTTGTCCCCGTTCCCCGCTTCTTGTAGCGTGGGAGAGGAATAGGTGCCAGTTGTCTTGTCCCAGCAAGATCATGGGCGTACACTTCTCGTACGCGATCTTGTCCGCGATGTCGGCCAGGTGAGGGCAGCCCTCCACGTCTTCCCTCCGCAGGGACTGAGACGAGAGGTTGAGTCCACCCATCGTGCGCGCTGAGATCTGAAAACTGTCAGAGTCCGGTCCTTTTATGTTAAAACAAACTCGCCTTGAATTGTCCTCGTCGACTTTTGAGCCGCCCACTGTCTCGATGTAGAAAGGCGATAGCGGCCCCGTAGCTCCTATTTTCTCTGCGATCTCGTTCTCGATAAGTGTACAGGTCGATCCGTCGTCCAGTAGAGCGTAAGTTGCGTACGCTCCCGCCGGACCGGACACTTCTACTGGTAGCACTTTGAGTATCGCTGTCCTTGTCGCACTCTTGGTTGTGGCGACGAAGTCCGCCGCTGCCTCGGAGGGTGGCGCTGTTGTCGTATCTGCGTGTAACAAAGGGTGATGAGCGTACTGGCAGCCATCTTTCTCGCACCTTATGTACTTACAGCTATGTTGTTTACGACGGACTCGGAGGCAGCGGAAGCACAGGCGGTGGGTCTTGGCTAGTTCCCAGCGCGCCGAGACTTCTGCCCTTTTCATATTCGGACAATCTTGAGTCTTGTGTTCTCCCTTTTTGCAGATCGGACAGGAGGACGGCTCGTGTTTCTTTTCTTCGATGTGATAGCTGCGGACCCTTTTCTCAGCTACGGTTTTCTTGTTCTCTAGCGCCGGCGCGATGATCTCGGCCGGTGCGTAGCTACCGCAGCGTTCCACTTCTCGTTCCAGGAATCTCGTCAGTGTGACGAGGTCGGGCTCCTGGGGGTCCTTTTCAGCGGCGTAATCGTAATAACGATATCTCAGCGTCGCGGGCAGCTTGTCCACGACGCCTCTCACTATTTCTGGATTAAAAAGGTAATGTACCTTATTAAGTGCTTTCACCGTGGCGGTGATATTGATTACTTTTGAGGCGAACGTGCAGAGATCCCTCGGGTTGTGGGCGAGTTTCGGAAGGCTTCGGAGTTTTTCCATCTCCACTATGACCAGAGCGTCTGGTCGTCCGAATCTTGACGCGAGGAGCCTCATGACTTCGGCGCACGTTGTTGAGCCGACGAACAGGCACTGTGCGGCTTCTCGAGAGGGTCCTTTGAGACTGCGGCGGAGTCTCATCAGGTTGGCTTGCTCGGTGAGATGCGTTGCGGTTTCTTCGAACGCGTTCTTGTATGGCAGCCATTCGGCCGCGGCCCCTGCGAACACTGGTAATTCATAGTTTTTCGTACTTACCGGTTGCATGGACCGGGCTGCCATAGTTAGAGCTGAGGCTAGCTCTCTATAGTCGAACACCGGAGTCGGTTCGACGTAGGGGACGGGAAGCTGACTCTGTTGAGTCGGTGACTGGTCGGTGCCCCTCGGCTGGAGTTCGTCGCGGCACGGCGGTGGCCGCGACGTATTGAGCCCTCCTCCAGCAGGAACCAAGGGCTTGAGCCCTCCCGGCGCAGCGTCGGCGGTGTTCCCGTCCACGTACGCTCCAGAGGTGAGCGCTAGGGTGTTCCTTTCAACCCATGTGGTGGTGCGCTCTTCGCGCAGCGTGGCCCCGTCGTCGTCGTCGTCTTCTCCCTCGTCGTCTTCTCCCTCGTCGCTTGATTCCTGTTCGAGCAGAGTGACGCGCGCGGCTGCAAGCTTCACTTGTTTCTGCAGCAGCTCCTGCCGGGCCTTCTCGAGCTCGCGCTTGCGAGCCCTGGATTTCGCCGAGGCGCGCGTGCTCGGTGCCTTTTTGCGTGCCGGCGGAGTCTCCTTTGTCGCCTGGCTGTCCGTGCTCGTTTCTGTGGAATTAGTAGGGTTAGTACTCTCCGTGGCGGACGTGACGGCGGTGGAGGTGTCCGTGGCGGACGTTGTGGCGGCGGTTCTGGCGGCGGCGGTGCCGGCCGCGGCGGTGGTGGCTACGGCGTCGGGCGTGGACGTGGCGGCGGTGGGTGCAGACGTGGCGGCGGCCGCGGCGACGTCGTCGGTAGCGGCGGCAGCGGCGGCGGCGGCGGCGGCGACGGGACCCTTCGTGATACTCCTGGTGACTGGCATCCTCTTCTGGCAGGGATTCGGCTACTGAAGGACCATTAATGTGGGCCACCTTCGATCTGGCCCACTACTTGACAGGGGGTGGAGAGGTTCGAAGAAAAGGCCGGGTTCTCAGGAGCAGTGTTTTATTCGGAGTCTGAGCGAAGAGTGATTTACAGTGGAAATTGTCCCTATATTTATACTGCTCTAACATGGTTCTGATTGGTCGGCGGGCGTACCTCGATCCCCGACCTACCGCGCATACCCCGCGGTGGTTTGGCGCCCCCGTCCCCCGACTCGCCTCGAGTCTTTGTTTCCCCTCGACAGGGGGCGCCTTAGCTGAGGGCAGAGCAACATGGCTTCCGTGACAGCCACAGCACGACGCTCCAGCTGGCGAGAGTCCTGCACTACCTGGCGTCGGAGCTGAACAGGGGCCGATACACCGTCGGGGTCTTTCTTGACATCGAGAAGGCCTTTGACCGAGTGTGGCACGAGGGGCTCCTCTACAAGCTCCTGGACGCAGGTGTGCCCCCAATGATCGGGCAGATCGTGGCCTCCTTCCTGGAAGACCGGCGGTTCTTCGTCTCGGTCGAGAATGCACACTCCCAGACGAAGGCCATCAGCGCAGGAGTCCCGCAAGGCAGCTGCCTTTCGCCGGTGCTCTACGCGCTCTACACCAATGACATCCCCACACTCGAGGGCCATCTCGAGGAGGGGGTGGAAGACGTCGTGCTCGCCCTCTACGCGGACGACAGCGCATACTTCGCGTCGTCGCGCAAAATCGAGCTCGCCTGCAGGAAGATGCAGCGACTCCTGGACCTGCTGCCGCCCTGGCTGGACAAGTGGCGGACCGCGGTGAACGTCGGGAAGACAACAGCCCTGTTGACCACCCGCTCCCGCCGTCCGACCCCGCTACAGCTGAGGGGCCGGGACATCGAGTGGCAATCGACGGTGAAATACCTCGGTTGCAACATCGACTGCTCGCTGCGCATGGTCCCGATGGTGCAACACTGCATCAACCGGGCCAAAGCCGCGCGGGCAATGCTCCGGCCTGTCCTGTCGTCCAGCCTGCCTCTGAGAGCCAAGCTGCGGGTGTACAAGGCCTATGTGCGCTCGCGGCTCACCTACGCGGCTCCAGCATGGTACGCCCTGCTGTCGAAGACCCAGAAGGCACGGCTGCAGCGGTTCCAGAACATCTCCCTGCGGGTGATCACAGGAGCCGGGCGGTACGTGCGAAACACCACAATCATGAGGGATACCCGGATGCCCACCGTGGAGAAATTCGTCGCGCGGCTCGCACGGCGCATGTACGACTGCGCCGACAACAGCCGCCACGCACATCTCCACGACATTGCTCCACATCACGCACGTCCGCCTGAAGGCAGACCACTCCCAAGAGAGTTGCTGCACATCCCACTGTCGCCAGTGTAAGCCCGCAGAAGAGGGCGAAAGCACGGCACAGTGGAGAAGAAGAAGCTCCCGCACCGTTGTCGCCAGTGTATGCCAATAGACGGCGAAAGCACAGCGCAACGAAGACCACGCGAGGCCCCTGACAAGTAGGGGCCACCCAAGACCGGGGGGGACGTTACCCCCCGAGTTGACGCCGCGGGCATGAGGCAACCATAAGTCCTCGACCCCGCAACCGTAGTGGTCCTCGCGCTCCGCGCGAGAACACACTCCGCAGACCACGGCACGGGGGCGCCTTGTACACCCGCCTTCCTATCTAGTTTTATTTATTCTTTGTAAATAAATTCAAACATATACAAAACTAATTAGGAACTATAAAACGATTATCACAACAAATAATTAAACTATAACTATTATATACTAATCAGTTATATAATTCTACTTTGTCGCGAACAAGATTACTACACACATATCATAAGCTCTCTTTGATGTGTTCAGGAACCGCATGTTTGACCGGCATTTTGGCTCTGCAGTTGTTTAGCTTGTTCTGTAGTACCAACTACAGACAAACTAGGGGCGGCACGCAGGCGGGCGTCGGCGTTCGAAATTTGAATGTCGTAATGTGTAGAAAAATTACACATTATGGTCATAATGTGTAATTTTTCAGATAAGAAATGAGTTTTTACCAAGTAGTTTAACATTATGCTGATCGTAACTTGCGGTTTTTGTACGCACTAAAGAGGGTTTATGATACGTGTGTAGATAATAGTAGTTTACGTGACTGATACATAATGGAGGGCATTAAAACTCGAGAGTGGGTTATTCAAACGAGCCGAAGGCGAGTTTCATAATAATATCACTCGAGAGTTTTAATGCCTAATTATGTATAGTTACATACACTAGTTTATCTACACACATGTCATAAGCTCTCTTTGATGTGTTCAGGAACCGCATGTTTGACCGGCATTGTGGCATTGACTTGTTTAGCTTGTTCTGTAGTACCAACTTCATAGACAAAGTATGGGCGGCACACAGGCGGGCGTCGGCGTTCGAAATTTGAATGTCATAATATGTAGAAAATTTACACATTATAGTCATAATGTTCAATATTCAGATAAGAAATGAGTTTTACAAAGTACTTTAACATTATGCTAATCGTAACGTGCGGTTTTTGGACGCAGTAAAGAGCGTTTATGATACGTGTTAAATAAAACCCACTCTCGAGTTTTAATGCCCTCCATTATGTATCAGTCACATAAACTACTATAAAAAAAACTGGGTTCTCTCAAATGTATACCAGGAATAATAATTCCTGGTAACATTGTGCTATAACCTCAAATCAAAGTTTGATATGTCTGAAGCAAATTGTCAATAATGATTTCTTTAGTTTTTAAAAACAAGTAATTTGCTGTGTTTATCTCGGCTTTAAAGACAATTCTAATGCATCTAATTGCTACCAAATTAGTCGCCCGCATTCATCATCAATATTATGGCTTCCTCCGAAAATCGGATGAATCGTAGGAGAGGTAACGTAATAGAGGCTATTTCAATTAGAAACAGCTCTAAGTAGTATCGTTTACCTACGCATTATTGTATCCTGGTATTCAATAATCATAGTAACAATAACTCACTCAATGAAGTCTTCAAATTATTGCAGGTAGACCAACTGGAGATTTATTCAAATTAGATAATACCAAAAAACCTGAAGAAAACATCATAGAAATCATACAAGGCCTTTATTTGGATAAGCAAACCCACAATGACCTTCCGCCTACAAAAAACCTGGAAAGCAGACCATTTTCTATGTCAAGAACTGCACAAAACAGTGGTTCTGACAGCCGTAGACGGTCTTACCTGAATGCTTTAGTTACCTTACTGCATAAGGAAGACCGAACCAACTTGGGATTTACTACAGAGGAACTAATGACATGGTGAGTAATCTATGCCCATTTTGCAAGGAATATATAGGACTAAGGTATGTATTTGATATTGAACTGATGCTTTGGCTATAAATTAATACTCTCAACTTGTACCACAAAGTTATTGGAATTTCCTCATAGCTAACAGGTAGTTATATATGGCTTGACAATACAATAACAGAGGAAGATTTAAACAATCACTGATTTTAAATCATATCAACTACCTACCCTAGGCGATAGTGATAATTGGTTAGGATTTAGTATCATTTGGCAGAAGAAGGGGGTAAGGGGAGGTGAGGGGTGGGTACCCCTTTTCCCCTGACACCACTCCCATGAAAAGGTAATGCACCATTCTTGAGAAAAATAATTAACCTCAGTTTTGAGGTTATGTTTACATAATTTTCGCTACATAATGTGACCTATTTCACATTTTATTTCGAAATTGCTTTAGCTCTGGCTACTATGGGGCTGTGGGGATACCCCGCACTGAGCGCCCACACTTGCCTCCACAGCCTACGCCGCTCCGTCTCACTTGGTGCAGTGAGCAGTCCCCTGCGACCCTCCGCCCCTCTGGCTTATAAATGACACTAGAGTCTACCCATAAGATTGCCTCGGAAGGACTGCCTAGGAAGTGGGGTGCCCTGATTCGGATTTTCTATTCCATTCACGAAAGTCGAGAAGAAACAGAATGAACGACAATGAATGATGACACAATGTCATGAGGCAAATGGGGTAGCTTTTTTTGTGTTCTATTTCATAGATTTTATTATTATTGTTATTATTATTATTATTTATTTAACAGGCAGACAGTTGAGACAGCTGATGTTGCCCGAATCCGATTATTATGATTCTTTTGTAGGGTTAACATGTGTTTGTCAAGTTTGTTTTAAAAAATTGTTGACACACTTCTTTAGGTAGTTTGTTCTAGGAGTTCTCCACTCAGTTGCAGGAAGTGTTTATGAGGGTTATTGTGTAAAGAATGTGTATCAATTTTAAGATGTTGACCTCGAAGATTAGTATTTTCATTCATCTTGAAGAGCATTTGTAAGTCTTGTAGGTCAAAGTGGCCTGTAAGGATCTTATATGTTTCGATGAGGTCTCCACATCCCCTGCGTTCCTTTAAAGTTGTGAGTCTCAAAACCTGTAGTCTTCCTTCATAAGATTGTGTTTTCAGTGATACATTGCACTCTAGGCCATTCGGAAGGTCAAATGTGTATATATAATGGATAGCACAGGACCCAGGATGGATTCTTGTGGTACACTGCTGTAGATTTCCCGTTTTCTGAGAGGGTCTCATCTATTGTCACTCGAAAAGTTCGAAGTAGAAATGCCTCGATCCAGTTCTGTAATTTCCCTCTTATGCCCACAAACTGCAGTTTCTCCAGCAGTCTGGTTGTGGGGACCTTGTCAAAAGCCTTTTCCTAATCAAGGTTAATGACATCAACATGCTCTCTTTCATTAAAACTTTTGGAAAGAGAAAGTAAAAAAGTAAGTTGGATACTGTAGACTTTTGCGAGACATTTTAGACCACATACTGTTTTAACACCACCATTTTAGTCTTCAATTGCATATTTGTGCATCACTTTTTATCTGATTTGAGGTTAGAAACTATTTTATATTAATAATTTGATATATATCCATTACCTTGTAATAAGAGTGGAAGCATTATAATATAATGAAGGACCCAGCGCCTACCCGATTCAACCCCTTTTACCCCCCTCCTCCTGCCAAACGATTCTAAATCCTACCCTCTAAAAGTTAATCATGATATCAGTTTAGCAGATATAGAGGTCTTCTGGACAGATCCCCAATCTCTCACGCAAAGGTGCACTCCCTCAATTTTTTTTTAATTTACAGGTGTCCCGAAACAACGCGGGTATAAGGTGAAAGCCCAGTTTATACAAGGTCTGGCAAAATTAAAAAATAAATTGTGTGTCACTGGGTTAAAAAAATATTGGCTTATTTAAAAAACATCCAAAATCAACATCCCCCTTAGCACATATTTAGTTACTGTGGCAACAAACTTAGCCATTCTCCTACGATTTCTTTGCCAACCTGATTCTACATAACCATACTATTGATAGCAGTCACAAATTGAGCAGAATATTTCAGATAAAAAATAACTATGTAAGTCAAGTCAAGGCAAGTAAGAAAAATCATAATGTACTACCCTCAGCAAGTTTATAAAAAAAATGGCCTATTTATGTTTTTTTTTTTTAAATGGATTTAAAAAAGTATGATCAAAAATATAAATAAATATGAGTAAAACCATATCATAGTATTATAAATCTGTTGAAATTAAATATTTCGTTAGATTGATAAAAAATTGTTTGGTTGTGTCGTGGTTTTAGAAAATCTTGGAAGAAAATTTTAATTAATCATAACGGAAAAAAAATATGCTGTACTACCCTCAGCAAGTTTATTAAAAAATTGGCCTGTTTAGAAAGGATTTTGAAATACACTGGTCAGCAAATAAACCGAGCCACCCGCTACCTAGGAACTCTGATTCGATTTTCTCAAAAAGTATAAAACTTACAACTATCAAAGTTATACCTACAAAAAGTGCGTTTCATGGTGATTAAAATGACTACAAATTAATTCGAAAGTACCGTCAACTCACATTGTAATCAAGCAACAAACACAATGCTAACGATTTGCTCTGTTTTCACCAGAGTTTGAAATTAGCGT
The DNA here is from genome assembly GCA_949825045.1 of Argyresthia goedartella. NCBI lineage: Eukaryota > Metazoa > Arthropoda > Insecta > Lepidoptera > Argyresthiidae > Argyresthia > Argyresthia goedartella. The sequence goes on from OX463815.1 coordinate 14,448,152, forward strand.
TCTTTTTCTCTACAATGAGGGTAGTCGGATATTTCTTATCATTTCTTTAGTTTTTGCCCATCGTTTGCTCAGACGCGTGTGTTTTTGCTACTTTTTTCGATTAATAATGGATACAACACCTCAGGAAGCAGCTCAAGCTGTAGCATTACTTCAAGCAGGCATTGCGCAACGTGAAGTCGCTCGAAGGCTTCGAATCAGCAGATCTTCGGTGCAACGAGTTTACAGACGATACCTAGAGACTGGAGCATTCGATCGCCGTCCAGGTACGGGCAGACCTAGGGCTACATCAGCAGCAGATGATCGTTATATCCACCTTACTGTTCTGCGAAATCGCCACCTCAACGCAATTCAAGTCCAACAAAGTCTGCGTGACGAACGCCAAGTGGTCATAAGTTCAGATACCGTCAGAAGGAGACTTGCTGAACGGAACCTGACCCCAAAAAGAGCTGCAACAGGCCCAGCATTAACGGTAGCACACCGTCGAGCACGACTTGAATTTGCTCGAGAGCATAGGGATTGGACATTAGAGCAGTGGAGTAATGTACTCTTCACTGATGAGACCAGGGTGAGTCTACATGGAAGTGATCGACGTCAGAGAGTATATCGTCGCCCTGGAGAACGTTATTCTCAGTGTTGCATCGAGGAAACTGTTGCTTATGGAGGAGGATCTGTAATGGTCTGGGGCGGCATCTCGTTAACAGCACATACGGCGTTAGTTTTCATCGAACCGACGGGCCGTACACGTGGACTGACTTCTCATCGCTACATTACTGAAATCCTCGCAGACCATGTGGTACCTTACGCAGGATATATCGGACAGGATATGCAATTGATGCATGATAATGCACGGCCTCATGTTGCTCATGTGGTGACCCAGTATCTACGCGACGTCAGCATTCGTACGATGGACTGGCCAGCTCGAAGCCCGGACTTGAATCCGATAGAACACTTATGGGATGAGCTGAAACGTCGGGTTCGAGCCCGGGTACCTGCTCCAACAAGGCTTCCAGAGCTGCGAATCGCAATTGAAGAGGAGTGGAATACAATTCCTCAAGATTTTATCGTCAGGCTCGTAAGGTCGATGAATACAAGGATGCTGGCAGTTATCCGAGCAAGGGGAGGGAATACGGAATATTGATCAAAAACTTATTTTTGATTTTATCTTTGTTTTTGGCTTTAATTTTTTTTTCACTTTATCATTACTAACGATTGTCACGACTGGAAAACGACTCTTCTTTGTAAAATCCTTAATAAACACTGAAATATTGATTAAACCCAATGAGTTTCCTTTCATTTTAATCACCATGAAACGCACTTTCTGTAGGTACAACTTTGATAATTGTAGGTTTTTTAGTTTTTGAGAAAATCGAATTAGAGTGCCTAGGTAGCGGGTGGCTCGGTTTATTTGCTGTCCAGTGTAGTTTATCACTAGTTAGTTATATATCAAAAATAACAATAAATATGAGTAAAACCTAACCAACCTAACTAAAAATAGTATTGTAAATGAGTTGAAATTTGATACAGTGCCACCTCAATTCACTGATATGGAGGATAGGTACGTACTGATTTCCGCAGGATATTCTTGTCCATCACCGCCCGCACGTGTCCTCTGGGTAGAGCTAACAAGAGCAACAATACATTACCGAAATCTTTTCTTTTCAGATTCTCTTCTCAAAATTAGTTAATTATACTACATTCTTACGTTTTCTGTGGTTTTCTGGACGAAAAAAATCTTATCTTTCTTACTGACGACTTTAGCTTCCCAACACGCAAAGCAGTCATATAACTTAACGTTTACACAGCGTTGTAGCACTATTAGAGTGCTACAACGCTGTGTAAACGTTTCTTAACAGTGATGGCCTTGACCTTGTGTTCTACAAAAGCGTTCAAGAACTCTGTCTTGCTCTATAAGCATAAAGTGCAAATATGACCTATAAGAAAGTTATGTACCGGTAAAAGGGGGCTAATTGGAAATGAGGGGCTAATTGGAACTAATACAAAATGCAGAGATTTGGCTGTATTTTCTATTAGTTCCAATTAACCCCTCAACTCCAATTAGCCCCCTTTTAAACTAATAGTAGTTTATGTGACTGCTACATAATGGGGGGCATCAATTCTCGAGAGTGGGATTATGAAACGAGCCGAAGGCGAGTTTCATAATAATATCACTCGAGAGTTTTATTGCCTAATTATGTACAGTTACGTACACTATTTTATCTACACACATATCATAAGCTCTCTTTGATGTGTTCAGGAACGGCATGTTTGACCGGCATTGTGGAATTGATCTTATATCTGCTGTTCTTTAGTACCAACTTCACAGACAAACTAGGGGCGGCACGCAGGCGGGCGTCGGCGTTCGAAATTTGAATGTCATAATATGTAGAAAATTTACACGTTATGGTCATAATGTACAAATTTTCAGATAAGAAATGAGTTTTTACCAAATAGTTTTACATTATGCTGGTATTAACGTGCGGTTTTTAGACGCAGTAAAGGGGGTTTATGATACGTGTTTAGATTAACGTTTATAAACCTTTTTTTTGCAACCTTTATAGGTATATCGCTATATCAATTTCTAATGATACTAGTATAGAATGATACTGCTATATAGAAGTGATAACAGATACGATTATTCATCGTATTTGTGTTGTAATAGTTCTAATGTAATGATAAATACTCTACTCCTGGACGATATAGTCTTATTGTAGTTATTGAAATCACTGCTATAGTATCTAGTGGGTTAGTAGATACGAAAACCCTACAATAGACCAAGTTTGAGACATAGCCAATAGTAAGAACATGCTTATGTGACGCAATTGCACTATAATAGCACTAAAATTTATCTTATAGTTCAACTAATATCATGAATTTAATGACTTTTTTGGTACTACAACAGAGTATCTATCACCTTTATAACACGTTAAACGCACGTAAGGGGTAAACAATTACTTATATAAGGACTATTATGCCCTATAATTATGATTTTAAATTCGCTTTTAGAACAATACTTGGCCATTTTTATTCATGGTGAATTCGAGGGTTCCGTCCCGTTTGGGTGTACGTACTTGGTTCTTTCTTCTAAAATGGATAATAGAAATTGGAAAATATTTAAACGCGGTGGTACTTACAGCAACATTATCATTATCTACAAAAGAAACTAACAGTATCAGCAACCAAAGTCAAGTTGAGAGAAGAATTAAGGAGAATGATTCCGTAGAATCGTTTATCTTGCGATAAAGAACATAAAGACTCCAGTGATTTGTGAAAAATAAAAAAAATAAAAAAATACCATTTCCTGGATGTGCACTCTATAACTCACTACCTTCAAACATGTTACAACTAGAATCCTTGAAAGTGAGATATACTATGGTGCCATGTTTTTTTCAAGATTGTGAAGAAAAAAAAACATTTCTTTACCAATTTACATCTTTATGTATCATTAATCCATATTTACCCCGTTCAATTGGAAATGTTATAAAATCAACTAACCCGACTGCATTTTCATTCAATACCACACACAAACATATATACGCTCGAAAAACCTTCCTTCCGGTGCAGCTGGGTAAAAATAAAACTTTAGTGTTTTACATAGATAACGTACCCATGGAACCCTAAATTCAATCTGACACAATGAAAACATCGTAACGACAAATAATATAATGGACGCTTGTGGACGTAATGTGTTATAATTTGATAAATATTTTAGCTAAAACTCAAACATTCCTGGGGGGCGCTTAAAATTTATGGTAAACCATACCCTAGTTCATCAATAAAACTGCGGTAGCACAACATTTCCAACATTATAGACGAAATTAGGTAATTAGGTAATAATCCAACTCACCTCTTAGTTCACAGGACTGTGAATCCTAATACACTGAAAAAAAAAACTCTTGTTATTCGTAGCTAAACTTTCGTCTACGTATAACATAGAAAAAGTGACCACAAAACTATAGCAATACGTAACCAAATCTAGTTTGGTTATTTTTTAACGAAACTGTTTTGTAATTAATGTTAACACTATTTTGTTTAAGTCATACATTATAGTATCTGTGGTCATACCAAGGTGCTTACTTAAAGCACAGATACTATAATATGCTTAAAGGTAGGCTACTTACATGCAGTTAGGAAGCCAATTGTTTGTTTACTTCAGCCATTTTTTACAAAACAGTTTGACGGTTATTAACAAAACTAATGAGTTGTTTTAGCTGTTGTTTTGTTACTATAACTTTATATATTACTTAATTTAGATAACTTGTTTTGTTAATTTTTACAAACAGTTTGACTGTTAGTAACAAAACTTTTTAGCTGTAGTAGTTTGTTTGTATAGTATTTAGTACTTCTTTAGTGTGTAGCCTAATTTATTTTAGCTATCTGAGCGTTTTAGCATGGCAATAAGCGGTAATTTCCCTTTTGTTGATATTTCAAGAATTACCGATTAGATTGACATTATTTTCAAATCAATCTAATCGGTGATTCTTGAAATATTAACAAATGGTAATTACCGCTTATTGCCATGCTAAAACGCTCAGATAGCTAATATAAATGAGACTACACACTACAGAAGTACTAAATACCATATAAACAAAAAACTACAGCTAAAATACACTAAAATTTTTTGTACTACCTATATAAAATTTAAAAGTAGGCAGATAAATAAAAGTAATTGTTTTACAAATGTAATTGTTGTATTGCTAGGCTTCAGTTTTTGTTGCTTGGGTTTATCTCTCCGGACTTGAGTTCACCCAGCATACTATATAGCATTGCAACATGCCTGATGTGTACAATTCTGAAGAATATGCATATTATCTATGGTGAATGCCACTGCAACGCCTCTGCCGCGGCCAGATTGCATCGTGAGAGGTAGCCGCAAGCCGAGCGTTACCCAGTTCATCGCGTGTTCGCATATCCCAGAAGGTGGATTGGCCGCGAGGGACAAATTGCCAGCGTGGTCTCCAGACCTGAACCCAATTGTTTTTTTACTGGGTTTGCATAAAAAGGTTAGCGTGGTTAGCACAAAATTGTTAAAGCTTCAGAAGACATCAATGCAGCAGCGAGTTACGCAAGACTAATAAAAATATAATTTCTTAAAAGATGTAGAGCCTGTTTCGTGCTGGAGGCAAACACTTTGAATATTTACTTACTCATGTGAAATAAAATGGAATTTTATTAAATAACTATTTAAAATAACTCATTTACTCTAATCTAGTCATTATTTTGCCATTCTTGAACTTACCTAAAATGAGGTGTTCTTATGATGTCCAACATGTTTTGTTTATATTTGAACAGTTTTTGGTTAAAAAGTAGCAAGTATACCTTTTCAAAATCCTTACTAAACAGGGCAATTTTTGAATTGAAATTAACTTGCCGAGGGTAGTACAGCATGTTTTTTTCCGATATGATGAGTCAAAGTTGACTAACAAGATTTTCTCAAACCACGACACAACCAAACTACGTAATTTTTTATCAATCTGACGAAATATTCTACCCAATTTGTGATAGCTATCAATTGTACGGTTATTTAGGATCATGTTGGTAAAGAAATCGCAGGAGAATAGCTAAGTTTATTGTGTACACGTGTGTGATTGACACTGATGTTTTTTTTTTTCTGAAATAAGCCTATATTTTTTGAACTAAGTGACATAGATATTTTATTTTTATTTTACCAGACCTGTATGGGCTTTCACCTGGTGCCCGCTTGACGTTGAGTTTCGGGACACACTATATTCTTTATAAGCCTGTACATACATTCTATATGCCTATGTCAACGTAAGATAGTCAAAACCGTTTTTTGATAAACTAACGCGTTAGTTGATCAATTATCGACAGACAGTAAACCAGACCGTCAAGGTTTAAAATTTACGTTTCTTTTGTTCTTACATGTCAACCCAACACGAAGACTATTTGGGGGCATCACTGCGCTCGCCTCCTCTAATCTTCACCTAAGCCACAGATTAATAAAGAGTTAGGAACAGATTGGACACTGTACATACACGTTCAACTAAAAAGCGACCCTTGCTACAACGCAACAAAGTTTTTCGTTTGCAATTCAAGTTTAAACCAGTTTCCTATTTAAGGGTTTTAACCGTTTGTTTATCAACTAATGCGTCATATAGTAAGCAGTATGCTACAGATCTGTATTATTTATTTAATTTTGACAAAGTGTATTTTATATGTTGTATTTTATTGTATTTCATATACTCTTGAAATATATTTTACTGTTTCAGTATTCGCATCAGCCTTGTCGATGAATCTGTGACAATAAGAGCAGCAGCCCTCAGAGTACTAAGATACCTCATAAAGACTGAAACCGATGTAGCTACATTCAATTCACTGAAACTGCCATATCTCGTTATAAGGTAAGATAATAATGAATTTGTCAGGTCTTTTACCTGCAACAACAAAAATAACTACAGTCAACATTCAATGATTGGTTAGTTCGGTTGTTGTTAATACACTGCAGGTCATGTCATGTATCGTACAGTGATCTGAGTGGCCCGTAATCTAAGAGTCTAACCACACTATGACAAAATTACGCGACCAATGTTCCGCGTGATTACGGCATTACGGCTGCAATGCTATTTATTAAAATAAAGAAAAGAAGAAGAAAGAAGAAACATTTATTATAAAGGCATTGAACACACAACACACATTCATTACAATTAGAGCTTTTTTAATGCTATATCTGCCATGTGTCTCCGGCCATTGGCCATGTTGTGTCTTTTTAGCCTCTTTGGGCTTAGGCTCAGTGAGCCTTGCTGCCAGTTTACTGCTGATGCTGAAGACGGATCAGGGCTGCTGGACAGTAGGGCTGTCTCATCTGCGAATGTTGCTGTTGTTATTTCTGGTGTCTGCGGTAGATCAGCACCAGTAGCATGCCGACACCGCGGGTGTTGTTGACGCAGGAAAGTGAGGGACAGAACTATGCGCTATATATAACTGTATCCCTCACCTTTCGAGACAAAACCCCCTTCCGCGCTCGGCTACGGGTGCTGCAGCGTATATGGTGTAGAGGATGGGGCCAAGGGCTGATCCCTGAGGGAGTCCAGCTTTGATTTCAATCAGTTCAATTGTGATGTCTGTCTCTCTAACTTGGAATAACCTGCAGGTACGGTGACTCAAATAAATCAAAGAAGCTGTGCGGGAGTGCATATTTTATTTTACATAGCAGTCCTCTGTGCCATACAGTAAAATGCTTGCTCTACATCTAGAAACGCTGCTGAACAGTACTCCTTGCGCTCCAGTGTTGAACTTATTATGTCGCATACTCTATGCACCTGCTCGATTGTTGAGTGTTCCACTCGGAAGCCAAATGGTGGATGGTCTGGTATGACTTGCTTTTCTGTTAGTGCTGGGGTTATTCTTCTCAGTATATTTTATTTAAAATAATTTGACATGATTGGTAACAAACTTATTGGTATTTATGATGTCGGATGATGTTCTGGCTTACCCTGCTTATGGATCATTATGATTTGTGATATTTTCCACTGTTGTGGAAAGTTGGACAGCATATATATAGCATTGAAAAGTGTTGTGAGGAAGACAATGCCCTTTCTAGAAAGCGTTCTAGGAGTACCCGTTTGGTTATCAGATCAAATCCGGGTGCCTTCTTGTTCCCAAGCCTTCTTATCTATTGGATTGTTTCCTTCGGGCTTACTGGTTTAATTGGTAGATCCATCTGAAATTCCTGGTAAAATATCTCATCAGTGTGAGTTTCATCTTAGTTTGGATTTGGATCATTTGGTATTGGGACAACCATACTCGCCAGATGAGCACCAAACACGTCTGCTTTATCCTGGTTGGTTCTTGCCCAGGAGTTGTCATTTTTCTGTATTGGAGGTTTCTGTTGCTGCGGCTTGTCATTTTGTTTCGTTGCTTTCCAGAGTGAGTAGTTAGTTAGTTATGTTGAGGAAAGATTTTCCATTTGTGATTGGAATGTTAGATTTTCTGCCTCTCCAATGCACTGTTTTACTTCATGAGCTTTCTTGTTAAGGGCTATTTTATTCACTCCGAGTCTACTAGTGTGCCAAATTCGGCGCAGTCTGCTTTCTTAGGGTTCCGTACCCGAAGGGTACCAAACAAAAATATAATATATGTACGCAAGAACCTCACAACATTTTCCAAACTTAGCGATAGCTGTAATGTTAACCTAAGAAATAATCACAGACTATGTGCGCCTCGATTCAGACTCGCGAAGGTTAGCAATTCTTTCAAGGGTGAGTGCATTCTCTACTATTATAAGATACCTCTGGAGATTTTGAAATTGCCATTTGAGCAATTTAAAAAGCATGTTAAAGCGACTTTATAGAAAAAGGGATATTACAATGTTCAAGATTACTTAAATGACAGGACTGTATGGGGTTAATCTGGCTCAACACAGACCTTGCTGTTAATAGTTTTGTAATTATTTATTCCTGCTTATTAATCATAATAATTAAATTTTTCATATTTGTAATAGTTAAGCATAACCTATTTTTAAAAGAGATCTAAAAAACAATCTGTGGGAGTATCTACGCCCTTCTTCTCCCACAGTGGTCCAATGTAGAAAAGGGGCAAAAAATTACGTTTGCTCAGTATATGTAAATAACTACAGTAATAAAGTACTTTGACTTGACTTGACTTGACAACAAGCATTTTTTTTTATGTGTACATAAGTTTATGTTTTAAGTATTTTTTGTTGTTCTTACATGTTCAACCTTACACGAAGGATATAGGGGCTTCGCTTCGCTCACCCACTTTACCCTTCACCTAAGCTACCGCAATTTTTTGTCCTGATATAAGCTGTGCAAATCAGCTGTTGTCGTGACGCCATCTTGTTTTCCAACACGCCGGCTTTCGGTAAGACAGATTGTTAAACGTTTTCGACGATGCTTTATTTAAATCAAAATGCTAGTGACTTGGTTAAACGTCGGTATTTAATTAAGTTAGTTAAGTGTCTGATTTAACCAACCAACTGCGACATGTCTACGTCGGAAAGTGAAATCAGCCGCGCAACTTCGGTCGCGTAATTTCGGCATGGTGTGGTTAGAGCTAGCTCATTGTTAGGCCTATATTAATAAGGCTTCTGTTTTATTAATATAGGCCTAACTATGTCTCCCCCAGGTCTCTGGACCTGATGCTCCGCAACGAGGAAGAGCGTGCGCAGGCGCTCCGAGTGGTCCGTCGCGTGGTGGGCGCAGTCGGCGCGGGGCCATCGCGGCGGCACCGCGCCGCCTACGTCGAGCCGGGCCTGCTGCGGTGCCTCGCTGCTATAGCGAGAGCAGGCAACGCGTCTGATGGCGGCGATCGGCTGGCGAGGCCGGCTATCGCGACGCTGGCTGAGATCGGTAACTAATGAGTAGAGTGATCGGCAAATAATGCAAGATCGGTAGTAATGATTCTTGCATTGTGGTTCAGTCTTCATTTCAGCAGCTTATTCCACCCACTACTGGGAATAAACCCCCTACCTTTTCTAAAATTGCATGGATTCGATTGCCACAGGTCTGGATAAGTCGTGGTGTAATTGACGATACGCAATAAAATACAGGTTACATATACGTTTTCCGGTATATGGCGTCCGGTAAACAAGTTTAACACGGGTTGTACGTTTTTCAAAGGACTTAGGACGAGCAAGTGGATATGTTGCGGTCAATGTGAATAATCCGGTTATTATAACGCGCAGCCTCTGTGGCGCAGCGGTTGTGGCTCTGCCTACCATGCGAGATGTCTCGGGTTCAATCCCCGGCTGAGGGTAGAGAAAAAAAACCCTAGGTCTTGGATGTTTATATGTGTGCGATGTCGCTGTTTCTGGTTCCCACGACACAGAGAATGCTAGCTAGTGTGGGGGGCCAGAAGAAATGTATGTGCCTTTATGTAAATGTTTATGTAAATGTTATTTTTTTTAATTAAGACAGTTATTTTAACTAATGACTGCCTTAATTGGTTGGTGGTAAAAGTGAGAAATAAGTCAGAATTCCTCACATTAACCAGTCATTATGTAAAATCTCTAGTGCGCTTTGGTTAAAGCTGTACAAGTCAGGTCATAAGTTCTGTCACATGTGCAATATGAAATAATTTAGACATGTTTATTATTTATGTAAACATTTATATAGCAAAATGAACTTAATAAAACATAGATTCTTATGGTAATAAAGTTTATTCAAAATGACCCCCGCGATTTTGAATACAAGCCTTTATTCTGCGCGGCCAGTCGTCTATCGCAGCACGAACGAGGTCCATGTCAATATCGGCGGCTGCCTTAATCAAGGATGCCTTGAGTGACTCCAAATCAGGATGAGGCTTTGAGCAGGCCTTTTCCTCTAAGTGTTGCCATATCTTGTAATCTAACGGACTCAAATCTGGACTGGAGGACGGCCAGTCTTCGTGCCGGATGAAGTCGATTTCACGCGCCGCCAGCCAGTCTTGTGTGCTTTTCGCTCTATGAGCTGGCGCAGAATCTTGTTGGAATACCCAGTGCCTGTTATTAAACATGGTATGAGAAACAGGTTCCACAAGGTTCTTGAGGACTGTATTTTGATACACAACTGCATTCGTTTTTACGCCTTTCTCACAAAAATGTACCTCAGTTAAGCCCCAATAAGAGATTCCCAACCAAACCATGAGCGAGGATGGAAAATGACCTCGTTGGACACGCGGAATACGGTTGCTCGCTTCTTCACTGCTGTCTGCGTACACCTTATCATTTTATTTGTTGTAGCTCTCTTCCACGGTGAAAATTTTTTCATCCGAAAAAAGAATTTCCCGATGCTTTTTTCCCGCGAACCGCTTCAACAAAGCGCGGCATCTCTTCAGTCTCAGGTCCAATAAACGAGCGTCCAAACGATGTCCTATTTTTCTTCGATATTCCCTAAGCCCTAAGTCTTCATTTAACACCCTTTTCACCGTGGTCCTGCTTAACACCATCTGAAGTGCCAACAGTTTCTGCTTACGTATGGGATTTCTTTTAATTCGCGCCTTCACAGCTTTTATCACTGCAGGAGTCCTAACAGAGCGAGGGCGACCACTTCTTGACCTCATCTACACTAGAGTCTTCATTGCATCGTTTTATGGTACGATAAACGAATCTTTTGGTTATATTAAAATTTTTCAGTAAGTCGAAAATCTGAATTGGCGCGTAGCCGCAACGATGCAACGCAATAACTGCGACACGGTCTTCTTTAAGTGTCCAATCCATATTTAAAAATGAGGAAAATTCTAAAAAGTACACATTTTTATTTTCATGAAAAATTCGAAATTCGAATTCAATAAACTTTTTTGTGGCCAGCGTTCTAAATTCAAAAGTTTTTATTGTGTGACAGAACTTATGACCTGACTGTGTATATTATTATAGTATCTGTGGTTAAAGTAATAGTGATAATTTTTAGATTCCTCTCCCGTTTTTGATGAAGCAATGAACCCAAAAATTCTTTTGCTACTTATAGGTAGAAGACTAGGGCGTCAATAGTCTTCTGTTAGGTATTTTTATTTTTAGAATGAATTTCCTAAGCTTCAATTATATTAATACGAATCATCTCACAAGCTGTATTTTGTACACTTTTGCCAATCGCCGATGGTTGCTATAATAATGACCGGTTATAGTGAGAAATTTCTCAAATCGACCAAAAACCTATCAAGAGAGTTCAGTGCTAGAGAGGAGTCGATGACCGCTATTGCCACGATAAGGTGTCCACGCAATGTTCTGTGCCATACACAACCCGGCTCGCGTTGCAGGCGTGATCTGCCCCGCGCTGCTGGTGTCGTGCGGCGGCGTGTCCACACTGACGCGCTACCTTGGCGAGTGCGCCACGCCACGCATGGCGGAGGCGCTCTGCGGTGCGCTGCTGCACATGCTGGACTCGCCGCACGCGCGCCGCGCCGCGAGGTTGGACCTGCGCCCGCTGTGTGCGCCGTATTGCGACTTCCACTTTCGTGCGAATGCTACGGACACTGTCAGGTGACTTGCAATTTTATTATTGATTATAACCAACTTAGATGATGGTGATTTAGCCTCCGTCAGCGGGCTTTATACATTAAACGTTCTTAAGTAGTTAGTTAAAATGTTCATAGAATGCGTACGTCTGTTGCCGCGACAGCAACAAAATAACTACATGAGATTTTATAAATCATAGGGGGTCCCCATACAAGAGACGTGATTTAACACCCTCCGCACCTAATATCATGATTCATATATTATCGTAGATTTCTCGGCTTGTACATGGTTAATGGTTAAGGTGGCCCAATTGTTTTGATATCGGTTGCGCAATATTTAACTTCTGGGTTTTAATCCTCTTTCGGACACAATATTATATTATTTTTGTTTTATTATTTGTAGTGCTTAAGTTTTCTTGTATTGTGGTACGGGACCCTTAAATAATAAATCTTCTCTAGAATATAATCTGAGAACTGCCAGAGACATATGTCCGATGTCATTAAGACGCCTGTGCGTCAGCCGCTCAAGTGCAATTCGATTCGAGCGCCAATGTTCGTTCGACATATCGCTATCTCTCCTGACGCGTGCGGGCGGGAAGCTAACCATGCGCCGCGCCCCCCGCACCCCCCGCACCCCGCGCGGTAGGGTTGGTGTGTATTAGGGCATGCAGAACCGGTCACGGTTCCAGATTTTTGAGACCCGGTTCTGGGAGCCGTCAGAACCGGGTGCACCGGGTGCACCCGGTTCCGGCTCATAAAACTGTAATATCAAATAAATCACACATAAACTGAAAGTGTATAACGTTATTACGAGGTATGAAATAAGAAAGTTGGCAAATTATATCAAATCAACATTTATTAGGACACTATAGTTTCAAACAGTCATGTTTCTCATTACATAACAGGAATATTATAGGAACACAAAAAGCTTTAACTACACATTAATCAGTCTTTTTAATAAACAGCATAAATTATCTTTTTATACTTGTTCGATTCCAAATCGATATTTGATCGATGGTTTCGGAACGGCCATTTTGAATTTGACGTTGCTGCCAACCTTGCAGTTTTTGACAACTGACAGACGAAAGCCCTCGCAATGTAAACGCGCTTTGGTTAGGGTATTGAAATTAAATCGCAGTCCATCTGGAATGTATTCGGGGTTCCCTCAGGATTGTCTATATAGCTGAGTGTGTTGTGGTTCCCCGAACCAGATAAAGTTCGCATTTACGTGGCCGATTGGTTTTTTACCACGTAACATAACCTGTGTTGGAACACTGTGCTGATCGAGGCTGGCCCGCCAGTCACACAGGAGGTTGGCTGAAGAACCTGTCTACCAAGAAGAGCCTAGGGTGCACCCGGGCCTTGCAGAGAGACAGGAGGTTGACGGGACCGAAGCACAGACCAGGTTAGATCGAACCCAATCATTTAGCTCGGTGAATCGCCGACGTTCAAACTTCTTGGCAACTGATCGCTACGCTACCTCGTAGCTGATGGGCCCCTACGAGGTCATTAGGTGCCGAGAAGCCTGAACATTTTGGTAGCTAGAGCGTGGCTTCCTGAGATTTGCAGCCGTCAAGGGCTCCAGGAAGACACGATTTGAGACTATCAATCTGTAGGTATAGGCGGTTATTAGATAACTTGGTTGTGTTCCTATATCCACATAGATTGGTAGTATTGTAAGCTATAGGTCTATTGCTGGTAGTAGACAGACAGATATTGAGTTGAAATTTGCATTGAAGTACCAGTTAGTCAATCTATTAGTGGTCTAGTAATGCTAATGAATGTTTTGGTTAACATAGGTAGTTACATCTATTGATAGCAGGCTATTACATTGTTTTCAGTTATAGCAATTTATAACTTGAACTAATATTGACTATCTGTGTGTGTTGTAGTGATAAAGGGAAACTAAATTGTTATTTACAGAATTTATATAGATATAAAACTCGGTTCCTATTGTTTAAGGAAATCAACATTGTTTAAGTTATAGTTTAGGGTTCCCTCGTTTGGGTTATAGACTGGAGGGTCCAATAAAATTGAGTTACTGCAAATTGTGAGTAAGTATCGTTCCGATCATGTCGTTATCTGAAATCCAGAAGGGTGTTTCTAAGGAACTCAGATGGTTTTCCTCCGCACACGGTCTGATAGACCGTTTAGATAGGCATGATGTGGTATTGGAGCGGTCTATGGACGTTAAGGAACGTTACAATAGGGTGCTCGAATTGTCCGCGCAGGCGGAATCAGTTGATGGTTGCGCACCTGACAGGCTGTCACGGTTGCTAGGGGATGTCGACCAATGTATGGAGATGGCAGCTGCTATCACGCAGAAGGCTGCGGACATACGTAGACAGCGCGAGTCCAGCCATGGTGGTGACATTGAAGCACCTCTGCCGCTTCAGGGTTCAGGGTCCAGGTTACCGGCCATAACTATGCCTACTTTTGACGGAGTGTCCGGTGAATGGATGAGCTTCATCAATCTGTTCGACAGTTTGGTGCACATGCGATCGGACATTACCAAGTCTGTCAAGATGGCTCAGCTGGTTGCCACCAGCTGAGCTCATGCTGCCGCATTGAGGGGTGAGCCTAGGGAGCTGGTCGCTCATTTGACAGTTACGGAGGGTAACTATGAAACGGCCAGACAATTGTTGGTCAGACGTTACCATAACAAACGGAGGTTGGCCGATGCCCAACTGAACCGTTTGTTTAGTATCCCGGTTGTGAACAAGGTCGGGGCCATACAGACGGAGGTTTTGAACCCGTTGTTGTCCGTCACCAAGGCTCTAGAGAATCTTGGACTTCCGGTTGGTGAATGGTCGTACCTACTGCTGTACATTGTACTTTCCCGCCTACCCGCTGACGTGCAGACTCGTTTCGAACAGTCTCACGGGAGGTCGGCCGAGGACCTGCCCGCCTTCTCCGACTTGGTCGGATTCTTGGAAGAGGAGGCTCGACGGGCAGAGAATTTGGGGTTGACGGTCACCCATCCTTCGGAGCCACGGAGAGCTGCCGGGAGCGCTGTGAGTAGGGGCCCTCCGACGAGGAAGGACCGCACCAACCGGCAGTCGTATGGGACTGTGAGTGCATTGACCCCACATAGTGAGACCTGCCCATGTTGTAGGCAGATTGGCCATGCTGTGGCCAATTGCAATAAGTTCGGGGAACTTAGGGTTGAGGGACGGCGCCGGATGGCCAAGCAGCGGAGCTTGTGTTTCCTGTGCCTCGGGCCACACATGGCTAGGGACTGCACGCGCACAAAAATGTGCGGATATTGTGGTGGGGCCCACAACAATCTGTTGTGCATGAACCGGTCCGGCCAACAGCCACCACAGGGCCGTACCCAGGGTGACACGGCATGGGGCCCTGAGAATTCGTTTGCGACTCGGAGCGCAACTCAGGGGCCAACGTCCCCACGTCCACAGGGCCGTACCCAGGGTGACACGGCATGGGGCCCTGAGCATTCGTTTGCGACTCGGAGCGCAACTCAGGGGCCAACGTCCCCACGTGCACAGGGCAGTACTAGGGTGCAGGGCCGCACTCAGGGTCATCACATGGGGGGCCCTGAGTTTTCGGTTGCGACTCAGCATCCGACTCAGCGGGACATTGGGTGTGTTGAGCAGGCCGTAACGGGCGGGTGGCATGGGACACCTTCGAGCTATGCGGGTGCGGTTCGGACGCCGCCTCAGTTGTCGCCCCGCTCGTCGCCTCGTCCTCATCGGTCACATGTGATGTCCCCCCCGCTCATGGAGCGGCCACGGTTGAATTCACGCCCACCCCCCTTTAAGGGGAATCGTAGGTTGGGAATGGAACCGGCGCGTGGGCCATTTGTACAATGGGACCCGCTGGCGTATAGCTGCATACCTGATCGGTTACAGGCACAGTGGGGCCCCGGGGGTCCTCGCTAGGAATTTGCGGCCCAACCATTTGTTGCCCCCCAACCGGAGACGGTGGTGTTACCGATCGCCTCTGTGCTTGTTTGGGATTTGGCGGGCAACCCAACATACGTTCGCGCCCTATTAGATTCTGGAGCTCAGGGCTGCATTGTATCGAACGATTTAGCAAAATGGTTGGGCCTCAAGGTAAATAGCTATAATAAATCAATACGGGGCGTGGGGAATGTTACGGTTACGAATGTAGTTGGTCAATCGGTGATCACGTTCTCTCCACGTTATGACATTTTGACAAAAACATCCGTGCAAGCTTTAGTGATGACGCATGTCATGGGCAGACACCCCTTGGTGAAGTTGAATCCGGCCGTTCGATTCCTGACATCAGGACTCAAGTTGGCGGATCCCGATTTTGACACTCCAGCCCCGGTCGACCTGCTACTGGGAGCAGACGTTCTGGGTAGGTTTCTGTTGTCGGATCGGCGAGTTCTTCAGCCGGACGGGTTGATTGCTGTGGATACTAAGTTTGGTCACGTGATCATGGGTCCGGCATTGCCAATGGTTAGGCCTGCCGAGTCAGATGGCATGCTTATTGGCTCAGCGTTGTCAGACGCTATCCAACGTTTCTGGGAGATAGAGGAACCTCCCACCGTTCGTCGAGTCGACGCAGACGAAGAAGAGTGCGAGTTGTTTTACCAGAATAGTACTGGTCGCCTTCGTTCTGGTCGTTTTGTAACTCGACTGCCTTTCAGGGCCGATCGACCTC
The DNA here is from genome assembly GCA_949825045.1 of Argyresthia goedartella. Lineage (NCBI taxonomy): Eukaryota > Metazoa > Arthropoda > Insecta > Lepidoptera > Argyresthiidae > Argyresthia > Argyresthia goedartella. The sequence continues at coordinate 14,464,706 of OX463815.1, forward strand.
CACTAGGAGAATCTAGGAAGATGGCTGAGACGAGATTGATGTCGATGGAGCGTAGAATGACAAGGGACGCCGTATTTAAACAAAAATATGTTGATTTCATGAGGGAGTATGAGTCGTTAGGACACATGTCGGTATCGGGTGTGGACTGGAGATCTGAGGATCATTGTTTCCTTCCACACCATGCCGTCCTGCGAACCCCTACCGGCAAGATTCGAGTTGTTTTTGATGGGTCAGCACCTACCTCGAACGGGATGTCCCTGAATCAGTGTCTACATTCGGGACCCAAGTTGAGCCGTGATATTTCGGATATTCTCACGAGCTTTCGGAGGCACCAGATTGTATTTGTCGCAGACATTCGGATGATGTTTAGGCAAACGGTAATTCATCCGGCTGACAGAAGGTATCAGTTGATACTTTGGCGTGAGTCCACGGCCGAGCCAGTCAAGGTCTATGAGTTGAACACGAACATGTATGGGTTACGGTCTAGCCCGTATTTGGCGATGCGTACCCTGCGGGAGTTGGCGTCGCGTGACCGTGTGAGCTATCCTAGAGCCGCCGCTATCCTGGAGCAAGATTTGTACGTCGATGACGTCTGCACAGGGGCAGCCAGTGTAGAGGAAGCTCTGGACCGACGTGACGAGCTCATTCAATTGCTGGAACGAGGCGGCTATGAACTACGCAAGTGGATGTCCAACTCCCCTGAGTTGATGGCTGGTCTCCCAGATGAGTTTCAACAAGACCCGCACGTTTTTGAGAATCCTGACAACCCTAACATGTTGTCAGTGCTTGGAATTCAGTACCGGCCCGTCCATGATGAGTTTACCTATCGGGTGGTTTTAGAAACACCGAAGGCCTGGACGAAGCGGTCAGTACTGTCAACGATTGCGAGAACGTTCGACCCGAATGGATGGATTTCTCCAGCCACCTTTGCTCTCAAATGTTTTATGCAAAGGCTATGGGCGGCTCAGTTGACCTGGGACACCCACCTCTCAGGTGATTTGTTGACTGATTGGACGCGAATGTTCACCTCGCTATCGGACATAAATAATGTATCGCTGCCGAGGAAATTGGTCCCTGCTAGGAAAAGGGCAACCCTTCACGGGTTTCGTGATGCCTCTGAACGAGGGTTTGCGGCAGCGGTTTATTTGCGAACCGTCACCTCCACCGGGGAGGTCGACGTGCGTTTGGTTTTGGCAAAAAGCAAGGTAGCGCCTATTCGGACAAGGATGACGATTCCAAAACTGGAACTGTCCGGGGCTGCTCTTTTGACCAAACTTTTGAATCACACTATAACAGTGTTGCGTGGGTCAGTGGTTTTGGAGGATACGGTGTACGCGTGGACGGACAGCCAGATTGTTTTGTGCTGGCTGAAGGCTTCGGTCCATAACTTAGAGGTTTTTGTTGCGAACCGTGTCTCCCAGATTGTGTCGTCTGAGGTCCCACTGACCTGGAGACATGTACCAGGAGAATTGAACCCGTCTGATTGTGCATCCAGGGGATGTCGGGCTCCTGAACTCGTTAGACACCATTTGTGGTGGGGACCACCCTGGCTTGCCAGGAGAGAATCGGACTGGCCCCACAGCCATGTAGTAGTATCTTCGGATCATGGCCCCAGAGCGGCCGTGCATGTTACCCAGAAGGCTGAGGACCCTGACGCCGGGTTTCTGCTGGACCGGTATAGCTCACTTGACAAGTTGATAAACGTGTCCACTTGGATTAGGAGATTCGCTCGAAATTGTCGTACTCCTCGCGATCAGCGAACGTTGAACCCTATTCTGACTCCGGCAGAGCGAAACGAGTCGCTACTGAATTTGGTCCGGTTGGTACAGTCCTCGAAGTTTGGGGCAGAATTGGAGATTATACGAAGTGGACGTTCGAAATTGAAGGGAGCCGTCGCGCGTCTCAACCCCTTTGTTGATTCGACCGGGTTACTTCGGGTAGGAGGAAGATTGCGCAATGCGAATCTGTCGTATTCGGCTCGTCACCCACTTCTGCTCCCCAAGGGGGGACAGTTAGTTGAATTGCTGGTGACTGATCGTCATATTAAAAACGCGCATGCCGGCTGTAACGCGTTGTTGGCCACGCTCCAGCGGGAGTTTTGGATCTTATCTGCCCGCCGTGTCATACGGAACATCGTGTTTCGGTGCATGCCTTGTTATCGACTTAAGGCTGCCACGATGCAATCTCTCATGGGGGACTTGCCCCCTGATCGTGTGAATGAGGTCAGACCGTTTTCAGGTGTTGGTACGGATTTTGCCGGACCGTTTATGGTGAAGAGTTCACGATTGCGTACCGCTAAGCAGTACAAGGCGTACCTATGTGTGTTTGTTTGTTTATCCACCAAGGCGGTACATCTCGAGCTCGTTGCTGATCTCTCGACAGAGGCTTTCATTGCTTGTTTGGATAGGTTTGTTTCTCGAAGGGGACTTCCAACTTTGATCCGCTCTGATAACGGCACTAACTACGTCGGTGCGGAACGATACTTACGAGAGATAGACAACTTTTTGAATGTAAATAAAGTGGATATTGGAACGGCCCTCTCCCGTCGGGGTATACAGTGGACCTTCAGCCCACCGAGTTGCCCCCACTGGGGTGGGATTTTTGAGGCCGTAGTTAAGTCAGCTAAGACGCACTTGGGGCGTATAGTAGGTCAGACCGCGCTGACTTTTGAGGAGCTTGCGACATTGTTTTGTAAGATCGAGGCCGTTCTCAATTCGCGACCGTTGTGTCCGCTCAGCTCGGATCCAAATGACCTGGAGGCTCTGACCCCAGGCCATTTCTTGATAGGACAGCCACTGAACGCGTTGCCCGAGCACCCCTTCGAGGGAGTGAAATTGTATCGGTTGTCAAGGTATCAGATGTTGCAGCAGTTTACTCAGAATTTCTGGAAGCGTTGGTCGCTCGAGTATCTGCATATCTTACAACAGCGCCTTAAGTGGACTGACAAAACCAGCCCCCCTAGTGTTGGTGACCTCGTTCTGGTTAAGGATGCTAACCTACCGCCACTACGTTGGCGCAGGGGGCGCATTGTTAACTTGTTCCCTGGCAAGGACGGGACCCCCCGGTCTGCGGAGGTTCTAGTAGGAGGCTCGGTTCTAAAACGAGCGGTAGCAACGTTGTCTCGGCTGCCCGTAGATTAGGGGACAGGTGGGTGCCTGTCCGGGCGGGTGATTGTTCGATTCCAAATCGATATTCGATCGATGGTTTCGGAACGGCCATTTTGAATTTGACGTTGCTGCCAACCTTGCAGTTTTTGACAACTGACAGACGAAAGCCCTCGCAATGTAAACGCGCTTTGGTTAGGGTATTGAAATTAAATCGCAGTCCATCTGGAATGTATTCGGGGTTCCCTCAGGATTGTCTATATAGCTGAGTGTGTTGTGGTTCCCCGAACCAGATAAAGTTCGCATTTACGTGGCCGATTGGTTTTTTACCACGTAATATAACCTGTGTTGGAACACTGTGCTGATCGAGGCTGGCCCGCCAGTCACACAGGAGGTTGGCTGAAGAACCTGTCTACCAAGAAGAGCCTAGGGTGCACCCGGGCCTTGCAGAGAGACAGGAGGTTGACGGGACCGAAGCACTGACCAGGTTAGATCGAACCCAATCATTTAGCTCGGTGAATCGCCGACGTTCAAACTTCTTGGCAACTGATCGCTACGCTACCTCGTAGCTGATGGGCCCCTACGAGGTCATTAGGTGCCGAGAAGCCTGAACAATACTCGTATGAGCAACAACATGATAAAACACAACAAATAATTTCTTTTTTATTACCTAAAGTAACAAATCACCATATTTTCGTTTTAATTTTAATGAATAGCTTTATTGGAAATATTTTTTCTTGGTAGTGAGATCGTAAGTAACTTATCACATCTAGGCTCCTGTCACTTAACGAACTGCGCAAGCGATTGCAAATATAGCCCGCTGAGGAGAAAATTCTTTCAGGCTTTACACTTGTTGGTGGTATGGTCCTTAAATAGTTATATGCTAGTGAAAGGTTTTTACCACGACTTCCACCGTTTTCAAACAATGCCATTTCTATTTTGACTGTTGTAAAGTAGGCGTCGCGGTCTTGATGTCTCGTCTTATTACTTTTTAAGGCTGTAGCTTTTTGCATCTCTATATCAAGCTCATCTTTTTTGGACATAATCGGGTCTGGGACAAGAATTACATCGAATTCATCGGCATTTCCCACCTCATCTTCACCTTGCTCACATATATCGCATTGTTCGATCATTGACAATGGCTGTACGAGATAAACGATACCCCTGCACATTTCATCGCAAGAGGGCCAAGGAAATACCGCCAAATCATCATTTAGAAAATCAGCAAAGTATTGGTCCGGGTTCGTTAAGTATTGAAGTGTAGCTGCTTCTATAAGTCGTCGCTGCGAGTACCTTTTCTTTAAAGGATTTTCCATTTCCTTACTTATAGCTGTATTCATCCTTTTCAGTTTTTTCAATGCATATTTTATTGCGACATCAGCTGTTAACAAGGATGCATCCCGGCGACACAAACTTTCAACGATAGTTTTCATTATGTCCAAAATCTCGTGAAGCTCATTTAAAGTTGTCCTTTCGTCTTGGCTGAAGGTAATCTCCGAATTTATATAAAGTAGCGCTTTTGTGATGCATACTTTGAGTTTGAGAAAACGTTGTAACATGTCTGCGATGCTACTCCACCTTGTCTTTGCATCCAGAATCAAAATATATTCTTTTCCAAAGTCAGAATTAACATGTTTTTGTAAAACATCATCATTTTTTGTCGGAGATTTTTTAAATATCTTGACAACTTTCCGGACTTTGGCTAGTAAATCAAAATACCTGAAATGCGACACTTGCCCCCTTGTTTCTTGTACAAATTCAACACCGTTATCACTATCATCGCCACTTGCTTCTGCATCTGAATGCTTTCTAATATTATAATCGTTAGTAGTTTCACTACTTCTAGCATTTCGGTGTAACAGCGGGGCTAGTTCAGCTAACGGCATATCATCCTCTCTTCATCCATAGCAACAGCGTTTTTGTAGAAGACATCTGATATAGCCAGCTGAATTGCATGCGCAATGCATTTTTGGTGTAAGGATTTCAGTTGTTTACCGATTTTTACCATCATGCTACACCCATCGGTAGTTTCTCCAACAACGTCCCTTTCTAAGGAAATTCCGAAGCATTCGAGTTTTTGATTGATCTGTTCAATACATTTTTCTGCTGGTAATGATCCGTAAACCCTTATGAGTCCTAAATTTTTGAATTTGTTGGGTCCGCTCAGATATGGTGAGTGTGTATTTAAACTTAAATATCTGCGGTTTCTGTTTGAAGTCCATTCGTCGAATGAAATTGCGAACTTTACTTTTTCAGACAAAAGCTTTTCTGTTATTTTTTTTTGCTCTTTCTTCTTTTCATCGCAATGTCTGCAAACCATCTCTCTAATAGTGTTTGCAGACATAGGAAGTGTACGGGTGCGTGCATGCAGTAGGTATATCTCGCGCGACCGGCGGCGCGACGTTGCCATATCGTGCTTTTGTGACAATGCGAATTTAAATCACGCGCTAATGGCTCAGGCGCGGTTGATTTGAATGCGGAATTAAGTAATTTTAGTATTTTTCAAGAACCGGGGGAACCGGGTATGCTTCTTCAGAACCGGGTCTTTCGAGACCTTGGTATACCCGGGTATACCCGGGTAGTTAGAAACCGGGTATACCCGGGTGCATGCCCTAGTGTGTATATTCGTGCGTCAGCGTTTCATTCTTTGGAGATGTAGAGTAACGAGGAGTGAATAGATGAATTTTCCGCAATAATATTTTCCTTGCATTTTTTTCCATTCGCGTTTTTTCCCACGACTTATTTTTCTCTACGTTTTTTTACTAGTAATAATTTTCACGCTTTTATTTCTACTGTTTCTTTTTGCCAGATATATATATTCATAAGCTTTTGTTTTCTCACTCCGTATTTTTCATTTACATATGTTTTACCAATATAATAATTTTCCAGGTGTTTATTTTCTCATACACTTAATGCTTGATTTAACTAACATCCATACAGGTCCATTTTGCGTGTCAGCGGGCTAGCCCATCGCCGCAGCTAAGGATTTATAAAAGTTTCCTTACGATGTTTACCATCAGCGTTAAAACGTCCACATATACAGTATGTGTAACGTACTAATAACGGACTAACACTAGTGGTTCTGTGAGAACCCGGCTCTAGATGGAAAGCTCAGATTTAGTGGAGTTACTATAGCTTGTCAAATATGTACGTAGCACTCCCATGGTCTGAGGGCGACGGGGGTCGAAAGATGCGGGGGCTGCGAGGGTGGGAAGGAAGATCGCGGGCGGCGGGGCGCGTAGGAACCGCCCGCGCTCTTCTTTCCCAGCCCCGCATCTTTCGTCCCCCGTCTCCCGCAGACCATGAGAATGCTACGTACGAATTTGACAAGCTATATACAGGGCTTAAAACCATATCTTAATCTGACGCGCTCGAGTTACTCACGAAATCCGCTCTGTAAGGCATCCATCACTCACACACACTCACACAGTGACAGTAACCGTACCTCCCGGCATACACGCAGGGACGAGCGCGAGATGCGGTTCACGTGCGTCCGGCTGGCGCTGCTGTGCGTGCTGCGCTCGTGGCCGGGCTTGTTGCACTTCTGCCACCCGTACAGTGCGGGCGGGCTGCGCGCGCTCGTGACGGCGCTGCATTTACCTAGGCGAGAGGTCCGAGTGAGTACCGTAGCTGCACTGTTTATCGACTTCGATCTAGCGCACGCTGAAGCTTGCACTTGTACTTGTGTATATAAAATGGCATCAGCTGCCTCTTCGTCCAATAATCCAAAAGCCATTCTCAAGCTCGGGAACTAGCTAGAAGAACTTGTTCAGAAACTAGAAAATTAATAGGCACCCAGTATCAAATGATTTAGGAATAGAAAAAGAGATGAAAGATTTTATGATAGGAATAACCAGTGATGGACGAAGATTCCTGAAGTGTTTCTTGCTATGATTTATATATATATACACAGTCAGGTCATAAGTTCTGTCACACAATAAAAACTTTTGAATTTAGAACGCTGGCCACAAAAAAGTTTATTGAATTCGAATTTCGAATTTTTCATGAAAATAAAAATGTGTACTTTTTAGAATTTTCCTCATTTTTAAATATAGGGTGGACACTTAAAGAAGACCGTGTCGCAGTTATTGCGTTGCATCCTTGCGGTTACGCGCCAATTCAGATTTTCGACTTACTGAAAAATTTGAATATAACCAAAAGATTCGTTTATCGTACCATAAAACGATACAATGAAGACTCTAGTGTAGATGACAGGTCAAGAAGTGGTCGCCCTCACTCTGTTAGGACTCCAGCAGTGATAAAAGCTGTGAAGGCGCGAATTCAAAGAAATCCCATACGTAAGCAGAAACTGTTGGCCCTTCAGATGGGGTTAAGCAGGACCACGGTGAAAAGGGTGTTAAATGAAGATGAAGAAGAAGAAAATGACTTAGGGCTTAGGGCATATCGAAGAAAAACAGGACATCGTTTGGACGCTCGTTTAATGGACCTGAGACTGAAGAGATGCCGCGCTTTGTTGAAGCGGTACGCGGGAAAAAAGCATCGGGAAATTATTTTTTCGGATGAAAAAATTTTCACCGTGGAAGAGAGCTACAACAAACAAAATGATAAGGTGTACGCACACAGCAGTGAAGAAGCGAGCAACCATATTCCGCGTGTCCAACGAGGTCATTTTCCATCCTCGCTCATGGTTTGGTTGGGAGTCCCTTATTGGGGCTTAACTGAGGTACATTTTTGTGAGAAAGGCGTAAAAACGAATGCAGTTGTGTATCAAAATACAGTCCTCAAGAACCTTGTGGAACCTGTTTCTCATACCATGTTTAATAACAGGCACTGGGTATTCCAACAAGATTCTGCGCCAGCTCATAGAGCGAAAAGCACACAAGACTGGCTGGCAGCGCGTGAAATCGACTTCATCCGGCACGAAGACTGGCCCTCCTCCAGTCCAGATTTGAGTCCGTTAGATTACAAGATATGGCAACACTTGGAGGAAAAGGCCTGCTCAAAGCCTCATCCTGATTTGGAGTCACTCAAGGCATCCTTGATTAAGGCAGCCGCCGATATTGACATGGACCTCGTTCGTGCTGCGATAGACGACTGGCCGCGCAGAATAAAGGCCTGTATTCAAAATCGCGTGGGTCATTTTGAATAAACTTTATTACCATAAGAATCTATGTTTTATTAAGTTCATTTTGCTATATAAATGTGTACATAAATAATAAACATGTCTAAATTATTTCATATTGCACATGTGACAGAACTTATGACCTGACTATGTACTTTCATTGCAAGAAAGGCTTCTACGATAAAATGTTCCATCGCTTTTCTATTCCTAAATAATTTAATTTTGATACTGGAATATGATTATGATAAATTATATATTAGTTTAAATAAAAATTCGATAATATTCGAATCTTATTGACATCGCTACCTCACTAAAAATGGCCAATAAACTTGACTTGGGCAGTACCTAGAAGGAACTACATACCATGAATACCAAGGCCTTACGCTTGATTGTGAATTAGAAAGTGGCAATGGTCGCAAGTAGAAATAGTTGTTAGGATCTTCCAAGGTTGGGCGTTTTAATATTAGACTATTTCTTGATTTGATTTTCAGAAAGCTATTTTGGACCTCCTCTACGAATTGCTTGGACTACCTCAACCGGAGTGGACCGATGAGATCTCTGTTGCCTTAGGTGCCGTCGATCCGTCTGACTTTCAAGTAAGAACTAGAAATCAAACCTAAATTTCTTTATTTTCTGTAGATATTAAATATTATTCTTAGTTCTACCTTGGACTACAGCGAGAGAAGAAGGGCGAATATCTTCTCTGACAGGCATATTTTCGAATCACTGATAGAGTTAATGGAGTTTCCTTTTCCTGTGCGAGATTCAGCCATGAATCACCACTTGAAAGGGAAATTTCCTTTTTCAACCTCATCATAATCAGTCACACCCATTAGTTTAGTTGATCACATTTGATTTGTTTTTATTTTTCTCCATCTATAAGTGTCTGACTTGTAAAACTGCCTTATTTTCGCCTACATACAATAAAATATTTGAGTTTGAGTTTGAAGAAAGTTCCACGGATTAATTTTTATATCTCTTTTAAAATACAGTTTCTACACTTATTGGTTTTGATGGATCACCGACATCAGCCGGGAAATTTTCAATGTGTATTTCTATTGCTGCTTCAGCAACAAATAATGTACTATACGAGATTTTATAAATTAAAAGGGGTCCCCATACAAGAGGCGTGTTTGAATATCATTGCCTATCATTGCCCCTGCAAATTACCAAATCATCATGAATATCACCGCAAACCTTCGTCTTTGGCGCAATTAATCGAAACCAAGTTCGTACATATTTTCTTTTGGTTTGTTTTATAATTTTTTAGATCTTGTTTTCTTGGTACGGAACGGTACGGAACCTTTCGTGTACGAGTCCGATTCGCACTTGACCGATTTTTACTCTCCAAATTTCCAACAGTAATATCTGTATATAGTACCAGGAAAGTGAGGTACAGAGCTAATTATAGGTAAATAGCTCTGTATCACACTTAGATTTCTGCTTAGGTTTCTACGAAAAATGTAAATGAAAGTTTCCTGCAAATTAAAATAGGTAGCTAATCTATGTATTTCCTCGGGAGCCATAATATTATCTCCGCATGAAAGTGTCATCAATATCGTATAATTTGTTCCTGAGGTTAACCCGCCCTAAAAACAAACAAATCTCTTTAATATAATAATTGTAGATAGCTAAAATAAATTTGTACTACCGAATAAAGAAACCGTCAGAAATTATTGTTTTACACTAGGTAGGTATTTAAACTTTTTAGATAAAACTAATGTACTGTCATTCGGTAATGGCCGGTCACAAAGAGTGATGAACGTAAGCAATTAAGCATCGCAACGCAACGTAGCGTGGACCGTCTGATTAATGCGTCAGTTTGTTGGTAATTTTTGAATAAGTGCGTACACCGATGTATCGAATGTAATAAATGAGCTGAGCGTCTTCCGATTCGTCTAAAATGACGCCAACTCTTTTCAACAAATATGTTAAAAAGAAATCGATAATGTGTCCTCTATGGTCGGGGATTCCCGGTGAAACAGCACGGTTCGGACACTGTATTTTTTATGAATAGTATTACGGCTATATTCATGTGTTGCCAACATAAATATTTTTTCGCCAAATTTAGGGAATTTACGAGTGTAGGCCTCGCTCAACGAGCTCTCGGTCGCCCAACCGCGCCCTTCTCTAACGCCGCTACTGCCTGCGACGTAGGGCCGCGACTATGGCTAGGTTTGCAAGGCGCTGCTTGCTCTTCTTCGCTTTTGAGGCACACGTCGTGTCGTGCCTCTTAGGTTGGTGGCCCCTAGAAAACGACCCAACGAGAACCTGCGGGGGAGGTTCCAGTTCATTGTGTTTACTGGCTCCGCCCGCAGGGAGGGATACCCCTGTATTTGTTGTTCCTTTTCTGCTTCCATAGTTCACCCATTCGGGCCCCTTCTTCCAAGTTTGCTCTACGTTACCGTTGCTGGTGACTAGACGTTGTCCGGCCGGTAAATCAAGGCACGATATTGCAGACGCTGCCACCTACCGCTCGCAGGTCGTGATTATTTTGAGTGCGTCAATCGTTATCCCTGCGAAGGAGGTCGGATGGGCTGCCCAACGCACTTACTTTAGACTGTTCGCGCCAATCGGGAGGAGTGGTCACATAGGCGCCCCTTGTCCGCGGCTACTCATGGAACAGGCAGCTGACCCTCGATTTGCTCATTCGAATATTAATAATGTTACGAGCGTGGGGTTCGTATTTGATAGAAAAGCACGAATTAATCCACTAAATAAAACACTCACTTTATTACCCAAATTACGCACTTACAATTCACACGAACTGTACTTAAAATCCACTTATTAAAACATACACACTATTCACACGAAGAGTATTTCTCTCCGATTATCCTTGTACTAGCACTCGATCGCAGTTAAAGTGTAACTAACTCGCAAGCAAGCAAGCAAGCAATCTTCTCACGCACCCATTCTGGGGCGTGGGGAGTCAGGGTCAGATCATCGGATCTCTTCCTGAGGAAGCGCCTCTGTCCACTCCTATGGACAGGTCATCGGGGGCCCTCGCGGGCGGTGGAGATCTTCTCACTTGGGGTGTTCCTTTTGGATGATCGCCGGCTAGGCAACCAGGTCGCGTGGCAGGCGGCGGCGGTCGGGCGGGCGCGCGTGGTACGGCGCCATGTCGCGGATATGTGGATGTTGTGAGGTATCCGCACGCGCGAACATGCCCTTCGCCAGCCTCTGGACAAACTGGTCCACTGTTTCCCATCTGAGGTCCCTCTGGATCGTCGCATTCCTCACGTAGCGGGGGGCGTCGACGATGGTACGCAAAGAGAGGTTCTCTTGGGCTCGGAGTCTCCGTTTGTTCGTCTCGACATGCTCGTTCCGAGCATCATTATTTCCGTGGTATCTGGCCAGCCGGTCAACATGAACAATCTTGCTCGGACTACGAGGATTCCGCTGGATTCGATACGTGACGTCGTTTATTTTGGTGACTACCTTGTAAGGCCCTTTCCAATTCGGAGATAGTTTCGGTGACTTTCCTACTCGTCGCATAGGGTTATGTAGCCACACCAACGAACCTTCCTCAAAACCCACTTGATAAGACTTCCGGTCATATCGGGTTTTCATCTTTATGCTAGCGTGGAGCCCGTGTTCACGTACCAGGCTGTGAACATCATCAATCCGATCCCGCAAATCACTTGCATATTCCGTGATGGTCCTTGGTGTATCGGGCGGACGTCCAGTCAGGAGATCTGAAGGCAGACGGAGTTCTCTTCCAAAATTCGCATACGATGGAGTATCCTGTGTCTGGTTAAATCTCTCAACCATTCCATCTGACTGTGGATGATACGCCGTAGTCCTCGTCTTATGAATTCCCATTATGCGACAAGTCTCCTGAAAGACCGCAGACTCGAAGTTTCTTCCTTGATCACTGTGGATTTCGAGTGGTACCCCAAACCGGCAGAATACTTCGTTCACTAACTTTTCAGCTATGGTTACCGCTTCTTGATTAGGAATGGCAAATACTTTAGGCCACTTCGTGAAGTAATCCATCACGACAAGAATGTACTTGTTTCCGGAGTCCGATGCTGGGAATGGTCCTGCGACATCTAATGTAACCCTTTCCCAAGGGGCTCCCACGTTGTACAACTTGAGTGTTCCTCGGCTACGGGTATGCGGTCCCTTGACTGATGCACAGTTAGTGCATCGTTTACACCAATTTTCAACATCTTCTCGGCAGTGAATCCAATAAAAGCGTTACCGATTTTTCATTAGGGTCCTTTTTACTCCAAGGTGTCCACCGGATGTTCCATCGTGAAAGCTTCTCAAAACATCTTTCACCCTTTTCTTTGGGACAACGACTTGCAGGTGAGCATCCTTCCCATTTGTTGATTCCCATTTTCTACATAGAACGCCATTATGAATAACCAAGCTATCCCATTGTTCCCAGTAGATTTTTGTTACCGCACTCATAGGAGCTTCATCACACCATCTTGGTTTAGGTGCGCCAGCATTAATCCAATCAAAATAGGTCTCACGTCAGTGTCCTCTTGTTGCGCTTGCTGCATGATTTCATCACTCCACTCGTCGCTAACCGTATCAGTTCTTATCATTCGAACACATTCCTTGCCTTCTTGTCTTGAGCAATGTTTACAGTCGTCCGCACAAGGTCTACGTGATAGTGCGTCAGCATTTTCATGTGATTTCCCACTACGGTGTTCGATGATGAAATCATACTCCTGCAGTTGTTCAATCCATCTCGCCACTTGTCCCTCGGGGTTTTTAAATTCTAGCAACCACTTTAAAGCAGCATGGTCAGTTCTGATACGAAACTTTCTTCCCAGCAGGTATTTGCTGAAATGCTGTAACGTCTTGATAACTGCTAGCAATTCCCTCCGAGTTACACAGTAATTCCTCTCTGGTTTTGACAATGACTTACTGAAATATGCAATCACAACTTCGTTATCTCCTTTCTTTTGCGACAAGACATCTCCAATTCCAGTGTTACTAGCATCTGTATCCACAATGAAATCCTCGTCCGCGTCTGGATACCCCAATATTGGCGTTTCACAAAGTCTTCCTTTAAGCTCGTTGAAACTTGACTCACATTGTTCGTTTCAGTCAAATGATCGCTTATCTTCCGTTAGTTGATGCAAAGGCTTTTGTTTAATATTTATGCTTCGGAACGCACCGGTTTTCGTTGCGCGAATTGATCGCGAGTAATCGGGACATCACTAGCGGAAACGGACCGCAGCTGTCACTCGTACCAACGAGATGAAAAATTAGAGGTTATCTTTTCTTGTCGTGAGAAAAAACATGTCTGCTCATGGGTCGGGCCTAGATTGTATTTCGGTGTAACAATTGTCTAACACAGGTGTCGGGCCTGGTCGGAGTGTTGATCATAATAATCGTCGGGAAATAAGTAGATTCGCGTCAGTGATTCGTGTTGTGAAGGACATCGTCGTATCGGACAGCGACTCCTCGTGTCGGCAAGCAGCACGCCGGCGACAGCGTCGGCGGCGAAACCAGTGAGATTCGGTTCCTCTCCTATCACAATTGTGCTCCTATCCCGTATTCCTGCCTCGAATCGAGCTTTCGATTTCCGGTCTACGACGGCAAGGTAAAGTAGCAATCACGATTTTCTCCCGTGCTGGCAAAAACCCAGCCCCTCATGATTCCACGCCGTTCGGTTGAGGCGTGGAATTAAACATTTTGATAGCAGGCGCGGTTTCCTAGTGGGAAATCACCGATTCACGGACGGTTGTAGGGTTGTTTTTTTGCCACATTGTAGTTGGGAGAAAAGTATATCTCAGATTGGCCGGCAAGTCGGCAATGAGTCTGTGGTCGGTATACCACAATTAAAGTTCATTTTCGGTTAGTGAAAGTATAATTGTCAATTTAGTTAACAATTATTATAAATTTGTAGTCGGAAACTACTGTTTGTGCGCATAAAGGATTGAACAGTCATTCTGCGAAGTAACTAGATTGTATTACTTGCGGTAGAACGTCGGGTTCTATAGTACTGCAGTGTTATTTCGGTTTACAGAGCAGGGTCAGGCTATTTAAGGGGTATTAAGCTGATTTTGCTGACCTCAGTAGAAGTGTGGGTCATATCGGAGGGGCCACTTCTAGAAGGTCACAGCTACCTTCATTATATTAAAAATAGCTTGGATTTCGGAATCCAGTGTGGTTTAGGGTGCTATATTGTTTAGGTTTATAGTCTCGGAGCCCACCACTTATTATTTTGTATTGTTTTCATAATCAAGTTTTGTGGGTTATTTTTGTATTGTGTTTTATGGTGGCATTCTCTAATTGATTTAGAGTGTATATTTATAAGGTGTATGTCCACAGGGCGACCATATTAAATATTGTTTAGGATTTAATTGTTTTAGTGGTTGCCTTGGTTTTTACAACTTAGTTTTAATTTCTGTGCCCAGCGCTGACGGGCAAGTGCTGGTCTCTGGCTGTGCTTAGTTCGGTAGTGAAGCATAGGACCAGAAACAATTGAATCGGTAACCATGGCACCTTCGCCCTTAACGGTACTGCGGTATGGTGTCCGTGAGGAGATGAGATGGCTCGCCCATACTCACAAGTATGTGGAGCGACCTGACATGGACGATGTCCTGCTCAAGCGTGTGGAGGACGCAATGACACGCGTCGGGAAGGTGTGTCGGCTGGCTGCGGAGGCTGAAGCCCTCGGGCTTACGGATGAGGCTTCGGTGGCTGCAGTGAAGCAGCTCTGCGCGGATGCTGACCAAGCGATGGAGTGCTTGGGCGACATCGAGCGTCGCGCGGAAAAAATTAAGCGGTCGCGACGGAATTACCGCGGGGAGGGTAGCGGAGACCCGCCCTCTAAGGGTGTTGTTGGACGGCTGCCACACCTGGAGATTCCGGCCTTCGGTGGGGCAATTGATGAGTGGCCGGCATTCATCAATTTGTTCGATAGTTTGGTCATCCCACTGTCGCCAGTGTAAGCCCGCAGAAGAGGGTGAAAGCACGGCACAGTGGAGAAGAAGAAGCTCCCGCACCGTTGTCGCCAGTGTATGCCAATAGACGGCGAAAGCACAGCACAACGAAGACCACGCGAGGCCCCTGACAAGTAGGGGCCACCCAAGACCGGGGGGGACGTTACCCCCCGAGTTGACGCCGCGGGCATGAGGCAACCATAAGTCCACGACCCCGCAACCGTAGTGGTTCTCGCGCTCCGCGCGAGAACACACTCCGCAGACCACACGCGATAGTTTGGTCCACGGTCGGGATGACCTGGACAACGCCTACAAGTTGGCCCAACTATTGATGGCACTGCGGGGTAAACCGAAGGAGTTGGTCGGTCACCTAACGGTCACGGCGGGCAATTATGATATAGCCCGGTCCATATTGTTTGACCGCTACCAACACAAACGGCGGTTGGTTGATGCGCAGCTGGGGAAGCTGTTTAGCATACCAAGAGTAACCCGGGATGTTGACATCCGGGTACAGGTGCTCAACCCTGTGCTGGTGGCCACTAAGGCCCTTCAGAACCTTGGTCTGCCGGTAGACCAATGGTCATATATCGTTTTGTATATGGTTTTGTCACGGTTGCCTGCAGCTGTTCAAAGTCGGTTTGAACAGCTGCATGGGGGCAGTAGCTCGGAACTGCCCACGCTCGTCCAATTAACGGATTTTTTGGAGGGTGAATGCAGGCGATGCGACACACTGGATACGGAGGCCAGTGTGCAGCGCCAACCCGCGCGGATGCGGGAGGGGCCGCGCCCCCCGCCCCCACGGGGGGGTGGGCAGTCAAAACAATTTGGCGTTTTGAATGCCGCGCCGTCGGGTGACGGCTGTGTGCACTGCGACAGTGCCGGTCATGAAGTGACCAGTTGCGCCATCTTTAAGGCGCTCGGGGTAGCTGCCCGCAGGAAGGTAGTCTTCCGCCACCGATTGTGTTTCGGTTGTTTGGGGCCGCACCCGCTGAGCGAGTGCTCACGCGCGTTCCCCTGTGAGTGCTGCGGTGGCAAGCACCACATCGTGTTGTGCCTGAACCGGTCAGGCCCTTCGGACGGTCACCAGGGCCGGACTCAGGTTGGTCGGTCACAGGGCCCAACCAGGGCCGGACCCAATCCCCCTCCGGGCAACGGGAGTCACCAACGGGGTGACTGGGGTATCCGCGGACGGGACCCCCCCCGAGGGGAAGGGGGCAGCGCGGGGGGTAACAGGCGGGATAGCCGGGGTTCGGTCGCCGCTGTCCAGGGTCAGCGAGGACTTCGGGCCGCTGGCTCACCGCGTGTTACGGGCGGGTGTCAGATGGCACCTATGAGTGGCGCGAAGGCTGGGAGCCCACCACCTTCTGCGCCACCCTGCCCGTCGCTCTGGGAGGCGAACAGTCGGATGTCGCCCCCATTCCTAGAGCGCCCCAGGTTGGATCCGCTCTCCCCCCTCCATCCACGGTGGCCACCGGGCACACCGTACACAGTCCGGTATGGTCGGATACCGGGACAGCGAGGGGCCTATTATGCGGGTTGGGACCCCCTGATGTACATACGGTCTGATATGCCACCGGCATATCAGCAGCCGAGTTACCAGGCCGACGGGGGTCCCAGCGGGTTCGGATCCCGCGGAGGTTCCCGCTAGGGACACGCCGCCCACTTACAGGGTGCCGCCACTCCACAGACGGTCATGCTCCCCACCGCCTCGGTGATAGCGTGGAGTTCGGACGGCAAATCTTGTGTGGCACGAGCACTATTGGACTCGGGGGCCCAGGGGTGCTTAGTCTCGTGCAACCTTGTAAGACGGTTGGGCATTTCGGTTAGGGAGTATCCACATTCCATTCGGGGAATTGGGAACACGGAAGTCGGGGTTCCGTTAAGGGAGTATGTCGGATTACTCTCTCGTCACGGGTGGATTCATCGGTGAATCTGACTGTCACGGCATTAGTCATGCCTAATGTGATGGGCTCACACCCTCACGTACGGTTGTCGCCCTCGGTGCGAAAGTTGGTCGCTGGGTTGTCACTGGCTGACCCGGAGTTCGATATTCCGGGCCCAGTAGACATTTTATAGAGATGGAGACGAGGACGGATCGTCAATTTGTACACGGGTCGGGATGGCACGCCTCGATCAGCAGAAGTCAAGGTGGGGGACTCGGTCCTCAAGAGAGCGGTCGCAACACTTTCTCGCCTTCCTATTGATTAGGGACAGGACTGTCCGGGCGGGTGACTGTTTAATATTTATGCTTCGGAACGCAGCTGTTTTCGTTGCGCGGATCGATCGCGAGTAATCGGGACTTCACTAGCGGAAACGGAACCGCAGCTGTTACTCGTACCAACGAGATGAAAAATTAGAGGTTATCTTTTCTTGTCGTGAGAAAAAACATGTCTGCTCATGGGTCGGGCCTAGATTGTATTTCGGTGTAACAATTGTCTAACACAGGTGTCGGGCCTGGTCGGAGTGTTGATCATAATAATCGTCGGGAAATAAGTAGATTCGCGTCAGTGATTCGTGTTGTGAAGGACATCGTCGTATCGGACAGCGACTCCTCGTATCGGACAGCGACTCCTCGTGTCGGCAAGCAGCACGCCGGCGACAGCGTCGGCGGCGAAACCAGTGAGATTCGGTTCCTCTCCTATCACAATTGTGCTCCTATCCCGTATTCCTGCCTCGAATCGAGCTTTCGATTTCCGGTCTACGACGGCAAGGTAAAGTAGCAATCACGATTTTCTCCCGTGCTGGCAAAAACCCAGCCCCTCATGATTCCACGCCGTTCGGTTGAGGCGTGGAATTAAACAGCTTTGCTATATCCGAGAAGTTCTTCACAAAACGTCTGTAGTATGAACAAAGCCCCAAAAAGGCACGTACTGCAGTCTTGTCTTTTGGCGTCGGCCAATCCTTCACGGCGCTAATCTTCTCAGGATCTGTCTGGATGCCGTCCTTCGAAATCACATGTCCCAAGTAATTCACTTTACGGTTGAAAAACGAGCATTTCTTCGGACTGAGTTTCAGATTTGCCCCTCGTAGTTTGCCTAGCACCTGCTCCAATTTATTCAAGTGGTCGTTGAAGTCTCTACCAACGATAATGATGTCATCCAAATAGACCAAGCAAGTTTCTCCTAGAAGTCCAGCTAATATTTGTTCCATTAATCTCTCAAATGTGGCTGGTGCATTACACAGTCCAAATGGCATAACATTGAACTGCCAGAGTCCCTTGCCAGTAGAGAAGGCCGTTTTCTCATTATCCTTGTCCTTTATTTCGACTTGCCAATAGCCACTTTTCAGATCCAACGTTGAAAACCATTTCATTCCGTTCAATGTGTCTAAAGTGTCGTCGATTCGTGGAAGTGGATAACTGTCCTTCTTGGTTACATCATTAAGTCGACGGTAGTCAATACAGAATCTCATGGTGCCGTCTTTCTTCTTAACCAAAACTACGGGAGAACACCACGGGCTTGTTGAAGGTTCAATAACGCCGCTTCTTTGCATTTCCTCGATCATGCCTTCAACCTCCTTCTCCCGAGCTACTGGAACTCTCCGAGGGCGCTGTCGGATAGGCATAGTTTCCCCAGTGACGATCTCATGCTGAACCACTCCAGTTCTTCCAATGTCATCATCATGCGAAGAAAAGATGTTGCGATATCGTAGCAGTAAGCTACGCGCCTTAAGGAATTCCTCCTCGGTAAGGTGCTCCCTGGAGTCATTTAGTAATTTTTCAACATCCATTGAAGGCTTAACATGCCCAGGTTTCACGTTTACCTCAGATTCCCGGCAGCCTCTAATCCAAGAAATTTCTTGGCATGATCCGACCAGCGTGCCTTTATTGAGGACGCATTCCGTGTCGCTTGGGTTAAGGATCCTTACAAATGCTCTAGATGCCGTGGTTACCATTATACGGGCTGTTATCCACGGTTTATCAGCATCCAACCTCTCTACCACCACACAGCGGTGAGATTGCGGCCTTGTGGAGTTCGGCAATTTCACTGGAACTAAAACCTGTGACCTTAGTTGAAGAATGGTTCTCCTGGTAAAGTAAACATTTCCATTTAATCCACCTTGTATAGGAATCTCATAAACTCCAAACTTTAGAACTCCAACCTTCAAGTCGATTTTACAGTCATGTCTCCTCATAAAATCCAATCCAATAATGCAGTCGTCGACGATGTTAGCAACGATCACTTTATGCCAGTATTCTTTTTCACCTATTTTCACAGCTAACTCTCGTTCTCCTTGGACGGAAATGTACTGGCCGCTAGCAGTTTGCAGCTGGAGATGCCTAGGTCGGACTAGATGATCTCTGGTCAGGTGTCTCAGTAGCCGAGAGCTGATCACAGTCCGAGAAGCTCCGGTGTCTATGGTAAGGAGACATGGTATTCCACAGATTTCTCCATTGACAACCAGACTATTCCCGTCGTTTGCCTGTGAGATCATAATTGGGACATTTCGACCACCAGCCAGCACTCGTCCCTTTTATTCGTTTCCCTGTTGGGGCTCTGACTCCACAGATTGTCCTCGCTATTGGAGCGGGGTCTCTGTCCCTCCTAGTCCTTTTCGGACAGCCTGACTGCAGGTGACCACGTTCTCCACAATGGTAGAAACGTGGCCCAAGTTCGCGGCGGGAATCTACTGGCTTCGTAGTCGACACTTCTCGCACCCTGAAAGGCCTGGATGAATCCTGTCGTACAGCTTCCACCTCGAGAGCGTGGGCTACTGCATCCTTTAGGCTGCCATGATGTCCCAATCGCTCGGCTGCCCTCACTTCCAGATCCCGGATCCCATCGATGAAGGCCTGCACCAGCATACTGTCCACAAAGGATGCTGACGTACGTTGATAGGCCTTCCTAACCAACTTCTCGATTTCCAGGGCCCACTGTTGTAAGGACTCGTTACGTCCTTGTGTCCTGTCCTTTAACTGAGCTCGGTACACGTGCTCCAGGTGACTGTCACCGTATCGTGCCTCCAAGGCTTCTAGAAGGCGGTCATACGTCCGGTCGTTTCCCAGAGTCTCTAGTATGGTAAGAGCCTCGTCGCGCAGCGCCAACGTCAGTGCTGTCCTGGCTTGCTCCTTACTCCAACCATTAGCCTGGGAAACAGACTCGAACTGCAGCAAAACTGCAGAAAAACTGGACTCGACTCTCCAGTTTTTCATCCATATCGGCCAGTTTTTCCTGGACCTCGAACAACTCTCTCATCCATTCGGTCGTGGACTCATGTACCTCACGAAGCATTCGTGCCTGTACCTCCTGGTGATCCTTTTGTTCCCTAAGCTCATTCGGAGGATTAGAGACTGTTCTTCTTGTTTCCTGGCCTGTTCCTCCTGTTTTCGCGACTGTTCCTTTAGCTCTCTCGCTTGTTCCTTTAGGAGGACGAAGATAGCTTTGAGGTCTACTCCTTGTGCAGCTGGAGCAGGTGATTCCGACGTACCAGGCGTCGAGTCTCCAGACCCAGACGTTTGGCTTCGCGTCGTCACTCCTTTTGGCTCGGTTTCTCGTGGCATTAACGGCATTTTCTATCCCACTTCTGACACCAAATGTTACGAGCGTGGGGTTCGTATTTGATAGAAAAGCACGAATTAATCCACTAAATAAAACACTCACTTTATTACCCAAATTACGCACTTACAATTCACACGAACTGTACTTAAAATCCACTAATTAAAACACACACACTATTCACACGAAGAGTCTTTCTCTCCGATTATCCTTGTACTAGCACTCGATCGCAGTTAAAGTGTAACTAACTCGCGCCGGCCGTCGGCGCCTTTTATATACCGCGGAGCCGCTCTGGACACATTGTCCACACATATCGCGAATATTCTAGTAAGGACCAGCGTGAGGGCCGAGAACATTCGAGACCATATATGTCTCTCTCTAATGGTGCACTCTCTGTCACTCCCTTCTCGAATGTTCCGAGTATAGCTATCTCTGTCACACACTTCTCGAATGTTCCGAGTATAGCTATCTCTTTCTAGTAGTGCTATCTCTGTCACTCCTACCGGATATTTCGCCATATAACGATTTGTGCTTCAGAACGTTTTCAGGCCCATAAGGGGTCCTGAAAACGCTTGAAAACGGGTTTTCAGGTTATGGCGTCATCTGATAGAGGGTGCCCTGAAACGTACTGAAAACATGTTTCAGGCGCCTGAAAACGACGACAACTTGGGTGAAATTTCGATCTTTAGATATGTGATAGAGCAACTTCTGAAACGGCCTGAAATGACTTTTCAGCTTGCTGAAAACGCCTCTAAAGCACTGAAATTGACGTTCAAAGTTTTTGACCTAACCTACCGGCGTAACACTAAATAGTATTTAGTTTTTTATCATATTTGAGTTTATTTCTGTAAATAAGTTACTCAATTTCTACCCACTTCCGGTTTCAATGGGCATGGAGTTTCGTTAACCTGAGTACATAGTTCAATACTTACATACTCAGCATGCTCAGCCCACATTAACCCACTCCTGGACATACTACCTATGCATTTACAAAACCTTGTTCAATGTTTCAATATATGGCCTTGAATGTAGTCCTACGTAGTATTTAATATTTTATTATTAAGAATTAAAAAAGTATACTCGTACAAAATACTGTCGTTGTACATTTTTCCATGTATGGGACCATTCGTGTACGGGTCCGACGTTCTACTCGCACTAGACCGGTTTTATTTACAATAAATAGTTCGTGATGGCGGCTAGGTCCGCATTGCTCTCGCTTGGTGCAAACAGCAAAGTTTTACTTCTGCTTATAAACTTATAATATAATGAGTGCTAAATCTTTGACAGATAGACAGTCTTCAACTACACCAACGCTGTCTGGAATGTTCTTCGTTCTTAATACGAATAAGGCGCCATTACATATATTTTGCACTATAGCAGAGAAATAACAATAATAAATAATAAAAACAAACAGTGACAATAATTAAGATTTTATTTACTATTTATTTTGGGTATGGGATTTGATACGTCTCCTTTGGAGAATAAAAACGGCCTATATGGTGCAGGACTCATGGCGGCTCAACGAGGGCTTCGTGTCGGCGGAGGGCGTCGCCATCCTGCCGCACCTCGGCGCGACCGGGCCCGACATCACCGAGATCCACCTGGCGCTGCTGCTGCAGTGCTTCCTGGAGGTGACGCACAAGCACTCTTTAGGGGCGTCCAATAATAACGTGAGGTTTTGAGGGGATGGGTTGGGGGTGGAGTTTGAGCCGAATCTCACAAAATCTCACGTTTCGGGAGGAAGTTCGGAACATTTTGAGCTGTTCGCTAAGTTATGTCGGCGATGTGAAGTAAAAAACCCATATTCAAATAAACTGTCTATCGCTGTACGGAGCGGGGTTGTATAGGTCAGCGATGACCTTAAAGGGACGTCATGATATTTCTTCACTACAATAAATATTGTTGTTTTGACACGTCTATCATATAAAATAATTGTTATTAAATCATACATTTTGTTCACAGGCGGGATTGCTAGACGGCCTCGCGGAAGTGATCGTGACCAGCGACACTTTCATATCGGTCCGCGCGACCGTTTTACTCGGCCAGCTGTTACATCTAATCCACCTGCTACTACCTCCGCGAATCTGCAACATAACACCTGCCTTACCTTCCCTCATAGCACAAGCAGCCGAAGGAAAGCCTCAGGCCCTCGCCGCCATCGCAGCGTTAAAACGACTACAAACGATGCTAGAGGCTCGCCCAGCCACCAGCAGCCTCTTCCTAGACAACATAGTCCAATACTGCAGCGGTACCTTCAGAGAGAAAGTCGAAGACACAAAAGTCCGCAAGGAGCAGGACAACATGCATAAACAAAACGCGTTGCACAAAGAAAGCAGCATCGAGCTCGTGAACGAGTCCGAGAACGACGAGCCGAAGCAGAGGCATAGCGTGGGTTCCCGGGCCGATGTCGCCAGCAGAAACGTCAGTGCGCTAGTCAAGAGCAATAGTGTGAGTTCCCGGACTAGTGCGGTTGTCAGCAAAGTGACTAATAAGAAGTTCTTCAATCTGTTCGAGAGGGAGGGCGATAGTCTGATACGGCATTCGCTGGTGATGCAAAACAAGGATGGCAACGCTTGGAATTGGGACATCATCCGGACTATTTTGAGGGTAAATTATATTATTTATTTGATTG
This sequence comes from Argyresthia goedartella, assembly GCA_949825045.1. Classification (NCBI taxonomy): domain Eukaryota; kingdom Metazoa; phylum Arthropoda; class Insecta; order Lepidoptera; family Argyresthiidae; genus Argyresthia; species Argyresthia goedartella. The sequence continues at coordinate 14,487,928 of OX463815.1, forward strand.
TTACTATGATTCTGTATCGTATGTTTGTAGCGCCTTAACTATCAGCTCTGGCTACCGTTTCTAGGAATATAGACTGATTTCAAAGAAACACTATTCGCCTGTTAACTGCAACTATAATCGCCAAAATTATGTATTTATGGCATAATCATATTTTTGATAAGATAAAACAATAAAATGTCTGCCGTGTTATGTTGAACACCAACAGGAACCTGGAAAAAATATAAAGAACAATAAGCAAAGGTGAGCTTATTGCTAAAAAGAAATGTCTTACAGCTAACCTGTGAGGAAAGGAAAAAATGTTTATAGAGAGGTAGTAGACAATTAAGAGTCAAAAGAAAGAAATAAAGTCAATAAAATATCAGATAAATAACAATACATCCTACACACTTACTATAAAATAGATTTATCGAATACAATAAATAAATAGATACACATACATACTATAAGATACCCACTATGCGGAAGAGAGGAGATGCTGTTTGTTTTTTTTCTTAAAAGTGAACAAATGTGCAATCCCTAATAGCGCAAGGAAGTGCATTCCACAAACGTATTGCCCTTAACCTAAACGAGTGCTCGTAAGCAACAGTGTTGTGCTGAGGAATTGACAAAAGTGACACCGTGTGAGATCTCCGAAGTTTATCCCCAGAGAAAAGAAACTCAAAATGTTCACGAAGATATGCGGGATAGCGCGGATTTCTCAAAATATTATTAAATAGAGGAAGGAGAAAATTTGCATATCACGACGAAGTCAGATCGGGAGCCAGCCTAATTCCCTGCGATATTGGGACACGTGGTCGTACTTGCGGAGACGGAAGATAAACCGAATCCCGAGATATTGAAGTCGCTCGAGTTTGTTCAGTAGATCTTTGTTCGCGCTGGCTCAGCAAACATCGGCGTAGTCTATTAAAGGCAGAAGAAGGATCTGAGCTAGCATGCTTTTGCAAAAAAATATGCAAAGACTCGTCTGCTGACCTCACAAACATGGGGCGACCAGGATAATAGATTGTTAAAAACAACGCCGAGATTTTTGGCTTTCTCGCTATACTTGATAATGGTACCGTCATAAAGTACGGGAGCAACTGACCTATTCTGCAACAAATTAAGTAAGTGCCGTGTACCCAGTACCATCGCCATAGACTTCCCGGGTTAACTAATAGCCCATACAAAAGATCCCATTTCCTGATGTTGTCGAGGTCAGCATTCAAAGCCTTTACAGTCGAAGTCAGATCACACAGGGGAAAATGCCGATAAATTTGAAGGTCATCTGCATAGAGATGATACGAGGAAGACAATACATCCAAGATGGAATGGATGAAAACTGAGAAGAGAAGAGGAGAAAGGATGCCACCCTGCGGAACACCTGTAGAGAGCTTGCACCATTCCGTAGAGACCTCTTCAGACTTGATTCGCTGCTGGCGGTCTCTCAGGTAAGAGTCAAACCAGCGAGCCGCTGAAAAACATCTTCAAGTCTAAGCTGAGCCTAATGATGAAAAGAAAAGCCAATAACATGTGCGGTAACAGAAAAACATAGAAAAAAGGTCGAAACTAATCAACGTGCCATGGAAAGGAGCATGAAAGGCATCCGGAAGAGAATAAGAGGTATCACCAAAATAAACGATGTCATATCCACTATAAAAGCGATGAAATGGCAGTGGGCTGGACATATAAGCAGACTAACGGACAACACCAAGAGACGGCAAACGCAAGGCTGGAAAGATGATACAGAGATGGGAAGAAGAGCTTCTTACATCATTGAACCCAAACTGATGGACAAAAGCTAAGGACGGGACAGCCTAGCGGAAGCTGCCTAAAGCTTTGTCAAATTTATGCAAGGGCAGAAAAAAGGCAAAAGTAAATATTCAATCGGTTAAAGTAATAGATAGCACAGAAAAAATATACAAAAATAATGATGACAAACAACATAATAATACTAACATAAAATAATGTTTTCACATTTATAATTCATAGTTTCTTTATTGCACACAAATCATATAAAGGCAATAAGACTTACATAAAAATAGTGTACAAAGGCGAGCTTATCTCTAATGAGAGATCTCTTCCAGCAAACCATATTAGGATGAGAAAGGTTGATTGCTAAGCAGGGTATATCATCATACAGGAAATCATGTGTACAACATTATAATTTACCTAGTACATACCTGAATAATTAACATAAAATTAAATAAACTAAATAAATATAAATTAGCTAAGCTCCCAGAAAAGCTTGGTTAGTGAGTTTACATTAGGAGCACGCCTCACATGCTTGTAATAATCGGAGCCTTTACCCTCAAGCAGGGTTTTGGATAATAATACATAATAGAACCAATAAAAAACGTAATAAATTTGTAAATAAGAGATAGTTAAAATAAAAATTATTTAGCATTAAATGTAATAAGCTGTATTAAATAAACGGCTTATTTATCTATAATAAAAGAAGCAGAACTACACATGAACTTCTTATAATGTCCTCTTCATCGTACTCGACGACAGCAACATCTGCTGCTATCTTCTTGCGTGTGCTCTAATGTGGCTGTCCAATTCCAACCTGCTTTAGTTGAATAGTTGTTTGTTACATACCGGTAGGAACACGACACGCCCCTCCTCAACTTGCACGACAGCGGGCACCGTGCGTGGACGGCGCGCATCGTCAACTACCTGAAGCCGTCGTCCAACAAGTACTCGCACGGTGACCTGTCCGCTACGGGGCATGGGCACGTCGCCACGCGCGCCGGCTGCCAGCTCATCAGACATCTCCTGAGGCATAATGACGTAAGTGCTCCACACTAGTGATGCAAACTGATATCTGTGACTGAGAAACGTTTATTGTTTATTTGTACTATCTATTCAGCCTCCTACATCCACTGCAGAATAAACATCTCTTATTATCTACGTCTGTTTTATGGTTTTGTGCAAACCTCTTTCACTAGTGTCCACTAACTTTCAGCAATCATCACAAAAAATACTTCTACGGAAGCTTATAGTAATACCATGTAGAATGGCACCCTTATCTTTACAAAATACGTGGTTTATATAAATAAAAATAAAAAACCCCTACTCGTTAGTGACGGCTTACAGTTAACATAATGCAAAAACTGTATCGAATATGGCTAAATGTGGTTTCTAAGAAGCCCCAAGCGTCTAATATCCTGGCTGCTGTAGTGCCCGCTGGTGGTCTACAATCGTAAAATCCACCATCTGCTCTGGAATGATTAATGATTAATGCGAAAAACCGCATCGAAGTCGGTCCAGTAGTTTTCCAGAAAAATGGTAATATTCACACAAAAACAACCTAAACCTAAACCCATATACTGCCTCCGTTCCGTTCCGTCCATCGTGGATAAATATAGTGATCAGCACGTTCCGTTCCAGGCGGACACACATCGGCTGCTCGAGGAGCTGTTCTCTGACGTGTCTCGTCAGATCGCCGCGATCGAGACGGGCCGACGCGCGCACGAGTGCCTCTTCAGCCCCAAGCACATGTGCAACACCATGTGCCAGATGTACTTCCTGTTCATCGGCCAGCTGTGCCACTCGCAGGTCGGCCTCACTCTGTTCAAGCACACCAGGCTCTACGAGAAGTAAGCTCCCTTTGTTCACTCGAACTCTTCAAATATTATGTAATGTTAAGATGAATCAAAAGAGCAAAAAAATCATGGGTTTACAAGTAAGAATACCAGGCTTCCGTCTGCCACCCCTTCCAACTCCATCATCAGGTGATGGATATGAGAATATCGTCAGGAAATATAAATAGGACTTGCCACGACGGATCTTATGTGCCCAAACTCGATGGGTTTACAAGTAAACATCCCGATGTGTCAGGGTAGGTAGGTGAAGTCTAAAGGGGGGAGCGAAGCGAAAAACATATATTGCTGATTATGTGCAATTATTTTCATATATTTTATGTTTATGCTATATTACTGTAGTCTTTGTTATGTTTATGCTTCCTATGTTTATGCGACTTTGACATTTGTGCGTAATTATTTATGCTAAATGACGATGAAACTCAAACATGGGATGTTTGAGTTTCATCGTCAGATCAGCTCGATAGTATTGTCATCTGAACTACACATACATGTCGGCGGCGATCTTCAAATTCGTCACATCATGATGTGCCTCGGCCTATGTGCGACCAGCGGAGCGAGCTTGCGACTGGAAAGTAATGAAAAGCCAAACTTGCTAGAGTATGTTGTTGTGGTTAAATTTCAGTTGTGTTATAGGTTAGGTTGGAACTTACAGTCATACTCGGATACCCAATGGTAGTCCACCGACTCTCGTGAGATGGTCATCCTACTATTATTTGGTTAATAAGCTAAAAAAAATATTATGCATAATTATTTCTAAAAGTAAGTATACAGAAATAGTCATCTAGCATACGTGTTACAATAAAAAAAAAATTACAAATGAAATAGATTTGTTTATTCGTAAAGTTTGAACTTTTTTACGATGTGACGTTTTATCCTTTGGCCATATCATAATGTAGCGAAGCATTTACTGCGAATATCGACAAACGTTTGGTTTTCATCAAACTGCCTGCTTTTGGATTGGGCACATCATGATGTGCCCCATAGACAACGGCGTATTTCAAGAATCTACAATCGGCGATGTACATACCAATAAAGGCTCGAGGGCGGCTATATATAAGTCGCAGTTAATTGGTTAAATCAGACACTTAACTAACCATAGACCGTTAATTAAAGACCAACGTTTAACCGCTCGCTAAAGTCGCAAAAGTTCCATCAGACAAGTGAGTGAATGAAACGTTAAACATAAATATAAATACACTTAAGTATACATAAAAATATTTTATCTACACACGTATCATAAACCCTCTTTACTGCGTCAAAAAACCGCACGTTACGACCAGCATAATACTATACTACTTGGTAAAAACCAATTTCTTATTGACAAATTATGACATTCATATTTCGAACTTCACAGACAAACTAGGGGAGGCAAGCAGGCGGGCGTCGGCGTTCGAAATTTGAATGTCATAATATGTAGAAAAATTACACATTATGGTCATAATGTGTAATTTTTCAGATAAGAAAGGAGTTTTTACCAAGTAGTTTAACATTATGCTGATCGTAACGTGCGGTTTTTGTACGCAGTAAAGAGGGTTTATAATACGTGTGTAGATAAACAATTTTTTGTTGTTCTTACATGTTCAATCTAACACGAAGGATAAAGGGGGCTTCGCTTCGCTCACCCCCTTTACCCTTCAATGTTTTTCCCTGCTATAAGCTGTCCAAATCAATAGTAAAAAGAGAGACTTTGAAAGTAATCAGCTGATGTCGTGACGCCATCTTGTTTTACATTATTATGTAGGTTACTACACGACGCCGGCTTTCGGTAAGACAGATGGTTAAACGTTTTCGACGATGCTTTATTTAAATCAAAATGCTAGTGACTTGGTTAAACGTCGGTCTTTAATAAACGGTCTAGGGTGTTAGTTAAGTGTCTGATTTAACCAACCAAGTGCGACATATAGAAGAGGTCCGTTGACTGCGATGGCTGTGGACATTAGGTCCGTAAAAGGCAGATCTCCGCTCCAGGTTGCCTGGGGACCACTGGTCCGACAGCTCATGCTTGGACGTTCTTTATATAGTTAGTTACCGGAAAAACTTCTCTTATGCGATGCAGGAAAGATTGTCAATTTTTTCTGCGATCCATGATGACATCTGTTGACAACTTGTTTGTTTGACATAAATCTTGTATGTTAGTATATCGACCGCCTGTTATGTGACGCCACACCAAGTTTCGTAATGATAGAAGTACTAGAAGTGCGCCAAATTTCCATTCCTAGATTTGTTGCACAATGTTATTTTCTTTCAACTACACAGCAATTCTATCCTAACTGCACTACATACGCAGCACAAAGCGGCACTTTACTGCTTTAGAGCAGGAAAAATGTATGGAAATCCATTACTGCACTGTATTAGTTTTCTTTTAAATCGCGCAACCATAGAGGTGGCACATGTCAAGATACTAAAAGCCTAGGTTTACAATGAGTTCGGTTGGTGGCCACGGGCGTATGGAGGTACACATGCTGCGTGTGAAGTGATATGTGTGCTAGGTTTAAAAAAACTGGCTATAAAGGATTAAATAAAAGAAAAAAAGGTGAGAATGTAAAAGAGCAAATTTTCACTGAGAAATACGAGCGTGCAGTTGCTTAATTGATGATTTTATTATGAAAATAGAAGAAAATAGAAATTTAAGTGACAATGACATTTTCCTTACTCCAGAAGCAATTCAAATCGTAGCAAAAACGTAATACAAAACCTATTGCCGCAAAAATCCCGCATAAAATACATGAAAGCGTTTGAATTGAATGGAAAAATAATAATAAAGCGAAATCATTCTCGGAAAGCGTGTAATTGGCTTATATTAGTGAACTGTCCAAGAAAAAGAAGCCATCTTCGTTGTGGTCCATATACTTCATGCTAAAGACAGCGTGTGCATTAAGGACTACACGAAGCTAACAAATTCCAAATTCCTTATGATCTTAAAAGGCGACTGAGGGAATCAGGGAGGGCTGGTTCGATTAGGTGATGATTAGCAACTTGTCTCTAACTGTTCCTATAAACACTTACCCCCAAAATTGCTGAACGTGGCTGTAGGATTGCTTATGTGATTCTGCAGCTCTGGCTACCCCTTTATGGGAATATAGCCGTGAATATTTGCATATGAAAATGACTATTCGGAAACCAAACAGCAAAATTTTTGTAGATTCACCCAATTTGTTATGTAATAAAATACTAATAACAATTAAGTACCTAACTAAATAACACGGTTTGTGCGAAAGGTTATCTGGTATTCATTTACTTACCTAGTAGGCTCCTTGGGATAAATGAAGTATGAATTATGTTTTCTTTCACTTGTATTGTTCATACAAACAGTACAGTAAACAACCATTGTACTCATCCAAAACGTACACTTTAATAACTATTTGCTTTTTATTGCACATAAAACAATTCGATAAGGTAGGTGATGAAACAAAGAATACGTGATTTATGCAGTGCAGGCCCTCCGTTTGTCATCATCCCGGATGACACGCACACATACGCCGCCGTATGCTTGTAGTAGGTTACCTACGACGGCTTGATTCTATCAACCTTTCTCTCTGTTCCGTTTCTTTACTCAAGTGCCTCGACTTAACTATCCGCCCTTGCCTGTGGCGTGGATATCAACGTCTCGGGTGAAATGGCGGGTTTTATGCCCTTGTTGTACTACTAATCTACTATTATTTACAAGTGGACCTAATAAAGGGTGTTAAACACTACAACCTCGCAAAGCAAAACTAACATAGTTGCCTCGTTTCAGCCTCCTCGAACTATCAACGAAGACCCACCACAGTTGCTACGTCAAGCTCGTAATCTCGAGCTTGGACTACACCATCGACTCTTACCCCCGCGACATCCTTGCCAAAACCCTCACAGGCAAGATAGAGGCGTCGCGTCTCTACTCCACGCAGTTCCTCAACGTGCTCCTGCGGGCGTCGCAGAAGTCGTGCGAAATTATGCGAAAGAAGATGAACATTCGAAAGAGTACGATCAACGATCAGATGAAGTCGCGGGAGGACGGTGAATCGGGGAACGCGGGAATGGACACGTGGGTTCTGCAGATGTTGGTTGGGCAGGTCAGGGACGAGTCGAAGGAGGTGGCCAAATGCGCCTTCACGATATTGGAGGAAGCTTGTAGTGTTGCCGTAAGTATCAATCAATTAACTTGTCTTTAATAAAGTAGGCAACCACCACATTTGTCATTAAATGTTGGCGTGAATTTTATTACAAAGGTTAGGACATGTTGGCATTGTTGTCTAACTGTGACTCTCATCTTCATTCTCTCCATTGCATCGGTGTAACGTTGACACGAGATACGTGGATATCCTCCGGGAGCTCTACCGAAATGCAACTCTCCAAGTACGGATGCATATGCTCTTTGAATTCGTGCCGATTCGGCGAGGTGTGCGCCAAGGGGACACGATCTATTATACACTATTTACTGGTGTGCTCGAAGATCTGCTAAAGACACTCGACTGGGAGAAACAAAGGTATTAATATCTAAAGCCGATGTTTATCACATCTTCGCTTTGCCGAAGACCTTATCCTTCTGATGTGAATGCTTGAAGACCTGCATAAAGCTTCACTTGGGGTAGGCCTGGGGATGAACGTGTCCAAAACCAATATTATGACCAATCTTGAGGGTTCTCGATCTAACATAATCGAAGGTATCTGTCATCTAGAGACCGTGGAGGAATAAATCTACTTTGTACACATTTTTTTTCTTTCGCCGAAATTCTCAAGTGAAAGAGATCTCCAGGTGCATACAGCTGGGTTGAGCCGCCTTTGGTAAATTAGAACACGTCTTAAAGTCCAAAATCTCTCGATGCCTGAAAACCAAGGTGTTTAACCAATGTGTCCTGCCTATACTCACATGGATCCGAGACATGGCCGCTCACAAAGGGATACATGCATAAATTTCGAGTAGCACAAAGGGCTTTAGAGCGCGCTTTGCTCGGAGTCTGCCTTCTCGACCATATACGACCAACGTCGAGATACGTCGACGTACCAAGGTCGTAGATGCGGTTCGCAAGGTTTAAGTGGTGATGGACGGGACACTTGGCATAGATATGCAGCCTAATGCACCCACATATAGCCTTCTAGACCCACGGCACAACTACTCCGCTCAACTGGTTGTGCCGTGAGTACTTTTCATTCCCTTCGGCACAGCTGAGTTCCCCACGACTCAACCCAGACCTATGGCATAACTACTACGCTACGCGGGGAACTCAGAAACCACTATGATTCCCCATAGCACAATTATTAGCTTTATACTGTATCCTTTCAAATATTGTGTATATCAGTACCCCGACCATGAAAATATCCCTCTATCCACTAAAATCCATATAAAGATCCATTGATGGATCTTTTGGCACTCTTTTCTTCTTTCACAACCAGTTACGAACGGGTTACCAAACTTTGGTTACGAAAGTGGAGGTAGGGGTTGGAAGTATTTGTAATGGATTTTAGTTCTAAAATATCCACTTTGCGAAATTCATAAAGTACGGGCAACAGACTTGCAGGAGGTTAATTCTTAATGTTCAAAAGGGGTCACGGACATAAAAGTGCAAAAAGATCCATCAATGGATCTATATATGTATTTTAGTGGATCGAGGATTAAAGTGGACATACGAGTGCAAAAAGATTCATCCATCAATGGATTTTTTCAATAGATGTTTGTGGATCGAGGGGATAATACTGACGAACTTATTTTCCTAAAGGTACAGAACCTACTACTACTACCGTTTGCCGCGTAATTTACTCGAAGTAAACCAAAATGAGATTTAGTTTTCGTCAGTTGGGTCATAGGTAATTATTTTTTCCCAACGGATCAACTGGCAATTGGAGGTTTTGTCAGTTGAGCCATTGGTACATTATTTTTTCCCAACGGACTAATCAGTTGTGCCGAAGGGAAATAAAAGTAGTCACGGCAGAACCATTTTAGCGGAGTAGTTGTTCCGTGGCTCCGGAAAGACATATAGATAGATGACTCTCAACAAAGCTTATTATGTTATCCATTAACTGAGGATGATAAGGAGTTTTATTTTACAGATATTAAGATTTATCAGCATGTTATTACCGCAGTTACTCGTATTTCGCTTCTGTCATTTAACGCATCTATCACCAGTGAAACCTAATCCATATCCTCAGGTATTTCTCGAGAAACTAATCGCGATGAAGACGATAGTTGCCAAGAACTGTCGCCTCGACAAGAATGTGGAGCTACACGAACTCGATTTGTCCGTGGCGGGTGATAGAGGGTATCTGCTGTGGCTACATCTGGAGGCTGCGTCGATAGCTAATAATCCCGATCAACAGAACATCGCCTTTGTGAAGAAACATCTGGATTATTGGACGAGGATTTATAACTATAGGTAAGTTTTTATTAGCTATAGGCGCCGCACGAATGTGTTTAGTCAGATAAAAGTGAACTAATTTGTACTAATCTTTCACTGTAGGCACAATACTCTGATAAACATTGAGCTTTATTAGAAGCACTATTTATTACACCTTGTAAACTTATGATAGTCCGGATGGCCTTCGACTTGACACATTCAGCGGAGTATGGCTTGTTCTTACAGCATGTCAAGTTAACTGGGTTTAGGGTTTTCGTTTTCCCGGACGTTTTCATTTCCGGGTCCCGAATAAAAAAAACAATTCTCGGGTCCCGGGAAATCATAAAAATTGAGAGTGCTATTGTTACAAGCCAGAAATTATACTAAAAATAGTCATTTATTTATCTCAGAAGTAGTTTCCAAAGCATGTTTCGCTTAAATATGTAGAGTTGTTGAGTGCGAAGCCAAAGGCCACTCCATGCGTAATAAAACAGCACCACTCCTCAGAAAATTGCGTGGTAAGGCCCAGCAAAGATAAAAGAAAACATACTATATATTATAAAAGCTACGAGGCCGTAGGCGAGCCATGCAATAAAAACACCAACCACATAATACTCGTAGAGCGAGTAAAGCCAAAGGCCACTCCATGCGTGACAAAACAGTAGCATAGGCAAGAAATGTCAGAGGGCCGAAGGCAAAACGAAAACATACCACAAATAACAGGCTCAAGGCCGTAGGCCAAGCCATGTGTTAAAAAAAATCTAATATTATAATAAATGGTATGATCTCAAAAGGCGATTCAGCGTCATGAACACCCATCATTTTTCAGAAACTGCTTTACAACAACCTAGCATATAATGCTCGTAGAGCAGTGCTAAGCCGAAGGCCACTCTATGCGTGATAAAACAGCACCAGTCGTAAGAAAATTGAGAGGCAAGACCTAGCAAACCAAAAAGAAGCAAGACAGAACCAAGCAATAATAAAACCGGTCAAGTGCGAGTAGGACGTCGGACGCGCACAAGAAGGGTTTCATACCATTGTACACGGAAAAACGTACAACGACAGTCTTTTGTATATATATATTTTGGGTATATCTTTATAATTTTTAATAATAAAATACTAAATACTAGGTAGGACTAAATTCAAGGTCGTATATCGAAACTATCGGAGGGCATTAACACTCGAGAGTGGGTTTATGAAACGAGCCGAAGGCGAGTTTCATAATAATATCACTCGAGAGTTTTAATGCCTAATTATGTACAGTTACATACACTAGTTTATCTACACACATATTGTTCAGGCCTCTCGGCACCCAATGACCTCGCAGGGGCCCATCAGCTACGAGGTAGCGTAGCGATCAGATGCCAAGAAGTTTGAACGTCGGCGATTCACCGAGCTATTAATTATGGAGTCGATCTAACCTGGTCTGTGCTTCGGTCCCGTCAACCTCCTGTCTCTCTGCAAGGCCCGGGTGCACCCTAGGCTCTTCTTGGTAGACAGGTTCTTCAGCCAACCAGGTATGACTGGCAGGCCAGCTTCGACGAACACAGTGTTCCAACACAGGTTATGTTACGTGGGAAAAACCAATCGGCCACGTAAATGCGAACTTTATCTGGTTCGGGGAACCACAACACACTCAGCTATATAGACAATCCTGAGGGGAACCCGAATACATTCCAGATGGCTTGCGATTTAATTTCAATACCCTAATCAATACGCGTTACATTGCGAGGGCTTTCGTCTGTCAGTTGTCAAAAACTGCTAGGTTGGCAGCAACGTCAAATTCAAAATGGCCGTTCCGAAACCATCGATCGAGTATCGATTTTGAATCGAACACATATCATAAGCTCTCTTTGATGTGTTCAGGAACCGCATGTTCTACCGGACAAACTAGGGGCGGCACGCAGGCGGGCGTCGAAATTTGAATGTCATAATTTGACAAATTTTGGTACATTATGGTCATAATGATCAATATTCAGATAAGAAATGAGTTTTTACCTAGAATTTTATCATTATGCTGTAACGTGTGGTTTTTGGACGCAGTAAAGAGGGTTTATGATACGTGTGTAGAATTTTATGTATATAAGTACTGAACTCCATACTCAGGTTAACGAAACTCTATGCACATTAAAACCGGAAGTGGATAGAAATTGAGTAACTTATATATGTGTTATGTTAAGTAGTAAACACAGTTCTAACATTATTAATTGAGATTTACACTGGTCAGCAAATAAACCGAGCCACCCGCTACCTAGGAACTCTGATTCGATTTTCTCAAAACGTATAAAACTTACAACTATCAAAGTTATACCTACAAAAAGTGCGTTTCATGGTGATTAAAATGACTACAAATTAATTCGAAAGTACCGTCAACTCACATTGTAATCAAGCAACAAACACAATGCTAACGATTTGCTCTGTTTTCACCAGAGTTTGAAATTAGCGTTCTTTTTCTCTACAATGAGGGTAGTCGGATATTTCTTATCATTTCTTTAGTTTTTGCCCATCGTTTGCTCAGACGCGTGTGTTTTTGCTACTTTTTTCGATTAATAATGGATACAACACCTCAGGAAGCAGCTCAAGCTGTAGCATTACTTCAAGCAGGCATTGCGCAACGTGAAGTCGCTCGAAGGCTTCGAATCAGCAGATCTTCGGTGCAACGAGTTTACAGACGATACCTAGAGACTGGAGCATTCGATCGCCGTCCAGGTACGGGCAGACCTAGGGCTACATCAGCAGCAGATGATCGTTATATCCACCTTACTGTTCTGCGAAATCGCCACCTCAACGCAATTCAAGTCCAACAAAGTCTGCGTGACGAACGCCAAGTGGTCATAAGTTCAGATACCGTCAGAAGGAGACTTGCTGAACGGAACCTCACCCCAAAAAGAGCTGCAACAGGCCCAGCATTAACGGTAGCACACCGTCGAGCACGACTTGAATTTGCTCGAGAGCATAGGGATTGGACATTAGAGCAGTGGAGTAATGTACTCTTCACTGATGAGACCAGGGTGAGTCTACATGGAAGTGATCGACGTCAGAGAGTATATCGTCGCCCTGGAGAACGTTATTCTCAGTGTTGCATCGAGGAAACTGTTGCTTATGGAGGAGGATCTGTAATGGTCTGGGGCGGCATCTCGTTAACAGCACATACGGCGTTAGTTTTCATCGAACCGACGGGCCGTACACGTGGACTGACTTCTCATCGCTACATTACTGAAATCCTCGCAGACCATGTGGTACCTTACGCAGAATATATCGGACAGGATATGCAATTGATGCATGATAATGCACGGCCTCATGTTGCTCATGTGGTGACCCAGTATCTACGCGACGTCAGCATTCGTACGATGGACTGGCCAGCTCGAAGCCCGGACTTGAATCCGATAGAACACTTATGGGATGAGCTGAAACGTCGGGTTCGAGCCCGGGTACCTGCTCCAACAAGGCTTCCAGAGCTGCGAATCGCAATTGAAGAGGAGTGGAATACAATTCCTCAAGATTTTATCGTCAGGCTCGTAAGGTCGATGAATACAAGGATGCTGGCAGTTATCCGAGCAAGGGGAGGGAATACGGAATATTGATCAAAAACTTTTTTTTGATTTTATCTTTGTTTTTGGCTTTAATTTTTTTTTCACTTTATCATTACTAACGATTGTCACGACTGGAAAACGACTCTTCTTTGTAAAATCCTTAATAAACACTGAAATATTGATTAAACCCAATGAGTTTCCTTTCATTTTAATCACCATGAAACGCACTTTCTGCAGGTACAACTTTGATAATTGTAGGTTTTTTAGTTTTTGAGAAAATCGAATTAGAGTGCCTAGGTAGCGGGTGGCTCGGTTTATTTGCTGTCCAGTGTAGTTAGAGTTTTTTGTTTTTTCGTTTTTTTTTACGCCTTTAATAATCCATATTAGGGTGTGATTTTTAAACACAAGCACATCTTAGCAGCTCATCAACAGCTCCTGTATACAGCTATATTTTCTTCAAAATGTAGGCATTTTCATTTCTCACACTTTATGTTTGAAAGTTTTCTAAATATCTTTAATACTTAAGGATTTATTTGATAATTTGTGAATTTCCGGATGGTCTACACATCCTAAGCAACCAGAAATATCTACAGAGCCAAAATGTCAAAATTATGTCAACGTCCATGTTAACACTGAGGATGTTGAGATAATTTTGACACTGGCTGTGTAGATATTTCTGGTTGCTTAGGAGGATATTTGAGTAGCTTGGGCGCTCATATATATCTGATGCTGACCGAACGATATGAACGTAACCCTCATAGTGCGACTTAAGTTCGCACTTGGCAGTTTATTTTTTTATACACAGGCACATACATTGCTTCTAGCCTCACACTAGGATACCAGGAACCAGAAACAGAGAATTCCTACACATATAAACATTCAATATCTGGGTTTTTTTCTTTTTTCCTAGCCGGGATTCGAACCCGGAACCTCCCGCTTGGGAGGCAGAGCCTCAAACCGCACCGTCACAAAGGTCGCCATACATAACTGCACCACACTGAGCAACCTAGAATACTATTACTAGAACGTCTCCTTCCCGCGTACAGATACGTGCGGCTAGTGGATGCGGAGATCCACGCGGCGCTGACGCTGGGCGGCGCGGGCGGCGGCGGCGGCGGCGGCGGCGGTGCGGCGCGGGCGGCGGATGGCTCGGCGCGCGCGGCGGACGGCGAGGCGCGCGTGCGAGCCCGGCGTGGCGCGCGCCCGCCCCGCCATCTGCACGCGCGACTGCCGCCCCACCTGCTGCAGGGCGTGCTGCCGCACCACTATAAGGTACCACGCGTAGTCTAAAACCGAGCTGGCCATGGCAAGCTGAACGGAATATATTTTAAATAAAACAAAACCCGCGATGAAACTGTTCGTGGGTTCATAACACCCTCGCAGTCCTTCGTTACGTTCAGGATTCAATATCGCGCCCGTGACATAAAACTGTGCTTTATCCCCTTGGTGCATAATGTACTATTATCTACACACGCATCATAAACCCTCTTTACTGCGTACAAAAACCGCACGTTACGATCAGCATAATGTTAAACTACTTGGTAAAAACTCATTTCTTACCTGAAAAATTACACATTATGATCATAATGTGTAGTTTTTCTACATATTATGACATTAAAATTTCGAACGCCGACACCCGACTGCGTGCCGCCCCTAGTTTCTCTGTGAAGTTGGTACTGACATTCAAATTTCGAACGCCAACGCCCGCCTGCGTAAAGTTGGTGCTACAGAACAAGCTAAACAACTGCAGAGCCACAATGCCGGTCAAACATGCGGTTCCTGAACACATCAAAGAGAGCTTATGATATGTGTGTAGATAAACTAGTGTATGTAACTGTACATAATTAGGCATTAAAACTCTCGAGTGATATTATTATGAAACTCGCCTTCAGCTCGTTTCATAAACCCACTCTCGAGTATTAATGCCCTCCATTATGTAGCAGTCACATAAACTACTATTATCTACACACGTATCATAAACCCTCTTTACTGCGTACAAAAACCGCACGTTGCGATTAGCATAATGTTAAACTACTTGGTAAAAACTCATTTCTTATCTGAAAAATTACACATTATGACCATAATGTGTAATTTTTCTACATATTATGACATTCAAATTTGAACGCCGACCACCGACTGCGTGCCGCCCCTCCTTTGTTTGTGAAGTTGGTACTACTGAACAAGCTAAACAAGTGCAAAGGAATTATCAATGCCACCATGCCGGTCGAACTTGCGCTTCCTGAACACATAAAAGAGAGCTTATGATATGTGTGTCGATAAACTAGTTTTTGTAACTGTACATAATTAGGCATTAAAACTCCGAGCTCGAGTATTAATGCCCTCCATTATGTAGCAGTCACATAAACTACTATAAAATACTATACTCTAATACCAAAAGTCGCGGGTTCGAGCTGACAGTTGACAGTGACCTATAGCGGAAGTGACGTAATAATTGTTGTCAGTAAGGGATAGAGCTATGCGTCAATTTCCTTCTCCTTTTTTGCATAGAAAAGGAAAGGGACACTGATACATAGCTATGTCCCTTACTGACAACAATGATTACGTCACTTCCTCTGATATGGTGTTTTAGAACAAGTGTTGTTTGAGTTACTTTAAATTCGTATTTTACCTAAAATCGACCTGTAGTAAATTGCTCAGTTTTCTATCTAGATTAACTCCAGACCTCCGTAATCCTCGGGCTAACACTCTACAATAGTTTCATTCGGAGTAAGTTGGAATATTGTTCCGTGGTTTGGAGTCCCTTATACAAAGTACATATTGACTCGATTGAAAACATACAAGCCAGATTTCATCGGATGCTTACATATTGCAATAACCCAAAATACAAATATCGCTGTTACGAATCACCCATGGATTACTGTGGAATGAACTCTTTGGAAACTTGTACATCTATTAGTAGTTTAACCACCCTTCATAATATTCTGGAACAACTACATACATCGCTTTTAGCAAAAATACAGACATATATTCCACAAATTCTTCAGAGATCGGCATCGGAGGTTCAAAATCGAGATGCCTCAAAACAACCTAGGGGTACGTCATTAGTACGGGTGTATATCTATACACCCGTACTACGTAATGACGTACTAATGACGTAGATGATGAGGTGGGACGCCCGCTGAACAAGGATGGGTGATCTATGTGATAAAAGGTAACCTATGTGTTAAGTCAGAGTATAAGCTAGATACATTTAAAATTTCATTCAAATCCGTCCAGCCGTTTCAACGTGAAGGAGTAACAAACATATAAATAATCGAACATACAAACAAACTTTCTCATTTATAATATTAGTGGGATTTTCATTACATGTAAATGAGACTTAAATAAGTGTTTGAATTGTAAAAGTGCATTATTTTTGCCTATTTTCAATAAATGATTTGTGTTTTAGTTTTTGAGTACTAGTTCTACTCGGGCGAGCTAAGTTGCACCAGAGCACCTGGCTTGAATGTCGTTTGTGCAAAGTACAGTATGCACAGTACAGTAATACATGTAACTGAATCTTAATTCTAATGGTTCAAAATCGATATTAGGTTCACTACTCGGGCGAGCTAAGTTTGCACCTGGCTTGAATGACATGTACAGTGTACGACACAAAGTACAGTGTACTACAAATATTTGGTTTTCATTTACAAAATGATTTATAAAATTATATATTTAGTACATATACAGTGGTGGTCACATAATTAAAGACACCCCCTTATTGACGTAATGAATGTATTGGCTAACTGAAACGACAACACATTTTTTCTACCATAAAGGGGTAACCCACTAACTGTCATGTTAGTTTAGTTATTGATAAATAAGGATTAGCATAGTCTAGTAGATAATATAGGGTAGAGAAACTATTCAAAAGAAACTAAACCCGCCTAGATCAAAATAGTTAATCGAGCGAGCATCTCCGTTTCAGCTTGGGCAAAAATGCTTTCGTATGCCTATCTAGCTGTTCTCCTCTTCAAGTCGCATTTCTCAATCGATTCTCGTGAAATTTTGTGAATAGATTCCTTAATTGTAAGGATTTTTCTGTTGATTCAGTTTTTGGAAATTTTTAAATATGGCGGAGATATATGGGAGTTCAAAATGTGAAAAAAAACATATTCTCAAATGGCTTGACGGATTTTAACGAATGAGGTGTCGGTGTATTCGTGGAGACCGTGAGAGAGAGTTTTGGTGAAACGTTAATAAGTTGTATTTAAGATCGCAAAACGTAGTTTACAAAGTTATTGGTGTGGTGGCTACTTTCATACTCCACGTAGATAACTAGGTGCATTCATAAGTTTGTATGTAGAAGTTCAGCTTTCCACCAACATACTGACGAGGTCTACAGCCTACAGACACAGATTAGATATTAGTTACTACGTAACAGATACATCACTCCCATAGAAATGCGAAAATACCTACGCTATAATAGCCTACAAAATCTTATTAATAATAATTACTGTTCACAGCGAGAAGAAATGTACCATAAGTACCCGCACAAAAAGTCGAGATTGTGTTGCCCGCCGTGCGAGTCACGTGCAAGCGCGTCATCGCACGAATGCGCTAGGGTTGTACTTATGATGAATATTATTTATTACTGTAATAAAATGAATGTTGCGAAATAACCATAATTATTTATTAATCAATTAAATATGTTTGAGTTTTACTTTTTATAAAATGATCAAGTATGTTTTTTCCTTTTCTGAATTCTCGGTTACTGAATTTTGTCGTTGAAAATATCCTTAATCGCGTAAATAAATTTAATAAATAATCATAATATGTAAAAAGCGCTAAAGCGCGTAAATTAAACACAGAGTTGCTGAAACACTTGATTTTTTATTGTTAATTATATTTGTTACATTATACAATAAAAAAAATGAAATCTTATTGATAGTAGTTGTTTCCTTCGGTTTCACCCGCGTGGACCCGCTATATGTGTCCCCTGGATAAAAAGTAGCCTGGTAGGTTTGTGAGTTTCTTTGTTACTGCGTGGCTCGGGGGCTGCTGACTATATGGCTGAGATTTACGGGTTCACGGGTAGAGGGTTCATTCGGGTGAATCTGCGGCCACAAGACCAATACAGATAAAAATTATATGTGCTTTAATTTTATGAAATGTTCAATGTTTTTTTTACCATCCCTGAACTTACGGTTATTTAATTTAACTGTTGTAAAAATTCTGAATCTTATGAATAATTTTAATAAATAATCTTTTGAAAAGCAAGGGCAAGGCGGAATGAAATTAATTTTTTGTAACTCATTCAGCAAAGTACTTCCCGGCCGGTTCATCAAAACTTTGTCAAAATTAAGTAAAAATGTTTTTTACAATTCTTCGACGTACTGATTAAATGACTCCGATGGGACTTTCTACCCTCCGTAAAAAGAAGAATTTTTGTTATACGCCTTAAAATGGATAGACAGTTTGGTATCATCCATATTAGGTGAATCTTTTAATTGAGCATTGAAGTAGTCGCAGTTATGTTTTTTACCACATTTGTGTAGTAAATATCCTGCTACGTATGTTAACGCGTTTTTATCCGGCAAGTCAAAACGGTAATCAACATCACCGTTTAGCGCTACTGCAGAAGGTTTTCTGGAGTGACATTCCGATGGTTTCGGTGTCTCAAAAAATGTCTCTGCTTTCTGAAGTAGTTCGCAAACGTCCTCTTGCCAGTTACTAAAGCGGGAAGTTTGCATCATATTGCTGAGAAAAAGTTTAGAAAATGCTCTCATGAATTGTATTGGTGTAGGGTTTTTACAGTTTCCACCCTGTTGCCTGACAGCTCCGAAAAAGTTCTCAAGAGTGTCTTGATTGAGTCTTCGCGTGAATAAGAACTTGATTCCCTTTGATTCTAAATCTTGGCTCAACATGAGTATTGATCTTATGGTGATCAGTATATTTTTGAATGTCTTGATTCTTTTTGTAGTATTGACTCCTTTAGTTTTATCTATAGCTTTTATGTTTTCAAACATCTTCGCTGCTTTTTCTAAGGTGTCAACTTGATATGGTTTCGAAGAGAACGCTTTTTTATACTTGTTGGT
Source organism: Argyresthia goedartella (assembly GCA_949825045.1). NCBI lineage: Eukaryota > Metazoa > Arthropoda > Insecta > Lepidoptera > Argyresthiidae > Argyresthia > Argyresthia goedartella. The sequence goes on from OX463815.1 coordinate 14,507,394, forward strand.
GGATGCAACTTGACTGGAGTTTAGCACATCAAAAATATTATTCATTTTTTCTATAAAATCTGCAGTGTGTTTTGCTTCTTCGGGTAAAACATTAAACTTAACGAGAACGTTAATAGCAGCGAAAACAGATCGGCTAAAAATTTGAGCTGCGTATTTAACTCTCATTTTTTGAAAATTATTGGGATGGATATGTTTTTCCGTCACTTTTGGAATCATTTTCAAATCTTTCTCTTTTTGTTTATCAAACATATCTTCTATATATTTCCATGATATTTGTTTGCCGTCGATCACAAAATTATTGGTGAGTAGATTGTTTCTAATACATTTGATCAGGTGGGGAACGTCAAAAACGTAGTATTTTTTTTTACCATTCACTGTAAAGAACGGTTGTTCTGGTGTGACCTTTTTCACTTCCTTTGCGTATTTATCGAAATTCGAGCCTTGATCTGAAACTATTGCCTGTATCTCTATTCCAATGCCCTGTAACTTTACAATTATTTCGTCTAACCATTTTTCCAGTTCTTTGTAATGTTTGGATGAAGCTAAAAGCGCATGTGCAATGCTGTTTCCAATTTTCGACAATACCTCGAAGCATGATTACACATGCCTGTGAAGCCGTTTCTCTGGTGACTTTGCCGTTTATGTTGTGCAGGCCGATCATTTCATCTCTTTTTGTGTCGTAATGTAAGTGACGTTTGAGAGCCATTTCGTCAATGCATAATGTACAGTACTTTGCATTTTCCGGTAGAGATTTCAGCTTAGACGACAAAAACTTTAAAATGCGGTCATCAAATTTAGTAGGAATTACCATATTAAATCTTTGAAGTGTTGATTCGCTTGGGAGACGTAAAAATGTTTGCAAACAGCGGTATGTTTGGGGGCTAGAAAAGTGCAAATTTAATGCAAAAAGCTTGAATTCAGGATCGTAACGGTTTCCTTTTGGCTTGTTGTTCCAATTACTTTGCCATTCAAGTAGTTTCACAAACCTTTTACTGACTTCATCCTCACATTTGAAACTGAAATGTTGATAACATTCCGTTTCTTTTGACTGAACTTTCTTTATTTTATTTAATTCCCTTTCAAGCTTTCGTCTTTTCTGATTTTCACTTTTAAGTGAATCGCGAAGTTTTCGTTTTCTTGGTGTATCAGTAGATAGGGCGAGTGAAGTTTGTGTGGGTTCGTTCTTGTTTTCTGAAGCAGTTTGTGCACATGAAGACTTTTTGTCTGGACCTTTGATCGTTACTGCTGATAGGATATTAACATACGATTCCTTTGTTTGAGTAGAAACATCACGGCGGTCTCCTTAATATTGGTTTTGGAGGTATTAGGTTGGTTTGGAAGTAGTTTCATGGGTACAGCATCAGTCAACAACTGTGGTTTGCATTTTATCTGGGTTTCATCAAAATGAAGCGAGCAAACAAAATGAGTAGTATGCTTTGCAGTAAGTAAATCCGGTCTACCGATGACTTCAAGCCATTTCTTTCGTCTGAAAAAAGCAATAAGATGCTAAAAGAGTTCCGTCTTCCGTACCCCAAAAAGAAAAAAAAACCGGCCAAGTGCGAGTAACACTTATCCGTCCGTCTGTCCGTCCATCTACCAAGACCATTTATCTTAGGAACGCGTAAAGGTATCAAATTGAAATTAACATCAAATACTTGTATGGAACACTCGGTGCGCGATTCCGACTCGCACTTGGCCGGTTTTTTCATGCCGTCCTCGCAAATACAATTAACTAGTAGGTAAATTGTGATCGAAACGTCTCGGGTTCGAATCCTGCCAGACCCACATGGTCGCACCCGGGACCTTGTGTTTTAGTGTGTTTTTTTCTAAAAACTTAAGTACTTAGGTAAAGGTGCATTTACAATTTATAACCGATGTTGTTAGTTCTTACGGTGATGGAAAACATCGTGAGGAAACCTATACACCTTAAATAGCCAGGGCCCTATTTAATAAACGTTACAATTACAATTCAGTATACAATGCTGGCTCTGTTCATTTGTTACCAAGAAAGAACTATTCTCAGCTAACCAAGTCAGCATTGTATAGGTACTGAAATGTAATTGTAAATTGTAATTGTAACGTTTATTAAATAGGGCCCAGGTGTGTGAAATGTGCTTGGATCCACCCATAAAAGGAATAATAGATACTAAGAATAAAATAAAGATCAGAAGGAGCCCCTACAAATTGCCCGGGACCCGGGAGTCCCGGGTCCGTAGTAAACAACAGGTCGAACCCTTTATAGTTTTGTCTTTTTACAATTCAAATAGCGAGAAAGTACTTTACCTGTGTTCCTCTTTAGGCAATTGAAAAAAAGACAATTCCTTGTTATTCACTCTTGAACTCCGACACCCGTCCACATCGCAATAACCGGGCATCTTGGTTGTGTCTTGGTAGCGAGCGCAGGAAACGTGACGCCTGTGCGCAGTCTCGCGTGTGCCAACCAACTGCCGCTTGGGTCGGTACCGACCTACTGTGCGGTAGGCACTTATAGCGCGACCTTGAGCGAGTGACGGAGGCCTGCTACAGAGCTACTAGTCAAGTTGTTCCTTTAAGCGAAAGTGTCGCTATTGCCTAGGTCAGATGCGTGCGATTCGCAGGGCTACGGACATTTGGAACTAGAATACTCAAATCCGTTACACGTATCCCGTGCTGAATTCTACTCTTGTTTATAAAACACGTGATTCCCAACAGATCCTTAAGCAATCCCGCTGCTCCAACGAACAAGAATGCATGGACCTCAAGGCGAGCCTATGGGCGCTCGGCAGCACGGCCGCTACTGCCGCCGGCGTTCGCGCACTCACGCAGCTGAGCGGCGGCGTGGCGGAGGACGGCGTTGTGGTGCACGTGGTGCGCCTCGCCAAGTACTGTCCGGTGTACTCGGTGCGCGCCGCCGCCTTTTACGTGCTGGGCTTGGTGGGGAGCACGCACATAGGCGCGAACTTGCTCAGTGAGCTTGGTGAGTTGTGCTGTTATGTTCTTGGTCATTTGGGATTCGGATACTATTTTTTGGGTTATGAGTGGGTTTTGTGTCCGTTAATTTGAATTATACTTGTATAGTCGGACGCACATTTAACAAGACCTGCAGACTGTGTGCTTGACTGCATAGAACTTCATGCAACTAAATCAAACTGCGATCACTGTAGGTAGTGTGTAAGGCTTCATTGTGGCCTAACCCTATGTCGGCGGAGAGCACGCGGCGTTATGTCAGTAATGTTATTCCATCCTTTTTTTTATAATTTAGATATTCTGCCATTCATATATTTAAAGGATTTGATGTCCAGTGATTTGTTATTAACGACGTTTCTGATCGCCGTATGAGAGTTATTCTAAATAAAAGTATTGTCCCCAGGCTGGCTATGCGTGCGCCGTAATCGCCACGACCAGTTCCCCATTATCGAGGAAGAGAACTGGCCCTCTGTTAGTACCAGCGGCAACCTCCACCACCTCATCACGTCGCCTCGCCGCTTCGTACCTCGGGCTTATGACGTCGAGATTAGTGAACACTCAGACCAGAGTACGGTCGAGAGTTTACACTCTGACCACACTAAAGGAAGCAGGCCGATACTCGTCACACATGATACGGTGGACGCGAGGTTTCACTACCACAGGGAGGACAAACGCAAGTCGCACACGCTGCCGTCTCAAGGTATAACCATAGTATAAATAAAATAAAGTAAGCAATATTACAATGATAACTACCTACTCTTGCTCTAAGGGCTAGCCCCGCCGGGCCAGTCCGTGCATGTCCATTGTTGCGCGGCTTTGTCGTTAAAATGGTTTACAGATATAAATATCTTGTTCAGTGATCAAATCATCACCACAGCCGTCTGAAAAAATGGGACAAGTTGTTCTTGATAGGCGGTAGTTGGGGGCATTGGACTCTATGATTAAAATTCCGTTTCTAGCTTCCAATGGTGCTTATTCTTGATTACAAGTGACTTCTCCGAATGGCTCCTTACCAGCAAGGGGTTGTGCAGGCAGCCCAGATTCAGGCCAGCAGGGGGCCTCGCTGGTAGTGTCTGTGCTGCTGGCTGGTCGGACGTTCGTGCCGTAGTTGTGGAGGTGGACGGATGCGCTCGCCCTCTTGCTCGATCGGCGTCTGGTATCCTTGTGACCGCGTCTGCACCATGATCGGAATATGCAGTCTCGATGAATCACGGCGTTCGTCGATCCGGGATTCGGTGGTTCTTGTCGTTTGGCGATCCGCTTCGAAGGACCATATCTTCCCTTCTGTTCACTCCTCCAATCCAATCTTGGGGTCACCGTTAGGCCGATCTATATCCGTTACTTATTCTAATTATGCGTTGGTATTTCCCACCGAAACACACAAATCTGTCGCTACTATCAACCCTAGAAATCACGACAAATCATCTCGGTGGGCACCTTGACTCTTCACTAACACAAGGCGTCGAAAACCTTTAGCTGTACCCGAAATATTATTCAATACGCTTCGACCGATCACGGGGCTGACTCCGGGGCAACAAATTCTCGCGTTTGGGAGATGGATTTCTCCCAGATTCCCGGCGCAATTCGAAGGAAACTCAAAAATCCTCGCACAAATGTCTATTTCTCAGTCTGTCAAAAGTGACAGTTCCAACCCAAAAAGATGAAAGGTGCGTACAAAAACTACTCTACGGCGTGAGCTGAACAGACTTCTTACAATGACTGACTACTGGTTTGACTACTGACTTGACTCTTGACTGACTACTGACTATAATACGATCGGGTAATCTTCTCACGCACCCCTTCTGCGTGAGAAGATTACTGGCGTGGGGAGTCAGGGTTAGATCGACGGACTTCCGATCATCGGCGCGCCCTTGTGGGCGGTGGTGATCTTCTCACTGGTGGTGCTCCATTAGGTGATCGCCGGCTAGGCAAACAGGTCGCGTGGCAGGCGGCGGGCGCGCGTTGTACGGCGCCAGTTCGCGGATTTGCGGGTGGTGTGACGCATCCGCACGCGTGAATATGGCCTTCGCCAGCCTCAGGACAAACTGGTCCACAGATTCCCATCTAAGGTCCCTCTGGATCGTCGCATTCTTCACGTAGCGGGGGGCGCCGACGATGGTACGCAGAGAGAGGTTCTCTTGGGCTCGGAGTCTCCGTTTTTTTGTCTCCGAGCATAAGGCGTACCATGCCGGGTGAGGCGGGATCCCACGTAGCACTTGTAGATCCCGAGCTTCGCCCTCAGAGGGAGGCTGGAGTCGAGGAGTGGACGCAGCTTGGCGCGTGCCACCTTGACCTGGTTGACGACGTTGTCGACGTATTGCTTCATGGTGAGCCGGCGATCGATGGTCACTCCCAGGTACTTCACCTGCGGAGACCACACGATGTCCTGTCCTTGGAGCTGGAGCGATGGTGGAAGGGGTGTCTGGCCTGTGATGAGTGCCTGCGTCTTCCCAACGTTGACGGACAACCGCTACTTGGCGAGCCAATCGGGCAAGATGTCCAGGGTGCGCTGCAGTTTGACAGCAGCGTGCCGAGCCTGGATCGACGACGCGTAGTAGGCAGCGTCGTCGGCGAAGAGTGCACCTGGCCCGACGGGAATGTCGTCCGTGTATTGGGCGTAGCAGGCGGTAGACAGGCAGGACTTGGGGGACGCCGGCTGCAACGGGGTGCTCCTCGGAGTCGGCGTCTTCCACCATCACTCGGAAACGGCGATTCTTTAGAAAGGAGGCGATGATATGGACCAATCTTCTTGGGGCTGGAGACGTCGACAATTTGTACAGCAACCCCTCGTGCCATACTCTGTCGAACGCCTTCTCCATATCCAAGAGTACTGCGACAGTGTATTTCTTCTTGTTCAAACAAACCGTCATGTCATTCAGTTCCCTGGTGAGCTGAAGCGTCGTAGAATGCTCGGGCCTGAAGTCGAACTATACCGGACGCGGCTAGATGTGGGGCAGTAGCTTCGCTAGCAGGAGTTTCTCAAACACCTTTGAGCTGGTATTCAGTAGAGTTATCGGTCCATAGCTCTCAGGCACCTTGGTGTCCTTGCCCGGCTTGGGCAACATGATGACCAAGCCCTCCTTCCACTGGGTTGGGAAGTGGCCCGTGTGCAAGATACCGTTAACCAGGCGCGTAACGGCCGCCACAGTGCGTGGCGGCAAGTGTAGCAGCGCCGTGTTGGGTATGCGGTCTGCGCCCAGGGCTTTCATGGGCTTGGTACGTCGAAATGCACGCATAATCTGGCCGGGCGTAACGACGTTGGGGTCCTCTTCGGGAGCTATCGGCATGGCGAAGTACTCTCGCAGGTGTCTCTCGACTGCTGCGACGTGCTCCACATCATCCGTAGGGTTCGGCTTGAAAAACTGCATTGAACTCCTTGACATATGTAACAAAATACGTGTGGGGTACGGGCCGCGCAATTCTTTTATGTACACCGGCTGCAGATAGACGCGCGTCGCTCTGTCTCGTTCCCGTAACGCTCCCTCTCATTGTGTGGCTGGCTGTGCTCGCGTGATGAGCTTGCCGTCCGCAATACAAGTCTAGTGTATTTCGTTATATGTATTACAAACTTATAAATGCAACTATTTACCTGCATGGAGTTTAACCGCAGCAATAACTATTGTAAACCACATTTTAGCACCTAAAATACAAGCTATTATTTTTTCACAAAAAATATATTCCCTATGTCACATTCACGATCTCTACAAATCCATAACCTTCCTTCTATAAAAGTGTTACTTCATAATTTCATAATTTCTTTATTGCACACAAATGATATAAAAAAAGAGTTACATAAAAATAGTGTACAAATATTAATACCTTGGACACTATTTACACACATTGATCTAGCCCCAAACTAGGATTCCCTGTATCTTGGGTACTAGACAACGATACACATACTTATATAGATAAATATTAATACTTAGATAGATAAACAACCATGACTAGGGTACAAACATCCGTTCTCATCAAACAAATATTTGCCCCCACCGGGACTCGAACCCGGGACCCTTGGTTTCGTAGGCAGCGTCACTGCCGACTCGGTCATTCGGGTCGTAAAGGCGAGCTTATCTCTAATAAGAGATCTCTTCCAGCAAACCAGGTTAAAGTTGGAGATGTTGATTGCTGAGCAGGGGTAGACCTATATGTACGACAATATGACGAAATAAACGAGTACTTACATAAATATTAATAAATAAAATAAATCATTTAATGAATATAATTATATACTAAATACTTATAATATAATACTAACTACTACAATTATATATAAATTTGCCAATAAATACTTACATACATACTACCTGTAATTCTAAAGAGAGAGGTAATGCTTCTTCACGCGACTTTTAAATATATTGAGAGTAGGACTGTCCCTGATGGTGCCAGGGAGTGCATTCCACAACCGAATGGCGCGGAGTCTAAGCCCGTGCTCATAGGACGCGGTGTTATGCTGTGGAGTTGTGAGTAAAGAAAACTGTCACTTTAAAAAAAAACTCGATATAAAGGCACGAGCGAAGCTCAAATAAAAAATGCGTGCTTTACGTTTTATAAAGTTCTATGGTATCGATACATCTTCTTCAAAGGCGGCTACTCCCACGAGCGCACTCTCCCCGAGTCGCGCACCGTGGACATGCTGCGCGACTACACGGCGGCGGCGGTAGCGGCGGTGGCGGCGACGGCAGACGCACGCGCACAGTACGCGCCGGCGCGGGGCAGCTCGCTGGACGCGCACGAGGGTCGCGTGCGGAACACCAGCGAGTCCAGCACCAGCGGGGTGAGCAGCTGCGACTCCTTCGGCATCGGGAAGTATGGCTTGCCGTGAGTAGCTTCCTCATAAATTTGTAGAACAATATTAAATACAAATACATAAGGTGACTCAGTAGGGCAACACTTTGTATATTTCAAGACGTAACATAGGAATATTAAATCAGTTGTTTCTTTATACTATCTTGTTGATCACGGGTGTCAGCAGGGATTCGTGAACGTATAAACATAATTTGATTATTTTTGCTCAATATAAAAGTCTACTGAAGTTATCGCAATCATCGTTATAATAAATATTAAGATATGTTGATATGTTAGACATTTATAGAGCCTTTTATAACATTTAAATCATAGTCCTCCAAAAGTAAGCTGAATGTTGTAAATATAGATGCCTATAAACCGTTAACCCACTGACTGCCGGCCTCTGAGGACGAGCGAACCCAGAGCCCAACCTTATTTTTTAATTAAAATTCAAGCACTGTTATACTCCCACCAATGAATCGTAACCGAAAACCAAGCGCGTCATTCGATGTGTAAAATACTTGTCCTTAGTGCGAACCTAAAAACGTGTGCTTCGCCTAGTGCCGGCACCAAACTAAACTCTGAACAAAAAACTTAACTAGACTTGGGTATCTCGCGATAATGAGCGAAGCTTTCTACCTTAAACTGACAATTGGTGTAGCTATGTCCATCTTGCTTTGCTGGATCTCTCATAGAGAGATTATTAGATAAAGAATCAATAGAAATATATCCAAGATCATAATAAGTAAGTAGAGGTGTGCCCTTCGATTACGTTGAATAATACGCAATGCACGCTTATCAGTTGAGTCATTGTTACAGCATTCTACGCACATATAATCAAATAGCTTACTGGGGAAATTGGTCACATTGGCACCGTTGTTATTCCATTGGAAATGGCTTACTTTCAAGCATGGTGTTATGCGTAGCGTTTCTAGAATGATTTAATTGACTAAGTTAAAACTATCCATTCACACTAAGACGACTCAACAATAGCAACATCATATTTTCACGCCTTTTGTCAATCCACTACTATTCAACTTCAATTCAGGGAAAGAAATAAATCTTACGGAGCAACTGAATTCTACTATTGCGTTGAAAATCTCCCCAGTGACCGACAACCAACGCTCAGTCCGATCCCGAGCTCGTCCAGCCTCTACGGGATCGCTCGCAGCAGCTCCCAGCGGCCGCGGCAGTCCGACACCAGACGCACTTCATCTAGCAGTACGTACTATCATCATCATCTTATCATATTAGCCTTCATGTCAGCTTTAATCCTCATATCAGAAATCTCCATGAAATTACTTTTGATTCTACTAAAAAACAGTCCAGAAATAGTTCTAAATATAAATTATTTTAGCTTCATAACTTTAACTTTTTCTTAAGTAATTTTGCTAACTGTTTGTTTCGTTAATATACAAATAAATAAATAAAAAATAAAAACTATTTAAAAGGGCTACCAGACCTAGAGAGTATAATTATGAACAACTTTTAGAAATAATCCATTGACATCTGATTAATTTTCAATGTCATACGTAGCGGTTGGCTACATCGACCTAATTGTCTAATCACATTAAGCCGAAATTACGCGACCGAAGACTCGTGACAGACTACGTTCCGACGTTCACACCATACGCGCGGAAATTACAGAATTGTATAGAAGGTGACTTTTAATTTTCAGGAACGATAATACCCATGATTATGACCAACGTACCCAATGGATCATATGGTCGCATATCGCAGGATTCCGTACCCCAAGGTTACCAAACGGGACTCTATTACTTACCCTCCGCTGTCCGTATGCCAGCGGGCTGCATCTCATGAACTCTAATATGTGGATAGTCGAAATTTTCTCATAATGTGAATTTTTGCTGCCACTACAGCAACAAGTTATGAACTACACGAGATTTTATTAATTAAAGGGGGTCCCCCGCAAAAGCTGTTATGTTTCCTTGTGCAATGGTACGGAACCCTTCATGTGCGAGTCCGACCCGCACTTGACCGATTTTATTTTCATAGCACCTCAGGACATTGACCCGATCAGCTGATTATCAGTTATTATTTTTTTTCGTTTGCAACCATAGGTTTCTCGGGGAAAATTGTTCATAATAATGGGTACTAGTGTTCCCAAATGTTGTCAGTTAATTAAATGTTCCCCTGTATGTATGGAAGCATTTTTTTGTTGGAGGGGAAAAAATGTTATTACCCATGCCCAGGAGTCAGACCTCCCTGCTATGTCCGGGTCCCTACACATTGAGCGGGCATCAGTTGATTGATTTGAACTTTTTAACAGTTTAGATTTTAGATTTTACTGTGAGCCATAGTGTATGGATGCGTTGCCGCCGAATACGCCCGACCGAAGTTCGGTTGTACGCCAAAACGTGACGTAATTTCGGCAGGTGTATTGCTAGTAATTGAAATAGAATCGCAGGCGTAATCACACCAAACTTAGGTCGCGTTATTTCGGCATAGTGTGGTAACATTAAATATCTCGCATAATACCTTAGACTCAAGACTCATATAGAGAATCTGATGCTGTGAAGAACAATGGCCGCGTAGTGTGTTGGTTATTAGGCGAGCGAAGCGATCCTAACACTAGCCCACAATCCAGCACAGCGTATGTTACACTAAATAAATAATAAATAATATTAGAGGACAATTTTACACAAATCGAACTAGGCCCATACTAAGCTCAATAAGGCTTGTGTTATGGGTACTAGATGACGATATATATATATATATATTCAACAGAGATAAATACTTATGTAACACAGGACCATGTATAGGTTTGCGCTTTGACATGGCGATTTATGTTCATGTTTGGTTTCCACCAATATCATTGAAACCTCATTTTCTAAATAAACCTAAAAAAAATTAACATTAACTAAATTTTGTGGACTGCAACTATTGCACTGTAGCGCCTGCGAGACTCCTTAGGGAAAAAATACCAGTCTTGAGAACTTGTATAAACCTTTCGCTTACGCTCGACCTTACAAAGCTGCGCTTTCTGCTAGTTAATGGTGTCTCCCGTTACTAAAAATAGGAAAGATAGTAAACGTACGTATACTCCATTTCAATAGCATTTCATAATAATGTAAACAGAATGTCAGTTGACAGTTGTCTATGATTGAGCGAGATTTGAGTGTTGTACCTACACTGATATCAAAGGCATTGATCAAAGAGATATAGGTCGCTGTCGATTTTCGATCGATTTTTTTCTATTAGTACAAAGTACAAATTAGTACAAAACCAAGGAGTGGGGCGCGTAATTTCAGCTTAGACGAGCTCTAGCATCATACTAAAAAACTTAATTAAATTGTTTTAGAAAATTTAGTAGAATAGAAAATAACCGAAGATAGAGAAATATCCCAACCTGACGCGCGTCATTCGCTTGTGACAGATTCATCATCACTTGATGTGTCATCATCGGTCACATTTATAATAAAACGCTGAGTTACAGCGTCGCTAGCCACATCCATAAGGCCATCTAATTTTTTCATCCTTTCCTCTTCGTTTTGAACGTGACCGACGCATTTTGCCCATTGGTCTGCTCCGACTCTCGCCAATCCTTCTTATAGCAAATTTTTTATTACTGCCATTTTAAAAGATTTATTATTTCTTCCTACGTAAGACTTGACCTGTGCCCAAATCAGTTCTATTGGATTCAACTCACTCAATTGCCACTATATGCTAAATATCTCGGGTTGACTCGATCCTTAGCGCCGTTTGCACTCCAAATTGGATCTTCGTCCGAAATAGCTCTCTTTCACTCCTTGTGTAACAACCTACTATTGTTACCTCCTTGTTTTTTGAGAAAGAGGTCCTATCGTATAAAAATCAAAGTCCGTGATTTTAAGCAGATGTCGTCGTTTTAATAATAAATCCAACCAAATCGCAAAGAAAATGTCCTTAATCCAAAATACAAAAAGCAAAATCGTCGATAATTACTGGAAATGGAAAAACGCAGAGAACTCGGAACAATACCCACTGACACAGGACAGGGACAGTGAATGAAGTAACATATTTTTTTAAATATATATTTCCTCTTTTCACTTTTTTAGGTTCACCTCCTCCTTCGGTAGCTAGATCTCCTTTAAGTTCTTCATTATTCTTTTCATCAACAATTCAACAACAACATTCAACAAATCAATCAATCAAACCGATTGATCGATCGAATCGGATCGATTCAAAAGAATGAACCACACTAACTTTCCAAAAACAATAAGACTGATGCGCTTTGATGAGTAAAAAAATAATATGACTTTTTACAAACTATTGAAATATTCGTCGTCCGATAATTTTGCAAGAAAATAACTATCTTAGGGGAGTTACTTGGTGTCGAAATGATGTAAGAACAATAAATGATTCCTTGGTATGTGAATGTGTTCAGGATTGATATTCAAATGTAAGTAGTTACGGCGTAATCGTGTGTAAATTGGCTTGTTTACATTATTATGAAATGCTATTGAAATGGACTTTATTTTAAATCATAGTGATTGAAGCTACTATTCTATTCCGTCAGGTTTCGCCGCCCCGGACGCCGCGAGCTCGCCGCCCAGTCAGAAGGATATGGTCGGGTACGCGACATTGATGGCTCTAAACAGGAGCAGAAGGTACATGCATAGTTGTAAAGGCTTACTTTAGAATTTACGATTGATCTGTGCCATATCGCTCGAGACAATGACCTTCACATACCGCGCCAGATTTCTTGGCCCCTGAATGCCGCCTGGAGGGGATATCGGCGCATGGTACCAGAGAGAAGCATACATAGGCGAGAGAGAGAGAGGGGTGAGATCTCGATCACGAGCCAAGAAACTTGGCGGTTACTGTTCCTGGATCAGCATTATAAAATAGATAAAATCTCTAGGTACTTCAGCTTAGTAGTTTTAGCACAGGTCCGATTAAAATGTAATCTTATTATTTCAGACCTCACCTATCCGAGAGTGCAGCATCAGGCTTGAGCGACGTCGAACTGTCGTCGATACTGAATGAGTCGAGGCGAACCAAGGCATTCTCATCGCTGAGGGACCGCGGCAAGACCATCAGGGAACGAATGGCGAAACAGAGGTATAATGCGTTGTGATGATTCTGCTTCCGATATTACTGACTCAATGTATAAGTTAATTAAATACTTATATATTATCCCAGCCAACGCGAAGTGCGGCGAAGCGTCACTGTTTTAGCTTGCGCAAAAATGCTTTCATATGTCCTGCTTTCCGTTCTCTTCTTCAAGACGCATTTCGCAACCGATTCGCATGAAATTTTGTGAGCAGGTTCTATAATTATATATGTCGCAGTTAGTTGGTTAAATCAGACACTTAACTAACACCCTAGACCGTTAATTAAAGACCGACGTTTAACCAAGTCATGCATTTTGATTTAAATAAAGCATCGTTGAAAACGTTTAACAATTTCTCTTACCGAAAACCGACGTATTGGTCAATTAATTAACTAATTAATTAAGTGTCTGATTTAACCAACCAACTGCGACATATATAATGTCCATGTTTAATCGGGTGCATTCATAAGTTTGTACGTTAGAAGTTTAGCTTTCCACCAACCAACAGACTTTATCTATATATTTGTTTTTGTATCTATTTGTAAAATTTACATATTTAGGGTTTACAAGTCACTATACAAGTGAAACTGGAAAAATGGAGAATAAATTAGAATCTTGCTTATCCCTTATGGTACCCCATCTATCCCAATACTAACCAAAGAGTAGAATTCGCATATCAATTGGGTGATAAACTCAATAATCATGACGCCTGTGCCTTCTTGGCGTTGTGTTAGCTGTTTAATTAAGTTAAGTTTTTGGGTTATTAGCTGAGGGGTAATCGATAAGGATCGCGCACTTTGTGCCAAGTTTTTGAAATTTTGTATGGTCTTAAGGTTTTAGGAAACCAACGCAAGCAAGTTGTGCGCGACCTGTGGCCTGTTTGCTATAAATCCAATCCCACCAAAAACATAAATGTGAAAATGGGAGCCAAGTTCAATATTAACAATGGCTGTCGACTTCGCCGACAACAGATTTGAGATCTAAATGAATGCCAAGTTCTGAATCTATGATAATTCTAAAATTCTAACGTTACACAAAGTAGATAACTTAACACAAATTGAAGTTAAAGATTTGACTTGGCTAGTTTTTACATACTACTGTCTTATATGTTACTAATAATCACTGATAGGAATAGGCAAGGCTTATTAACCTAAACTTCGAGAAACAGAAGCGATAAGTGGAGTCGTCGTTAGAGCTTTTATTTTTGGGAGAATTATTTTTCCTAGTTTTTGGGCAAAGTTTGAATGTATCAAAATAAATCTCGTAGTGTGCTCAGATATTTTATGAGAGAATATGTAATAAATTTGCAGTAAATAATAAAATTGTAATTAATTTTAACTATACAACGTACTCTAAAATTACCTAGCACGAAATTTAGCGAGGATACTGCATTAGCATTCCAGTGAATATGAAAACGAATGACGTGTGACAACAGCAAATAATGCAATCGAGAGCCAACGGGACAGAATACGGGCGCTGCTATTAACTACATGAATCTGACTGTACTATACTAAACTACGCGGTTCAAATAATATGAGGACTGTTAAAACGATATTGTGCTATTGTGATTTCGAAACTGAAATTAATTTTTGCAATAGCAAATTCAATAGTATTACTGTGTAAATAAAATCTGTTTTTTGGAATATTTTACAAATTGTAAGAAAAATACTGTTTCTTCATCTTTCAAACATTATTCAAACATTATAATAGCCATTCTTCGATATGTCAGAAATTAAAATCTGTCGAGTTGCATGAAAAATGTAAGTAATATAAAAATATTTTGACCTTGACACTCAAATTAGGCCTTAGAAAAAAGTGGTATTACTCAAGATTTTGTGTCTAACAGAAGCCAAGCTATTAAAATACCCATACAGATGGCGCCATATTGGATTTAAAACAAACATGCCACCAGAGTTCGTGCACAAGATGCTTGCGGTGGTTTCCTAAATCCTGAAGACCATAACAAATGTCAAAGACTTGGCACAAAGTGCAAGATTCTTATGAATTTTGAATGTTCCTTATATTCCTTATATTCCAATAATTTCGCCAATGTTACGTGTTAGGACCTGCACAATAGGAAATCACGTGGTAACATATCATAAACAAACATTTACTACTCCTGGCCCCACACTAGGATACCCTGTGTCGTGGGAACCAGAAACACCGATGTCACACACATAAACATCCAAGATCTGGGGTTTTTTTTTCTGGATCCCCAGGCGGGGTCAGACCCGAGACCTCTAGCATGGTAGGCAGAGCCACAAATGTAGCGCCACAGAGGTCGTCGTAGTACACAGTTAATACGTAGCGCCACAGAGGTCGTCGTTGTACACAGTTAATACGTAGCGCCACAGAGGTCGTCGTAGTACACAGTTAATACGTAGCGCCACAGAGGTCGTCGTAGTACACAGTTAATACTTAGCGCCACAGAGGTCGTCGTAGTACACAGTTAATACGTAGCGCCACAGAGGTCGTCGTAGTACACAGTTAATACGTAGCGCCACAGAGGTCGTCGTAGTACACAGTTAATACGTAGCGCCACAGAGTTCGTCGTAGTACACAGTTAATGCGTAGCGCCACAGAGGTCGTCGTAGTACACAGTTAATGAGTAGCACCACAGGGGTCGTCGTAGTACACAGTTAGTACGTAGCGCCACAGAGGTCATCGTAGTACACAGTTAATTCGTAGCGCCACAGAGGTCGTCGTAGTACACAGTTAATACGTAGCGCCACAGAGGTCGTCGTAGTACACAGTTAATGCGTAGCGCCACAGAGGTCGTCGTAGTACACAGTTAATGCGTAGCGCCACAGAGGTCGTCGTAGTACACAGTTAATACGTAGCGCCACAGAGGTCGTCGTAGTACACAGTTAATGCGTAGCGCCACAGAGGTCGTCGTAGTACACAGTTAATGCGTAGCGCCACAGAGGTCGTCGTAGTACACAGTTAATGCGTAGCGCCACAGAGGTCGTCGTAGTAAACAGTTAATGCGTAGCGCCACAGAGGTCGTCGTAGTACACAGTTAATACGTAAATTTTGAGCTGAGACTAGCCCAATATTGTTAATAAAATGCATTTCAGATAATTAGTCCATTCGCCGTTAAGTTGGTAGCCATGAAACTAGTGTTGCTAGCTTTTGAAAAATGTGTTACAAAGGTCCTAACCTTTGTAGATAGAGGTAGAAAATATCGTAACTAACTCATACTATAAATGTACATATTCGTTCCTGATCCTCATAGCCATAATTTGTGTTCAATTTACTTATTTCGTACTGTATCAAGGTTTGCAGCTAACTATATCTTGAATCTTATTTTTTGAAAGCGGGGAATTGTATCTGTTATTCGTTTTCCGCATTTTTCTGACTGTTCTGCACTACAGCCAACTTAACGGCTTAGGGAGAAGTCATCGAATCAAAGTCTGTCAGGTCACACACAAGAGTGGTCTGTGGTGCTATCTAATCAGCTTTCCTCCTCACTGCAGCCTGCTGGAGTACGACTGGAAGCCGATAGCAGTCGCGGAGTGCTCTCAGGAGCGTCGCGTGTCACCTCCGCGCTTGGAGCCCCGACCTGCACGCGCCGCGCCGCCCGCCGACACCACCTGCTACATCGGCATCTGTCTGCCGCTCAACCTCATCGACCTGTTCCCGAGGTTTCACTTCTGAACCTATTTCAATTCATTTATTTGCGAAATTTTATTAAATTACACTAGCTCGACCAACAGACCTCGTTCTGTCAAAGATCTGTCGATTAACAACGCCATCTAGTGACAGAAGAATGAACTGAACCAAATATTTTGAGATTTTTTGGCTGTTTCTTTGCGTTTTTCAAAATTTCTCTGTAAGAACCTCCCTAAGACATCAATTAATAGTTTGAAACAAAGTTCATACAAATCGGTCCAGCCGTTACCGATTATTTTGCGATTCATTTTTATACAAGAACAATGTTGTGTAGTATAATGTAGAGCCTATAAATGTCTCCACCGAAACCGGTAGCAGTCATAGAGAGCTCTTACGAGCGGCGCGTGGTGCCTCCGCGCCTATTCGTCGCCCGACGTTCTCAAACCGTACTCTACCATCACGCGCTTTCTCAGTGCGTGTTAATGGAGGCACAGTGGTGGCGTAGCACCCGGAGTTCTTTCTCAAAGACTCTATATGCGAGCAAATTTTTCGATTATGTTTGTAGAAAATAATTACAGAAAGTTCGGTGTCGGCTTCGGCCAAGTTTCGGTTCCGGCCAAAAACTGACCGAATATTGGGCTCGGTTGAAACATTCCTTTTGTAGCTGTTATACCTTCAGGATGCCGATGAGCATGTTTTTTTTTGTTTACCAATTACAAACTCCAACATATATTATGAGACGTAATTGTCCAAGAAATTCCTATGAGGATAAAGCTCTAAATTTCAGGGAAATGTATACATTATCACAAGTTTAAAAGGTTTCGGCCGAGACTAGGACCGAAGCCGAAAGTTCGGTTTCGGTTTTGGCTAAAAATCCAGTTTCGGTTTGTCACTAAAAATAATAAAGGCATGTTTGCAGAAATGTACTGGCTCATTTAATGTTTGTAACATTTGCAGAGGCGAAGGCGACGAGGCGACACTGGATAGTTTCGCGGGCGATACCTCCTTTCTGCTGGACACCAGTTTTACTATTACCAGAGGTAAATATGGTATCATTCAGTATTATAGTATCTGTGTCATTAGTCAGCACAGTCGGTTTAATACAGGTCGGATTTTTTTAATGCCACCTGAAGGGAAAGTACATCAATGGAGATAGGAAATTTCACTCAAATTAAACATCCATTTACTAAAAAAAAGAAACGAAACTGCATTAAAAAAAAAACGCTTCCTACAAATCAAACCGGCTAAAATTCGATAAAACAACACCCTGTACTTTTATGGCATCAATCGATATGGTCAATCATAAGGATCAAATCTCTCCATCAAAATGGTTAAATCAAATGAAAGGAAAACCGTGACAGAAAGCAATTTTACTCAAGGATCGATCGGATTACTTATGTTAGTTAACAGTTCCTAATAAATTTTATCTTTGACGTAATTTATTTAATTAAATGTCGAGCAACTATTTGGAGAAGAACATTGCCTTTACATATGTTTGTACTCTTTATTAGATGCGACATAATAGCGTGTGGCATAAGTAGTCCAAATATGGAATTTTACATTTGAAAATGGAACAGGGATTTTGGCTCTGGAGGACATAGCCACTTTGGCTTCCACGTTTTCATTTTTCTTATTGATGAAGCTTTAGCTATCAAACCAAAGCCAAAAAATAGCGGCTGTAGAGATTTGACATAAAAAATCGTGATTTTTATTTTTTATTGTTAGGGTTCCGTACCCCAAGGGTGCCAAACGGGACCCCATTACTAAGACTCCGCTGTCCGTCCGTCTGTCATAAGGCTGTATCTCATGAACCGTGATAGTTAGACCGTCGAAATTTTCACAGATGATGTATTTCTGTTGCCGCTATAACAACAAAAACTAAAAACCGGTCAAGTGCGAGTCTAAATCGCGCACGAAGGGTTCCGTACCACCGTTCAGTGGAAGCGATGGTGTGGAGTGAATAGTTTGGATTTTACACATCAAAATATTGTTTACAAAGTTATTGGTGCGGTTACTTTCACACTCCATGTACGTAACCAGGTGCATCCATAAGTTTGTATGTGGTATTGAAAGAATTGTTGTATGGGAGCCCCCTTAAATATTTCTTTTATCCTGTTTTTTAGTATTTGTTGTTATAGCAGCAACAGAAATACATAATCTGTGAAAATTTCAACTCTCTAGCTAGCTAGGTTCTTGAAATACAGCCTGGTGACAGACGGACGGACAGCGAAGTCTTAGTAATAGGGTTCCGTTCTTACCCGTTGGGTACGGAACCCTAAAAACAGACTAAAATAAATATTTAAGGGGGCTCCCATACAACAATTCTTTCAATACTACAAACAAACTTATGAATGCACCTGGTTATGTACATGGAGTGTGAAAGTAGCCACACCAATAACTTTGTAAACAACATTTTGCTATGTAAAATCCAAACTATTTACTCCACACCATCCCTACCATTGTACGGTGGTATGGAACCCTTCGTGGGCGACTTAGACTCTCACTTGACCGGTTTCTTATTTATTATTAATGTATGGAGAATTGGAGAATTTGGGAAAAATTATGTCTGAGGGTTTCTTAGAACAATTTTTGTATGATGTATTGACATATTCCATATAGCGGTTACATAATTTCATAATTCTTTATTGAACACAGTTATTTAAAAAAGATACATTAAGAGAAAACATATGTACAAAGGCGAGCTTATCTCTAAAAATAGATTTCTTCCAGCAAACCAAGGCATGACAGGAAATTTTATCAATAAAGGGTAGGCAGTGCACAATATCTAAACAATAATAAAATACATATAAGTAAATTACATATCTATAAAATACGGTAAATAAAATACATACTCGTATATACCAAACTACTAAATACGTATCAATAAATACATAAACCTGTACATAAAGTTTGCATATTATAATAATATACATACTACAACTATCACAAAAGAGAGAGCAAGTGCTCTTTTACCCGGTTTTTGAAAGCGAAAAGAGTGGGGCTGTCTCTTATCGCACAAGGAAGTGCGTTCCACAGTCGGACCGCCTGCAACCTGAAGGAGTGCTCATATGCGGAAATGGTATGCCTTGGAGTGGCTAAGAGTGAGACCGTGTGAGATCTCCGTTGCCGATCTCCTGAAAAGAGATACTCAAAGCGGTCTCGAAGGTAGCTGGGGTAGCGCGGATTTTTCAATATATTGAAAAGATAAAAAAGAATATGGGAGTCTCGGCGACGACGAATCGGATGCCACCCCAACTCTTTGCGAAATTGAGAGACATGGTCGAATTTGCGCAGCCCGAAGATAAACCGAATCCCGAGATTCTGAAGTCGTTCGAGTTTGTTCAGAAGATCTTCGTTCGCGCTCGCCCAACAGACATCGGCGTAGTCAATTAGCGGCAGGAGAAGGGACTGAGCAAGGGTGATTTTGGTCTGCCGCGGCAAGAAGTACTGCAGACGCCTGAGGGAGTGAAAAGACGCGAAGACCCGTCTGCTGACCTCGCTGACATGTGGAGACCAAGACAGCAGGTTGTCAAAAATAACCCCAAGGTTTTTCGCCTTATCTGTGTACTCTATTGTGATGCCATTATATGATACGGGAACAATGGGTTTTTGTAACAAGGAAAGAGTGTGCCTGGTTCCTAAAATCATGGCTTGTGATTTATTCGGGTTTATTAACAGCCCGTATGATGAGGCCCAGTCTTTCACATTCTCGAGGTCAGCATTCAGTGCCTCCACGGATGAAACTACATCGCAGGGGGAAAAGTGGCGATAAATTTGTAGATCATCTGCGTACAGATGATACGAAGAAGAGAGGACGTCGGAGATGGAGTTTATAAAGACTGAAAATAGAAGAGGAGAGAGAATACCACCTTGAGACACTCCTGAGGAAAGATCACATTGAGTTTCGGTCTCTTCAGACTTAATGCGCTGCTGACGACCTCTCAGGTATGAGTCGAACCAGCCAGCAGCGTGGGAGGAGACATTCAGCGATGTTAATATAGCGACAAGAATGTCAAAATCGACGCAGTTAAAGGCATTGCTGAAGTCAAGCAGGGCCAGCACCGTAACCAACCTCTGATCCATGGCTAGCTGTATATCATCGCTGACTTTTAAGAGTGCTGTGGTAGTACTATGCCCTGGTCTGAAGCCAGATTGGAAAGGATTGAGAAGATGTGCACATCTTCATCCTCTTTTTTACATGTGCACTTTAAAAAAAAAACATGTATGCAGGTCACACGCGATAGAAGTGGAACCTTAAAAAAAAATGAACTTAAATATACTAAAACGATTGTAAAATTTGAAGAGTAGGATAATTGTAGGGTTTAGTTAACTTTTTGTAGTCTTTTTAGTTTTTTATTTTTTTCGAAATTCACGACAATAGGCTGCGTTTAATTTCGGCATATTCGAAATATGATTTTATTGAACAATGAAATGATTATTTAAATGATACACGTGTACAATATACCACGGTTGTTGTGATGCTTTTTCCGAAGCTTTGTAATACGCTGGCGCTTACACACACGTACTAACACACGTACAACGCTCGGACTTGATCGTATGCTTTCGCCGGACCCCAGATCCGGCGCAAGAACCCCCACTATATCTCGGTAGACACTACAGGAAAGGGTACCAGTGTTGTTATCGCAAAAATTCGAATTGCCGTATCTAAAGTTTCAAATTGCCGTATTTGTGGGAAAAAAACACATAATGATTTAAGAAATGTTTACTTTATTAATTGCCGTATTTCATAATAACGGTAGTGAAAACCCTGCCGTATAATCTCAAAAAAGTCATGGAACAACAACACTGAAGGGTACGAACTTCGATCATATATACCCAAGATACAGCATCAAGTTCAAAATCACGTCAAAACCTGTCCTTCGCTCGTTGCGAGTGTGTCTTCTCCCACAGTGGTCCAATGTAGAGAAGAGGCAAAAAATGACGTTTGCTAAGAATATGTAAATATCTACAGTAATAAAGTACTTTTGAGTTTGAGTTTGAGTTTTGAGTTTGTATGCGTGTGGTAGCCAAACATTAAACCAAGTATTGTACCTAAGATCATACTTAAAGTTTTTGAAATACTACCCTATGACGTTAGACATACCGTTGCAACGCGTTGTATTTCCAATGCTAGTATTTGGCGGTTATGACATTTCAAAATGCGAGCGCATCGTGCCTCATAAAATTGCCACCGGCTCACAATGGAACAGGGCGTCTGTGGAGTAGTGAAATAGGCAATGTTAAAGTTACGTTTTGGACGTAATAATTTGTAGGTATGCTTTTAGCAATAATCGAAGATTACTCATAACATGAGACAGAACTAAGCTCTAACTGTAAATACACCGTACGATAGTAAGGAACCCTTCGTGTACGAGTCTGACCTCATAATTTATAAATTCATATTTTCTTTATTGTACATACACAAATAACATACAGAAAAAGTAATATCCAATAAAATAAGAGATCCAACTCGATATCTGACTAAATAATAATGGCGTGTTTTTTTTTTTTCAAGACCCTCAAGTGGGCTATCAAAATAAAGGGCTTTAAAAGTAGATTACGGAAAAATATACAAATCTTGCATAAGCTATAAAAAATAAACTGTAGTTTTAAACTAAGTACCTATCTACAGATTTTTCCTAGTTTTGTACTAAAAAGCAGGAAAATAGCAATGGTAATAAAAATAACTTAAAATGGTAATCCACCATCATTTAAATCTCATTAAATTTAACAATGTACTGCAATCATTTTATCGAATCTCAATAATTACGCTAAGTATTATCTTCTTGTTTTTAGTCCATTTTAGTAAACCACAGTCGGGTTTGTAGTTTTTTTAATTACGTCACTTTAGACAACTTACAGAAAAGGCCTGATTGGGAGTGTAAATGGAAAAAAGGTGATTATAAACAAAGTAGGTTACAATTGTTTAAAAATATATATTTTTATGTACCTTGAAACAAATTAAGCTTATTAAACACTTGTCGTTTAGAAGAGCTTTTTTTCTTAATATGTTCTTTTTTGCAAATAAAATGCAAACGCACATCTACATATTTCCTAAGCAAACCACACTTGAATCCTTTGGCTTAAAATATTTATCGCCCCTTTCATTTGCAATAATTTGCCGCCAGTTTTCTCTTAAGACTTCATGTTTTGGAAATCTGGAATAATAATGTTGTATATGTAATGTAATGATGATGATGATAATTGTTGTAAAACTAATGCATAAAATCATTATTATCAAAATTAAGCATAATCTTACTACATAAAGCTTATTAAAAAAATTTTTGGGAAAAACCTATTGGTACCGTACTAACCAAATATATTTATTAGACTTTGATGTTAATAATCTATAATGTAGATATTAGTTAATAATTATAAACATTATGTAAAGCAAAAATAAAAATAGGCGCCAAGCTTTCTCAACACAACATGTCAAAAACGACTCCATTCATTCGGCGAGGAACTTTATTCCACCCAACCCATTTACTAAAATATTTATTCTAAAATTACTTTATTAGGTAAGATTGAGGGTGAATTCAGCCCCAATTATTTTACGTTATAAAACTTATAGTTGTTACTTACCGAAAATACGACACGCCATGTTTTTTCAATATGTGATTGGTATCGTTTTTACCCTTTTTGACGGACCACTTCGGCTTGTTGTCTCGATAGCAAACCGCGCGCGACTACTAGCGAAACTGGGTACGAAGCACCGCACAAAGAGGAGATCGCAAATATACGAACACTGAATAATGCTTGCTATCTCATTCTCTCGCACGTTAAATCGTATGGAGTTGTGTATCTGTCTCTTTTTACTTTCGCTTTTTCGTTTCATAACAATCCAGATCACAACGATGCTAAAGAAGTTTTCACTTCAAAATCTCAAAACTGCCGGTAAAGTCATATAATTGCATTTGCATTTGGAAATATAATTACTGTATACCCATTTCCATCCTACCAATCCTTTCCAAAATCCTTGAATCAATTGTCCACACCCAGCTGTCCTCGTACCTTTCCTCCATGAATTTACTGAACCCTTTCCAGTCTGGTTTTAGACCGGGGCATAGCACCACCACAGCACTACTCAAGGTAACTGACGATATCCAACTGGCAATGGATAAGAAGCAGCTGACAGTCCTGACTCTCCTAGACTTTAGCAGCGCCTTCAACTGCGTCGACTTCGATATACTTGTTGAAATCTTAAAATCGCTTAACGTCTCTTCACACTCGGCTCGCTGGTTTGACTCTTACTTGAGAGACCGCCAGCAGCGCATCAAGTCTGAAGAGGTCACTACAGAATGGTGCAAGCTCTCTACAGGTGTTCCGCAGGGTGGCATCCTTTCCCCTCTTCTCTTCTCAGTTTTCATCCATTCCATCTCGGATGTATTGTCTTCCTCGTATCATCTTTATGCAGATGACCTTCAAATTTATCGGCATTTTCCCCTGTGTGATCTGACTTCGACTGTTGAGGCTTTGAATGCTGACCTCGACAACATCAGGAAATGGTCTCTTTCGTATGGGCTATTAGTGAACCCGGACAAGTCTCAGGTGATGATACTAGGTACACGGCACTTACTTGATTTGTTGCAGAATAAGTCCGTTGATCCCGTTCTATTTGACGGTACCATTGTCAAGTATAGCGAGAAAGCCAAAAATCTTGGCGTTGTTTTTGACAATCTATTATCCTGGTCGCCCCATGTTTGTGAAGTCAGCAGACGAGTCTTTGCATCCTTTCACTCTCTTCGGCGTTTGCAGTTCTTCCTGCCTAGGCAGACTAAAATCATGCTAGCTCAGACCCTTCTTCTGCCTTTAATAGACTACGCCGATGTTTGCTGGGCCAGTGCGAACGAAGATCTACTGAACAAACTCGAGCGACTCCAAAATCTCGGGATTCGGTTTATTTTCGGACTTCGTAAGTACGACCACGTGTCCCAATATCGTAGGGAATTAGGCTGGCTCCCGATCCGACTTCGTCGTGATATGAACATTCTCTCCTTCCTCTTCAATATTTTGAGAAATCCGTACTACCCTGCATATCTTCGTGAACGTTTTGAGTATCTTTTCTCAGGGGATAGACTTCGGAGATCTCACACGGTGTCACTTTTGTCAATTCCTCAGCACAACACTGTTGCTTACGAGCACTCGTTTAGGTTAAGGGCAATACGTTTGTGGAATGCACTTCCTTGCGCTATAAGGGATTGCAAATCCTTGGTCACTTTCAAGAAAAAATTGAAACAACATCTCCTCTCTTCCGAATAGTGGGTTTCTCATAGTATTTATGTATATCTATTTATTTATTGTATTCTATTTATTTATTTTATAGTAATTACGTAGGGTGTATTGTGATTTATTTGATAGTATATATTTTTTTTATATCTTTTAACTCTTAATTGTACACTAGGACTACCTCTCTATATTTTATTTTTCTCTTTTCTTCACAGGTTAGCGTAAGAAATTTCTTTTTAGAAATAAGCTCACCTTTGCATACTGTTTCTGTTATAATTTCCACTGTGTTTTCTGTGCAATAAAGGATTATTATTATTATTATTATTACTGTAATTGAACAAATAAAGAGTTCAAAACAAAAACCAACCGGCCAAGTGCGTGTTGGACTCCCGCATCTATGGTTCCGCACACGTCGTAAATATATATATATACATATATTTTTCGTGATGTGTGTAGGGATTTCGGATTTGTTTCTTTACTTTTGCTAAAAGACCACCCTCCTTGCTAAATTAGATGATTCTACAATATTTTTTATTGTTAGGAACCAAATGACATTACGAATAGTAATCTAATGACATTACGAATAGTAATCTTGACATTACGAATAGAAAAATAACCAAATCGGATCGTTTTTCAAATATAGGAAGCGGGCAGTTTCACTGTGTGTCGCGCGTCGCTACAAAGTTACGTCAGTCGAATGGTTGATTTTCGTTTGAGGATTTTTTCGAGAACAATATTTTATAGATAATCAATTTAAAGCCAATAGTAATTGAAAATATAATACTTACTTGTGATACGACACTCCCTGTTTTTGTGTTTTGCGATTTGGGTATGATTTACACCTTTTTACGTCGCAGGTCACCATTTTTGTTTTTGCTGCCGATATGTCAATCGGCTGTCACCGTCCAAGCGCGACTGATTGCAAACAGTCCAATTTTCCCGATTTTGTACTGTTTTTGTAGCGACACTTTCAAGCGCTCCGTGCACTGTCCCTACTATTCAAGTCTGTGCGGTAACCCGAATTTTTCGAGTGACATTGTGTGGTCTGACCAAACCAACTTTAGTAATAATGGCCACGAACAGGATTTACTATAGACCAATAATCATTATTGGTCTACAGTAAATGTAATAAGATTTGCGTACGCAGTGGTGTCCAAGGTAGTTATCCTTAAGGACTAATGGAGATTCTTATTAACTTTATATCAATAAATAAGCATATGAAAAATATACGTTGTTTTATTATCAATCGTGACAGACAGAAGACAAGACAGTGACAAGTAGAACACGATTTCTTTTACAAATTCATTAGTCAAAGAGTTTGAATAGGCATATATAAAACTACTTTAACACCTTCCCTTATTCAACACTCTTTATAATTCCAAGGCATGACAAGAGATAAGAATCTAGGCCGTGCCAGTCCTTTTGTAAAAATGTCAGCTACTTGATCCGTTGTGCCGGTCCTCTACACTTAACATCGCTGGGAAAAGTTCCATTCTAACATAATCATTACGATTCATTACATCAGCTAACTTCGACTGATATGTTTCTGTAACGCACACGTAGTCGTCCAGTCGTGCAGGTTTTCGTATTTCGCTGCGGTTGGGCAAATTGTATCGTGGCGATTCCGCGTCATAATATTCATCTGCAGAGTCATCAGTATCATCATGATGTGAATCCGGTTCATGACGTTGACCTTTGCCGACTGGTTCAGGAACTCATTGTTCTGGTCTTCTTGGACTATTTGAGGTTCCAAGTTCTCTTGATGAAATTCGGATTCATGAACGTGGTCTTCGTGAACAATCGAGATTCCAAGTCTTCTCCCTCAAGGACACGTTCAGGATCGTTAGAGCTTGTTGATTGACTTACATCGAAGTCTCTCTCGGGTGGGATAGATAATGAATGATGATGTACGTTAAGATGTGATGCTGGTCCTTCTTGGTTGAACTACTTTAACAAAATGCTGTTCTTGTTCATGAAACTAACAGTCATGTAAAATTCTCTTTCTACGTTTGGTGTGGAATTATGAGAAATATAGTTATCAATTCGCGTTCATGAAGGTCATCTAAACACTGTGAAATATTTTGAAATAAATCTCAAGAAATGAGTTGAATGTTTTACCCGAGGACGAGCGAAACCGAATGATTCTACAGCAATCCGGCCCATAATAGCAGAATCATCCTATGTATGCCTATCTTAATAACAATTGCAATATCTGGATCGGTATATACTGACGGCATATAATCAAGTGGCCTGGAGATCACCAGACCTTACCGATGTGTAAGAACCAAATATATCAAAAAATATAAACGACTTAAGAACTTGTTCACAGAACAATTTTGAATATTCACCACAACACGCTAATAAAAGTTGTTCAAAATGAGTTTCTTAAAATAATAAACTTAAGTATCCAACAACATGGGGCCCATTTCGAACGACTAATTAGTTAGCTTACCTGTTTTTCTGGTTCAATTAAATTAAGTTTAAATTTCATGGTTTTCCTTTCATATCATTTACCATGTTTGTTAGAGAGATTTGATCCTCATGATTGATCCTATCGATTGATGTTGATGTTGTATTTTGGAATACTAGCCGGTTCAATTCCTGGGTGAGGAAAGCGTAATCACGCCGAACTTCGGTCGCGTATTCGGCAATGGTGTGTTTTGACCCTTAGTGTATCAGAAGGGAATCGATGGAGGCGTATCGATGGAGGCGTAGTCGATTCCAAATTGATACGAACTTCACTCATTTATATAATACACGATGAGCTATGAAATCTGCGACCGGTCGTGATATTCACTAAATTCTAAACATCTTAACTTGGCCAATTTCGAAACCAAATATGGGCGTACCAATGACATGTGACATTTCATTGGTATTGGTATTGTGGGAATTACTGAGTGAACAGTCGAGATCTGATAGAATTGATTGTTGAAGAATGAAATTAATTCAGTATATATTAGAATAATAATTTTTAGATTGATTAAGGACCTGCTTCAAAATTTTAGGAGAAAAACTATCTGACAGATAAATCGTAAATATTCTCCATAAATCAATTTTTATATTTTTTTTATGTTCTTTTAAGTACTGTCTCATTTTGCTAATGTGCTCAGGTTTTTTTTTAGTGAAAACTAGTGTATTTGTGTTAAAAGTGTAAGTGCCTTAAACTGAATGCGGTATTATCCATACTCCGTCTCCCCCCAGGCGCGCCGGCCGCTGTAACATCTACCTCCGGTTCGGTCGCCCCCCCCGCTCCCTCGGCCCCGCCTGCCGCCCCTGCTGGCGCGGGTGCTGCGGGCGTGGGCGCGGCTGCTGCGGGTGCGGGCTGGGCGCACGCGGCGGCGCTGTGCCTCGCCTGTGCGCGCACCCGGCCGCCCTCCGCGCACGAGCTGCGCGAGGCCTTCTTTGCCGGTACGTGACGCACTCCAAACCAGACCGATTCGCTATTGGACTGGTAGTCTAAACAGATACTTTTATGAACTGTCAAAATGGTACTTTTGTACGTGAGTACTATGAAAATACAAGCGAGGTCGCTAGGGAGACGCAGAGGCGAGCGGACGTTTCCCGTTTTCGCCCAAAATGACCCAATGGGACTGTTAATTTGCTGATGTGCAATTATTCCTGACTTTACATTTTACACTATGATTTATTCTGTGCTTTTACTTGAAACAAAGTTAGTTATATGATTGTGTGTGTTATTTGTGATATGTGTGCAAGGTTGCAAAGCTCTGTAATGGGGGTAGATGCCCTGACCCTGTAGACAGAGGGGTGCGGGAGGTCAGGGCGGCATGCTTCGACCAAACCAATTTTTGAGTTAAGGATGATACTTTTTTGCATCGTAGTTAATATGTTTAAAACCCATTGAACCTATGATTAAAAGATTACCTTTTCGCTACCCTACGACTACATTATACAAAGAGTCCAAACAACTTACAGTCAGGAAGTTATACATTCTCCAATGTGTTTGCAGATTTCACCGTAATATCCATCCAATTCCTGATCACATTGGAAAAAGGGTAGATATAGTCCCATTACCCAACTTTAGGTCTGCCTTTGCTAGAAGACATTTCTTATACAATGCACCACGTATTTATAACAAACTAAACAAAAGCAACTCTATAAGACGACATAATATTTATACACTTAAAATATATATACACAACTGGTTTAAGGAGTTTGACTATGAAGCAATTGAGCAATTATTTAACTATGCATCTTAAATCTTTACATTTCACGATCACGCACACACTCACACACACGCACTCATCCTTACACACACACACACACACACACCCTCACCCTCACACACACACACCCTCATGCAT
The DNA here is from genome assembly GCA_949825045.1 of Argyresthia goedartella. Taxonomy (NCBI): domain Eukaryota; kingdom Metazoa; phylum Arthropoda; class Insecta; order Lepidoptera; family Argyresthiidae; genus Argyresthia; species Argyresthia goedartella. Next base: position 14,536,341 of record OX463815.1, read on the forward strand.
ATACACACGCAGGTCATATAAGGAGTCTTAATAACTTTCTTTTTACTTAACATATTTTGTAAATACTTACCTTATTTTCGTGTTTTCTTTACGCTAACATGTTTACAAACGATCTATGTAACTGAGTTAAGTAAATACTGAAGCCTGTAACACAGTGTATACTACCACAGGCTTCAGGGTTTCTGTAGATTTAAGACATTGTATTATGTTAAAAATAAAGAATTATAAAGAATTATTATTATTATTATAATTATTATTATGTATTCAAGTGTTAGTATTTTCATACCTTCGTTGCTGAATATCTATTCATAACCTAACCAGATACCATGCTTGCTTCAAATTACTACTGTCGTAGCTCTAAACCATTCCACAGGCATAGTGCAATTTATCCTATACTATATTGCATTTTTTTATTTGAGGCCAGAAATGTAAACAAACAACTGTCATTTTCCAGTACAAAGAGTATAATATGAAAGTCAATAGTTTTGTTCTAGAAAATTACAGTTTTTTTCTTTACATTTCGTGCCTCAAATAAAAAATCGCAGTTTAGTAGGTAGAGATAGATAAACATTAGATGAAATAAAACTAGGCAGGCCCCTACCAGATCACAATAAAACAAACTATTTACCACAATCCGGTCTGACCAGCCCTTCTGGGCCTGTTAAACAAACCAATAATGCAAGCCCGTCTATTGCATAACTGCACATTCTGAGAAGTATCTTCCGACGGCAAGCAATAAAAAAAAGCGAACACGTGCACATCATTAAAAGATCATTTCACCATCTAGCAGAAAACAATCACAAAAAATCGGAGACCCTTAACCTTTGCGGGTCTCTCTCGCGCATTTTCTTTAGCTTCCAGACCCGGCCACCAACTCTCTTAGCTAAAACCGACATTAATAGCCCAAAAATACGCACAACCTTTGACGATCGCAATCCGTACGCTTAACAACACATTGGTATTTCATATAACTCTATCTTGCTACTCTGTGCTTTCCCACAGCAACATCCCAGGAAGATAACAAAATGGAAGCCTCAAAAATTCCGAGAGATGTTTACTGCCTATTCCACGCAATTGCTGACCAAACCAATCACCCATGTCAATTAATACTCGATCACACTGACATTCGTAAGGACTTAGTTAAATATGTAGACAAAAACTGCGATTAACTGAACATTGAGCTCGCAATCGCCGAGCCTGAAGAAACCCTGATCAACTACATTAAGAATCAGCACAATTACGGCACATGAGCTGGAGATGAGATTATAATAACAGGCACCAAATACTTTCTGGTTAATGTAACCATTCACCTTTAAATACACCTCCGCTAACACAGAGGGCCAAGAATCCAGTGGAGTTACATATCTATCAACTTTAACTTCACTACGGCAGCGTATGCTTGAACCACAAAATGTACCCACGGACCAAGCAACCGATAGCCAAACTGATAACACCATACCTTTATAAATTCTTATGTAAATGCATAGAAAACATCCAAGACAAAGAAATAAATATTCATGCATACAGGGATTCGAACCCAGAACCGTCAGCTTCGTAGGCAGGGTCACTACCCGCTAGGCTAAACCGGTCGTCAAGGTGTCGACATCCCAGACAACACCGGATATACGATGATCCGAAATTAAATTAAGCCCCATATTTAAACCAAAGTCACGCTGGGAAGAGGACTTAAGGAAATCAGAAGGTCTTAAAATTAAACCTAGAAAATGGTCCAACGATAGCCGACGTAGAAAAGGTTATCAGCCACATGCGCAACGGAACAGCGCCGGGTACAGATCAGGTAGCCCCGGAAATGTAAAAAGGAATATCGCCACAATTGTTAAAGTTTATCCCCAAAACAATGAACAGAGCTTGGACCGAAAATATAATACCGGAGTCCTGCAATGCAACGGTCCAAGTACCTCATCATCGTTTGTCAAGATTGATAACACCTTGACTTGTGGCGACGAAGTGGAGTTATGCCCTACCACCTCATGGAAAAAAGCAGCAATCCAAGAATGGTTGCAATCCAAAAATATACCATATGAACCGACAATGGTCAGAGCACAATTGCTGGAAAATGTGAATAGAGAAAAGCACTTGTATCAAAAGCAAGTGGCAGACCAGTTGGCTGCTGGACATAGAGTATCACCATCACTCTCCGCGTCTGTCTGTCTGTATATCTGCTAAATGCTAAACCAAGCAACCGATTTTTATGCGGCTTTAACCATCAGCTACATAATTTTTCATGGAAGGTTATATTACATCGATAACGACATTAATGGCTCCGTATGCGGGTTCGAACCCCGCCCAAGGCAAACATTTGTGTGATGAGCACAATCTTGCGTTTGCCTTATTTCTGAAAAATAACAATGACATTTTTTTTTTCAATAACTGGAAAGTCATTTTGACAGTGACGTTTATTTGTTTACATCTTTGGCCTCAAAATAAAAATTCCACTTGAGACTATCTTGTTAAATACCGAATTACAGAGGTGGCACAACTAAAATAATCTTGAAACGAGTTTGAAGATGGAATCAATCTATTACTCGCAGGGCTGTCAAATTACCAGTTGTTTTGACACTTGAAGAATCGCACTGACTAATTAAGCCCTCTTGCGCTTATAAGGTAATACAGGCATACAGAGCTATAATATTTTCGCCGGACAAAGTTATTACGTCCTTGGTTTCGCCTACACGATGAACACTGCACTGACATCGACCGACATGACCGGTCATTGTTGGATAGGTATAACATCTGTAATCGTCGAGACCTTACCTATTTCTCATCATAAAATCTTTTTGGATTTCAGAGCTAGACAGTCCCAAGTCGTCATCAGCTGCAGAGCCCGGCCTGAAAAGTCCCCCCCCGCCGCCCGACCTGTCCTCCCCGCAGGCCACCGTGCTTTACCATGCGCACTATATGGCCAACCCCATACACCACAAACAGGCGAGACGACTAACACAATATTTAAAATACACTGATTGCCCTTAGCAAGATCAAATGTTTATTTTCAGAATAACAGCTCAAATTTCAATAATGTAAGAGACCGACCGGAGCTTCTGTTTTGACCAAAAGAGAAGTTTCCGGCCAAGATCTGGGTTTTGGCCATATTCCTGCCGAATCTTTGGCTCGGCCGTTTTGTCCGCTACGCCCATCACTGGACTTGCCACCGAATGGGTGTCAAGCGACGGACACCGGCGTAGGAGTAGGCCGAGACGTCGATGGTGGGTAAGAAAAGGAAGGCCTTTTCCCAGCAGTGGGACACAAAACAGGCTACATAAGAAAAAAGACAATAAATCTATACATTTCAGTAAAATTTAAAAGTTTCGGTTTCGGCCAAAACTAGGACAGAAGCCGAAAGTTCGGTTTCGGTTTCGGCAGAAACTCCAGTTTCGGTCGGTCACTACTGATGTTTGATAGTACATCTTTCAGATTGTCTCCTGTATACAGGATCGATCCTTTCTAAATTCACGATCTCACTAACAGACGCGGTCGCTCCTAATCGCCCTGAAGCAATCTCACCCGGAAGTGTTCCGGTCCGCCTGCCTGTACTCGGAGGTGCTGGCCCTGCTCTGCCGCGGCACGTACATGATGTGCGCGCGCCGCTTCCTGCACGAGCTCTTCATGGACGCGCCCTTCGAGTGCTTCCGGCGCGAGCCCGCGGAGCTGCTGGCGGGGCGGCGGCCGGCCGCGGCGGCGCACACCCACAATGTTGTGTGAACGTCGCTCAGATGACCACCTGGGAAGTGTTCCGTTACTGATATTGTCGCCGACCACAAGTTTCCTCGTGGTGACTAAGCCGATAAATAAGCGTCGATTTCAGAGTAGACACACTGTCCGATAGAAGGTATAGTTGGCTTATACATTTTATCTATTTTCGCCGATTACTGGGTGAGGCCGTTGATCATTCATGTTCTTAGAGCTGTACGTACGTTTGAAAAAAAACCTGTTTAAAATACACTCGAAAGTGAATGTTATAGGCGAGCCATACACTGATAATAATTATCATGTTTATGAATGCCATGCGGCTATTTTTATAAAATAAAAGTAACCTCGGACTTACTGTGCTTAATTGCTTGCTGTCTTTCTTTATTTGGCAAACAGCGAAGTGGCTAGCTTACTGGCTTTATAATCTAGTCCCCGTGCGTCTCGGACATCACAATTGGTTCAGCTGTGCGGTAAGAGTGAAGCTGTAAGAAGAATGCCGCCGTGAATCATAAATGGTAGCGTCGACTTTCGTCAGATACTATTTTCGTCAAACGCTTCTTTGGTCAAGTACTATAATCGTCAAGCCCTTTTTTTCGTCAAAAACGGTATTCGTCTAGGCCGCTTCAGTTCTAGATTATGCTATTGATGTACCTAAAGTACATACTTAAATTTACTAGCCCTACTTATAGGAGTGAAATGTGTTGATATCATGTTTGTTTTTATTCACCACGTGCGTACACAATAGTTAGACTAAATAAAAAGAACACTCAAATTAATAAAAAAAGTAACAAATTGGCATGAATCCTCTGTTTTGTGATGGTCGCCAAGGCCATCCCGGCGGACAACTTCCAATCTCATCTTGTACATTTTATAAAGTATTAATGAAGAACGGATGATTATGTTACGCCATATTTTACAGCCTGTTTTATACAGGCCCATCCTAACTGCGTTAAGCATTTTTGTACGTTTATGGTTCCTGTGGTGCAGCGGTTGTGGCTCTGCCTACCATGCAAGGGGTCCCTGGTTCGATCCCCGGCTGGGGGTAAAGGAAAAAAAACCCCAGGTCTTGGATGTTTATATGTGTGTGACGTCACTGTTTCTGGTTCCCACGACACCGGGTATCCTAGTGTGGGGCCTGAAGCAATTTATTTACTTGTAAGTAAATGTTTATGTTATGTTTATGTTTAATCAAATTTTCAATAATTTTCTCAATTTTCGCATAACTTCTTTCAATCTTATTTTCTTAATTAATGTACCAACATTTTGTTTTAGAATGTTATTTTAAAGTAAAGTAAAGATTATTGAATTTAAATGTACTTATGCTTGACATATGCTGCTTTTGAAGAAAAAAGGGCTTGACGATTATAGTACTTCACCAAAGCAGCGTTTGACGAAGTCGTTGACGAAGACGAGTCTTCGCTACATCATAAATCTTCGATTCTGATTAGTTGCCGACGGTTGCACGTCACATTAACGTCAAGCCAGTCTCATGATTTACACCGCAAGCCAAACATTGGTACAGCCGCGTTCCAGGTAAGCTAAGCGATACCTTTTTGTACCGAATCTGCTGATATATTTTTGCTTATCTTGACCGCGGCCAAAACTAAAACTTTTTTACTAAAACAATTGAAATCGTCAATTGCTAGCTAAATGTTGTGGACTGTTGTTGTATGGAGATAAAAGTACTGAATCTCTTCTTCAATCAATATAGCGATCGCTCGTTCGCTAGGTATAAGTGTCCTATAACTGCATCCGCCCAAATGGCTAAGTGTGATAGATTGCTGGTTTCGAAGATATTACGTTATCTCTACAGCAGGCAAGGTTCCGCTATTGGCACAAATTATGACGCAACATAATTATGCCACTATCGGGACCCGCGCCTGACTGAGAATAACAATATGTGGGATTAGTGAAGCCAACATGATTGGTTTACTGTTTGGTTTTGCGCAGAGCTAAATAATATTGTGTTCATTTTGTACAATTTATTGTGTTTGAAGTCTGCTGCCATCGGTATCTTTATAACGATTCGTGTTTTAACTAATTATTCGTGATTCAAGAAAGATTTACTTTAAAAATTGGGAATAGCCCATTGTTTCTGTATTTGTTTTACGGATTTCGGATTGTTGTCCTTTGTACGTGTTTCGTTGACATGAGGAAGGTTTCACTTTGTATATATCGCTGTTGATAGTAAAGTATAGATCATATTATTAGCATTCCGTGAAGAGGTCTCCAACCTGCGTACACGACTTTGCTTGCAACGGAGTGCAAATATAGATCAAGGGAAGTTTTGTGGAATGCCCTACCTCTATTTATATTAAAGTTAGTCTCAACTTAGTTACTGCCACTTTATAGTATACCTAAGTGTCTTGATAGTGTATTGTGTTTAAATTTAACATAAGAATTTGTTCCTCATATACATCTAATAATTATTTCAGAGTGTGGTATTGTATAATGATAACACATCTACATATTTCAACAAATGTATATGGTTTTAAATGTGTTCATAAATTCTTTCAAAATATTTGGTTTGGTTGGTTTGATATGTCTCCACCAAGTGTTGAGATTAATCATGTCTCAAACACATATGACAGAAGCTACGATAGTTCCAAACCAGTGATGATGACGTCACCACTGGAAGAAACCCGACTACAAACCCACACCACAATAGCAAAGCTGCTACCTACTACTTAGTACCTACCTACTGTATCCCACCTTAACGATCGCGTTACGAATTTATTCATGTTTTCTATTACATTTTAATATTGTTGATAATTATGTAAATAATACTGAAGAAATGTGTTCATTTTTAGGGTTCCGTGCCAGTAAACAGAAACCAATATTCCTACTAATCTAAATAAACTCGTTAATCTCTATGATAGATCGTGTGGCCGAATTATGCGGAATTGGGTAGTACTTCAGCGCAACTACCGTTAAGTAAGCCTGATGCTTTCATTAATTAGATGCAAGTCAGAATCTTGTGCCCGAGTACAGTGCACTTAACGCGACGCATTTGGCCAAAATAAACTTTTGTAAATCTCAAGTTACGCAAAATAGGAGTATTACAACAGTTGTGCTTTATGCTAGCTTGTTGATCAAGAGAGTCCGCTTGTATTCGCTAAAGTGTAAACGTAATTTGAATTTTCTCTCGATAGAAAAGTCTCTCAAAGTTACAAAATCTGTTTGTCACAGTAATATTTTTTACTATTCCTAACCTTGATTACTTGTTAATAATTTAATCGTTTTAACAACTATTAAGTTATTTTGCTCTGTTAGTCCTCTATAGGGCTAAGAGCCTATTTAGGGTTCCGTACCCGAAGGGTCCAAAATATTGCTGTCACTCTCATGTCCGTCCGTCCGTCTGTCTATCACACAGATTTAACAGCCAAACAGTTATAGCAGTATATATACAGTCTTCCTTTTTTACAGTATAAACCTCTTGTTGACCCAAAGCCATACAAATTGTCTAAAATATTTTTAAATATTTTTAATGGGGCGAGATACAGCTAAATGAGGCGCGAAAAAAATTCCCGCCTCATCGAGTGGGTTATCGTTGTATAGACTCGTTGAGTAGATAAATACTGTATTTTGTTCATTTTTTATTATTATAATCAACGGAATGAGAAGCCACCAAAGTCAGCTTTTTTTACAAATTTTTATTCCGCAGAAATGTTTAACTACCCATTGACCTTTAAATTTGTTGATAACGGTTATTTTACTAACAAATACCAATTATAGATAAATCTTTATTTTTATTCCCTCATTTTTAGGCTTATATTCTAAATTTGTTACGGAACCCTAAATGTGCGAAGTCCGACACATACTTGGCCGGTTTTTTAACGTTTAAATACGGTGTTTGACTGCTTGTGAAAATATATACTTGTTAGGAAATGTCAAAACGGTAATTTTGTTCACGAAAATTTTGAAATACTAGCATGTGACGTCATAGTCAAATGCTGTCTTTTTAACACAAAATTGAGTTTATAAAATACAGCTGCTGGAATTATACAATTATGATATTGTCAAACAATTTTGTTGAAATAGGTTTAGCTTGAGACGCGTTTCTAGATTTATTCGACTACATTGTCAAATACCGTATTCCTATTCCGCTAAAAGTAAGCTGAAGGTGAAATTCTAATTTCCGCTGTTAGGGTGCCCAGCCTTAACCGCCCTTTTATAGTATTGTATAAAATGAAGATATGCATTAAAATTCTGTTAATTGATATTGTTTACTTTATTTTGTTATTTATGTAAATTTCGATTAAGCATTAGAATCATTTAAGTTGTTTACTTATTTTACTTGATTATATTATTAGGCATTATTCACTATCATCATTATCTATCGTCATTATACTTAAGTATTTGTTCAACAATGACATAAGGTACCTATGTATGTTAATTTGTATAATATACCCGACTTCTGTTATGCAGCGATCAGATTTTGTGATAGGGTGTTTTTTAAAGTGCACCACTGGTTGTTCACCCTAAACCACACTACTTTTCAGACCCCGATTTAGGGTTCAGGCCACTAACTTTCACCCGGTCTAATCGCTGCATTAGGAAAGTTCTCAAAGATACATCTCAGTATTGCTAAACAAATTAATTATTCTTAATTAAGGTTTATAACGTCCCTGCCTGTTGCATTTATATTTTTTTAGAAGCGGTTTTCGCGAAATGACGATCCCCTAATAAAGTTGCTGCTAAGCAATCAGTTTGTTGTTCCACAAATGCTAGTCTGTAATATTATTCCCTTCCATATCTAATGCTGTCTTGTATCAAACGATGTAAATAAAGTAATGATTTCAGTTATGATACGTGTGTTTTATCTGCTATACGACGAGGTAGTGCATTTCATACAGTGTTAACACTGTTTGGAAAGAGAGTTAGTAGGTTATCAAAAAAGAGCAAATTATTGAAGTTAAAAATGGCATAAAAACAAGGGTATGAAATCCACATTTTAATAATTGCCATATTTTGACACAGCGTCACAGAATGATGATCTTAGAAGATACAATAGAAAAATCTGATCAATTATCACGATGACGAAACAATAATTTATTAAATTAAGGCATAACGTTTCCCGCCGCGCAGCCCTGCCTCAGCCCGCATCTGAAAAAAAACCGACAGCGAAACCAAAGTGAAAGGTCAGGGGGCTGCAGTAACCAACAACCATCGTACCTGTGATTCGATTTGAAGGTTCTTGTTCAAATCAAAATATAACATTGCGTCACACATTTTTATTAGGGTTCCGTACCCGAAGTGTGCCAAACGGGACCCGTGTATTAACAACAAATAATTAAACATATCGGTTTTCAAGAATTAAAAGAAGTGCCCATCCACGAAATTATTGGTTCGGACATTTTCATAGCCATTTTGTTTTATTTGTTTATCGGTAAAAACTTTACTAAAGCGGAAAAGATCTTTAATTGCAGATATTGAGTTTTGTGCTTGGTTATTTGTCATCATGCGATTAATAATATAGACGAGCTCTTCTAGCGTTCATCGACCCAAAATGCTGCGCGTGAGTAAATATTCACTGATATTATCACAGTGGGCGATATTATGGCTAGAACAACTTGCAATGGATGCAAAAAGAAAATCCTATCGCTGGAATATCTGGAATGCTCAGTTTGTGGGGCCTTGTATGACTTAGATTGCGTAAACATTACCTCAACCATTTTCGAATCGTTTATGCAGGAAATAAAAGACCACTGGGCTTGTCCGGAGTGCCTAAGTGCTAAACCGAAAGGTTGCAATTTACACACACCGGTACGAACTTCATTGGGAGGGTGGAATACCACGTACGTATCCGAAAATGACACAACCATAGGAGGGAATGATACCTTTAGAAATGTGAATATGGCTTGAGGAGGAACCGGAAATCAGAAAGGAACAAGTAACGAGAATGAGAACATCATGGAAATATTGTCAGAGATACGTAAGGAGCTTAGCACGTTAAGGTCGCAAACGGCGGAAGTACCAGCCATGAGATTAGACATTCAAAGATTGAGCAAGGAAGTTCAAAATATGTCACAGGAAATAGGCACATTGAAAGCGGAAATAGCAAAGAGAGTCACATTGAAGTGCTAAAAACTAGCTTGGCTACGGGTAAACAGTCCATGGGCCCGACTTATGCTTCAAGAGCAGCGTCGGCAACCCAACAGGTTATCAACAAACAGCCGACCGGAGTTCATGCTACCACCACCCAGGAGCCACCAGCAAAAACAAAAACTCGCGCGGCCGGGCCGGCGGCGGCGCAAGCAAGCGATGAGGACAGGAGTGTGGCCACGGAACAAGGAGGAACAACGAACATAAAAACGGTAACTCTCGATACGCAAGAAAATGAATGGAAGACGGTGGGAAGTAGAAGAAAACCTAGAAAATTGTCGGAAATCAGAAAAGGCGGAAATAATACCGATTTAAAAATAAAGGGAATTGAACAGAAAAGGTTCCTTCACGTATGGCGAGTACTAAAAACAGTGTCAGAAAAAGATATGAAGGAATACGTGGAGTCTGTTTGCGGAGATAACGTGGAAGTCAAGGTGGAAAGAGTAAAGACCAGGACAGACCGGGATTACGCGTCATTTATTATAGGGGTTCCGGAGGGTTACTATGATATGCTGTGTGACGCAAAAATTTGGCATGTGAAGGGGAAGTACAGCGAGTGGATCTGGTTTCGAAAAGGAAGATATATGGAAGTCACAGGGTCGGGTCAAACAAACACCTAGTCCAAATCAACGAAATAAAACCATCCAACTTTACTATCAGAACGTAAGAGGACTACGAACTAAATTAGAGGAAATCTGTGTGGCATTACAAATTCATAGTGCCGATTTATATGCAATAACGGAAACAGGATGTTGCCAATCAATACACGACGCCGAAATAGTACCCCCAGGGCTGTCGATTTTACGGGGTGACCGAGCGGATGGGCGCAAGCAAGGAGGAGTATTTCTTGTGGCCACACCGAGGCTGGAGATGAGACGCCTATCAGTACCGGATAAAGTAAATTTAGATGTATGTGCATTTGAACTTCTTAGTGCTTCTGTTTATAAAAAAAGTAATTTTTTATTTGTTATCTGTGTAGTCTATATTCCACCAAGAAGTAGTGAGAGTAAATATTTGTTGTTATTTAGATTAATAGAACAACTCTCACTCAAGAACAGGGATTTAGTGGTGATAGGCGATTTCAATTTATATTCTTGTTCTGTTGAGGTCTGTAATTATTATCAAGGGTTTTTAAGTTTCTGTGGATTCACTCAGTGTAACAACGTACCAAATTGCAATAATAGGCAACTAGATCTAGTTCTAGTGAGTCCGGATATGGGGGGGCGTGTGAGTGTGCGCGCGGCGGACGAGTTGCTGATGCCGGTCGACGCGTACCACCCGCCGCTCACGGTGAGCGTGCAGTGTCGAGCTGCTGCCGCCGCCGCCGCCTCCGCGCACACTGACCAAGCAGCATCCGCACGGGAGAGCGAGGCTGGCCATCACACACAATGGAATTTTGGTAAAGCGGATTTTAATGCATTATACTCATCATTACTATTGGTGGATTGGCAACCATTGTATGATATTGTAGATGTAAAGGAGTCAGTAAGTTATTTTTATTCAATTATAAATAGAATAATAGATGACTGCGTACCCAGAAAAATGCGAAGGCATGTAAATCAAGGTACATTTACCCTGAGTGGTACACTGCTGAAATAATTCGCAACATAAAAATCAAAGCTCAATTGCATAGAACGCATAAGATAAGTAAATTAAAAGCTGATTATGAGGAGTTCGCTATATGTAGATCAAGGTTAAAAACTCTCATAGCAGATGCGCATAGGCAGTACCGCAATAGGGTGCAAAATCACTTGGCCGAGGACCCGAAATCCTTTTGGAATTATATAAATTCTAAAAAGGCAGGGCACAGTAACATAATAATTTTGCAAGAGGGGCTTGTTTTGGACGAAACTCAATGTGTAGCGGAATTTGCAAAGTACTTTCACTCGGTGTATAAGACATCTCCAGCGGAACTTAACACACAAAGAGCTGTAAGAGAGGCAGGAAGTGAAAATGCGTCTTCGCGGGTACATATGAAGAGTCTTAATTAGTCAGAGGTAAAACAGGCCCTGAAGCGACTTAAGCCCAAACGATCGGCGGGACCCGACGGTATACCGACTTATGTGTATAGGGACTGTCGCGCAGTACTAGCGGAACCGTTTTTACACATCTTTAACCTTAGCTTAAGAGCAGCAGTCTTTCCAAAACAATGGAAAACTACGCGCGTGATTCCAATACCGAAAGGCGGAGCAGGATCAGCGGTGGAAGGCTACAGACCTGTAGCGGTGCTATTAACACCGGCAAAAGTGTTCGAGTCCGCTGTTCAGAAAAGCATACTGTCACAAGTTAATATACAACTCGCAAACGAACAGCACGGTTTTAGGCCCCAACGCAGTACTACCAGCAATTTTGCAAAAAGGCATTTAGAAATCTTGGATTTGTACTCCGTAGAGCCCATGAGTTCACGAACATTCGTACGATCATAACATTGTATAATGCGTTGGTTAGAAGTCAGTTGGAATGTAATGCTGTCATCTGGGCTCCACATGAGGCAAAATATAGCCTCAAACTGGAACGTATTCAGAATAAGTTTTTGAAATTTCTGTACCTTAGGCAGTATGGAGTATATCCTTTCTACCCCTCGATGTATCCCACTCTATTTATTTTAGGTATGGTGGGGTAAAACGAGCTAAGTGTCAGGGGGGATCTCACAATATTGGTAAATATTTTTAAATTGCTGAACACCAAAATTTATAATCCGGACTTGCTATCATCTTTGAATGTGTGCGTCCCTAACGAGTACGTCGGGCGAAGGCGGCGGCCGCAGTTGCTGGCGGTGCCGAGCGCGCGCACCAATCTGCTCCAGAAGGCACCGCTCACGCGCGCGCTGTGCACGCTCAACCGCATCGACAAGAAAGTAGATCTGTTCTCGTGTTCACTGAGTGATTCATAAGAATAGCACTGGCGACTTTATGCTATGAAAAATAGATTTAGGTGTGCAATAAGTAAAAGTATAAGATAGTTAAGTAAAATGTGTATATAGATATATGTAGAATTTATTACGAATTTGTTAAAACTACTCTATCGCATTAGGGCAACCTGTAAAGATAGATGGTAAGTGGATAAATAAATAAATAAATAAAATAAATAAATAAATAAAATAATTGCTTATTTGCAAATTATAATACATAATAATAAGTTTTTTATCATGTTTAATTTTATTTCTGTAAACCAATTGCTCAATTTCTATCCACCTCCGGTTTCAATGAGCAAATAGTTTCGTTAGCCTGAGTAGGTACATAGTTCAATACTTACATACATATACTACAAACACAAAACCTTTTTTCAATGTTTATGTTTCGATGTACGGCCTTGAATGTAGTCCTGCCTAGGATTTAATGTTTTATTATTAAAAATGAAAAAGGTATACTCGACAATACTCGTGCAAAAGGCTGTCTTTTATGTTTTTGCGCTGTACAATGGTATGGAACCCTTCGTGTGCGGGTCCGACATCCTACTCGCACTTGACCGGTTTTATATTTACTACTCGGGCGCGCTAAGAAGGCACCTGACTCGAATGATGTTTGGACAAAGTACAATGTGTTCAGTACAGTATTAGGTACATATAACTAAATCGAAATTCGATGCACATAATCGATTTATGGTTTTGGTTGTGCGTTGTCTGTCACTCACTGTCAGTCAGTTTAGCGTGTTACACCAATGGGTGCGTTCAGCAGAACACATCGATGATGGAAGGAACCTTCTAAGGGTGATGAAAAACATCGTGAGGAAAAATTCATCTTCATAGCTGCAGCGATGGGTTAGCCCCCCTGTCACGGAAAAATGGAGTATTTAATAAATGGCTAAACATGTACAAAAAAAAACGTTCGTTGACTCGTGACTACAGTAGGTAGTGAAAAATTGACACGCTTGGATGTCATACATTTATCTGTGCTAGCGTTGTCTACTGTGAGTAAACCTAATATAGAATTTCGATTTAGTAATATGTAAAATAGTACTATATACTCGGTACTTTGCAAAAACGTCATTCGAGCCAGGTGCCAAGTTAGCTCACCCGAGTAGAAGGGCCACCCTTCTACTAGCAGATAATGTTGAAAATTGAAAACACCTCCAAACTCAAAACTCAGATCATTTATTGCAAGTAGGCAAAATACCTTTACAAGTCAAACACTAACTTAAGTCTCATACCTACTTACATGGAGAAAAATAAATTAAATGTGATCAACTAAACTAATGAGTAGGTATTCATAACTGATTATGGTTGGAGTTTGAAAAAGAAAATTTCCCTTTCATGTGGTGATTCATGGCTGAATCTTTCTCCATTAACTCTAACAGAGCTTCGGAAATACTGCCGTCAGAGAAGATAGCACCAAGAAACTCTACGGGGTTGTAATTTTTTCCTTATCGTAATTTTTTTTTTGTTGCTCAATTGTACAATATGAAAACAATCTAATCTATTAACAATATTATAACATCGTATCTACATATAAGTGCCAATAGTTGTCTCAAAATAGCAATCTAACAAAAGAAATAAATGAGAGCAAAGAAAAGCTCTAACGAAAATAACTTATGAGAAACCAGACTGGACCATTCCTCTCAAGCAGCACCCGTTTACGAGTTGGTATGACTTGTGCACCAGCCATCACCCCCCTCGCCATATTTGAGGCATCCCGCTACACAGCGCCGGTGCAAGCAAAGACATTTTAGTGAGCATGACCAAAAAATCTGGTTTCTTCGTAACCGACTTGAATAAAACTAATAAATTGTTATAAGACCTCACATATAGCACCTTTGTACACTTAATTTTATTACCAGACTTAAATTACATTATTGCATATGTAAAAGTTACGTTAATTATTATTATCATCATCATGGAGCTTGGGGCATAGACGCTATGCATGTTTGTCTTTAACATAGTCATTAATAGTGTGATAGGCTTTCTTTATGAGATTAACCTTAATAAATGTTTTAAAGATTTGCATGGATATTTGATCGATTCCCTCTGGTAACTTATTATAAAAGCGTTTACAGTTCCCAATAAATAAACCATTAACCTTCTGCAACCAAACTCTAGGTACATTTAGTTTATTTTTATTTCTTGAGTTGAAATTATGAACATCGCAATTTTTGACAAAGCTGTTAATATTTTTCCGGACGTACAATAAGTTTTCCTCCTCCGCCATAATGAACGATGGAACCGTCATTCCCTACAGCTCCAAGGCCAAAAATCTCGGAGTCATCTATGACAACCTGCTGTCTTGGTCAGCTCATGTCTGCGACGTTAGTAGGTGTGTCTTTGCTACGTTTTACTCCCTCAGACGACTTCAGCAATTCTTGCCTCATCAGACGAAAATCACACTTGCCTAGTCTTTGTTACTTCCCCTCATTGACTACGCAGATGTCTGCTGGACCATCGTGAACGAAGAGCAACTGGACAATCTCGAGCGACTTCAAAATCTCGGAATTCGGTTTATTTTCGGTTTGCGAAAATTTGACCATGTTTCTCAGTATCGCAGGGATTTGAAGTGGCTCCCAATCCGTCTTCGCCGGAATTCCCACATCCTCATCATTCTCTTTAAGATTTTAAATAATCCTCATTGCCCTGGTTTCTTACGTGATTCGTTTTCTTTTCTTTCTTCAGATAAGCCTCGGCGACCTCTCACTCGGTCGCTGATCACAACTCCGCAACATAAAACTGTCGCATATGAACATGGGTTCCGACTCCGGACAGTCCAACTTTTAACATATTTAAAAGTCGTTTGAAGGAACACTATCTTTCTCTTTCGTATTATATTTTATCTATATATTGTATAGGTATTTATTGATATTTATATTTATAATTACACGAGATTACTATGATAATTATGGATATGGCAATAGAACGATATCATAGGGACAACGCAATCAAATATGGATCCTCTCAGATTGAAAATGTTGTAGCAGAACCACTCAGTATATCCCCAGCAACGATATTTGACGACACATTTGTCAAGAAACAACACACTTTATTTCCCGAAACTGCAACCAATAAGACTTTTGTGGAAGGACCACTCAGTTTAAAGAACCTCACATTTTTAACAGGACATCTCACACCATATCACGGATTAATAGATAAGCCGTTTGTGGCTGAATTACTCATTACGTAAGATGACTTACATCTGGGATGGTACTGACAGATTTGGATGATCCTTTAGGATTGGAAATTCTAAGCGTGAAATTGCCAAAACCTCAAGAAGAGTCATCGATCGTAAATAACTCAACGATAACTGAATTACAAGATTTGAACGTATATCCGATCAATGATACCCGAATTATGCCAATGACAAATTAGTGACGTGTCATCTGCAAATAATAGTATCTCTGACATGTTTTGTACCATGAATGGCAAAACATTTACATACACGAGGACAAGGAACGGACCCAGAATAGATCCCTGTGGGAATCCCATCTTCACCTGAGAATCCGACGATGTTGTCCTATTAATGTCAGCTTTTTGAATCCTCTCTTCTAAATACGATCTCATAAGCTTAGAGCTATTGCCTTTTATGCCGTAGTGTTGAAGCTTTAAGAGCAATGTTTCGTGGTCTCCACAGTCAAATGCTTTGGACAGGTCACAAAAAACACATATAGCGTCCCTACGATCTTCCCACGCATTAAAAATATGTTTAACGAACATGACTCCAGCAACTGTTGTCGACCGCCATTTTGTAAATCCAAACTACTGTTTGTGGAGTCACCCCTATCGCCGCTTTATATAAAGGTACTAGCCGGCTGTGTTTCATGAGATCAGGCAAAGTAATCTACACATTTATTGAAGATTTTAGCTAAATGAGGGGCAAGTTTGTCTATCACCGAGCTAATAATTTTTACTGTCATGCCCCAGAGATCCTCGGCTTTTTTTCAAATTTAACAACTTAAATGCTTTATCTATGCCATAGGGCTCAATATATGTGAATGAGAAATATTGAATGCACTTTTGAACATTGTCTTTTATGGCAGATGGCCCTAAATATTTTTGAATATAATTTTAGATGTTGAATAAAAATTGGATCATGTTTAGATGTTTTTTTGCCATAAAGTGTATCCCAACTTTTACGGATTCCTTTTGTTGCACATTCACTAAACCCTACTTTACTATCGCTATTTATAGGTTTATGTAATTTAAAATTGTTTTCAAAACTATCTGAAAGTTTGTTGAATAAGTCCGTATAGTGATCATACGCTTTTGAGTATAAATTTGAGTAGGTAAGCTATTTTGTAAATCTTGTTTAAATTATTCAATTTTTTTTTGTTGTGATTGGCCATCACAAGACTACTTCCTGTGATTTTGAATCTACTTCTTAGTTGACAATTTTCCCATTGTGATCAGACATTAGACTACATTTCTTAAAAATTTCGCAACCGCAGAAGACGTTATCAAGGCAGGTTGCTGTAGTTTTAATTATTCTTGAGGGCTCTGTGAAGATGTTGACTAAATTGAATGATTTAAAAATTATTATTAATTTATATGCAACGGGGAGTCCACCAGCAAGTCTGTATTGAAGTCACCGCAAATGACTACTTTTTTGTTACTGCTAGAACCTATTCTCAAGACAACCTCCAATACTGATTCAAATATACTGGTACGGGGGTCTGTATACGCTTACTACAATGTGTCTGTCTAGACCGTTAATTGAATACCGACGTTTTACAAAATCACTAAATCACGTTTTTATTTAAATAAAGCATCGTCGAAAACATTTAACAATCCGTCTTACCGAAAGCCAGCGTGTTGAAAAACAAGATGGCGTCACAACGACAGGGCAAAACATTGCGGTAGCTTAGGTGAAGGGTAAAGTGGGTGAGCGAAGCGAACATGTAAGAGCAACAAAAAATACTTAAAACATAAGCTTAAGTACACAAAAAATAAAAAATTGTATCTGTCTTGTTGCCTAGGAACGTTTAGACACCTCATTAAACGGTCTAGAGAGTTAGTTAAGTGTCTGATTTAACCAACTAACTGCGACATGTCTACCAAGTTCAACACTCAAGAGCGCAAGGATATTTGCAGACTTTTTGTAGAGAAAGTAATAGAACTATCATTAGTTCTATTACTTTCTCAAAAGAAAGTCTGCAAATATCCTTGCGCTCTTTAAATTTTAGGCCATTTTTAACCAGTACTACTACCGGTGCAACAATAGTCACCTTATCTCAAGGATTATCTCAGTGAGGCCATAGCTGTTATACGTTTATGACAGCACTGTTACTCTACACAACAAATTAATATGTGCAGAAAATCGGTACAGTTATAACAGTCATGACTCATGCAGTTATGGCCGTACTACTGGTATACCACGACACCGATTAGGTGCTGAATTAGCGTTTGAAGCAGAAGTAATAAAACAAAAAACAAAAACTATCATTAGTCTTTTACTTTCTCAACAGAAATTCTGCAAATATCCTTGCGCTCTTTAAATTTTAGGCCATTTTTAACCAGTACTACTACCGGTGCAACAATAGTCACCTTATCTCAAGGATGCCAACTGCAAGAATCAGATACAACAGTATACTCTCACGACGTCTTCAATTACTCGATAACGTGGAAGTTCACGGGGTTCTAGTGAAAGAAATACTAAAGAACATGCCCTCAGACGATAACAACAAAGAAATCGAAGAAAAGCTCCGATTCCAAAAGGATCGAGAGCGTTTCCCGGCCGCTATAACAAGCCACGACATCCATCAATACGTAGTCGCGTACCTGGCGCTGGCAGGTGCCATTCTCGGCTTCACCTTGTACGCCTGCCTCAAATGGAAGCGAGAAGCAACATCTACAATGCGTCATCACCACCAAGAGAGACGACTAGCAGACGACATTGCTTCGAGCGACAATGACGCCAACGAAGCATTATCAACGCAGGGAAACAATAATATTGCGTTTAACTTTGATGATGATACTTACATGAAATTTTATGATTGTAACTCTGCGTTAACTTTCAGCTTTACTATTAATTAACTTTATGTTTTAACTGAGCGTTAATTTTAACTTAACATTTCCTTAGGTTCTATCCCGGGAGCATGTACGGTTACACCGCACAATATTATATTCAGTCAGCAACCTAGTTTAAGTCACGCGCATCCTACTTTACTTGTACAATATTTAACTATATATACCATATAGGTATGATCAGCTTTAATCAGCTTTATAACTATCAACACCCATAAACAGTCATCCAGAAATAATCTTGGTTTAAATCAACTTCGGGATAATCTCGTAAACTACCTACGGGTTAGACCATGAAAGTCACAGCAGTCACCCAGTGTTTGAGCATTGGCTAATGTTTGAGTTCTGTATTCCCACCTCATTTTCAACCTCATGGCTTGGTAATAAATTCTAAAACCAATGAAAAAATCTGGATTAAAAACCTCCTACGAAGAGTGTTCCTTTTGTATAAGATTTGGAGAAGTTTTGCTATAACAAGCAATTAAATAAGCGGAGGTGGCATAAACTAAAAATATCTCCGGGGTAACCTCTTACAACTTCCTGCCCTTCTAGTACTTAAGCAAAATATGTTTGATTTATTAATTCGTGATTCGTTAAAATATTTGTCGCAATATTTATAATATGATCAAAGGATCTTATATTATTAATACCTTAGAGGTGAAGCCAGGCAAAAAGCTTATTATATTTTCAATTGAACTAATGGGAAATAAATCCAACTAGTTCAGCCAACTGAAGTAGGAATAAAGGACTAGGTCATCCCTCAGGTACTTAGTCACTATATGACCAAGGTATTTGAAATTGGTTATTGAGTGTGGTATATTTCATTTCAAGACTGTTTATTTCTTTCGTAGAATGTAAAAAATATATAGCTATGACTTTGTTTAATGATTTATTTAAACAGTGACAGCTCCTATATGTAAATGTCTTCTAACATATCGATAAACAAAGTAGATACACTATCTATCTTTTTTGTCGATAGGCGTCCTAATATCGATACTTACCCCATCGCTGGTTATCACTAAAATATTGTACGCGAAAATAATCCTAGCTGTCCTGCAGATTTGTTATTGGTATTGATACGGCATTTGCCGTAATATACGGCATTCCATGACTTTTTTCAGATTATACGGCAGGCTTTTCACTACCGTGTTATGAAATACGGCAATCAATATAATAAACATTTCTTAAATAAATATTGAACTATGGCAATTTTCTATTTTTTTACCATAAATACGGCAATTTTAAACTTTTGATACGGCAACTCAAAATTTTACAATATCAACACTGCTGTCCTGGCAAAACTATACAGCGTTGCCAGAAGGTTACTTTTGTAACCTTTTGGGTGATTTTTGAACTACTGAGGTTCTAGGTTACTCGAATGAAAAGGTTACTTTTGGGTGATTTTTCGGAATTTGTAGAACTAACTTTTAATTTCTTACATAAAAGCAAGCAACGTGAAACGGAACGTTCGTTTTAGAAATCATAGACGATAAAAAAAAAAAAAGGCACCTTGTAGGTTGTACTCTTTCTTTCACACTTACTTACACCACTTGTATCTCGCTCCACTCCGCTCCTCATTCGCTCGATCGGCTCGGCTTCATTCATTCATTCCTTCCTCATTCGTTCGTTGTTGTTTTGTTGCCGCCCGCCGCCCGCCACTTTTTTACTTACTTTGGTTGTTGTCACCGAAAGTTTAGTGTTTAGTGTTTGTATTTTGTTTTGTGATTATTATAACAATACTGTATTGTAATAATATACCTATACAACAATTATTTCCAACTGGACATTTACTGGAAGCTTGGTAAGTGTATCTACAAATTACAGTGCATATTTGTGAATGTTTCTGGAATCTTACTTTCATACTAATAACCTGATGGGTGTGCTTATTAATTTTATTTGTTTAATTTCTTTTCATGACTTTGGTGTTGGTGGCTTGGCATGGTTTTAACTTAATCTACTAAAAATATTAATTCAGTCTAAGCTAAGCAAATGGACAAATTCTTGACTTCTTCCAAGTCGTCGACTTCAAGGCAAGAGGAGAGGAGAGATAATGACAATGACAATGATTGCGATAGTAGTACGATGCGTGAGGAACCTTCGGCAAAAAAACCAAAACCACAACGCGATTTTAATGAAAAATGGCTTACTAACATTACATTTAAAAATTGGATTGCTAAGAGTGAGCAAGACTGTGGCATGGTTACCGCTTATTGCAGAGTTTGCGATTGTTCTGTTCTAAACCATAAGCCAGCACTTGTCAAGCACATGAGTAAAACAAAACATGTCCAAAATATTAGCTCCAAAAGCCAAATGATGCCTTTTCAACAAATGCTGAAACCCAAACCAGAAGATGAATTAAAAAAAAGAGCAGAGCTTAAAATATGCGCTTTTCTTGCACAGCACAATTTTTCGTTGTCTTTGGTAGATGATTTAGTCCCATTTTTAAAAGATACTTTTACCGATTCTAATACAATAAAATCCATTACTTTAGGCAGGACGAAAGCAACAAATACTATAAAAACTGTCCTTGGCCCGATTTCAACCCAAGAACTGGTAGATAAGTTGAAGAAAAATCCATTCAGTATTATAATGGACGAGACAACTGACATCAGTGTCAAAAAACAATGTGCCCTCACAGTTATATATTATGATGACAAAGTAGACTGTGTTCGCACACAGTTTCTCGACATGTATGAAGTGAAATCTGGAAAGGCTGAAGATCTTTGTAATAGTTTATTAACTTGGCTACAAGACCGGCAAATTCCTTTAAAAAAGTTTGTAGGTTTTGCATCAGACACTACTAATAGCATGGTAGGCGAACACCACTCTGTGTTTAGTCACTTGAAACTAAAAGTTCCGCACATTGCATGCATCAAGTGTAGCTGCCACATGATTCATCTTGTGGCATCCAAAGCGTGCCTGAAGCTGCCAAGATCTGTAGAAGATTTGTTAAGAAGTATTGGAGCTCATTTTAGCCGAAGCACTAAGAGGCAAAACAAATTGAAGGAGTTCCAGGATTTTTTTAAAGTTGACATTCATAAGATATTAAGCCCGGCAACAACAAGGTGGCTATCATTGGAGGCATGTGTCAATAGAACCTTGGAACAATATGAGGTACTCAGTGAGTACTTCAGAATGGAAGTATTTGAGGATCCAAGCAAAATAACTGAAGACATACTTACAAGTCTAAATAATAAATTTACAAAAATTTATTTGGAATTTATGTCTTAATCTGTTCAATGACTTCAATAGACTATTTCAATCTGAGAAACCATTGCTACATCTATTAAAACCAGAAGTACACAAATTAATTAAAACAATAGCTAGTAATTATATGGATTTCAATTATTGTAAGACTACTGATGCCTACAAAATAGAGTATGCCAATCCAAGATTCTATTTGCCACTTGAGAAGATATATTTAAGTGTGGCAGCACAGGCATCAATTGATGATGAATTTTCCGAAAAACATGTTTAGCTTTTTATATCGAAGCTTTAGCACAAATAAGAAAACGCTTTAGTTTTGAAGATCCTCTTTTTGATTTATTAGAAAATGTTCTAAACCCAATCAAAGCGCAAAAATTTGAAGTAAAAGACTT
The DNA here is from genome assembly GCA_949825045.1 of Argyresthia goedartella. Classification (NCBI taxonomy): domain Eukaryota; kingdom Metazoa; phylum Arthropoda; class Insecta; order Lepidoptera; family Argyresthiidae; genus Argyresthia; species Argyresthia goedartella. The sequence continues at coordinate 14,558,694 of OX463815.1, forward strand.
ATCATGCGTAATAAAAAGATTCCCAAATATTGTTACTGATACAGAAAATTTACACAAAGAATGGAAGAAACACGCTTTTCTCGACTTCAGCGAATTAAACATGTCGCCTGACTTGCCGGTCGAAGAATACTGGACTAGAATCCTAAAAATGACAGATGGGACAGGAGAACCCATGTTCCCAAATTTGAAGGAAATAATAATAGTTTTACTCGTTTTGCCATTTTCCAATGCAAGTGTGGAACGAGTTTTCAGCCAATTAAAACTGACAAAATCGGACAACAGAAACAGACTAAATACGGACACAATTGCAGCTTTGATGGCTACCAAAGCGGCTGTAAAAGATGCCACAACATTTGAGCCATCGAAAGCATTAATGCATGCTAAAAAAAAAAACAGCAAGGATAGTGGTGATGATGGTGAAGGCCGGTACTTACTGCTTTTTCTTATTTTTTCACAAACCCGCAATTTTCTTTCAAGATAATATTTTCGAAAGTTTTATTTGAAAACGCAGAAATAAACATGATTTTAAAATTTCAGATGCTGATGGGCTGTCTTCGCTCATGTAATTCTTCAGTTTAATTTTTTGTACCTACTTAATATCTATGGTGCAGTCAGACATCTCTCTTAAATCTTAAATTGTAAGCTTACGAGTATGTACTAATTAATTTTATTTTTCAGGATCATTGATTATATAAAATATAAATTTTGGAATTATAACAACTAATAAAGAAATTGAAATTCATATTTAGTATGTATCAATATGAATAAATCAAGAAATGCGGGCAAGTCACAGGCGAGTGCTCAAATACTCATCGATTTTTCTGTAAGTCAATACAACTAATATTCTATTCGGTCAACTTGTAATACCTTTCCAGTAAAAAAATATGTAAGGTTACTTTTTATACAAAAAGGTTACTTTTTTATATTTAAGGTAATTTCTGACAAGATCAGTCTGGCAACACTGAAACTATATCGGTTTCAGTTTCAGTTCAGTCGTACAAAGTAAAAGGGTTGTATGATTTAAGAGTAAAGAGTGTCATGCTTTGTTCATGGAAAATAGCCCTCTCCCTTTATTTACATAATAAAATGCGCTTGACTTGACAATCTTACGTCCTTTAGATATTGTAAATTCCAGCGTAGAAACTAAATAATAGACAACGCTGGTCATCGATGATATTTATGCCGAGCTAACATCACTACCTTCACTCACCACCACTAATGTTGATGTTTTGATTTTGAACATCTTTGTTCACACCACAGAGTACCTAACATTCTTCACACTCTTCGTGATCTTTCTTTTTAGTTTTGTGGTGGTTATCGAAAGAACGGACATCATGAATAGCTGCCAAGAGGAAGAAAAAGGTAGGAAAAATTTGATAATCCTGAAACTGCGGTTTGTGGGCTCTATGGGAGCGGCATGCAGCGATACAGCGGTATGTCCAGTGATTAACAGCCTAGGTAATCTTTTTTAATACAATTTAATGATGTTGTCAAAATTGTTATTGTTCATAAACCTATTAAAATTGACAGATTTAAAACCAATTTATTCTTATGTAGGTACTAGGTGTGCATTCCAAAAGCAGATACTTCTCAGAGTAGAACGCACAAGAGACTCTGAGATAGCTCTTTTTCAAAGGAAATACTTATAACTAGCTTCCGCCCCCTTAACAACACTCTGACCAGGCTATCTAAACGCAAAAAAAAATCTAAGTTTTTTTTCCTTGGCGCCCCCTTATACACTTCAACCTAAATTATTGTTGCAGATACAAGCTCGCTAATAGATGACAGTGACAATGATATTTCTGTCCTACCAAATGAAGAGGAAAATCAGCCAACAAGCCCCAGTCTATCCTCCGAGCTGAGTGGGTGGTCAAAGCATGAAAAATATCTCTTACTTCAGGCTATAAAGTGCTATGGGTCAAACTGTATCCCAGATGTAACAGCAAGCATTGATACTAAAACTGAAGAGGAGGTCACCAAAGCTATTCACTTTTATAAACAGAAAGCTGTGAAGATGAAGGCTGAATCTACATCCACAAATATAAATTCGTGTAAAAAAAAGAGAGGCCCAAAGACAGGTCAGTCCTCTCATATACCTCTGGGTCAATGGTCTCAGCTATTGAGTGACAAATTAAGCTTTGAGGATCTGCACACAGACACTGCAGCAGCTCTCCGCCTTTTAGCCGAGTTTGAGAATTTTCCAAAACCATCCTCTACTTCAAATATAAACTTCAAAGATCTACATCTTTTTCTAGCTGATGCTATGGAGGGAAAACCACTTCATATGGATAATATAACAGTGGCCGTAATTCAAAAATGTCTTCTAGAAACCGCATTATACAGCAAGGCATTTATAAAACCCAGTTTATTTAATCAGATTGTTGAAGACTTAAGGTTAAGTGATGGTGGCCTGCATACTTTCCCTCATCCTTCTTCAAACATTGAATTGGATATTCTTAGAAAGTTAATATCACATAAGTCCTACAATCCATTAAGCGTTCATGAGAACAATCTTAGACCTGCACAGGACAAGTGAACTGCAATTTGATGTCCGTAAGAACTACATATGTACATTAGTTTTTCCTACCTTTTGACCACCATACATCAAATACAAAATGTGTCACTTACACGGTTGTTGTTAATGTTTATTATGCTGCGTAAAATACCACTTAATTCTTTGAGATAATGTCCTGTCCAGTCCCTGTCGACACCATGCATATAAATCATAATTTTTATGTATTATTACTTATTATCATTATTACTTATTATACTTAGTATTATTACTTAGTATTATTATCATTATTTCATCATACATTTTCTGAACAAATTATATTTATTTTTTATTTATCTATCTATTTATTTATATATTTTATCAATAGAAAATTTATTTTTCATTATTTTCTGCTCTTATTTTATATTTGACAAAAGCTTTACCCAGGTGCCAGGCTATCCCGTAGTAGTCCTTAGCTATTGAAATCAAATCAAATCATTTATTGCCACTAGGCAAAATAATGCACATTTACAAGTCAAACACTTATGTAAGTCTCATACATGGAAAAAATAAAAAATAAATCAAATATGATCAACCTAAACTAATGAGTACATAACTGATTTGACTTTGAAAAAGTAAATTTCTCCTTCAAGTGGTGATTCACCTCCAGTTTTGGTTGAATGATGAAAGTTCATCTTTTCATCTCTGTATCGGCCTTCCAACCTTGTATTTGCATTTCTCTTGGTGTCACACTCTGTCATTCGAAGTGTCCATGTGTTGTCCGTTAGTCTGCTTATATGTCCAGCCCAATGCCATTTCATAGCCTCTATTGTAGGATGACACATCATTTATTTTGGTGATACCTCTTATCTTATCCTTTCCATGGCATGTTGATTTGTTTCAAGTTTCTATCTGTGACTGTCTGTTAATGCCCATGTTTGTCATGCATATCACTAAGGAATTTGACATAATAGGTAATTATATTTTTACAAGTTGTTCCAATACCATGGGTAAGATACGTGTAAGATGGTTTGTTTTGTTTGCAATAAACCAAAGAGTAAGGTAACATACAGAAAAAGAGGCCCTATTGCGTGAAAAAAGTGCAACCACTTTGGAATGCTAGCGACATCTGCATTTCTGTTCTGAACTGTGTGTATATAGTATACTCCATTTCATGTACCATGGCCCGATGCACTTGAGACGGTCATTAGGCGTTAACAATAGGATTAGTGATAACAAAAGATACCTGGCCAGACCCTTTTGCGGCGTGGTATTTTACATGCAACCTAATGATCTTGATCGTTTAACCTAGTAATCAACATAAACAATATTTCATGTTAGTTGTCATGCGAATAAATGTATATAATTAATTTTTGCCTTTAAATATTTAAAATTGTTAAATATTTTATATAATTAATGTACATGTTTTTAAAGTAATTAAATTAAGTTAGTCTTAAAGCTGATTGTTATTATTTTATTGACACAATTTTTTTTTTATTTAACTCATGTTAGCTATTATTATGAAATACCGTAAACAACTTATATTTCGTATTTTTATTTTCAAGTATATACCAAAATGTTTTAGTCACGCTTTAGTTGCATGCAGGTTGGACCGACGCGTGCCATTTTGAAGTGCTCCTAATTAGATAACAAAAGGCAAACATTATGAGCCCTATTGTTAAGCTTCAAGTGCATCGGGCCATGGTATATGAAATAGAGTATACATATAGGCATGGACGAATAAGACTAGAGGACTGACAACGTCCCTAACACAAAAAAACGTACCCTGCAAGAAAGCTAAAATCCTGTATTATTTCTTGATGTCGCTGTACCACGCAATAGATGCTGGGTGCTTAGGGTGACGGCGTAGTATAATCCATAGTAATATCGACGAAAAATCAGAAATGGCGTAAGCGTAAGCCTTGTTTCTTCTCAGGAAATTAACGCTTATACCGCCATCTTTCCTAAATTAAGCGCGCCACCACGATATTTTTGAACTAGTAGCTCTATCTAGCAATATACATTTAAACTAAAAATAGAATTACGCTTCAAAGTACTACGGTTGTTTGTCCTCTAGTTTTATTCGTCCATGATATAGGTATAATTACGTATATATTACACATGTATATGATTTGCCTTTCAGGTTCATGAATGTAACAAACTTCAATTACTTTGTAAACTAAGTAATGTCATTCTTTGTTGGCACAAAAAATATAAGATTAGTTATTTAATCAAATCAAATCAAATCAAAAATCATTCATTTCCATAGGATGTTGTTACATCACTTAGATCCGTCATTACATTTTTTTGGGTGAGTTCACTAACACAATGGCGGAATCTGTGGAGAAGAGCTCACCGAAGAAACTCCACAGTCGTCGCATCTTTTGCGTTTCCTTTTTTAAATAAAATATTGTCAAATTACAAAATGAATGCTAATTATATATCGAAACAGCCTGTTACTCAAACAATCTATTCCCATGGACATCTGTCCTCTAAGTAATCAGATATCCTATAGTAACCTTTTTTTATACAATTTCTGTTTTATTATTATTTTAAACTTGTCTAAAGGTAAGTTTTTAATATCAGTAGGGACCTTATTGTAATAGCGTATACAATTGCCTTTAAAAGAATTACTAATTTTATGTAGTCGGCTTACATAAGCAACCAACTTGTCTTTATTTCTAGTATTAAAATTGTGTATATCACTGTACTTCTGAAAATTAGTTATATTTCTTTTTACATACACAAGATTGTCATAGATATATTGAGACACAAATGTCAGAATATTGATTTCTTTAAACTTTTCCCTCAGTGACACTCTAGGCCCTAATCTATAAATTGCACGAACAGCCCGTTTCTGCAGAATAAATATACTATTAGCATTCGCAGCGTGACCCCACAATAAAATACCATAGGTCATTAGACTATGAAAGTAACTAAAGTAGACTAGTCTAGCGGTGTCTACGTCGGTAAGAGCTCTAATTTTTTTAACTGCGAACGCTGCCAAACTCAGTCTGTTCGACAATTTATTTATATGAGGATCCCATTGTAGTCTGGCGTCTAATTAAAAAAAAAATTAAAAAATTGTTTTTGTATAATAACTATAATATATAGATATAGACTTTATAGATAAAATAAAAATCAAATCAAATTGTGATCCGATAACTATAAAACACCTGCATTTCGAAATATAAATTACGACAATCATTATTGTTTTTGTGTAATAACTATAATATATAGATATAGACTATAGATAAAATAAAAATCAAATCAAATTGTGATCCGATAACTATAAACATCTGCCTTTGCAAATATCATTGATTCTATTGCCATCTGTTGACGAAAAGTTAAAACTGAGAGCAAGATAGAATCGGAACACTTTTGGAGGATTCAATTAGTTGGCAAGTGTCCTACCCCTGCAATAAACCTATGTAAATATTTGTAATTAAAATTTAATTTCAACCGCCAGTTATTTTATTAAAATATTTATTCACTGATTTAACCACTCTATAAATCTGCTAAACATCTTAACTGCTATTTTGACCACTCTGTCCCAAAAACCTGATGATTCTTCTGATGCGTCACTTTGGTTTGCCGAAGCTGGGAACTCATCATCTTTGTAATCGAAGTTTTCCAACTGGCGCTTTTGCCGATTCAAAGAAAGTTTGGATTCAAAACTTTCTGAAATTAATACCTTTATCATTAGATACTTTTAATTGATATAAGGTGTAATCATTGGATATGTATTTAGTAGGTAAGTCTTACCCACAAAATTATTTATAGCAGGTGTTGGTAGGTATGTAAATAGGAATTTAAATAATAGAACTTACTATCGGATATTCCATGTTCGTCTGATATCTGGAACAAATTAAGTTAGTACACCTTACTTAGCGAACAACACTGCAGGCTTTACTAGATATTTGTGGGATCGTGCCAACCGCCCCAAACGTATCGAATATATTTACATTGATGTGCTTATTTAAAATGTAGTTAAATATGTTTGGCATTTGGGGCCGGCGGCATCGACAAATACGCAAATGAGACGCAGTAGAAAAACTTACATAAAATGCTGAAGTTCTAACAATCAGGATCACAAACAAAGTAACAGCAAAAAGCTGCAAGCTGACCACTCTCATCTTACCGACGGAAAATTCCATATTGCGCCTTCCGTGACACTGAACTTGTAATTTATAGGAAGGCGTGGTCAGGCAAGTCCTCTCGATTATAGTGTAAAATCAGTGTGTCATCAGTATCATGCATGGGTAACCTTACATTAACAAGTGTTTTGTGCTGGTAAATTGAAAAGCATTTAATCCAATAGGAATCAGCAACATTATCTAGCTATATATAGGTAATTGAGGAATTTTACATAGTTATTTGATTCGTCGTTACCAAAGTTTCTTATAGCAGGTTGCCTGTGCCGCAAACTATCTGTAGTGTTATTTTCCCCTCAACTTGTTGATATAGTGTTTTAACGACGAGTGTACCCGCTAGTGCATGTTTTCATTTAGTTGGCCTTGTCAATTCAGAGACATGTTCTGCTTGAAAGCGTGTGCATAATGGCTAACATCGACACAATGTTATAAAAACCAGAGAAATACCTCGTGTCATCCCATGTCATGTGTTATCAGGAAATTTCTGTCTATTATGAGTAAAAATAGCTACCTATATACAGGGTGTCCGGTAGATCGATGCAAAGACTTAAACCGAAGCTAGTACGGAATATTTAGAACCATTTGAGCCAAACATACATACGGCGAAGTCTTGCCGTTAAATTTTTATTGATGATATAGTGTTTTTGAAGAAATATGAAGAAAATTTCCAGATTTTCACAGTTAAGTGATTATCATTGCGAAACAAAACAATAATTGGATTATTTTACAATTGATTCTAACAAATCACTTAATAAGCATTCTAATAAATCTTGATTTGTGCATCTGCTACGTCAGACTTGGTTTTTACAGACCATTGAAGAGAACGGCAAATTTCAATCATCAATAAAATAAGTTTTTCAGACCCAATTTAACAAAAACAAGTGAAAGCTTTTTGTGTGCAAATCTTAATAAAAACATTCTTAGTTAATGATCTTTTATTTAAGGTATTATTAACGTAGATACCTCACACATTCATAAAGTTATGACCTACTAACCAGTTTGAGGGAGAAAATAGACTTTTAGGCAGTCTTTTTAATTAATTAAATTTATGCTATTCATGCTCTAAATGAGATCCTTGGTTCCTCATACAAACACGAGCCCGTCTACAGACTTCATCATTTCATCTTTCATGGTGTCGAAAGCCATTATGCACTAAACAGCCTACGAAATTGAAATTAATTGGATTGAACTAAATTAACTCTTTATTTTATTATTATTTTTCGCGATCTTTCTTTATTGTTTAAATGTCAATTGCTATTTCACACATTGGATAATTTCACACATTGTTTCTTTACGTCTTGAATTAACGGTAAGACTTCGCCATATGATGTAAATGGTCTGCACTAACTTCGGTTAGTTTTTGCATCAATCTACCGGACACCTGTATAAGTTTACTGAAAGTAAATTACTTTACGCAGTTAGCGGTCAGTTATCTGTTAATCAGCTGTTGTCGAGACCGGATTGCTGCAAATTTAGCCGAAATTGGCGATTTTCATGTCCCCCTCGAGCAAACTTGGGTACTACAGTGGTACCCAAAATCCCGTTATAATAGGTTTTGAATTTTATTACCATGGCATAAGGATCAAAATCGCGACCCCTCAAAAATCAAAAATAATTTGAGGCACTATAGCTATTGTGTGCCTATTTCAAGAAACAAATCATTGGTAGAGCAAACTAGATTATCTCGTGGATATCAACCAAAGGGTCTGGCAGGCTAAGGAAGGAGCAGTGGCCACTGTGAGATTTTCTGTTTTTTTTTACACGTTTGTTCGTTACCATTTAACTAGGCTGCGCTCCAATTTACAGCCGGCTACTATGAATACTTTCCGAGATTTTGACAAAAACGTCAAATCTGCAGAGGTTATTTCAAAGTCTAATTTCTCCTAAGCTATTGTAGCCAGAATATTGAAACCAACTAGTATCTATGTAAATTGAGTTAAATTATACTCTGATGTATTATTTACAAAAGAGTTGGTTGAAAAATTCCAGAAAAAAAAACACATTTATTTTTTGACATTTATTTTTGACAGGTTCCTTGAAAGGCACACCCATGAAAATTATAATTCAAAACAAACAAACAAATATCTTTCAACACACCGAAAATTGTTTCATTGGGTTGGGTGCATCTACGCTAAAAATCGATCATTGTTCATATTGTAACATAAACATTTATTATAATATCCATGCGATGCTCATACGTGGGGCGCACTGTAAGTTTCCGGAATGAATATGAAAAAATACTATTAAAGGTACAAAATTAATTTATTGTTTTTCAAAATAATCTCCCTTGGCGTCTATGCACTTTTTCATTCGATGAAACCAGTTTTGAAAACTTTTGTGCCACTCCTCTGTGGTGACCTCTGAAACGTGTTTTTCATACTCCTCGACAGCCTCTTCTGGTGATGAAAATCGTGGACCGCGTAATTGGTTCTTAATTTTTGGGAACAGAAAAAAGTCACAAGGTGCCAGGTCGGGACTGTATGCAGGATGACTCATGAGTTCTACATTTTTCGCCTTCAAAAAGTCGTTTGTCTGTCTGGCCGTGTGAGAACTAGCATTGTCGTGGTGCAGGATGATACGGCGTTTACGGTTATTTTTACGGAGTTCGTCAATAACTTCCGGCAAACAAATGGTCGTGTACCAGTCACTATTCACTGTACGACGATTCTCTAAAGCAACAGTAGCCATGTGTCCAGTTTTATTAAAAAAAAGAAGCAATCATCCGCTTAGATGCACTTTTCACGCGCGCCACTTTGGTTGGTTTCGGCTCATCTTGAAAGACCCATACGCTCGATTGCTGCTTTGTTTTGGGATCGTAGCAATAAATCCATGTTTCGTCACCTGTTACTATGTCCCACACCAAATTTGACGCATCTTCGTTGAATCTGGTAAGCATGGCACTGCACCAAGTGACGCGGTCCGTTTTTTGAGCCTCGGTCAAGTTGTGTGGGATCCACCGCGAGCACAGCTTTCTCACACCCAAATGTTTGTGTAGGATTAATTGTATTTGACTCATGCCTATTTCTAAGGATGCACGAATTTCATGGTAGGTCACATGCCTGTCTGTTTCAATCATACGGCGCACAGCATCGATGTTTTTGTTGGTCACAGCGGTGGACGGCCGACCATCGCGAGATTCGTCACTGAGATTGATACGACCACGCTTGAATTCTGCAAACCAGCTATAAACAGTTGTCTTGCATGGTGCTTCATTGCCAAAAGCTGTTTCAAGCCGAGCGATGCTCTGTTGAGCTGTCAAATTACACTTAAAATCGTAGAAAATCATACTACGAAAATTTTCCCGAGTTAAATCCATGTTGATGCAGACACACAATTTTTTAAATGGCGCCACAAGGTAAAAACTAAAGGCAGTCAGATGAAACAAACTGCATTCTACAGCCAAAGAGTTCTATTTTCAAATGTTGCAATAAATTTTTAAATATTGTTTATGTAAGTGGCCAGTTCCGGAAACTTACAGTGCGCCCTATGTATACGTTCTATTTCTAACTGTTGCTGATATCAAAATAGGTTTGTTTACTTACTATCAAGGAGAACAACAAATGTCATTTTCTGACATATGTATGAAGTTTGATTTTCTTATTTACTTATAAACAAATCGACACTTCAAGCTAAGCTTTTGATGAAAATTCGTTTGAAACTTTCAAACTTGTAAGATCTATTAAAATGTCAGTGTCTAATCAAATGATAACAAGTTCGTTACCAGGGAAATAAACCTTCAAGCGAATTTCGACCTACTTGCATTTAAGGGGTTTAGCAAAATAAGCTTATGGTGGGTCATGATTCAGATGGTTCGATAGTACATAGATACTAGTTGGTTTCAATATTCTGGCTACAATCAATAGCTTAGGAGAAATTAGATTTTGAAATAACCTCTGCAGATTTGACGTTTTTGTCAAAATCTCGGAAAGTATTCATGGTAGCCCGGCTGTAAATTGGAGCGCAGCCTAGTTAAATGGTAACGAACAAACGTGTAAAAAAAACAACAGAAAATCTCACAGTGGCCACTGCTCCTTCCTTAGCCTGCCAGACCCTTTATGAAAAAAAAACAGCTTAAGGAGTTAGAATTAATTATATATTTAAACTTATTTACAACCAATAAAAACCACAGGTTTTGTCGAAAAGATTACGGAGGAAACTTGGCAAGTAATTGGTTCACTTCTTAGCTCCACCAAACCCTGAGAAGCCCATGATTTGTGCCAGTTCAGAGGGATGTGGGGCATCTTCTTCGTCATCATTGTCCTGCACCTTCCGTTTCTTGTCACGGCGTTTCTCACGACGCAGCTCCTTGATTCTGAATATATAAGAGACACTTGTCAAAAGCTGGCGAGTAGACAGCGAGGAAGGAAAGTAATATTGACTTCTACATGTTTTTCTATATCGGGTTCCCTTAATCTATGTAACTCAAATATTTATCTATGCATATTTTTTCCAACCCGCATTTATCATAATATTTTTCTAGGTAACTTTAGTCCTCGCACTTTATGCTTGATTTAACTTACATACACACACGTCACAGCTTTTCTCGTAAGGCGTGGCAGAGGCATATTTTGAGCTAGATCATAGAACTTTCAGATATTATATTAGAAACCTTTATCTGCGTGTAGTGTACCTACAGACATTTCCGTCACAGACATATAATAAGATTGATTTCCGTGATTGGAGATTCTGACAACGAACACTAAAAAAAAACATTCTGTGCTGCTATATAAAACGGAAATTAATTTAAGCAGGTTTTTTATTCATTTATGTTCTGGTCAGGCTTTATAATCTACTATACTCCATTTCATATATACATTGGAAAAAAGAAGCAGCGGCAGTGAACATTTTTGCAATAGTTCAAAAAATTAACCCGTCGTCACGTGCAATGCCCGGCCAAGGAGAGGAGTGCTTTTGAGTGCAGACAACTAATATTATAAATATGAAAGTAGCGATGTTTAGATGTTTGTGTGTTTGTGCATCAATCACGCTAAAACGGCTGGACGGATTTGAATGAAATTTAGCACAGTGATAGTTATGAGGTAGATTAACATATAAAATACTTTTTATCCGACTGCACCAGAAGGAGGGTAATGTTATCTCGGTAAATGATACTTCCTAGGAACACGCAGATGAAGTTTCATGCATCAGCTAGTGGGATATAAAAATAAAAGAGGACCGGTGTGAGTTTATTTTTTTTCATATTTCTTTATTGCACACAAAAATTATAAAAAAACAATAGTTACATGAAAATAGTGTACAAAGGCGAGCTTATCTCTAATAAGAGATCTCTTACAGCAAACCAGGATGAGATGGCAAAGCTTGATTGCTGAGCAAGGGAAGACCTATGCGTACAACAGATACGTACGTTCATATTACTCTTATTTTATTCTTGATGTTCATGATATAAATTCACTATGTTTGGAAAAGTCAATAAATTTATACAGAAAAATGGTAACTTAAACTTTACTGTATGTTTTCTTTTTTCCTGCTTCTCATTTTCTTTTCTAACACATTTTTAACATAGCTTCACGCCTTTTCCCATACGGGGTGGCAGAGGCATAATTGTGGCCACTTTGAGCCAGTTATTCAATACTCCATTTTGCGTGACAGGGGGGGGGTTTCCTCACGATATTTTCCATCACCGTTAGAACGTCCGTATAATGTACTCAATTATATTAATTAAGGTCAGGAATCGAACTTCCATCTCCAGTGTGAGAAGCAAGGTGACACCCATTAGACCACGGAGCTCTTTTCTATGTTTTGAATATTTTCCTTCCTGCGATGCGGTGGGAAAATTTTGGCCACTTGTTCCACGATTTGTTCCAAACATTTCACAATGCTGTTTAGAATGAAACTTTATACCCTCGCTATTTTATTTTCACTCTTTACTATACTTCACTGAAAGTGTCAACAAGTCAACCCACCTTTTCATCGAATTAATCTTTAATCCCATCCTCCGCACAGGTTCTGCGGAATAAAGATGGGTATCCTACATGGAAGTTCAAGATGAGAAATTCCCTTTTACACGAGTAATTATGGGAAACAGTAAATGGTTATCCTGATGATGACACAACCCCCGCGTCGGTCAAGATGACGCGAAAGCATTAGCAAATATATGCTTAAAATAATATGATCCAGCTATAAATAACGTCAGATGTGCGAAAGATGCACCTGAAACTTGGAGATCCTCGGAGAAAGCTTTTGAGGATAAAGGTATGAGTCAAAGATTAGCTTTAGAGAGAAAGCTATACGATTGAGTTTATCAGACTGATAATATGGGATTAAACATCAATGCACTCATGTCAACCGCACAGGATCTGGCGGACATTGACAAGGTAGTAGAAGATACGTCTCTTGCAGCTATACTTTTGGGAGGTCTTACCCCAACGTATGACCTCCTTATAATGGCACTGGAAAACTGCAATGTAGATGTGACTACCGATCCAGTTAAGACAAAACTACTGAACGAAATGTCCAAGAATTGAGCTCCAGCTTTAGATTCCGTTTGTCATGCCAAGATGAAGCCTAAATCGAAGAAAAAGGAGATAGTCTGCTACAAATCTACCTGGACACAAAAGGCCAGAATGTCCGCTGAGAAAAGGAAAAGAAAAAGCGAATGCGGTAAACGTCAACGATACTACATTTACGGCTCTGAATACTACCAGCAACTCAAACAAGAACCTTTGGTACGTAGATTTAGGATGTACAAAACACAAGTCTTTTCGACGTGATTGGTTTCAAGATACTTCGATTTTGGATAAAGGTAGCGTTACCGTTGCAAGCGGTTAACAGATTAAACGCTGCGAAATTGGAAATTGTTCGATTACTACACCCAAGAATATAGTCAAAAGGATCAATGAAGTTGCTTTTGTACCAGATTTAAAATCAAACTTATTGCATGTGAGGAAAGCATATGTATTTTTGATAAAGTGACACTTGACCGTTTTTTCCGAAATGGTTACTTTTTCATATAAATCAAACTGACATTATTAATATTTATTATATGATGATGAATTACTTTGTACTAAGAGCATACTTAATTAAATTAAATAAAATCATGTTTCTCAGTAGGTAGGTCTCATAACATGTATTTTTTCACAAACCCCACATTTTAATACAATACAAATATTCTTTCTTGACACCATTAGGATACAAAATAAATATTAACACAATATTGAAAAACATTATGAGTCAACAGACGTCCTTATTGCTAAGGTATCAATTACTTCCAGGCAACCTTGGAGTGAAAAAAAATATGTGTCAACAGACGGCCTTATTGCTAAGGTATCAATCACTTCCAGGCATTTCATTCATCGTTGGGTTATCGTTTCGCGCGCACGTCTGTTCTTACCTCGCAAGTAACCTACCGGTTCCCGCTCGACTACAACTAGTGATGGGGCAAATTATCGATAATTGGGAGTATCGATATCGTCGTTGAATCCAACATGGATAAATTCGTAAGCAGGAGCTCCTCAAGCTCCAGCCTCAATTATAAGCGCACAAGAGCTGAAGAAACTTCAGATGATTGGCAGCTGCCGAAGCGATCTGCTACTGCTTCAAGTCCCGAAACAGCTTCTGAAAAGCCCTGACTCATCACTCAAAACCGCTTCAGCAACCTATCCGTGGATCAAAGTCAAGGCCTATCCGAACCTTTAAAACACGCAGTGACAGTGAGGAAAAACCCGACACGAGTTCCTCCCATCATTATCCAGATCCAAGATAATTGGACTCAAGGTACTATCAAAGGAATGATCGATAAAATCGATAAAAACTTCCACCTTCAATGTAGAAGCAACAATCGAGTGTCTGTTCAATGATACTCCGCTGCGAGTCATAAACTAATCATCGACGGTCTCCGAGCTGGAAATGTCCAGTTCCACACTTTCACCAGGAAGGACGAAAAAATGACGAAAGTAGTCATCCGAGGCCTGCCTGCATATTTTGAAGCCACCTTACCTGAGGATCTAAAAGAACTTGGTCTTGACGGGGTGATCGTAACTAAACTCGTGTCGCCATCCAAATAAGATGCAACGTGCCCACCATACTTGGTCCAATTTCCCCCTGGAATAGACATTGTCAAGTTTCGCCAGATAAAATAAATTGGAAACTGCGTTGTAGAAATGACGAGATTCAAGGCAAACAAATCTGCTGGCACGCAATGTTACCGTTGCCAAAATTTTGGGCATGCAGCTCGTAACTGCAATTTGCCACCGAGGTGCGTGAAGTGCACTGAACCACACAAAACCAAAGCATGTCCTAAAAAGGATCGTTCAACTCCCGCTCAGTGTTGCAACTGTAAAGAAGAGCATCCAGCAAACTACCACAAGTGTCCCCAGAGGCTTTCTTATCTGGACAGAATGAGAGTAACCCGTACAGATGCCCGTCCTGCTATCCTGAATCATCCTGCTCCTAAGCTGCCTGGCATAAAACCGGCCTTTATGCGCAATGATAGAACATGGGCTGACATCGCTAGTTCTGCAAATCTTGCAGATCAACCACCGCTACTTCCCACCCATAACCTGGGACAGGATTCAACAACACAGGAGATGCTTGACATTTTAAGAACGATCCAAACCATCAAGAGTCAATTTTTGCAGTGTAATTCAATCCTGGATAAGGTAGTCTTTATATTGACCCACCTAGGCCACTATGTTTAACTCTCAAGACCTTCGCTTCGTATACTGGAACGCTGATGGCGTAAATAAAAAGCAGTGCGAGCTTGCAGACCTTGTAAGTAGTTTGGCAGTTGATATTATTGCTATTTGCGAGACCAGGTTGACCAATCGCCTCAAACTTAACATTCCTGGGTACGTCTGCTACCGCAACGACAAACACCAGAACGGCACAGGGAAAATCAGATGTTGATCATTCCCTCGTTGGTTCTCCAAAAACTAAACATACTGAATCAATAGGCATAAAACTTAACATTAATAATTTTAAATGTACAATTCATTCAATTTATCAATCTCCAAATCTTCCATTTATGATTAGTGATATCGATCTACATCTAGAGTCTGATCAGGTGCTCTTAATGGGGGACTTTAACGCCAAACATAAGCACTGGTTTACCCAGGGGTAGTTAATTCATTTGGTAATATTCTCTTTAATCATATGCTCAATCGCGATTATTCAATCCATGCGCCATCCAGCCCAACCTTAGTTCACTATCGAGCTAACCACACTCAATCTTTACCTGATCTCGTAGTATCTAACAACATTTACAACATCGATGATTCAAGTTTTAAAACAACAGCTGCACTCTCTTCTAATCATCTACCTGTATTTTTCCGTATAATAGTAACTTTTGAGCGTAAATCCATCACCCGTTTCAACTTTGCTAAAGCAAACTGGAATCTTTATCGATCTTTTTTGAATAACAACATACATCTCTCCTCCGCAGTCTTCAAGTCTCCTGAAGAAATTGACGGAGCAATTGCGAACCTCACTGATAATATTACCCTCGCTGCTGATACTGCAATATCTCTAATCTCTGCATCAATTTCACCTAAACCTCTTCCTCGCAAAATAAGAAGACTTATTAGCTCCAAAAACCGCCTACGTAAACTCGGATCAACACGAGACAAATTCGGAAACCCGCAAGCAACTTCGCACCCAAATTAATTTCCTCAACAAAAATATCTGTTCTCATATTATCCAACATAATGACAAAATCTGGAGCGATAAACTGAAGAAAGTTAATAATCCGGGGCCAGACTTATAGCGTTTGGCCAAAAATATTAAAGCGTCTTCCTCTGCGGTAATTCCCCCTCTATCAAGGAACGATGACTCTAAAACATCTTCTCCCCTTGAACAATGTGAAGAGTTAGCTTCTGCCTTCCACAAAATTTGATTCTAACACATGACTGGCAAAGCACCGAGGTCGAATCGGATGTCATAGCGTCATCTTTACTTCTTGCCGACTTCCAACCAGGCACTCTAGTCAATCCGGTCTAATCTAGGGAATTAGTCAATTATATTCGCAGACTCCAACTGCGCAAAGCTCCAGGATTGGATAAAATTGCGAATTGCTTACTGAAAAGTCTTCCACAGAAAGCTGTTGTCTTAACCACAAATTTTTTTAACTCATGCTTGTCATTAGCATACTTTCCATCAGCATGGAAAGTGGCAAAGGTAATAGCTATAAAAAAGCCAGGCAAAGACGAGACCATTCCCATAAGTTATCGTCCTATAAGCCTACTTCCTTCCCTTGCGAAGCTTTTCGAGAAAATTATAAATTCACGTCTTCAAATGCATACCAAACATCTTCTCATTAATGAACAGTTCGGATTCCGAAATGCCCATTCTACTGTCCAGCAACTTGCCCGAGTGTCTGAGTCCATTACTCACAATATGAATCTAGGCCACTCAACAGGAATGATCCTGTTGAAAAGCTCCATAAGCTTGTTTTATACAATGTCCCCATGCACCTGATTAAAATGATCCATTCTTACCTGTCTAACCGCAGCTTTTATGTACATATAGGCGAAGTGTCATCTACTTCCCACCCGATTCCTGCCGGAGTACCACAAGACTCTATTATTGGTCCCTGCTTGTTTTTGTTGTACACAAATGACATTCCCAAACAAACCAGAACAAGCTTGGCGTGCTTTGCCGATGATACAGCATGTTTAACGTCATCAAAGAATGTTGATCTCGTAATAGATAGCACAAAAACGGAGGCAATCTTATTTACTCGCGCTAGACAAATGCCAACAAGAAATTTATTAACTGACGATCACATCATACCCTGGAATAAGACCGTTAAATATCTAGGATTAATCCTAGACAACAAATTGAGTTGGAACGATCACATCCTTCACCTGAGAACAAAGGGTATGAAAGCTTTTAAAGCTTTATCCCCACTACTCAATAGGCGCTCCACTCTTAGCAGTTCCACCAAAATGAGAATGTATTCGACTCTAATAAGGCCGTGCATTACATACGCCTGTCCCGTATGGAGTAATACAACTATTACTGCTAAATGCTATAAGAGAAAGGATCATCTTCATATTCTTTATTGCATAGATAATATAAGGTTACAGACAATTAAAAGAAATGTAATAAGCAAAAGCGAGCTTATCTTTAAAAAGAGATTTATTCCAGCAAACCTAGGCAAGACAGGAGAGTTAATTATACAGGAAAGTTCTAGTTCGCAATAACACTCTATACATACGTACGAAAATTACTTTCAAAATATATATAAACTATACCAAATATAAAATAAAAATATATTCTTCAACTACATAAAATACAATATATAGCATGAACATACAAAAACTATAACAAATCATACATATACCTACAAAAATGTGGTACCTTTTACGGAAGAGAAAGGAAATGCACTTTCAATCTTTTCTTAAAAGTGAAAATTGAGGGACTTTCCCTAATAGCGCAGGGAAGTGCGTTCCACAGACGGATTGCCCTTAACCTAAACGAGTGTTCGTAAGCGGCAGTGTTATGCCGAGGAGTTGAAAGGAGAGACACCGTGTGGGATCTCGGATTGCTATCCCTGGGGAAAAGAAAGTCAAAACGTTGGCGTAGATATGTGGGGTATCGGGGATTTCGCAAAATATTGAACAGATAGGAGAGAATGTGCATGTCACGGCGAAGACGGATCGGGAGCCACCCCAGCGCCTTGCGATACTGGGAGACATGGTCATACTTGCGCAACCCGTATATGAACCGAATCCCGAGATTTTGAAGTCGTTCGAGTTTGTTTAGTTGTTCTTCGTTCGCGCTGACCCAATAAACATCCGCATAGTCTATTAAAGGTAGTAGAAGGGACTGAGCAAGAGTGATTTTAGTCTGCCGTGGCAGAAAGTACTGCAATCTTCGGAGGGAGTGAAATGACGCAAAGACTCGTCTGCTGACCTCACAAACATGGGGCGACCAGGACAGCAAGTTGTCAAATATAACCCCAAGATTCTTAGCTTTCTCACTGTAAGTAATTATGGTACCATCATACAATACCGGATCGACGGACGAATTCTGTAATAAGTTAAGCGAGTGCCGTGTACCCACAATCATGGCTTGAGATTTTCCCGGGTTGACTTGCAGCCCATATGAAATAGCCCATTTCCTGATGTTGTCGAGGTCAGCATTCAACGCCTCTAAAGTGAGTTTCACATCACACGGAGAAGTGCCGATATATTTGGAGGTCATCTGCGTAGAGATGATAAGAAGAAGTAAGAACATCAGATATGGAGTTTATGAATACTGAGAAGAGGAGAGGAGAAAGGATACCACCCTGCGGGACACCCGTGGAGAGCTCACACCAGTCCGTGGAGATCTCCTCAGACTTAATGCGCTGCTGGCGGTCTCTCAGGTAGGAGTCAAACCAGCGAGCCGAGTGCGAGGAGACTTTAAGCGACTTTAGAATTTCAACCAGGATATCGAAATCGACGCAGTTTAAGGCACTACTGAAATCAAGCAATGTTAGGACTGTAAGCTGTTTCTGATCCATAGCCGATTGAATATCGTCAGTGACTTTAAGCAGAGCCGTGGTAGTGCTGTGCCCCGGCCTGAAACCTGATTGATGGGGATTTAATAAGTTTTTTGAGGAAAGGTAGGAGGAGAGCTGGATGTGAACAATTGATTCCAGGACTTTGGAGAAGATAGGCAGAATAGATATGGGACGGAATTCTTTAAAGGAGACGGGATTGGACGTTTTAGGTAGGGGAATTACAAGTGCCTGTTTCCACTGAGTGGGGAAGCAAGATTGTTCAAGCGACCCATTCATTATGTGGGTGATGATAGGCAATAGCTCATCGATGATGCTGGTTATCATCTGATAACAGATCTTGTCATCACCTATGGCCTTTGAAGAGATCGCTAATATTGCCCTCCTTACTGCGCCGATTCCGACATGGTTAAAGTTGAAGGGTGAACTGTGGGCTGTGGTCTTGGACCGTAGATTACGAAGGGTGGCTTCCTTAACGAGGGGGTCCATCACGACAGGGGGGATGGCCAAGAAATAGTTGAGATCGTTAAGGTCGACATTTCCAGCAGCCAAGTCCTGGGACTTACCTACACCAAGAGTCTTCAGGAATTTCCAAACCTGTGCTGGAGTATAGCTCTCAATACACTCGTAGATATGACGACGTTTGGCATTACGACACAGACGAGTGCAAAGATTACGGAGGCGTTTGAAAATTAAAATGTTCTCGTCAGTCGGATCCAACTTATATCTCCTCTTGGCACGGTTTCTCTTGGCCATCAGACCCTTGATGGTGTCAGTAAGCCACGGCGCAGGTAGGTGTATAACCTTAACCCTCTTGACCGGAGCGTGCTTATCAAACAAGCTCAGGACAATAGAGTTAAAGTTCCGGACTTTGTCTTCAACGGCCTCGCTATCAACGACAGTGGACCAGTCAACAGAGGCGGCATCTGATTTAAGGGAGTTAAGATCCATGCCCTTGAAGCTACGAATGTCAAGGAATTTAGCTGCGCGCTTGGGAGGCCTTAACTTGAATGAAAGGTAAATCAAATCATGATAGGAGAAGGGGGCATTAAGTTGGCCATCAGAAAATCATAATCATCATATCGTTTTAAAAAGAAAATGAATCGCCAACCATTGTAAACTCGACCAATTTGTCGATAATTCCAACGAGTTGGAAAAATTTATCTTCCTCTTTAATAACATGCTCTACACATGCTATGGGGTGATGGTGGCGATTGCTTGAGGGAGTAATTCTTTCACTTCATTTAATTTAACTTTTATTTTAGCTTGCCACATAACCTTTTATTTGTGCCCACACAAGTTCAATGGGGTTGAGTTTGCAGATCTTGAAAAATCTGACAGAGATTTTTTAAGATCTGCAAATCATCATCATTAACAGCTGCCAATATTTTATCCAGTGTGGGTAGCTCATTATTGAAAAAGAAAGTATGGACTTTTATTCTTATTGTGTCTTAGTATTCATGTCGTGGCGGTCATTGCGGTGCAAGGGTGACTAGAAACGCCCAGACTTTGTACTCTTTTAAAATATTGTACACAGTATCGGGGATATAACTAAAAATATATATTTAATAATACAACTTCTGATTGTCCGTGACAGTTTTTAAGTTATGGTGTAAATCATGGATAGCAGTTATTTAATACAAAATACTATATACTATCATTATTGAATCACCTGAGACTTCTGCAGTTTTATCCACTAATTCGGTTTTGTACGAGAAAACATTTGATTCCTTCAACTGTTTGAAAATGTTGAGAACCATTTGCTTTTCAGAAGAATGAAGTTGGTTTTGTTAAGGTTCTTTCTTTTTGGAGACATTATGACGTCTTCATTTACATGTGGAGCACGGCGACGCTTACGTTGTTGACTAGTGCTGGATAAGCTTGGTTCTTTACCCGTATGACTAGAGCCTGCGCCCTAGGGGTTAGAGCCTGCGTCCGAATGCCTAGGGCCTGCGCCCGGGTCACTCATTTCACATGATCTTCTCCAATAACAATAAAATTAACAAATTATAAAACAACAAAACAACAAAAAATAACAAATAAATCAGCAATACGTATTTTAACAACTTAAACGAAAAATAACACGAGTAGCTCACATAAAAACAGAGAGAAGTGAAGTGATGTGACGGAATTTATCAATCACTAACAGTTGACATCTGAATTAAGGTGCGTTTGAAAACAAATGTTTGTAGCTGTTCCTCAGCACTGTATCGATGTGGTGTATGGAATATGTATACCTTTTATTTATTTCGTTCGTTTGAAAAAAGTTGAATTATGGAAAAGTTTTTTTTGCATGGCGTCGATTACTTTGGGCAAAGAAAATTCATTTGTGGATTAGTTATAATGATTTGAATTATAGTAATAAGTGAAAATAACATCGCGAGGGTTAAAGTTTAATTCTTAAGGTTATTGTTATTCTTAAATGTTATTGTGAAATATTTGGAGCAAACAATGTAACAAGTGGCCCAAACTTTTCCACCGCACCGCAGGTAGGAAAATATTCAAAACACAGAAAAGAACGTAACTGAAAACATTCAGAAAAATATAAAAGCTAACACTTTTAAACACTAAATTGAAACTGCCTTTTCCAAACATATATTATTATTAATTTACTTCTTCCTATTAATTATCATTCACCAAGATAACGTTTCCCTCCTTCCGGTGCAGTGTGATGAAAAGTATCCTTTATGATACTGTAGGTCATAAATTATCTCTGTGCTAAACTTCATTCAAATCCGTTCAGTCCATTTAGCGTGATTGAGGAACAAACATACCAACATCCAAACGTATAAAGATCGCTACTTTCACTTTTATAATATTATTAGTAGATATCATGAACATCAAGAATAGTTTAGTGATGTGACGATATCTAACACCGGCCCCCTTCTATTTTTATATCGCATAAAAGAGCCTGCACTTAAGGCACTCTTCTCCTTGGCCGGGCGTTGCACGTGACGGGTTAATATTTTGAAATATCGCAAAATGTTCATTGCCACTGCTTCTTTTTCCAATGTTATATGAAATTGAGTATAGAGCAATGTAAGTGAGCGCATACCTGGCCTCCTCCTCTGCAGCCTCGCGCAGTCTCGAGTCCAGCTCATACTCCTTCTTCTGCTCCTCTAACTTGCGCTTGTTGAGAGCAAATCGTGCCTTCACCTGGATTATGGGATAGTATAGATGAGGGGAGGTCTGTTAATAAGGTGAGGTGTCTTTGACGATTTCCCCCCCTTCCGCTGGTGAGATTTCGTGAGATTGGGCTCGACATAGCACTTGAGATTTTTCAAGTTTTCATTTGTAAATAAAACTATTGTGTTTGGTTGAGTTAAAAGTGCGGCTTCACTGTCAGCAACACGGCCAGCTTGGCGTATATCTGCGGCCTCCCGTGTGATGGTCGCGGTCATGACCAAGGATTGGGTTCCATCCGCTATCAGCCGATCTGATCTGGATAATTTTGGTTACCCATTTATAGAGTGTTAGCAATTAATTAATAATCCTACTTTACAATAATTGTTTGTTATTACAAATCGTAACAAGTTTATCTGCTTAGAAACATAATTAAGGTTATATTTACTTTTATTTAAAGAACGAATACTGACTCGGTAGTCCGTGGTAAGCGGCAATCGAGAATATGGCCGAGAGAGAAGGAAGTAAACGTCCTCCCGCCGTTTTAAAGATATTAAAAGTAAAATATAGTTACCGAGTCAGTCTTCACTACTTGCCGAGGTGCTGAAAAGGACTATTAACAGTCTTGTAATTCGTGTTTGTGTCTGGAATACACAGATTCAATGTTTAATTCCAGGGAAGTTATCACAAACCACTTATATAACCTGCTGGGACGCAGAGAACCTAAAAAGGAACTTTTATGACAGATATATAAAATACAACAACATAAAATTTGCCTTAATTGTTATGTCATTATTTGTTCTTTTCCGGCCAGCAGATAAGTGAAAGGGTTAAATTAAACCTACGGAAATATTTTCACTTTGAGGTATAATCTAAGTAGTTCTTGAATTACCCGATTTCTAGAGCCATAAATCTTCTTTATTTTTACGGGGCTTATGAAGGAGTCATATCTACTCATAAATAAGTACCAATTATACATATTTTTTTTTACAAAATATGCCATAAAATTCGCAAACAAAAGGTTGGTCAGTTAAAAGTTATTGTTGAGGCTACTTTCATACTTATGTATGTAATCAGCTGAATTCATAAATTTGTATGTGGTATTGAAAGAAAATGTAGTCGGGTTATTTGATTAATATTAATTCCACTTGTTCTGTTCATCCTAAAATTCGCAAATTTCTTGTGTCTCATGAGGACTACAGCTCACAGAGCCACGAGTAATGTATAATATGTTAAGATTTTTTCTGTAGTTAATTCTGAGGTCTGTTGTTACATATACAACAGAACTTATTATACACTTAAAACACATTTTTTTTGGACTATTCCAAATAAAAAAAAACAATATAAAAACACACAATTTCCCAACTCTAGTATTATAACACTTCCCATTTGCTTCGATGCCCATGTCGAGCAGAGCCGACAATGCGTGATGTCATCATCTCACAAAAAACAGTGTTGTGACTGTCACGAATTACAATGCATGTTGTGTCAGCATTTGTGGTTTCATACTTTATTGTGGATTTATATTTCTAGTAAAATATGGAAATTTAATAACATTCTTAGTTAAACTTTTCTGATACTCAAATACACTATACATAGGGTCAATTACGGCATCAATATTTCATCTTGGAATCACTAGACATTTTAGAATTTCTAGAGACGTTTTTGTTGTGGTGTCTGGTAGGCCCTACTTTGCTTCGCAGCCTGACGGTGAAAAGGTAAAATAAAGGACATTCCACAACAGTTTATAATGATATTTCTTATGGCATATCTCAGTACTATACTCAGTAATAAAAATAGCAATATAACTTACTTTTATAGAGTTAAGTGCAGTTTCATATTGGATAGGGCCAATCCTACTGCAATTTTCTCTACATATAGAGATACTACCTACTGATAACTTTATCTGACAACTAAAACGGCTTATTTGACTATTGCAAAATCATAAATACCTACAGTAAAATAAAAAGGGCTATCATTACTGAAGAATATGACAACGAGGTTAAACTTATTAAGAAAACCAGGCCTAAGAACTTACGAAACCTAAAATACCTACCTACCTATAATAATACCTATGGTAAGCGAACATGGGAATACATGCTACCTTATTATATATATATTATTAAATGAACTACCTACCGTTACACTGGATAGCATAAGCAATTCTAACAATATTAATAAGCGAAGAAGTGTCATAAAACATTACTTTCTGAAACATCAGCAGCCTATGGCTGTGTGATGTTAAGTAGTTACGTCATACTAATTATAATTATAAGTCTTCAATTAGCATTAGTTTGCGAACTCGTCATTCAACGTATATGTTCTTCTGGTTTCTGTCGGATGGCTTTAACTATTATTTAAAAATAATGTAAATTTTGTCTTGAATAAATAAATAAAAAAAAAAAACTGCATAGTAAATCTTTCATTAGCATTAAGGTAATAAGATGGCATATGATTTAGGATTGTGTGTCATCATTGTACATAAACATTGCTGTTACAGCATGTGTTTATAGTTATGCATAGCTGCAAAGATACATGTCATATGATGATCATGGAAATTTCACAACAAGGAGTACCTACAAAACTAAATAAAAATAATGTGAAGATTATTTAATTTACCTGAGCCAAAGAGCTGCGCTCTATCTTCATGGACATGCCCAAGTTTCTCTGATGTTTCTTTCCATTAATATGGTCCAGGAAGTTAATGGAGTCCTTGACAACACAGTCACATACATTGCAATAGTAGCCACCCGACTGGGCTGTTGGGGTGTTCTTGTTGATCACAACACTCTTGCCCAACTTAGAGTCTAAGTCAACCTTATACTCTCTCTGCTTTAGCAATTCACGCTTCACTGGTGGTACTGCAATTGAGAGATTTGAAATGATGAGTGGGTTAATTTATCTTTTTATTGATATAGTTGATTACTGGATATATTGAGTATATTCAGTATGGACATGTCATGCAATAGTAAAACATTTTAATTTAAAGATTAAAATAATGACTATCTTACCCAAGTTTCCTGGGAAAAAAATATGAATTTGATGTTTCCTACAGTGCGAGAATGCAAAACGTAGCCCCACAATGTAAGTCACTTAGAAAGTACTCATATAAGGTGAACTGGTGTTTTTAGTGAAGATTGTGAGAAAAATATAATTGTAAATATCAACCTATCGCGTGTTGGTCATAGTACGTTTGAACTATGACCAACACGCGTTTGCATGTTTCTAATCTTTTAATAGTTTTAATAGGCTTATTTACGGAAGGACTTTAGCGGATGACCTACTTTTGTTGACCCTGAGGGGGGGAGGGGGGGGTGGGGGAGGGAGGTAGATGCCCCCCCCCCGCGGAAATGCATAGTTTCTGAGATATGATTATTTAAAGTTTTGAGGTTATGTTGTTAAAATAAAACAAAATTTAGACTGACCTTGATCTTTAAGTGGGGGGAGGGGGAAGGGGGTAGATGCCCCCCCTTACTACTCCCCTCCCCCGCGTGGAAATGCCTAGTTGCTTTCTTCGAAAGGGTCATTTTTCTGCCTTGACACCTTTCTCCTCCACAAATGCTCCATAATGCTATCATCAAAATTTACATGAAAAGTAGCCACAATAACCTACCCTAGCCAATCGTTTTTGTTTGCATACGCTGCGCTCCGCTCCGCTCTGGTTTACCTTCTTCAACGTTCTAACATAACCTATAACC
Source organism: Argyresthia goedartella (assembly GCA_949825045.1). NCBI lineage: Eukaryota > Metazoa > Arthropoda > Insecta > Lepidoptera > Argyresthiidae > Argyresthia > Argyresthia goedartella. The sequence goes on from OX463815.1 coordinate 14,584,620, forward strand.
CGATTGAAAAGTAGCCACAATAACCTACTCTAGCCAATTGTTTTTGTTTGCATACGCTCCGCTCCGGTTTAGCTTCTTCAATGTTCTAACATAACCTATAACCCGATTGAAAAGTAGCCACAATAACCTACTATAGCCAGTTGTTTTTGCTTGTAAATATCGAGAGAACAAGAAAAAAGAACATTCGCGAAACTACTCGAAAAGGGACTACTACTTTGCCGCCCAACCAAAAACGCGGCAAAACGCCCCAACAAAATGCGTTCCGTTTTAAACAAAAATTACAACTTTTTTATTATCAAAAGTGATATTTTACGAAAGAAATACTAAATTAACTTTGATTGACGTAAAATAAATAAACAAACATAAATTGCAAGTTAAATGAACGTTTTTATTAAAATAGGTATAAAAAAAAACACATTTCCTCCTTTTTTTTAGAGAATTCTCATCTTTTCAAATATGCATACAACGAAATGTAGGTAATGTATTTTGACCACAGACAAGATTTAAACATATTAATTGCGTTATGTTACATCATTTTACAAAGTATTTTCAGATTTTCAAAAAATCATATCTTAAAAACTATTGAATTCCGCACCCTGAAACTTTCAGGAAGATGATCAAATGACCCCAACATGATGCTAAAAAAGTTTGGACCCCCCAGCGAGTAGGTCATCCGCTAAAGGTGAGCCTTATTTACTTGCACTTATCATGGTTGTGTCACAAACCTTTTTTCTTCGATTTCTCCTCTTCATCAAGTTCAGCTTGCAACCTCTCGACAGCCAATTGCTCAAACTCATCTTTGTCCCATTTCCTACGGTGATCGTCAGGTCTCGATGTCATGATGACAATCGGCAGATAACTTGCTCAACGATAGGAGAAGGAGGAATCCCTGGAAACCTTCAATAAAACTACAAAATAAAATAGTAATCAACTGAATTGAATTCGACAACAAACAACTCTCAATTTGACGTCGTCCGTCGTTGACGTTTCTTGAACGGTGTTGCCAGTAAAAAAAATAATTCAATATCCATGTCGCGTTCCGAGTCACGTCAACAAAGCCATCACGTCCGTCATCATGCCCGTTCCGAGTGGGAAATGAATGATGGCCATCATAGATATCCATTCGGAACGCTTTGAACGCGACAGTAGACGTTGAACTGACAAATGACACTATATAACCCACCTTTTGTTAGTTATTGACATTTCATGGTTGTTTATCTAAGTATAATATTTATCTATATAAGTATGTGTATCGTTGTCTAGTACCCAAGATACAGGGAATCCTAGTTTGGGGCTAGATCAATGTGTGTAAAATGATGTCCAAGGTATTATTATTTATTTATTTATTTATTATTTCGAGTCGTAGACAATCACAGTAGTTATTTTACCTTTGTTTTGGGTGAAAAAGTGAGGAAATACTATTATGGAGCGCCGGGAGTCGCTGCTGGTTGCCGTTTAAGTTTGATTGTTAGCTGTCATTTTTGATGGCTTGCTCACAGTGCGCACGCTCAGAAGCATGGGCGATGATAGCACAACATGGCGGCGTTAATGATGTCATTCATGACGTCATATCAACAATTTTGAGCTATAACTCATTCGGAACGACACCTTCACCTACTAAATACCTGGCAAACTGTGCCGTACTGTGCGTAATTTCCCCAACTGACGCTTTGGTTTGGATTACGATGACGACGGCGAAAGAACGATTGATACTGTGAGACGAGTGATATTTTGACAGTTGATTTGCTTCCGCTACCGCGCAAGAAAATTTAAACCGACGGCCAACGCCGACGCGTCGAATTGAAGTGTCATTTCAATACGGCATCTCTTGGCTTGCCTTCTTGCCTTTTGATTCAATTTGTGCAAAGAAGGATGACGGCGAAACCATGGCTTGGGTAGCCTTGAGGGCTGCTGCGGAGGAAGAGCGGCTGAAGAGGATGAACATTACACGCAGAAGGATTGGGCGCGCACTGGCCCGGCAGTTGTTGCTTCCAGATATTTTATAATAATGATGTAGACTTCTTGTAAGAGATCCTCGCCCCTCAGTGGAGACATATACAGGGTTGATGATGATGATGATAATAATAATAAAATTCTAAATAGATTTAAAAAAAAAAAATTAGTGCAAACCCTACCCCCCTAATTGATACGGCCGATCGAGAGATGGTTGGATTAATTATCCGACGACCTCTCGACCCGCTTTAATGCGGCATCGAAGTCTTCACGCACGTTACCGAGATTTTTCTGAATAGACCGTAGTCTCTTGGGCCGCTACACTTCGCTCAAATAGCGCCAACTTCCGCTCCTCCATCTCCAGGCGGTTTTGCTCCGCCTCCCAAGCCCAGCACGGTTCCGGGATTTCCACTGGGTCTGGAAAAATAAAAACATGGTACCTAATGAACACAACCTTCCCAGATGGACAACGCATAAATGTCTGCGCCAGAATTAATGATTTTCATGCAATTTTCATCTTTGGGGGGGAAAATTTATGCGTATTGAAAAGAGATTAAGAGTATTTATTTTATAAAGGCATTGAAAAAGTTCGCTACGGGCGGTGGTTTACTTGGTGAAGAGAACTAGTTCCGTCTTAATTTAAGGGCCGATGGCATTAGGTTGCCAAAAATATTTCATATTTGCCACTGATCACTATGTCATCAATCAGAATACATTAGTTTAAACTCACTGGCTGCCGTGGCGGTCGCTCGGCGCTTTCGCTTTTGCAGCGGATGGTGAGTCTTCCGCAGATAGAGGTCCTAAATAAAGACATAAATTTTACACAAACGCTTACTAGATAAAAACTGTATTTATATGTAATTGAATTTATAAACATTCCTTTTTACTTCTCCAAGTAGTCTACGTCGGAAAATAAAAATGTAAAATAAACGAGTAGATGACGTTTTTTGCCTTCTACTGGAGGCTCGTACTAAGCTGGGTGGCTGGCAGCCTAGGTAGTGGGGCTGGAAGTATCAGTGGCGCTTCGAAGGCAGGGGTGCAGTCGCGTTCGACTTCTACTTCAGCATCAGGCAAGGGTGGGCTTGGCAGCAGTCCTGTGTAGGAATCAGCAATAATTACGCGTCGAAAAAGTATGCGAATCGAACTGTCAGTGACTCTTATGTACAATGACAAGGTTAATTTTAACTGAACTCGAACACTTTTTCACTCTGCTATTTATTCCTGCTTGCTTATGCTTATTAACACGACTGAAACTGGACGAGTATAATCTGAACAGATATGAACTCTAATAATAATTATCAAAACTAATAAAGATATCGAACAGTAATCCAAATACAATAATCCAAATAAGATGTGGAAAAATTTAAAGCAAGTTTCTGATATAGGTAAGCCCTCTCAACAATGCATACCACAACACTTAAACGATGCCAATAAAATTAGTGATTTTTTTCTTGATACACCCGGGAATCCAACTGTAGATAAGGATACTCTTAACTTCTTTAAATCTAACAGATATGGTACCAAAAATGAATTCAGTTTAAAGGGATGCACAGAAAGTTATACTTACAAAATCATTACTGCAATGAATTCAAATGCGTCAGGTCATGATGGTATAAATGTGAAAATGATTCAAATGACTTTATCGGCTACTTTGCCAGTAATTACTCACATTATAAATAATTCTATAAGCTCCAATGTGTTCCCGTCTTCTTGGAAAATAGCTAGAATTAAACCTTTCCCTAAAAGCAGTACAATAGAACAATTTAAAGATTTGCGGCCGATAAGTATTTTACCGATGCTATCTAAAATCCTGGAAAGATTAGTATGCCGACAATTGACGGATTACATTGAGTCAGAAAAGATCCTTCCTGTAGTCCAATCTGGTTTCCGTGGTGGTCATGGCACAGAAACAGCTCTCGCCACCGTTACGGATGACATAATATCAGCTTCTGACTCTGGAGATGGTAGCATTCTTGTCCTGCTTGATTTCTCAAGGGCCTTTGACTGCATAAACACAGAACTTCTCTTAGCCAAAATCATGTATTACGGAGTGTCATCGGCTTCCTGTGATTGGTTCAGGTCTTATTTGACTGGTCGTAAGCAATATGTAGAAACCAGTGTTGAGAATGGGAGTCTGGCACAATCAGATTTAATTTCAGTTTCACGTGGCTGCCCTCAAGGCTCAATACTCAGTCCCTTACTATTTATCTTATACACTGCTGACCTCATCAAAAGGATTACTAATTGCAAGGTTCATATAAATGATATATATCGTCTGCATATAAATGCAGACGATACCCAATTGTACCATTCTTTAAAACCACAAAATACTGAACAAGCTGTTAAGATGATAAACGAGGACCTGAAAAGCATCTTGGTATGGTCACACGAAAACGCACTAGTCCTCAATCCACAAAAATCTAAATTTCTAGTTTTAGGAACAAAACACCAACGAAATTCGGTAGTAGAGCAAAGCCCGAGGATACAAATAAATGGTGAAGACATTGAAAGAGTACTGTCAGCTAGGAATCTTGGTCTCGTGATAGACGGTAATTTACGATTCGAACAACACGTGCAGCTTAAAATCAGAAACGCCTTCTATAGATTGAAAGTTTTATACACAATTAGAAACTTTCTGACAGAAAAAGTCCGGTCACTTCTGACTGAAAGTCTTGTACTATCTCTACTTAACTATGGTGACGTGGTATATGGTCCAAGACTGTTTGCTAAAACGGAACGCGCTATACAACGGGTACAAAATGCTTGTGTGCGATTTTGTTTCGGGATTCCAAGACGGAACTTTATAACACCATTTCTCAATGACAAGTGCTCTCTTAAAATGTCTGCACGCCGGAAACTACACTTGGCTTATCTAGTGTTTAAAGTGCTAGACAGCAAAACCCCAGCGTATCTATGGGCGAAGCTTACATCAGTAAAAGATTGCCATCACATGTTTACTCGAGGTTTAGCGCAGAACAAGTTGGTAATACCGAAGCACAGAACGGCTGGCTTTAAGGGCGGTTTCAAATATGCTGCATCAAAAATCTGGAACGACCTGCCCCCTCCCCTGCGTAGCAAAATATCGAGACAAACTTTCAAAATAAAACTGCGTAAGGTCCTTCTGGAGAGACAGATTAAAGATTCTGCTCAATATTATGCACGATAAGACTCGCCTGTGTTTCACGTTCACGTTGTGTTGAGTGATATCTCTCTTCTCTTTTCTCTCTTTTATCTTTTATCTCCTTTAAATGTCTATGTAGTTATATCAATCACTTCACTTCACTTTATTTTATATCAGAAACTGCTGTTTTTTGTTTGCTGGTTCCTTGAATTTAATTTATTTACGTCTCTGCTTTATTTTATTTTTTATTTCTTTAATTTAATGTATAATATTGTTTAGTTTATTCCTTCATATTGTCGTAGTTTTAGTTTCAGTCCCAGTTATTGTTTTAGTTTTAGTCTTAGTGGTAGTATCTACCAAGTTAGTTTTAGTTTTCTTAATTTTAATCAGGGACTGTCTGAAAACCAGCGCTGCAAGCTAGCACTGTGCTAGCTTGTAGCAAACGCTGAGACTGTTCCCTTTTTTGCCTTATATACCTACTTACGCATTCGCTTTCCTCAGTTTTGTTTTTTTTTTTTTAAGGCAAAATAAACAATTTCTATTTCTATTTCTATATTTCTATTTCACAGTGTGACAATAAAAATGGCGAGGTTTTGAGTCTATGACGACGGCTAAGCTCTAAGCAAGTGCCTTGCACGCGGTCTTCGCTGCGCTTTTTATAGGCAAGCGGCTGCCCGCCCCACGGCTGTCTTCTGCTGCTAACATGGCTTCTCCCGACACCGTGGCGTCCTCGACAGTACTCTCAGGCAGATCAGGCGTTGAACAGGGCCCCGAGACATCCAGAACTGCGCGCACATAGATGACATCAAAGACCAGCTGCTGTACGAGAACACGACGCCGACTATTCTCATCGGGCAGGACAACTGCGAGTTAATCGTGTCAAGGGCCATACGCAACGGAGCCCGCCACCAGCCAGTAGCTTCGCACACGCATTTCGGGTGGGTGCTACACGGCTGCCGTACGACGATTACGTGTCCGGTCGTCTATTGTCACACCTGTCCGCCGCAGAGAAGTCGCCACAAGATTGCCTCGAAGAAATTATGAAGCAGCATTTCCAGCTGGAGTCCTTGGGGATAGAGCCAAGACGTCAAGCAAGCGATCCAGAACAACTAGCACTGGATATACTGGAGAGAAAAAGTAAGCGCTTGCCCGACGGGCGTTTTGAAACCGGGCTTCTGTAGCGTGATGAGAACGCCACAATACCGCGCAACTACGAAGACCTGGCAAAGCGGCTGCGCAGCTTAGAAAAGAAGCTGGATCGTGATGAGGAGCTGAAGAAGAAGTACGAAGAACGCATCGAGAATCTTCTATCATCCCAGTACGCCGAGCGCGCAACCGCGCCCCCTACCGGGAGAACGTGGTACTTGCCGCATTTCTCCGTAATCAATCCGGAAAAAGAGAAGATTCGCGTCGTACACGATGCCGCCGCCAAAACTCGCGGCCGCAGCCTTAACGATATGTTGTTACCAGCTCCAGATCTGCTGCAGTCACTACCAGGCGTGATCATGAAGTTCCGCCAATCTGCAATCGCCATGTCCGCCGACATCAAGGGGATGTTCATGCAGGTCAAGATCGCCGAAGAGGACCGCGACGCACTACGCTTTCTGTGGCGCGGCAACAGGCGAGACGACGCACCACCCGACGAATATCACATGACGTCCCTCATCTTCGGCGCGACATCGTCACCCTGCAGCGCGCTCCACATCAAGAACAGAAACGCGCAAGAACACGCAGAAGAATGTCCGGCCGCGGCGCGTGCGATTCAAGACTACCACTACATGGACGACTACCTACACAGCTTCGCGTCAATCGAAGAGGCCACCTACGTGACGTCAGCAGTCGACCACATACACAAGAGGGCGGGCTTCGAGATACGTGGGTGGGCGTCGAACACACACGACGCCATACGACATCTAGCAGCGAGACCAGACAACTCGCAGTCAACGACGAACGCTACCGTGGAAATCGGCGGGAGCGATATTGAGAAGCCTAGTGTGTCTTCTTTCACGTACCATAGCAGTCCCAACGGGGACTGCTACGGTACGTGAAAGAAGACACACTAGGCTTCCGGGTCAACAAGAAGAGGGTACCACAAGAAGTACTAAACGGCCTGCGCGAGCCCACGAAGAGAGAAGCACTCAGTCTCATCACCTCTTTCGACGCCACCAGCCATCCGGACAAGAAGAAAAGACGAGAACAACGCTCGGCTCCCACCACCTTCACCCCCGGCCAGGGAAAATATACTTCTGCTTCTGACTTCTTCGAGTATCCGAATTACATAGGATCCCACGGCACCCCCCACATTCCATTTACTGGAAAATTTAGATTGTTTTATAGAGAGGTCAAATATATGCTGGAGCGGCTTAATTAGCACATATTCACAATATTTTATCAAGAAAGCTGGTATTGAGTCAGGGCCTGTGGCAGCTGTAACTTTCATGCTCTGGATGGCGCGCTTGACTTCTTGAAATGTTTTGTCAGTTTTCTTGAAATGTTGAGAGCAACACTGTTCAGCATCCTCTGCGTTAAGACTCGGGATAGTATCTGAGAATATAGAGTGAAAGTGAGTTGCAAACGCGTCAACAGCTTCCTGGTAGCTTACACATTTACCCTTGTGCATGTATTCATGGCCCGAGCTCCGGTCACTCCGCAAGCTTTTAACATCCTGCCGGCATTTATTGGGGTCTTCATTTAAATTACGTTCGACTGATTTCATATAGCGCCGGTACGCTATGTCTATTAGTGATTTTAGAAGACTTCGATAGTACCTATAAACCTGATGATTGAAATCCAGATCCAACTGCTTATACTTTTTTAGGTGAAAGTACTTGATCTTCAATTTTGATTTAATGTCATCCGTAAACTAAGGTGGATAACGTCTATGGTTGATTTGCTTACTACTTTTTAATAGCACATTGTCATCAAGAACACGGTATAGTCCATCATAGAAGGCATATAGAGCAGCGTCGCAGTCTTCCAAACTCGATACATTAGTCCAATCAATGCGAGATAGTTCAAGATACAGTTAGCTTAGATCAGCTTTGTGAAAATTCCATTTAGGGCGTTGCTTATCATCGTTCGGGGAAGGTTATAGGGTTATATAGAAAGGTAAATAATGTTTTGAGCTAGGCATGGCTAGCATTATCTTCAGGGTTGGGTGATACAGGTCTGGGGGAAGTAACGGTTCAACATCAGCTGTAACGAATACTTGCTCTGAATATTTGTGGTTATAAATCAAGAATCCCTCCATAAGAATTAGGTGTAACATTTAGTTGCTTACCGTTGCAGAATTGGATAAAGTTGATAACCTGTGATTTCACTTTTGAGTTGCAGGAATGGATGTTGAAATGTCCTAATAATAAGAAATTTAAGGTAGAGTACCGACAGTATATATCTTCGAAGCATTCTAATACATCCAGATAACGATTATCATCATAGCTAGGTGGTAAATATACTACACAGATAACCAATTTCACACCTTTATGAGTTATAATCAAACCTAAAATTTCTTTTTCACCGGTCAGACTGTCAATATTGTCAATTACTTTAATAGAGAAGCTATCCCTAACTCCTAACATAACTCCGCCCCAGCCAACATTTTCCGGGCGATCTCTTCGATACACTTTATATCCAGGGGGAAATATTTTAACTCACTGTTCATTACAGAGGTAATCAGAAAGATTTCAGTCACAGCTATCACGTCACAATCCATTGCAGATACGCTATTTAAAAATATATGAGTTTTGCTTCTAAGGCCTCTCACATTCTGATAAATAATATTAAGTTTAAGTTTACTATCTCTACTTTTGGATGTCTTTGCTTTGTCGGCGAAAATTCTGACGCCACGGCTTCACACATATGTTTTCAGTTCAGTTAGCAGGCAACAAGACAATATCAGCAGAAGAGAGCGTAACACTAAACTTAAAAGAAGCATAGTCCCCTCGGGCGTTCAGGGACGTCACTTAACAGTCGTCATGGCCGCATAAAGTGGCAAGATGGGTTTTCACCTGTTCAGTAGTGGTGCCAGTCTTGATATAATACAGGTGTAGATAGCGGCGTCATTCAGCAGCTTCCAAGAGTGTTTGACCCGGAATGATGGTAGCAGTCCCGCGCACAGTGTTGGACAGACTTGCAACATTGCGCTGCCGTCTCTTTTTAACCTCAATCCAGTCCGACTCATTTGCACTTACCAATGCTGCAGTAGGGAGATCTTGTATATCCGAGGCAGGAAGTTGACGCAAGGCACCGACCGGATCCGGGTGTGATGCAGGAAGAGAAACGTCAAAAGAAGAAGAAGACTGCGCCCGAACACTTGCTGACGGGAGATTTGCTGAGCACGTGTCTCTTACCTCAACCGGAACTAGATTATTACGTTCAGTTGCACCGTCTGTACATGACACCCTACCACGCAACCCACGCGCAAGCTCCTCAACCTTGAGTTCCAGAGTTGACAATTTCTTGCTCAACGCGAAGAGCTCATCGCGGACTGGAATTGCAAAGTTCTCAGTAATAACGGTCTTAACAATTTCCATAAGGCACTCTCCCGTGAATCGCGAGAACTCGTCGCGTATGATAGTACGAATATTATCCATATACTGAGTGTCATCAAATACTTCCGATCATGGTAGAGCCTCCGCGCTTCATGTTCACTTTGGAGTAGCCAGTATCTGGAGTCTGGAGAGCGAGATTATCATCGGCATTGACATTCAGTCTTCTCGCAGGAATTTGAGCATAGGCAGAGCCCACGGATGTATTGAGGTTTCCAGTTTTGGGTGTATTACTAATACACTCCAGACATTTCCTACTTTTCTTACTATCATCCGACATAATATTATAGAAACGGCATTCAGAAACATTTGCGCATTCCAAATCATAAGGTTTTTCACATACTCTGCATACCAGGTAACGCCTCAAATTTATAATTCCGGAAGAGCCCCAACATTTCACCCGCTTCGACTCATCAACTATCGAGGCACCACCCACCGAGGATGGCGAAGTCGAAGACGACTCCATCTGTTGGCTTAACAGAGCAAATCAGGTATTCAAATCCAACACCAGAGGTCTCCTCTGTATAGGAGATGTCTTAGGCAAGACTTATCAGATTCCAAGTTAGGTCACTAGGTGGCGCCACTTCGCGTTGTAGTAGATCGTTGATTTGGCAGTAATTAGGTATTCGTACTGCACCAAAGTACGGTCGAAGACCTCTATTACATATTTTATTGAAAATTGCTTTTTCTATTTCTAGAGGCGTTGTAAGGTGTTCTGTTCTAACAAACGTTTTTTTTATTTTACAGTTTTAAGGAAGGATTCATTAGAATAAAAAGGGATATTTTGAGGGGTACTATTTGTGTACCTAGATTTATTTCAAATTCACTGTCACAAGAATAAAAGATAATTACCTAGCCGATTCATGACTTCGCATTGGTAACTTATTAAATAAAGCAGTGAAGGAACTGAAAACCAAGAAAGAAATTCTTATGGCCACTTTCAGAAAGCATTTAAAAAAGTTACTTACTTATAATTAAAATAACTAAGATCAAATGTTAAGTTCGACGCAATAACTTCGATGTCCGCCATGCTTGCTCGCTGACAACAAACTGTCGCACTCCCCAGCGTGTGGATGGCGACAATTGATTCCCCGAAGTAACGCAAACTTGGCTCGGAGCTTGCGGCAAGTGGCAAGCGTCCGGACGGACCATAACAGCAGAGTAGAATTGTTACTTTTGGATCACTCTCCTCTCTTTGCTGGGGCGTGATCCAGAAGTTACAATTCTCCAAAGATTAGTGGTCTTAGGTATGCCAAATAAAATTACACTGTTTCGCTCAGCCTGCATCGTGTGTAATCCGCGCGTCCGCGATTGTGCCTACACCGATCCATGCTCAAATCTCATACCTCTTATGCATTGCAAATATAGCGCCGCATGCACGTCTTGCTCGAATAATTTATGTAGAGACTGTCAAACAGATAACTGTGTGCATAATACAAAAATGGCTACAACATGATCGCATCATCTATTCCCAATGCTCGTACCTTGTATCATTAAGAAGTAATATAGAGACGTTCTTACGGTGTTACTACAACAATGCGCTAGCCTCCTGCTGTGCTAATTGGAATACGTATTATGGTTAGGTATAGGAAAGATAGCGCATTCTGAACGTATTAAAAATATTAACAAAGCATCTAGCTGACGACTTAAGCTCCGGCAGTTAGGCGGTAGCCCTAAATTCTTCAAATGTTACTTCCAAAGTCATAGTTCAGTTTGGTTTATCATGTATAGAATCATGACTCTCTTTATTTACCAATTATGATTCTTCATACAGGGTTTTACAGAAGGGGTGAGATAACTCGAAGAGGTTAGACTTATTCTGGACAACTTTCGTTATGAAATTGATTTGATCGGATTAACTTTTTTTTTTCTTCTTCTAATTTGAGCTGGGTGGTCTGATGATTTACAGGGTAAACAGAAGTGGGGTTACAATCTGAAAGGGGGAAATGTATTGAGTGTTGTTCAGAATGATGTCCCTAACAAGACCTTTCGCCTTATCATACCCTTTCTGTTACATATAACGAAGTGAAAAATAAAGTTGTTTTGACCAAATCGATGTCAAACAGAAAGTTGTTCAGAATCATGTCTTGTCGTATCCTTTTTATTACACATGTATAATTGTAGAGTCTGCGTTAGGTACCTGATGCATGCTTACGGTATATCGACTAAAATATTTAAAACCCTGATTCCTTAGATAATATAAAGAAATAATTAAGTTTTTCTCATGATGCGCAAAACGATTCCCTACTGTCATTTGACAAATGGGGAATCATAATGGCTAAACGCATGCGCATATTTATGCTTTAATTACCACATCATGGGATAAAGCATGAAACACACACAAACATAGAGCCACACATCCTCTCCCCCCTCGGACCTTGACTTGAGTAGACGTGCCAAACCCTTATCAAATTATTTTTAACCATTTAAAAGTTTTAAATTCAATTTAATCCGCGCATAATATTAGGAGTGCATAAACAGCCGGGAGCCTACAGACGGAAGCTGTCCTCGGCCACGAGTGTGTCACCCAGTCCTCTCACCCAGACCCTGACCACGCCCGCATACCTACCCCGCCCTGATACACCCACTACTGCTGACGGTGGGTGGTAACCCTGCGCAAGAGTATAGCCCTGCCTCAACCAATCACGGAACACTGGCCGTCCCGCCCTGACACACCCGCTACTGCTGACGGTGGGTAGTAACCCTGGAAAGAGAATAGCGTCGCCCCCTGACCAATCACGGAACACTTGCCGTCTAAGTTCTTGCTTAGCTCCTCGCGACTCTGCGATCCTGGTACATTTGGCGGACTACGTGATACCTCACCACTATGACTAAGGTACAACGCTCCCCTCCCCCCACGCCCAAGTTACAGAGCCCCGCAAACATGGAAGCGGTGTTAACTAAAGATGGCACCCCCGCTCTGTGTGACGCATCCCTAGCCAGCGCAAACATCGTCCCCGCCGCATCTTCGACACTGCATGCACACTCCACGATACCGCTTCCTTTATTGAGTGGTGCAGCTCGTCTGGGCAGTTCAATGCAGCAGTATGGCTCAACGCCTAATCTGAACGAGGGTGAATGCATTCGCGCGGGAAAACGAAAGCATGACGGTTCAGATGACACACAAGACTTTCGAGCATTTATGAATACGATGCGCGGCATGTTCTCGTCACTCACACTGAGTGTAGAATCTCGCTGAAACGCTCTCCAAGAATCCATGACGGTCATTAGAGATCAAAATAACGAGATAACTAAAAGATGTCGGAAAAGTATGACGAAATGCTTAAGCGTATTGAGGACTTAGAACAGGAAAAACGCCTAGATAAGAAAACTATACTGGCCCTAGAAGAGAAGCTGGAGTTTTTTTGAGCGAAAATCCCGATCATCCTGCCTTGAGATCCGCAATATACCTTGCAAACCGGTCGAAGACCATAAACCGGAATCAAAAAGTGATCTCTGTAATGTGCTGAAGACTCTGTCATCTATTTTGAGCATCAAACTTGAAGATTCGGAAGTAAAGGATATCTACAGAACTAGCGCTAGAAAAGACGCTACGAGACCCATAGTGGTCGATTTCTGTAGCATTATAAAGAAAGATAGCGTGCTGCGGGCCGTAAAAGATTTTAATAAGAATAAATCTAACGATGACAAACTGAACACCCTTCATCTAAATGTCGTAGGACCTAAAAAGGGCGTATTTATTTCGGAAACACTAACACACAAGACACAGCAAATATTTTACAAGGCTCGTGAATTTGCTAAGGAGTTCAACTATATGTATTGCTGGCCATCGCGTGGATTAATTTATCTTCGTAAAGCAGAAAATCTGCCGTATGTACGCGTTACGTGTGAAAGTGACATTGAAAAGCTTAAATCTACAAAATGACTCTAGGTATTATAACTCTGTTCCAACTATAAAGAAAGTCTTAGGTAGACTCATAAGCATATCTATGGTCATCAGTTGTATTGTATCTCTCTTAATTTCTTTCAAAATAACTTCTGTCTTTAACACACGTTACATTATAACCACATTCAACAATTCTACACACACATACACATCAAAAACACACATAAAACTCAATATTATTCCAACACTCACAACAGATATACATATATGTTCGTCATCAAAATCTGAACTAGTAAAACAATTGCGCGGGTACCCAATTTCACAAAGCATAATTAAATACGGCTTAAATCGTATTATAGGGACTTTCTTTTGTCCGTTTTGCGAAAGCTCTATCTTTCAGTATCGTATTGGAATTGATAATTTATTTATTTCTATCAAAATTTGATTCTATAAATGACATAAATAATAATCTCGATAATTTCCTTACTTGTAACGCTGTACTTACAGATACTCTAAACTGCCATAAATATTGCCCTGCCTCTGTGACATTATTATTCTAACCGAGTGTTGGCTATCATGTGCGCCTATCATCCCTACACTAGTGGGTTATAATTCATATGCCAACAAAACGTTCAACAATCAGAATGATGGGGTTGTCATCTACTTCAAAGACAACCTGAATATTAAAATACAAGAACCGTTATTCAAAGAGGGAAATAGTTTGCTGATCAAGTATGGTGATGACACTGCCATAGTCGCTATATATCGCTCACCTTCATATAAAAAGCTCGATAACTTCTTAGCATCCCTGAGCGAGTCAATCCAGGAGATCTCTGCCTTTAAAAATATCATTGTAGCGGGTGACATCAATATCGATATTAATCCAGAGAATAATTATCCAGATGCTGAACCATACCTAAATATTTTAGCCTCTTACGGTCTACTTATTGGCCATACCTTTGTTACGAGAGACGCTAGTCGCACATGCTTGGATCATGTTCTTGTTAAAACTAAGAAGGAATTCCTTACAATTGTTCTTCACTCTACAGTTACAGATCACAAAGCTGTCCTTTTTTGCCTGGATCTCGAACAGAAGAAGATCGTAGTCCCACCTAGTACCTATAGTAGAATAAATTTCCAGGGATTTGCAGATGATCTAATTAATATAAATTTTGCATACATATACCAAATAAATGATCCCAACACAGCTCTAGATGAATTTATTGGATTGATACAGACCGTACTGGATAAAAACAAGACAACCCATAAGGTACCTTCAAATAAACGGATCATCAAAGCATGGCTAACGCCTGGTCTGCTAAAATGTCTACGAAATAGGGACAATTTACATAAAAAGTTTATGTCAAACCCAGAGAATGAGACCTTAAAAGTAACCTACCACAGGTACAGAAATTTCCGCAACAACCTATTAAAGAAAGTTAAGAGAAATTACGAAAAATATTTATTTAATAAAGCCGGATTAAACAGCAAGGAAATTTGGAAAGCCATTAAAACAATAACATCTACTACTAAAACAAAAAATCAACCAAATGAATTATTAAAAATAGAAAAATCAGCTAAAGACTCGATAGAATTTGTTAATGAATACTTTGTCAATGTCGGTAAAAAGTTAGCAGAAAATATAGAAAATCAGGAAACAATTCAGGAGAGCGTCATGCCAGTCACTAGATCAGACTCGCTCATCCTAATTAGTACGGACACTGATGAGGTAAATAGACTTGTCATGCAGCTTAAAGATAAATGCTCAGTAGGTTGGGACAATATCCCGAACAAAATCTTAAAGCAAAATAACAAAATCATAGTACCTTATATGTCCTACATATTTAATCTCTGTTTGGATACTGGTATTTTCCCTGATGCTTTGAAGAGGTCAGTAGTGATTCCTATTCACAAGGGTGGTGATCGGGACCGTGCCGACTGCTATAGACCTATCTCGATCCTCCCATCCATATCTAAAATCTTGGAACGTATAATAAACAACCGATTAATGAACTTTTTAGAAAGCAACAACATCTTGTCAGAGAGACAGTTTGGTTTTCGTTCCAAAAAATCTACCTCCGATGCTGTTCATGCAGTCACTGACTTCATAACTGAGTCCTTGGATGGAGGAGAGAGATGTTTGGGGATTTTTCTTGATCTGGCCAAGGCGTTCGATACGGTTTCCATCCCACTACTTTTATCTAAGCTTGATTCTCTTGGTGTAAGGGGTAACCAACTCAATCTTTTCAAAAGCTACCTATCTGATAGAAAGCAAAGCGTAAAAATAGGTGAATATATGAGCACTACCCAGCCAGTAGAGTGGGGGGTACCTCAAGGCAGCATTCTTGGACCGACTCTATTCTTGATATATATTAATGAACTTTGCAGCCTTAAACTTCCCGATGGCAACATAGTAACTTATGCTGACGATACCGTTCTGCTTTTCAAAGGAAGAAAAAGTTTTTGAAAACGCACAAAACGGTTTTAATATGATATCGAAATGGCTGCAGCATAATATTTTAACCTTAAACGCCGATAAAACTAAATATTTGACCTTCTGTATAAACAACACGACCCAACCTTCTGCTGGTTTTAATTTGACCTCACATATATGTAAAGATGAAACTAACTGCTCATGTAAAACCTTTGAAAGAAACCCTACAATCAAATATTTAGGCATAACATTGGATCGGAACTTAAATTTAAAAAAACATATACAAACTCTAAGTGGCAAAGTCCGTAAACTAATATATATATTTAAAAATTTGAGACACGTTACCAATGCATCACTACTAAAAAATATTTATTTCGCTCTATGCGAATCTCTTTTGAGATATTGCATAACATGTTGGGGAGGTGCAAATAAGGGAACTCTTTTGTCACTGGATCGTGCTCAACGTGCTGTTTTAAAGGTCTGCACCTTTAAACCCAGGATTGACTGTTAGACAACTTTTTATTCAGAATATTCTGCTAAAACAACACCAAACTCTTGAGTATACACGTAGTTCTAAAAGACGAAAAGATAAAGTTTTTATAACCACCTCAACAAAGACAAGATTTATGCAGAGATTTTTTAAATTTCTGGGGCCCTATCTATACAATAAAACCTGCAATATTGTGTATATATATCCTAAACCAAATTTTGAATGCAAAAAGCTTATTTCTAAGTGGTTAAGATCGATGAATTATGACGACACAGAAAATTTCATCGCTATTTCACAATAATAAGGATAACAAAATAAATAAAATGGTACAATCAATACTTGATAAATACATATTTGATAATTATATTTTAGGTGCACATACTTACGTATTTTTTAGAAATTATGGTAAAAATACACAAACATTCATAACACACCTCACTTCACATACATCCACTACACTTTCTCATCTCACACACCCATATTTACACTCACAAATACTCACACACACCCAAATACTAACTATTTTAGGCACTAAATGACGAATTTTAAACTTTAAATTACCTTCTTTAAGTTTTAGATAGCTGCATTACATTGAAACATCCCAAAACACAGGGGAAA
Organism: Argyresthia goedartella; assembly: GCA_949825045.1. Classification (NCBI taxonomy): domain Eukaryota; kingdom Metazoa; phylum Arthropoda; class Insecta; order Lepidoptera; family Argyresthiidae; genus Argyresthia; species Argyresthia goedartella. The sequence continues at coordinate 14,601,630 of OX463815.1, forward strand.
CCCTACCTTGGGGAGTATCGACTCTGATGTTATTTTTGCTTATTACCAACACCTATTCTCATAAACATATGATGTATCTATCTTTAGTTAAGTTTATATAACATGAAACTATGTATTCTTTTGTAATTTTTGTAATTTTTTTGTGAAATGTTTATTGAATAAATCAAATCAAATCACATTTTCCCATACGGAGTGGCAGAGGCATAATTATTGTGCCAACATTCAGTTGGATCCATACTCAATTTTGTGTGACAGAGGGGCTAGCCCATCGATGCGCTATGAAACTGTGTTACAAAAAAATAAACTATAGCGTTATGTCGCTTACAATTTGGGGTGGTAGATGCACAATAGAACCCTTGTTTAGCCGGTATTCATTTTGCATGACAGAGGGGTTAGCCCATCATGTTGTCAAGTCCTTTCTATGCAGGACATAATGCCTCTGCAACCTCATCTGGGAATAAGGTATGAGGGTAAACTGGTTTATAGATAATCTTCTATAATATAGTATCATCATCACAGGATGTTCAATCAGTTTAACACGACCATTTATATTTCACCTCACTCTTGAGTCAGGTACATGGCATGACCATAAGTGATCATCGTCTCCAATTGCTTTAAGAAGGAATGGAATGTAATAACATATTCCGATTTGGTAAATATAAGGTAGCATACTGCCGGCAAATAGATGTTTGTGAAGATATCTGTGAAGTGAACATCTATAAAATAAGGTTGGAAATTGTGTGAAAAACGTGTTGGAAATTTCATGAGAAAGGTGAATTTGCACTAAGATCTTTTATATAATTGGCCTATATACTTGTGCATCATAATATTTTTTTACCGTCTGCCGTTAAGGACTAAAAGCTCGCAAGTATGTAAGTACTTATACTATACTTATAATATACTACTGTAGGGATCTTGAGCACTTCTCTGAGACTACCTGTACTTGAATTATAAATTATAAGACTTGACTGGTTTTGACTTGTGTTTTTATTTATTTAGTATATTTACACTTTGTATAAAAGGGATCCACAACTGGCTCGATAGCCATTACGCTAATCCTCACTATATAATTTAGCTAAGTCGCTGGCCGAAGCCTGAGGTGAAGTGTGTCACATTGACTTTACACATCCAAGCCTCTTTCTTTTTTTCATTACAAATTACGTAACAGTGTCAAAGTGAACACCCACTCTAAAGAGGCCCGTATACAAAATTATCGCATAGACAAATATCGAACCTAACAATCATTCCCCCTCCCTTCAAAAAAAAAATTCCAACGTACTTTTTTTTTTCAAAGTGGCAACCCTAACTCAAAGTCTAAAATCTAAAATGACAACCCTATCTCAAAGTCTAAAATCTAAAAAACATTAAATGTTAACATTAAGTGAGCTTGCTATGCTTGAAATCTAAAAAACAGTAAATATGCCGCAAGCATAATTTTAAATAACATCGAGTACCCTAATCCTTATCTGTCCAACCATCCCATTTAACCTACTTAATTAAACATTAAATACCCTAACACTACATTCTGATCACGCATAAGACCAGTACCAAAACAAAACATTGACATGAATAAGAATAAATTGACAAGAAATAGAATAAACTGACCGAAGGTCATATGTTAAGTTACACACCTAACTACACTTAGGGTGTAGATCCTACTTAATATAAACCTAACTACACTTAAGGTGTTGGCTATGCACCTTAAAAAACTTAAATTATAACACCGTATGATCCCATCATACAATTATTCGCGGCTTAACACTAGCCTACCTAACGCTAGAAAACTCTCTATTACAATACGAAGGCAAACAGCTGAATCTAGCTAAGATTTAGCTTCTCGAATGGTTATCATTCGACAAACTTTCTGACAAAAAAACTAGTGAAAAACTTATCAGACAACTATAATACCTCCTTTCCTAAAATTAACGCAACTCCATCTTTGCTTAAAAAATTGTGAACACATTGTGAACTCTTTCCACCGAATGGAAATATTTCAAAAATTAACTCAGGCAAAGATCAAAGAAAAAATTATCATTTTCAAATATAGGAAACGTCAACCATATTAACAGGATTAATCTATAGAACCGTATTACTAAGCCACAGCTTAAGAATGAGTTAATTAAAATTCGTTCTAATAATACGATGAAATCAACTAGCTTTAAAACCTATACTACAACTTACAAACATCTCAACTAATCCATTGGAATTCAGTAAACTATCTTTTACTATTAACAGTTTAAGATAATCGCCGTGAGTTGCAACCGATTACCCAAGTTAAGACACTACAAAGAATCTCGAATGTGTATCGAATACCCGAGTTATCCCACATCAGAAATTACTTTCATTGAGAAACCTTCGTTACCAACTTTATGAAAAACCCATACTCTCCCCTTACCAAATCATCCCAACTCTATACTTTAAGAACGCAGGAACCAAAACAGAACCCTATGACGAATAGCTATTGCCTCGTCATACTGCTCTCAAAGATAAAACCAGGCGATCGGTTCAAACAATTATTCGAACCGTCGTTTATAAAAGTTTCTCATATAAAGGTAATCTACCACGGAAATCTAGTATGTTACAGATATTTCTTGGGTCTTTGGTGGTCCTCATCAAACATCATAGTTCAGCAACAACATGAAAAGAAACACCGGTTAATAAACAATTCATAACAATACCGCATACATAAACCACAAACCATCAACCGGGATAAAATTATATTATACTCCTAATGTATAATTATTTAATATCAGACGAACTCCTCAACGCAGCACAAAGCGTTTTAAACGATTTGTGTTAACAATAACGCCCCGTGACCGTGAGTTCAGACAACGAATCAGCACATTAGACCCCCAACGATCTCAATGACCTTGTATGGTCCTTGATACAGACGTGCCAACTTCATACATCTTCCCGTTATCCGCCTTGGTACGTATAACAAAACTAAGTCATTCACCCGGAACGATCTGGGTTTTGATCTCATATCGTAATACCGCTTTTGTACACGCTGTGCGTTCGCAATATTTCCTAACGCCTTAGTCAGCAGCCTACCCATACGATTTACCCTTTCATCTATCGTTTCGTCTAAACCAACTGCGTTTAATCCTAATGATCGATCCACCACTGAGCACGGTTCCCGACCAAATAAAATATTATACGGCGACACTTTCGTCGACGCCTGCACGCTAGTGTTATACGCATGTACTACCAAAGGTAAAACCGAGCACCATTGCCTTTGATTACTACCTAAATATTTTGATAACATCGAAGTTAACGTTCTATTCATTTGCTATATCAAACCGTTACTCTGTGGGTGAAACGAACTTGTATGTATCATTTTAGCCCTAAAGTGCTCTACCGTTTATTTTACAATTCCCGCCGTAAAAACTGTTCCTCTATCTGAAATAATTTCCCTAATCGGCCCGAACCTACAGAAAACTTCCTCAACTAAAAACCGCACTTCATCTTCCGATGTAACCCTAGGTAACGCCTTACATATCGCAAACCGCGACGCATACTCTACCGCGACTATAATAAAACGGTTATCTCTCGACGAACGTGGAAACGCTCCTAACACGTCGATTACACCTTCTCAAAAATATCCGAGACCCTAATCGGCATCAAATCTGCAACGCTTTTAACTAATTTCCTTTCTTGACACGGCATGCACGAAGCTATATAACGCTCTATCTCCTTATCGGCTTTCGGCATAAAATATTTCGACCGAAACCTCTTCAACATCTTTGCGAGACCCAAATGACCTCCAGTCCACGCCTCATGATGCAATTCGTTCATTACATTTTGAAATAAAGACTTAGGCAATACTAATACCTCCCTAATTTCTCCATCTCTACGTACGCTTTTATATAATAAATTATTTCTCAAACAAAAACCGCTACGCCACGCTTCCGGACGTTCGCTCAACCGCGGTAACCATCTACTACAAAATGAATCGTTCTCTTGATCCGCCTGTAACGACTCTACATTAATACTAAAAACTTCCAAACTATCATCATCAGGTTCAGAACGAGAAGAAGACTGAGGTCCTTCTGTTTCCCGTTTCCCTTCTTCCATTAGCGGATTCCTACTCAAAAAATCTGCCACTACATTGCTTTTCCCCGAGCAATGAACTATCTCGAAATCCCATTCTTGTATCGCTAACGCCCATCGCGCTAACCTACCAGACATATATTTTTTCGACTGTAACCAACATAACGCGCTATGGTCTGTAACAACCTGAAAATACGATCCCCAAAGATAATGCCTATAGTGCCTTAACGCCCATACTAACCCCAGACACTCTTTCTCCGTCGTACTATATTTTTTCTCCGCATCCGTTAACTGCCTAGACGCATAGGCAACCGGACTCATTTTTTCAACGCCCTGCATCAATACTGCACCTAACGCCTCGTTAGACGCATCCACATAAACTCTCGTAGTAACCGACTTATCCCCCGAATAATAGGAAAGTATTGGCGCACTACACATAACCTTCTTAATATACTCGAACGAATTCTGCAATTCTTCATTCCATTGAAACTTTACCCCCTTTTTCAATAACTTAGTAAGGGGTAACGATATTCTCGCAAAATTCGATACAAATTTTCTATAATAAGAAAATAAACCTAATAATTGTTTCACATCCTTCGTAGATTCTCACTAGGTTTTACTCCTTCATTCGAGATTAGATAACCTAGCATCTCAATCTCGCAAAAACCGAATTTACATTTGGATGGCTTGAAGGTCAAGTTCGCTTCTCTAAACCGCCCAAAAACTTTCTACAACGTATCGGTGAACTCCTCGAACGTTCTACCATACACAATTACATTGTCTACGAAAACCATAACCCCTTTAAATCTTAAATCAGCTAAAACTCTATCCATCATCCGTTGGAAAACCGCTTGACTCGTTGCCAAACCGAACGGAACAACATTAAATTCATAAAGACCCGTGGTCGTGACGAAAGCCGTTTTATGCCTACCTTCCGTAATAACCGTCTGCCAATAACCTGAATTGAGATCTAACTCCGCAAAATACTTGGCCCCGGCCAAACTATCGACAATGTCTTCTATCCGCGGAATAGGATAATTATCCCTACATTTTTTTAATTTAATTTCCGATAATCTACACAAAACCTCCAGGAATCATCGGGCTTTTTAATTAACACAACGGGCGCAGCATAAGAACTAGAGGATTCCCTAATAACCCCTAGTTTCAACATCTCCGCGACCTGCTCCTCAATAATTTCTCGTTGCACCGGCGAAACGCGATACGGGTGACAATGAACCGGCTCGTCATCATAAGTCTTAATATCGACCGACACTATCTCCGACCTACCTAACTGTTCAGTTGTAAACGCAAATCTATCCGCATTCCTATCCAACAACGCCAATAATACCTGTTTATCATTCCCACATAAATCCTTATTTACGATAAACCGTTTATCTTCTACCCCAAACGCAAATTCGCACGAATCCTATAACCCCGAGAAATAAACGTAATCGCCCTTTCTTAACTCCTGAAAGTCGATAGAATTTATCACGTCCCGATCCTCGATAACCGTGGTTTCCCCGAAGTTCACTTGTTTCCTTCTAGAACCGTCTAGAAAGTCCGACCCTATCTTTTGTTTTGAAAGAATCCCTACGCGCATGACATTTTGTTTTACCGGTGTCGTGTTTGTGAGGTATATCAAATAATAATAAATCTAAAAGACACAAACAGTACTGGATATGACAATCTATGTACAAAAGTTATTAAATACGTATCGGATTTAATAGCACCGGTTTTGAGCAGTATAATTAACCTATCGATACAACAGGGTGTATTTCCAGAGAAGTTGAAAACTTCGATTATTAGACCGCTCTTCAAGAAAAAAGACCGTGAAGACATGAGTTTCTATAGACCAGTTGCGCTCATCCCCATAATATCAAAGATCTTCGAAAGAGTAATTTCTAATAGTCTCTACCAATATTTTGAGAAAAAATGTCTATTCGCAAAGGAACAGAAGGGTTTTAGAAAGGGTAAGACGATTGACATGGCCATTTATGATTTCTTAATGCAGGTAGTGACGTGTTTAGATAAAAAATACCTATTTCAGCGTTGTACATGGACATGACGAAAGCATTCGACTTCGTCGACCATGAAACACTAATAAACAAACTGTATGTTTACGGTGTACGAAGTAATGTGCTTGAACTTATTAAAAGCTACCTGAGTGACAGAACACAGTTAACACAGATTTCCAGAATATGTCAGAAAACAAAAACAGAAAATCAATACATATCAGGCCCGAGAACGGTTAAATGTGGCGTACCACAAGGTAGCGTATTAGGACCACTACTATTCCTCATCTACATCAATGATCTCCCTATGTCAGTAAGTTACCCAATGGTATTATTTGCAGATGACAGTACGATGATTGCGGATTGTCGAGATGAAAATACATACGCATCTGAAATTAATAATTCCCTTAACGATATTATTGAATGGCTGAGCCGTAATAATCTGATAATCAATCTTGATAAAACTAACATAATGACATTTAATTACAATCAAATAACAAACACGCTTGACATCCACTATAATAATAAAAAAATGACAAAATAAATGTATTCAAATTCTTAGGACTTAATATTGACTCACATCTGACATGGAAACCACAAGTAGAGCATGTTTGCAAAAAACTAAGTCAGTTTTCCTATGCTCTATATATGCTTGCCTAAGTTACTGGGCAATCAGATTTATTAACCGTGTATCATGCTTTTGTCGCCTCGACTTTAAGATATGGCATTATTTTCTGGGGCAACTCAACCGACAAAGATAAAGCTTTTAGAGCACAAAAACGGTGCATGAGGGCATTTTGTAAATTGAAACCTACAGACAGTTGCGTTCCTCATTTTAGAATGTTAGGTATTTTGACATTGACATCATTATATATTTATGAAACTGCTGTATTTCTAAAAACAAACTGGTGCTTGTTTAAGAAATTGAATAGTAAAAGAGATACTAAATTAAGTGCACCTCCCCGCTCTACTGCTTTATTCAGCAAAAAATATTTGGTATGGCGCCAAAAGTGTATAATAAGCTGCCTAAATCCATAAGAGACATTGAGCAACTTCATTCATACAAGGCTGGACTTAGATATTTCTTAATAAAAAAATCATACTATAAGTTAGAGGACTTCTTGCAGGACACGTCAATCTAACGCAATATTATAAATATAATGATAGGTGTATAAATAGATAAGTAACATGACCAGAATAATAAATTTATTGTGAATAAAATTAATGCTCATTCACTCTTAGATGGGTGCTTACTTTTCTTTAATTTTAATTTTATGATAATTGTGTTGTATGTACATCATAACATTTGCACGTCTGCAAGCGAAACTAAGTGACATAATAAAATACCCGATGTACACCTATATTCATGCAAATAAACATTACTTTACTTTACTTTACTTTACTTCACTTTACTTTTGTTTCGTATGGAAATTATTGAAAAACGGTATTTTTCCCTGGAAAAAACACATACACGAATGAAAAAAATCAATATTCATACCGTTCTTTATTAAAAAATCCACCCCTAAAATAATGCTACAATTTAAATCAGTTATTACTAAAAATTCCTGTGAAAAGTTAAAATTGTCCAAACTAAAATCTATAATACATTTCCCTACAATTTGCAATAAACTTCCATTTACCTCCTTAATCCGTCTCTTCTCTTCTTGCATACATCTCGCACCCACTTGACCTGCAACGGCTGGGCTGATGCATGAAGCTGTAGCGCCTGTATCTAAAAGAGCTACCATATTTACTCCCGATGCATGTAATAAAACGAATGGTCTGACCTGCTGATCCGCCTCGACTGCGACGATCTTCTCCATTGGTCGTTTCGCTTCTGTGCTACGCTGCTGAGTTCGTCTGAGGCCCTCATTCCACAGGTCAGCCTGGTCACCGCTATCGGTCTCTAGCGACGACGTGTTGCAAAATCCGCTTGCCTAGGACGCAAATTATAATTATTAGTACTAGATCTAATATGTGGTTCCTGACCACTTGCCGACGGCGAAACATTCGGCGTTCGTCGTGGGTCTTGAGTAGGGCTTTGATTAAATTGTGTGTGAAATTGTGTGCGGTCTGTCTCCCCCCCCTCTATTGCTATGGACCAAATTCGGTCCAAAAGTTGCCGGGTTCCTAAACACATTTACATTATCATCTCTTCCCGGACTTAATTTATCCATCTGTACCAGTACTGCCCTTAGCGCCTTCTTATCTACAAAATGGCTCAACATTAATTTATTTCTAAGATGGTTTTGCAATCCTCTTAAAAATTGCGTTATAAAAATTTCATCTTTGGTAACTCTAACCTTCCTCGCTAGGTCCCCTAAATAAACTTACTTACTTACACCTAAATAAACTTACAAAGCCATTACATACATCACACCTAAGTTACAGAATAGTCTTTAAAAGTGGGACTACGAAAAAACTCGTTTTACACCCCTAAGTTGTAATAAAATAATAGGAGAAGGGAAGAAAAAAATGCGGTCAGCGAAACTATAGCACTTTTCATAGACAAGTGTGGGTTAATGCGACCCGATTTGGGACAAGAGCTTGACGGAGTGGCGGGCGCGGGAAGCAAACGAGAGCCGCTCACGGACTCACAGGGACGGTGACACATGGCACGGTTATAACATTATTATGACGGGAAATTTCTTCATTTTGCTCTTTTTGCCGCTGAAATAACTGCTATATGTCACGCCCTTTATATGATGTTATGCCTCTAGTTATGATTTTAGACAACATTTCGCGAACGTGCTTGAGGTTCGCGATGAGCGCTTCCCTCTTCACGTCGCAACACCTACCCAAAGTAAATATTTGCGATATTCGCTATCGCTACACGTGCCACTTAGCATTTCTTAGTGATTCTACATTTTCATGACCTTTTAAGAAAAGAGCTCTAGAAGCTTTCGCTGAAAAATGGTTTTATAACCGCCTTCAACGAATCACGATACTTAAGGATTGAATATCCAGCAAAACTCGTGACTTTTCCAGTCGACTAGTACAGTCTGTAAGCGCACATATTTCGGCTTAAAATCATACCACCTGCTTTTCATATTGAAGTCGGAAGTTTTCATAATGCCGACATTCTTATTACAAGTAGGTCAACTATTTGCAGGCTTTACTTCGAATTCGAATTCAGAGTTTCAAAATGAGATTCTGGCTCGACGCGTCCAGTAAAAGAATTCATGTTCCGTGCTATGCTGATTTCTGGCAAGCTATTGTTTTATTATATTTTACTAATGTTCTACCTACCTCACACTTGCGATTTGTTACCAAGAGATTATAAAACCGTAATTTTTATAATCTCTCCGTTTTATATAGGTAGTCTCTCTAGTAACATCGTGTGGGATTGTAAACTGTCGATAAATTGTGAACTCAAAATACTTACTGCTTATAATTTCGAAAGGTTGCCACGTTTTTAAATGCTGTAAGTAAGATCTGTTTATTCCCTGTACGCTGTTTTTTCTTTGTCCTAAAATATCTACATGTCGGAGGCCGATCGTTAAATTCGGCACATCATGATGTGCCTCGGCATATGTCAAATGTCATACTCGGATACCCAATAGTAGTCCACCGACTCCTTGGATACCTTGGACACTATTGACACACATTGATCTAGCCCCAAACTAGGATTCCCTGTATCTTGGGTACTAGACAACGATACACAAAGTTATATGGATAAAAAGCATACTTAGATTATTTTATTTTATTTTATTTTACAATTTTAGGGAAGCTTACGGCTATCTTAACTATTTAATAACATCATATTGCAGACTAAAAGCTAATAACAAGCATCCACATGTAGATTGGGTACCATATAACTAGTGATAATGTATAAAATTAAGTTTATTTTGTCGCTACTCACTCACGCCATCACCGTCACAATACTCCTCCTCAACAATCCCGTCCTCGGTATTAAGAAGTGCTAGAAAGTTCTTTATTATGGCTTTCCGCAATGAGAAAAAACTACTGCAGAAGATATCAACATCATTGTCGCCATCGCTGTTGGAGCTGAAAAGTCGGTTGAATAGTGCGCATGCTCTGTTTATAAAGGAGTTTTGTCTGTAATTGCTGTGAGCTAAAGGAGTCTGAAGCAGTGGACGCCTACGGACACTGTGTGTTGGTACCTTAATTTTTAATTTACATAGCAGTTCAGGACAGTCAATAATACCCCTAGCCACCTTCATCAGGAATGTTAAATCTGCAATGTCCCTGCGTAGGTTCAACGGAAGTAGATGTAGTTTAGCACATTGGTTATGGTATTTGAGTTTAGGCATTTTAAACTTAAAGCCAAGATATCTGATGAACTTCCGCTGAACCCGCTCAAGTCTTCCTCTGTAAATGTCATAGCAGGGGTTCCATATTTGCGATGCATACTCGAGGTGGCTACGAACATAAGCACAGTAGAGAATTTTGACGGTTTTCATTTTCCTGAATGATTTAGACGACCTCATGACAAAACCAAGAGCCTTCGAAGCCTTACCGACAACGCTGCCTATGTGCTTCTCAAAAACTAGCCCACTGTCATGGATCACCCCAAGGTCCTTACTTTCATACACTCGAGTCAGAGGAAGGTACTTTATGCTGTAGTTAGATATATATGGATTGAGCTTGCGCGTGAATGTCAGAAAGAAGCACTTTGAAACATTAAGATCTAATTTATTGGTAGTGCAGTAGCCGTCAAGTCTTAGCAAGTCTTGTTGCAGCAGAGAAGCATCAGAAACGTTATTCACAACTCTAAATATTTTCATGTCGTCTGCAAACAACAGTACGTTAGAGTTTATAAAACACGAGTCTATATCCTGTATAGATATAACAAATAACAGCGGGCCGAGTTGGGATCCTTGGGGTACGCCTGAAGGAATACTCATCCATGCTGATTCGTAGCCATTCAAGACAACAGCCTGTTTACGGCCAGCAACGTAAGAACTTAACCATTCCAACAGACTGCCCCTAACACCGACACCCTTGAGCTTACCTAACAGCATACCATGGTCAATTCGGTCGAAGGCCTTGCTATAATCAGTGTAGATGGCGTCTACCTGGTCACCACCATCCATACGCTGGGATACGTAGTCATTAAATAGTACAAGGTTTGAGACATTAAATAGTACAAGTAGATCGACCCTTTAAAAACCCGTGCTGTAGCGGGCTAAAGCTCATTTTGAGAGCACTGTAAAGCTGCGAATATACAAAACGTTCAAGAACCTTGGCAATTAAACATAGCTTCGAAATAGGTCTGTAATGTTCAACACTGCCACGGGTGCCTTTTTTATGAATGGGAGAGATAAACGCTAATTTCCAAAGGTCTGGCACTGCCCCCTCATTCAGCGAGCGCCTGAATAGTATGGAAACCGGAACTGAAAGCTCTTCGGCACATGAAACTAAGAATATAGCTGGTATCATGTCAGGGCCAGCTGATTTTGAAAGATCCAAATTCTGCAGGAGACGTTGGACAGTCGAGGCGTCAACCTCGACACCAGCAATGTCACACAGCAAAGCAGCAGTGTCAAAAATCTGTTTGTTAGCATCCGGAGCGATACCAGATGCAGCTGGTATCAAGAAGGTGGAATGAAAGTACGCGGAGAAGAACTCACATATCGTCTGACCGGAATCTGAGGAGTTACCATTATAATTCATTGTGGAAGGGAAGCCAGCACTATTTCTTTTTGACTTAACAAATGACCAGAACGCTTTAGGGTTTTTAGCTATAGAATCCTCAATATTTGAAATATTGAGGATTATTATATTGAGGATACAGGTCCGTTCCATTCTGCTAACCCTGTCACGTAGGATTGAATATGACTGTTTATCAGAAACATTTCCATAGGTTTAAAATTTTTTGAAATACTTAAATTTTTCTTTAATAACCTTTATTAAGGAATAGCTAAACCATGGCGGATACTTACTTTTGTAGGCTTTGCGGACAGGAACGAAAGAATCGCGAATATTAGAAATTATTTCATAGAAAGACTCGACGGCGTTGTTGACACTACCCCCACTCAAAGCGCTGATCCAGTCAATTTTATGTAAGCTTTCGTTTATTCGGTCGTAATCAGCTTTAAAATAGTTGTGGGACGTGCGGGGCAATACCTTCAGTGGAGAGTAGTTGGATATTGGAACTAGAGTAATAAGTGCCCTATGATGCGGATCTTCTGGGACTAACGGATCAGGACAAGCTGTGGTAACAATGTTTACATTGCAAAGTACTAGGTCGAGAATCCTACCAAAGTTATTAACAGTACTGTTAAATTGCTGGAGACCGCAGACATTTAAAGTATCTATGAAGTCTGAAGCTAAGGGATTAACTATATTTACAGCTTGAAGCTGGCCATTCGTTGGTAACCATTGAACGCAACTCATATTAAAGTCACCCAATATAATGAGTGTATCTGAATTATTATCTGTTATTATATTAATTAAATTGTTGCTAAAGTTCACTAATTGTGTCTTAAAACAATTACCATTGTTTTCGTCACAAAGATACAGAACACACAAATGCAAGGTGATTTTAGGCTTGTTGTTGCACCCTAAACGAATTGACACCCAGATGTCCTCGGCCGATGACTGCCAAGCAACATTCATATATGAGCACAACTCACGCTTGACCGCTAATAAAACCCCACCCCCCATGGTCTGCCCTGTAGAAATGTAGTTACGGTCGCGGCGCCACACCAAGTACCTGTCATCCAATAATTCATTGTCGGAGATAGAATCGAGAAGCCAAGTAAGTTTCCGTCAGAGCTATTACGTCATAATCATTAAGCAAAACACTCCGCAAAAAAGTCTCGGTCTTAGTCCGTAGCCCTCTCACATTCTGATAGTACACACACAGGTTACTCTCATTGTCACCAATCACAGCTAATATGACTACCAACGGTATATAATCGACGATCTAAAAGACATTCATAGGTAAGATTATTTATTAGCATTGAAAACAGCGTTAAAGTTGCGAGACATCGTCGCCGGCAGCAGACAACCGGTTTTTTACAGGTAGGACATAGGTACAGAGCACACACAGCCAAATTAGCAGCGAGGTGTCGTAGGATAATGAGCGGCAATGCTACAGCGTTGCGCGTAATAATAGACTTTAAATACAGAGTAGCAGAGATAGTAATGCGGGGAAGCGATAGCAACAAATTACGACAGTAGATAGATAAACAACCATGACTAGGGTACAAACATCCGTTCTCGTCAAATAAATATTTGCCCCCACCGGGACTCGAACCCGGGACCCTTGGTTTCGTAAGCAGGGTCACTGCCAACTCGGCCATTCAGGTCGTCAAACTCCCGTGTGATGGTAATCCTACTTTTCTTGATTTGGTTTTAAGCGTTTACTGGGAATATCGAAAAACGTTTGGTTCTCATTGGCAAGGCAGGTTTTTGGCGTTCTAGTAATGGATGCCAAAAACGAGCCGCGCAATGACCGTATACGCCATATTGTTGTTTTATTTTAAATCCCGATATTTCCCAACTGTAATTCCGGGATCTGAATCCCGAAAAGTGAACTGGAATCCCGGGATCGAATTACCTAATCATGATGTGCCCTTAAGACAACGGTATATTTCAAGAAACACCGCCTTATCTTAATATGGCGCGGCACATCATGATGTGCCCAATTCTACAATCGGCCGCCGACATATATGATCTTAATAAGTCAATTGGATGGAATGCATAAGTATCAAGATATTTAAAAGAAACACTTCTTTCAGTAAATTGAGACAATTTTATTTCTGAAGCATGAAAAACGCAGATAACACTTTAAATTATCACAGTAATTTAGACTATAAATTTACATATTACCTTATACGTTTTCTCACTGTTATTACTGATACTCATACAAGATGCAACTCAAGCTCGATGAGTTGCATCTTGTATGAGCAAACTCTTGACAACTCAATGCCCCATGGGATCGTTCCGGGCCCGTGGTCCCACTACTTTTTCCCACTGGTGGGTCCACGGGATACCGAACTGCACCTCCTGTGTGAGAAGCGAGATAGCGTAACATACATACATACATATGCTCTCGCCTATTTCCCGGAAGAGGGGTAGGCAGAGACCAAAGACCTCCACCTGCTACGATCCTGGCATACATCTTTCGCTCCCTCAAGATTCATAAGTCTCTTTATGCAAGCTCGCCGGTTAGTACCTGGTATTTGCCCCTTTACTAACAAATCGCCGATTTGGTCTTTATAGGACCTTTTTGGGCGTCCCCGCCCGACGGCTCCTTTCACACCCGCTCTATAAATCTCTTTCGTCAATCTCCTTTCATTCATCCTTTCAACGTGACCTACCTATCCGATATCCGACCTATCTAGAGATAGCGTAAAAAGCAAAAAATACCATTACGTCACCGTCGGGGCTATCGACGGGCATGCGAATCAATTTTGAGGAATGTGCTGCGATTGTGTAGTCAGTTGTAGGCATATTACTCTGATATGGTATGATCGGGATTGCATCGGCGCCGAGCTCCTCGACGCGCAATTATTGGAACAGGCTACAACGCGGCCTTTGGTGCTGCCACCAACCCGCGGGACGAGGCGCCCGCGTAGCGAAAGTCCGAGCGACGAGCTGCGTCTCCGAGGAGATGGAAAGCGAGTCCAGCTTGCGGACTCGAAGACCCCGCCACCGACGAACCGGCCGCCGCCGAGGAAGACGGGCCTCAACATGCCGACGCTGTCGCCCTGGACGGGCGCGCTTCAGGCACCCGCCCCCGCCCCTGGACTGTCCGCCGCCGCGAGAGACTATGAGAGTGCTTCAACACAGACAGGTATGAGTGTTTCTCATAATAAGTGCTCTCCAGTGTCGTTTGCCGCGGCGGCCGCAACCACATCCACCGTGTCTGGGGCACCACGCCCCAGCACCGCGTCCCCCCCCGTTCAGTGAGGCACCCGGTGCCGCCAACCGCGCGTCCGCCCACCCCGTCGGCGACCACGCCGCGAGTTCCCGCCTGCCCCACGCGCTCCGCCGCTGCGCCCGCACCCGCGATAGTGCCCGCCCGCCCTAGGCGCCCAGCCGCCGCGCCCGCGAACCCGCCCACCGCCGCGACTGTGCCCGCCCGCCCTACGCGCCCCGCCGCTGTGCCTGCGAACCCGCACGCCACCGCACCCGCGATAAGGAAACGCCGTCTGCCATTGCTGCCGCCCAAACCGCAGCCGCGATCGCCACCGCCACCGCCGCCCCGTCGGGAGGCGCTGCGCCACAGCAGCCCCGCCAGCCGCGCTATCCGCCCCTTATTGTGGAGGTCCTACCCAACTGGGCCGACCACTTCAGGGCGATAGCCAGCGAGCTCGGCCGGGCTCCCAGCGCGCGCGCCTACCAAAAGGGTGTGCGCTTTACCCCAACGGCCGAAGACGAGTACCGGCTTGTGCAGCGTTACCTGTGCAGGTTGGAGAAGGACCACGGTGTGAGGTGGTTCTCATACTCGTTGCCGGCCGACAACACCCAGAAGGTGGCGATCCGCGGGCTGCCTTCTAACACCGCGCCGGAGGAGATAGTCGCGGCGCTTGCAGAACTCGGTGTGGAGGCCGAGTACTGTAAGCAGATCCGGGCGCATAAAGGACGACCCGGCTGCATCTTCTTCGCCAGCTTGAAGAAGAACCCAGACCGTGCCCCCGGCGCTGTGTACGAGATCACGGAGCTCTTGTACATGCCGGGGGTGAAGATCGAGGCCTGGCGCCCGAAGCAGGGCCCGGCCCAGTTCCACAGGTGCCAGCAATTTCGGCACTCGTCACATATGTGCCACCGCCCCCTAGCGTGCATACTTTGCGGCGGTCCCCACTCGGCGCGGGAATGCCCCCGTCCGAAAGACCAGCCGCCGACGTGCGCCAACTGCGGTGGCCCGCACACGGCAAATAATGCGACGTGACTCGTATTCCGCCAGGAGTTGCGGAACAAGAAGGCCGGCACTGTGGCGCTCACCAACGCGCCTGGGCCCAAGAAGGTGCAGCCTCCCCCTCCGCCACGTCCCGATCTGCAGGAACAAACGGCGCCCGCCTCGCTTATGGCGCAGGCGAACGACGGAGCCCCCAGGCAGAAGACGAAGCGGGGGGGGAAGAAGAAGAAGAAGGCGACGGCTCCACCTGCCGCCGGCGCCGCGGCGGCTACTCTCGCCGCCAGCAAGACTACGGCCGCCGCTGGCGCCGCCACTCTGGCTGCGGCGATAGGGCAGCAGGACTTGGGGCCCTCACGGCCCTGCTCGCCCTCCTCAGCGACCCCACTGCCCTGGGCAGACTCACCGCTCTGCTCCGCAATGCATGAGCTGCTCAGGGTCGTCCACTGGAACGCGCAGTCGCTGACAGGGAAGAAGCGGCTGCTCCACGTGTTCCTGAGGGACTACCGCGTCCACGTGATGCTCATCAGCGAGACACACCTATCCGGAAGCGACAAGCTGTCGCTGCCTGGCTACTTCGTCTACCGCAAGGACGAGAAGACCTCCAGCGGCCGGACCTTTCGAGGCTTGGCAGTCATCGTCGGCAGGAAGATCGTCCACCAGCTCGTCGACGCCCAGGAGTATTCATCCCTGTATGCTTTGGGCGTCGACCTCCAGGTCGCCGGCGAGGTGCTGCGACTCTACGCCGCCTATAAGCCCCCCAGTACACTAATCCGCACCGCCGAGCTACGGGGGCTGCTACAGTCGCCGCACCCGACACTTGTCGCCGGCGACCTCAACGCCAAGCACACCGCCTGGAACTCCACCAGAGTGTGCCCAGCTGGACGCGCCATCCATGCCGACTCCATGAGCCACAACTACGACGTCATCGGTCCCGACGAGCCCACCCACTTCGACACGCGGGCCGGATGGGACATCATCGACGTCGTGGTCGTCAGAGGTCTCCGGACTCCGCCGAGCCAGGAGGTTCTCCCTGACCTCCTTTCGGACCACAGGCCTGTTCTTCTCGTCCTGGTGGATCTGCCCACCCGGGTATCTCCGCCAGCATCACGTCGCCGCTACCAGTGGGGCGCCTTCACCGCCGCCCTTGACCAACCCTCCACCAGTTGCCCCGTCAACCAGCCGGAAGACGTTGACCGCCTGGCATCGCTGCTAACCACCCAGATCCGAGACGCGCTCGACCTATCATCGCATACCGTCGTTCGCGGGGGGAAGCCCTCTCCTCTTCCTGCTGAGCTACGCGCACTCATCTGCGATAAGCGCGTTCTCCGGAAGCAGTGGCAGCAAACCCACTGCCCCACGATGAGGACCAGGCTCAACGCCATGACGGCAGAGCTGAGAGCCAACACGGCGTTGTGACATTTACCGCCACGCACTGTGGCGGCCGTTACGCGCCTGTTTAACGGTATCTTGCGCACGGGTCACTTTCCAACCCAATGGAAGGAGGGCTTGGTTATCATGTTGCCCAAGCCGGGCAAGGACACCAAGCTGCCTGAGAGCTATCGGCCGATCACCCTACTGAGCACCATCTCAAAGGTGTTTGAGAAGCTCCTGTTAGCGAAGTTACTGCCCCACATCCAGCCGCGCCCGGAACTGTTCGGCTTCAGGCCCGAGCATTCTACGACGTTTCAGCTCACCAGAGTACTGAATGACATGACGGTCTGTTTGAACAAAAAAATAATACACTGTCGCAGTACTTCTGGATATGGAGAAGGCGTTCGACAGAGTATGGCACGAGGGGTTGCTGTACAAGCTGTCGACTTCCCCTGCCCCAAGAAGAACGGTCAAGACAATCGCCTCTTTCCTGAAGAATCGCCGCTTCCGAGTGATGGTGGAAGACGCCGTCTCCGAGGAACATTCCGTTGCAGCCGGCGTCCCCCAGGGCTCTTGCTTGTCTCCCGCCTGCTACGCCCAATACATGGACGACATCTCCGTCGGGCCGGGTGCCCAGCTGGCACTCTTCGCAGACGACGCAGCCTACTATGCATCGTCGTTCCAGGCTCCGCACGCTGCTATCAAACTGCAGCGCACCCTGGACATCTTGCCCGACTGGCTCGCCAAACGGCGACTGTCCGTCAATGTTGGGGAAACGCAGGTGCTCATCACAGGCCAGAGTCTCCTTCCACCATCGCTCCAGCTCCAGGGACAGCACATCGAGTGGTCTTCGCAGGTGAAGTACCTGGGAGTGACCATTGATCGCCGGCTCACCATGAAGCAACACGTCGACAACGTCGTCAGCCAGGTCAAGGTGGCACGCGCCAAGCTGCGTCCACTTTTCGACTCCAGCCTCCCTCTGAGGGCGAAGCTCGGGATCTACAAGACCTATGTGAGATCCCGCCTCACCTACGCGGCTCCGGCATGGTACGCCCTGTGCTCGGAAACGAACAAACGGAGACTCCGAGCCCAAGAGAACCTCTCTCTGCGTACCATCGTCGGCGCCCCCCGCTACGTGAGGAACTCGACAATCCAGAGGGACCTAAGATGGGAAACCGTAGACCAGTTTGTACAGAGGCTGGCGAAGGGCATGTTCGCGCGTGCGGATGTGTCACATCTTCCGCACATCGCCGAACTGGCGCCGCACCACGCGCGCCCGCCCGACCGCCGCCGCCAGCCACGCGACCTGGTTGCCTAGCCGGCGATCACCCACTGCACACCAGAGCCACATGAAGACCACCGCCCGCAGGGGCCATCCGATGACCTGTCCACAGGAGTGGACAGAGGCGATTCTTCGGGAAGAGGTCCGTCGACCTGACCCCGACTCCCCACGCCCCAGAAGGGGTGCGGGAGATGACTTAGATGATGATGTCTTTCGCGAATTATCTTCTAGAACAGTGGTTCCCAATTAGTATTTGCTGCGTACCACTTAAAGAAAGATCTTTAACTAGCGTACCCCTTATTGCAGGAGAGATAAATAAAATAAAAACAGCTTTTTAACATTTATTACGTGAACATCAAAATACAATGAAAATCAGTCTCGTTAACCGTCCCATTGTTCTCTTTTGTTAGTTTGCTCATCCGGTGTCCTTACGTGACTTAACAGATTAATGCAACACAGATGTTTGGTTAATGTGACAAATGTGCACGTTTTTCTTTGCACAACTCAGAAATATCTGGTTGCTCTTTTGTCAGCTTCAGTCTCATGTCGTGTTCCAGTTGAAGTCTATGACGATATTTATTTTTCAAGTTCGTCATGGCCGAAAATCCACTCTCGCAAAGGTAGGTCGTGCAAAATGGCAGTAAATATTTTATTGCTGCTTCACTGACACGGTAAATGCCTTTCAGATCAGCCAAAAAGTCACCCACTGATTTCTCTGCAAAACAACTCTTGAGTCTGCTGTTGCATGATATTTCTATCAATTCCTCTTGATCAGAGATCGGTAGGTGGTCGGTGGAATGGTTAGCGAAAGAGTTGTTTATCCAGTTCCATTGCGGCGATATTTCTGGGAAATAATTGCGTAGTGACGCCGATAGATTTTGCAGGTGGCATTTTATGGCTAATTTAACATCTTCATTCACAGACGAAGAAGTAGACTCCAAAAAATTTTTTAGATTCGGAAACTGGTCATATTTAGCGTTATCAATCAAAGATATCCAGAGGCTTATTTTTTTAATAGTTGACTCAACTTTATCCTGCATAGTAAACATGGTTGTATCTTGGCCTTGTAGTCCCATATTCAACTCATTCATTTTTGTGAAAATATCTGACAGGTAAGCCAACTTTTGCAGCCACAGCGGATCAATCAGCATCTGTTTGTACTCATCATGTTTCTGCTCGACCAAAAATAATTCAATTTCATGTCTCAACTCAAATATTCTCGAAACCACTCTTCCTCTGGATAGCCAGCGTACTTCAGGGTAACAACAGCAGCGTAACAGGGTCTCGTGCTCACTGCCAAGCTCTTTACAAATATCTGTAAAAATTCTTGAGTTTGTGGCTCGAGCCTTGATTAAGTTTACGATTTTTACAGCATTTTTAGAGTGATGTCTAAGCTGGCTGGAATATTTTTACAAGCAAGTGCCTCACGATGAATTCCACAATGGGTCCATTTTGCGTCTGGGGCTACATCTTGTATCCGCTTCACAAGTCCCGAAAACCGACCAGTCATTGCTCTGGCACCGTCAGTGCATATCCCTACACATTTTGACCATTCTAATTTGTTTTCTTTCACAAAAGCATCGACCATGTGAAATATATCTTCCCCCGTTGTGCGAATCGGAAGGGCACGACAAAACAGGAACTCTTCATGAAACTTTTTGGAATGAACATAACGAACGTATGTTAATAGTTGAGCTAAGTTTGCTACATCCGTGGATTCATCAAGTTGTATTGCAAAGTAATCGCTTTGTGAGATGCGTTGAATCTGGTGGGTTTTCACATTCTCTGACATTTCTGCAATACGACGAGAGACAGTGATATTTGACATAGGAATAACATCAAGTTCTTTTGCCATTTTTTCTCCGAACATACATTTAACCATCTCTTTTGCTGCAGGTAGTACAAGGTTTTCCCCAATAGTATGCGGTTTTGATTGCTTTGCAATTAAATAACTTACTCTATAAGAGGCTTGCAAAGCGTTAACATTCGTGTTCAGAGAGAGTGCCTCAATAGACTTTTGCTGATGTTTGAGGTCCTTTAATTTATGTTGAAAGAAGGAAACAGATTGATCTTTCAAATTATCATGTTTAGTTTCCAAATGGCGACGTAGTAAGGATGGTTTTAACGAATGATTTGACAGCTTTTCTGCACAAATGATACACTGTGGTAATGGAGAATCAGAGTCTCCAGAGCTTGTAAATCCAAACTGAATATAACTATCATCATATTTTCGTTTTTTTAGAGACGATTCTTTGCTATCAAGGTTTCTTTTTCTTTGTGTCAGATTACTGGTAGAGGGTGACACATCACTAGCAGGTAATTGTTCAGTATGGCCTGACTCCTCCTCATCAGCCTTTCGGCGCCTTATCAGCCAATGTTCCATCTGAAAGACAAGAGGACTTTTCAACTCGGCTTAGCTACGTAAAAAAAAACTTTAGCATTAAAAAACCCCCACATAAAAGCAGACTTCCGGTTTCATCACCAGGTCTCATCATTGGGTGTTATTAAAAGGTCTCATTACAACGAATCGAATGAGCCTAAACTCGATGGGTTACTAGTAAGCATCCCAGGGTTCTAGCTCCTACCTTCGAGCTTCGCACTCCATCATCAGATCAGCTCGATAGTACTATATTCTCAAAAGTTTTGTCACTACGAGACTAATGAGCCCAAACGCGATGGGTTTACTAGTAAGCATCCCAGGGTTCCAGCTCCCACCTTTGATCTTCGCACTCCATCATCAGATCAGCTCGATGATACCATATTCTCAAAGGTCTTGTCACTACGAGCCTATTGAGCACAAACTCGATGGGTTTACTAGTAAGCATACCAGGGTTCCAGGTCCCACCTTCAAGCTTCGCACTCCATCGTCAGATCAGCTCGATAGTACCATATTCTCAAAGGCCTTGTCAATACGAGTCGAATGAGCCCAAACTCGATGGGTTTACTATTAAGCATCCCAGGGTTCCAGCTCCCACCTTCGATCTTCGCACTCCATCATCAGATCAGTTCGATGGTACCATATTCTCAAATGTCTTGTCACTACGAATCTAATGAGCCCAAATTCGACGGGTTTACTAGTAAGCATACCAGGGTTCCAGGTCCCACCTTCAAGCTTCGCACTCCATCGTCAGATCAGCTCGATAGTACCATATTCTCAAAGGTCTTGTCAATACGAGTCGAATGAGCCCAAACTCGATGGGTTTACTATTAAGCATCCCAGGGTTCCAGCTCCCACCTTCGATCTTCGCACTCCATCATCAAATCAGCTCGATGCTACCATATTCTCAAATGTCTTGTCACTACGAATCTAATGAGCCCAAATTCGACGGGTTTACTAATAAGCTTCATAGGGTTCCCGCTCACACCTTCGAAGTTGAAATGTACCACAACAACATGCTCCAAGAAATCTACTTTCGAAAAAAAAACCATCATTAAAATCGGTTCACCCGTTTACGCTCCGCTAGCTACAGACAGACACACAGACAGAGTGACTCACACGTCAAAGTCATAACACCCCAAACACACACTCACGCTCGGACTTATCCAGTCCTTACATACTGGAATTAGCAAATTCACAATCAAAACCACAGAGCATATATCAAAACCATATCAAAACAAAATAATTTTACACCGACGACACGCACGCGTCAAGGTCACGCGAACAAACAATGGCGGAAAGAAAGATCTGGGGAGGGGTAAAACATTTCACTTGTGGTGCATTTGCGGAGATCGATGTGTGCAACACATCTCGATCGCGATGATTTTAAATATTTTTGCGCAAAAAACAGTTGTTTGCGTTCATATTTTTTGTCGGATTAAACTATCTTGGTCAAGAGATTAGCACGCGGCATGCGTACCCCTTGATTGAGCAACGCGTACCCCTGGGGGTACGCGTACCACTAATTGGGAAATACTGTTCTAGAACAGTAAAATTTGGCCTAGGGGCATTAGGAGACAATTTAGATCGGGTTATTCAGTAGTGTTCTTTATTGTGTTATAAACTATTTAGACTGTGTACGTGAAAAGAAAAGTAAAATAAAACTCTTTCTTGTTTAACAGTCAAGAAAAGTATTTATTATTGTAACATATTGTCGCATAGCAGTCAGAAACTATATGGGTGTTGCCGACAATACATACATTTTATTACTCAAAATACGTACATTTTTAGATACTCAGTGATACACAATATTTTCTTTAAAAGAAGCAAAGCATAGTGTACTCCTCTTCGCTACCAAATCCATCCATTTTTCTTTTATTTCCGAATTGCATGGGACCTAAAATAAAAAATTGCATGGAAAAAAATTAAATTGTCTTGTGCACTTAACGTGCTCTCTGAGGCACGGGGATAACCAGAAAATTGTCACCCATTACAAGCAGCAGTTGCATAACCAGAGTAATTGTGTGTACTCTCGTTAACAGCTGAGCCACGGGGCATTTTAAAATACATACTGTACAGGAAAGGTTTAATTCTGTAACTCGAACTTTCATATAAGCGTACATTTTTTCGATACAGGCTAAGTCGATAAAGCGTAATCTACCACAGCGTGGCACCCATGTGGAACCGCTTGCGTCATGGACATTTTTATTTCCTGTCTCTCTCGCTAGTAGGTAACGTTAATGAGTATGAGAGAGACGGAATCTGGATGCAACTCAATAGCATTACTTCCTTGGAATATTTCGTTAATCGTGTTGTTTTATTGAAGAAATATTGTTATACCCTTGATATGGAAATTTGTCGAATCACTGCGATTTTCACATAGGACAACTGCACAGGCCGGCTTTATAGAAAATAAAGCTAAGTGTTGTCAGTTTTTTAAGGCGATCGGCGCGTGCACGATGACCGACTCGCTGGGGCGTCCAAACTTTTTTAGCATCATGTTGGGGTCAATTGATCATCTTCCTGAAAGTTTCAGGTTGCGGAATTCAATAGTTTTTAAGATATGTTTTTTTTTAATCTGAAAATACTTTGGAAAATGATGTAACGCAACGCAAATAATATGTTTAAATCTTGTCTGTGGTCAAAATACATTACCTACATTTCGTTGGACGCATATTTGAAAAGATGAGAATTCTCTAAAAAAGGGAGGAAATATGGAATCTTTTTTTAATAATACCTATTTTATTTATGTTTGTTTATTTATTTTACGTCAATCAAAGTTAATTTAGTATTTCTTTCGTAAAATATCACTTTTGATAATAATAAAGTTGTCATTTTTGTTTAAAACGGAACGCATTTTGTTGGGGCGTTTTGCCGCGTTTTTGGTTGGGCGGCAAAGTAGTAGTCCCTTTTCTAGTAGTTTCGCGAATGTTCTATTTTCTTTTTCTCTCGATATTTACAAGCAAACACAACTGGCTAGAGTAGGTTATTGTGGCTACTTTTCAATCGGGTTATAGGTTATGTTAGAACGATGAAAAAGCTAAACCGGAGCGGAGCGTATGCAAACAAAAACTATTGGCTAGAGTAGGTTATTGTGGCTACTTTTCAATCGGGTTATAGGTTATGTTAGAACGTTGAAGAAGCTAAACCGGAGCGGAGCGGAGCGTATGCAAACAAAAACGATTGGCTAGAGTAGGTTATTGTGGCTACTTTTCAATCGGGTTATAGGTTATGTTAGAACTTTGAAGAAGCTAAACCGGAGCGGAGCGGAGCGCAGCGTATGCAAACAAAAACAATTAGCTAGAGTAGGTTATTGTGGCTACTTTTAATGTAAATTTTGATGATAGCATTATGGAGCATTTGTGGAGAAGAAAGGTTTCGAGGCAGAAAATTGACCCTTTCGAAGAAAGCAACTAGGCATTACCGCGCGGGGGGGAGTAGTAGGGGGGGGGGGCAACTACCCCCTTCCCCTCCCCCCACTTAAAGATCAAGGTCAGTCTAAATTTTGTTTTAATTTAACAACATAACCTCAAAACTTTAAATAATCATATCTCAGAAACTAGGCATTTCCGCGGGGGGGGGGGAGTAGTAGGGGGGGCATCTACCCCCTCCCCCAACCCCTCTCCCCCCCTCAGGGTCAAAAAAAGTAGGTCATCCGCTAAAGTCCTTCCCTTGACCCTTTCAAAGGGTCAAAGGACATAAAAAAATAACTTTTCGGCGAAAATAACCCACGGAAAGTATCCGTAAGACTTGCCCGCAGGAGATTAGTGTAGCATGGTTTACACGGAAGGGTTTGTCGAAAAGTACCGTTTCTTACCAAACTCTTTCCAAGTTTCTTACCAAGAGGCATAAAAAAGCCTGTTTGGCTTTTGCCAGAAAGTACCGCGATTGGACCAATCAAGAGTGGAAAAAATTACTCTTTTTGGACGAAACGAAGACTAATATGATAAATTCGGATGAGAAACGATATGTTCGTCGCCCTGTTAACAAGCCATTTGACCCAGCACCAATACAAAAAAATATTAGAAGTGACCATGATACCTTATTCTGATGAACATTTACTGGTGGGAGTTATGACGTCATTTTTTTTTATGAGTATTTTATTTTTTATTCTGAAACCTATCGTGTGGGATATCAAATTAAAGGGCTTCATGAGCCGGTTTTAAAAATATAACTACACCATTATCTTTCGGCCGCCTGTTTTCTAAAAATCCACCAAATATTTTCAAAACATATCAAGTTTGAACTCCTCGAAGTAGGAGACGGATTAGTAAAGAGGATCTATACAGACCATGAGAGTGAGTGAAATAGACTATTACTATTTTCGTGAAAAGTCAATAGATAGTATTTTAAATCGCACAATGTAGTTAACAAAGTTATTGGTGCGGCTACCTTACTACTTGATTTTGATTGAATCTAAAATACTTACCTATAAATTGGTTCACAGTCCCCCTGTTAGCGAAGTCTACTGCCCACAGGGCCACTAGTTGTTAGTATTATTATCGTCGTCCGAGTTATGATGTGAGTTATTATGATGAGTTATTATGGTTTAATTTTATCTAGGGCAAACACATTTTCATAAAAGTGGTGTCCATGCTTACAAGTCAACGGCGAGCTTGCTATTAAGAACCGGTCGTTGGGTCACAACACTTTCAGAATACGGTAAGGACCCTAAAATTTGGTAACAAGTTTTATCGATTTTCCGTCACTAGGAACTTCGCGTTTAACACTAACTAGATCCCCATTCGTATATTCATGGTCCGGCAAGACTTCCTTTAGAGTCATAGCGGGCTTTATCTCTTAGTTGTTGTGCAGCGATCCGTTCGCCAGCCTCGCTCCGAACTGTTCTAAATTCTGTGTTACAAAATTCCTAGTTTTACCTATAATCTTACTCAAAAACGGTACTACTTCGGTACCACTTTTTATATTGAAACCAAGCAGAAGTTCTGATGGACTATTTACTGTGGTTGTGTGTATTGTGTTAAGTTCTATCTGAATGTTAAGATTTTATTCGTGCCAGATTATGTCACCCTTATTATCAGCTTTAGAAACTACTGCGCTAACAATAGTTCTATTGAATCTTTTGCATTGCAGCTCGTTAGAATTTTAAAAAGAATGTATAATATATACACGTGAAATCTATTTAGTGAATATACTACCGCTAGCGCTTTTAATTTCGGATGAATGGAGGTTTCCCTAATGTTATAGGTAAGCTTCGTTGACACTAGTACATGATTTGTACCATGATAAAACTAATGATAATTTTTATCTAGTTCCACTATGAATAGAACTTGAAATAATGGTTTTAATGATAACTTCGTTATCACTATTAGGTGTTCGATACTTGCGATTTTTTTAACAAATATTTACCTCTTAAAAATTTATGTTGTCCTGGTACTTTTACACCTAGATACATGCTAGTAAGTGGTGGTATTTGTAGAGATTTTACTTCAATCATATGAAATTAGCGAATAGGTAAACTGAATAGTGATGCACCAACTCAAAGAAACTTAAGATTTTAAGAATAAAAAACATATTCAAGTTAAACATAATCTTATGTTTTGTATGTACTGCTCAGCAATATCATCTATAACCAGTATCTATGTTTTCTGAATCCTAAATCTACTTGACAAGTAATTGCATAAACGTTTATCTCTATTTCAAAAATATATTTGAGATTAGTTTTATCTGGTTGATCAAGGACAGCTCCGTCGTAGTGTCGAAAGGGCGTCGTTCACTGTTTTGAGTGTTACTTGGCCGTTTTGTTCTGCAACACACTTCTAAGTGACCTAATTTTTTGACAAAAGCTGCAATTTATTATCGGTTTATTACACTTAAAGCTTGTATGGTCATCTTCGTTGCAATTATAGCATTTATTAATTATTTGCAGTTCCTATTACCTTTCTAGTGGGGTCTGTCCTAGATCCACCGTTATTAAGCTGAGTCCTTGTGTCGAGACCCTTTCCCTGGCGTCTCTACCGCCCCCAGGCTTACCCATATTTAATACTTCTTCTGGTTCACGAAAACATGCTGCCTGTGCCTCAACTCTAACCGCGCGGTCTTATATAACACAGCGGTTAGGAAGGCTGATTTTTGATTATTTTGATTATACTCAATCAAATGCTCTCACACTTCAACCGTACCAAACAACTCCACGCCAAACAATACGGTTTCACTAGGGGTAAATCAACTACGGATGCAGGTATTACCCTTATATCTCATATTTATTCTGCATGGGAGGCCGCACAGGATGCTATGCAGGAGTTTTTTGCGACCTGTCGAAGGCGTTTGATTGTGTTGATCATAATACGCTATTAATTAAATTAAATCATTACGGAGTTAGAAATAAAGCGTTGGATCTACTAAGATCATACCTAAGCAATAGAATTCAAAAGGCAGAAGTTAACGGCGTTAAATCTGATGGATCGGGTGTAAAAATTGGCGTTCCACAAGGTTCCATATTAGGTCCTTTCTTGTTTCTGGTATATATTAATGATCTGACTTTCATGGTGGAGAAATTAACTGACATAGTGTTATTTGCTGATGATACTTCAATGGTCTTCAAAATTGAAAGACAAAAAGCAGATTTTGATGATGTTAATGGTGTATTGTCTTTAACCTTGAATTGGTTCACAGTTAATAATTTATTGTTAAACGCTGGTAAAACCAAGTGTATCAAATTCTCACTTCCAAATGTCAGGCAAGTTGAGACCAGTTTAGTGTTAGACAACAGCACGTTAGAATTAGTAAATGATACGAAGTTTCTTGGAATAACCATTGATAGCAAATTGCAGTGGGGACCCCACATAGATAAATTGGCTGGTTAATTAAGTTCTGCGGCTTACGCTGTTAGGAACATCAGACAAAGCACGGATGTGGCTACATCTAGGCTAGTATATTTTAGTTACTTTCATAGTGTGATGTCCTATGGTATCTTGTTGTGAGGGAATGCAGCGGATATTCAAACTATTTTAATTTTACAGAAAAGAGCTATTCGAGCAATTTATAATTTAAAACGAACAGACTCCTTAAGAGAGCTTTTTAAAGAAATTGACATACTAACTGTAGCTAGTCAATTTATTTTCGAAAATATAATGTATGTACGCAAGAACCTTACAACATTTTCCAAAATTAGCGATAGCTGTAATGTTATCCTAAGAAATAATCACAGACTGTGTGCGCGCCGATTTAGACTCGCGAAGGTTAGCAATTCTTTCAAGGGTCAGTGTATTCTCTACTATAATAAGATACCTCTGGAGATTTTGAAATTGCCATTTGAGCAATTTAAAAAGCATGTTAAAGCGACTTTGTCAAAAAAGGGATATTACAATGTTCAAGATTACTTAAATGACAGGACTGTTTGGGGTTAATCTAGCTCAACACAGGCCTTGCTGTTAATAATTTTGTAATTATTTATTCCTGCTTATTAATCATAATAATTAAATTTTTCATATTTGTAATAGTTAAGCACAACCTATTTTAAAAGAGATCTAAAAATCAATCTGTGGGAGTTTCTACGCCCTTCTTCTCCCACAGTGGTCCAATGTAGAGAAGAGGCAAAATTGACGTTTGCTAAGTATATGTAAATATCTACAGTAATAAAGGACTTTGACTTGACTTGACTTGACTTTTGTGTAGAAATACTGTTCGAGTGACTCGCCGTGACATGCACGCTTCGTCAACAATTATCAATTTATCCATTTATCAATTCTGCATAATTCTGTCTATCTAAAAACGACTCTATAAGCTTTCTTTTCTACTCTGTCCAAGTGTGCACAACCGTATTTAGGCCTTGGTACCACTGTTTAGTAACCCCGGTTAATTTTCGAACAGCGCAGTGGGCTGCCTCACGTTCATCCCAACTGCATATTTTCGCACATTCCTCAACCTTGGTTTCCCAAAGATCAGACCATAATGGTCTGATCTTTGGACATTGGGTTAAAATCGGGGAGGACATTGTTTAAAGAAAGCTTTGAGGTCGATTTCCCGTTTACATTTTGAGGATATCTAGGAATTTATTAAGAATATCGTCGCTCGGATTTCGTAATCTGTCATGTGGCTATCTGTGATGAGCATGGCGTGAAGGAAAGCGCGATCGCTTTTGTTTTAATAACCGCCTCACAGGAAAATCGAAACCATCACTACTACCGCTAAGACGGCGTCGTTTTCCTGCCCTCGCTCCATGCTCCTCTTCGTCGGATAAGTACATTCTAATCTGGCTTTGAATTTGGCTACGGCTACGACTACGACGATTACTACGGGTACGAGTTCGAGTGCGACATATTCTTGATTGTTTCGATATTAACGCACTCTATCAAGCGCCCTCATCTGACCGTAATATATATCGCCATCATCAGCACAATCGTTAAAGGGGTATTAACGGGTAGCGTTTGCGGAATTGCCTTTGGTTATAAAGACTCCCATCCGCTCCCTCGCTCTTCTGAATTAGCTGCTGCGAAGTCTACCGTGTACCTTTATTGATACTTATTGGCTCACCCTCCACGTGACTGCAGCCAGTCTCTTGAATTAGCTGCTGCGGAGTCTGCCGTGTCAATTTATTGGTACTTATTGGCTCACCCTCCACGAGTCTGCAGCCAGTCTCTTCAGTTTCCATTATCTGAAAAACGGAATTAACATTAATTAAGGTCAGGTAAGATTTACAGATTACTTATCTTTAAAAAGTTCTAGGAGGCATTAAAATCCTAGGTTATAATTTATGTACTTTATCAACTTTATCAAAGCAAAGCATATAAAAATTAAGCAAAAATGCTCTTCGGTCTCCATTATCTGAAGAAAGGACGTTTCAATTATTTAAAGTTATAGGTAGTTTAAGAGAGTTGCATGCATGCTTATAAGCAAGGCATATACAAGCAGGAAAGTATTAATTAAACTACTTAGAAACTGTGCATTTTGAAAACCATATTGAACCATATAGGTACTTTAAGTATTTATTGAATAAATTTTAATGGCTCGCAGGCGTTAAGTTATCTAACGCGTATTCTATTGTTAGAAGAGAATAATAGGTGATACCTACTCAGGTTGATTGCAAGGTTCTTCTTGCGATTAACAAACATATAAAGTTGCTATAAATATTTAATTTCCCATTTTCTTCTTTGTTTTGTGAACGTCAATGTATTTCGTTTAATTATTTGTTAATATGCCAAGATCAATTGAATATTCCAGAGGGTAGCCCTGGCCAAATGTTCAATTCCTCTTGTAAGGTAGTTAAATGTGTAGGAAATGCCCAAGTACATAAACCGATCCTTGATACAAAAATATTATTTTATCAGACTTATAAGGCGGTTACAAGTCCAGGAAATGGCTCAGTTAAGTGCAATGCCTTTTGAAATTGATTTACTACCTAAGTGTCACTGATTTAGGTGTAAAGAAAAGATTTGTTTAAAATACAAGTCCCGACCAGTGCTGGTCAAAATAATATCTTACATTGTAAGAAGCAGTATCTTGAGTTTACAATTTATCAACAGTTTACCATCTCAAGCGATAGATTTTTAAATAATTTGACGGTTGTCATGGAATGATTATAATTATCGAATATTAATACGTTATCGTATACGGCACAGTTTACAATTTATCGACAGTTTACAATCACTCGAGATAAATTTCGCGATATCATATAGGTACTAAAGGTGTTCACATATTTACGATGTCATCTTCAAATATGAGAGATTGACTCCCTCGCATATCTATCGTTCGAGTTGTTAAAGTGTGTTTATGTCAACGTAAGATAGGTAAAACCGTTAGTTGTTAACTAACGTTTTTTTTCTCGTAAGTTGGTCAACTACCGACAGATAGTAAACTGTAGCGTACTGCTTACTATATGATGCGTAAGTTAACGCTTACTATATGATGCGTTAGTTAACTAACGGTTAAAACCGTAAAATAGTAAACTGGTTTAAACTTGAGTTGCAAACGATATACCAGGGCAAACACTGCGGAGCTAAGATGAAGACTAGAGAGGGCGAGCGCAGCGGAGCCCCCGAATAGTCTTCATGTTAGGTTGACATGTAAGAACAACAGAAACGCAAATTCTAAACCCTGTCGGTCGGGGTTACTATCTGTCGATAGTTGATCAACTACCGCATTAGTTTGTCAACAAACGGTTTTGACTATCTTCCGATGACATTTATTCTAATTTCTTACATAACTTGCTTAGCTTTTTCTCGGCCGTCCTACCTCAGTAGGCATAGGCCTCCTACCAATAAGGCATACACACTATAATTAATATTAACCAGTTTACATCGGCACGCCTGTCATGTTCGTTTATGCTTTCAATCTGTTTCAATGTAAATTGCATTGGTCCCGCGGGGCGAACAAATGTTGACAGCGGCGTTCATTGGGCGGCTCGGCAGCGCGGGGCCTCGCCCGCCAAAAGCGGAAATGAAACAATGTCGCTGTGTTGTGTGTTTGCGTGTGTGTGTGTGTGTGTGTGTGTGTGTGTGTGTGTGTGTGTGTGTCTCAACAGCGGGTCTGTGATTACTTCTTCCAATGTTATTTATTCATACATATGGCTGAAGTCGTCGACTTTTATAAGACTAAATAGTAGTAAGTTCTACCAATCAACGACATCAATACTAGAATATGAAATCTTTTAGGAAGTCCGCATTGAAATAAATGTTTTTATAATACTACATGTTACTTTATGTTTTTAGGGTTCCGTACCATAAATAGGAAAAACAGAACCACTTTAGGAACACTCGTAATATGTCCTGGTGGTTTAATAAATAGTAATATAAAAAGTCCGAATTCTGAACCGATTACGTTGAAATTTGGTAAACTTTATGTATTCATGTGAACCAAACACGAACGTGTGACGTAAGCAAATACATTTTGAATTTGGGCGGCAATTTGGGGGAAAAATCAGAAATTAAAAAAAGTGTCGTGTGACGTGACAAATGAAAGGGCTTGTTGAGGTGTTTTTTTTTAACTGGAATCTATTTTTTAAGGTTAAAAATAAACCTAATCTTCGAAACTCCTAATAGTAAAATTTTCAAAAATTTAGTTAGCATAGATCTTTATTTAAATATTACAGGAAAGTTTTGCAAACCGTATCTTGGGACATGTCCAAAGAAAAGGCTTGTTGCGAGGATCAATTTTTTTTTCACAAACTTGGAATGCTTAGTTAAAAAAATATATAAGAAAATATGCAAAAAAAACATTCCCCCCTCTTATCTATCTCCAAAACTACTGACACAAAAATTTTGGAAAAAAAAACAAGAAATTTATGATTTTAATAGTGGCGGGAAAAAATATTTCAATACCAAATACATACTTATAAACATACCTGGTTAAATGCATGGCGTATGAAGGTAGCCGCACCAATAACAACATTTTGCTATCTTACACAGGAAAATTAAAGATACCTTATCCTCATGCAAGAAAATTGAATACCATTGTGCGGTGGTACGGAATCCTTCGTGCGTGAGTCCGACTCGCACTTGACCGTTAATTTTTATTACGTTTTTTTGCACTATTTAATTATTTATCACATCGTACATTAATACGCGCGTGGTCCCGTGGATCGTCACTGTGCCTTGCCTTAAGACGCGTAAGTGCGAAAGAGCGCACTGTATGCTGCGTCCTGCTCCCACGTTTTATTATCCTGCGTGCAGTGAGATTTCAATTTGATTGTAGCTACTTTCGGATCACTCGAACGAATTTACTGTTTGAAAACTGTTAATGCATAAAGAGAGCCTCTTAAAAAGTGCCTATTACCTATGCCGCCGATCACAACTAGCAACAAACGGACGGACAGAAAACGGGACCTTAGTAAGGGTCTCATTGGCACCCTTTGGTTACGGACCCCTTAAATAATGTACATTAATCCTAGGCAAAACCTTCTGGATAATTCTTCTTAACCATGTCACATTTCGTCACAAAACAAATAGCTACATGTCGTAACCGGTATCACTAAACTTAGAACCCGACTCTATATCATTACGCACCTTATTTTGTCTAAACGGGTCCGTTTCGCCTTCAATATTTTCATTATTAGCCACCATTTTTAGTGTTCCGTACCTGAAGGGTGCTAAACGGGACCCTATTACTAAGCCCCCGTTTTTCGTCAGTCCATCCGTCTGTCACCAAGCTTTATCTCATGAACCGTGATAGTTAGACAGATGAAATTTTTACAGATGATGTATTTTTGTTGTTGCTATAACAACAAATACTAAAAAACAGAATAAAATAAATATTTAAGGGGGCTCCCATACAACAACTATTTCTATACCACATACAAACTTATGAATGCACCTGGTTACGTACATAGAGTGTGAAAGTAGCCGCACCAATAACTTTGAAAACAATATTTTGCTATGTAAAATCCAAACTATTCACTCCACACCATCCCTACCATTGTACGGTGGTACGGAACCCTTTGTGCGCGAGTTAGACTCGCACTTGATCGGTTTTATTTTACGTGTTATGTGTTTGACCATGTATGTCTGATTCTGTGTCCCCTCGTAACTACTCAAAATCTCAACAGATTATGATAAATGATACGTTATGAGACGGCGGTGGTCACAGGTTACATAATATAAAAAAATAAAATGAAAAATGGCGGGTTGTGTGCGCTTATGTGCGGACTAAATAAATTTTTGTCAACACCATTGAGTGGGGTATCAAAATAAAGGGCTTTAAAAGGCGAGTACGGAAATATTTACTAATCTTGCACCATCTATGAATAATACACCTTAGTTTTAAGCTAAGCATGTAAAGATTTTTCGTAATTTTGTGCTCAAAAGGAGGAAATAAATGACTTGATTAAAAAAACTAAAAATCCGACTGCGGAACACTAAAAAACACAAAATAGCAGATAAGACATAACTTGCTCAATTATTGAGATTCGATAATTACTGCAGGTGGGGCCAGATAAATCTTGGCAGAGGATTCCGCTTGAATTCAAATTTAATTAAATTCAACACTGTTCTATACTAATTTTATCGAATCTCAATGATAACATTAAGTCTTAAAAGCTTGTGTTTGCTTGTTTTGGGCTTTTTAGTGAACTGCAGTCAGGTTTCTTTTTTAAACGTCATTTTTACGAGACTACAAGTTCGCGCCAAGTTTATTTGTCTCTGAGCTAGTTGTGAACTCTCTTTCTGTCTCTCATCCCATCTTACCCTATAACTTCGGCATTAATTTTCCCATAATGTTTATGTTGCCGGATTCTTGTTGACAACGCTGACAACGTAACTCAAGCGAGACGTTTAAAACCATTTTATCTAACTTCAATTCTTCAAAACAAGTAATTAAATTATTGTATAAAGAATACGTACAGGGTTAAGTTTTCCTGAGAATGATACCTTCTCACTCTTTGCTTTTGCAAGAAGCGTTACAGCGCAAAAGTATGTATCTATTAACATTTAAACATGAATTAACCATACAAACTTGTACGCTTACTCCTTACTTTGAAACTTCAAGCATAGTGAAATGGCTTCCAAATAGCTCGTTTTATTCCTCAATATGTACCTATTTTGCAATTCCGAGTAACAACACGTTAACATTTACTGGCACACCTGCATCCGTATTTTATTTATTCTTGTATATGACCTAAAACCGTTAAATCAACTTGATTTGATTCAACTTTCTTACCTTTCCAAGATCGGCCGTTAGAGTTAGTTTATTTACGAAAACCAACCTAAACTCATTGGGAGAATATATACTGCCTCATTATATCCATCTCTTGATCCCTTCCCTGCCTTCTGTCTACATATCTTCTCTAGATAGCTGTGTTCTCACTCACAAAACTCTCCTAGACAACTTTTCATTTGGTTGGAGATGTAGTGTGAATGTTGTTTTGTGTTTAAGTTGGAACAACAACCTGTCGCATGAGTAGCAAGTAAGCATTAGCATCGGCGGAAAGCTGTGCTCTTGTCGTCTGGGAATTTGCATCTATTGAACACCCTCCCACGCCCTTCGGGGTTTCTCTTAGACGCCGACTTTACTAAACAACTATTTACTTTGGATGAGCTTTACTTACTTACCTACTCAAATAAGATTATTTCGGGAATACGGTTGCCAGGCTCAGATGTGCTCAGGCAGGGCCTAGCCTGAGCACATCTTTGGTTCTTTGGGTTGCTGTTAGGTTAAATATGTATATACAATCCGTTTCTTGACATGAGCAAGTGTAGGTAATTATAAAAACTACCTTTAAACACTGCCAGTTATAAGTAATTAACTAATGCCCGATTTCACCAACAGTTAAGGGACACTTATCTCTTTTTCTCAGCTGTCTAGCGTTTGTTTCGGTGGCTGGACTCTTATATTAAGGGGGTCCCCAAGGAGCCTAGATGACCCTTAGGATAAATCGAAGCGACCCCTGAAAGAAATGACGTATCCCCTAAAAGATAGGGATCGTCTGTGAAATCAGCCATAAGTCAAATAAATTAATACTAGAAGACAGTCTTACACAAATCGACCAAGGTCCATAGTAAGCTCAAAAAGGCTTGTGTTATGGGTACTAGACGGCGATATATTTAATAGAGATAAATACTTATGTAAACACATATAAAACATCTAAGACTTAGAAACAAATGTTCATGCTCATCACACAAATATTTGCCCTTACCGGGATTTGAACCCAGGATCGTCAGCTTCGTAGGCAGGGTCACTACCCGCAAGGCTATACTGGTCTTCGATAAAGTGATATTTTAGATTCAAGTCTTCATTACATAATGGTCCTAAACCATGGAGAATGTAAATCGCAAAGCCGATTACGCAATTACATTACTCTACTATATGTACCTACATATGGTAGAGTAATGTAATTTGGGAGGTACCTACCTACCAAAATGTGTCATCAATCACAAACTCCAGCGCCTAATCGAACCGTCAATTGTTTTTTGGAACTCTTTCTAATTAGTTAAAATTGTTAATTTTGTTTTATCTGTAATGTATTTGCGGGTTTGGCTTTGCCATTTTTGAGTCTGGCAACCCTATTTGTGATATCAGATTACTCGACAGCGTGACAAATTGAATGAGCTCCTCAGTATCTTTTCAGCTATGTTTGAGCAAGCTATAATATCTATAGATAGCAGCTTAGTATGTGTCGCTACACAACCCCTGATCAGAATATTAAATTGCTGAATACCAACAAGTAACTTCACAGCACCGGCTCCATAAGTGTTAAGTCGGTCTTTTCATATTTGAGTTAAGTACAAACACATTTCACGACATTCCGAAATCATCACGCAAAGTAGATTACCGCAGATAGATACCGTAGATAAGTTATAGACACTAGTTGGAACACTCACCCACTGATTCCCGCTCAAAAATTCTTTAAATCGTCCTATTAAATAACAGATTGTCAGAGTGTCCGCCATACTAATTCCGCCATTGTAGTTTACTACTTAGCTCAAGTATATACGAACACATACCGTAAACGTCTTGTATTTTTTTTTTCAAATACTCTATCTTAGGTAGGATGGGAGCTGAGCCTATGTGTGTTCTTTCTCATCATTATCTTATTAGACGTCGTGAAGTGATGTGAAAACTTCCATATTTATTCTTATGACGTAGGTATAGTGTAAAAGATCCTTTAAGTACTCAAAAACCGACGTTAGTTGGGATGGATCACGATTTTGAACTCTATGCCATGGTAATAAAAATTAAAACCTATATCGGAAAAGTGGCCGCCGGTGTTAACTGAGGGGTTGGAAATTACGACGGATAAAGTCTTTTCAATAGGTATAAAAGTGACCGTTACTCTATCAAGTCTTGCGGCGGCGGCGCAAGCTACGAGCATCACATTCCAATAAAAGATATTGAAAACAATTTAAGGGGAATTTCTTCCGATGATTTCGAGCGCAGATCGGACTCTTGCGATATCGGGGGAAAATGTCGAGCCGAGCGCCGCGCCGTAGAGACAGACAAGTGCCGTGGCACAGAATAGTTTTCTACTGAGTAAATTGTTTATCCTCTGAACTGTCAAACCCAAAAATGCAAATTGGCCGCTTCTGTCACGGGGTCGCACGCGGACTCCGCGCGCTAACGTCCCGTTTCATTAAAATGACGATATCTCTATTTTTTCTATGGGAGCTCTCTAAGAAAGTTATATCGTTGGAATTGCTTTTAAATAAGCTACCGGATGAAAAAAGAATAGTCCAGTTTTGCCTAGCAATATATTTGCCGACTTGGGAATATCAAATAAGATAATTTATTATAAAAGCAGTCGAAATGAGATCTTTCTCTCCTCTAGCCAACCACACGTACTCGTGGTTAGTGAAATTTACAGCTTTTTTTACGTGAAACGTATAAAAAAAAAGCCAAGTGGTTGTCGGACTTCGCACTTTTAGGGTTCCGTAA
Organism: Argyresthia goedartella; assembly: GCA_949825045.1. Classification (NCBI taxonomy): domain Eukaryota; kingdom Metazoa; phylum Arthropoda; class Insecta; order Lepidoptera; family Argyresthiidae; genus Argyresthia; species Argyresthia goedartella. The sequence goes on from OX463815.1 coordinate 14,638,877, forward strand.
CAAATGGAGAATATAAGCCTAAAATTGAGGTAATTTAAAAGAAAAAATCTGATATACCAAAATATTGGTATTTATAAGTGAAATGTAGGCAATCATAAAAATTACCAACAAATTTTAAGGTTCGATGGAAATTGTGAAATTCTTCAGTACAAAATTTTGTAAAAAATACTGACTTTGGTGTCTTCTCATTCCTTTGTTTTCCAATATATTTTTTAACAATAATACAGTGTATTTGTAATAAAATTTATCTACTCAATGGGCTCTAAACAGCCCCACTCGATCTGGAAGGTCACATGTTTTTTCACGCCCCCATTTAGTGTATAGGAGTTGAACACTTCAAATATTTAAAAATATATTTTGGCAACAAGATGTGTATACTGTGATAATTTGAAGACTGTTGCTTTTACCCTTTTTCTGTAAAACCTGTGTGGCAGACGACAGTCGGACGGGCGCACACGTGAGTAACAGCAATAGGGCTCCGTTTGGACCCTTCGGAACCCTATGGATTTGGCTCCGGACGGAATCCTAAAAAAAGATTAGTGACTTAAAATAGGCATTCCGTTTCCATGGATGTATGTATGTATGAGTTGCAATTGAGTAGTTGAGCGCAACCGAACATTAGACCGCGGCAAAAAAACTATCATTATTCAACCTGAGTGGCACTTATGTATGTTATATTATACACTTGTGACTATTTTATGGGTGTTGGCTCGCTAAGGTGCGATAGCTAATAAAAACTCTTATTTTTATAGGTGAAATATAAAACAGTACTATACTTGTTTGGGAGGGCATTATTGGAAAGAGTGGGTGTTTAATAATTTGTAATACGGTATTTGACTTCTAGTCAAAATAGATACTTTTTAGGAACGGTAATTTTATTCACGAGTTCTATGAAATACTAGCAAGTGACGTCATAGTCAAATGCTGTCTTTTTAACACAACATTGAGTTTATAAAATACAACTGTTAGAAATATACAATTCTGATATTGTCCAACGTTTATGTTGAAATAGGCTCGCTTGAGATTCGTTTCTAGTTTAATTGGACTACCTTGTCAAATGCCGTATTAGGTCAACACTAAATGTGAATTTGTGTAGTGCAGCAACAAATCAAGAATTCGTAAAAGCTCCTGGAAAACGGTAGCTGCACATGTTCCAAACGTTTCCTCGGTGGTTTAATACAAAATTTAACTAAGCTTATAACGACGGCGATGAAATGGCGTCTTCGCTCTAATGTCATAAAACTGAAAAATATAATGCTTAATGCTGAAAGCTGCATGTAGCCATGGGGAAAAGAAAATTAAAATTGCTCTAGTCACGTCGACGTCGTATTGAATAGTAGTTTATGTGACTGCTGTTTATGTGACATAATGGAGGGCATTAATGCTCGAGGGTTTTCATAATAATATCACTCGAGACACACATATCATAAGCTCTCTTTGATGTGTTCAGGAACCGCATGTTTGACCGGCATTGTGGCTCTGCAGTTGTTTAGCTTGTTCTGTAGTACCAACTTCACAGACAAACTAGGGGTGGCTCGCAGGCGGGCGTCGGCGTTCGAAATTGAATGTCATAATATGTAGAAAAATTATACATTATGGTCATAATGTGTAATATTTCAGATAAGAAATGAGTTTTTACCAAGTAGTTTAACATTATGCTGATCGTAACGTGCGGTTTTTGTACGCAGTAAAGAGGCTTTATGATACGTGTGTAGATAAAGTTATTTAAAATGATGTCTGTAGCGGATAGGTGTTCAGGACGTTGAAGTGAATCCTTGTTTTATTTTTCCTCCTCATCCTTCTCATCAAGTTTAAAAACTTGACGAGAAGGGCACGAGTACATTTATGCAGCGCGCGAGATCTTGCTGCCTATGCGGTAGCTGGCCGACTGACCACGTCACCCCGCGTAATCGGTGACATATGTATGTATGATTCAGTGATGTATTTAATATGGACGCGTGCACTGATAAACATTATTTATCTATTTACTGGGTAAGTACATGAATATAAATATCTCTATTTTATATGACCAAACAGTGGTTAGTATTTAATTCTAGCTTCGTGTTACTAATATTTAATGTGTATTAATTTATGTTCTTTTTATGTTTCAGGTGAGCAGTAGCACGTCATCTACAATGTCCATAATAACCTCATCAAATATGACTACACCTTTCTGGTGTAACCTTGTATGACGTTTTATAGAAAGAGCTCTAAATAAACAAATGTTTCCCTGACGGATGCGCTTACATTGCTGTTATACCCCGCGCCACGAATTAAGAGCGCTGGGCTTCGTTGGCGGGAATCATATGTACAGGTATTGAAAAGTGACCTTAAGGCCTCCGCTCATAACGTATGGCGCGACGTATAACTAATACCGGGCCCAGTCCCCCGGGTGCTGGGACAGCGGGACAGCTTTAGAGAAAGGTAATCCAGAATGTATGGCATAAATCTCAAAATCTTAGGATTACTCGGATCAATGAATATTGAAGAAGCGAAAGATGTATGCTAGAATCGTAGCAAGTGGAGGTCTTTCATCTCTGCCTACCTGTCTTCGGGGAAAATAGCGTGAGCATATGTATGTATGTATGTATGTCCGTAGCTCATACAGAAAGAAATATAGTGGAAAAGGAAACAAGCTAGACAATGAATCTCGTGGCCATGTTTCTCTCCTTGGAATGCCATTCACATACAGATTTTCCCTCAAGTTTTGTTTGATGTAGGTAGTCAGGTTAAATAAATTAGCAGTAAAATAAACAGCAGTGTGGTTAAAAGCGGTAAAGTATTTTCTGATGCGACATGTACTAGAACAAGTGGAATTCGCACTTAGCCGGTGTTTTTGAAGTGAAAGGGCTTTTTGCGGTCGAATCCATATTTTAAAGCGAGTTATAATTGCACCCTTGTATCTGGCTGCCCGTAAAAACGAATGAAAGCTTCACATTGGAGCAAAATATTGGAGGCTGTGCGAGGAAATTTTCCGTGTTTTATACTAGATTTTCGTTTTATGCTGTGTAACCGAGTGAAAATTTTATAAAGAGCAATTGTGTATTAATTTTATGGTTCGGATGAAAATGATGAAAAATAAATTCATCATCAGCCTCTGATCCCCGCCAATAACGATGACGCTGACCTCCTTATAATTATACTCATATTAGACCCCATGATCCTATCATAATACACTCCAAATAATATGCATCAAATTCAAATAAAGCAAGGTTTATTTCCGAACACGGGTCCATCTGGTCCATTTTGATAAGGGTACAAACACAAGAAAAAATATTTAAAAACAAATAAAATCTTAATTAAATAATAATGCTTCATCCTGCACACCAAATCCTCTCATTTGAAATATCTGATACTCATACCCATTAACACCGAGATACTCAAACCCTACTTACAATTCTCAGTTGTGAAATGAACTGCAGCATGCCGACTCGCTTGACTCTTGTAAAGTCCTGTAACATACAGAACAAAACGTTCCTCCCTCAGTTAAGAACCAGAAATTAATTGGCCGTAAATATAATGGTATTCCATTCGGAGATAATTTGATTACGCGATTTAAAATCACGCGATTCAATGGCCCGCGAATTAATACTGGAATTATTTCTGCTGGAGTTGGTTTGTCGAGGAAAAAGTACTCTTTGTATTGTTTTGTTTCCAAGCTTGTAACTCTGCTGTTTGTCGTATGTGGATGGGAAGGGACGGGAAGGGAAGGGGCTGGGGAGGCATCATCGCGTCACAACTGAAACAAGCGGATCTCGTCTAGAGGCGGAAGGAAGCTCGAGTTTCCGCCAGCGAGGCATTCACGAGCCACCCCGGGGCTTGAACCCATTACTACACACACACATTACTTATAACTGCTCGAAAGAAATCATAGTTTCAGGGTGATGGGGATAAGGTTAAGGCTTTAAAAGTTCTCTCGTAGCATCATGATCGACCAAACACCTCCTCATGGTCGAGCAGATGTTGAGATGTACTAAATTATGTGCCGCGCAAGAGTATTGAAATTAACTTAGCTTCTGGTCTCACACTAAGAATCCCTATGTTGTAGAACCACAGGCGGAATTCTAATTAAAATCTAAGTTGTAAGACAATACTTGTTCACAGAAATCAATTACTTCACCACAATTTTTATTTGTGAAGCCCTATTCGCCATCCTTAATTAATTAACTTCTGACAGACGGATTCAATACAATCGTGATGCTTCATAGATTAAATTATATTACGCCTAGGCATTTCACGAACTGCCAACTCGAGTGTTATTTTCACTCAAAGACATGCTGGGGCTGTCTCTCGTCAGAGACATGATGGCGCCCGTACGACATGTAAGCTGCACTTTGTTTGGACACCAACTCAAGGTTTGAGGGATTCTCCAAATATAATGCTAACACTGTCTCCCGATCTCGTTAGAGAAATGACGGCGGGGCCAGCTCAAATTAAGTGTACTTAATTGTTATAATTAAGTACACTTAATTTGAGCTGTATTTTGTGCATCCAGCCATTAGTCCTCATCCTCGTGAGAGAGATTCTAATATGCTCTATATTAGGAACTCTAATAGAATGTACTGCACGGTGCAATTATTTACTATCCAGATGTTGCCATTCCGATACATTGACGATAAATGGCTCTGATTACGTAGGTAATAGGAAAAGTAACATCAGTATTTTATGAATTAAAATAGTAAACAAAAAACATTGGGACACGCAGGACTGTGTGTCAACGACTAGTGCTGCCCAATCATCATTATATACATATTCTCCGGCCTTGAAAACTTGAAACATGGGTTTCAAAACAAACATATTATTCACCACTCCAGCTGTAAAAGGATACGTGCCGTCGGCCTCAACGCACTGTTGGCAGCGGCACGACTGAATGATCTGTTTGGTGATGCATGGAGGTATATAGTGCGAGAATGTGGCAGGTTGTGTTGTCCTCAGATTATTAATTTGTATCTAAGAAATAAATTTGAAATTTAATAATTTAGTTTATACGATTAAGAACGTATAATATTATTATTTATTTAATTGAATTGAATGTGTATTGAAATTATTGTAATAGACTTGAATCTGAACTTATATGATTGTAATCTAATTGAATTAAATGAGCACAACACGGTATTTGACTGCTAGTCAAAAAAGATACTTTTTAGGAACTGTCATAACGGTAATTTAGTTCACCAGTTTTATGAATGACTAGCATGTGACGTCACAATTAATGCTGTCCTTTTTTTACAGAAAATTGTTGTTTACAAAATACAACTGCTGGAAATATACAATTCTAATATTGTCAAACGTTTTTGTTGAAATAGGAACAGCTTGAGACACGTTTCTAGATTTATTGGATTACCTTGTAAAATACCGTATTGTGCCTCTGCCACCCAGTAAGGGACATGGCGTGACGCAATGTTGTTGAATTAAATTGAATATTATTTTTATTGAGTTGTTATCGTATCTTGTAAATATTTCGTGTAGATTTGTGCCGATCTGGCTTTTGCTGTAATGGCACAAATGATAAATAAATAAATAATGAGATTATACTTTAACAAAACTTAAATTAAGATTGAACTTGTTGACATCGATCAGGGTTTTCTTCGATTAGGTTTGGCGATGGCATCTTGTGAGTGATCGTTTTCGGCGGTAGGTAGGATGGTAGGTCGGAACTGCCATTTTATAACTTTTCAGGAGGCCAAAAATAAATTTGTGGTATAAATTGATTCGATTCGAAGCTGTGAGGAGTTCTCTAAATTTCATTATTAATTAAAGTAAACCTGGCTACAAGTTTAACAAGTTTTTAGAAAATCAATTACTGTTAACGAATTTAGCGTACAAACTCGATATTAAAAGTAAAGTAAGAAGAAACGTGTTTCTTTCAACGATTTTAGAGATGCTGTGGTTATCAGATAAAAAGATAAATGTTTATAAATTCTTGGTACGCAATTACCGTTTGTGTTGACCCGCACTTGGCAATTTTTATACAACGTGAGCGCTAAGGGATCATGTATGCAGGGCTGTGATGAGTTGAACTGCGTAGGGAAGATTGAGTAGGTGGGTGAACGATAGGTATCTTGAAAAGGTTTCTGTGGCTTCTCCTTCTTCTGCGGGCTGATGGGAGGCTGCGTGGAAAAGGAAGATATTTTTCGCCCATGTTAATTTATCGTGGAATAAATATGAGAATGTCAACAGCAAACACGCAGTGATCCAGGTATGGAAAATAGTAGCTGGATTTATAAAATAATTACTTAAGAAAGATACGGTTACGCCATAAAACAGGCACAGACATGAAATAACTATTTTAAATCAGATCGGTAAATTGAAAGTCTCAGAATAGGTCTCCTGGGATAGTAAGAGTCACTGAAGCTGACCAAATAGGATTATTTGTTGGTCGTTGTTGTCTTTACCTATTGTTGAACTAGGGCGCATCGGAGCTTACTGATGGTAGTTGCTGTAGAGGTACAGTGGCGTTCACTTCTGTTGCTACAATAACTAGTAGTTCTGCGAGCTGTAGACCTCGCAAGTGACACTTTCTTTTAATATCACATACAAACTAATTAATGCACCTGGTTACGTACATGGCGTAACCAATAACTTTATTCACTAAATTTTGCGGTCTTAAACCCACCAATTGCCTTTTTAATAAAATTATATAGCCTGTTACTCTCACGGTCACTTAAAATCGAACGACACCTCATTTGTTAAAATCCATTAAGCTGCATGAACTGAAGCGGTTTTTCGAAATTTTAAAACCCCCACATATCCTCCATTTTGAAGAATTTATAAAATTTGTATTCATTGCGGCAATAAAGCGGCCAGTGGAGCATGACATCCGGACATACGAAATCATTCCATAAACGGAGACCCTTCGCTGGCTCGGTCAATAAATGTAGCCGATTACCCCCCCACCGATAGTCACAGGCCTATACCCGGCTACGAGTAAGATTGAGATACTCCATCACGCTGGCCTTGTACCGGTTTATGGAAGGGTTTTACAATTACTACTACGAAGTAGCGATAGTAGCCTGGACTCCGAAACACGGAACTTCTAATAATACTTAAGCAGTACTTAAGGCGCCGTGTATCGGAATAATTTGGAACTCGATTCGTGGTGGTTGAAAATTTGGACATAACCATCTCAAAATAAAGTTTACAATGGAACGTAACGTGAGTCTCATGAAAAAAACCCTGGCGCTCTGAAATCGCTAAATTTATTGAAATGTAGAGATCCACAAACTTATCTGTCCCGGTGACAGTGTTAGCGTTATGACGAGAGCGACAATGGCTTACGAATGAGATTAGCTTGCGTCACCGGACCAGATAAGTTTGTGGATCGTACACATATCAGCATGTCATTAACTCACCATAACTTAAGCTGGCTTCCCACGGTGCGTGATATTGCGGACGGACGCGAACCAGCCCGCACCGATGCACCATGGGAAGAGCATCATCCGCGGCGAGTCGGTAACTTCAAAGGTGCGGTGCGAGCTCGTGTCGAGTGCTTAACAAGATGGCTTCGAATCTCAAGACCCACAAAGACTGAAACGCAGCGTTGGAAGAGCCTTGTGTGCGGAACGTCGCTGTCCGTAGTCGTCGGCCGTGCGCGATAATCCGCAGAATCACGCACCGTGGGAAGCCAGCTTTATTGTGACGCGCCCAAGTAAATTCGACGACCCGAATGGCCGAGTCGGCAATGACCCTGCCTACGAAGCCGGGTTCGAGTCCCGGTGGGGCAAATATTTGATTGATGAGAACGGATGTTTGTACCCTAGTCATGGTTGTTTATCTATCTAAGCATAATATTTATCTATATAAGTATGTATATCATTGTCTAGTACCCAAGATACAGGGAATCCTAGTTTGGGGCTAGATCAATGTGTGTAAATAGTGTCTAAGGTATTATTATTATTATTAAATCCTTTTTATTTTTATTGCCCTAACAGCACTGCTCAGATTTAGTCGATTTACTAAAGAGGGTGTAAGGTATCTCATATATCTTAATCTGGGTGCTCGAGTTAAAGCCAAATTCAAAGTCAAAGTCAAACTCAAATTTATTTATTGCTGTAGATATTACATATACCTAGCAAACGTCATTTTTTGCCCCTTCTCTTCATTGGACCACTGTGGATAAGAAGGGCATAGAAACTCCCACAGATAGATTTTTAGATCTCTTAAAAATTACTTGTGCATAACAAATATTACAATATTAATTATTATAATTAACAAGCAGGAATAAATAATCACAAATAATTAACAGCAAGGACTGTGTTGATCCAGATTAACTACATACAGTCCCATCATTTAAGTCATCTTGAATATCGTATTTTTTTTCGAAATAGTCGCTTTTGGTAGACAACGCGTGATTCTTTCTCGTGACGATTGTTCTTTGATGGCTAAAAGAATTACAGTCATACACATGCTGGCACTATTAGGCTCGGGTAAGTAATGGTATGACTATGATTCCTCTATTCAGGGTAGGTAAAGACCAGCATATGCACTGTAACAAGCTCAGTTATTAAAGAACCTCTCAGGGCGGCGGTCACAACTGCGGACCCATTGGACATTTAGAACTTCTGGCTCACCGCCAGAAGATTGTTCTCCAATGGGCGATGTTTTATCGCGCTCAAATCTTATTGAATAAAGGTGCCTTGGGTGTGTGTCCGGCTGTGATGAAGACCTCCTTCTTAGCTATATACGGGACGTACGCGTCTTGGTAAGTTCTAATTCTACGCTGAAGGAGTTTCTCTGCGTCTCCTTGCCGACAACATGTAACAACCACTGTTCCTCTTAATTCTACAAACGTGGCGCCCCGGCAAAGCTCGTGTTCACGCTACATTTAGGATCTGTTCCTAGTCTAATTCTCCTTCAGAGGTATCTTATTGTAGTAGAGAATGCAATGACCCTTGAAAGAATTGCTAACCTTCGCGAGTCTTAACCGAGGAGCATCTAGTCTGAGATTATTTCTTAAATTTACATTACAGCTTACTTACATTACAGCTATCGCTAAGTTTGGAAAATGTTGTAAGGTTCTTGCGTACAAACATTATATTTTCGAAAATAAATTGACTTGCTACAGTTACTAGTCAATTTCTTTAAAAAGCTATCTTAAGGAGTATGTTCGTTTTAAGTTATAAATTGCTCGAATGGCTCTTTTCTGTAAAATAAAAATAGTTTGAATATCTACTGCTTCCCCCCCAACAAGATATCGTAGGAAATGACACTATGAAATTAACTAAAATATACTGGCCTAGATGAAGCAACATGTGTGTTTCGTGTGATGTTTCTAACAGCGTAAGCCACAGAACTTAATTTACTAGCTAATTTATCAATGCGGGGTCCCCACTGTAATATGCTATCTATGGTTATTCCAAGAAACTTCCTATCATTTACTAATTCTGACGTTTTGCTTTCTAACACTAAACTAGTGACATTTTGTCTGATATTTGGAAGTGAGAATTGATACACTTGATTTTACCAGCGTTTAATAATAAATTATTAACTGTGAACCAATTCAAGGTGATACACCATTAACATCATCAAAATGTCCTTTTTGTCTTTCAATTTTGAAGACCAGTGAAGTATTATCAGCAAACAACACTACGTCAGTCAATTTCTCCACCATGAAAGGCAGATTTTTAATATATACTATGAATAAGAAGGGGCCTAATATGGAACCTAGTGGAACGTCAATTTTTACACCCGATCTATCAGATTGAACGCCGTTCACTTCTGCCTTTTGAATTATTTTGCTCAAGTATGATCTTAATAGATCCAACGCTGTATTTTTAACTCGGTAATGATTTAATTTATTAGTAGCGTATCATGATCAACACAATCAAATGCCTTCGACAGATCGCAAAAAACTCGGATAGCATCCTGTGCGGCTTCCCATGCAGAATAAATATGAGATATTACGTTAATACCTGCATCCATAGTCGATTTAGCCCTAGTGAAACCGTTTTGTTTGGCGTGGAATTGTTTTTTACGGTTGAAGTGTGAGAGCAATTGATTGAGCATAATATTTTCACATATTTTACTTTGTGCTGGAAGAACAGATATTGATCTCAAGTTTGAAGGATCACCCTTGTCTCCCGACTTGAACAGATGCATCAGTTTACTGTGTTTCATGAGATATAGGAAAACTGGTGAAGAATTTGTCGAAAGCTTGAGCAACCTCAGCGTTGGATTGAACAACATCATCACCTAAATTTAGGCAGATGTCCTTTGGTATAACTTTGCCAGTTTCACGGTTTATAATTTGCCAAACTGCTTTCCTTCTATAATTTGAATTTTATATCTTTCTATTAATGTGTAAAGTTTTTGCAGTTCTACAAACCAACTTGAAAGTTTTGGAATATTTTTTAATAAAGTCACTAAATTTTCTATCAAAGTTTTAGGTTTTTTGTTCATAAAGGTCATACAAGATAACTCTACTTTTACGAATCACAAACGTTGCCTAGTCATTAAATTTAGATTTACCATGGCAGTCACTGATTTTCTTTTATTTAAAAACTTTATTGAATAATGTTGAAGAAGTCTGACTAGATTTTATTTGGGTTACGTTCATTAAAATGCGATACTGGTAAATTTATATCTATGTTTTCCGTATACGTCTCTAGTATATGGGATGTAATAGGCCTATAAAATGATGGATCAGTCTTATCCTTACTAGCAATTGAGAATGAAACTGTTTTACCGCTGTGATCGGGTGGTAAGCAGTTAATTACATTTTACTTGTGAATGCACAGTCACAAAAAACGTTATCTAAGCAAGTCTGCTTGGTAAGTGCAATTCTAATTGGCTCTAGAAATACATGACATAAATTAAATGATTTGAATAAAGTTCTTCATCGTTGTTTTATTGTTGTTTCTACAAGAAAATCTACATTAAGATCACCACTAATAATTAACTTTTTTCTGTTATAACAAAAGTTAGAGAAGGATTCCTCTATTATTTTCTCAAATATTTCGAAATTTTCATGGTTTTTTTCATCCCTCGGAGGTTTGTAGACACAAACAATAAATGTAACTCACCATAGGATACCTCTATTTGTCTTTCAACAGTAAGTGCAAGAATATATTTCCGTTCTTTCACTTTAATATTATTTTTTACTAACATGAAAGAAACATCTCTATCAGCAGTCTTTCTTTTGACATTTTGCAAAATTTTGTAATGATTTATGTCAAAAGACATAATTTTTTCCTTTAGCCAGTGTTCTGTAATACAAATAACATCGATGTCAGAATTTTTAAGAAACAATTCTGATACAAGTTCTTTACCAGATAGCCCCTGGACGTTTTGATGGGTAATTTTTAAGTGGGGCTTACCCTTTGATATATTTAGTGGCTCTTGTATGCTAGAGATTTCCTCTATAGTCTAATAAACAAATTTAAATTACTTGGAATAGATTCCAATGTTGCATGCACAATATTATTGACAGGTAAATTTCCAATAGGAGTGCATGTCATTTTATCCTTAACATAAGCAGGTTTCTGATTAGCCTGTTCAACAAAAACAGCTGATGTAAAATTGAACTTGGTTAAACCAACTATAGCTGCGTCGCATATATTACATGCCAACAATGTAGCTACTGATTTTCTATATTTATTAGACAGGAACAACGTATCCTGTGTCAGAGTAAAGTAATGAATAAAATTCATGTCGAAAGATAAATTAGCATTGCATATATGATACGTTAAATTAAATAAATTAATATTCATTCTATGCACAGTTTTTTTTGTTGTCGGTCAAATTACAGGTATATGGAAAATTGCATAGTAATAAATTTGCATTTCATACTACTATGTCAGTCTAGAGGTGATTCAACACTTTTATTCAAACCGTTTCGACTAATGTTTGAATGATTTCCCACCATAATCGCAATGTGCTGTATTCATCATAGATACCACGACTATATTACAATATTGACAAGATCCACAAATAAACTATTTGGACAGCAAATGTTCGTTACTTTTTAGTTATGCCGATAATGTACAGGTCCAAGTCCCGCACCTAATTTGTCGGGGAACAATAGAGATTTCTCTGAGCACTTGTTTCGGTAGTTGGCGGTACACGAGTCGAGGTGAGTTACTGACGAAATCCCCTCTTCGCCTCTCCTACCTACCTATAACAGCTCACACAGATGGCTATTACCACAGACATATAAAACGATACTACGTATCAGACCGCCTACTCTACGGTCGATCTTCAGACTTGTGTTGTGATAAATTTATGTATGACAGTTTTTTTTTGTGATTTCACGTGGGTGGGTATGGACTTATCCCCTTCGGCATGCACTCCATTGGTTAAACAGGTGTTTCGTAAGTTTGTATGTGGTATTGAAAGAAAATGCAGTCGGGTTATTTATTTTTGCTAATATTTCCACTTGTTTAGTTTTTTACTGAAATTTATTTTAATTTATAACATGTACCAAAATATTGGTACGTACGCACAGATGTCAGGTAAGAAAAATATAAAGGTATAGTCCAATTTTTTTTGTACTTGTCATACATTAAAATCAAGGGAATACATTCCAATATCAAACTAAATAAGTTGTTATATTATAAAAATAAATAACCCGACTGCATTTTCTTTCAAACAAAATACAAACTTATGAATGCCGCCTGTTTACCAACATGGAGTATGAAAGTAGCCGCACCAATAACTATGTAAACCACATTTTGCGATCTAAAATCCCACTTATCGAATTTTCACTAAAGTTTAGAGCATATTTGTCAGTTGCGGAAACTATCTTTAAATTTTAAAAACGACATTAAATACTAAAGTTTCGACATTAGTGTCCCTAAAGTCAGTCCTTACCGCCTATAATATTTAATAGTTCCTGCAACTAAGTGTAAATCACTCCTACGGTCTCCAGGAATTCAACGACACCTCTCTTGTTAAATGCTTTTGACACTAATGTAATTTTGAAATTTCCTCTTTAATCAGACTTAGAAATACACTGCCTTTACTTGTTAGCTACCTTTGCAGTCTTTCTTCGTTATCCGGAAAACGGTGAAATTTAAAGTCCTTTCGTAAACTACCACAACCACCAACATAGCACTTGCGTTGCTTTATAATGAAACTTCGGCCAGAAGAGATTATAGGCAGTAATATTACTTCAATATGTGGAGAGGTTATGCACGGAACACTGACATAACTTCACTCGATCAAACTCAATTGTCTATTAGACAACAAGAACGTCATGGAGGACGATGAAGACGATAGAGGGGAATGCGGAGGGTGAAGGAAAGGGAAATCCTGTCATACATCAACATTGGTCAATTGGTCAGTTTGGAAGTAGGCGGGGCATGGATATTACTTCAGTCGCTGCGACAGAATCTTGCCAAAATTGTGTATTTAGTTTTCAAAAACGATTATTTCTTAATTTCTACTAGTTACTAAAACTAACAGTTTTAAGCTATTTTGAACACCTATTATTTGAGGCAAGAATAATTTCAATATTATTTTTAGATCCCATGAAATATCAAGTTTTTGGTGCCAAAAAACTATTTAGTTTCATTTGTTTTCATATGGTTCCCATTGACATAATATAGCTCATGTTTTCAAGCAACACGTTGACGGAAAATGATTCATACTTCATAGTTTCTTTATTGCACATAAATAACACATTGAAATTGTGTACAAAGGCAAGTTTTCTTCTAGAAAGAGGTCTCGTCCAGCAAACCAAGTTAGGATGAATGAGTGTGAGAGACCAATGAGAAAGATTGGTCGTGGAACGGGGTTAGACCTATGTGTACAGCAATAATTATAATTAACACATTACATATTAATTTATTACAAATTAATAAACTAAATATACGAGTGCCTAAATTCACACCTTAATAAATATACCTGCATCCTAAACTAAAATATTTAAATATATACTAATTCATACATACAAACTACCTATAATTTAAAAAGATAGGTAATGCTTCTGAGTCAGAGTCAGAGTCATTTTTTTATTGAATATAAATGAATAAATTATCTTATTCAACGTCAAAGTTATACTTACTTATAACTAAAAGTCATTTTTTTTATAAAAAAAAAAGACTACACCGTTTCGGAAGGTGGGCCTCGGGGTTAAGAAGAAACGGCAAGAAACTCCCCCATACCTTTTGATTAATTCCACGCCTCAACCGAACGGGCGTGGAATCTTGTTAGGGTTGGTTTTCACCAAGGGTATCACAAGTGGTACTGACCTTTGACGCCGTGGACCGGAATTCGAAAGCTCAATTCGAGGCAGGAATACGGGATAAGGAGCACAAGGGGTGGGGGGAGAGGAGTCGAATCTTACTCTCGTCGTAGCCCGATGCTGTCGCCGTCACTGCCGAACGCGACGAATTGGGGACGGAACCACTTCAAGCTTCACAACACGAAGCACCCACTCCGCTGACGTGAATCTACTTATTTCCCGACGATTGTTCCGTGCTTATTATAATTAACATTCCGACCAGGCCCGACACCTGTGTTAGACAATTATTACAAATAAAATACAGCCAAGGCCCGAATGCCATGTGCCGACATTTTCTCCATGTGCAAAAAAGGTAACCTCTAACTCGTCATCTCGTTTCTATGCAAGTGACAGCTAGCTAGTTCCGTTCCGATCACTCGCGGTCCGAGTCGCGCAACAAAAAAAGGTGCGTTCCGAAGCATAAATATTAAACAGTCACCCGCCCGGACAGGCCCGAACCTGTCCCTAATCAATAGGAAGGCGAGAAAGTGTTGCGACCGCTCTCTTGAGGACCGAGTCCCCCACCTTGACTTCTGCTGATCGAGGCGTGCCATCCCGACCCGTGTACAATTTGACGATCCGTCCTCGTCTCCATCTCAATGATGGCAGGTTCGCATCCTTAATCAGCACCAAATCACCGACTTGAGGGGGGCTCGTCCGGTCAGTCCACTTAAGGCGCTGCTGCAAGATGTGCAAGTACTCAAGGGACCACCGTTTCCAAAAATCTTGAGCCATCTGCTGCAACATCTGCCACCTAGTTAACCGACTTAACTTAACATCACCGAATGGGTATTCTATTCCTATCAGGAAGTGACCCGGCGTCAACGCTTCCAAATCATTTGGATCCGAACTAAGCGGGCACAACGGACGCGAGTTCAGTGTCATTTCAATTTTACAGAACAGCGTCGCAAGCTCTTCAAAGCGTAGAGAGGTCTCACCGATGATCCTCGTCAGGTGCGACTTAGCCGATTTAACCGCAGCCAAAAATTCCTCCCCAATGAGGACATCCCGGCGGACTGAAAACCCATTCAATCCCTCGTCGGGAGCAAACCGTACCGATGGCGTCCTGGTTACCGTTCAGGAATTGAGTGAACTCCTGCAGATATCGCCTGGCTCCGACAAAATTTGTGCCGTTGTCCGAACGGATTAATGTCGGGAGGCCCCTTCGTGAGACGAACCGATCTAGACATGCGATGAATGCCTCTGTAGTGAGGTCACTGACCACCTCCAAGTGGACTGCCTTCGTGGCCAAGCACACGAAGACGCACAGGTATGCCTTCCCTAATCTGGCGTTCCGTAGCTGTGAAGACTTGATCATGAATGGTCCCGCGAAATCCGTTCCGTCACCCGCAAAGGGCCGGATTTCGTTAACCCTATCCGAGGGCAAATCGCCCATCTGGGGCTGCATCGTAGCCGCCTTGGCCCGATAACAAGGCAGGCACCGAAATACGACGCTACGCACTAAGCGTCTTCCCGATAGAATCCAGAACTCGCGCTGGAGAAACGCCATCAAGGCGTGGCATCCGATATGCCCATTCCGAATGTGTCGATCCTGTATCAACAGTTCGACCAACTTCCCTTTCCTAGGGAGTAACAACGGGTGGCGAGCCGCATAAGGCAGGTAGGCATTCCGCAGCCGACCTCCTACCCTCAGCAATCCTTGAGGGTCAATAAACGGGTTGAGCCGAGCTACAGCTCCCTTCAGTTGGACGCGTCCGCGTCTCAGAATGTCCAGTTCGGACTTAAAGTGCACCGTCTGCACGTTCCGTACCAATGCGAACAACGCATGGTTCCGTTCCCGTGGTGTCAGGACCTGTGTCTGCACCCGTTGCGCCTCAGAATTGCGACAATTCCGCGCAAATCGGAAGATCCAGGCGGTCACATTGACCAGCTTGTCGAGCGAGCTGTACCGTTCCAGCAGGCTGAACTCCTCTTCCGGCTCTGGTTGCGTCGTACAGACACCGACTGTCAAGGCGCCGTTCACCGAGGTAACGTGTGGACTCATTGGCCAATCCGATTCGGCTTGAGTCAACCATTTTGGACCCCACCACAAGGGATTTCCAACCAACTCCGGAGCGTGACACCCACGAGACGCACAGTCTGCTGGGTTCATTTCCCCTGGAACATGTCTCCAGATTAAGGGAACCTCCGAATTCAAAATCTGCGAAACCCGATTCGCCACAAAAATCTCCAGCTTGTGAACTGAAGCCTTCAGCCAGCATAACACGATCTGGCTGTCCGTCCAAGCGTAGACCGTATCTTCTAACGCTATTGACCCACGAAGAACCGTCATCGTGTGGTTGAGCAGACGAGTCAGGAGAGCCGCTCCCGAAAGCTCTAATTTGGGAATGGTCAGGCAAGTGCGCAACGGCGCAACCTTGCTCTTGGCCATGACCAACCGCACATCAACCTCCCCCGAGGATTCAACCGTACGCAGATATACCGCAGCTCCGTAGCCCTTCTCCGAGGCATCGCAAAACCCATGCAGGGTGGCGGTGTATCGTTTGGTGGGGACCAACCTCCGTGGCAGTGAAATCCGATTGATGCCAGGGAGGGTCGAAAAGAACGAGTCCCACTCTGAGCTCAATGACCCGCCGATCGGGTCGTCCCATTTCAGCTCAGCAGACCACAATTGCTGCATAAAACACTTGAGCTGAAATGTTACCGGGGTGATCCACCCGTTTGGATCAAATGTCCTAGCCACCGTTGAAAGGACGTTCCGTTTCGTCCAGACCTTCGGGGAGTCCAACTTGACCCGATACGAAAACATGTCTGACACCGGCTGGTACTGGACGCCTAATATCGACAACATATTTGGATTTTCCAAATTTTCAAAAATGTGGGGATCCTGCTGGTAGTCATCCGGAAGACCAGACAGTAACTCTGGAGAGTTCGACATCCATTTCCGGAGCTCGTAACCTCCACCCCGTAAGAGCTCAACTAGCTCGTCCCGTCGAGCGAGCGCCTCCTCTACGGAATCTGCACCGGTACAGATATCGTCCACGTAGAGATCCTGCTCCAGGATTGCTGCTCCTCTAGGGAAATTTAACCGTTCTCGATCCGCTAACTACCGCAGAGTGCGAATCGCCAAATAAGGACTAGACCGTAGCCCGTACGTGTTGGTGTTCAGCTCGTACACCTTGATGGGCTGATCTGGGCTCTCTCGCCACAGTACCAGCTGATACCGTCTATCGTCAGGGTGAATGACCGTCTGTCTAAACATCATCCGGATGTCAGCTACAAACACAACATTGTGTCGACGGAACCGTGTGATAACATCCGCGATGTCATGGTTCAACTTCGGCCCTGAATGCACGGGTTCAGGTTCATGCCGTTAGATGTTGATGCCGATCCATCGAACACTACCCGTATTTTGCCCTCCGGGGTCCTCAAGACCGCGTGATGAGGCAGGAAGCAGTGGTCTTCACGCTTCCAGTCGATACCCGAAACCGACATGTGGCCGAGCGACTCGTATTCCCGCATGAAATCGACGTACTTCTGCCGGAAAATCCCGTCACGCTTCATGCGTCGTTCCATCGACAGAAGCCGCGTCTCGGCTGCATGGTGTGAACTGCCCAGCGGTGGGCGATCACTCCGGAATGGAAGACGTGTGAGAAATCGACCTGACCGAAGGCGACCAGTATTGTTCCGATAAAACTGTTCACACTCTTCTTCAACCGGGTCCAACCGGCGGACCGTAGGTGGTTCCTCCACCTCCCAAAACTTCTGTATCACCTCCGAGAGTACAGAACCGAATAAGGGACTACGAGTCGCTAGGCGTGGGGCAGCCGGCATGACCGGACCCATTACCGCATGGCCCAGTCTGGTGTTGACCGAAACCAGACCAGTCGCCTGCAACACGTGGACACCTGGCACTAACAGGTATCCCGAGGCATCGACACCCAATAAAATGTCTACTGGGCCCGGAATATCGAACTCCGGGTCAGCCAGTGACAACCCAGCGACCAACTGTCGCACCGAAGGCGACAACCGTACGTGAGGGTGTGAGCCCATCACATTAGGCATGACTAATGCCGTGACCGTCAGATTCACCGATGAATCCACCCGTGACGAGAGAGTAATCCGACATACACCCTTAACGGAACCGACTTCCGTGTTCCCAATTCCCCGAATGGAATGTGGATACTCCCTTACCGAAATGCCCAACCGTCTTACAAGGTTGCACGGGACTAAGCGCCCCTGGGCCCCCGAGTCCAATAGTGCTCGTGCCACATAAGATTTGCCGTCCGAACTCCACGCTATCACAGAGGCGGTGGGGAGCATGACCGTCTGTGGCGTGGCGGCACCCTGTAAGTGGGCGGCGTGTCCCTAGCGGGAACCTCCGCGGGATCCGAACCCGCTCAGACCTCCGTCGGCCTTGGAGTAACTCGGCTGCTGATATGCAACCGGCATATCAGACCGTATGTGCATCAAGGGGTCCCAACCCGTATAATAGGCCCCTCGCTGTCCTGGTATCCGATCATACCGGACGGTGTACGGTGTGCCCGGTGCGCACCGTGGATGAATGGGGGAGAGCGGATCCAACCTGGGGCGCTCTTGGAATGGGGGCGACATCCGACTGTTCGCCTCCCAGAGCGACGGGCAGGGTGGCGCAGAAGGTGGTGGACTCCCAGCCTTCGCGCTACTCATAGGTGCCATCTGACACCCGCCTGTAACACGCAGTGAGCCAGCGGCCCGAAGTCCTCGCTGACCGTGGACAGCGGCGACCGAACCCCTGCTATCCCGCATGTTACCCCCCGCGCTGCCCCCTTCCCCTCGGGGGGGGGGTCCCGTCCGCGGGTACCCCAGTCACCCCGTTGGTGACTCCCGTTGCCCGGAGGGGGACTGGGTCCGGCCCTGGTTGGGCCCTGTGGCCGACCAACCTGAGTCCGGCCCTGGTGACCGTCCGAAGGGCCTGACCGATTCAGGCACAACACGATGTGGTGCTTGCCACCACAGCACTCACAGGGGAACGCGCGCGAGCACTCGCTCAGCGTGTGCGGCCCCAAACAACCGAAACACAATCGGTGGCGAAAGACTATCTTCCTGCGGGCAGCCACCCCGAGCGCCTTAAAGTTGGCGCAACTGGTCACTTCATGACCGGCACTGTCGCAGTGCACACAGCCGTCACCCGACGGCGCGGCATTCAAAACGCCAAATTGTTTCGACCGCCCACCCCCCCGTGGGGGCGGGGGGCGCGGCCCCTCCCGCATCCGCGCGGGTTGGCGCTGCACACTGGCCTCCGTATCCAGTGTGTCACATCGCCTGCATTCACCCTCCAAAAAATCCGTCAATTGGACGAGCGTGGGCAGTTCCGTGCTACTGCCCCCATGCAGCTGTTCAAACCGACTTTGAACAGCTGCAGGCAACTGCGACAAAACCATATACAAAACAATGTATGACCATTGGTCTACCGGAAGACCAAGGTTCTGAAGGGCCTTAGTGGCCACCAGCACAGGGTTGAGCACCTGTACTCAGATGTCAACATCCCGGGTTACTTTAGGGATGCTGAACAGCTTCCCCAGCTGCGCATCAACCAACCGCCGTTTGTGTTGGTAGCGGTCAAACAATATGGACCTGGCTATCTCATAATTGCCCGCCGTGACCGTTAGGTGACCGACCAACTCCTTCGGTTCACCCCGCAGAGCCATCAATAGTTGGGCCAACTTGTAGGCGTTGTCCAGGTCGTCCCGACCGTGGACCAAACTATCAAATAAATTAATGAATGCCGGCCACTCATCAATTGCCCCACTGAAGGCCGGAATCTCCAGGTGTGGCAGCCGTCCAACAACACCCTTCGGGGGTGGGTCTCCGTTACCCTCCCCACGGTCATTCCTTCGCGACCGCTTAATTTTCTCCGCGCGACGCTCGATGTCGCCCAAGCATTCCATCGCTTGGTCAGCATACGCGCAGAGCTGTTTCACTGCAGCCACCGAGGCTTCATCCGTAAGCCCGAGAGCTTCAGCCTCCGCAGCCAGCCGACACACCTTCCCGACGCGTGTCATTGCGTCCTCCACACGCTTGAGCAGGACATCGTCCATGTCAGGTCGCTCCACATACTTATGAGTATGGGCGAGCCGTCTCATTTCCTCACGGACACCATGCCGCAGTACCGTCAAGGGCGAAGGTGCCATGTTTACCGATTTAATAGATTCTGGTCTTATACTTCACTACCGAACTAAGTATAGCCAGAGACCAGCACTTGCCCGTCAGCGCTGGGCACAGAAATTAAAACTAAGTTGTCAAAACTAAGGCAACCACTAAAACAATTAAATCCTAAAAATATTTAATATGGTCGCCCTGTGGACATACACTCTAAATCAATTAGAGAATGCCACTATAAAGCACAATACAAATAACACACAAAAAGGTATTATAAAAAAAACTATTTTTCTAGATGTGGCCCCTCCGATATGACCCACACTTCTTTTGAGGTCAGCAAAATCAGCTTAATACCCCTTAAATAGCCCGACCCTGCTCTGCAATCCGAAATAACACTGCAATACTATGGAACCCGACTGCAATACTATACTCCGACCGAATGACTGTTCCTTATGCGCACCGAGTAGTTTCCGACTACAATTTATAATAATTGTTAACTAAATCGTCAATTATACTTTCACTAACCGAAAATGAACTTTAATTGTGGTATACCGACCACAAGACTCACTCACAAACTGATTGCCGACCAATCTGAGATACCCTTTTCTCCCAACTACAATGTGGCAAAAAAAAAAACCCTACAACCGTCCGTGAATCGATTTCCCACTAGGAAACCACGCTCTGCTACCAAAATGATTAATTCCACGCCTCAACCGAACGGGCGTGGAATCTTGTTAGGGTTGGTTTTCACCAAGGGTATCACAAGTGGTACTGACCTTTGACGCCGTGGACCGGAATTCGAAAGCTCAATTCGAGGCAGGAATACGGGATAAGGAGCACAAGGGGTGGGGGGAGAGGAGTCGAATCTTACTCTCGTCGTAGCCCGATGCTGTCGCCGTCGCTGCCGAACGCGACGAATTGGGGACGGAACCACTTCAAGCTTCACAACACGAAGCACCCACTCCGCTGACGTGAATCTACTTATTTCCCGACGATTGTTCCGTGCTTACAGCCAAGGCCCGAATGCCATGTGCCGACATTTTCTCCATGTGCAAAAAAGGT
Organism: Argyresthia goedartella; assembly: GCA_949825045.1. Lineage (NCBI taxonomy): Eukaryota > Metazoa > Arthropoda > Insecta > Lepidoptera > Argyresthiidae > Argyresthia > Argyresthia goedartella. Next base: position 14,660,262 of record OX463815.1, read on the forward strand.
AACCTCTAACTCGTCATCTCGTTTCTATACAAGTGACAGCTAGCTAGTTCCGTTCCGATCACTCGCGGTCCGAGTCGCGCAACAAAAAAAAGTGCGTTCCGAAGCATAAATTTTAAACACCTTTTTTTTAAAAAAGTGACTTTACAACAGGTACTGGTTTCGGTCTAAGGAAATTCGCCGGCGAGTGATAGACTTGATCCATCGCCCCTCGTCGAATTTCTGTGCGCTGAGATGGTATGGACCATGCAGTTTTGTCATCTAAGTATTCCTTAATACTTAGATGACAAAACTGCAGGACTTTCTTATCAGCTCATTTTTACCATAGTTTTTGAACCTCTTTTCAGGAAGGATCAATGATTCCTGTGGTATTTTATTGTAGAAGCGAATACAGTGCCCCATGAATGATGTGCCTACTTTACTTAGTCTAAATAATGGTAGTGCTAACCTTTTTTTATTTCTAGTGTTATTTGTATGGCTATTACCTATAATTTTAAATAAAGCTATGTTTTTTCTTACATGCATGGTATTCTCGTATATATATTGACAGGTATATTAATTTATTAATTTCTTTGAATTTTTCTCTTAATGATTCTCTAGCATCTAATTGATATATCGCCCTGATCGCCCTTTTTTGTAAGAAAAATATCGTATTTATATCTGCTGCTCTCCCCCAGAGCAATATTCCATAAGACATAATACTGTGAAAATAACTAAAGTAAACCAATCTGGCAGTTTCAACATCTGTAAGATATCTGATTTGTCTGACCGCAAAAGCGGCTGAGCTAAGTCTTCGTGCGAGATTAGTTATGTGAGGACGTTTCATTTTGGACCCATTGAAGTTTCGAATCTATAGTGATCCCGAGAAAGATTGTGTCTTCAACGAGGTCCAATCTTTCAGATCCTATTCTAACACTGCTTTCAACCTGTCGTACATTAGGCAAACAAAATTTGATACATTTAGTCTTCTTTGAGCTTAATTACAGGTTGTTTACATTGAACCAACTTAACACATGAGGGAGTGTACTATTGGCGTCGTCTAGAATTTCTTCTTGTCTTTTCACCTTGCAAATAATAGATGTGTCATCAGCAAATAGAACAATATGAGTCATTTTTTCCACCATATAAGGCAGGTCATTCATGTACACTAAGAAAAGGAACGGACCTAAGATAGAACCCTGGGGTACACCAATATTCATATGGGTTCCAGTGGACTTGCATCTGTTTATATCTACTTTTAGTAATCTTTCCATTAAATAAGATTCCATTAATTTTAACGCATTATCTTTGATACCATACTGTTGAAGTTTGAGCAAAACAGTTTGATGGTCCACACAGTCAAAGGCCTTGGAAAGATCACAGAAAATACCAACCGCATCCTGTGATCCTTCCCACGCACTATAAATGTGTTCTACTAGCGCTACTCCGGCGTCTGTTGTTGATCTGCCTTTTGTGAATCCGAACTGTTTTTTGTGGAGTAGCCCAGATGCATTGAAGTGAGAGAGTAGTTGACTCAATATGACCTTTTCAAACACCTTGCTCAACACTGGCAATACAGATACAGGTCTGAAGTTGGCAGGGTCTTGTTTACTACCGGATTTGAAAAGTGGTATTAATCTGCTCATTTTCATGAGGTCAGGAAAAACTCCGTTTGCTATACAACTATTGAATGTGATTGCCAGGTATGGTGTAATCACATCGATTACTGATTTAACCACGTTAACTGACATGCCCCATAAATCTTCAGTCTTTTTCATGCTTAGAAGTTTAAATGTTTTAACTATAGTTATAGAGCCTATTGGCTTGAAGTCAAAGCCATCCTTGTTTTGGGGCACATTTTCAATCAAGTAATCTAAAGACTTTTCAGAAGAGGATGGTAGTGCTTCTGTTGTTATTATTGGTATGGTGCTGAAGAACTTTTCAAATGCGTTAGCAACGTCCTCGTTTGATGAGAGTAATTGGTCGTTAACTTTTAAATCAAAACTAGATTCACTAGAACTAACCTTGCCTGTCTCTTTTTTAATAATGTTCCATGTAGTTTTAATTTTGTCGCCAGAAGTTTTGATTTTATTGTTAAGATGTAGGCACTTGGCTTTGTGGCAGTCTGTCCTAAAATTTTTAGAATAATTTTTGACAAAGACGTTAAACTCAGGACTGTGATCATAGGATTTTTGCTCATACAATTCATATAGTCTGGACCTGCTCTGTCTTAAATCCTCTGTTGCCCATTCAGAGAATTTTGATTTGTTGTCCGGTCTCACTTTTGTCAGATTGAAAACCTTTTCAAATTCCGCAGATACAGATTTGAAGAAGCTGGAATATAAAGTGTTCGGATCTTCACAGTAAGGTGTTAACGGTAGACTTGACACTAGTCCACTACGAAATTTTTCCATTTTCTTCAAAGTTACTGGTCTACACAATACTTTAACGGGCTTTATAGCATTACTTTCTTCAAATACTACAATCTGACCAGTGTGGTCTGAACTTAATGCCTTAACTATTTGTTTATCGTGAATACTACATTCACAGAATACGTTATCTAGACAACTAGCGGAGGTAGCCGTTATACGTGTAGGCTCCAGAAAGACATTGCACATATTGTAAGACTTAAAAACTGCTAGGATCCTAGTGCGAGTAGAGCGGTTTGCGGTGTCTAGTAAATCTACGTTAAAGTCGCCGCAAACTCGCCAGAAACAAGTCCAAACGCGTCATGCGTTTGGACTTGTTTCTGGATGCAAGTTGAAGAACTTGTTCCATCACTGATTCAAAGACTTCAAAATCTCCTTCGCCCCGCCTGTACACACTAACAATAGTATATTTTTCTATCTCAACACACGAGACTTCAGCATTCATTTCGCTAGAAAGACTAACAATATCCTTTCGTTCTTTACACTTAAAACCATCTTTTACTAAAATTAAGGAACCACCTCTAGTTTTAGTCTTTCTATTGAAACAGCTGATCACTTTATAATTTGGTATGCTGAACTGCATTGCACACTCTTGCAGCCAGTGTTCTGTCATACAAAGTATTCTTTCGCTTTCTAAAAACATTTCTAATTCTAGTTGCTTGCCAGAAAAGCCTTGTATATTTTGGTGCATTACCTTTAAGCCGTGCTTTTCTGTTGTCGGTTGCGGCAGTTTAAAGATACAATAGTATCGTTTGTACATATTGCCTTGTCAGTAGTTACATGCTTCTTAGTACGTGTACTAATCGTTGTGGTGACCGTTATACAATTACTTACTTCTTTTATACTGTTTATAACAGATTCTAAAATAAATGAAGCTAAAGACTTAGCTATTACGTCAGTGTCAATTTGAACAATAATAACTTTGATGTCCTCACAAAGTTATTATTGGCATTTGGGAAAGGCACATAGAACAATCTTGCCCACTTCTAGATTTCGAGAGAGCATCAACAAACTTTATCATAGTTTGTTTCCCTACACCTATACTATTCTCCATATATAATATTACGGTTGAACCCTCCTCATATTTGTAGTTTAAAATGTTTTTGGCCATAACTTTGAAGGGGACATCGGGCATGCAATAGTTAATAACCGTACCTACGCAACAAGCACGAAGAGCTGGTCCCATACCTACACCTAGCCTGTCCGAGAACATAACAGTCCTACGAGGTGTCACGTGTGAGGTCCCGGCCGGCGGCGTCGCTGTGCAGGGCTGTCTGGCTCCTGGCACTGGCGCTGGTGTGCAGCGGCAGGCTGCGGCGTCAGTGGCGGCGGCGCACGTTTGAGCTCGGCGGTGACGTCACTCGGGGCGAGCTGCTGGTCGCTCGTCACCATGTGCGCAGTGAGAGGACAGACCCGCGGCTGATGTAAAGGGTCAGTCTCGGGCTCTGCGGCGGCGTCGGTGTCGTCACTGGGTGCGAGCTTCTGATCGCTCGCAGTATACTTGATGCGAGGGCTCGCCGGTTGTGGTGGCGCGCTGAGGCAGGCCCGCGGCTGATGTAAAGGATCAACCTCGGAGTCCGCTGGCGGCGTATCCCCGGTGTCCAGTGCGACGATGGTGAGCTCTTCGGTGGGCGCGGTGGTCTTTTGCTGAGACTCACATATCTGGCAGTTTTCATGGATGCATTGCTGTGTCTGTTGCAACAACTCAAGTACTCTCCGTAGATTAGTATTGCTGTCCAGTATTATTTTGTTAAGTTCCACGATTTGTTTTTTTTCTGTCCATGAATACTTGGTAACTACATCTTGAAGTTCTATCTCCAGTCGCAATATTTTCAATTCTAAATCAGTTACTGTATTCTGATATTCCTCTGTCATTTCCTGTAGCAGTCTTGCTGAATCTTCAAATTTCTTATTTTCCGGTGTAGGGCAAATGTTAAGCTTCTGGATCTGTTGCTGTGTCTTAATGATAGCTTTATTTATTTTCCTCGATTTTTTAATGTATTTTCTTGTTTTTAGTAGTGGTGTCGATTTCTGATCAGAGGTTAAGTCGATGATGATCGGGTTTGGCTGTTGGACTGCCGAGTTCTGATTTTGTCCGACCAATTCATGATACAGAGAGAAGGTTTCTTCTGTGTCTTCCTCTGACTTTTGGTCTTTTAGCTGCTGGATGATTTGGTTAGCTTCAAGTAATTGCTGTTCAAGCGCCGATATGCTCTGAAGGCTAGACTCATGAGTACGGTAGCACTGATCGAGGGAGTCTAACAGATTTCTGAACTTGTCTCTTTCTGCGCTGACATCGATCAAATCATTGTGCAGCTGGGCCAATTGACTTTTAAGAGTTTGGTTTGAGTTCAGGATTTTCTCAATCTCCAGCTCGCTATCAGCTCTCTCTTGCTCATATTTAGCATTGAGTTCTCTGGATGCTAATAGATCTTGAAGAGCGTTGTGCAGCTGCAGCGTGATTTCAGCTCTCCGTGTGGTTATTTTCGACTCCATGCTGGAACGTAGAAATGGTATGCAACAGTTTTTTTTAATCAAATTGTTTTTTTTTTGTTTTTTAGGAAAATTTGTAAGCTGAGAGTATGGTTACCCTACTGCCTATTAGCCAGCTTGTATTGGTTAATTTAATGAAAAGTGTAAAATAATATAAATAAGTTGATGGAATGTGATGGGAATTGCAACAATACTACTATTAACAATTGTTCACGCACACATTCACAAGGATAATCTGCACGGCGGCGGGGCGCTGCGAACCAGTCTCGATCCAAACGTCATCAGTGCAATACAGTCGTGTCATTTATATCCTTGTAAATCATTAAATAAACAACTTACAAAAGAACTGTCAAAAGCAACTATTACTGCATCACCTACCAGAAGAACTGACCATACAAAGTTTTTTGGCGACCGTATCTTTGGGAACATTCTGCGAGGCGGAAGATCTGCAACGAAAATCAACTGCGCAGTTACGTAACACGGAGAAGTCAACGGGCAACGTGGCGATTTACATTTGAGTGTGATAACAAAGGCGATCTCAATACACTGGAAAAAGGGAAGTAAAGTGATCCATTCCTTTTTTATCCGTCCCTCTTTTTATAAACTTTGTTTTGCTAATTTGCCTTCGAAGTGATAAATCATTCAAGCTTCGGTTTGCGCTGATAACGTTGAGGCTCAAAATTAACTATAATTAACTGGCATCTAGGTATCAAGTTAACCTGTTACATTGCCTATTAGCAAAATACATCTTTTACTGATATATTTCAACATAGTGAACTGGCTAGTAGGCATCAAGCATCCTGAAAATTGCCTATTAGCATGCATCTTTCCTGAAAGCATAAGAAATAATAATAAATGTCGGATTGGTAAACAAATTGTACTGTTATCTTACCAATCTGAATAACGCATCTTTTACTGTCTGTATATTTAATAAGCTAGTTAAAACTTAGCCATTTAAGTGAAACATAGCCTGTCACTGTTCCCACAAACTTACAAAGCATCTTTTACTGTTTATTACCTGTCTATTGTCTGTGGGAGCAAGCTTTTCGCATATCTGTACTTATAATATAACAAACCTATCCACATAAGGTATGCTGTACGAACAAATAAGCTATTTAGTAAGTTGCACTGCTAATTGCTTGCTTTAATATTTCGCCTGCCTAAACCTACCTTTAGTAAATAGCAAGAACCTGCAAATGTGGAACCTTTATACATAGTTTAAAAGGATTTGGCCGAACATTTCAGCTGGCTGTCAGGGCCCGCCGTGCTAGGATACCTACCGTCGTGTCGCCCCGCCCGAGCTCACGCCGCCAGTGCATAGAAACGATCACGCGCATTGTCAATCTCAACGCGTGACACCTACCTTTGTGCTCTGCGCGGTGATACGGAGGTAAACAACAGCTGAGCGGGTGAGTGCTGAACCGTTATTTGCCTTCAAGGTACCATTGTCCATCATCCATTGACAAGTTGATTCAATAGCGTTTGATTACATTATAAATAACTCATACTTATTTGCAAAAATGTCTGAAGATATCAAAGCTTTGATTCAAAAGAGAGGTTTAATAAAAGGAAGATTAACTGTATTTAAGAAATATTTAGCTGATTTGCAAAACTACAAGGAAATAAGCAAGCAACAATTAACTGAACTGAAATTAAGATTAGAAAAGATGCAAAAAATATTTGAGGAGTTTGACACCCTTCAGACAAGCATTGAATTATGTAGTGAAGCAACTGCTGAGCAGCAAAATGAAAGAGATGAAATGGAAAATCAATTTTACTTTGCGATTAGTTTATCCCAAGATTTGTATGAGTCTCATCAAGCAGCCTTTGATGACGCTGTTTCAGAACAAGGCTCGGGTGTTCAGCGGAATGCTAGCTCAGCCTGTGACCCTTCAGGTCATTTTGGGGGAGTCAAACTGCCTACTATAAAACTTCCCATTTTTGACGGTAACTATAGCAAGTGGCTCGAGTTTAAAGATACTTTTGTATCGCTGATTCACGAAAACGAAAAGTTAAGCGAGATAAATAAATATCATTACTTACGCGCCTCTTTAGAAGGCAGCGCTGCTCAGGTTATTAACTCGCTAGAAACATCTGCTAAAAATTATTCGATTGCATGGAAGTTGATTCTTGAAAGGTTCGACAATAAGAGACAACTTGTAAATAGTCATTTAAAGGATTTATGTAATCTTGAGCCAATTGCAAAAGAGTCACACGCTTCGCTGAGATTTCTTGTTGATCATATTTCAAGAAACCTCAGAGCACTTAATAACCTTGATGAATCCACTGATAATTGGGACACCTTAATCATATTTATGTTTTCATCAAAGTTAGATGCGGAGACAAACAAAAAATGGGAAGAATATAGAAACAGTACAAAGAGGTTGCCAAGATTAGACGAATTTTACACGTTTATAAGAAGCAAAGCCGATATTTTGGAAACATTAGCTGCGAATAAAGTTGAAAAACTTGAAAATGTAGAAAAACAAGTGAAGAGATTAGATAAGTATCAAAAAACATTTGTCGCCGCTGCTTCTGAAACAAAAAAGTTTAGCTGTCCTATTTGCAGTGATGAGCATCGGATCTTTCAATGCAAGGCCTTTAATGAAATGACAATAGATCAAATAAGCGCAGAGATAGGTAAGAAAAGGCTGTGCATAAACTGTTTCCGTCCAGGTCATTTTGCTCATCAATGCAGGATGGGTCCATGCAGGATTTGTCACAGAAGGCATAACAGTATGTTACATAGAAATTACCAAGCTCAAAAGTCTGAAAGCACAAATGCGAATCTTGTTTCTATGACGACTGCTGTGGCAAATCAAGTATTACTGTCTACTGCTATGGTAAAAATTGTAAACTCTGAAACAAGGCAATCAATAGAGGCCCGCGCTCTGCTTGACTGTGGCAGTCAGTCCTCATTCATAACCAAGTCATTGAAGGACAGGCTCAGCATTCAAGGCCAAGCAGTGCGCTCGCTAACTGTTGCAGGTATAAACAATATAACAATAAATGCACTAGAAAACTGTAAATTTGAGCTCGTATCCTGCAACAATTTATTCACAAAACAAGTTTATGCTTTGGTTATACCTTCTATTACTGGAAATTTACCAAGCACTGAAATCGAAACTAGCGACATTAATATCCCACAAAATCTAAAGCTGGCCGACACAAATTTCAATTATCCTGCAACTGTAGATGTTTTAATCGGCGCAGACCTGTTTTGGGATATTATTAGTCCTGAAAGGCTAGGTTTAGGACACAATCAACCTATTTTACAAAATTCACAGCTGGGATGGTTGGTTGTAGGTCCAGTTATGATTCCGACTAACAAGATATACTGCAATTTTAGTCACGATGTACACAGCACATTAAAGAAATTTTGGGAACTGGAGGAGTTGCCCTCTGAAGACAAGATTTACACTACTGAAGAAGAACAATGCGAAGCACACTTTGTAGCAAACACGTATAGAACTAAAGAAGGTAGGTTTTGTGTGAGGCTGCCTTTCAAAGGTGAGCCAGAAGAGCTAGGAGATTCCTACAAGGTTTCTAGAAGTCGTTTCAATAATTTGGAAAGGCGTTTTGAGAAGCAGCCTCACATAAAACAACAATATGTTGAATTTATAAATGAATATCATACCTTGGGTCATCTAACTTTGATTGACAGACCGGAAACCTGTAATTTGTTGCCGCATCATCCTGTATTGCGTGGGAATAGCGAAAAAACTAAATGTCGCGTTGTATTCGATGCATCGGCCAAAACCGAGTCGGGTTTGTCACTCAATGATATTTGATGATTGGACCCACTGTGCAGGATGACATTATGTCAATATTGTTGCGATTTCGACAACATAAATTGGTTTTAACCGGAGATATTGAAAAGTTTTACAGACAAGTTTTGGTCGACCAATCGCAGCGATATTTACAGACGATATTATGGCGTGAAAATGAGTGGGAGCGAGTGAGGTATTTACAATTAAATACTGTAACATACGGTACCTCATCCGCCCCCTTTCTCAGCACGCGCTGTTTGCTTCAGCTGGCTTCAGAGTGCGCAGATCCAAAAATAAGAGAAATTATTGAGCATGATTTTTATTGTGACGATATATTGACTGGATGCGACTCTGAAGACGAGCTGAAGTACATACAAAATTCAGTGGAAAGTGTTCTGGCTTCTGCATGCTTAAAATTACCGAAAATAAGACTAACTGTACAAGTTTATTAACAGAAAAAGAAACGTATGAAATACAAGATAAGGTTCAATTAAATACAGAGTGTAAAATACTAGGGATGAAATGGAATCCGTCTACGGATAATTTATTGATAAGTTACAATCCTGATAGCAAGAAGAAAGAAAGCAAATTAACTAAGCGCACAATTTTATCAGATTCGTCAAAGATATTTGACCCATTAGGGTTATTAAGTGTATGTACAATTATGTTTAAAATGTTATTGCAGCAACTATGGGTGCAAGGGTTAAATTGGGATGATGAAATCCCCACTGACATGCGTGTAACATGGCAAAGGTTGGTAAATACGCTAAGTGCATTGTCATCATTGCAAATACCGCGTCATGTTATATGTAATGACCCCATTCATACATAAATTCACGCATTTTCTGATGCCTCATTAAAGGCCTATGCGAGCTGCATTTATATAAGATCAATTGATAAGGACGCGATGATTCATGTGAAACTTTTGTGCGCAAAGACAAAGGTAGCACCACTCAAACCGATTACGATACCTAAACTAGAGTTATGCGGTGCTGTATTGGCAGCAAAATTATGTAATAATGTCGTAAAGGCTTTGAGGTGTGCTATTAATAGAATAGTTTACTGGTCTGACTCAAAAATTGTATTAGGATGGCTCAAAATGGAGCAATCAAAGCTGAAAACCTTTGTTGTTCACAGAGTTACAAAAATAAAAGAAATTACTGAAAAATTAAATAACAGCTCATGGATGTATGTCCCTTCTTCCCAGAATCCGGCGGATTTAGCATCGAGAGGTTTATTTCCGGAGAAAGTAGAACACAACGCCCTCTGGTGGGAGGGACCTACATTCTTGAAGAATATTGAAAGTGGATGGCCAAGTCAAACACAGTGTAGCCTAGAGTTACCAGAACTGAAAGTTTTCATTGTACAAGCCGATAATATTGAAGTTATAGAATTCAAAAGATTTTCTAAGCTAACTACTTTAATAAGAACGTATGCGTATGTTCTCAGGTTCATAAGAAACTGTAAATATTTAGATAAAAGGCTAAAGGATCCATTAACTGCAGATGAGTTAAATGAGGCTGAATTAAAGTTAGCTCTATCATCGCAGCAAGAATGTTTTGAGTCAGACATTGATAGTTTAGTTAAAAATAAGAAAGTTAATTTAAAATCTGCGTTGCTAAGTTTAAATCCTTTTTTGGGTAGCCAGGGTGCTATGCTCGTCGGAGGAAGACTAAATAATTCGGATTATAGTTACTATAAAAAGCACCCAATGATTTTGAGTGCAAAGCATTCCTTTACTAAGTTGTTACTTGAGCATGAGCACAGACGTCTCCTCCACGCGGGGCCGCAGCTTCTTCTTGCTTCTGTACGCGAGCGTTACTGGCCAATTGCAGGCAGAACATTAGCTAGGAAGGTTTTTAAGCAATGTGTGATGTGCAGAAGGATGCAGGGAAGGGCTGCGGCTCAGATAATGGGAGATTTGCCCTTACAGCGCATAGTGCCTGGCTTTCCGTTTGAAGTAGTAGGAATAGATTACGCCGGCCCTATTATGATAAGTACAAAGAAAGGTCGAGGCGCTAGAATAGTTAAGGCATATTTATGCATATTTGTTTGTTTTAAAACAAAAGCAACGCATCTAGAGTTAGTTAGTGACCTCACTTCAGAGGCATTTATTTTAAGTTTAAGAAGATTTATCTCGAGAAGAGGAAAACCCGAGCAGATTTATTGTGATAATGGGTCTAATTTCGTAGGTGCAAGCCATGAGTTAAAACGAAATATTGATAATGATATAGTTTCAGACTTTTTTGCAAATGAGGGTATTAAATTCCGGTTCTCACCCGCTTATGCTCCGAACTTTGGCGGGCTTTGGGAGGCAGGTGTAAAGGTTGCTAAAAATCACATGAAAAAGGTTGTAGGCAATAGTCATTTAACATATGAAGAGTTAACTACATTATTCGCGCAAATTGAAGCTGTAATGAATTCGCGTCCGTTAATTCCATTGTCTTCGAATCCTGATGATTTATCCCCGCTTACCCCCGGACACTTCTTAATTGGAAGACCCCTTACTAGTCTGCCGGCTCCAGACCTTCAAGAAGCCAATCCAAATAGGCTGCACAGATACGCTAAAATAGAACAAGCACGTCAACACTTCTGGGCCAGATGGAGCCGTGAATATATTGCTGAGCTGCATCAACGCACAAAATGGCGTGTCCGGCAAGATGGTTTAAAACCTGGCCAACTCGTACTGATTAAGGATGAACAGACTCCACCACTCAAATGGCCACTAGGAAGAATACACTGCCTTTATCCTGGATCTGATGAGGCCAGTCGAGTTGTCGATGTCAAGACATCAAGAGGAATTATTCGACGTTCCATTAGAAATATTGTTCCTCTCTTGGACGATGCTGAGGATGATCAGCATTAAACTGGCGGGCGAGCCTGTTCACGCACACATTCACAAGGATAATCTGCACGGCGGCGGGGCGCTGCGAACCAGTCTCGATCCAAACGTCATCAGTGCATTACAGTCGTGTCATTTATATCCTTGTAAATCATTAAATAAACAACTTACAAAAGAACTGTCAAAAGCATCTATTACTGCATCACCTACCAGAAGAACTGACTATACAAAGTCTATATTAGTAACAATACTACTATTTAGTAGGTAATCTAATATTTGAAAGGTCTTATTGTCTGAGGTATTTCTATAGAAAAGAAGTAAATGTTCCTAAATTTATATGACAGATCTTTTAAATAAATTAAGACACAAATGTATAGGTGCAATGCAATGCCTTCTCTGTATATACTCGAGTATAAACACAAGCAAGACACTGAGTTCCCAGCTTACTATGTAAGTACTGGCCTAATGTATACTTACAATTTACCTAAATTTATACTACAGAACATTACATAAACAATAGCAGTCTTACCTACAAAAAATATCTAATTTATGTTTGTGCATCTGTTTGAGCAAAATCCTCTTTAAACCTTAATGAGCGTTTTATGTTTTTGTGATTTATAAAAGTACAGCAAGTCAGTTTCAAACTAAAACTCTGTTGTAAATTATTTTATTCCTTTAGGGTCTGTGCATGTCCACTGAAAGATGAGAATCCATAACCGTAAACTTAATTAAAAAAGAAAATAAATGTTATAGTGATGTGTCAAAATTTACTATGCTCAAACAAAAAAAAATTATAAAACAACCAACATAAATTCTCAGATAAACGCAACTCTTTGCTTGGATTCACAACTGACTGATGTTTGTTTTTTACCTTTGGTGTACAACAAAGAGAATATAATGTGTGATATTGCCTAAGGTTTTTATTGAAGTCAACATACAGATTTTATTTTATAAATCACAATTTTACGATAATGGGTTGTAAGACTGTTTCAGCTTCATATTATGAGTGTTTTAGAGGAATTGAATCTGTATAAATGACACTGTAAACCTATACTGAAGTACAATTTGTTATTTATTAGAAGAAAACAGATTCTGCACTTGTTTTTCTGTTTGAGCGGCTACCATCCAGTTATGTCCCGGAGACCTATCTCATCACACCAACATTTCCTGGGTGGGAAAAAGGGGAGAGGACCTTGGCATTTGCGTGGGATGTTATGGGCTCGTTTTACTGATAATAATTATGCTAAATTGTATGAAATTGTCAACTAGTCAGAAAACTGTTTCTAATGTGGTATTCAAATTATTTTTTCAACTAGAATGCGAGTCTCAGTTCAATTATTTCTAGAAACTGTACTACTGGTAGGTAATTATATGGTAGTGTTAGTCTATTAGTTAGATAAAACAAAGAACTCAGCTGGATATGCAGTATTCCGTGCCGGCATTCAATTTCATCGGCAGGCAGTTGACAGTAAGAGTGGCTTCAGTGGCAGGAGCAATCTTCTGGTTGTAGTGTGCAGCTCAAAACATTGTTCACAGTTTTAACTATTCTAACAAGTAATTACACTTATATTTAGTAAGTATTATAACACTAATTAGATTAATTTAAAAAATATTTATCTGCTATCGTTTCGTGAACAGCTGACCGCCCGGAGGGTGCGGTCCGAATTCAAGTGACATTCAAATATATTGAGATTGGACTGTTCCCGACGGTGCAGGGGAATGCATTTCTCTACCGAATGGCCATTATTCTAAGCCCATGGTAATAGGACGCGGTGCTATGTTCTGGGGTCGTGATCATGGAAACTGCATGAGTTCTCCAACACCTGCTGGAAGAAAGAAATTGGCAACGGTATCGTAGAAAGGCTCGATAGCGTGGATTCCGTAAAATGTTGTAGAGGAAATTGAGGATGTCAGAATCCCTATAAAGACGGATCTGCATCCATTTCAACTCTTTGCAATGATGTGGAAATCAAACCGAATAAACCAAATCCCGAGATTTTAAAGTCGCTTGACGTTGTTCAGTAATTCTTCGTTAGCACTGACCCAGCAGACATCAGCGACTGAGCGAGAGTGATTTTGGTATGTTGAGACAAACATTAATGAAATCTCCCGGGAGAGTGTAAAGTGGGATGACTTCATAACATATATTTTTTCGGGATTTAGGAAGGGTCTCCTCTGTGAGGAATAGCGCTTTAAAGATGAGCATTTGACAATACGTCTGAAGTTTTTTTTTTTTTCAATGGTACATGGTCAATAACGGATTTGAATCTACATCTCCTGCGATAGCGAGAAACCCACTAGGCCACGGAGCTCTTCTCGTTACTACAAAGCAAGATTTTAGTCCATATGACGCACGAAATAAGAATGTAAACTTGACGAGAACGCAAGTATATGATGAGGATGTACGATACTAACCGAAAGCGGTTTTGCTTTATGCTATATATATGTATATATAGCATAAAGCAATATATATATATATATATATATATATATAGGTAAATTTACCGGAGATTTTCATAATATCCGCTTACTAGGTAAAAGTGAGAAATAAGGTAGAATTTATCAAATTAACCGGTCATTATATTATGTATAATCTCAAGAACAATTTGTTTAATGTAGTACATAAAATAATGCACGATAATGTTTAAAATTTTCTCTCTTTTTTGATCAAACTATGAACTCAAAAATCCTTCCGGTACCTATAGGTTAGAAGACTATGGCGGGGGCTACGCTTCAAAAAAGCTCCCATCTTCTGTTGTATTTTTGAAAATAGCTTACATCACTTAACGCTATTTTTAAATTTAACTGTGATCATCATTCGGTATGCAATTACAATTCAACCAGTTTATGTTTTACATATTTATAACTTAAGCCAATAATATAAATTAAATTCATATTATTGGCGAAAGTTAAAATAGTGATAAATTTATCACATGGACCCCACACCTTGGTGATTGACCGGCGAATATGAATAATCGCCATATATTCACTTCCATCGTAAATATATAAAAATGAGTCGCTAAATATGTTGGTAAGCACAAAACTCGCAAGCGGCTGCACTAATTTGGATGTTTAAAATAAAGTAATAGTTGAAGTAATAAAAAAAAGTGAGGGCTACCATTTCCTGACATGCAAATTGTGATTTTTATTATTAAGTTTTATTTGGCTTTGTATGTCACAATACAATTTTTTTCTTTCTTTCTTTCTTTCTTTCAAGTATCAGAAAGATTCTTACGGAGAAAAAACACACAACATCCAAAAATTTTAAAATTCAATGGTTTATGATTTTTAACAATAGATGGCGTTGGTGGCTGTTGACAAAAAGACGTGTGTCAGGTCAGCTAGTATTACATAACTAACATCTTATTTTCATGCCTAAAGTACAATGCGCCATTAACCGTTCCCGTAAACAGATCTCGGGTTATTGTTTGTATTGTGTCGTGTCTGTGGAAATGTAAAAGTTTAACTTAAACTATTCGTAGAACGTAAAACCATTAAAATCAAATACACCTACAGTCCTACATGGTATCTAACTACGTAGTAGAGCGCGTAGCGCGTTACGCCAACTTGCACATTGCATTGCTGTCTCGTAGCAAGCTCGTATCAAAGCGCTCGTAGCCGCAGGCTTGCTTGTAGCGGAAGTGCTACGGCCTACGACTGAATATTTTATAGAGTGAGTTCTTAAATGCGAATTTAATGATATGATTACATTTAAAAAATGATGTTATCTCGTTGAACCCTATGTATCCGTCGGTTATCTATATAATCCTGGTGAACCTCGTACATATGTATTAGGTTCAACAGGATGTTATATGGCTATAACAATGTGTTGAACAAAACACTGTTTATGCATAGTACTAGGATCGCAGAAACTTCATGAAGTTGTCCTTTATTCTCATTCGGGGCTCACTCTTAGGTTTAGTTGTCAGAGGCTCATATTATATACTGCCCCCAACGTCACCTGCGTTTTCCCAGGATTTATCAATTACCGAGATAACGTTAGTCTCATTCTGGTGCAGTCGGATAAAAAGTATTTTATATGTTAATCTAGTTCATAAACTATCTCAGTTATAATTTCATTCAAATCCGTTCAGCCGTTTCCGGTTGAGGCACAAACACACAATCCTCCAAACATCTAAACTTCTAAACAGATGAGTTAAATGAGGCTGAATTAAAGTTAGCTCTATCATCGCAGCAAGAATGTTTTGAGTCAGACATTGATAGTTTAGTTAAAAATAAGAAAGTTAATTTAAAATCTGCGTTGCTAAGTTTAAATCCTTTTTTGGGTAGCCAGGGTGCTATGCTCGTCGGAGGAAGACTAAATAATTCGGATTATAGTTACTATAAAAAGCACCCAATGATTTTGAGTGCAAAGCATTCCTTTACTAAGTTGTTACTTGAGCATGAGCACAGACGTCTCCTCCACGCGGGGCCGCAGCTTCTTCTTGCTTCTGTACGCGAGCGTTACTGGCCAATTGCAGGCAGAACATTAGCTAGGAAGGTTTTTAAGCAATGTGTGATGTGCAGAAGGATGCAGGGAAGGGCTGCGGCTCAGATAATGGGAGATTTGCCCTTACAGCGCATAGTGCCTGGCTTTCCGTTTGAAGTAGTAGGAATAGATTACGCCGGCCCTATTATGATAAGTACAAAGAAAGGTCGAGGCGCTAGAATAGTTAAGGCATATTTATGCATATTTGTTTGTTTTAAAACAAAAGCAACGCATCTAGAGTTAGTTAGTGACCTCACTTCAGAGGCATTTATTTTAAGTTTAAGAAGATTTATCTCGAGAAGAGGAAAACCCGAGCAGATTTATTGTGATAATGGGTCTAATTTCGTAGGTGCAAGCCATGAGTTAAAACGAAATATTGATAATGATATAGTTTCAGACTTTTTTGCAAATGAGGGTATTAAATTCCGGTTCTCACCCGCTTATGCTCCGAACTTTGGCGGGCTTTGGGAGGCAGGTGTAAAGGTTGCTAAAAATCACATGAAAAAGGTTGTAGGCAATAGTCATTTAACATATGAAGAGTTAACTACATTATTCGCGCAAATTGAAGCTGTAATGAATTCGCGTCCGTTAATTCCATTGTCTTCGAATCCTGATGATTTATCCCCGCTTACCCCCGGACACTTCTTAATTGGAAGACCCCTTACTAGTCTGCCGGCTCCAGACCTTCAAGAAGCCAATCCAAATAGGCTGCACAGATACGCTAAAATAGAACAAGCACGTCAACACTTCTGGGCCAGATGGAGCCGTGAATATATTGCTGAGCTGCATCAACGCACAAAATGGCGTGTCCGGCAAGATGGTTTAAAACCTGGCCAACTCGTACTGATTAAGGATGAACAGACTCCACCACTCAAATGGCCACTAGGAAGAATACACTGCCTTTATCCTGGATCTGATGAGGCCAGTCGAGTTGTCGATGTCAAGACATCAAGAGGAATTATTCGACGTTCCATTAGAAATATTGTTCCTCTCTTGGACGATGCTGAGGATGATCAGCATTAAACTGGCGGGCGAGCCTGTTCACGCACACATTCACAAGGATAATCTGCACGGCGGCGGGGCGCTGCGAACCAGTCTCGATCCAAACGTCATCAGTGCATTACAGTCGTGTCATTTATATCCTTGTAAATCATTAAATAAACAACTTACAAAAGAACTGTCAAAAGCATCTATTACTGCATCACCTACCAGAAGAACTGACTATACAAAGTCTATATTAGTAACAATACTACTATTTAGTAGGTAATCTAATATTTGAAAGGTCTTATTGTCTGAGGTATTTCTATAGAAAAGAAGTAAATGTTCCTAAATTTATATGACAGATCTTTTAAATAAATTAAGACACAAATGTATAGGTGCAATGCAATGCCTTCTCTGTATATACTCGAGTATAAACACAAGCAAGACACTGAGTTCCCAGCTTACTATGTAAGTACTGGCCTAATGTATACTTACAATTTACCTAAATTTATACTACAGAACATTACATAAACAATAGCAGTCTTACCTACAAAAAATATCTAATTTATGTTTGTGCATCTGTTTGAGCAAAATCCTCTTTAAACCTTAATGAGCGTTTTATGTTTTTGTGATTTATAAAAGTACAGCAAGTCAGTTTCAAACTAAAACTCTGTTGTAAATTATTTTATTCCTTTAGGGTCTGTGCATGTCCACTGAAAGATGAGAATCCATAACCGTAAACTTAATTAAAAAAGAAAATAAATGTTATAGTGATGTGTCAAAATTTACTATGCTCAAACAAAAAAAAATTATAAAACAACCAACATAAATTCTCAGATAAACGCAACTCTTTGCTTGGATTCACAACTGACTGATGTTTGTTTTTTACCTTTGGTGTACAACAAAGAGAATATAATGTGTGATATTGCCTAAGGTTTTTATTGAAGTCAACATACAGATTTTATTTTATAAATCACAATTTTACGATAATGGGTTGTAAGACTGTTTCAGCTTCATATTATGAGTGTTTTAGAGGAATTGAATCTGTATAAATGACACTGTAAACCTATACTGAAGTACAATTTGTTATTTATTAGAAGAAAACAGATTCTGCACTTGTTTTTCTGTTTGAGCGGCTACCATCCAGTTATGTTCCGGAGACCTATCTCATCACACCAACATTTCCTGGGTGGGAAAAAGGGGAGAGGACCTTGGCATTTGCGTGGGATGTTATGGGCTCGTTTTACTGATAATAATTATGCTAAATTGTATGAAATTGTCAACTAGTCAGAAAACTGTTTCTAATGTGGTATTCAAATTATTTTTTCAACTAGAATGCGAGTCTCAGTTCAATTATTTCTAGAAACTGTACTACTGGTAGGTAATTATATGGTAGTGTTAGTCTATTAGTTAGATAAAACAAAGAACTCAGCTGGATATGCAGTATTCCGTGCCGGCATTCAAATTCATCGGCAGGCAGTTGACAGTAAGAGTGGCTTCAGTGGCAGGAGCAATCTTCTGGTTGTAGTGTGCAGCTCAAAACATTGTTCACAGTTTTAACTATTCTAACAAGTAATTACACTTATATTTAGTAAGTATTATAACACTAATTAGATTAATTTAAAAAATATTTATCTGCTATCGTTTCGTGAACAGCTGACCGCCCGGAGGGTGCGGTCCGAATTCAAGTGACATTCAAATATATTGAGATTGGACTGTTCCCGACGGTGCAGGGGAATGCATTTCTCTACCGAATGGCCATTATTCTAAGCCCATGGTAATAGGACGCGGTGCTATGTTCTGGGGTCGTGATCATGGAAACTGCATGAGTTCTCCAACACCTGCTGGAAGAAAGAAATTGGCAACGGTATCGTAGAAAGGCTCGATAGCGTGGATTCCGTAAAATGTTGTAGAGGAAATTGAGGATGTCAGAATCCCTATAAAGACGGATCTGCATCCATTTCAACTCTTTGCAATGATGTGGAAATCAAACCGAATAAACCAAATCCCGAGATTTTAAAGTCGCTTGACGTTGTTCAGTAATTCTTCGTTAGCACTGACCCAGCAGACATCAGCGACTGAGCGAGAGTGATTTTGGTATGTTGAGACAAACATTAATGAAATCTCCCGGGAGAGTGTAAAGTGGGATGACTTCATAACATATATTTTTTCGGGATTTAGGAAGGGTCTCCTCTGTGAGGAATAGCGCTTTAAAGATGAGCATTTGACAATACGTCTGAAGTTTTTTTTTTTTCAATGGTACATGGTCAATAACGGATTTGAATCTACATCTCCTGCGATAGCGAGAAACCCACTAGGCCACGGAGCTCTTCTCGTTACTACAAAGCAAGATTTTAGTCCATATGACGCACGAAATAAGAATGTAAACTTGACGAGAACGCAAGTATATGATGAGGATGTACGATACTAACCGAAAGCGGTTTTGCTTTATGCTATATATATGTATATATAGCATAAAGCAATATATATATATATATATATATATATATATATATATATATATATATATATATAGGTAAATTTACCGGAGATTTTCATAATATCCGCTTACTAGGTAAAAGTGAGAAATAAGGTAGAATTTATCAAATTAACCGGTCATTATATTATGTATAATCTCAAGAACAATTTGTTTAATGTAGTACATAAAATAATGCACGATAATGTTTAAAATTTTCTCTCTTTTTTGATCAAACTATGAACTCAAAAATCCTTCCGGTACCTATAGGTTAGAAGACTATGGCGGGGGCTACGCTTCAAAAAAGCTCCCATCTTCTGTTGTATTTTTGAAAATAGCTTACATCACTTAACGCTATTTTTAAATTTAACTGTGATCATCATTCGGTATGCAATTACAATTCAACCAGTTTATGTTTTACATATTTATAACTTAAGCCAATAATATAAATTAAATTCATATTATTGGCGAAAGTTAAAATAGTGATAAATTTATCACATGGACCCCACACCTTGGTGATTGACCGGCGAATATGAATAATCGCCATATATTCACTTCCATCGTAAATATATAAAAATGAGTCGCTAAATATGTTGGTAAGCACAAAACTCGCAAGCGGCTGCACTAATTTGGATGTTTAAAATAAAGTAATAGTTGAAGTAATAAAAAAAAGTGAGGGCTACCATTTCCTGACATGCAAATTGTGATTTTTATTATTAAGTTTTATTTGGCTTTGTATGTCACAATACAATTTTTTTCTTTCTTTCTTTCTTTCTTTCAAGTATCAGAAAGATTCTTACGGAGAAAAAACACACAACATCCAAAAATTTTAAAATTCAATGGTTTATGATTTTTAACAATAGATGGCGTTGGTGGCTGTTGACAAAAAGACGTGTGTCAGGTCAGCTAGTATTACATAACTAACATCTTATTTTCATGCCTAAAGTACAATGCGCCATTAACCGTTCCCGTAAACAGATCTCGGGTTATTGTTTGTATTGTGTCGTGTCTGTGGAAATGTAAAAGTTTAACTTAAACTATTCGTAGAACGTAAAACCATTAAAATCAAATACACCTACAGTCCTACATGGTATCTAACTACGTAGTAGAGCGCGTAGCGCGTTACGCCAACTTGCACATTGCATTGCTGTCTCGTAGCAAGCTCGTATCAAAGCGCTCGTAGCCGCAGGCTTGCTTGTAGCGGAAGTGCTACGGCCTACGACTGAATATTTTATAGAGTGAGTTCTTAAATGCGAATTTAATGATATGATTACATTTAAAAAATGATGTTATCTCGTTGAACCCTATGTATCCGTCGGTTATCTATATAATCCTGGTGAACCTCGTACATATGTATTAGGTTCAACAGGATGTTATATGGCTATAACAATGTGTTGAACAAAACACTGTTTATGCATAGTACTAGGATCGCAGAAACTTCATGAAGTTGTCCTTTATTCTCATTCGGGGCTCACTCTTAGGTTTAGTTGTCAGAGGCTCATATTATATACTGCCCCCAACGTCACCTGCGTTTTCCCAGGATTTATCAATTACCGAGATAACGTTAGTCTCATTCTGGTGCAGTCGGATAAAAAGTATTTTATATGTTAATCTAGTTCATAAACTATCTCAGTTATAATTTCATTCAAATCCGTTCAGCCGTTTCCGGTTGAGGCACAAACACACAATCCTCCAAACATCTAAACTTCTAAACATCATATTTCTTTCAAATTTATGATATTAGTTGGATATACAGTGTTTAACAGAAAGGTGTAGTCATATCTTAAGGGGTTGTTAGGGACATCATTCTGAACAACCTTTTCTATCAAACCGATTTGATATGAGCAACTTTAAATTTCACTTCTCCATACAATACCCAGACACCCCCTAAAATATGAAAACCTGTCTATTTCACCCTGTATGAGGTTTGTATCAGCAAGAAATAAAAAATCTTATGGGAGGCTCATTCATTATTTTTTTTTTCACTTGAAACGGCTCAAGTCAGCTGCGAAATAGTAATTTGAAAAATATTCATCATCTGGGTAAAGGCGGGCGCGGCGGCGGAACATCTATAAAAACCATTTTCCAACGCTTTTTATTTTACTCCGACGTTACGTTTTTACGAAGGTACTTATTTTTTATTATTACGTTACATCAAGATTTGGAATGGTTGTCTGAGTATCGATCCTCCATTTCGTTATAAATATATGATTAGATATATTTGCCATCTTCATCATGTTGAGAATGATTGATGGTAATTGTAACTTGTAGTCATTCAATAATAGAAATATTATCTCCAGGGTTAAGATTTGTAAGCATGTAGTTCTGTAAGCAGAAAATCATTAATACTAGTCACACGATACGAGAGCTAGCAATAATTTGATCAATAGTATTTAAGGAGAATATACGAAACATATGTTTATTAAAATTTTGAAAAAATTTCAATAGGTTTCTGGGCGCTAGATATTCCTTGTAATAGTGATAAATACTAAAAAATATTTATTTAAAATAATATAATATTAATCTTTACAAATATCCCGTAACATGGCAATAATGTAATCTATATTAACACGTATTCTATAGCGATAGGTAGCGGATATTGTTCGATTATCCCGCAGCAACATTTGTCACAATATTCCGAAATCCTTGCTTTATAATATTTGAGCTTCGAGTAATAAATCGCGAATAGTTTGGACGCTTTCTCTCATTGGGACTGTGTGCGTGCGGCTTTCAGACCAGGGCGGGGGAGGGGGTATCGCCACGGGGGGCATGGCGCGGGGGAAAGAGAGCAGGCATGTGTGACACCACTGCAATAATATCTATCATTCCCTCACAACCCCAAATAACTCCTATCACTCCGCAATAAGATGTCTAATATAAACTTTGCTAGCTGAATAGTAAAGGCCTGTTAATGTGATCGTCGAGCTTTCGGTTATGGTCCATTACCGGCGCATTACTGTCACATGAATACTATCTAAGTGCGTACATATGTACACAAACTATTATTATCCTGAATGCGAAACGAAAGGAAAGAATCAAACTGTCAAAGAGACAAAACCGCCTAAGTCAAGAGTAAGTAATGTTAGTTAACGCTGACATATTATCATAATCTTTAGAGCCTGTAATCATGCTCCCAAACCTATACTATAGGAGTCAAGGCAATCTAATGTTTAGCTTCTCCTGCTGTCTTGTCTACGGTTCGTTAGCTGGAAGATTAGGACTAATAGGAGCGCAAGCAAAACTTGCTGTTAATTTATTC
The DNA here is from genome assembly GCA_949825045.1 of Argyresthia goedartella. Classification (NCBI taxonomy): domain Eukaryota; kingdom Metazoa; phylum Arthropoda; class Insecta; order Lepidoptera; family Argyresthiidae; genus Argyresthia; species Argyresthia goedartella. The sequence continues at coordinate 14,682,977 of OX463815.1, forward strand.
GCCAATTTCATTTATTTCCATTCATTTTACTTGAGCGGAAGTTGCTGAAGTTTTATTCGTCATCTTTCTGCGAACGAACTGGAAAACAAGGCAATCACAACTTTGTGACGGAGCGGGATTGAGAAAAGTTTCAGCTGACTCTGTAGCAAATTGACTACATTGTGTTACCTCGCTCGGTAAGAATTCATGACACTTTAAAACAAAAATAACAAGAACAAGTTGGCACGCAAATGCCTAAATTTCCGACGATGGCAAAAGTCGTGTACTTGCAAAAGAGATTTAATTTCACATTTCCCCGATTTTATCTAACAAGAGTTTTGGCTTCAAAAGAAATTCAGTCAACTGAGAAAATGAAAAACTTTTCGGATTTCATTGTACGCAGGTACGACTACGAACTCGAAATTGATTAAATGTTCAGCATCCCGATTCTCGTTATTTTCAATGCGTACTGTGCTTAAAGCATGGTCAAAGCTCACAGCTTCGAGTAGCGATCGCACTGAAATGTACTAGAATTTACCAGTCTAGCATCTCTTGGTCCTCACATATATTTCAACGTCTAACAAGCCAATAAGTTCAAAAACTAAAGTGTGCTTTTCAAGCTGTAATCCTCACATTTGAAATCTTCATGAAAATGAATGTTGACTATTAAAAAAAATAACTTAAAACTAAATAAAATCTTTTAAAAAGAGTGTGCTTTAGACCACACAACAGAAGTTAAACTTCTTTAGTTCTAATGCTTCAAAAATACATCTCCTGCACTGTGTCTGGCTATGAGAGGAAGAGAGAAAGAAAATGTGCGCGCACCTCTCGTTCGCCTCGCCCGATCACACTTTTCGTAACGCTCTCGTCACGCATTCACCAGCTTACTCCCCAAGTCAAGCGTTCGTAAAAAAGTTTTACTTCATAAAAATGTGTATTTCATCACTATTCATGTCATAAATAGCGACCAATAGAAAAAAATAGTAACGTTATAGTTCCGAAGTATGATACACCAGCTTTTGGTTGGTGAGGTTTACAGATTGAGCAACAAGCAGTAATTCTCATCTTTCGTGCAATTTCCATGCGAATATCATGCAGTTTCAGCAAAACTGTTACAGAAATGGCGGTATCGTTTGATTGCGTCAACCTACATAAGTTTGATTTTTGTACAACTTCAAGTAATCGATATTAATTTCAACTTGATACCACCACGCGTCCTTGAGAAAAAATACCTTGACAGACGGACAGACATACGGACAACGAAGTCAACCTATATGAGTTATTTTTTTTCCTTTTAAGCGGCCAGTTGTAGTGCACCTCGAGCTTGGCTGTCTGTCTATGTGTCGTATGACTAACCGGCTCATTAATATCTAGGGCGGGCGGATTCACTCTGGTGGTAGGCGGGCGGCGTGTGGCAGGGCGGCAGCTGAAGGTAGATGATCAGTGAAACATCCAAGACCTGGGGTTTTTTCTTTCTCCCCTGCCGAGATTCGAACCGAGACCTTGGGAGAGGCTTGGGAAGAATAGCCTCGACCGCAACACCACAGAGGTCGTAGTGTGGCGAGGTTGTAGTGCGGCTCGAGCTTAGCCATCCGTCTGTGCATTGTACGTACAAACCTGCTCGGTATCAGTTATACTACCTAGATAGGGCGGGCGGACGCTCTGCCGGTGGTGTATGATGGGATTCAAGTATTTCCTGCAGATGTGAACAACATTCCTCCAAGAAAGTTTGTAAACGGCGGGCGCATACGTTTCCACCATGTTGAAACCGATTATTTTGTCCGAGACTTAGGACTCGCTAAGCCGACCTTGGCGACTCATCGTGATTTATTCACCAAACAGTGAAGAAATACCTGGTGGCATATCGTTAAAAAGAGCATAAACTTAAGAAGTTATTGAATGATATTAAATTCTTACTAAACTATGTAATAACAGAAAAAAGTTAATTATTTGTGGCGATGTTAATGTAGATTTGCTTGTAGGAACAAAAATAACACAACGATTAATAACTTTATTCCCGGCGACGACGACGACCCGAATGGCCGAGTCGGTAGTGACCCTGCCTACGAAGCCCTGGCCCGGGTTCGAGTCCCGGTGGGAGCAAATATTTGTTTGTTGAGAACGGATGTTTGTACCCTAGTCATGGTTGTTTATCTATCTAAGTATAATATTTATTGATATTAGTAGTATGGTTGTCTAGTACCCAAGATGCAGGGAATCCTAGTTTGGGGCTAGATCAATGTGTGTCAATAGTGTCCAAGGTATTATTATTATCATTATTCAAATGATTTAATTTATGTCACTTATTTCTGGAGTCGACTAGAATTACACTTGCCAGCCAAACTTGCTTAGACAACATTTTTTGTGACTATGCATTAACAAGTAAAAATGTAATTAACTGCTTACCTTACCTGCTTAATTTCATTTAATAGAATTGGTAAATAATTTTCTTACCTTGACGCTCTACCATTTAATAATTTTTGAAGACCATAACTTTCTTTTTTGTTTACTAGTTGTTGAAACTCATGATTTCTTTAGAAATGCTAATTATCTAAGAATACAAAAAAATGTGTTTTCTTCGTTGGAAAAAATATTATGGATAAGGTACAATAATTTGGATCTTTTTGTCCGTTAAGGCAATTCCCACGGGTAACTTCGGGATACGTAATAAAAGGCTTGGAATACGCATAATAACTTTCTGATATTATTATTACAAATACTTAGTTTATACACAAGTTGATGCGAGATCTTATCATGTACCTAGATTAGGTACGTGCTATTATAAATCCTTTATCTGGGATGGCTTACACGTTCCAGAGATAAAATTCAAATTATTCGTGTGTACGTGAGGAACAACATCAGCCGGCACAGATACCTTTACAAAAAAATGAACTTAAAAACACGACATAGCATGATGAGTTAAAAATAAATAATGAATGTTAGATAAATTGAAGTAAGGAGTAGAGTTTGTCTTGCCGGATCGAATGGACGTGTCTTTAGTGCCCATCCACTTCCGAGATCTTGCAACCGCATTTAAACAAACAATAGTTTACAACCCCGCCGCGCGTATTATGTTCTGACTCTGGACGCCCTAAAACGGGCCTACGTTACAGACGCAATACCGCACGTTTCGGTGACTGTGGTTATATCAGAGATATGATATGAGAGTGTCTAATATAGCTACAAGCGTGAAAGTACAGTGCGTAAAGTGAATATAACTTAGACGACTGTGGAAGATAGATAACCGAGCTTCTGATCCTCTAACAAGATGTTATTTACATAATGGATCCGATTTTACAACTTGTTGAGTACATTCCAACTCTAAGCCATACACTCATCAAGCTTGCTGGTTTAGCGGTTTAGCGACCCAATGTTGTTAATCCCGTCTCCCGCTCATAATACAATTAGTCTATTGAAATGATGACTAAGTCCAAGTACAGATATCTCGTGCACACATTGGATCCTTTTTCCAACTTGGAGTATGTTCCAACTCTCTTCAAATATGCCGTTTTTTTCGATTTCAGGTAAAAATCGGTCACTTTCCAAGCGTAGGAGATCACTCGGGATGGCATTGATAATTCTCTGTAGAGTGTTATAGACGGTTTTTATTTTCTTTAGTTTTGATTTTGTTGTTTCTGTTTGTCAAAAGGAAAAATTATTTATACTTAGCTTAACTGAAAACCCTGTGTACTATAACTATCTTTACATTATAAAAAACTCCTGAGGAAGACACTGGGCTATGCAACATAGTTTTTACTAGCGCATAGCCCAGGGCTACATACAATATTGTGTCTAGTTTAATGGAAATAAATAAATTATATTATCTTATCTAATCTTATACCTTACTGTAATGTTATTAGAACTTCCCATTTGCTATACCCAGTATCCGCTCCTAATTAACGCAGAGCTTCTAGAATAGTTTTATTATAGCGTTCGTCTTGACTATTGGAGCGAGGCATTTCAGTTGCAATAGTGTGTGAACTTATGTTTTTCGCAGTCAAAAGCGAATATATCATACTGTATTCAGTATGATGTATACGGTTTTGATGTAAAGGCCGAGCATCAGTAATAAGTC